>OU963921.1:10257500-12765000 GCA_902850365.2 Chilo suppressalis
GTTTATTCGACAGGGACGTAAACTTGTTTATTATTCGACAAGGACGTGAACTTTTTATTATTATTATTAAACGTTTATTGCCAGGGACGTGAACTTTTCACAAGTACTTGCCTTATCTACTTGTGAGAAAGGGGTTGGGTTGGCCCGGAAACAAACCAGCCATACCAACCAATTATAAATTGATTAAAAACTTATTTAGGTACTAACCACGCTTTTTCAATTTATTAAATTATATATGTTAAAATAAACTATAAACATGGCCAGCTCTAAGGCCCTAATGAATATAACAGAGAGTATATTTTGTTTATTTTTGGCTTTTTAGTGCAGTAAATAAAAGCGTGTTTTTAGTTTTTTTTTTTTTAAACTATTAATTTATTTTACATTTTTAGTTTCAGTCATCAGGAAAAATGAATAGAATATGTTCAGACGAATCTTATGAGCCCAAACTCGATATGTTTACAAGAAGGCAGTCCAAGGTTCCATCAGCTCAGACCAGCTCGATGGTACCATAATATTGTATAGTCATCTAATCTACATATAATAATTGCCAAGTTTCATGATGATACAAGGTTTCTTTTTTTTTTTTTTTTAAGGACGTGAACTTTTCACAAGTACTTGCCTTCTTATAAGAAAGAGGAGGGTTGGCCCGGCCCAAACCAACTCTTCCATCAAAACACTTGATAATCCAGGTAATGAAGATCGTTAGAATTATTAGTTTAAACGAATATTCGCTCATTCATAACCCCTTAACAATTCAGTTAAAATTTTATAATGAAGCGCCCCACGCTTTATCTATATTTATATAATTATGTTAAAATAAACTATAATAACTAGTTCGATTTTTTCGTTCCGTTTTTTCCTTTTGATCTACGGAACCCTAAAAACAAAAGCAGATAAAAATTACAGATGACTTACATTAAAAAACTGAAAAGTATAATACTTATATGTACATACATTATATGTATCGTACGAACATACTTACATATTACGTGCAATTTTCATTTTGATTAAGGAATATGTAATATAAATGTTTCTCTATTAAAATACATAGGTAAGTAAGTATACATAATTATTAACATTAAACGGATTCCACTGCAGATATAACAAATAGACGTAAGACAGTTAAAATAAGTAAGTAGGTATTTAGGCAATAGACCATTTAGTGACCATATAAGGTCAAAAATTCTGCATTCCGCTCGCTGTATTTTAAGTTATATATTCTCTTAAACAAAAATAAACTTTATTTCATAGGCAACAAAGTTTCTTAAATGTACTTGCGATCGCACGCTCCATCTAAAGAATAACAAATTAAATTATGAGTAAACAATTTTCCCAAGTTGTAGGTACCCAGTACCCAGTATTTCTTTAATAGTATATTCAGACTTAAGCAACTTTCGCAGTGGTCAGTCATTGGATGGGTGACCAAAGAAGGTACCCACCCAGTAATTCTTAACATCTAGTTATACTATTTTCAGACTTACCAAATAGACTGTATGGCAGGCTGTGTGTTTCTGTGCTGCTAGAGCTGTCTGCTGCTGGCGACAGCAAAGCTCTCTCGGGGAAGCTGAAATTTATAATATTATGTTCATTCATTCACTGAGAATAAACATTACACTGCAATACTGTTTACCGCAATCAATAAATGCGTTTTAAATCTTCTATCAAACGACAGAAGATTCCCAATTTCAAATCTTTAAAAATCATGACATTACCTTTTTAATATACTAACTGCCAGCCGTAGGCATTGCATGAACAAAGAGTTCAGTTCACCCAAACAGGGAGGCTGTAACGCAACGGACGCTACAGTAGGTACTTTTTACTTACTTACCTACATTGTCATGAGGATGAAATAAAATTACGTAGGTGTATATAGGTATACACACTTTGAACAGTAATACATATTATAAAAGAACCTAAAATATGTTTCATTAAGTTACGATTACACTCCACTTTTCGATTATGGGCTTCAAAAATATTATTACCGGAAAATGTTTACGTACTAAGGTAGGTACCTATATTCTACTATTTCCAAAGTCGTGTAATAAATCAAAACTGCGTAAATGTTTCTCAGTTTGAATACCTATGTTTTCTAGTCGAATTGGTCAAATTATTGATGTATCAGAAAACAGCAGACATGGAAAAGCAAAATAACTTATTTAATTTGCAACTGTGACAACAGTGTGTTTGAAAACCCTCATCCTTACGCCCTTAATCAATTTTCATAATATGTTCACGTAAACCGTTCACAAGACTTTCCATAGTTATTTGTCCAAAAAACCACAATAAGTTGATCCCTCGTAGGTATATAATCCATCCATGCGAATGCGCGCTGGCTAAATATAATGGGGCCTCAGCTCGGAGGTAGGTAACTACCTAACTAACAACACAAGACCGACCGCGCGCGCCGCGATTGGTTGAAAAATTTCATGCGAAACGAAACCTTATGAGTCCTTTTTATTACATACTTTTGCAAGAAATCTTAATTTTTGAGCGCCTCACTTTGTAATGTAGGTAGGTATGTAATGAAAACTCTTACTTTGACTATTTTTAATACAAGTAAGAAGTGGATTTATCTTTGTTATTGTAAGTTAATAACCTTTAGAATATTTTCTAGATAAATGTTATTTTATCATCGTTTTTTTGTACTGATCTTGGTTCTACCGCACCTTGTTTACTACGGAAAAAAATGCACAACTTCAAACGCCTGAATCTATGAATCAGATTGAATAAACTAGTTTAAATTAATTCCTACGTTATCAGAAATACGTTATTGTTGTAACATAATGTACCTATCATAATATTGTTTTTTTGTCTCAGTGAGTAACTAATTGAAGGTCACTTGAAGGTCACGCATTTCTTTTAGTGATATATAATAAATGTTATTTTATTATCGTTTTTTTTGTACTGATCTTGGTTCTACCGCACCTTGTTTACTAAGGAAAAAAATGCACAACTTCAAACGCCTAAATCTATGAATCAGATTGAGTAAACTAGTTTAAATTAATTCCTACGTTATCAGAAATACGTTATTGTTGTAACATAATGTACCTATCATAATATCGTTTTTTTTTTCTCTCAGTCAGTAACTAATTGAAGGTCACTTGAAGGTCACGCCTTGCTTTTAGTGATATCCCGCGAAAAAAATGTCATCTCAGCGCCGCAGCCAACAATAGAGACTGTTTTATTACAATAAAATGAAAAAATAAAACCAGCCAATAAAACGAGCGAAAAAAACTCCACAACATTAAAAGCATAATGTAACAACATTTACAAATCATTTTTGAATGAATGAATCATTTTGAATGATTGAAATGAGAAAAAAAGCACTTATTAAAAAAGCTTATTACATAGTGTCTGATTACATTACAGACATTTTTGTCTGTAATATAATCAGACACTTTGTAATAAGCTTTTTTTTAATAAGCGAGTTTAATAAGAAAAAAGTGCACAACTTCAAACGCCTAAATCTATGAATCAGATTGAATAAACTAGTTTAAATTAATTCCTACGTTATCAGAAATACGTTATTGTTGTAACATAATGTACCTATCATAATATCGTTTTTTTTTCTCTCAGTCAGTAACTAATTGAAGGTCACGCCTTGCTTTTAGTGATATCCTGCGAAAAAATGTCATCTCAGCGCCGCAGCCAACAATAGAGACTGTTTTATTACAATAAAATGAAAAAATAAAACCAGCCAAGTCTACCACTCGTTACAGGACATATTTTTTAGCTGCGGAGAAAAACGAGCGAAAAAAGCTCCACAACATTAAAAGCATAATGTAACAACATTTACAAATCACTTTTGAATGAATGAATCATTTTGAATGATTGAAATGAGAAAAAAAGCACTTATTAAAAAAGCTTATTACAAAGTGTCTGATTACATTACAGACATTTTTGTCTGTAATATAATCAGACACTTTGTAATAAGTTTTTTTCAATAAGTGCTTTTTTTATACTATCTTTGAATTTATTTATGCTTAACTCTTGGATATTGGTTGGGACTTTATTGTATAAGCGAATTATTGATTTTGTGAAGCCTAGTAATATGTACTATAAGACGTTACATCGTACCTACCAAATTTTTAGATCCTAAGTTCACGGGAAGTACCTAAGTACCTTGTAAAAAACCAATTTTTGTCAGAGCCATGAATTTTTGGTCACCCATCCGAAAAATAGGCATTTTTTTTTTTTTTTTTTTTTTTAACTCCGTGCGCGTGCGCTTGCGCATGTGCCGTACTGCGCATGCGCGCGCACGAGCCGTGCTGCCCATACGGCCAAGGTATATTTATCGTGTCTAGCGGCTCGTGTCTCTCGGAGACGAACAGAGGCAGGGAGTTAATTTTTTGATTTTTTCCCCGACAGTGCGTCACCCGACTCTTGGCGGCGCCGCGCCGTTGTATTTGAGTCCGTTTCTACTATGTTATAATATAATATTGTAAGAGACGTACGAAATACGACGACGCAGCGATCGATGGGCAATGTTCTGTTTAAGTTGTTGTGGGGTCTGTCTCGATTAAAAGGCGGCACATCGTATCCGATCGACGGATTCGCGGTTTTATTTATTTATGAGAGCTTGCTCTCGTATGTATATCGTAATAACCGTATTCGTATAACAAACGATCGGCGCGGCGGGGCAATACGCACACGAGAGGGATTCTTTCTCCAACAACGCTTGGAAAGAATTTCCCTTTCGATCGTGCGAGCCGCGGGTCGCGTAGGCTAAGTAAAGCCCGCGACAAAGTTTTTACTCGACGTATGTTTTGAATCAGACGCGCACACACAACACAACACAACAACAGTGTGTTTGTGTGTGTCTCCGTTTCAAAGCGTCGTTGGTGGAGCCTCTATAGCTCCGGGCGTGAACACCGTTCATGTGTTGTTACGATCATTATTGAAACAATATTGTACGAAAGTGAACAGTGCTTCTATGCGAACTTTCAACGTGGGCGCTTCCCCCCCAACTCCTTGTTTTACTACTCTCGCGGTGGTACACGAGGAGGAAGGGTTACGCGCTGGTGAGATACTGTTGTCTACGACTACGGGCGTATATATTATATATCCCGGAGTTTACGACGCAGCACCGACCACCACAATTACATTGCTTGTGCAAGTCACTCCTCGTCGGTTACGGTTTTACGTCTGATGAGGTGTGCGCGCATAAATGTGTGAGGAGTTAAGCTCCCTGGTTGATCCTGCCAGTAGTTATATGCTTGTCTCAAAGATTAAGCCATGCATGTCTCAGTGCAAGCCGTATTAAGGCGATACCGCGAATGGCTCAATATATCAGTTTTGGTTCCTTAGATCTTACTCAGTTACTTGGATAACTGTGGTAATTCTAGAGCTAATACATGCAATCAGAACTCTGACCAGTGATGGGACGAGTGCTTTTATTAGATCAAAACCAATCGACGGAGGGCCTCGCGTCCGAAGTCGTTAATTTTGATGAATCTGGATAACTTTTGCCGATCGCACGGTCCAGCACCGGCGACGTATCTTTCAAATGTCTGCCTTATCAACTTTCGATGGTAGTTTCTGCGACTACCATGGTTGTCACGGGTAACGGGGAATCAGGGTTCGATTCCGGAGAGGGAGCCTGAGAAACGGCTACCACATCCAAGGAAGGCAGCAGGCGCGCAAATTACCCACTCCCGGCACGGGGAGGTAGTGACGAAAAATAACGATACGGGACTCTTACGAGGCCTCGTAATCGGAATGAGTACACTTTAAATATTTTAACGAGGAACAATTGGAGGGCAAGTCTGGTGCCAGCAGCCGCGGTAATTCCAGCTCCAATAGCGTATACTAAAATTGTTGCGGTTAAAAAGCTCGTAGTTGCATTTGTGCGCCGCGCTGTCGGTGCACCGCATCCGCGGTGATACTGACACGTTTGCGGAGCATATCGTCGGTGAGCCGACGGTAAAACGTCGGTTCAATATCAAAATCCTATCGCGGTGCTCTTCAGTGAGTGTCGAGATGGGCCGACAATTTTACTTTGAACAAATTAGAGTGCTCAAAGCGGGCTCAAAATGCTGCTTGAATATTTCGTGCATGGAATAATAGAATATGATCTCGGTTCTATTTTGTTGGTTTTCAGAACTCCGAGGTAATGATTAATAGGGATAACTGGGGGCATTCGTATTGCGACGTTAGAGGTGAAATTCTTGGATCGTCGCAAGACGAACATCAGCGAAAGCATTTGCCAAAGGTGTTTTCATCAATCAAGAACGAAAGTTAGAGGTTCGAAGGCGATTAGATACCGCCCTAGTTCTAACCGTAAATATGTCATCTAGCGATCCGCCGACGTTACTACAATGGCTCGGCGGGCAGCTTCCGGGAAACCAAAGATTTTGGACTCCGGGGGGAGTATGGTTGCAAAGCTGAAACTTAAAGGAATTGACGGAAGGGCACCACCAGGAGTGGAGCCTGCGGCTTAATTTGACTCAACACGGGAAATCTCACCAGGCCCGGACACCGGAAGGATTGACAGATTAACAGCTCTTTCTTGATTCGGTGGGTGGTGGTGCATGGCCGTTCTTAGTTGGTGGAGCGATTTGTCTGGTTAATTCCGGTAACGAACGAGACTCTAGCCTGCTAAATAGGCGTCGCCATTTAGGTGTGCGTGGCTCTGTCACGCAACTCACTGGCGACGTATTAAAATTCTTCTTAGAGGGACCGGCGGCTTCGAGCCGCACGAGATTGAGCAATAACAGGTCTGTGATGCCCTTAGATGTCCTGGGCCGCACGCGCGCTACACTGAAGGAATCAGCATGTTCTCCCTGGCCTAGAGGCCCGGGCAACCCGTTGAAACTCCTTCGTGCTGGGGATTGGGGTTTGCAATTATCCCCCATAAACGAGGAATTCCTAGTAAGCGCGAGTCATAAGCTCGTGTTGATTACGTCCCTGCCCTTTGTACACACCGCCCGTCGCTACTACCGATTGAATGATTTAGTGAGGTCTTCGGACCGACACGCGGTGGCTTCGCGGCCGTCGGCGTTGCTGGGAAGTTGACCAAACTTGATCATTTAGAGGAAGTAAAAGTCGTAACAAGGTTTCCGTAGGGGAACCTGCGGAAGGATCATTAACGTGTTCGGCGCCCCGCGTACTGCATTCTATGTATGTATGTGTGCGTGTGCTACGCGATAAATAATCCAGATATACACATATTATTTCGACGGTGCTCGTAGTACGACTGCATACACATATATGCCGTCTGCTTCGTGTACTGTCGCGTCGTTCGCAACAAGACTGTGACCGGTCGAAATCCGCGCCCGTAGTCTCGTTATGGACGTTCGTTAAACAACAAAAACAATTCGCGGTTCAGAACACAGTTGAGTGTTTTCTGAGTTATTTGATTTTTTCATATTTTTATTATTATGCTTTTCGAACAAAAACAAAACAATAAACCACTACCCTGGACGGTGGATCACTTGGCTCGCGGGTCGATGAAGAACGCAGTTAACTGCGCGTCATAGTGTGAACTGCAGGACACATTTGAACATCGACATTTCGAACGCACATTGCGGTCCATGGAGACACATCCAGGACCACTCCTGTCTGAGGGCCGGCTGCATAAAAACAATGACCACACTGCGCGCGCGCGCGCGTGCACTTTACAGTGCTGCTGCGCGCGCGCAATTGACGGTTCATCGTGTTCATCGTCCTAATCGACGTGATACGAAGTCTGTTTAAATATTGTGCGTGTTCTGCGTGCGTACGTACGTACCTACCTACCTACCTACATACGCAGAACACGTATACACGTGAGCACGTGTGCGTGTGTGCGTGTTTGTGTCGCTGTTCTCCAGAAAGAAACATTCTGTGTGTGCAAAAGCGCGACTCTTTGTAGACTTGAAAACTCTGCCAGAGAGCGCGTCGCTCGGATATGGTTTCTTTCGATCGATCGCTTCACTATTAATGCACGCACACCACCGGTCACACGCGTTCGTCGCCGTAGGCGGACTCGACGTCCGAAGAGGCGCTTCGACGTCGTCGCCTCTGCCGCGCGCACGCCCCGCACTGGGGTGGGCGCCGGTGGGCGGTGTCGTCGTCGTTGCGCTGACGGATATCGTGTCTGCCTCTAATTTTATCGTTGGCCTCAGATCAGGGAGGATCACCCGCCGAATTTAAGCATATTAGTAAGCGGAGGAAAAGAAACTAACTAGGATTTCCTTAGTAGCGGCGAGCGAACAGGAAGATAGCCCAGCACTGAATCCCGCGGTTGTCACGGCCGCGGGAGATGTGGTGTTAGATAGAGTGAGTGGGCAGAGTGAGTGGGACAGAGTGGGTCAGAGTGAGTGGGACAGAGTGTGTGGGCAGAGTGAGTGGGACAGAGTGAGTGGGCAGAGTGAGTGGGACAGAGTGAGTGGACAGTGAGTGGGTCAGAGTGAGTGGGCAGAGTGAGTGGGACAGAGTGAGTGGGTCAGAGTGAGTGGGCAGAGTGAGTGGACAGAGTGAGTGGGACAGAGTGGGACAGAGTGAGTGGGCAGTGAGTGGGTCAGAGTGAGTGGGCAGAGTGAGTGGACAGAGTGGGACAGAGTGAGTGGACAGAGTGAGTGGGACAGAGTGAGTGGGACAGAGTGAGTGGGTCAGAGTGAGTGGGACAGAGTGAGTGGGCAGAGTGAGTGGGACAGAGTGAGTGGGTCAGAGTGAGTGGACAGTGAGTGGGCAGAGTGAGTGGGACAGAGTGAGTGGGACAGAGTGAGTGGGCAGAGTGGGACAGAGTGAGTGGGGCAGAGTGAGTGGGCAGAGTGAGTGGGACAGAGTGAGTGGGCAGAGTGAGTGGGTCAGAGTGAGTGGGACAGAGTGAGTGGACAGTGAGTGGGTCAGAGTGAGTGGACAGAGTGAGTGGGCAGAGTGAGTGGGCAGAGTGAGTGGGACAGAGTGAGTGGGTCAGAGTGAGTGGGGCAGAGTGGGACAGAGTCAGTGGGACAGAGTGAGTGGACAGTGAGTGGGTCAGAGTGAGTGGACAGAGTGAGTGGGCAGAGTGAGTGGGCAGAGTGAGTGGGTCAGAGTGAGTGGACAGAGTGAGTGGGTCAGAGTGAGTGGGACAGAGTGAGTGGGTCAGAGTGAGTGGGTCAGAGTGAGTGGACAGAGTGAGTGGGTCAGAGTGAGTGGGACAGAGTGAGTGGGACAGAGTGAGTGGGCAGAGTGAGTGGGACAGAGTGAGTGGGACAGAGTGAGTGGGTCAGAGTGAGTGGACAGTGAGTGGGTCAGAGTGAGTGGGCAGAGTGAGTGGGACAGAGTGAGTGGGTCAGAGTGAGTGGGTCAGAGTGAGTGGACAGAGTGAGTGGGACAGAGTGGGACAGAGTGAGTGGGCAGAGTGAGTGGACAGAGTGAGTGGGACAGAGTGAGTGGGGCAGAGTGAGTGGGCAGAGTGAGTGGACAGAGTGAGTGGGACAGAGTGGGACAGAGTGAGTGGGCAGAGTGAGTGGACAGTGAGTGGACAGAGTGAGTGGGCAGAGTGAGTGGGCAGAGTGAGTGGGTCAGAGTGAGTGGACAGAGTGAGTGGGTCAGAGTGAGTGGGACAGAGTGAGTGGGACAGAGTGAGTGGGACAGAGTGAGTGGGACAGAGTGAGTGGGGACAGAGTGAGTGGGACAGAGTGAGTGGGACAGAGTGAGTGGGACAGAGTGAGTGGGTCAGAGTGAGTGGACAGTGAGTGGGTCAGAGTGAGTGGGCAGAGTGAGTGGGACAGAGTGAGTGGGTCAGAGTGAGTGGGCAGAGTGAGTGGACAGAGTGAGTGGGTCAGAGTGAGTGGGACAGAGTGAGTGGGACAGAGTGAGTGGGACAGAGTGAGTGGGACAGAGTGAGTGGGACAGAGTGAGTGGGTCAGAGTGAGTGGACAGTGAGTGGGTCAGAGTGAGTGGGCAGAGTGAGTGGGACAGAGTGAGTGGGTCAGAGTGAGTGGGCAGAGTGAGTGGGTCAGAGTGAGTGGGCAGAGTGAGTGGACAGAGTGAGTGGGCAGAGTGAGTGGACAGAGTGAGTGGGCAGAGTGGGGCAGAGTGAGTGGGCAGAGTGAGTGGGACAGAGTGAGTGGGCAGAGTGAGTGGGACAGAGTGAGTGGACAGTGAGTGGGTCAGAGTGAGTGGGTCAGAGTGAGTGGGACAGAGTGAGTGGGACAGAGTGAGTGGACAGTGAGTGGGTCAGAGTGAGTGGACAGAGTGAGTGGGCAGAGTGGGGCAGAGTGAGTGGGCAGAGTGAGTGGGACAGAGTGAGTGGGCAGAGTGAGTGGGACAGAGTGAGTGGACAGTGAGTGGGTCAGAGTGAGTGGGTCAGAGTGAGTGGGACAGAGTGAGTGGGACAGAGTGAGTGGACAGTGAGTGGGTCAGAGTGAGTGGACAGAGTGAGTGGGTCAGAGTGAGTGGGACAGAGTGAGTGGGCAGAGTGAGTGGGACAGAGTGAGTGGGACAGAGTGAGTGGACAGTGAGTGGGTCAGAGTGAGTGGGCAGAGTGAGTGGGACAGAGTGAGTGGGTCAGAGTGAGTGGGCAGAGTGAGTGGACAGAGTGAGTGGGACAGAGTGGGACAGAGTGAGTGGGCAGTGAGTGGGTCAGAGTGAGTGGGCAGAGTGAGTGGGACAGAGTGGGTCAGAGTGAGTGGACAGAGTGAGTGGGACAGAGTGAGTGGGCAGAGTGAGTGGGACAGAGTGAGTGGACAGTGAGTGGGTCAGAGTGAGTGGGCAGAGTGAGTGGGACAGAGTGAGTGGGTCAGAGTGAGTGGGCAGAGTGAGTGGACAGAGTGAGTGGGACAGAGTGGGACAGAGTGAGTGGGCAGTGAGTGGGTCAGAGTGAGTGGGCAGAGTGAGTGGGACAGAGTGGGTCAGAGTGAGTGGACAGAGTGAGTGGGACAGAGTGAGTGGGACAGAGTGAGTGGGTCAGAGTGAGTGGGACAGAGTGAGTGGGCAGAGTGAGTGGGACAGAGTGAGTGGGTCAGAGTGAGTGGACAGAGTGTGTGGGCAGAGTGAGTGGGACAGAGTGAGTGGGACAGAGTGAGTGGGCAGAGTGGGACAGAGTGAGTGGGGCAGAGTGAGTGGGCAGAGTGAGTGGGACAGAGTGAGTGGGCAGAGTGAGTGGGTCAGAGTGAGTGGGACAGAGTGAGTGGACAGTGAGTGGGTCAGAGTGAGTGGACAGAGTGAGTGGGCAGAGTGAGTGGGCAGAGTGAGTGGGACAGAGTGAGTGGGTCAGAGTGAGTGGGCAGAGTGGGACAGAGTCAGTGGGACAGAGTGAGTGGACAGTGAGTGGGTCAGAGTGAGTGGACAGAGTGAGTGGGCAGAGTGAGTGGGCAGAGTGAGTGGGTCAGAGTGAGTGGACAGAGTGAGTGGGTCAGAGTGAGTGGGACAGAGTGAGTGGGTCAGAGTGAGTGGGCAGAGTGAGTGGACAGAGTGAGTGGGACAGAGTGGGACAGAGTGAGTGGGCAGTGAGTGGGTCAGAGTGAGTGGGCAGAGTGAGTGGGACAGAGTGGGTCAGAGTGAGTGGACAGAGTGAGTGGGACAGAGTGTGTGGGCAGAGTGAGTGGGACAGAGTGAGTGGGCAGAGTGAGTGGGACAGAGTGAGTGGACAGTGAGTGGGTCAGAGTGAGTGGGCAGAGTGAGTGGGACAGAGTGAGTGGGTCAGAGTGAGTGGGCAGAGTGAGTGGACAGAGTGAGTGGGACAGAGTGGGACAGAGTGAGTGGGCAGTGAGTGGGTCAGAGTGAGTGGGCAGAGTGAGTGGGACAGAGTGGGTCAGAGTGAGTGGACAGAGTGAGTGGGACAGAGTGAGTGGACAGTGAGTGGGTCAGAGTGAGTGGGCAGAGTGAGTGGGACAGAGTGAGTGGGTCAGAGTGAGTGGGCAGAGTGAGTGGACAGAGTGAGTGGGACAGAGTGGGACAGAGTGAGTGGGCAGTGAGTGGGTCAGAGTGAGTGGGCAGAGTGAGTGGGACAGAGTGGGTCAGAGTGAGTGGACAGAGTGAGTGGGACAGAGTGTGTGGGCAGAGTGAGTGGGACAGAGTGAGTGGGCAGAGTGAGTGGGACAGAGTGAGTGGACAGTGAGTGGGTCAGAGTGAGTGGGCAGAGTGAGTGGGACAGAGTGAGTGGGTCAGAGTGAGTGGGCAGAGTGAGTGGACAGAGTGAGTGGGACAGAGTGGGACAGAGTGAGTGGGCAGTGAGTGGGTCAGAGTGAGTGGGCAGAGTGAGTGGGACAGAGTGGGTCAGAGTGAGTGGACAGAGTGAGTGGGACAGAGTGAGTGGGACAGAGTGAGTGGGTCAGAGTGAGTGGGACAGAGTGAGTGGGCAGAGTGAGTGGGACAGAGTGAGTGGGTCAGAGTGAGTGGACAGAGTGTGTGGGCAGAGTGAGTGGGACAGAGTGAGTGGGACAGAGTGAGTGGGCAGAGTGGGACAGAGTGAGTGGGGCAGAGTGAGTGGGCAGAGTGAGTGGGACAGAGTGAGTGGGCAGAGTGAGTGGGTCAGAGTGAGTGGGACAGAGTGAGTGGACAGTGAGTGGGTCAGAGTGAGTGGACAGAGTGAGTGGGCAGAGTGAGTGGGCAGAGTGAGTGGGACAGAGTGAGTGGGTCAGAGTGAGTGGGCAGAGTGGGACAGAGTCAGTGGGACAGAGTGAGTGGACAGTGAGTGGGTCAGAGTGAGTGGGTCAGAGTGAGTGGGCAGAGTGAGTGGGACAGAGTGAGTGGGTCAGAGTGAGTGGGTCAGAGTGAGTGGACAGAGTGAGTGGGTCAGAGTGAGTGGGACAGAGTGAGTGGGACAGAGTGAGTGGGCAGAGTGAGTGGGACAGAGTGAGTGGGACAGAGTGAGTGGGTCAGAGTGAGTGGACAGTGAGTGGGTCAGAGTGAGTGGGCAGAGTGAGTGGGACAGAGTGAGTGGGTCAGAGTGAGTGGGTCAGAGTGAGTGGGCAGAGTGAGTGGACAGAGTGAGTGGGACAGAGTGGGACAGAGTGAGTGGGCAGAGTGAGTGGACAGAGTGAGTGGGACAGAGTGAGTGGGGCAGAGTGAGTGGGCAGAGTGAGTGGACAGAGTGAGTGGGACAGAGTGGGACAGAGTGAGTGGGCAGAGTGAGTGGACAGTGAGTGGGTCAGAGTGAGTGGACAGAGTGAGTGGGCAGAGTGAGTGGGCAGAGTGAGTGGGTCAGAGTGAGTGGACAGAGTGAGTGGGTCAGAGTGAGTGGGACAGAGTGAGTGGGACAGAGTGAGTGGGACAGAGTGAGTGGGACAGAGTGAGTGGGACAGAGTGAGTGGGACAGAGTGAGTGGGACAGAGTGAGTGGGACAGAGTGAGTGGGTCAGAGTGAGTGGACAGTGAGTGGGTCAGAGTGAGTGGGCAGAGTGAGTGGGACAGAGTGAGTGGGTCAGAGTGAGTGGGCAGAGTGAGTGGACAGAGTGAGTGGGTCAGAGTGAGTGGGACAGAGTGAGTGGGACAGAGTGAGTGGGACAGAGTGAGTGGGACAGAGTGAGTGGGACAGAGTGAGTGGGACAGAGTGAGTGGGTCAGAGTGAGTGGACAGTGAGTGGGTCAGAGTGAGTGGGCAGAGTGAGTGGGACAGAGTGAGTGGGTCAGAGTGAGTGGGCAGAGTGAGTGGACAGAGTGAGTGGGACAGAGTGGGACAGAGTGAGTGGGCAGAGTGAGTGGACAGAGTGAGTGGGACAGAGTGAGTGGGCAGAGTGGGACAGTGAGTGGGCAGAGTGAGTGGGACAGAGTGAGTGGGTCAGAGTGAGTGGGTCAGAGTGAGTGGGCAGAGTGAGTGGGACAGAGTGAGTGGGACAGAGTGAGTGGGTCAGAGTGAGTGGGCAGAGTGGGACAGAGTGAGTGGGTCAGAGTGAGTGGGCAGAGTGAGTGGGACAGAGTGAGTGGGCAGAGTGAGTGGGGCAGAGTGAGTGGGCAGAGTGAGTGGGCAGAGTGGGACAGAGTGAGTGGGACAGAGTGGGATAGAGTGAGTGGGCAGAGTGAGTGGGCAGAGTGAGTGGGACAGAGTGAGTGGGCAGAGTGAGTGGGACAGAGTGAGTGGGCAGAGTGGGACAGAGTGAGTGGGCAGAGTGAGTGGGACAGAGTGAGTGGGACAGAGTGGGACAGAGTGAGTGGGACAGAGTGAGTGGGTCAGAGTGAGTGGACAGAGTGAGTGGGTCAGA
Organism: Chilo suppressalis; assembly: GCA_902850365.2. Taxonomy (NCBI): domain Eukaryota; kingdom Metazoa; phylum Arthropoda; class Insecta; order Lepidoptera; family Crambidae; genus Chilo; species Chilo suppressalis. The sequence continues at coordinate 10,271,610 of OU963921.1, forward strand.
GTGAGTGGGCAGAGTGGGTCAGAGTGAGTGGGCAGAGTGAGTGGGTCAGAGTGAGTGGACAGAGTGAGTGGACAGAGTGAGTGGGTCAGAGTGAGTGGGCAGAGTGAGTGGGACAGAGTGAGTGGGTCAGAGTGAGTGGGCAGAGTGAGTGGACAGAGTGAGTGGGACAGAGTGGGACAGAGTGAGTGGGCAGTGAGTGGGTCAGAGTGAGTGGGCAGAGTGAGTGGGACAGAGTGGGTCAGAGTGAGTGGACAGAGTGAGTGGGACAGAGTGAGTGGGACAGAGTGAGTGGGTCAGAGTGAGTGGGACAGAGTGAGTGGGCAGAGTGAGTGGGACAGAGTGAGTGGGTCAGAGTGAGTGGACAGAGTGTGTGGGCAGAGTGAGTGGGACAGAGTGAGTGGGACAGAGTGAGTGGGCAGAGTGGGACAGAGTGAGTGGGGCAGAGTGAGTGGGCAGAGTGAGTGGGACAGAGTGAGTGGGCAGAGTGAGTGGGTCAGAGTGAGTGGGACAGAGTGAGTGGACAGTGAGTGGGTCAGAGTGAGTGGACAGAGTGAGTGGGCAGAGTGAGTGGGCAGAGTGAGTGGGACAGAGTGAGTGGGTCAGAGTGAGTGGGCAGAGTGGGACAGAGTCAGTGGGACAGAGTGAGTGGACAGTGAGTGGGTCAGAGTGAGTGGGTCAGAGTGAGTGGGCAGAGTGAGTGGGACAGAGTGAGTGGGTCAGAGTGAGTGGGTCAGAGTGAGTGGACAGAGTGAGTGGGTCAGAGTGAGTGGGACAGAGTGAGTGGGACAGAGTGAGTGGGCAGAGTGAGTGGGACAGAGTGAGTGGGACAGAGTGAGTGGGTCAGAGTGAGTGGACAGTGAGTGGGTCAGAGTGAGTGGGCAGAGTGAGTGGGACAGAGTGAGTGGGTCAGAGTGAGTGGGTCAGAGTGAGTGGGCAGAGTGAGTGGACAGAGTGAGTGGGACAGAGTGGGACAGAGTGAGTGGGCAGAGTGAGTGGACAGAGTGAGTGGGACAGAGTGAGTGGGGCAGAGTGAGTGGGCAGAGTGAGTGGACAGAGTGAGTGGGACAGAGTGGGACAGAGTGAGTGGGCAGAGTGAGTGGACAGTGAGTGGGTCAGAGTGAGTGGACAGAGTGAGTGGGCAGAGTGAGTGGGCAGAGTGAGTGGGTCAGAGTGAGTGGACAGAGTGAGTGGGTCAGAGTGAGTGGGACAGAGTGAGTGGGACAGAGTGAGTGGGACAGAGTGAGTGGGACAGAGTGAGTGGGACAGAGTGAGTGGGACAGAGTGAGTGGGACAGAGTGAGTGGGACAGAGTGAGTGGGTCAGAGTGAGTGGACAGTGAGTGGGTCAGAGTGAGTGGGCAGAGTGAGTGGGACAGAGTGAGTGGGTCAGAGTGAGTGGGCAGAGTGAGTGGACAGAGTGAGTGGGTCAGAGTGAGTGGGACAGAGTGAGTGGGACAGAGTGAGTGGGACAGAGTGAGTGGGACAGAGTGAGTGGGACAGAGTGAGTGGGACAGAGTGAGTGGGTCAGAGTGAGTGGACAGTGAGTGGGTCAGAGTGAGTGGGCAGAGTGAGTGGGACAGAGTGAGTGGGTCAGAGTGAGTGGGCAGAGTGAGTGGACAGAGTGAGTGGGACAGAGTGGGACAGAGTGAGTGGGCAGAGTGAGTGGACAGAGTGAGTGGGACAGAGTGAGTGGGCAGAGTGGGACAGTGAGTGGGCAGAGTGAGTGGGACAGAGTGAGTGGGTCAGAGTGAGTGGGTCAGAGTGAGTGGGCAGAGTGAGTGGGACAGAGTGAGTGGGACAGAGTGAGTGGGTCAGAGTGAGTGGGCAGAGTGGGACAGAGTGAGTGGGTCAGAGTGAGTGGGCAGAGTGAGTGGGACAGAGTGAGTGGGCAGAGTGAGTGGGGCAGAGTGAGTGGGCAGAGTGAGTGGGCAGAGTGGGACAGAGTGAGTGGGACAGAGTGGGATAGAGTGAGTGGGCAGAGTGAGTGGGCAGAGTGAGTGGGACAGAGTGAGTGGGCAGAGTGAGTGGGACAGAGTGAGTGGGCAGAGTGGGACAGAGTGAGTGGGCAGAGTGAGTGGGACAGAGTGAGTGGGACAGAGTGGGACAGAGTGAGTGGGACAGAGTGAGTGGGTCAGAGTGAGTGGACAGAGTGAGTGGGTCAGAGTGAGTGGGCAGAGTGGGTCAGAGTGAGTGGGCAGAGTGAGTGGGTCAGAGTGAGTGGACAGAGTGAGTGGACAGAGTGAGTGGGTCAGAGTGAGTGGACAGAGTGAGTGGACAGAGTGAGTGGGTCAGAGTGAGTGGGACAGAGTGAGTGGGTCAGAGTGAGTGGGACAGAGTGAGTGGACAGAGTGAGTGGGCAGAGTGAGTGGGTCAGAGTGAGTGGGACAGAGTGAGTGGACAGAGTGAGTGGGCAGAGTGAGTGGGACAGAGTGAGTGGGACAGAGTGAGTGGGTCAGAGTGAGTGGGCAGAGTGGGTCATAGTGAGTGGACAGAGTGAGTGGGACAGAGTGAGTGGACAGAGTGAGTGGGTCAGAGTGAGTGGACAGAGTGAGTGGGTCAGAGTGAGTGGGCAGAGTGGGACAGAGTCAGTGGACAGAATGAGTGGGTCAGAGTGAGTGGGACAGAGTGAGTGGGACAGAGTGAGTGGGCAGAGTGGGACAGAGTGAGTGGGCAGAGTGAGTGGACAGAATGAGTGGGACAGAGTGAGTGGGCAGAGTGAGTGGGACAGAGTGAGTGGGCAGAGTGAGTGGGACAGAGTGAGTGGGCAGAGTGAGTGGGACAGAGTGAGTGGGTCAGAGTCAGTGGGCAGAGTGAGTGGGCAGAGTGAGTGGGGTAGAGTAGTGAGTGGGGTAGAGTAGAGTCAGTGGGGTACAGTGGAGCGAGTGGGTTTGTGGGTGAGTGGTGGGATATTTAAACATCTAGCAATTAAATGCTTAAAAAAACAATATTTATTTATTAAGACTGTGAGAAAAAACAATCAGAATCTAGCTCTTCTATTCCGCTCATCTCTGCATTACCGCCGGCGCACTATTACAAGATCACATACGAACATGCATCCTATACGTAAAAGTTTGAAATCGAGTTTCTGAACGCAACTTAGTCACATTTGGTTGACGCTCATTAAGTGAAAAAAAATATCAACCGATGATATTAATTATCAATATTTGTTATTGCTTGTTAACAAATGTTTGGTTTTATTCTTGAATTAGCAGAGTGCTAAAAAAGGGTTCCAAGATTTTTTTTGCAAATCGTACTTTTCAAGCGACATCTGACATAAAATATTAGCAATATTTCTTTTTGGCGTACACATGTACGTAGTTTGCATGTCATGTTGTGACTAAAGCGATTGTGGTCTTGGGCCACAATTTATGCGGATCACTTTTGTGAGGCTAGTGCCGTATCTACCCTTTAATCTAAGAAAAAAAGTCGCCTGTCCGAGCGTGGGGTGCCTGGAGCCTAAAGTAATAGCAGGAAACTGCCTATATTATGTTCCAGTCACCCCACATATGCTGTTTATGGTATTAAATTTTTTAAGCTGTATTCCTGTAATGTACAAAAATTTTGCAGAGGAAAATAAATGGTTTTTGTATAAATTAATGTTTATACAAAAAACATTTATTAATAACTATCACTCACTAAAATATTTTACACATAAAAACAGAATTTTTACTTTCAAATAAAACATATCTTTTAATGAGTGTTTTATCAATTTCATTTACATATTTTATTTAAACTCGCGTTGAGTGAAGTGTGTCATTTAATTGCGCCAAAAGTAAAAAAGCCGAACAAAATCCGGGCCGACGCAGTCATATTGGCCTGGATAAGAGATCAGAAAGCCCGACCGGCTTTAAACGCACGATTGGCAACTCTTGTAGTCGTTTGTACTCGTCAATACAATTCAAACGAGCCCAAACTCGGTTGGTTTCTATCGGTTAATAACGGACTTCCTATGGCCAACTTCCAGTTCCATCATCAGACCCTGGAGACCATGTAAAGACAACGTACTCGTCAAGACGAATCAAACGAGCCCAAACACGGTGGGTTTATATCGGTTAATAAGGGAGTACCTTTGGCCACCATCCAGTTCCATTATCAGATCCTGGATAACATCCAAAGACAACGTACTCATCAGAACGATTCAAACAAGCCCAAACTCGATGGGTTTATATGGGAGTACCTTTGGCCACCATCCAGTTCCATTATCAGATCCTGGATAACATCCAAAGACAACGTACTCATCAGAAGGATTCAAACGAGCCCAAACTCAGTGGGTTTATATCGGTTAATAAAAAGGAGTACCTTTGGCCACCATCCAGTTCCATTATCAGACCCTGGATAACATCCAAAGACAACGTACTCATCAGAACGATTCAAACAAGCCCAAACTCGGTGGGTTTATATCGGTTAATAAGGGAGTACCTATGGCCACCATCCAGTTTCATTATCAGATCCTGGATAACATCCAAAGACAACGTACTCATCAGAACAATTCAAACTCGATGGGTTTATATCGGTTAATAAGGGGGTACCTTTGGCCACCATCCAGTTCCATTATCAGATCCTGCATAACATCCAAAGACAACGTACTCATCAGAAGGATTCAAACGAGCCCAAACTCGGTGAGTTTATATCGGTTAATAAAGGAGTACCTTTGGCCACCATCCAGTTCTATTATCAGACCCTGGATAACATCCAAAGACAACGTACTCATCAGAACGATTCAAACGAGCCCAAACTAGATGGGTTTATATCGGTTAATAAGGGAGTACCTTTGGCCACCATCCAGTTCCATTATCAGATCCTGCATAACATCCAAAGACAACGTACTCATCAGAAGGATTCAAACGAGCCCAAACTCGGTGAGTTTATATCGGTTAATAAAGGAGTACCTTTGGCCACCATCCAGTTCTATTATCAGACCCTGGATAACATCCAAAGACAACGTACTCATCAGAACGATTCAAACGAGCCCAAACTAGATGGGTTTATATCGGTTAATAAGGGAGTACCTTTGGCCACCATCCAGTTCCATTATCAGATCCTGGATAACATCCAAAGACAACGTACTCATCAGAACGATTCAAACAAGCCCAAACTCGGTGGGTTTATATCGGTTAATAAAGGAGTACCTTTGGCCACCATCCAGTTCTATCAGACCCTGGATAACATCCAAAGACAACGTACTCATCAGAACGATTCAAACAAGCCCAAACTCGGTGGGTTTATAACGGTTAATAAGGGGGTAACTTTGGCCACCTTCCAGTTCCATCATCAGATCCTGGATAACATCCAACGGCTACGTATTCGTCAAAACGATTCAAACGAGCTCTAACTCGGTGGGTTTATATAGGTAAATAAGGGAGCAGGGTTGCACTGGATATAATTATCCAGTTTAAACATACCGAAGGAAAATCTTAAATTACAATGATAAAGTCGTACACATGTCAAAATTAAGTTTTTTTTTAACAAAAGTAGTCTCAGACTCTTAGGTAAAAGTTGTCTAAAAACAGAAAAAACTTTTATTGATATATATGTTATTTGATAGTTGGATAATTATTGGTCAATTATTATCAGAGAAAATAATTAACTTGTTAATTTGCAACCCTGTAAGGGAGTACCTTTGGCCATCACCCAGTTCCATCATCTGACGCTGGATACCATGTAAAAGCAAAGTAATCATCAAAACGATTCAAACGAACCCAATCTTGGTGGGTTTATATCGGTTAATAAGGAAGTACCTTTGGCCACCTTCCAGTTCCATCATCAGACCCTGGATAACATCCAAAGACAACGTACTCGTCAAGACGAATCAAACGAGCACAATCTCGGTGGGTTTATATCGGTTAAGAAGGGGGTACCTTTAGCCACCTTCCAGTTCCATCATCACATCCTGGATAACATCCAAAGACAACATACTGATTAAGACGAATCAAACGAGCCCAAACTCGGTGGGTTCATATCGGTTAATAAGGGAGTACCTTTGGCCACCGTCCAGTTCCATCATCAGACCCTGGATACCATGTAAAAGCAAAGTAATGGTCAATACGAATCAAACGAGCCAAAACTCGGTGGGTTTATAGTGGTTAATAACAGAGTTCATATGGCCACCTTCCACCGTCAAGGTAAGTTAATAGTTATCTGTATAAAAGATAGCTAAAAACTAATGCATTAAAATTTAATTAACTAACATTTCACACTCCATTGACGAAATGTAGATAAAAATAGGCTCAAAAGTTATGCTTCCAGGTGTTTATATAGGTATGTATATATATTTAAATATGTACCCAAGACACAAAACAAACAAAATACATTAATCCTAAAATAAGTCTTCGTGCAAGTTTTTGTTTACTGTTCAGGAGAGCGTAATGCCTGACACATTTCTACGAGCAATGCAGTGGCTCAACACAATTACCAAGAGATGCGTGATAGGAGCACCACCAATTAATATTTTGGATATTTAGGATACCATCGCAATACCTTTAATGCTTGCATTTTTTTCACAAACAAAGTAAAGATTACGACATAAAGAAATCGAAATACACGAAAAAAATTAATGACAAATAATAAAAGTTATTTCACTTACTTATACATTACGAATAATGTATACTTAATACTGATATACCAGGAGAAATCTCTAAATCAAGAAAATATTGTTAAAGTAGATTAGCATTTTCTTTTAAGGGTATTTATAATTATAAAATAGATTAACTGAAATCAACCAGAACACGGCCAGATTAGTGTACTTTAGTTATTTCCATAGTGTAATGTCGTACGGAATTTTATTGTGGGGAAATGCCGCCGACATTCAAACTATTTTTGTGCTGAAGAACAGAGCTATTCGATCAATTTATAATCTTAAAGTTAAAGAATCATTAAGAGATAAGTTTAAAGAATTTGGAATAATGACGGTCGCATCACAATACATATACGAAAATTTATTACTTGTAAGAAAAAATATTAATTTGTTTCTTAAAAACAGTGATGTTCACACAATTAATACAAGAAACAAAAATAAACTAACTTTACCTGCTACTAGGCTTCACAAAATTAATAATTCGTTTAAAGGTCTTTGTGTTCGCTTAAACAATAAAGTCCCAAGCAATATCCAAGAGTTAGCCATAAATAAATTTAAAGATATTATAAAAAAACACTTATTAAAAAAGCTTATTACAAATAAATTTAAAGATATTATAAAAAAAACACTTATTAAAAAAGCTTATTACAAAGTGTCTGATTATATTACAGACAAAAATGCTTGGGTTTGAACTGTTCCAATCATTCCAACAGGTTTTCTATATTAAATAAATCATAATTGTACTGACGTTGTAACAACATAATGATTTGTAAATGTTGTTACATTAGACTTTTAATGTTGTGGAGTTTTTTTCGCTCGTTTTTCTCCGCAGCTAAAAAATATGTCCATAACGAGTGGTAGGGAAAAAAAATTTTTGGACGATTCAAAAGAGTTGTACTATACATCCAATTTGAATAAAGATATATTGATTTCTGATTTCTAATCAAATAGTATTCACATTCAATGGAACATAGTTGTTTTTTCCTAAATCTAATGCGGTTGTATAAGGATATTATCAGCAAAGTATATACTCAAAAAAATATATCAAACGAGCCCAAACACAATGGGCAATACACTTATTGAATTAAAAAATAAAGGTAAAATAAATAAAACACGTCGTTTTTTTTATATTAATTTGAATCAAACAAATGGCAGGCCATGGCCACCTTCCAGTTCCATCATCAGACCCTGGATACCACATAAAGGCAAAGTTATTGTCAAGGCAAATCAAACGAGCCGAAAGTCAGTGGGTTTACATGATTTAATAACAGAGGTCCATTGCTATGACCACCTTCCAGTTCAATCATCGGACCTTAGAGACCATCTAAAAACAAAGTACTGGTCAAGATGAATGCAACGCGATTTACATAAGCATTAGACTAAATTAAACTTGCAACATTTATTTTCAGACAGAAAGACCAACAGAACAAGTGTACGTAAGCAAAGTAAAAATAAATGTATATTTTACTTTCGCGACATCCTAACATAGGAACGCTTTTAGATTGCATAAATGTAATTTTAAGTTCTGTAATAGGCAGACAAAAAATATTGGCTGATTCAAAAGAGCTTTCAAAGAGTCTTTCTTTTTTCATTTCACCTTAGCAAAACGAGGGTTGGGTTATAAAAAGTACATAATATAATTCTATATCACTACATAGTATAAAACAAAGTCGCTTTCTCTGTCCCTATGTCCCTTTGTATGCTTAAATCTTTGAAACTACGCAACGGATTTTGATGCGGTTTTTTTAATAGATAGAGTGATTCAAGAGGAAGGTTTATATGTATAATACATGCATAATATAGTAGAGAAACACTGATAATTTTAGAGGTTTTTAATGTAAGGTCGTAAATAAACACATTTTTTGCGCTTACATTTTTATCCTATACTTTTTACGAGAAATAATAGATTATTTACGAAGCGATTTTAAGCAATATAACATTCATCCTTATCCAATTAAGTACCTTAAATACATTGTGCATTTAATATAGAACAATTTGGCCCTTTAACGCATATAATTTAAATGAATATTTTCGAAGATATTACAAATTTAAAATTCAGGGACATATACGGTTCCGACGCTACCGGGCTTGGCGGCGCGTGCCTATTGTAATTGGGTATTAGAAGAATGGCATTGTGTATAATACAAGCCTGAGAACAAAAACTATAATCTACACTACAGCTTTACACCGAAGCGAAGCGAGGGCGGGCCACTAGTATATATATAAAACTCAAAGGTGACTGACTGACATAGTGATCTATCAACGCACAGCCCAAACCACTGGACGGATCGGACTGAAATTTCTTTTTACGAGAAATAATAGATTATTTACGAAGCGATTTTAAGCAATATAACATTCATCCTTATCCAATTAAGTACCTTAAATACATTGTGCATTTAATATAGAACAATTTGGCCCTTTAACGCATATAATTTAAATGAATATTTTCGAAGATATTACAAATTTAAAATTCAGGGACATAGCGGTTCCGACGCTACCGGGCTTGGCGGCGCGTGCCTATTGTAATTGGGTATTAGAAGAATGGCATTGTGTATAATACAAGCCTACAGCTTTACACCGAAGCGAAGCGAGGGCGGGCCACTAGTATATATATAAAACTCAAAGGTGACTGACTGACATAGTGATCTATCAACGCACAGCCCAAACCACTGGACGGATCGGACTGAAATTTGGCATGCAGGTAGATGTTATGACGTAGGCATCCGCCAAGAAAGCATTTTCATCAATTCTACCCCCAAGGGGATAAAATAGGGAATGAAAGTTTGTATGAACCTTTCGACAATTTTAAACCAATCAGGCTGAGACTTTGCAGGTATAAGAAGAATCATAGATGAATATCATTGTGTAAAATACAAGCCTGAGAACAAAAACTGTAGTCTACACTTCAGCTCTACACCGAGTGAAGCGAGGGCGGGCCGCTAGTAATATATAAAAACGCAAACATAGTAATCTTGCAAGTTGTTGGTGCTTGAAACTTCTTAGTTTATGGAGAATGTTGACCAAGTTTTGACACTAACGGAATTCTCTGTGGAAGGATTGTATGCATAGCATGCGCTTTAAAGAAGGGACGACCATGCTTACAGCAGAATCACCAGTATCAAGCCACACACAATTCAATGAAGAGGAAAGATTTTCATATTATGTTGGTTACGAATGCACATGCCACATCATCATTGAGTAACATAAAGCTATGGCCATATAGCCAAAATATTATTCTTTAAATAATAAAGCTAAAAATAAAAATTAATAAGCTAACGCAATCGAAAAATACAGCCGTTTTGCCGCAATTTTTTGAAACTCATAAGCGAATCAAAACCTACAGGGTACTTCTTGTTAACTCAATCTTGAAATTTGGTACGAAGCAACGTCTTATGGCATAGATAAAGGAAAAATTGCGAAAATCGTCAATTTTTAGTTACAATCACATATATTTTTGTAATTAATTATTATGTACCTACTGTGTATTTTGTACGTATTGGGTGATAGCGGCAGTTTATAATAAATGCAGACTTAGATATATTAATGTGTTGTTATTGAAGAGAACCCTAATGGTACAAAACATACTTATTTATAATATTGGTGCAGGGCACACACACACTTATTAAATACTAGCTGTCCCAGCGAACTTCGTACCGCCATAAAAAAATAGGGGTTGGTGGTAGAAGGGTGAAAATTTAGGGTTGTATGTATTTTTGTATGATGTATCACAAAAAAATTAAAAAAAAAATTTAGGGGTGGATTACCCTTAACATTTAGGGGGATGAAAAATAGATGTCCGATTCTCAGACCTACCCAATATGCACACAAAATTTCATGAGAATCGGGAAAGCCGTTTCGGAGGAGTTTAACCACAAACACCGCGACACGAGAATTTTATATATGTATTAGATAACACAAATAATATTAAGAGACATCAGCATTTCATGTGAGCCACTGTGTCATTCACTGTTGTGTGGTTATTAATAATGTATTTATTCAATTATTTTCATACTATCACACTACATGTTTGTACGGAACCGTCGGTGCCGAGTCCGACTCGCACTTGGCCGGTTTTTTGTGTTTGCGTTATTATCAGGTTTTTACAAGACAAAATGAGCACCACAATTTACATTATACTACGTTCTTTATCGCGTCTATCTGAGAAACTCCATAGTCATTTTAAAATCATCGCGGCGCTCATACTAAAGAGGGCACGTCAGCAATTATAAAAAAAAAATATTACATTAAAATAAAATTTACCCATGCAAAGCCAGGGCGGATCGTTACTAGCATAGATTTTCGTGAATTCCCTTCATATTTATCAGCGATATAAGCATTTGGTTTCATCAATTTAGTGTGCACTCAAGCGTATTCGTATATTATTTTTTATTCCATAAATAATAATAATAAACCGCAATTGTTAGTGTAGATGCAGTATGTCCAGCTAAATATTTTAACATTTAAAATATCATGCTTTAATTGTAGCACTTTCACATACTTTTTTAAGTAAAATTTTAACTTAAAAAAAGATATTTACTAATAGTAAAAATCAAAAGCAATGTGGTAGTATTGAGCAATATGCGTGGTTATCATGTTATTGCGTGGAAACGGGTTAATGCTCAAGTTATGTTTAGCAAATATAAGCATCCGCATATTAAACATTTTAACAACAGGGATGATGATGGGGTAAAGTAAATTCTATTGCGTCTATCAGTTCGATCATGACAAAAATAATAGCTATTATGTTTTGTCAATCAACCAAAACATTACAATTATGGAGCGAGCGAAAGTTTGGGAGGTGGGGGCTCGTCACTTCTAAGTAAAAATTGTACCAAGGCGTGACGTAGTCGATAAAAAGTGTTAATCATCATCCCCATTAAACATACCTTGTCATAAAGTGATTGAGTGGGTAGATGACACGCTGTACTGGCTACTGCAAATCATGTGGCATTGCAGGCTTGTAACCGGAAACTCTGAAGGCACCACGCACCAACTGAAAACCACAAAACAGATTGTTCAAACTTATCCCTCTACTTCGTTGAATTGGTAAAATATACTCATTTATTATTTTTATTTATAAGGAGCTCAATGGCACAGGTGATTAACACGTCAGTCAACACTGATCCTGAAAGTTTATAACAATAAATAATATATACACTCCCAACACACCTATCCGCCCACTTAGGTTTCATCGGTCTGTAGCAAAAATATATGTTATCATCATCATCATCAGCCTACTAATGTCCCCACTGCTGGGGCACAGGCCTTCCCTATGGATGGATTAGGGAGATTGGGCCATGACCCACCACGCGGGCCTAGTGCGGATTGGTGGGTACTAACGACTGCAGATGCAGCCGGGACCAACGGCTTAACGTGCCTTCTGAAGCATGAAGGAGCTCGAGATAGTAATTTTTGGTCACCCATCCAATGACCAACCACTGTGAAAGTTGCTTAAGTTCACAGAACCACTTGCGCCATCGAGCTCCTCAAAATATATGTTAGGCTGAGCAATAATAATATATTTAAAAAGAACACACAAAATAGATGGTTAATAAATCAGATTAAAAACTGCGTAAAAACTTTTTGGCCAATGTAACTTTAATTTTTGCTAGGGCCAGTCAAATCAAAACTTAACATGCTAAGTAGGCCTGATAGATGTGTCTGGAAGTATATATAAACAAATCGTATATATAAACATCAAGGATTCGGTACAATTATTGGCAATAAAATCACGTAAGTATAATGAGGAGCTCGATGGCGCAGGTGGCTAGCGCGTTCGGCTGCGATCGTTGAAGTTAAGCAACTTTCGCAATGGTCGGTCATTGGATGGGTGACCAAAAATTTACTATCTCGAACTCCTTCGTGCTTCGGAAGGCACGTTAAGCCGTTGGTCCCGGCTGCATTTGCAGTCGTTAGCACCCACTAATCCGCACTGGGCCCGCGTGGTGGGTCATGGCCCAATCTCCCTATACCATCCATAGAGAAGGCCTGTGCCCCAGCAGTGGGGACATTAATAGGCTGATGATGATGATGATGAAGTATAATGTATCCACCCACCAATCCGCACTGGGCCCGCGTGGTGGGTCATGGCCCAAACTCCCTATTCCACCCATAGGGAAGGTATGTGCCCCAGCAGTGGGGATATTAATAGGATGATGAAGTTTAATGTATAGGAGACCCCTTTCAATATGTATTTTATTTCAATTCTTTTTATTCAGTTAGATTATATATACATTTAGATATTTTGTGAATATTTTAAGTGTCTAACCGCTTGCTCTTGATGTTAAATTATAGAGCAAAAATCAGCAAAACAATTCAGCGGCAACAGAAATCCATCATCTGCTAAAATTTCAACTGTCTCTCTTTTCCTGTTCATTAGATACAACCTGGTGACAGACACTGGAGTTTTAATAATATCCCATTTAACCCTTTGTGTACAGAACCCTATAAATGAATCCCCATTTCCTTTGGTCACACTAAGATTTCTATGATTTCATACATATTTTATTTCAAGTTACTTGGCATATACTACACACAGGAGTAGCGGGGTAAATTATGTAAAAACTAGCAAACCAGTGAACCAAATATGTTCACCAAAACCTTATTTAAAAAAAATGTATTTAATTAATTGAGTACTTCGGAGATTTTGTGTGGTTTCGTTTGAAATTCGTGATTTCTCGAAAACCGGAAGTGCTACGTTACTCAAATCCGGTTTGTAGTCTTATCAGACTATTCTTAACTTATAACTTAAATATTGTCTTTATCTATCTCTTACGGTTTGGTCGCTGAAACAGCACCACAGACGGACGGACTTGTCCAATAGATAAGAGATAGGGTCAAGAGTATGGGGTATGTTCCCATTAAATTAAACGTAATCTCGTAATCAAATAAAAAAAACACAAGAAATGTTGGGTGCTTTTTCCATAATGCATTGAAAAGGGCCCCGTAGAACTTTCTTTTTCAATCTGTTTGTGTAAAAACAGTTGATTTCTTTAAAGATAGTTAAAAATCGAATCGTATGTACCTCTAATTTTGTGATAGTGGGAAGCAGCTGGCGATTACTGGACTGCTTAACTGGTTGCAGCATTTCATCAGATATCACGGGGTTTGAAGAGCAGCCTCTGGAGAGAAAACGTCCAATTAGAACATCAATATAAGTTAATTTAAGTTGATAATAAATACTTGTAACACTCGCACCCATTAACCAAACTAAAAAATGTAAGGCACCGTGAATATACTGATTTTTATTTTTTATTTTATTGACAAAGATTCACCAACAACATATATTTTTACATTACAATTTGAAAAAATATATAAATACCATACTTAAAGATATGCTTTTTAATAGGTGAATACAACATACACATAAATACAAATAAACTACAATGACAGATTAAACAAACAAAAATATATCCACCATCATGAAAAACAGGTATACTGAATTATAATATTATTTAGTCTTTGTTACGGTCTAATTTTATTTTTTCCTCAAACAACCTCTTATATACGCGTTCGATATACTGATACATACTTAAGTATATTTATGTAAAGTATAAACATCTACCTTAGATTACATAGCACGAACTATTATCGAATTTGAATAGTTTGCTAACGGAAATGTCAATGTCAAATTTTGTATGGAAACTTGAACAGCAGCGGCACAAAGCACGTAACGAGAACTAAAAATCAGTACACATTTGATAATGACATTTCGGACTCGCAAACGATACGAATTCGATATTGGTTCGTACTAGGGGCACTGAACAAAAGGATGGAGCGCACGGAACATGCAATTCGTGGCACCATAGCAAATACGAAGTCAAAAGCGAAAATTACAATAGATTCTCAAAAAGTATTGGACACGTATTTTTTCTTTTTTCACATAATATAAACATTGCAGAGATATATTGATTTGAAGAGTCGCATGACGTCACGTTTGAGTACACTTATAAGTGAAAATTCACTCAAAAGTGACGTCACGAGCCCCTACTCCCAAACTTTGACGCGCTATAACTGTCATTTTTTGGTTGATTGCCCAAAGAAAAAATACGTGTCGATTATTTTTTGATCATCTAACTGACGGATTAAATAGAATTTCGTTTACTGTACCCCGTCATCACCCCTATTCGCGTCAGTACACACACACGTAAAATCGTCCCGTGAATATTAAATTTTGATCAAAACTGTGCCGCCTTGTTCATACATCGTAAAAACTATTCATAAAGACAAAAGGCATTTACTTTAGACTTTGTTATTGTTTTGGTGTCACGCATTTCTTGTACCGTGCGCTCAATCTGTCTTTTGTTCTGTAATCTGAGGTAGATGTTTATCATCATCATCAGCCTATTAATGTCCCCACTGCTGGGGCACAGGCCTTCCTTATGGATGGAATAGGAAGATTGGGCCATGTCCCATCACGTGGGCCCAGTGCGGATTGGCGGGTGCTAACGACTGCAGATGCAGCCGGGACCAACGGCTTAACGTGCCTTCCGAAGCACGGAGGAAATCGAGATAGAAGATTTTTGGTCACCCATCCAATGACCGACCATTGCGAAAGTTGCTTAACTTCAACGCTCGCAGCCGACCGCACAAGCCGTCTGCGCCATCGAGCTCCTCGAGATAAATAAATAAATATTTCCAACATTCACACCAATTAGCCTAGCCCCAAAGTAAGCACTATAAGGCTTGTGTTATGGGATACTAGGGTAACGGATAGAATACATATACTTTACATATATAACTAGCAAACCCGGCGAACTCCGTTTCGCCACCAGATGGCTTCGTATTATGTAACATTTCGTTTGGTGTTTAAAAGATTTTTTTTTTCCTGAACTTTCTTTGCTATAAACCTCACGGAGCCCGAGACCTTTCCAACGAAAGCAAAACCGTGGAAATCGGTTCGTGCGTTCTGGAGTTATAGCGTCAGGAAGGAAAACCCGACTTATTTTTATATAGTAGACTAGCAAACCCGGCGAACTCCGTTTCGCCACCAGATGGCTTCGTTTTATGTAACATTTCGTTTGGTGATTAAAAGAAGATTTTTTTTTTAATTTTTCCTAAATTTTCTTTGCTATAAACCTCACGGAGCCCGAGACCTTTCCAACGAATGCAAAACCGTGGAAATCGGTTCGTGCGTTCTGGAGTTATAGCGTCAGGAAGGAAAACCCGACTTATTTTTATATAGTAGACTAGCAAACCCGGCGAACTCCGTTTCGCCACCAGATGGCTTCGTTTTATGTAACATTTCGTTTGGTGATTAAAAGAAGATTTTTTTTTTAATTTTTCCTAAATTTTCTTTGCTATAAACCTCACGGAGCCCGAGACCTTTCCAACGAATGCAAAACCGTGGAAATCGGTTCGTGCGTTCTGGAGTTATAGCGTCAGGAAGGAAAACCCGACTTATTTTTATATAGTAGACTAGCAAACCCGGCGAACTCCGTTTCGCCACCAGATGGCTTCGTTTTATGTAACATTTCGTTTGGTGATTAAAAGAAGATTTTTTTTTTAATTTTTCCTAAATTTTCTTTGCTATAAACCTCACGGAGCCCGAGACCTTTCCAACGAATGCAAAACCGTGGAAATCGGTTCGTGCGTTCTGGAGTTATAGCGTCAGGAAGGAAAACCCGACTTATTTTTATATAGTAGACTAGCAAACCCGGCGAACTCCGTTTCGCCACCAGATGGCTTCGTTTTATGTAACATTTCGTTTGGTGATTAAAAGAAGATTTTTTTTTTAATTTTTCCTAAATTTTCTTTGCTATAAACCTCACGGAGCCCGAGACCTTTCCAACGAATGCAAAACCGTGGAAATCGGTTCGTGCGTTCTGGAGTTATAGCGTCAGGAAGGAAAACCCGACTTATTTTTATATAGTAGACTAGCAAACCCGGCGAACTCCGTTTCGCCACCAGATGGCTTCGTTTTATGTAACATTTCGTTTGGTGATTAAAAGAAGATTTTTTTTTTAATTTTTCCTAAATTTTCTTTGCTATAAACCTCACGGAGCCCGAGACCTTTCCAACGAATGCAAAACCGTGGAAATCGGTTCGTGCGTTCTGGAGTTATAGCGTCAGGAAGGAAAACTCGACTTATTTTTATATAGTAGATTATATTTATATAGAAATACATATTTAACATCCATGACTGGAGTACAAATGCTAGTGTTCATCACACAAACATCTGCCCCCACCGGGATTTGAACCCGGGACCTCTCGAGTCGGCGACGCCATGAAACCCGGCGTACAAACCACTCGGCCACGAAGGTCATCACCTCGAGATATTTATACTTTACATAAATATGGTTACGTATGTATCAGTATATTTACTCTATCTATAACATTTGCCCCACCAGGTTCGAACCCAAGACCTCAAAGTAGGCGACACCTTGAAATCCCCGCGTACATAGTCGCGCCATTTTATCCCACTAGGAATTTGGACAAATTTTAGCTGTGATACTTTTTTACTTGGGGTGGAAAACAAGCATATGGCCAGCCTGGAGTTAAGTTGATGATGATTGGTCACCCTTCCAATGAACGACCACTGCGAAAGTTGCTTAACTTCAATGATCGCAGCAGAACGAGCTAACCACGCACGCCATTGAGCTCCTATGGTACCTACATACACAAAATAACATTTTGTGTCTGTTTGTTGCGGCTAATCTCTGAAATGGCTGGACCGATTTTGATGGGACTTTTATTGGCAGGTAGCTGATGTAATAATGAGTAACTTAGCCTAAGTTTTAGAAAAGCGGGCGGCCGCTTGTAGTACATAATATATTCAGACTCACCCAATAGAGATTGAGGTTGATGCATAGCTGTTACTACTCATGTGTGCAGCAGACTGTGGCTTTCTGTTCTGTGCTGCTAGATGCTGGCTGCTGCTGGCAGCAAAGCTCTCGGGTTTCTGGTCTCAAGATGCGCCATTCCTCCCAAGCTGAACCTTTAAAAAATACATATTGTAGACTATTGATTGCCTTTCAAAACTTTATATTTGGCTGAGTTTGACACAGCCGCAAGAAGATATTATGTTCTTTGAATATTCAGCAAACTTACATAATAGACACTAGAGACTGGCCTCGTGCTATTATAGCACTTGTCTGTTGCTAAGTACGTATCAGCATTCTTGTAAGTCATCCCCCAACAGTAAGACCTTTAAGCAAAAACATAGTAATATATATTATAGCTACGTCTGTGACGGGCTTATAACATACACATGGCGAAATTCGTGTTACGGCTCTAATGAAAACGTGCACGACGCGTTGTGGCAATCACAGAAAGACCAAATAGCGAAATTCGTATCGTGGCTGACATGCTATTCGATCTCAACGCGTTGTGGCGTTGTGGCAATGAAGAAAAGCCATGACGCGTTCTGAACAAGTTGTAACTTGTCGGCGTCGGCTCGGGTGCAAAAACGCATTGAAACATCAGTTTTATTCATTTCTTTTCTGTTTATGAGAGTAAATTTTAATGTCATCGCTAATTATTACGAAAAAGGAAGAAGTGTTTTATGATATTTTTTTGTTTCATTCAGTAACATTTCATATTTTTCTGTAGTCATGATAAAACTGCGACCATTGCTCGTTTCCACAAACTCACGTAATTTATCGTAAAACACTTCTTTTGGACATGGAGCGAATGCAATTTAGTTACCTACAAGTTGAATCACGTAAAAACTGCAGAGGACTTAGATGGAATTTGGCACACACATACTTTATTATCTGGCTTGACACAAGATACATTTTGTTCTGGAAAAATGTTAGGAGTGCATGTTGGGTTCACAAAAAAGTCATCATAAAAAGAGATACCTAAGTAATTAGTTAATGATCTTTTAAAATTACAATCAAAATGGGTAGGTAGGTATCTTTTTGTAACGGTGGCGAGGTTTATTTCGATGAAAGGTACTTAGCCACTTATCCTGGAGTCGTTTTTCCTCTTCACTGGCCTAATGCCAGTGTCGCTTCCAACCACAAAGTTGCGAAAAACACGATCTAAGTTATGTTACTTACTAATCTTTATCCATTTCAGAGAAAATAACTAATTTGGATCTATTATTCAAATGTGTAATTACCTTTTAAGTATTTCCATGCAGTATTAACTCTGGCAGCCATTCTCCGTAGGTACGTATCACTTTACACGAAATAAATACACATCACTGCAAAAATTGTCTTTAGAACAATATAAATAACTATGTATACTCGTCGCGTCACTTATTTTAAAGGAAACTAGTAAAAAAAGGTAGTACGCGTTCGTCACTGATGACGACTGTTGAGCGCGGCCATTACTTTTCGCAGCTTGCGTCGTACTGATGAGCGTGCGGGGCGGGGGGCGGCGGCGGCGGGCACAGGGGGGTGGAGAGAGCTTGAGCAGACGGCGCGGCGCGGGCGGCGGTTTCTTTTGATCAGTGTTGTCATATCACAGGATTTAAATTCACTAAAATATTATTACATAATAGTTATTAAAAATATCAGGAATTCTCTAATCAAAAAAGTCACTAGAAGTCTCTTAAGCGACTTAATAAAAACATGAATTTACATATTGTTAAAATTTTATTTCTTTTTTTTAAGTCTAGATTGTAGTATAACACAAGAAGAAAACAGTAGTTTTTAGTTAGTTTTTAGTACGTTAACGGCCTTATCTTTTTTGCGTTAACTTAAGTTTGATTTTGATGTATAGTTTACATTTCAACTCGATACCTCCACGTGTACCTTAGGTAAAGTAGTATTTTTTTTCATTTAATTATTTACTTAACTCCAGAAACTAATCACAACAGAATAATAAAAGTCGCAAATCGCCATTATGGCAACAATGGGCTCTAATACTTTGATCTGCCACTAGCCGCTGTGTGGCGCTGCCGTCACTTGGCTTGTTCTAGGCTAGGCCGCGTCGACGCATCGTCCAATCCCGTTGCACCGTAGCGCGTAGTTCGGCTGGTATAATTGTCGACCGCCTCGTGTTCCCGTACTCCCCGCTCCCACTTCCCCGCGACACTGGGTAGGTATGTTATGCCACTTGTAGACATGGGCGTTTTTGGTTTTGAACGCAAACGGATATATATCGGATTTCAGATTTCAAAATCGATTTCAAAATCCGTTTTTAGATATCCGATTTCAGATGTGCCTAACTTAGCCAATTCACTAGTTTGTGTTAAGATTTGGTTTTATTAGCTAACGACAATAACAAACAATTAATTAACGATATTTTGAAAACCAACACAAAACTCGTCTAATCAATTAAAAAGTCAACAGTTAAAAAAAACAAATTAAAAACGTCTTTTTCTCGGTAGAATATTTATTGATAAGAATATAATTAAATTGCACAATAGGAACAAGGAATTGAATGAAAATAAGAATAAGAATTTACTTGCACGCGTGGGTCACACATTACCTGCGCGTGGTGCACCAGCCTGGTGTGGTCGTATAGCGCGGCGTGGTAGGTGAAGCATGCCCGGCAGGTGGGGCACGCGTGGGTCACACATTACCTGCGCGTGGTGCACCAGCCTGGTGTGGATGTATAGCGCGGCGTGGTAGGTGAAGCATGCCCCGCAGGTGGGGCACGCGTGGGTCACACATTACCTGCGCGTGGTGCACCAGCCTGGTGTGGTTGTATAGCGCGGCGTGGTAGGTGAAGCATGCCCCGCAGGTGGGGCACGCGTGGGTCACACATTACCTGCGCGTGGTGCACCAGCCTGGTGTGGTCGTATAGCGCGGCGTGGTAGGTGAAGCATGCCCCGCAGGTGGGGCACGTGTGGGTCACACATTACCTGCGCGTGGTGCACCAGCCTGGTGTGGTTGTATAGCGCGGCGTGGTAGGTGAAGCATGCCCCGCAGGTGGGGCACGCGTGGGTCACACATTACCTGCGCGTGGTGCACCAGCCTGGTGTGGTCGTATAGCGCGGCGTGGTAGGTGAAGCATGCCCCGCAGGTGGGGCACGCGTGGGTCACACATTACCTGCGCGTGGTGCACCAGCCTGGTGTGGTTGTATAGCGCGGCGTGGTAGGTGAAGCATGCCCCGCAGGTGGGGCACGCGTGGGTCACACATTACCTGCGCGTGGTGCACCAGCCTGGTGTGGTTGTATAGCGCGGCGTGGTAGGTGAAGCATGCCCCGCAGGTGGGGCACGCGTGGGTCACACATTACCTGCGCGTGGTGCACCAGCCTGGTGTGGTTGTATAGCGCGGCGTGGTAGGTGAAGCATGCCCCGCAGGTGGGGCACGCGTGGGTCACACATTACCTGCGCGTGGTGCACCAGCCTGGTGTGGTCGTATAGCGCGGCGTGGTAGGTGAAGCATGCCCCGCAGGTGGGGCACGTGTGGGTCACACATTACCTGCGCGTGGTGCACCAGCCTGGTGTGGTTGTATAGCGCGGCGTGGTAGGTGAAGCATGCCCCGCAGGTGGGGCACGCGTGGGTCACACATTACCTGCGCGTGGTGCACCAGCCTGGTGTGGTCGTATAGCGCGGCGTGGTAGGTGAAGCATGCCCCGCAGGTGGGGCACGCGTGGGTCACACATTACCTGCGCGTGGTGCACCAGCCTGGTGTGGTTGTATAGCGCGGCGTGGTAGGTGAAGCATGCCCCGCAGGTGGGGCACGCGTGGGTCACACATTACCTGCGCGTGGTGCACCAGCCTGGTGTGGTTGTATAGCGCGGCGTGGTAGGTGAAGCATGCCCCGCAGGTGGGGCACGCGTGGGTCACACATTACCTGCGCGTGGTGCACCAGCCTGGTGTGGTTTTTAACTATAGAAATATATTTTGTTTACTAAAACATTGTACATGTAAACTTAAACTTAACACGAGAGACTCATCGTAACGTTACCGAGCGTTACACTTTTTCATAAGTGACTCCCAGCCGCAACCTAATTTAACTCTTATCATCCCAGTGTTCCATTTTTAAAACGGTTACTTTTTTATTTTTTATTGGAATTTCTGAACGCATCTTTAAATTAATATTTTTATGTTGGTATAACTTACAATACTAGCTGTCAGTTTAATAAATGTCATTTCACTTCGCGCGGTTTTTTCTATCGTTAAACATAATTTTGTTTGGAAGTTTTTAGTAGAAATTATGGCGAACAGAAAACCGTAAGTAATAATAATGTTTTATAGTATACTATTGAGTATTTATCGTTTATACACATGTTATACTATTGTTATATCGTGTTATAATACGTTTTGACAAATAAAAGTAGTTATTTGTGGGTAAGTGTGATGATAATGTACCGTTCCATTATTTGAGCAGTAGGAACATACGCACATGTAATTTTTAAACATTGTGATTCATACTTTATCAGTATTACCTCAAAATTGTGGTATTATTTTATTGCAGATTGAATGTGGATCAAATAATCTCGCATTTAGAAGAAGATGATGATGTGTTTTCGGCTGAAATTTTCATCACGCCTCCTGATAATTGGCAAAATAGCGATGAAGACAGTGGTGACGAAGAGTTTGCTAGTATAAATAATTTGTCAAGACATCAGTTACTTGCAGAAGGTGAACTTCGGGTCACCAGATCGTCTCAGGCTGAATCTACGATACTGAACGAGCTCGTTGGAGATGAAGCTAAAGTGGACCCAATACCTTCCACATCGTCAGTGACGCAGACTCCACAGCCGAGCTCCTCGTCGTCTGTAACGCAACCACCGCCAAAAAGAAGACGTGTTGAAGTCACAAGAAAGTGGAGGTTTGTAGATATTCCAGAAAAGGCTGGAAAAGAGCACTGTGAACCAGAATTCTTAGAAAACCTTCAAAATCCTATTCAGTTTTTCGAACTTTTTTATGATGAAGAGGTGTTTGAATTACTCCGATCTGAAACAGAGAAAAATGGAAACCAAAAGGGAAAACATGCATTTCGAGTTTCTACAACTGATATAAAACATTTTATTGCTATTTTATTATTGTCTGGTTATAACAGTGTATCGAGATACAGAATGTATTGGGAACAAAAAGTTGACTGCAGTTTTCCAACAGTTGCAGCTCTTATGTCAAGAAATCGGTTTGAAGAGTTACTGCGTTATTTCCATGTTGCCGATAATAACAATCTTGACCGTAATGATAAGTTTACTAAAGTGCGCCCTTTATGGAATCTGCTCAATGCTAGGTGGATAAAATATTATCCTGGCGATAAAAACTTGAGCATCGATGAATCGATGATTCCATATTATGGTAAACATGGAACCAAGCAGCACATCCATGGTAAGCCCATTCGATTCGGTTACAAAAATTGGTCCATTTGTACGCGGCTGGGCTATTTGATATATGGTGAGCTTTATCAGGGAGCTAGTACCGGAAATACCCATCCTGAATTAGGTGTTGGTGCCTCAGTGGTTCTGGATCTAATCTCAAAATTGCCACAAGGTAACTACAGCTTTTATTTCGATAACTTTTTTACATCTCTACCACTGCTTGACGAGTTGCAAAAAATGGGTCACGACGGAACGGGGACTATACGAGCTAATCGAACAGAGAATGCACCTCTCAAAGATCCAAAAGAAATGAAGAAAACAAGTAGAGGATCTCATCACCAATGTACTGATACATTGTCTAATATCACTCTTGTGAGATATAATGACAATAATATTGTCACAGTGGCCTCGACTCAATGTGGTGTAGAACCTATAAGTAAAGTGAAACGCTACTGCGACAAACAAAAAAAAGACGTTGACCAACCCCGTTGCTTTGTAAACTACAATAAATATATGGGCGGCGTGGACCGACTTGATCAAAATGTGGGTTGTTATAGAATCGCGATTCGTCTGAAGAGATGGTACTGGCAGTTGCTCATGTTTCCACTAAATGTTGCAGTCAATAATGCTTTTCAACTTTACAAAATATCTCCAGCTGCAAAAAAACATAACGGCACGCCACATGATCTTTTATCATTTACGAGAGATATTGTTTCTACATACTTTCTAATGAAAGATTCAGCCCCTTATACTTCAACCATGTCAAATCCCAGATCTTCACTAGCAGTAATAAAACGTGTGCCCGATGCTATTAGATCGGATGGTAAAGGACATCTAATTGACAAACAAAATAAACAAACGCGATGTGGTTTATGCCATAAAAATACAACAATGAAGTGTGTCAAATGTAATGTTGCATTACATAGCAAATGTTCCATTTTTTTTCATATTGTATAACATATCTAATAATCCTTGTAACTTAATAATTATAAGATTTAAAATAATTGTGAGTTTATCTATTTTTTTACTAATACAATAACTAAATAATGTGCATAAAATAGTTTTATTTCCAAACGAAATCCATAGCCACTAACATGTATGTATAAGCCTAGTGTTCCATTATTGGAACGGTTACTAAACTAAAAATCTAAATGAGATATAATTTTTTTTTATATGTAGGTATTATTATACTTCTATAAACGTGCCCCAATCCGATTTTCATAAAAATTGAACCTATTTTACTATGGTTGGGATGATATGAGTTAAGACGTTGTCACGTCAAAATTTCAATAATATGTGGGTACACAATTTACTAAGTTGACTTATTATTATTATCTTTATGAACTCTGAACTCCAATCCAGTCTTAACAAACACGTAATTAATAATTATCTAAACCCGGCAAACAAAAATCACTGACTGACATGCGTGCACTTGCATATCAAGGTCAAATTTGCATCTAAACAAAAGCACCAAGTTTTTGTAGTAAACAAACGCACGCTAAGATATAAGCCAAAATACATCACCTCACAGCCTAGTCACGCAAATATAGTCTTTAAGTACTGTGTCGTAAGACTATATTGATCGCACATATTCAATGGCAATAGATTTCCGTAAACAAGAAATCCAAATCGGACTTCCGAAATTCGCGGCATCTTTTTTACTCCGCTTTGTTACGATTGGTAAGAAAGAGACAAAGCGAATTTTACTGACGTTCGAAATTGTAAACAAATTCGCTTTCTCTCTTTCTAACCAATCGCTACAAAGCGGAGAAAAAAAGATAGCACGAATTTCGAATCCGATTTACATTTGGATACGTGATCGCTAGCGTTTTGGTTCGGTTAGATTTCTGAAATCGGATTTTCTAGTTGAGAAATCGTTCGGTATCGATTTGTGTTTGAAATCGGATTTTGGATTCGTTTTGATATATCGGACGCATGCCTAGCCACTTGCCGCTGTGTGGCGCTTCCGTCACTTGGCTTGTTGCTAGGCTAGGCCGCGTCGACGCATCATCCAATCCCGTTGCACCGTAGCGTGTAGTTCGGCCGGTATAATTGTCGTCCGCCTCGTGTTCCCGTACTCCCCGCTCCCACTTCCCCGCGACATTGACTAGATCAGATCTATATATGGTACTACTCGTCCAGTAATTCGTCCTTGAACTTCGTTTTCGGGTAGGTAGATAAAGTTACTTTTTTTTATATCAATTTTTAGGTTCAAAGCTAGCAAAGTTTTTTTGCTAAACATTTATTTTGGCGATTGTGAAAGCGGCTGTTGAATGGCGAAGCTCAAATTGCAAATACTTACCTCGAAGCTTGCTTTGGCTTTATAATATTATGATTAATAAAATTTAGTAATTTGTGTTTTTATGTTTTTGATGTGTAATAATATTTGATTTGATTTTATAAGATATTGTTCAAATGGCTCGTTTTTTTTAATAATTGCCTATTTTAGAAGCGAAAATCCATGTACGCGCCATCTAGCCAGTACCTCTGGAAGTAATTGCGCCCACGCAAGCGCATAAATGTTTTTCTGCTGCTTTTGGAAGGTTGCTCTAAGTAAACATAGTACTCATAACATCCGCAAGATGGTACTGTGTCTATTTACTTTATTTCATTTAATGTTCTTCAGGTTTATGCTGCTCCGACCAGTAGTCCTACCTACCGCGAGATATGAAGATGCAGAAGTGGTGATTTTAGAACATAATGTTCAAATGGCTCGGTTTTTTTAATAATTGCCTGTTGTGGAAGCGGAAAATCCATGTTAGCGCCATCTAGCCAGTACCTCTGGAAGTAATTGCGCCCACGCAAGCGCACGCATGCTTTTCTGCTGCTTTTGGAAGGTTGCTCTAAGTAAACATAGTTCTCGTAACATCCGCAAGATGGTACTGTGTTTATTTATTTTATTTCATTTATTGTTTTTCAGGTTTATGCTGCTCCGACGAGAAGTCCGACCTACCGCGAAACATGGAGATGCAGAAGTGGAGTGAAGTGAAGCTATTACACATAAAACCTACCTCAATTTGTTGAATCCACCACCGTTTAATTTAAAAACAGATTTTAAATTCATTAAGTTTCTTTTCGATAACAGTTTTTATTTTCAAAGCTAGTAAAGTTTTAATGCTTAACAGGCCTAAGATTTATTTTACCTCAATTTGTGGAGTCCAACGACCCGTTTACTTTAAAAATTATTTTAAATTCACTAAGTGTCATTAGATGGCGCTTTTACATATTTTAGTAGTGCTAAAAATTGACCCTTGGTGGCGCCGCATTATATTTTAACCAGTGAAATAATGTAACCGTTTTTATTTGCTATATTTATTTGCTAGACCCGGTGTGGGTCTCAGCAGTAAGTTGAGTTCATACATCATCAGTACATCGTCAGTATCCTGACGATGCAGACCTGAAAAGGCTGCGAAACGTCAATAAATAATCTCTTATCTATTAGACAAGTCCGTCCGTCCGTCAAATAAATAAAGTTTCGTGCATTAACCCATTAAAACTAGTTTTATTTAATGAGTGATGTGCGTGAAAACCTAAGAAACAAATATATGCTATAATTATGTATGAGCTATATTATTGGTTAGTTTGATTAAAATGCATTGGTAACTTTTTAACCCGACTGCGCAATGCAAGAGCTCGAAGCGCGACGCGCAGACAGGGTATATCTTATCTATAAGACAAGTCCGTCTGTCTATGGTGCTGTTTCAGCGGCCAAACCGTAAGAGATACATAAAGAGAATATTAAGTTATAAGTTAAGAATAGTCTGATAAGACTACAAACCGGATTTGAGTAACGTAGCACTTCCGGTTTTCGAGAAATCACGAATTTCAAACGAAACCACACAAAATCTCCGAAGTTCTCAATTAATTAAATACATTTTTTTTTCTTTTTTTTTTAAATCAGGTTTTGGTGAACATTTGGTTCACTGGTTTGCTAGTAATAATAATAATATATTTTCCTTTACAATAGCCTTCTTAATAATATATCGATTGGAGTCTCCATTTAAGCAAATATTGCCTGTGTTTGGAGGCTCTGCTCTTCCTTAACTAATAATGTGATTAACAAACTCCAGTATGGTCACAGTGAATGAACAAATGAACATGCAAAAAACAAAAAGAAAGAATGAACGAAAATAAAATAAAACAAAACAATAAACAGACGATCTACGCTGAAAATAATTTTAAATCCCATTAATAGGACTTAAAGCTAAGCAAAAGTATTTGCAATTAAGAAAGGTAATGCAGATGTTGTGTGCCATGTGTGCGTGTGTGTTTGTGTCTTTATGTGTGTATGTGTGTGTGTGATTAATTTTATACATTGTTTTATGTCATTTATGTAATACGATACAGTAGAGATTCAGTTTCTTCATACGTTCGAGGCTGAATCCATTTAATTAAAAGGCTCTTACACTCGTGATGATTTTTGTCATATATGTTTATTTCTTTATTTATTTTATTATATAAGACTAGCTGACCCAGCGAACTTCGTACCGCCCTAAAAAAATAGGGGTTGTCCAGCGGACAAAATTGTGAATCTAAACCATTCTCAGATCCCCTTGAACACACACAAAAAATTTCATCAAAATCGGTCCAGTCGTTTAAGAGAAGTTCAGTGACATACACACTCACAGAAGAATTATATATATAAAGATAGCCGAACGCGAGTTAAATTGTCTACTAGCAAATGCAGTTTTAGTGACAGTCGACTTGACGATTATGTTTTTTCGCCTTTTTTCCAAGAGATGAGGGTCATAGGGTATGGATTTGTGAATTTTGAGAATGGTCGTGATTATATATAATTTCCTCACAGAGAGTAGGTCACTAATTCGGTACAAATCATTAGTAGGGAAATGTCGCTTCTTGAAGTACATGACCTTTATAAGGGTTCTTTGTGCTCTTTCTAAATCAAGAAACTGGGTCTTCGCAGCGCCACCCCAAACTGGAACACAGTAAGTGATAATGGGTTGGGCCAGGGCTATGTATATTTGATTAAGGAGATTTTTAGAAGAGCCCTTTTCTTCAGTGACGGCTGGCATAACGTGCCTGAGGGTTTTGAAAATCCAGATAAGTTTCCTAATTCTAATACTAACATGGCTTAGATGTGGGTACCATGATAGTCTTTGGTCCACAATGACACTTAAATATGAAAAACTAAAATTGCTTGTGAAACTTTTTCAATTATCGGACAGTTACAAAAGTTTTGATTCTCATTCTCCAGGCATTCATGAATTTTCAGGCTAAAGTCACTACGCGGCTGCGAATTATTGTAAATGCTGAAACAAATATAATTTGTTTTGGCAGTATTTAATGAAAGGAGGTTTTGTTGCAACCACACAACCAGCAACCTGCGCGAGACCGACTTCAGCATCCGTCCTGACTGCATCCCAAGATTCTCCAGCAAAGATGACGGCGGTGTCATCGGCATACGACAGGATTTTGGCATTTGCTATATTCATGCTACAAAGGTCGTTTATGTAGATGAGAAATAGAGTGGATCCCAAAACGCTACCCTGCGGTACGCCACACGTCACCCCAGCATCCTCACTATTGCACCCAGGAAGTTTTACTTTTTGTTTTCTCTCTGTCAGATAACTGTTAAAGAGAGCAAGTGGGGTCCCTCTTATTCCTATATGTTCTAGCTTTTGTACAAGGATAGGGATGGAGACGGTCTCAAATGCTTTTCTCAGGTCAAGGAAAACGGGCAAACATTTTTTATTTTGGTCCAGTTGCCGAGTTACAAAAGAACTTAGTTCAGCAATAGCATCTTCTGTCGATTTTCCTTGTCTGAAACCAAACTGCGCAGGTGATAGTACTTCAGTTTTATTGAGGTATTTTAGTAATCTAGTATTTAATAACTTCTCCAAAATTTTAGATGTTGCTGGCAGAACCGAAATCGGCCTATAGTTACTGATGTCTTCTCCATTTCCACCCTTGTACACAGGTGTAATAATTGATCTCTTTAGCGGTATGGGAAATATGCCTTTATCAAAACTTAAATTAACTATGTGAGTGATAATAGGGGCCACATCATCAACTGCCAATTTCAAAAACTGGTTTGGGATATTATCCCAACCTGGGGCGCTATTTGATTTTAGGTTAATAATAATATTCTTAACTTCATCCTCATCCGTATGAAGCAAAACAAAAGAGTTTGATGGCGCTGGTTTGCTTCCTAAAAGAGTTCTTTGTGTATTTTTGTTGTGTTGAATTTTGTTTGCAAGTTGTGTTCCTATGTTCACGAAATATCTATACTTATAATAAATCTGTAGAGAAGTCAATTCTGTACATTAAATATATTTAAAAATTTAAATATATTTAAAAAATTACTAGCAAAGGGTGATAAGGGATCGTTAGTGATCCCAAAAATGCAATCAGTAAAATTTTTGTCTGTCTGTCTGTCTGTCTGTATGTTCAGGCATCACGTAAAAACTAACGGTTCGATTTCGATGAAACTTGGTATAATTATACCTTATTATCCTGGGCATAAAATAGGATACTTTTTATCCTGGAAAAATACGTAGAAAAAAAAAATCTTAATTTTTCAGTTTGATTCATTGACGTTATTCTGTAGAACCGCGAACACACAGTGGATTCAGCGCCGTAGCCTGTAGCGCCGAAAGTCGGATTTGGCTTGAACCGTTTGCGACACAAGCGGGCTGCACGACGTCCCGCCTCCCCGACTCCTATATAAGGACGGCGTTCCGCGCCGCGCGATGCATATAAATTCTGAATTTTGATGCGTGCGGACGTGTTTAGTGTGGAATTAATATTGTACGCGTGTAATTTTAAACCGTGCTTTTTGATTACTGGATTTGATGTCAATTCTAAGACTGTTCCGATCAGTTATTTGTAAATATAGTACGTACGTAGTTTAAGTCTTCATCGTGAATTGGTTTATTTAGGTTGGTATTTTATTTTCTTTTTGTTTATCTTTGGAAACATAGGTATAGTAATTAGGTTATAAGGTAAAGTAGGTTAGTTATTTAACTCATATTTCTCTCTCTCATCTCATTTCATTGTATTTCTGTTTATTTTTAATACAGTTTTATTGTAACACGATGCCTGCCAGAAAGCGATCTTCTCTTACTAAAACATCGAAACATGCTAAGCGAATGAGACTAGCTAGATCACAAGAATCAACCGAAGAGCGAGAATCCCGGTTAAACCGCATGCGAGACATAGCGGCTGAAGCAAGAGCACGTGAAAGCAGTGCCGATCGCGAATTGAGATTAAGTGCTGATCGTCAACGTCACTCACTATCTCGCTCCTCTGAAACATTTACTGAAAGGGATATACGCCTCACTACCGACCGTGAACGTCACGTATTGTCTCGGGAGTCTGAGACGTACCCGCAATATCAAGATCGTTTAACGGCTGACCGTGAACGTCACGCGCTGTCACGGGAGTCTGAGACTTACACCCAGTATCAAGATCGTTTGACGGCTGACCGCGAACGTCACGCGCTGTCACGGGAGTCTGAGACTTACACCCAGTATCAAGGTCGTTTGACGGCTGACCGTGAACGTCACGCTTTGAGTCGATCTCTTGAAAGTGACGAAAACCGTTTGCGTCGTTTAGAGGCAGCTCGCGAAAACTACGATTTAAGAGTTCAAAATAATATAGATAATTTATCAAACGAAAGACAAAGAATAAATGATATTCGGTCATTAGAAACAAATGAGCAATGTGAAGTTCGACTCAGTGGAGATAGATTTCGTCATAATATTGATAGAGTTTTATGTTCATCAGATCATGACGAAGCAGAATCTTTAGATTTGTTGCCATGGATAAATAGAAGCAAAAGTGGATTTGCTTATTACGTTAGAATGAATTATGAATCTTTTGCAGAGATAGGTGAGATGAATATAGTTTGTTCTCATTGTAATTCCTTGAAATGGAGACATGAGTCCGCTGGATTTTGTTGTTCTGGTGGAAAAGTGAATTTACCGCTATTTGAAGATCCACCGGAGCCTTTGAAATCATTGCTCTTAGGAGAACATACCCATTCCAAACATTTTTTGGATAATATTCGGGCTTTTAATAATGCATTTCAAATGACTTCTTTTGGCGCTCAACAAATATCCGAAGGCCCATTCATGCCTACATTCAAAATTCAAGGCCAAGTCTACCATCTAATTGGATCACTGTTGCCAGAAAATCAACCGAAATTCTTACAAATTTACTTTATATCTGATTATAACGAACAGTTAGCTGTACGAAATACAAATTTACCACATCTTAATGCAGAATTAATTTTGGCACTTCAGCATATGTTACATCAGGTCAATACGTATGTGCATAGTTTTAAGTCAGCATTGGAATCTATTCCTCAAGGGCAATGTGACAATTATAATGTTGTAATCAATGCCGATAGACGTCCAAGTCAAGAACACCCCAGGCGCTACAATGCACCTACGACTAATGAAGTCGCAGTAGTATTAGTCGACCAAGAATGTGATAGACGAGATATCGTGATTCGTACTAGAGACAACCGTCTGCAGCGTATTTATGAAACTCACAGAGCATATGATAGTTTGCAGTACCCCTTAATTTACTGTCGAGGAGAGGATGGCTATAATTTTGCAGTGTACCAAACTAACCCGGTTACAGGTACCTTAAATTACAGAAAAAAAGTTTCTTCTCTTCAATTTTATTGCTATCATTTGCAGATTAGACGTGATCAACTATTGTATTTGCAACGTTTCCGAGGTTTGTTTAATCAATTCATAGTTGATATGTATGCTAAAATTGAAACTGAACGACTGGTATATATACGTACAAATCAAAGACAGTTGAGAGTTGATGAATATGTACATCTACGCGACGCTATGCAACAGGATGACAATCCCGATAATTTGGGCCGTTTGGTTATCTTACCATCTTCTTTTACCGGCGGCCCGCGGTACATGCATGAGCGAACGCAAGATGCTTTTTGTTATGTAAGGAAATATGGTCGACCAGACTTATTCATTACATTTACTACTAATCCTAAATGGGAGGATATAACGAACAATTTACTTGAAGGACAAGCTTCTTACGACCGACACGATATAATTTCGAGAGTTTTTCATTTAAAGCTGAAATTAATGATTAAGTTATTAACTAAAGAAAAAGTTTTTGGTGATTATTTATCTTATATGTACAGTGTCGAGTGGCAAAAACGAGGGCTACCACACGCTCATATTTTAATTTGGTTGAAAGACAAAATTCGGCCTCATGATGTAGATCATGTAATTAGTGCCGAATTTCCTGACCCAAATGTAGATCCTGTATTATATGAAATCGTTAAAACTCATATGGTTCATGGACCCTGTGGCGCACTACATTCTCACTCTCCTTGCATGCAAAACGGTCGCTGTACTAAACGATATCCAAAATCGTTAGTGGACCAAACTATAACAGGTCATGACGGATATCCTTTATATCGGCGCCGTTCGCCAAGTAGTGGTGGATTTACAGCTGAAAAAAGAGTTCTTGGCCAACAAATCACTTTAGATAACAGGTGGGTCGTGCCATATTCTCCAGTATTATCTAGAGCTTTCGGAGCACATATAAATATTGAAATGTGCAATAGTATTGAATCTATTAAGTATATATGTAAATATATTAACAAAGGTAGTGACCAAGCATCATTTGCACTAAGAAATAACGAACACGATGAGGTAGCTAAATATCAATCGGGACGGTACATTAGTTCGTCAGAAGCAGTGTGGCGAATCTTAAGTTTTCCCATACACGAGCGACATCCACCTGTAATGCATCTCGATATTCACGCAGAGGGAAGTCAAAGTATATATTTCAACCCAGAAAATGTAGCCGAGCGTTTAGTAAATCCAAGACGCACAACTCTTATAGCATTTTTTGAATTGTGTGGCACTGATAGCTTTGCCAAAACTTTACTCTATGATGAGATTCCCGCATATTACACATACGATAAACAACGTGGAGTATTTAACCGTCGTCGACGAGGCTCCCCAGTAGATGGCGCACCTGGAGTTTACAAGGAACATGTAATAGGAAGAGTTTACAGTGTACATCCTAACAATTTTGAATGTTTTTATTTGCGCCTATTATTACATACAGTGCGTGGACCAACATCATTTACTGACTTACGAAAAGTTGACGATATTTTATATCCTTCTTACCAAGCAGCTTGCCAAGCTCGACACTTACTCGAAAATGATCAGCATTGGGACGATGCTTTAGCAGAATCATGCGTCAGTAATAATCCAAGTCGTTTGCGAAATCTATTTGTTGTTTTGTTGACTTTTTGTGCTTTGTCTGACGCTGCGCAGTTATGGGAAAAATATAAGAAGCAACTCTCTGAGGACTTTTTCAGGAACATCTCACGTGATCAAGATACTGAAATAAATGACAATTGCCATGATTTAGCTATAAATCAGTGTTTGTTAGCTATTCAAAATGAATTAATAGCTGTCGGAGGTAAAACTCTATCAGAATATGGTTTGCCTACTCCTACTATAGCTAACGAACGAATTAACAGGGAATACGCTGCAGAACTTAATTATAATGCTGCAGAACTATTGGAAACTTTAGAAAACGGAGTACCAAGTATGACACCGGAACAAAAACAGGTATTTGACCGTGTCTGCCATAGTGTAAGCAATACTTTGGGACAAATTTTATTTCTCGATGCACCTGGTGGAACTGGGAAGACGTTTCTCACTAAATTAATATTAGCCCACTTAAGGAATCAAAACAAAATTGCACTTGCAGTTGCTTCCTCGGGTATAGCAGCGACTTTGTTACCAGGAGGCAAAACAGCGCATACGATGTTCAAAATACCAATAGACCTTGACCGCACGGAAAATCCAGTATGCGGTATTACTAGAAACTGTGACAAAGCGCAGGTTATCCGGGAGTGTAGTTTAATCATCTGGGACGAGTGCACTATGGCTCACAAAAAAGCCATAGAGGCAGTGGACAGGACTCTGAGGGACATCAGGCACATAGACCAACCCATGGGTGGTATAACTGTTCTTTTTTGTGGCGACTTCAGACAAATTCTACCGGTGATACCACGAGGAACACGAGCTGATGAAGTCAGAGCTTGCCTTAAAAGGTCGAGTCTATGGCAACATATTATATCCATGCATTTAACAACAAATATGCGGGTGAGACTCGGAGATGACCCACATGCACAACAATTTTCAAATTTATTATTAAAAATAGGCGAGGGAAGTTATCCAAATGATGAAGGAAAAGTAGCTTTAAATGATGAGTTGTGTTGTACTGTTTCGTCCCTGCAAGAGCTAATATTTGCGGTTTACGGAGACTTAAGCAGCGTTACGCATCAGCACAATACTTGGTTATGCAAAAGGTCCATTCTTACTCCTCGGAATGACCAAGCATCTATAATAAATAATGAAATATTGTCACATATTCAAGGAGAAAGTCGAGAGTATATCTCTATTAATAGAATGATGGATCAAGAAGAGTCCACTAATTACCCCATAGAATTTTTAAATTCGTTAAATGTTTCTGGACTTCCTTCACATATAATTAAGTTAAAAATCGGCGTTCCTATTATTCTTCTTCGTAATTTAAGTCCTCCGAAGCTTTGTAACGGCACTCGATTGAAGGTGGTTAATTTACAACCTAACGTAATTGAAGCTGAAATTTTAACCGGTTGTGGTGCCGGGGAAAGTGTTTTAATCCCTCGAATACCATTGATTCCCAACAATTTTCCATTTCAATTTAAGAGAATACAGTTTCCTGTAGCTTTGTGTTACGCCATGACAATAAATAAGGCTCAAGGTCAGACCCTAGGAGTTGCTGGCGTAGATCTTACCGCGAGTTGTTTTTCACACGGGCAACTTTACGTAGCTCTTTCCCGTGTAAGCAGTCCAAGAAATCTTCATGTTCATATTCCGGACGAGCTCACTAACAATGTTGTGTATGCTGAAGCTCTCAATTAACTTTCTGTCGCATTGTCACAATCACTTTTTAATTATTGCAAACTTTTCGTCACTGTCAATAATTTACTGCTTCATGCTACTTATAAAGGTCGGAATTACTATGAAAAAAATACTTACTACAGAACGCAAGCTCAACAGCAGTAGCTCAATAGAGGGATCTCCTTAATTAAGTATTATAGGCCTAGCCGTATGTGGGTCCAATAGATATTTATTTGATGTCATTGTCAGAGTTACTCAAAATGGACAAATAAACCATCCACGCGAAGACCGACATCCGCGCGGACGGAGTCGCGGGCACAGCTAGTTTATTAATAAAGTTAGCGGAGTTATTAGGCGAAGACTTTAAGTTGACTAGTTTAGAGTTAATATTATGTCATTTTTTAGAATATGTTATGTTTTTAATATTTTTCCATAGTAGTTTATTGTTATTTAGAGATTTAACAATATTGTCTCTATCATATTATCTTTTAATTCTTTTTATTAAGTTATTGCAGTAATTCCTGTATCGCCGATATGTAATACGAAGAATCTCGTTGTGCGGGTCATTTCGAAGATTTTTTTGGAGTTAATTTCGGTTCCTTATACAACGTAAGATTCCTGCGGAGATCCACGGCTGCATAATTCTCCTACTACACGACACAGGAGTCACCACAGTGTCCAATTTTAGACTTTCGATCATTTTATCTATTAAGTAGTTAGTCACAGCAGTTGGGTCATCACAGAACGATAAATCAGTTAATTTTTTATTCTGTAGATATTGTAATGCACTTTCAAAGTTAATGGTGGATTTAGTTTTATTGACATTTGGTTGATTTTTTAATTTCGAAATTGATAGAAATGTAGTAAAATGATCCGTAACAGTAGTATGCATAATAGCTATCGATGCTTTGTATTTGATTTTATTTATTTTTAGCATAAAATGATCTAGACAGTTTTGCAGTCTTGTAGGTAAAGTATGTCCAGCTAATATGCCGTAGTTAGCAAGCATATCTAAGTACTGCGACCTATTTTTATGTTCGTGCGATGATTTCAATGTTTTTTTTAGAATGTTTATATTAATATCTCCTGTCACTATGATGTTACTATTCGAAGGGAGACCCTCAAGATGAGAGCTTAATGAGTTAATGAAGGTTTCTGCATTTGAGTTCGACGGTGACCGGTAAATAGACAGAATAATGTGATTGCAGGCATGATGCGTGCTGCAGTTTTATTTCTTTGACCTTATGTTTTATGGATTTTTTAATATACACAGCTACACCGTCACTTTGGTTAAGTTGACTAGTGGTACTGTATGAATCGTAATTATTTAACTGTGGTAGAGGTTTTTTTTTTCTTTTTCATAATTTTTTTATTCGATTATTTACAATATGTCTTTTTAATTATGTTATTTTTAATCAAATTTCAACATGTTTAATAATATACTGTCCGTGCTCGAGGCTGCTATTTGATACAGCCAGGGGCACGGGCCAGAAGTCTGAAAGAGGAAGCATAGAAGGATAGTAAAGATAAAAGTAGGTATACAAGAAAATAGGG
Organism: Chilo suppressalis; assembly: GCA_902850365.2. Lineage (NCBI taxonomy): Eukaryota > Metazoa > Arthropoda > Insecta > Lepidoptera > Crambidae > Chilo > Chilo suppressalis. Next base: position 10,307,830 of record OU963921.1, read on the forward strand.
AGGTCAAAAACAAAGTAAAGAAAAGTTGAATCACATTAGTGGCGTTAAAGACTACTCGTTTGCTTCGAGTTGGCCGACGATAGCCAATCACAGGCACATCAACTGGTACCATCGTCCAATAAGGTCGACTAATAGGGACTGTCTAAGGCGCGGTATTCTGAAGCTGGGAGGGTGGAAGCAGCCAATTCGAAGCGAACGCGTAGTGCTTTGGTTATCAAAAGTATGCGTTATTAATAGAATACAGGGTTCACTCAACACATTCAAGCAAACTCATGCACACATACAGAGAGAGATACACACACACACGCAATCATACTCAAATGAGTCCTAAGGTAATTATTATATACACTTTTAAACTATTGTATAATATAACGTAATTATAACATACACAGAAAAAAAAAACTAAGAGCGTGCGCTTCGTTAAGCGGGACACAGAGCGGGCACCCGCTCGGCGCGCTTGCTTCATGCCATTTCATAGAGCAGCACCAGCGCTCCGAGAAATGACACAAAAAAAAACTGCACGGCGAGCGGACTCGCGCCCGACCGACGTCCCGCCTAAGGCAGCGCAGGCTTTAACAGTGCAATATTGTAATGTACATTATATTGTGATGCTAAATGCATAATTAAACTTGTAAGTATTTATCTTAGTGGGTAAAAGTCATGACACACCAAAGGACGGTGGGGGAACAAAAAAAAAAAAAATAGGCCCCGATTTAAGTACATATCTGTGTTGGATCGCATCTCCGGCGGCCGCGGAAAGGACGCCTTTGAACAGGCCTCGTTAGAAGCCTTAGCAAAAATTCTAATGTTGCTTCACTAACTCTGAGTATGTCTAATATATGGATATGTATTCATGATTTGGATAAACCGAGAAGAAATCTAGAAGCCTCAACAGGTATATCGTGCCGTAAACGAAGATTTCTGGTTAAAGCTCAAAAAAAAAACTTACAATATACGAACTCAGTGGGAGGAAGAGGATAAAGAAGAGTTATTGAAAGATTTCAGTTTTGAGAAGATAGTTTCAACGAGTGCGACAAAAGATTTGAGCAGTTTTGGTTTCGATATAAGATCAGGAATATGAAACGGGTTAATGTTGCTGTTTGAGCATATGGCAGTATGTCTAAGTCTATTAATAGTAAATCTTGGACAATCAGTCAAAAGATGAAGAGGATCTTGTGGCGTCTGAGTGTCACATGGACATCCGCTAGATGCAGCAATGTGAAAGCGGTATAAATAAGAAAGGTGGGCACCATGTCCTGTTAAAAATTGACTAAGAAAGAATGAAGAGGAAGAGATGATTAAGAAAAAATTGTGAATCATTGTTATAGAGGGGAATAAATCTCGAGTGTGGGAGCCTTGAGCAACCTCTTGGTATCGTTTCTCCCACTCTTTGCGAATGCGAATCCTAGAAAGGCGCTTTACATATGATAATGGGAATCGGTCGTAATCAGGAGCCCTTCTCAAACCTGCAGCGCGACCGGCCTCAACATCCGCAGCCTCGTTACCTGCAATCCCTACATGCCCCCTAACCCAACAAAAACGAATATTTCCAAAAGAGTGGTGTTCGTGAATAAGTTTGTGGGTAAGTGACACGAGAGGAGTGGCGTTGTTGCGCTGACTGAGTGCGTCCAGAGACGATAATGAGTCAGTGAGAACAAGGGTATCCTCGTATTTCCTCTTCACAGCGAGGCAGCAGGCTTTGTAGATGGCATAAAGTTCAGCCTGGAACACAGTGCAAGCTTTATGTAATTTAAATCTTTTACAAGTAACGGGAGAGGGTGAAATTTGGGTTTAACCTGCATTCCGTAAAGGTAATCATATCTATTTCAAATGATAAAGAAGATAGTAGAACAATGAAGTCGTCGAAATTTCGATAGATACTAACGATATTCTGTGATATTAATGTGAAATCATTTTTATTGACATTTATTTATAAACCTCTCAAGGTCGGTTTCGTCGCATTCAACTGCATTACTTAGCTATTTCAATGTTGTTGTAAGGATTGTTTGACGAGTGTTTTTAATAGCAAAAGTATATTCTAGGTGTAGTAGGTGTTTTATAATATATATATGATTGTTTGTGTGCGTGTGTATGAAAGTGAGTGATGTGTTTGGTATGTTTTTTTCGTAGCAGTAGTATTGTATAGTGTAATTGTATAATTTACGGTGTTACCTTTCTTAATTCTAGGTTTATGGCATGAGTTAAGCTTATAAACTATAAATAAGTTATCTCCAGAGCACGGGCTTAACTCAACATATGTTAGGTATAGTACTGAATATAGTCAGTCTTGTTGCAAAAGTAGCTTGTGTACCTGTTGTTCAGTTTTTATCATAATGATCGGCGACTGCTCACTTCTTCTTATATAAATTTTACCATAGGAAGTCCACACAAATTTGTATCCTTTGGACTTGGCCAAGTCACGAGCCAAAAAGTGAAGGCGTGAAGCTTTTGGCGTTAAATTCTCAGAGACAAAAATCGGTGTATCTTCTTGCGTCTTCAGCCCTAAATGCTTTGCACATAATTTGGTTTTATTCCTTATATTGAAGATTTTAGCCATTTTCAGGAGATCGGTTTTCAACAAGACCGAACCAGTTTCTACTACAATCGGAGTATTTTTCTGCTCCGGATTCTTACCCCTAACTCTATAAATGTCCTTAATATCTGATTTACTGATTTTGCAGTTTACAGACTCCGACAGCGTAACTACCATTTCAATTAAATCTTGTTTTGTCTCAGACTCTTGTCTAGGTACTCCCTTGATCTCAAAATTAGTCTTACTAAAATCAAAATCAAAAAGTTCGTAAATCGTCAAGTTTATCTTCCAAAAATATCAAGCATTCCCTGTCTTCCCTACAAAATTCTTCCAGTTTATTAATTTTCTGCTTTAGTTCTTCGTTCTGTGCAGTTACATACGTCAGAGACAACTCTATGTTTTTATTTGTGTCTTGTATTTCTTTCATTGTTGAGTTAAGTTGAGTCAACTCCTCCCTCTGCGAAGTTATGAAGGTAGATATAAGTTGCCTCATCTCCATTTTAAAAGCGTTCCATTGTGACGGCGATCCCTGTACAAGTCAATCAATCAATACTTTATTGCGTTCTACAATGTTTTCTTAGATCTTAGTAGGTACATTGCTTTGATCATTGTAGACCCTGAACAGGGCACAGCAAATAGAGTATACAATTTACCAGCCAAATACGATATTTTTTTACCCAACAAATAAAAATATATTAATATCAACATTATTTATTCATTTTAGCTTAATATTATATTATTTGAATTATTATCTATGTCATATTCTATAGTATATTATGTTATTTTTATATATTCAATTTTATTATATACAAATTAAATTAAATTAAATAAAATGTCAGGTATAGTAAAAAATTAAATTGTAGATATCATTACTTTAAATTATTATCTTCTAAAAATTCCTTAACCGTGTAATATATTTTTTTTATTTATTTTTTATTTATAGGTTGCATACGAGCAGACGGCTCACCTGATGGTAAGTGATCACCGTAAATCACATTTGCTTAATAGTAGCTTTTTTAATTTTTCCAATGAATATATATATTATCAACCTTTTCCTCAACTAACGTTTTAGCTAATCTTTATATATATAATTCTTCTGTGAGTGTGTATGTCACTGAACTTCTATTAAACGACTGGACCGATTTTGATGAATTTTTTTGTGTGTGTTCAAGGGGATCTGAGAATGGTTTAGATTCACAATTTTGACCGCTGGACAACCCCTATTTTTTTAGGGCGGTACGAAGTTCGCTGGGTCAGCTAGTTTATTATGAATTTTGACAGCCATTTGAAGTGGACCAGATAAGTTCATTTTCTGGTCTGCGCCGGCGATCGAAAACAGCATTCAGCGGCGAAACATTTTCTTCCGATGCACAGATAGACATATCCGGGTCCGACATAGCTCTATTCAGTGTAGAGTGTATCATTTGAGTGAGCCACGGTACTAGGCGAGCAGCGAGCGTGAGGAGTGCGCAAACAGCTACTTAGGAATTCTACTGCAAAATTACTGAGTGCGCAATCGGTACCAGGCGAGCAGTGCTTAAGAAGTGTGTAAGTGTCTGCGGCACAGCCTGACTCCAAAAAGGCAGTCCTGGAGAGTGCGCAATCCGTACCAAGCGAGCAGAAAGCACAAGCAATGCGTATATCGGCTTGGGTGGTGCTTAGACGCAGATTGGCTGTCGCAGAGAATGCGCAAGCGGCGAGGTGTGGCTTAGGACTTCTTGGGAGGAGTCAGCACAATCAATCAGGAATCAAAAGTACGGAGCCAGCGAAGCCGAAGCACCAATAAATACGTGGGGTGTGGCTTTATTTTCTCACCTTAATGGTTCCTCCTGCGCCGGCATCTGATAGGTCAAGTCAGTGTTTCACGTCACTAGAATATGGTTATTGCAAGTTCCTTCAACTTTATGCACTCCTATTATTTTCTAAGAATTAAAATTTTAGAAATTTCATATTTAATTTAAAAAACGACTAGCACAGATTACTGAATACGTGTACACCATACGGTGGTCCGAGGGGAAGAGGATAAATAAATAAAGTTTCGTGCATTAACCCATTAAAACTAGTTTTATTTAATGAGTGATGTGCGTGAAAACCTAAGAAACAAAGGACATTGTTCAGCGTCCATACATAGTTAGCCTAAGAACCAACAATCATGAAATATTATTTTCTAGGTTCAAAATCGTAAGTAAATGACTGTAAAAACAAAGATTATTGACGGACACTTCTGAGAACTTAAATTATTAGGAAAACTAAAATTTTTTTGAGGTTATGTTTAATATTCAATGAATCATAGGTCAACCTATGAATTTAGTATGAACTCAGTATGAAGTGAATTAATATTACAAGTAATTCATTTTATTCGGTGCGATTTTAAAGAATAACTATTAGGAAAAACTTGGTTAGGTAGGAACACAGACATATAACTAGTAGCAGACGGAATATTCAGTTCTAAACAGCGTGGCAAATACACACACATTGAAACTCACCAAAGCATGGGCCGCATTTAGTATAGTAGAATAATGGATGTTATTATTGTTTCATGAAATACCTATCCGAATAGGTAGGTCCTAATGTGATGTCCATGCTAATAATATTATAAATGTAAAAATCTGTCTGTTTAATATCTTCATGGCGAATTTAGCCAGGCGAAATCGCTGAACCGATAATGATGAAATTGAGCACGGAGATAAAATTAACACAGGGAAAGGACATAGATACAATTAGGAAAATTGAAATAAAAATTTAAGGCATAGTTTTTATCTTTTTATTTTGAAATAATACAAGTTTTTTTAGTAAATTTCTCTGAGATATATTTGTTTCTTTACATTGATGTTTACATCTAAGATCAAAATAAAATTTGATAACAACTTTAATAAGCAAGTGGACGTGGTTTATGTCATGATCTGGATTGTTCGAGTCAAATAGTGAATAATCGACATAATCACATTTAATCCAACTATTAATATCATTATTTTTGTTTATTTTAAAACAAAAAACACTTAAAACACTATAAGTATTTGGTTGCCAATCCTGACGTTTCATATATTTTAACCATGCATTCCGAGTACTTTCATCCTTTGGAAACCTAGAACAAAATTGTTTATGTGGTTATTTGGGTTATATACCTACCGATGCCAATGTTCCAAAGAAATATGAATAGCTAGTCTGTAATAGGTACCTATCTATTTACGTTCTTGATTGCATTCACATTCAAAATACAATGCAATGCAAACAAAATTAATGTCGAGAAACTTTTTGTCTTTGATACCGAGTCCGTCCTCTGTTATGGCAACAGTACTTCAGTTGTCAGAATTGGAATTTCCTATCATGATTTATCCTGATTACTTCTATTTCTTTTCTTTTAGGATATTAGTTTTCACCGGTAGTGTCTTAGATAAATAATCCTACGTAAAAAATGTTACATGTTACGATAATATTTAAATAAGCTTCGAAAAGACTCAAAGACATTTCAGTACACAACAAAGACACATAAAAACTTACTGATTAAACGTTAATCCTGGTGTTCTATTGTAGATAGCACTTTCACATCGATACGCACTGTACTTGACTTACTTAATATAGTTTCATCAAAGCAATATTCTTAATAAACACCGAAAAGTCGCATGTCCGATAAGTCATGAATAAAATGGCGGCGAGGAATAAAAATGACACGCGTTGACATTTGTTGATGTGTGAGTCATTGTGGCAATAGATGGAAGAATGAGATGCCACTATAGAGTTGTAGCTGAGTGTAAAAAGGATAAAAGATCATGTTTTGATTCATATATATGACTAGGTTTTTATGTTCCGTCTGCTATAGTATTATATGTCTGTGGGTAGGAATCATGAATAAAATAAAAACTGTAGTTTTGCTTCTTATTTATTGACTATTTTTCACATAATTGTATCATATTGTTTATTGTATTTATTTGTATATCACATGTATATTGTGTAAATATGCAGTGTGAATGTGTATCAGGTGTTCTTGAATAATTTGGCAGTATAATCCTCTCAGGATGTTGTGGCACAGGTTCACTAGCACTTGGTAATAAGGGCTCTGCTCTTTGGTAACATCGATGGCATATTAGATAGCAGAAATAGTTAAAGGAAAAACAATCGCAAATAAACACACACAACAGGTAATCCGAAACGAGAATGCATGCACTTTCCGGTATAATAAACTACTCTTTGGAATGCACGAATGCCACAGATTACTACAAATGCAAAACTGCATGCACCATAAGCACAGAGTAACGAGTTTTATGCCGGCTCTTCACTTGACAACAGTTTTTCCTTGTCATGCTTAATAAGGAATGAATAGGACAGACTGATGTCATGTTTTAAAATAGCAAATACGAATAGCCAAGTGAAGTCCCGGCATTAGGAAGAAAGAGTGTTTTTTTTGCAGCGCTGCCATAGATTATACATATTTATTGTCTCAGATTATTTTTTAACTTTTTAATTTAGCTTTCTTAACTGGAAGTGTCCGTCACAATCTAAATAGTGATAATTATCGCAAAAAATATACTAAGAATTATCATAAATGCCAAATTGATGTTGGTTCTTAGGCCAATTTTAACATTGTCCTTTAAGCTATTATGTATGAGCTATATTATTTGTTAGTTTGATTAAAATGCATTGGTAACTTTTTAACCCGACTGAGCATTGCAAGAGCTCGAAGCGCGACGCGCAGACAGGGTATCTCTTATCTATTAGACAAGTCCGTCCGTCTTTGGTGCTGTTTCAGCGGCCAAACCGTAAGAGATAGATAAAAAGAATATTTAAGTTATAAGTTAAGAATAGTCTGATAAGACTACAAACCGGATTTGAGTAACGTAGCACTTCCGGTTTTCGAGAAATCAGGTTTTGGTGAACATTTGGTTCACTGGTTTGCTAGTAGTGTTTAACAGTCTATCTATATACAGGGTGGCCGGGGAGTTGACGTTCAAGCGTAAAATTTAGATACCTTATGATGAGGAGTATCCAAATCACCCCCATGTATGTTCTACGATTTTGCGTAGTTTTCGAGTTATAATATTTTTAATGATTTTTTTCGCAATTTTCACCTAACATCAGTTTTCGATTTTTTTCTCATTCTGTTGGACGTTTCTGGTTCAGTTTTTTTGTGATAATTGACTAACATAGTCTAACCTAGCGCCCTAAAACTTATGGTTTATCTAGGCATTGCAGAATTCACTTAGAATTTGTTCGGAAGTTCAAAATTACGATTTGAGCTCAGTACACACAAATTATCAAAGTATCAAAAAAAATGTAAATGGGGGGATTTGGAGTTCAAAGTGCTTTTAGAAACTTCCTAAGACTATGATTTTATTTATTTTTGAGTATTTAACTGCTAGATGTTTAAATCTAAAGAAAAGTTTACTAGATAAAAATCCACGCGGACTAGGCAGCGGACGGGACTCGAACCCGCATCCTTCGCAATCCGGGCGAATGCACTGACCATTATGCTACCACGGCCCTATTGGCCGCGTCGAAATTTTCCTAGCGTTAAGCTGCAAGGCAGCACCATCTCTTCGCATTATAGGTAACCCACAATGTCAAATGAATACTTTTTCAAGTATTAAACATTTGAAAGAAGAATTAGCAATTATAGTTATGATTTTATTTATTTTTCAGCATTTAACTGCTAGATGTTTAAATCTAAAGAAAAGTATCTAAAGAAGGATGCGGGTTCGAGTCCCGTCCGCTGCCTGGTCCGCGTGGATTTTTCTAGTAAACTTTTCTTTAGATTTAAACTTCCTAAGACATTAAACTTTAAAACAAGGCCAAATAAAGATAGGGTTAAGGGTTATATACCTATTTCTCTAGTTAAAATCAAGTAAACATAAAAATTAGCACGAGATTCATGTATTTTGTGACGGGTATTGTTCATTGTTTACCAATTAATCATCGATGACGTAAAAGCTACGTATGTACTGTTAGTAAATAAGGGTCGTTACAGGTGACAATTTTAAATTGCTTTTTTTATCTGGAGAAGCTCGATGGCGCAGAGGAGCTCGATGGCGCAAGTGGTTAGCGCGTTCGGCTGCGATCGTTGAACTTAAGCAACTTTCGCAGTGGTCGGTCATTGGATGGGTGACCAAAAACTACAATCTCCAGCTCCTCCGTGCTTCAGAAGGCACGTTAAGCCGTTGGTCCCGGCTGCATCTGCAGTCGTTAGCACTCACCAATTCGCACTGGGCCCGCGTGGTGGGTCATGGCCCAATCTCCCTATTCCATCCATAGGGAAGGCCTGTGCCCCAGCAGTGGGGACATTAATAGGCTGATGATGATGATGATCTGGAGTGTTTATAATTATGTGGTAATTTGTTTGTTCGTTTACAAACATTTAGATTGGGAACGAAAACTATTATCAAAAGTGTTTTTGGTAAAATATTAATCTTTTTTTTAAATTGTATGTATTGTATGTATGTTTGTTCGGTTGGAATCTTGCAACTCAATTTTGAAGCAGTTGTCTTCACTCGATTGAGCTGAAATTTTGTACACACGTTTAGTATGGATGATAATGCATGGTGAGCTGTGTGACGTCATTCTAAATCCTATATGGCGGAACATACAAGACGGCGGACTAGTTACTTTCGTAATATGGTTTCGTAATAAGGGCTTGATGAGAATAACTCAAAAAATAAAGAAACGTCACTGTAAATCCAATATGGCGGACAAAGCTTTTTTATGTTTTGCTACAACATGGGTATCAAATGAAAGGGCTTGTTGAGAATAACTCGATAAATAAAATGACGTCAATTTTATTCAATACCGCTTTTTTATCATGCTATGTTTTTTATGCTTTTCTAAAAGGTATCAAATAAAAAAAAGTAGCTAGATATGTGGGGTTTTAAAGTTCTCGATTATGTCCATCGATAACTAAAAAAACTTAAAAACAATCTTTTTTTATTCTTAACTATGTTTTGTGGTCTACTTTTACTCATGTGCTTATAAGAGGTGGTTTGTTTGTTCATCATTTTTTTGTTTGTTCATGATTTTTTCTTGCATTTCTAATTTTAATAAATATATAACTGTCTTTCAGATTTTGCAACAAACGACAGTTGCGACAGGCCGGCCCACTAAGGAGAAAACAACCCTATATATATATATATATATATAGGGGGATGAAATATAGATGTCGTTCGATTCTCAGACCTACTTCACGAAAATCGGTCGAGCCGTATCGGAGTAGTTCAATTACGCACACCGTGACACGAGAATTTAATATATAAGATATATATATACATAAATAATATACATATATATAGTAGGTATATTTATTAAAAACAAAAAAAAAATATTCAATTCTTTTTATATAGAAGTAACCATCTCGGCTATTACGCATTAAAGTTCGTATTGAGCCTTAGGATCGGCGGCCATCTTGTGAATATCCGTCGTCCAAAATGGCCGAAGCCTTGGTGGGTGAGGAGTCGACAGGGTGTTAGATTTTGCTTTACTGAATGTGATACAGATTGAATAAAAAAAAGTTTTTGGTACCATTAAAAAGATAGTTAAATTTCCTATCCTTTGAGAACAACGAAATTTAACATTTTCCAAATGAACATTATGAAAAAAAGCGTTTAATTTTAAAAGTTTATTTTATATTGACGTTTTTGTCAGTTTTACCCGCTATAGTTAATCGATTTTTGAGTTACAGAGACCCAAATATTCTGTGGTGGATTCTTTATTTAATCAGCTTTCCGGTAGTATTTTTTTATGTAGCGAGAAAATGGCATTTTTATCTAAGAATCCGGAGGGGGGGGGGGGGGGGGTTTACAATGCGGACTGTTAGGAGGGGTGGGGCGCGCGGTAGCCGGACTAGCGATGACTAAAAAATAATTTGTTAATACAAAATGTGCATTTTGGAAATAGATATCAAATAATATTCTAGTTTTGATTCACTATTTTAGCGGTAACGACTTACACATTAAAAATAGATAAATGGTGTCACGGACTTTTTGTAGAACTATTTAAGAGATACATTTTCACTCTACATTACATTTATGTAACTTTTATTGTTTTTGCATGCATGCGAAAATTCTCACGTCAAAATATCTACTTTTTTAAAAAAGTTGGGGTGTTTTTTGTTTGTTGCAATCTCTACTTTCTGATGGTGTAAAAACAAATATACACTACTATGATAAATGTTCTCAGAAAATGCAAATTAATAATGAAAAAAACTCGAATCCGAAAATCCTATTTTTAATACCTACTTACAACAACTATTTTTGCATGTTTTATGGATTTGTAATTTTTCTGTTTATCAATATAACATGAAATCTTACGTTTTTCGAGTAATTAAAGTGTAAATTTTAATAAATAGTTCAAAATTATACATAATGATTCAATACAATTTTTCGGATTGGAGTTTTTTTCATTATTAATTTGCAGTTTCTGAGAACATTTACCATAGTAGTGTATATTTTTTTATACCATCAGAAAGTAGAGATTTTAACAAACAAAAAACACCCCAACTTTATTAAAAAAGCAGATATTTTGACGTGAGAATTTTCGATTGAAAATAAGGGTGCTTTTTCGATATTAAGTCAAAATAAGGTGAAAAAATTAATATTTTATATCAAAAAAAATACTGTATGTTTGGGACATACAAAGGTATGTTTTTACCAAACTTCGTGAAAAAATATTTTTTTTTGCAAAAAATAAAAATCAAAAACCAAAAACTCGGTTATTCGCATTTTTCACATATTTGGACAATGGCGAAATATTTGTTGAAGTAAATCTTTAGCGTCTATAGATGTCATTACCAGAAATGTTAATAAAATAATCTCAAAAGATTTATTAAACAATTCAGGAGGGTTGTCTAAGTCTGGAATTAAAAACTTAAAAAAAGGGAAACACAATTGATTATTTATTTTTTATTGGGGCTTGGCATCATGGCTTTTGAGCCATTTATTTTAGTGATGAAATCAACTTTAAATATGTTATTCGTATGTTTTGCATCGCTTTACGCTTAAACTGTATTTAATTATCTATCAAAAATATCGGGAAACATTATTTTTCAATGTTATATTGAAACCATAATAAATAATCTCCACAATACAAAAAGAGTATGGCGACAATTCTAACGAAAAAAACTATAACTGTCACTGTCATGCTTGTCATCGAATTGTTGTTGTTATTGTTCCCTTAAACTTAAGTTACTCTTTGTTGTTAACATCGTTGCTTGTGCTGATGCGTGTTGCAACAATTTAAATCGGCGCATTGTGTTTTTTTCTGTGATTTGTGTTTTAATGTGACTTGGACTGCATTTGGACTCTCGAAATCTTCCCTGCGTCTATTGAGTAGTGCTTGCCTAAGACTTCCGAATCTGATATTTCGGATGACTTCTTGCTGTGGATTTTGGACTCGATTGTGTCCCATAATGTGGATTTTATTTCATTGTATCTACTATCTACGATATTGTGATCAAAGACATGGAATAAAAAATACATAAAAAAGTGTTTTATATTTAATTAATATCCCATTAGAAATCCTTTTTTATACTTTATTATTGCTGTGGTCATTTTTAAATTGTTAAGTTCTTACAGTACAGACATTTTATTCGAACTAAATAACCCTGGTCTGTTTAGTATTATTAAGTATTTTGACACGGTTGGTCAGTACCTACGCCCACTGATCATCTACTATATAAAAATAAGTCGGGTTTTCCTTCCTGACGCTATAACTCCAGAACGCACGAACCGATTTCCACGGTTTTGCATTCGTTGGAAAGGTCTCGGGCTCCGTGAGGTTTATAGCAAAGAAAATTTAGGAAAAATTAAAAAAAAAATCTTTTAATCACCAAACGAAATGTTACATAAAACGAAGCCATCTGGTGGCGAAACGGAGTTCGCGGTGTTTGCTAGTACATTATAAAAAACATTTTTTTCCGTCACTAATCTACGGGACCCGTATACATTTTATTTTGATATAAAAATACTCTTGAAAATACTTTAATAATTCGTTTTTGTATTACTTGGTATGACATAACCTCCAAAACTTCAAAGTAGAATATCTATAAATCCTGACTTCCTATAATAAAAGAAATTAGACGAATCAAATTGAGAATCTAAACTCTATAATTAAACATGCAATTCATTTATAGACGCAAAAAAAAATTTCAACAAAAATTTGTATGGGAGTTCGCCATTGTCCTTTTGAGGTTATGTGAAAAAAGTGTCGATACAAAAGTTGTAGATCTTTTTATTACCTACAACTTTGCCATTTAACTTTTTTTCATAGGACTTGCAGTTTTACCGGAAATCGAGATTAACCATTTTTTACCCTTAAAAACTCACCCCCTCCCCCTTCCCGACCTCAGATCGCCCGTAATTTATTTTTCCTTTCTTTTTTGTTATATTCTCTACCTTTTCTAATGGGTTTCATCCTACTATAATTTTTTTTGGTCTCAAAAATTATCGACCCTGGTCTATAAACATGATTTTCGATTATCTAGACAATGATACCCCACTTGACTTATTTCGTCAACTTATTTTTTTTACTTCGTCACATTAAGTGTATTGAATTTTGATTACTATCATATCTTTAGTAGCACTCCCATGATTAAGACGAATCGATTGACGTATGAATCATTAAAATCGGTCCACGCGTTTGGTCTCTAGGGTGCCACAAAGGAAGAAACATACATATATAGACTGTTAAACACTATACCCTGTCAGCGCGTCGCGCTTCGCGCTCTTGCATTGCGCAGTCGGGTAAAAAGGTTACATAGTTTATAAGGATAATGGGACCAATTCTGGCGTTACATTCTCTAACCCTAAACTTAATATTAGAGAGCTAATTTTAGTTTAGGTTTAGTGAATTGGTATTCTGAAATTGCGAACTAACTAAATTATGATCACAAGTGACAGCTGAAAACGAGCATCTAATCTAAATGGAATTCACAGATTAAGTATAATGCGATTCAAATAAGAATAGGAAAGCCAATGACCTCCATCTGTCAAATGACGCTTGAAAAGTACGGTTTGCAAAAAATCTTTTTAGCACTCAGATAATTCTAGAATAAAAAAACCAAACATTTGTAAACAAACATGACGACGATGACAACTCCGGTAGTTATGCAGAGCTGAGCGGAATTGAAGTGCTAGATTCCGATTAATATTTTTACTCACACAGTCATAAATGTTATTAAAAATCGGTGTTTTTTTTTCTCAATCTTAGTAAATAAGTTTTATCAAAGAAAAACATTAATTGCTCACTCTGCCTATTTTGTTTCAATTGACAGCTTTGACATAACAAAATGGCGCCCAGTCGATCCTATTCTTAGTTGAATCGCATTATAAAAGCATTGAACCGGTAATTATCGGTTTATTGTTTTAAACTTTCATGGTCACTAACATTATAGCTATTAACGGGATTGTTACCATGTACCTTGTTTTTTATGAGTCTCCGATATTTCGGCACTGTTGCAAGCGCCAAGATCACGTTACTCCGTGATCATGGCGCTTGCAACAGTGCCGAAATATCGGAGACTCATAAAAAACAAGGTACATGGTAACAATCCCGTTAATAGCTATAATTATCGGTTTACTCAAATTAGCCATAAATACTTATTATTCAGTGATTTTGACTTATTTCAGTAATTCTTTGTTGTTCTTGATCATCTTTGAAATATGAAAACTTAACATAAGTTTGTTATTTTACTGTATGAGATATTATGTATAAATATTAAAGAGTGAATACTTGCCTACTCTGTGGTATTTAGGGTTTCTAGATTGGGAGTGTTTATGCTTATTTTGGTGAAAAATATGAACTTGGAGAAATTAAATCTGCGGGGAGAACTTTAGGAATCATATTTTTTCTTAGAGCATGCCTTAGTTTTTTTTGGCAAAAGCCGCCACTTTTAAAATTAAATTTAAATATAGGTACCGACTACATTTTGGTAGCTACCTAACAAATCTATTAAGGATGATATGATCATGATAATGATGATATGATAGAATCATTCAGATAAAGTAAACAGGGTAAGTGTACTCGTCCGAGGAAAACGTTTCTGTTTTGTCTGAGGTATCATCACTACGATTGCCCGGCGGCACCGCGCCGGCGGCGCGCTGTATTCATGCAACGGGCCGTGGCCAAGCCGAAGCGGGACCAAGTTTTTTCCGAGCGTTGTTTCATTTGGTGCTCGGTTGTCAGTGGGTTACCGCACGGAACAGCGTGAATGTATCCATAATCCATAAAAATATATATTATTTAATATTAGTTGACTAGAGGAGCTCGATGGCTCAGGTTGAAGTTAAGCAACTTTTGCAGTTGTCGGTCATTGGATGGGTGACCAAAAATCTTTCTATGTTGTGGCTAATTGCATCTGCAGTCATTAGCCCCCACTAAGCCGCATTAGGCCTGCGTGGTGGCTCATGACACCTTAATAGGCTCATAATAAATCCGCATCGTAACATAGACTTATCTACCTTTAAAAAAAAAAAAGATCGAGCTAATATATTATTATCACCGTCGTCGTTCATTATTGTATAAAATTTATGGCTCTTTTTAACGAAATAAACCCATATCCAACCTTACAACAAGTTCAAAACTTAAGTACATCAATCATTTACCTACTATTTGGCCCGATTATTCACATTTAAATTTAGAGAGGACCTCCGTAGGTCCTTCTTAAATTTAGTGTGACATTTCTAATTTTAGAGAAAATATGACATTTAGAACACGTTTCAGAATACCATTTAATCATCTAAATCTAAGTTGAATAACTTAGCGACATCAATTTTAAATTTAGAGTGTGTCATTACAGAATACCAAATTGAATTTGACAACTCTATATCTAATTTTAGTTAGTTTTAGATATAAGTTGGCACGCCAGAATTGGGCCCAATATATCTATATAGAGGAAATGAAATTTCAATAACTTATACTTAAATAGCCAATAACTATACATATAACTTATACTTATATACCAACACCAATTTGGCATTTATGATAATTCTTAGTATATTTTTTGCTATAGTTATCAGTATTTGGATTGTGACGGACACTTCCAGTTAAGTAAGCTATATTAAAAAGTTGAAAAATAATCTGAGACTACCATTTTATGTGTATAATCTATGGCAGCGCTGCAAACAAAACACTCTTTCTTCCTAATGCCGGCACTTCACTTGGCTATTCGTGTTTGCTTTTTGAAAACTTGACATCAGTCTGTCCTTTTTATTCCATAATAAGCATGACAAGGGTAGTTTTCCAGTTACAGAGCATAATGTAACACAGTGGCGCACAATGCCGAATTATACTGATGCTCAATTGGAACGTGAATTAGTTTTCAAATGCAACAGCAGAGTGCGCTAAGATAGGCATTATGCCGCATAATGCGCTGTAGTGCTGTAATTGGAAAACTATCAATGACAGACTGTTGTCAAGTGAAGGGCCGGCATAAAATTCGATACTCTGTGGTTGTGGTGCAGGCAGTTTGCATTCGTAGTAATCTGTGGCATTCGTGAATTCTCGTTTCGGATTTACTGTTGTGTGTGTTTATTTGCGATTGTTTAACTATTTCGGCTATCTAATATGCCATCGATGTTACCAAATAGCAGACCCCTTATTACCAAGTGCTAGAGAACCTGTGCCACAACCTCCTGAGAGGATCATACTGCCAAATTATTCAAGAGCAGCTGATACACATTCACGCTGCATATTTATACAATATACATCTGATATACAAATAAAATACAATATGATACAATTATGTGAAAAATAGTCAAAAAATAAGAAGCAAAACTACAGTTTTTATTTTATTCATGATTCCTACCTTACCAAGTTTCCTAATAGTTATTCTTTAAAATCGCATCGAATAAAAATGAATTACTTGTAATGTTAATTCAATTCATACTGAGTTCATAAGTTGACCTATGTTTCATTTAATATTAAACATAACCTCAAAAAATATTAAGTTTTCCTGATAATTTAAGTTCTCAGAAGTGTCCGTCAATAATCTTTGTTTTTATAGTCATTTACTTGCAACTTCGAACCTAGAAAATAATATTTCATGATTGTTGGTTCTTAGGTACAGCTGCGCTGGAAGACGTTTTCAAACTTTTGGACTGGAGCGGACTTGGCATCAACATAAACGGCGAGTACATGACGCACCTTCGATTTGCAGATGATATCGTAGTCATGGCTGAGACCATGGATGACCTTGGCACAATGCTCGGCGACCTCAGTAGGGTGTCCCAACAAGTGGGTCTCAAAATGAACATGGACAAGACGAAAATCATGTCGAATTCCCATGTCGTACCCACTCCAGTGACTGTTGGGAGCTCTACACTGGAAGCTGTTGACCAGTACGTATACCTGGGACAAATAGTCCAACTGGGTAAGTCCAACTTCCAGAAAGAGGTGAATCCAACTCGGCTGGGCAGCGTTCGGGAAGCTACGTAGCATCTTCTCGGAACATCTACCGCAGTGCCTCAAGACGAAAGTCTTCAATTCGTGCGTGTTGCCAGTGATGACATACGGAACCGAGACGTGGCCGCTTACAATGGGTCTTGTAAGAAGGCTCAAAGTCACCCAAAGGGCAATGGAGAGGGCTATGCTCGGAGTTTCTCTGCGTGATCGAATCAGAAATGAGGAGATACGCAAGAGAACTAAAGTCACCGACATAGCCCACAGAATTGCAAACCTTAAGTGGCAATGGGCAGGGCACATTGCTCGCAGGACCGATGGCCGCTGGGGCGGAAAGGTCCTCGAGTGGCGACCGCGTACCGGGAAACGCAGTGTTGGCAGGCCCCCCACAAGGTGGACCGACGATCTGGTAAAGGTCGCGGGAAGCCGCTGGATGCGGGCAGCATGGGACCGATCGCTGTGGAAATCCATGGGGGAGGCCTATGTCCAACAGTGGACGTCTTTCGGCTGATGATGATGATGATGATGGTTCTTAGGCTAACAATGTATGGACGCAGAACAATGTCCTTTAAAACGGGGTTTTTTGTTTGCCAGGGTTGCCATGTCTTTGCCTAATAACCATTCTCCAAACACAAACATCCCTTAATGTCTCTTACTGGGAAATTAGGAATATTTCTATATTTTTGGAAAATTAAACCAAATGGAGAAAATGAAAAAAAATTAAACAAAATAAAACCGACTTCAAAATGGAAAATGGAACTAATAATTAGTAAAAAATAATATCTGGTTCATGATGTGGAAGGGTCAAGATTAAAAGACGTATTATTACCGATCAGAAACGAAAATCTATTTAATGTTTAATGTTAAAAAATAAATTATTGCATCCATTTTATGTCGTCCCAGTAAACAATAACACTATTGACGGAGAAATCGGTGAACATACATAAAAAAACATCATGCGTGCCTTTGAAATTTGAATGTTTCCCTCGATTTCCCCTTATTCCACCATCAGATCCTGACATGGTTCCAATGAGACCACCTCGGAAGTGCATTCTTTCGAATTAAAAAAGAATTTTGGAAATCGGTCCACAATTGACGGAGAAATCGGTAAACATACATACAAAAAATACAGTACAAAAAATATGATGTGTTCTTTCAGTAAAATATACTATCTTTAATACACTTTCCCCTTTCGTGTGGCATGGCCGTGGGACGCCCTTTTTTTTAAACGCAGGCATAAAATACTATTTACAGACGACGACGCCTTAAAGTGGCACACCGCCGAACGGACCTCACACCTGGCTCCCGCAAGTCTTACGAGCTCCAGCAGTGGCTGCCCACTGAGGACCCCGTAACTTTTATGGCCCGCGCATGGGGGCTGAGTACGCGGCCTAGTGCCCACCGTACCGCCTCCAGTTCGCTGCGGAGGGCTATTTGAACGTGCCCGTGAGGCTCTCTGCCGCCCCCCTCTTTGCAGGACAGAACTACAAGGGGGGGCTGCCGTCACGGGGTCCGTCGGAGGTCGGCATAGCTGACGCCATGCCGGTCAGCGAGGGACCCCCGGGTAGGGTCATGGGACGGGCGCAGCCAGGGCGCGCCGCCGTCCTCTCCTACCCGTCCTCCTTAAAATGGCCGTGAGACGCCTTGTATATAAATCTTAAATATTTCAATAGTCATATTATTTTAATATTACCATTTAATAATAATATTGTACACCGGTTGTTTGTAATTATGTTTTCACTTTGACTCGATAGATGGCGGTGAACGCGTCCTGATACGCGCTATGGTTTAGTTTTACTGATTTGTACATTAACTGGGTATTCACTGTATAATGTATCATCAAACCAAATATTATATAGTTCTTTGAAAGCTTTTGCAAGCTTTTCCTCTTTTATTTGGGCTCGGTTCCCGTCTTAGAGGTTTTTTGCCCCCGCATTTAGGGGCTAGAAGTGTTAAAACGAACTTGTTTAGAGGGATTGGAATTTTATGGGGTTTCTTTTAGGGGCTTTTAACATAACTTGCAATATTCAGTTTTGTGCGTAGAATGCGGAATACCAAACCCAATTTATATAATGACAATTTATTTTCTGCAATACTTTTTTCAATGATTTCTCCTATTATTTTAATAGTTATTCTGCTATTCGGGGCGCAGAGGATTCCAAAACATCATAATTCTCATAAAAATCGGTCCAGCCAGCTATTCCGGAATTATAAGTGTACTAACTAACACGACTTTGTTTTATATTATGTAGATTATCCGAGTAAACTATTGAACTTTATTGTGTTTGTTTTATTTCGCTAGTAAAGTTCCTAAATTTAATTAAGCTAGATATTAAAGACAGTCACATTTATCGACTGTTATAAAGGCGGTACGCCGTTCGCCGGGTCAGCTAGTGATAATATAATTGCAATGTACTTATTCACCACATAACTAAGCATTTGTATTTTTTTGCTAAATTCAAAATGTATAATAAATAAATCAAAACGATCGCCGCACATAGGCTCGCTGAGCTTATGTAGATATTTATATTTCTTATTTGATTCAATTCTTTTGATCAGCTACTCTTTGCAATATTAGTTAAAATACTAAATAGAAATATCTAGATGACACTTGGAGAGTGGACTTAAATAGAGTAATATTGATAACTTATATATAAAATACTCGTGTCGCGGTGTTTGTGGTTAAACTCCTCCGAAACGGCTTGACCGATTTTCGTGAAATTTTATATGCATATTCAGTAGGTCTGAGAATCGGATGTAATCTATTTTTCATCCCCCTAAATGTTAAGGGTGATCCACCCCTAAATTGTTTTTTTTCAATTTTAGATAAAAAAAAATTACTATACAACATTAGTAATATATCCCTGAATTTTCAACCCTTTACAATCAACCCCTATTTTACCATCGCGATTTTTATTTTTAATAATTTCTTTTTTTTCTCAATTCAATTTGATCTTCCGTCTTCACTGGTCGATAACCGATCAACGATCAATCGATCAGTTATCCCCGCTAGATGTCTACCTGGGTCACCTCTCATCCAGCAAACATCACGGAGTAGGGATGAGAAGGAAGCCGGTCTCCTGTCTTCCTCAATATACAGTTTTCGACCATTTTTTTTTGGTTTCATTTGTGTATCGATCGTAGCAGTGACTTATACGTATTATTTTAATTTTTCTGTGCATCTATTACGTTAATTTTACTCTCATTGTGAATTTATTATTAATTTCCAGTGCAATATTAATTTTTTCACATCTCTTATCTATTAGACAAGTCCGTCCGTCTGTGGTGGTGCTGTTTCAGCGGCCAAACCGTAAGAGATAGATAAAGAGAATATTTAAGTTATAAGTTAAGAATAGTCTGATAAGACTACAAACCGGATTTGAGTAACGTAGCACTTCCGGTTTTCGAGAAATCACGAATTTCAAACGAAACCACACAAAATCTCCGAAGTTCTCAATTAATTAAATACATTTTTTTTTAAATCAGGTTTTGGTGAACATTTGGTTCACTGGTTTGCTAGTTTTATTAATAACTGATAAAGACGGTTTTAACTATTAGCCGAAACGGCTCGACCGATTTTCGTGAAATTTTATATGCATATTCAGTAGGTCTGAGAATCGGACAACATCTATTTTTCATCCCCCCTAAATGTTAAGGGAGGTCCCTACTTAAACAATTTGTTTTGGACCATCATCATACAAAAATACATACAACCCTAAATTTTCACCCTTCTACCACCAACCCCTATTTTTTATGGCGGTACGAAGTTCGCTAGGACAGCTATATAGTAGGTATTTCTATAGATATTCAATATACGGATGGTGACATTGTAATACCTATATAAATATTTATAAAATAAGTGGCTTCAGACTTTCTCATTTGAGAACCAATACAATATAAAAAAAAGAACAAGCGCAAGACACAATAGAACGTGACGTAAGCAGTATTCGAAAATTTAAAAAAATCGAAAATTGAATGCCGTAGAATGAAAACCGAGGTTCCCTAAGCGATGCGTGTGGAACTGAATTTTCTTTCATTGAATTTACGTCCTTCAAAGGAGATTGCTCAGCTTCCATACATGTGTGGCCTGAAGACCAATAATCATGAAAAATTGTTTCCTAGATTCGAAATAATATAGAAATTACTGTAGAAACGAATATTATTGACGGACACCCCTGAGAACTTCTATAAACCATATACACTGAACATATTAAAATAATAAAAAACAAATAAGTTATATAGTAAACTAGAGAAATCAAACCAAGTACCGAAATTATGGATTAGATTTAGGTATATAGAGCATGTACATTAACATATAGTTGCTTGTTTTTAAAGTTAATGCATAAGAGTAACTTTTAAAATCAGGTGTAATTTCCGGTTATAATAAAGTACTCTGTGACAGAAACTGAGTGATGATTGTGAATGAGCCACAGATTAGAGAGAATTTTTAAACTCTCGTTAACCAAAGAAAGCTAAGAGATTTAGGTTCTATAGTATACTAGCGGACCCGACAGACGTTGTCCTGTCTAGTATGGTAGCGCCGTCTGTCGGATCCAATGTAAAACATTCCAAAATCAACAACTACTAATAAATTAAAAATTAATTAAAAAAACATTGTCCAGCGGACAAAATTGTGAATCTAAACCATTTCAGATCCCCTTGAACACACACAAAAAATTTCATCAAAATCGGTCCAGTCGTTTAAGAGAAGTTCAGTGACATACACACTCACTGAAGAATTATATATATAAAGATATTCAGTAGATTCATTATTTTTGTTATGTTCTTAAGATAACCATATTTTAGATTTTTAGTGTATCACACCTTATAATTTTATTTATTTATTAATTTATAGTCAGGGAACGTAGGCCCATAGATAGATACCTTAAAGTTTAACATATATACAGATTATAATGTGTTTATGGAGGTGTTTGGCGAAAAATGTATGGCAATAGACTTTATGATGTCGCCTACCATCTATAATAATTGTCTGAGCACATTTGCATCTAGTGAAAATGATAATATAGTTGTGGATATGAATACCACAGTGTAATAAAAAAAAAAATATTTTATCGATCTTTACAAAACAGATTTGTTTTTATGTTATATAAACAACTTCGATCAGTCTTTGGCTGAATGTTACTACACCCATAGCCATTAAAAATGATTCGTATGTTTTCCAAACCGGTAAAATTAAAAGTCCTTTTTAAAGTAAATATATTATACAAAGGTGTCCGTTGAAATCTAATGACTGTAAATTAAATTATAAATTACGCCAAGAATTACCGTGTATGTTAATATTTTTTGTGCATTTAGGCCAATTTGAGCAATCTCCTTTGTTTGTGTAGCTTTTGTAAAATTGTTTTTTCGTTATATAGTGAAAAGCTCTTCCACTGTTTCCTTTTGTTTATTTGTTGTTAATTTTTCTTTGTATTCTAGATATAAATGCTGATTCATTATATTTACATAGTATTTAAGACACCCGTGTGAAGCCGGGACGGGCCGCTAGTATATATATATTTTTATGTATGTTCACCGATTTCTCCGTAAATTGAGGACCGATTTCCAAAATTCTTTTTTTATTCGAATGAGTGCACTTCCGATGTGGTCCCATTGGAACCATGACAGGATCTGATGGTGGAATCCGGGGTAATCGATGGAAACCTTCAAATTTTAAAGGCACGCACGATGTTTTTTATGCACCGAAATTTCCACCGATTTCTCCGTCAATTGTGTTATTGTTTACTTGGACGATGTAAATTTCACTAATTGCAAATAATTAATTACAATAAATTAATAAAAAGTCTGGAAAAGGACACAGTCAATAAAGTTCAGTTTTAATTTGAAAAAATAAATAAATAATCAAAATATTCAATTAAAATCGCTACTGAATATAATTTATTAGAACATATGTGATTTGCACTTGTATGAAACCCAAACACGTATTCTGAATATACAAACTAGAAACATGTGGATAAATATTATAAATATGAATACCTATAACTGTTACTTTATTACAAAAAATAAAGATGTGGTTTTTGGTTCTACTACACCAATGGTCAAGAGATGGCGCTGTAGTCTCCTGAATCGCGCTTTGGTTCCGTTGTTCCAGATTAATAAATACTTTTGATAGGCCTTCACAATGCAGTCGTTAGCACCCACTAAATAGAGATTCTATTTCTATTTTGTTGGTAGATTTTCTTAATGTGCGGTAAACACAAAAGCAACGCATGAAGTTGGTCGCTAAAGCCCAACTTCATGCTGTTAAAATTTTGTGTTACAGTGATGCGCGCGCATCTTAAAATTTCACTCTCATCATTTTTTCATAACGCTCCTAAAGAAGTATAACTTCAAAAATAAACAAAATAAAACCGATTTCAAAATCGAAAATGGAACTAAAGAGTGAAAAATAATATCTGGTTCATGATTTGAAAGTCGGGCGGAGTCTAGATTGAAACATTAAATAGATTTTCGTTTCTGATCGGTAATAATACGTCTTTCAATCTTGACCCGCCCGACGTCCAAATCATGAACCAAATATTATTTTTTACTCTTTAGTTCCATTTTCGATTTTGAAGTCGGTTTTATTCTTTGTTTAAATATTTTTGACGTGACAACGTCTTAAATTAGGTTGCGGCTGGGAGTCACTTATGAAAAAGTGTAACGCTCGGTAACGTTACGATGAGTTTAAGTTTACATGTACAATGTTTTAGTAAACAAAATATATTTCTATAGTTAAAATTTGTGCAATTCTTATTTTCATTCAATTCCTTGTTCCTATTGTGCAATTTAATTATATTCATATCAATAAATATTCTACCGAGAAAAAGACGTTGTCACGTAAAATCTTCGCCCGTAAAACCGACTTTACAGGCCACCATTTTTTTTTTAAATTATACAAAACAAAGTAGGTAACTCGCTGACCAATAACTGGTAATAATATTTTATTTTGCGGGTCATAAGGTCGAAATAACATTTCCTTTTAATTTGTTTCATTTCAAGTATCAAATATATTTTCTAAAAGAAATAAGAGTTCGTTGTATAAGATAAAAGGTCGTATGTTCGAAATAACATTTTGTTATTTGTAACCTTATTCCTTTGTGAGATAGTTGTTATTTGGTTCAACTTAAACTGTTTTAAAACATTTATCATTGTTCATTGGGAATCGAATGTAACTGCAAAAGTTTAAACTTATGCGGACAGTTTTTAGCATTGACTTTGAATGTAACACGTTGTCTATAAATTGTTGATCGAAGTCAGAATTAGAGGTTCCCTGTGGTTTCACCCGAGTTAATTTGACGAAAAAGGTTATAGTGTGTACGAGTCGCGTATAGTTATCTCTTATCTATTAGACAAGTCCGTCCGTCTGTGGTGCTGTTTCAGCGGCCAAACCGTAAGAGATAGATAAAGAGAATATTTCAGTTATAAGTTAAGAATAGTCTGATAAGACTACAAACCGGATTTGAGTAACGTAGCACTTCCGGTTTTCGAGAAATCACGAATTTCAAACGAAACCACACAAAATCTCCGAAGTTCTCAATTAATTTTGTTCTCAGGCTTGTATTATACACAATGAAATTCATCTATGATTCTTCTTATACCTGCATGCAAAGTCTCAGCCCGATCGGTATAAAATTGACAAAGTTGCATACAAACTTTCATTCCCTATTTTATCCCCTTGGGGGTAGAATTGATCAAAATCCTTTCTTAGCTGATGTCTACGTCATAACATCTACCTGCATGCCAAATTTCAGCCCGATCCGTACAGTGGTTTGGGCTGTGCGTTGATAGATCACTAGGTCAGTCAGTCAGTCACCTTTGAGTTTTATATATATGTACAGATATCTAAGAAATACATCATAATACGTCATTGTATTAAGTTGTCGACGCAACTTTGAGGATTGCAGCGGCAATAAATAAAAGATGTTGATTTTCAATGAAAATTTACTTTAACATCGGTAGGTTATAATCAATTGTTTTTTCTTAACAAATTGACATAAAGATAATACGACCGAGTTAAATCGCTTTATATAATTTTAGTCGGGTTTTACGAATGTGCCCGAACGTTGCCGATGACTGATTGGCGCTTCTTTTGAATCGATTGTATCGTGAACATCCTCTGGGGCATTGAAAGCAGACTTTGATTTTCATCGCGCGCTGGATGAAGGTGAATGACGGAAACAAATGGCTTTACTAGCAGTCGTTGGTGTGTGGTGGTGGAGAACACTGTCATCAAGACACTCTTGTGGTTTCCTTATTACTCGTATCTGTATTTATTGGTAGACATATCTTGTGAACAGCTCGTTTTAGGGTTCCTTTGTTAGTCAGTACATCCACAACTCGAACAACTCTATCAGTGCCTGGGTATAGACGTGCAATACGGCCCATGCGCCAATCCAACGGCATCAAATTGTCTTCTTTGAGTACTACAAGATCGCCAAGTTGCGGGTTGTTACCATCCCTCTTCCATTTAGTACGTATTTGGAGCTCTGCTATAAACTCCCGGCGCCATCGTTCCCAGAAGTGTTGTCTTATTTTCTCAATAAATTGATATCGGTTAGGTCGAATAGCTTGAACAGGCATTGAAGGCACTGACATCAATGGCCGGCCGATCAGAAAGTGCCCGGGAGTCAAAGGATTAGTATCAGTGGGTTCTGAAGAGAGAGGAGATAGAGGGCGGGAATTTAGGATTGCTTCAATTTGTGTAAACAAAGTAGTTAATTCCTCGAACGTCAGAGAAGCGTTACCTGCTACGCGTTTTAGATGGTATTTGGCTGATTTGACCCCCGCCTCCCATATACCCCCAAAATGTGGTGAATACGCTGGAATAAACATAAACTTAATGTGTTCGTTTGCAGCATAATCAGAAACAGACCGACGGCTAGACCGGATTAATCTACCCAACTCATTGCTTGCGCCTACGAAATTTTTGCCATTGTCACAGTATATTGAAAAGGGCTTGCCACGGAGTGAAACGAACCTGCGCAAGCACAGTATGAACGCATCAGTTGATAGGTCACTTACTACCTCAATGTGAATAGCTTTAGTGGACAAACAAACGAATACGCAAAGATAGGCCTTGGTGATCCGATTCCCTCGCCCCTTTTTACTAGAAATCATGAATGGACCCGCAAAGTCGATTCCACATGAGCAAAAGGGAAAAGTTTCATTGAATCTTGCTTCAGGCAAATTGCCCATAATAGGTTGCAAGACTTGTCCACATACGGGTACAAGTCACACAAGAGCGGGCTACCTTTCGTGCTAAGTTTCTACCACCGATTATCCAAAACTCCTCTCTAACTGTTGAAAGTAGCAGTTGTGGACCCGCGTGGAATAAACGTATATGCTCAGATCTAATTAGAATCTTAGTTAGAGAATGCTTTGAGTCCAAAATAGCTGGGTGTTTTTTTATTGAATGAGTAGTGAGAATTATTAATTCTACCGCCAACTCTTACGACACCATCAGAATCAATAAATGGTGTGAGCGATAAAAGCTTTGTGTAGCATGTAAAGGTTTTTCAATCTGTAAATTTCGAATATCTTTTAGAAATGATTCCAATTGGCTAAATTTTATTAAAATAGTCTGAGATTTTTTAAGTTCATCAGATTGTAAAGGGCCAGTGAGGATAGGTTTTGTAAGTCTTGAATTATTTATAAAACGTAATACATATGCGTAAATTCTTTTCAACTTAGTATAATTAGAATAATTTTCAAATTGTATAAAGGTGTTAATTTCCACATTAGGCATATCAACTGATAAATTTACCTTCAATTCAGGCAGATTCAACATGGTATTTTGAGGTTGTATAGGCCACTGTGTTGAATCTTCTTTCAAATAAGAAGGACCCTACCGCCATAACAATGAAGACAACAAATGCTGAGGGTCGACGCCCCTAGAAGCTAGGTCTGCTGGATTCAAATTTGTGGGAGTATGTTTCCACTCAAAACCCTGTGTTAAATCATTAATTTTATTAACTCGGTTGCGAACAAATGCTTGAAGGACTTTACTTTGTGACTTAAGCCAACCAAGTACAACAGTAGAATCAGTCCAAATAACCTTTTTGACTATATTTGTGGGAATGAATTGCAAAACCTTTGTGCACAACTGAGCACCTAAGAGAGCAGCAGTCAGCTCTAACCGTGGAATAGTCAAAGCTTTGATAGGTGCTACTCAGCCTTTGCACACAACAATGCGACTGTAGTAGAGTTTTGTGTATCTTTAGATCAGTGGTTCTCAAACTTTTTAAATGACGGAACCCTTTTGGGAAGCAAAATACTTGATGGAACCCTACAATAAAACAATTATTTTTATAAGTGTATTCTATATTAATCAGCATAATAAAAGTACAATGTATCCGTTACTAATTATTATTTACTTCACCACTTGGTAAGGACAATAATAGAAAACATTAAAAAAGAAAAAATCTAACTAGTGGGAGGTATGAAACTGTTTTTTATTTTTCATCAATTGCTTGATATCAGGTTTGATGGAAGAAAGTTGGAGTCTCATATCAGCTTCGGCGTCCAGTCTATTGCGATATTTTGTTTTCGTGGCTGCGTAGGTAGAGAATCCTGTTTCGCACAAATATGTAGTTGGGAACGGGAGAAGAATATCCAGAGCCATTTGGCCAAGCATTGCATATTCATCTTGGATTCTGCACCAAAAATCATTAAGAGGCGTCGTTTTGAACAATGACTCCATACTTGTGTCTGATGACATTTCTAAAAGAGATTCATATATCTCATTTGACATGTTTTCAGGCTTTTCCAAGTTGGGTAAAAAAGGATTATGAATCCAGGAGTTCACTTTAATTTTTGTATTGTGTTCTTCGGGAAAATACTTTTCAAAAGATGCGCGCATCGAACTGAGATATTGGACCAATTCTTCAAACACATTATCTTCAAACATTTCTGAGTCGTTTTCGCTAACAAACTCAGTGAGTAACGTAAAACTTTCTATTTCTTTCTTACCAATGCAAATGATCAAAAATCTAATTTTCTTTTAAAAGTAGTTATTTTATTATAGGCCTGAAACACTGTTGTCTGTTTACCTTGCAATGATAAATTTAATTCGTTAAGTTTTTGAAAGATATCCGCCATAAAAGACAATCGGAACAACCAAGTTTTATCATACAAACGGTCCTTCAAATTAAAAGAAGTATCTGCTGAAAGAAACATTTGTAACTCGGCTCTAAGTTCAAATAGCCTTGTTAAAGTTTTTCCCCGAGACAGCCATCGCACTTCTGTATGGAGCAGCAGTGTTTTATGTTTGCTGCCATAATCTTCACACAATAATGAGAACAATCGGGATTGTAGTGGTCGTGATTTGATAAAATTAATTATTTTTACCGCTTCATCCATAACTAATTTTAGATTAGACGGCATTTGCTTCATCGCAAGTGCTTGTCTATGCAGAATACAATGACTGGAACTACAATTAGGCGCTTTATTTTTCATTCGTGACACTGCTCCTGCTGTTTTACCTGTCATCGCCTTGGCCCCATCTGTACAAATGTCAATGCAATTGTTCCAACTGAGATTATGTTCTTCAAAAAATATATTTATTTTATTAAAAATTTCTTCCCCGGTAGTGTTTGTAAGCAGCGATGAACACATAAGCATGTCTTCTTCAAAAGAACTTTTATATGGATATCTCACAATAACCAGCAGGATAGCCAAACCAGCGACATCAGTCGACTCGTCCATTTGCAAAGCGAATCGTGTATTTTGTAGACGTGTAACTAGTTCTTGTTTGACGTAGCTTGCCAGATCATGGATTCGTCGTGAAACAGTATCGTTTGATAGCGGAACAGTAGAAAGATGCTTTGCAGATTTTTCATCAAGCATACATTTTGTTATGTCTAATACACATGGTTTTATTAATTTCTCAGCGATAGTGTGCGCTTCACCTGCTTGTGCAATGCGATAGCTAACTAAGTATGATGCCTCCGTGGCCTTTTCGTTGGTAGTTTGTGTTACATGCATCATATTTTTTTGACTTTCTAATAACTGATCTTTTTTGCGAACAAAAAATTCTTTATTCTTGTCTTTAGTCTCGGGGTGTACGGTTTCTAAATGTCGACGCAATTTGGCAGGTGCCATGGAACTATTAGGAAGCAGTTTACTACAGAGCATGCAGAGAGGTGAGCCGTTGGAATCAACAAATCCGAAACTGATATAAGATTCATCATACTTCCTTTTTTTCGTCTTTGAAACCGTCGAGCTTGACGTCGTGGCACTCGTGGCATCATCTTCTGGATCGGTGATTGCTAAATTCTCCGCGCGCATTGCTTTTGAACATTCAGCGTCATTAGAAGATGTTGTTGGAACACGTTTAACACCTTTAAGCCAACGTTCCATTCTTCTTTATTTATAATGTTACAAGTCAGGATAGTGGGGTTTAAATAATGCACAATCGTTACTGCGTATAAGAGACTAAATTTAGAACCTACAGGGAAGAAAT
This sequence comes from Chilo suppressalis, assembly GCA_902850365.2. NCBI lineage: Eukaryota > Metazoa > Arthropoda > Insecta > Lepidoptera > Crambidae > Chilo > Chilo suppressalis. Next base: position 10,337,202 of record OU963921.1, read on the forward strand.
GTATAAAACTGAGACAACAGAATACAGCAGGCAGTAAAACAATGAACACCAGTTTCTCGCTAGCGAGCTTGTAAGTAGGTAGTAACTTATCGCTCCGAACGCTAATCATCAACTGACGACGCCAACGCGCGATCGCCGCTTTTATACTTAGTCCTAGACTCGATCTCAAATATTCTCGAAAATACTCGAGTCGGCACCTTTGATAAACAAAAAGCAAAAATAAAAACAGAAATTTAAAAATAGCGTTGTAAACAATATCGACTTTATCCTTTGAAGTTAGAGACGAAAGTCGCTAGTTGACAACTATAGCGTCTAATTCAGAGGCGGCTTTTATCAAAGAGACTGAGCGCTTACAAGTATACTACCCGCTCGTTTTAAGTTTGCCGCTGGCGATAGGTATGAGTGTATGACGTTCGAAATTTTTTATTTAATTGTAACAATAAAAATTGTGTACGTTAGATATTTGGGTAAAACTATGACACATTATAAGTTTTGTTGTCACGTGGGGGAGGGTACGCGCATTCCACAGACCGGCAAACTTAGAGCGAACGCGTTGTACAAGTATAAAATTGTTGAGACCAAACTTATGAGATATTGTACCAGCTAATGTAACACAAGCTTATACAAATACAAATAAATAAATAAATAACATTCATAGCGTTTTGTCTCCGCGCGGCCGCGGAGTCCGCACAGCCGCGGAGCGACCAGAGAGAGGTGTTTTGATTTTTTTATTTCTAAATTCTTGCGGAACCCCGACAGAGGTATCACGGAACCCTAGGGTTCCGCGGAACACACTTAGAGTATAGCTGCTTTAGATAATAGATAAATACATGAACCATAGGCTTCTTGGGAAGCATCCACATAGCAATGCATTTCAATAGAATTTGATAATGGAATATCACACAAGACATATCTTGGCAAACTAATATTAGATAAATACGATAAGTTGTTTACAAATTTGACCCACCTTTTTACAAGATATTCTGGTAGGGGATCATCCCAATGAAGCTTAATACTCCATAGGGTTTGAAGGAGAATTTTAGCCTTTATTGTACAACAACAGACCAAACCCAATGGATCAAACAATTTACACGAAGTTGAAATTATAGTTCGTTTCGTGATTTTTGATGTTTCTGTAGTCGATTCAACATTACAAAGAAAGTGTAGGCTATCTGTAAGAGGAGACCATTTTTAACCTAATACCTTAGCCTCATTGTTTAAATCAAGGGGCTTTGAAGACCCTACACTGTCGTTCAATATTTGAGGACAGTTCGATCGGAATTTTCTGAGAGGAAGGCATGCTGATTTTAGAATCTCAGTGACTCCTGAGCATATATACTTCAGTTCCAGCTCACTAGCTGCACCCGTATTTAAGTCATCTATATAAAAATCGTTCTTAATCACCCTAGCTATTGTTTCGTCTGGACAGTCAAGGCTTAGTTGAAGAAGACATCTTGTACGTCAGTACTGTACTGTAACATATGGGTTTTGACAAACGGAGCCGAAGCTGTGCCATATGTTACAGTATTTAATTGAAGGACCCTAACAGGTTGGTCAGTTCGATTCCTTCACAATACAAGCTGAAGATGACGTTGTTATTCGTCCAGAGCTATTTGGCGATACATTTTCTCTATATCTGCAGTGAGTACGTATCTATGAATCCTGAAACGCATCAATATAGAGATAAGGTCACTCTGGACAACAGCTCCAACAGCCTGAATGTCATTAAGGGATTTGCCAGTACTGGTTTTCGCCGACGCGTCGAAAACCACCCGAAGCTTAGTGGTTTCTTTGTCATCGCGCAGCACAGCATGATGTGGAAGGTAACATCCAAATTTTGGTCGCTTTACTTCAGAAAGGTGAACCAAATCCTGATACTCTAATATAAAGTCATTGTATTGAGATCCGATATTTGGATCTTTATGTAATTTCTTTTCTAGATTAGTGAATCGTTTCATTGCTAAATTATAAGAGTGGCCTAACTCCTTTTCCGGAACTTCCTTGAAAGGAATTGCAACAGAAAATCTACCATCAGGTAAACGACGAGTATGTTCCAAAAAATGAGACTCGCAAAAACGTTCTTCTAGGGATTGTGATATACACATATCTTTACTCATTAAGGGGAAATCATCTATCTCCCAAAATCTTTGAAGAGACTCTTGTAGTGAGTCATATGAATTATCCTTTAAAAAATGACAATTCAGTTTAGGTTGAGAAACTTCACATGCTAATCCCACAGGACCAGATACCAACCAGCCAAACTTACTCTTTTGCAAAAAGGGTCCATTAGGCCTCAACTTGATTTGTCTTAAAGCTATTATGTCGAAGAATAAGTCGGCACCCAGCAATAAATCAACCTCTGCTGGATTGAAGAAGTTAGGATCAGCCAGAACAACACTATCAGGGAGATTAAAAGTTTTAACATCAACCTCAGTATTGGGTAAGTATGTAGTAATTTTAGGTATCACACCAGTCAACACCACAGCTGCAGGTATAATTGAGGTTGACAAATGACACTTCCCTGTCGAATTCATCCCATATTGAACATGAATTCGATGTTGTAATGGCAGTTTGCTGACGTGGAACCGGCGCTACTTCATCTAGCGTATTTAGAGGAGGTGCACATCTCCCAACTTTTTGTTTTAATTCACTTAAGGCCCTGTCGAAGTGTGAAGAACTTTTAAAACCCCTTTGCTTAAACCTTGGATCGAGTATTGTAGCTTCTGTGTATAGCGCATGCGATTCTATAATAGAAAATCGTCTTTCTAATTCATAGTCCAGTTTTTGTAAAATAAAATGGATGCGTGTAACTTATGTACGCGCGTGAGAAGTTATACTTCTTTAGCATCATTAAAAATATTTTTTAATTGCATGCAAATAAGTAATAATTACAATAAAATAATAAAAGGACTGGAAAAGGATAGTTAACACAGTCAATTAAGTTCAGTTTTAATTTGAAAAATTAAATAAATATTCAAAATATTCAATTAAAATCACTACTGAATTTAAGTTATTAGTCCATATGTAATTAGCACTTGTAAGTAACTAAAACACGTTGTGTGTATATAGAAACTCGAAATATGTGGATAAATATTATAAATATAAAAACAGTGATCAGAGGCGACGAACGTGCCAACATTGTTTTTGACAACGCGATCATCTTATGGAGCTCCGTGGATCGTTCAAAGTACCTTTCGAACAGATGTCTAATAATGGTGGATTATACTACTATAGTACTGTACTGTTATAGTACTAACATTCATAACGCGCCCGCGGCCAACTTCATGGTGTTACTATTGTGTTACAGTGATGCGCGCGCATCTCGAAATTTCACTCACATGATTTTTTCATAACGCGCCCGCGGCCAACTTCATGCTGTTACTTTTGGGTTACAGTGATGCGCGCGCATCTAAAAATTTCACTCTCATCATTTTTTCATAACGCGCCTAAAGAAGTATAACTTCAATAAGTTATTCACTTCTGGTATTTGAATTCGAGTAGGTTCTTGCAGATGAGCTCTTGTGTGCGACGTCATAATGCGGCAAAGTGGTATTACTTTAGACAGAGTGACATTATTTTCTGCACTGATTTCGCGAGTAACGTTTGAAAAAATTGCTAATACAGGCACAGCGTTTTGAATAACTGACCAGTCGTTATCATTTAATGCTAAGTCACTTCTTAATAACGCTACTGTAGCGATTATTGCATCTTTAACAATCAGTATACGGTTCAACATATCATAGGTGGAATTCCACCGGGTGCACACGTCCTGTTTAAGTTTTGAGTCAGGCAAGCCTAATTGTTTTTGCAGTTTTTTTAATTTTTTTTGACCAGATGAACTTCTTTTGAAGAACTCTACTATTGCCTTCACTTTTACGACTGTAGGAGCAATGTGAGTTATTGCTGTCTGCACGCACAAATTTATAGTGTGTGCGAAACATGATATTTTCCGCCGGTCAGTTTTTCTAATAGCTGCGACAATATTTGCTGCGTTGTCACTTACGATTGCAGTTATTTTATGTGCAACGTTCCATTCGATTCCCAAATCTTTATATATATAATTCTTCTGTGAGTGTGTATGTCACTGAACTTCTCTTAAACGACTGGACCGATTTTGATGAAATTTTTTGTGTGTGTTCAAGGGGATCTGAGATTGGTTTAGATTCACAATTTTGTCCGCTGGACAACCCCTACTTTTTTAGGGCGGTACGAAGTTCGCTGGGTCAGCTAGTTTTTTATAAAATCACACAGATTTATACTCGTATGTCGTTCATTGTACTCCACGCAACCCAGTAAAACTGATTCCAGTACCATACCCTTGTCAGACGTGATCACTTGTGATTATCGAGGTCCAACCATCAATTGTCAAGCATACAGCAGGCGTTTCTTCCATTTTGGCTTTCACATTTTCGTAAATCTTCGCATATAGCTTCGGCAGTAAGCTCTCGCTTAAAGTTTTTCTGGTGGGAAGAGTGTAGCCAGGACACAGCATGTTGACATTTTTTTTAAATTCCTTGTCATCCACTTATCTCAGTGGATGGTACTCTTTCGCAATCATTGTTATTAATTGCTCATCTAACATTTCCGCACGCCGTGGAGGGACAGGCTTTGTACTTTGCATAAAATCTTTAACAGTCTGGACATGCGGTAGCTGTATTTGTAAGGTACTACTGGTCCCAGCAAGGAATTCTGCTCTACTCTATTCTCAATGCCTACCACTTCGCTATCAGGCTGCAGTTGAAGTTTTTGTTCCGAAACCTGAACTGCAGCGGGAGGAGGCTGCCTCTCTACGACGAGAGGGACGGTAGGGTGTTTATTTTTTAAATGTCTTCCCAAATTTCCGACATTCCCATGAGGGATAGTTAGAATTTGGGCACAATACCCGCACTTCGCTTTTTTATTTTCAGCCTCCGTAAAATGAGTCCAAACTGCACTCCTCTTTCTTTGAAGAGGGGCCATTTTTAATCTATTCTACACTATATACACTATCTATACTATACACTATACAATCCTTCCTTCCACTACTGTCCTTGATTTATTATTTATTTACACACTTTTACAATGTCCTTTTCTGTTGCACATTTACACACACTAAAAATACTATTTTCATAAAAATACGAAAGCCAAAACAAATTTAAATCAATTAAAATTACTCACAGACTCTACTCCTACAACTCAACAGAAACAAAACAGTTAGATTCCATACTTTAGTTTAAAGAATGCAAACAAACAAAAAAAAAAATGGTTGCCTGTAAAGTCGGTTTTACGGGCGAAGATTTTACGTGACAACGTCTTTTTCTCGGTAGAATATTTATTGATATGAATATAATTAAATTGCACAATAGGAACAAGGAATTGAATGAAAATAAGAATTGCACAAATTTTAACTATAGAAATATATTTTGTTTACTAAAACATTGTACATGTAAACTTAAACTTAACACGAGAGACTCATCGTAAAGTTACCGAGCGTTACACTTTTTCATAAGTGACTCCCAGCCGCAACCTAATTTAAGACGTTGTCACGTCAAAATTTAAAAACAATGCCAACAGATGTGATCCTATCATTAGTTAAAATTTGCTCCGCTAACGAATTTGTTCCTTAACGTAATACGCGGAAGATATACTTAGGCTCACAGCATGTTCATTTCACGTTTCGTCTCACTCTCAGTACACATGCGCAGAATTATTTATTCTCTCTCTATTCTACTCACTGATACCAAATACATGTTTGTTTCATTCTGAATCAGAATTAAATCCGATCTGACATGAATCCTAACACAGGGATATAAAGAGTTATTTTGAAAGCAAGTGATATACGGATGTAATCACTCCCTCAGTCAGAAACATATCTTTTTCGTTAATCACTCAGGAGTTACACAAGTGTCTTCTTTCATTCAAAGCACACCCAGTGGGCCAATCGCCTAACCAGATTGCTTTGGAAAACGCTATCGCTTACGATTTCATTTTGTTATTTCTAACCGCCGAAATACCTCACGCTCATTTTCTTTAACATTGTTATTACCAATGCAAAAGAAAAAAAAAACCGGCCAAGTGCGAGTCGGACTCGCGCACCGAGGGTTCCGTACAAACCTGCAAGGTTTACAAAGTTCGTTCATTACGACAATCGAGTCATAACTATGGTATTTTTATTGCAAAATGAAATTCATAACATTACAATGGGGAAAGATGGAGGAGCATAAATTTAAGACAAAGATCTCTTTATCGTTTAAGTAATCCTTTATTTTATATTAACACATATCATTTATCTATAATATAACTGAAACACTTATACTAGCCTTGCAGCAGACTTGCGAAAGTTCTTTTATTAAAGTTATTTATTTACTAAGTTTTTTAGTCACTATTTAGAAATCTGGTAAGTATTTGATATGAATTTCAACTTGATAGCTCTACGCGTTCATGAGGAAAAAAGTAATAAGTTTATATTTATTAAAAAATATATATTTTGTAATGTAACTAAAAATTTAAGGTTTTCGGAATTTTTCCTTTATGTGTGCTATAAAACGTTGCTTCATGCCAAATTTCAAGATTCTAGGTCGACTGGAAGTACCCTTTAGGTTTTGATTCCCTTGCGAGTACTTGCGAGTTTCAAAATATGCAGCTTAAATTGCTGTTTCTTTTGATTGCGTTGACATAGAAGTTTGATTTTGTTACAGCTTAAAGGTATTATAGACCTGAGTATTTGGTATGAATTTCAATTTAATACCTCTACGCGTTTATGAGGAAATGGGTAGTAAGGTTAAAATTATTAAAAAAAATATATTATGTGATGTAACTAAAAATTTATGGTTTTCGTAATTTTTCCTTTATCTATGCTATAAGACGTTGCTTGGTACCAAATTTCAAGATTCTGAGTTCGCGGGAAGCACCCTGTAGGTTTTGATTCCCTTGCAAGTGTCGAAAATTTGCGGCATAAACGGCTGTATCTTTTGATTGCGTTGGCTTAGAAGTTTGATTTTTTCACAGCTTCAAGGGACAGTAGACCTGAGTAATTGATATAAATTTCAGCTTCATACCTCCACGCGTTCCTGAGAAAAAGGGTCTTGACAGACGGACGGACGGACGGACAGACGGACAACAAAGTGATCCTATAAGGGTTCCGTTTTTACTTTTGAGGTACGGAACCCTAAAAAGAGCGCGAGGCATTTGAAAACCTCAGGGGGCTAGAAATAACAAAATGAAATCGTTTTTATGGGTCGTTTTAATTTTCAGTTTAGTTTGGCATGAAAGACAATTCTTTGTGTCTTGACTTCCTTAGCTTCATCTTCACATTTTTCTGGTTTATCAGAACCAAGTACTCTTGTCAAAATCTAACTCTTGCCAGTTCTCAATCACTCGTTAACTATTTGGATTATTTATACATATCCAAGAGGAGCTCGATGGTGCAAATGGTTAGCGCCTTTGGCTGCGATCATTGAAGTTAAGCAACTTTCGCGGTGGTCGGTCATCAGATGGGTGACCAACATTTTTCTCTAGAGCTCCTCCGTTGGCTCCTCAGAGTGCGCGGGCGCGTTGCCGTGGTGAAGAAGGACCCCGCGGAGCCCGGTGTTAGGTCGGTTGTGCAGAAAAAACTTGTGGCAGGCATTTTGTGCTATAACATTCGGCTTTGATGCTGCTTTGGTCTCGAAGTGGAATTGAAATTAGACACCCCGTCAAAGTGAAGAAACTAGCGATCAAAATTTTCCCTGCGCTCCTCGATCGTTTCACTTTCGTGGGCGTCGGTTAATTTTGAATCAGCCAAACTGTCGACTGACGCTTTGTTTCTGGTACGTATTGATAATAATATTTCCAACACTCACACCAATTAGCCTAGCCCCAAAGTAAGCACTGTAAGGCTTGTGTTATGGGATACTAGGGTAACGGGTAGAATACATATACTGTACATTTATAAGTATACTAGCTGACCCAGCGAACTTCGTACCGCCATAAAAAAAAATTATTAAAAAAACATTGTCCAGTGGACAAAATTGTGAATCTAAACCATTCTCAGATCCCCTTGAACACACACAAAAAATTTCATCAAAATCGGTCCAGTCGTTTAAGAGAAGTTCAGTGACATACACACTGACAGAAGAATTATATATATAAAGATTTATGTAGAAGTACAGATGCTCGTATTCATCCACCGAGTTGGCGACACCATGTAAACCGGCGTACAAACCACTTGGCCACGGAGGACGTCCAGTCCATTGATAAATCCAGGATTCGTCACCTGTCACAATATGGTAAATGCGCCGTGACGAGCCTGCATCATATTTTTGTATCATATCACTGCACCAATCCACATAACCCGAGAGCCGGCTGTATGATCAGATACATGAATCATTTTTGGGGTATGAACAATAAAGCCATTGGTCTAGAGGTCGACCCCCCTGAAGTTGCTTGATTTTGCCCGCATGCAAAATTATGTAATTGTAATGTATCAAATACATCAAGAAAATGTATGTCAAATGAAAGATTTTGATGAGTAGAATATAAATGTTAAGGGTCGACAAGCTCTATTTATTCGCTACCCTGAGTCGACCACCATTTTTTTTTAATTTATCTAAAGCCATTGGAATACATGGATTTGTTAACGATTTTCTGAAACTAGAACCTCTCAAATGACTGAAAAAAATTGGTCGACACCTTTTATTTGCCCCGATCTGACTGTCGACTTAGTTTGAAGAATTAAAGAGCCTATGCTTATAATAGTAATTAATGTACAGTAATGTTGGAGTCAAGGAATTAATTGGAAAAAAAATATCAATATTTTTGAAAAAGATATGCATATCATTAAATAACTAAACATACATAGAATTGAAATATACACTTCTGGACACATCTATTGGCCCACCTTGTATTTTCAGTTTCGTTTGGTCCTAGCTAAAATTTTATATTAGGTCGAGCAAAAATTTTTTATGCAGTTTTGAACCTGGCACATTCACAATTTCATTCAATAGTCTTTTTTTGAATTTCGAACACAGAATTTAAAGAAACAAAAGACAATTTGGAGCCTGTTTGTTGATATCAAACAATCGAATACTAAGAAAACTTGGTTTTCTTGCTTTAATTCGGATTTAATTCTTGAAAAAGTGATTGATATCTTTGGTCTTGCAACAAACATTACTTATTCTTAACATTAAGGTGAGATTCTATCAATAATCTATGGATACTTCACATGAAGTCGCCGCCCAAGCTGTGGCACTTATTCAGGCCGGACACAGCCAAAGAAACGTGAGTGCTCAACTTAATTTTTGCTTTGTTCGTCGCCAAGGAAGGCCACGATCTCGGGTCACAACTGAAAGGCAGGATCGATTCATCGTGACGACCAGCTTGAGAAATCGTCACCTTACCTCCATTGAGATACAAAAACAAATTCGCGACTTCCACGGAGTATCTGTGAGCGCTCGAACTGTTCGGAGAAGGTTAAAAGAACGCGATATGGTACCACACAAGCCAGCTAATGGGCCCAAACTAACGCGAGCCCACCGAACAGCGCGCCTTCATTTCGCACGCAGTCATTTAAATTGGACACAGCAAGATTGGAGCCGTGTACTCTTTTCTGATGAGTCTAAAATTGTGTTACATGGCAATGATGGAAGGAAGAATGTCTACCGACGTAAGGGAGAGCGTTTCGCACAATGCTGCTTTGAAGAGAGGGTTGCTTATGGCGGTGGCTAATGGACTGTCTGGGGCGGTATATCCGCGAGCGGCAAAACTCAACTTGAGGTTGTTACAGGACCACGGCTGCCAACATTAAATGCTGAAAGGTACATTCGTGAGTGCTTAGAACCTCACGTGATACCATACGCGGACTATGTGGGCCCAAATTTCCTTTTTATGCATGATAATGCAAGAGCCCATGCGGCCGGCATCGTCAGGGAATATCTTCGGGATGTGAACATCACAGTTATGGACTGGCCAGCCAGAAGCCCAGACATGAACCCCATTGAGCACATGTGGGACGAGCTAAAAAGACGTGTTAAGGCTCGTCAGCCAGTTGCCCAGACGATGCAGGAGTTGAAAACTGCCATAGAAGAGGAATGGGAGATGATCCCTCAAAATTTCATAGAGCGGTTGATAAACTCTATGCCTAATCGTATGAGAGCTGTGGTAGATGCCCATGGAGGCAACACGCGTTATTGAATTAAACCTTAATTTGATAAAACATGTTTTTTATTCAAAAATCAATTGCCTTTAACAAGGCGCATATTCGACTTGTTAGGCGTAGCTCCATGTCGTATGGTATTCTGAATTCAAATTTAAAACAATACGATCGAAAAAGATGGTAAAATGTATCAGGTTTAAAACTGCATCAACAGTTTTTGTTCAATCTAGCAATCATATTTCGGTAGGGGCCATCGAAACCTAAACTCTAAGGTGGGCCAATAGATGTGTCCAGAAGTGTATATAAAGGTATTATTAAATTATAAGTGAATTGTTAATTTTGCATTATGAATCACGTACAATATTAATTGATTTGATAAATATTACTATGAATAGCGCCCCACGCTTTTTCAATTATATATATGTACTAGCGGACCCGACAGACGTTGTCCTGTCTAGTCTTTGTAAATCTAAACCATTCTCAGATCCCCTTGAACACACACAAAAAATTTCATCAAAATCGGTCCAGTCGTTTAAGAGAAGTTCAGTGACATACACACTCACAGAAGAATTATATATATAAAGATATGTTAAAATAAACTATAAACATTTACTCTAAGACCCTAATGAAGTTAACAGAGAGTATATTGTGTTTATTTTTGGCTTTTTAGTGCAGTAAATAAAGCGTGTTTATAGTTTTTTAATTATTATTAGTTCTCTTTACGTACTTTGTGGCGCTGTTTTTGGAACGAAGTTCCTTACGGCAGGCTTGGAGGGGATAGGTATTTTGCTGCGCGGCCGAACTGAAAAAAATGTGATAGTAAAACCGTAAGAAAAAATCCGTGGAAAAAAGTGCGTGGAATAAAACCGTTAAATGAGACGTGCGCAGGCGCGACGAAGTTCCTTACGGCAGGAGAGAGAGCGACGAGGGTGCATCACTGAAATATTGTGATATTACACCAACACTGGATATGTGTGAAGTTATAGGGAGTGGTAGAGCGACGAGGGTGCATCACTGAAATATTGTGATACTACACCAACAGTGAATATGTGTGAAGTTATAGGGGGTGGTAGAGCGACGAGGGTGCATCACTGAAATATTGTGATATTACACCAACACTGAATATGTGTGAAGTTATAGGAGGTGGTAGAGCGACGAGGGTGCATCACTGAAATATTGTGATATTACACCAACACTGGATATGTGTGAAGTTAAAGGGAGTGGTAGAGCGACGAGGGTGCATCACTGAAATATTGTGATACTACACCAACAGTGAATATGTGTGAAGTTATAGGGGGTGGTAGAGCGACAAGGCTGCATCACTGAAATATTGTGATATTACACCAACACTGAATATGTGTGAAGTTATAGGGGGTGGTAGAGCGACGAGGGTGCATCACTGAAATATTGTGATATTACACCAACACTGGATATGTGTGAAGTTAAAGGGAGTGGTAGAGCGACGAGGGTGCATCACTGAAATATTGTGATACTACACCAACAGTGAATATGTGTGAAGTTATAGGGGGTGGTAGAGCGACGAGGGTGCATCACTGAAATATTGTGATATTACACCAACACTGAATATGTGTGAAGTTATAGGGGGTGGTAGAGCGACGAGGGTGCATCACTGAAATATTGTGATATTACACCAACACTGGATATGTGTGAAGTTAAAGGGAGTGGTAGAGCGACGAGGGTGCATCACTGAAATATTGTGATACTACACCAACAGTGAATATGTGTGAAGTTATAGGGGGTGGTAGAGCGACAAGGCTGCATCACTGAAATATTGTGATATTACACCAACACTGAATATGTCTGAAGTTGTAGGGGGTGGTAGAGCGACGAGGGTGCATCACTGAAATATTGTTATAATACACCAACACTGAATATGTGTGAAGTTATAGGGGGTGGTAGAGCGACGAGGGTGCATCACTGAAATATTGTGATATTACACCAACACTGGATATGTGTGAAGTTAAAGGGAGTGGTAGAGCGACGAGGGTGCATCACTGAAATATTGTGATACTACACCAACACTGAATATGTGTGAAGTTATAGGGGGTGGTAGAGCGACGAGGATGCATCACTGAAATATTGTGATATTACACCAACACTGGATATTTGTGAAATTATATCAAGCTGTAGTAGAGTGTAGTGGAGCGTAGCATGCTTAATATAAAGCTCCAGGACAGGTGGAAAATTTCAAAAATAAGGAAAAGAACAAGAGTAAGCGACATTTTACAAAAGGTTAAAAAACTTAAATGGACCTGGATTGGACATATTATGAGAACAAACAAGGAGAAATGGACGAAAGATGTTATGGAATGGTATCCTAGGAATGGAAAAAGGCGAAAAGGACGGCAAATTAAAAGATGGGAAGACGATTTGCCAAAAGGATGGAGAAGGCCAGCTCGTGACAGAGTGGAAGAAACTAGGGGAGGCCTATGTCAAAGGACAACCTGACCAACAAACTGGTTGCTGAAGAATACTATCACTACATAGTATAAAACAAAGTCGCTTTCTCTGTCCCTATGTCCCTTTGTATGCTTAAATCTTTGAAACTACGCAACGGATTTTGATGCGGTTTTTTTTAATAGATAGAGTGATTCAAGAGGAAGGTTTATATGTATAATACATGCATGATATAGTAGAGAAACACTGATAATTTTAGAGGTTTTTAATGTAAGGTCGTAAATAAACACATTTTTTGCGCTTACATTGCAAACGCTGGCTGAACCCCACGAGATAGATCAAAATAATGTACTACAGTATTGTACACCTTAAAAAGGTCTACAAAAAAGTCCGCGATGGTATATGTCTATCTCTTAAGGATAACCCACAATAACCAATTTTTTATTTATTTATTGCACTCATGTGGTTATTACAGATGTTACATAAGGATTAGATACAGACACATGAACCCTGAAAGGGTATAGCAATTTAATTTAAAATGTCCTTAATTAAATAATATTAATAATCTACTTCAATTAAATTTAATTAAAATTAACTTGAACATAATTATTAACTAATAATTAATAACACTGATAAATAGCATTCAATAATAACAATAATAATAATTTCAAATAAAATAACATTACGTAGGAACATTAAAAAAAACATAAAAAATAAATAAGGTCTTGCTTAAATTAACTAGGTACTATTTAAAATTGAAAAACTCTTGCATCGAATAAAAGCTGGTCTTTGATAAAAATGATTTCAGTAGTTTTTTAAATTTGACTACGTTTTTTTCGTTTTTTATATGTTCGGGAATTTTATTGTACACTTTCACGGCCATAGCAAAAGGTCCTGTGTGTACTAAATGCAATTTGGAATTTGGAGGGGCTAATCTTTGATGCGGTCTTAATCTACTTGGTCGTTCTTGTTGGGGAAAAAGATGAGTGTGTTTTCTAACAAACATACATAATTCCAAAATGTATATATTCGTAAGGGTTAGAATACCTTCACTTATGAAATATGGTCGGCAACTTGTCCTTTGATCAATATTTACTATAATTCTGAGGCAGCGCTTTTGGAGTATAAATAATTTTGAAATATCTACGCTATTTCCCCACAAGACAATGCCGTACTGGAGCCACGCATTAGCGTACGCATAATATGCATTCAGGGCGGTCTGTTTGTCGGTGGACCTTTTTAATTCATAGAGCGCATACGTGAACCTTGACAATTTTGTAGCTATTTTATTAATGTGATTTTTCCAGTATATGTGAGTGTCTATTTCAAGGCCCAAAAGGGAGTAAGAGTTAACACATTCTAATTTGTGATTTTCAAATGTGAAATTTATTTTCAATTTTTGCCTTTGGTAGGGTCCGAACTGCATCAGTTTAGTTTTAGTTAAGTTAATTTTAAGGTTGTGGTCGGTCAGCCAGTTATTTATTTTTGACAGAAGTTGTTCTGTTTTATTGTTCACTTCGTCATCATTATTACACGGCATCAATACAGATACATCGTCGGCAAAAAGTGTGCATGGGCTGTCTATGATGTTAGGTAGATCATTTATATAAATTAAAAAGAGCACACAACCAAGCACGCTTCCTTGAGGTATCGATTTTGAAACATTTAATTTTGCTGATTTGACTATGAAAATTTTTCCGGTAGGATCATGATGTTCTATTTCCACATATTGACTTCTGTTTTGTAAGTAGGACACAAACCAATCGTGCACCAACCCTCTAACCCCTATACCATACAACTTATTTAATAGGATGTGGTATAATACGCGGTCGTATGCCTTACTCATATCTAAGAGTAGACCTAACACATGTTTTTTACTATCAATTATATTTAAAATGTGTTGGAAGTAGTGGAATAAAGCTAATGACGTCGATTTGTTTTTTCGAAATCCATTTTGGCTATCATTAAATATCTTAAATTTTTCGCAAAACGAGTACAAACGGTTTGCCATCGCCATTTCATATATTTTGGAAAACGTTGTCAATAGTGCTACTGGACGGTAATTATTGGGGTCTTTTTTGTCGCCTTTCTTATGAAGTGGTTTAATTACAGCAAGTTTGAGCATGTCCGGAAATACACCTTCAGCAAATGACTGGTTTATGAGGTATGATAAGGGAGGTGCTAATTTTTCAGCGCATTTTTTAATCAAAGTTGGGGGCAGCTCGTCATATCCGAAACTTTTTTTATTTTTCAGCGATTTTATAATTTTCTCAACTTCCCTTGTAGTGACTTCACTCAGATACATTGAATTTTCGGATTTTTTAACTACAGGTTGGCCTGCTGGTAATCTAGTCGATGAAGCATCAGTATCACCTATGGAGATGAAGAATTCGTTAAAAATATTTGCTATACATGTTGGGTCTTCTACTATCTGTTTATTTACGTTTAATTTTAAATTTTTGTAACCTTTACTGGGAAGTTTATTCGTATTTTCTTTGGTAATTTGCCACATTGTTTTTACTTTGTTATTTGATGATTTCATTCTATTTACATTATTAATTTTTTTTGAAGTATTTACTGCTCTTTTTAATATTTTTTCATATTTCTTATAATTTTCTTTGAGTATGGGGTTGTTAATTTTTGAATTCAGTATTTTAAGAAGTCTTTTATTTTTGCATGATTGTTTAATTCCGGTAGTAAGCCATGTATTTTTACTATTTTTGCTTATTTTTATCTGTTTCTTTGGTATTGTTTTATTTAGAACCGATTGTATACATTTAGAGAAAGAGTTAAAGTTTTCATTTGCGTTCTTATCTTGAGTGATGAAATTACTAAAATCTACTTTAGATAACTCTTTTATGAATTTGTTCATATTTTCTTCATTGAAAATTCTCTTATTAGTAAAAAGTGTTTTGCGGGGTTGTTCATTATTGTAAGGAATATTCACGTATACACCTCTATGATCAGAGAGCCCTAGCTCCTTTACGGTGACAAAATTAGGATGTCTACATTTAAAATTAGTGAACACTAGGTCTATACATGTTTCACTATGACTTGTTACCCTGGTGGGTTCTTTGACGTGTTGATAAAAGTTGAAACTTGACATTAGTTCTAACAGAGTATTGGATAGTGTTGATGAGACCAACATATCTATGTTGAAGTCGCCTACGATTAAAATATCTTTTCTGTTAAATTTATTTCGACTCAGCATTTGCAAGAGCTTTTCAAGGGAGTTGAAGAATAATTCTGGATTTCTTTTTTTATCTGGAAAGTATATAGTTATTATTATTAAATTCAAAGTAATGATTTCTATAGCACAAGTTTCAAAAATAAGTTCTATAGACAACTTAGAAATTTCGCAAATTTCGTCACACTCGATGTCTTTTTTCAGTAATATACAGACCCCTCCGCCCTCGTGGTTGGTTCGGCTGAAAGATGTAGCTAGTATGAAACCGTCCAGATAGAGGAGATCAAGCTTAGGCTGTGTTATCCATGTTTCAGAAAGACATAGTACTTTTATGTTTTTTTCTTCTGTAAGTGAATCGAGTAGATGGTGCTTCTTATGAAAACTGCAGATGTTTTGTGTGAGGAT
The DNA here is from genome assembly GCA_902850365.2 of Chilo suppressalis. NCBI lineage: Eukaryota > Metazoa > Arthropoda > Insecta > Lepidoptera > Crambidae > Chilo > Chilo suppressalis. The sequence goes on from OU963921.1 coordinate 10,353,323, forward strand.
AGTAAAATTTTCTTTATCTACGAAAAAAATGGTGTTGCCTGTGTTTTTCTGGCTGCGATGTTCTATAACTGCTTGTGGACGAGGCATTTAGAACTAGTGAGTCATTTGTTGTCTTTTCTTCTTTTCTTTTTTTCGGAGTGTTAGTAATCGGATCAGGCATTTTGCTATCATGTGTCGTTGGTATAAATTCTTTGCCTTCTATTAATAATTTGTTATTTTTAATGAGAGCTCGATGACCATTTTTCCTAGCCGCAATTAAATTTTCAATGAGTTTCTTTCTATATTTTAACTGTTCTCCTTCAAGCAACTCAGAAACGGCTATGCCGGTATTTTTAAATGCGCGGCGATTTTTAAGTATGAAATCCGTTTGATTCTTACTCATAAATTCCACTAGTAACGGTCTACGACGACCATTTCTGTTTCCTATTCTTCTCACATTTTCTAGGTAACCAGACACGTTGATATTTAGTACGTCATGGAAAATGTATGTAACTCTGTCAAGTAACTCGATTTCGGTTTCCCATGCGTTTTCGTCTAGCCCGTAGATCACGATCTTTTTGTTGGCATTTTGGTCTTTACTGCTTAAAGATCTTTCATGTTCTTGAGTATTTATTGAGTTCAAGCTATTCTGAATTTCTTTCATTTCTTCTCTTAATTTACAACTTCCATTTTCCAATTCTAGTATTTTATGATTTAAACAGGCGATATTTTCTTTCAAAGTGATCTGTTCCGAGATTAAATTATTCGTTGTTTGTGAAAGTTCGTGCTTTAAAGAAGCTATATTTTTGGAGATCAACGAGTTGATATTTTCCATCAAGTCACTCAGTAGCGATTGTTTATAAGTATCTAACTTCTGATCCAGAAGGGTTTCAAATTGGTGCAATGTAATGGTTTGGATAGAGGGTTCTTTAAGAATGTCTTTGTTCGGCTTTGAAGTACTATTTTCAGTGTTAATTGTATTGTCTAAAACACTCAAATCTTCTAAGCTGCTTTGTGTATCGTCGTTGAGACGTATCTTAGTTGTTCTATTTCTTAATGTGATATTATTGACTGGGCTTGTATTCGTTTCAGGTGAGGTCAAAATATCATGGTGCGGGCGAATAGGTGTGTTTGAATTATCCTTTTTAGGTTCTTTAAGACGGCATCTATCGCATCTCCATACTGCTTTGTGCTCTGCAGACATTGTGTTAAAAAATCTTTGTATTGAAACATTTGCGCATTGCAGGTCGTACTTATCTTTGCACTGACTGCATGTAAGGTATTGTCTATTCGTAATGTTTTGGAGACAACCAGCACATTTTAGCGCCATTTTTTGAATTTTTCACCCCACAAATAAGCACAGAATAGAACGGAATAAGCACAGAGTGACCTTCGTTAATCGATTACTGGGGGCAGAACTTTCATGATGACTTTTATTATGAGACTCTTCTAAGCTTACGGTTCAGCGATAGGGCTTGTCGTTTACCGCCGCGTATCGTGGTAGCAGCCACGCTGTAGCTCAGCGCGTAGTATGACTCGGATGCAAAAGCATTGACTCACCGTCACGTGATACACCACTGACCGCTGCGTCGAGCGCTTTGAAATTGCAACGACTTATTTAAATGTACGTTCACTTTACACTGTCACAGTTCTTCAGTTTTAAGCAAAATCGTAAATCTGTTTGCGGAAATGCAGCCTTGATGTTTATGGCTTTGTTTTGATACCAATTAAAATTTAGAACACGCAAAATATTCACTAGTTTATATTTTTTAAAGACGGAGAGCTAGCGGGACGGTGTTTACTGTTTGCCGTTCGGCCGGACGATTCCATTTTTATCCTATACTCTTTACGAGAAATAATAGATTATTTACGAAGCGATTTTAAGCAATATAACATTCATCCTTATCCAATTAAGTACCTTAAATACATTGTGCATTTAATATAGAACAAGTTGGCCCTTTAACGCATATAATTTAAATGAATATTTTCGAAGATATTACAAATTTAAAATTCAGGGACATAGCGGTTCCGACGCTACCGGGCTTGGCGGCGCGTGCCTATTGTAATTGGGTATTAGAAGAATGTCATCTTCTCTACTATATAAAAATAAGTCGGGTTTTCCTTCCTGACGCTATAACTCCAGAACGCACGAACCGATTTCCACGGTTTTGCATTCGTTGGAAAGGTCTCGGGCTCCGTGAGGTTTATAGCAAAGAAAATCTACTATATAAAAATAAGTCGGGTTTTCCTTCCTGACGCTATAACTCCAGAACGCACGAACCGATTTCCACGGTTTTGCATTCGTTGGAAAGGTCTCGGGCTCCGTGAGGTTTATAGCAAAGAAAATTCAGGAAAAATTAAAAAAAAACTTCTTTTAATCACCAAACGAAATGTTACATAAAACGAAGCCATCTGGTGGCGAAACGGAGTTCGCCGGGTTTGCTAGTTGTGTATAATACAAGCCTGAGAACAAAAACTATAGTCTACACTACAGCTTTACACCGAAGCGAAGCGAGGGCGGGCCACTAGTTAAATATAATATACTTTTTTATATAATATTTAGATTTAAAATCCATAGCATATAAGTCAAACTGTATTTGGTCAGTGAATAAAGGCTTTTATTATTATTATATTATTATTATCAAGCTGTGGACCAGTAACGCCTGTGAGACATGATTATGATTACAAGGTGAGTACTTATCAGGAGTAGGCAGAGCGACGGGGGTGCATCACTGGATTATTGTGACATTGTAGTTTATTCTAAACTGTGGGCCAGTCCTGCCTAGTATCCTTTACGAACGCTAGCGGGACATGATAATAAGGTGCGTATGTAGGGGGTGGCACAGCTACGAGGGTGCAGCACTGGAATATTGTGACATTACACGAAATCTGGATATTTGTGACGTTATACCGAGCTGTGGACCAGGAACGCCTGTCAATTGCTGTAAAATTAAGCTAGACACGATAACAAGGTCAGTACTTAATAAAACCGTTAAATGAGACGTGCGCAGGCGCGACAGTCGCATACACAAGCGAGTTTGCAATTTGTGTCGATTCTACATTAGCCGAAGGAACTTCGTTCCTACCTGGTGTCCCACGACACCACATCATTTTTTTCAAGTTTCCATACAAAAATTTGAGATTGACATTTCGCATTCGCAAACTATTCGAATTCGATATTGGTTCGTGCTAGGGGTACAGATCTTGTTGAATGCATGATGAGCATTAATTTATAAAGAAAATATATAATGTTTTATTTACTTTGTTCACGATACAATCGATTCAAAAGAAGCGCCAATCAGTCATCGGCAACGTTCGGGCACATTCGTAAAACCCGACTAAAATTATATATAGCGATTTAACTCGGTCGTATTATCTTTATGTCAATTTGTTAAGAAAAAACAACTGATTTTAACCTACCGATGTTAAAGTAAATTTTCATTGAAAATCAACATCTTTTATTTATTGCCGCTGCAATCTTCAAAGTTGCGACGACATTTCGCACCTTTATTCAAAAAAAGAAATAACTCGAAATTTCCATTTTTCGGGTTTTCGGCATAAAGTGAACTAACTAATTAGAGTCAATGCGCTCAGTTCAACAGCCGTTTCGATACGATGAAAATGAAAGAGATAGAAGACCATCGTTCTCTTTTCTACAAACGGGTTAGCACAAGTCGATACTAAATAAGTGATCGAATTCAGTTTTACGCCGGCTTCGTTGACAGTAAGGTCTCTAAAGATTTTTGGAAAAACGTAATAACTCTAAATATAGCGGTGTTATACTATCAGTTAAGTATTTCTTGTTGTTAAAAATTAAAAAAAAAGTGTATATCTTGAGACTTAAATCTGCTTAATTGAAAAAACGCTCATATTTTTAGAGGTTCATTGGGATTTGTTACAGTTCTCTATAAAATATTCAGGTGCGATTTCTGTAGCATTTCGAGTTAATGCACTTTTTTATTAAATTATTTAAAAAAGCTTTAGATAAATAAGTATTGTTTCAGTATTATAGTATTGAATTTTTAGAAACTTGGTACGTTTAGTTTTGTTTCAGTTTATTATTTACTACTTAAATACAATGCAAGTGTCTTCGAGAGTTATTTTCCTTTTTAATGAAAGAAGTTAAAAATATATGCGTAATTATTAAACGAAAATTAAATTAATAATTGTTAATTATACCCTATTAAGAATTTAAAGTAGCTACTATACATTATTCTGTTTCAGCTTTTAAGATGGCTTCGAGGGCACGAAGAATATTGGGTTTATTTGTTAAAAGTACAGTTGTGGAAGATAAAGATAGTTCTTTCAGTTATAATTCGAATAAAAATAACAATTAAGATTCTAATCTCGAGGTGACTTTATTTAATACTCTTACGTATGTAACTATTAATTAAGTGGGTACATTTAATTTTAAAATTATTAATTTCCACTTATCCCTGAACAAGATTAACTTTGATAAAGCATAATTGGTTTTAACAGTAAGTACAATCCGACTAAATGTATCTTTAAACTCGTGTCGTCAAATACAGTACGTAAATATCAAAGTAAGTAATAAGAACAAAACAGCAAATTGATTCTAGTATTATTTATTATATAATATTTTTGATCACAGTATTCACAGCGTGAAATAAAACAACCCAACATAATATTTTTGATCACAGTATTCACAGCGTGAAATAAAACAACCCAACATAAGTCTAGTATCTTACTATGACAGTGATATTACCATATAAGATAATGAAGATCAGACACAATGCTTCACTACAGAAGCAGAAAGTTATAATAAAGAATTTCGTGTACGTCATCTGTCGTCTGCAAGGTGCTCGTCATCTATATATTCGAGGTCACTCTCTTCATGTTCAAACACATCTTCTCCCGATACTTTGGCCAGTTTTGATGTAAATAATTTAAATAAAGCAAACTATTTACAATATAATAACTCTGGACACAATGACAGTCATGACTATAAATGAAACCGAAGAAGCGTGTTTACCTGCAATTGAACACACTCCCCCGCGGCATCATCATCATCAACAACCTATCCTAGTCCACTGCTGGACATAGGCCCCTTCAATTGCACGCCACTCAGATCGATCTTGGGCTACTCGCATCCAGCTCCTGCCAGCCACCTTGCGCAAATCGTCACTCCATCGTGCCTGAGGACGTCCTACACTACGTTTGCCTAGACGCGGTCTCCACTCCAGAACTCGTCTACCGTTGGGGTAGACGAGTTATCGGTTATCGGTTCTTCGGCAAATATGGCCACTTCAACTTGCTAATCCGGTGGGCTATGTCGATGACTCTGGTTTTCTGTCGGATTACCTCATTTCTGATGTGATCCTTCAGAGAAACGCCGAGCATAGCCCTTTCCATAGCGCGCTGAGCGACTTTGAACTTGTTCACGTCTCGGCTCCGTATGTCATCACAGGTAGGACGTCTTTCGTCTTTAGGCACTGTGGGTACGACGATGTCAGGACTTGACGTAGTTTCCCAAATGCTGCCCAACCTAGCTGAAATCTTCTATTCACCTCGTCCTCTAAAGTTGTTTCTACTTAACTGCAATGTCTACCCGAGGTATACATATTTTTGAACAATTTCGGGAGTGGCAACGTGTATTGCAATCGGTTCCGGTAGAACATGTTCATTATACATGACCTCGGTTTTATCCAAGTTCATCCGTAGGCCGATGCGTATAGAAGAGTCAGCCAGGTCATTCAGCATTTGTTGTAGGTCCTGCAGGGTTTCTGCCATGATGACGATGTCATCAGCAAATCGCAAGTGCAAGCAAGCAATGCGTTCGCCATTTCAATCTTGAAAATAGAAGGATCGTAATTAAAAATGTTATGCACTATAAAACTTCCAAGAACTTTCAATTGTAATTCTTACATTTATGTATTTTTTAGGTATTAAATCGTTGTATCAGGGATAATCTTAATTATTATACGTCTCCTGTAAATATTGATAGTATAAGTGATGAAGTGGTGTAGTGAATCAAGCAAAAATAGGAACTACCTTATTAATCAGTCATTATCTTCGTCGACCAGTTCATCAAATTCTAACAGAGCAAATTCAAAAAAAAAGCGCGTGGACGTGCTAAAAACCCTGCCAATGGAAGCAGAATAAGATAAAACGTAAACGCATTCAAGGCAGATAATGATGTGATTTTGTAAACCTTAACTTAAATTTGACAACAGTTTATCCTTGTCATTCTCTACACAGAATGAAAAGAAGACTCTGATGTTAAATTTAGTTTTAAGTTTAGAGAATTGTGCCAGTATTGACACCGGTATGTATATCTAGCAAAAAGTCAGAAGAATGTGCCATCCCGTTATCTGAAAGAGCCCTTCACATATAAGTGGCGGTAGAATGCACAATTTTTCCGAAAATTTTGGGATTTTCGTGTCTTGGCTAAACAAAGAGCACATTATAAGTGCAAGTATGATACTCTTGTGTGTGGGTCTTATATTAAAAGCTTATGTGACGAAGACGACAAAGAGAAAGAAATGATAGTTTACTCGGACAATTGCTGTGGCCAAATTGAAAATAAATATATTACATCTTTATAATTTCATGCTATTGAAACATTAAACATTTAGTATCTAACACATAAACTCCATATAAGAGGACATACCCAGTATGATGCAGATAGCATGCATAGCATCATAGAAAAGAAAGAAAAAAAAGAACCTTAAGTCTGGACGGATATATAAACCGGACCAATTTAATGCTTTGATAAAGAGTGTTGTTATCATATTAATTATACTTAATTAAGTTTTGATAATTATGTTTTCGTTTTGTTTTACAACAGACCTTGTCACAAAAGGATTGATCCTTTTTGTCATGCAGCGTTATAAAATTATATTTTGTAAGTGTTTTAAGTTGTTATCAATAAAAAGATCTCAATTAGGTATATAAATTAAAACTGATTATAATGATGAGAGTATAGTTTTATATAAATTCTTTACGATTTATAATTTTCATTATGCTAAATGTTGTTGTTCATTTGTTGAGAGTTATTTTTGTTTTGTTTTACGACTACAAGTTTAGTTTATGGTTATTATTATTAAAATGACAATTAATTTATTTTTATTGACCCATGATCCTTTTTAATTGTCCTTTAAAAGGATTCTATATTATATTTATTGCATAATAATTACAGATAAAATAAAGAATTACAACATCAGTTTTAATACCATCCACTATATTTTTTGCAAATATCAATGAATAAATAGAAATAATAAACAATTTATAGTTATTTATTATTAATTTCATTAGTAGAATACTGTACAAAATCAAAATATAACATACATTTTTCAAGTATATTAAATAAAAAATAGCAACTTTTGATATTACCTCGCGTATGTCCATACTTCGCGATTTTATTTTTCGGCATAAAGTGAAATAACTTCGAACTATTTTTTAAATGTTTATTTTATTGTTTATCTTTTTAAAAATTTGATAGTTTTGATAGTTGGTATAAAAGTTAAATAAATATTCTAATAGAATCTACTTTTAGAATTCACCTAAATAATTTCGTTCTTTTTTTATGACAGATTAAAGTTGCTTATGCAAATCAGTCAAACTTTGATTGCGTTTTCCCACAAAATTGAAATTTTGACTTATTTCTTTTTTTGACTAAAGGTGCGATTTGGCGACCGTGTAAATAAACTGCAATACATCTTTGGAAAACGAAGAAAATTTTGAAAACGGGAGTTGTTGCTGCCGGGCGCCTTTGGATTCCACGCATCGCAGGTCTAGCCAGGAAAGTAGCCCAATCCCTATTTCATTTTCAATTTCCTACTTCTTTGTGTAATATTTATATAGTGATTACTCGAACGCCTAGGTATCTAGCTCTTTTTGCGTACCTATCAAACTGATAATCATTAGTATTGGCTGGTTTGATCATCACAAAAGTAACATATATACCTATAATTTAAACAAATTGATATTAATAGACGTGATAAAGGGTTTATTGTTAACAATCAAGGACGTAAGTCCCGTTATAAGTTGCATTAAACATTTGTTATTAAACATTTCATATCCACCTTCAATAATTTTGTGAAATTGATTAAACGTGTTAAACAACAAAGGATCTAACAAAATTAATATTTCTTTTAATTTATCATTGGATTAGAGTGTCGCAAAATTGGGTGTTATTGCGGGTGCGGTTGGTACGTTGGCGAGCTCAGTTTGTGCTGGTGTGTTTGGTTGCAGCTTTTGGTGGTTAGACGGACGTGTTACTGGTAAGACCTATACATTCTAATTTATCTAGCTCATTTGTTTGAAAATGTCTGATTCAGAAGCAGCCTCATCTAAAATTATGAACAAAAGCCCACTCACTTTAAACATTGAACCGCATTATAGTAATAATGAATTTAGTAAAAGCCCTAATGAACCTCCTCCTGTGAAGGCTTTGATCAAGCGTCGTAGTGGTATTAAGAGTCGATTAACAATTTTTATTAAGTACATAACAGAATTTCAGTCAAGTGCAAAAAGTAGTCGTTTGGACATAGGTGAATTGTCTTTATAGTCGTTTGGACATAGGTGAATTGTCTTTAAGATTAAATAAAATTCAGGAACTTATGTCCAATTACGACAGTGTACAGTCAGAAATTGAAGAAAATTGTGCCAATTTTGACGAGCAAATTAAAGAAAGGGAATGGACAGACAAACAATTTTTTACCCAGATAGCATTGGCTCAGGAGATAATTGGTTCGTTTTCTTCAAAGTCTGTAGATGACCCAGATGATGTTTCAAATCACAGTAAAGCGAGTTGTTGTCATAACAATATGTCAGATTCAATAAAATTACCTATAATAAATTTACCCACTTTTGATGGTAATTATTGTAAGTGGCTTGAGTTTAATTGATTCATTCATTTGATTCTCTAATTCACCAAAGTCACAGTATATCACCTATTAATAAATTTCAATATTTAAGGAGTTCACTACAGGGAAATGCAAGTGTTGTTATTAAATCAATTGATTTTAGTGCGCGAAATTATGAACTTGCGTGGAACACTTTATGTGATAGATACGACAACAAAAAATTTTTTATTAATAATCATTTGCATTCATTGACTAGTATCAACCCTATTCAAAAGGAGTCACATAGATCATTAAGATATTTATGCGATCATATAAAAAAGAATATGAGTTCTCTTACTGCACTAGGTTTGCCTACTAAAGGTTGGGATGCACTGGTTGTTTTTTTAGCCACTACAAAGTTAGATCCCCGTACTCGTGGAAAGTGGGAAGAGTACAAGAGTCACTTGATGGAGTTACCATCATTACAAGACTTTTACAATTTTTTGAGTAATCGTGCAAATGTTTTTGAAACGACTCATTACAGTCGATCGCATCAAACTATTGACTATAAGTCTAGTAATAATAAGGACAATAATAAGGATGTTTTAAAATCAGTCAATAGGTCATTTGTTGCCTCTGTTGATTCTAATCGGGTAAAATCGTGTCTTATTTGCGACCAAAGTCATTTCGTACATGAGTGTCATAAATTCAAGGAAATGTCTCTTGACAATAGGTTAGCGAAAGTATCTGATCTACATTTATGTGCTAACTGTCTTCGTAAAGGGCACAATACATCCCAATGTACACTGAAAGGTTCATGTCGTGTATGCAAAATGAAGCAAAATACTTTACTACACACTAATAATAATAACTTACCAAGTACCAACATTTCTACAACTACAGTGTTATCCGCCGTCTGTCAGGGACAAGTGCTCTTATGTACTGCATTAGTCAACGTTATTGACAACAAGAACAATACTCAAGTGGCACGCGTATTATTGGATACTGGAAGTTAGTCATCATTTATGACAAGGAATTTGAGAGAAAGATTAGGCCTACAAATGGAAAAAATTATCCCCTTTAATATTTCTGGGATTAATAATGTTGTATGTACTGTTACGGACCGATGCCACGTGCGAATTACCTCCCGTGTGAACTCGTTTTGCATTGATGCTACTTGTTTGGTGATACCTAAAATTACTACATACTTACCCAATACTGAGGTTGATGTTAAAACTTTTAATCTCCCTGATAGTGTTGTTCCCGCTGATTCTAACTTCTTCAATCCAGCAGGGGTTGATTTATTGCTGGGTGCCGACTTATTCTTCGACATAATAGCTTTAAGACAAATCAAGTTGAGGCCTAATGGACCCTTTTTGCAAGAGAGTAAGTTTGGCTGGTTGGTATCTGGTCCTGTGGGATTAGCATGTGAAGTTTCTCAACCTAAACTCAATTGTCATTTTTTAAAGGATAATTCATATGACTCACTACAAGAGTCTCTTCAAAGATTTTGGGAGATAGATGATTTCCCCTTAATGAGTAAAGATATGTGTATATCACAATCCCTAGAAGAACGTTTTTGCGAGTCTCATTTTTTGGAACATACTCGTCGTTTACCTGATGGTAGATTTTCTGTTGCAATTCCTTTCAAGGAAGTTCCGGAAAAGGAGTTAGGCCACTCTTATAATTTAGCAATGAAACGATTCACTAATCTAGAAAAGAAATTACATAAAGATCCAAATATCGGATCTCAATACAATGACTTTATATTAGAGTATCAGGATTTGGTTCACCTTTCTGAAGTAAAGCGACCAAAATTTGGATGTTACCTTCCACATCATGCTGTGCTGCGCGATGACAAAGAAACCACTAAGCTTCGGGTGGTTTTCGACGCGTCGGCGAAAACCAGTACTAGCAAGTACCCTTGATGACATTCAGGCTGTTGGAGCTGTTGTCCAGAGTGACCTTATCTCTATATTGATGCGTTTCAGGATTCATAGATACGTACTCACTGCAGATATAGAGAAAATGTATCGCCAAATAGCTCTGGACGAATCACAACGTCATCTTCAGCTTGTATTGTGGAGGAATCGAACTGACCAACCTGTTAGGGTCCTTCAATTAAATACTGTAACATATGGCACAGCTTCGGCTCCGTTTCTCAGTACAAGATGTCTTCTTCAACTAAGCCTTGACTGTCCAGACGAAACAATAGCTAGGGTGATTAAGAACGATTTTTATATAGATGACTTAAATACGGGTGCAGCTAGTGAGCTGGAACTGAAGTATATATGCTCAGGAGTCACTGAGATTCTAAAATCAGCATGCCTTCCTCTCAGAAAATTCCGATCGAACTGTCCTCAAATATTGAACGACAGTGTAGGGTCTTCAAAGCCCCTTGATTTAAACAATGAGGCTAAGGTATTAGGTTTAAAATGGTCTCCTCTTACAGATAGCCTACGCTTTCCTTATAATGTTGAATCGACTACAGAAACATCAAAAATCACGAAACGAACTATAATTTCAACTTCGTGTAAATTGTTTGATCCATTGGGTTTGGTCTGTTGTTGTACAATAAAGGCTAAAATTCTCCTTCAAACCCTATGGAGTATTAAGCTTCATTGGGATGATCCCCTACCAGAATATCTTGTAAAAAGGTGGGTCAAATTTGTAAACAACTTATCGTATTTATCTAATATTAGTTTGCCAAGATATGTCTTGTGTGATATTCCATTATCAAATTCTATTGAAATGCATTGCTATGTGGATGCTTCCCAAGAAGCCTATGGTTCATGTATTTATCTATTATCTAAAGATACACAAAACTCTACTACAGTCGCATTGTTGTGTGCAAAGGCTAGAGTAGCACCTATCAAAGCTTTGACTATTCCACGGTTAGAGCTGACTGCTGCTCTCTTAGGTGCTCAGTTGTGTACAAAGGTTTTGCAATCCATTCCCACAAATATAGTCAATAAGGTTATTTGGACTGATTCTACTGTTGTACTTGGTTGGCTTAAGTCACAAAGTAAAGTCCTTCAAGCATTTGTTCGCAACCGAGTTAATAAAATTAATGATTTAACACAGGGTTTTGAGTGGAAACATACTCCCACAAAGGACATTGTTCTGCGTCCATACATAGTTAGCCTAAGAACCAACAATCATGAAATATTATTTTCTAGGTTCGAAATCGCAAGTAAATGACTGTAAAAACAAAGATTATTGACGGACACTTCTGAGAACTTAAATTATTAGGAAAACTAAAACTTTTTTGAGGTTATGTTTAATATTCAATGAAACATAGGTCAATACCTATGAACTTAGTATGAACTCAATATGAAGTGAATTAATATTACAACTAATTCATTTTATTCGGTGCGATTTTAAAGAATAACTATTAGGAAAAACTTGGTTAGGTAGGAATCATGAATAAAATAAAAACTATAGTTTTGCTTGTTATTATTTATTGACTATTTTTCACATAATTGTATCATATTGTATTTATTTGTGTAACACATGTATATTGTGTAAATATGCAGCGTGAATGTGTATCAGGTGCTCTTGAATAATTTGGCAGTATGATCACGTAATATTACAGTGGTATGATCCTCTCAGGATGTTGTGGCACAGGTTCACTAGCACTTGGTAATAAGGTCTCTCCTCTTTGGTAACATCGATGGCATATTAGATAGCCGAAATAGTAATAGTTAAATTAAAGGAAAAACAATCGCAAATAAACACACACAACAGATAATCCGAACGAGAATTTTCCGTATATAAAAAGTACTCTTTGACGAGAATGCACGAATGCCACAGATTACTACGAATGCAAACTGCTGCACCACAACCACAGAGTATCGAGTTTATGCCGGCCCTTCACTTGACAACAGTTTGTCCTTGTCATGCTTAATAAGGAATGAAAAGGACAGACTGATGTCATGTTTTTAAATAGCAAATACTAATAGCCAGGTGAAGTGCCGGCATTAGGAAGAAAGTGTTTTTTGTTTGCAGCGCTGTCATAGATTATACACATAAAATTGTATTTATTGTCTCAGATTATTTATTAGCTTTTTAATTTAGCTTACTTAACTGGAAGTGTCCGTCACAATCTAAATACTGATAATTATCGCAAAAAATATACTAAGAATTATCATAAATGCCAAATTAGTGTTGGTTCTTAGGCCAATTTTAACATTGTCCTTTGAATCCAGCAGACCTAGCTTCTAGGGGCAACGACCCTCAGCATTTGTTGTCTTCATTGTTATGGCGGTAGGGTCCTTATTTGAAAGAAGATTCAACACAGTAGCCTATACAACCTCAAAATACCATGTTGAATCTGCCTGAATTGAAGGTAAATTTATCAGTTGATATGCCTAATGTGGAAATTAACACCTTTATACAATTTGAAAATTATTCTAATTATACTAAGTTGAAAAGAATTTACGCATATGTATTACGTTTTATAAATAATTCAAGACTTACAAAACCTATCCTCACTGGCCCTTTACAATCTGATGAACTTAAAAAATCTCAGACTATTTTAATAAAATTAAGCCAATTGGAATCATTTCTAAAAGATATTCGAAATTTACAAATTGAAAAACCTTTACATGCTACACAAAGCTTTTATCGCTCACACCATTTATTGATTCTGATGGTGTCGTAAGAGTTGGCGGTAGAATTAATAATTCTCAGTACTCATTCAATAAAAAAACACCCAGCTATTTTGGACTCAAAGCATTCTCTAACTAAGATTCTAATTAGATCTGAGCATATACGTTTATTCCACGCGGGTCCACAACTGCTACTTTCAACAGTTAGAGAGGAGTTTTGGATAATCGGTGGTAGAAACTTAGCACGAAAGGTAGCCCGCTCTTGTGTGACTTGTACCCGTATGTGGACAAGTCTTGCAACCTATTATGGGCAATTTGCCTGAAGCAAGATTCAATGAAACTTTTCCCTTTTGCTCATGTGGAATCGACTTTGCGGGTCCATTCATGATTTCTAGTAAAAAGGGGCGAGGGAATCGGATCACCAAGGCCTATCTTTGCGTATTCGTTTGTTTGTCCACTAAAGCTATTCACATTGAGGTAGTAAGTGACCTATCAACTGATGCGTTCATACTGTGCTTGCGCAGGTTCGTTTCACTCCGTGGCAAGCCCTTTTCAATATACTGTGACAATGGCAAAAATTTCGTAGGCGCAAGCAATGAGTTGGGTAGATTAATCCGGTCTAGCCGTCGGTCTGTTTCTGATTATGCTGCAAACGAACACATTAAGTTTATGTTTATTCCAGCGTATTCACCACATTTTGGGGGTATATGGGAGGCGGGGGTCAAATCAGCCAAATACCATCTAAAACGCGTAGCAGGTAACGCTTCTCTGACGTTCGAGAAATTAACTACTTTGTTTACACAAATTGAAGCAATCCTAAATTCCCGCCCTCTATCTCCTCTCTCTTCAGAACCCACTGATACTAATCCTTTGACTCCCGGGCACTTTCTGATCGGCCGGCCATTGATGTCAGTGCCTTCAATGCCTGTTCAAGCTATTCGACCTGACCGATATCAATTTATTGAGAAAATAAGACAACACTTCTGGGAACGATGGCGCCGGGAGTTTATAGCAGAGCTCCAAATACGTACTAAATGGAAGAGGGATGGTAACAACCCGCAACTTGGCGATCTTGTAGTACTCAAAGAAGACAACTTGATGCCGTTGGATTGGCGCATGGGCCGTATTGCACGTCTATACCCAGGCACTGATAGAGTTGTTCGAGTTGTGGATGTACTGACTAACAAAGGAACCCTAAAACGAGCTGTTCACAAGATATGTCTACCAATAAATACAGATACGAGTAATAAGGAAACCACAAGAGTGTCTTGATGACAGTGTTCTCCACCACCACACACCAACGACTGCTAGTAAAGCCATTTGTTTCCGTCATTCACCTTCATCCAGCGCACGATGAAAATCAAAGTCTGCTTTCAATGCCCCAGAGGATGTTCACGATACAATCGATTCAAAAGAAGCGCCAATCAGTCATCGGCAACGTTCGGGCACATTCGTAAAACCCGACTAAAATTATATATAGCGATTTAACTCGGTCTTATTATCTTTATGTTAATTTTTTAAGAAAAAACAACTGATTATAACCTACCGATGTTAAAGTAAATTTTCATTGAAAATCAACATCTTTTATTTATTGCCGCTGCAATCTTCAAAGTTGCGTCGACAACTTAATACAATGATGTATTATGATGTATTTCTTAGATATCTGTACAAATATATAAAACTCAAAGGTGACTGACTGACTGACCTAGTGATCTATCAACGCACAGCCCAAACCACTGTACGGATCGGGCTGAAATTTGGCATGCAGGTAGATGTTATGACGTAGACATCAGCTAAGAAAGGATTTTGATCAATTCTACCCCCAAGGGGATAAAATAGGGAATGAAAGTTTGTATGCAACTTTGTCAATTTTATACCGATCGGGCTGAGACTTTGCATGCAGGTATAAGAAGAATCATAGATGAATTTCATTGTGTATAATACAAGCCTGAGAACAAAATTAATTGAGATTTCGGAGATTTTGTGTGGTTTCGTTTGAAATTCGTGATTTCTCGAAAACCGGAAGTGCTACGTTACTCAAATCCGGTTTGTAGTCTTATCAGACTATTCTTAACTTATAACTGAAATATTCTCTTTATCTATCTCTTACGGTTTGGCCGCTGAAACAGCACCACAGACGGACGGACTTGTCTAATAGATAAGAGATAACAATACGCGACTCGTACACACTATAACCTTTTTCGTCAAATTAACTCGGGTGAAACCACAGGGAACCTCTAATTCTGACTTCGATCAACAATTTATAGACAACGTGTTACATTCAAAGTCAATGCTAAAAACTGTCCGCATAAGTTTAAACTTATGCAGTTACATTCGATTCCCAATGAACAATGATAAATGTTTTAAAACAGTTTAAGTTGAACCAAATAACAACTATCTCACAAAGGAATAAGGTTACAAATAACAAAATGTTATTTCGAACATACGACCTTCTATCTTATACAACGAACTCTTATTTCTTTTAGAAAATATATTTGATACTTGAAATGAAACAAATTAAAAGGAAATGTTATTTCGACCTTATGACCCGCAAAATAAAATATTATTACCAGTTATTGGTCAGCGAGTTACCCACTTTGTTTGTATAATTTTAAAAAAAATATTTAAACAAAGAATAAAACCGACTACAAAATCGAAAATGGAACTAAAGAGTAAAAAATAATATCTGGTTCATGATTTGGACGTCGGGCGGGTCAAGATTGAAAGACGTATTGTTACCGATCAGAAACGAAAATCTATTTAATGTTTCAATCTAGACCCCGCCCGACTTCAAAATCATGAACCAGATATTATTTTTCACTCTTTAGTTCCATTTTCGATTTTGAAATAGGTTTTATTTTGTTTATTTTTTTTTTATTTCATCCATTTTAGTGAAAATTACATCGTCCAAGTAAACAATAACACAATTGACGGAGAAATCGGTGGAGATTTCGGTGCATAAAAAACATCGTGGGTGCCTTTAAAATTTGAAGGTTTCCATTGATTACCCCGGATTCCACCATCAGATCCTGTCATGGTTCCAATGAGACCACATCGGAAGTGCACTCATTCGAATAAAAAAAGAATTTTGGAAATCGGTCCTCAATTTACGGAGAAAACGGTGAACATACATAAAAATATATATATACTAGCGGCCCGTCCCGGCTTCACACGGGTGTCTTAAATATTATGTAAATAAGTGTAAATATAATGAATCAGCATTTATATCCAGAATACAAAGAAAAATTAACAACAAATAAACAAAAGGAAACAGTGGAAGAGCTTTTCACTATATAACGAAAAAACAATTTTACAAAAGCTACACAAACAAATTTGAAGGACGTAAATTCAATGAAAGAAAATTCAGTTCCACACGCATCGCTTAGGGAACCTCGGTTTTCATTCTACGGCATTCAATTTTCGATTTTTTTAAATTTTCGAATACTGCTTACGTCACGTTCTATTGTGTCTTGCGCTTGTTCTTTTTTTTATATTGTATTGGTTCTCAAATGAGAAAGTCTGAAGCCACTTATTTTATAATTATTTATATAGGTATTACAATGTCACCATCAGTATATTGAATATCTATAGAAATACCTACTATATAGCTGACCCAGCGAACTTCGTACCGCCATAAAAAATATTGGTTGGTAGAAGGGTGAAAATTTAGAGTTGTATGTATTTTTGTATGATGATGGTCCAAAAAAAATTGTTGAAGTAGTCCCTTAACATTTAGGGGGGATGAAAAATAGATGTTGTCCGATTCTCAGACCTACTGAATATGCATATAAAATTTCACGAAAATCGGTCGAGCCGTTTCGGCTAATAGTTAAAACCGTCTTTATCAGTTATTAATAAAATGTGAAAAAATAATTATTGCACTATAAATTAATAATAAATTCACGACGAGAGTAAAATTAACGTAATAGATGCACAGAAAAATTAAAATAATACTAGGCCAGTCATTAAAGCCTTAAACCCGGAAATAATTAGTAACTTGCTGAAACTTTGAGGGTTTTCGAAAGAAGGTAAAATAACTTACCGGGTGATTTTGCAGCGTTCTGGGGTGTACGGAAAGGGTTAAAAAGGGGTGAAAAGTGTTTTTGTTAATAAAATTGCCAAAAAAATTAGTAACACGCTGCAAATTTAGAATAATGTTGTTTTTACCGTTTTGTAACGTGTATTAAATTTGCAGCGTTTTGCAATATACGGAACATTGTTTATTATTAAAAAAACAAGTGCAAAAACGGGTTATTCGTCAATATCTCGCGACTGGCTGGGAAAATAGAAAAAGTTCCTAATACAAAGTCGTAGAAAATTTTATTTCCTACAAAAAAGGTAGCAACATATTTTCGCGTATCTCCCATAGTTTTTGCACAAAATGCAAAAAAGGTGCAAAATAATAAAAAAATAATATATATTGATACTCGTTTTTTTCCATTTTAAAACGATCCTACGGGTCAAATTCAAAAATCATCACTTACTGTAATATTAAAGGACAAGTTTTCGGTAGTCCACTGAAATGAAAAGTGTCTACCGAAATGGTAAAAAAATTACCACCGAAATGATACAGCCAAGAACATCGCCTTTGTAATAGAAGGGTTCCCTACTTTGAATCTAATTAAATTTCCTTATTCTTAAAGTAAATATCCTGTGAGGTAGGTATCCCACGTTAATTGGTTTGACTGTTTGAATTTTACCAGATATTTTAATTTTACTAGATGTAGTAAAAACTAACATATCTAAGTCGCTTTTTGCAAAAAAATATATATATATATTATATAGTATATTTGCGTTATATTTGAGGCTAGTAAAACGATATACTGAATTCAAATTTGTTTTTACTGAATAACTTTTATTCGATGCTTTATAAATTACTTCAGCTAAAATCGATTATCGGTGCTTACTCTTTTCTTCCACTGTAATTTATTAGCGTTAGTCATCGTTAGTTTAAAATGAATGCTTCAGCTAAAACCAGCTATCTATGTTTAACCGTCTCTTCCGTACACAGATCGCGCGCTAGCGAGAGAGTTGCTCACTTTTCATTGTTGAATCGCGCGCTGGGCAATACTGTTATTCTTATGTTTAATGAATACGAATAAACATTACTGGGTGAACTATTCTGCGTATTAATTAAAAATATGCCCGAAACTACTATAAATAATACTAATTAAATCCCAATGAAGCATATAGGGGTTAACCCCCAAGTAAAAAAAAATACACGGCATTCCTCAGAGTGGCAGTGCAATGTGCTGATTTATGATTTTGATTTTTTTCCTGAGTTAAGTAGGTACTTCTCAACCTTGGCAAAAAGAATTAATAAGTAATGGGTTCTATTCCATAAAATAAAAAATACGAAGTGACATTTTATCATCATGGCGACCTGTCCTGAACCTAATTCCTCTCGTAAAATTACTTCTTCTGTAGTCACATTTATTTTTTGGATTGAAATTAACTTTTATATGTATCTATACTTCTATACTAATATTATAAAGAGGAAAAGTTTGTATATAAGTATGTTTGTAACAAAATGGCTCAAAAAGTACTGGACCGATTTTAAAAATTCTTTCACCATTTGAATGTTACATTATCACTGATTAATATAGGCTATAGTGTATTTACAAAAAAGTTAGGGTTCCGTATGAAAACTTCGATAATGTAACCCAACGTGTATAAAATATACCAAAAAATAGCCTTATATCGCGTACGCTGCAGAAGTCATTGATAATAGAGCAAAGTGTTATACCAAAGTTTTATAGAAGATACCAATATCTACAAAAAAATCCGGGATACCATATATCTAACTGTTACAGTTATGTCACAACGAGAGGTCCCCTGCGGTTTCACCTGCGTTAATTTAAAGAAAAAGGTTTATAGTGAGTCAAACTTAAAATATGCACATAGGCTGTCGTGGACTTTTTTACAGAACTTTTAAAGGGGGAGAATTCCGTCAGACATGGTTTTTGTGTAACTTTAACCGTTTACCCAGCGCAAGCAACGGAATTTCACAAATGGAACATTTTTACCCGTCTTTGCAACATTTTTCATCGATGTTCCGCTGCTACTGGTCGTAGCGTGGTAATATATAGCCTATAGCCTTCCTCGATAAATGCACTGTCCAATACAAAAATATTTTTTCAAATCAGAACAGCTTAACAATTTTGCATTCGGTAAAACGGGTCCTAAACGGATCTGTGTACGGAAGAGACGGTTAAACATGGATAGCTGGTTTTAGCTGAAGTATTCATTTTAAACTAACGATGACTAACGCTAATAAATTACAGTGGAAGAAAAGAGTAAGCACCGATAATCGATTTTAGCTGAAGTAATTTATAAAGCGTCGAATAAAAGTTATTCAGTAAAAACAAATTTGAATTCAGTATATCGTTTTACTAGCCTCAAATATAACGCAAATATGGGTGATTCTCAGTTAAGAGGTATGTTCGACGGCTAAGCCAAAAAAATCATTATATTTGGAAATGATGGTCTAAAATCTTAATAATTTCAATTAACTAAATGTGTTCTAAATTGTCACTTAAAATTATATTCTAAATGTGCATAATTTACTTACAATAACAGCACAAAGAGGAATACTATCTCTCCCCTGGGTTGTCCCCTAGCCGTTTTTTTTTTTGTAAATCAGTGATTTTGAGTCCATTGAAATTTAATTATTACTTTTCTATCGGTAATAACATGAACTCTGATAACTTAGTTACAGTATGTAACCATTAAATTCATTTATATTTGTACTTTTTATAAAAAATATTAATCGCAAACTGTGTCCTCCGAATTTCGTGTCTCACCCCCTGGCCTTAGGTTTAGTTTGAAAATCGTAGTTGTTTACCATAGTCTGTGGTAGTTTTGACCTTAAAGACACCGAGTGTCACGTGAAGTTAGCAGCAAGCGCTGCACAAGCCATCCGCGCGGCAATTTTTATGGCGCAAGGGGGCTCGATGAGTGCAGCCGTGTTGAGTGATCGAAATATTTACCCTGGTGTTTTTTTTTTCATATTTATGTGTTTAAATACTACAATATCTATATACATTTATTTTAAATAGTGCTGCAAACCTTTTATTTATTTGTAATCTTTGTAAAATTAGTACTTTTACGGCAAGTTTACATTTTTAACGAAAATGTCTCTCCCCTGCCATATTTCCCGTGGCTGTTATGGTGCTAGGCTACTTACAAAACTATAAAAACGATGCAATAGCTCAATAACAGTAATGATAATTTATTAGAGGATGTACAATTACATATAATTTTGGATAATTGTTTAGCTTTATATCGTTATTCCACTAAAATCTGATTGCATGGATAAGTACTTTACATCCTAATATGCGCTCTAAGCGTATTGCAATAAAGTTCACCTTGTCTCTACCCTGTGCTCAGTATCTCCCCTGGTGTCTCGTAAAACGAGAATAAATAAAAAAAATGACTGATCATCTTAAAATCATATTAAAATCACCTGTCTTGATAAAAGTAGTGGTATAGTTATATAAATATCGACACTTTTTGCTGTGCCACTGCTTCCATACAACCGATTACCTCTTGACTGAGAATCACCCATATACTATATAATATATATATTTTTGCAAAAAGCGACTTAGATATGTTAGTTTTTACTACATCTAGTTAAATTAAAATATCTGGTAAAATTCAAACAGTCACGCCAATTAACGTGGGATACCTAATTTTAGAGGAATAATCTCACAGGATATTTACTCTAAGAATAAGGAAATTTAATTAGATCCAAAGTAGGGAACCCTTCTATTACAAAGGCGATGTTCTTGGCTGTATCATTTCGGTGGTAATTTTTTTACCATTTCGGTAGACACTTTTCATTTCAGTGGACTCCCGAAAACTTGTCCTTTAATATTACAGTAAGTGATGATTTTTGAATTTGACCCGTAGGATCGTTTTAAAATGGAAAAAAACGAGTATCAATATATATTTTTTTTTATTATTTTGCACCTTTTTTGCATTTTGTGCAAAAACTATGGGAGATACGCGAAAATATGTTGCTACCTTTTTTGTAGGAAATAAAATTTTCTACAACTTTGTATTAGGAACTTTTTCTATTTTCCCAGCCAGTCGCGAGATATTGACGAATAACCCGTTTTTGCACTTGTTTTTTTAATAATTGTAGTGTACCTACATATAAAGAAATTGTTATTTTGTTTAACTTAAATTTTTGTTATTGTATAATTTATGTTCAAAGTAAAAACTAAAACACTTATTATAAAATACTATATCAGTGTCTTTAATAATTATGTAATTTAAATATAGTGTTAAAAATGTAATGTGTAAAATTGTTAAATATAAAATGTATATTTTGGTACACAAGCGGACAGACGTATTTTGCTTGCGCATAGATATTCTTCTGCGCGGACGCAGGCCGCGGCCGCTTGAACCGGTCTCAGTGGGCGGGGCCTCCGCACCACTTGTTCCTGCGCGGCCGCCGCAGTCAGATCTTAGCCTCTGCTTTGTACGCTTGTCGCTTGTTCTTTCACTGTACCTAACGATCTCGACTACTTATCTACGTCTTGCTAAGCTTGAATGCAAACTGTTAAGCTAGTAGTAATAGTTAATGCGCTGTATTTTATCTCCGTACTTATTCATTGTGCACCTTCCATCTTGCATCAAGAGTGTTTATATATTTGATTAGGATCATATTGTGTAAACAATAAATTGTGAGTACATTGAACTGTGTTACACTCATTTGACACCAAGAAACTCACGCATCATCCTATAACTGGTGACCCCTATTGAGCACATCATGAGTAATACGGAGAATACGACCGTTGAGCATTTGAATTCGGCAAGCGACGTAAACCGAGTGAGTGTGAGAATACCTCCGTTTTACCCAGAGAAACCGGCGTTGTGGTTTGCACAACTGGAAAGTCAATTTTATCTGGCGAGTATTACGACAGACACTACGAAATTCCACTACGCGATCAGCCAGCTGGACCCGGTCTACGCGTCAGAAGTGGAAGACATAATATCGGCACCGGCAGGACCCAACAAATATGAGCGTCTAAAAGCGGAGCTGATCAAACGATTGTCTGCGTCGAGGGAGAAAAAGGTGAAGCAGCTCCTAGTTCACGAGGAACTTGGTGACAGGAAACCTTCCCAGTTCCTTCGCCACCTCCAACACCTAGCAGGCCCTGATGTCCCAGAGGAATTTCTGAAGACCATCTGGACGAGTCGATTACCCAGCAGCACGCAATCCATTATTGCGTCCCAATCAAAGGCGTCCCGGGAAGAAGTAGCGGAGCTGGCGGACAGAGTGCACGACATCGTCCCGCCCAATCCCCAAGTCGCAGCCGCATCGGTTCGACCTGGAAGTTCCACCGAGCTGTCCAGCCAGATTGCGGAACTCACACGGCAGGTCCAGTCGCTGCAGTCTAAGGTCGAGAGGATGTCACCGCCCCGGTCCCGAGGAAGATATACCACCAACAGCCGATCCCGCGAAAATTCTCGGTCTACCCGCTCCCAGTCGAACTATAGGAAATTTCCGTTGTGCTGGTATCATGCCAAATTTGGGAATAAGGCAAGTAAGTGCGTAAAACCTTGTGATTACTCGGGAAAAGCATAGGGCAGACGGTTAGTGCGACCGACGCCTGTCCAAATACCGGTCGCTTATTTGTAACGGACGTTCGTACAAAAGTACAATTTTTAGTAGATACTGGCAGTGACATTTGTGTTTTCCCCAGAAAATTAGTCAGCAAGCATAGTCACAAAACCAATTTTGAACTTTGCGCAGCAAATGGTTCAATAATAAATACGTACGGTTACGCAAATTTTGTTTTGAACATAGGCTTGCGCCGTGACTATGCTTGGCGATTTATTATTGCAGACGTAACGCGGGCGATAATAGGTGTTGATTTTCTGTCCCATTATAATTTAATTGTTGACGTTCGGAATAAACGCTTAGTAGATGCTAATACTACGCTTTGCACCTCGGCTTTGCTTGCTAAAACACCTGACATTTTTTCCGTCAAGGTAGCATCTGGTGATACTGATTATCATCGCATACTAGCTGAGTATCCCGACATCACTCGCCCTTCTGGCTTGCATAACACCACAAAACACAACACCGTACACCACATACGCACAACACCTGGACCGCCTGTAGCTTGCTCACCTCGTCGATTGGCACCTGATCGGCTTAAAATTGCTAAGGCCGAGTTCGAGGCCATGTTGCAGATTGGCACCTGTCGTCCTTCAGAGTCTGCGTGGTCTTCTCCCCTACACCTTGCACCGAAGAAAGGCGACGGCTGGCGACCATGCGGTGACTACCGGATGCTGAATGCCAGAACCATCCCGGACAGGTACTCCATCCGACATATCCAGGACTTTGATTACAACCTCTCCGGTTGCACGGTCTTTTCAACCCTGGACCTAGTGAAGGCCTATAATCAGGTTCCCATAAACCCCAGCGATATCGAGAAGACCGCTATCACAACGCCGTTCGGCTTATACGAATTTCCGTATATGACATTCGGACTTCGTAATGCCGGACAGACGTTTCAGCGCTTCGTCGATGAGATGCTGCGAGGGCTCGAGTTCACCTACGCGTATATTGATGACATCTTGGTCTACTCAAAAGACCAGAAGACCCACGAAGACCATCTTCGCCAAGTGTTCCACCGGTTGAAACAGTACGGTATGGTCATCAACACGACTAAATGTACGTTCGGCGCCTCTGAGGTTACTTTCCTGGGCTATCACGTGTCTGCTGCTGGTGTCAAACCACCACTAGACAGGGTGACGGCTATTAAGAGCTTTCCCGTCCCCAAAACTGTTAGAGAGTTACGTAGGTTTCTTGGCATGGTGAATTTTTACCGCAGGTTCATCCCCCACGCAGCTCAACATCAGGCACCCTTGAACGCTCTCCTAGTCGGGTCAGTAAATGGAAACCACCCCGTTCATCTGTCTGCTGCTGAAATGAACGCATTTGAAGCGTGCAAAGACGACTTGTCTCAGGCGACAATGCTGATGCATCCGGATTGCAAGGAAAAGTTGGCCTTGATCACGGACGCATCAGATACCGCAATTGGTGCAGTATTGCAACAGTCTAAAGGTGACGCTTGGCAGCCGCTTGGATTCTTCTCGCGTAAGTTGTCACCGTCACAGACCAAATATTCACCATACGATCGCGAGCTCTTGGCCATATACGAGGCTATTAAGCACTTTCGGCATATGATCGAGGCGCGGGATTTCGTGATTTACACTGATCACAAGCCCCTTACATTCGCTTTTCACTCTCGAAAAGAAAATTGTTCACCCAGGCAGTTTCGGCATTTAGACTTTATAGCCCAATTTTCTACAGACATCAGGCATATCTCAGGCAAAGACAACGTGGTGGCCGATACACTTTCTCGTGTCGATGAAATTGAACAGCCTATCGACATGGACAAGTTAGCCACCATGCAAAGTTCGGATACTGAGCTTAATACGCTCATAAACTCGGATAACACTTCTCTTTGCCTTGAGAAAGTGAAGCTGCCTGGTACGAACCTGGAGGTGTTTTGTGATGTGAGGGGTAACAAAAAGCGTCCGTATGTCTCAAAAGACATGCGCCGCCAAGTGTTTGATAGCCTCCATTCACTAAGTCACCCAGGTGCAAGGGCTTCGGTCAAGTTGGTCAGTGATCGCTTCATATGGCCTGGTATCCGACGCGACTGCAAGGAGTGGGCACGTGCCTGCTTAGCTTGCCAGAGATCCAAGGTCACACGGCATGTCTCATCACCAGTTGGCAGTTACAGTCTACCATCCGCCAGGTTCAGGCACATACACATAGACCTGGTTGGACCACTGCCAATTTCCCAAGGGTTCAGATACTGTCTCACAGCCGTTGATCGTTTCACGCGATGGCCAGAGGCAATACCCTTGCAAGATATAACAGCAGAGACGGTCGCGAAAGCACTGCTCAGTGGATGGATTTCCCGGTTTGGTTGCCCCACAAAAATTGTCACTGATCGTGGTAGGCAATTTGAGTCAGCACTCTTTAAGTGCTTATCAGATATTGCTGGATTTCAGCACCGACGAACCACTGCCTATCATCCGTCATGCAACGGATTAGTGGAAAGGTTCCATAGGCAACTGAAAGCTGCCATAACCTGCCACTCTAGCAGCAATTGGGTCGAGGCTCTTCCCCTTGTTTTGTTGGGCGTTCGCAGCACCTATAAAGAAGACCTAAAATCATCTTCCGCTGAATTGGTTTATGGTGAACCATTGCGCCTACCAGGAGATTTTTTCCAACCAGATGAGGAAAGTACTGTAGATGTGTCGGATTATGTGGCACGTCTTCACTTGTTCGCAAGACAGCTGCAACCATCCCCAGCTTCACGTCATGGTTCCAAGAAGTCTCCTTTCATCTTTAAAGATCTTGCCACGGCTTCTCACGTCTTCCTTCGAGATGACGCAGGGGCCGGCTGCCTCAAACCAGCATACACAGGACCACATGAGGTTCTAGAACGAGGCGACAAGGTGTTCAAACTCGCAGTCAATGGTAAGCTGGTCACCGTGTCAATCGACCGAGTAAAACCCGCATACATACTGCGCGATCCAGACACCACAACTCTCACACCTCATCTTCCACAAACATCACATTCACACTCACCCACACTTAACACTTCACATAGCAACTTACCTGATTCGGTAGATACTACAGTCAAAACTACCCGTTCTGGTCGTAGGGTTAAGTTTCCGGACTATTATCGCCCGTAGGACGGTCTCTGGAGGGGGGTTGTGTAGTGTACCTACATATAAAGAAATTGTTATTTTGTTTAACTTAAATTTTTGTTATTGTATAATTTATGTTCAAAGTAAAAACTAAAACACTTATTATAAAATACTATATCAGTGTCTTAATAATTATGTAATTTAAATATAAGTGTAAAATTGTTAAATATAAAATGTATATTTTGGTACACAAGCGGACAGACGTATTTTGCTTGCGCATAGATATTCTTCTGCGCGGACGCAGGCCGCGGCCGCTTGAACCGGTCTCAGTGGGCGGGGCCTCAGCACCACTTGTTCCTGCGCGGCCGCCGCAGTCAGATCTTAGCCTCTGCTTTGTACGCTTGTCGCTTGTTCTTTCACTGTACCTAAAGATCTCGACTACTTATCTACGTCTTGCTAAGCTTGAATGCAAACTGTTAAGCTAGTAGTAATAGTTAATGCGCTGTATTTTATCTCCGTACTTATTCATTGTGCACCTTCCATCTTGCATCAAGAGTGTTTATATATTTGATTAGGATCATATTGTGTAAACAATAAATTGTGAGTACATTGAACTGTGTTACACTCATTTGACACCAAGAAACTCACGCATCATCCTATAATAATAAACAATGTTCCGTATATTGCAAAACGCTGCAAATTTAATACACGTTACAAAACGGTAAAAACAACATTATTCTAAATTTGCAGCGTGTTACTAATTTTTTTGGCAATTTTATTAACAAAAAACACTTTTCACCCCTTTTTAACCCTTTCCGTACACCCCAGAACGCTGCAAAATCACCCGGTAAGTTATTTTACCTTCTTTCGAAAACCCTCAAAGTTTCAGCAAGTTACTAATTATTTCCGGGTTTAAGGCTTTAATGACTGGCCTATACGTATAAGTCACTGCTACGATCGATACACAAATGAAACCAAAAAAAAAAATGGCCGAAAATTGTATATTGAGGAAGACAGGAGACCGGCTTCCTTCTCATCCCTACTCCGTGATGTTTGCTGGATGAGAGGTGACCCAGGTAGACATCTAGCGGGGATAACTGATCGATTGATCGTTGATCGGTTATCGACCGGTGAAGGCGGAAGATCAAATTGAATTGAGAAAAAAAAAGAAATTATTAAAAATAAGAATCGCGATGGTAAAATGGGGGTTGATTGTAAAGGGTTGAAAATTCAGGGTTATATGTA
The DNA here is from genome assembly GCA_902850365.2 of Chilo suppressalis. Taxonomy (NCBI): domain Eukaryota; kingdom Metazoa; phylum Arthropoda; class Insecta; order Lepidoptera; family Crambidae; genus Chilo; species Chilo suppressalis. The sequence continues at coordinate 10,380,651 of OU963921.1, forward strand.
TTTACTAATGTTGTATCGTAAAATTTTTTTTTTTATCTAAAATTGAAAAAAATGTTTAGGGGTGGATTACCCTTAACATTTAGGGGGATGAAAAATAGATGTTGACCGATCTGTCCCAGCGAACTTCGTACCGCCATAAAAAAATAGGAGTTGGTGGTAGAAAGGTGAAAATTTAGAGTTGTATGTATTTACTGATGTTGTATCATAAAAAAAAAATAAAAAAAATATATCTAAAATTGAAAAAAAAAATTTAGGGGTGGATTACCCTTAACATCTAAGGGGGATGAAAAATAGATTACATCCGATTCTCAGACTTACTGAATATGCATATAAAATTTCACGAAAATCGGTCGAGCCGTTTCGGAGGAGTTTAACCACAAACACCGCGACACGAGAATTTTATATATTAGATATATACAGTCGAACACAAAAACCTCCTCCTTTTTTGAAGTCGGTTAAAAAATATGATGTGTTCTTTCAGTATCTTTAAATAACATCCCTCCGTGTGGCATGGCCGTGGGATACCCTGCTTATAAACCTTAAATATTACAATACTATTTTCATATTATAATTAAAAAAATATATTGTACAGAGGTTGTTTGTAATTATGTTTTCACTTTGACTCGATAGATGGCGGTGAACGCGTCCTGATACGCGCTATGGTTTAGTTTTACTGATTTGTACATTAACTAAGTATTCACTGTATAATTCCGGCAACCATTCTCGCTCCGACCGCGGACCGTGCGCCCCGTCGCACCGCCGCCTCCTTGCTCCGTGCGCCCCGCCGCACAGCTGCCTGCTTCGAGTCGACTCGACGCGCCTGCGCTCATTCGTGAGACACAAGATTGGACCAGTGGATACCTAGCGGTGTTAACGAAACTGGTCGGCGTAGCCCCGGTACGTCTCGTAGTCGGAGAGCCCACTGCGAAATATCTACCCGAATCGGACTTACGGACAAATCGTGTACGATTCGATGGGGAATGTGGTCGTGATAGGGTTGCCGGACATGATAAACCCTGTATCTTGACCGAAGGGTCGAAAAAAGGGCCACTTCCGGTCAATTTTTCGGGAGCCTGCTACCCGGATAAAACTTACAATCAAAATTAGTGCCAATCGATAGGGGATGTTGAGCACTTTAAGGAAAAATCGGGTTGCCACCCCCCACCCTGTCAGGGGTTGCGGCAGCCACCCTTAAGTGTGACCCATTTTCCTATTGCTCTACCCGGATCGAACTTACGATTTTTTTTTTTTTCCAAATCGAAGCTTGAACTTTCCCCAACAGGAAAAAATAGGGTTGCCACTTCTGACCTTGACCAGAACAGCCGTCAGCCAGCCCCGAGTTACCCAATTTCGAGGTTCCAATTTCGATCGCAATTTAACTACCCGCATCGAACTTACGATTTCTTTTTTTTTTAAATCGAAGCTTGAATTTCCCCGAACACAAAAAAACGAGGTTGCCAACTTTGGCCTTGACTGAAAATTTTTCTGCCAGTGAATTATGGCGTCAATATTAATTTATTTTATTTTGGAGCAGATCGAAGCGTTGAGATCGTGGCAACAGTGTAACGACAGCAGCTGCTACGTCCTCATGTATTATGGGGTCTTTTCAAAATTCCCAGGTAGAAGGGATCTATCTATTTTCTAGCAAAAAAAAAAATTGCCGGGTTATTGAAATAGAAGTAGATATGTGTCGTTACGCGTTTTCTAAATAACACAACGAAACGTTACCGGCGTTCTCACAACGTTGTCGAAAACGTCTATTTTAAAACGATCTATTTTACAACCACCACGCAAAGTCAATATGTTCAAAAAACAGTTTATTTTGTAAAGGTTCGTTTTTCGATTAAGACGATCTATTTCACAACCACCATACAAAGTCATTTTGTTTTAAAACAGTTTTTTTAAAGGTTCGCTTTTCGATTGAGACGATTTATTTCACAACTACCACACCAATTCAATATGTTTTTAAACAGTTTGTTTTTATAAAGGTTCGATTTTTGATTGAGTAAATTTGACGTTGTTTGAGGTTATCAACCCTTCTATTTGTTATTGTTTACTAATGATTTGATTTTAAACTCAAATTAGCTCATTGCTACAAAAAAGAGTGTTACAATACTACCATTCTTTACGTTGTCACTTCTCGTGAAGATATCAAAAAACGCCACAGCAAGCAACGCCCTGTGTCATGTTATTGTACAATGTGGCGACGACAACGGGAGAGAGAAATTTAGCGTTGTGAGAAATAGATCGTTGTGGGAAATAGATCGTTGTCAATGTCACCCATAACGTTTGCGTTGTGGCTCAGCGATAACGTTGTGAAAACGATTTATGCTATATAACGCCCACTCCTAAATAGAAGACAGTCGTAGTCTATCGGTCCTCGCTGTGAGTCGACGCTCCGCATCATAGCGAATGGTTTTTTTCCGTGTGTTCATAATAAAACTGTTTGTTCATGTCATACAAACCCATGTTTTTCAATCCACGCCTCTACCAACCTGCCCAAAGATTGTTCATTCCTTAATGAAATCAAAAAAAAAAATCTGATTTTCTAATGTTTTTTCATGATTCGTTTCGATCTGCTCCAAAATAAAATAAATTAATATTGACGCCATAATTCACTGGCAGAAAAATTTTCAGTCAAGGCCAAAGTTGGCAACCTCGTTTTTTTGTGTTCGGGGAAATTCAAGCTTCGATTTAAAAAAAAAAGAAATCGTAAGTTCGATGCGAGTAGTTAAATTGCGATCGAAATTGGAACCTCGAAATTGGGTAACTCGGGGCTGGCTGACGGCTGTTCTGGTCAAGGTCAGAAGTGGCAACCCTATTTTTTCGTGTTGGGGAAAGTTCAAGCTTCGATTTGGAAAAAAAAAAAATCGTAAGTTCGATCCGGGTAGAGCAATAGGAAAATGGGTCACACTTAAGGGTGGCTGCCGCAACCCCTGACAGGGTGGGGGGTGGCAACCCGATTTTTCCTTAAAGTGCTCAACATCCCCTATCGATTGGCACTAATTTTGATTGTAAGTTTTATCCGGGTAGCAGGCTCCCGAAAAATTGACCGGAAGTGGCCCTTTTTTCGACCCTTCGGTCAAGATACAGGGTTTATCATGTCCGGCAACCCTATCACGACCACATTCCCCATCGAATCGTACACGATTTGTCCGTAAGTCCGATTCGGGTAGATATTTCGCAGTGGGCTCTTGGACTATCGAGCTCTCCTGAGCTCGGAAACCGGAAGACCCGATCCCATTTGCACTTGGGCCTTCCCAAGGGTGACGGTTGTTCCCATATTCACTAGGAATATCGGAACACATCTCTTACAGCTTCAACCGACCCCCTGCCGCGGGCAGGGGAGTCCATCGGTGTCGCATAGGGTGTTAGGACCTGTGGCTTCACGCCACAGTCAGGGCACACCTACACACACTTTACACTACAACCTACACATACCTACACACACTAGACACATCACAATGGACATTACTCGTCAGGTAATGTCCCTCTTCTCCGCCCTAGGCCTCACCCTGGACGAGGCCGCCATCAGGGAGCTTGTCGCGAGAGCGCGCCCCTTGCGCGACTCTCCCGCCAGCCCCTCCCCCGAACCCCCCCGCCCCGACACCCCCTGCCTCCCCTCGAGCGCGGGCAAGCGCCCCGCCTCGAGCCCGGTTTCGACGTGCGACTCCGACTCGACCATAGTGTCGGCGTCCGACGAGTCCTTGTTCACCACGGTGGTGAGCAAGAAGAAGAAGCGGCGCTCCAAGCGCCGTGCAGACACCGCGTCTCCAACGGCGCCCCTCTCGCCTTCCGCTCTCCTGTCTCAGACAGTTGATGAGCCCTCTGTCCCTCTCACCCCTCTCACGGTCGCCCAACCGACCACCCAAACCCACCCAACACAGACACACAACACCACAAAACCACACAATAGGTGCACCGCCGCACCTATCAAGGCAAAGCCGCCGCCGTCCGTCTTCCTGCGCGACAAGGCGCAATGGGCGAAGGTCGCGGACCTGTGCAAAGCACACAACATTCATTACACACAGGCGTCGAATACTGGTCACGCCATCAAAATCACTACACCCACCATTGACACGTTCAGGAGCCTCACAAGGCTTCTGACCACAAACAAACTCCCCTATCACACTTACGCTCTTCCCGAAGAGCGCAAAGTCCGCGCGGTACTCAGAGGAGTCCCCTTCGAGCTCTCCAACGAGCTCATTCTGAGCGACCTAACCGCTCAAGGCTTCCCAGCCGAGGCAGTGCACAAATTGCACAGCCGGACTGGGAAACAATACCCGTTGGCCCTTGTCATTTTGACCTCGGTCCCGGCAGCTAGGGATATTTTCAAAGGTCCCATAACAGTCTGTGGCCTCGACAATATCAAAGTCGAGGCCCCACACCGGCGAGGCACCCCTGGGCAATGCCACAGGTGCCAATTATATGGCCACGCAGCAGCCAATTGCTCGGCGGCCCCGAGGTGCGTCAAGTGCCTCGTACCCCACCTCACCAAGGAGTGCTCCCGCACTCGTGACGCACCCGGGGCACCCGCATGCGTGCTCTGTGGCCAAGAAGGCCACTCGGCCAATTACAGGGGTTGCCCGCGGGCCCCACGCCCCAGGCCCAACACTCACACTCACACACACACAAAGCCAACCACGGCGACAAAAACACACCCACCACCACCGAACAACACCACCACAAACTTCCCGGGGCTACCCAAGGCGGCCGCCCCTCGCAGCCCGGCGCCCCCGACAGCCTGGGGACCAGCCAGGGCCCGCCCAAAACCACACCCACCACAACACACCACACCAACAACACAAGCTAAGCCAGCCCAAGACGTCTCTCTGGCCGAGGACATGGCGCTTATTCGCTCCTCGCTCAAGAGGGTGAATATCGCCGAGATCCACACTCTCGCCGCGAAGCTCCGGCTAGCTCAGACACCCCTTGAAAAGGCTATAGCTATAGCCGAACACCCCGAACTCGTTGCCGCGTTCGATTAACTTTTTAATCATTATAACACTGGAAAATAACCAGACTCCGAACACAATCAAAAACACTATACACAAAACACGCGGTGATAACTCAAACAAACACCACTGTTGTTTAAATTATGACCGCGCAAAACACTAACATAACAATCACTCAACTAAACCCCAGGCGTACCAAGCCGAAAGGCGCTTCGCTTGTGTCATTTAATACGCGCAGCTTAAAATCCAACCTTAACGAAATTAAATTATTTTTGCAAGATAGGGAACCCGACTTTCTGCTCCTTCAGGAGACTTGGCTCAAACCAACTCAAATGAAGGGGCTGTCGATCCCTAAGTATAAATTAATCCGGAACGACGGTGCCAACGCGCGCGGCGGCACCGCAATTTACTATAGACGCAACCTACACTGCACACCTATACCCACTCCCGCGCTCACAAACATGGAAGCCACCATCTGTAGGCTGGCGATGACAGGACACCAGTCCTTAATCATCGCCTCAGTCTATATTAGATCAGGTACACACCCTCACCGCGCAGACTTCGAAACACTCACTTCACTAGGTACATCAGTCATAATGTTCGGTGACTTTAACTCCAAACACACCGACTGGACATGCGAGACCACCACCACCTCTGGCCGCAGATTACTACACATCACCGAGGAGCTTGGCTATGATGTCATATGTCCCTACGCGCCCACCCACTACCCAGACAATGTACAAAACCGACCCGACGTCCTGGACTTCGGACTTCACCGGACAGTCTCGACAGCACCGACAAGATCGACGAAACAATAGACTCTTTAACTTCACTGGTGACCGAGAAGGCGAAGGAAAACTCGCGGGAGGTTGAGCTGCCAAAGCCCAAGCTCCCGCTGGCCATCCGGAACCTTATCCAAGTCAAAAACGCCGCTCTCCGGAGAGCCAAATTATACCCCACCCCCGAGTATAGGGCTACAGCTAATCGCCTTCAGCGACAAGTTAGGTCCCAGTTAGCCGCTCTGAGACGCTCCCGTTGGGAGGAACTCATGGCGGACATTACCCCATCCCATCTTGCGTACTATAGAATCGTGAAAGCGCTCCGTAGCGACGTTACCACCCACACCCCCCCGCTCACTCGCCCCGACGGCACCGTCGCCTTCGAAGACGACGAAAAATCTGAGTGTTTTGCAGACAGCATAGCGGCGCAATGCACGCCTAGTACGCAGGAAACTAACCCGCAACATATTCGCGGAGTGGAGGAGGAGGTCCGCCGGCGGGCCGCCCTTCCACTCATTGACAACCCCCTAGACCCCGTCACGACAGACGAACTCAGACAGACCATTAGAAACTTTAAGCAACGCAAGGCCCCGGGCGCCGACGGCATCTCTAACAAGGCGCTCAAGCACTTTCCCATCCAAATGCTAACCTTGCTTGCAATTCTCTTTAACGCATGTTTCGATCTGTGCTACTTCCCAGCCGCCTGGAAAGAAGCAATAGTGATAGGCATCCCCAAACCCGGAAAACCCGCGCACCTCCCCAGTAGCCATCGCCCTATTAGCCTCCTCAAGGCAATGGCGAAACTTTTCGAAAAAACCATACTGACCAGACTAAGAGAGCACCTCCTCTCACCATCCGATCCAATTATCATTGACCACCAATTCGGCTTCAGAGCCAAACACTCCTGCCCCCAACAGATCCATCGCATAGTGGAGCACGCCCTAAGCGGCTTCCAACTTAATAAATATAAAACTATTGCAGTCTTCTTCGACGTCCCCAAAGCCTTCGACAAGGTTTGGCACGACGGATTAATCTTTAAATTATATCAATTAAAATTACCTGACCGCCTAGTTAGGTTAGTAGCCTCTTTTCTATCAAACCGCACCTTCCGCTATAGATACGAAGGTTCACTATCAACGCCCCGCCCACTACGAGCCGGTGTACCGCAGGGGTCCGCTCTCTCCCCCCTGCTATACACAGCGTACACCAATGACATCCCTCAGACCAAGGGTGTCGAGCTCGCTCTCTTCGCGGACGACACGGCCCTCTACTCTAGGGGAGCCAGTACCAATCAAATCATAGCCAAGCTCCAACCGGCAATCACAACACTTGGGAATTGGTTCCGCGATTGGAGAATCGACGTAAATCCGGACAAAAGTTCGGCCATTTGCTTCGATCCCAAGCGCCGCACCAAAACCATACAACACGGTGCGCGGTCTCTGCGAATGCAAGGCATAGCAATACCGTGGCACCGCACAGTCAAATACCTAGGGATCACACTAGACAAAAAACTCACCTTCCGTGCACACATCACACGCGTAGTCGCGAACGCGCGCTTTTATATGAGCCGCCTCCACCCGATGCTCGGTAAATACAGCAAAATGTCACTTCGTAACAAGCGAACGCTTTACAAAGTTTGCATACGCCCGGTCCTCACTTACGCGTCACCAGTGTTCGCACACGCGGACGAAGCGACTTTGAACAAACTTCAAGTGCTTCAAAATCGCTTCTGCCGCATAGCCACAGGGGCCCCGTGGTACGTCCGCAACGCGGACCTCCACAGGGACCTACAACTCGACACAATTCAAACACACCTCACAGAGTGCTCGGAACGGTTCTTCAAAGCTGCAGAAGAGCACTCTAACACACTCATTAGATCGGCGTCGGGATACGCTCCACACACTCCATCTCGATTCAGGCCCCGCAGGCCCAAACACGCACTCACAGCCACACACAATAAACTCACGCGCGATCTCGCGGCCCTCTTGGCCGCTGAGGATCCAACACCCGCGGTGAGTCCCCCCCGCCCCCCCGACACAGAGAGGTTCGATTCCTCTCAGTCCCCTCCCGTTTCAAGTGCACATCTGAGTGCACTTGTCCTCTAAGCGCATTTTGCGTTATTTTAAACTATGCACTAGTTTAAACTAACGCAGCGCCGCATCATCCCCCTCTCGGGGGGTGATCGCTTCAGATGAAGCTTGTAAGGCCCTTCTGGCCATAAGCATGAATAAAGGGTGTTTTTTAGTCAGTAGGAGTCTGACATAACCTTACAGCCGGCTGTAGGGTATCCATGATGGATTTCTCACCCTCTCCCCCGCCTGGGAGGAAACAAAAAAAAAAAAAAAAAAAAAATGTATAATTCCTCATCAAACCATATATCATACAAGTCTTTAAAAGTTTTTGGGAAGCATTTGATCTTAATATCAGGGCAAGTGCTTCAACAGTCTTACCGTTTAAATAGTGTTTAGGTACTACCTAGGTGACCGTGCGAACTTCGTGTCTTAAATGTGATTCATCAGATTCACGTAAATTGTTTTTTGAACCAAGTTACAATTAACTCCACCCATTATAAAATTACAGTCATGTAACTTTAAACAAAAAACATTGTTTGGTTGTCCGTTATTATACATATAACCTGAAACAGATATAATTTACAGGTTGTATATTAAGTATACTCTTTTTATGTTTTAATCTCTTTATAAACAAAACATCTTTAAATATGTCATGTTATCTTTTTAACCGACTTCTAAAAAGGAGGAGGTTCTGTGTTCGACTGTATATTTTTGACTATACTTTTTACTGGTTGTCACTGAAATAAACATCATATTTACAATTTAACGTGTTTAATTAATATATATATTATATCATTTGTATGGCTACAGGAAAGTGTTACATTTCTTGGTCATAGGATTGATAAATATGGCTAACAACACCCCACTGATGAGCGAATTGGAGCAATACCGAAAATACCTATACCAAGAAATGTATTAGAACTAAGATCTTTTTTAGGTTTTATAACATGCTAGTGGCCCGCCCTCGCTTCGCTTCGGTATAGAGTTGTAGTTTAGACAAATATCTCTTCATAAAATTATAAACCTTCAGTGAAAATTAGACATACTTACTAATATCATAGCTGGAGTTTCTTTTTAGTTGAACGCGCTAATCTCCTAAATATAATGCGATTCAACTAAGAATAGGACCGACTGGGCGCCATATTGTGTTGTCATAGTTGTCAACTCAAACCAAATAGGTATGAATAATCATGCACTATTACTATGTCACATACGGACATGCATCCTTTATGTAAACGAAAGTTTGAAATCGAGTTTCTGAACGCAACTTATTGGTTGACGATTTAGGTTATTAACCATTCATGGCCAAAGCTCAATAAGGGAAAAAAAATATCAACCAATATTAATTATCAATATTTGTTATTGTTTGGTGTTTCTTTTTATTGAAGTTTACTCCTTAAGTATCGATTTGCATATATAAGGGGCCCGGTATGAGAAAAATGTGAGGAGTAAAATCTATCGATGAATGACCTCGTTACGTTTTTGGTGCGCATCCGTGTTCGAGCTAGGGACACGAAAAAATTATCGATACTTTGTGGTATCGAGTACTTTTCCTTTCGATACCGATACTTTGTATTCGATACTTTTACTAAATGAGTACTTTTTGGCAAGTATCGATACCTTTAAATATTTGGATAAGCGCCTCATATTGATGGCAACGCCATCTTGTTAAATCATAGTAAACCTTCTAAAACGTTCCATAGGGTATTTGACAAGTTTTAGGCAACGATCTCACGTTATTGACTAATGTTTATGGAGTCCGTAAAAAGCGGATATTCATCATTCTGTCGTGTATTTCAGTGAAAATAACCAAATCAAAAACTCCATTTTCAAGTTGCCGCGAAAACGTTTCTCTGGACAATATGGCGTCTTACTAGTGTGTGACGTCACACGACTGTTATTAAAACGTCAAACGATACAATGTAATGTCACTTTGACCGGAAGTTTACTTGCGCGTGACGTCATTTTAGGCTCCGCCAATCCCAAGCGTTTTGGGTCACGTGTCAATAGATGAGAAAACTAAAATCTTTTTCGGTATTTTGGCACTTTATTTTTAATACTGTCAAATGCCCTATTGCGTTGTTATAAAGTCAGTAACTGACATATTCAAATTCTTTCCAATCTGTGACTGTGTCTGTTTTGCGCTTTGTTTTGTTTCATAGTTATTTATTTAGCGACCATATTGTTAGGAACTGTGATTGATTCGCCGTTTACTGTGCTTTTCGCTTGACTGTATTTGATTTATTCAAGTGTAACGCTATTATTCTGTCTGTGCTGTGTATACCTATTTGAAACCACCTGAAAAAAAGACGGACGTAACCTCTTCTATAATTATAATCTTGAGTGAAGCATGCCAATGGCAGCCGTTAACTACTTGTCAGATTCAAGTTAACATAAGTGGGTATAATGTTTTTTAATGATTAAAATTCAAGAAAAGTAAGTTTAATTTGAAACAAATCTGAAAAGTTTCATAATTTTAAATTGTTTAAGATTTAGATCTTTTTAATTAACATTTTAATTATGAATGTAATATTAATGAACACTTTTTTAGTGTCAGTAATCACAGCTATTTTCTTTTCATTATATAATATAGCAATTTATGAATTTACATGTCCTTTTTTTGTTTTTGATTATACGTACAAAAAAGTAAAATTCTATTGTTTTTCTTTCAATTTTAACACCGGGGGCTTGGGAGGGGGGGGGGGGGGTTGCTCATCAGGCCACAGAGGCTCCGATAAGGTCCTATGAAATGTACTCGATACTTTGAAGTATCGATACTTTGACGAGTACGATACTTTTTTACCGATACTACTCATGAGTACAGTATCGATACTTTCTATTCGATATCGTATCCCTAGTTCGAGCCAAAATGACTCTTAAATCCGAGAGCTTAGGTGCAAAACAATTAAATTGAAACTACAGTGTATTTTGTATTTTTGTTAGACCATAGATTTCTTTATTAGTTAGGCGACGTTTTGCCTATATGTAGCTCCAAACATATTTACAAGCGTGATGCAACGAACTACAGCGCCATCTATTTTGATACATATGAACTAAAATTTTAAATGCACAAATGGCGTATACATAATCGCCCACCAAGGACAAACTGAGATTTGTCCTTTCAAATATTTAATTTAACAACATGACTCTGTTATCACCCACCATGACTTAAGGTAACAAAACAAATAAAAACACTAAGATGTACAATAACTTAAAATAATATATTTCTGCACATCTGAAATTGACTATTGTAAAAAGTTTAATGTAAAATACATATTTCGTCGATTAGTTATAATAAATGCATATGAAATGAATAAATATATATTTATAAATGTATATTATTTTCATTAATTTGTTAATTTACCCTTTCATACAGTATCAATCTTTTTTAAGTTAAATAAACTCTTTTTGCGTCTGGTTAGACTATCGAACTTAAGGAGTAAACTCCAGTCGTGCGTCGGAGCTGACACACACAATTTTTTTCTTGAATTAGCGGAGTGCTAAAAAAGGGTTCCAAGTGTTTTTTGCAAACCGTACATGCGTCAAGCGACAAGCGACATTTGACAGATAGAGGTCATTGGCTTTTCTATTCTTATTTGAATCGCATTATACTAGTCCGATTTGATTTTTGAAGTAAAGCGTTCGCGTCAGGACACGTGGCCTGATCAAAAATTCGTAAGACGAAAACAATAAAATTGGACTTTCAATATATTGGACGAAACATATAATTATAAAATAATAAACATATAATTATTAAACATATAAACTTATTATTATAATACGATAAAATAAGAAATTATTAAGTTTTTAACTAGGACGTCCAGGTGGCAGCTTTATTGCGAAGAAAATGCCTTTTTTTTACAATAGATGATGAACAATAGAAATTCTGAGAAATAAACTTTTTAATATAAATAATAGAAAACTAAATTTTTAGAGGTTGAAAGAGCTCAAAGAGCTCTGATCAAAGTTATCTATTTAAAAAAACGCGACTTCCCAACTGAGCTGCTTTTCTCTATGTCAGATTTACTAACTGTTAGAAAGCTATACATTCTACATGCTGTATTACGGAAGCACACAACACTGTCGTACAATCCTAGTATCGTAGAAAAAAGAAGAAGAGACATAGTAGCATTAGTTCAGTGCTCTAACACAAGTTTTGCTCGCAACCAGTACCTCCACATCTCCTCCATCATCTATAACCATATTAACAAAATTTTAAATATTTATTCTCTAACTTACCGGGAGTGCAAGCTCAAACTGATGGCATGGCTCAAGACCTTGGATTATGATCACACTGAGAGCCTTCTTAATCTTACTTACTAGCGGATAAAAAGAGCATTTGTACACACATACTCACGTACACTCGTCACACTCACGCACATGCACACACATGCACACACACGAACACGCACACACACATACACACGCATACAGACACACACTGAACCGCTTATATAAATTGTAATTTATATATTTTTTATTTTTTTACAATGTATTAAAAATCCAATGAAAAGACCTTACCATAAGAAATATTAATGATGCTATGGAAGAGTGGTTCCTTCTGGTACAGGTGTTTAACACTTAATAGAAGGAACCCACCCTGGTTTGATGTAAAACAAATGTGGTACCGTAATAAACTTTTTGATTTTTTTGTTTTTTTTTTTTTGATAAATTGCCATGTTTGTGTACGATAGCTTAATAAATAAATATTGTATTCTACCACATAAATTATACTACTTTTATACTGATAATTAAAGCAATTCGTGCAAAATTATTCCCTAACCATTCCAAAATATCAAAAATGCACAACGTTGATATTCAAGTTTTCACTTCTGCTCTATTGTCAATGACTTCCGCAGCGTGTAACGTACCTCAGGGATCGTCCCATGGTTTCGACTATCATAGGTTCCATTTCGCACATTTTATCATATAACATCATCGATATTCATCAGGCATCAACATATATTTTATTATTTATTTCTGGAAATACACAATTTCAAAAATATCACACACTATTCATCATTTTGTAAATACGTATTATAATTCCATCTGTACTGAAAATCACTATTCCAGAGTGCTGGACACTTACCGGCATTTCTTTTTATTCTGTTATTTATTTGTTTTCATTAATTTTGCTCCGATTTTATCTACTTTTAGTTTATTTATTTTATTGTCATTTTTGACAACTTAATGTTTTTTATCCGTTGCCATGGCTACCCATGACAAGGATACTCTCCCCAACTTCGTCTATGACTATTCAACCTCCACAGACCACCTACTTTGATACTTTTTAGTTCGATTCGAACCGTGTCTAAATTTAAATGGTTCCGGACCTATAAAAGGCCGAGCCTCCCTGATCTTACATTCATTTCTACGGCAAAAGTTGCCTACTCAACTTTGACGGGACTCAAGAAAGACCTCAAAGCTTTACAGCACCTATTGGCTCTCTAAACAACTACTTAACTCTACTACTCTTCTCGTCATCTTCACCATTCTCGCAACCTCATCGGTGGGACTGCCGCCTGGACTCCAGCTTCCTCGGCCAGCCTCCAACTGCTTCAGCCCGCCTTCTACCGACTCCTGCCGTTCCACCAACTCCTGCCACCATCCGATATTCGCCGGCCAACCTACCAGCAGCGCCCGCCAGCCACCACCAGGGCAGGCCAAGACCTGAGACGCCTGAACAGGAGCGCTTCTGCCTCCTAGGAGTGCCGCCCGTCTGCCAGCAGCACGTCCTCCAGACCCTAAATTCTCAACGAAGAAGATCGCCGACGACCCACGCCCACTTCACCACTCCCACTTCACACCTCACACTTCACACACATACCATACCCCTATTTTTTTATAATCTGTAAATACTACCTTATTTTCGTAAATATATAATTATAGTTTATAACCTCTTCCTGTTTTCTTTTTTTTTTGTTTCTATTTATTTTTCCCTGCCCGACAATTGGTACATAAAACAGGTACACAATTTAATCATTTTCTGTATTAAACAAGTTAACAGTTTTTAATTCATTCAGTCATGTGATGAATGGTTACATAATAGCAATAATTTAAAGGACATTGGGCAAAAATGTATGGACGCTGCACCCACATCCGCCACGGCTTAAACTACATTTATTTGAAAGGTATTATAGTCATGATCATCTTGGCCAAAGCGCATCAAATTCCATCCCGGGACTCTTAAGTTATTTTAAGTTAAATAGTTATAAGTACTATAACGACCGAACATTAATGAAAACGGGAATTAATTTAGTTAGTTAGTTCGAAACTACATTGGGGGCTCAGTTATGATGAGAGTCCTTTACAAGGTTCAAGGGTGCCCCCTTATGTTATTCTTCCGCACTAGAGTAAATCCAAAAACCCCGCATGGGTTGGGGTTTTTTCAAACATTCTGTTCGTTACAGTAAATTGTCTTCTTTGTAAAACGGAGCGACCACAAATCACCCAAACTTGTCCACGCTTCGGAGAAAATATGATTCCAGTTCATCCATACTAATTGACAAAACCGATAATCATGTTCCAATGTCCAAAGCGTGTTAAATAAAAAACAATCAAGTGACAGGGAGCGCACAATCACAACGAAGTAAGACGAGTGGACTATTTGCAACTGCAAGTCCTTCAACCCCCGTAAACCGTTTTGAGGTGGCTCAGTAAGTACAAGCGCAGGGTGGTCGGCGGACGTTGTCGTATATCTGGTTGTATAGTACGATATGGCATATTATTATGGTTACTAATAATATGAAATAAAGGTACTATAAAGTGAATTTATGTAGCTACTTAAATATGCCCATGTGTCATATCGAGCCGTTACCGCCAAATTATCGTAAGCGACACTTTTGTCGAAATCTGTTTTTTGTGGAAACTAATATTTTAAACCGTAACGGACCCATCTCTGTTGATATGTCCCTATTATACCGTTATATTTATAATATAACGGTGTTCTTTTGGGCGACGTAAGCGATAATTTGGCGGTAACGGCTCGATATCTTTTGACTATCAGGATATTTTTTACGGTGTCATATCTTTTGACTCCAAGGATATTTTTTACGGTGTCATAATAAACAAGGCTAGTTTTTCATAGATGTATCGATTCATACTAATTACATTGTTGGCGGAGCTGGGTGTGTTTTGCCCATTGTCCTTTACGCGCCGTTTTTGGCCATATCTCAAAAGTTGGTTTTGTCATTTAGCCGCATTTTTAGCTTGAGGACGGCAGATTAGAACAAAACAAAGGAGCGCGAAACAATCACGTCTGTACAAGTTTTTGGCGCTATCCTGCCGAATACTTTTTCCTAATATTCGGCTATTCGGTCAGGGGCCTCGCCGAATATTCGGTATTCGGTATACTGCCGAATATACTATTCGTTGCAAGTCTACTTTAAACAAATAGTGGTATTATTGGAAAAGTGAACCTTATTACTTAGTGAATTTTAACTTTAACAAGTATTTGTGTTATTATAGACTTAGAAAAAATTGTGTTGTAGATTTAGGAACTTGGAATACTTTTAAGAAAAGCGAAGGCACGGGGAACCAATGCCCGATTTCGGTCAGAGTTCAATGTCGACGACAAACACTTAGAAATGTTTTATTTTTATTAATTTTGTGTTTGTTTGTGAGTTGGAACGAAGTTTCTTTTATCATTAACGATTGTGTCTGTTTATGAAAAAATTGTTAATTGAATAACTAAATATATAAAAAATGGAGAAATTAATTCTGGAGCTTACCTAGATGCATATGGGTGGATGTGCAGGTCGGGCAAAATTTTTTTATTGAATAACAAAGAAAAGCGCTTCTTTCTCTTTCCATAGCACTATGAGCTGTATTTCTATCCCTTTTCTGGGCTAAGATAATTCCGTGCATAATGTCGGTTCTAACAGCTTTTCTAAAATCATTAGAACCTTAAGGTTTCATTTTCACTTCCTTCTCTCTGCGTCTACATTGCTGTATTTTTCTTTTGGTGGTTTGAAAATTTGGCCCTTATGCTTAAAAAAATATTCGCACCAAGGCTACGTAAAAGAAGTCATGCCTCTATGGTTCAAGCATTGATTTAAAACATTCATCGTAAGTAAAGTTCCGATATTATACCTCTAAGATTCCTTTAATAACTTTAAAACGGTTGTAGATATACGACTTTATGCCTTTTGTTTTAGTAACTTTGTAAATGCATTGGTGGGCCAATGTAAAAATAAATCGTTATGGATGCGCACTATTCAATATATGGCGCCAAAAAATTAGCGACATTGGGCATTATCGGCCACGGCATGTCCAATGACTAACACTGAATTAGTTTAAGTCGTATGTCTGGCCGTCTGTCACTTTGCTCCTTGCACGCATTGTTTGTTTACATTTCGGTGTTTTTGGAACGAAATTTCCTTACGGCAGGCTTGGAGGGATAGGGATTTTGCTGCGCGACCGAACTGAAAAAAATGTGATAGTAAAACCGTAAGAAAAAATGCGTGGAATAAAACCGTTAAATGAGACGGGCGCAGGCGCGACGAAGTTCCTTACGGCAGGAGAGAGAGCGACGAGGGTGCATCACTGAAATATTGTGATACTACACCAACAGTGAATATGTGTGAAGTTATAGGGGGTGGTAGAGCGACGAGGGTGCATCACTGAAATATTGTGATACTACACCAACAGTGAATATGTGTGAAGTTATAGGGGGTGGTAGAGCAACAAGGGTGCATCACTGAAATATTGTGATACTACACCAACAGTGAATATGTGTGAAGTTATAGGGAGTGGTAGAGCGACGAGGGTGCATCACTGAAATATTGTGATATTACACCAACACTGAATATGTGTGAAGTTATAGGGGGTGGTAGAGCGACGAGAGTGCATCACTGAAATATTGTGATACTACACCAACAGTGAATATGTGTGAAGTTATAGGGAGTGGTAGAGCGACGAGGGTGCATCACTGAAATATTGTGATACTACACCAACAGTGAATATGTGTGAAGTTATAGGGGGTGGTAGAGCGACGAGGGTGCATCACTGAAATATTGTGATATTACACCAACACTGAATATGTGTGAAGTTATAGGCGGTGGTAGAGCGACGAGGGTGCATCACTGAAATATTGTGATATTACACCAACACTGAATATGTGTGAAGTTATAGGCGGTGGTAGAGCGACGAGGGTGCATCACTGAAATATTGTTATATTACACCAACGCTGAATATGTGTGAAGTTATAGGGGGTGGTAGAGCGACGAGGGTGCATCACTGAAATATTGTGATACTACACCAACAGTGAATATGTGTGAAGTTATAGGGAGTGGTAGAGCGACGAGGGTGCATCACTGAAATATTGGAACGAAAGTTCCTTACGGCATGCTTGGAGGGGATAGGGATTTTGTTGCGCAACCGAACTGAAAAAAATGTGATAGTAAAACCGTAAGAAAAAATCCGTGGAAAAAAGTGCGTGGAATAAAACCGTTAAGTGAGACGTGCGCAGGCGCGACAGTCGCATACACAAGCGAGTTTGCAATTTGTGTCGATTCTACATTAGCCGAAGGAACTTCGTTCCTACCTGGTGTCCCACGACACCACATCATTTTTTTGTTTTACTTTCGGTCTATTGATGTTTTGTGAAGTGAGAGACACTGAGAAACCTATATCTACTGCAAGTACAATGATCTGCTGACTCTTTTGAAATGAGTTCCAATGGAGTTTCATGTCTACTATAGAAATTTTACTCATAACGGAAATATTCCTGACTTTCCAGCAAGTGACTAATTAATATACACTTGGCGTCAAAAAAATTGTACCTCTTAGAAAATCATTTTCAAATGTCATAAACTTTTAATATGCACATGTAGTCACAATAATAATGATTTTATTTAAAAAGGTTACTTAATTGACTTAATAAAAAACATTACTTTTCATTATCAAATAAAACCTAGTGCAACAAATAATATGTCACAATAATTCGATGCAAATTTTGCTACCGTGAGAGTCGCTTGTTGCGTTTCCTTGCATAGGTCTAGAACACAGTCCACACGGAGTCAACGCACAGATTTTACTGAAGAAAAATCACCTCGAAGATGGATACCACAGCTGATGAAGCCGCTCAAGTATTTGCACTACGGCAATTAGGGATGCGGCAGTGTGATGTTGACCGGCAACTGAACCTGAACCGTTTTTCCGTTCGAAGAGTATACCAGCGCTTTATAGAGACTGGTGGCTATATCCGGTGACATGGGTCCGGTAGACGTCGCTGCACTTCAGATAGAGACCACCGTTGAACAGGTCGTCTCTGTCGAACTCTGAGAAATCGTCTCTCTAACGATGTTGAGTTGTAACAGCAGCTTCAGGCAGTTCGTAGACGCACCGCGAGCGTCTCTACGGTTAGAAGAAGACTGAAGGAGAATTGATAGCGGCCCACAGAGCTGCTACGTGTCCGAAATTGACAGTAGCGCATCGGCGAGCCCGCTTACAGTTTGCTCGTGACCACGTCCATTGGACCCTTGAGCAGTGAAGAGCTGTTCTTTTCTCAGACGAGACGCGAGTGTGTCTTTTCTGCAACGATCGACGGAGAAGAGTATACCGGAGGCAGGTTGAATTTTTGCGGAAGCCTGCATCCAGGAGACGGTGGAATATGGGGGCGGGACCTGCATGTTCTGGACCTGTATGTCGGCTGCCGGCAAATATCGGCCTTGTCTGCGTTTCTCGGACTAAAAGTACTCGCGGACAAGGGTCGCTGACTGCTCGCCGCTATATCACAGAGATCCTAGAAGTGCATGTGGTCCCCTTTGCTGAATCTTTTGGCGAGGGGTTCACATTAATGCACGACAACGCCCGCGCCCACACGCAGCTATCGTGAGTGACTTCTTACAGAGGTCCCAAATCTCTGTGATGCAGTGACCAGCGAGAAGTCCGGACCTGAATCCGATAGAGCACCTCTGGGATCATCTTAAACGCAAGGTTGGATCTCGGGATCCAGCTCATTCGACTCTACAGGAGCTCCAAGACGCGGTGATTGAATAATTCCCCCCCTAGCCCATTCTTACACTAGATCGGAGGTAGGGGGATAGAGTGGTAACACTATATCTTAAGGAAATTTTAAGATACTTTTTGTACATTTTTCTTTGTAAATTATCTGTTGTAAATAAGGACTTAATTAAGGATTTTTATTAATTTTTTTCATTTTGATGTTGTTTGTATAGTTGTAATTAAATAAAAAGTTAAATTTAATGGTTTTTGGATACTCCTTTTTGTTACCTTTCTAATGATACACAACACTATTCTCTAAATAAGGTTTAAGAATTTTTAAAGGTGCAACTTTTTTCAAGCCGTATGTTATACGCCAGTAAATAGATGAATAATTAAATATTTTAATTTTCTCTCATTTTCTTATTATTACTAAATTAATAATTATCGTTTATTTATGGAATAGTTTTTTTTTGTTAAGAGATGTCCGACTTTTTGCCTAGAGAACCACAGTTAATAAATGAACACAATAAAGTCGCATTTGGACATTACTCACATTAAATTACAAAAATTGGAGGCATAGAGCCGTATGGGCACATACAAATCAGTTGAACAAATACTTAATAAATAAATATTGTATTCTACCACATAAATTATACTACTTTTATACTGATAATTAAAGCAATTCGTGCAAAATTATTCCCTAACCATTCCAAAATATCAAAAATGCACAACGTTGATATTCAAGTTTTCACTTCTGCTCTATTGTCAATGACTTCCGCAGCGTGTAACGTACCTCAGGGATCGTCCCATGGTTTCGACTATCATAGGTTCCATTTCGCACATTTTATCATATAACATCATCGATATTCATCAGGCATCAACATATATTTTATTATTTATTTCTGGAAATACACAATTTCAAAAATATCACACACTATTCATCATTTTGTAAATACGTATTATAATTCCATCTGTACTGAAAATCACTATTCCAGAGTGCTGGACACTTACCGGCATTTCTTTCTATTCTGTTATTTATTTGTTTTCATTAATTTTGCTCCGATTTTATCTACTTTTAGTTTATTTATTTTATTGTCATTTTTGACAACTTAATGTTTTTTATCCGTTGCCATGGCTACCCATGACAAGGATACTCTCTCCAACTTCGTCTATGACTATTCAACCTCCACAGACCACCTACTTTGATACTTTTTAGTTCGATTCGAACCGTGTCTAAATTTAAATGGTTCCGGACCTATAAAAGGCCGAGCCTCCCTGATCTTACATTCATTTCTACGGCAAAAGTTGCCTACTCAACTTTGACGGGACTCAAGAAAGACCTCAAAGCTTTACAGCACCTATTGGCTCTCTAAACAACTACTTAACTCTACTACTCTTCTCGTCATCTTCACCATTCTCGCAACCTCATCGGTGGGACTGCCGCCTGGACTCCAGCTTCCTCGGCCAGCCTCCAACTGCTTCAGCCCGCCTTCTACCGACTCCTGCCGTTCCACCAACTCCTGCCACCGGCCGATATTCGCCGGCCAACCTACCAGCAGCGCCCGCCAGCCACCACCAGGGCAGGCCAAGACCTGAGACGCCTGAACAGGAGCGCTTCTGCCTCCTAGGAGTGCCGCCCGTCTGCCAGCAGCACGTCCTCCAGACCCTCAATTCTCAACGAAGAAGATCGCCGACGACCCACGCCCACTTCACCACTTCCATTTCACACCTCACACTTCACACACATACCATACCCCTATTTTTTTATAATCTGTAAATACTACCTTATTTTCGTAAATATATAATTATAGTTTATAACCTCTTCCTGTTTTCTTTTTTTTTGTTTCTATTTATTTTTCCCTGCCCGACAATTGGTACATAAAACAGGTACACAATTTAATCATTTTCTGTATTAAACAAGTTAACAGTTTTTAATTCATTCAGTCATGTGATGAATGGTTACATAATAGCAATAATTTAAAGGACATTGGGCAAAAATGTATGGACGCTGCACCCACATCCGCCACGGCTTAAACTACATTTATTTGAAAGGTATTATAGTCATGATCATCTGTGCCAAAGCGCATCAAATTCCATCCCGGGAGTCTTAAGTTATTTTAAGTTAAATAGTTATAAGTACTATAACGACCGAACATTAATGAAAACGGGAATTAATTTAGTTAGTTAGTTCGAAACTACATTGGGGGCTCAGTTATGATGAGAGTCCTTTACAAGGTTCAAGGGTGCCCCCTTATGTTATTCTTCCGCACTAGAGTAAATCCAAAAACCCCGCATGGGTTGGGGTTTTTTCAAACATTCTGTTCGTTACAGTAAATTGTCTTCTTTGTAAAACGGAGCGACCACAAATCACCCAAACTTGTCCACGCTTCGGGGAAAATATGATTCCAGTTCATCCATACTAATTGACAAAACCGATAATCATGTTCCAATGTCCAAAGCGTGTTAAATAAAAAACAATCAAGTGACAGGGAGCGCACAATCACAACGAAGTAAGACGAGTGGACTATTTGCAACTGCAAGTCCTTCAACCCCCGTAAACCGTTTTGAGGTGGCTCAGTAAGTACAAGCGCAGGGTGGTCGGCGGACGTTGTCGTATATCTGGTTGTATAGTACGATATGGCATATTATTATGGTTACTAATAATATGAAATAAAGGTACTATAAAGTGAATTTATGTAGCTACTTAAATATGCCCTTGTGTCATATCGAGCCGTTACCGCCAAATTATCGTAAGCGACACTTTTGTCGAAATCTGTTTTTTGTGGAAACTAATATTTTAAACCGTAACGGACCCATCTCTGTTGATATTTCCCTATTATACCGTTATATTTATAATATAACGGTGTTCTTTTGGGCGACGTAAGCGATAATTTGGCGGTAACGGCTCGATATCTTTTGACTATCAGGATATTTTTTACGGTGTCATATCTTTTGACTCCAAGGATATTTTTTACGGTGTCATAATAAACAAGGCTAGTTTTTCATAGATGTATCGATTCATACTAATTACATTGTTGGCGGAGCTGGGTGTGTTTTGCCCATTGTCCTTTACGCGCCGTTTTTGGCCATATCTCAAAAGTTGGTTTTGTCATTTAGCCGCATTTTTAGCTTGAGGACGGCAGATTAGAACAAAATAAAGGAGCGCGAAACAATCACGTCTGTACAAGTTTTTGGCGCTATCCTGCCGAATACTTTTTCCTAATATTCGGCTATTCGGTCAGGGGCCTCGCCGAATATTCGGTATTCGGTATACTGCCGAATATACTATTCGTTGCAAGTCTACTTTAAACAAATAGTGGTATTATTGGAAAAGTGAACCTTATTACTTAGTGAATTTTAACTTTAACAAGTATTTGTGTTATTATAGACTTAGAAAAAATTGTGTTGTAGATTTAGGAACTTGGAATACTTTTAAGAAAAGCGAAGGCACGGGGAACCAATGCCCGATTTCGGTCAGAGTTCAATGTCGACGACAAACACTTAGAAATGTTTTATTTTTATTAATTTTGTGTTTGTTTGTGAGTTGGAACGAAGTTTCTTTTATCATTAACGATTGTGTCTGTTTATGAAAAAAAAAATGGTTGCCTGTAAAGTCGGTTTTACGGGCGAAGATTTTACGTGACAACGTCTTTTTCTCGGTAGAATATTTATTGATATGAATATAATTAAATTGCACAATAGGAACAAGGAATTGAATGAAAATAAGAATTGCACAAATTTTAACTATAGAAATATATTTTGTTTACTAAAACATTGTACATGTAAACTTAAACTCATCGTAACGTTACCGAGCGTTACACTTTTTCATAAGTGACTCCCAGCCGCAACCTAATTTAAGACGTTGTCACGTCAAAAATTGTTAATTGAATAACTAAATATATAAAAAATGGAGAAATTAATTCTGGAGCTTACCTAGATGCATATGGGTGGATGTGCAGGTCGGGCAAAATTTTTTTATTGAATAACAAAGAAAAGCGCTTCTTTCTCTTTCCATAGCACTATGAGCTGTATTTCTATCCCTTTTCTGGGCTAAGATAATTCCGTGCATAATGTCGGTTCTAACAGCTTTTCTAAAATCATTAGAACCTTAAGGTTTCATTTTCACTTCCTTCTCTCTGCGTCTACATTGCTGTATTTTTCTTTTGGTGGTTTGAAAATTTGGCCCTTATGCTTAAAAAAATATTCGCACCAAGGCTACGTAAAAGAAGTCATGCCTCTATGGTTCAAGCATTGATTTAAAACATTCATCGTAAGTAAAGTTCCGATATTATACCTCTAAGATTCCTTTAATAACTTTAAAACGGTTGTAGATATACGACTTTATGCCTTTTGTTTTAGTAACTTTGTAAATGCATTGGTGGGCCAATGTAAAAATAAATCGTTATGGATGCGCACTATTCAATATATGGCGCCAAAAAATTAGCGACATTGGGCATTATCGGCCACGGCATGTCCAATGACTAACACTGAATTAGTTTAAGTCGTATGTCTGGCCGTCTGTCACTTTGCTCCTTGCACGCATTGTTTGTTTACATTTCGGTGTTTTTGGAACGAAATTTCCTTACGGCAGGCTTGGAGGGATAGGGATTTTGCTGCGCGACCGAACTGAAAAAAATGTGATAGTAAAACCGTAAGAAAAAATGCGTGGAATAAAACCGTTAAATGAGACGGGCGCAGGCGCGACGAAGTTCCTTACGGCAGGAGAGAGAGCGACGAGGGTGCATCACTGAAATATTGTGATACTACACCAACAGTGAATATGTGTGAAGTTATAGGGGGTGGTAGAGCGACGAGGGTGCATCACTGAAATATTGTGATACTACACCAACAGTGAATATGTGTGAAGTTATAGGGGGTGGTAGAGCAACAAGGGTGCATCACTGAAATATTGTGATACTACACCAACAGTGAATATGTGTGAAGTTATAGGGAGTGGTAGAGCGACGAGGGTGCATCACTGAAATATTGTGATATTACACCAACACTGAATATGTGTGAAGTTATAGGGAGTGGTAGAGCGACGAGGGTGCATCACTGAAATATTGTGATACTACACCAACAGTGAATATGTGTGAAGTTATAGGGGGTGGTAGAGCGACGAGGGTGCATCACTGAAATATTGTGATATTACACCAACACTGAATATGTGTGAAGTTATAGGCGGTGGTAGAGCGACGAGGGTGCATCACTGAAATATTGTTATATTACACCAACACTGAATATGTGTGAAGTTATAGGGGGTGGTAGAGCGACGAGGGTGCATCACTGAAATATTGTGATATTACACCAACACTGAATATGTGTGAAGTTATAGGCGGTGGTAGAGCGACGAGGGTGCATCACTGAAATATTGTTATATTACACCAACGCTGAATATGTGTGAAGTTATAGGGGGTGGTAGAGCGACGAGGGTGCATCACTGAAATATTGTGATACTACACCAACAGTGAATATGTGTGAAGTTATAGGGAGTGGTAGAGCGACGAGGGTGCATCACTGAAATATTGGAACGAAAGTTCCTTACGGCATGCTTGGAGGGGATAGGGATTTTGTTGCGCAACCGAACTGAAAAAAATGTGATAGTAAAACCGTAAGAAAAAATCCGTGGAAAAAAGTGCGTGGAATAAAACCGTTAAGTGAGACGTGCGCAGGCGCGACAGTCGCATACACAAGCGAGTTTGCAATTTGTGTCGATTCTACATTAGCCGAAGGAACTTCGTTCCTACCTGGTGTCCCACGACACCACATCATTTTTTTGTTTTACTTTCGGTCTATTGATGTTTTGTGAAGTGAGAGACACTGAGAAACCTATATCTACTGCAAGTACAATGATCTGCTGACTCTTTTGAAATGAGTTCCAATGGAGTTTCATGTCTACTATAGAAATTTTACTCATAACGGAAATATTCCTGACTTTCCAGCAAGTGACTAATTAATATACACTTGGCGTCAAAAAAATTGTACCTCTTAGAAAATCATTTTCAAATGTCATAAACTTTTAATATGCACATGTAGTCACAATAATAATGATTTTATTTAAAAAGGTTACTTAATTGACTTAATAAAAAACATTACTTTTCATTATCAAATAAAACCTAGTGCAACAAATAATATGTCACAATAATTCGATGCAAATTTTGCTACCGTGAGAGTCGCTTGTTGCGTTTCCTTGCATAGGTCTAGAACACAGTCCACACGGAGTCAACGCACAGATTTTACTGAAGAAAAATCACCTCGAAGATGGATACCACAGCTGATGAAGCCGCTCAAGTATTTGCACTACGGCAATTAGGGATGCGGCAGTGTGATGTTGACCGGCAACTGAACCTGAACCGTTTTTCCGTTCGAAGAGTATACCAGCGCTTTATAGAGACTGGTGGCTATATCCGGTGACATGGGTCCGGTAGACGTCGCTGCACTTCAGATAGAGACCACCGTTGAACAGGTCGTCTCTGTCGAACTCTGAGAAATCGTCTCTCTAACGATGTTGAGTTGTAACAGCAGCTTCAGGCAGTTCGTAGACGCACCGCGAGCGTCTCTACGGTTAGAAGAAGACTGAAGGAGAATTGATAGCGGCCCACAGAGCTGCTACGTGTCCGAAATTGACAGTAGCGCATCGGCGAGCCCGCTTACAGTTTGCTCGTGACCACGTCCATTGGACCCTTGAGCAGTGAAGAGCTGTTCTTTTCTCAGACGAGACGCGAGTGTGTCTTTTCTGCAACGATCGACGGAGAAGAGTATACCGGAGGCAGGTTGAATTTTTGCGGAAGCCTGCATCCAGGAGACGGTGGAATATGGGGGCGGGACCTGCATGTTCTGGACCTGTATGTCGGCTGCCGGCAAATATCGGCCTTGTCTGCGTTTCTCGGACTAAAAGTACTCGCGGACAAGGGTCGCTGACTGCTCGCCGCTATATCACAGAGATCCTAGAAGTGCATGTGGTCCCCTTTGCTGAATCTTTTGGCGAGGGGTTCACATTAATGCACGACAACGCCCGCGCCCACACGCAGCTATCGTGAGTGACTTCTTACAGAGGTCCCAAATCTCTGTGATGCAGTGACCAGCGAGAAGTCCGGACCTGAATCCGATAGAGCACCTCTGGGATCATCTTAA
Source organism: Chilo suppressalis (assembly GCA_902850365.2). Classification (NCBI taxonomy): domain Eukaryota; kingdom Metazoa; phylum Arthropoda; class Insecta; order Lepidoptera; family Crambidae; genus Chilo; species Chilo suppressalis. Next base: position 10,406,538 of record OU963921.1, read on the forward strand.
ACGCAAGGTTGGATCTCGGGATCCAGCTCATTCGACTCTACAGGAGCTCCAAGACGCGGTGATTGAATAATTCCCCCCCTAGCCCATTCTTACACTAGATCGGAGGTAGGGGGATAGAGTGGTAACACTATATCTTAAGGAAATTTTAAGATACTTTTTGTACATTTTTCTTTGTAAATTATCTGTTGTAAATAAGGACTTAATTAAGGATTTTTATTAATTTTTTTCATTTTGATGTTGTTTGTATAGTTGTAATTAAATAAAAAGTTAAATTTAATGGTTTTTGGATACTCCTTTTTGTTACCTTTCTAATGATACACAACACAATTCTCTAAATAAGGTTTAAGAATTTTTAAAGGTGCAACTTTTTTCAAGCCGTATGTTATACGCCAGTAAATAGATGAATAATTAAATATTTTAATTTTCTCTCATTTTCTTATTATTACTAAATTAATAATTATCGTTTATTTATGGAATAGTTTTTTTTTGTTAAGAGATGTCCGACTTTTTGCCTAGAGAACCACAGTTAATAAATGAACACAATAAAGTCGCATTTGGACATTACTCACATTAAATTACAAAAATTGGAGGCATAGAGCCGTATGGGCACATACAAATCAGTTGAACAAATACTTAATAAATAAATATTGTATTCTACCACATAAATTATACTACTTTTATACTGATAATTAAAGCAATTCGTGCAAAATTATTCCCTAACCATTCCAAAATATCAAAAATGCACAACGTTGATATTCAAGTTTTCACTTCTGCTCTATTGTCAATGACTTCCGCAGCGTGTAACGTACCTCAGGGATCGTCCCATGGTTTCGACTATCATAGGTTCCATTTCGCACATTTTATCATATAACATCATCGATATTCATCAGGCATCAACATATATTTTATTATTTATTTCTGGAAATACACAATTTCAAAAATATCACACACTATTCATCATTTTGTAAATACGTATTATAATTCCATCTGTACTGAAAATCACTATTCCAGAGTGCTGGACACTTACCGGCATTTCTTTCTATTCTGTTATTTATTTGTTTTCATTAATTTTGCTCCGATTTTATCTACTTTTAGTTTATTTATTTTATTGTCATTTTTGACAACTTAATGTTTTTTATCCGTTGCCATGGCTACCCATGACAAGGATACTCTCTCCAACTTCGTCTATGACTATTCAACCTCCACAGACCACCTACTTTGATACTTTTTAGTTCGATTCGAACCGTGTCTAAATTTAAATGGTTCCGGACCTATAAAAGGCCGAGCCTCCCTGATCTTACATTCATTTCTACGGCAAAAGTTGCCTACTCAACTTTGACGGGACTCAAGAAAGACCTCAAAGCTTTACAGCACCTATTGGCTCTCTAAACAACTACTTAACTCTACTACTCTTCTCGTCATCTTCACCATTCTCGCAACCTCATCGGTGGGACTGCCGCCTGGACTCCAGCTTCCTCGGCCAGCCTCCAACTGCTTCAGCCCGCCTTCTACCGACTCCTGCCGTTCCACCAACTCCTGCCACCGGCCGATATTCGCCGGCCAACCTACCAGCAGCGCCCGCCAGCCACCACCAGGGCAGGCCAAGACCTGAGACGCCTGAACAGGAGCGCTTCTGCCTCCTAGGAGTGCCGCCCGTCTGCCAGCAGCACGTCCTCCAGACCCTCAATTCTCAACGAAGAAGATCGCCGACGACCCACGCCCACTTCACCACTTCCACACTTCACACACATACCATACCCCTATTTTTTTATAATCTGTAAATACTACCTTATTTTCGTAAATATATAATTATAGTTTATAACCTCTTCCTGTTTTCTTTTTTTTTTGTTTCTATTTATTTTTCCCTGCCCGACAATTGGTACATAAAACAGGTACACAATTTAATCATTTTCTGTATTAAACAAGTTAACAGTTTTTAATTCATTCAGTCATGTGATGAATGGTTACATAATAGCAATAATTTAAAGGACATTGGGCAAAAATGTATGGACGCTGCACCCACATCCGCCACGGCTTAAACTACATTTATTTGAAAGGTATTATAGTCATGATCATCTGTGCCAAAGCGCATCAAATTCCATCCCGGGAGTCTTAAGTTATTTTAAGTTAAATAGTTATAAGTACTATAACGACCGAACATTAATGAAAACGGGAATTAATTTAGTTAGTTAGTTCGAAACTACATTGGGGGCTCAGTTATGATGAGAGTCCTTTACAAGGTTCAAGGGTGCCCCCTTATGTTATTCTTCCGCACTAGAGTAAATCCAAAAACCCCGCATGGGTTGGGGTTTTTTCAAACATTCTGTTCGTTACAGTAAATTGTCTTCTTTGTAAAACGGAGCGACCACAAATCACCCAAACTTGTCCACGCTTCGGGGAAAATATGATTCCAGTTCATCCATACTAATTGACAAAACCGATAATCATGTTCCAATGTCCAAAGCGTGTTAAATAAAAAACAATCAAGTGACAGGGAGCGCACAATCACAACGAAGTAAGACGAGTGGACTATTTGCAACTGCAAGTCCTTCAACCCCCGTAAACCGTTTTGAGGTGGCTCAGTAAGTACAAGCGCAGGGTGGTCGGCGGACGTTGTCGTATATCTGGTTGTATAGTACGATATGGCATATTATTATGGTTACTAATAATATGAAATAAAGGTACTATAAAGTGAATTTATGTAGCTACTTAAATATGCCCTTGTGTCATATCGAGCCGTTACCGCCAAATTATCGTAAGCGACACTTTTGTCGAAATCTGTTTTTTGTGGAAACTAATATTTTAAACCGTAACGGACCCATCTCTGTTGATATTTCCCTATTATACCGTTATATTTATAATATAACGGTGTTCTTTTGGGCGACGTAAGCGATAATTTGGCGGTAACGGCTCGATATCTTTTGACTATCAGGATATTTTTTACGGTGTCATATCTTTTGACTCCAAGGATATTTTTTACGGTGTCATAATAAACAAGGCTAGTTTTTCATAGATGTATCGATTCATACTAATTACATTGTTGGCGGAGCTGGGTGTGTTTTGCCCATTGTCCTTTACGCGCCGTTTTTGGCCATATCTCAAAAGTTGGTTTTGTCATTTAGCCGCATTTTTAGCTTGAGGACGGCAGATTAGAACAAAATAAAGGAGCGCGAAACAATCACGTCTGTACAAGTTTTTGGCGCTATCCTGCCGAATACTTTTTCCTAATATTCGGCTATTCGGTCAGGGGCCTCGCCGAATATTCGGTATTCGGTATACTGCCGAATATACTATTCGTTGCAAGTCTACTTTAAACAAATAGTGGTATTATTGGAAAAGTGAACCTTATTACTTAGTGAATTTTAACTTTAACAAGTATTTGTGTTATTATAGACTTAGAAAAAATTGTGTTGTAGATTTAGGAACTTGGAATACTTTTAAGAAAAGCGAAGGCACGGGGAACCAATGCCCGATTTCGGTCAGAGTTCAATGTCGACGACAAACACTTAGAAATGTTTTATTTTTATTAATTTTGTGTTTGTTTGTGAGTTGGAACGAAGTTTCTTTTATCATTAACGATTGTGTCTGTTTATGAAAAAAAAAATGGTTGCCTGTAAAGTCGGTTTTACGGGCGAAGATTTTACGTGACAACGTCTTTTTCTCGGTAGAATATTTATTGATATGAATATAATTAAATTGCACAATAGGAACAAGGAATTGAATGAAAATAAGAATTGCACAAATTTTAACTATAGAAATATATTTTGTTTACTAAAACATTGTACATGTAAACTTAAACTCATCGTAACGTTACCGAGCGTTACACTTTTTCATAAGTGACTCCCAGCCGCAACCTAATTTAAGACGTTGTCACGTCAAAAATTGTTAATTGAATAACTAAATATATAAAAAATGGAGAAATTAATTCTGGAGCTTACCTAGATGCATATGGGTGGATGTGCAGGTCGGGCAAAATTTTTTTATTGAATAACAAAGAAAAGCGCTTCTTTCTCTTTCCATAGCACTATGAGCTGTATTTCTATCCCTTTTCTGGGCTAAGATAATTCCGTGCATAATGTCGGTTCTAACAGCTTTTCTAAAATCATTAGAACCTTAAGGTTTCATTTTCACTTCCTTCTCTCTGCGTCTACATTGCTGTATTTTTCTTTTGGTGGTTTGAAAATTTGGCCCTTATGCTTAAAAAAATATTCGCACCAAGGCTACGTAAAAGAAGTCATGCCTCTATGGTTCAAGCATTGATTTAAAACATTCATCGTAAGTAAAGTTCCGATATTATACCTCTAAGATTCCTTTAATAACTTTAAAACGGTTGTAGATATACGACTTTATGCCTTTTGTTTCAGTAACTTTGTAAATGCATTGGTGGGCCAATGTAAAAATAAATCGTTATGGATGCGCACTATTCAATATATGGCGCCAAAAAATTAGCGACATTGGGCATTATCGGCCACGGCATATCCAATGACTAACACTGAATTAGTTTAAGTCGTATGTCTGGCCGTCTGTCACTTTGCTCCTTGCACGCATTGTTTGTTTACATTTCGGTGTTTTTGGAACGAAATTTCCTTACGGCAGGCTTGGAGGGATAGGGATTTTGCTGCGCGACCGAACTGAAAAAAATGTGATAGTAAAACCGTAAGAAAAAATGCGTGGAATAAAACCGTTAAATGAGACGGGCGCAGGCGCGACGAAGTTCCTTACGGCAGGAGAGAGAGCGACGAGGGTGCATCACTGAAATATTGTGATACTACACCAACAGTGAATATGTGTGAAGTTATAGGGGGTGGTAGAGCAACAAGGGTGCATCACTGAAATATTGTGATATTACACCAACACTGAATATGTTTGAAGTTATAGGGGGTGGTAGAGCGACGAGAGTGCATCACTGAAATATTGTGATACTACACCAACAGTGAATATGTGTGAAGTTATAGGGAGTGGTAGAGCGACGAGGGTGCATCACTGAAATATTGTGATACTACACCAACAGTGAATATGTGTGAAGTTATAGGGGGTGGTAGAGCGACAAGGGTGCATCACTGAAATATTGTGATATTACACCAACACTGAATATGTGTGAAGTTATAGGGGGTGGTAGAGCGACGAGGGTGCATCACTGAAATATTGTGATATTACACCAACACTGAATATGTGTGAAGTTATAGGCGGTGGTAGAGCGACGAGGGTGCATCACTGAAATATTGTTATATTACACCAACGCTGAATATGTGTGAAGTTATAGGGGGTGGTAGAGCGACGAGGGTGCATCACTGAAATATTGTGATACTACACCAACAGTGAATATGTGTGAAGTTATAGGGAGTGGTAGAGCGACGAGGGTGCATCACTGATATATTGGAACGAAAGTTCCTTACGGCATGCTTGGAGGGGATAGGGATTTTGCTGCGCAACCGAACTGAAAAAAATGTGATAGTAAAACCGTAAGAAAAAATCCGTGGAAAAAAGTGCGTGGAATAAAACCGTTAAGTGAGACGTGCGCAGGCGCGACAGTCGCATACACAAGCGAGTTTGCAATTTGTGTCGATTCTACATTAGCCGAAGGAACTTCGTTCCTACCTGGTGTCCCACGACACCACATCATTTTTTTGTTTTACTTTCGGTCTATTGATGTTTTGTGAAGTGAGAGACACTGAGAAACCTATATCTACTGCAAGTACAATGATCTGCTGACTCTTTTGAAATGAGTTCCAATGGAGTTTCATGTCTACTATAGAAATTTTACTCATAACGGAAATATTCCTGACTTTCCAGCAAGTGACTAATTAATATACACTTGGCGTCAAAAAAATTGTACCTCTTAGAAAATCATTTTCAAATGTCATAAACTTTTAATATGCACATGTAGTCACAATAATAATGATTTTATTTAAAAAGGTTACTTAATTGACTTAATAAAAAACATTACTTTTCATTATCAAATAAAACCTAGTGCAACAAATAATATGTCACAATAATTCGATGCAAATTTTGCTACCGTGAGAGTCGCTTGTTGCGTTTCCTTGCATAGGTCTATAACACAGTCCACACGGAGTCAACGCACAGATTTTACTGAAGAAAAATCACCTCGAAGATGGATACCACAGCTGATGAAGCCGCTCAAGTATTTGCACTACGGCAATTAGGGATGCGGCAGTGTGATGTTGACCGGCAACTGAACCTGAACCGTTTTTCCGTTCGAAAAGTATACCAGCGCTTTATAGAGACTGGTGGCTATATCCGGTGACATGGGTCCGGTAGACGTCGCTGCACTTCAGATAGAGACCACCGTTGAACAGGTCGTCTCTGTCGAACTCTGAGAAATCGTCTCTCTAACGATGTCGAGTTGTAACAGCAGCTTCAGGCAGTTCGTAGACGCACCGCGAGCGTCTCTACGGTTAGAAGAAGACTGAAGGAGAATTGATAGCGGCCCACAGAGCTGCTACGTGTCCGAAATTGACAGTAGCGCATCGGCGAGCCCGCTTACAGTTTGCTCGTGACCACGTCCATTGGACCCTTGAGCAGTGAAGAGCTGTTCTTTTCTCAGACGAGACGCGAGTGTGTCTTTTCTGCAACGATCGACGGAGAAGAGTATACCGGAGGCAGGTTGAATTTTTGCGGAAGCCTGCATCCAGGAGACGGTGGAATATGGGGGCGGGACCTGCATGTTCTGGACCTGTATGTCGGCTGCCGGCAAATATCGGCCTTGTCTGCGTTTCTCGGACTAAAAGTACTCGCGGACAAGGGTCGCTGACTGCTCGCCGCTATATCACAGAGATCCTAGAAGTGCATGTGGTCCCCTTTGCTGAATCTTTTGGCGAGGGGTTCACATTAATGCACGACAACGCCCGCGCCCACACGCAGCTATCGTGAGTGACTTCTTACAGAGGTCCCAAATCTCTGTGATGCAGTGACCAGCGAGAAGTCCGGACCTGAATCTGATAGAGCACCTCTGGGATCATCTTAAACGCAAGGTTCGATCTCGGGATCCAGCTCATTCGACTCTACAGGAGCTCCAAGACGCGGTGATTGAATAATTCCCCCCCTAGCCCATTCTTACACTAGATCGGAGGTAGGGGGATAGAGTGGTAACACTATATCTTAAGGAAATTTTAAGATACTTTTTGTACATTTTTCTTTGTAAATTATCTGTTGTAAATAAGGACTTAATTAAGGATTTTTATTTATTTTTTTCATTTTGATGTTGTTTGTATAGTTTTAATTAAATAAAAAGTTAAATTTAATGGTTTTTGGATACTCCTTTTTGTTACCTTTCTAATGATACACAACACTATTCTCTAAATAAGGTTTAAGAATTTTTAAAGGTGCAACTTTTTTCAAGCCGTATGTTATACGCCAGTAAATAGATGAATAATTAAATATTTTAATTTTCTCTCATTTTCTTATCTACTATATAAAAATAAGTCGGGTTTTCCTTCCTGACGCTATAACTCCAGAACGTACGAACCGATTTCCACGGTTTTGCATTCGTTGGCTCCGTGAGGTTTATAGCAAAGAAAATTCAGGAAAAATAAAAAAAAAATCGTTTTCTTTTAATCACAAAACGAAATGTTACATAAAACGAAGCTATCTGGTGGCGAAACGGAGTTCGCTGGGTTTGCTAGTTATTACTAAATTAATAATTATCGTTTATTTATGGAATAGTTTTTTTTTGTTAAGAGATGTCCGACTTTTTGCCTAGAGAACCACAGTTAATAAATGAACACAATAAAGTCGCATTTGGACATTACTCACATTAAATTACAAAAATTGGAGGCATAGAGCCGTATGGGCACATACAAATCAGTTGAACAAATACATTGAATAATTATAGTGGCATAAAGGCGGATGTCATCATTTTTTTAAAAAAAGGTTATTTTTCACTGTTTAGAAACATTTCTTTAAAATTTTAATTATAAAGCTAGTTAGCTACTTATTTAGCTAAGTAAATGCAAAGAAAACATTTACATATTGTTTGTACTAATTGAAATAATGGCCGATAAAATTGAATTTTTATTTTATTCTGTCCTGTAAAGTTGGCAAAATCAACATCCGCCCTAATGCTTCTAAACTCTAGAATTCATTCTCAAGAAGATCTCTATACGCGGCTCACTAAGGCAAATAGTAATTTCAAAAATTGGAAAATCCAAAAGTGCATGCTTCACATGCGTATTGTATTGCAAATTGAAATATCTTTAAAGCGGTTATCAGTTCAATCATGATAAGAAATAGGGTTCATCCTCAGTATAAGTGGAAATTAATTCAAAAGGATTTATTACAATTAATTGCGTATATTTTTCTAAAACGTGCAGACAAACAAGTGCACAGACCAATGACTTCCGCAGCATACGCGATATAAGGCTATACACTATAGCCTATATTAATCAGTGATAATGTAGCATTCAAATGGTGAAAGAATTTTTAATATCGGTCCAGTACTTTTTACCCGACTGCGCAATGCAAGAGCGCGAAGCGCGCCTCGCAGACAGTATAGTTGTATAGTGTTTAACAGTCTATTTAAGTATGTATGTTCCTTTGTGGCACCAAATGCGTGGACCGATTTTAATGATTCATACGTCAATCGATTCGTCTTAATCATGGGAGTGCTACTAAAGATATCATAGTAATCAAAATTCAATACACTTAATGTGACGAAGTAAAAAAAATAAGTTGACGAAATAAGTCAAGTGGGGTATCATCGTCTAGATAATCGAAAATCATGTTTAGGTGTAAGCACCATTTTACATTTTATATGACTGTTTAGGATCTACAACGATTTAAAGGACATTGTTCAGCGTCCATACATAGTTAGCCTAAGAACCAACAATCATGAAATATGATTTTCTAGGTTCGAAATCGTAAGTAAATGACTGTAAAAATAAAGATTATTGACGGACACTTCTGAGAACTTCAATTATTAGGAAAACTAAAATCTTTTTGAGGTTGTGTTTAATAGTCAATGAAACATAGGTCAACCTATGAACTTAGTATAAACTCAGTATGAAGTGAATTAATATTACAACTAATTCATTTTATTCGGTGCGATTTTAAAGAATAACTATTTATTAGGAAAAACTTGGTTAGGTGGGAATCATGTATAAAATAAAAACTGTAATTTTGCTTCTTATTTATTGACTATTCTTCACATAATTGTATCATATTGTATATTTTATTTATTTGTATATCACATGCATATTGTGTAAATATGCAGCGTGAATGTGTATCAGGTATTCTTGAATAATTTGGCAGTATGATCCTCTCAGGATGTCGTGGCACAGGTTCACTAGCACTTGGTAATAAGGGCTCTGCTCTTGGGTAACATCGATGGCATATTAGATAGCCGAAATAGTTAAATTAAAAGAAAAAATAATTGCAAATAAACACACACAACAGGTAATCCGAAACGAGAATGCACTTTCCGGTATAATATACTACTATACTCTTTGGAATGCACGAATGCCACAGATTACTACGAATGCAAACTGCCTGCACCACAACCACAGAGTAACGAGTTTTGTGCCGACCCTTCACTTGTTTGTTTGTCATCAACAGTTTGTCCTTGTCATGCTTAATAAGCAATGAAAAGGACAGACTGATGTCATGTTTTAAAATAACAAATACAAATAGCCAAGTGAAGTGCCGGCATTAGGAAGAAAGAGTGTTTTGTTTGCAGCGCTGTCATAGATTAAACACATAAAATGGTATTTATTATCTAGATTATTTTTTAACTTTTTAATTAAGCTTACTTAACTGGAAGTGTCCGTCACAATTTAAATACTTATAAATATCGCAAAAAATAAACTAAGAATTATCATAAATGCCAAATCGGTGTTGTTTTTTAGGCCAATTGCGCTTTTAATTTCAATCTTACGTTTGTATGGATCTTTGTTACTCTTTCACCTAAAAAAGACTGAATGGATTTTAATGAAACTTAACAGTAATATAGCTCATATATGATAATAGCATATATATAATAATTTATGTAGTTATTGAGTGAATTGGCCAATATATAACAATAAGTGTCACATAAGGCGGAAAAAATCTCCCATCTGCGAGCCATTTTGGCTTGCACAGCAAAAAAAATAAAAGTTACATGAATGTAATGTAGAGTGAAAATGTATCTCTTAAATAGTTCTACAAAAAGTCCGTGACACCATTTATCTATTTTTAATGTGTAAGTCATTACCGCTAAAATAGTGAATCAAAACTAGAATATTGTTTGATATCTATTTCCAAAATGCACATTTTGTATTAACAAATTATTTTTTAGTCATCGCTAGTCCGGCTACCGCGCGCCCCGCCCCTCCTAACAGTCCGCATAATGTCCGCATTGTAAAAAAAATCCCCCCCTCCGGATTCTTAGATAAAAATGCCATTTTCTCGCTACATAAAAAAAATACTACCGTAAAGCTGATTAAATAAAGAATCCACCACAGAATATTTGGGTCTCCGTAACTCAAAAATCGATTAACTATAACGGGTAAAACTGACAAAAACGTCAATATAAAATAAACTTTTAAAATTAAACGCTTTTTTTATAATGTTCATTTGGAAAATGTTGAATTTCGTTGTACCCAAAGGATAGGAAATTTAACTACCTTTTTAATGGTACCAAAAACTTTTTTTTATTCAATCTGTATCACATTCAGTAAAGCAAAATCTAACACCCTGTCGACTCCTCACCCACCAAGGCTTCGGCCATTTCGGACGACGGAAATATTCACAAGATGGCCGCCGATCCTAAGGCTCAATACGAACTTTAATGCGTAATAGCCGAGATGGTTACTTCTATATAAAAAGAATTGAATATTTTTTTTTGATTTTAATAAATATACACCTACACTGGTATCAATTCTGACATGATTCTCTAAACCTAAACTTAAATTTGACAACAGTGTATCCTTGTTATTCTCTATACAGAATGAAAAGGAGAGACTGATGTTAAATTTAGATTTAAGTTTAGAGAATCACGCCAGAATTGGCACCTATATATATGTATATTATTTATGTATATACATATCTTATATATTAAATTCTCGTGTCACGGTGTGCGTAATTGAACTACTCCGATACGGCTCGACCGATTTTAGTGAAATTTTATATGCATATTCAGTAGGTCTGAAAATCGAACGACATCTATATTTCATCCCCCTATATATATACACACATCAAAAGTGTCTAGGGATCAACATATATTTTTGCAATAACTTTTCTCCTGATTGATATTAATTAAAATTTTCTTTAAGGATTCATCAAATAAAGTGTTTTCGTTTGTCACAGTAACGATAAACCAAGTCACCTTTGCATTAATAAAGAAATTTGCCATTTTCCTAATAAAGGGATTTTTGACATTTGAACCACTAACACAAAAGTTCGAAAAAAAGACTGAAATAACAGTTTTCTCTAAAATTTTATTGGGTAACTTAAACAATTAATAATCCGTATTTCTACCGCGAACACTAACAACACAAGAACATCGGTTTGGCATACTCAAAATGAGTTCATCCAAATCACGCTGTGGAATGGCCGCCCATGTTCGTTGCAACAACAAAAAAAGGTCTTCTTGCGACTGGATACCCTCCATATTCGGCAGAGCTCTTCTCTGTAGCATATCCCATGCATGCTCAATCGGGTTCAAGTCTGGCGACTGAGCAGGCCAGGGCAGGACATTGATGTTAGCTGCGGCGAGAGTCTGTCTTACAACTCTTGCGGTGTGCGGTCGTGCATTATCATGCATTAACTGAAATAAGGGACCGATTTGCACTTGTAGAGGAACGATGACGTCTGATACAATCGTCTCAGCATAAATTTGAGCGTTGAGGTTGCCTCTGATCCAAATCAACTCAGTTCTTCCGCCGATCCAAATACCCGCCCATACCATGATGGTTCCACCACTATAAGGATGGACTTCCTGGCAGGATTTTAATCGCTGTTGGCGTCCAGGGGTTCTCCAGTGTCGTATACGTCTTGTATCCGGTCTCATACCAAAACGAGACTCATCAGAAAAGCACACGAAACGCCATTGTTCTTCTGCCCAATTTCTGTGTTCAAGAGCCCATTGATATCGAATCCTACGATTGTGCATTGCTATAGGTGGTACCCGTAGCGGTCTTCGGGAATGAAGGTTCACTTCATGCAAGCGGTTTCTGACTGTTTGGTCGCTAATTAAGTTCCCTGAAGAGTGATGAAGCCTCACGGCTAACATCATGGCGGTTATTGTTGGAGCTCTTCGAGTTAAGATTTGAATGTATCGGTCTTGTCTCCGTGTGGTGCAGCGATACCGTCCTCCATGGCGCTCAGCCACGGTACCAGTGCTTCGGTATCGTGTCCAAAGTCGACTGATAACACTCTGACTTGTATTCAGAGCTAAAGCCACAGTACGTTGCCGGGAACCAGCTTCTATCATTCCCACGGCTCTGAGCATTTCTTCCCTGCTTAAATGACGTCGCCGCTCCATAATAACGTTGGTTTTAATCAGTAGTAGGGAAACAGTAGCACTAATAATGTCTTCAGTGCGTTGTATGTTTTTATAGGGAAAATATTGACAGCTGATTTTCATCTTTTACTCGAATTTGATTCACAGTTCCTGATTCAAATTATGAAATGCACCAAAAAGGATCCATATAAATTTATAAAATCATAAATTTATTACAAAGCCACATCTCAATCTCAAGAAATCCGCATAAAAATGCTTGATCCCTAGACACTTTTGATGTGTGTATATATATATTATCTTCATACAGATGATCAGGATGTTGGTTGCTTTCTCCTCAGTGGGCCGGCCTGTCGCAACTGTCATTAGATGCGAAATCTGAAAGACAGTTATATATTCATTAAAATTGAAATGCAAGAAAAAATCGCGTCCACAACAAAAAAATGATGAACAAACAAACCACCTCTTTCAAGCACATGAGTAAAAGTAGACCACAAAACATAGTTAAGAGTAAAAAAAGCTTGTTTTTAAGTTTTTTTAGTTATCGATGGACATAATTGAGAACTTTAAAACCCCACATATCTAGCTAGTTTTTATTTATTTGATACCCTTTAGGAAAGCATAAAAAACTTAGCATAATAAAAAAGCGGTATTGAATTAAATTGACGTCATTTTATTTATCGAGTTATTCTCAACAAGCCCTTTCATTTGATACCCATATTGTAGCAAAACATAAAAAAAGGTTTGTCCGCCATATTGGATTTACAGTGACGTTTCTTTATTTTTTGAGTTATTCTCATCAAGCCCTTAATTATGCGGTAGCATAATTGGTCAGTGCATTCGCCCGGATTGCGAAGGGTGCGGGTTCGAGTCCCGTCTGCTGCCTGGTCCGCGTGGAATTTTTTCTAGTTATATTTTCTTTAGATTTAAACATCAAGCAGTTACATGCTTTAAAAATAATAAAAATTATAACTATAAAAAAACTTTTTTGTTTCTTAGGTTTTCACGCACATCACTCATTAAATAATACTAGTTTTTTACGGGTTAATGCACGAAACTTTATTTATTTATTGACGTTTCGTACGTCGTCAGAATCAAATTTTATTTAATTTAATTAAAAAAACTTTGTTCGCCATGTTGGATTTAAAGTGACGTCACTTTATTTATCGAGTTATTCTCAGCAAGCCCTTTTATTTGATACCCATATTGTAGCAAAACATAAAAAAAGGTTTGTCCGCCATATTGGATTTACAGTGACGTTTCTTTATTTTTTGAGTTATTCTCATCAAGCCCTTATTACGAAACCATATTACGAAAATAACTTGTATGTTCCGCCATATAGGATTTAGAATGACGTCACACAGCTCACCATGCATTATCATCCAAACTACAAGTTTAGTACAAAATTTCAGCTCAATCGAGTGAAGACAACTGCTTCAAAATTGAGTTGCAAGATTCCAACCGAACAAAGATACATACAATACATACAATTTAAAAAAAAGATTAATATTTTACCAAAAACACTTTTGATAATAATTTTCGTTCCCAATCTAAATATTTACCAGATAAAAAAAGCAATTTAAAATTGTTTTCTTAGTATTCGATTGTTTGATATCAATAAACAGGCTCCAAATTGTCTTTTGTTTCTTTAAATTCTGTGTTCGAAATTCAAAAAAAGACTATTGAATGAAATTGTGAATGTGCTAGGTTCAAAACTGCATAAAAACTTTTTGCTCGACCTAATATAAAATTTTAGCTAGGACCAAACGAAACTGAAAATACAAGGTGGGCCAATAGATGTGTCCAGAAGTGTATAAAGGTATTATTAAATTATAACTGAATTGTTAATTTTGCATTATGAATCACGTAAAATATTAATTGATTTGATAAATATTGCTATGAATAGCGCCCCACGCTTTTTCAATTATATATATGTATATGTTAAATTAAACTGTAAACATTTACTCTAAGACCCTAATGAAGTTAACAGAGAGTATATTGTGTTTATTTTTGGCTTTTTAGTGCAGTAAATAAAGCGTGTTTATAGTTTTTTAATTAATAATAATTAAGTTCTCTTTACGTACTTTGTGGCGCTGTTTTTGGAACGAAGTTCCTTACGGCAGGCTTGGAGTGGATAGGGATTTTGCTGCGCGGCCGAACTGAAAAAAATGTGATAGTAAAACCGTAAGAAAAATCCGTGGAAAAAAGTGCGTGGAATAAAACAGTCGCATACACAAGCGAGTTTGCAATTTGTGTCGATTCTACATTAGCCGAAGGAACTTCGTTCCTGCCTGGTGTCCCACGACACCACATCATTTTTTTCAAGTTTCCATACAAAAATTTGACATTGACATTTCGCATTCGCAAACTATTCGAATTCGATATTGGTTCGTGCTAGGGGTACAGATCTTGTTGAATGCATGATGAACATTAATTTATAAAGAAAATATATAATGTTTTGACGTGACAACGTCTTAAATTAGGTTGCGGCTGGGAGTCACTTATGAAAAAGTGTAACGCTCGGTAACGTTACGATGAGTCTCTCGTGTTAAGTTTAAGTTTACATGTACAATGTTTTAGTAAACAAAATATATTTCTATAGTTAAAATTTGTGCAATTCTTATTTTCATTCAATTCCTTGTTCCTATTGTGCAATTTAATTATATTCATATCAATAAATATTCTACCGAGAAAAAGACGTTGTCACGTAAAATCTTCGCCCGTAAAACCGACTTTACAGGCAACCATTTTTTATTTACTTAATACAATGACGTATTATGATGTATTTCTTAGATATCTATACATATATATAAAACTCAAACGCACAGCCCAAACCACTGGACGGATCGGGCTGAAATTTGGCATGCAGGTAGATGTTATGACGTAGACATCCGCTAAGAAAGGATTTTGATCAATTCTACCCCCAAGGGGATAAAATAGGGAATGAAAGTTTGTATGAAACTTTGTCAATTTTAAACCGATCAGGCTGAGACTTTGCTTGCAAGTATAAGAAGAATCATAGATGAATTTCATTGTGTATAATACAAGCCTGAGAACAAAAACTGTAGTCTACACTTCAGCTCTACACCGAAGCGAAGCGAGGGCAGGCCACTAGTCATATATATTATATAGAGGCATCGCATTTGTGATACTCCTGGTGTTGCAAGTGTCCATGGGCGACGGTGATCACTTACCATGCCGTCTATGCCCCCTAACATTAAAAAAAAAACAGCGACGCGATTAAAGTAAGTTATGCTTGCTCTGCAGATATATAAAACTAGCAAACCAGTGAACCAAATGTTCACCAAAACCTGATTTAAAACAAAAATGTATTTAATTAATTGAGAACTTCGGAGATTTTGTGTGGTTTCGTTTGAAATTCGTGATTTCTCGAAAACCGGAAGTGCTACGTTACTCAAATCCGGTTTGTAGTCTTATCAGACTATTCTTAACTTATAACTTAAATATTCTCTTTATCTATCTCTTACGGTTTGGCCGCTGAAACAGCACCACAGACGGACGGACTTGTCTAATAGATAAGAGATAACTATACGCGACTCGTACACACTATAACCTTTTTCGTCAAATTAACTCGGGTGAAACCACAGGGAACCTCTAATTCTGACTTCGATCAACAATTTATAGACAACGTGTTACATTCAAAGTCAATGCTAAAAACTGTCCGCATAAGTTTAAACTTATGCAGTTACATTCGATTCCCAGTGAACAATGATAAATGTTTAAAACAGTTTAAGTTGAACCAAATAACAACTATCTCACAAAGGAATAAGGTTACAAATAACAAAATGTTATTTCGAACATACGACCTTTTATCTTATACAACGAACTCTTATTTCTTTTAGAAAATATATTTGATACTTGAAATGAAACAAATTAAAAGGAAATGTTATTTCGACCTTATGACCCGCAAAATTAAATATTATTACCAGTTATTGGTCAGCGAGTTACCTACTTTGTTTTGTATAATTTTAAAAAAAATATTTAAACAAAGAATAAAACCGACTTCAAAATCGAAAATGGAACTAAAGAGTAAAAAATAATATCTGGTTCATGATTTGGACGTCGGGCGGGTCAAGATTGAAAGACGTATTGTTACCGATCGGAAACGAAAATCTATTTAATGTTTCAATCTAGACCCCGCCCGACTTCAAAATCATGAACCAGATATTATTTTTCACTCTTTAGTTCCATTTTCGATTTTGAAATAGGTTTTATTTTGTTTATTTTTTTTTTATTTCATCCATTTTAGTGAAAATTACATCGTCCAAGTAAACAATAACACAATTGACGGAGAAATCGGTGGAGATTTCGGTGCATAAAAAACATCGTGGGTGCCTTTAAAATTTGAAGGTTTCCATTGATTACCCCGGATTCCACCATCAGATCCTGTCATGGTTCCAATGAGACCACATCGGAAGTGCACTCATTCGAATAAAAAAAGAATTTTGGAAATCGGTCCTCAATTTACGGAGAAAACGGTGAACATACATAAAAATATATATATACTAGCGGCCCGTCCCGGCTTCACACGGGTGTCTTAAATATTATGTAAATAAGTGTAAATATAATGAATCAGCATTTATATCTAGAATACAAAGAAAAATTAACAACAAATAAACAAAAGGAAACAGTGGAAGAGCTTTTCACTATATAACGAAAAAACAATTTTACAAAAGCTACACAAACAAATTTGAAGGACGTAAATTCAATGAAAGAAAATTCAGTTCCACACGCATCGCTTAGGGAATCTCAGTTTTCATTCTACGGCATTCAATTTTCGATTTTTTTAAATTTTCGAATGCTGCTTACGTCACGTTCTATTGTGTCTTGCGCTTGTTCTTTTTTTATATTGTATTGGTTCTCAAATGAGAAAGTCTGAAGCCACTTATTTTATAATTATTTATATAGGTATTACAATGTCACCATCAGTATATTGAATATCTATAGAAATACCTACTATATAGCTGACCCAGCGAACTTCGTACCGCCATAAAAAATATTGGTTGGTAGAAGGGTGAAAATTTAGAGTTGTATGTATTTTTGTATGATGATGGTCCAAAAAAAATTGTTTAAGTAGTCCCTTAACATTTAGGGGGGATGAAAAATAGATGTTGTCCGATTCTCAGACCTACTGAATATGCATATAAAATTTCACGAAAATCGGTCGAGCCGTTTCGGCTAATAGTTAAAACCGTCTTTATCAGTTATTAATAAAATGTGAAAAAATAATTATTGCACTGGAAATTAATAATAAATTCACGACGAGAGTAAAATTAACGTAATAGATGCACAGAAAAATTAAAATAATACTAGGCCAGTCATTAAAGCCTTAAACCCGGAAATAATTAGTAACTTGCTGAAACTTTGAGGGTTTTCGAAAGAAGTAAAATAACTTACCGGGTGATTTTGCAGCGTTCTGGGGTGTACGGAAAGGGTTAAAAAGGGGTGAAAAGTGTTTTTGTTAATAAAATTGCCAAAAAAATTAGTAACACGCTGCAAATTTAGAATAATGTTGTTTTTACCGTTTTGTAACGTGTATTAAATTTGCAGCGTTTTGCAATATACGGAACATTGTTTATTATTAAAAAAACAAGTGCAAAAACGGGTTATTCGTCAATATCTCGCGACTGGCTGGGAAAATAGAAAAAGTTCCTAATACAAAGTCGTAGAAAATTTTATTTCCTACAAAAAAGGTAGCAACATATTTTCGCGTATCTCCCATAGTTTTTGCACAAAATGCAAAAAAGGTGCAAAATAATAAAAAAATAATAATATATTGATACTCGTTTTTTTCCATTTTAAAACGATCCTACGGGTCAAATTCAAAAATCATCACTTACTGTAATATTAAAGGACAAGTTTTCGGTAGTCCACTGAAATGAAAAGTGTCTACCGAAATGGTAAAAAAATTACCACCGAAATGATACAGCCAAGAACATCGCCTTTGTAATAGAAGGGTTCCCTACTTTGAATCTAATTAAATTTCCTTATTCTTAAAGTAAATATCCTGTGAGGTAGGTATCCCACGTTAATTGGCTTGACTGTTTGAATTTTACCAGATATTTTAATTTTACTAGATGTAGTAAAAACTAACATATCTAAGTCGCTTTTTGCAAAAATATATATATATATATTATATAGTATATTTGCGTTATATTTGAGGCTAGTAAAACGATATACTGAATTCAAATTTGTTTTTACTGAATAACTTTTATTCGATGCTTTATAAATTACTTCAGCTAAAATCGATTATCGGTGCTTACTCTTTTCTTCCACTGTAATTTATTAGCGTTAGTCATCGTTAGTTTAAAATGAATGCTTCAGCTAAAACCAGCTATCTATGTTTAACCGTCTCTTCCGTACACAGATCGCGCGCTAGCGAGAGAGTTGCTCACTTTTCATTGTTGAATCGCGCGCTGGGCAATACTGTTATTCTTATGTTTAATGAATACGAATAAACATTACTGGGTGAACTATTCTGCGTATTTGGTTTAAAATGATAACTGCTAGGAAAGATGACGAAAAATAAACTTGATAAAAAAAATCAATTTTACTATATGATTATTTAATTTTATCATGTTTTTTATTTCATCATTTTCGGCGCAAAATTTGCGTTTACAACATATATTTGCAATATGTATTACCATTATCATATAATAAAATTGATTTTTTTTTTAAATGAAATGAAAAAAAGGAATAATAAATAAAAATATGCCCGAAACTACTATAAATAATACTAATTAAATCCCAATGAAGCATATAGGGGTTAACCCCCAAGTAAAAAAAAATACACGGCATTCCTCAGAGTGGCAGTGCAATGTGCTGATTTATGATTTTGATTTTTTTCCTTAGTTAAGTAGGTACTTCTCAACCTTGGCAAAAAGAATTAATGAGTAATGGGTTCTTTTCCATAAAATAAAAAATACGAAGTGGCATTTTATCATCATGGCGACCTGTCCTGAACCTAATTCCTCTCGTAAAATTACTTCTTCTGTAGTTACATTTATTTTTTGGATTGAAATAAACTTTTATATGTATCTATACTTCTATACTAATATTATAAAGAGGAAAAGTTTGTATATAAGTATGTTTGTAACAAAATGGCTCAAAAAGTACTGGACCGATTTTAAAAATTCTTTCACCATTTGAATGTTACATTATCACTGATTAATATAGGCTATAGTGTATTTACAAAAAAGTTAGGGTTCCGTATGAAAACTTCGATAATGTAACCCAACGTGTATAAAATATACCAAAAAATAGCCTTATATCGCGTACGCTGCAGAAGTCATTGATAATAGAGCAAAGTGTTATACCAAAGTTTTATAGAAGATACCAATATCTACAAAAAAATCCGGGATACCATATATCTAACTGTTACAGTTATGTCACAACGAGAGGTCCCCTGCGGTTTCACCTGCGTTAATTTAAAGAAAAAGGTTTATAGTGAGTCAAACTTAAAATATGCACATAGGCTGTCGTGGACTTTTTTACAGAACTTTTAAAGGGGGAGAATTCCGTCAGACATGGTTTTTGTGTAACTTTAACCGTTTACCCAGCGCAAGCAACGGAATTTCACAAATGGAACATTTTTACCCGTCTTTGCAACATTTTTCATCGATGTTCCGCTGCTACTGGTCGTAGCGTGGTAATATATAGCCTATAGCCTTCCTCGATAAATGCACTGTCCAATACAAAAATATTTTTTCAAATCAGAACAGCTTAACAATTTTGCATTCGGTAAAACGGGTCCTAAACGGATCTGTGTACAGAAGAGACGGTTAAACATGGATAGCTGGTTTTAGCTGAAGTATTCATTTTAAACTAACGATGACTAACGCTAATAAATTACAGTGGAAGAAAAGAGGAAGCACCGATAATCGATTTTAGCTGAAGTAATTTATAAAGCGTCGAATAAAAGTTATTCAGTAAAAACAAATTTGAATTCAGTATATCGTTTTACTAGCCTCAAATATAACGCAAATATGGGTGATTCTCAGTTAAGAGGTATGTTCGACGGTCTAAAATCTTAATAATTTCAATTAACTAAATGTGTTCTAAATTGTCACTCAAAATTGTATTCTAAATGTGCATAATTTACTTACAATAACAGCACAAAGAGGAAAACTATCTCTCCCCTGGGTTGTCCCCTAGCCGTTTTTTTTTTGTAAATCAGTGATTTTGAGTCCATTGAAATTTAATTATTACTTTTCTATCGGTAATAACATGAACTCTGATAACTTAGTTACAGTATGTAACCATTAAATTCATTTATATTTGCACTTTTTATAAAAAATATTAATCGCAAACTGTGTCTTCCGAATTTCGTGTCTCACCCCCTGGCCTTAGGTTTAGTTTGAAAATCGTAGTTGTTTACCATAGTCTGTGGTAGTTTTGACCTTAAAGACACCGAGTGTCACGTGAAGTTAGCAGCAAGCGCTGCACAAGCCATCCGCGCGGCAATTTTTATGGCCATTTACGCAACGGTGCTCGATGAGTGCAGCCGTGTTGAGTGATCGAAATATTTACCCTGGTGTTTTTTTTTTCATATTTATGTGTTTAAATACTACAATATCTATATACATTTATTTTAAATAGTGCTGCAAACCTTTTATTTATTTGTAATCTTTGTAAAATTAGTACTTTTACGGCAAGTTTACATTTTTAACGAAAATGTCTCTCCCCTGCCATATTTCCCCTGGCTGTTATGGTGCTAGGCTACTAACAAAACTATAAAAACGATGCAATAGCTCAATAACAGTAATGATAATTTATTAGAGGATGTACAATTACATATAATTTTAGATAATTGTTTAGCTTTATATCGTTATTCCACTAAAATCTGATTGCATGGATAAGTACTTTACATCCTAATATGCGCTCTAAGCGTATTGCAATAAAGTTCACCTTGTCTCTACCCTGTGCTCAGTATCTCCCCTGGTGTCTCGTAAAACGAGAATAAATAAAAAAAATGACTGATCATCTTAAAATCATATTAAAATCACCTGTCTTGATAAAAGTAGTGGTATAGTTATATAAATATCGACACTTTTTGCTGTGCCACTGCTTCCATACAACCGATTACCTCTTGACTGAGAATCACCCATATACTATATAATATATATATTTTTGCAAAAAGCGACTTAGATATGTTAGTTTTTACTACATTTAGTTAAATTAAAATATCTGGTAAAATTCAAACAGTCACGCCAATTAACGTGGGATACCTAATTTTAGAGGAATAATCTCACAGGATATTTACCCTAAGAATAAGAAAATTTAATTAGATCCAAAGTAGGGAACCCTTCTATTACAAAGGCGATGTTCTTGGCTGTATCATTTCGGTGGTAATTTTTTTACCATTTCGGTAGACACTTTTCATTTCAGTGGACTCCCGAAAACTTGTCCTTTAATATTACAGTAAGTGATGATTTTTGAATTTGACCCGTAGGATCGTTTTAAAATGGAAAAAAACGAGTGTCAATATATTTTTTTTTTTATTATTTTGCACCTTTTTTGCATTTTGTGCAAAAACTATGGGAGATACGCGAAAATATGTTGATACCTTTTTTGTAGGAAATAAAATTTTCTACAACTTTGTATTAGGAACTTTTTCTATTTTCCCAGCCAGTCGCGAGATATTGACGAATAACCCGTTTTTGCACTTGTTTTTTTAATAATTGTAGTGTACCTACATATAAAGAAATTGTTATTTTGTTTAACTTAAATTTTTGTTATTGTATAATTTATGTTCAAAGTAAAAACTAAAACACTTATTATAAAATACTATATCAGTGTCTTTAATAATTATGTAATTTAAATATAGTGTTAAAAATGTAATGTGTAAAATTGTTAAATATAAAATGTATATTTTGGTACACAAGCGGACAGACGTATTTTGCTTGCGCATAGATATTCTTCTGCGCGGACGCAGGCCGCGGCCGCTTGAACCGGTCTCAGTGGGCGGGGCCTCAGCACCACTTGTTCCTGCGCGGCCGCCGCAGTCAGATCTTAGCCTCTGCTTTGTACGCTTGTCGCTTGTTCTTTCACTGTACCTAACGATCTCGACTACTTATCTACGTCTTGCTAAGCTTGAATGCAAACTGTTAAGCTAGTAGTAATAGTTAATGCGCTGTATTTTATCTCCGTACTTATGCATTGTGCACCTTCCATCTTGCATCAAGAGTGTTTATATATTTGATTAGGATCATATTGTGTAAACAATAAATTGTGAGTACATTGAACTGTGTTACACTCATTTGACACCAAGAAACTCACGCATCATCCTATAACTGGTGACCCCTATTGAGCACATCATGAGTAATACGGAGAATACGACCGTTAGTGAGCATTTGAATTCGGCAAGCGACGTAAACCGAGTGAGTGTGAGAATACCTCCGTTTTACCCAGAGAAACCGGCGTTGTGGTTTGCACAACTGGAAAGTCAATTTTATCTGGCGAGTATTACGACAGACACTACGAAATTCCACTACGCGATCAGCCAGCTGGACCCGGTCTACGCGTCAGAAGTGGAAGACATAATATCGGCACCGGCAGGACCCAACAAATATGAGCGTCTAAAAGCGGAGCTGATCAAACGATTGTCTGCGTCGAGGGAGAAAAAGGTGAAGCAGCTCCTAGTTCACGAGGAACTTGGTGACAGGAAACCTTCCCAGTTCCTTCGCCACCTCCAACACCTAGCAGGCCCTGATGTCCCAGAGGAATTTCTGAAGACCATCTGGACGAGTCGATTACCCAGCAGCACGCAATCCATTATTGCGTCCCAATCAAAGGCGTCCCGGGAAGAAGTAGCAGAGCTGGCGGACAGAGTGCACGACATCGTCCCGCCCAATCCCCAAGTCGCAGCCGCATCGGTTCGACCTGGAAGTTCCACCGAGCTGTCCAGCCAGATTGCGGAACTCACACGGCAGGTCCAGTCGCTGCAGTCTAAGGTCGAGAGGATGTCACCGCCCCGGTCCCGAGGAAGATATACCACCAACAGCCGATCCCGCGAAAATTCTCGGTCTACCCGCTCCCAGTCGAACTATAGGAAATTTCCGTTGTGCTGGTATCATGCCAAATTTGGGAATAAGGCAAGTAAGTGCGTAAAACCTTGTGATTACTCGGGAAAAGCATAGGGCAGACGGTTAGTGCGACTGACGCCTGTCCAAATACCGGTCGCTTATTTGTAACGGACGTTCGTACAAAAGTACAATTTTTAGTAGATACTGGCAGTGACATTTGTGTTTTCCCCAGAAAATTAGTCAGCAAGCATAGTCACAAAACCAATTTTGAACTTTGCGCAGCAAATGGTTCAATAATAAATACGTACGGTTACGCAAATTTTGTTTTGATCATAGGCTTGCGCCGTGACTATGCTTGGCGATTTATTATTGCAGACGTAACGCGGGCGATAATAGGTGTTGATTTTCTGTCCCATTATAATTTAATTGTTGACGTTCGGAATAAACGCTTAGTAGATGCTAATACTACGCTTTGCACCTCGGCTTTGCTTGCTAAAACACCTGACATTTTTTCCGTCAAGGTAGCATCTGGTGATACTGATTATCATCGCATACTAGCTGAGTATCCCGACATCACTCGCCCTTCTGGCTTGCATAACACCACAAAACACAACACCGTACACCACATACGCACAACACCTGGACCGCCTGTAGCTTGCTCACCTCGTCGATTGGCACCTGATCGGCTTAAAATTGCTAAGGCCGAGTTCGAGGCCATGTTGCAGATTGGCACCTGTCGTCCTTCAGAGTCTGCGTGGTCTTCTCCCCTACACCTTGCACCGAAGAAAGGCGACGGCTGGCGACCATGCGGTGACTACCGGATGCTGAATGCCAGAACCATCCCGGACAGGTACTCCATCCGACATATCCAGGACTTTGATTACAACCTCTCCGGTTGCACGGTCTTTTCAACCCTGGACCTAGTGAAGGCCTATAATCAGGTTCCCATAAACCCCAGCGATATCGAGAAGACCGCTATCACAACGCCGTTCGGCTTATACGAATTTCCGTATATGACATTCGGACTTCGTAATGCCGGACAGACGTTTCAGCGCTTCGTCGATGAGATGCTGCGAGGGCTCGAGTTCACCTACGCGTATATTGATGACATCTTGGTCTACTCAAAAGACCAGAAGACCCACGAAGACCATCTTCGCCAAGTGTTCCACCGGTTGAAACAGTACGGTATGGTCATCAACACGACTAAATGTACGTTCGGCGCCTCTGAGGTTACTTTCCTGGGCTATCACGTGTCTGCTGCTGGTGTCAAACCACCACTAGACAGGGTGACGGCTATTAAGAGCTTTCCCGTCCCCAAAACTGTTAGAGAGTTACGTAGGTTTCTTGGCATGGTGAATTTTTACCGCAGGTTCATCCCCCACGCAGCTCAACATCAGGCACCCTTGAACGCTCTCCTAGTCGGGTCAGTAAATGGAAACCACCCCGTTCATCTGTCTGCTGCTGAAATGAACGCATTTGAAGCGTGCAAAGACGACTTGTCTCAGGCGACAATGCTGATGCATCCGGATTGCAAGGAAAAGTTGGCCTTGATCACGGACGCATCAGATACCGCAATTGGTGCAGTACTGCAACAGTCTAAAGGTGACGCTTGGCAGCCGCTTGGATTCTTCTCGCGTAAGTTGTCACCGTCACAGACCAAATATTCACCATACGATCGCGAGCTCTTGGCCATATACGAGGCTATTAAGCACTTTCGGCATATGATCGAGGCGCGGGATTTCGTGATTTACACTGATCACAAGCCCCTTACATTCGCTTTTCACTCTCGAAAAGAAAATTGTTCACCCAGGCAGTTTCGGCATTTAGACTTTATAGCCCAATTTTCTACAGACATCAGGCATATCTCAGGCAAAGACAACGTGGTGGCCGATACACTTTCTCGTGTCGATGAAATTGAACAGCCTATCGACATGGAGAAGTTAGCCACCATGCAAAGTTCGGATACTGAGCTTAATACGCTCATAAACTCGGATAACACTTCTCTTTGCCTTGAGAAAGTGAAGCTGCCTGGTACGAACCTGGAGGTGTTTTGTGATGTGAGGGGTAACAAAAAGCGTCCGTATGTCTCAAAAGACATGCGCCGCCAAGTGTTTGATAGCCTCCATTCACTGAGTCACCCAGGTGCAAGGGCTTCGGTCAAGTTGGTCAGTGATCGCTTCATATGGCCTGGTATCCGACGCGACGCGCAAGGGGTGGGCACGTGCCTGCTTAGCTTGCCAGAGATCCAAGGTCACACGGCATGTCTCATCACCAGTTGGCAGTTACAGTCTACCGTCCGCCAGGTTCAGGCACATACACATAGACCTGGTTGGACCACTGCCAATTTCCCAAAGGTTCAGATACTGTCTCACAGCCGTTGATCGTTTCACGCGATGGCCAGAGGCAATACCCTTGCAAGATATAACAGCAGAGACGGTCGCGAAAGCACTGCTCAGTGGATGGATTTCCCGGTTTGGTTGCCCCACAAAAATTGTCACTGATCGTGGTAGGCAATTTGAGTCAGCACTCTTTAAGTGCTTATCAGATATTGCTGGATTTCAGCACCGACGAACCACTGCCTATCATCCGTCATGCAACGGATTAGTGGAAAGGTTCCATAGGCAACTGAAAGCTGCCATAACCTGCCACTCTAGCAGCAATTGGGTCGAGGCTCTTCCCCTTGTTTTGTTGGGCGTTCGCAGCACCTATAAAGAAGACCTAAAATCATCTTCCGCTGAATTGGTTTATGGTGAACCATTGCGCCTACCAGGAGATTTTTTCCAACCAGATGAGGAAAGTACTGTAGATGTGTCGGATTATGTGGCACGTCTTCACTTGTTCGCAAGACAGCTGCAACCATCCCCAGCTTCACGTCATGGTTCCAAGAAGTCTCCTTTCATCTTTAAAGATCTTGCCACGGCTTCTCACGTCTTCCTTCGAGATGACGCAGGGGCCGGCTGCCTCAAACCAGCATACACAGGACCACATGAGGTTCTAGAACGAGGCGACAAGGTGTTCAAACTCGCAGTCAATGGTAAGCTGGTCACCGTGTCAATCGACCGAGTAAAACCCGCATACATACTGCGCGATCCAGACACCACAACTCTCACACCTCATCTTCCACAAACATCACATTCACACTCACCCACACTTAACACTTCACATAGCAACTTACCTGATTCGGTAGATACTACAGTCAAAACTACCCGTTCTGGTCGTAGGGTTAAGTTTCCGGACTATTATCGCCCGTAGGACGGTCTCTGGAGGGGGGTTGTGTAGTGTACCTACATATAAAGAAATTGTTATTTTGTTTAACTTAAATTTTTGTTATTGTATAATTTATGTTCAAAGTAAAAACTAAAACACTTATTATAAAATACTATATCAGTGTCTTAATAATTATGTAATTTAAATATAAGTGTAAAATTGTTAAATATAAAATGTATATTTTGGTACACAAGCGGACAGACGTATTTTGCTTGCGCATAGATATTCTTCTGCGCGGACGCAGGCCGCGGCCGCTTGAACCGGTCTCAGTGGGCGGGGCCTCAGCACCACTTGTTCCTGCGCGGCCGCCGCAGTCAGATCTTAGCCTCTGCTTTGTACGCTTGTCGCTTGTTCTTTCACTGTACCTAAAGATCTCGACTACTTATCTACGTCTTGCTAAGCTTGAATGCAAACTGTTAAGCTAGTAGTAATAGTTAATGCGCTGTATTTTATCTCCGTACTTATTCATTGTGCACCTTCCATCTTGCATCAAGAGTGTTTATATATTTGATTAGGATCATATTGTGTAAACAATAAATTGTGAGTACATTGAACTGTGTTACACTCATTTGACACCAAGAAACTCACGCATCATCCTATAATAATAAACAATGTTCCGTATATTGCAAAACGCTGCAAATTTAATACACGTTACAAAACGGTAAAAACAACATTATTCTAAATTTGCAGCGTGTTACTAATTTTTTTGGCAATTTTATTAACAAAAAACACTTTTCACCCCTTTTTAACCCTTTCCGTACACCCCAGAACGCTGCAAAATCACCCGGTAAGTTATTTTACCTTCTTTCGAAACCCTCAAAGTTTCAGCAAGTTACTAATTATTTCCGGGTTTAAGGCTTTAATGACTGGCCTATACGTATAAGTCACTGCTACGATCGATACACAAATGAAACCAAAAAAAAAATGGCCGAAAATTGTATATTGAGGAAGACAGGAGACCGGCTTCCTTCTCATCCCTACTCCGTGATGTTTGCTGGATGAGAGGTGACCCAGGTAGACATCTAGCGGGGATAACTGATCGATTGATCGTTGATCGGTTATCGACCGGTGAAGGCGGAAGATCAAATTGAATTGAGAAAAAAAAAGAAATTATTAAAAATAAGAATCGCGATGGTAAAATAGGGGTTGATTGTAAAGGGTTGAAAATTCAGGGTTATATGTATTTACTAATGTTGTATCGTAAAATTTTTTTTTTATCTAAAATTGAAAAAAATATTTAGGGGTGGATTACCCTTAACATTTAGGGGGATGAAAAATAGATGTTGACCGATCTGTCCCAGCGAACTTCGTACCGCCATAAAAAAATAGGAGTTGGTGGTAGAAAGGTGAAAATTTAGAGTTGTATGTATTTACTGATGTTGTATCATAAAAAAAAAATAAAAAAAATATATCTAAAATTGAAAAAAAAAATTTAGGGGTGGATTACCCTTAACATCTAAGGGGGATGAAAAATAGATTACATCCGATTCTCAGACTTACTGAATATGCATATAAAATTTCACGAAAATCGGTCGAGCCGTTTCGGAGGAGTTTAACCACAAACACCGCGACACGAGAATTTTATATATTAGATATATACAGTCGAACACAAAAACCTCCTCCTTTTTTGAAGTCGGTTAAAAAATATGATGTGTTCTTTCAGTATCTTTAAATAACATCCCTCCGTGTGGCATGGCCGTGGGATACCCTGCTTATAAACCTTAAATATTACAATACTATTTTCATATTATAATTAAAAAAATATATTGTACAGAGGTTGTTTGTAATTATGTTTTCACTTTGACTCGATAGATGGCGGTGAACGCGTCCTGATACGCGCTATGGTTTAGTTTTACTGATTTGTACATTAACTAAGTATTCACTGTATAATTCCGGCGACCATTCTCGCTCCGACCGCTTACCGTGCGCCCCGTCGCACCGCCGCCTCCTTGCTCCGTGCGCCCCGCCGCACAGCTGCCTGCTTCGAGTCGACTCGACGCGCCTGCGCTCATTTGTGAGACACAAGATTGGACCAGTGGATACCTAGCGGTGTTAACGAAACTGGTCGGCGTAGCCCCGGTACGTCTCGAGCTCTCCTGAGCTCGGAAACCGGAAGACCCGATCCCATTTGCACTTGGGCCTTCCCAAGGGTGACGGTTGTTCCCATATTCACTAGGAATATCGGAACACATCTCTTACAGCTTCAACCGACCCCCTGCCGCGGGCAGGGGAGTCCATCGGTGTCGCATAGGGTGTTAGGACCTGTGGCTTCACGCCACAGTCAGGGCACACCTACACACACTTTACACTACAACCTACACATACCTACACACACTAGACACATCACAATGGACATTACTCGTCAGGTAATGTCCCTCTTCTCCGCCCTAGGCCTCACCCTGGACGAGGCCGCCATCAGGGAGCTTGTCGCGAGAGCGCGCCCCTTGCGCGACTCTCCCGCCAGCCCCTCCCCCGAACCCCCCCGCCCCGACACCCCCTGCCTCCCCTCGAGCGCGGGCAAGCGCCCCGCCTCGAGCCCGGTTTCGACGTGCGACTCCGACTCGACCATAGTGTCGGCGTCCGACGAGTCCTTGTTCACCACGGTGGTGAGCAAGAAGAAGAAGCGGCGCTCCAAGCGCCGTGCAGACACCGCGTCTCCAACGGCGCCCCTCTCGCCTTCCGCTCTCCTGTCTCAGACAGTTGATGAGCCCTCTGTCCCTCTCACCCCTCTCACGGTCGCCCAACCGACCACCCAAACCCACCCAACACAGACACACAACACCACAAAACCACACAATAGGTGCACCGCCGCACCTATCAAGGCAAAGCCGCCGCCGCCCGTCTTCCTGCGCGACAAGGCGCAATGGGCGAAGGTCGCGGACCTGTGCAAAGCACACAACATTCATTACACACAGGCGTCGAACACTGGTCACGCCATCAAAATCACTACACCCACCATTGACACGTTCAGGAGCCTCACAAGGCTTCTGACCACAAACAAACTCCCCTATCACACTTACGCTCTTCCCGAAGAGCGCAAAGTTCGCGCGGTACTCAGAGGAGTCCCCTTCGAGCTCTCCAACGAGCTCATTCTGAGCGACCTAACCGCTCAAGGCTTCCCAGCCGAGGCAGTGCACAAATTGCACAGCCGGACTGGGAAACAATACCCGTTGGCCCTTGTCATTTTGACCTCGGTCCCGGCAGCTAGGGATATTTTCAAAGGTCCCATAACAGTCTGTGGCCTCGACAATATCAAAGTCGAGGCCCCACACCGGCGAGGCACCCCTGGGCAATGCCACAGGTGCCAATTATATGGCCACGCAGCAGCCAACTGCTCGGCGGCCCCGAGGTGCGTCAAGTGCCTCGTACCCCACCTCACCAAGGAGTGCTCCCGCACTCGTGACGCACCCGGGGCACCCGCATGCGTGCTCTGTGGCCAAGAAGGCCACCCGGCCAATTACAGGGGTTGCCCGCGGGCCCCACGCCCCAGGCCCAACACTCACACTCACACACACACAAAGCCAACCACGGCGACAAAAACACACCCACCACCACCGAACAACACCACCACAAACTTCCCGGGGCTACCCAAGGCGGCCGCCCCTCGCAGCCCGGCGCCCCCGACAGCCTGGGGACCAGCCAGGGCCCGCCCAAAACCACACCCACCACAACACACCACACCAACAACACAAGCTAAGCCAGCCCAAGACGTCTCTCTGGCCGAGGACATGGCGCTTATTCGCTCCTCGCTCAAGAGGGTGAATATCGCCGAGATCCACACTCTCGCCGCGAAGCTCCGGCTAGCTCAGACACCCCTTGAAAAGGCTATAGCTATAGCCGAACACCCCGAACTCGTTGCCGCGTTCGATTAACTTTTTAATCATTATAACACTGGAAAATAACCAGACTCCGAACACAATCAAAAACACTATACACAAAACACGCGGTGATAACTCAAACAAACACCACTGTTGTTTAAATTATGACCGCGCAAAACACTAACATAACAATCACTCAACTAAACCCCGGGCGTACCAAGCCGAAAGGCGCTTCGCTTGTATCATTTAATACGCGCAGCTTAAAATCCAACCTTAACGAAATTAAATTATTTTTGCAAGATAGGGAACCCGACTTTCTGCTCCTTCAGGAGACTTGGCTCAAACCAACTCAAATGAAGGGGCTGTCGATCCCTAAGTATAAATTAATCCGGAACGACGGTGCCAACGCGCGCGGCGGCACCGCAATTTACTATAGACGCAACCTACACTGCACACCTATACCCACTCCCGCGCTCACAAACATGGAAGCCACCATCTGTAGGCTGGCGATGACAGGACACCAGTCCTTAATCATCGCTTCAGTCTACATTAGATCAGGTACACACCCTCACCGCGCAGACTTCGAAACACTCACTTCACTAGGTACATCAGTCATAATGTTCGGTGACTTTAACTCCAAACACACCGACTGGACATGCGAGACCACCACCACCTCTGGCCGCAGATTACTACACATCACCGAGGAGCTTGGCTATGATGTCATATGTCCCTACGCGCCCACCCACTACCCAGACAATGTACAAAACCGACCCGACGTCCTGGACTTCGCGATCCTTAAAAACGTGTCGCTTCGCCTCAGCTCGATCGAAACGCTCGACGACCTGGGGTCAGATCACAGACCGGTGTCTCTAGTTCTAGGTCCCCAAGACCCACTAGACGCCCCCGCGCCCCCTAAGAGGCTATTCACCAACTGGGACGGATACCGCTCCGCTCTCGAGACCGCTTTAGACTCCCCCGAGTCCCCGTTCCCTAACTCACCGGACAGTCTCCACAGCACCGACAAGATCGACGAAACAATAGACTCTTTAACTTCACTGGTGACCGAGAAGGCGAAGGAAAACTCGCGGGAGGTTGAGCTGCCAAAGCCCAAGCTCCCGCTGGCCATCCGGAACCTTATCCAAGCCAAAAACGCCGCTCTCCGGAGAGCCAAATTATACCCCACCCCCGAGTATAGGGCTACAGCTAATCGCCTTCAGCGACAAGTTAGGTCCCAGTTAGCCGCTCTGAGACACTCCCGTTGGGAGGAACTCATGGCGGACATTACCCCATCCCATCTTGCGTACTATAGAATCGCGAAAGCGCTCCGTAGCGACGTTACCACCCACACCCCCCCGCTCACTCGCCCCGACGGCACCGTCGCCTTCGAAGACGACGAAAAATCTGAGTGTTTTGCAGACAGCATAGCGGCGCAATGCACGCCTAGTACGCAGGAATCTAACCCGCAACATATTCGCGGAGTGGAGGAGGAGGTCCGCCGGCGGGCCGCCCTTCCACTCATTGACAACCCCCTAGACCCCGTCACGACAGACGAACTCAGACAGACCATTAGAAACTTTAAGCAACGCAAGGCCCCGGGCGCCGACGGCATCTCTAACAAGGCGCTCAAGCACTTTCCCATCCAAATGCTAACCTTGCTTGCAATTCTCTTTAACGCATGTTTCGATCTGTGCTACTTCCCAGCCGCCTGGAAAGAAGCAATAGTGATAGGCATCCCCAAACCCGGAAAACCCGCGCACCTCCCCAGTAGCCATCGCCCTATTAGCCTCCTCAAGGCAATGGCGAAACTTTTCGAAAAAACCATACTGACCAGACTAAGAGAGCACCTCCTATCACCATCCGATCCAATTATCATTGACCACCAATTCGGCTTCAGAGCCAAACACTCCTGCCCCCAACAGATCCATCGCATAGTGGAGCACGCCCTAAGCGGCTTCCAACTTAATAAATATAAAACTATTGCAGTCTTCTTCGACGTCGCCAAAGCCTTCGACAAGGTTTGGCACGACGGATTAATCTTAAAATTATATCAATTAAAATTACCTGACCGCCTAGTTAGGTTAGTAGCCTCTTTTCTATCAAACCGCACCTTCCGCTATAGATACGAAGGTTCACTATCAACGCCCCGCCCACTACGAGCCGGTGTACCGCAGGGGTCCGCTCTCTCCCCCCTGCTATACACAGCGTACACCAATGACATCCCTCAGACCAAGGGTGTCGAGCTCGCTCTCTTCGCGGACGACACGGCCCTCTACTCTAGGGGAGCCAGTACCAATCAAATCATAGCCAAGCTCCAACCGGCAATCACAACACTTGGGAATTGGTTCCGCGATTGGAGAATCGACGTAAATCCGGACAAAAGTTCGGCCATTTGCTTCGATCCCAAGCGCCGCACCAAAACCATACAACACGGTGCGCGGTCTCTGCGAATGCAAGGCATAGCAATACCGTGGCACCGCACAGTCAAATACCTAGGGATCACACTAGACAAAAAACTCACCTTCCGTGCACACATCACACGCGTAGTCGCGAACGCGCGCTTTTATATGAGCCGCCTCCACCCGATGCTCGGTAAATACAGCAAAATGTCACTTCGTAACAAGCGAACGCTTTACAAAGTTTGCATACGCCCGGTCCTCACTTACGCGTCACCAGTGTTCGCACACGCGGACGAAGCGACTTTGAACAAACTTCAAGTGCTTCAAAATCGCTTCTGCCGCATAGCCACAGGGGCCCCGTGGTACGTCCGCAACGCGGATCTCCACAGGGACCTACAACTCGACACAATTCAAACACACCTCACAGAGTGCTCGGAACGGTTCTTCAAAGCTGCAGAAGAGCACTCTAACACACTCATTAGATCGGCGTCGGGATACGCTCCACACACTCCATCTCGATTCAGGCCCCGCAGGCCCAAACACGCACTCACAGCCACACACAATAAACTCACGCGCGATCTCGCGGCCCTCTTGGCCGCTGAGGATCCAACACCCGCGGTGAGTCCCCCCCGCCCCCCCCGACACAGAGAGAACCGATTCCTCTCAGTCCCCTCCCGTTTCAAGTGCACATCTGAGTGCACTTGTCCTCTAAGCGCATTTTGCGTTATTTTAAACTGTGCACTAGTTTAAACTAACGCAGCGCCGCATCATCCCCCTCTCGGGGGGTGATCGCTTCAGATGAAGCTTGTAAGGCCCTTCTGGCCATAAGCATGAATAAAGGGTGTTTTTTAGTCAGTAGGAGTCTGACATAACCTTACAGCCGGCTGTAGGGTATCCATGATGGATTTCTCACCCTCTCCCCCGCCTGGGAGGAAACAAAAAAAAAAAAAAAAAAATGTATAATTCCTCATCAAACCATATATCATACAAGTCTTTAAAAGTTTTTGGGAAGCATTTGATCTTAATATCAGGGCAAGTGCTTCAACAGTCTTACCGTTTAAATAGTGTTTAGGTACTACCTAGGTGACCGTGCGAACTTCGTGTCTTAAATGTGATTCATCAGATTCACGTAAATTGTTTTTTGAACCAAGTTACAATTAACTCCACCCATTATAAAATTACAGTCATGTAACTTTAAACAAAAAACATTGTTTTGGTTGTCCGTTATTATACATATAACCTGAAACAGATATAATTTACAGGTTGTATATTAAGTATACTCTTTTTATGTTTTAATCTCTTTATAAACTAAACATCTTTAAATATGTCATGTTATCTTTTTAACCGACTTCTAAAAAGGAGGAGGTTCTGTGTTCGACTGTATATTTTTGACTATACTTTTTACTGGTTGTCACTGAAATAAACATCATATTTACAATT
Source organism: Chilo suppressalis (assembly GCA_902850365.2). Taxonomy (NCBI): domain Eukaryota; kingdom Metazoa; phylum Arthropoda; class Insecta; order Lepidoptera; family Crambidae; genus Chilo; species Chilo suppressalis. Next base: position 10,440,955 of record OU963921.1, read on the forward strand.
TAACGTGTTTAATTAATATATATATTATATCATTTGTATGGCTACAGGAAAGTGTTACATTTCTTGGTCATAGGATTGATAAATATGGCTAACAACACCCCACTGATGAGCGAATTGGAGCAATACAGAAAATACCTATACCAAGAAATGTATTAGAACTAAGATCTTTTTTAGGTTTTATAACATGCTAGTGGCCCGCCCTCGCTTCGCTTCGGTATAGAGTTGTAGTGTAGACAAATATCTCTTCATAAAATTATAAACCTTCAGTGAAAATTAGACATACTTACTAATATCATAGCTGGAGTTTCTTTTTGGTTGAACGCGCTAATCTCCTAAATATAATGCGATTCAACTAAGAATAGGACCGACTGGGCGCCATATTGTGTTGTCATAGTTGTCAACTCAAACCAAATAGGTATGAATAATCATGCACTATTACTATGTCACATACGGACATGCATCCTTTATGTAAACGAAAGTTTGAAATCGAGTTTCTGAACGCAACTTATTGGTTGACGATTTAGGTTATTAACCATTCATGGCCAAAGCTCAATAAGGGAAAAAAAATATCAACCAATATTAATTATCAATATTTGTTATTGTTTGGTGTTTCTTTTTATTGAAGTTTACTCCTTAAGTATCGATTTGCATATATAAGGGGCCCGGTATGAGAAAAATGTGAGGAGTAAAATCTATCGATGAATGACCTCGTTACGTTTTTGGTGCGCATCCGTGTTCGAGCTAGGGACACGAAAAAAGTATCGATACTTTGTGGTATCGAGTACTTTTCCTTTCGATACCGATACTTTTGTACTCGATACTTTGTATTCGATACTTTTACTAAATGAGTACTTTTTGGCAAGTATCGATACCTTTAAAAATTTGGATAAGCGCCTCATATTGATGGCAACGCCATCTTGTTAAATCATAGTAAACCTTCTAAAACGTTCCATAGGGTATTTGACAAATTTTAGGCAACGATCTCACGTTATTGACTAATGTTTATGGAGTCCGTAAAAAGCGGATATTCATCATTCTGTCGTGTATTTCAGTGAAAATAACCAAATCAAAAACTCCATTTTCAAGTTGCCGCGAAAACGTTTCTCTGGACAATATGGCGTCTTACTAGTGTGTGACGTCACACGACTGTTATTAAAACGTCAAACGATACAATGTAATGTCACTTTGACCGGAAGTTTACTTGCGCGTGACGTCATTTTAGGCTCCGCCAATCCCAAGCGTTTTGGGTCACGTGTCAATAGATGAGAAAACTAAAATCTTTTTCGGTATTTTGGCACTTTATTTTTAATACTGTCAAATGCCCTATTGCGTTGTTATAAAGTCAGTAACTGACATATTCAAATTCTTTCCAATCTGTGACTGTGTCTGTTTTGCGCTTTGTTTTGTTTCATAGTTATTTATTTAGCGACCATATTGTTAGGAACTGTGATTGATTCGCCGTTTACTGTGCTTTTCGCTTGACTGTATTTGATTTATTCAAGTGTAACGCTATTATTCTGTCTGTGCTGTGTATACCTATTTGAAACCACCTGAAAAAAAGACGGACGTAACCTCTTCTATAATTATAATCTTGAGTGAAGCATGCCAATGGCAGCCGTTAACTACTTGTCAGATTCAAGTTAACATAAGTGGGTATAATGTTTTTTAATGATTAAAATTCAAGAAAAGTAAGTTTAATTTGAAACAAATCTGAAAAGTTTCATAATTTTAAATTGTTTAAGATTTAGATCTTTTTAATTAACATTTTAATTATGAATGTAATATTAATGAACACTTTTTTAGTGTCAGTAATCACAGCTATTTTCTTTTCATTATATAATATAGCAATTTATGAATTTACATGTCCTTTTTTTGTTTTTGATTATACGTACAAAAAAGTAAAATTCTATTGTTTTTCTTTCAATTTTAACACCGGGGGCTTGGGGGGGGGGGGGGTTGCTCATCAGGCCACAGAGGCTCCGATAAGGTCCTATGAAATGTACTCGATACTTTGAAGTATCGATACTTTTGTTTCGATACTTTGACGAGTACGATACTTTTTTACCGATACTACTCATGAGTACAGTATCGATACTTTCTATTCGATATCGTATCCCTAGTTCGAGCCAAAATGACTCTTAAATCCGAGAGCTTAGGTGCAAAACAATTAAATTGAAACTACAGTGTATTTTGTATTTTTGTTAGACCATAGATTTCTTTATTAGTTAGGCGACGTTTTGCCTATATGTAGCTCCAAACATATTTACAAGCGTGATGCAACGAACTACAGCGCCATCTATTTTGATACATATGAACTAAAATTTTAAATGCACAAATGGCGTATACATAATCGCCCACCAAGGACAAACTGAGATTTGTCCTTTCAAATATTTAATTTAACAACATGACTCTGTTATCACCCACCATGACTTAAGGTAACAAAACAAATAAAAACACTAAGATGTACAATAACTTAAAATAATATATTTCTGCACATCTGAAATTGACTATTGTAAAAAGTTTAATGTAAAATACACACATCAAAAGTGTCTAGGGATCAAGCATTTTTATGCGGATTTCTTGAGATTGAGATGTGGCTTTGTAATAAATTTATGATTTTATAAATTTATATGGATCCTTTTTGGTGCATTTCATAATTTGAATCAGGAACTGTGAATCAAATTCGAGTAAAAGATGAAAATCAGCTGTCAATATTTTCCCTATAAAAACATACAACGCATTGAAGACATTATTAGTGCTACTGTTTCCCTACTACTGATTAAAACCAACGTTATTATGGAGCGGCGACGTCATTTAAGCAGGGAAGAAATGCTCAGAGCCGTGGGAATGATAGAAGCTGGTTCCCGGCAACGTACTGTGGCTTTAGCTCTGAATACAAGTCAGAGTGTTATCAGTCGACTTTGGACACGATACCGAAGCACTGGTACCGTGGCTGAGCGCCATGGAGGACGGTATCGCTGCACCACACGGAGACAAGACCGATACATTCAAATCTTAACTCGAAGAGCTCCAACAATAACCGCCATGATGTTAGCCGTGAGGCTTCATCACTCTTCAGGGAACTTAATTAGCGACCAAACAGTCAGAAACCGCTTGCATGAAGTGAACCTTCATTCCCGAAGACCGCTACGGGTACCACCTATAGCAATGCACAATCGTAGGATTCGATATCAATGGGCTCTTGAACACAGAAATTGGGCAGAAGAACAATGGCGTTTCGTGTGCTTTTCTGATGAGTCTCGTTTTGGTATGAGACCGGATACAAGACGTATACGACACTGGAGAACCCCTGGACGCCAACAGCGATTAAAATCCTGCCAGGAAGTCCATCCTTATAGTGGTGGAACCATCATGGTATGGGCGGGTATTTGGATCGGCGGAAGAACTGAGTTGATTTGGATCAGAGGCAACCTCAACGCTCAAATTTATGCTGAGACGATTGTATCAGACGTCATCGTTCCTCTACAAGTGCAAATCGGTCCCTTATTTCAGTTAATGCATGATAATGCACGACCGCACACCGCAAGAGTTATAAGACAGACTCTCGCCGCAGCTAACATCAATGTCCTGCCCTGGCCTGCTCAGTCGCCAGACTTGAACCCGATTGAGCATGCATGGGATATGCTACAGAGAAGAGCTCTGCCGAATATGGAGGGTATCCAGTCGCAAGAAGACCTTTTTTTGTTGTTGCAACGAACATGGGCGGCCATTCCACAGCGTGATTTGGATGAACTCATTTTGAGTATGCCAAACCGATGTTCTTGTGTTGTTAGTGTTCGCGGTAGAAATACGGATTATTAATTGTTTAAGTTACCCAATAAAATTTTAGAGAAAACTGTTATTTCAGTCTTTTTTTCGAACTTTTGTGTTAGTGGTTCAAATGTCAAAAATCCCTTTATTAGGAAAATGGCAAATTTCTTTATTAATGCAAAGGTGACTTGGTTTATCGTTACTGTGACAAACGAAAACACTTTATTTGATGAATCCTTAAAGAAAATTTTAATTAATATCAATCAGGAGAAAAGTTATTGCAAAAATATATGTTGATCCCTAGACACTTCTGATGTGTGTATTTATATATATTTATATTTATATATATATATATATTTATATATATTTATATTTACTCTTTATTGTTATTTACAACAAATGGCGGACTTAATGCCACATGGCATTCTCTACCAGTCAACCATCGGGCTAAGCAGAGACAATTATGCGGTTAAGTAAATAAAAGCAAAAGGTGAAAGGAAAAAAAAAATTGATAAAACTACATGATACTTAATATAAAATTATAATACATAACATCTATAAATATACTTACATAACTACATATATATGCATACATATTTATGTATACGATAAATACCTAAATATATACAATAATAAATACCTCTATACTTACTTAACAATACTATAATAAAACAAAATACAAATAATAATAAAATATAATAAATATAATATTAATATTAGGCGGATTGACCAGAGTTTGATTATAATATACTTAGAAATTGAAATTGTTATGACTTCTTAGCGAAATGCCGACGTACGAGGACCTTGAAAGCAGGTTTACTGGGTGCTTTTCTCACACTCTCCGGAAGATCGTTCCAGAGACGAATAGCTTGGAGACAAAATGAGTTTGATACGAAGCTGGAGCAGTGGGAGGGGATGGACAAAAGAAGATTTTCAGATGAACGAAGAGGACGAGAGTGTGTGGAACTTAAAAACTGAAATTTGGACTTCAGGTAAGACGGAGCATTAGGGTCAAAAAGAATTGAGAACAGAGATGTGAGAATTCTTAAATCACGACGGTCTGAAAGAGGCGGCCAATTGAGTTCACGGCGAAATGAAGTAATATGATCATATTTCCGTAGACTGAATATGAATCGAATGCAGCTGTTAAGAGACCGCTCCAATTTACCAAGAAGATCTTTATTTAGGTCAGGATAACACACATCAGCATAATCTATGGATGGTAGGACAAGAGCCTGAATTAAAGAGATTTTTGTGTGAACAGGGAGAAAATTTTTATATCTATATAGGGCACGGAGCATATTTGTGACCCGCCGACATGTCTCGTTAATGTGAGTGGACCAGCCAAAGGTACTGTCAATGTACAAACCAAGATTCTTAACACTTGTAGAAAAAGGAATTTGCATGCCATTATAGACAATTGGACTTACAGCGCCAATATCAACCTTACATATTTGGCGAGATCCACCAATAATAATAGCCTGGCACTTAGTCGGGTTGACGACAACACCAAAGCGCTCAGACCACTTGCAGAGCATATCAAGATCCTCATTGAGGAGAGATATAGTAGAGTCAATCTCATCAGAACTGCAACGGCGGTACAACTGCAAGTCGTCGGCGTACAAATGAAACGAACAGCGAAGAAAAGTGGATATGAAATTGATAAAAACGGAAAAAAGAAGTGGCGATAGGATACCGCCCTGAGGAACGCCAGCCGCTAAGCTGCACCAATGGGACTGCGATTTGTCAACACGAACCGCTTGATGGCGGTCGTGCAGGTATGAGGAAAACCATTTTAAGGTGGATGGAGATACACTAAGGTGTGCCAGAAAGGCAAGGAGAATATCATGGTCGACAGTGTTAAAAGCATTGGTAAAATCAATCAGCACGAGCACTGTCAACTTGCCAAGCTCCATACCATCTCTGACATCCTCAGTGACTTTAAGAAGAGCAGTAGACGTACTGTGTCCTGGGCGAAAACCAGATTGATATTGAGAGAGTAATGAGTTGTCTAGAATAAATTTAGAAAGCTGTTTTTGTGCCACTGCTTCCAGGACTTTAGAGAGGAACGGCAAAATAGAAATGGGTCTAAAGTGGCTCAATACCTTAGGGTTATTAGTTTTTGGGAGAGGAATTATAAAGGCTTTTCTCCACAAGGAAGGGAACGAACCATTCTCGAAGGAAAAATTTATGATATGTGTTAAAATTGGGATTATGTAATCCTGAATATTTAGAAGCATAGTGCGACTGATGCCGTCGCAGCCGACAGCGTTAGAACTTAAGGAACGAAAAATTTCTTTAACATGGTCAGTTGACACTAAGGAGAAGGAGAAAGGCTCGATATCACGAGACGGAATAGATTTTAATTCAGAAATCGTGTTAGATTTGGTGTTACAGTCTAGAGGTGAAATTGAAGAGAAATGAGAGTTAAGTTCGTTAAGTGAAAAAGAGCAAGAAGAAAAACCAGCAGAGGCTTGGGACTTTCCGAGACCAACACTTTTTAATAATTTCCAGGCCCCGGCTGATGTGGAGTTAGCCAGGCTGTCGAAAAAGTAGCGACGCTTTGCAGATCTCACCATCCGGTTGCATAAATTTCTGGCAGATTTAAACCGATTCCAGTTATCTTCCGATCTTTCCTTTTTAAACTTGCGGAAGGCCCGATCACGCCTAGTCATGGCCATACGAACTCCCTTGGATATCCAAGGAGCAGGGGGACGTTTCAGCTTTACACGACGCAAGGGGGCATGGATATTATAGAGCTCAAGAATCTGGGAATTAAATGAGTTAACTTTAACCTCAATAGAATTGGAATTCAAAACTGGTGACCAATCTATGTCAGCAGCATCAGATCTTAGAGCATCAGTGTTGAGTTTGGCAAAATTGCGCATGAGCAGTACCTTTGGCTTCGGTTTGGTCATATTCAGTTTATATGAAGCAAATATGAGATCATGGTGAGAGAAACCAGGAGCAGAGAACTGACCAAACTTTGTGAAGTTATTTGCAGAGGAAGTGACAATAAGGTCAAGCCATGTGTCTGAAGATTGAGCATTATGATGAGTGGGATTAAGAGGGAGCACAGAAAAGCTGAGGGATTTGAAAAGATTTTGGAGTTTAACGGCGGAGACGGAATTTTTAACGAGGTCGGTGTTAAAATCACCCATGATGATGTGATGGGAGTAATCAGTGCTAAGTGGTGTCAGAGCAGCTTCCAAAGAATCATGGCAGTCCAAAGACGGTGGGCAATAGACCACGCCTAAAAGAACCTTTTCTCGACTGACAGTGATTTCAAGAAAAATATATTCCGAAGTACCAGAAAAAAGAGAGGGTGAAACACTGACAATCTTGTGAGAGATATTTGCTCGAAGGTAGATAGCAACACCACCTCCACCTTTGCCAATTCTATCGTTCCTAATAAGCGTAAACCCAGGAATATCATATGAAGTTGAGTTCAGGCAGGGCTTCAACCAGCTCTCAGAAACAAGAACCGCATGAACATAATTAGGGGAAAATGTCTCAAGCAATTCGTGGTGATGACACGGGATGCTTTGGGCGTTAATATGACATATATTAAAAAAGTCCTTAAAAGCTGTTAATTCAGAATTGAGCGAGTCACCAAGAGTCATAACGTCATGAAAGGAATCATTTGAAGAAGAAGAAATGTCTGATCCGCAAGCAGAATAAAAAGAATTATCCATTAATAAATAAAATATATATAGCTATATACATATACTAAAATAAATATAGGTAAATTATTTTTATATATTACTACTTGAACACGCAACTAATGCCGGTAATCGCTCACCTGCCGGCTGACAAGATTCGAGTAACAAAATGAGATGAAAACAAATGATAACATTAAAAAAAATATAAAAAAAAAAAAAATACACTACAAATAGAAACGATACTCACGAGCTGAATCAACGGGGGGTTAAATAACCAATTGTACATAATTCCATACAAAAGCTCAAACAAATACATTATTGATTTATGCCATTAAAGCTACAACTTATGGAGAGAATTACATAAATATTTATGGAGTACCGCAATTAACAACCATACATTTTTTAAAACTAATCAGTCATTCCCTTCTATGATATGATAAATATAACTAATATTTATACATAAAAACAATATATAAAAAAAAAATACTAAAAATAAATTACAACAGTGGTGTCGATTCTGGAGTGATTCTCCAAACTCAAAACCAAACCTAACATCAGTCCCTCCTTTTCACTCTGTATAGAGAATGACAAGGATACACCGCTGTCAAATCTAAATTTAGATTTAGAGAATCATGCCAGAATCGACACCAGTAACAACTTTAAAATTGGCTGTAACTTTATAAATCACTTTGCCTTCTCAAATGGGTAAAATTTATAATAACAAAAGTCAAGCTAATGAAATGAAACGTCAAAACAGAATCTCTTCGTAGTCTGTGGTCAGATTGAAAGAAAACAATATAGTGTCTGCCAATAAAAGCGAAAATAAAGAGGGTCTAATTAAGTTATTTTAGCAACAAATAAAGAAAAATGTGCGGTACCTCCATTGTCATTGCGTGTAAAAGCGGTCAAGAAAACTATGAGCAATATAATGCAATACAAGTAAAGCAATTGGCATAAAAATAAACTTTAAAACGATTCAGCTGAGTAACAATAATGCAACTACTTGTTAGTTCTAACATTCCGCTTACTTCTTATGGTGGTTTGATGATGCGAAGCGACATTCCCGTCCTGATTGCTGCGCGACGCGATAGAAGCTTGCTTACCCGTAGCGCAAGGTACAAGAGCTGAAACATTGGTATCACCACTTGATGCTTTAGGATCCTCCTCGGCGACAATTAAGCGACGATTTCCATTGCTGTCACCACCCAATGCATGAGGGTCCCTCTTGGCGGAAATTTTACGATGATTTCCGTTGGAATCGCAACTTAATGCATCAAGCTCCTCCTCAGAAACAATTTTGCGACGAGTCCCGTCTAATTGTTTGATGAAAATATCACCATCAAGGGACCAGCAATTCTTAATGCCAAGTCTCTTGCGAGCAGCCAAGAACAAAGCCTGTCTTCTACGGGTTAGGAACTCGGTGATTACAATCGATGTGCCCTTAAGAGCGGTCTTCTTCATCCAGATTGAAGTCTTTGCTGTGTGGTCTGTGAACCTCACAAGAATAGGACGAGGGCGATCCTCAACTCGAGCCCCGAGACGGTGACAAGCCTTGAAGTGAGAAGGTCCAACATTCTCAATAGAGAGTTTCTCCTGAATTAGTTGAACTATGAGGTCACTAGTGTTTTCCTTGGTTTCCTCTGGCACACCATAAAAAAGCAAACTTTTGCGACGCTGTCTAGCCTCAATGGAGTCAACAGAAAGAGTAAGGCTCAGTATTTGCTGTTGAAGGACGCTGAAGATGCTTGAAACAGTCTCCCTGAAGTTTCTGAACTCTTCGTAAAGGACACCAACCGAAGACGGCTCCGTTGTTGATTTCAGTTGTGCCTCAAATTCTGTCATCTTCTTCAGGAGAATGGATTCAAGTGACTTTTGAGTATTATGTATATCACTCAAAGTGGCCATTTTCAAGTCAGTTGAGAAAAATTATAATGCAGTGCAAAGAACAATGTCAGCCGGCAGTGAAGTGCAGTTAAAATTGGATTTATTGCATGGAGTATGCCACTAACAATATATAGTGACTATTATTGTATTAGCTGCTAAATTTGAACTAAAAAGGTAACCAAATGATACTTTTACTATTTAAAATTAGAATAAAAAGATGATGATTTTTAAAAACGTCTAGTTAATTTTACTCCTACCGCCGAAAAAAAAGTAGTATTTCGTTTGTATTTCGTCGATTAGTTATAATAAATGCATATGAAATGAATAAATATATATTTATAAATGTATATTATTTTCATTAATTTGTTAATTTACCCTTTCATACAGTATCAATCTTTTTTAAGTTAAATAAACTCTTTTTGCGTCTGGTTAGACTATCGAACTTAAGGAGTAAACTCCAGTCGTGCGTCGGAGCTGACACACACAATTTTTTTCTTGAATTAGCGGAGTGCTAAAAAAGGGTTCCAAGTGTTTTTTGCAAACCGTACATGCGTCAAGCGACAAGCGACATTTGACAGATAGAGGTCATTGGCTTTTCTATTCTTATTTGAATCGCATTATACTAGTCCTATTTGATTTTTGAAGTGAAGCGTTCGCGTCAGGACACGTGGCCTGATCAAAAATTCGTAAGACGAAAACAATAAAATTGGACTTTCAATATATTGGACGAAACATATAATTATAAAATAATAAACATATAATTATTAAACATATAAACTTATTATTATAATACGATAAAATAAGAAATTATTAAGTTTTTAACTAGGACGTCCAGGTGGCAGCTTTATTGCGAAGAAAATGCCTTTTTTTTACAATAGATGTCGCTAGGTGCGCTTAAATGAGAAATTCTGAGAAATAAACTTTTTAATGTAATATAAATAATAGAAAACTAAATTTTTAGAGGTTGAAAGAGCTCAAAGAGCTCTGATCAAAGTTATCTATTTAAAAAAACGCGACTTCCCAACTGAGCTGCTTTTCTCTATGTCAGATTTACTAACTGTTAGAAAGCTATACATTCTACATGCTGTATTACGGAAGCACACAACACTGTCGTACAATCCTAGTATCGTAGAAAAAAGAAGAAGAGACATAGTAGCATTAGTTCAGTGCTCTAACACAAGTTTTGCTCGCAACCAGTACCTCCACATCTCCTCCATCATCTATAACCATATTAACAAAATTTTAAATATTTATTCTCTAACTTACCGGGAGTGCAAGCTCAAACTGATGGCATGGCTCAAGACCTTGGATTATGATCACACTGAGAGCCTTCTTAATCTTACTTACTAGCGGATAAAAAGAGCATTTGTACACACATACTCACGTACACTCGTCACACTCACGCACATGCACACACATGCACACACACGAACACGCACACACACATACACACGCATACAGACACACACTGAACCGCTTATATAAATTGTAATTTATATATTTTTATTTTTTTACAATGTATTAAAAATCCAATGAAAAGACCTTACCATAAGAAATATTAATGATGCTATGGAAGAGTGGTTCCTTCTGGTACAGGTGTTTAACACTTAAAAGAAGGAACCCACCCTGGTTTGATGTAAAACAAATGTGGTACCGTAATAAACTTTTTGATTTTTTTGTTTTTTTTTTTTTGATAAATTGCCATGTTTGTGTACGATAGCTTAATAAATAAATATTGTATTCTACCACATAAATTATACTACTTTTATACTGATAATTAAAGCAATTCGTGCAAAATTATTCCCTAACCATTCCAAAATATCAAAAATGCACAACGTTGATATTCAAGTTTTCACTTCTGCTCTATTGTCAATGACTTCCGCAGCGTGTAACGTACCTCAGGGATCGTCCCATGGTTTCGACTATCATAGGTTCCATTTCGCACATTTTATCATATAACATCATCGATATTCATCAGGCATCAACATATATTTTATTATTTATTTCTGGAAATACACAATTTCAAAAATATCACACACTATTCATCATTTTGTAAATACGTATTATAATTCCATCTGTACTGAAAATCACTATTCCAGAGTGCTGGACACTTACCGGCATTTCTTTTTATTCTGTTATTTATTTGTTTTCATTAATTTTGCTCCGATTTTATCTACTTTTAGTTTATTTATTTTATTGTCATTTTTGACAACTTAATGTTTTTTATCCGTTGCCATGGCTACCCATGACTAGGATACTCTCTCCAACTTCGTCTATGACTATTCAACCTCCACAGACCACCTACTTTGATACTTTTTAGTTCGATTCGAACCGTGTCTAAATTTAAATGGTTCCGGACCTATAAAAGGCCGAGCCTCCCTGATCTTACATTCATTTCTACGGCAAAAGTTGCCTACTCAACTTTGACGGGACTCAAGAAAGACCTCAAAGCTTTACAGCACCTATTGGCTCTCTAAACAACTACTTAACTCTACTACTCTTCTCGTCATCTTCACCATTCTCGCAACCTCATCGGTGGGACTGCCGCCTGGACTCCAGCTTCTTCGGCCAGCCTCCAACTGCTTCAGCCCGCCTTCTACCGACTCCTGCCGTTCCACCAACTCCTGCCACCGGCCGATATTCGCCGGCCAACCTACCAGCAGCGCCCGCCAGCCACCACCAGGGCAGGCCAAGACCTGAGACGCCTGAACAGGAGCGCTTCTGCCTCCTAGGAGTGCCGCCCGTCTGCCAGCAGCACATCCTCCAGACCCTCAATTCTCAACGAAGAAGATCGCCGACGACCCACGCCCACTTCACCACTCCACTTCACTCCTCACACTTCACACACATACCATACCCCTATTTTTTTATAATCTGTAAATACTACCTTATTTTCGTAAATATATAATTATAGTTTATAACCTCTTCCTGTTTTCTTTTTTTTTTGTTTCTATTTATTTTTCCCTGCCCGACAATTGGTACATAAAACAGGTACACAATTTAATCATTTTCTGTATTAAACAAGTTAACAGTTTTTAATTCATTCAGTCATGTGATGAATGGTTACATAATAGCAATAATTTAAAGGACATTGGGCAAAAATGTATGGACGCTGCACCCACATCCGCCACGGCTTAAACTACATTTATTTGAAAGGTATTATAGTCATGATCATCTGTGCCAAAGCGCATCAAATTCCATCCCGGGAGTCTTAAGTTATTTTAAGTTAAATAGTTATAAGTACTATAACGACCGAACATTAATGAAAACGGGAATTAATTTAGTTAGTTAGTTCGAAACTACATTGGGGGCTCAGTTATGATGAGAGTCCTTTACAAGGTTCAAGGGTGCCCCCTTATGTTATTCTTCCGCACTAGAGTAAATCCAAAAACCCCGCATGGGTTGGGGTTTTTTTCAAACATTCTGTTCGTTACAGTAAATTGTCTTCTTTGTAAAACGGAGCGACCACAAATCACCCAAACTTGTCCACGCTTCGGAGAAAATATGATTCCAGTTCATCCATACTAATTGACAAAACCGATAATCATGTTCCAATGTCCAAAGCGTGTTAAATAAAAAACAATCAAGTGACAGGGAGCGCACAATCACAACGAAGTAAGACGAGTGGACTATTTGCAACTGCAAGTCCTTCAACCCCCGTAAACCGTTTTGAGGTGGCTCAGTAAGTACAAGCGCAGGGTGGTCGGCGGACGTTGTCGTATATCTGGCTGTATAGTACGATATGGCATATTAATATGGTTACTAATAATATGAAATAAAGGTACTATAAAGTGAATTTATGTAGCTACTTAAATATGCCCTTGTGTCATATCGAGCCGTTACCGCCAAATTATCGTAAGCGACACTTTTGTCGAAATCTGTTTTTTGTGGAAACTAATATTTTAAACCGTAACGGACCCATCTCTGTTGATATTTCCCTATTATACCGTTATATTTATAATATAACGGTGTTCTTTTGGGCGACGTAAGCGATAATTTGGCGGTAACGGCTCGATATCTTTTGACTATCAGGATATTTTTTACGGTGTCATATCTTTTGACTCCAAGGATATTTTTTACGGTGTCATAATAAACAAGGCTAGTTTTTCATAGATGTATCGATTCATACTAATTACATTGTTGGCGGAGCTGGGTGTGTTTTGCCCATTGTCCTTTACGCGCCGTTTTTGGCCATATCTCAAAAGTTGGTTTTGTCATTTAGCCGCATTTTTAGCTTGAGGACGGCAGATTAGAACAAAATAAAGGAGCGCGAAACAATCACGTCTGTACAAGTTTTTGGCGCTATCCTGCCGAATACTTTTTCCTAATATTCGGCTATTCGGTCAGGGGCCTCGCCGAATATTCGGTATTCGGTATACTGCCGAATATACTATTCGTTGCAAGTCTACTTTAAACAAATAGTGGTATTATTGGAAAAGTGAACCTTATTACTTAGTGAATTTTAACTTTAACAAGTATTTGTGTTATTATAGAATTAGAAAAAATTGTGTTGTAGATTTAGGAACTTGGAATACTTTTAAGAAAAGCGAAGGCACGGGGAACCAATGCCCGATTTCGGTCAGAGTTCAATGTCGACGACAAACACTTAGAAATGTTTTATTTTTATTAATTTTGTGTTTGTTTGTGAGTTGGAACGAAGTTTCTTTTATCATTAACGATTGTGTCTGTTTATGAAAAAATTGTTAATTGAATAACTAAATATATAAAAAATGGAGAAATTAATTCTGGAGCTTACCTAGATGCATATGGGTGGATGTGCAGGTCGGGCAAAATTTTTTTATTGAATAACAAAGAAAAGCGCTTCTTTCTCTTTCCATAGCACTATGAGCTGTATTTCTATCCCTTTTCTGGGCTAAGATAATTCCGTGCATAATGTCGGTTCTAACAGCTTTTCTAAAATCATTAGAACCTTAAGGTTTCATTTTCACTTCCTTCTCTCTGCGTCTACATTGCTGTATTTTTCTTTTGGTGGTTTGAAAATTTGGCCCTTATGCTTAAAAAAATATTCGCACCAAGGCTACGTAAAAGAAGTCATGCCTCTATGGTTCAAGCATTGATTTAAAATATTCATCGTAAGTAAAGTTCCGATATTATACCTCTAAGATTCCTTTAATAACTTTAAAACGGTTGTAGATATACGACTTTATGCCTTTTGTTTTAGTAACTTTGTAAATGCATTGGTGGGCCAATGTAAAAATAAATCGTTATGGATGCGCACTATTCAATATATGGCGCCAAAAAATTAGCGACATTGGGCATTATCGGCCACGGCATGTCCAATGACTAACACTGAATTAGTTTAAGTCGTATGTCTGGCCGTCTGTCACTTTGCTCCTTGCACGCATTGTTTGTTTACATTTCGGTGTTTTTGGAACGAAATTTCCTTACGGCAGGCTTGGAGGGATAGGGATTTTGCTGCGCGACCGAACTGAAAAAAATGTGATAGTAAAACCGTAAGAAAAAATGCGTGGAATAAAACCGTTAAATGAGACGGGCGCAGGCGCGACGAAGTTCCTTACGGCAGGAGAGAGAGCGACGAGGGTGCATCACTGAAATATTGTGATACTACACCAACAGTGAATATGTGTGAAGTTATAGGGGGTGGTAGAGCGACGAGGGTGCATCACTGAAATATTGTGATATTACACCAACACTGGATATGTGTGAAGTTATAGGGGGTGGTAGAGCAACAAGGGTGCATCACTGAAATATTGTGATATTACACCAACACTGAATATGTGTGAAGTTATAGGGGGTGGTAGAGCGACGAGAGTGCATCACTGAAATATTGTGATACTACACCAACAGTGAATATGTGTGAAGTTATAGGGAGTGGTAGAGCGACGAGGGTGCATCACTGAAATATTGTGATATTACACCAACACTGAATATGTGTGAAGTTATAGGCGGTGGTAGAGCGACGAGGGTGCATCACTGAAATATTGTGATACTACACCAACAGTGAATATGTGTGAAGTTATAGGGAGTGGTAGAGCGACGAGGGTGCATCACTGAAATATTGTGATATTACACCAACACTGAATATGTGTGAAGTTATAGGCGGTGGTAGAGCGACGAGGGTGCATCACTGAAATATTGTTATATTACACCAACGCTGAATATGTGTGAAGTTATAGGGGGTGGTAGAGCGACGAGGGTGCATCACTGAAATATTGTGATACTACACCAACAGTGAATATGTGTGAAGTTATAGGGAGTGGTAGAGCAACAAGGGTGCATCACTGAAATATTGTGATATTACACCAACACTGAATATGTGTGAAGTTATAGGCGGTGGTAGAGCGACGAGGGTGCATCACTGAAATATTGTTATATTACACCAACGCTGAATATGTGTGAAGTTATAGGGGGTGGTAGAGCGACGAGGGTGCATCACTGAAATATTGTGATACTACACCAACAGTGAATATGTGTGAAGTTATAGGGAGTGGTAGAGCGACGAGGGTGCATCACTGAAATATTGGAACGAAAGTTCCTTACGGCATGCTTGGAGGGGATAGGGATTTTGCTGCGCAACCGAACTGAAAAAAATGTGATAGTAAAACCGTAAGAAAAAATCCGTGGAAAAAAGTGCGTGGAATAAAACCGTTAAGTGAGACGTGCGCAGGCGCGACAGTCGCATACACAAGCGAGTTTGCAATTTGTGTCGATTCTACATTAGCCGAAGGAACTTCGTTCCTACCTGGTGTCCCACGACACCACATCATTTTTTTGTTTTACTTTCGGTCTATTGATGTTTTGTGAAGTGAGAGACACTGAGAAACCTATATCTACTGCAAGTACAATGATCTGCTGACTCTTTTGAAATGAGTTCCAATGGAGTTTCATGTCTACTATAGAAATTTTACTCATAACGGAAATATTCCTGACTTTCCAGCAAGTGACTAATTAATATACACTTGGCGTCAAAAAAATTATACCTCTTAGAAAATCATTTTCAAATGTCATAAACTTTTAATATGCACATGTAGTCACAATAATAATGATTTTATTTAAAAAGGTTACTTAATTGACTTAATAAAAAACATTACTTTTCATTATCAAATAAAACCTAGTGCAACAAATAATATGTCACAAAAATTCGATGCAAATTTTGCTACCGTGAGAGTCGCTTGTTGCGTTTCCTTGCATAGGTCTAGAACACAGTCCACACGGAGTCAACGCACAGATTTTACTGAAGAAAAATCACCTCGAAGATGGATACCACAGCTGATGAAGCCGCTCAAGTATTTGCACTACGGCAATTAGGGATGCGGCAGTGTGATGTTGCCCGGCAACTGAACCTGAATCGTTTTTCCGTTCGAAGAGTATACCAGCGCTTTATAGAGACTGGTGGCTATATCCGGTGACATGGGTCCGGTAGACGTCGCTGCACTTCAGATAGAGACCACCGTTGAACAGGTCGTCTCTGTCGAACTCTGAGAAATCGTCTCTCTAACGATGTTGAGTTGTAACAGCAGCTTCAGGCAGTTCGTAGACGCACCGCGAGCGTCTCTACGGTTAGAAGAAGACTGAAGGAGAAATGATAGCGGCCCACAGAGCTGCTACGTGTCCGAAATTGACAGTAGCGCATCGGCGAGCCCGCTTACAGTTTGCTCGTGACCACGTCCATTGGACCCTTGAGCAGTGAAGAGCTGTTCTTTTCTCAGACGAGACGCGAGTGTGTCTTTTCTGCAACGATCGACGGAGAAGAGTATACCGGAGGCAGGTTGAATTTTTGCGGAAGCCTGCATCCAGGAGACGGTGGAATATGGGGGCGGGACCTGCATGTTCTGGACCTGTATGTCGGCTGCCGGCAAATATCGGCCTTGTCTGCGTTTCTCGGACTAGAAGTACTCGCGGACAAGGGTCGCTGACTGCTCGCCGCTATATCACAGAGATCCTAGAAGTGCATGTGGTCCCCTTTGCTGAATCTTTTGGCGAGGGGTTCACATTAATGCACGACAACGCCCGCGCCCACACGCAGCTATCGTGAGTGACTTCTTACAGAGGTCCCAAATCTCTGTGATGCAGTGACCAGCGAGAAGTCCGGACCTGAATCCGATAGAGCACCTCTGGGATCATCTTAAACGCAAGGTTCGATCTCGGGATCCAGCTCATTCGACTCTACAGGAGCTCCAAGACGCGGTGATTGAATAATTCCCCCCCTAGCCCATTCTTACACTAGATCGGAGGTAGGGGGATAGAGTGGTAACACTATATCTTAAGGAAATTTTAAGATACTTTTTGTACATTTTTCTTTGTAAATTATCTGTTGTAAATAAGGACTTAATTAAGGATTTTTATTAATTTTTTTCATTTTGATGTTGTTTGTATAGTTTTAATTAAATAAAAAGTTAAATTTAATGGTTTTTGGATACTCCTTTTTGTTACCTTCTAATGATACACAACACTATTCTCTAAATAAGGTTTAAGAATTTTTAAAGGTGCAACTTTTTTCAAGCCGTATGTTATACGCCAGTAAATAGATGAATAATTAAATATTTTAATTTTCTCTCATTTTCTTATTATTACTAAATTAATAATTATCGTTTATTTATGGAATAGTTTTTTTTTGTTAAGAGATGTCCGACTTTTTGCCTAGAGAACCACAGTTAATAAATGAACACAATAAAGTCGCATTTGGACATTACTCACATTAAATTACAAAAATTGGAGGCATAGAGCCGTATGGGCACATACAAATCAGTTGAACAAATACATTGAATAATTATAGTGGCATAAAGGCGGATGTCATCATTTTTTTAAAAAAAGGTTATTTTTCACTGTTTAGAAACATTTCTTTAAAATTTTAATTATAAAGCTAGTTAGCTACTTATTTAGCTAAGTAAATGCAAAGAAAACATTTACATATTGTTTGTACTAATTGAAATAATGGCCGATAAAATTGAATTTTTATTTTATTCTGTCCTGTAAAGTTGGCAAAATCAACATCCGCCCTAATGCTTCTAAACTCTAGAATTCATTCTCAAGAAGATCTCTATACGCGGCTCACTAAGGCAAATAGTAATTTCAAAAATTGGAAAATCCAAAAGTGCATGCTTCACATGCGTATTGTATTGCAAATTGAAATATCTTTAAAGCGGTTATCAGTTCAATCATGAGAAGAAATAGGGTTCATCCTCAGTATAAGTGGAAATTAATTCAAAAGGATTTATTACAATTAATTGCGTATATTTTTCTAAAACGTGCAGACAAACAAGTGCACAGACCAATGACTTCCGCAGCATACGCGATATAAGGCTATACACTATAGCCTATATTAATCAGTGATAATGTAGCATTCAAATGGTGAAAGAATTTTTAATATCGGTCCAGTACTTTTTACCCGACTGCGCAATGCAAGAGCGCGAAGCGCGCCTCGCAGACAGTATAGTTGTATAGTGTTTAACAGTCTATTTAAGTATGTATGTTCCTTTGTGGCACCAAATGCGTGGACCGATTTTAATGATTCATACGTCAATCGATTCGTCTTAATCATGGGAGTGCTACTAAAGATATCATAGTAATCAAAATTCAATACACTTAATGTGACGAAGTAAAAAAAATAAGTTGACGAAATAAGTCAAGTGGGGTATCATCGTCTAGATAATCGAAAATCATGTTTAGGTGTAAGCACCATTTTACATTTTATATGACTGTTTAGGATCTACAACGATTTAAAGGACTTGTTCAGCGTCCATACATAGTTAGCCTAAGAACCAACAATCATGAAATATGATTTTCTAGGTTCGAAATCGTAAGTAAATGACTGTAAAAATAAAGATTATTGACGGACACTTCTGAGAACTTCAATTATTAGGAAAACTAAAATCTTTTTGAGGTTGTGTTTAATAGTCAATGAAACATAGGTCAACCTATGAACTTAGTATAAACTCAGTATGAAGTGAATTAATATTACAACTAATTCATTTTATTCGGTGCGATTTTAAAGAATAACTATTTATTAGGAAAAACTTGGTTAGGTGGGAATCATGAATAAAATAAAAACTGTAATTTTGCTTCTTATTTATTGACTATTCTTCACATAATTGTATCATATTGTATATTTTATTTATTTGTATATCACATGCATATTGTGTAAATATGCAGCGTGAATGTGTATCAGGTATTCTTGAATAATTTGGCAGTATGATCCTCTCAGGATGTCGTGGCACAGGTTCACTAGCACTTGGTAATAAGGGCTCTGCTCTTGGGTAACATCGATGGCATATTAGATAGCCGAAATAGTTAAATTAAAAGAAAAAATAATTGCAAATAAACACACACAACAGGTAATCCGAAACGAGAATGCACTTTCCGGTATAATATACTACTATACTCTTTGGAATGCACGAATGCCACAGATTACTACGAATGCAAACTGCCTGCACCACAACCACAGAGTAACGAGTTTTGTGCCGACCCTTCACTTGTTTGTTTGTCATCAACAGTTTGTCCTTGTCATGCTTAATAAGCAATGAAAAGGACAGACTGATGTCATGTTTTAAAATAACAAATACAAATAGCCAAGTGAAGTGTTTTGTTTGCAGCGCTGTCATAGATTAAACACATAAAATGGTATTTATTATCTAGATTATTTTTTAACTTTTTAATTAAGCTTACTTAACTGGAAGTGTCCGTCACAATTTAAATACTTATAAATATCGCAAAAAATAAACTAAGAATTATCATAAATGCCAAATCGGTGTTGTTTTTTAGGCCAATTGCGCTTTTAATTTCAATCTTACGTTTGTATGGATCTTTGTTACTCTTTCACCTAAAAAAGACTGAATGGATTTTAATGAAACTTAACAGTAATATAGCTCATATATGATAATAGCATATATATAATAATTTATGTAGTTATTGAGTGAATTGGCCAAAATATAACAATAAGTGTCACATAAGGCGGAAAAAATCTCCCATCTGCGAGCCATTTTGGCTTGCACAGCAAAAAAAATAAAAGTTACATGAATGTAATGTAGAGTGAAAATGTATCTCTTAAATAGTTCTACAAAAAGTCCGTGACACCATTTATCTATTTTTAATGTGTAAGTCATTACCGCTAAAATAGTGAATCAAAACTAGAATATTGTTTGATATCTATTTCCAAAATGCACATTTTGTATTAACAAATTATTTTTTAGTCATCGCTAGTCCGGCTACCGCGCGCCCCGCCCCTCCTAACAGTCCGCATAATGTCCGCATTGTAAAAAAAATCCCCCCCTCCGGATTCTTAGATAAAAATGCCATTTTCCTCGCTACATAAAAAAAATACTACCGTAAAGCTGATTAAATAAAGAATCCACCACAGAATATTTGGGTCTCCGTAACTCAAAAATCGATTAACTATAACGGGTAAAACTGACAAAAACGTCAATATAAAATAAACTTTTAAAATTAAACGCTTTTTTATAATGTTCATTTGGAAAATGTTGAATTTCGTTGTACCCAAAGGATAGGAAATTTAACTACCTTTTTAATGGTACCAAAAACTTTTCTTTATTCAATCTGTATCACATTCAGTAAAGCAAAATCTAACACCCTGTCGACTCCTCACCCACCAAGGCTTCGGCCATTTCGGACGACGGAAATATTCACAAGATGGCCGCCGATCCTAAGGCTCAATACGAACTTTAATGCGTAATAGCCGAGATGGTTACTTCTATATAAAAAGAATTGAATATTTTTTTTTGATTTTAATAAATATACACCTACACTGGTATCAATTCTGACATGATTCTCTAAACCTAAACTTAAATTTGACAACAGTGTATCCTTGTTATTCTCTATACAGAATGAAAAGGAGAGACTGATGTTAAATTTAGATTTAAGTTTAGAGAATCACGCCAGAATTGGCACCTATATATATGTATATTATTTATGTATATACATATCTTATATATTAAATTCTCGTGTCACGGTGTGCGTAATTGAACTACTCCGATACGGCTCGACCGATTTTAGTGAAATTTTATATGCATATTCAGTAGGTCTGAAAATCGAACGACATCTATATTTCATCCCCCTATATATATACACACATCAAAAGTGTCTAGGGATCAACATATATTTTTGCAATAACTTTTCTCCTGATTGATATTAATTAAAATTTTCTTTAAGGATTCATCAAATAAAGTGTTTTCGTTTGTCACAGTAACGATAAACCAAGTCACCTTTGCATTAATAAAGAAATTTGCCATTTTCCTAATAAAGGGATTTTTGACATTTGAACCACTAACACAAAAGTTCGAAAAAAAGACTGAAATAACAGTTTTCTCTAAAATTTTATTGGGTAACTTAAACAATTAATAATCCGTATTTCTACCGCGAACACTAACAACACAAGAACATCGGTTTGGCATACTCAAAATGAGTTCATCCAAATCACGCTGTGGAATGGCCGCCCATGTTCGTTGCAACAACAAAAAAAGGTCTTCTTGCGACTGGATACCCTCCATATTCGGCAGAGCTCTTCTCTGTAGCATATCCCATGCATGCTCAATCGGGTTCAAGTCTGGCGACTGAGCAGGCCAGGGCAGGACATTGATGTTAGCTGCGGCGAGAGTCTGTCTTACAACTCTTGCGGTGTGCGGTCGTGCATTATCATGCATTAACTGAAATAAGGGACCGATTTGCACTTGTAGAGGAACGATGACGTCTGATACAATCGTCTCAGCATAAATTTGAGCGTTGAGGTTGCCTCTGATCCAAATCAACTCAGTTCTTCCGCCGATCCAAATACCCGCCCATACCATGATGGTTCCACCACTATAAGGATGGACTTCCTGGCAGGATTTTAATCGCTGTTGGCGTCCAGGGGTTCTCCAGTGTCGTATACGTCTTGTATCCGGTCTCATACCAAAACGAGACTCATCAGAAAAGCACACGAAACGCCATTGTTCTTCTGCCCAATTTCTGTGTTCAAGAGCCCATTGATATCGAATCCTACGATTGTGCATTGCTATAGGTGGTACCCGTAGCGGTCTTCGGGAATGAAGGTTCACTTCATGCAAGCGGTTTCTGACTGTTTGGTCGCTAATTAAGTTCCCTGAAGAGTGATGAAGCCTCACGGCTAACATCATGGCGGTTATTGTTGGAGCTCTTCGAGTTAAGATTTGAATGTATCGGTCTTGTCTCCGTGTGGTGCAGCGATACCGTCCTCCATGGCGCTCAGCCACGGTACCAGTGCTTCGGTATCGTGTCCAAAGTCGACTGATAACACTCTGACTTGTATTCAGAGCTAAAGCCACAGTACGTTGCCGGGAACCAGCTTCTATCATTCCCACGGCTCTGAGCATTTCTTCCCTGCTTAAATGACGTCGCCGCTCCATAATAACGTTGGTTTTAATCAGTAGTAGGGAAACAGTAGCACTAATAATGTCTTCAGTGCGTTGTATGTTTTTATAGGGAAAATATTGACAGCTGATTTTCATCTTTTACTCGAATTTGATTCACAGTTCCTGATTCAAATTATGAAATGCACCAAAAAGGATCCATATAAATTTATAAAATCATAAATTTATTACAAAGCCACATCTCAATCTCAAGAAATCCGCATAAAAATGCTTGATCCCTAGACACTTTTGATGTGTGTATATATATATTATCTTCATACAGATGATCAGGATGTTGGTTGCTTTCTCCTCAGTGGGCCGGCCTGTCGCAACTGTCATTAGATGCGAAATCTGAAAGACAGTTATATATTCATTAAAATTGAAATGCAAGAAAAAATCGCGTCCACAACAAAAAAATGATGAACAAACAAACCACCTCTTTCAAGCACATGAGTAAAAGTAGACCACAAAACATAGTTAAGAGTAAAAAAAGCTTGTTTTTAAGTTTTTTTAGTTATCGATGGACATAATTGAGAACTTTAAAACCCCACATATCTAGCTAGTTTTTATTTATTTGATACCCTTTAGGAAAGCATAAAAAACTTAGCATAATAAAAAAGCGGTATTGAATTAAATTGACGTCATTTTATTTATCGAGTTATTCTCAACAAGCCCTTTCATTTGATACCCATATTGTAGCAAAACATAAAAAAAGGTTTGTCCGCCATATTGGATTTACAGTGACGTTTCTTTATTTTTTGAGTTATTCTCATCAAGCCCTTAATTATGCGGTAGCATAATTGGTCAGTGCATTCGCCCGGATTGCGAAGGGTGCGGGTTCGAGTCCCGTCTGCTGCCTGGTCCGCGTGGAATTTTTTCTAGTTATATTTTCTTTAGATTTAAACATCAAGCAGTTACATGCTTTAAAAATAATAAAAATTATAACTATAAAAAAACTTTTTTGTTTCTTAGGTTTTCACGCACATCACTCATTAAATAATACTAGTTTTTTACGGGTTAATGCACGAAACTTTATTTATTTATTGACGTTTCGTACGTCGTCAGAATCAAATTTTATTTAATTTAATTAAAAAAACTTTGTTCGCCATGTTGGATTTAAAGTGACGTCACTTTATTTATCGAGTTATTCTCAGCAAGCCCTTTTATTTGATACCCATATTGTAGCAAAACATAAAAAAAGGTTTGTCCGCCATATTGGATTTACAGTGACGTTTCTTTATTTTTTGAGTTATTCTCATCAAGCCCTTATTACGAAACCATATTACGAAAATAACTTGTATGTTCCGCCATATAGGATTTAGAATGACGTCACACAGCTCACCATGCATTATCATCCAAACTACAAGTTTAGTACAAAATTTCAGCTCAATCGAGTGAAGACAACTGCTTCAAAATTGAGTTGCAAGATTCCAACCGAACAAAGATACATACAATACATACAATTTAAAAAAAAGATTAATATTTTACCAAAAACACTTTTGATAATAATTTTCGTTCCCAATCTAAATATTTACCAGATAAAAAAAGCAATTTAAAATTGTTTTCTTAGTATTCGATTGTTTGATATCAATAAACAGGCTCCAAATTGTCTTTTGTTTCTTTAAATTCTGTGTTCGAAATTCAAAAAAAGACTATTGAATGAAATTGTGAATGTGCTAGGTTCAAAACTGCATAAAAACTTTTTGCTCGACCTAATATAAAATTTTAGCTAGGACCAAACGAAACTGAAAATACAAGGTGGGCCAATAGATGTGTCCAGAAGTGTATAAAGGTATTATTAAATTATAACTGAATTGTTAATTTTGCATTATGAATCACGTAAAATATTAATTGATTTGATAAATATTGCTATGAATAGCGCCCCACGCTTTTTCAATTATATATATGTATATGTTAAATTAAACTGTAAACATTTACTCTAAGACCCTAATGAAGTTAACAGAGAGTATATTGTGTTTATTTTTGGCTTTTTAGTGCAGTAAATAAAGCGTGTTTATAGTTTTTTAATTAATAATAATTAAGTTCTCTTTACGTACTTTGTGGCGCTGTTTTTGGAACGAAGTTCCTTACGGCAGGCTTGGAGTGGATAGGGATTTTGCTGCGCGGCCGAACTGAAAAAAATGTGATAGTAAAACCGTAAGAAAAATCCGTGGAAAAAAGTGCGTGGAATAAAACAGTCGCATACACAAGCGAGTTTGCAATTTGTGTCGATTCTACATTAGCCGAAGGAACTTCGTTCCTGCCTGGTGTCCCACGACACCACATCATTTTTTTCAAGTTTCCATACAAAAATTTGACATTGACATTTCGCATTCGCAAACTATTCGAATTCGATATTGGTTCGTGCTAGGGGTACAGATCTTGTTGAATGCATGATGAACATTAATTTATAAAGAAAATATATAATGTTTTGACGTGACAACGTCTTAAATTAGGTTGCGGCTGGGAGTCACTTATGAAAAAGTGTAACGCTCGGTAACGTTACGATGAGTCTCTCGTGTTAAGTTTAAGTTTACATGTACAATGTTTTAGTAAACAAAATATATTTCTATAGTTAAAATTTGTGCAATTCTTATTTTCATTCAATTCCTTGTTCCTATTGTGCAATTTAATTATATTCATATCAATAAATATTCTACCGAGAAAAAGACGTTGTCACGTAAAATCTTCGCCCGTAAAACCGACTTTACAGGCAACCATTTTTTATTTACTTAATACAATGACGTATTATGATGTATTTCTTAGATATCTATACATATATATAAAACTCAAACGCACAGCCCAAACCACTGGACGGATCGGGCTGAAATTTGGCATGCAGGTAGATGTTATGACGTAGACATCCGCTAAGAAAGGATTTTGATCAATTCTACCCCCAAGGGGATAAAATAGGGAATGAAAGTTTGTATGAAACTTTGTCAATTTTAAACCGATCAGGCTGAGACTTTGCTTGCAAGTATAAGAAGAATCATAGATGAATTTCATTGTGTATAATACAAGCCTGAGAACAAAAACTGTAGTCTACACTTCAGCTCTACACCGAAGCGAAGCGAGGGCAGGCCACTAGTCATATATATTATATAGAGGCATCGCATTTGTGATACTCCTGGTGTTGCAAGTGTCCATGGGCGACGGTGATCACTTACCATGCCGTCTATGCTTGCTCTGCAGATATATAAAACTAGCAAACCAGTGAACCAAATGTTCACCAAAACCTGATTTAAAAAAAAATGTATTTAATTAATTGAGAACTTCGGAGATTTTGTGTGGTTTCGTTTGAAATTCGTGATTTCTCGAAAACCGGAAGTGCTACGTTACTCAAATCCGGTTTGTAGTCTTATCAGACTATTCTTAACTTATAACTTAAATATTCTCTTTATCTATCTCTTACGGTTTGGCCGCTGAAACAGCACCACAGACGGACGGACTTGTCTAATAGATAAGAGATAACTATACGCGACTCGTACACACTATAACCTTTTTCGTCAAATTAACTCGGGTGAAACCACAGGGAACCTCTAATTCTGACTTCGATCAACAATTTATAGACAACGTGTTACATTCAAAGTCAATGCTAAAAACTGTCCGCATAAGTTTAAACTTATGCAGTTACATTCGATTCCCAGTGAACAATGATAAATGTTTAAAACAGTTTAAGTTGAACCAAATAACAACTATCTCACAAAGGAATAAGGTTACAAATAACAAAATGTTATTTCGAACATACGACCTTTTATCTTATACAACGAACTCTTATTTCTTTTAGAAAATATATTTGATACTTGAAATGAAACAAATTAAAAGGAAATGTTATTTCGACCTTATGACCCGCAAAATTAAATATTATTACCAGTTATTGGTCAGCGAGTTACCTACTTTGTTTTGTATAATTTTAAAAAAAATATTTAAACAAAGAATAAAACCGACTTCAAAATCGAAAATGGAACTAAAGAGTAAAAAATAATATCTGGTTAATGATTTGGACGTCGGGCGGGTCAAGATTGAAAGACGTATTGTTACCGATCAGAAACGAAAATCTATTTAATGTTTCAATCTAGACCCCGCCCGACTTCAAAATCATGAACCAGATATTATTTTTCACTCTTTAGTTCCATTTTCGATTTTGAAATAGGTTTTATTTTGTTTATTTTTTTTTATTTCATCCATTTTAGTGAAAATTACATCGTCCAAGTAAACAATAACACAATTGACGGAGAAATCGGTGGAGATTTCGGTGCATAAAAAACATCGTGGGTGCCTTTAAAATTTGAAGGTTTCCATTGATTACCCCGGATTCCACCATCAGATCCTGTCATGGTTCCAATGGGACCACATCGGAAGTGCACTCATTCGAATAAAAAAAGAATTTTGGAAATCGGTCCTCAATTTACGGAGAAAACGGTGAACATACATAAAAATATATATATACTAGCGGCCCGTCCCGGCTTCACACGGGTGTCTTAAATATTATGTAAATAAGTGTAAATATAATGAATCAGCATTTATATCTAGAATACAAAGAAAAATTAACAACAAATAAACAAAAGGAAACAGTGGAAGAGCTTTTCACTATATAACGAAAAAACAATTTTACAAAAGCTACACAAACAAATTTGAAGGACGTAAATTCAATGAAAGAAAATTCAGTTCCACACGCATCGCTTAGGGAATCTCAGTTTTCATTCTACGGCATTCAATTTTCGATTTTTTTAAATTTTCGAATACTGCTTACGTCACGTTCTATTGTGTCTTGCGCTTGTTCTTTTTTTATATTGTATTGGTTCTCAAATGAGAAAGTCTGAAGCCACTTATTTTATAATTATTTATATAGGTATTACAATGTCACCATCAGTATATTGAATATCTATAGAAATACCTACTATATAGCTGACCCAGCGAACTTCGTACCGCCATAAAAAATATTGGTTGGTAGAAGGGTGAAAATTTAGAGTTGTATGTATTTTTGTATGATGATGGTCCAAAAAAAATTGTTTAAGTAGTCCCTTAACATTTAGGGGGGATGAAAAATAGATGTTGTCCGATTCTCAGACCTACTGAATATGCATATAAAATTTCACGAAAATCGGTCGAGCCGTTTCGGCTAATAGTTAAAACCGTCTTTATCAGTTATTAATAAAATGTGAAAAAATGAAAAGGGGTGAAAAGTGTTTTTGTTAATAAAATTGCCAAAAAAATTAGTAACACGCTGCTAATTTAGAATAATGTTGTTTTTACCGTTTTGTAACGTGTATTAAATTTGCAGCGTTTTGCAATATACGGAACATTGTTTATTATTAAAAAAACAAGTGCAAAAACGGGTTATTCGTCAATATCTCGCGACTGGCTGGGAAAATAGAAAAAGTTCCTAATACAAAGTCGTAGAAAATTTTATTTCCTACAAAAAAGGTAGCAACATATTTTCGCGTATCTCCCATAGTTTTTGCACAAAATGCAAAAAAGGTGCAAAATAATAAAAAAAAAAAATATATTGATACTCGTTTTTTTCCATTTTAAAACGATCCTACGGGTCAAATTCAAAAATCATCACTTACTGTAATATTAAAGGACAAGTTTTCGGTAGTCCACTGAAATGAAAAGTGTCTACCGAAATGGTAAAAAAATTACCACCGAAATGATACAGCCAAGAACATCGCCTTTGTAATAGAAGGGTTCCCTACTTTGAATCTAATTAAATTTCCTTATTCTTAAAGTAAATATCCTGTGAGGTAGGTATCCCACGTTAATTGGCTTGACTGTTTGAATTTTACCAGATATTTTAATTTTACTAGATGTAGTAAAAACTAACATATCTAAGTCGCTTTTTGCAAAAAAATATATATATATTATATAGTATATTTGCGTTATATTTGAGGCTAGTAAAACGATATACTGAATTCAAATTTGTTTTTACTGAATAACTTTTATTCGATGCTTTATAAATTACTTCAGCTAAAATCGATTATCGGTGCTTACTCTTTTCTTCCACTGTAATTTATTAGCGTTAGTCATCGTTAGTTTAAAATGAATGCTTCAGCTAAAACCAGCTATCTATGTTTAACCGTCTCTTCCGTACACAGATCGCGCGCTAGCGAGAGAGTTGCTCACTTTTCATTGTTGAATCGCGCGCTGGGCAATACTGTTATTCTTATGTTTAATGAATACGAATAAACATTACTGGGTGAACTATTCTGCATATTTGGTTTAAAATGATAACTGCTAGGAAAGATGACGAAAAATAAACTTGATAAAAAAAATCAATTTTACTATATGATTATTTAATTTTATCATGTTTTTTATTTCATCATTTTCAGCGCAAAATTTGCGTTTAAAACATATATTTGCAATATGTATTACCATTATCTACTATATAAAAATAAGTCGGGTTTTCCTTCCTGACGCTATAACTCCAGAACGCACGTACCGATTTCCACGGTTTTGCATTCGTTGGAAAGGTCTCGGGCTCCGTGAGGTTTATAGCAAAGAAAATTCAGGAAAAATTAAAAAAAAAACTTCTTTTAATCACCAAACGAAATGTTACATAAAACGAAGCCATCTGGTGGCGAAACGGAGTTCGCGGGGTTTGCTAGTCATATAATAAAATTGATTTTTTTTTAAATGAAATGAAAAAAAGGAATAATAAATAAAAATATGCCCGAAACTACTATAAATAATACTAATTAAATCCCAATGAAGCATATAGGGGTTAACCCCCAAGTAAAAAAAAATACACGGCATTCCTCAGAGTGGCAGTGCAATGTGCTGATTTATGATTTTGATTTTTTTCCTTAGTTAAGTAGGTACTTCTCAACCTTGGCAAAAAGAATTAATGAGTAATGGGTTCTATTCCATAAAATAAAAAATACGAAGTGGCATTTTATCATCATGGCGACCTGTCCTGAACCTAATTCCTCTCGTAAAATTACTTCTTCTGTAGTCACATTTATTTTTTGGATTGAAATTAACTTTTATGTGTATCTATACTTCTATACTAATATTATAAAGAGGAAAAGTTTGTATATAAGTATGTTTGTAACAAAATGGCTCAAAAAGTACTGGACCGATTTTAAAAATTCTTTCACCATTTGAATGTTACATTATCACTGATTAATATAGGCTATAGTGTATTTACAAAAAAGTTAGGGTTCCGTATGAAAACTTCGATAATGTAACCCAACGTGTATAAAATATACCAAAAAATAGCCTTATATCGCGTACGCTGCAGAAGTCATTGATAATAGAGCAAAGTGTTATACCAAAGTTTTATAGAAGATACCAATATCTACAAAAAAATCCGGGATACCATATATCTAACTGTTACAGTTATGTCACAACGAGAGGTCCCCTGCGGTTTCACCTGCGTTAATTTAAAGAAAAAGGTTTATAGTGAGTCAAACTTAAAATATGCACATAGGCTGTCGTGGACTTTTTTACAGAACTTTTAAAGGGGGAGAATTCCGTCAGACATGGTTTTTGTGTAACTTTAACCGTTTACCCAGCGCAAGCAACGGAATTTCACAAATGGAACATTTTTACCCGTCTTTGCAACATTTTTCATCGATGTTCCGCTGCTACTGGTCGTAGCGTGGTAATATATAGCCTATAGCCTTCCTCGATAAATGCACTGTCCAATACAAAAATATTTTTTCAAATCAGAACAGCTTAACAATTTTGCATTCGGTAAAACGGGTCCTAAACGGATCTGTGTACGGAAGAGACGGTTAAACATGGATAGCTGGTTTTAGCTGAAGTATTCATTTTAAACTAACGATGACTAACGCTAATAAATTACAGTGGAAGAAAAGAGTAAGCACCGATAATCGATTTTAGCTGAAGTAATTTATAAAGCGTCGAATAAAAGTTATTCAGTAAAAACAAATTTGAATTCAGTATATCGTTTTACTAGCCTCAAATATAACGCAAATATGGGTGATTCTCAGTTAAGAGGTATGTTCGACGGCTAAGCCAAAAAAATCATTATATTTGGAAATGATGGTCTAAAATCTTAATAATTTCAATTAACTAAATGTGTTCTAAATTGTCACTTAAAATTATATTCTAAATGTGCATAATTTACTTACAATAACAGCACAAAGAGGAAAACTATCTCTCCCCTGGGTTGTCCCCTAGCCGTTTTTTTTTTTGTAAATCAGTGATTTTGAGTCCATTGAAATTTAATTATTACTTTTCTATCGGTAATAACATGAACTCTGATAACTTAGTTACAGTATGTAACCATTAAATTCATTTATATTTGCACTTTTTATAAAAAATATTAATCGCAAACTGTGTCCTCCGAATTTCGTGTCTCACCCCCTGGCCTTAGGTTTAGTTTGAAAATCGTAGTTGTTTACCATAGTCTGTGGTAGTTTTGACCTTAAAGACACCGAGTGTCACGTGAAGTTAGCAGCAAGCGCTGCACAAGCCATCCGCGCGGCAATTTTTATGGCGCAACGGTGCTCGATGAGTGCAGCCGTGTTGAGTGATCGAAATATTTACCCTGGTGTTTTTTTTTTCATATTTATGTGTTTAAATACTACAATATCTATATACATTTATTTTAAATAGTGCTGCAAACCTTTTATTTATTTGTAATCTTTGTAAAATTAGTACTTTTACGGCAAGTTTACATTTTTAACGAAAATGTCTCTCCCCTGCCATATTTCCCCTGGCTGTTATGGTGCTAGGCTACTAACAAAACTATAAAAACGATGCAATAGCTCAATAACAGTAATGATAATTTATTAGAGGATGTACAATTACATATAATTTTAGATAATTGTTTAGCTTTATATCGTTATTCCACTAAAATCTGATTGCATGGATAAGTACTTTACATCCTAATATGCGCTCTAAGCGTATTGCAATAAAGTTCACCTTGTCTCTACCCTGTGCTCAGTATCTCCCCTGGTGTCTCGTAAAACGAGAATAAATAAAAAAAATGACTGATCATCTTAAAATCATATTAAAATCACCTGTCTTGATAAAAGTAGTGGTATAGTTATATAAATATCGACACTTTTTGCTGTGCCACTGCTTCCATACAACCGATTACCTCTTGACTGAGAATCACCCATATACTATATAATATATATATTTTTGCAAAAAGCGACTTAGATATGTTAGTTTTTACTACATCTAGTTAAATTAAAATATCTGGTAAAATTCAAACAGTCACGCCAATTAACGTGGGATACCTAATTTTAGAGGAATAATCTCACAGGATATTTACTCTAAGAATAAGGAAATTTAATTAGATCCAAAGTAGGGAACCCTTCTATTACAAAGGCGATGTTCTTGGCTGTATCATTTCGGTGGTAATTTTTTTACCATTTCGGTAGACAATTTTCATTTCAGTGGACTCCCGAAAACTTGTCCTTTAATATTACAGTAAGTGATGATTTTTGAATTTGACCCGTAGGATCGTTTTAAAATGGAAAAAAACGAGTATCAATATATTTTTTTTTTATTATTTTGCACCTTTTTTGCATTTTGTGCAAAAACTATGGGAGATACGCGAAAATATGTTGATACCTTTTTTGTAGGAAATAAAATTTTCTACAACTTTGTATTAGGAACTTTTTCTATTTTCCCAGCCAGTCGCGAGATATTGACGAATAACCCGTTTTTGCACTTGTTTTTTTAATAATTGTAGTGTACCTACATATAAAGAAATTGTTATTTTGTTTAACTTAAATTTTTGTTATTGTATAATTTATGTTCAAAGTAAAAACTAAAACACTTATTATAAAATACTATATCAGTGTCTTTAATAATTATGTAATTTAAATATAGTGTTAAAAATGTAATGTGTAAAATTGTTAAATATAAAATGTATATTTTGGTACACAAGCGGACAGACGTATTTTGCTTGCGCATAGATATTCTTCTGCGCGGACGCAGGCCGCGGCCGCTTGAACCGGTCTCAGTGGGCGGGGCCTCCGCACCACTTGTTCCTGCGCGGCCGCCGCAGTCAGATCTTAGCCTCTGCTTTGTACGCTTGTCGCTTGTTCTTTCACTGTACCTAAAGATCTCGACTACTTATCTACGTCTTGCTAAGCTTGAATGCAAACTGTTAAGCTAGTAGTAATAGTTAATGCGCTGTATTTTATCTCCGTACTTATTCATTGTGCACCTTCCATCTTGCATCAAGAGTGTTTATATATTTGATTAGGATCATATTGTGTAAACAATAAATTGTGAGTACATTGAACTGTGTTACACTCATTTGACACCAAGAAACTCACGCATCATCCTATAACTGGTGACCCCTATTGAGCACATCATGAGTAATACGGAGAATACGACCGTTAGTGAGCATTTGAATTCGGCAAGCGACGTAAACCGAGTGAGTGTGAGAATACCTCCGTTTTACCCAGAGAAACCGGCGTTGTGGTTTGCACAACTGGAAAGTCAATTTTATCTGGCGAGTATTACGACAGACACTACGAAATTCCACTACGCGATCAGCCAGCTGGACCCGGTCTACGCGTCAGAAGTGGAAGACATAATATCGGCACCGGCAGGACCCAACAAATATGAGCGTCTAAAAGCGGAGCTGATCAAACGATTGTCTGCGTCGAGGGAGAAAAAGGTGAAGCAGCTCCTAGTTCACGAGGAACTTGGTGACAGGAAACCTTCCCAGTTCCTTCGCCACCTCCAACACCTAGCAGGCCCTGATGTCCCAGAGGAATTTCTGAAGACCATCTGGACGAGTCGATTACCCAGCAGCACGCAATCCATTATTGCGTCCCAATCAAAGGCGTCCCGGGAAGAAGTAGCGGAGCTGGCGGACAGAGTGCACGACATCGTCCCGCCCAATCCCCAAGTCGCAGCCGCATCGGTTCGACCTGGAAGTTCCACCGAGCTGTCCAGCCAGATTGCGGAACTCACACGGCAGGTCCAGTCGCTGCAGTCTAAGGTCGAGAGGATGTCACCGCCCCGGTCCCGAGGAAGATATACCACCAACAGCCGATCCCGCGAAAATTCTCGGTCTACCCGCTCCCAGTCGAACTATAGGAAATTTCCGTTGTGCTGGTATCATGCCAAATTTGGGAATAAGGCAAGTAAGTGCGTAAAACCTTGTGATTACTCGGGAAAAGCATAGGGCAGACGGTTAGTGCGACCGACGCCTGTCCAAATACCGGTCGCTTATTTGTAACGGACGTTCGTACAAAAGTACAATTTTTAGTAGATACTGGCAGTGACATTTGTGTTTTCCCCAGAAAATTAGTCAGCAAGCATAGTCACAAAACCAATTTTGAACTTTGCGCAGCAAATGGTTCAATAATAAATACGTACGGTTACGCAAATTTTGTTTTGAACATAGGCTTGCGCCGTGACTATGCTTGGCGATTTATTATTGCAGACGTAACGCGGGCGATAATAGGTGTTGATTTTCTGTCCCATTATAATTTAATTGTTGACGTTCGGAATAAACGCTTAGTAGATGCTAATACTACGCTTTGCACCTCGGCTTTGCTTGCTAAAACACCTGACATTTTTTCCGTCAAGGTAGCATCTGGTGATACTGATTCTGACCCTTCTGGCTTGCATAACACCACAAAACACAACACCGTACACCACATACGCACAACACCTGGGCCGCCTGTAGCTTGCTCACCTCGTCGATTGGCACCTGATCGGCTTAAAATTGCTAAGGCCGAGTTCGAGGCCATGTTGCAGATTGGCACCTGTCGTCCTTCAGAGTCTGCGTGGTCTTCTCCCCTACACCTTGCACCGAAGAAAGGCGACGGCTGGCGACCATGCGGTGACTACCGGATGCTGAATGCCAGAACCATCCCGGACAGGTACTCCATCCGACATATCCAGGACTTTGATTACAACCTCTCCGGTTGCACGGTCTTTTCAACCCTGGACCTAGTGAAGGCCTATAATCAGGTTCCCATAAACCCCAGCGATATCGAGAAGACCGCTATCACAACGCCGTTCGGCTTATACGAATTTCCGTATATGACATTCGGACTTCGTAATGCCGGACAGACGTTTCAGCGCTTCGTCGATGAGATGCTGCGAGGGCTCGAGTTCACCTACGCGTATATTGATGACATCTTGGTCTACTCAAAAGACCAGAAGACCCACGAAGACCATCTTCGCCAAGTGTTTCACCGGTTGAAACAGTACGGTATGGTCATCAACACGACTAAATGTACGTTCGGCGCCTCTGAGGTTACTTTCCTGGGCTATCACGTGTCTGCTGCTGGTGTCAAACCACCACTAGACAGGGTGACGGCTATTAAGAGCTTTCCCGTCCCCAAAACTGTTAGAGAGTTACGTAGGTTTCTTGGCATGGTGAATTTTTACCGCAGGTTCATCCCCCACGCAGCTCAACATCAGGCACCCTTGAACGCTCTCCTAGTCGGGTCAGTAAATGGAAACCACCCCGTTCATCTGTCTGCTGCTGAAATGAACGCATTTGAAGCGTGCAAAGACGACTTGTCTCAGGCGACAATGCTGATGCATCCGGATTGCAAGGAAAAGTTGGCCTTGATCACGGACGCATCAGATACCGCAATTGGTGCAGTACTGCAACAGTCTAAAGGTGACGCTTGGCAGCCGCTTGGATTCTTCTCGCGTAAGTTGTCACCGTCACAGACCAAATATTCACCATACGATCGCGAGCTCTTGGCCATATACGAGGCTATTAAGCACTTTCGGCATATGATCGAGGCGCGGGATTTCGTGATTTACACTGATCACAAGCCCCTTACATTCGCTTTTCACTCTCGAAAAGAAAATTGTTCACCCAGGCAGTTTCGGCATTTAGACTTTATAGCCCAATTTTCTACAGACATCAGGCATATCTCAGGCAAAGACAACGTGGTGGCCGATACACTTTCTCGTGTCGATGAAATTGAACAGCCTATCGACATGGAGAAGTTAGCCACCATGCAAAGTTCGGATACTGAGCTTAATACGCTCATAAACTCGGATAACACTTCTCTTTGCCTTGAGAAAGTGAAGCTGCCTGGTACGAACCTGGAGGTGTTTTGTGATGTGAGGGGTAACAAAAAGCGTCCGTATGTCTCAAAAGACATGCGCCGCCAAGTGTTTGATAGCCTCCATTCACTAAGTCACCCAGGTGCAAGGGCTTCGGTCAAGTTGGTCAGTGATCGCTTCATATGGCCTGGTATCCGACGCAACGCGCAAGGAGTGGGCACGTGCCTGCTTAGCTTGCCAGAGATCCAAGGTCACACGGCATGTCTCATCACCAGTTGGCAGTTACAGTCTACCATCCGCCAGGTTCAGGCACATACACATAGACCTGGTTGGACCACTGCCAATTTCCCAAGGGTTCAGATACTGTCTCACAGCCGTTGATCGTTTCACGCGATGGCCAGAGGCAATACCCTTGCAAGATATAACAGCAGAGACGGTCGCGAAAGCACTGCTCAGTGGATGGATTTCCCGGTTTGGTTGCCCCACAAAAATTGTCACTGATCGTGGTAGGCAATTTGAGTCAGCACTCTTTAAGTGCTTATCAGATATTGCTGGATTTCAGCACCGACGAACCACTGCCTATCATCCGTCATGCAACGGATTAGTGGAAAGGTTCCATAGGCAACTGAAAGCTGCCATAACCTGCCACTCTAGCAGCAATTGGGTCGAGGCTCTTCCCCTTGTTTTGTTGGGCGTTCGCAGCACCTATAAAGAAGACCTAAAATCATCTTCCGCTGAATTGGTTTATGGTGAACCATTGCGCCTACCAGGAGATTTTTTCCAACCAGATGAGGAAAGTACTGTAGATGTGTCGGATTATGTGGCACGTCTTCACTTGTTCGCAAGACAGCTGCAACCATCCCCAGCTTCACGTCATGGTTCCAAGAAGTCTCCTTTCATCTTTAAAGATCTTGCCACGGCTTCTCACGTCTTCCTTCGAGATGACGCAGGGGCCGGCTGCCTCAAACCAGCATACACAGGACCACATGAGGTTCTAGAACGAGGCGACAAGGTGTTCAAACTCGCAGTCAATGGTAAGCTGGTCACCGTGTCAATCGACCGAGTAAAACCCGCATACATACTGCGCGATCCAGACACCACAACTCTCACACCTCATCTTCCACAAACATCACATTCACACTCACCCACACTTAACACTTCACATAGCAACTTACCTGATTCGGTAGATACTACAGTCAAAACTACCCGTTCTGGTCGTAGGGTTAAGTTTCCGGACTATTATCGCCCGTAGGACGGTCTCTGGAGGGGGGTTGTGTAGTGTACCTACATATAAAGAAATTGTTATTTTGTTTAACTTAAATTTTTGTTATTGTATAATTTATGTTCAAAGTAAAAACTAAAACACTTATTATAAAATACTATATCAGTGTCTTTAATAATTATGTAATTTAAATATAGTGTTAAAAATGTAATGTGTAAAATTGTTAAATATAAAATGTATATTTTGGTACACAAGCGGACAGACGTATTTTGCTTGCGCATAGATATTCTTCTGCGCGGACGCAGGCCGCGGCCGCTTGAACCGGTCTCAGTGGGCGGGGCCTCAGCACCACTTGTTCCTGCGCGGCCGCCGCAGTCAGATCTTAGCCTCTGCTTTGTACGCTTGTCGCTTGTTCTTTCACTGTACCTAACGATCTCGACTACTTATCTACGTCTTGCTAAGCTTGAATGCAAACTGTTAAGCTAGTAGTAATAGTTAATGCGCTGTATTTTATCTCCGTACTTATTCATTGTGCACCTTCCATCTTGCATCAAGAGTGTTTATATATTTGATTAGGATCATATTGTGTAAACAATAAATTGTGAGTACATTGAACTGTGTTACACTCATTTGACACCAAGAAACTCACGCATCATCCTATAATAATAAACAATGTTCCGTATATTGCAAAACGCTGCAAATTTAATACACGTTACAAAACGGTAAAAACAACATTATTCTAAATTTGCAGCGTGTTACTAATTTTTTTGGCAATTTTATTAACAAAAAACACTTTTCACCCCTTTTTAACCCTTTCCGTACACCCCAGAACGCTGCAAAATCACCCGGTAAGTTATTTTACCTTCTTTCGAAAACCCTCAAAGTTTCAGCAAGTTACTAATTATTTCCGGGTTTAAGGCTTTAATGACTGGCCTATACGTATAAGTCACTGCTACGATCGATACACAAATGAAACCAAAAAAAAAATGGCCGAAAATTGTATATTGAGGAAGACAGGAGACCGGCTTCCTTCTCATCCCTACTCCGTGATGTTTGCTGGATGAGAGGTGACCCAGGTAGACATCTAGCGGGGATAACTGATCGATTGATCGTTGATCGGTTATCGACCGGTGAAGGCGGAAGATCAAATTGAATTGAGAAAAAAAAAGAAATTATTAAAAATAAGAATCGCGATGGTAAAATAGGGGT
This sequence comes from Chilo suppressalis, assembly GCA_902850365.2. Classification (NCBI taxonomy): domain Eukaryota; kingdom Metazoa; phylum Arthropoda; class Insecta; order Lepidoptera; family Crambidae; genus Chilo; species Chilo suppressalis. The sequence goes on from OU963921.1 coordinate 10,479,042, forward strand.
TGATTGTAAAGGGTTGAAAATTCAGGGTTATATGTATTTACTAATGTTGTATCGTAAAATTTTTTTTTTATCTAAAATTGAAAAAAATATTTAGGGGTGGATTACCCTTAACATTTAGGGGGATGAAAAATAGATGTTGACCGATCTGTCCCAGCGAACTTCGTACCGCCATAAAAAAATAGGAGTTGGGGGTAGAAAGGTGAAAATTTAGAGTTGTATGTATTTACTGATGTTGTATCATACAAAAAAAAAAAAAAAATATATCTAAAATTGAAAAAAAAATTTAGGGGTGGATTACCCTTAACATCTAAGGGGGATGAAAAATAGATTACATCCGATTCTCAGACTTACTGAATATGCATATAAAATTTCACGAAAATCGGTCGAGCCGTTTCGGAGGAGTTTAACCACAAACACCGCGACACGAGAATTTTATATATTAGATATATACAGTCGAACACAAAAACCTCCTCCTTTTTTGAAGTCGGTTAAAAAATATGATGTGTTCTTTCAGTATCTTTAAATAACATCCCTCCGTGTGGCATGGCCGTGGGATACCCTGCTTATAAACCTTAAATATTACAATACTATTTTCATATTATAATTAAAAAAATATATTGTACAGAGGTTGTTTGTAATTATGTTTTCACTTTGACTCGATAGATGGCGGTGAACGCGTCCTGATACGCGCTATGGTTTAGTTTTACTGATTTGTACATTAACTAAGTATTCACTGTATAATTCCGGCGACCATTCTCGCTCCGACCGCTTACCGTGCGCCCCGTCGCACCACCGCCTCCTTGCTCCGTGCGCCCCGCCGCACAGCTGCCTGCTTCGAGTCGACTCGACGCGCCTGCGCTCATTTGTGAGACACAAGATTGGACCAGTGGATACCTAGCGGTGTTAACGAAACTGGTCGGCGTAGCCCCGGTACGTCTCGAGCTCTCCTGAGCTCGGAAACCGGAAGACCCGATCCCATTTGCACTTGGGCCTTCCCAAGGGTGACGGTTGTTCCCATATTCACTAGGAATATCGGAACACATCTCTTACAGCTTCAACCGACCCCCTGCCGCGGGCAGGGGAGTCCATCGGTGTCGCATAGGGTGTTAGGACCTGTGGCTTCACGCCACAGTCAGGGCACACCTACACACACTTTACACTACAACCTACACATACCTACACACACTAGACACATCACAATGGACATTACTCGTCAGGTAATGTCCCTCTTCTCCGCCCTAGGCCTCACCCTGGACGAGGCCGCCATCAGGGAGCTTGTCGCGAGAGCGCGCCCCTTGAGCGACTCTCCCGCCAGCCCCTCCCCCGAACCCCCCCGCCCCGACACCCCCTGCCTCCCCTCGAGCGCGGGCAAGCGCCCCGCCTCGAGCCCGGTTTCGACGTGCGACTCCGACTCGACCATAGTGTCGGCGTCCGACGAGTCCTTGTTCACCACGGTGGTGAGCAAGAAGAAGAAGCGGCGCTCCAAGCGCCGTGCAGACACCGCGTCTCCAACGGCGCCCCTCTCGCCTTCCGCTCTCCTGTCTCAGACAGTTGATGAGCCCTCTGTCCCTCTCACCCCTCTCACGGTCGCCCAACCGACCACCCAAACCCACCCAACACAGACACACAACACCACAAAACCACACAATAGGTGCACCGCCGCACCTATCAAGGCAAAGCCGCCGCCGCCCGTCTTCCTGCGCGACAAGGCGCAATGGGCGAAGGTCGCGGACCTGTGCAAAGCACACAACATTCATTACACACAGGCGTCGAACACTGGTCACGCCATCAAAATCACTACACCCACCATTGACACGTTCAGGAGCCTCACAAGGCTTCTGACCACAAACAAACTCCCCTATCACACTTACGCTCTTCCCGAAGAGCGCAAAGTTCGCGCGGTACTCAGAGGAGTCCCCTTCGAGCTCTCCAACGAGCTCATTCTGAGCGACCTAACCGCTCAAGGCTTCCCAGCCGAGGCAGTGCACAAATTGCACAGCCGGACTGGGAAACAATACCCGTTGGCCCTTGTCATTTTGACCTCGGTCCCGGCAGCTAGGGATATTTTCAAAGGTCCCATAACAGTCTGTGGCCTCGACAATATCAAAGTCGAGGCCCCACACCGGCGAGGCACCCCTGGGCAATGCCACAGGTGCCAATTATATGGCCACGCAGCAGCCAACTGCTCGGCGGCCCCGAGGTGCGTCAAGTGCCTCGTACCCCACCTCACCAAGGAGTGCTCCCGCACTCGTGACGCACCCGGGGCACCCGCATGCGTGCTCTGTGGCCAAGAAGGCCACCCGGCCAATTACAGGGGTTGCCCGCGGGCCCCACGCCCCAGGCCCAACACTCACACTCACACACACACAAAGCCAACCACGGCGACAAAAACACACCCACCACCACCGAACAACACCACCACAAACTTCCCGGGGCTACCCAAGGCGGCCGCCCCTCGCAGCCCGGCGCCCCCGACAGCCTGGGGACCAGCCAGGGCCCGCCCAAAACCACACCCACCACAACACACCACACCAACAACACAAGCTAAGCCAGCCCAAGACGTCTCTCTGGCCGAGGACATGGCGCTTATTCGCTCCTCGCTCAAGAGGGTGAATATCGCCGAGATCCACACTCTCGCCGCGAAGCTCCGGCTAGCTCAGACACCCCTTGAAAAGGCTATAGCTATAGCCGAACACCCCGAACTCGTTGCCGCGTTCGATTAACTTTTTAATCATTATAACACTGGAAAATAACCAGACTCCGAACACAATCAAAAACACTATACACAAAACACGCGGTGATAACTCAAACAAACACCACTGTTGTTTAAATTATGACCGCGCAAAACACTAACATAACAATCACTCAACTAAACCCCGGGCGTACCAAGCCGAAAGGCGCTTCGCTTGTGTCATTTAATACGCGCAGCTTAAAATCCAACCTTAACGAAATTAAATTATTTTTGCAAGATAGGGAACCCGACTTTCTGCTCCTTCAGGAGACTTGGCTCAAACCAACTCAAATGAAGGGGCTGTCGATCCCTAAGTATAAATTAATCCGGAACGACGGTGCCAACGCGCGCGGCGGCACCGCAATTTACTATAGACGCAACCTACACTGCACACCTATACCCACTCCCGCGCTCACAAACATGGAAGCCACCATCTGTAGGCTGGCGATGACAGGACACCAGTCCTTAATCATCGCTTCAGTCTACATTAGATCAGGTACACACCCTCACCGCGCAGACTTCGAAACACTCACTTCACTAGGTACATCAGTCATAATGTTCGGTGACTTTAACTCCAAACACACCGACTGGACATGCGAGACCACCACCACCTCTGGCCGCAGATTACTACACATCACCGAGGAGCTTGGCTATGATGTCATATGTCCCTACGCGCCCACCCACTACCCAGACAATGTACAAAACCGACCCGACGTCCTGGACTTCGCGATCCTTAAAAACGTGTCGCTTCGCCTCAGCTCGATCGAAACGCTCGACGACCTGGGGTCAGATCACAGACCGGTGTCTCTAGTTCTAGGTCCCCAAGACCCACTAGACGCCCCCGCGCCCCCTAAGAGGCTATTCACCAACTGGGACGGATACCGCTCCGCTCTCGAGACCGCTTTAGACTCCCCCGAGTCCCCGTTCCCTAACTCACCGGACAGTCTCCACAGCACCGACAAGATCGACGAAACAATAGACTCTTTAACTTCACTGGTGACCGAGAAGGCGAAGGAAAACTCGCGGGAGGTTGAGCTGCCAAAGCCCAAGCTCCCGCTGGCCATCCGGAACCTTATCCAAGCCAAAAACGCCGCTCTCCGGAGAGCCAAATTATACCCCACCCCCGAGTATAGGGCTACAGCTAATCGCCTTCAGCGACAAGTTAGGTCCCAGTTAGCCGCTCTGAGACACTCCCGTTGGGAGGAACTCATGGCGGACATTACCCCATCCCATCTTGCGTACTATAGAATCGCGAAAGCGCTCCGTAGCGACGTTACCACCCACACCCCCCCGCTCACTCGCCCCGACGGCACCGTCGCCTTCGAAGACGACGAAAAATCTGAGTGTTTTGCAGACAGCATAGCGGCGCAATGCACGCCTAGTACGCAGGAATCTAACCCGCAACATATTCGCGGAGTGGAGGAGGAGGTCCGCCGGCGGGCCGCCCTTCCACTCATTGACAACCCCCTAGACCCCGTCACGACAGACGAACTCAGACAGACCATTAGAAACTTTAAGCAACGCAAGGCCCCGGGCGCCGACGGCATCTCTAACAAGGCGCTCAAGCACTTTCCCATCCAAATGCTAACCTTGCTTGCAATTCTCTTTAACGCATGTTTCGATCTGTGCTACTTCCCAGCCGCCTGGAAAGAAGCAATAGTGATAGGCATCCCCAAACCCGGAAAACCCGCGCACCTCCCCAGTAGCCATCGCCCTATTAGCCTCCTCAAGGCAATGGCGAAACTTTTCGAAAAAACCATACTGACCAGACTAAGAGAGCACCTCCTATCACCATCCGATCCAATTATCATTGACCACCAATTCGGCTTCAGAGCCAAACACTCCTGCCCCCAACAGATCCATCGCATAGTGGAGCACGCCCTAAGCGGCTTCCAACTTAATAAATATAAAACTATTGCAGTCTTCTTCGACGTCGCCAAAGCCTTCGACAAGGTTTGGCACGACGGATTAATCTTAAAATTATATCAATTAAAATTACCTGACCGCCTAGTTAGGTTAGTAGCCTCTTTTCTATCAAACCGCACCTTCCGCTATAGATACGAAGGTTCACTATCAACGCCCCGCCCACTACGAGCCGGTGTACCGCAGGGGTCCGCTCTCTCCCCCCTGCTATACACAGCGTACACCAATGACATCCCTCAGACCAAGGGTGTCGAGCTCGCTCTCTTCGCGGACGACACGGCCCTCTACTCTAGGGGAGCCAGTACCAATCAAATCATAGCCAAGCTCCAACCGGCAATCACAACACTTGGGAATTGGTTCCGCGATTGGAGAATCGACGTAAATCCGGACAAAAGTTCGGCCATTTGCTTCGATCCCAAGCGCCGCACCAAAACCATACAACACGGTGCGCGGTCTCTGCGAATGCAAGGCATAGCAATACCGTGGCACCGCACAGTCAAATACCTAGGGATCACACTAGACAAAAAACTCACCTTCCGTGCACACATCACACGCGTAGTCGCGAACGCGCGCTTTTATATGAGCCGCCTCCACCCGATGCTCGGTAAATACAGCAAAATGTCACTTCGTAACAAGCGAACGCTTTACAAAGTTTGCATACGCCCGGTCCTCACTTACGCGTCACCAGTGTTCGCACACGCGGACGAAGCGACTTTGAACAAACTTCAAGTGCTTCAAAATCGCTTCTGCCGCATAGCCACAGGGGCCCCGTGGTACGTCCGCAACGCGGACCTCCACAGGGACCTACAACTCGACACAATTCAAACACACCTCACAGAGTGCTCGGAACGGTTCTTCAAAGCTGCAGAAGAGCACTCTAACACACTCATTAGATCGGCGTCGGGATACGCTCCACACACTCCATCTCGATTCAGGCCCCGCAGGCCCAAACACGCACTCACAGCCACACACAATAAACTCACGCGCGATCTCGCGGCCCTCTTGGCCGCTGAGGATCCAACACCCGCGGTGAGTCCCCCCCCGCCCCCCCGACACAGAGAGAACCGATTCCTCTCAGTCCCCTCCCGTTTCAAGTGCACATCTGAGTGCACTTGTCCTCTAAGCGCATTTTGCGTTATTTTAAACTATGCACTAGTTTAAACTAACGCAGCGCCGCATCATCCCCCTCTCGGGGGGTGATCGCTTCAGATGAAGCTTGTAAGGCCCTTCTGGCCATAAGCATGAATAAAGGGTGTTTTTTAGTCAGTAGGAGTCTGACATAACCTTACAGCCGGCTGTAGGGTATCCATGATGGATTTCTCACCCTCTCCCCCGCCTGGGAGGAAACAAAAAAAAAAAAAAAAAATGTATAATTCCTCATCAAACCATATATCATACAAGTCTTTAAAAGTTTTTGGGTAGCATTTGATCTTAATATCAGGGCAAGTGCTTCAACAGTCTTACCGTTTAAATAGTGTTTAGGTACTACCTAGGTGACCGTGCGAACTTCGTGTCTTAAATGTGATTCATCAGATTCACGTAAATTGTTTTTTGAACCAAGTTACAATTAACTCCACCCATTATAAAATTACAGTCATGTAACTTTAAACAAAAAACATTGTTTGGTTGTCCGTTATTATACATATAACCTGAAACAGATATAATTTACAGGTTGTATATTAAGTATACTCTTTTTATGTTTTAATCTCTTTATAAACTAAACATCTTTAAATATGTCATGTTATCTTTTTAACCGACTTCTAAAAAGGAGGAGGTTCTGTGTTCGACTGTATATTTTTGACTATACTTTTTACTGGTTGTCACTGAAATAAACATCATATTTACAATTTAACGTGTTTAATTAATATATATATTATATCATTTGTATGGCTACAGGAAAGTGTTACATTTCTTGGTCATAGGATTGATAAATATGGCTAACAACACCCCACTGATGAGCGAATTGGAGCAATACAGAAAATACCTATACCAAGAAATGTATTAGAACTAAGATCTTTTTTAGGTTTTATAACATGCTAGTGGCCCGCCCTCGCTTCGCTTCGGTATAGAGTTGTAGTGTAGACAAATATCTCTTCATAAAATTATAAACCTTCAGTGAAAATTAGACATACTTACTAATATCATAGCTGGAGTTTCTTTTTGGTTGAACGCGCTAATCTCCTAAATATAATGCGATTCAACTAAGAATAGGACCGACTGGGCGCCATATTGTGTTGTCATAGTTGTCAACTCAAACCAAATAGGTATGAATAATCATGCACTATTACTATGTCACATACGGACATGCATCCTTTATGTAAACGAAAGTTTGAAATCGAGTTTCTGAACGCAACTTATTGGTTGACGATTTAGGTTATTAACCATTCATGGCCAAAGCTCAATAAGGGAAAAAAAATATCAACCAATATTAATTATCAATATTTGTTATTGTTTGGTGTTTCTTTTTATTGAAGTTTACTCCTTAAGTATCGATTTGCATATATAAGGGGCCCGGTATGAGAAAAATGTGAGGAGTAAAATCTATCGATGAATGACCTCGTTACGTTTTTGGTGCGCATCCGTGTTCGAGCTAGGGACACGAAAAAAGTATCGATACTTTGTGGTATCGAGTACTTTTCCTTTCGATACCGATACTTTTGTACTCGATACTTTGTATTCGATACTTTTACTAAATGAGTACTTTTTGGCAAGTATCGATACCTTTAAAAATTTGGATAAGCGCCTCATATTGATGGCAACGCCATCTTGTTAAATCATAGTAAACCTTCTAAAACGTTCCATAGGGTATTTGACAAATTTTAGGCAACGATCTCACGTTATTGACTAATGTTTATGGAGTCCGTAAAAAGCGGATATTCATCATTCTGTCGTGTATTTCAGTGAAAATAACCAAATCAAAAACTCCATTTTCAAGTTGCCGCGAAAACGTTTCTCTGGACAATATGGCGTCTTACTAGTGTGTGACGTCACACGACTGTTATTAAAACGTCAAACGATACAATGTAATGTCACTTTGACCGGAAGTTTACTTGCGCGTGACGTCATTTTAGGCTCCGCCAATCCCAAGCGTTTTGGGTCACGTGTCAATAGATGAGAAAACTAAAATCTTTTTCGGTATTTTGGCACTTTATTTTTAATACTGTCAAATGCCCTATTGCGTTGTTATAAAGTCAGTAACTGACATATTCAAATTCTTTCCAATCTGTGACTGTGTCTGTTTTGCGCTTTGTTTTGTTTCATAGTTATTTATTTAGCGACCATATTGTTAGGAACTGTGATTGATTCGCCGTTTACTGTGCTTTTCGCTTGACTGTATTTGATTTATTCAAGTGTAACGCTATTATTCTGTCTGTGCTGTGTATACCTATTTGAAACCACCTGAAAAAAAGACGGACGTAACCTCTTCTATAATTATAATCTTGAGTGAAGCATGCCAATGGCAGCCGTTAACTACTTGTCAGATTCAAGTTAACATAAGTGGGTATAATGTTTTTTAATGATTAAAATTCAAGAAAAGTAAGTTTAATTTGAAACAAATCTGAAAAGTTTCATAATTTTAAATTGTTTAAGATTTAGATCTTTTTAATTAACATTTTAATTATGAATGTAATATTAATGAACACTTTTTTAGTGTCAGTAATCACAGCTATTTTCTTTTCATTATATAATATAGCAATTTATGAATTTACATGTCCTTTTTTTGTTTTTGATTATACGTACAAAAAAGTAAAATTCTATTGTTTTTCTTTCAATTTTAACACCGGGGGCTTGGGGGGGGGGGGGGTTGCTCATCAGGCCACAGAGGCTCCGATAAGGTCCTATGAAATGTACTCGATACTTTGAAGTATCGATACTTTTGTTTCGATACTTTGACGAGTACGATACTTTTTTACCGATACTACTCATGAGTACAGTATCGATACTTTCTATTCGATATCGTATCCCTAGTTCGAGCCAAAATGACTCTTAAATCCGAGAGCTTAGGTGCAAAACAATTAAATTGAAACTACAGTGTATTTTGTATTTTTGTTAGACCATAGATTTCTTTATTAGTTAGGCGACGTTTTGCCTATATGTAGCTCCAAACATATTTACAAGCGTGATGCAACGAACTACAGCGCCATCTATTTTGATACATATGAACTAAAATTTTAAATGCACAAATGGCGTATACATAATCGCCCACCAAGGACAAACTGAGATTTGTCCTTTCAAATATTTAATTTAACAACATGACTCTGTTATCACCCACCATGACTTAAGGTAACAAAACAAATAAAAACACTAAGATGTACAATAACTTAAAATAATATATTTCTGCACATCTGAAATTGACTATTGTAAAAAGTTTAATGTAAAATACACACATCAAAAGTGTCTAGGGATCAAGCATTTTTATGCGGATTTCTTGAGATTGAGATGTGGCTTTGTAATAAATTTATGATTTTATAAATTTATATGGATCCTTTTTGGTGCATTTCATAATTTGAATCAGGAACTGTGAATCAAATTCGAGTAAAAGATGAAAATCAGCTGTCAATATTTTCCCTATAAAAACATACAACGCATTGAAGACATTATTAGTGCTACTGTTTCCCTACTACTGATTAAAACCAACGTTATTATGGAGCGGCGACGTCATTTAAGCAGGGAAGAAATGCTCAGAGCCGTGGGAATGATAGAAGCTGGTTCCCGGCAACGTACTGTGGCTTTAGCTCTGAATACAAGTCAGAGTGTTATCAGTCGACTTTGGACACGATACCGAAGCACTGGTACCGTGGCTGAGCGCCATGGAGGACGGTATCGCTGCACCACACGGAGACAAGACCGATACATTCAAATCTTAACTCGAAGAGCTCCAACAATAACCGCCATGATGTTAGCCGTGAGGCTTCATCACTCTTCAGGGAACTTAATTAGCGACCAAACAGTCAGAAACCGCTTGCATGAAGTGAACCTTCATTCCCGAAGACCGCTACGGGTACCACCTATAGCAATGCACAATCGTAGGATTCGATATCAATGGGCTCTTGAACACAGAAATTGGGCAGAAGAACAATGGCGTTTCGTGTGCTTTTCTGATGAGTCTCGTTTTGGTATGAGACCGGATACAAGACGTATACGACACTGGAGAACCCCTGGACGCCAACAGCGATTAAAATCCTGCCAGGAAGTCCATCCTTATAGTGGTGGAACCATCATGGTATGGGCGGGTATTTGGATCGGCGGAAGAACTGAGTTGATTTGGATCAGAGGCAACCTCAACGCTCAAATTTATGCTGAGACGATTGTATCAGACGTCATCGTTCCTCTACAAGTGCAAATCGGTCCCTTATTTCAGTTAATGCATGATAATGCACGACCGCACACCGCAAGAGTTGTAAGACAGACTCTCGCCGCAGCTAACATCAATGTCCTGCCCTGGCCTGCTCAGTCGCCAGACTTGAACCCGATTGAGCATGCATGGGATATGCTACAGAGAAGAGCTCTGCCGAATATGGAGGGTATCCAGTCGCAAGAAGACCTTTTTTTGTTGTTGCAACGAACATGGGCGGCCATTCCACAGCGTGATTTGGATGAACTCATTTTGAGTATGCCAAACCGATGTTCTTGTGTTGTTAGTGTTCGCGGTAGAAATACGGATTATTAATTGTTTAAGTTACCCAATAAAATTTTAGAGAAAACTGTTATTTCAGTCTTTTTTTCGAACTTTTGTGTTAGTGGTTCAAATGTCAAAAATCCCTTTATTAGGAAAATGGCAAATTTCTTTATTAATGCAAAGGTGACTTGGTTTATCGTTACTGTGACAAACGAAAACACTTTATTTGATGAATCCTTAAAGAAAATTTTAATTAATATCAATCAGGAGAAAAGTTATTGCAAAAATATATGTTGATCCCTAGACACTTTTGATGTGTGTATTTCGTCGATTAGTTATAATAAATGCATATGAAATGAATAAATATATATTTATAAATGTATATTATTTTCATTAATTTGTTAATTTACCCTTTCATACAGTATCAATCTTTTTTAAGTTAAATAAACTCTTTTTGCGTCTGGTTAGACTATCGAACTTAAGGAGTAAACTCCAGTCGTGCGTCGGAGCTGACACACACAATTTTTTTCTTGAATTAGCGGAGTGCTAAAAAAGGGTTCCAAGTGTTTTTTGCAAACCGTACATGCGTCAAGCGACAAGCGACATTTGACAGATAGAGGTCATTGGCTTTTCTATTCTTATTTGAATCGCATTATACTAGTCCGATTTGATTTTTGAAGTGAAGCGTTCGCGTCAGGACACGTGGCCTGATCAAAAATTCGTAAGACGAAAACAATAAAATTGGACTTTCAATATATTGGACGAAACATATAATTATAAAATAATAAACATATAATTATTAAACATATAAACTTATTATTATAATACGATAAAATAAGAAATTATTAAGTTTTTAACTAGGACGTCCAGGTGGCAGCTTTATTGCGAAGAAAATGCCTTTTTTTTACAATAGATGTCGCTAGGTGCGCTTAAATGAGAAATTCTGAGAAATAAACTTTTTAATGTAATATAAATAATAGAAAACTAAATTTTTAGAGGTTGAAAGAGCTCAAAGAGCTCTGATCAAAGTTATCTATTTAAAAAAACGCGACTTCCCAACTGAGCTGCTTTTCTCTATGTCAGATTTACTAACTGTTAGAAAGCTATACATTCTACATGCTGTATTACGGAAGCACACAACACTGTCGTACAATCCTAGTATCGTAGAAAAAAGAAGAAGAGACATAGTAGCATTAGTTCAGTGCTCTAACACAAGTTTTGCTCGCAACCAGTACCTCCACATCTCCTCCATCATCTATAACCATATTAACAAAATTTTAAATATTTATTCTCTAACTTACCGGGAGTGCAAGCTCAAACTGATGGCATGGCTCAAGACCTTGGATTATGATCACACTGAGAGCCTTCTTAATCTTACTTACTAGCGGATAAAAAGAGCATTTGTACACACATACTCACGTACACTCGTCACACTCACGCACATGCACACACATGCACACACACGAACACGCACACACACATACACACGCATACAGACACACACTGAACCGCTTATATAAATTGTAATTTATATATTTTTTATTTTTTTACAATGTATTAAAAATCCAATGAAAAGACCTTACCATAAGAAATATTAATTATGCTATGGAAGAGTGGTTCCTTCTGGTACAGGTGTTTAACACTTAAAAGAAGGAACCCACCCTGGTTTGATGTAAAACAAATGTGGTACCGTAATAAACTTTTTGATTTTTTTGTTTTTTTTTTTTTGATAAATTGCCATGTTTGTGTACGATAGCTTAATAAATAAATATTGTATTCTACCACATAAATTATACTACTTTTATACTGATAATTAAAGCAATTCGTGCAAAATTATTCCCTAACCATTCCAAAATATCAAAAATGCACAACGTTGATATTCAAGTTTTCACTTCTGCTCTATTGTCAATGACTTCCGCAGCGTGTAACGTACCTCAGGGATCGTCCCATGGTTTCGACTATCATAGGTTCCATTTCGCACATTTTATCATATAACATCATCGATATTCATCAGGCATCAACATATATTTTATTATTTATTTCTGGAAATACACAATTTCAAAAATATCACACACTATTCATCATTTTGTAAATACGTATTATAATTCCATCTGTACTGAAAATCACTATTCCAGAGTGCTGGACACTTACCGGCATTTCTTTTTATTCTGTTATTTATTTGTTTTCATTAATTTTGCTCCGATTTTATCTACTTTTAGTTTATTTATTTTATTGTCATTTTTGACAACTTAATGTTTTTTATCCGTTGCCATGGCTACCCATGACTAGGATACTCTCTCCAACTTCGTCTATGACTATTCAACCTCCACAGACCACCTACTTTGATACTTTTTAGTTCGATTCGAACCGTGTCTAAATTTAAATGGTTCCGGACCTATAAAAGGCCGAGCCTCCCTGATCTTACATTCATTTCTACGGCAAAAGTTGCCTACTCAACTTTGACGGGACTCAAGAAAGACCTCAAAGCTTTACAGCACCTATTGGCTCTCTAAACAACTACTTAACTCTACTACTCTTCTCGTCATCTTCACCATTCTCGCAACCTCATCGGTGGGACTGCCGCCTGGACTCCAGCTTCTTCGGCCAGCCTCCAACTGCTTCAGCCCGCCTTCTACCGACTCCTGCCGTTCCACCAACTCCTGCCACCGGCCGATATTCGCCGGCCAACCTACCAGCAGCGCCCGCCAGCCACCACCAGGGCAGGCCAAGACCTGAGACGCCTGAACAGGAGCGCTTCTGCCTCCTAGGAGTGCCGCCCGTCTGCCAGCAGCACATCCTCCAGACCCTCAATTCTCAACGAAGAAGATCGCCGACGACCCACGCCCACTTCACCACTCCCACTTCACTCCTCACACTTCACACACATACCATACCCCTATTTTTTTATAATCTGTAAATACTACCTTATTTTCGTAAATATATAATTATAGTTTATAACCTCTTCCTGTTTTCTTTTTTTTTTGTTTCTATTTATTTTTCCCTGCCCGACAATTGGTACATAAAACAGGTACACAATTTAATCATTTTCTGTATTAAACAAGTTAACAGTTTTTAATTCATTCAGTCATGTGATGAATGGTTACATAATAGCAATAATTTAAAGGACATTGGGCAAAAATGTATGGACGCTGCACCCACATCCGCCACGGCTTAAACTACATTTATTTGAAAGGTATTATAGTCATGATCATCTGTGCCAAAGCGCATCAAATTCCATCCCGGGAGTCTTAAGTTATTTTAAGTTAAATAGTTATAAGTACTATAACGACCGAACATTAATGAAAACGGGAATTAATTTAGTTAGTTAGTTCGAAACTACATTGGGGGCTCAGTTATGATGAGAGTCCTTTACAAGGTTCAAGGGTGCCCCCTTATGTTATTCTTCCGCACTAGAGTAAATCCAAAAACCCCGCATGGGTTGGGGTTTTTTTCAAACATTCTGTTCGTTACAGTAAATTGTCTTCTTTGTAAAACGGAGCGACCACAAATCACCCAAACTTGTCCACGCTTCGGAGAAAATATGATTCCAGTTCATCCATACTAATTGACAAAACCGATAATCATGTTCCAATGTCCAAAGCGTGTTAAATAAAAAACAATCAAGTGACAGGGAGCGCACAATCACAACGAAGTAAGACGAGTGGACTATTTGCAACTGCAAGTCCTTCAACCCCCGTAAACCGTTTTGAGGTGGCTCAGTAAGTACAAGCGCAGGGTGGTCGGCGGACGTTGTCGTATATCTGGCTGTATAGTACGATATGGCATATTAATATGGTTACTAATAATATGAAATAAAGGTACTATAAAGTGAATTTATGTAGCTACTTAAATATGCCCTTGTGTCATATCGAGCCGTTACCGCCAAATTATCGTAAGCGACACTTTTGTCGAAATCTGTTTTTTGTGGAAACTAATATTTTAAACCGTAACGGACCCATCTCTGTTGATATTTCCCTATTATACCGTTATATTTATAATATAACGGTGTTCTTTTGGGCGACGTAAGCGATAATTTGGCGGTAACGGCTCGATATCTTTTGACTATCAGGATATTTTTTACGGTGTCATATCTTTTGACTCCAAGGATATTTTTTACGGTGTCATAATAAACAAGGCTAGTTTTTCATAGATGTATCGATTCATACTAATTACATTGTTGGCGGAGCTGGGTGTGTTTTGCCCATTGTCCTTTACGCGCCGTTTTTGGCCATATCTCAAAAGTTGGTTTTGTCATTTAGCCGCATTTTTAGCTTGAGGACGGCAGATTAGAACAAAATAAAGGAGCGCGAAACAATCACGTCTGTACAAGTTTTTGGCGCTATCCTGCCGAATACTTTTTCCTAATATTCGGCTATTCGGTCAGGGGCCTCGCCGAATATTCGGTATTCGGTATACTGCCGAATATACTATTCGTTGCAAGTCTACTTTAAACAAATAGTGGTATTATTGGAAAAGTGAACCTTATTACTTAGTGAATTTTAACTTTAACAAGTATTTGTGTTATTATAGAATTAGAAAAAATTGTGTTGTAGATTTAGGAACTTGGAATACTTTTAAGAAAAGCGAAGGCACGGGGAACCAATGCCCGATTTCGGTCAGAGTTCAATGTCGACGACAAACACTTAGAAATGTTTTATTTTTATTAATTTTGTGTTTGTTTGTGAGTTGGAACGAAGTTTCTTTTATCATTAACGATTGTGTCTGTTTATGAAAAAATTGTTAATTGAATAACTAAATATATAAAAAATGGAGAAATTAATTCTGGAGCTTACCTGGATGCATATGGGTGGATGTGCAGGTCGGGCAAAATTTTTTATTGAATAACAAAGAAAAGCGCTTCTTTCTCTTTCCATAGCACTATGAGCTGTATTTCTATCCCTTTTCTGGGCTAAGATAATTCCGTGCATAATGTCGGTTCTAACAGCTTTTCTAAAATCATTAGAACCTTAAGGTTTCATTTTCACTTCCTTCTCTCTGCGTCTACATTGCTGTATTTTTCTTTTGGTGGTTTGAAAATTTGGCCCTTATGCTTAAAAAAATATTCGCACCAAGGCTACGTAAAAGAAGTCATGCCTCTATGGTTCAAGCATTGATTTAAAATATTCATCGTAAGTAAAGTTCCGATATTATACCTCTAAGATTCCTTTAATAACTTTAAAACGGTTGTAGATATACGACTTTATGCCTTTTGTTTTAGTAACTTTGTAAATGCATTGGTGGGCCAATGTAAAAATAAATCGTTATGGATGCGCACTATTCAATATATGGCGCCAAAAAATTAGCGACATTGGGCATTATCGGCCACGGCATGTCCAATGACTAACACTGAATTAGTTTAAGTCGTATGTCTGGCCGTCTGTCACTTTGCTCCTTGCACGCATTGTTTGTTTACATTTCGGTGTTTTTGGAACGAAATTTCCTTACGGCAGGCTTGGAGGGATAGGGATTTTGCTGCGCGACCGAACTGAAAAAAATGTGATAGTAAAACCGTAAGAAAAAATGCGTGGAATAAAACCGTTAAATGAGACGGGCGCAGGCGCGACGAAGTTCCTTACGGCAGGAGAGAGAGCGACGAGGGTGCATCACTGAAATATTGTGATACTACACCAACAGTGAATATGTGTGAAGTTATAGGGGGTGGTAGAGCGACGAGGGTGCATCACTGAAATATTGTGATATTACACCAACACTGGATATGTGTGAAGTTATAGGGGGTGGTAGAGCAACAAGGGTGCATCACTGAAATATTGTGATATTACACCAACACTGAATATGTGTGAAGTTATAGGGGGTGGTAGAGCGACGAGAGTGCATCACTGAAATATTGTGATACTACACCAACAGTGAATATATGTGAAGTTATAGGGAGTGGTAGAGCGACGAGGGTGCATCACTGAAATATTGTGATATTACACCAACACTGAATATGTGTGAAGTTATAGGCGGTGGTAGAGCGACGAGGGTGCATCACTGAAATATTGTGATACTACACCAACAGTGAATATGTGTGAAGTTATAGGGGGTGGTAGAGCGACGAGGGTGCATCACTGAAATATTGTGATATTACACCAACACTGGATATGTGTGAAGTTATAGGGGGTGGTAGAGCAACAAGGGTGCATCACTGAAATATTGTGATATTACACCAACACTGAATATGTGTGAAGTTATAGGGGGTGGTAGAGCGACGAGAGTGCATCACTGAAATATTGTGATACTACACCAACAGTGAATATGTGTGAAGTTATAGGGAGTGGTAGAGCGACGAGGGTGCATCACTGAAATATTGTGATATTACACCAACACTGAATATGTGTGAAGTTATAGGCGGTGGTAGAGCGACGAGGGTGCATCACTGAAATATTGTGATACTACACCAACAGTGAATATGTGTGAAGTTATAGGGAGTGGTAGAGCGACGAGGGTGCATCACTGAAATATTGTGATATTACACCAACACTGAATATGTGTGAAGTTATAGGCGGTGGTAGAGCGACGAGGGTGCATCACTGAAATATTGTGATACTACACCAACAGTGAATATGTGTGAAGTTATAGGGAGTGGTAGAGCGACGAGGGTGCATCACTGAAATATTGTTATATTACACCAACGCTGAATATGTGTGAAGTTATAGGGGGTGGTAGAGCGACGAGGGTACATCACTGAAATATTGTGATACTACACCAACAGTGAATATGTGTGAAGTTATAGGGAGTGGTAGAGCAACAAGGGTGCATCACTGAAATATTGTGATATTACACCAACACTGAATATGTGTGAAGTTATAGGCGGTGGTAGAGCGACGAGGGTGCATCACTGAAATATTGTTATATTACACCAACGCTGAATATGTGTGAAGTTATAGGGGGTGGTAGAGCGACGAGGGTGCATCACTGAAATATTGTGATACTACACCAACAGTGAATATGTGTGAAGTTATAGGGAGTGGTAGAGCGACGAGGGTGCATCACTGAAATATTGGAACGAAAGTTCCTTACGGCATGCTTGGAGGGGATAGGGATTTTGCTGCGCAACCGAACTGAAAAAAATGTGATAGTAAAACCGTAAGAAAAAATCCGTGGAAAAAAGTGCGTGGAATAAAACCGTTAAGTGAGACGTGCGCAGGCGCGACAGTCGCATACACAAGCGAGTTTGCAATTTGTGTCGATTCTACATTAGCCGAAGGAACTTCGTTCCTACCTGGTGTCCCACGACACCACATCATTTTTTTGTTTTACTTTCGGTCTATTGATGTTTTGTGAAGTGAGAGACACTGAGAAACCTATATCTACTGCAAGTACAATGATCTGCTGACTCTTTTGAAATGAGTTCCAATGGAGTTTCATGTCTACTATAGAAATTTTACTCATAACGGAAATATTCCTGACTTTCCAGCAAGTGACTAATTAATATACACGTGGCGTCAAAAAAATTGTACCTCTTAGAAAATCATTTTCAAATGTCATAAACTTTTAATATGCACATGTAGTCACAATAATAATGATTTTATTTAAAAAGGTTACTTAATTGACTTAATAAAAAACATTACTTTTCATTATCAAATAAAACCTAGTGCAACAAATAATATGTCACAAAAATTCGATGCAAATTTTGCTACCGTGAGAGTCGCTTGTTGCGTTTCCTTGCATAGGTCTAGAACACAGTCCACACGGAGTCAACGCACAGATTTTACTGAAGAAAAATCACCTCGAAGATGGATACCACAGCTGATGAAGCCGCTCAAGTATTTGCACTACGGCAATTAGGGATGCGGCAGTGTGATGTTGACCGGCAACTGAACCTGAACCGTTTTTCCGTTCGAAGAGTATACCAGCGCTTTATAGAGACTGGTGGCTATATCCGGTGACATGGGTCCGGTAGACGTCGCTGCACTTCAGATAGAGACCACCGTTGAACAGGTCGTCTCTGTCGAACTCTGAGAAATCGTCTCTCTAACGATGTTGAGTTGTAACAGCAGCTTCAGGCAGTTCGTAGACGCACCGCGAGCGTCTCTACGGTTAGAAGAAGACTGAAGGAGAATTGATAGCGGCCCACAGAGCTGCTACGTGTCCGAAATTGACAGTAGCGCATCGGCGAGCCCGCTTACAGTTTGCTCGTGACCACGTCCATTGGACCCTTGAGCAGTGAAGAGCTGTTCTTTTCTCAGACGAGACGCGAGTGTGTCTTTTCTGCAACGATCGACGGAGAAGAGTATACCGGAGGCAGGTTGAATTTTTGCGGAAGCCTGCATCCAGGAGACGGTGGAATATGGGGGCGGGACCTGCATGTTCTGGACCTGTATGTCGGCTGCCGGCAAATATCGGCCTTGTCTGCGTTTCTCGGACTAAAAGTACTCGCGGACAAGGGTCGCTGACTGCTCGCCGCTATATCACAGAGATCCTAGAAGTGCATGTGGTCCCCTTTGCTGAATCTTTTGGCGAGGGGTTCACATTAATGCACGACAACGCCCGCGCCCACACGCAGCTATCGTGAGTGACTTCTTACAGAGGTCCCAAATCTCTGTGATGCAGTGACCAGCGAGAAGTCCGGACCTGAATCCGATAGAGCACCTCTGGGATCATCTTAAACGCAAGGTTCGATCTCGGGATCCAGCTCATTCGACTCTACAGGAGCTCCAAGACGCGGTGATTGAATAATTCCCCCCCTAGCCCATTCTTACACTAGATCGGAGGTAGGGGGATAGAGTGGTAACACTATATCTTAAGGAAATTTTAAGATACTTTTTGTACATTTTTCTTTGTAAATTATCTGTTGTAAATAAGGACTTAATTAAGGATTTTTATTAATTTTTTTCATTTTGATGTTGTTTGTATAGTTTTAATTAAATAAAAAGTTAAATTTAATGGTTTTTGGATACTCCTTTTTGTTACCTTTCTAATGATACACAACACTATTCTCTAAATAAGGTTTAAGAATTTTTAAAGGTGCAACTTTTTTCAAGCCGTATGTTATACGCCAGTAAATAGATGAATAATTAAATATTTTAATTTTCTCTCATTTTCTTATTATTACTAAATTAATAATTATCGTTTATTTATGGAATAGTTTTTTTTTGTTAAGAGATGTCCGACTTTTTGCCTAGAGAACCACAGTTAATAAATGAACACAATAAAGTCGCATTTGGACATTACTCACATTAAATTACAAAAATTGGAGGCATAGAGCCGTATGGGCACATACAAATCAGTTGAACAAATACATTGAATAATTATAGTGGCATAAAGGCGGATGTCATCATTTTTTTAAAAAAAGGTTATTTTTCACTGTTTAGAAACATTTCTTTAAAATTTTAATTATAAAGCTAGTTAGCTACTTATTTAGCTAAGTAAATGCAAAGAAAACATTTACATATTGTTTGTACTAATTGAAATAATGGCCGATAAAATTGAATTTTTATTTTATTCTGTCCTGTAAAGTTGGCAAAATCAACATCCGCCCTAATGCTTCTAAACTCTAGAATTCATTCTCAAGAAGATCTCTATACGCGGCTCACTAAGGCAAATAGTAATTTCAAAAATTGTAAAATCCAAAAGTGCATGCTTCACATGCGTATTGTATTGCAAATTGAAATATCTTTAAAGCGGTTATCAGTTCAATCATGATAAGAAATAGGGTTCATCCTCAGTATAAGTGGAAATTAATTCAAAAGGATTTATTACAATTAATTGCGTATATTTTTCTAAAACGTGCAGACAAACAAGTGCACAGACCAATGACTTCCGCAGCATACGCGATATAAGGCTATACACTATAGCCTATATTAATCAGTGATAATGTAGCATTCAAATGGTGAAAGAATTTTTAATATCGGTCCAGTACTTATTACCCGACTGCGCAATGCAAGAGCGCGAAGCGCGCCTCGCAGACAGTATAGTTGTATAGTGTTTAACAGTCTATTTAAGTATGTATGTTCCTTTGTGGCACCAAATGCGTGGACCGATTTTAATGATTCATACGTCAATCGATTCGTCTTAATCATGGGAGTGCTACTAAAGATATCATAGTAATCAAAATTCAATACACTTAATGTGACGAAGTAAAAAAAATAAGTTGACGAAATAAGTCAAGTGGGGTATCATCGTCTAGATAATCGAAAATCATGTTTAGGTGTAAGCACCATTTTACATTTTATATGACTGTTTAGGATCTACAACGATTTAAAGGACATTGTTCAGCGTCCATACATAGTTAGCCTAAGAACCAACAATCATGAAATATGATTTTCTAGGTTCGAAATCGTAAGTAAATGACTGTAAAAATAAAGATTATTGACGGACACTTCTGAGAACTTCAATTATTAGGAAAACTAAAATCTTTTTGAGGTTGTGTTTAATAGTCAATGAAACATAGGTCAACCTATGAACTTAGTATAAACTCAGTATGAAGTGAATTAATATTACAACTAATTCATTTTATTCGGTGCGATTTTAAAGAATAACTATTTATTAGGAAAAACTTGGTTAGGTGGGAATCATGAATAAAATAAAAACTGTAATTTTGCTTCTTATTTATTGACTATTCTTCACATAATTGTATCATATTGTATATTTTATTTATTTGTATATCACATGCATATTGTGTAAATATGCAGCGTGAATGTGTATCAGGTATTCTTGAATAATTTGGCAGTATGATCCTCTCAGGATGTCGTGGCACAGGTTCACTAGCACTTGGTAATAAGGGCTCTGCTCTTGGGTAACATCGATGGCATATTAGATAGCCGAAATAGTTAAATTAAAAGAAAAAATAATTGCAAATAAACACACACAACAGGTAATCCGAAACGAGAATGCACTTTCCGGTATAATATACTACTATACTCTTTGGAATGCACGAATGCCACAGATTACTACGAATGCAAACTGCCTGCACCACAACCACAGAGTAACGAGTTTTGTGCCGACCCTTCACTTGTTTGTTTGTCATCAACAGTTTGTCCTTGTCATGCTTAATAAGCAATGAAAAGGACAGACTGATGTCATGTTTTAAAATAACAAATACAAATAGCCAAGTGAAGTGTTTTGTTTGCAGCGCTGTCATAGATTAAACACATAAAATGGTATTTATTATCTAGATTATTTTTTAACTTTTTAATTAAGCTTACTTAACTGGAAGTGTCCGTCACAATTTAAATACTTATAAATATCGCAAAAAATAAACTAAGAATTATCATAAATGCCAAATCGGTGTTGTTTTTTAGGCCAATTGCGCTTTTAATTTCAATCTTACGTTTGTATGGATCTTTGTTACTCTTTCACCTAAAAAAGACTGAATGGATTTTAATGAAACTTAACAGTAATATAGCTCATATATGATAATAGCATATATATAATAATTTATGTAGTTATTGAGTGAATTGGCCAAAATATAACAATAAGTGTCACATAAGGCGGAAAAAATCTCCCATCTGCGAGCCATTTTGGCTTGCACAGCAAAAAAAATAAAAGTTACATGAATGTAATGTAGAGTGAAAATGTATCTCTTAAATAGTTCTACAAAAAGTCCGTGACACCATTTATCTATTTTTAATGTGTAAGTCATTACCGCTAAAATAGTGAATCAAAACTAGAATATTGTTTGATATCTATTTCCAAAATGCACATTTTGTATTAACAAATTATTTTTAGTCATCGCTAGTCCGGCTACCGCGCGCCCCGCCCCTCCTAACAGTCCGCATAATGTCCGCATTGTAAAAAAAATCCCCCCCTCCGGATTCTTAGATAAAAATGCCATTTTCTCGCTACATAAAAAAAATACTACCGTAAAGCTGATTAAATAAAGAATCCACCACAGAATATTTGGGTCTCCGTAACTCAAAAATCGATTAACTATAACGGGTAAAACTGACAAAAACGTCAATATAAAATAAACTTTTAAAATTAAACGCTTTTTTTATAATGTTCATTTGGAAAATGTTGAATTTCGTTGTACCCAAAGGATAGGAAATTTAACTACCTTTTTAATGGTACCAAAAACTTTTTTTTATTCAATCTGTATCACATTCAGTAAAGCAAAATCTAACACCCTGTCGACTCCTCACCCACCAAGGCTTCGGCCATTTCGGACGACGGAAATATTCACAAGATGGCCGCCGATCCTAAGGCTCAATACGAACTTTAATGCGTAATAGCCGAGATGGTTACTTCTATATAAAAAGAATTGAATATTTTTTTTTGATTTTAATAAATATACACCTACACTGGTATCAATTCTGACATGATTCTCTAAACCTAAACTTAAATTTGACAACAGTGTATCCTTGTTATTCTCTATACAGAATGAAAAGGAGAGACTGATGTTAAATTTAGATTTAAGTTTAGAGAATCACGCCAGAATTGGCACCTATATATATGTATATTATTTATGTATATACATATCTTATATATTAAATTCTCGTGTCACGGTGTGCGTAATTGAACTACTCCGATACGGCTCGACCGATTTTAGTGAAATTTTATATGCATATTCAGTAGGTCTGAAAATCGAACGACATCTATATTTCATCCCCCTATATATATACACACATCAAAAGTGTCTAGGGATCAACATATATTTTTGCAATAACTTTTCTCCTGATTGATATTAATTAAAATTTTCTTTAAGGATTCATCAAATAAAGTGTTTTCGTTTGTCACAGTAACGATAAACCAAGTCACCTTTGCATTAATAAAGAAATTTGCCATTTTCCTAATAAAGGGATTTTTGACATTTGAACCACTAACACAAAAGTTCGAAAAAAAGACTGAAATAACAGTTTTCTCTAAAATTTTATTGGGTAACTTAAACAATTAATAATCCGTATTTCTACCGCGAACACTAACAACACAAGAACATCGGTTTGGCATACTCAAAATGAGTTCATCCAAATCACGCTGTGGAATGGCCGCCCATGTTCGTTGCAACAACAAAAAAAGGTCTTCTTGCGACTGGATACCCTCCATATTCGGCAGAGCTCTTCTCTGTAGCATATCCCATGCATGCTCAATCGGGTTCAAGTCTGGCGACTGAGCAGGCCAGGGCAGGACATTGATGTTAGCTGCGGCGAGAGTCTGTCTTACAACTCTTGCGGTGTGCGGTCGTGCATTATCATGCATTAACTGAAATAAGGGACCGATTTGCACTTGTAGAGGAACGATGACGTCTGATACAATCGTCTCAGCATAAATTTGAGCGTTGAGGTTGCCTCTGATCCAAATCAACTCAGTTCTTCCGCCGATCCAAATACCCGCCCATACCATGATGGTTCCACCACTATAAGGATGGACTTCCTGGCAGGATTTTAATCGCTGTTGGCGTCCAGGGGTTCTCCAGTGTCGTATACGTCTTGTATCCGGTCTCATACCAAAACGAGACTCATCAGAAAAGCACACGAAACGCCATTGTTCTTCTGCCCAATTTCTGTGTTTAAGAGCCCATTGATATCGAATCCTACGATTGTGCATTGCTATAGGTGGTACCCGTAGCGGTCTTCGGGAATGAAGGTTCACTTCATGCAAGCGGTTTCTGACTGTTTGGTCGCTAATTAAGTTCCCTGAAGAGTGATGAAGCCTCACGGCTAACATCATGGCGGTTATTGTTGGAGCTCTTCGAGTTAAGATTTGAATGTATCGGTCTTGTCTCCGTGTGGTGCAGCGATACCGTCCTCCATGGCGCTCAGCCACGGTACCAGTGCTTCGGTATCGTGTCCAAAGTCGACTGATAACACTCTGACTTGTATTCAGAGCTAAAGCCACAGTACGTTGCCGGGAACCAGCTTCTATCATTCCCACGGCTCTGAGCATTTCTTCCCTGCTTAAATGACGTCGCCGCTCCATAATAACGTTGGTTTTAATCAGTAGTAGGGAAACAGTAGAACTAATAATGTCTTCAATGCGTTGTATGTTTTTATAGGGAAAATATTGACAGCTGATTTTCATCTTTTACTCGAATTTGATTCACAGTTCCTGATTCAAATTATGAAATGCACCAAAAAGGATCCATATAAATTTATAAAATCATAAATTTATTACAAAGCCACATCTCAATCTCAAGAAATCCGCATAAAAATGCTTGATCCCTAGACACTTTTGATGTGTGTATATATATATTATCTTCATACAGATGATCAGGATGTTGGTTGCTTTCTCCTCAGTGGGCCGGCCTGTCGCAACTGTCATTAGATGCGAAATCTGAAAGACAGTTATATATTCATTAAAATTGAAATGCAAGAAAAAATCGCGTCCACAACAAAAAAATGATGAACAAACAAACCACCTCTTTCAAGCACATGAGTAAAAGTAGACCACAAAACATAGTTAAGAGTAAAAAAAGCTTGTTTTTAAGTTTTTTTAGTTATCGATGGACATAATTGAGAACTTTAAAACCCCACATATCTAGCTAGTTTTTATTTATTTGATACCCTTTAGGAAAGCATAAAAAACTTAGCATAATAAAAAAGCGGTATTGAATTAAATTGACGTCATTTTATTTATCGAGTTATTCTCAACAAGCCCTTTCATTTGATACCCATATTGTAGCAAAACATAAAAAAACTTTTTTGTTTCTTAGGTTTTCACGCACATCACTCATTAAATAAAACTAGTTTTTTACGGGTTAATGCACGAAACTTTATTTATTTATTGACGTTTCGTACGTCGTCAGAATCAAATTTTATTTAATTTAATTAAAAAAACTTTGTTCGCCATGTTGGATTTAAAGTGACGTCACTTTATTTATCGAGTTATTCTCAGCAAGCCCTTTTATTTGATACCCATATTGTAGCAAAACATAAAAAAAGGTTTGTCCGCCATATTGGATTTACAGTGACGTTTCTTTATTTTTTGAGTTATTCTCATCAAGCCCTTATTACGAAACCATATTACGAAAATAACTTGTATGTTCCGCCATATAGGATTTAGAATGACGTCACACAGCTCACCATGCATTATCATCCAAACTACAAGTTTAGTACAAAATTTCAGCTCAATCGAGTGAAGACAACTGCTTCAAAATTGAGTTGCAAGATTCCAACCGAACAAAGATACATACAATACATACAATTTAAAAAAAAGATTAATATTTTACCAAAAACACTTTTGATAATAATTTTCGTTCCCAATCTAAATATTTACCAGATAAAAAAAGCAATTTAAAATTGTTTTCTTAGTATTCGATTGTTTGATATCAATAAACAGGCTCCAAATTGTCTTTTGTTTCTTTAAATTCTGTGTTCGAAATTCAAAAAAAGACTATTGAATGAAATTGTGAATGTGCTAGGTTCAAAACTGCATAAAAACTTTTTGCTCGACCTAATATAAAATTTTAGCTAGGACCAAACGAAACTGAAAATACAAGGTGGGCCAATAGATGTGTCCAGAAGTGTATAAAGGTATTATTAAATTATAACTGAATTGTTAATTTTGCATTATGAATCACGTAAAATATTAATTGATTTGATAAATATTGCTATGAATAGCGCCCCACGCTTTTTCAATTATATATATGTATATGTTAAATTAAACTGTAAACATTTACTCTAAGACCCTAATGAAGTTAACAGAGAGTATATTGTGTTTATTTTTGGCTTTTTAGTGCAGTAAATAAAGCGTGTTTATAGTTTTTTAATTAATAATAATTAAGTTCTCTTTACGTACTTTGTGGCGCTGTTTTTGGAACGAAGTTCCTTACGGCAGGCTTGGAGTGGATAGGGATTTTGCTGCGCGGCCGAACTGAAAAAAATGTGATAGTAAAACCGTAAGAAAAATCCGTGGAAAAAAGTGCGTGGAATAAAACAGTCGCATACACAAGCGAGTTTGCAATTTGTGTCGATTCTACATTAGCCGAAGGAACTTCGTTCCTGCCTGGTGTCCCACGACACCACATCATTTTTTTCAAGTTTCCATACAAAAATTTGACATTGACATTTCGCATTCGCAAACTATTCGAATTCGATATTGGTTCGTGCTAGGGGTACAGATCTTGTTGAATGCATGATGAACATTAATTTATAAAGAAAATATATAATGTTTTATTTACTTAATACAATGACGTACTATGATGTATTTCTTAGATATCTATACATATATATAAAACTCAAACGCACAGCCCAAACCACTGGACGGATCGGGCTGAAATTTGGCATGCAGGTAGATGTTATGACGTAGACATCCGCTAAGAAAGGATTTTGATCAATTCTACCCCCAAGGGGATAAAATAGGGAATGAAAGTTTGTATGAAACTTTGTCAATTTTAAACCGATCAGGCTGAGACTTTTAGTCCAGTCAGTATTGTCGCGAAATCCGTTTTTCCTCAAACAGCTGGAACTATGCTAAAAAGTTTCTTAAGATAGTAAAGAACACTTTACATAGAGAAAAAAATGTTTCCAACCCCGGGCAAGGGTGAAAACCACCCTTAATAATCTATTTTTCCAATTATCTCAAAAAGTATACGAGATACGGAAAAAAACTTCAAATGAAAATTGTAGATCTTTTTGAAATCTACAAAACATTATTCCACCCTCTTGCCCCTATTTTCAATAGGGGAGCCAATAATCGAAGTCAAAGATTCAATACTTAAAAAGTTAAAGTTAGTTAAAAAAGTTATCTAAAGTTATCTAAGTTATCTTAATGTAAAGATTATTACATTACATTAAGATAACTTAGATAACTTTAGATAACTTTTTTAACTAACTTTAACTTTTTAAGTATTGAATCTTTGACTTCGATTATTGGCTCCCCTATTGAAAATAGGGGCAAGAGGGTGGAATAATGTTTTGTAGATTTCAAAAAGATCTACAATTTTCATTTGAAGTTTTTTTCCGTATCTCGTATACTTATCTGTATGTATATCTTTACTATCTTAAGAAACTTTTTAGCATAGTTCCAGCTGTTTGAGGAAAAACGGATTTCGCGACAATACTGACTGGACTATTTGCTTGCAGGTATAAGAAGAATCATAGATGAATTTCATTGTGTATAATACAAGCCTGAGAACAAAAACTGTAGTCTACACTTCAGCTCTACACCGAAGCGAAGCGAGGGCGGGCCACTAGTCATATTTATTATATAGAGGCATCGCATTTGTGATACTCCTGGTGTTGCAAGTGTCCATGGGCGACGGTGATCACTTACCATGCCGTCTATGCCCCCTAACATTAAAAAAAAACAGCGACGCGATTAAAGTAAGTTATGCTTGCTCTGCAGATATATAAAACTAGCAAACCAGTGAACCAAATGTTCACCAAAACCTGATTTAAAAAAAAATGTATTTAATTAATTGAGAACTTCGGAGATTTTGTGTGGTTTCGTTTGAAATTCGTGATTTCTCGAAAACCGGAAGTGCTACGTTACTCAAATCCGGTTTGTAGTCTTATCAGACTATTCTTAACTTATAACTTAAACATTCTCTTATTCTTTCTATTTATCTATCTCTTACGGTTTGGCCGCTGAAACAGCACCACAGACGGACGGACTTGTCTAATAGATAAGAGATAACTATACGCGACTCGTACACACTATAACCTTTTTCGTCAAATTAACTCGGGTGAAACCACAGGGAACCTCTAATTCTGACTTCGATCAACAATTTATAGACAACGTGTTACATTCAAAGTCAATGCTAAAAACTGTCCGCATAAGTTTAAACTTATGCAGTTACATTCGATTCCCAATGAACAATGATAAATGTTTAAAACAGTTTAAGTTGAACCAAATAACAACTATCTCACAAAGGAATAAGGTTACAAATAACAAAATGTTATTGAAGTTATACTTCTTTAGCCGCGTTATGAAAAAAATATGAGAGTGAAATTTTAAGATGCGCGCGCATCACTGTAACACAAAAGTAACATAATGAAGTTAGCCGCGAGCGCGTTATGAAAAAATGATGAGAGTGAAATTTTAAGATGCGCGCGCAACACTGTAACAGAAAAGTAACGCCATGAAGTCGGCCGCTAAACCGCACATTACTCGTAAGTCTCGAAAAAAAGCTTCCAACAAAATAGTAATAGGATCTCTTAGTCGCACATGTTGGGACGCTCGTCGCCTCTGATCACTGTTTTCATATTTATAATATTTATCCACATGTTTCTAGTTTCTATATTCTTAACACGTGCTATAATGTTATACAAATGCGAAATTTATATGTGCTAATAAATTTTATTCAGTAGTGATTTAAATTGAATATTTTGATTATTTATTAAATTTTTCAAATTAAAACTGAACTTTATTGACTGCGTTGACTATCCTTTTCCAATCCTTTTATTATCTTATTGTAATTAATTATCTAATATTTTTTAATAATTCCAAAAAGAAGTATAACTTCTCACGCGCGTACTTAAGTACACGTACCCATATTTTTTTGAACATACGACCTTTTATCTTATACAACGAACTCTTATTTCTTTTAAAAAATATATTTGATACTTGAAATGAAACAAATTAAAAGGAAATGTTATTTCAACCTTATGACCCGCAAAATTAAATATTATTACCAGTTATTGGTCAGCGAGTTACCTACTTTGTTTGTATAATTTTAAAAAAAATATTTAAACAAAGAATAAAACCGACTTCAAAATCGAAAATGGAACTAAAGAGTAAAAAATAATATCTGGTTCATGATTTGGACGTCGGGCGGGTCAAGATTGAAAGACGTATTGTTACCGATCAGAAACGAAAATCTATTTAATGTTTCAATCTAGACCCCGCCCGACTTTCAAATCATGAACCAGATATTATTTTTCACTCTTTAGTTCCATTTTTGTGTTTACCGCACATTAAGAAAATCTACCAACAAAATAGAAATAGAATCTCTATTTAGTGGGTGCTAACGACTGCATTGTGAAGGCCTATCAAAAGTATTTATTAATCTGGAACAACGGAACCAAAGCGCGATTCAGGAGACTACAGCGCCATCTCTTGACCATTGGTGTAGTAGAACCAAAAACCACATCTTTATTTTTTGTAATAAAGTAACAGTTATAGGTATTCATATTTATAATATTTATCCACATGTTTCTAGTTTGTATATTCGGAATACGTGTTTGGGTTTCATACAAGTGCAAATCACATATGTTCTAATAAATTATATTCAGTAGCGATTTTAATTGAATATTTTGATTATTTATTTATTTTTTCAAATTAAAACTGAACTTTATTGACTGTGTCCTTTTCCAGACTTTTTATTAATTTATTGTAATTAATTATTTGCATGCAATTAAAAACTAATTTTAAACGATGCCATAGAAGGATAACTTCTCACGCGCCTACATAAGTACACGCATCCATTTTTTTTTTCATCCATTTTAGTGAAAATTACATCGTCCAAGTAAACAATAACACAATTGACGGAGAAATCGGTGGAAATTTCGGTGCATAAAAAACATCGTGCGTGCCTTTAAAATTTGAAGGTTTCCATCGATTACCCCGGATTCCACCATCAGATCCTGTCATGGTTCCAATGGGACCACATCGCAAGTGCACTCATTCGAATAAAAAAAGAATTTTGGAAACCGGTCCTCAATTTACGGAGAAATCGGTGAACATACATAAAAATATATATATACTAGCGGCCCGTCCCGGCTTCACACGGGTGTCTTAAATACTATGTAAATATAATGAATCAACATTTATATCCAGAATACAAAGAAAAATTAACAACAAATAAACAAAAGGAAACAGTGGAAGAGCTTTTCACTATATAACGAAAAAACAATTTTACAAAAGCTACACAAACAAAGGAGATTGCTCAAATTGGCCTAAATGCACAAAAAATATTAACATACACGGTAATTCTTGGCGTAATTTATAATTTAATTTACAGTCATTAGATTTCAACGGACACCTTTGTATAATATATTTACTTTAAAAAGGACTTTTAATTTTACCGGTTTGGAAAACATACGAATCATTTTTAATGGCTATGGGTGTAGTAACATTCAGTCAAAGACTGATCGAAGTTGTTTATCTATATACTTATAATAAATCTGTAGAGAGGTCAATTCTGTACATGAAATATATTTTCAAAATAACTATCAGGGGGTGATTAGTGATCGATACTGATGCCAAAAATGCAATCAGTAAAAATTTTGTCTGTCTGTCTGTCTGTCTGTGTGTATGTTCCTTATAGAAACAAAAACTACTCGACGGATTTTAACGAAACTTGGTACAGTTATTCTTTATACTCCTGGGCAGGTTATAGTATACTTTTCATCACGCTACAATCAATAGGAGCAGAGTAGTGAAGGGAAATGTTGGGAAAACGGGAGAAGTTACTCCATTTTTTCAGCTTCCGCCGCGTGTGCAGCCTTAATGGTTAAAGTTACATAGAAATTATGTATGACGGAAATATTCTACATAAAATTGTCTAAAAAATATCCCGCAACAGCATATGTCTATCTTTTATGGTTGACTCACAATAACACGTGTAACTCCTGATAGCTTAGCAGTTTTTAGCAGTTCGGAGCATTCCTATTATATAACGTAAATATGAGAATTTTAGTTTGATTATTATAAATACAGGTAATAAAAATGACCGTTTTTATCTATATATGTACATAAAAGTCAAAGGGGACTGACTGACATAGTGATCTATCAATGCACAGCCCAAACCACTGGACGGATCGGGCTGAAATTTGGCATGCAGGTAGATGTTATGACGTAGGCATCCGCTAAGAAAGGATTTTGATCAATTCTACCCCTAAGGGGATAAAATAGGGAATGAAAGTTTGTATGATACTTTGTCAATTTTAAACCAATCGGACTGAGACTTTGCATGCAGGTATAAGAAGAATCATAGATGAATGTCATTGTGTTTAATACAAGCCTGAGAAAAAAACTATAGTGTACACTTCAGCTCTACACCGAAGCGAAGCGAGGGCGGGCCGCTAGTATAACATAAAAACAAATCTATTTTGTAAAGACCGATAAAATAAATATTTTTTTTTATTACACTGTGGTATTAATATCCACAACTATATTATCATTTTCACTAGATGCAAATGTGCTCAGACAATTATTATAGATGGTAGGCGACATCATAAAGTCTATTGCCATACATTTTTCGCCAAACACCTCCATAAACACATTATAAACTGTATATATGTTAGACTTTAAGGTATCTATCTATGGGCCTACGTTCCCTGACTATAAATTAATAAATAAATAAAATTATAAGGTGTGATACACTAAAAATCTAAAATATGGTTATCTTAAGAACATAACAAAAATAATGAAGCTACTGAATATCTTTATATATATAATTCTTCAGTGAGTGTGTATGTCACTGAACTTCTCTTAAACGACTGGACCGATTTTGATGAAATTTTTTGTGTGTGTTCAAGGGGATCTGAAATGGTTTAGATTCACAATTTTGTCCGCTGGACAATGTTTTTTTAATTAATTTTTAATTTATTAGTAGTTGTTGATTTTGGAATGTTTTACATTGGATCCGACAGACGGCGCTACCATACTAGACAGGACAACGTCTGTCGGGTCCGCTAGTATACTATAGAACCTAAATCTCTTAGCTTTCTTTGGTTAACGAGAGTTTAAAAATTCTCTCTAATCTGTGGCTCATTCACAATCATCACTCAGTTTCTGTCACAGAGTACTTTATTATAACCGGAAATTACACCTGATTTTAAAAGTTACTCTTATGCATTAACTTTAAAAACAAGCAACTATATGTTAATGTACATGCTCTATATACCTAAATCTAATCCATAATTTCGGTACTTGGTTTGATTTCTCTAGTTTACTATATAACTTATTTGTTTTTTATTATTTTAATATGTTCAGTGTATATGGTTTATAGAAGTTCTCAGGGGTGTCCGTCAATAATATTCGTTTCTACAGTAATTTATATATAATTTCGAATCTAGGAAACAATTTTTCATGATTATTGGTCTTCAGGCCACACATGTATGGAAGCTGAGCAATCTCCTTTGAAGGACGTAAATTCAATGAAAGAAAATTCAGTTCCACACGCATCGCTTAGGGAACCTCGGTTTTCATTCTACGGCATTCAATTTTCGATTTTTTTAAATTTTCGAATACTGCTTACGTCACGTTCTATTGTGTCTTGCGCTCGTTCTTTTTTTTATATTGTATTGGTTCTCAAATGAGAAAGTCTGAAGCCACTTATTTTATAATTATTTATATAGGTATTACAATGTCACCATCCGTATATTGAATATCTATAGAAATACCTACTATATAGCTGTCCTAGCGAACTTCGTACCGCCATAAAAAATAGGGGTTGGTGGTAGAAGGGTGAAAATTTAGGGTTGTATGTATTTTTGTATGATGATGGTCCAAAAAAATTGTTTAAGTAGGGACCTCCCTTAACATTTAGGGGGGATGAAAAATAGATGTTGTCCGATTCTCAGACCTACTGAATATGCATATAAAATTTCACGAAAATCGGTCGAGCCATTTCGGCTAATAGTTAAAACTGTCTTTATCAGTTATTAATAAAACTAGCAAACCAGTGAACCAAATGTTCACCAAAACCTGATTTAAAAAAAAATGTATTTAATTAATTGAGAACTTCGGAGATTTTGTGTGGTTTCGTTTGAAATTCGTGATTTCTCGAAAACCGGAAGTGCTACGTTACTCAAATCCGGTTTGTAGTCTTATCAGACTATTCTTAACTTATAACTTAAATATTCTCTTTATCTATCTCTTACGGTTTGGCCGCTGAAACAGCACCACCACAGACGGACGGACTTGTCTAATAGATAAGAGATGTGAAAAAAATAATATTGCACTGGAAATTAATAATAAATTCACAATGAGAGTAAAATTAACGTAATAGATGCACAGAAAAATTAAAATAATACGTATAAGTCACTGCTACGATCGATAAACAAATGAAACCAAAAAAAAATGGTCGAAAACTGTATATTGAGGAAGACAGGAGACCGGCTTCCTTCTCATCCCTACTCCGTGATGTTTGCTGGATGAGAGGTGACCCAGGTAGACATCTAGCGGGGATAACTGATCGATCGATCGTTGATCGGTTATCGACCGGTGAAGGCGGAAGATCAAATTGAATTGAGAAAAAAAAAGAAATTATTAAAAATAAAAATCGCGATGGTAAAATAGGGGTTGATTGTAAAGGGTTGAAAATTCAGGGATATATTACTAATGTTGTATAGTAAATTTTTTTTTATCTAAAATTGAAAAAAAACAATTTAGGGGTGGATAACCCTTAACATTTAGGGGGAAGAAAAATAGATGTTGACCGATCTGTCCCAGCGAACTTCGTACCGCCATAAAAAAATAGGGGTTGGTGGTAGAAAGGTGAAAATTTAGGGTTGTATGTACATATTTACTAATGCTGTATCATAAAAAAATATCTAAAATTGAAAAGAAAAATTTAGGGGTGGATCACCCTTAACATTTAGGGGGATGAAAAATAGATTACATCCGATTCTCAGACCTACTGAATATGCATATAAAATTTCACGAAAATCGGTCGAGCCGTTTCGGAGGAGTTTAACCACAAACACCGCGACACGAGTATTTTATATATAAGTTATCAATATTACTCTATTTAAGTTCACTCTTCAAGTGTCATCTAGATATTTCTATTTGGTATTTTAACTAATATTGCAAAGAGTAGCTGATCCAAAGAATTAAATCAAATAAAAAATATAAATGTCTACATAAGCTCAGCGATCCTATGTGCGGCGATCGTTTTGATTTATTTATTATACATTTTGAATTTAGAAAAATACAAATGCTTAGTTATGTGGTGAATAAGTACATTGCAATTATATTATCACTAGCTGACCCGGCGAACGGCGTACCGCCTTTATAACAGTCGATAAATGTGACTGTCTTTAATATCTAGCTTAATTAATTAAATTTAGGAACTTTACTAGCGAAATAAAACAAACACAATAAAGTTCAATAGTTTACTCGGATAATCTGCATAATATAAAACAAAGTCGTGTTAGTTAGTACACTTATAATTCCGGAATAGCTGGCTGGACCGATTTTTATGAGAATTATGATGTTTTGGAATCCTCTGCGCCCCGAATAGCAGAATAACTATTAAAATTATAGGAGAAATCATTGAAAAAAGTATTGCAGAAAATAAATTGGGTTTGGTATTCCGCATTCTACGCACAAAACTGAAATAAAACACCCGCTTTGTTTTTTGATTTAATGAGGGCTACCGTTTTCTGCCTCACCAGATGGCGCCACTGTTGAGTGAGGTCCTAAATTGTAACTTTTAAAGTTTATTAATACGCACATGAAATCAAAGGTTACATTTAGATCGTATTTTAACACAAAAGAACCATATCCTAAACATAATAGGCCATGCCACAGTGACGCGCAGTTCCGCTTTATATTGGAAAAAAATGGGAACATAATCATTTTTCTAAGCTCAAATTTTTAATAACTGACATTCATTGCCACATAACTCATGTTACCAATTATTCACAACATTATTTTAATTAGAAATAAACCCGCGTAGTCAACCAACAAGCAATAACATTTGACATTTCGGAGACCTCACGCTACACTAGCGCCTCTAGCGGCGGATTCATACGCGATAGCCCTCATTGCAAGTTATGTTAAAAGCCCCTAAAAGAAACCCCAAAAAATTCCAATCCCTCTAAACAAGTTCGTTTTTTAACACTTCTAGCCCCTAAATGTGAGCCCAAATAATAGAGGAAATGCTTGCAAAAGGTTTCAAAGAATTATATGATTTTTGGTTTGACGATACATTATACAGTGAATACCCAGTTAATGTACAAATCAGTAAAACTAAACCGTAGCGTGTATCAGGACGCATTCACCGCCATCTATTGAGTCAAAGTGAAAACATAATTACAAACAACCGGTGTACAATATTATTATCACACTAATATTATAAAGGCGAAAGTTTGTGAGTGTGTATGTTTGTTACTTCTTCACGTCTAAACGGCTGGAGCGATTTTAATAAAATCTCGTATGGAGTTAGCTGACACCCTGGATTAACACATAGGCTACGTTTTACTGCGGGCAAATATCCCTAATAAATCGCGAGTAACACCGCGGGGCACAGCTTAAAATAATATGACTATTGAAATATTTAAGATTTATATGCAAGGCGTCTCACGGCCATTTTTAAGGAGGACGGGTAGGAGAGGACGGCGGCGCGCCCTGGCTGCGCCCGTCCCATGACCCTACCCGGGGGTCCCTCGCTGACCGGCATGGCGTCAGCTATGCCGACCTCCGACGGACCCCGTGACGGCAGCCCCCCCTTGTAGTTCTGTCCTGCAAAGATGGGGGCGGCGGAGGGAGCCTCACGGGCACGTTCAAATAGCCCTCCGCAGCGGACTGGGGGCGGTACGGTGGGCACTAGGCCGCGTACTCAGCCCCCATGCGCGGGCCATAAGAGTTACGGGGTCCTCAGTGGGCAGCCACTGCTGGAGCTCGTAAGACTTGCGGGAGCCAGGTGTGAGGTCCGTTCGGCGGTGTGCCACTTAAAGGCGTCGTCGTCTGTAAATAGTATTTTATGCCTGCGTATAAAAAAAAGGGCGTCCCACGGCCATGCCACACGAAAGGGGAAAGTGTATTAAAGATAGTATTTTTTACTGAAAGAACACATCATATTTTTTGTACTGTATTTTTTGTATGTATGTTTACCGATTTCTCCGTCAATTGTGGACCGATTTCCAAAATTTTTTTTTAATTCGAAAGAATGCACTTCCGAGGTGATCTCATTGGAACCATGTCAGGATCTGATGGTGGAATAAGGGGAAATCGAGGGAAACATTCAAATTTCAAAGGCACGCATGATGTTTTTTTATGTATGTTCACCGATTTCTCCGTCAATTATAATATATTAAGTATATATATAGTGCAAACAAAAACCAGAAAAGTTTATTCGTACACTACAATCACCACTGTACATCTAGTTAAGAAAGAAAAAGAAAGAAAAACGTTTATTGGCCTAAAACATTTACAGAACAACATACATTGAATAAATAAAGAGAAAATCAATAATATAGTGAGAAAGATATAAATAAAAAAATAAAAAGGAAAGGCCAATGTAGGTCACTGCCTCAGCTTAAACTGCTACGACTCTTGGCACAAGGCCGCAGCAGCACTGATATTCTGGCAGCGCCCCCTCTTAATTTTTACAAATAACATAACAAACACGTGTTTAACACGAAGATATGGTGCACGTTATCTTAAAAAAAAGGCTAGAATAGTTACTACGTTACAGACTAAAACTAATTGTTGAATTACAATATATGACTATTTTTTATAAAAAGTAATAATTCTTGTTTATAAATTTACAAATTATCGCTTCAATCTCAGCCATTTTATTATTCTTGCGAAAATGACTATATTCTACAAATCATTCCAATATAGTACAAAATTAATTTGAAATTACATAGTAAAAAAAACAAATAACTTTATGATAAAACACTGAATTACAGTATATTATAAACTATTTGTATAATAAATTAACAATTGTATGAATACATTCTCCGGATCATAACAGAAAAATGGTAAGTTGTAATCTTAACTCAGTTAATGTACTGTACTTTCTGCATAGCCAACAGATGCTGTTTATTATATTTTTGAAAGGCAAACTTTGTTTTCTGGTTCCTAATTGGTGGTGGAATATCGTTCCAGCATTTAGTAGCAGCAAATCGAAATGAACCACGAAAGGCTGCTGACCGATGTTTTGGAGTATTGAAAATATGAGTGACAGATCTCTTTGGATATTTGAACTTAGCCAGAGTCTTATCAAGTTTAGCAGCGAGATATCCCGGTCTGCCGGTGTTAAGTATTCCGAACAACATGGAAGCTAAATGAGATTTTCTTCGAGCCTCCATTTTTAACATATTAGCGTTATTTAAAAATGGTGTAACATGTGTTCGTGGTGGTATGCGGAAACAAAACCGTGCACATGCATTCTGCACCCTTTGAATCAACTTGGCTGTTCTTGCGAGTATGCATGGACCATAAACTGTATCACAATAATTTAGTTTAGATAAGATAAGTGATTCACACAAGTAAATTCTGAGCTTCTCTTTCAGGTATGGCCTTATTCTGTATAGAAGCTTTAGCTTATAAAAACAGTTCCGAACACTTTCAGCGATATGTGTTTCGAAATTCAACCGGCTATCCAAGGTGACCCCTAGGCTCTTGGCTTTATCCACACGCTCAATATTTGTCCCCTCCATATTAATATTCAAAGTCACTCCATCAAACTTCTTTATATTTTTCCTGCTGCCAATTAGTAAAATAAAAATTTAGATTTTAGAGGATTCAGAGCAAGGCAATTGGACCTGGACCAGGATAATATTCTATTTATGTCACTATTTATTTTATCTACAGCAATGGTAGATTCTTGTGGATCAAATGACAGGTATAACTGAATATCATCGGCGTAAAGATGATACTTGCAGTTATCAATACAGTTTGTGACGTCAGCACTGTAGATGATAAAAAGGATGGGCCCAAGTATAGAGCCCTGTGGCACGCCTCTTGTCACCAGGCGGGAGCACGAGTGTATCCTAGTTCCATTTGCTGCAGTAAGCTCTACGTATTGTGTCCTGCCAGTCAAGTAGCTATGGAACCATTTTACAGCTGTAGAATCAACCCCTAAAAAAGCAAGTTTTGACAAAAGAAGTGACAAATTTATGCAGTCAAAAGCGCGGGAGTAGTCCAATAGGAGCAAAGCATTAACTCTACCTTGGTCTTGAGCTGCCAGAAGATCATCAACCATGCTTGCCAGAGCAGTAGCGGTGCCATGTGATTTCCGAAATCCTGATTGGAGTTGTGGCAATAAGTTGTGTTCCTCAAGATACTTTGTGAGTTGATCGCATACAACCCTTTCCAGTATCTTGGATAGACAGGAAAGTAGGCTAATGGGTCTGAGGTCCTGCAAAGACATGGGCTGGCTGCTTTTGGGTAAAGGTTTCACAACCGCTATTTTCCAACTTTCTGGAAAAGAACTTTCCCTAATTGACCGGTTAACTATATGTGTAATCGCTGTTAAGGATTGCGGCAAAGTAAGCAACAGCATCTCTAATGAGAGGCGGTCGTGCCCTTGTGCATTAGATTTTAGTCTTTTAATAGCACCAAGCACCACATCCTCACTAACAGGTTGCAGAGTGAAAACACTCGAAGAAGAATGTCTGTGGTGTTCGAAAAAAGTCAATTGAGAGATGTCAACACTGTCGTTCCCGGGTACATTTAGAAAGTGAGCATTGATGACGTCTGGATCATTCAAGAAAGTTGGAAGTTCTAACTGGGTCTTACTATCTGGCAAGACAGAAGATTTCAAATTTTGCCACAAATGTTTAGGATCGCCCATGCTGTTATTGATGCTGGTAGTGAAATATGCCTTCTTTTCATTTTCAATGGCCTCTATGACGAGATGTTTCATAGATAAATAGGAATCCTTTAAGGCTTGGGTACGGGTCTCCTTATATTTCCGATGGTATCCATTTCTCACTTTCATCATGGACTTTATTGTATCTGTAATCCATGGGTGTGGAAGGGCCCTAAATCTCTTTGTTCTTAAAGGAGCATGTAGGTCAAATAAAGATGTGACTGCAGTTGTGAAATTTTCAACTACAGTACTGACATCGTCCGTCGTTTTTTCGAAATATTCCCAATTGAACGAGTTTAGATCCTGGTTTAGGTAATCATGCTGAATGCTTTTGATAGGCCTGTATGTCACCCAATGTGGCACTGGTTTTTCTTTTTTTATATTCAAATCTGTTGCCACCATTGCATGACCACCCAGCTCAGGAATGTGGGTGACCGTTGTGTTACAAACCTTCAAGTCAGTGCAGATTACATCGATGAGGCTCTGGCTATGATCCGTAAAGTGGGTTGGCTCTGATATTACTTGATCCAAGTTTAAACTAAAAAGGATCTGATTGAGTAAACTTTCCTTGCCACTTCTGCTCAGCAGATCAATGTTAAAGTCCCCCATTAGAACCAAACCATGGTGCGTTGGGAATGAGGATATAGAGGCAGTGATGGCGTCAAAGAATATATTCATGTCTTGCCAGGGCGGTCTATAGGCAGTTCCTACAATTATATCCGTACCATTGATGCGCACCTTTATCCACATTTGTTCAACTGTGGTGACTGTAGGATTACAGCATTTACGAGCATTAACCCCTTTGCGGATGAAAAACCCCACACCACCACCACGGCCACCACGAACACTGTTAGGTCTTGGGTTGTGGTAAAATTTATAACCGGGCAAGCTGGGAGCTCTGCCACTCTGGTCCGCTCTCAGCCAAGTTTCATTAATTGCCATAATGTCTGGATCTAATTCCTCCATAGCCACAATAAACTCCTCATGTTTTGTGCCTAGGGAGCCAGCATTAAAAACACCAACTTTGAAATTACTAGAAATCATTAAATTAAATTTGTGACTAAAATTTCCAAACATTTTGTGTGTATAAAACTAGAAATAAAGCTATCCACTATGAAGCCATGCAAGCTGTTATAAGAGTTTGTGAATCGATGAGAGTAATTATATTGATATAAACATGCTAGCAATAGGCACAGGACATAAAATAAATATGCAGTGTTAAATTTAAGCAAAAGCGTGACATTGAGACATCCAATTAAATTGAGCAATGTACTTAGTATCACATTAAATGCAGAATATACTGCAACTGTGGTTTTATTTACATGATGAAAACACATTACAGAAGCAGGAGTTTTATAAATATTTAAAATATGTACATCGAAAATAAATAGTGAAACCATATATAATATGGTACCGACTATCATAAAAAATGATAAGAATGCATTATAACCCACGTAAAAGTAACTTTCTCCACTGTAACAAATGCAGGCCCCTGGGAGTCATTTTTCAAGCGCCGGCGCAGGCCCAAACACCCGCACCATGTCCTCGTCGTTGCGAATATGGAGAGCGGGTTTTCCGTCTCCCTGGCGAACGAAAATGCGGCCTCGCTTTGTCCAGACGTATCGCCAATTAAGTCTGCGACGCTCCTCCCGGACCCTGTAGAAAAGCTGGCGGTTGGCGCGCGTGAGGCGCTCGTTTAAGTAAACGCGAGCGCCGCCTCCCACGGCGGCGGCCGGTGGGCCACCCTCCGCAACAGTGACACTGCGGCGCACGCGCGCGGCCCTCAGCAGGTCGTCGCGCAGCTGGCGGCGCGCCAGGCGCACCACCACACGGCGCGGCCGGCCCCGCTCCTCGGCGGGCGGCGCGCCCACACGCTCCGCAAACACCACGTCCCGCCTGTCGAGAGTTACACCTAGTCGCACGGCCAGCATGGCAACACTCTGCTCCACGCTGACGCCCTTCTCTTCGGGCAACCCACCGATCTCCAGGTCGGACATCAATGCCTCCTGGTCGCGGTCGTTCAGCTCGGCACGCAGTTCGGAAATAGTGCGCTCCAAGTCCACGGTACTAGTGGCATCGGGCTCTCCCTGGCGCTGCTCCAATGCCACAATCCTCTGCTCGAAGGAGTCTAGACGAGCAGTAAAAGAATTGCGGAACGCCGCCATCTCCGATCGGAACTCCCTCATCTCTTTCATGCAGTCAGTCAGCATGTCTTTAATGTCACCAGTCTGATTGTTTCCGGTAGCGTTCTCCTTTTCCTTGGCCTCGTCTTCCTTTGGGGAGACGCTGACCAGGTCAACAGGTCCCTGTCCAACAAATAGATTTTCGGTCTCCGAAGAATCACTTATGCCCTTTACAGGCGTATGCGTATTGTCACCCCTGCGTGTGCTCTTTTTGCAGTTTGGGCATATCCATTCCCGGCTTACACGCGCCTTTTCTGGGATGGCTAGGCAGCCCTTGTGGTACTTAAGCGGACAAGCACAGCAAGCAACAGCATTCGCCGGCGCCAAAAAGCTTCCACACGCCCCACAGTTTACCATGTTTAGTCCAAACCAAAATATAAAAATAAAGAAAATATTGAAAAATAATAAAAAGTCTAAAAAATAAAGGAGGCAAATAAGAAAATTAAAATAAAACTAGTGGCGGGATCCCAAAAAATAATAAAAGCAAAAAAAAAAAAAAAAGAAAAAATAATTCGATCGTGATTCGAACCGTCGACCTCGGCGGTGCGTCGAACGTTAGTCCGGTGGCAAAAACAAACACACCGCGCTATCTAGTTCCTTGTAAAGGTGACAAAAATTGCAACCTATTGGTAGGAAATGCACTCAGCTATCAATTTAGTAGTCTTTATAGCTTCAACAATAGGGGAAGAAAAAAAAAAAACACAAGTACCCTACAGCCACCACACTGTTTGCCAATTTAAATGTTGTACACTGCACTGTTTCTTGATATTTATTATCACTCTTCCAATTCTGTACTTATATAAGCAGATTCAGACACTTGAACAAGCTGATTTAAACTTTTTCCTGCGCTTTTGAAATTATTCTGCGGAGCCTCGCTAACTACGTGCACCACTCACTCGTAACCTCGATTGAAAGTTAGTAGTTACAATAAATAAATACATTTAAGTTTTCACACTGTAGTAACTATTATTAAATAACATATATAAAACTCAAAGGTGACTGACTGACATAGTGATCTATCAACGCACAGCCCAAACCACTGGACGGATCGGGCTGAAATTTGGCATGCAGGTAGATGTTATGACGTAGGCATCCGCTAAGAAAGGATTTTAATCAATTCTACCCCCAAGGGGATAAAATAGGGAATGAAAGTTTGTATGAAACTTTGTCAATTTCTAACCGATCGGGCTGAGACTTTGCACGCAGGTATAAGAAGAATCATAGATGAATTTCATTGTGTATTATGCAAGCCTGAGAACAAAAACTGTAGTCTACACTTCAGCTCTACACCGAAGCGAAGCGAGGGCGGGCCGCTAGTATTTTATAAAAGTAAGTAGGTATGTTGGAGGTAAACATTGAGCGGCAAGATAATTAATTTACGCTTGTACATGCTGGTCACAAAAGACGCACGCACTTCTGTACCGTTTTTTTTTTCATGCTAGCATACAAGTCGAGGTAAAAC
Organism: Chilo suppressalis; assembly: GCA_902850365.2. Taxonomy (NCBI): domain Eukaryota; kingdom Metazoa; phylum Arthropoda; class Insecta; order Lepidoptera; family Crambidae; genus Chilo; species Chilo suppressalis. The sequence goes on from OU963921.1 coordinate 10,521,330, forward strand.
TGTACTTCCAGGGCCCAAAAGGTGATACTTGTTATTTTTTGTAGAAAAGGTTTTTTTTAACAGATTTTATTTTTCTGGCGCTTCCGGGGAAGCCGCTGCCGCGGCACGCACGCTTTGCTCGCTCGGCTCGCGCGTTATGATCACAACACTAACCTAACCTAACCTAGTGTGTACAGTTTAGCCCAAGTCGAAATGCAGTTAACCTAGATATAGATGCTCCAATAGGGTATTTGACAAGTTTTAGAATTCGATCTCACGTTATTGACTAATGTTTATGGAGTCCGTAAATTATATATCATTCATCATTCTGTTGTGTATTTCAGTAAAAATAACCAAATTAAAAACTCCATTTTCAAGTTGCCGCGAAAACATTTTTTCATCCCACCACCTCGGAAAGTGTAATTTTGCGCTTCGAAATCTGGCTGGAAAATTCTATTTTATTCGCTTGAGCGGCAAAGTAGATTTGAATTTAGAACATCACATATAATGAGTACTCAATATAATTGTAAATTCAAAACGTCATTAAACCTATTTAATGTAACCTCTATGGTGCCAAATTTATGATTAGAACTTTTTAAATTGTGAAAAAATTTAAATTTGGAACCTTCTTGGTTTCTTTGTTTTATTTGCGTGCTTCGCGCCATTCTAGTTTTTCACGTTTTATTGCTTAATATAATTAACATAACCTAAAAACTGTACAAAAAAATCAACTAAAATGAGTGACATTAGCGACGATGAAGTTTATCTAACGCCAACTGAGTTAACTGAAACAGTTAATAATGCGCAAATGAGCCTTCTCCCTCAGCAATCACGAGAGAAGTATTTGAAACAGTACGATATATTTAACATGTGGCGACTAGCTAAAGGAGCAAAAACTTTCTCCGAAAACGTTTTGCTGGCATATTTTATAGAATTATCTGAGACCAAGAAAGCAAGCACGCTATGGAGTACGTATTCAATGCTAAAATTAACAATTAAGATGAAGAAAGACGTTCATATCGACACCTATCATAAATTAGTGGCATTTTTAAAAAGAGCCTCATCTGGTTATAAACCAAAAAAATCGAAGGTTTTCACAGCATCTGAAATTGCAAAGTTTATTAATGAAGCACCTGATTCCGTATATTTAGCGGCAAAAGTAAGTCAATACGTGTAATTTTTTGTTGTTGATAAAATTGTACATAGTACTTACAATATTTTTAATTTGATTAATTTATTTACGATTATAAATACTTCTTTTGTTACAGGTTGTTCTTATTATTGGTATAACCGGAGCATGTCGAACAAATGAACTTACACTACTTAATGTCAATAACGTATCAAAATATTCTCATAATTCTGATGAATTGCTATTAATTAATGTACTAAATACCAAGACAAAAAAAGACCGCAACTTCGTTATTCGCAAGGAATATGTAAACATTGTTCAGAAATATCAAGCTTTACGTCCTTCTAACACCCCAATTGAACGATTTTTTCTACAATATCGCAACGGAAAGTGTATCCGACAACCTATGGGTCAGAATAAAATTGGCAGTATTCCACGAGAAATAGCAACTTTTCTCGGACTTTTAGAACCCCCGTTATACACCGGTCACTGTTTTAGAAGAACCTCAGCCACACTTTTGGCCGAATCAGGGGCTGATCTTCTATCGCTTAAGCGCCATGGAGGCTGGAAGTCTAATTCGGTTGTAGAGGGATACATAGAGGATTCAATCCAAAGTAAATCAAAAATTTGTAATAGTATCGTGGAGGCCATAACGCTGAAAGAACCTCTGTCAGATTCTTGGTCTCGCCCTTCTACATCTAAAATGAGCCCCCATAAGATTGGAAACAATAGCCCTCTCTCGCCAACATTTACGCCAATAGAATCCAATGAATCGGCACAACTATTTAAAATTACTGATACGAGTAGTTTACCACAAAACAGCGCACAATTCACAAACACCAACATAACATTACCTAACAAAAATATTAAACTTAACATAAGTAACTGTAGCAACGTTACATTTAATATTTCTTAATTATTTTCTACTTCTTATTATTTTCTTCAATTTATAGATTATCTTAATGTGTTTTAATTGAAATAAAAATATTTTGTCATTATAAATTGTTTTCTTTTTCATTTTGTCATTTCCTCGCTGAGGTGGGATGAAAAGTTACGTATTGCACTCGAGTGGAAAGATTTTTCACCTTGTGCTCGTTTGTTTCCCTCGCTGACGCTCAGGATTCTAATTTAGAATCACTCGCTGCGCTCGTGATTCAACTTTAGAATCCTTCGCTTGCTCGGTCATCCAAATCGAGCACGCGGTTAAAAAGGAACTTTCCACTCTTGTATAATAAATAACTATTTTTGGACAATATGGCGTCTTACTAGTGTGTGACGTCACACGACTGTTATCAAAACGTCAAACGATACAATTTAATGTTACTTTAACAGGAAGTTTACTTGCGTGTGACGTCATTTTAGGCTCCGCCAATCCCAAGCGTTTTGGGTCACGTGACAATAGATAAGAAAACTATTATCTTTTTCGTGAGTTTTTAACATAATTATGAATATTTTTTTGTAAAATAGTAAAAACCCCTGCCAATATTCATTCTAAATACAGATGCTTACAATTGGCACTTTATTTTTAATACTGTCAAATACCCTATTGTAAAGATAAATATGACTTTTTTTAATGTTTTTACTTTATGTTCGTTGCAACGGTTATTTCAAATGAATTATTTTTAAGTTATTGATAAAATGACATTAATGTGCGTTTTATGTTTCCTTTATTTAATGTGTTTTTACCCGGCTGCGCAATGCAAGAGCGCGAAGCGCGACGCGCAGAAAGGGTTGTGTTTAACAGTCTATATATGTATGTTTGTTCCTTTGTGGCACACTAGAGACCAAACGCCTGGACCGATTTTGATGATTCATACATCAATCGATTCGTCTCAATCATGGGAGTGCTACTAAAGATATGATAGTAATCAAAATTCAATATGGGCAAAATTAGGCTCCATATTGTGACGAAGTAAAAAAAAAAGTTGACAAAATATGTCGAATGGGGTATCACTGTCTAGATAATCAAAAATCATATTTAGGTTTCTAACACCATTTTTCATTTTATGTGATTGTTTAGGATCTACAACGCTTTAAAGTTGTATATTAACCACTTACGCTTTTAATTTCAATCTTACGTTTGTATGGATCTTTGTTACTCTTTCACCTAAAAAATACTGAATGGATTTTAATGAAACTTAACAGTAATATAGCTCATATTTGATAATTACATATATATAATAATTTATGTAGTTATTGAGTGAATTGGCCAATATATAGCAATAAGTGTCACATGAGACGGAAAAAAATGTCCCATCTGCGAGCCATTTTGGCCTGCACTGCAAAAACAATAAAAGTTACATGAATGTAATGTAGAGTGAAAATGTATCTCTTAAATAGTTCTGAAAAAAAGTCCGTGACACCATATATCTAGTTTTAATGTGTAAGTCATTACCGCTAAAATAGTGAATCAAAACTAAAATATTATTTGATATCTATTTCCAAAATGCACATTTTGTATTAACAAATCATTTTTTATCAAAACAAATACTTTAATCGCTTTTGATATTTAAAGACGATAAACTTTGCTTTTTACACTATGTCATTTCGACAAATATTTAAAAAGTTACAACGATGACAAAGTGATAGCGCGGTGTACTATGTAAAAGAAAAAAAATGGGGTATTCGCAGTATCTGATCCTAAACGAAGTACTAACATTAAAACTGTGATATAGTTCCTTCTTATTAAATGATGAAAAATATATTATCATAATAGGTATTTATGATTATTGAATTTTAATGAAAAACTCAGAATTTTACTGTTTTTCATTTTTTTCAACGATATTACTTAAGGTTACAAAAAAGGTTTACTTAATATAATGACAAATAACCCATTTTTTGCTAGTAAGTACATACTTATTGGAATCCCTGTATTTATTAATCAGCTCGCGATAATATTGGTTTTGTAATAATTCTGCAAAATTCAAAGTAAATAATGTAGATTTTTATAGGTAAATCACCCCTTTTATCACCCTACGCCTATAAGTATTGCGATGTTGTAGCTAAGAACCAAGTTCCCATCTACTTCTATATGGGAATGCATTATATTCGATTTAGCTATTAGGACACGGAAGCGCAACAAACAAAACTCACTTTCGCATCTATAATATTATATTATACTTACTAGTGATCCACCCGGGCATTGTACGGCCGAAATTTATTTATCGGGATAAAATATAGCCTATGTCACTCGGACAAAATGTATTTAAATAAAGAAAAATGTTATAATAAATAATGTACCTACCTTATGATGAATTAATATTTGAAACCGGTTCAGTAGTTTGACAGATTATTTGTTACAAACATACAAATCTTGCCTCTTTATAATATTAGTATAGATAGTTAGGATAAGATAAGTATTTAATTGATGAAAAAGATTTAAAAATAAAGTAAGTAATAGGTTTATTTGATTACTAGCTGACCCAGCGAACTTCGTACCGCCATAAAAAAATTAATTAAAAAAACATTGTCCAGCGGACAAAATTGTGAATGTAAACCATTCTCAGATCCCCTTGAACACACACAAAAAATTTCATCAAAATTGGTCCAGTCGTTTAAGAGAAGTTCAGTGACATACACACTCACAGAAGAATTATATATATAAAGATATTTGTGAAAGTTACTTAGCATTTGTGCTTAACAGTGATACGTTATTCGGTATTTTTATAACAAAAAAAAAATATAAATAATTGTCATGATTGCACTACTGGGAGTACTCTTCATTCGATCTTTACACTACCAATAAAAAATTTAATAAATCAAAAAACCCGACTGCTTAATTATACTTCAAATAAAAACTGAAAAGAAAAAAACAAGTCCAGTAGTCTAAAATTCTGTTAATAAAGAACAAAGCTACTTTAACAGTCGGGACCCATTAGATATTCAAGAATACATAATATTTTTCAACAGTGGGTATTTTTCAACAGTGGAGTGGGCTAAGCAGGTGGAAGGTGTAATTATCGGAATGAGCAGGGGCAAATCTCCTGGGCATGATGGGCTTAGTATTGAGCACCTGAAATATGCAGGGTTGCACTTGCCGAGGGTTCTGTCTCTGTTTTTCAATCTATGCATTAGTCACTCATACCTGCCGACCGATTTAATGAAAACGATTGTTGTCCCTATTGTCAAAAACAAGACGGGTGATATATCTAATAAGGGAAATTACCGCCCAATATCGTTGGCTACTACGGTTGCTAAAGTGTTGGACAGTTTGCTTGACTCATGTTTACAAAAGCACCTAAACTTACATGACGCGCAGTTCGGTTTTAGAACCGCACTATCAACCGAAAGCGCTATACTGAGTCTCAAGCATACTGTCCAATATTACACAGACCGAAGAACGCCGGTGTACGCCTGTTTCTTGGATCTCTCCAAGGCCTTCGATCTTGTTTCCTACGATGTGCTCTGGAGAAAGATGGGGGACAGGGGTATTCCGGCTGAGGTGGTCAGCATATTTAGGTATTGGTACTTGAACCAAACCAACAATGTGAAATGGTCGAACAGTCTCTCTGAAACGTATGGGTTGGAATGTGGAGTGAGACAGGGTGGGTTGACGTCTCCGAAGCTCTTCAACCTATATGTCAATGATCTCATTGTGGAGCTTAGCAGCATGCGGGTCGGTTGCCGGGTGGGGGTGTTAATATAAATAACATCAGCTACGCGGATGAAATGGTGCTGCTGGGCCCGACAGTGGGAGCTATTAGGGAGCTGTTAAAAGTGTGTGAGACCTATGCTGCGTCGCATGGTCTTGTTTACAACGTAACCAAGAGTGAATACATGATCTTTAGGGCCGCAGGCAAATGTCGGGATGTCACCTCTCCTATCACCTTGAATGGTTCACCGCTAAAACAGGTTTATCAAGTTAAATATCTTGGTCATATCATTGCCGACGACCTTAAGGATGATCTTGACATTGAGAGAGAGCAAAGGGCGATGGCGATTCGAGGAAACATGTTGGCCCGAAGATTCGCTCGTTGTTCGGATCAGGTCAAGATAACCCTATTCAAAGCGTATTGTCAGGGTATGTACGCGGGAAGTCTGTGGTCCCGATATAAGAAAAAATCGATGGACTCTCTGCGCGTGCAATACAATAACATTTTCAGAATGATGTTGGGACTGCCCCGCTTCTGTAGTGCCTCCGGAATGTTTGCTGTAACTCGAACAAACAGTTTCCATGCCGTCTTGCGGCAAAAAGTTGCGTCCCTGATGTGTCGAGTGCGGAGCAGTAACAACACCATTCTGAGAGTCGTGGCAGGTGATCGGCATGCACCATTTTGGAGGCGCTCCGTGCGAATGATGACTGAAATAGAAGTTAATTATTCTTCCTGGTGTCGTTCGCGCGGAGTGCCTTTAAGGTACATGACGTATTAAAAATCAAAACTTTTGTGAATACTTACTTATAAGTTATATTGTATACTAACATATGGATCTGTGTTGTCTGACAATAAATGATATTATTATTATTATATGTCCATGACTTCAAACTAAAGGCTTCTTCTAGAAAAGAAGTACCTAAGCTTATTAATTCAAAATTCCGAGTTCTTTTATTCAGTTTAGGCTTTTACAAGCACATGTGAAAGTCGAAAGCTACGCCAATGGTTCGCAAATCTACGGTGGGAGACCTTGTACTGAGAAGAACCGGCAAGAAACTCAGAAAATACTGCTTTTTTCTCCCTATTTCATTTCATAAAGTGTCGTCAAATTGAAAGCTGACTTCAAAATCATAAACATGTTGAGATTAACTTCCGTCACATAATGAAAAATAGATAACACGAAATACACACATCAAAAGTGTCTAGGGATCAACATATATTTTTGCAATAACTTTTCTCCTGATTGATATTAATTAAAATTTTCTTTAAGGATTCATCAAATAAAGTGTTTTCGTTTGTCACAGTAACGATAAACCAAGTCACCTTTGCATTAATAAAGAAATTTGCCATTTTCCTAATAAAGGGATTTTTGACATTTGAACCACTAACACAAAAGTTCGAAAAAAAGACTGAAATAACAGTTTTCTCTAAAATTTTATTGGGTAATTTAAACAATTAATAATCCGTATTTCTACCGCGAACACTAACAACACAAGAACATCGGTTTGGCATACTCAAAATGAGTTCATCCAAATCACGCTGTGGAATGGCCGCCCATGTTCGTTGCAACAACAAAAAAAGGTCTTCTTGCGACTGGATACCCTCCATATTCGGCAGAGCTCTTCTCTGTAGCATATCCCATGCATGCTCAATCGGGTTCAAGTCTGGCGACTGAGCAGGCCAGGGCAGGACATTGATGTTAGCTGCGGCGAGAGTCTGTCTTACAACTCTTGCGGTGTGCGGTCGTGCATTATCATGCATTAACTGAAATAAGGGACCGATTTGCACTTGTAGAGGAACGATGACGTCTGATACAATCGTCTCAGCATAAATTTGAGCGTTGAGGTTGCCTCTGATCCAAATCAACTCAGTTCTTCCGCCGATCCAAATACCCGCCCATACCATGATGGTTCCACCACTATAAGGATGGACTTCCTGGCAGGATTTTAATCGCTGTTGGCGTCCAGGGGTTCTCCAGTGTCGTATACGTCTTGTATCCGGTCTCATACCAAAACGAGACTCATCAGAAAAGCACACGAAACGCCATTGTTCTTCTGCCCAATTTCTGTGTTCAAGAGCCCATTGATATCGAATCCTACGATTGTGCATTGCTATAGGTGGTACCCGTAGCGGTCTTCGGGAATGAAGGTTCACTTCATGCAAGCGGTTTCTGACTGTTTGGTCGCTAATTAAGTTCCCTGAAGAGTGATGAAGCCTCACGGCTAACATCATGGCGGTTATTGTTGGAGCTCTCCGAGTTAAGATTTGAATGTATCGGTCTTGTCTCCGTGTGGTGCAGCGATACCGTCCTCCATGGCGCTCAGCCACGGTACCAGTGCTTCGGTATCGTGTCCAAAGTCGACTAATAACACTCTGACTTGTATTCAGAGCTAAAGCCACAGTACGTTGCCGGGAACCAGCTTCTATCATTCCCACGGCTCTGAGCATTTCTTCCCTGCTTAAATGACGTCGCCGCTCCATAATAACGTTGGTTTTAATCAGTAGTAGGGAAACAGTAGCACTAATAATGTCTTCAATGCGTTGTATGTTTTTATAGGGAAAATATTGACAGCTGATTTTCATCTTTTACTCGAATTTGATTCACAGTTCCTGATTCAAATTATGAAATGCACCAAAAAGGATCCATATAAATTTATAAAATCATAAATTTATTACAAAGCCACATCTCAATCTCAAGAAATCCGCATAAAAATGCTTGATCCCTAGACACTTTTGATGTGTGTATAATAAAAAAATAAAAAAACCCGACTGCTTAATTATACTCCAAATAAAAACTGAAAAGATAAAAACAAGTCCAGTAGTCTATAATTCTGTTAATAAGGAACAAAGCTACTTTAACAGTCGGGACCCATTAGATAATCAAGAATACATAATATTTTTCAATAATGGGTCCCGACTGTTAAATTAGCTTTGTTCCTTATTAACAGAATTATAGACTACTGGACTTGTTTTTATCTTTTCAGTTTTTATTTGAAGTATAATTAAGCAGACGGGTTTATTGAATTTTTAAATTTAACTTTTTATTTCACACTTTTTAATTAATTAGTATTATAAAACGGTATATACCGTAGTCTTGTTACTTCAGTAAGGGAATTAATTTCGCGGGAATTATTAAGTACCTTGCGGTGGTCTAAACAATTGATATATTAAGACATATAGAGACTTTACCAGCGGGGTCAAGGCTACAGATGGGCCTCAATTTTCGCAAAAATGTGTGAAGTTAAATCAAGTCGTTACATAAATTTCTCTAATGTATGTAAATTTTATAGTAAACTAGCACTTATTCAAAAAGTCATCTTTTGTTTATGATCTTTTTAGTAGTTTAGAAGTAAATATAAAATTAATTTACTTATATTCGTCGACTATTTAAAATTGGCACTGGCTGCATTGTCATGTCAACGCCGGACGTCTAAGATTGTGATATACACAAATACGTGTCTAAAAAAGTAAAGCTGGAATGAGGAGTACTTCCACCTATCAAGTGTGCTGCTACCAGCCTTGTAGGTATTGCAAATAGTGAAATCATTTCAATTATTTTCCAAATATATTTTTTGTATAAAAAAAATACCGAATAACGTATCACTGTTAAGCACAAATGCTAAGGAGCTTTTACAAATATAATCAAATAGACCTATTACTTACTTTATTTTTAGATCTTTTTCATCAATAAAATACTATTATCCTAACTATATCTATACTAATATTATAAAGAGGCAAGATTTGTATGTTTGTAACAAATAATTTCTCAAACTACTGAACCGGTTTCAAATATTAATTCATCATAAGGTAGCTACATTATTTATTATTACATTTTTCTTTATTGAAATACAATTGTCCGAGTGACATAGGCAATACAATGCCGGGGTGGATCACTCGAAAGCATAAAATAATATTATAGATGCGAAAGTGAGTTTGTTTGTTGCGCTTTCGTGCCCTAATAGCTAAATCGATTATAATGAATTCCCCTATAGAAGTAGATGGGAACTTGGTTCTTAGCTACAACATCGCAATACTTATAGGTGTAGGGTGATGGAAGGGGTCATTTACTTATAAAACTCTCTATTATTTACTTTGAATTTTGCAGAATTATCGTTTATAATTACAAAACCAATATCGGATTTTATTGGAAGGATTCCAATAAGTATGTACCTACTAGCGAAAAATGGATTATTTGTCATTATATTAAGTAACCCTTTTTTTGTAACATATCGTTAAATAATAGTATAATTCTGAGTTTTTCATTAAAATTCAATAATCATAAATACCTATTATGATAATTTATTTTTCATCATTTAATAAGAAGGAACTGTATCACAGTTTTATTGTAAGTACTTCGTATAGGATAAGATAATGCGAGTAGCTCATTTTTTTTCTTTTTCGCCTAGGTTTTATCTACGTTTATAAACACCTAAATTCCTTCTCTTAGTATTCCTGCAGTCTACTCCTACATAGTACACCGCACTATCACTTTGTCATCACTGTAACTTTTTAAATATTTGTCGAAATGACATAGTGTAAAAGGCAAAGTTTATCGTCTTTAAATATCAAAAGCGATAAAAGTATTTGTTTTGACAAAAAAAAATTGGTTAATACAAATTGTGCATTTTGGAAATAGATATCAAATAATATTTTAGTTTTGATTCACTATTTTAGCGGTAATGGCTTACACATTAAAAATAGATATATGCTATCACGGACTTTTTTGTAGAACTATTTAAGAGATACATTTTCACTCTACATTCCATTAATGTAACTTTTATTGTTTTTGCAGTGCAGGCCAAATTGGCTCGCAGATGGGAGATTTTTTCCATCTTATGTGTCACTTATTGTTATATTTTGACCAATTCGCTCAATAACTACATAAATTATTATATATATGTTATTATCATATATGAGCTATATTACTGTTAAGTTTTATTAAAATCCATTCAGTATTTTTAGATGGAAGAGTAACAAAGATCCATACAAACGTAAGATTGAAATTAAAAGCGCAAGTGGTTAATATACAACTTTAAAGCGTTGTAGATTCTAAACAATCATATAAAATGAAAAATGTTGTTAGAAACCTAAACATGATTTTCGATTATCTAGACAATGATACCCCACTCGACTTATTTAACACAACTTATTTTTTTTACTTCGTCACAATATGGGGCCTAATTTTCCCCATATTGAATTTTGATTACTATCATATCTTTAGTAGCACTCCCATGATTGAGACGAATCGATTTGTGTATGTATCATCAAAATCGGTCCAGGCGTTTGGTCTCTAGTGTGCCACAAAGGAACAAACATACATATATAGACTGTTAAACACTATACCCTGTCTGCGCGTCGCGCTTCGCGCTCTTGCATTGCGCAGTCGGGTAAAAAAGACCCGATTAATATCCAGTAAACAATCTTCAAAATAAATGAGCAAGTTTATACCAGGGGACGTACTAAGAAATTACAAGAAGAAATATTGGAAATATGTACGAGAGCTTCCATACAAATGGAAAATCCGCTGAATCTGTAGCAATTAAATTTAATAATGTTAAAACATAGCAATATAATTTTAGAATATGAAGTTGTAGAAATATTATTATTTTTTTTAGCGCCATCTATCATCATGCATATAAATTATTGAATATCGTAGTCTGCTTTGATAAGCAATAGACAAGTACAATATGTGTGAACCTAGTAGATGCATTTGGAATGTAAGTTAGATGGAGCTAGTGTGTGATTTTTTTTGTTAAATGAAATGCAATATTGGATGTGACGTCACATTAATGTTCTGGAAAGAGATTAAATAGGTGGAGCCTGCATAACCAGTCCGTATGATTTCTCGCACCATATTAGGACATCGAAGCGAAATCTTCTGGCAGGCACACGTGATCCTCTGCCCTATAAATAGCTGTGCGCAGCCGAATTAGGTCTCTTTTGCTGATAGAAACTTGACGCATCCAGTTATTTGCATAGTGACATAGGCAAGCTATAGTCAGTGCATTATTTACTTGATATTTCTCCCCGGAATAACGGGTAAGTTCAATACATTTGATTCGTTAGGCTGTAGGTCCAGTTAGTTTTTTTATTGAATTATAGAAAAATGTGTAATTGGTTCTAGGTCCTTTGAAGTGGCTAATTAAAAACAGTATACGATAATCACAATTACTTAATCCTGGTTGGGATTTCTTTGGAAATATATACATAAATATAAATGAGCCTGTGAAGCATTCTTGATCGAAAGTAGACGGGTTCATGTGATGACAGCACGTCCTGATTCATTCCTGAGGACATTTGAGTCACCTTGATGTTCCCGTGGTCTTAAAGCTAAGTAAAACTTATACCTTCTCAATATTTAACCGGTGCATACTCCGAAGAACAAAATTTCTGTTTAACGTAATAAAGTATTTATATTAGTAAACTATAAAGCCACTATAAGAAGAATTCAAATTTCATTACATATTGTTTGTTATTTTCCAAAACCAAATGTTTATATAAAATGTTTAAATAAATATTTCTGCATTTACACATGTTCTTGAATGTACGAACATCACTGAAGTTAAAATCTTTGAGGTTGTAAAAGCTGTATATTTATAAAGTTGTCTATAAATAGTATTAATTTTGTTAAGTATGATGAAATAAGATCTGAATATTAACAATATATATCTTGTTCACTGCGGTTCTTGACATTTTTATTTATCTCACTCAAATAACAGTATTACGGCGCCCTGAATATAGAATCTTTTAATCTTGAGTCTCATGTAAACCCTGAAAAAGTCGGTGGTAACTAAAATTGTTACAAATCATACTTCTCTAAAAGACTTGAGGAACTGCAACAGTTATATTTGACAGATGTGGAAGATAAAAACCTATTTTTTATCGTTTCTTACCCGTGACTTGTTTTGACCCTTGGTCACCTGGGTGATCTAAGGGAATTGTTTTGTTCTGGACCTTGGTTTACCTGTGTGAACCACAGATATATTATTTTTAAACAATAATACGAGAGTCACATACAGATTGAATCTCATTGTGCCGTGTATAGTCGCTTTAATTTTGTGAATTAAGAGGATTTTAATTTAAAGTTTGAACGTGTGTGACGATGTGATGTTTGTATTTGAAATAATGATCCCATCAAAAAGTGAATTGTGACATGAGAGCCAAATTCAATATTATGACTATATGCCTTTGGTTGTCGACTTCAACAACAAGATAAGTGATATCTAAATGGGTACCAAGTCAAATAGTCAGTCTTGAAAGGAGATTGCTCAGCTTCCATACATGTTTGGCCTAAAGACCAATAATCATGAAAAATTGTTTCCTAGATTCGAAATTATATAAAAATTACTGTAAAATCGTACATTATTGACGGGCACCCCTGAGAACTTCTATAAACCATATACACTGAACGATTTTGAGGTTATGTTTGCAAATAGGTACATAGGTATTAAAATAATAAAAAACAAATAAGTTATTATAGTTTATAGTAAACTAGGGAAATCAAGCCCAGTACCGAAATTGTGTATTAGATTCAGGTAAATAGAGCATGTAGATTAACAGATAGTTGCCTGCTTTCAAAGATAATGCACAAGAGTAACTTTAAATCAAGTATCATTTATGCATTTCCGATTATAATAAGGCACTCTGTGACAGAAACTGTGTGATGATTGTGAATGAGCCACAGATTAGAGAGAATTTTTAACTCTTGTTAACCAAAGAAAGCTAAGTGATTTAGGTTATAGCCATATCTTCAGTAGCTTCATTATTTTTGTTATGTTTACATTATAAACATATTTTAGATTTTTAGTATATCACACCTTATAATGTGTATGGAGGTGTTTAGCGAAAAATGTATGACAATAGACTTTATGGTGTCGCCTACCATCTACAATAATTGTCTTAGGACATTTGCATACATGTACTGAAAATTATATTATAGTTGTGGATATTAATACCAGAGTGTAATAAAAAAAAATGTTTAATTTTATCGATCTTTACAAAATAGATTTGATTTTATGTTATATATGAGAGAGAGAGAGAGAGAGAGAATCATTTTTATTGACCACATATTAATTTGCAAAACAACATACAAAAAAAAAAAAATAATAATTGGTGCGTGTACTTATGTAGGCGCGTGAGAAGTTATCCTTCTTTGGCATCGTTTAAAATTAGTTTTTAATTGCATGCAAATAATTAATTACAATAAATTAATAAAAAGTCTGGAAAAGGACACAGTCAATAAAGTTCAGTTTTAATTTGATAAAATAAATAAATAATCAAAATATTCAATTAAAATCGCTACTGAATATAATTTATTAGAACATATGTGATTTGCACTTGTATGAAACTCAAACACGTATCCCGAATATACAAACTAGAAACATGTGGATAAATATTATAAACTAGCGGCCCGCCCTCGCTTCGCTTCGGTGTAGAGCTGAAGTGTAGACTACAGTTTTTGTTCTCAGGCTTGTATTATACACAATGACATTCATCTATGATTCTTCTTATACCTGCATGCAAAGTCTCAGCCCGATCGGTTTAAAATTGATAAAGTTTCATACAAACTTTCATTCCTTATTTTATCCCCTTGGGATTTTCTTTATATTTTTTTCCGTAAGAACCTTGTACAGAGTATTAGAAAACTACAAAAAATAAAACAGCCAAATCGGTCAAGCCGTTTTCATGTTATGTCGTGACAACGGAAAACGGGTTTCATTTATATATATATATAGATATGAAAACAGTCTCTGTTCTAAATTCAAAACTCGTAACTTTTCCCGATGTTTGTTGTACGTGTTTCCCGCGCTAGGACCGCGAGTGGCCGCGTATTACTTTTCTCTATGGTGGCCGCGCATGCGTACGGTGCGGCGGGCGACGCGGTAATGGCAGCGCGGCACATGAAGTTGGTCGCTAAAGCGACCAACTTCATGGTGTTAATTTTTTGTGTTACAGATGCGCGCGCATCTTAAAATTTCACTCTCATAATTTTTTTATAACGCGCCTAAAGAAGTATAACTTCAATAAGAAAATATACATAATGGAGAAAAGAAAAAGAAAAATGAAGTACCATTTGTGGTCAATCAGGACCCTGCCTCAGCGTAATATATAAACAACGTATGTTTTCAAGCCGGTAAAATTAAAAGTCCTTTTTAAAATGAATATATCATACAAAGGTGTCCGTTAAAATCTAATGACTGTAAAATAAAATATAAATTACGCCAAGAATTACCGGATATGTCAATATTTTTTGTGCATTTGGGCCAATTTGATTAATCTCCTTTAAGTTTAGATTTAGTCCCGTATTACAGAATGACAATCCAGACAAACGTAAGATTGAAATTTCGCAAGTGATTAATATACAACTTTAAAGCGTTGTAGATCCTAAACAATCATATAAAATGAAAAATGGTGTTAGGAACCTAAATATGATTTTTGATTATCTAGACAGAGATATCCTACTCGACATATTTTGTCAACTTATTTTTTTTACTTCGTCACAATATGGCGCCTAATTTTGCCCATATTGAATTTTTATTACTATCATATCTTTAGTAGCACTCCCATGATTGAGACGAATCGATTGATGTATGAATCATCAAAATCGGTCCAGGCGTTTGGTCTCTAGTGTGCCACAAAGGAACAAACATACATATATATAGACTGTTAAACACTATACACTGTCTGCGCGTCGCGCTTCGCGCTCTTGCATTGCGCAGTCGGGTAAAAAGGTGAAGCAATGCAGAAAAGCTAATCTAGTAGAAAGGTACTCT
Source organism: Chilo suppressalis (assembly GCA_902850365.2). NCBI lineage: Eukaryota > Metazoa > Arthropoda > Insecta > Lepidoptera > Crambidae > Chilo > Chilo suppressalis. The sequence continues at coordinate 10,536,803 of OU963921.1, forward strand.
TTCTATTATTATGCTAGAATGGTCATTCTCGGTACATATATGTATTTTCCATGATAATTTTAATGGTTCATGGATCTCACTAACTTTTAGCAGGCTCATTAGTCAAAACTATCTCATTTTTGCATCAGTCAGAAATCTCATAGAGTTAGTTTACCTCTGGCTAAAATGGTATGTAATAACATTAGGTTTTTTAAAGACTTGAGGCATATGACCGCAATTTTAATTTTGGTACAGTTTTTTCTGATCAAAATGAAGACATCCAGATGCAATTACCTGCCCCAGATACATACCATGATGTACATATCAGGTCAGTTTTACCCTCCCTTTCAAAGCAACATATAAAATTATATTTTAGACGGTAAGCATGCAGTATTCTCACAACAACCAGGAACTGCACAACGCGGCATTTGTACTTTGTTTAATAAAAAGCTTAAAAACAAGAAAATAAGCTAATAGGTATGTATATGATAGAAGTTTTGGGTCAAGCGATTACAGCGCCCCTAGTGGCCAAATTTTGCAGATTTCTTGTCCGACATCAGCGATGATCATTGATCGTACGATTGCTTAGATTAAAACAAAAAGGGAAGATAGGGCACGCGCGGCTCAAAAGTGTACCGCTTAAATTGTGATGCATGACCAGAATTCGCTTTAGCTGCATGTGCGCTCAGGGCCGGATTTAGAGGTCCAGAGGCCTCGGGGCACCAGAGGAGCGGAGCCCCCTCAAACCAAATTATTTTCCAAATAAAGTAAACAATTTTTTTCAGTCGAGTTTTTCAATAAATAATTTATTGTGAACCAAGTAGATTCCCTTAGTATTGAACAAACACATATAAATATAAACGGAAACAAGAATTATCTGAAATTAAATATAGATCAATGATTTCTGTTATTTAAGATTAATATAATCAAATAATCATGTATGTTAGATGTACAAAGTACTGTAGGCTGTAGATAAAGGTAAAAGAGGAAAAAAAAAATTTCAAAGGAAAAGATGTTTACTAGTGTTTACTAGTTGGAATTTGAAAGATTTTTTTTTACCGAAGTCTCTATTGTGGGGGCCCCCCGTTTGTGGAGGCCCCGGGGCTTTCGCCCCGGTTGCCCTCCCCTAAATCCGGCAGTGTGTGCACTCAATATGTCAATATTGCGTATATTCTGTGTTATAAAGATAAAACAAATTTCTCGGCAACACTATTCATTCGTAGAACTGTAGAATCATTTCTCAAAAATCACGGTTTGTCATGAATTTATTTACTTATTCGCCATTTGTTATTAAGTAAAGGGCAACAATACAGCTCAGCCGTTTGTAGAGAGGGAAAAGAAAACGCAGTCGTTTGCCAAGTAACGTGGACTAAACGTTTCGCTAGCGCTGCGTTGAAGCGTACAGTTCTCGCTCGCTCGATTGAATGTTTATTTACAGGAGTGTACCGTGTGTGCAAGTTGCTTATGTAGTTGAGTCGGATCATATTTTATTTGATGCTGGTATGAGCGTACTGTATCTTCCCTTTATTGTTTTATTATAAGTGCGAACGTCTCAAACTAGCGCCTACATTTGACCTCGAAAAGCAGTCACTATAATAGCCTGGTTGTTTCTACTTTCGATAATCGATGGCTCCTACGTAAACTGCCCTAAGCGCAAAAATCAAATTTTACAGGAGAGCACTTTAAAGGTTCCAGAGCTGTATTTTGTATCATATCTCATAAACTACTAAAACAATATTTATGAAATTTTGCAGTAAGCGTAGACATGTCATTTTATTTATATTATAGTTACATTTATTTATGTATTTTTTATATATTTCGAGATTTTGCACTTTCGACATTTTACATCGTTCATTTTCTATGATTAATATTATATTATTCCACGTAAAAAGGCTTTTGTGATCTTCCGCCCGTATACGAGGATCAATAATTATTTATGTTTGTGTATTATAACGGTATTGTTCTATATTTAAAGGGTTCTTTGTTACTATTAGAAGCCAGAATCAATAACGATCAACCAAAAATAATACCTATTATGACGTAATTTCGTTTAAAAGCACATGCGCCCATAAACGGGGTGCAAACTATGGTTAAGTCTTTTTAACATGTAAAAATGGGTATCAAAAATAAAATATTTCAGTACTAAAAATCAAAAGTTTTATTATGAAGTTTAGTAGACTTTATATCAAAAATATTTTTAAGAGAGCAATTACAATTTGGGATGAGATTAACCTGACTTAAGTATTTTAATTACAATCATACCCAATTATTTAAAAAGGTAAAAATCACTTTAATTGTACCTGCAAAATAAACTAGATTAAGTACAATTATTTTTTATAAACATATAAGTAATAAAGTAAACAATCAACCACATTAATAATTCAAAAATAGAACTCAAAATCAACATAGAATTATTGAATATTTTATTAGATTCTTTTTACAAACAAGACATTATGTAATTTTGAACCATAGATTTGCCACGTTTCGTTCTTAATTGTAGAGAGTAAGTATAGCTTGCTCTAAAACAAATAATAAAATTAATTTAAAACTTAAAAGTATTGAGATCAACAGTTACGCAATATCACAATTAACAACTAGTTATAATTTTAATAATCTATTCTTCATCACTGCTTAAATCTTCAATTTGATCCCCTGATGATGATACTGTTAGATTAGAAAAAAATGCATGATATCCTGCTGGAATCACTTTAGCGCTACACATAGACATTAAATCTTCTTTTTGTCTTCTGTAAGCGGTAACAGTCCATTATAACATCTATTTAAGCCAGGCTCTACTGGTACGTGGTCTTGTTTTAGGTATCTAGTACGCCTTTTTGTTGTATGCATCGGCTTAACATTTATGACATGTTCAGTTGCATCTCTAGCCAGGTCATACTTGAAAGTCAATGAATCAGGTGTATTGTGGGAGACTATAACTTGTTTTATTTTGGACCATTTCACTTGATTACCGATTGCATCTTTAGTCTAATTATAGACAGAAGAGTTCTGCATCTTCTTAAAACCAAAAATCATATCTTGAGTGACATCAGTAACTGTGTATGCTTCACCTGTTTATTTCGACCACCGAATTAATGCATTCCACTCATTTGGAGTATAAATGATTTTATTTTTTGCAGCCTTTTCAATGGTTGCATGAACGCTGTCCACTTCCGATTGAGTGTGTCCTTTTTCCAAGTACGTATGTTTAACATTGACGCCAAATTTTTTAGAAGTATATAAGTACATGAAAAATATTATCCTGTTTCTATTCTGGCTTGAACAGTTATCAGACCAAAAGCGGAAATCATTATAGCCTTCTTTGGATTTTTTCACAATTAAATCATATACAAAACTTGCTATTTCATTTCGCCCTTTCTTCCCGTCTTGCTCAGACCATAAATAATAAAATCCTTGTAATTTATCTATATCAAAGGCTGTGAAATTGTATAATTTTAATTTCATCTTATAATAAAATATACTTACATCACCGTGGGGACAATATAAGATTTTTTGCATGTCGTAACATGCACAGAATATTTTTTCACGGCTTAGCGCAGCATGCTTTTTATCTTCTGTCTTTAATGATCGAGCTAAGTTTTTATTACTTGTATGTGTAGCGTACTCTAATTTCAAGTTTTCATTCGGTTCAGGTGTATTTTTAAAAACGTGGCATGTATCGCACAAGTCTTTTTTAGGTTTGTGGAAACTTAAGTTAATATTTTTGTTTATAATGTCACGATATTGTCGCAGAGATGCACACTTTGATGGGTACCTATTTGAATCGAACCATTCATTATACATCGTATACATTCTCCTAAACGTGAGCGACCCATCCAAATAAAGTCTACTGGTATCTTTTCGACAGTAATGAGACTCCACCGGCACATATGATTTTACATGGTCCAGAACACTCTCGATCATAGCATCAGAAGTAACTATAGGGTGATTCATGTGATGTCCTCTCTGATCATAGGCTGTCAGTTCACCCATATTTTTGGCTATAGCTGTGCGAACAACTTTTTCACTAACAGAAAAAGTTTGTAAAAATGTTGTTTTACAAACGCGGTGTTTTTGATCATTATCTACGTTAAATGTAGTGTTATTATCACTGTCCAGTACAGGCAGGTAATAAACATAGGTAAACGTGCGTCGTGAGTCTTCAGAGATAGTTCTACGTTTATTAATTTTATGCGCATACCTAGCTAGAATATCCCACTGTTTTGAATGGTCACCAACAGCCCAGAATCTATCAAATATGTTTTGACGTTGAGGATCTGTAAATTTTTCATAACACTTGTATGCACATTTTGGGTAACATTTTAAAGCACAAAGACTTTGGTATTGCATGCCTAAATTTTTCAAGCGTTTCCGTTTCATATCTATCCATTCTCTTTGATATGTCTGTCTGAGTTTTCCAATATCTTTTCTTTTAGTATATTTCTTTTTCCTATTTCTTAAAAATGGTGAGAAAACGTCACTTGACGAATATACAGCTGGTTCACTAACTGATGCAGAGGATTGTATATCACTAGATATAACAGAACTCGGATTTTCATAGTTATCATCCATAGGTTCGATTAACTCTGGCGTTGATGTTAAATAGTCTGAATTAGTAAATGGAAACTTTTCAAAAGAACTATCCACGTTGGATTAAGCTGAAAATGACATTGGCGGTGACGGCATTGGTGTATTAAAAATTACAGATTCAGTTTTATCAATAGGAGACGTCTGTGCATCATCTTCAACAGTTTTTGTTAGCTCTAAGTCTGTATGAACGAAAATTTCTAAAAATAAAAGAGGAGATACTGCAACAAAAGATAATATAATATTTCAAATCAAATTGGTATTGTATAATATAATTATAACAAATAATAACTTTAATTCAAATAACCCACCTGCAGTTACGCCATGGCATATTATTAAGTAAATATAAATACCTAGCTAATAAGAACACTACCTTATTTTGTAAAACGCATAGTTATACTTGTAACTAATAAAAAATATTAAAATATTTTCCATTAAGTACAAAAATCATTAAATTTCAAAAATGGGTGAAAACGATTTCAGATAAATTAAGCTACGTAAAAAGGCAGATGTGACTATACGCCTTTGTACACGGTTTTCGGTAAATTTATAGTTACAAAAATATATTTTGTGACTATAAAAATTTATTACCACACTGATGTTATGTAATTTATGTATTAAAAGACAAAATAGATCTTTGTATCTTACCTGTACATTCCGTGTCATTATTTTCGTTTTGAACCTCGTCTTCGAAGCTTAAATCAGTGCTGTTGTTTTGATGCATAATTTTATCTATAATTTTTTGAGCTCTTGTTAACCGCATACCTTTCTTTGGAAGCATTTCCGTTAAAACTAGTTGAATCTTTATATATATAATTCTTCTGTGAGTGTGTATGTCACTGAACTTCTCTTAAACGACTGGACCGATTTTGATGAAATTTTTTGTGTGTGTTCAAGGGGATCTGAGAATGGTTTAGATTCACAATTTTGTCCGCTGGACAACCCCTATTTTTTTAGGGCGGTACGAAGTTCGCTGGGTCAGCTAGTTATATATAAATTTACACTACAAACGCACGAGCGCCACTGTCGCGACGGAAAGTTCCCAAACACTGAGTAGAACGACTGAAGCGGAACCTCCGCCCGCTCACCGCACCCTGTCGCGATTCCTCGACGCTGTACATGGACCGATCGTTTCATCGGGCCTTATACGCAACTATTTAGTGCGTATACGCCCATATGCCTAAAAATTTATTTTTGAAATAGCCAAAAAAATTTTTTTTTTTATTTTTTTATATTATAGATTAGGTCTAAAAAATAAACTCCTTGCACAAATAATTGGAAAAAGGCTTAAGCGGAATTTTGGCCCTTTTATGTAGGAGCCATCGTAATAAGACTATCGTTACTGTGATGGCATCGCCCGGGACGATGGCAAGAGGCCCGATGGTATGACGTTCATCCCGTGGTTTTTCAAAAACGGGCAGCCACTCGTGTGGGATGCCACATGCGTGAACACTGTTGCCCCATCTCACGTGAGAGCGACCGCTCGCAAAGCCGGCGCAGCTGCGGCGACAGCCGAAACCAATAAAAGGCGTAAATATGGGGCCTTAGGAGAGCCGTATATATTTTCGCCTTTTGCCGTGGAGACCTTGGGGCCTTGGTGTGCGGAAACCCGTCAGCTATTTAAGGAGATTTCCACACGCCTCATCGACGCCTCAGGGGATCCAAGGGCTGGCGCGCATTTCGGACAAAGGTTGAGCCTGGCCATTCAACGGAGAAATGCCGCCAGCCTCTTAAGCACCCTACCTTGCGAGCGCAGCGATTTGGGGTCGATTTTTTACATAATATAGTTGTATTTTTAGTTTGGTATTAGTATTTAGTTTATTTAGTAGTTTTAATGTATTTTGTGAGCTTAAATAATATACTTTTTTACATAAGGAATTTCTGCTCTTTTCTTATTTGTCTATGTTCGGTCTAGACGTGGTTTTATTTGTTTCCTATGCCGCCATCTCAGCAGCTGTCATCAGCTGTCAAGTGGCCGGGTAAGATACAGAGACATTCTAGACGGGAATTACTGCTTTCTTCAACCTGCGACATAAACGTCATTGATTGGTATTGTATATAGGGTGATTAAAAACTTCTGGCATCTACATATTGGGTTTCTGTGAATTATGTAGGTATATCAAATTATGAGACTAGGGACTGACACTGAATTTGTGTATATCACAATCTTAGACGTCCGGCGTTGACATGACAATGCAGCCACTGCCAATTTTAAATAGTCGACGAATAAAAGTAAATGAATTTTCTGCTAAACTATTAAAAAAAATGGGTGCGTGTACTTATGTAGGCGCGTGAGAAGTTATCCTTCTTTGGCATCGTTTAAAATTAGTTTTTAATTGCATGCAAATAATTAATTACAATAAATTAATAAAAAGTCTGGAAAAGGACATAGTCAATAAAGTTCAGTTTTAATTTGAAAAAATAAATAAATAATCAAAATATTCAATTAAAATCGCTACTGAATATAATTTATTAGAACATATGTGATTTGCACTTGTATGAAACTCAAACACGTATTCCGAATATACAAACTAGAAACATGTGGGTAAATATCATAAATATGAATACCGATAACTGTTACTTTATTACAAAAAATAAAGATGTGGTTTTTGTTTCTACTTCACCAATGGTCAAGAGATGGCGCTGTAGTCTCCTGAATCGCGCTTTGGTTCCGTTGTTCCAGATTAATAAATACTTTTGATAGGCCTTCACAATGCAGTCGTTAGCACCCACTAAATAGAGATGCTATTTCTATTTTGTTGGTAGATTTTCTTAATGTGCGGTAAACACAAAAGTAACGCATGAAGTTGGTTCGCTAAAGCGACCAACTTCATGCTGTTAAAATTTTGTGTTACAGTGATGCGCGCGCATCTTAAAATTTCACTCTCATCATTTTTTCATAACGCGCCTAAAGAAGTATAACTTCAAAAAAACATAAACAAAAGATGACTTTTTGAGTAAACAAGTGCTAGTTTATTATAAAATTTACATACATTAGAGATATTTATGTAACGACTTGATTTAACTTCAAACATTTTTGCGAAAATTGAGGCCCATCTGTAGCATTGACCCCGCTGGTAAAGTCTTTATATGTCTTAATAAATCAATCTTTTAGACCGACGCAAGGTACTTAATAATTCCCGCGATATTAATTCCCTTACTGAAGTAACAAGACTACGGTATATACCGTCTTAAAATACTAACTAACTAAAAAGTGTGAAATAAAAAAGGTAAATTTAAAAATCAAAAAACCCGACTGCTTAATTATACTTCAAATAAAAACTGAAAAGAAAAAAACAAGTTCAGTAGTCTATAATTCTGTTAATAAGGAACAAAGCTACTTTAACAGTCGGGACCCACTGTTGAAAAATATTATATATTCTTGAATATCTAATGGGTCCCGACTGTTAAAGTAGCTTTGTTCCTTATTAACAGAATTATAGACTACTGGACTTGTTTTTTTCTTTTCAGTTTTTATTTGAAGTATAATAAAGCAGTCGGGTTTTTTGATTTTTAAATTTACCTTTTTTTTAAATTATTCTTAATTATATTCGATTCGTTCATAGTGGATATTGTGAAACAAAATTGGTGTGATTTTGTGTTACAACCGTCTGCGCAACTGAAGTATCAGTGGAATCTTTAAAACATACGCTATTCCGGTCAAGTGGACGTGAGAATTTTATTGTATGTTGGCTACCTCACAGAAGCTTATTAAAAAGCAAACTCGATACATTTCGTGCCAAACATTCCAAGAAACATTAGAATGAGTCACACCGACATTTTAATGTAAAAAAAATAAGATTAAAATAACGTAAAATTAGGCTGTATGGGCATTGTTCCCTTTGCCTTCCATAAAAAGGAAGAATCTTTTAAAAAAATGGTTAAATTGAATGAATGACTCAGCTATCTCGTTTTTGGCAATAAAGTACGAAAGAGACAAAACTAAACAGTGTGAAGTTCATTTAATCGAGTCATCGAGCATACGATATCGTGAAAACGAGGAGTAAAATTATAAACTCGTACTGCGACACAATTCGAAAACGTATAGTTTGATCGAATCGACGAAGACGATCGTTCGTTTCGTATTGAAAAAACTCATACTAAGGGTACTGTACCCCTATTATGAGTTTTAATCGTTTTCGAATTCGATCAATCGTATCGTCTCGTTTCCATACATTGACTAGCAGCGCCCCTAGCGTTAACTATCAAAAACTAAAAACAGCAGTATGAGTTTCATCGAGTCATCGTAACACGAAAACTTCCAAAGTTTTCGTATGTCGTTTGCATTTTGGCAGTACAAGTTAAAACTTTGACAGCGCGTCATGAGTATACTACGACGTTTGATCGTACCGTCACTCGATTAGAAACTTTCAGTGACTAAGTGTTTCGGGACAGGTTTTTTTGCAATCTAATAATGTTTTCGGCAGAATATTTAGCTCTTATTCTCGCTGAAAACATTGACGAAGACCAGCGTGCACTTCTTTTATCACCGACAGGCATTTTGTGCAATGTATATATATTTTTAATGTATAACATCTTTCCACTCGTTTGCCTGTCTGGGAGTGATTAGTGCGTAACAGGAAGTCGCGAAAGCGCGCACTATTTGATTTGCTTTTAGAACATAATTTTCAAATGGCCTATTCCTTTTGTAGTAGGCTTTATTTCTTTTTTTACTAATAGGTGAGGTTTCAAATGTTACACATCATACGCGACTACTGTAAGGCTCGTTCGTTTTTTTAATTTTATTTCTTTACGGCCTTGAAGTCAACCATACAGCCAAGTTTCAAACACAGATAAACGTAGGTTCTATACTCGTTGGACACATTAATAAGATTAACTCTAGAGTTTTACATAGATTAGCTTTGTTTATGGTTGAATTGGGAGTTTTTAGCACGATTTCATCGAGTGCGGTTGGCGTCTTGTTTTAATTATTCTTAAATTCGTTCATAGTGGATATTGTGAAATAAAATTGGTGTGATTATGTGTTACAACCGTCTGCGCAACTGAAGAATTAGTCGAATCTTTAAAATATGCGCTATTCCGGTCAAGTGGACGTGGGAATTTTATTATATGTTGGCTACCCCACAGAAGCTTATTGAAAAAGCCAACTCGATACATTTTGTGCCAAACATTCCAACAAACATTAGAATACGTCACACCGACGACATTCTAATGTAAAAAAAAATAAGATTAATATAACATAAGTTTAGGCTGTATGAGTATTGTTCCCTTTGCCTTCCATAAAAAGAGAGAATCTTTAAAAAAACAGGTTAAATTGAACGAATGGCTCAGCTATCTCTTTTTTGACAATAAAGAACGAAAGAGACAAAACTAAACAGTGTGAAGTTCGTTTAATCGAGTCATCGAGCAAACGATATCGTGAAAACGAGGAGTGAAATTCTATACTCGTACTGCGACACAATTTGAAAATGTATAGTTTGATCGAATCGACGAAGACGATCGTTCGTTTCGTATTAAAAAAACTCATACTAAGGGTACAGAGGGGATACACCTTTCGACCGCAGAATTAATATATTTACAAAATAAAGAATATGCAACTAACGGTGGATATTCATCATAAATAAAATTGGATAAAAAGGACTGTACAGTATTTACGTACTTGTATTTTGTCCCAGTCTATTGACTTATATTTTGAATGAAACGATAACGGTCCCACATTAGAATTAAGATAAGGCTCGTATGTTCGTATGTATTCTTATTTTATATAGCAATCTTTATTACGACAAGTAAATGATAGCTGCCAAGGGGGTCATCGTGCACTGACCAGTCACATGAAATGGCCAATGATGAAGAAACCATCGATAAATCAAGGGCATTAGTTAGGACGCCATGACATAGATCCAACAGTAGTTACCTGACCATTATTTAATAATACCAAATCGTTACTATCTATAACTTCTAAAATATCTACCACGTGGAGAATCGGAGTTACAACCCCGAAAGGTGTGTTGGGCGTTGAAATCGCCCTCAATAACCAAAGGAGGAGGGATGGAATTGACTAAAGCATCAAATTTACTTTTGTTAAATCGAGTGCCAGAATAAACAGGACAATAACAACTGACAAAACTTATCGCTTTATTATGGAAAATTATTCGAACGCAAATATTTTGTAAAGCATCGTCAAAATGAGTAGAAATTGTATTGTATTCGATTGTATTGTGTATTAAAATTGCAACACAGTTATGGTTGTTGCCGCAGTCGTCGTTTCTAACAATATTGTAATTTTTTATATTAAAATTAAGATTAGGTTAGCGATTTCTGGCGTTGTTTTTATTAAAATAATTTTCACCCCCGGGAAAGGGTGGCATCTACCCCCAGGGCAAAGCGCAAGTTGGCACTATGTCACTTTTGTTTCTTAAGGCATCCCCCACCTACTCACCAATTTTCATGAAAATCAATGGAGGTTCAACGAAATCGGAGGTTGTTGTAGCTGATTTTTGCCTTCATTGACTGGACTAGAAAGTGTTTGAGACGTGTTCAAGCACTTCTTGATCGGGACACATTTTGAGCGCACGTGGTGTATCTAGGGTAATTAATATCGTTGAATGAAACACTGATCTAATAAAGACACCAAGTGCTTCACAAAAAATTTAACCCGGCGAGCGAAAGGTTGGGTGTGGTACACCCAGACCTAGAAAAATCGATTAATATTTTAATAACGAATTGTTGATACGCTTAGTGCGCTGGAGTAGCTGCTCGGGGGGAGATACGAAAGCGTCCCTTGCTACTGTTTTAGTCGACCGCCGCCGCCGGCGTATGGGTGCGGCCAGAGTGCACTCAGATTCAGAGTCAGATTCAGATTCTGAAAACAAGCGCGAGAAATAAACAGTGTAGTTGAAGGGAATCTGAGTCTGAATCTGAGTGCACTCTGGCCGCACCCTATGGTGTGGATGAGGTCGAAAGCTGTCAGCGGGTGCGTGAAACCCGCCTTACGCTACTTGTAACGAATTTGATCAAACAAATTTTATTTTATTTGTTATTTTATGGCATTATTTTTCTAGTTTGTATAAAATGATAAAAAGCTATTATTATTATTATATATTTATTCTGCACTCCGCGACTCGTACAGAAGTATTATGTTATTATTTTGATGTCGTTAATCTATTAGTCCACCGATTTTTTTTGAAAAAGTTTATTACTTTATTCTATATATTCTAGTATTTGAAATACGTGTCCCCTGTAGCAACTGAGTACTTTATAGGTATGTGTGAGATAAGAAATAATAGTAATTATTATTATTATTATGCGTACACACTGAATCTCATTACTTTTATAAAACTACCTTTTGATTTTTTGGTGCGCTGTGTCTTTGCTGTGTTTATTTTATTTTTTACAAATGGCTAATACACAGAATAACTCCTACAATATTTATTACCAAAATGCGCGGGGACTACGCACTAAAACGACTTTGTTATTTCGTAATTTATGTACTTGTAACTACGATATTATTATAATTACTGAGACGTGGCTGGTAGATAGCATTAAAGATGCGGAACTTTTTGACAGTCGTTATGTTGTTTGGCGTCGCGACCGTAACTACGCCGCAACCGGTCAGGTTTATGGAGGTGGTGTGCTGGTGGCGGTGCGCCGGGATCTCGCAGTCCTGCCGCAGCCAGCATTCCACTCGAGTGCTGAAGATTTGTGGCTGACGCTTGTGCTGAAGCAGCGCGAGACTAATATTCATTTTAATGTTCATATTTGTGTCGTTTATTTATGTACGGAAAACTTGGGATTATCTTACTCACAACAATTATTTAATTTCTTTAATAATTTGAGTGAAGTCTTTATTCGACATCCAAATGACAAATATCTGATAGTGGGAGATTTCAACCTTAGTAGAATTGCTTGGACTTTAAGTGATGTCGATTGTAACATCTTTGACCCATCCAATTATTACTCTGATGATGAAAAATTTTTGGTGGATGAGTTAAATACCCTTGGCCTTACCCAATACAATGGAATAAAAAATACATATGGTAGAATTCTAGACTTGGTTCTATTCAATGATTATGTCCGGGTCACTGACTGCAGTGAGGATCCCCTAGTGCCGATCGATTTGCATCACGGGGCCATGACTATTGACCTACAGTTTTCTAACACTATTTGTTTGGCTGATGCCCCGTATGTTAAGTATCTCTTTAATAAGGGTAATTATGAGGCAATTAATTCGGAGATTTTAATAGTAGACTGGCAGTCTGAACTGACGTCCAGATCTCTTGAAGGTGCTGTTGATTACTTTTATACCATATTTTTTAAGTTGAGGGATAAGTACATACCCAGTAAAAAAGTCACTGCTGGCCGTTATCCAAAGTGGTACTCTTCTGCTTTGAAAAAGGCCATTAAAGAGAAATATAATAACCTGAAAAAGTTCAACACATACGGGAACCTCGCTGACGAATTAACATTTAAATTGCTTAGAGATCGGTGTAGGGCAATGGAGAGGCAATGCTACTCTGACTACATTAAGTCTGTTGAGAGTTCTTTAAAGGATAACCCAAAATTATTTTGGTCTTTTATTAAGTCTAAATCGGATACGAATGATATTCCTAGCAGTATGAGACATGGTGATGTTATTCTCAATACAGGAAATTCGATCAGTAATGCTTTTTCTAATTATTTTCATTCAAATTTTTTGAACTGTCCCACCGTTCAATCGAACGTTTATTCTTCTGGTTCTAATATTACCGTCACGTATATAACAAATATTGAAATTGATGTTCAAAATGTGGCGAAGCTTCTTTCGACACTGGATCCATCCAAGTCATCCGGTCCAGATTTATTACCAGCTCAGTTCCTTATATCTTGCGCTAAAACTATTGCAGTTCCATTAGCTATCCTTTTTGAAAAATCATTGGTTGAAGGTATTGTACCAAGGTTGTGGAAACGTGCTTTTATCACACCTGTCCACAAGAAAGGATCCAGGATTGACATAACCAATTACCGACCAATCTCCAAACTTTGTATAGTCTCAAAGGTTCTTGAGAAGATTGTGTATGAGCAGCTATACTCAGCTCTTAAGCATTCCTTCAGCCCCACTCAGCATGGTTTTTTGAGAGGACGTTCTGTAGCATCCAACTTGACTGTGCTTAATGAATCGCTCACCTCGTCTATGGATAATGGCTTCCAAGTCGATGTCGTATACACTGACTACAGCAAAGCGTTCGATCGAATTCGGCCAGACCTACTGGTGCATAAACTGGAGAAGATCGGCGGCAGTGGTGACTTGCTCAGGTGGTTAACTTCATATATTAACAATCGATCCCAGGCTGTTGTAGTGAAAAACTACATCTCCAGCTGGCTCACAGTGCTCAGCGGAGTTCCTCAAGGATCTCTGCTCGGACCTCTATTATTTGCAGTTTTTGTGAATGACATTGAGATGTGCTTCAACACATCACAACTCTTATGCTTTGCAGATGATATGAAGATAATTGCACCTATATCTTCTATCGCTGACGCTATTTCGTTGCAGGAGGACCTTAACAGACTTGAAATTTATTGTGTTGAGAACCATTTAGATCTTAATCCGTCAAAGTGTATTGTTGTCACTTATAGTCGTAAACAAAATTTGACACTTTTTGATTATAAATTAAGAGGCTCAACATTGCAACGTGATACTGTCGCAAAGGACCTTGATGTCCTTCATGACAATAATCTCTTATTTGACGCTCATATAGATAATATCATTAGTAAAGCTTCCAGGGCTCTTGGATTTGTGATGCGTAATTCCAGAGACTTCAAAAATGCAAAAACATTAAAGATTTTATATTGTTCATTTGTTCGAAGCCATCTGGAGTATGCGTCCCAGGTCTGGAACCCTCTGTATCTTACATATATAACGCGAATTGAAAACATCCAGAGAAAATTCATCAAATATCTTTGTTTCCGCACCAAAGAGCACTACGATTCAAACCAATATTTATATTTTTGTAAAAAACACCACTTGTTACCACTGCAAAAACGCCGCCAAATTGCAGATTTAGTATTTTTATTAAAAATAGCTTCTGGTGCTATCGACTGCCCAGCACTACTGTCTAGGATTTCCCTTAGGGCTACAAAAAAACCATTGAGATTTAATCCCGTTATATGCGTTCCACAGGCAACCTCAAACTTTAGACAGAATTCATATCTTCTGCGTGCAGGTAATAGTTTTAATGTTGTATCTGAGAAAACTGGTATTGATTTGTTTTATACTAGCGTTCCATCACTGAGGCGGGTATTGAGCAGTGCATTTTTCGGCGAATAGGCAATTGTACAATGCTTATTTTTTGTTATTATTGAAGTTATACTTCTTTAGCCGCGTTATGAAAAAATTATGAGAGTGAAATTTTCATCACTGTAACACAAAATTTTAACATAATGAAGTTAGCCGCGGGCGCGTTATTTGTAATATTTTATTTTCCAAGTGACCGTGGGGCAGATTTGAACGGGACATATGAAATGAAATGAAATGAAATGAAATGAAATGAAATGAAATGAAATGAAATGAAATGAAATGAAATGAAATGAAATGAAATGAAATGAAATGAAATGAAATGAAATGAAATGAAATGAAATGAAATGAAATGAAATGAAATGAAATGAAATGAAATGAAATGAAATGAAATGAAATGAAATGAAATGAAATGAAATGAAATGAAATGAAATGAAATGAAATGAAATGAAATGAAATGAAATGAAATGAAATGAAATGAAATGAAATGAAATGAAATGAAATGAAATGAAATGAAATGAAATGAAATGAAATGAAATGAAATGAAATGAAATGAAATGAAATGAAATGAAATGAAATGAAATGAAATGAAATGAAATGAAATGAAATGAAATGAAATGAAATGAAATGAAATGAAATGAAATGAAATGAAATGAAATGAAATGAAATGAAATGAAATGAAATGAAATGAAATGAAATGAAATGAAATGAAATGAAATGAAATGAAATGAAATGAAATGAAATGAAATGAAATGAAATGAAATGAAATGAAATGAAATGAAATGAAATGAAATGAAATGAAATGAAATGAAATGAAATGAAATGAAATGAAATGAAATGAAATGAAATGAAATGAAATGAAATGAAATGAAATGAAATGAAATGAAATGAAATGAAATGAAATGAAATGAAATGAAATGAAATGAAATGAAATGAAATGAAATGAAATGAAATGAAATGAAATGAAATGAAATGAAATGAAATGAAATGAAATGAAATGAAATGAAATGAAATGAAATGAAATGAAATGAAATGAAATGAAATGAAATGAAATGAAATGAAATGAAATGAAATGAAATGAAATGAAATGAAATGAAATGAAATGAAATGAAATGAAATGAAATGAAATGAAATGAAATGAAATGAAATGAAATGAAATGAAATGAAATGAAATGAAATGTCATTTATTATTAATTTATTGTAATTAATTATTTGCATGCAATTAAAAACTAATTTTAAACGATGCCAAAGAAGGATAACTTCTCATGCGCCTACATAAGTACACGCACCCATTTATTATGTAAAAGTGTGCCTAATTATGTTTTAGTGTGTCTCTATTGGTGAAGACCTGTAATTGGCTTTCTGTTGTTATTTAAGTTTTTATTATTTTTATTAATAGCTGTTGGTCTTCCAAAAAATAAATAAATAAATGCTCAAAATCTAGAATGTCTTACGAAGATAATCAAAATAAGTTATGACGTCTTTTCAAAGAAGCTGAAATTAGATTTTCCGATGAGTCTAGTAGTGACCAAGATATTGATAATGTCAGCGAAAGAAATTTTGAAAGTGACACAGAACAAGAAATGGATGACGAAGGACAGCATGAAAGATTGATAGAGAATGAATGATGATAATGTGAAATATGTCCTACAAAAAAAGACCGCAAAACGAAATACGTTTGTTGTTGTGCAGCCGTTATTTATGTATGGAACATGCCATTTCCGTCTGTGAAAACTGCACAAGATCTCAAGACGAATAAGTATTTTTTTTATTAGTTTTATTATCCATTTTAAGTGTTATTTTGTTCTTATGTTGAGTCTATTTGCAGATAAAATAGTGTTTTTTGTTTTTGTTTTCATATTTTTCATAAAATGTCATAAACATGTGCCATCTACTATATAAAAATAAGTCGGGTTTTCCTTCCTGACGCTATAACTCCAGAATGCACGAACCGATTTCCACGGTTTTGCATTCGTTGGAAAGGTCTCGGGCTCCGAGAGGTTTATAGCAAAGAAAATTCAGGAAAAATTTCAAAAAAAAAAAATCTTCTTTTAATCACCAAACGAAATGTTACATAAAACGAAGCCATCTGATGGCGGAACGGAGTTCGCCTGGTTTGCTAGTTACTAATAATGGTAAGTGCTAATTGTTATTTTTTTTAATTTCTTAAATAAATAACATTACTTAATTATTTGTTGTAATTTCTCTTTTAATTAAGTTGAAAATATAACTAAATATCAGTTTAATATTCAAGAAAATAGATATTTAAAATAATAGTGTATAATAACCAACCTTCTAGTCCACTACAGTATCGAAAAATGGGTACGCGGAATTCCTTGGAACTCAATATTTCACAGCATCACAGCCATAGAACGCGCGACTACAGCGCCGCGTCGGCGTGCCATCTTTCGTGATTCGAGCCGGTTAATACAGCATGCGAATTATTATAAAGCGATCTAAAAAAATGCACTTTTTAAAAATTTGGTCGGATAACCAACGCTTTTTTCGTTA
Source organism: Chilo suppressalis (assembly GCA_902850365.2). Taxonomy (NCBI): domain Eukaryota; kingdom Metazoa; phylum Arthropoda; class Insecta; order Lepidoptera; family Crambidae; genus Chilo; species Chilo suppressalis. Next base: position 10,554,108 of record OU963921.1, read on the forward strand.
AAAGCGTTTAATTAAACGAAGTCGAAAAGCAGTACGCTTTTCACTGTGACGGGGTAAGCGCGCGTGTTTGTTTACGGTGTGTTTAATGCGTTTCGTGTATTGATTTAATGTGCATATAAAATATTTAAGTTTATAAACTTTTTAATAAAAATTTCATTAATAAGAACATAAAACGCAATAAAACACTTAAACACATTAAAAACGACAATAAACTTTTCACGCTTTTTTAAACCGATATAAACAAAAACACAACAACAACGTCGCGCTTTTTACCCATGCTTTTGAACGTTTAAGCCAATAAGCGTTTAAACGAAAAAGCTTTTTTTCAAGCGCGCTTATTTTAAAAAGTACAACGTTTAAACGCTTTTAAGAAATAAGCCATTTTATCCATCTCTAAGTGTGTATGGCCGGTATAACTAGGGTTGCAACGATATATCGGAATATCGATAATATCGATAATATCGAGACCAAAATATCGATATTTATATCGATATTTAAAATTCACTGATATCGATAATATCGATATCGGAAATTCCAAAATATCGATATTTCGTAGACTAAATTTGAACACAATAATATCAATTAATTTACCTGCTATGACTATCTAAATTGAATAATATCGAAATAACTATTGCTTTGAAATCGCAAGAGCTTATAGATGTATTAAAAAAATCTTGAACCCCATGAAATATACTAAACTAGTGTGGATTCTGGCATGATTCTCTAAACCTAAAATTAAATTTGACAACAGTGTATCCTTGTCATTCTCTATACAGAATGAAAAGGAGAGACTGATGTTAAATTTAGTTTTAAATTTAGATAATCATGCCAGAATCGATACCAACGTATATAGGTATAATCGTATACCTAATGGTAACTCATGCACTTAAATAAAATCCTTGCCTCTCTTTCTAGATAATTGTCAACTACTGATTAATTGAAATTTAATATCATTGTAATATAACACAAAATAAAATTAAGAATCTTATACAAATCGTAATTTTTTTAAGCTCGCCAAGTCAAGAAAGTAAGATAGGTATAGTAATTTTGGAAGCTTTGGGCTTACCCTATTCTGAAGCCTGATGTGTGGGTTTTACTAATTCATAACAATTGTTTTTCATATGATTATCTGTTCTGATTTTGGCTGCGTGCAAATATTTTAAACAAAATAAATATCTTTGATTCGAAATTGCTTTTGATTTGATACTTCTTACAGCGCTATAAAAAATATAGAAAATATCGTGTTGGAAATATTGGAATGGCTGATATATCGGATCGGATATCGATATTTACTTGCCCACATTATAAATATCGATATTTCGGAAACCTTTGCTTCCTTAATTTTAGGTATTTGCTTTGCAAATTTAATACAAAGCAAAAAAAAGAAAAAAATATCGATATATCGATAATATCGAGTTATAATGGTCGATATATCGGATATCGATATTTTCCTGACTTCGATATAAATATCCATATTTCAAAAGACTTTGCATCCCTAGGTATAACACACCCACCTAGCGCTTTTTGTTACTTATTCCAACCTGACGCTCGCCGGGTTAAAAACACATTTATTTACACATTTTTATACTATACAGATTAATACATTTTACAATGAAATTAATGTACAAATCAGGAAAACTAAACCATAGCGCGTATCAGGACGCGTTCACCGCCATCTATCGAGTCAAAGTGAAAACATAATTACAAACAACCAGTGTATACAATATTATATGTAATAAATTTAAGAATAATTAAAACAAAAAATATACTATAACAATTAACCTAAAACTAAAAACCTTAAAAAATAAAATATAATAACTAAAATACATTATTAAAAGGAGTCCCTTTAGGCAAGGTTCCGTAGATACTGGCAGCGTTCCCCCTTTGGATAGCTAGACTAATTCTTTGTCCGAGGTAGCTGCCAGCTCTTCAGTCTCCTGTGATGTCGACTAATCTTTTCGCTATTTCTTTAAAAAGCCTTATAGCGCTAGGACCCCACGGACCAAGGGTCTCGACAACGAATGGGACAAAATCATATTCGGAGCCTAGACCCCTGTATTTGCCTGCCTTAGCTTTTTCAGCCGCTTCACAAGCCGCACCAGCTCTGTTGTTGGTTCCATGTAGATGGGAAGGGGCCAGCGTGTCTGAACAGGTTGCATCCCATACTAGCACCCGACCCATCTTCCATGGAATCAAACTCATACCGTCCGGTCTCTTGCCATCGTCTCTTGCAATACTAGTTGGCTCAAGTAGACTTGGCACGTTGACGGTGGCAAGGGACCGGCGTATGATATCGTTAAGTGCGGCGTGTCTCGAGAAGCGGCCTGCACTTTTTTGGCAAGACAGTCCATGATGTCCTAGCTTGTCGACATCACTGCCAAAGGGACATTTATGAGGAGCGCAGACCGGGACCCCAAGCCGTAAACAGGTTGCCATTCGGATTGACAACCTACTTCCGAGGACAGTACATTAGGACAGTTCACTGTGTCCGCCGGCCCAGAATCCCGTGACTGCTCCAGTTCCGGCTCCGGTGGCTGCAGTCAGTCTTCCGAAAGGCAAGCGAGCTCAGTCTGTGAGACGAAAATAATGTACGTTGTTTATTTTGTTTATTTTTATGTTTTGCGTTATTTTTGATTGTGTTTATTTTGGTATTTTACATTACTTACTTTATTTCTCTTTCTATTGTTTATGTTTCGTTTCTTTATTTACTTTTTATTTCTTAAACCACCTCATTGTTAAAAAGTAATAATGTCCCGTGGATAAAAATAATGAAGGTAGTTAATCTGCGGTAGCACTAATTTTTTTTTTTGTTAATTGTCATCTGTTGCTGCTATTTTAACGCTTGATGCGTATAATGTGATACGTAACTGTGACTTATCACTGTGACGTATCACTGTTATTTATCCGTACACGTATATTGTTTTTGTTGATGTTTTTTCGTTTTTTATGTTTTTCTTTTCTTTTTACAAGTGTGTTTGTTTGTGTTGTGTAATGTAGCTACTGCTGCCAGACAACCTGTGGGTATTTATTTATGTAGTAAAGTGATATTTATAAATAACCGTCGTATTTAAGTATTTTTATCATAAGTAATTTGTTGTAATGGATTTATCTATAGATAACGATATCTTTTTATCATGTTCTTCTTCTTCTATCTCCAGCTCCAGTTTTCAAAGCTTAGATCACTCACTGGACGAGCTCTTGGATGTTGCTTTTTCGGATGTACATAAGAATTTTAACGATGTCCATATTAATGCACAGAGCATCTCTGCACATTTTCCTGACATGCTGGCGTCTTTTGATAACAAAAATATTCATGCCATCTTAGTCTCGGAAACGTTTCTGAATCCATGCCTTTCTTCTTCTTCCTATAACTTACCTGGATTCCAACTAATTCGTAATGATCGTGTAAGTTCCTCTCATGGAGGCGTGGCAATTTTTCTTCGTTCTCATATCTCGTTTACTATCCTCAGTCGATCTCCTCAACCGCCACCCCCCAATAGCGCCGAGCATTTATTTCTTGAAATATCTCTGTCCCATTGTAAAGTTCTTCTTGGTGTTTTCTATAGCCCTTCTCTGCGTGTCGACTATTTCGAGTCATTCGAACAGCTTCTAGAAAATTTCGCCCCTTCTTACGCCCATACTATAATTATGGGAGACTTCAACACTTGCCTCATGAAAAACGATTTCAGGTCGAAAAGGTTGCTTTCAGTGATTGACTCCTCTAATTTACACATTCTTCCACTGAAGGAAACTCATCATTTCCCAAATTGTACTCCATCTCTTCTTGACCTCATAATAGTCTCCTCCCCCACGTTGGCTGCTAAGCACGGCCAGTATTCTGCAGACGCATTTTCCTATCATGATTTGGTGTATCTTTCTTACCGTATCCGTCCTCCCAAATTAAAGCCTACAGTTCAACTTCAGCGCAGTTTTGCGAGGATTGATCATGAACAATTGCTTGAGGATGCTGCCAACATAGACTGGTCCGCAATCTTTGCTACTGAGTCTGTAGACGAACAGATTGAACTTTTTAACACGCTACTGGTCGAGTTGTATGATGTGCATGCTCCTGTTTCTCCTGTGAAAATGAAACACCTGCCGGCTCCGTGGTTAACTGATGAGATTCGTAAGGTAATGTCAAAAAAAAAAATTCAGAGAAGCGAAGTTCAAAGTTGATCCTTCCAACCTAAATGAAATAAAATATAACCGTATCAGGAATCGGTGCAACACTATGATCAAGGACGCCCAAAGACGCCATATTCATAACTCTATTGAAAATGAAGATCCTGTCAAAGTTTGGAAATTTCTAAAATCTCTCGGGGTTGGCAAATCTTGTAGCATTAATCCTGTTAACAATCTTGATATCAACCAACTTAATAGTTATTTTTCCAGTTCTCTGCCTCTTGATGGGCGCCTTAAGGCTGAAACTTTACAACGTCTTTCTAATTTGCCAACTCCAGATTCTTCCTTTTTCTTACATCAATTTACCGATTGTGATGTTAAGAGAATTATAAAAACAATCAATTCCAGTGCAGTAGGAAGTGATTCTATTAGTCGAAAAATGATTCTTCCCATCCTCGACATCCTAGCTCCCATTATTACCCATATTCTCAATACTTCAATTTTGACCGGTGTGTTTCCTGCAGCCTGGAAAGACGCTAATGTTATCCCGATTCCTAAAAAATCCAATCCTGCCTCTTTTTCAGAATATCGTCCTATTTCCATTCTTCCCTTCCTTTCTAAGGTCCTGGAAAAACTCGTATATCGCCAACTTATTGTTTTCCTTAACCAGAACCAACTCCTTAACCCATATCAATCTGGCTTTCGTACGGGTCACAGCACATCTACTGCATTAGTTAAAATTGCAGACGATATTCGACATGGTATGGAAGAACGCAAACTTACACTGCTGACATTGCTTGACTTCACCAACGCCTTTAACTCCATTGATTTTGACATCCTTCTTGCTATTCTTCGTTCTCTTAACATATCTCCAATGGTGATTGATTGGTTTCAAAATTACCTGCTAGGGCGCCGGCAGCGTATACGCATAGAAGAAAACTTCTCTGCGTGGTGCGTTATTGATGCCGGTGTTCCTCAGGGTGGCGTCTTATCTCCTTTACTCTTCTCTATTTTCATAAATTCTATCACACACTCACTTTTCAGTTCCTATCACCTTTACGCCGATGACCTTCAAATATACACACAGGCGCCGTTATCTGACCTTTCGGACGCAATAGCGGTTACAAATTCTGACCTTGCTTTGATTAGTAAGTGGAGTAAGTCATTCGGCTTAACTGTTGACCCCGCGAAGACGCAAACTATTATAATCGGCAGTCCTTATTTCGCTTCCAGGATCAACTATGAACGGCTGCCTCCTGTAACTTTTGATGGGATTGTTATACCCTTTTCCACAACTGTCAAAAACCTTGGTGTGATATTTGATCACTGTTTCTCTTGGAAACCTCAGCTCGAATCTATAAGAAAAAAAATATTTGCCGCATACAACTCACTTAATCGCCTACGTAACTTTTTGCCGACCAGTACTAAAATCACTCTGGCGCATACTCTTTTACTCTCCATTCTGGACTATGCTGATGTATGTTACACTGATCTTTCCGAGGAACTGCTAAGCAAGTTGGAACGTTTGCAGAATATAGCTATCAGATTTATATATAATCTCCGTAAATTTGACCACGTATCACACTTCCGCTCGAAACTCAACTGGCTCCCTATTCGCCGGCGCAGGGACTTACATACTCTTACGCTTCTTTATTCTGTACTTTTCCTACCTACTTCTCCACCTTATCTAAAACAATGCTTCTCTTTTCGATCATCCTCTTCACAATGCATTCTACGCTCCTCTTCTAATCTCACTCTAGAAATACCTTGCCATTCGACTGATTTCCTTTCTTACTCCTACTCTGTGCATTCTGTTCGCTTGTGGAATTCATTACCGGAATCCATACGAAGGGCTCGCACTCTGGACTCGTTCCGTGAGCAAGTTAAGCGTCATTTCTTATCTTTACTTTGAAAGTACCTCTTTCCTTTATTTATTTGTTTATTTTTTTCATATAAATATGCATCTATATTATTATTACCGTTTTTATTTTATTTTATAATATTGCTCTTACACCCTTCCCCCTTTTTTTGTTCTTTATACTTATTTAATTTTCCGTCATGGGTTGCCTGGAAGAGATTGCTATTAAGCAATAAGGCCGCCCATTGTGTAATGTCTCTCTGTCAGTGTAATCTTACTGTTATGTCCTTTGTGGTGTTATACAATAAAGAATATTATTATTAGAACGATATAACAATTTTGTTGGCTCGGCGTAACTGAGAAGAAGATAATATATATTTCCGGTATATGTTGTTTTATTTCTGACGCAGGGTATCCCTATTTACCGAATTGAATGCATTTTTGACATCAATTTTGAGCAACACGTCAGACTGCCCGTAAGTTAGGAAGGAGCGTAGGGCATGGACGGCTGCCTCACACCCTCCTTTGACACCGAAGCCTAACTGTACGGGTTCAAATTCCGAATTTAGTTTTGGTAAAATATGTCGAACAGCAATTTTGGAGGCCATACGTCGTAGTGTTGATCCAACAGCAATTGGTCTCACCCCTCCGTCCTTTTTGGTCAGTGCAATGAGGTTCGCGGCGAAAAGAATAGGAACAATTTCTGGATTGACACTACCGGAATACATAAAGTTGATTAATTTAGTGATCGAATTTACAAGTTGCTCGCCTGCATTACCCACAGAATGCGATGTTAAATCTTTCAAATGTTGGGGTGAGATTCCATCCAAACCTGCAGCCGAACCTGGTTTAAAAGATAAAATGGCATCCATAACATCTTTGTATTGAATTTGAAGGCATGCTTGCCCTGCTGTTGGTGGGTCGAGAAAATATGGGTTTGCTGGAGCTGGGGGATGTTTTGTCCGTAAGGCCTGAAGGGTGTCAGGGGTATCTGGTGATAGCACGTCGTTGGAGAACAAAAGGCGAACGGCACCTTTGAGATCTCCGTCACAGATTTTGTTTTCAACGAGTTTTTTTGCGAGGGGCATCATGTTTGATTAGAGGTGCGGGAGAAGGCGAGGAGCTTACAGCACAGTTATTCTTAATCTTTTGTGTCAAGGATAAATTCGGTTCATCAGTTTTTAAGATATGAAGTGTGCTGTATGAAAATAAAAATAGGTTCTGCCAGTCTTGAGTAAAATTGCTTATATAACATTTCTGGATTAATTGTGACAAATGTGTAGCAACGGTTATTCGAGCTCCTCGCGGGATTCTTTTAACTATTGGTATACTATTTTTCAAATGGCTGAGATATGTGTGGAAAGGAGTTGGATCGTTGGCATCATAAGTAGGCGCACTCGGAATAATGGGTTGGATGTCTAAAGGTGAATTGTTTTGACTAATACATTGCCTGTGTGTTTTTGAAGTGTGTACTTTGAGGCCTTTCAAAGATTTAAAAGACTTGTGGCACTGAGTACAGTTGTGGGTCGCGTTCGACGTGCCATCGCAAGATTGGGTCACGGACTGCATTCAAAATAGTTAAATACATTCAAAAATAAATAATAACTTAAAACAGGTTTAAAAACACAAAAAGTAACTTAAAATGTACAGTAATGAAACTTGAAATGTAAACATAAAAAGTCAAAGTCTATATGACAGCTGCTTCTTTTGGTGACAAGACGCATGCGTCGTTACCTAGGTCCGTCAAGGTTGCTAGGCCGCCGGAGCAAATCAAGCCTCCTATTGGCTGAGTAGTAGCGGGTACCTAGCAACAGGCGTGGATGTCCAAGGCGTCCTTAGTGACACAATTTGTTCGGGGAAATGTCAACAAAATAGCAGACTTTATGTAATCACATTCCAGGCAAATACATCAGCACTCAGGTTGCCCACATGCGGGGTCATAAAGAAAAATTTGGGCTGCAAAAATATGGTATTTTTTACCATTTATGGGTCATAATAATAATTTTAAAATCCAAAATATGACCCGAGGATCTGACAGTTCAGTTCACTTTTTTTTTTTTTTTTTTTTTAATTATTAATTATGTAAGTATTGTATTATATCTTTTTATAATAAAAATAATATTGTATTTGTTATATTTATTCCATAGTAGTTTTATCATTTAGGTATTCCTGGAGGCTATAATAGCATTTATTCAATAACATTAACTTATTTTTTTTAATAAAAACATTGTAATTTTCTTCATTTTTTAAATTTTCAGGTAATTTATTATAGATTGTTATAGACATATTATAAGTGCTCGATGAGCATAATTTAAGGCGAGTAGTTGGAACCATTAGGTTTTTCTTGTGTCTCGATGTATATTTTGAAGGAATGTTTTCTCTTCTAGTAAAAAAAATTGAGTATTTTTTTACAAATTTACAAATCTCAAATATATAAATGCTTGGTAAAGAGAGAATTTCATATTTTTGGAACTAAGGTTTACAACTTTCAGTTTGGTTAATATTAACAATAATACGAATAAGTTTCTTTTGTAGTGTAAATAAAGAGGATACGTCCGTACTGTTCCCCCACAAGATGATTCCATAGGTAAACCAGGCATTGGCATAAGCATAATATGTGATAAGAGCAGTCTTTAGATCTGTTGTTTTTTTGACCTCTCGAAGTGCATATGTAAAACTAGATAATTTATTTTTTAACATCTGGATGTGAGATTTCCAATTTAAGTTAGTGTCTATAGTTATACCCAGTAATGAAAAATCATTCACACATTCGATATTTTTGTTTTGAAAACTATAACAGAATTTAAGCGGTAATTTTTGACGCGGGTGAAAGGTTATTAATTTAGTTTTATCAAAGTTTATTCTAAGGTTATGTTTGTTTAACCAGTTAAAAGTCTGGGTCATTATTAAATTTAATTTGGTTTGTAAGTTGTTGTTGTTTTTACAAGATGTGAGAAGAGAAATATCGTCCGCAAATAGGACACACGGTTCCTCTATTGTTTTAGGGAGGTCATTGATATAAATTAGAAAAAGGAGACATCCGATGACGCTCCCCTGAGGAATGGAAGCGTTTATAGTTTTACTTTCAGAGAGAACCTTTATTATTTCTTTGTGTATATGATCAAAATATTCTATTTCAACAAATTGCTGACGGTTTTGCAAATAACTTTTAAACCAATTGTGCGCTGTTCCGCGAATGCCTATTCCGTATAATTTATTAAGTAGTATTTTATGATTAACACTATCATATGCTTTCGACATATCCAATAGAATTCCAATAGCATATTTTTTATCTTCTATTACTTTAATTATTTGCTGAACATATATATAAACAGCCAAAACTGTAGACCGTTTCTTCCTAAAGCCATTCTGGCTTTCATCGAAGATTTCAAACTTTTCACAGAACTTAATAACACGATCATTCATTGCTTTTTCAAATATCTTTGACGAAGTAGACAGCAAGGCGATGGGGCGGTAATTGTTAGGATTTGATTTGTCATTTTTCTTATGGATAGGCTTGATAATTGTTGTTTTTAGTAATGTAGGGAAAACACCTTCTTTGAAGGACTGATTAATCAACATTGTAAATGGCAAAGTTAACTGATCGGCACATTCCTTGATTAAGCGGGGCGGAAATTCATCAAATCCATAGCTATTTTTATTTTTTAAATTCCTAATGATTTTCCTTACTTCGTAAGGTTCCACTGGGCTTAGAAACATGGTGTTAAGCGTAGGGTTGAGCACGTGAGTACCACAGCCGCTATCAGTCGACAAAGCTGATTCACCAACGGAAGAAAAGAAGTTATTAAAAATATTTGCAATGGATTTAGGTTCGGAATACATTATATTGTTATAATTTAGTTTTATATTACATTTATCTTTAATATTTTTCTTGTTTGTCGTTTCATTCACTATACTCCACATAGTTTTAACTTTATTATTAGATTGTTTCATTCTGTTTATAAAGTGTAACTTTTTTGCACATATTATAGATTTTTTAAGTATTTTTATATATTTTTTATAATGTGTTCTTAATATAGGATTATTAGATTTAGTGTTAAATATTTTAAGTAGCCTTTTATGTTGACATGATTTTTTTATTCCTATTGTTAACCAGACTTTTTTATTTTTTATGACTTTAAATTTTCTTTTAGGGATATATTGATTTAGTATTTCTGATAATGTATTGTTAAATGCAGCATAATTTTCATTTATATTTTTATTTTTAATAATTATTTTATTCCAATCAACTAACTGTAATTTTTCTTTATAATCTGTGATTGCTTTTTTATTATATATTCGCTTTTCTACATACCAAGTGCTGTCCTTTACTTGTTTAGGTATCTTGAGTTCTACGTATGAGTTCTGAGTGATATGAAAAACCCAAAGCTTCCACCGAGGTTTTTATGTGCTTACTATCAAAATTGGTAAAGATGTGGTCTATACATGTTGAAGATGTTGGTGTAAAATGTGTCGGTTCCTTAATATGTTGAGTAAATTTAAATTCTAACATAAAGTTTAAGAATTCTAATGCCTTTTTGTTACGATCTAATAAGTTAATGTTAAAATCCCCACCTATTATTACTTTGTATTTTGTATATTTGCTATTTACATAATTCAGAATTTTATTTAATCGGCTATAAAATAAGACCTCCTCCCGTCTGTTCCAGTACATTACAATTAAAAGTATATTTTCTTTAACTAGCTCGATTGCACAGACCTCCAGCATATACTCAATTGACATTTTCTTTATATCATTATTCTCAATAGACTCAATATGCTCTTGCAGTAGGACGCAAACACCTCCTCCTATTCTATGTTTTCTGGAAAATGAGGCAGCTATTTTATATCCATCAATTTGAACCATCTGAAGTTTTTCCTGTGAAAGCCATGTTTCAGAAATACATAATGCATGGTGTGACGGATTTTGCTCTAGGAATGATTCCAAAATATCTCGTTTATTATATAAACTTTGCATGTTTTGATAAAGAATTTTAAATGGTGGTTCTGTAGTTTCGAAAGTTGTGATTTTTTCCATCCGTTTTCTCGCCTACTTGATTACTACTTGAAAAGTTCACAAAGTCTTTATTTTGTGTGTTATCTGTACTTTTTAATGTTTTATTTTCCATGTTAATTTTTTCTCCTTCTATGTATAATTTATTGTTACGAATAACTGCATAAAAACCATTTTTTCGAGCCAGCAACATTTCCTCTCGCATATTTTTCCTTAGCAGGCGAGTATTTTTGTCCATAAATTCAGAAATTGACAATCCTGTCCTATTGAAGCAACTGTTATTTTCTAATAAATATTTTACCATTCTTTTACTAATTAGTTCAATCACTAGGGGTCTATTTCCTTGCCCTTTGTATTTTCCAATTCTGTAGGTTTGTTCAATATAGCCTAATAAATCAACTTGTAAAAATTCTTGAAATAATCCATTTAATCTATTGTATAATTCATATTCTGTTTCGTGATAATATTCGGGGAATCCGAAAAGAACAATTTTTTTGAGATTTAGCTCAGGGTTGAAATTTTTCTCGGCTGATAAAATCCTTGATTCCATTTCTTTTATCTCCTTTCTGATAATATAATTTTCCTGTTGTAATTTTTCTATTTGTTGTTTTATATTAGTTATTAAAGATAAGACTCGCTCAGCCAAACTCGCATAGCGATACTCGCTCAGCGGTACTCGCTCAGCGATACTCGCTCAGCTATACTCGCTCGGTTAAGCTGGCTTGGCTGTCAAAAGCCGTGCGCGTGCATTTTAACTCAGGACTCTCTCTTCGGGTGCCTCTCCAACTAGTGAAGGTTGGCCATCAGCTCGGAAAATTTCTTCTTATCTCTCGCGAGGCGGAACAGTTCAGCCGCACTCGCGATCCCAGTCCATTCCCCGATGTTACGTAGCCAGGACTTCTTCCTACGGCCCACTTTTCTTTTTCCTGCGACTTTTCCCATCATTATGAGTTGCAGCAGTTCGTAACGTTCGTGCCTTAGCACATGCCCTAGGTATGCAACTTTTCTCTTTTTGATGGTTTGCAAAAGTTCGCGTTTCGGTGAGCTCGCCGTAGAACCTCCTCATTGGTAACCCGCTGAGTCCAGCTTATTGCCAACATACGTCGGTAGCACCACATCTCAAAAGCTTCAATACGTTTCCTGAGATCTTCTTTTATTGTCCAAGACTCGCATCCGTATAGAAGAATGGGCCAGACATAGCAGAGCAGAAGCCGAGTGCGCAAAGTGATCTTTAGGTTTCGGTTACATAGGACCCAGTGAGCCAGGTGCCTAAGTATTTGTATTTGTGCACTCTTTCAATAGTCTGGCCTGATACTGCTATGTGCGGCTCGAGATGGGTGTTTCTAGAGATCACCATACACTTTGTTTTTGTTATGTTGATCTTGAGGCCGGCTCGTAAACTGCACTCGTTCACTCGGTTTACAATTTGCTGTAGGTCGGCTTCTGTAGATGCTAGTAGGACTGTATCGTCTGCGTAGCGAAGGTTATTAATTCTACGCCCGTTAATGATGACGCCACAGTCTAGGTCTTCTAATGCTTCCGCCATAATTGCTTCCGAGTACAAGTTGAAAAGTGTCGGTGACAGACTGCAGCCCTGTCTGACTCCTCTCTTGATCTCCACTTCTTCAGTTTCCTCTCCCTCAATTCGGACGGTCGCTCGTTGGTTCCAGTACAGGTTTTTAATAATGCGGATGTCCTTGTTATCCAGACCGACGTCGTTCAGGATCTTAATAAGTCGGTCATGCCTTACTCTATCGAACGCCTTCTCATAGTCGATGAAGCAAAGGTAGACGTCCTGCTGCATGTCCAAACACTTCTGGATCAGAACCTGCACTGCAAACAGCGCCTCTCTAGTTCCTGAACTGACTATCGCCGAGTTGTTCGTCACATCTCTTTCTAATGCGTTCATGCACAATTGATAAGAACAGCTTTAAAACTTGGCTCATGAGGCTAATAGTTCAAAAATCCTCACATCTTTTTGCATTCTTTTTCTTTGGGAGAGTGATAAACGTTGACTTCAGCCAGTCTTGTGGTATGTAACCTGAGTCATAGATAAGGTTAATGAGCTTTACCAAGGCGTCTACATGGTCTTCCTCTAGCAGTTTTAAAACTTCTATGTGTACGTCGTCTGGTCCAGCAGATTTTCCAGATTTTGCTCTACGCAGCGCTTTCACCACTTCAGCTTTCATAATGGGAAGACCCCGATCTTCGTCAGAGATTTGAAAAGCGTTCCGTGTGTCGTCTGAGAACATAGACTCGATATATTGTTCCCATAGCTGTTTCTTTATGGCCTTTTCTAAAACTGGCACACCAAAAGCATCAACGAGTTGATGTACAGATGACTTACGCCCAACCATGGCTTTTACCTCTTTGTGCAAATTGAATGCGTCATGTTTTGCACTAAGTTCTTCTATAAATTCGCACTTGCTTATGAACAATGAGTTCAGTGCATAACGAACCTCTCTACGTATTCGTTTATCTAGGTCGTCGTACTTGGTTTTATCAGTATTCTTGTAAAGCCTACGTTCTTCCATCAACCGGTATATTTTTTCTGTTATCCATACTTGCTTTGGAGTCCAATTACTTTGTCCAAGAAGCGTTTCATTTATTGAAGTGACCACAGATTTGAGTGATGACCATGTATCTTCCACTGATTTAGATCCCGAATGCTTAGTTGTCACTGCCCACTCGTTTATTGCGTTAGAGACTTTAGGTTTTATGTCTTCATCATAGATTTTCCTTATGTCTATCCTTTTCTTGCGAGGCTTCTTCCTTATTTTCTTAAGGGTACAGGATATCACAGCAAGGAGCAGGTTATGGTCGGATCGGATATCTGCCCCAGGATATGTCTTGGCACTCTTGATGCAGTTCCTAAAGCGACTGTTCACCATAACATAGTCAATTTGATTGCGAACTATGTTTTGGGGGGTATGTCGAGGCGAGGCCCAGGTATACAATCGTCTTGGTGGTAGGTCGAAAAAGGTGTTCATGACAACAAGGTCATTCTCCTGGCAAAATTGTACGAGACGGTCTCCTCTATCATTGCGGATTCCCAAGCCGTATCTTCCAACCACGCCCTGGACCTCTCCCTGGCCCACTTTAGCATTCATGTCACCGATCACAATATTGATGTCATGTCTTTTTGTTATTTTAAGCAGATCTTCAGCCTCTTTGTAAAATTCTTCTACCTCTTGATCTGATCCGTCCGTTGTTGGTGCATAAAGCTGGATGATGTTTAGATTTCTCGGCCTAGCCTGTATCTGAAGCATCATTGCAGGGTTGGATTTTGGCAGAAACTCTACAGATGTTCCGACTCTCTTCGTGTTGATTATTACTCCATCGCCATGTTTATTAGATGAGTCATCCGATCCCGAGTAATATAATATATGGTCCTTGTCAATATTGTGTTCACCGCTACCTTTCCACCTAACCTCACTTAGTCCCAGCACATCAATATTCAGGCGTATCATCTCCTTGTTGACGTTATAGATTTTCTCTGGGCTCTGCAGGCTGCGGGCATTCCATGTTCCTATTCTAAAATCTTGGGTTTTGCTCCCGGGGATTCTTCGCACCCCTGTCCCATCTAAGAGACGCCGGGAACTCGGGGCCATTTCTTTTTGTAACTTTTCCATGCTGATTTTACTAGGGAAAATAGTGCAGTGGTTTCCCGTTGCCTTCTGCACCGCAGTGATGACACGTGCAATCGTAACGCCCTGCTGCCAACGCTCGATATCCGGACTGAGTGACTGCATGGTCCGGACCCCCTTCTCCCATGCTGCTTGTCGACCTACATCTCCAAAGGGGTTGGTTACCGCAATCTCGATGGTAGGTTGACCGACGTAACAGGGTTCACCGCGGGTAGGCAGGGAGTGGAGTTGGTGGAGAGAGGCTAAGTGACTGTTCTTGATCCGAGTCATGTATTGCGCATCATCCACCCTTGAACCCCAATTGCATTTGATGCATTTTAACTCAGGACTGCCAATTCGTTTCTAGTTTCTACTCGCTTATCGTTCATCGTCGGAGGTGGAACATGTGCCTTAGATTACTGAGCCGTGTAATCATAACAGTTTCATAGGCAGTAATTTGTATTCATGTCTATGATAATAAAATCCTTTTGTTTAAACTTTATCTAATTTAACTTTATTTAACCAATTTCTGGAAAGTTGCATGTAGATCATTTTTCGAAAAATAAGGCCATAAAGAAGTTTCACTTCTTACGTGTGTACACTAGTACACGCACACATTTTTTTTTACTTCGTCACAATATGGCGCCCAATTTTGCCCATATTGAATTTTAATTACTATCATATCTTTAGTAGCACTCCCAGAATTGAGACGAATAGATTGATGTATGAATCATTAAAATCGGTTCAGGCGTTTGGTCTCTAGTGTGCCACAAAGGAAAAAACATACATATACAGACTGTTAAACACATAACCCTGTCTACGCGTCGCGCTCTTGCATTGCGCAGCCGGGTAAAAAGTTTGCAAACGCATATGTGATAAATCACACATTTTTATATAGATAATACGTTTTTTTTTTTTGTTTCCTCCCAGGCGGGGGAGAGGGTGAGAAATCCTCATGGATACCCTACACCCGGCTGTAAGGTTATGTCAGACTCTTACTGACTAAAAAACACCCTTTATTTATGGCCAGAAGGGCCTTACAAGCTTCATCTGAAGCGATCAACCCCCGAGAGGGGGAAGATGCGGGGATAATACGTTTTACAATGAAGTTAATGTACAAATCAGGAAAACTAAACCATAGCGCGTATCAGGACGCGTTCACCGCCATCTATCGAGTCAAAGTGAAAACATAATTACAAACAACCAGTGTACAATATTATATTTAACTAGCGGCCCGCCCTCGCTTCGCTTCGGTGTAGAGCTGAAGCGTAGACTACAGTTTTTGTCTCAGGCTTGTTTTATACACAATGACATTCATCTATGATTATTCTTATACCTGCATGCAAAGTCTCAGCCCGTTCGGTTTTAAAATTGACAAAGTTTCATACAAACTTTCATTCCCTATTTTATCCCCTTGGGGGTAGAATTGATCAAAATCCTTTCTTAGCGGATGCCTACGTCATAACATCTACCTGGATGCCAAATTTCAGCCCGATCCGTCCAGTGGTTTGGGCTGGGCGTTGATAGATTACTATGTCAGTCAGTCACCTTTGAGTTTTATATATATAGATTATAAAAAAACTGAAGATGGTATATTTATCTTTTCCAAACTTCTATTGACATCACGTCGCTCAATTGTTTTGCCTTCCCAGAATCTCTCCACTAACATTTGAAATTTATGGTATGGTATTTAAGTTCAAATTGACTTTTAAGTATTATTACGAATCGTTTGTATGGGAGTAAAGAAAAGTTTTGTTTTTTGACATTTTCAGGCATTTTTTTTAATTTTTCTCTTCGTAAGAACCATCCTCGTACTTCAAGGAATATTCTAAAAAAAGAAATCAGCCAAATCGGTCAAGCCGTTTTCATGTTATGTCGTGACAACGGAAAACGGGTTTCATTTTTATATATATAGATTACTAGTGGGCCGCCCTCGCTTAGCTTCGGTGTAGAGCTGTAGTGTAGACTAAAATGACTTCATATAATTATAAACCTTCAGTGAAAATTAGACATACTTTATTAATTTACTATTTTTGGTTGAATGCGCAAATCTCCTAAAATGGTCAGGTTTGATTTTTTTATGTTACCTTTATATCATCACGCTAGGACGGATCGGAGGAATGATGAAAAATGATGCAAATACAGGTAAAAATACTCCATTTGTGTGCTTCCGTTGCGTGCGCTGGGTAAACGGTTAAAGTAACATAACAAATACTATAAAGTAAATAATTTGAAAACATAAACAAAGTCTCTGATAACGTCAGAGGATTAACTGCATCCTGACTAAGATCCGGAAAAAAAAACGGTTAAAGTTACACAAAAAACATCTATGACGGAATTGTTTTCCTTTAAAAGTTCTACAAAAAAGTTTGCGTAAGCATATTTTATGTCCATCTTTTAATGTTATTTTTGTGTTACGATTAGTATCATCGGTGACTCATCGGTAAGCAATGAACAATACCCGTCACAAAATACATGAATCTAGTGCTGAGTGGGTGATAACGGACCCAGCGCGGATTGGTGGGTTTTCTTCTATCAACAAATCTTCAGGTTAAATTAATGATTTTCAGTTCATTGGAGCTAAAGAAGTTTCACTTCAGTCGTGTAGTCATAAGCACACTCGTTTTTTTATTATTTACTAGCTGTGCCCCGCGGTGCTACCCGCAGTTTATTAGGGATATTTTCCCGTAGTAAAACGTAACCTGTGTGTTAATCCAGGGTGTAAGCTAACTCCGTAACAAATTTTATTATAATCGCTCCAGCCGTGTAGACGTGAAGAGGTAACAAACATACACACTCACAAACTTTCGCCTTTATAATATTAGTGTGATGAGACTACAATGATTCGGTTTTAGGCAAACATTTCGTCTTCTGTCTAGAGACGTGTGACATACGGACTGACATACAGATTGGTAGATAGACATCAATATGGTTCCGCTAATTATTACCCTTTTGGTACGGAACCCTAAAAAACAAAGCGCACCCATAGAATAAAACTGCTGTCCTCAAGCTTAAACGCGGCTAAATGACAAAACCAACTTTAGAGATATGTATGGCCAAAAAACGGCGCGTAAACTTTCAATTATTGCTATTTTTTAAAACGCCAATTCCGAGGCTCAATATAACAGATCGTTGAAGTTGAGCAACTTTCGCAGTGGTCGATCATTGGATGGGTGACCAAAAGTCTTCTATCTCGAGTTCCTCCGTGCTTCGGAAGGTACGTTAAGCCGTTGGTCCCGGCTGCATCTGCAGTCGTTAGCACCCGCCAATCCGCACTGGGCCCGCATGGGGGGTCATGGCCCAATCTCCCTATTCCATCCATAGGGAAGGCCTGTGCCCCAGCAGTTGAGACATTAATAGGCTAATGACGAGTAATTGTAATGGTATTCAACTAAGAATAGAACCGGCTGGGCGCCATATTGTGACGTCATAGCTGTCAATTCAAACCAAATAGGTAGAGTGAGCAAAAAAGTTTTTGATGTGTAACATCTTTCCTATCGCTTTCGTGCAGTTTGTGGGAGTGTTTACGTGAAGTGAGACGGAAGTGTGTAACAGGAACTTTGGGAAACGCGCGCTATTTAATCTATATATATAAAAATGAAACCCGTTTTCCGTTGTCACGACATAACATGAAAACGGCTTGACCGATTTGGCTGATTTTTTTTTTAGAATATTCCTTGAAGTACAAGGATGGTTCTTACGAAGAGAAAAATTAAAAAAAATGCCTGAAAATGTCAAAAAACAAAACTTTTCTTTACTCCCATACAAACGATTCGTAATAATACTTAAAAGTCAATTTGAACTTTAATACCATACCATAAATTTCAAATGTTAGTGGAGAGATTCTGGGAAGGCAAAACAATTGAGCGACGTGATGTCAATAGAAGTTTGGAAAAGATAAATATACCATCTTCAGTTTTTTTATAATCTATATATATAAAACTCAAAGGTGACTGACTGACGATGACGTAGTAATCTATCAACGCCCAGCCCAAACCACTGGACGGATCGGGCTGAAATTTGGCATGCAGGTAGATGTTATGACGTAGGCATCCGCTAAGAAAGGATTTTGATCAATTCTACCCCCAAGGGGATAAAATAGGGAATGAAAGTTTGTATGAAACTTTGTAAATTTTAAAACCGAACGGGCTGAGGCTTTGCATGCAGGTATAAGAATAATCATAGATGAATGTCATTGTGTATAAAACAAGCCTGAGAACAAAAACTGTAGTCTACGCTTCAGCTCTACACCGAAGCGAAGCGAGGGCGGGCCGCTAGTAATTAATATTTTTCAAATGGCTTATTCCTTTTGTAGTAGGTTTTATTTCTTTTTTCACTAATATAAGCCATAAGGTGTGGTTTCAAATGTTACACATCATACGCGACTACTGTAAGGCTAGCTCGTTTTTTATTAAATAAAACTTATTTACTAAGATAAAGTGAGAAAAACATCAGATTTATTCAATAAAATTTACTAAGATTTTGAAATTATAACAACCGATTTTTAATAACATTTATTTATTAAGACTGCGGGAGTAAAAACATTAATCAGAATCTAGCTCTTCAATTCCGCTCATCTCTGCATTACCGCCGGATTAGTTATGAATCGCATTATACACAAGTTAGAATTTTCTAATAAATTAATATTGAAGTCGCCACAGACAATCAACCGTTTGCCTGTAGTGTGGACTTTCTTTAAATGCTTCGTCCATTATAATTTCGAAACAATTATACAACCATGATGGTGGTCTGTATACGCTCAGTACAACAAGCTGGTCCAACTCCACACAGGCAATCTCTAATGTACATTCAACCGAGAGGCTCACTATTTTATACAGGGTGTTACAAAAATACAAATAAAGCTTGAAGGGCGTTGAATTACACCATATCAGGAGTTTTCTCTAATTTTCTTAAAATATTTGCATGAAGTTATAACTTTTTATAAAAACAGTAATTTTTAATGATCCTCGAACTAGTGACGTGTCTCAAAATTATCGATATTTTTATTAATCATTAAAATGTTGTTTTTATAAAAAGTTATAACTTCATGCAAAATTTTAAGAAAATTAGAGAAGACTCCTTATATGATGTACTTCAACGCCCTTTAAGCTTTATTTGTATTTTTGTAACACCCTGTATAATACTAGCTGACCCAGCGAACTTCGTACCGCCATAAAAAAAATGGGGGGATTACCCTGAACATTTAGGGGGATGAAAAATAGATGTTGTCCGATTCTCAGACCTACTACCGAATATGCACACAAAATTTCATGAGATTCGGGAAAGCCGTTTCAGAGGAGTTTAACCACAAACACCGCGACACGAGAATTTTATATATTAGATAATTATGGAGCCACCACGGACTGCATTTTCTCGACTGAACGAAGTAGCAATCTGATGCTTATTGAAGTTAAACATGAAGTGATGGCTTTTAAGCCAATGTTCTGTTAGACAAAAAATTATCTATATTATTACAGTTCATAAATAGAATAGAATAGAATAGAAAGCTTTATTGTCATGCTGAGTACAATGGTGTTACAAGTAATTTCTTAGTTCTAGGCAGCTGTCCGTTTCGGACGTACAATATTCATTATAGGTGGTAAATGCTATTAAAAATTTCGAAAATACTCTTTTAAATTATAAAAACATTTATCTATTAACCATTTCTTTAATTTAATTTTAAATTCCAATAAATTTAAATCTTTAATGTCATTGGGCAAATTGTTAGATATTTTAATTCCACTTATATAAGAGCTTTTGTCAAATATATAACTAGTCGATAATGATTATAAACCTTTACCCATCATTCCTTGTATATTTTGATCCCTTGTATATTTTTCCTTGTCTAATGTGTTAGTTTTATCAAACTGGTTGATAAAACTAGCACATTTATTAGAAGTTTTAGATGGGCAACTATTAACAAGAAGTTTAACATTATTTTTGTTAGACATTATGCAAGAGGGAACCTCTGTTGTCTTATTAATTAATTTAAATGAGTATTTAAAGATATATTATGTCAGTAGATGAATTAGGTACTGACAGTTGGCTTAACAAAAATTGCTCAATAGGAGCAATTTGTTTAGCCTAATTCTTGGCTCACATAAAAAAATAATATGATAACGATTTTGCTATTCGTCTCATAAAATAGTTTGAAAGATAATATTTATCTTTTTCCAAATATAATTTCTAGAATAATTGTTATTGTCAATTATTTGAAAATTTCACTTATGCATATTGTATACAATTGCAAATTTAATTTATATCTTTGTTTTCCTCCTGTTGCAGTAGGGTAATGTGAACATTACAATTTTACTCACATTCAAAGTACTTAATCTGTAAATATAATGATTTATCATTTTTTGTTCAAATTTCCCCTATTTCCAATAAAAAAATAACGAGGTTGTGCTTAGGGTTGCCAACCCTATTGCTACTATATCTGCGGATCAAATACTAAATTTCTAAAAAAAAAATATAGTAGGCGAAACAACTATATTTTGCTTAAAACAGACTTTTGCCAGTAAAAAAATTAAATCTGAATTATTAAGGTAAATATTTTAACTACTTACATTCTATATTTTTTTTCATTATTTTTGTCATCTACTATATTTTTAGAGGTATCAGCCACAGCTTTGAAAATACTTTATTTAATAGAAAAAAAAATTGTGTGTGTCAGCTCCGACGCACGACTGGAATTTACTCCGTAAGTTCGATAGTCTAACCAGACGCAAAAAGAGTTAATTTAACTTAAAAAAGATTGATACTGTATGAAAAGGTAAATTAACAAATTAATGAAAATAATATACATACCTATATATATATATATATTTATTCATTTCATATACATTTATTATAACTAATCGACGAAATATTTTACATTAAACTTTTTACACTAGTCAATTTTAGATGTGCATAAATATATCATTAGGAATGTTGATAAAATATGTAATTATTATTATCGGACTATTATATTTTTTTTAAATATTAATTAAATCAACAGTCTGCATTATTAATTTCGGTGACAAGTGGTTTATGGTAACTAAAATAAGACACATGGACGTTCGTAGATATGTGGTTCACGAATCTTGAAAATACCGCATCAATGGTTGTACCATAACTGGATGTCCCCATTGCTCTATCAGAAACAATATCTAAATTCAGTTCAGATTTTAAAAATTTTATTAAGCCCGTCACAGACGTAGCTATAATATATATTAATATATCGAAATATATATTATATTATAGCTAACTACCACAGACGGGAGCTATACTATAATATATATTTTGCCCTCACTCGGTCTGCGGTCGTTTTTGCAAGCGCACGGTTTTAAAGCTTATTTTCTAGCACAGGGTGTTTTAATTTTGAAATAACGTTATAATCGATCTTACCGAAATGAAT
The DNA here is from genome assembly GCA_902850365.2 of Chilo suppressalis. Taxonomy (NCBI): domain Eukaryota; kingdom Metazoa; phylum Arthropoda; class Insecta; order Lepidoptera; family Crambidae; genus Chilo; species Chilo suppressalis. The sequence goes on from OU963921.1 coordinate 10,576,124, forward strand.
TGGACAAGAGCACTACTTTTAGATTTAATTGAAAGTTCCTCAGAGGATGATTCCGATGCTGAATTTGATATGCATGTTGCCTTGTCAGGAACGAAAAATAGAAGTTGAACATTCCGTATTATACTAATATGCCAAAATAAATCCCGTCACAGACGTAGCTATATATATTTATATATCGAGATAATATATTATACAAACTACCACAGACGGGAGCTGTACTATCTATTCTTTCTTCTATACTAATATTAAAAAGCTGCAGAGTTTGTTTGTTTGAACGCGCTAATCTCTGGAACTACTGGTCCGATTTGAATGATTCTTTCAGTGTTGGGTATTCCATTTATCGAGGAAGGCTATAGGCTATATTTTTTTCTTTCAAAATTAGGGATCCGTAATAAAATAGCTATTTTGTAACACAAGGTGTAAAATCGAAAACCTATTTTTGCGTGCGCTGCAAAAACTATTGACAATAGAACAAAATGATGTACTACGGGTTTGTAGATCCCATTAAGACCTACAAAAAAGTCTGCGAGAACATATATCTAGCTATCATGGTTTAATCACAATAACCGATTTTGTGTTCAAAATAATTATTACATCGTCTGAAGAAAAAAAACTAAGTTAAATATGTATCGTTATATTAATATTTATCGAAATTAAGCATTATGTTATCAAGAGTATTTATGTAGAAGTAAAATACTTTTTGTTTCATCTCAATCGGATATTTCGTTTAAAAGTTATCACGTGTGTAAGATGTTAAGAGTTGGTACCTATTAATGAGTTATGGGCCATAGAGTTTTTTATTAACATAAAATCCTGTAATAATCTTTGACGAAATATATTTTTTGATGATTGTAAGTATAAGATCTTTGAAGAGTATAATAAATACATTTCTAAAATAACTCTGCTAAGGAAATCCACGCGCGCTTGCTTGCATATTTTATCTCAGTATTTCCACGGAAACGAGAAAAACGCGGGTGAAACCGCGGGGCACGGCTATAATATATATTTTGGCAGGCATTCGGTGAAAAATGAAAGATACCGTATCATAAAAATATATCAAAATATATATTAATATATCAAAATATATATTAATATACCAAAATATGCACTAATATGCCAAAATATATCTGTCGACATATTTTGGTGACGTCATAGAAATATATATTATAGCTGCGTGTGGGGTCACTCGAAAATTTATATTGAAAATATGTTGTAATATGTCTTGCTATGATTCATATTAATATATATTATAGCTACGTCTGTGACGGGCTTTAATGTCAATCCGTCATCTTTGTTTGTCTTGTCAAAGTCGCGCGACATAGAATGCGCACCAAAAACGTAACGAGCTCATTCATCGATAGATTTTACTCCTCACATTTTTCTCATACCGGGCCCCTTATATATGCAAATCGATTCTTAAGGAGTAAACTCCACAAAAATGGTAACCCTTGTTGAGCATGTGCTATATTCTTTGATATATGTGCTTACATTTTATAAGTCCCTTTTTTGTTTAAACATAAAGATCGATAAGCAAACTGTAATTTTAGGTATGGAAGAGCGGAGTCACCTGTCACAGGCATTATTTGCTTAAAAGGAGGCTTCAATCATGAGTATATAATGTAACTAAACCCATTGGTTTATTTACATTTTAACATTTTAAAGAAAATTAAATTTATTATTATTATTATAGTGCTGATTACATGCCATTTCTAAAATAGCTTTATATGAGGCACCAGACATAAAAAAGTTGACTGTTGAATGTCCCATACCAGACAGAAGTATTACATCGAGACAGTTGGTTTAATTGGTTAATTTGTATTAATATAGGTAGTTGGGAATCAAAAGATACATCTAAATGTAATTTGAAGGAGTCACGAGTAGCCGATGATTGAGCCGGCAACTGTTTGCAATCACATGTATGATTGTTCGTCAAAGAGTTAAAATTATCACTATTATAATTACACAAATTAGCTAACCCATCCATGGCTTTCATGTGTTCCTTTATTTGGCATTGAGACAGCTCAAATTTTTAATAAGAGAGACTTCTGTTGTGCACTCTGAGTGTCCGTTTTATATCATAAGTTCATATTTTCTAGTTTTCCTTAATAAAAACCAAATCTGTCAATTAGGTTGAGTCTGCCTATTTAATTTGACATTTTATATTAAATATTCATGCCTTTTGACAAATTTTTGTGTCTCTTTAATATATTTGTTAATTAACAACAAGACTTATTGGTTATTAAACTATTGTCTAAATGGGCTCTCTGTTGATTAAGCAGAAACCATACTTGGGGCACAGACCACCAACTCATCAAATAGGCTTTGATTCATTGAGGCAGTTGCATTATATTGGATGTTTCTAATATTGATATGGTATTATAAGCCTCATGTAGCTGTTTTTCAAGTGTGTAAACGGGCTATAAAGCTTCCTCATATTCACTCCTACACTGATCAAACCCAACTAAGATGTTTTGGAGTCTGTCCCGATCAACAACAGCATCACTATACAGTTTGTGTAGCTCTGCCATGTCACTCGTTAATTTTAGATTTCTATCAGTTCCCTTTCATCATCATCGCGTTCCCTGTTCAGTTGGTCACATAATTCCTAAGATGCCTTGAGTTCCCAAAGTCATTTGAAGTTGAGTTTCTTCCTGACGAGCCAAGGCTTTACATCATATTGAAAACGCTAATATTATTAAAAAGCAACAAACATTACAAGATTATAATGTTTGTTGCTTTTAGATTAGATATAACATTATAAATTCAATCCTTAACTATTGTTTTGCTTAGAGGAATTGATTACTCAACTGAACAAGGTTATGTGGGGTAGATATGTGTTGAAGCTACAGTTTATTATTAAGTATTATGTACTGTACACATACAAGCTTAAAAGTTATTTAGTATTCAAATACAATCAAATATATAATAAAACTAGTAAAAATACCTTAAAATTGGATTGCAAGGAATCACAAAACACCGGTAACTGTCACAAGTTTACGAGCATATTTTTTCAGAAAAACACTCACTTTACACAGTTTTTTATATTATAAAACTTTACATTTATCGTTTACTTAGTGATGAACTTGTAAATGACCTGTTTTTAATAACGATTAGTAATAATTAATTAGAATTTTAATATTTGTCTTAATAAATCAATCGTTTAGACCACTGCAAGGTACATAATAATCCCAGCGATATTAACTCCCTTACTGAAGTGACAACAATGCGGTACATGCTGTCTTATAATCCTAACTAAACAGTGTGAAACATAAATGGTAAATAAAAAAATCAAAAAACCTGACTGCTAAAATTTTAGTTCAAAAAAAACTAAAAAGAAAAAAAAACAAGTCCAGTAGTCTATTAATTCTGTTAAGTAAGAAACAAAGCTAGTTTAACAGTCGGGTAATTAATAAAACATTTGATCCATTCTTGAATAACTAATGGGTCCTGTTTAACTTAACACTACTGGAATTGCTTTTTTTTCTTTTCAGTTTTTTTTGTAGTATAATTTTAGCGAGTGGGATTTTTGTTTTTTTTATTTACGATTTTTTTATATTTTATAAACATATCGTATTACATTTAATAACTCAGTAAACAAGTCTTTATGTCTAATTTGGATTCTTCTTCGCCACAATGTCTCCACTACCCAATCAGCAAAGTCCCCTTTAAAATTACTTACAATAAATTTCTTTTTGAGGACCCGCCAATGGCTCTCTATCCTCTGGGTAGATGTGGAACCACGATGGGTATACCCATGTTCGGGAAGGCAATCGTATGCTCTACAGTTATCTGTATGGATAATGGAGCCCTCCCGAACATGTTTTTTAATGATGGGTATTAATGTCTCTGCTGACAGCTCGTTATTGGGACAAAGTTCGATCCGTAAGTCGTCACTGCCATCCTCCACCATACCAATGACCCAGTGGCCCTCAATATTACGTCCTCTATTATACTTACGTTTTCCAAACTTAGACTCATCAATTTGGACGATTTTGCCAGGGCCACCGATCATTGGTCTTTCTTCTTCTTTTTCCAATTCATACATAACAATAGCTTCCCGACAATATCTGAACCAGTCAGCTATTGTTCTGAATGATAGAACTGTATTTTTCTCTAAATTTATGGTCTCACGTCGCACATCTTCATATGTTGCATTGTGTGCAAACAAATACATGAGTTCAAACACGGTCGTTATCGGTAACCGTGCTTGTGCAAACCAGGTTCCTAGAGCCTGGCTATAGGTCTTACTCCGACAATTAGATTTGAAACACCTAAATGTTCCAAAATTTTGAGAATTTCGCACCAATTTCATTGGACGCCTGTGATAAGAACACATTTTCTCACGTGGCACAAGGCCATTCTCCTCTGCAAACCGAATGCAATCATCAGGCGTAGCTAACGTTTGGTGAATCTTCCGCAAGTTCCACTGTAGACGAACCTCTTCAGAGTATAAGTGGATTCGCCTTCCAGAAGATCCAGATTGCTCCCGTTGAGCTGAATCCTCATCTGAAACGAAGAAATAAATACAAATATAATACTTAACTTAATTAATATTACAGTGGTTTTATAGAAAATCAGTTAATTTCAGCATTTATGGTTCCCTATATTTTAGGGTGCTAGGGGTAGGGCAGTAAACGTCCCTCCACGCTTCCGTGCTCTAAATAACACTCTAGGGGTAGGGCAGACCAAGACCATGGCATGTTGGGGTTGACCAAGTCAGTTCTGATTTAAAGATTGTTGTAAAGCCACATTGACCTTTTTTTTAAAATGTTGAGCCCATGCTATTTTTTATGTACCAAGTAAATAATAGTAAATATAATTTTTACCTGAGGACTCGAATAATCCAACTGGAGCAATATCAGCGATGGTAGAACACCCAGCAATGGGCTCATCGCTTTGCACACCAGGCACTGACGAGGAGCACCCAGCCAGGGGGTCCACCTCACCAACAGGGCGCACAAGTGGCTCATTAGAGTCCCACACTTGTACACACAAAGGCACTGAAGAGGAGTTCGACACAAGCGGCTCATTAGAGTCCAACACTCGCACTACACTCGACTCTTCAGGCGAAGAGACAGCAGAACTCGGGGCCGAGGGCTTTGAGGACGCCATGGTAGTGAGACGATGTAAATATCAACAGGAGTACGAAAACGATCTCAACTGCGACGAACACAAACACTGACTAACGGACATTAACTTTCGGATCTCCAAACAGGGTTGCCAACCTTAGATTTTTTTCCCTCGGATTTAATCAGCTAAAAATCTCGTATTTAAGCTTTCGAACCTCGTACATTTTTTTTTAATTCCTTATTTTAAAGGGTTTTGTCTTTTATAAACCATGTCATCCATATCGTTCTAAGGGTGCGGCCAGAGTGCAGATTCAGATTCAGATTTCGAAAACAAGCGCGAGAAATAAACAGTGTAGTCTAAGCAGGTTGCCTGCTTTTTCTCGCGCTTTGTTTTCTGAGTCCGAATCTGAATCTGAATCAGGAGTGCACTCTGGCCGTACCCTTCGACTACACTGTTTATTTCTCGCGCTTGTTTTCGAAATCTGAATCTGAATCTGAGTGAACTCTGGCCGCACCCTAACATTCTATCGTCTTCCTAAACAGATTGATACGATTTTATACAAAACCTTACTTGTTTAATAAAGGAGACTAGATAATGGTATCGATTCTGGCATGATTCTTTAAACCTAAACTTGACAACAGTGATGTCGATTCTGGCAGGATTCTCTGACCTTAAAACTAATTTTGACATCAGTCTGTCCTTTTCAGTCTGTATAGAGAATGACAGAGATACACTGTTGTCAAATTTAAGTTCAGTTTTAGAGAATCATACCAGAATCGACACCAGTGTATCCTTGTACAGAATGACTAGGAACATATAGAGCTATTATATAAAGCAACATCCATTACTGTCAGCTCCGAGAATTGCTGATGCTGCTCGACTACACGATAAAGGAGCCATTGGAGCTGCAGTATGGTTTCCAGCTAGAGATGGGCAGTGGGAAAAAACCCAATGGGAAAAAACCCAATAGACGGGTATTTTTATTATTAAACATAATTATCACGATCTTAATTTTTTTTTTATTTTTAGTACAAATGTAGCGAAAAATAGGTACTTTGCAGTGGCGAAGCTAATATATTTACATTCAAGCACAAGCGGACATTGACGTATACGTTAATGCAAGCGACATAATTAAATTACGCGCTTTGTAAAAATATTCTTTAATATGCTGGATACAAAATACGCAATGCATTTGATATCGCGCATACGCACACAGATCCGCGCCGTAGTAGGCTGGATAAGCCGCTTATCATATTCTTCTTCGGACTTCAAATAAATAAAATGTAAGCACTTCACGCACAAATACACATTACTACCACATGCAACCAATCGTCGATATAACAGCGATATAACCCGATCTTAGATAGCCTGCAATCTTTATTTGTCATGTGTTAAGGCTCCGTTTAGCTTGAAGTTTTCGGCCAATCGCAGACACCTGGCGCTCGGCTCTGTTGACCTGACGTAGAGAGGAAATTATTTCGCGCGCATTCGCATGGATAAATTAGCATTCGAATCCGTTCTATGCTAATTTATCTATTGTGATAAGTGATTAGCTTGATTGTGGTATATATGTAGTTTAACAGAATCGAAAGTAGCGAAATTTTACTTGCCAAGTGTTGCGTATAGTGTTTGTTTTATATCACCGTAAAGGTTTGTTTGCATTTTTTTGTTTCTTGTCGTCACGGAGGAGTGGTGGAATTAGTACAAATAGATTGTTGTTTTACAGATTTCCTATTAAATGAGTTAACTTCATTCTCAAAACATTCGTTCGAAAATAAAACGTGGCCATGGCCTTCGGCTCTGTCTACCCCGTAAATCCCTTACTGACGTGATACTATGTATGTACGTAGAATAGAAATAAATTAGCGGTATTTCTGCTGGTTTTTATATGTGATGATGATGCTGGCCCTTATTTTGGTTCTTTGTTTTTCTATATATTTATTTATAGCACAGTGTGACATAAACCCGCACTTTACGCACGCTTTTCCGTGACCTAAGTTGCCTATTTCTGCACGGTGTGTAAATAAATTGACCAACTTCACTCATGTAGAATTAGTTCATTACGATACGCGTAACTTAACTTTACTATGCCAATCAAAGAATAAACGTTCATGGATACATTGAAATTCTATTTTGTTGTAATGATATTTGATTTTTTCCTTTTGAAATATACTTTCAAAATGGTAATCTGAACCGGAATTCTTTCTTTTCAGAGTTTGACTTGCAGTCTGTATTGCAATTCTTTGTGATTGCAATACATGAATTTTACTTTCAAAACACTAATCGCATCCCTCTCTATGACATTTTACTTCCCACTATTCCACGTCCTATAAGCATGAAAGTCCTACTATGTTTATGTGATTACTTATTACCTCAAGCTCTTGGCCAAATTTATTTCCCATAACAAACTAAGATTATAACAAAGCTCCTCGCTTTACTTGTTACCCGGCTGCGCAATGCAAGAGCGCGAAGCGCGACGCGCAGACAGGGTTATGTGTTTAACAGTCTATATATGTATGTTTGTTCCTTTGTGGCACACTAGAGACCAAACGCCTGGACCGATTTTGATGATTCATACAATCGATTCGTTTCAATCATAGGAGTGCTACTAAAGATATGATAGTAATCAAAATTCAATATGGGCCAAATTAGGCGCCATATTGTGACGAAGTAAAAAAAAAAGTTGACAAAATATGTCGAGTGGGGTATCACTGTCTAGATAATCAAAAATCATATTTAGGTTCCTAACACCATTTTTCATTTTATATGATTGTTTAGGATCTACAACGCTTTAAAGTTGTATATTAACCACTTACGCTTTTAATTTCAATCTTACGTTTGTATGGATCTTTGTTACTCTTTCACCTAAAAAATACTGAATGGATTTTAATGAAACTTAACAGTAATATAGCTCATATATGATAATTACATATATATAATAATTTATGTAGATATTGAGTGAATTGGCCAATATATAGCAATAAGTGTCACATAAGACGAAAAAAAATGTCCCATCTGCGAGCCATTTTGGCCTGCACTGCAAAAACAATAAAAGTTACATGAATGTAATGTACAGTGAAAATGTATCTTTTAAATAGTTCTAAAAAAAGTCCGTGACACCATATATCTATTTTTAATGTGTAAGTCATTACCGCTAAAATAGTGAATCAAAACTAAAAAATTATTTGATATCTATTTCCAAAATGCACATTTTGTATTAACAAATCATTTTTTATCAAAACAAATACTTTAATCGCTTTTGATATTTAAAGACGATAAACTTTGCTTTTTACACTATGTCATTTCGACAAATATTTAAAAAGTTACAACGATGACACAGTGATAGCGCTGTGTACTATGTAAAAGAAAAAAAATGGGATATTCGCAGTATCTGATCCTATACGAAGTACTAACATTAAAACTGTGATACAGTTCCTTCTTATTAAATGATGAAAAATATATTATCGTAATAGGTATTTATGATTATTGAATTTTAATGAAAAACTCAGAATTTTACTGTTTTTAATTTTTTTAAGGTTACAAAAAAGGTTTACTTAATATAATGACAAATAACCCATTTTTCGCTAGTAAGTACATACTTATTGGAATCCCTGTATTTATTAATCAGCTCGCGATAATTTTCGATTCAAAGTATTAGATATTCAAGAATACATAATATTTTTCAACAGTGGGTCCCGACTGTTAAAGTAGCTTTGTTCCTTATTAACAGAATTATAGACTACTGGACTTGTTTTTTTCTTTTCGGTTTTTATTTGAAGTATAATTAAGCAGTCGGGTTTTTTGATATTTTAAATTTACCTTTTTTATTTCACACTTTTTAGTTAGTTAGTATTTTAAGACCGTATATACCGTAGTCTTGTAACTTCAGTAAGGAAATTAATATCGCGGTAATTATTAAGTACCTTGCGTCGGTCTGAAAGATTGATTTATTAAGACATATAAAGACTTTACCAGCGGGGTCAAGGCTACAGATGGGCCTCAATTTTCGCAAAAATGTGTGAAGTTAAATCAAGTCGTTACATAAATATCTCTAATGTATGTAAATTTTATAGTAAACTAACACTTACTCGAAAAGTCATCTTTTGTTTATGCTTTTTTTAATAGTTTAGCAGTAAATATAAAATTCATTTACTTTTATTCGTCGACTATTTAAAATTGGCAGTGGTTGCATTGTCATGTCAATGCCGGACGTCTAAGATTGTGATATACACAAATTCAGTGTCAGTCCCTAGTCTCATAATTTGATATACCTACATAATTCACAGAAACCCAACATGTAGATGCCAGAAGTTAACTTCAAATATTTTTAATCACCCTATATACAATACCAATCAATGACGTTTATGTCGCAGGTTGAAGAAAGTAGTAATTCCCGTCTGTTGTTTTGGACAATGGTGGCAACTGCCTTAGACCACCAAATTAAATAATTATGCAATCACCAAAGCAAAGTTTATAATATTTGATTAAACTAAAGGCGCATAATAAAATTTTCATAACGTTAGGTAGAGCACCATAGCAATCTCATTTATTTATTTATTTATTTATTTAAACTTTATTGCCACAATTACAAAAATGGACAAAAGGCGGACTTAACGCTAAAAGTATTCTCTGCCAGTCAACCTTTAGGCATAAAGAAATCCACGAATTCGGCTATAATAATAAAAAAAAAGTGATTTACTTTAAACATACACCAGTAAAAGTAACTACATAAATATTTATTTAAAAATAAACCTAAATATACATGCATAGAATACATTTATTATCAATTTATAGTTCTCTTTGTAGTTTTCTTTTAAAGCGTTCACTTTTAACAGGTCAAAGACTTTGTGTTCGACCCTTTTTTATTGGTAGTGTAAAGCTCGAATGAAAAGTACTCCCAGTAGTGCAATCATGGCAATTATTTTCCAAATTTTTTTGTTTAAAAAAATACCGAATAACGTATCACTGTTAAGCACAAATGCTAAGTAACTTTTACAAATATAATCAAATAAAGCTATTACTTACTTTATTTTTAAATCTTTTTCATCAATTAAATACTTATCTTATCCTAACTATCTATACTAATATTATAAAGAGGCAAGATTTGTATGTTTGTAACAAATAATCTGTCAAACTTCTGAACCGGTTTCAAATATTAATTCATCATAAGGTAGCTACGTAATTTATTATAAAATTTTTCTTTATTTAAATACATTTTGTCCGAGTGACATAGGCTATATTTTATCCCGATAAATTAATTTCGCCCGTACAATGCCCGGGTGGATCACTAGTAAGTATAATATAATATTTTAGATGCGAAAGTGAGTTTGTTTGTTGGGCTTCCGTGCCCTAATAGCTAAATCGAATATAATGAATTCCCATATAGAAGTAGATGGGAACTTGGTTCTTAGCTACAACATCGCAATACTTATAGGCGTAGGGTGGTGAAAGGGGTGATTTACCTTTAAAAATCTACATTATTTACTTTGAATTTTTACAAAACCAATATTATCGCGAGCTGATTAATAAATACAGGGATTCCGATAAGTATGTACTTACTAGCGAAAAATGGGTTATTTGTCATTATATTAAGTAAACCTTTTTTGTAACCTTAAGTAATATCGTAATAATATCTCTTCAATTTCGCTCATCTCTGCATTACCGCCGGAGAAGTTATGAATAATCATGCAGGTCATATACGAACATGCATCCTTTATGTAAACGAAAGATTTAAATCGAGTTTTTGAACGCAACATAAAGTGACATTTGGTTGACGATTTAGGTTATCTATTAGTTATATTTATGAGTGGTTACTCATAGCCAAAGCTCAATAAATGAAAACAAAACTACTAATATTAATTATCATTGTTATTGTTGGTTTAAAAATGTTTGGTTTTTATTCTAGAATAAGCTGAGTGCTAAAAAATTGTTCCGAGATTTTTTTGCAAACCGTATTTTTCAAGCGACATTTGACAGATGGAGGTCATTGGCTATCCGATTCTTATTTGAATCGCATTATAGAGTTTATTATTGTTTGATGGGGAATTACTTTGGGTTGTTTGAGGAATCTACTGTTCTATATATAACAATGTACTCTATGATCTACTGTAGGTACTGTACTGACATAATAAAATAGTTTATTATTTAACGGTTCGTTCGCAAAGACTTTATATAATACCTAGACTGTGTACCATCGCGTTAAAAACGGTCCGGGCGAGAGGGCTTCCAATGGTAGTGTGTTCCTTTCTAATGAAGTGACCATATTCAAGCGTAACGCGGGACAAAATTTGTTATTAGTATTTGTTATTTAATATAGCTTGTAAAGAGGACTGTGTTTAGTATCTGCTACTGTCTAAACATGTAAGTAATTTGTGATTATGAGTTAAAATAAAAACTACATGGCGTATTTTTTAACTTGCTAAGACAAATTCCGACGACGCAGCCTGTAAAGGCTGCGAAACGTCAATAAATAAATAAAGTAAATAAAAAAAGCATTAACCCGGAGAAAACTAGTTTTATTTAATGTGTGATGTGCGTGAAAACCTAAGAAACAATAATGTATCATCAGACTTACCATTATTTTAACATAAATGCCAATACCTGATTTTGGCACCTTTTTTTATTTGCTGTTAAATCGACATAAACTTATTATTTTACTTAATTTAGACTATGTAGTGTTAATGAATATTAAAAACCTCATCTATGCATATACCTCTAAACGCAGACCAAACGAAGTTATGTAGGTTTTAAATATAATAATACATAGGTACTATGAACTGTTTCATTCGCTATTTAAACTAGCACGTGTAGCTTGGCTTGGACTGAGATTAGATAAAGAGGGTGGAATTTTGTAATGCCAGCCACCTGAAGGGAAAGTACTCTTAAAAGTATGTTTATTCAGGTAAGGGGGACCCACATATTGAGGTAGATAAATCGGTCAATGCCAAATCAAATTCATCAAATTCTGAACGGAAAAAAGACAATCATTTGTTTACAATATTTTTATTAAAATTGGTTTTTATACATTGCTAAATAATAAAGTTTTGCGCAGTTTTTGTCGCAATGTAGCCTTATGTCCTACGTGCTCAAGGGTTAAGGACTTCCCGTAGCTTCTAAGTCTTATTTAAATGTCTTATTCATATTTAAAATGCGCACTGCAAACAACTGACGACTTAGAATTTTTTCCAGGCATTGCATTTTCCCACATCAATTTCTGCTTTTCGTTCTTCGGAAATCTACACAATACAAGAAAAAATAAATTATTTTATTTTACTATTTTTGTGAGGAGCTCGATGGCGCAGGTGGTTTGGCGCGTTCGGCTGGTTGAAGTTAAGCAACTTTCGCAGTGGTCGGTCATTGGATGGGTGACCAAAAACATCTATCTCGAGTTCCTCCGTGTTTCGGAAGGCACGTTAAGCCGTTGGTCCCGGCTGCATCTGCAGTCGTTAGCACCCGCCAATCCGCACTGGGCCCGCCTGGTGGGTCATGGTCCAATCTCCCTATTCCATCCATAGGGAAGGCCTGTGCCCCAGCAGTGGGGACATTAATAGACTGATGATGATGATGATGATACGAATCTAGAAACGCTCTAAAAAGTACCTACGAAACAAGGAAGTAACCGCGACCGCATTATTTAATAATTGATTCATTAAATTCACACAACTCATGTTAAGAAAAAAAATGTCATCTACCTCCAAAATTCATGGTTCACCTAATGAATATGATTGTAAGTTTTACTTACCCGTGAAAAGAAAAAGGGCTACCGGGATAAGATTCATTGTAGCACCCTGTTACACAACACGAGTTCACCATTTTAAAAAAATACACTTTATTTAGCAAATTTACAATATTTCAAATCAAATTGTCGTCAAGTGTCATTATTGTCATTGTCATCAAGTGAACAAATCACCATCTTACATGCAGTATTACCAGGCTCAACTAATTAAATACTACTTTTACTCTGTATTTAGATTTATTTTAAAAATATCAATGATTATTTTATTATTTATAGGAACTGTAGAAATGTTTAAATACGTTTCATAGTTTACGAATCGTTCGTATGGGTAATTAATCAGTAAATCACAAATAGAAAAGGATGACATTTTCTACCATTTCTACCAAACCCAATGATAAATTTAGCTGGCAAGACGTTAGAAAGGGACCCACTACCGTTGGGTGCTTTCTCACTCAGGACCGTTTTTACTAGCGACCGCTTATCAAGATAATAGCTATCCTATTACTAGAGATATAAATCTTACTTTAGATTAACTATTTTTTTTCGTGCACAGTCTAGGTATTATATAAAGTCTTTGTTCGTTCGTCCACAGTGTTGTTATGCAAAAAAATATAAAATATGGATTGGGGGCTTTTTCTCATAATGTCAAAAAAGGTATGCTATCGTGAATAGTACCAATATGTAGACAATTTCCTAATTTGAAAGACAGCTAAATTATCACACTTATGACGCGAATGTCGTTTGCTTTGGAATACGAGAGAAATTGCGTCGTTTAGTGGCACCACATCATTGAAAAGTTTTGGGCAAGCGTTAGCAATATGAAATGTGGTGATAGTTCACAAAATATGTTTGAAAATATTTATTTTGTTCGTTTGTTTTTAATATTCTCAGTATACCATACTCATCTGCAAACGTGGGACAAATATTATCGTCAATCAGTTCAATGAAAACTAAACAGCGCAACAAACTCTCTTATTAGTCTTCTCCACACAAAATATGTATTGGAGATAATAATCAACTTTGTTATAATTTAATATTCCCATTTTTTTTCCAAAACAACAAGTAAGAAGTGGTACGAAAATAAATAATTAGCAATCACTTTACCTGATTGATTATCTTTTTAATATTTTATTTTAATTAGTAACATAAAAAAACTGTGGAATTATTTTGCCAAAAAATCTCCCGATTTCTCCCGATTTACCCTATTTCTAAAATTTCACTTTTGCAACACTGGCTGTCTGTTAAAAACAAATACCTACTTTCTTGCTTGCTTTGAATTTAAATTCAAAATACTCATTTTTGTATCCACTACGACATGAAATTTTACTGTTCTTTGATCACTTTAGTTTAATTTTCATACAATGGCGTGTTGTGTGGTGGGTTGTAATTCTAACAAGGAAAACTCCAACACCGCACTTTATCCGTAAGTATAAAAATCATAGTTAAAGACAGAGTAATTAGCGATCTATTGCATTAATGTAATAACATAATAAAATATTTGTATTTTAATGTAAAAATCCTAGTATCTGTTTGAGTAAAAATGCACTGGAACCGAGAGTTAGGTTAAGTTGATGTTGTGACCATACTTCGTTCTGAGAGAAATTTCATCAGAAGTTGTGAGCTTCTGGGCCCAACTAGGGTTGCCTTGCCAGGTCGCCAAACTTAACAGCCGGATAGACCATTCAGTTTGCCGGAGATTTGGGTAAAAAGGCCGGACACCGCATTGCGTGCATTATTGAGGATTTTGTAATATCAGGTACGACAAAAAACTTTATGTAAAATCGTCCGACAGTCAACAACTCGCGGATATACTGTACTTCCAGGGCCCAAAAGTAAAAACTTCACAGTTTTGTTGGTTGTAATTTCTCATTTTTGTTGTTAAAAAGGTTTCTGGTAACCACATTATTAAAAAAAATGTCACACTTATGCACTGGTAGTTTTTTAGAAAAAAATGCGAGCGTACAGCGGCAGCGGCCGGCGAAGCGCCAGAAAAAAAATCTGTTAAAAAGACCTTTTCTACAAAAAAAAAAAACAAGTATCACCTTTTGGGCCCTGGAAGTACAGTTTTACCCAACTCGCTTGCGCTTGGCCACTCTCGGCGCTCACTCGTTTGCGAAATGTAATGAGCCTAACTATGTCCAGCTCTATCAGGACCCCTGACCACGCTAGGCCTAAAAAGTGCAGTTTTACCTATGTTTTATAAAGCTCTGTTTCCTTGATCCACATCTGAAACAGGACACCTGGGATCTGTCACTTGATGACAGACTGTCGCATGACATAAGTTTTTACTAATTCCGAGTATAACTACTTGCTAATAAATTAGATCTTATAATTTAATATAATGGCTTGAACAGTGTAATAAAAACTTATTCTACCTGCATATGATCTGAATTATCACAGTGTTACTATTATACTGGTTTCAACAGTGGCAAAATAACAAATTTGTTGGTACTAATGTAATATATGAATTATGTTCAATGAACACCGTGCCCGAGTGGTTTGTATGCCAGGTTTCATAGTGTCGCCGGCTCGAGAGGTCCTGGGTTCAAATCCCAGTGGGGGCAGATGTTCGTGTCATGAATACGAGCTTTAGTACTCCAGTCATGGATGTTTAATTTGTATTTCTATATAAATATCACAACGACACTGTCACTTATGCTAAAAAATCATTTTTTCAGGAGAAGCATTTAAAACTTTAACGTCCCAAAACATACAATATTTAAAGTTTTATTTTAATTTTTTTTAAGTGAATAGCTAAGCTGTATAAGCTTTTCATCATGTAAAAATCTCTAAATATTGTATGTTTTGGGATGTTAAAGTTTTAGACGCTTCTCCTGAAAAAAATTGTTTTTGCATAAGTGACAGTGTCGCACCGGGGGTGCGATATATATATGTACAGTATTCTATCCATTACACTAGTATCCCATAACACAAGCCCTACAGTGCTTACTTTGGGCTAGCTAATTGGTGTGAGTGTTTATGTTTATTCAAAAGATCTGAATTATGACAGTGTAACTATTATACTGGCTTCAACAGTGGCAAAATAACAAGTTGGTACTGATCTAACATAATTATTATGTGCACAGATATACACTGACTGACTGATAAAAAAATGCTTGCATAGTAAAAATTTTACGTACAGAAACATCTGTGAAAGTTTATTAATCTGTACTTTGAAGGAGATTTCAACACATGGATATTCTCAGTTTTATCTGCATGTATGTATGTATGTCTGCGATTATCTCAAAAACTACTAGTTTTTGGTATATAAGTGCAGATTTAACAGGGAAGCTTTTAGTGTTATATATTAGAAGTGCCACACAGTTTCTGCCGCGTAATCTGCATGCAAATAATACTGCATTAAATCATGTATTGTGTTGTCATTAAATGACAGCATCGAATTTAATAATAATAATAATAATATTCTTTATTGTAATACACCATACAAGAAAACACAAGTAAATTAAAAACCATGATAGATAGAACGTACACAATATAGGCGGCCTTATTGCTAGGCAGCAATCTCTTCCAGGCAACCCATAATAGAAAGATAAATAAATTTAATCATACTTAAAAGTAGACTTGCAAACGAATATTCGGTTACTATTCGGTATTCGGCATATTCGGCTGCTTTTATTACATTCAGCCGAATACCGAATATCTACATATTATTCGGCCGAATACAGAGTACTTAAAAAATATATTTTATCATAGAGAAATAATTGGTAAAATTAAAAATTATAATCAATTGATTACGTATATATTCATATTTTCATTTCTGTTATATAATCATTTAATTCTGTATTTCTGATTTCTGTATTTGACTTATTGTGGTAATCAAAATTTAGAAGGGTAAGGTTCTCATTTCTTTTATAATCATTTATTAAGTAGTCATTGGTACATAAAACAGGTACATTATTTAATAATTTTCTGTATTAAACAAGTTAACAGTTTTTAATTCATTCAGTCATGTCATGAATGGTTACATAATAGCAATTATTTAAAGTTTACGCGCTGTTTTTGGCCATATCTCAAAAGTTGGTTTTTTCATCATTCATCATCACGTCTGTACAAGTTTTTGGCGCTAAAATCCAGCCGAATACTTTTGCCTAATATTGGGCTATTCGGTCAGGGGCCTCGCCGAATATTCAGTATTTGGTATACTGCCGAATATACTATTCGTTGCAAGCCTACTTAAAAGTTAATTCACTTATTTCTTTCTTATGTTTTCAGTTTTCATGCACACCAATCATTAAAGAAAACACTTTTATATGGGTTCTGTATTCCTGACAAGGCAACCTTATAGTTTTGTCATGTCCGTCTGTCTGTCCGCCTCCGGTTTTTTATTTCACTGGTCACCTAAATACCTGTAAACCCTGCCAAACAACAATAATGATGTGAAATCAAACAGAACTCTTAGTAAAAGTTATTGATTTAACTGCTTAATTTAAACATATACAGAACATTTTAATAGAAACCCATCCAGTAGGTCCAGGCTTCAGGCAGGATTCAAACCTGCACCGTCAGCCTCCTGGGTTAAAGCCGGGACCAAGTTGTTTTTTTTTACTAGTAAAATTTTCCATTCAAAAAGTGTTTTGTTAACTAAATTGACCTCAGATTGCAGTCGTAAGAGATATTTAACTGTTTATGTATTAATAAAACCTATGCATTACCTCCATGGCTAAGTGGAGTGTATGGTTTCAAGGTGTCACCTGCTCAGAGTTCCCAGGTTCGAATCCCGGTGGGGGAAAATGTCAGTATGATGAATACGAGCATGTCATAATATTTAGCATAATACTCTGTATATCCATAATACGACACCTTAGTCTATTATCTTTTTATATATATAATTCTTCTGTGAGTGTGTATGTCACTGAACTTCTCTTAAACGACTGGACCGATTTTGATGAAATTTTTTGTGTGTGTTCAAGGGGATCTGAGAATGGTTTAGATTCACAAAGACGTGTAGACAGGACAACGTCTGTCGGGTCCGCTAGTGGATATATAAAGTGTTATTATGGATATATTCTATCTGTTACCCTAGCATTAATGTGTGGTGCGAGGATGCGTTGCTTTATCTTCTGTTTACATTTCTTCATCGCAAATTAACATGAGCATTGCAGTGCTTACTTTGGGACTAGGCTAATAAGTGTGTGTCGGAATATATTTATTAGTGTCCGACCGAAAGTTCGGTTTCGGTTTCAGTTTCGGCCGAGTTTCGGCCAAAAATTAAGTTTCGGCGGCAATTTCGGTTTAGGTCAAAATTGGCCGAAACTTTTGCCGAAACCGAAACTGATTTCGAAAGATGTCGTGCACGCTCGCCTTACCTCGTTTCTCGCACAGCAGTCCATATCCTTTATTGAGTAGTGCAGTTTCCTATATTGAGATAAAAGAGATTGATGATTCTTCTAAGTACAAATACAAACCGAAGTATTAATTAATAAGATTTCAATATACCAATGAGTATTTAATGAAACAGTAACAATTTGTGAATTGATTTATTGATAACTGATAAAAGTTTAGCTATGAGAACTTAATTTGAAAAAATAATAAGATTTTATTATTATATTATCTTATTTTTTTTTTATATTATCTATCTTCTATACTATAATAAATCTGTAGAGAGGTCAATTCTGTACATGAAATATATTTTCAAAATAACTATCAGGGGGTGTTTAGTGATCGATACTGATGCCAAAAATGCAATCAGTAAAATTTTTGTCTGTCTGTCTGTCTGTGTGTATGTTCCTTATAGAAACAAAAACTACTCGACGGATTTTAACGAAACTTGGTACAATTATTCTTCATACTCCTGGGCAGGTTATAGTATACTTTTCATCACGCTACAATCAATAGTAGCAGAGTAGAGAAGGGAAATGTTGGGAAAACGGGAGAAGTTACTCCATTTTTTAAGCTTCCGTCGCGTGTGCAGCCTTAATGGTTAAAGTTACATAGAAATCATGTATGACGGAAATATTCTACATAAAATTGTCTAAAAAATATCCCGCAACAGCATATGTCTATCTTTTATGGTTGACTCACAATAACACGTGTAATTATATAAATAAAGTCATTGTTTATAGCACAAGCCTGAGAACAAAAAGTATAGTTTACACTACAGCTCTACACCGAATCGAAGCGAGGGCGGGCCACTAGTATTTAATAAAATGATTACCTACAGCAAAATTAATATAGTGTGTTTCCATTTCATGCCTTAATTAATGCTGAATAATGGGTGAAATGCACCAAATTTCAGTATTATAAGTGAGTTTCGCCACGGCCGAATATTCGGTTTCGGTTTCGGCCGGAAAACCAGTTTCGGTCGGACTCTAATATTTATCATTATTATTAGGTTTCCTCTTGAATACGAGTTGTGTGCCCTATGGGCACGCTACTGCGTGGGCGCTGACTGGTGGCCCGACAGCAACGATCGAGTCTGCTACAAACACTTCGACAATCCACCGCCCACTCTGAGCGACCTGCCTACAAACAACACTCCCGGATTGAAACCTGTGAGTAGTGACTTATGGTCGGTACACACGTAATAGAATAGAATAGAAATAAATTTATTAGCCTTAAACACAGATTTACATAAATAAAACAAGACAAAATAGGCCAACTAGGTCCCTGCCTCAGCTTGATACTACAGCAACACCAGGGCTGCTGCAGCGCTGATAATTCTGGCAGGGCCTATGGTTGATGACACAGATAAACAAATAAAACAATAATAATACACTAAAAAAAAAATGGAATGGCTGTATAATTTTATAATCTTTGCCTTAAAACAATGCAAAGATTTAGTAATAAAAAATCTGTGGGAGAACAGAGTACAAACTGAACCTCCAAAAAAATATATAAAAACACTAACCTTTAACTATAAACACAATAAACACGTAACGATATATCGTAGCTATTTCAGACTGTGCAGATAAATCGAACGTTCCTAGTGACTCCACACGCCTTCGATATCGACGTCGATTGTCTGTTCGGTCTGTTCTCCGCAGAAGCTCACGCGAGCAACATGTCATCCACGGTGGAAGATTATGACGCACTTGCGATATTAGGCCTAGATAAGTGTTTAAGGCCGTATACAGAAAGAAAGCCGAAAGCCGATCGGCGCTTATCGGCGCCTATTGGCGCTGATCCTTTTTCTATGGACCGGCGCCGACACGCGCTGGTCCGAATAATAAATAATTTGTATTTGAATTATTATCCTTAGATTAAATCAATCTAAGTTATAATCTTTTTATAAATCTAATAACTTTATCTTTTATTAACTAAGCGCTAAAATTATTTGTTTCGTACTTACCGAATGGTGACAACAAGTCTTTCTTCTGGAAGGATTGGTTGTTTATGCCAATTGCCCCAATTTTTCATCAAACGGTTTTTCACTAAATCCTAAATGTAATAAAATGTTTCTTGAATCATTCTTGTATATCTATAAAATCTTTGTTCATCAAATTTAAATTTTTTTACATATAAATGATGGTATTCTCCGAAACGTTTCCTTTCTCTATTTATAGGATGTATAGCTGTTTTTCGCATTTTTAAATAAACATTTTCTAACAAAACCAAATCATCGTCCGATGAGTCCGACATTTTGCTTGATCTGCTTTAATCGGCTTCCTTTATGTAGGAATTGGCGCCGATAAGCGCCGAACGGCTTTCGGCTTTCTTTCTGTATACGGCCTAAAGAAAAAAAAGGAGCGGAGTGTGTGGTGCAGACTGGCTTCACTCTATAGCTCTCTATGAAATCTTGCATTAGTTCATGGTGTCCACTAGTGATGTAACGAATGTCATCTTTTGAACATTCGCGAACGCGAATGCGGATGCGAATGTCTGGTACCGACATTCGCGAATGCGAATGCGAATATTTAGTTTTTTTTTAAATTGGCGCCAATTGTGTATGGCATGGTGGCAGTCTCGTTCGAATTGCCGTGTTGATATGAACTCATCCGACTGAAGTGTCATTCCGCTCGCACCGGTCTTTCCGTAAACAAAACAAGTGAATTTTGAGGTTAGTGATTGTGAGTAAGGTAATAGTGATTTATTAACATGAGTAAATCGAATTCTAGTGAAACATGGACTTATTTCACACTTTGCGATGCTGAACGAGCTAAATGCAAACTGTGTAACAATGAATATTCAAGGAAAGGCAGAACTACAACTTCTTCAAATGGTTTTTTTCTAATATTCATATTGGCAAAACATTCGCAGAGATTTTGCGAATGCGAATATTCGTTACATCACTAGTGTCCACCTCTTTCTTCTTCAGACATGTTGCGATATAAGAGCGATCCGCACGTGCGCACACTTGCGAGCCTACAGCCGAACTGAGCGATCGCCATCCACACGCGACGATAAAACTGTGCAAACGCAATCGACAACGATTTATCTAATAAAAATTGCAACTGCCACCGACGAACGATAATCGACAACGATTTGTCATACACACGCTCGATAAATCTGCGCAAGTCGATTTGCACAGTTTAATCGTTACGATAAATCGTTACATGTGTAGCAGGCATTAGGCTGCGTTTCCACCAGAGATGTGCGATGGAAATGTGTCGTGCGAGGATGTCTAGCTGTGCTGTGAAAATGTGTGGGGATTTCCACCAAAGCTGTGCGATGAAAATGTGCCTACGAGGATGTGTAGCGGAGCTGTGAAAATGCGCATTAATGTGTGGTGCGAGGATGCGTTGCTTTATCGTCTGCTTCCATTTCTTCATCGCAAATTGTTAAATATAAAAGTGTCTTCTTTTTACAAGCTTTTATTTCACTTGCTATGTATGTTTGTTCGGGTCAAATCTTACAACTCAATTTTAAAGCACTTGCCCTCAACCGATTAAGCTGAAATTTGGTATGCTCGTTCAGTTCGGATGACAATGCATGCTTAACAGTGTGACGTCATTCTAAATCCAATATGGCGGCATACCCAAAATGGCGGACCAATCATTTTTAATGCATTCCTACAATATGGGTATCAAATTAAAGGGCTTGCTGAGAGTAACTCGAAAAAAAAGTGACGTCACTCTCAATCCAATATGGCGGACTTCTAAAATTTGAAAATCTATTTAGAAACAAACTCTAACTAAATTTTCTTTTTTTCTTTTTAGCGCATTTGAATAAAAGCTTGTTTTTAAAAAGGTTTTTGTACCTTAATTTTATTCCAATTATCCATATCTATTTTGTGCGCTTCTACTTCCAACAAACTCCGTGTATGGACTGGCTGGTACAGTATGCGCAAACCTCGCAACATATGCTTCTCAACACACACCCCTCGTACACATCCCTCGCTTGTTTTGTATGCGCAAAAATCTAGCTCCGCTGAGCCGTTTCCACCAGAGCTGTGCTGACCGAGGCGAGGTAAATGAAGCGATTCTATTGGTTCTTTACAATCACATCCCTCGCTATGCATCCTCGCACATCACTGGTGGAAACGCAGCCTTAAACACAGAAAGATTTTAGAAGGGCCTTGTGGGCGAGACAGGCGCGCCACAGTTATGTGTGAGCAAATGTTCATAACTTTACCAAAACTTGGTTCTGATTGCGTCGTTGCTCGCGGGTGTAAGCGCTGATTGGTTCAATTGTTTGATTTCGCGTCGTTTGATTGGCTATTATCTATTACATGGAAGTGTAGTGGGGGCGAGCGGGCGACATCGGTTCCCGTACAAACGGTCTATGATCACCCTTCTAACATCTTTTGATTTCTGAGTTCTGTGGACTTAAACATTAGGTTAATCTCTTTAATATATTCTACCTATAAAATATTCATAGGAATAAATTTCTGTGCCCAAACCCGGTTCATGTATGAGCATTATCCTATGTAACACCTATCACTACATGAAGGAGCAATAAATTATAATAATAGTCAGAAAAAAATATTAAATGTCACAGGAATATATAAATTACAATAGAATAGAAAACTATTTATTTTGTAAGTAGGTATGTATATAAAAATATACAAAAACCAACTACACAAGGAAAAATAAAAAAAAGCGAGTGTGCTTAAGACTACACGACTGAAGTGAAACTTCTTTAGCTGCATCTGTATGTATAGATATATATACATACTAGCTGACCCAGCGAACTTCGTACCGCCAAAAAAAAATAGGGGTTATCCAGCGGACAAAATTGTGAATCTAAACCATTCTCAGATCCCCTTGAACACACACAAAAAATTTCATCAAAATCGGTCCAGTCGTTTAAGAGAAGTTCAGTGACATACACACTCACAGAAGAATTATATATATAAAGATGTGTGTGTACAATATATACATGTATGTACATATACATATTTCATTTACTAGCTATAAGAGAAAAAGCAAAATGTGCGCGCGCACTGCTTTCTCTTGCTTATATCCCCCACTCGACCCCAGTTCGCCCCGCCCGAACACACTTTTCGTAACACGTAACGCATTCGCCAGCTTACCCCCCAAGTCAGGCGTGAGTAAAGAAGTTTCACTTTTAAAACAAAATGATTTTTTTTCTACCATTTTGTCGGCATCATCATCATCATCATCAGCCTATTAATGTCCCCACTGCTGGAGCACAGGCCTTCCCTATGGATGGAATAGGGAGATTGGGCCATGACCCACCACGCGGGCCCAGTGCGGGTTGGTGGGTCTAACGACTGCAGATGCAGCCGGGACCAACGGCTTAACGTGCCTTCCGAAGCACCGAGGAGCTCGAGATAGTAAATTTTCGGTCACCCATCCAATGACCGACCACTGCGAAAGTTGCTTAACTTCAACGATCGCAGCCGAACGCGCTAGCCACCTGCGCCATCGAGCTCCTCCATGATTGATATACATATCTTTAAAAATTTACAGTTCTCTCGTGCTAACAGTCTCCAAGCAATACCGGGGACTAAAGTTGAAAATTACCGAAAGATTCGGTAAGAAACGAAAGTTTCTAGGTAACTTACCGGTAAGTTTCGTGAAACTTACCAAAGGACATTGCTCGTTCTCAATACATTGAATGCCCTATAACCCAGCAATGAGAAAATGCTAGTTGTGTTCGGAATCATTCATAAACTCTAATTAGGCATTTGTTGAGATACGGACAACTTGAGGAACCATGGCCTACTACAGAATGTATTAGATTTTGAGGTTATAATTATTATACTTAATCGTTAAAGATGTACACTTTATATATTCTGAATAGATTTAGTGTTTACCTCTATGTAAGCACTTAAATAATATGCATTAAATGAACATAAAATGCAATTAATAATCAAAATAATAAATGCTTATGTTCATATTGATTTATGAGTGTTGGTAGTTGGCACCTATGATACCTGTTGTAATAATAGATTTCTTTTCAAATGAAATGTTCAAAGTTAACTCTTTCTATATTTTACTATCGGTAATGAGGTATGTAGCTGGTTATCATTATGATGTGGGATGGGAGTATAGACTATCTTCACATAATTTCAGAAATAATCTTTTTATCTTTTTATAAATACTAGTGACAAGTACGATTAACTAAGGTACCTAGTTCTATTCTTATGTTGATAAATATTTATGGTCGCCTATATTGCAT
This sequence comes from Chilo suppressalis, assembly GCA_902850365.2. Classification (NCBI taxonomy): domain Eukaryota; kingdom Metazoa; phylum Arthropoda; class Insecta; order Lepidoptera; family Crambidae; genus Chilo; species Chilo suppressalis. The sequence goes on from OU963921.1 coordinate 10,600,473, forward strand.
TTATTAAGGTAAACAATCTTGGCACAACTTTTTAACAAAATCACCCATTTAAAAATAAAATAATAACGAAGCCAATAAACTATTAAAATAAATCGTTACTATAGACTGAAACCTATTGAATACAGTTATCAGTTGATTTTTAATGCTGTATTTTCAATAAAAAGGAGTGCCGAGATTGATTACCAAATGGGACAAGTTGGGATGAACAGACTGTAGTATCTATAGTCCATTCACTTTGGCGTGAGACAAAATGTAAACAAACCATAAAATGGATACTTTTTAAGGTCACGTTTGACAAAAGCAAAGATTAAATATTATTTACATATGAAATGCAGCGAAAATTTAAGTTAATTATTTTAAAACCTGTTACATACATATGAATAATAAAATAAAATATTTTACATTACATTCAACGTACATTCACATCATAAATTCGTATATTTTTAATTTGCTGGTAAAAGTATTTTAACAACATAAGTTGACATGGAAAAAGACCTAAAAACACAATCATTCCCAAACCTAAGACGTATTATAATACGATAAAATTTAAGAGTAGACATGATACAAGTATTTTACGTTGCAGTGTTGTGTTTTGTAATCGGTTGGTTTATGTCAGCCATCTTTACTCTCCCGATCAACCTGTTGACGCGAGTGTGCTTAATCAATCTTATTTGTTAAATTCTTGTTATTTCCTTATTTTATTTGTTGAGTTTGTTGTTATTTTATTTACTGTTAAGTTTAAAGTTGTTTGTGATTGTTTTCTTGTTAAATTGACGTTTTCGCAGCTATAGTTATGAGTGGTGAACCGGGACCAAGCAGCTCTTGTACATTTTCTTCGCCGAAGAAAAAGCGTACAAAGAGTGGACCATTGCGCTCCAACGAAAAGGAGCTCGTGATAAATGTTTTTAAACATGTTGAAGAAACCTGGCCAAAAGATTCCTATCCATATAAAAGTGATATAATCAATAAATCCGCCGAAATACTGGAAATATCACGAGCTACTGTTTACCGGTTGGTGAAGGAAAAGAAAAGTACTGGCCGTATCTCATCACCTCCGCCTCCGCCATTTAAAGTATCTTTGTTGGATACATTGGACGATATGGATAAAGCTGCGATACGCCGCAAAGTCCACACATTTTTTTTAATAAGGAGATGCCCACCGTGGACAAAGTATTGCATGCTGAGAATACAGATGAAACTTTGCCCAACTTTAAGAGGACCTCTTTTTTCAAGTTGATGAAATCTTTACAATTTAAATATCCGAAAGAGTGGGCTTATTGAAAGAGATGACATTGTTTTATGGCGCGTCAAATATTTAAATAATATTCTAAGTCTCAGGAGCGAAGGTAGCTATTTATTACACTGAAGAAACTTGGATAAATGAAGGTTAGTAAAATACAATATTAAACTACTTTATCCTGTGAGAAATTTACTTCTGAATGAAATTATATTTCATTTTGTATTCATAAACTGATAAACTAAATTCATATTTTTTATTGTTTATCATCACAGCACTAAAATATATTAATTTCTATGCACATAATTTTATTATAATCTTCTTATAAATATTGAATGATACTTATTATTTTCATACCATGTCTTTATCCTGTGAAAATGTTACTCAAATATGTTGTGTCATGTTACCAATTGTATTAAATTATTATTGTTTTTATTTTTCATAAGTTGTTAATGAACTTATATTTGTTACAGGACACACTATGAACAAAATTTGGCAAGATCATACAATTAAAACTGTGAAAGAAGCTCATCGAGAGGGATTGTCAATAGGATTGAAAAACCCAAGTGGAAAAGGGAAGCATCTGATTGTATTGTACATATGGGCACAAGTCAAGGGATATGTTGGTAAAAATAGTAAAACATTTAAGATGACTGAAATTAAAAATTAGCCGATGCCTTACAATCAATCACAGCTGAATCGTGGAAACGTTGCATTGACCATGTCATTAAAGAAGAGCAGAAAATGCTGAAATTGAATGGTATTGTTGATGATGTTGTGGATAAATTTATTATTAAAGTTGGTGGCAGTGCATCCAGTGAGTTGTCAGACAGTGAATAAATATTATTTGCAAAGTATTATGCTGGTTTCATTTGAAATACACATTCTTTTATTATATTTATCATCAAGACAGAATTCATTATAATTTTAATATAGGTTACATAAATTATACCTAATCACATCGACTAGTAGGTACTTTCTGACATTATAAAAGTTTTAGAACCTCAGATTCTTTGTTTACATTTTGTCTCAAGCCAAAGTGAATAGACTATAGTAACAGAACTTTTATTTTTTTAAACATATTGTCCGTTTACTATGATTAATTGCTAATAAATTAAAAAAATAACTAGCAAACCAGTGAACCAAATGTTCACCAAAACCTGATTAGAAAAAAAAATGTATTTAATTAATTGAGAACCTCGGAGATTTTGTGTGGTTTCGTTTGAAATTCGTGATTTCTCGAAAACCGGAAGTGCTACGTTACTCAAATCCGGTTTGTAGTCTTATCAGACTATTCTTAACTTATAACTTAAATATTCTCTTTATCTATCTCTTACGGTTTGGCCGCTGAAACAGCACCACAGACAGACGGACGGACGGACGGACTTGTCTAATAGATAAGAGATAGTGAAGGACATTCTTTTGGGCATGCTAGGGCCGATTTCGTTGATATCCTTAGGTAATTTAAGTAACTTTCAAAAATGATGATTTTACTTACAAATGCGCAACAGCAGTTTATTTTAAACGCTTTTGTCTTCTTTATAATAAACTTCTACCGAATTTTAGCGACCATACTCTCTCAGCTAAAAAATGGTGGTGAAACCATTGTTTGGCTTTGTTTGTAATTGTAGATTTGTGCAATGAGGGCTATCGCGTATGAATCCGCCGCTAGAGGCGCTAGTGTAGCGTGAGGTCTCCGAAATGTCAAATGTTATTGCTTGTTGGTTGACTACGCGGGTTTATTTCTAATTAAAATAATGTTGTGAATAATTGGTAACAATTCGGCTTAATTATGGCAAATATGAGTTATGTGACAATGAATGTCAGTTATTAAAAATTTGAGCTTAGAAAAATGATTATGTTCCCATTTTTTCCGAATAAAACTGAACTGGGCGTCACTGTGGCATGGCCTATTATGTTTAGGATATGGTTCTTTTGTGTTAAAATACGATCTAAATGTAACCTTTGATTTCATGTTCGTATTAATAAACTTTAAAAGTTACAATTTAGGACCTCACTCAACAGTGGCGCCACCTGGTGAGACAGAAAACGGTAGCCCTCATTTGTATGCATTTGTTTTCATATGAAGTTTGTTTATTAGTTACATAGAAATAAGTATGTTTCTGAGTGGTCTTATAATTTTTTAAGTGCAGGGTATACGATTTTGATTGTTAGTTTAAGAAAAAAATTTTAAAATAGGGCTTGTTTACCGGTTAATTTTCAAACCTAAATCAGTGTCAAGTACATTAGGAGCGTTTTATTTAGGTTTGGCTCTACCTTAACCTTAAAAAAAAACGGTTTTCCTAAAAAGTGAAATCAAATAGGTTTTGTGAATCAATTTAGCGGTTTTTAAAGGGTTTGATTTCGCTCTTACTGACGGCTGAAATAAATAAATAACTATAAAATGAATAACTTGACACTAGCCGCTAGCAAACGTGTCAATAAATGCATCAATCTCTGAGCATTAACAAGTTGTGACTTGATTAGTTCAAACAAAACAAACTTCAAGCGATGCCGACGCGTGCACGTGTCGCTCTGGATTAAACCGGTTTATTAAGGTTTTAGATACCGTTTTCATTTCGGACGCGCTCCAAACGAAACCTTTACTAAAAACCGGTATTAACCTTTATTTACCGGTATTTTAGAAACCGGTTTCAAGCCCTGTTTTTTGAAACTTCTAAAATTGGAAACTTTCGCGAAACTTACCATCGAAAAGGAAACTTTCGAGGTATTTTCAACCCTAAGGGGGACGGACAGACAGACTGACATGACGAAGCTATAAGGACTAGGGAACATGAAAAAGCAAGTCCATCGTGGATTTAGTTCATTAATTAGTTACTTAAAGTTGACATTGTGCGTTACCTACAATGCGAAGAGATGGCGCTGCCGTGCAGCTTAAGAAAGGCTAGAAAGAATTCGACACGGCCATCAGGGCCGCGGCATCAGCATAATGGTCAGTGCATTCGCTTGGATAGCGAAGGGTGCGGGTTCGAGTTCCGTCTGCTGCCTGGCCCGCGTGGATTTTTTTCTAGTAATTTACTTCCTTTAGATATAAACTTAAAGCAGTTAAATACTTAAAAAATAAAAAAAAATAACTATGTACTTAAAGTTAGTTTTTTGTAATTCCAATAGAAGTCTTTTATATTTAATTTTAAATGATATGACGACCTCCGTGGCCGAGTGGTTTATACGCCGGGTTTCATGGTGTCGCCGTCTCGAGAGAATCCCGGGTTCGAATCCCGGTGGGGGCAGATGTTTGTGTGATGAATACGACCATTTGTACTCCAGTCATAGATGTTTAATATGTGTTTCTATATAAATAATGTAAAATATATTGTATTCTATCCGTTACCTTAGTATCCCATAACACAAGCCTTACAGTGCTTACTTTGGGGCTAGGCTAATTGGTGTTGGAAATATTTATTTATTTATTATTTTATTATTTATATACTTATCTATGTATGAATTTATCTCATTTTTTTGTACAGATATGGCCGCTTATGGGTTCTAATACATCCAAGGAGGATGAGAGCGAGATGGCTCGCCTCGCAACCTACATGATGCACAACAAATATGATTTTGAAACATTTAAGGTAAGAATTTTAATACTTCATAATTTCTTTATGGATATTTATATCATCGTCGGGCATCGTATATATAGAGTAGCGATGTTACGGTCTTTAATTTTCACAAACCGGATTTGATCAGTTAGCAATACATGCAAATCGGTTTTCGAACCGAACCGCCAAATTTTCAGTAAACCGCGATTTGAACCGGTTTGAACCGTTTGACGAGTTGACGAATGAAACTTATGAAACAACAGGTGTTATTTTTTTTTATTCTACATAATTTGTTGATATTACAACGTGCAAATATTTAAAGGTAATTGAAAAATCAGAATTAACAATGTCAAAATAAAAAAATATCAATTAAAACAGATATCTATGTAATACCGTGTTTAAAAAAATACTAAAAAATATATATAAGCTATTTAGGAATAATATTTGGTCTACTTTTTTAGAAGCTAGGCGATTACGTCGCATATTACATAATAATGAAAACAAAACTAAAAAACCGTCAAATCAGTCAAATCTACCAGAGTCCGTTTCACTTCGGTTCGGTCGGTAAGTCGGTTATGGCTGTTGCGCTAAACGTATCCGCTGCTTGTAAGTCGGTGTGTATTGGTCGCTCAATTTTGTTCGGTCGGTAAAGAACGTCAGGAGCCGCGCGCGATTTGTGGATGGCGGCATAAACAAGAATTGACATGCGCGCAGCGCATTGCAAACGAATGCCACCATAAACCGGTTTACGAAGACGTTAACCGATGCAACTTGGTCTATGCTCAAACCGGTTTGAACCGGTTTGAAAAGTCGAGTCGTTACATCTCTAATATAGAGTGTTAGCCTCCGAATTTTACTTGCGCGATTTAGGCATGCATACGTATTGATTGCAGCGCCGGTAGCGCCATCTCTTGAGGAGGCGAGTGACAATTTCCAGACATATTGATTATATGTGGGGCATGTAGATGTCGCCGCCACAATAGTATTTTCGAAGCTGTTACCTCTAAAAATGTAGTAGCGCGCAAAACACTGGAAAAATATATAGTATGTGGTTAAAATATTTACTTTATTTCTGAAATGAATATATTTAGCTGCTCTATGCCTTAATATTATAATTTTTATTTTTAAGAAAGCTTTTACTGGCAAAAATCTGCTTTAAGCAAAATAAACTACTATATTATTTTTTAGTATTTGATCCCCGATACTATATTATACAGGGCGTCCCACGGCTACCTCACACGGAGGGAAAGTATATTAAATATTAAAGATAGGATATTTTACTGGAAGAAGACATCATTTCATTTTTGATAATAACTAGAACTGCATTCACAGATTTTTTAAAAATCGACTGCTACAACTCGTGAAATTTCGAAAAAAAATACGACATATTTTATGATAACCATCGAAAGGGTTTATCATAAAGATTATTTTTTACTAATTAACATAGCATTTTAAACGAAAGGAATGTCTTATTACGTGATAAAAAGAATAAAGTGATATACAAACTGTAGTACGTATGCATTTCTTTTTGAACTCAGTTACAATGCGATTGGCTGAAATTTGTAAAAATAATAATTCGAAAATAGAACACATACATTTTCAAGCGTCTGTACCCCTAGCACGAACCATTATCGAATTCGAATAGTTTGCGAGTGTGAAATGTCTATGTCAAATTTTGTATGGAAACTTATACAACAGCACCACAAAGTACGTAACGAGAACTAAAAATCAGTAAGTACATATTTGTCAATGACATTTCGCACTCGAAAACTATTCGAATTCGATATTGGTTCGTGCTAAGGGTACTGTTCTATTTTTGTGTTTTTCATTTTAGTTAAAAACCGGGTTCTCTTAATACATTTTTACATAGGGAATCTAAATACGGAAAGATATCTAGAAATAATTAATATTTTAAGAGGTGAGATCAATAATCTTCCTGATGCAAATCGACGAAATCTCATTTTCCAGCAAAATGGGTCTCATAACAGTAGGAGAACAGCTAAGTTTCTTAAAGAACACTTTCCTTCCTGGATCGGTTCTTATGGACAAATGAGATGGCCAGCGAGATCCCCAGATCTAACCCCACTGGACTTTTTTGTGTGGTTATGTAATAGATGTAGTATACAAGAACCGGTAAGACAGTGTACAGGAATTACAAAATAACTCAGACGTATTATTAGAAACATTCACCAAGCAAAGATAATGAAATCGACAGGCAGAGAAAACATTAATAGAGTGATAATTTGCATACAACAAATCGGGTCACATTTTGAACATGTGATACATTTCGTTGTTTATTACTTTTTGTTGAATATTTTTAATAAAATGTGTAATTTTATGAGTTTTCTTTCATTTAAAATGCTTTGTTATTTAGCAAAAAATATTTTTTATGATTACCTCTTTCGATAGTTATCATAAAACATCTAGTGTTTTTTTTTTCGAAATTTCACGAGTTTGATTCCCCGTTTTAGCTGGCGATTTTAAAAAAATCTGTGAATGCAGTTCTAGTTATAATTAAAAATAAAATTATGTCTTCTTTCGGTAAAATATCCTATCTTCAATATTTATTATACTTTCCCTCCGTGTGAGGTACCCGTGGGACGACCTGTATAGTAGGGTTGGCAACTGCGGGGTCCCCGTGATACCCCGGGAGACCCCTGCCTATAATAATATATAAAGGCAATATTAACGAATGACACATTATGTCGCAAGAATTACCCAAGTTAAGTGATAAGTGCAGTTTCGGGCACTGGAAATTCCGAATAAAATTACTTTTAGAAGAAAAAGGTTTGTCACATGTATTGGATTATACTCAAGATGAGGTGAAATTTGAAGACAGGACGAGTGATGCCAAGGCGAGGTCAATCATTGTGCAATGCCTAAATGACAAACATATAGAAATTGTGAAGGAATGCAATAGTGCGGTAAAAATGCTTGTAAAATTGGAAGCCATCTTTGAAAGGAAAAGCATATTCAACAAGCTCAGATTGAAAAGGCAATTAATTATGTTAAAATGCACTTCTACAGAAAACCTACAAGATTATTTCATGAAATTTGACTCATTAGTGGGTGAGTTAGCTGCCATCGGTTGCAAGGTGGATGAAATCGACCAAGTTTGTTATTTGCTATCGTCAATGCCATCAAACTATGATAATGTCATAACCTCCATTGAAACAATGACCACAGAAAAATCAATAAATATAGAATTTGTTAAAGCAAGATTGTTAGATGCTGAAATAAAGTGTACTCAGGAAAATTCAAATGAAGAGGCATTTATAATTTGTTATGGATGTGGAAGAAAAGGACACAGGATTAAGGACTGTAAAGATAAAAAGAAGGACATGAATACTTATAATAATAGAAATAGAGGAAATACTTCTACAAGAGGTTACCGAGGAGGTTCCAGAGGAAGATACAGTTCAAGGAGAGGTCGAGATGAAAAATGTGATATAGCATTCTTTGCAGCATTTAATGTTAGTTATAACCATGAAGTAAGTAGTGACTGTGTTCAGTTCATAGTAGACTCGGGTGCAACAGAGAATTTAATAATGTCACAATATGAACAAAACATGACCGATATTGTTACTTTAGATAAAGAGGTAAGAATATTTATTGCAAATGGTCAATATTTAACTGCACAAAAGCGAGGTAAATTAAAATTAAATTATAATAATATTTCAGTAAATATTGAAGGATTGATTGTCCCTAAGTTGTCACACAATTTATTATCTGTTACAAAATTATTACAAAAGGGTTTTTATGTAAAATTTTCTAAAAATAATGTATGTATAACTAAACAAAAACAGGTAATCTTTGGTAAATTATCAGGCAGACTATATGTAATTAATATGCAATTTAAAAATGAAAACTGTTTATTAATGAAAGATTTATGGCACAGAAGGTTAGGTCATGCAAACAGGAAACAGCTAAGGATTATGAAACTACCATGCAGTGAGGCACCGTGTGAACCATGTATGCAGGGAAAATCAACTAGATTGCCTTTCTACTCTACCCCAAAGCCACGTTCCCGTTATATAGGTGAGTTAATTCATACAGACATTTCAGGGCCAGTGTCTACTCCAACAATTAATGGTGAAATTTATTGTCTCTCTATAATTGATGATCACACACATTTTTGCGAAGTTCATTTACTAAAAAGAAAAAGTGAAGCTACAGATAAATTGATAGAATATATAAATAAAATAAAGACACAAACAGGTAACAGAGTAAGAAAAATTAGAAGTTATAACCGACGACCTCGGTGGCCGAGTGGTTTGTACGCCGGGTTTCATGGTGTCGCCGACTCGAGAGGTCCCGGGTTCAAATCCCGGTGGGGGCAGATGTTTGTGTGATGAATACGAGCATTTGCACTCTAGTCATGGATGTTTAATATGTATTTTCTATATAAATATACTTATATATGTACAGTATATGTATTCTATCCGTTACCCTAGCATCCCATAACACAAGCCTTACAGTGCTTACTTTGGGGCTAGGCTAATTGGTGTGAGTGTTGGAAATATTTATTATTATTATTTATTATTTATTATAATGGTGGAGAATTTAAAAATGGGAAATTTCAAAATTTTTGTCAACAAAAGGGGATTATTCTGCAGTACACAATACCCTATAGTCCACAGTCAAATGGTGTCGCAGAAAGAATGAATAGAACTATATACAACAGGGCTAGGACTTTATTACTTGAGACAGGTTTGCCAAAATCATTATGCGGTGAAGCAGTAAGATGTTCAGTGTATCAAATAAATAGGTGTCCGTCATCAGCAATAAATTTTAGAACACCTGCGGAGAAAATGTTTGGAAGTTTAGATTTATCAAAATTGAGAGTATTTGGATCTAAAGTTTGGGTGCACATTTTACCTAAACAGGACAAACTTCAACAAAGAGGAAAAACAATGAGATTTGTAGGATATTCAATAAATGGATATCGTGTATGGGATCCAGAAACTGATGAGATCACAGTGTCAAGAGATGTTAGATTTGACGAGTCACAAATAAAATATGAAGAAAAGAAAGAAGATGAAGATCAAAGAGAATATGGACGCTATGAAGATGAAAAAGAAGATACAAAGAAGAACATAGAAGATGAATTTAGAAGTCAGAAATTAAATCAAAATGATAAACATAGTAGTAGACATCAAGATGAAGATAAATCCGATAAAGAAGATACAGAAGGAGCAAGAAGATGACAGATATTCAGTAGAAAATGATCAGGAAAGTGAAGAAGAAGGGAATGAAGAAGGAACAGAAGAATATCAAACAAGGTTTGGAAGAAAAACGAAAAGACCAAATATTTATGAAGATTATGACATGTATACAGCTTATTGTTTTCTATCAGGTGATCCTCTAAATTATGAAGAAGCTATAAAAGACAATGAATGGGAAAAGGCAATACAAAAGGAAATAGATTCACAGAAAAAGTTAGAAACATGGGGAAGAATCTACTTTACCAAAAGGAATTAAAGCGATAGATACTAAATGGATATTCAGAACTAAGCAAGATGGAACGAAGAAAGCGAGACTGGTAGCCAAAGGCTTTCAACAAATTAGTTCTCATAATAATTATGCGCCAGTAGCAAAACTATCAACAATTAGACTTATGTTGAGTATTGCTGTCCAAGAAGATATGTCATTGAAACAATTGGATGTACCAACTGCGTTCCTCAATGGAATTCTAGATGAAGATGTTTATATAAAATGTCCAAAAGGATTGAAAATAGGAGAAAGAAAAGTATTGAAACTAAAGAAAGCTTTATATGGATTAAAAGAAGCACCTAAATGTTGGAATGGAAGATTTCATCAATTTATTACAGGAAAAGGATATGTACAATCTAAATATGACTACTGCTTATATAGAAAAGGAAAAACATGGATATTGCTTTACGTTGATGATATTTTGTTACTTGGTAATGGAGATAATATAGTAAGGGAATTAGAAAAAGAATTTAAGGTTAAAAATTTAGGAGAAGTGAAAAACTATCTAGGGTTAGAAATTACAAGAATAAAAAATAGGTTAGAAATAAAACAGACAGAAATGATATATAAACTACTTGAGAAATTTAACATGCAAGAGTGCAAGACAAGTAAAACCCCAATGGAAGTAAATTATAATATAAATATTACCTCTGATGCAGATGTGATTAATGTTCCATTTAAAGAACTCATAGGTTCATTGCTATACATATCTACAAATAGTCGCCCAGACATTACTTATGCAGTGTCATACTTAAGTAGGTACTTGGACAGACCTACACAGGATGCTTGGAAAGCAGGCAAAAGAATATTACGCTATTTGAAAGGAACATTGGAAAAGGGGCTGCTCTATACAAAAACAGAAGATTCATCAAAACTTCAAGCATACTCGGATGCTGATTGGGCTGCAGACAAAACAGACCGCAAGAGTACCAGCGGATGTGTTATCTATCATGGTGACAATCCAGTTTCTTGGTTCTCAAGAAAACAAACATGTACAGCTTTATCAACTGCTGAAGCTGAGTATGTTGCCGGTGCGCATTCAGTAAGTGAACTAATGCATATTAAAGGGGTTCTTTCTGATTTTATTAATAACTAGTGGCCCGCCCTCGCTTCGCTTCGGTGTAGAGCTGTAGTGTAAACTATACTTTTTGTTCTCAGGCTTGTGCTATAAAGAATGACTTTATTTATATAATTACACGTGTTATTGTGAGTCAACCATAAAAGATAGACATATATATGCTGTTGCGGGATATTTTTTAGACAATTTTATCCTTACACGCCTGAATAGCTCGCAGATTGCAGAATTTTTTCAGACTTAAATGACATTTATCGTTATATTTTGGACAATTCACACAATATCTTTATAAATTATAGCCTATGTGTTATTCTGATCTATAAGCTACATTACTGTAAAGTTTCATTAAAATCCGTTTAGTAGTTTTTGCGTGAAAGAGGAACAAACATCCATCCATACATCCATCCAAACAAACTTTCGCCTTTATAATATTAAGTAAGGATAAGGGTGTAATAAATGCTAATTTACTAATAGATAATCAAAGTGCCATTAAACTCATACAAAATCAGGTAAACAGTAAAGCTTCAAAACAAATAGCGATTAAATACCATTATATTAAAGATATAATTCATAAGAAACTTGTATCAATTTCATACATTTCTACTAATGACAATGTTGCTGATATTTTTACCAAAGCATTGCCTGTGAATAAGCATAAGTATTTATCTGATAAACTTAAGTTAAACTAATTAATGTAAAACTTTTAAAGAAACTTTGTTGTTTGAACATAGTGTTAAGTGTGTACTAGTGGTAATAAGACCGATCCCAAGGCTGAAGTCGTAGGGCTAGACAACTTAATATGTAGTTGAGGTAAAATTACATTTAAAATATTGTTTTATGTATAATGTTAACTTAAAAGTTACATGTAAGTTAATGCTACTGTGTTGCTGTATAATTCCTCTAAGAGTTATTTAAAAATATAAAATTGTTTGTAAACATAACATATCTTGCAAGTTGTAGAACTTAATCTCCTTACACTCTAAACTTGAGGGGCTGTGTTAAGAATATTACTAGTCTGTGACTTACAGCACTATTTAACTTATGTATGTTATCTATGGTGTACTCTCTCTGCTAAATAAAATGGCTGACTGCAAAGTATGGTTTCCTTTTAATCTCCAAACTTAATAGAATCCCTAAACGGGGACCCCGCAGCTTCGCGCTAAGCAGCTTAGAGGGTATTCGCAGGACTTTTTGAGCGGATATTATGCCGTAAAGCGCCCGTAAGAGTTGCGGGGTCCTCGGTGGGCAGCCTCATGCCCCCCCCCCCCCCCATAATTACTTAAACATTGCTACCTGTTTTTTTATTGATTCATGAGCAGCGTTCCTTAAATTGGCTTAGGATAGAGGACTTTAACGCACATATTAATTAATTTGAACGAACTTTATTGAAACAGAATTCAACATAGAGTAAGCAACGATATTAAATACCCTAGATACACCACGAGCGCTCAAAATGTGTCCCAATCAAGAAGTGCTCTTGGTTCACAGACACGCGCGGACCGTGGAAAAGTCATCATGCCGCAGAGCTCTGTGAAAAAATGCGAAATAAATACTTATAGTACGTAACCCGTCGTTTTTTTCAACAGGTATCTAATCAGTGTTTGTTAATTTAACACATTTGAAGCAAATCTCTTATCTATTAGACAAGTCGGTCCGTCCGTCTGTCTGTGGTGCTGTTTCAGCGGCCAAACCGTAAGAGATAGATAAAGAGAATATTTAAGTTATAAGTTAAGAATAGTCTGATAAGACTACAAACCGGATTTGAGTAACGTAGCACTTCCGGTTTTCGAGAAATCACGAATTTCAAACGAAACCACACAAAATCTCCGAAGTTCTCAATTAATTAAATACATTCTTTTTTTAAATCAGGTTTTGGTGAACATTTGGTTCACTGGTTTGCTAGTTTTGTTCTAATATTTAATGTAAACTGATTTAATATAAAATATTTGTGATATTCAAATGCATGTTCGGTTATACGTCGCCGTATAGCCGTCTCTTTTCCTCGCAGTCCGTACCCGCTATATTGCTAACAGCGCATTTAGAATTGCGCGTCGAAGTAAAAGAAGGTCTATATTCTTCCGCATATCGCAAAAGTCGTAAAATTTTGCGAGCTTCCATTTCAAACTGTCATAAGTCTATGACGCACTGCGTGCGTTTTAATTAAGACCTTATACCACAGATTGGTTCTATGTTCTATGTTAGGGGTTAAGGGCTCCGCACTTAGTGCGTGAGCCATGGCGGCCTGTTAATCCAGCCAGCCCGACTCCCTCCAGAAGCAGATCAGTCTTCCCAGTCTTCTAATGGCATCTGCAAGGGATCCCGGCTTACCAAGTCTCCCCGCAGATCAGGGCGACACCAGTACACTCGAGGAGTACTTGTGCCATCGTCTCTTATGCCTCCATGCATGCTCTGCATAGGGGACTGTCTGTTATCCCTATACCCTATAGGGATGAAAGTGTTTTTACGGAATCGTTAATCTTGTATTGCAGTACCCGCGCAGTGACTCTGGAGTGAAGCAGTTTGACCCGGAACTGGTCCGCGCCGCGCCCAAGTGGTTCAAAAATAAGGTAACAAACAAACGCACACACACACACACACACACGCACGCACGCACACACACACACACACGCACGCACACACACACACACACGCACGCAAACAGAGAGAATCAATATGTCTGCCAATAATATCCTTATATAAAAATAAGTTAGCTGTACCAATTACAAGGCTACACAAGTCCGTAACAATATCCAAAAAATAAACGTCAATAATTTTCGAGCTACTATTAAAGGGCCTTAAAAGGAAAACTATTTCATACTGTCTTATAGCCTATTTATTATCAAAAGTGACCTCTTTCTGTCCGTTTGTCCGTAACAGTGGCGTGAGCGTCTATCGCAGCACGTCATGTATGAACATGGCATCGATCGCGCTACCAAAGATGCTCCCTCATACATGAGGTATATGGAGAGAGTGCTCAAATGCGTCGATGAAATCGTTAAGGTAAGTTTGTACACACATCGGAAGTGAAACATCTTTTCTTAAATAACCTAACATTAGGCGGTGCATAAGGCATAACATATATATGTGTGTATATATATATATATATATTCATTTCATATACAGGCTGTTACAAAAATACAAATAAATTTGAAGGGCGTCGAAGTACATCATGTTAATAATAATAATATAATATTTTTTTTATTTCAGGCAAAAGACCCATATGACAAAATTAAGAAGTCTTCTCTAATTTTCTTAAAATATTTGCGTGAAGTTTTAACTTTTTATAAAAACAGTTATTTCGAATTAGTGACGTGTCTTAAAAAGATCGATATTTTTATTAATCATTAAAAATAACTGTTTTTATAAAAATTTAAAACTTCATGCAAATATTTTAAAAAAATTAGAGAAAACTCCTTATATGACGTACTTCAACGCCCTTCAAGCTTTGTATTTTTGTAACATCCTGTATATTATATGAAATCTTTAAGGTAAGTTTGTCCACAAAAAAAAAATGTGTACTCAGAGCACACATCGGAAGTGAAAGTTCTTTTTTTTTATTTGGGAAACAAAAAATATTTTATTACATTTAGATTAATTAAATATAGATAATAACATACATCAACAAAGTTTCCACTTACAATTAGTACAGTTATGAGCAGCTGTGTATTTAAATAAAACTAGTTTTTACGGGTTAATGCACGAATCTTTATTTATTTATGACGTTTCGAAGCCTTTACAGGCTTCGTCGTCAGAATAAAACTTTTATTTAATTTGTCGAGCTACCTTCGAAAGAGTTTTATTGAAGACTTTTATTTAATGAGTGATGTGCGTGAAAACCTAAGAAACAAATAAGCTGTGTATTTATTAAAAAAACCATATAAAGTTAAATAAAAGATATGCGCCGAATGTTCGGCAGAATATTCGGTTCAAAATGTACCGAACTGAATGATTCGGCCGAATCATTCTTTTCAATTTTGCGCGGCAAACAGGTTTATTTATTTATATCACATTGCTCATGTACATTTTTTATTATAAGGTCTTACATACTTAATAGAGAGTGGTACATGACCCCGTTGTGGTGTAGCAACAAACTAAAGCTTAACATTAAATACATTAATTTCACTTAATCGTTGATCATATTAAATCACATCAGGTTCAACCAAATTTAAACAAAATCAATCCATTTTAAAAGTTAATCAAGTAAATTTATATCATATCATGTCATCATAATCATATCATATCATATCATAATAGTCAAATCAAAATCATATCGTATCAAGTTAAATCAAATCAAATCAAATTAATAGGTTTATATAAGTCCGTACCGCCGCTTCCTCTCTGCCCCGCGCGCGCCCGTGACTCATTGCGCTTGCACGGCTCACTCATTCTTCAAGTCTTTCATTTATAAAAGGTCAAAACTACCCGAAATCGTCGATCATGTATGAGTGGTAACTCTACTCATACATGATCGACGATTTCGGGACGATATCTCAGGATTTGTCCTGAGATATCAAGATTTTTGGATTCTTCTCAGGATTGCGGCTGGATTTTGCAAATCTCATGAAATCTCAGGATTTTTTGAATTTCCAATAAAACACAGCTTACTATAAAAAGTTAAACTAAAAATAATCTTCTATTGGTAATAATTGCACAATTAAAACCAGTACTTTATTATGCAAGTAAGTACTTAATCAGTTTTATCATACTTAATATGTGAAGATACATTTTTATGTAAGGTTTTTTCTTTAATTATGGATTCATATAATGCCCCACACGTTAAGCTCTTCATATTATATTGATTTAAAAGTGTAAGCAGAGTATAAACGATAATATTACGACTTTTTTAAATTGTTAAGTACTTTTGAGAGAAAATTCTCAAACTGTAAAAAATCTCAGGATTTTTCAATGGAAATCAAGCCTTTTCTCCGGACTTTTGATTTTATCATCTGGTAACCCTATGTATGAGGACTGTAATGAGAGTAGATGAAGCGAAAGAAGTATGTAAGAATCGTAGCAAGTGGAAAGAAGTAATCTTTGCCTACCCCTGTGGGAGAAAGGCGTGACTTTATGTATGTATTCATTTATAAAAACTGTGCACAAACAGTTCTCACAATTTACCATACCTTTTTAATTAAACTTAATTATGAAAGGAAAGAGTTCGATGGCGCAGGTGGCTAGCGCGTTCGGCTGCGATCGTTGAAGTTAAGCAACTTTCGCAGTGGTCGGTCATTGGATGGGTGACCAAAAATTTACTATCTCGAGCTCCTCCGTGCTTCGGAAGGCACGTTAAGCCGTTGGTCCCGACTGCATTTGCAGTCGTTAGCACCCACCAATCCGCACTGGGCCCGCGTGGTGGGTCATGGCCCAATCTCCCTATTCCATCCATAGGGAAGGCCTGTGCCCCAGCAGTGGGGACATTAATAGGCTGATGATGATGATGATGATGAAAGTAAAACATTGTTTTGAAATAATAATAATAATTTAATTATTCGGTAATCATTTGGCACATCAACCGAATATTCGGCCGAATAGGAACTTTAAAAAATATGCCGAATGTACCCAATACGAATATTCGGCGCGTCTCTAAATAAAATACGACATTCCTACTTAGTTTGGCCTGGCACTGGCACCGACTCCAAATATTAATTTGATTCAAGATAGAAATAGTTATTTATTATACAAGAGTGGAAAGTTCCTTTTTAACCGCGTGCTCGATTTGGATGACCGAGCAAGCGAAGGATTCTAAAGTTGAATCACGAGCGCAGCGAGTGATTCTAAATTAGAATCCTGAGCGTCAGCGAGGGAAACAAACGAGCACAAGGTGAAAAATCTTTCCACTCGAGTGCAATACGTAACTTTTCATCCCACCTCAGCGAGGAAATGACAAAATGAAAAAGAAAACAATTTATAATGACAAAATATTTAAGCAATAAAACGTGAAAAACTAGAATGGCGCGAAGCACGCAAATAAAACAAAGAAACCAAGAAGGTTCCAAATTTAAATTTTTTCACAATTTAAAAAGTTCTAATCATAAATTTGGCACCATAGAGGTTACATTAAATAGGTTTAATGACGTTTTGAATTTACAATTATATTGAGTACTCATTATATGTGATGTTCTAAATTCAAATCTACTTTGCCGCTCAAGCGAATAAAATAGAATTTTCCAGCCAGATTTCGAAGCGCAAAATTACACTTTCCGAGGTGGTGGGATGAAAAGGTTAATTTATTTTTTACCTTTCGGTGTAAATAATAATTCCGGCGGGTGTAATATTTTTTTCGCCGTTTCGCATCCTTTTCAGGACTTGGCGTCGACAGAATTAATAATAATATTCTTTATTGTAATACACCATACAAGAAAACACAAGTGAATTAAAAAACATGATAGATAGAACGTACACAATATAGCCGGCCTTATTGCTAGGCAGCAATCTCTTCCAGGCAACCCATAATAGAAAGATGCATAAATATGAAGGAGAAAAGGAGGGGTGTTATAGTTTACTAGCTGACCCAGCGAACTTCGTACCGCCCTAAAAAAATAGGGGTTGTCCAGCGGACAAAATTGTGAATCTAAACCATTCTCAGATCCCCTTGAACACACACAAAAAATTTCATCAAAATCGGTCAAGTCGTTTAAGAGAAGTTCAGTGACATACACACTCACAGAAGAAATATATATAAAGATAATATTAATATCAATGGCAGGAAAACAGATATATCTAAGGAAGGAAAGAGAGAGGATGGAGGATTTTTTTTACATCACTGTTGGGATAAGAAATAACTCCGAACTTGATCCCTGAACGAGTTCAGAGTGCGAGCCCTTCGAATAGTTTCTGGCAAAGACTTCCATATACGTACAGAATGCACAGAGAAGGAGTAGGAAAAGAAATCAGTAGAATGACTTGGAATTCTCTTATTTATGTCCTTAATTGAGGAACTAGATGGCGCAGGTGGTTAGCGCATTCGGCTGCGATCGTTGAAGTTAAGCAACTTTCACAGTGGTCGGTCATTGGATGGGTGACCCAAAATCTTCCAACTCGAGTTCATCCGTGCTTCAGAAGGCACGTTAAGCCGTTGGTCCCGGCTGCATCTGCAGTCGTTAGCACCCACCAATCTACACTGGGCTCGCGTGGTGGGTCATGGCCTAATCTCCCTATTCCATCCATAGGGAATGCCTGTGCCCTAGCAGTGGGGACATTAATACGCTGATGATGATGATGATTCCTAATTATAATATTGAACTTAATGCATATTTCATTATTATTAACATTCCTATAAGAATCTCGGTCATTACATAATATAATATTAAATAGGGGTGATGACAGGGTACAGTAAACGAAATTCTATTTAGTCCGTCAGTTAGATGATCAAAAAATAATGGACACGTATTTTTTCTTTGGGCAATCAAACAAAAAATGACAAAGTTATAGCGCGTCAAAGTTTGGGAGTAGGGGCTCGTGACGTCACTTTTGAGTGAATTTTCACTTATAAGTGTACTCAAACGTGACGTCATGCGACTTTTCAAATCAATATATCGCTGCAATGTTTATATTATGTGAAAAAAGAAAAAATACGTGTCCAATACTTTTTGATAATCTACCTGATAAACGATGAAAAAAAAATAGTCATCATCCTTATTGTAAAAAAAATGTACTTAGACGATATTTATTATTGCCTTGCAGCTTAAGAGTAGCAATCAGAATTTTGACGCGGTCCGTGTGGGCCGCGGTAGCATAATTGGTCAGTGCATTCGCCCGGATTGCGAAGGGTGCGGTTTCGAGTCCCGTCTGCTGCCTGGTCCGCGTGGAATTTTTTCTAGTTATATTTTCTTTGGATTTAAACATCAAGCAGTTACATGCTTTAAAATAATAAAAAATATAGATATTTATTATGATTTATAGCACGACTTCCTGTGCGAGTTCGACCCGGTAGTACTGCAGATGGCTCGCTTAGTTCCGGCCGGGGGCGCCATACAAGTGGCCCTTAAGTATAAAACTACGGCCTACAAAGTGCTGAGTATTTGGTAACTATGTATAATTTATATTCATTTATTTCATTCTTGCCGTTTACATGCTGTTACAAAAAAAAATGGGTGCGTGTACTAGTGTACACACGTAAGAAGTGAAACTTCTTTATGGTCTTATTTTTCGAAAAATGATCTACATGCAACTTTCCAGAAATTGGTTAGATAAAGTTAAATTAGATAAAGTTTAAACAAAAGGGTTTTATTATCATAGACATGAATACAAATTACTGCCTATGAAACTGTTATGATTACACGGCTCAGTAATCTAAGGCACATGTTCCACCTCCGACGATGAACGATAAGCGAGTAGAAACTAGAAACGAATTGGCAGTCCTGAGTTAAAATGCACGCGCACGGCTTTTGACAGCCAAGCCAGCTTAACCGAGCGAGTATAGCTGAGCGAGTATCGCTGAGCTAGTATCGCTGAGCGAGAATGCTGAGCGAGTATCGCTGAGCGAGAATCGCTGAGCGAGTATAGCTGAGCGAGTATCGCTGAGCGAGTATCGCTGAGCGAGTATCGCTGAGCGAGAATCGCTGAGCGAGTATCGCTGGGCGAGTATCGCTGAGCGTGTATCGCTGAGCGAGTATCGCTATGCGAGTTTGGCTGAGCGAGTCTTATCTTTAATAACTATTGTCACTCAGCTACAAATGAGTAGAGAGAGTTCTCGCCGGCGACAGGTGATCATTCAGCTATCAACTATTAATATAAAAAAAGATGGCGCGTAACGGAAAAATGTGACGCGTAACCGAAAAATGTGACGGTAAATTTTTTTCCAACGCCGATAAAGAAGTTGCACTTCAAAAATATGATTCCAAACAAGTACCCAGTTTGGGTATTGCAATAATAGGGTATTTGACAGTATTAAAAAGAAAGTGCTAATTGTTAGCATCTGTGTTTAGAATGAAGAAGCATTTTTGCGGGCCGGCAAGGTGAGGATGGTTGGTGTGGCAGTTTGTAACTGCTGTACCAGCTATCTTCGCGTTTGGACTTTATCACCACTTAACATCAGGCGGGGTAGAGTCATTTGCCTACCTAGTTATATATATATAGAAAAATGAATATAGGCAGGGGTTTTTACTATTTTTACAAAAAAAATATTCATAATTTTACTAAGAACCCACGAAAAAGATAATAGTTTTCTTATCTTTTGTCACGTGACCCAAAACGCTTGGGATTGGCGGAGCCTAAAATGACGTCACACACAAGTAAACTTCCGGTTAAAGTGACATTACATTGTATCGTTTGACGTTTTAATAACAGTCGCACCAGTGAGACGCCATATTGTCCAGAGAAACGTTTTTGTTTCTCTGGACAACTGGACTGGACTGGAAAGTGGAGTTTTTGAATTGGGTATTTTTACTGAAATACGCAACAGAATGATGAATATCCACTTTTTACGGACTCCATAAACACTAGTCAATAACGTGAGATCGTTTTCTAAAACTTGTCAAATACCCTATTCTTACAAACGGAATAGGTAGATTTACAGTCATAATTATGAATCATAATTTATTTGGTACTAGTGGCCCGCCCTCGCTTCGCTTCGGTGTAGGGCTGTAGTGTAGACTAAAATGACTCCTCATATAATTATAAAAAAAAGACTGAAAATGGTATACATTTCCCTTTTCCAAACTTCTATTGATATCACATCACTCAATTGTTTTGCCTTCCCGAATCCACTTCACTAACATTTGAAATTTATGTTATGGTATTAAAGTACAAAGGACTATGGGCGGAATCGTCCCCACCCATCAACACAAATGAAATGTAGCTCAATTGATAGATCTTGGCAAGATGATAGTTTTTTACTATGGCGACGTTGCCCAAATGCATGGGGTTCTCATTATATCTTACGTTTAAATAAATATCTCATTGACGTATTATTGACGACTAATTCCAAAATACCTACTCATTTTTCTTTACATTAGTGTACAGAGGCGGGCTGTGCATGATCATAAAGATAACAGGTTACAAAATAACCCCATCCCCCCGCTCCCCGCCCCATGCTCCTGCGCAGGCGTCCTAACCTTAGCCACAGTCAGTTCGCTAAGTTGATGTTCAGAGAGCCCCGGACGAGTCAGTGATCACTACCGGTATTGAACCTGTTGATCACGGAGACGTCTCTGAATATGAACCTCTTGTTCGTCACGATGAAATCGATCTCACTTTTAGTCATAGTATCGGGGCTTTGCCACGTTCACTTCCTTTGGGGCTGTTTCTTAAAGAAAGAGTTCATCAAGAAGAGCCCTTTCTGTTTGCCCCCTATGATTTCTGCTTCCAAATCAATGGAATCCTACTTATAACATAACAACGTTGTAGTAGGTCTTAGTAGTGGAGTGGAGGGCCCTCGATATATCATCGAACATATTCTCCACCTCGTCGTCCGAGTGTGTCGAGGTCGGTGCGTACACTTGCACCACCTTGAGGCTATACCTCTCGGTGAGCTTTATAATAAGGTACACTACCCTATTCGACACGCTGGACATTTCCACAACGTTATCGGCAAGGGACTTATTTACCAAAAACCCAACGCCACCTTGGGACTGTTGGTCTCCCCCGCGGAAGTACATTAGGTGGCCCGATTCGAGGGTTATGGTGTCCTCCCCCTCTTCTTCCTCGTCGCCTTCGTCCTCTTCGGACTTCACTAACTCTAACACGTGCCACCTAATCTTCCCAAGTTCCACCTCGAGTTGCGCCAGATGCGAGTCAAGCCGTAGCGTGCGTGCGTTGTACGTCGCCAGGGCCAGTCTATTGTGGTGGCCTCCCGTAGCCCGAAGATTGTTGGCACACCCCGCCCCGCCGTTACCATGGTCGCCACCGTGACCAGGAATAACGGGGCTGCCGGGAACTGGGGGCCGTGGTTTGTAGTCTGTGTGCATTAAAGATATTGCCCGTAATCACCACGTTGGACAGGCGGGTTGGTGATCGGTACACAGCTACAATAATAAACATAAGTGAGTAAAAAAGGCACGATAATAGTGTGCAATAGCATGCACTATTTTTATTCGCCTACTATGAGTGTTATAAGAATATAAATCATTTATATCAATTATATACATATACTATACATATAATAGATAACTACTATTTCAAATACGTTTTGTATATTTTGTTTAATAACTCAATCATATTTTGTACTGTAATATAACCATAATATTAAAATAACTTACAAATGTGAAATAAAAATATACGTTAATTAATAATTACAAATAGATTTTTTTTTATATATTCCCAGTGATTTATCTAAAATAAATTATTTTAATCAAATAGGAAGCACTTTAGAAACACATTGGTATCAGTTCCATGTTTGTTGGTGGGTGGGGACGGAGCCCATACATTTTTGCCCATAGTCCTTTACTTTTAAGTATTATTCAAAATCATTTGTAGGGGAGTGTTGAAAAGTGTTGCTTTTGGACATTTTCAGGCAATTTTTTTTAAAAATTTCTCTGCGTAAGTACTATGCTCGTACTTCAAGGCATACTCTAAAAAAAGAATTATCGAAATCGGTTCAGCTGTTCTCGAAATTTGCGCTTAGCAAAACATTGATTTTTATATTATAGAAGAAGAAAATAAACACGGTATAATTGCATAAAGTGGATTGAGCACGTGTTTTGCCATTTTAAAAAAAGCATGCAAAAAATTCATATGGAGTAAATTAAAGAAAAAGAGATTAATTACTTCTAACATTTTTCTGTAGAATTGTGAACGTCAGAGTTACCTAATAATATCTCAATAAAATATACAATGTCAACATATTATTATAAATAAATAAATAAATAATAAATATTTCCAACACTCACACCAATTAGCCTAGCCCCAAAGTAAGCACTGTAAGGCTTGTGTTATGGGATCCTAGGGTAACGGATAGAATACATGTACTGTACATATATTAGTATGGATTTATACAGAAATACATATTTAACATCCATGACTGGAGTACAAATGCTCGTATTCATCACACAAACATCTGCCCCCACCGGGATTCGAACCCGGGACCTCTCGAGTAGGCGACACCATGAAAGCCGGCGTACAAACCACTCGACCACGGTGGTCGTCATATTATTACAAGGTTTCTAAAAGTCAGATAAAAAAATGAAAAGGGATACATCTACTCTACTATATAAAAATAAGTCGGGTTTTCCTTCCTGACGCTATAACTCCAGAACGCACGAACCGATTTCCACGGTTTTACATTCGTTGGAAAGGTCTCGGGCTCCGTGAGGTTTATAGCAAAGAAAATTCAGAAAAAATTAAAAAAATAAACTTCTTTTAATCACCAAACGAAATGTTACATAAAACGAAGCCATCTGGTGGCGAAACGGAGTTCGCCGGGTTTGCTAGTTTATCATAATTATTTGAAGGATAGAAATCCTAAAGGGACTCTTTTTAATAATTTATTTTAGTTATTATATTTTATTTTTTAAGGTTTTTAATTTTAGGTTCATTGTTATAGTTTATTTTTTGTTTAAAGCTAGTGTTAGATTATAGTATACTAGCAAACCAGTGAACCAAATGTTCTCCAAAACCTGATTTTAAAAAAAAATTAATTAATTGAGAACTTCGGAGATTTTGTGTGGTTTCGTTTGAAATTCGTGATTTCTCGAAAACCGGAAGTGCTACGTTACTCAAATCCGGTTTGTAGTCTTATCAGACTATTCTTAACTTATAACTTAAATATTCTCTTTATCTATCTCTTACGGTTTGGCCGCTGAAACAGCACCACAGACAGACGGACGGACGGACTTGTCTAATAGATAAGAGATTTGTTAAGTTACGATACGTAATACCGTTAACACAATATCAACAGAGAATACTTGGAAGTAAACAGTTAATGATGACATATGATGTGTCTAACACCATCTTATATATAAAACTAGCTGACCCAGCGAACTTCGAACCGCCATAAAAAAAAAATTAAAAAAACATTGTCCAACGGACAAAATTGTGAATCTAAACCATTCTCAGATCCCCTTGAACACACACTAAAAATTTCATCAAAATCGGTCCAGTCGTTTAAGAGAAGTTCAGTGACATACACACTCACAGAAGAATTATATATATACTAGCGGCCCGCCCTCGCTTCGCTTCGGTGTAGAGCTGAAGCGTAGACTACAGTTTTTGTTCTCAGGCTTGTTTTATACACAATGACATTCATCTATGATTATTCTTATACCTGCATGCAAAGTCTCAGCCCGTTCGGTTTTAAAATTGACAAAGTTTCATACAAACTTTCATTCCCTATTTTATCCCCTTGGGGGTAGAATTGATCAAAATCCTTTCTTAGCGGATGCCTACGTCATAACATCTACCTGCATGCCAAATTTCAGCCCGATCCGTCCAGTGGTTTGGGCTGGGCGTTGATAGATTACTACGTCTCAGTCAGTCACCTTTGAGTTTTATATATATAGATTATAAAAAAACTGAAGATGGTATATTTATCTTTTCCAAACTTCTATTGACATCACGTAGCTCAATTGTTTTGCCTTCCCAGAATATCTCCACTAACATTTGAAATTTATGGTATGGTATTAAAGTTCAAATTGACTTTTAAGTATTATTACGAATCGTTTGTATGGGAGTAAAGAAAAGTTTTGTTTTTTGACATTTTCAGACATTTTTTTAATTTTTCTCTTCGTAAGAACCATCCTCGTACTTCAAGGAATATTCTAAAAAAAAATCAGCCAAATCGGTCAAGTCGTTTTCATGTTATGTCGTGACAACGGAAAACTGGTTTCATTTTTATATATATAGATACTAGCTGACCCAGCGAACTTCGTACCGCCATAAAAAAAATTAATTAAAAAACATTGTCCAGTGGACAAAATTGTGAATCTAAACCATTCTCAGATCCCCTTGAACACACACAAAAAATTTCATCAAAATCGGTCCAGTCGTTTAAGAGAAGTTCAGTGACATACACACTCACAGAAGAATTATATATATAAAGATATAAAGATTCTCGTGTCACAATGTTAGTAACCATACTCCTCCGAAACGGCCTGACCGATTTTTATGAAATTTTATATGCATATTCCGTGGGTCTGAGAACCGGTTACTATCTATTTTTTATATCCTTAAGTGATAATGGTTGTCCACCTGCAACATAGTGTTCTGAAACCTACAATGCGCCTTCGCGCCAAAATTCAAACTATTGGGTATTTTAACGTAGTGTTCTCATATTAGTCCAGTCAATGAAAGCTTAACTTTGCCATTTTGAGTTGATCACCTGCAACTAACGCGAAAATTTCCGTAAGGGTTTGTAGCTTAATATACTAAAATTGCAGGGTGCTGCATTGACGGCAAAGGGTGCAAAAAAAATGCGAAATGGTGCAAAAACGAGTTTTTCATCAATATCTCGCGACTGGCTGGGAAAATAGAAAAAGTTTCTAGTACAAAAATGTAGAAAATTTAATTTCCTACAAAAAAGGTACCAACATATTTTCGCGTATCTCCCATAGTTTTTGCACAAAATTAAATTAAAGGTATAAAATAAAAAAATAAAATATATTGTTAATCGTTTTTTTTTTCATTTTTAAACGATCCTACGGGTCAAATTCAACAATCACCACTTACTGAAATATTTAAGGATAAGTTTTCGGGAGTTCACTGAAATGAAAAGTGTCTACTGAAATGGTAAAAAATGACCACCGAAATGATACAGCCAGGAACATCGCTTTTGTAATAGAAGGGTTCCCTACTTTGAATCTAAATCAATTTCCTTATTCTTTGTAAATATTTTGTTCGTTATTTTATAATAAGAATTAATTAATTGTTACTCCTATTAATTATTATTACTAAATATAATCATTAATAGGAACATTTTCAAAATAACGAGCAATGCGCATTTAGAAAGCGAGAAGTTTTTTAGTTAGTAAATCGTCCCCTTAGTGCCAAAATCGATTATCTGCACTTTTCCGCTACTGAACTTTTATAATACCAATCGACCCGTCTCATTAAGCTGCATCTACAGGTAGAACCCATTATACTCTACGACGCATACTTCCTGAAATAGCTAATGAATAAACAGACTAACTGCATTTTTTTTTCAAAACTCTTGATTTAAAACCTAATCACTTAAATTTGTAAATGTATTATCGCTGAAACCAAGTTTTGGATTTAAACTAATTTTTCTTGTAGACACTTAGAATAAATATCCTGTGAGATTATTTCGCTAAAATTAGGTATCCCACGGTAATTAGCTTTGACTGTTGGAATTTTACCAGATATTTTGATTTTACTAGATGAAGTAAAAACTAACAAATGTGTCGGTTTATGCAAAAAAAATATATGGTATATTTGCGTTATATTTGAGGCAAGTAAAAGAAGATAACCGAATTTCAATTTGTTTTTACTAAATAACTTTTATTCGATGCTTTATAAATTACTTCAGCTAAAATCGATTATCGATGCTTACTCTTTTCTTCCACTGTAATTTATTAGCGTTAGTCATCGTTACTTACAATTTATGCTTCAACTAAATCCATGTTTAACCGTCTCTTCCGTACAAAGATCGCACGCTAGTGAGTTGCTCACTTTTATTCATTTATTGTTGAATCACGTGCTGGGCAACACTGTTATTCTTTTGTTTAATATTAATCACTAATAAACATTACTGGGTGAACTATCCTGCGTTTTTGTTTTAAAATGATAACTGCTAAGAAAGATGACGAAAATTAAACTCCAAAAATTCCAAATAACTAAGTCACGTGGTCTTACCCGAACAACTATCAGCCAATAAAAGCCAGTCGTTGCGCGTGCGCTGTTAAAGTAACACCGTATTATTTTTGCTCCGTCTTTTTTTGTTAATTGGTGTGCATAAACTAATCGTAGAAAGTCGTGCGTGGTATCATTCTAAAGATAAGTTCTTGATTTGCATGGTGCTGAAAACTGTTTTCTGATCGAGCTTTCCGTTTGCGAGAAACAAGAAGATATTGTTTGAAAATTTTTGATAACGACCGTGAACCTGACCTACCGCAACTAAGTGCCGTACGACGGCATACGATGGATCGCGACCGCGACCGGCATCTGCCCGACCACGGGCCCGACTGACTGCGACGAGGTGCGAGCGCCGAACGAGAAACCGAGCTACGTCATCGTGGATCGTGGTATGTCCTAACTTCGGATCGTTGTAAGCCCGCTCGAAAAATTGGTCTTACCTTACTATACTTCGTGCACCGTTGTCACTATGGTTACTTGTTCGGGGTGCAACCACAAAGTTGGTGATGATGACTGTTCGTTAAAATGTAATAGATGTAAAAATATATATGACTTACCATGCACCGGTCTTACTACTGAGCAATACGTTTCCCTTACTCATGAGGTTGTGCAGTCATGGATATGTGTGTCATGTAAAAGCAAAATTCCTAAGGGCAGCAATTTAAATACTCCTGTTCGTTTGCTTATGAGTACATCAAATTGTAATGAGAATACTTTTACTGATATGATTGATAATACGATATCTGAATCTGAATTTGAAAATATCACTGTGCGCCGTGGGCAAAAAACGAATAAAGGTTATAGCTGTATGTGTGGTGATTTAAACCTACTGAGAAAAGTTATAAGAGAGGAGTTACAGGCAATTATGAAGGAACCTTTGTCTATGATTGCCCGACTATGCAACGACTCGGAACAGCAAATGGTTGCTACGCAAAAAATTGCAGGCGTTCAATCGGCCATACATAAGAGATTAAATGAAAATGAGCCTAACAGCGTGACCGTATCCCATTCGAAACTCTCAAAAATCACTTCGTTGGGGAATCAGAATAATCGTGGCAATGAAAAAAAGAAGAAAGCTTCGATAGGAAAAAACCATGGGCTTCCAACTTCAACCCCGAGTCCTGTCTTCATCGAATCGCAAAACCCCCGGGAAAACCAGGTTACGAGTAAAACTTGTGCTGATATTCCTACTCTGACTTCTACTGACACTACAGTACAAGATAAATATGCGGAGGAGTTGGACAACCAAGGATGGACCGAGCTAAAACGCAAAAGGGTACGACCACCTTTATCTGGTGTACTACGCGGTACTGCGGCGCCTGGAGCAACCCTGTTACGAGCGGCTGAAAGAAAGCGGTTCCTGCATCTATACTACCTGCAAGAGGGGACTACGGCGGAACAAGTGCGTGAGCATCTCGCTGCAGTGTGTGGGGAGGATGTCTGTTCTGTGGAGACATTGAAAGCTCGTGGTAGCTACGCATCTTTTGAACTTGGGGTCCCAATTAGGCACGCAGAACAAGTTATGTCCCCAAGCAATTGGTCAGAGGACATTTGTGTTAAACAATGGAGCCATAACTTTCGTGGTAAGCAAGAAAAACAATAATTATGATAAAACCGCTGTAAAAAGTATTCGATTATACTATCAGAACGTGCGTGGCTTGCGTTCAAAAACTGTAATGTTTTTAAATAATATTAATAAGCATGCATTAGATGTTGTTGCTCTAACAGAGACATTTTTAACAAGCTCAGTACGCGACGGCGAACTCTTTCCTGCTGGTTACTTTGTGATTCGCAAAGACCGAGCTGGGGACACCGGGTGGGGGGAGTTATGCTTGCCGTACGAGAGTGCTATTCTGTACAAGTCATTACGGATATAGATGGCCTTACGCCTGATAAAGAATTAATTTGTGCTATTATAAAATGGAAGAGTATAAAACTACTATGTTTTGTTGTGTATTTGCCTCCAAATTATAAAGATGACCAATATTTGAATGTGTTGTCGTGTATAGAAAATGTTATTTGCGCATATCCTAGTCTGAACGTTTTGATTGTTGGAGATTTCAATCTAAATTCCTGCAGTGTAAATGTAAAAAATCAGTTTGACAACTTCTGTGAATTCTGTCAATTACGCGAAAACAACCATGTATTAAATAATCGTGGTGGCATGCTGGACCTTGTCTTGAGTGATCTTGTGCCCGGTCAGGTGATGGTGTCAGCTAACGATGAACCTCTGGTTCAAGTGGACAGTTATCACCCTCCCCTCGATATATCTATTAAACTAAAGATAGGGACAGGCCCTTTGCAACAGGTTCCGCGACCGCCAGTTTCTCATTCGGACACGTGTCCTGACAGGAACTGGCGCAAAACAGACTTTTCAGCATTGTACAGTGCTCTAGCTACTATCGATTGGTCAGATTTATTAGAAATTAGCGATGTTGACTTAAGCGTGAACTTTTTTTTATGAGAAACTATATGATTGCGTAAATTTATATGTTCCACTTAGGAATAGGTCATCGCATAATAATAATATCAGTCAATACAAATACCCTAAATGGTACACGACGGAAATCATATACAACTTAAAATCAAAATATTTTCATTTGAAAAGGTACAAATTAGAAGGCAAGGAGTTTAATAGAGAATTGTATAAGTACTATAGGTGGCATACAAAAAGGCTTATTGACTACGCTTATCAACAACACGTGCAGACTATACAAAAAAATATAATTGACGAACCATTAAAGTTTTGGGAATATGTTAAAGATAAGAAAAAAGACAGACGATTTATAGACTCATTTATACATAATGGGGAGGTATTTTCTGGTCAAGAGGCTGTTGAAGCGTTTGCTCGGTATTTTGGTACAGTGTTTCTGGATGAAATGCCAAGTTTAGATACAGACGAAGCTGCACGAAAAGCTCGACCAATAGCCGGTGCGAAGTTAATATCTATCTCGACCATAGATAAAGAAGACCTAGATAAAGCCGTAAAGCGCCTTAAGTCTCGATCATCAGGTGGACCTGATGGTATCCCGATATTCCTGGTCAAAGATTGCATTTCAATCTTCAGAACCCCGTTGTTGTATATGTACAATCTCTCACTAAGTCAGGCTAAATATCCAGATTTATGGAAGCTCTCTAGGGTGACACCAATTCCAAAAGGGGAACCCGGTTCTAATATTGCAGCCTATAGACCAATAGCCGTACTATCCGTTTTTGCCAAACTATTCGAGGCAATAATTAACCATCATATAAGTCGGCAGATAGGTGATCAATTACACGAGTGTCAGCACGGCTTCGAAAAGGGCGATCGACTACCACTAATTTGATACCCCTGGTAGATTACGTCTCTGCGGAAATGGACGCTGGGCGGCAAGTTGATGCGGCCTATTTTGACTACAAAAAAGCTTTTGACCTTGTAGATAATGATAAATTATTAATAAAGCTTTCGGAAATAGGTTTTACTCCCTCACTACTGCATTTTTTTGCAAGCTACCTCAAAGATAGATGTCAGTATGTTAGGTTGAATGGATGCGAATCTAACCACTTCTTTACGAGATCTGGGGTGAGTCAAGGTAGCACGTTAGGACCTACCCTCTTTCAAATCATGATAAATGACTTGCCTAAAGTATTGTCATGCACAAAATGTTTGTTATTTGCTGACGATTTAAAAATATATAGGTGTATAAGTAATAAAGGGGATTCGGATGCCATGCAGAGTGATATTGACGCTGTAGTAGCATGGAGTGATTCGAATCGGTTGACATTCAATAGCAAACAAATGCAAGACAATAACTTTTACGCGGAAGCGGTCCTGTATTGAAAGTATTTATAAAATATATGACGCTCCTTTGGAAAGAGTTGACAAAATTAGAGACTTAGGCTTAACATTAGATACTAAGATGGACTTTCACCAACACGTGATAAACGTATGCAATTCGGCGAGTAGGATCCTGGGATTCATTATCAGAACTTCCTCCGAATTTAGTAGTTCTTTAGTGGCTAGAGTATTATACAATGCCTACGTACGTATTAAATTGGAATATGGGGCAGTAATTTGGGACACCCACGAAAAAAAATATTGCTTCATGATAGAAAAGATACAACGAAAATTTGCTCGATGGTTGTACAAGAAAAACTATGGATATTATCCGTTCTTGTATCCATCAACTTTTGTCTACGGTATGGTCGACCTAGAAGCACTGGATATGAGAAGGAAATTGCTCCTCATTGTACACTATTTATCAATTATTTACCAAAAGATTGATTCGCCACACGTGCTAGAAAGAGTACGCCTTTTGGTACCTACTCGCATCCCGCGTGATGCCGAGGGTTTATTGGAGCCGCGCCGGCGGCCGCGCTTGCTGGAGTGGCCTGGCACCCGAACCGTCCACGCTGCCCAAGCGCCCACAGTACGTGCATTGCGCCTGATCGGGGACATGCTCGCTCAATACGATCACTTAGACCTGTTTGCTGACGGTCTAGGGAGATTAATTACCATGACTCGCCAGATTTTAGATTCTGGGTTTTAATCTGTAATTTGACATTTGACAGTGTATTTCCTAGTTTATTTTAATTTGTAATTTATTTATTGTTTTCACGTTTTTAATTATATCTTTTGACATTTTTGATTCTGTAACTACGTTGACTTTGATGTATGTTTATTTTTAATTTTGACTTTTAATTGTGATTCCACTTATGACTATTTCTATATAATGAATGTTTTTGTTTTGCATTGCATTGACTTGTTGGTGTGTTGGACTAGCTCTGTAAATCAGCATGTGAAACTGAATAAATAAATAAATAAATAATTCTATACGCTCTTTGTTCGTTATTTTGAAAATGTTCCTATTAATGATTATAATTATTAATAATAATTGATAGGAGTAACAGTTAATTAATTCTTAATTAATAATTCTTATTATAAAATAACGAACAAAATTACAAAGAATAAGGAAATTTATTTAGATTCTAAGTATCATTTCGGTGGTCATTTTTTATCATTTCGGTAGACACTTTTCATTACAGTGGATTCCCGATAACTTATCCTGAAATATTTTAGTAAGTGGTGATTGTTGAATTTGACCCATAGGAGAGGGTAAAATGGAAAAAAGAAACGATTAACAATATATTTTATTTTTTTATTTTGCACCTTTAATTGCATTTTGTGCAAAAACTATGGGAGATACGTGAAAATATGTTAATATCTTTTTTGTAGGAAATAAAATTTTCTACAACTTTGTACTTGGAACTTTTTCTATTTTCCTAGCCAGTCGCGTGATATTGACGAAAAACTCGTTTTTGCACCATTTCGCATTTTTTTTGCACCCTTTGCCGTCAATGCAGCACCCTGCAATTTTAGTATATTAATCTACAAACCCTTACGGAAATTTTCGCGTAGGTTGCAGGTGATCAACTCAAAATGGCAAAGTTAAGCTTTCATTGACTGGACTATATGGGTTAGGAGGAATGTTATCCCAGGAAATTGATAGAACACTACGTTACACACCCCTAAAATTTTTTTGGATAATTTTTATTTTTTTATAATGTGGTATTAAAAATACATACAACCCTAAATTTTCTCTTCTACCTGCCCCTATTTTTATGGTGATACGAAGTTCGTTGGGTCTAGCTAATTGAACTACTCCGAAACGGCTCGACCGATTTTCGTGAAATTTTGTATCCATATGCAGTAGGTCTGAGAATCGGAAACATCTATTTTTCCACCCCCTTAAATGTTAAGGGTGGTCCACCATAACATATTTTTTTTTAACAAAAATTTTTGTTCTTATTTTTTTATTCATTTTCATTTGGAAAACATACAATTTACACAATTCAATTAAGCAACGCTAATAACTTTTCCATAAACCAGTTAAGTTTCCACAGACTGAAGCATTCATACACTTACATAATTTACTTAAAGTTACGTACAATATTTAGAGTTGTGTGAATAAAATAAAAATGATACTTAATCAAAATTTATGATAAGAAAATAATTACTGAGTGTTAGGGTAAAACGACCTTATAGCATTTTTATGACACATCATACAAAAATACAGACAATCCTTATGTATAGTAGATAGTTTTCATGATCCACACTAAGTAGCTCATATTCTATCGCCATTACATTTCATCTCCTACACCTTTACTGGTTGACTGGTAGAGAATGCCTATGGCATGAAGTCCGCCTTTTACTGTTTTTATGGTAATAAAGAATAAATAAATAAATAAATAAAATCCTTAATTTTTACCCTTCTGCCACCCATATTTTTATGGCGATATGAAGTTTGCTGGCTCAGCTAGTAAGTTTATAGATTTTTAATTAGACTTGCAACGAATATTCGGTTACTATTCGGTATTCGGCCTATTCGGCTGCTTTTATTATATTCGGCCGAATACCGAATATCTACATATTATTCGGCCGAATACCGAATACTTAAATAATATATTTTGTCATAGAGAAATAATTGGTAAAATGAAAAATTAAAATCGATTGATCACGTATTTATTCATATTTTCATTTCTGTTATATAATCATTTAAGTAGTCATTGGTACATAACACAGGTACATAATCATCTTCTGAATTGGAAAAATGGAGGATTCTATGTATTTCAATTATTGTGGTAATCAAAATTTAGAAGGATAAGGTTCTCATTTATTTTATAATAATTTATTAAGTAGTCATTGGTACATAAAACAGGTACATAATTTAATCATTTTCTGTATTAAACAAGTTTACAGCTTTTAATTCATTCAGTCATGTGATGAATGGTTACATAATAGCAATAATTTAAAGTTTACGCGCCGTTTTTGGCCATATCTCAAAAGTTGGTTTTGTCATTTAGCCGCATTTTAGCTTGAGGACGGCAGATTACAACAAAACAAAGGAGCGCGAAACAATCACGTCTGTACAAGTTTTTGGCGCTAAAATCCAGCCGAATACTTTTGCCTAATATTCGGCTATTCGATCAGGGGCCTCGCCGAATATTCGGTATTCGGTATACTGCTGAATATACTATTCGTTGCAAGTCTAATTATCTATATCTATACTTATAATAAATCTGTAGAGAGGTCAATTCTGTACATGAAATATATTTTCAAAATAACTATCAGGGGGTGATAAGTGATCGATACTGATGCCAAAAATGCAATCAGTAAAATTTTTGTCTGTCTGTCTGTCTGTGTGTATGTTCCTTATAGAAACAAAAACTACTCGACGGATTTTAACGAAACTTGGTACAATTATTCTTCATACTCCAGGGCAGGTTATAGTATACTTTTCATCACGCTACAATCAATAGGAGCAGAGTAGTGAAGGGAAATGTTGAGAAAACGGGAGAAGTTACTCCATTTTTTAAGCTTCCGTCGCGTGTGGAGCCTTAATGGTTAAAGTTACATAGAAATCATGTATGACGGAAATATTCTACATAAAATTGTCTAAAAAATATCTCGGAACAGCATATGTCTATCTTTTATGGTTGACTCACAATAACACGTGTAACTCCTGATAGCTTAGCAGTTCGGAGCATTCTGATTATATTTGTTTACTCTTACGTTTATAATACTCTCACTCATCCCTAATTTAAAAAAGTTAACATTATTACCTATTCAATAAAAAAAGAATCATAGAAATCGGTATAGAAACACCAAACTTATACATGAAACTAGCTTTTGCCCGCGACTTCGTCCGCGTTATCGTCGTTTTTCGTAAAAAAGTAGCATATGTCCTTCCTCAGGGTTCCGTGGTTTTGATGTGACAGACAGATTAACTTTCGTATTTTAGTAGGGAAATATAATACTGTTAAAAATATCGCAATAAGGAACCGCAGAATATTATAATCAATAAATCTAATTGTACAGAGTAAATGTATTAGGATAAACAAACATAATTATAAAAAAAGTATACTTCTTTTTTTGTTGTATATACATACATATTATTGATAAATCACACCCAGACACAGAACAAATACACGTGCTCATCACACAAATATTTGTACTAGGTAAAATAATAAATCTAATGAGATTTTGTAATAATTTATTAAACAGCAGTATTTTTGATAACTAAAATAATTTCGATACTTTTAATCGATTAAACAATGTTCTAGCATAAAACCGATTATAGCTTTAAATCGAACGAGCTATGTGATAGGGTGTCACTATTTTTACTTCGAACGATCTGTCAAAAAGATAATAATATAACTGACTAAATTTAAATCTCAGATCAAAAATACTCTTATGAATAAGGGCTATTATAAAGTTGATGATTATCTGAATGATCGTAATGCATGGACATAGTGTTTCTTATAATTTGATATTAAATGGGTATTAGTCATTTTTCATAACAGTAATATTGTACCTATCTGCCACTTCCTATATACTACATATAATGTTAACTATAAAATTAATTGTAACTATATATTTATATTCTAGATGATGTAATGGAAAGTGACTTCAGACGTATTTCTGAAGTAATTTTTCAACTTGACGACACTGTATATAACAATACAGGGAGAAAAAAGCAGCCCTTGCTGAGTTTCTCGCCGGTTCTTCTCAGTACAAGGTCTCCCGCCGTAGTTTTGCGAACCGATGGCGTAGCTTCTTGACCTTCACAAGTGCTTGTAACAGCCTAGACTGAATAAATGACATTTCATTTCATTTCATTGGACAGACTATAGTAAATTTATAGATTCTTAATACCATGTTTTCCTCCCCCAGGGAGTTACTATGCGCCCAGAATCGTATGAAGCTCCGTTGGTTGAGCTCCAGAGCTGATACCGTGTCGTATCTGGCGTCCTCGACCACGGCTCTAACGTACGCACAATCGCGATGTACTGCGCAGGCGTTAGCGCACCATGCGCACGCTAAAAATATGGTGAGAAACAATAATTAGGGCCCGTTCAAGTATTCATCATCATCATCAGCCTATTAATGTCCCCACTGCTGGGGCACAGGCCTTCCCTATGGATGGAATAGGGAGATTGGGCCATGACCCACCACGCGGGCCTAGTGCGGATTGGTGGGTGCTAACGACTGCAGATGCAGCCGGGACCAACGGCTTAACGTGCCTTCCGAAGCACGGAGGAGCTCGAGATAGTAAATTTTTGGTCACCCATCCAATGACCGACCACTGCGAAAGTTGCTTAACTTCAACGATCGCAGCCGAACGCGCTAGCCACCTGCTCCATCGAGCTCCTCTCCCGTTCAAGTATTACGTAAGCAGATTTATTACAATTATTTACCCCCTCCTCCCCCTTGTCAGCAAAAGTAAGCAAAACTCTTACCTCCCCCCCATCCTTACGTATACATTGGTACCTATATGCATTTTTCCTTTAATGTATTCTGTTTTTTTATTGATTCATGAGCTTTCATGAGCTTTCATGAGCTTCATGAGCAGCAGTACTTAAAAAGGCTTAATCGATGATGCTGACGTAATCACCATCTCGACCCCCCCCCCCATGTCATCAAAAAAAAGCAAAGCAAAGACCCCCCTGCCCCCCTATAGTGCTTACGTAATACTTGAACAGCCCCTTACATTAAAGTTTACTAGATACAGCTGAGCTAGAGGAGTTCGATGGCGAAACTAGTTAGCGCGTTCGGCTGCGATCGTTGAAGTTAAGCAACTTTCGCAGTGGTCGGTGATTGGATGGGTGACCGAAAATTTACTATCTCGAGCTTCTCCGTGCTTCGGAAGGCACGTTAAGCCGTTGGTCCCGGTTGCATCTGCAGTCTTTAGCACCCGCCAATCCGCACTGGGCCCGCGTGATGGGTCATGGACCAATATCCCTATTCCATCCATAGGGAAGGCCTGTGCCCCAGCAGTGGGGACATTAATAGGCTGATGATGATGATAATGATTACTAGAAAAAATCCACGCGGACCAGACAGCGGACGGGACTCGAACCCGCACCCTTCGCAATCCGGGCGAATGCACTGACCATTATGCTACCACGGCCCTGATGGCCGCGTCGAAATTTTCCTAGCCTTAAGCTGCAAGGCAGCGCCATCTCTTCGCTATGTAAGTAACCCACAATGTCAAATGAATACTTTTTCAAGTATTAAACATTTGAAAGAAGAAATAGCAATTATAGTTATGTTTTTATTTATTTTTAAGCATTTAACTGCTAGATGTTTAAATGTAAAGCAAAGTTTACTAGGAACTTAACTAACTTAACCTTGCAGCTTAAGGCTAGGAAAATTTCGACGCGGCCAATAGGGCCGTGGTAGCATAATGGTCAGTGCATTCGCCCGGATAGCGAAGGATGCGCGTTCGAGTCCCGTTCGCTGCCTGATGCGCCTGGATTTTTTCTAGTAAACTTTATTTAGATTTAAACATCTAGCAGTTAAATGCTTAAAAATAAATAAAAACAGTAATTACATTATATTGACATTATTTTTGAAGTTATACTTCTTTAGGCGCGTTATGAAAAAATGATGAGAGTGAAATTTTTAGATGCGCGCGCATCACTGTAACCCAAAAGTAACAGCATGAAGTTGGCCGCGGGCGCGTTATGAATGTTAGTGTCTAATAATGGTGGATTATTAACCACCTGTTTCTAGTTTCTATATACACACAACGTGTTTTAGTTACTTACAAGTGCTAATTACATATGAACTAATAACTTAAATTCAGTAGTGATTTTAATTGAATATTTTGAATATTTATTTAATTTTTCAAATTAAAACTGAACTTAATTGACTGTGTTAACTATCCTTTTCCAGTCCTTTTATTATTTTATTGTAATTATTAATTATTTGCATGCAATTAAAAAAT
Source organism: Chilo suppressalis (assembly GCA_902850365.2). Lineage (NCBI taxonomy): Eukaryota > Metazoa > Arthropoda > Insecta > Lepidoptera > Crambidae > Chilo > Chilo suppressalis. The sequence goes on from OU963921.1 coordinate 10,638,351, forward strand.
ATTTTTAATGATGCTAAAGAAGTATAACTTCTCACGCGCGTACATAAGTTACACGCATCCATTTTTTTTATTGTATACTAGTGGCCCGCCTTCGCTTCGCTTCGGTGTAGAGCTGTAGTGTAAACTATAGTTTTTTGTTCTCAAGCTTGTGTTATATATCTATCTATCTATATATATAAAAATGAAACCCGTTTTCCGTTGTCACGACATAACATGAAAACGGCTTGACCGATTTGGCTGATTTTTTTTTAGAATATTCCTTGAAGTACGAGGATGGTTCTTACGAAGAGAAAAATTAAAAAAAATGCCTGAAAATGTCAAAAAACAAAACTTTTCTTTACTCCCATACAAACGATTCGTAATAATACTTAAAAGTCAATTTGAACTTTAATACCATACCATAAATTTCAAATGTTAGTAGAGAGATTCTGGGAAGGCAAAACAATTGAGCGACGTGATGTCAATAGAAGTTTGGAAAAGATAAATATACCATCTTCAGTTTTTTTATAATCTATATATATAAAACTCAAAGGTGACTGACTGACGATGACGTAGTAATCTATCAACGCCCAGCCCAAACCACTGGACGGATCGGGCTGAAATTTGGCATGCAGGTAGATGTTATGACGTAGGCATCCGCTAAGAAAGGATTTTGATCAATTCTACCCCCAAGGGGATAAAATAGGGAATGAAAGTTTGTATGAAATTTTGTCCATTTTAAAACCGAACGGGCTGAGACTTTGCATGCAGGTATAAGAATAATCATAGATGAATGTAACTGTGTATAAAACAAGCCTGAGAACAAATACTGTAGTCTACGCTTCAGCTCTACACCGAAGCGAAGCGAGGGCGGGCCGCTAGTAATAAATAAATATATATTTCCAACACTCACACAAATTAGCCTAGCCCCAAAGTAAGCAGGCTTGTGTTATGGGATACTAGGGTAACGGATAGAATACATATACTGTACATATCATCATCATCATCAGCCTCTTAATGTCCCCACTGCTGGGGCACAGGCCTTCCCTATGGATGGAATAGGGATATTGGGCCATGACCCACCACGCGGGCCCAGTGCGGATTGGCGGGTGCTAACGACTGCAGATGCAACCGGGACCAACGGCTTAACGTGCCTTCCGAAGCACGGAGGAACTCGAGATAGAATTTTTTGGTCACCCATCCAATGACCGACCACTGCGAAAGTTGCTTAACTACAACGATCGCAGCCGAACGCGCTAACAACCTGCGCCATCGAGCTCCTCCACATATATAAGTATATTTATATAGAAAATACATATAAAACATCCATGACTGAAGTACAAATGCTCGTATTTATCACACAAACATCTGCCCCCACCGGGATTTGAACCCGGGACCTCTCGAGTCGGCGACACCATGAAACATGAAAGGGGGGGTAAGCAAGAGAAAGCAAAAAAAAAGGGAAAAAGGTTTCAGGGTCCATAATGCACTTTTTATCTTTTAATATTACCACCTTTGTATCTCCATTATGGTCTGCAATAAATGAATTGAATTGAATTCAATTAATATAATATTATGTATTTATATGTGTCTAGTTGGTGTATTCCATTGGCGATGGTCCTCTACGTAGACTCATATGGCTGGTCCGAAGATATAGACTAGAGACTCATCCCCATAGACTACGCGCCTGGGTTACTGCCTACCGAAGATATGTACGAGGGTGAGTATTGTCTATCCGTCGATATGTCTGTCTGTATAATTGAAGCACGCGTTGGTCAATCGGCTATTTGACAGTTTGAAAAATATTTTTTTTTTTTTATTTTTTTTTTTTTATTTATTTATTTAATCATTGATACATATTTTTTTTCATATTTTAATACCTTGCCAACCTGTAAACATCAGGTTGTTGGCAAGCCAACGCTCGTTTTCCTTACAGTATCATGTTAAACTAATACTACTGTTATAAACTTACAAATAATATGACTATAAGCTACTGTTAACATATTATGTCTAAGCTATTTTAAAGTGACTATCTGTTACAAATACATATTTTACGCATTATTAAAAAGAGTTTTATTATGCTTCCAATTTGAAAAAAGAGATTTTGATTTAAATAATTAGTTACAAAATATCAAGCGGTTCACTGTGAAGATTAACAATGTAATGTGAAAATAATGTTTAAGTACTTATTGATACATAGTTTTTGCTTATACAAAATAATAATAATAATACAAAATAATAATACAAAATAATAATAACAATAATGTGTTCTCATTTCTGTAAAATTTCTTTCAAGGATTTTTTTAATATATGTATGCTAACATTCTTATTTTTTCTTACCCACTCTAATTTGTTTAGAATTTTTGGTATTATATATTTATTTGTTCTCATCCCATAACTATTTTTAACTTTATGTATAATAAACTTCCTTTCCCTAACACTACTTGTATTATACCTATTGACAATGAGGGGTCTATCCCACAAATTGTAATAATTTTCTTTTACTATTAAATAATCCACTTTCTTGTCTACTGGCAATATTCTACATACTTTGTATAATTTACTGTAATCCTGTTTACATTTTTTTCTTGTGTTTTTATCAACTATATACTTCAGTAACCTTATTTGTATATTTTTTATCTCGTTTATATATGTTTTATAAGTACGCCCATATACACTAAGACCATAACTAATTAAAGATTCGACAAGAGCATGATATACCATTAGTAGTGTCCGTCTGTCTAATATTTTCACTAACTGATAAAATTTACAAAAGACATTTCGGAGCTTAGTGCAAACCTGTTCTATATGCATTTTGAAGTTAAAGTTTCGGTCTATGTCTACGCCTAGGTATCTGAAATTTTCTACCATTTCTATTTTTTGACAATTGCATGCACATTTCATATTATGTAGACATTCATAAGAGTGACCTATTATGCTAAATGTGTCCTGATTCATTGTCCTAGCTGCACGGTTATAAGGTGAGTATATATGCATATATTTAGTTTTAGTAATATTAATAATGATTCCATTATCATGTTCTTATTATTGGCATTTCTATTTAATATGAATATTACCAGCGATTTTAGTATTTTGAAAGAGCAAATACTTAATAACTTTTCTATAAAACCCTTAAATAGATTTGATTTTTTCGCTCCATCTGTCACGCGACCTAATGCGCCTGGGATTGGCCAAGACTAAAATGACGTCACACGCTAGTAATCTTCCGGCCAAAGTGACATTACATTGTGTCGTTTGACGTTTTATCTGGCGTCTGGTGTGTCGAGTGACGACACACACTTGTGAGACGCCATGATGCCCAAAGAAACGTTTTGGCGGCAACTTGATAATTGAAATTTTGGTTTCTTTTTTTACTGAATTACACAACAGAATAAAGAATTTCCTAATTTTTATAGACTCCATAAATGTTAATAAATAACGTGCGATCATTTTTTAAAACTTGTCCAATACCCTATTACAACAATTTGTTAAGTCAAATACAACGATTTGGAAATGATATGGAATCCGAACGGCGCCAAAAAATGGTTCCACGCAAACTGCGATCAAGTAGGCGGAGTGAAAAAATGCGATCAACACGTCGAGCAGAGGATTGGTTAGGATTTCCGTTTAATATTATCTTGCCCAATGAATGAATAGCCGAATTTATTTGCAGACATTTGATTTGTCAATGTATTTTGTTTTGTCTGTGTGCGTGTCGCATTGTATGAGTTTGGAGCCGTGTTTTAGCGGTCTTTGTTACAGAGTAATGCTTTCATATCATTTCGTTTCACTAATTCATTTGTCTAATATTATTGGGTAAAAAAAAGAGATCTTGATGGCGCAAGTGGTTAGCGAGTTCGGCTGCGATCGCTGAAGTTAAGCAACTTTCGCAGTGGTCGGTCATTGGATGGGTGACCAAAAATTTACTATCTCGAGCTCCTCCGTGCTTCGGAAGGCACGTTAAGCCGTTGGTCCCGGCTGCATCTGCAGTCGTTAGCACCCACCAATCCGCACTGGGCCCGCGTGGTGGGTCATGACCCAATCTCCCTATACCATCCATAGGGAAGACCTGTGCCCCAGCAGTGGGGACATTAATAGGCTGATGATGATGATGAAAAAAAAATAAGTAAAAATGAATCCCTTCTTTCATCTTTACCGATATTTTTTTACGAACCCTCACCCTTCGCTCGAGTCCCGTTTGCGGCCTTGTCCGCGTGGAACATTTTCTAGCAATTTTCTTTAAGTCATAGTGTTCGATAGCTTGTGATAGTTGTAGTGTCTTATATAGTGGATTTCTCAATAAAAATCGGATATTCAGATTGCACAATATTATTCATAGTAAAATACAGATCTTATTAAAATTGTGTGCGTACGTTGTCTTTTTACAAGCTTTTAATTAACTTGCTATGTATGTTTGTTACGGTCAAATCTTACAACTCAATTTTAAAGCACTTGCTCTCCACCGATTAAGCTGAAATTTGATAGGCCGTTTAGTTCGGATGACAATGCATGATTAACAGTGTGACGTCATTCTAAATCCAATATGTCGGCATACCCAAAATGGCGGATTTTTAATGCATTCCTACAATATGGGTATCAAATTAAAGGGCTTGCTGAGAGTAACTCGAAAAAAATGTGACGTCACTCTCAATCCAATATGGCGGACTTCTAAAATTTGAAAATCTATTTAGAAACAGACATCTTTAACTAATTTAGTTGAAAATTTATTTTATTCTTTTTAGCGCATTTGAATAAAAGCTTGTTTTTAAAAAGGTTTTTTTTTGAATTCGAATTACAAGAGGGAGAGTGAATCTATATAAATCAAAATGAGTGAATGTAGTAACGAACGGGTACGAAATGAATGTATGAACGGACGATGATGATGGACCGATTGCAGCTTCTCTCTTCGATGGATAGATGGCGTTAACACATAGTTTGCAAGATAATAAGTCATAGTATATTTAATTCCTCCCTCATATAGTGGTCGTTGGTGTCCCTTCATTCTATTCCAACGTCGATGGCATCAGTTGAAGGAGGAGACTCGAATCGCATTAACTCCGGGGCTGGGTGTTGATGGACCCGCTGTAACTCCTCACCCGCTGCACTGGATAGTGGCCGTTAGGTGAGTGACACACCTCATTACCGATTAATTAATACTTTGTTAAATTAGTGAATAATAAACTATCAAAAATACGCTTCTAGCCAGTCAAGGTATCTATACATATAAATAAAATTTGATTGTCTGTTTGTAATATTGAAATAACCGCTTTTTACTACATGCATATGAATATATATATGGTACATACACCAAAATTTTTTTTTTACATTTTTTGTCTGTCTCACTGTTTGTTCCGGCTGATCTCTGAAATGGCTGGACCGATTTTGACGGGACTTTAATTGGTAGGTAGCTTATGTAATAAGGAGTAACTGAGGCTGCTTTTATTTCAGAAAAAAATATTTTATTTTAGAAAAAAAAAAAACTAACGCCAATTAGACGATTTTATACTTACGGAAATTCGCACGCAGCTGAAGTGCCTTAGGGGCCGTTCAAGTATTACGTAAGCAGATTTATTACAATTATTTACCCCCTCCACCCCCTCGTCAGCAAAAGTAAGCAAAGCTCTTACCCCTCCCCCCTAGGGGTGTCCACTCTGAAAAAAACATCGATATATTTTTTGATTCGATTCATCGCAACTATACATCGATGCATCGATGTATCGGATGAAAACATCGATGTATTTCAAACATCGAGTACTTTTTCTTAAATTTAAAAAAAAAATGCTGTCTGTCAATAGAATATTAGAAATATATGTACCTTAGTTTGTTTCACAAAACCAAAGGTTATTAAATGTTTATAAACATAGAAACTCGTAGTTATTTTTTATTGTCACTGCACTGACTCTTGCGCAGTGCTGCCAACATCGGAGCCATATCAGAGAATTCGGAATGCTTTCATAACAGTAAGTAAAATTTTAGTGGTCAAACTGAAGTTTTTTTTTACTGAGGTTAAACCAAAAAGAGGATATTATCACTACGTGGTCAAACTGTATTACCAATTCGATGTTTGTTTAAACATCGATGCATCGAGTATATTGAAAGCTTTTCAAAACATCGGATCGATTCGATGTTTTTCATTGTAAACATCGATGTTTTCGATGCATCGATGTATATCGAATATCCCTACTCCCCCCCCATGCTTATGTAAACATTGGTACCTATATGCATTTTTCCTTTAATGTACTTTGTTTTTTTTATTGATTCATGAGCTTTCATGAGCTTCATGAGCAGCAGTACTTAAAAAGGCTTAATCGATGATGCTGACGTAATCACCATCTCCCCCCCCCCCACCCCCCCACCCCATGTCATCAAAAATAAGCAAAGCAAAGACCCCCCAGAGAATCACGCCAGAATCGACACCATTATATTGTTGTACAGATGGCCGCATGTTCTGACTGACCCGTTGCCCTCGTGGACTCAGTTAATGCAGTTGGGGCTAGTTTACGATTTAGAGGTGAGTTATTAACGCAATATATATCAATTTCAACGTATTTGCTCAAAAAATGCATTTACAGAAGTTATATACATTGTTTTGAAGATCTAAATTACGAACTATACAACACGTAGCGTGCGGTAAAACGTTTTACCGCTACTATACATGGCGCCGTGCGTATCCTTAACGGTTTTTTTTTTAATTTAGATCGAAATTCCTTGCGAGCGCGTTTTAAAACTAAAAAGAAAAAAGACGAGAGATGTAGTTCTAATTTTCACCACCCGCACGTGGCGCCATTTGGAAATGCGCGCCGTTTTCTTCATCATCATCATCAGCCTATTAATGTCCCCACTGCTGGGGCACAGGCCTTTCCTATGGATGGAATAGGGAGATTGGGCCATGACCCACCACGCGGGCCCACTGCGAATTGGTAGGTGCTAACGACTGCAGATGCAGCCGGGACCAAACGGCTTAACGTGCCTTCCGAAGCACGGAGGAGCTCGAGATAGTAAATTTTTGGTCACCCATCCAATGACCGACCACTGCGAAAGTTGCTTCACTTCAACGATCGCAGCCGAACGCGCTAACCACTTGCGCCAACGAGCTACTCGACATGATGCTTCAACAATAATATTTTATATGTGTTTTTATGTAGTAAGTTATTTTTATTTATTTAATCTTTATTGCCTTATATGCAAATGGCGGACTTAATGCCAATATGACATTCTCTACCAGTCAACCGGAAAGAAAGTGCAGAGCGAATATAACGGCAAAGAATAAAAAAAAAAAGAAAGTTAACATCAAACAATGCGAAAAACTAAATTAAAACATAAACGTAATTATATATACACATACTTAAATACATATCCTATATATCTAATAATATATTACACATAAACAAAAATTCATACATAAAACATATACATATTTAAACAGTGTCCGATTATAGTAATCTGATTGAACTTAAACGCTTTCCAAGAGATTAAAGAAATGTTCCCGCGCCAAAGTCTTAAACGCAGTCTTGTTTGGAGCGTTTCGCACATGTAAAGGAAGTCCATTCCAGAGCCGAATGGCAGTAAGAGTAAATGAACTGGAGACAAAGCCGGTATGGTGAATAGGTACACTAAGAATCACATTATTATTAGAACGAAGATTTAATTGATGAGAAGACCCAAGGAACTGAAAACGAGATTTTAGATATCCAGGAGTAAGTGGATCATAAAGTATGTTGTAAAGAGTGCAAACTATCCTTAAGTGTCTACGCTCCCGAATAGGCATCCACTTAAGTTTACTGCGGAATTCAGAAATGTGGATTTCTGAATTTCGCAGTAAACTTAAGTGGTGGTGAGAGTTATCGTATCTTTTTCGCTAAGGAAGACAGAAAAGGCTTTGAAACTTCAAGTCATAGTATAAAATTGTTACATATGTGTTATATATATTTATTTATATTTGTAGGACAGCAATCTGGATCAAGTTGAATCGATTGAACCAGTGGACGAACAGGGTAAGAATTTTTCAATATGTTTCATCCTAATAAATAAATAAATATCGCTTAAACCGCTTAACCGATTTATATGAAGTTCAGTATTAATATAACTTGTATCCCATTCATGCTACCGCGGCCCTAATGGCCGTTTCAAATTTTCTCTAGTATATTTCTTAGACTGCAAGGCAGCTCCATCTCTTCGCAGTGTAGGTAACCTACAATGTAAAATGAATACCTTTACAAGTATTAAACATTTGAAAGGACTTTTTGGCGGGATCGCTTTAGCAGTTTTGTTTTTCTTGTTAAAAATTGTGTTGTGGCGGATGTTAGTGTCTAATAATGGTGGATTATTAACCGCTAAGTGTACGGGAACATGCACAAGTGTTGGCAAGTGAAACAAAATAGCGGAAAGTGTCTTTCGACGTTCCCTCAAGAAGTCCACGGGGAGGTTCCAGTAAATCCCCACACATTTACTGAAACATAGGGAAAGGGGGATTGACTTGACTGCCACTAACTTTGACTTGATTAATATTTTGGCCACGAGTGCTTTAGAATATGTAAATATTTTACACTTGACATTGGCTAAATGCACAAACCGTGCGAAGCTATATAGAAAAAGATATAGCAATCTTAGTTATATTTTTATTTTTTAAGCATTTAACTGCTAGATGTTTAAATCTAAGGGTAATTTTTAAATTACCTTTATGATGAAAAAAGGGATAGAAAATCGTAATGGAAATAAATTAAAGCACACAGACGAAGTCGCGGGCCACAGCTAGTATATGCATAAAGATAATTGGTTTTCTAGTAAAATCAAGTTCCACAAACTATCACATCAAGTTTCCACAAACTATCAAATTTCCTCAACAGATGTTTGGAAGAAATTTTTTTCCTTTGGATAACCTGACCTGTGGCTGTCTGTATAAATCCAAGAAATCAATTAATTTATATATCTATCAGTTAAATGATTAAAAATAACAAAATAAACTACAAAAATATTATTAAAACTTTCATTATTATTTGTCAACAGACGACAGAGACGATTTCCTCAAATTGGCCACAAGAGAGAGACTCGATGAGATTCGTAAAAGGCCCAGAGTTCAGAAGGGAACTAGCTTATTCCTGGATTCCTTGCGTACGATGTACTTTTCCAATACACAACCAACTCAACCCAATACAAACCTTACACCACCCACACAAGGACTGAAATCGCGCAACCAGAGTGAAAACTTAATAATATCAAACACGGATGAAAGCGAAAATGTCTTAAATCATTTGGAAAGTATAAACCCTGATAGAGCTGAAGCTACCATAATTTTCGAGAGTGACGATGAAAATCTACCTTCTGAGTATGAGAATAAAGGTCATGATCGAATAAAAGTCGAAAGGCATAGCGACGATGAAATGGAAATTGAAGTCAGATATCCTGTGGGTGCTTCTGGATTGAACAAAAGCCGATTGAAATTTGAAGACGATGATTTTGATGAAGAAAGATTGCCCCTTAGTCTAACAGCTAGCACTAAAGGAAAACGACCTTGTGCCGTTGGGAACAGGGACGATTATCACTTGAAGAAAATTGCCGATTTGAAAACTGGTTTGTTTGACGACCTCAGTATTGTTAAGAAGGAAAAGGATGGCGATAATCCAGTTGAAGGAAGCAGAACTTCGGTAAGGATAAAGTTCGAAGAAGATTCGGACGTTCCGGACGCGTTCGATAGTACGGACGGATGTACAGGTGAGTTTGAATGGCTTTATTTTATGTTTTTATTGGGACGAAGTTCCTTACGGCAGGTTTGGAGGGGATAGGGATTTTGCTGCGCGACCGAACTGAAAAAAATGTGATAGTGAAACCGTAAGAAAAAATGCGTGGAAAAAAGTGCGTGGAATAAAACCGTTAAATGAGACGTGCGCAGGCGCGAAGTTCCTTACGGCAGGCTTGGAGGGGATAGGGATTTTGCTGCGCGACCGAACTGAAAAAAATGTGATAGTAAAACCGTAAGAAAAAATCCGTGGAAAAAAGTGCGTGGAATAAAACCGTTAAATGAGACGTGCGCAGGCGCGACAGTCGCATACACAAGCGAGTTTGCAATTTGTGTCGATTCTACATTAGCCGAAGTAACTTCGTTCCTACCTGGTGTTCCACGACACCACATCATTTTTTTTATTTTTAAGCATTTGACTGCTAGATGTTTAAATCTAAACAAAAGTTTTCCTAGAAAAAAATCCAGGCGCATCAGGCAGCGAACGGGACTCGAACCCGCATCCTTCGCAATCCGGGCGAATGCACTGACCATTATAATACCGAGGCTCTAATGGCCGTGCCGTGGTATTTAGTTATAAAATAACCAATATTTTAATATTATTTGGTTATTCAAATTATTTTTTATCGATAAATGATAAATGATGTTTAAAATTTCAAAATTTAACCCATGGCAAGTTATTTTATTAGACATTACACATTATTTTTGATAAATACTAATGACTGATTTTAGAAAGACTATGAAAAGAGTTGTAATTAAAACATTATAATGTTTTAAAATAAAAAAAATCAAAAATGGGACACTACTACTTGCAAATTTGAGAACAGTCTCTCCTTTTCACTCCCTATAGATTATGATAAGGACAACCTTATAGTAATTTATGTTATTTACGGAATTGTTATCATCTACCTTGTTATTAGCGAGCGAGAGCGCCATGATCACGGAGCGACTGAAGTAATAGGGATGATGACGGGGTACAGTAAACGAAATTCTATTTAGTCCGTCAGTTAGATGATCAAAAAATAATGGACACGTATTTTTTCTTTGGGCAATCAACCAAAAAATGACAAAGTTATAGCGCGTCAAAGTTTGTGAGTAGGGGCTCGTGACGTCACTTTTGAGTGAATTTTCACTTATAAGTGTACTCAAACGTGACGTCATGCGACTTTTCAAATCAATATATCTCTGCAATGTTTATATTATGTGAAAAAAGAAAAAATACGTGTCCAATACTTTTTGATAATCTACCTGATAAACGAAGAAAAAAAAAATAGTCATCATCCCTATTGCGGGTAGGCTGTTATTGGCAGACATATCGATCTACCCTCCGACGAAGTCTTTTATTGCATTCGATACCCGTAACCAGACCCGTCTTTCCCAATGGGCACTTTGGGCAAGTGTCCAGGGCCCCGCGATCGATAGGGGCCCCCCTCAGATCAAATACAGAGTCCCTAGTTCCTGTTAAATCACCAAACGGAAGTCATAGGGGCCCCATTATCCTAATATGCCCAGGGCCTCTAAAAGGTCAAAGACGGCACTGCCAGTACTGTACTGTACCCCTAGCACGAACCAATATCGAATTCGTAACGTTTGCGAGTCCGAAATGTCATTGTCAAATTTTGTATGGAAACTTGAACAGCAGCGGCACAAAGTACGTAACGAGAACTATCAATAATCAATAATCAAAATCATTTATTCAGTTTAGGCTGTTACAAGCACATATGAATGTCTAGAAGCTACGCCATCGGTTCGTAAATCTAGGGCGGGAGACCTTGTACTGAGAAGAACCGGCAAGAAACTCAGCAAGGGCTGTTTTTTTCTCCCTGTTTTATCATTTACAGTGTCGTCAAGTTGAAAAATGACTTCAGAGATGATTCATGAATTCACCTTTCATTACCTAATGTGAAATTATACATTATTTTTTTATTACACACAGTATAAATACAAACAGAGTTATTTATAACTAGTGGCCCGCCCTCGCTTCGCTTCGGTGTAGAGCTGTAGTGTAAATTATAGTTTTTGTTCTCAGGCTTGTGCTATAAACAATGACTTTATTTATATAATTACACGTGTTATTGTGAGTCAACCATAAAAGATAGACATATGCTGTTGCGGGATATTTTTTAGACAATTTTATGTAGAATATTTCCGTCATACATGATTTATATGTAACTTTAACCATTAAGGCTGCACCCGCGACGGAAGCTTAAAAAATGGAGTAACTTCTCCCGTTTTCCCAACATTTCCCTTCTCTACTCTGCTGCTATTGATTGTAGCGTGATGAAAAGTATACTATAACCTGCCCAGGAGTATGAAGAATAATTGTACCAAGTTTCGTTAAAATCTGTCGAGTAGTTTTTGTTTCTATAAGGAACATACACGCAGACAGACAGACAGACAGACAAAAATTTTACTGATTGCATTTTTGGCATCAGTATCGATCACTAATCACCCCCTGATAGTTATTTTGAAAATATATTTCATGTACAGAATTGACCCCTCTACAGATTTATTATAAGTATAGATAGGTGTAATTAAACATTTACATCTTAAATATCAAAGTAGTTAGGGCAGACTCATCTCCGCTGGCAGCACCCGTTCACGAGCATGACGCATGAACCAGCCATCGCGTCGCTCAACCATATTTTAGGGAACGTAACGACCCGCCTCACTCGACACCACCGAAGAGACTTAAGAGAGCATGACTACCTATAACCACCTATATCAACCACAACATATTTACTTAAACTTAAAGTCATTTATCTGTAGGACACTGCAAACAATTGCAAAGCAAAAACAATGGAGAAATCATGACCACGCCGTTTTGTCATTCAAATCTTCTTAAAAAGTCTGATATTCTTCCTTACGTAATCAACTTTAAATACAGCTTTTCAATAGAAGTATCATCAACACATGATTCATAATAAGTGTATATCATATAGAAATACCCGTTGGAATGGTTGGAACAGTACAAACCCAAGCATTTTTGTTTGAAATATAATCAGACACTTTATAATAAGCATTCTTAACAAGAGATTTTTTAATGGTCGATTTAAATTTAGTCATGCTTAACTCTTGAATTTTGCTTGGGACTTTATTGTAAAAGCGAACACAGAGGCCTCTAAACGAATTATTAATTTTGTGGAGCCTAGTAGCAGGTAAAGTTAACTTATTTTTACTTCTAGTATTAAGTGTATGTATTTCACTATTTTTAGTAAATAAACTATTTTTTTTTGACATATACGAAGTTTTCATATTTGATATATTTTATTTACATATTGTGATGCAACCGTCATTATGCCTATTTCTTTAAACTTATCTCTTAAGGAGTCCGTAACTTTAAGATTATAAATTGATCGAATAGCCCGCTTCTGCAACACAAATATTGTTTGAATGTCGGCGGCATTTCCCCACAGTAAAATACCGTAAGACATTACACTATGAAAATAACTAAAGTAGACTAATCTGGCAGTTTCTATATCCGTTAACTGACGTATTTTCATTACAGCATGTGCTGCAGAACTAAATCTCTTCGACAATTTATCAATATGTAACTAAAAATAAGTACACATTCGACAATGACATTTCGGACTCGCAAACGTTACGAATTCGATTTTGGTTCGTGCTAAGGGTACTGTTCACATTCTCACTATTCGCTCGAAACTGTTCTCGACACACAACACTTACAGTGGCGGATCGCGACACGACACTTTTTTGATTATTCCGGTTTTCACACATACGAACCACAGGATTCTAGAAGGGACAAGCTGCTGTCAAAATTACAAATAGCAAACATTAATAGAGCTCGATGGCGCAAGTGGTTAGCGCGTTCGGCTGCGATCGTTGAAGCTAAGCAACTTTCGCAGTGGTCGGTCATTGGATGGGTGACCAAAAATTTACTATCTCGAGCTCCTCCGTGCTTCGGAAGGCACGTTAAGCCGTTGGTCCCGGCTGCATCTGTAGTCGTTAGCACCCACCAATCCACACTGGGCTCGCGTGGTGGGTCATGGCCCAATCTCCCTATTCCATCCATAGGGAAGGCCTGTGCCCCAGCAGTGGGGACATTAATAGGCTGATGATGATGATGATGAAACATGAATAGGCATTTATTCTGTTGGCATAATATAAATATGGTCGTGTTGTTTGTTTAGTTGACGAGAAACTCCTCATGGAAACGAGAGTAGTACTGGAAAGATTGAATCCACAAAGGCTCCAAGAATTAGAGGCGGCCAAGTGAGTACAGTTATTTATCATGCTAATAAATATAAATGAAAATGTATGTCTGACTGTCTGTTACTTTTTTACCAACGATATTAAATACCCTAGATACACCACGAGCGCTCAAAATGTGTCCCAATCGAGAAGTGCTTAAACACCACTCAAGCACTTCTTGGTTCACAGTCACGCGCGTACCATTATAAAGTCAAGATGCCACAGAGCTCCGCGAAAAATGCGAAAATAATACTAAGAGTATGAAAAGTGTCGCTTTTTCGACAGGTATAGTCAATGTTTGTTAATTTAACGCATTTGAAGCAAATTTTGATCTAATACTTACTATAAACTGACTTAATATAAAATATTTGTGATATTCAAATGCATGTCGGTTATACGTCGCCATATAGCCGTCTCTTTTCCTCGCGGTCCGTGCCTGCTGTATTTCTAACAGCGCGTTCAGAATTGCCCGTAGAGTCAAAGAACTAAGGTCTAAATTCTTCCGCATATAGGAATAAGTCATTAAATTTTACGAGCTTGCATTTCGAACTGTCAGAAGTATTTGACGCATGCGTTTTATTTAAGACCTTATACAGTATGTATAAAAGGTTAATTTCAATATTTAAATAATGCCTTATATTGATTTTGACTACGCGTTCGTCATACGGAGCTCCGTGGATCGTTCAATGTACCTTTTGGACAGGTTTCGGGCACGATTTTGTTCGTGTTATTGTATCTAGGGTATCTAATATCGTTGTTTTTTACACTTAAACCAGCTGAACCGATTAAAATACAATTTGGTATAAAGGCTGAGCATAATGTACCAATTATTGGCAAATGTGTTTGATATTCATTATTCATCAACAGATCATTTAATAAATAACTATTCTATAAAATCATTGGAGAGATTTTTATTTGTTACTTAGGTTTTCACGCACATCACTCATTAAATAAAACTAGTTTTAACGGGTTAATGCACGAAACTTTATTTATTTATTGACGTTTCGCAGCCTTTTCATGTCTGCATCGTCATAATAATGATTTTTTATTTAATTTTGTTATTGAGCGTTCGTTTATTTCATTGTTAGATTTTTAAAATTGTATTGTCTATATATGAATTTATTAGTTAATTTAGTTAATGAAGTACTTTATTTAAAATTCTTTTTTGTAATTTTGAGTTTATTTATTTGACCCTAACTACCGTAAACTACCTAATTCTAATTCTGACGAAGCAGATCTGAAAAGGCTGCGAAACGTCAATAAATAGAGAAATTTTTTTTTGCTCCATGACCTACGTGCTTATGACCTTTGCTACATTACGTGACCGAAAACACATGGGATTGGCCAAGACTTAAATACATCACGCGCTAGTAAGCTTCCGGTCAAAGTGACATACGTAACACTGTATCGTTTGTCGTTTTAATGACAGCCGTGTGACGTCACACACCAGTGAGCCGCCATAATGTCCAGGGAAACGTTTTCGCGGAAAATTGAAATTGAAATTTTAATTTCGTTTTTTTGCGTTTTACTGAATTACCCAACAGACTTAGAAATATCCAATATACCATTTTTATGGACTCCATAATAGACTTGCAACGAATAGTATATTCGGCAGTATACCGAATACCGAATATTCGGCGAGGCCCCTGACCGAATAGCCGAATATTAGGCAAAATTATTCGGCTGAATTTTAGCGCCAAAAACTTGTACAGACGTGTTCTAATCTGCGTCCTCAAGCTAAAATGCTGCTAAATGACAAAACCGACTTTTGAGATATGGCCGAAAACGGCGCGTAAACTTTAAATTATTGCTATTATGTAACCATTCATCACATGACTGAATGAATTAAAAACTGTAAACTTGTTGAATACAGAAAATGATTAAATTATGTACCTGTTTTATGTACCAATGACTACTTAATAAATGATTATAAAAGAAATGAGAACCTTACCCTTCTAAATTTTGATTACCACAATAATTCAAATACATATAGAATCCTCCATTTTTCCAATTCAGAAGATGATAATGTACCTGTGTTATGTACCAATGACTACTTAAATGATAATATAACAGAAATGAAAATATATACGTAATCAATCGATTTTCATTTTTAATTTTACCAATTATTTCTCTATGACAAAATATATTATTTAAGTATTCGGTATTCGGTCGAATAATATGTAGATATTCGGTATTCGGCCGAATATAATAAAAGCAGCCGAATATCGAATAGTAACCGAATATTCGTTGTAAGTCTACTCCATAAACATTAGTAAATAACTTGAAATTGTTTTCTAAAATGATCGACTGTGTCGAGTTATTTATAGTAAAAAATAAATACTGAGACAGTGTAAGAGATGAACTTTGAATGAGCTGTCGCTGTTTAGACGCTTCACTTGTCGTTCATTAAATAAATAAATATTTCCAACACACACCAATTAGCCTAGCCCCAAAGTAAGCACTATAAGGCTTGTGTTATGGTATACTAGGGTAACGGATAGAATACATATACTGTACATATATGAGTATATTTATATAGAAAATAGGTATTAAATATCCATGACTGGAGTACAAATGCTCGTATTCATCACACAAACATCTGCCCACACCGGGATTCGAACCCAGGACCTATCGAGTCGGCGACACCATGAAACCCGGCGTACAAAACACTCGGCCACGGAGGTCGTCGAATCATTGCCTATGAATGATCACAGATCCATGATCGATGCTAGTGAAAACAATCGGAAGCCGACAGCTTTCATCGCGAAGATACATTCCGATGGACGTCAAATTAGACATTTCATTTATGGTGTTACATCGATGAAGCATCGAAAATTAAAGCAAAAATCAACCGTCTTATTGCATCTATATATATAAAACTCAAAGGTGACTGACTGACATAGTGATCTATCAACGCACAGCCCAAACCACTGGACGGATCGGGCTGAAATTTGGCATGAAGGTAGATGTTAGGACTTAGGCATCCACTAAGAAAGGATTTTGATCAATTCTACCCCAAAGCTTAGATTAAAACAAAAAGGGTAGATACGGTACGCTCATACTTGCATCAAACAAAAACTGATCCCACGGCAGCGCGAACGGGACGGCGAGATCCGCGTCACTGCATTACCGACTAATCACGCGACCAGTACTCGACGTTACTACCGAATAAGATTCAAAACAAACAGCATTTTTTATGAAAAAATATATTTTATAGTACTTACGAGTGAGAAGTGATGCCGTGGGTTTTATTTTTAGTTCTTGAGCAATTTGAGCACTTTTTAAAAAAACACTTAGGCATTGTTTTATCATATAAACACAATATATTAGCAATATTTCTTTTTAACGTTCACATGTACGTCGTTTGTATGTCAAGTTGTGACTAAAGCGATTAGGGTCGTGGACCACAATTCACGTGGATCACTTTTGTGAGGTTAGTGCCGTATCTACCCTTTTTGTTTTAATCTAAGCCCCAAAGGGGATAAAATACCGAAGCGAAGCGAGGGCGGGCCACTAGTTTATAATAAAACTCGGTCACAATGTAACTTACTGTTTAATTTGATTTATTAATATATTAAGTTTTGTCCTTTAATCATCACCCAGGAATCAGTGCGAGAGTGAGACACCTAGTCGTCCCGTCTCGCTCCCACAGGGCAGCTTCACTCGCTCGGTTCCAGTTGCGGAAGTGAAACCACTCCTCTCTGTAAATCCTTTGATAGTTCCCAATAATACCCCCACTCCTATGCCTAAACCAATAACACCGCAAGCAGTCGATAGGTTAAACCCAATACCCTCGCAATATCCCCTGTTAGTTCCGCGTAACTTCACCTATCACAATTTAGTTGCGGATTCGATGCCTATGAATGACAACACCGCAGCGCCATCTGAAAGTAAGTTTTTAAATTATATTTTTATTTTTTATTTACTGTCAAAAATGTAAGTGTTTCTAATAGATTAATATTTTTTATGCGGCTCAGAGGAGGCTAGCTGTTTAATGGGTTAGTAAATTTTCTGTCCCTGTTTAATTTATTTATACTTATAATAAATCTGTAGAGAGGTCAATTCTGTACATGAAATATATTTTCAAAATAACTACCAGGGGATGATTAGTGATCGATACTGATTCCAAAAATGCAATCAGTAAAATTTTTGTCTGTCTATGTGTATGTTCCTTATAGAAACAAAATCTACTCGACTGATTTTAACGAAACTTGGTACAATTATTCTTCATACTCCTGGGCAGGTTATAGTATACTTTTCATCACGCTACAATCAATAGGAGCAGAGTAGTGAAGGGAAATATTGGAAAAACGGGAGAAGTTACTCCATTTTTTAAGCTTCCGTCGCGTGTGCAGCTTTAATGGTTAAAGTTACATAGAAATCATGTATGACGGAAATATTCTACATAAAATTGTCTAAAAAATATCCCGCAACCGCATATGTCTATCTTTTATGGTTGACTCACAATAACATGTGTAATTATATAAATAAAGTTATTGTTTATAGCACAAGCCTGTGAACAAAAACTATAGTTTACACTACAGCTCTACACCGAAGGGAAGCGAGGGCGGGCCACTAGTCTATACTAATATTATAAAGAGGAAAGATTTGATTGTTTGTTTGTGTTGAATAGGCTCCGAAACTACTGGACCGGATCCTACATTATCCCCGATGAACATAGGCTAAAGAGTATTTTAAAAAAAGTAAGGGCTCCGTATGAAAACTTCGATAACGTAACCCAAGGTGTGAAAAATAAATACCAAAAAATAACCTTATAACGCTTATGCTGCGGCAGTCATTGACAGTAGACCAAAGTGATGTACTAAAGTTTAATAAATAATAAATAAATAAATATTTCCAACACACACCAATTAGCCTAGCCCCAAAGTAAGCACTGTAAGGCTTGTGTTATGGGATGCTAGGGTAACGGATAGAATACATATACTGTACATTTATAAGTATTTATATAGAAATACATATTGAACATCCATGACTGAAGTACAAATGCTCGTGTTCATCACACAAACATCAGCCCCCACCGGGATTCGAACCCGGGACCTCTCGAGTCGGCGACACCATGAAACCCGGCGTACAAACCACTCGGCCACGGAGGTCGTCAATATTCGTCGTCGTATAAAGTCACTAGTGGTCCGCCCTCGCTTCGCTTCGGTGTAGAGCTATAGTGTAGGTAGACTATAGGTTTTGTTCTCGGGCTTGTATTATACACAATCAATCTTATATATAAAATTCTCGTGTCACAATGTTAGTTAACAATATCTACAAAAATGTCCGCGATAGCATATGTCTAATTATTACACTTATGCTACAACTAGAGATCCCCAGCGGTTTCACCCGCCTTCATTTCCAAAAAAAAAAAGGTTATACTGAGCATAACTTTTTTTTTCCCCTCAATGGCTTCGCACGGCTTTTGCATTTAGCCATGCCAGCCATTTTATATTTATCCCGCATGAAACAAAATTTTGCGATCTTTTTAAAGTTGTTGCGTGCATAGATAGATAGATAGATAAACATTTTATTACTCACACATACACAATTAAAGGGTTTACAAAACAGATATTCAACTATGGTGGGTAAAGGCGGTCTTATCGCTGAAAGCGATCTCTTCCAGACAACCTTTAAATCGAAGGATAGTTTAACAGAGATAGAAGAGTAATGTGCCAGCAAAATATAAAACAAAATAAAATAGAAATAACATTATATATCTTTATATATATAATTCTTCTGTGAGTGTGTATGTCACTGAACTTCTCTTAAACGACTGGACCGATTTTGATGAAATTTTTTGTGTGTGTTCAAGGGGATCTGAGAATGGTTTAGATTCACAATTTTGTCCGCTGGACAACCCCTATTTTTTTTAGGGCGGTACGAAGTTCGCTGGGTCAGCTAGTATTATATAAAATACATACAAAACATAACACCTTCACATATATATATCTTTATATATATAATTATTCTGTGAGTGTGTATGTCACTGAACTTCACTTAAACGACTGGACAGATTTTGATGAAATTTTTTGTGTGTGTTCAAGGGGATCTGAGAATGGTTTAGATTCACAATTTTGTCCGCTGGACAACCCCTATTTTTTTATGGCGGTACGAAGTTCGCTGGGTCAGCTAGTATATATATATATACATAAACAATAATATGCTATGCTTATAGGTACTGATACAAACATAACATAATATTAATAGAACAATATATACACATACACTACACATATAATTATTATTATACTATCTAAAATTTTCTTATTAATCCCTAATATCTATTTATTATTATCTTAGTAATTATTATCTCCTAGTCCATCAGAAGTTAACTATGAAAAACTAGCTAACAAATTAAAAGAAACAAAGCTTCATTATGTAAGTATAATAAAGCATGAATATGTAAAAGCCCTTTCTCTCAGAACACAGTATATTAAATGATTGAATAAATGTGTATCCTACTTATTCACTACATAAATACGATCACAATCCACCGAGTACATGAGCTAAGAAACGATACAGGTAGCGCCATCTATTAGAAAGCTTATGAAACTCAAGTATGAACGTAACGCTTCTATACAGTTTTCCCTGTATTATGTATTACTCGTAAGAGGTCGCTACGTTAAATTATGAGGCACATATTATTTAATGTTATGTTGTGTTTGGTTTTTCTACATATTCCAACCTAGATTTAGAAATATAGAAATACGTCAAGTGTTAAAAATGTTTACAAATTCTATAGCACTCGTGGTCAAAGTATTATATCAAGTCAAAGGGATTTACTGGAACCTCCCCGTGGACTTCTTGAGGGAACGTACGAACATACAGGTCTTTACTCTTTATTATATTGGTATAGAAATAATGATATATTATTATCCTTCCCAGGAGAAGAGGGCGGGGTGTGTTCGGGCCAACAGCTTGCCGACATGATTCAAGAGGAAGTGGTGAGTTTGAACAATGTTTTGTCTCACAAAGGACATTGCTCGTTCCCCATACATTGAATGCCCTAGAACGCCCAGCAATGAGAAAATGCTAGTTGTGTTCGGAATCATTCATAAACTCTAATTAGCCATTTGTTGAGATACGGACAACTTGAGGAACCGTGGTCTACTACAGAATATATTAGATTTTGAGGTTATAATTATTATACTTAATCGTAAAAGATGCACACTTTATATATTCCGAATAGTGTTCAGCTCTATGTAAGCACTTAAATAATATGCATTAAATGAACATAAAATGCAATTAATAATAAAAATAATAAATGCTTATATTCATATTGATTTATAATAGATTTCTTTTTAAATGAAATGTTCAAAGTCCATTTACCTTTTTCTATATTTCACTATCGGTAATAGGGAAGATGCAATATTTTTATTTTTGTTTTCATTTTAAAGAATTCCATGTAGAATAAACCACAGATATATTAAAAAATTAAAACATTGTGATTTATCGGAAAAAATGCGGTTTTAAATTGACAATTTAAATTTTCGCGCGAAAACGAACCTATGGATGCGATGACGTCACTCCTGTCTGTCACTGGTCGTAATTGTTCGTTGCTGGCTTTAAATTTTCATACTTTTGCATATTTTTTCGAATTTTTAAATATTTTTTTGAAAAATTTAAAATGGACTACCATCAACATCATGTGATCATAACAATACCACTAATATTCCGAAAAAAAGCCGTGTTGACTCATGTTTTGTGCCAATCTACTTCAACAAACTTCCCAAATAAATTGTTTTTGACTGAAACTTCTGACCCAAAACTGAAAAAAAGTGGTTTCAAGCTGCGAAGAGAAATGACAATTATTCTCCAAAGACCATTATTCGATGCTGAGAAGATCACTTTGACGTAAGTCGGCGAATATACTTGTTATATGCTTAATTAATCTGCTTGTACGTAAAAACGCATTAGTAACCTACCTAATACTTACAAAACCTGTCTATAACATATTTTTTATTTTACAGTTGGAGAATGACGTCGAAAATTAGATAAAGTGTGGCACAATCTTCACATTGGCAGGACTGAACCAAGCTTTGCGTTTCATTTAAAATAACTGTAACACGACAACCTTCTTTATGTACTTTATGCTCCGGAGAACTCGACCTTTTACTGTACATCATTTTCCATCTCTTTTAATTTGGACATAGCCGATTGCATTTGTCATATTAACAACTACGATTTTTACATACCGTAGTAATTTAGTCCCTTTCATTTCTAAACTTAAAAACTCTGCACTTTGGACAAAAAAAGTTATAACCATGTCAACGCTAACTCTTGGTGAATTCCTGGAGTCTGCTTTGATAAACGCAACTTTCATTTTTATTAAATTTAAAAAAACTCAATAAATATTCCCATAAAATAATATTTACTTTGACAACCATAACCTCAAAGAAGTTGTCATAACAGGAGTGACGTCACTAAACGCTGATTGGTGTTTTAAAATACGTTCCGTTTCAAGTATTTTTAATTCGTAATAATTGTTAAAAAACAACATTATGTAAAATAAAAACGTTGCAGTGGCATTTCTTTTATATTTTTTTAACATTTTAATCATAAAATTTTCATAAATATTATGTATGCATCTTCCCTATTAGGTATGTACCTGGTTATCATTATATTTTTCATAAAAATAAACAGATATTATATAGGATGGGAGTATAAACTATCTTTACATAATTCCAAAAATAATCTTTATAAATATAATATAAATACTAGTAACAAGTATTATTAACTAAGGTACTGTAACGTCCGTTACGTTACAGCCTCCTTGTTTGGGTGAACTCTTTGTTCATGCAATGCCTACGGCAGGCAGTTATATTAAAAAGTTAATGTCATGATTTTAATATTTGAAATAAGGAATCGTCTGTCTTTTGATAGAAGGTTCCACATCAGATGGACTTAGGGCACTAAACCTCTCGAAGATAGATAAAATTCATATATTATATTCGCCCGATAAATGAAAGAGTTAAATATCTAATTAGTTTTCATTTATAACGTTACGCCCCCAGGTTCTATCCCTTCAGGGTAGAACTCCGCAGTACCTAGTTCTATTCTTATGTTGATAAATACTTATGGTCGCCTATATTGCATTTATTAAGGTAAACAATCTTGGCACAACTTTTTAACAAAATCACCCATTTAAAAATAAAATAATAACGAAGCCAATAAACTATTAAAATAAATCGTTACTATAGACTGAAACCTATTGAATCCAGTTATCAGTTGATTTTTAATGCTGTATTTTCAATAAAAAGGAGTGTCAAGATTGTTTACCAATTAGGACAAGTTGGGTGAACAGACTGTAGTGTATAGTAACAGAACTTTTATTTTTTTAAACAGATTGTCCGTTTACTATGATTAATTGCTAATTAGTTAAAAAAATAATAGAAAAATAATAGTAAAGGCCATTCTTTTGGGCATGCTAGGGCCGATTTCGTCGATGTCCTTTACCTCCCAATTAATAAAATAAAAATAAGAATGACATATAAAGCACTAATAAAATAAATTATATATACACATTGATGTCGATTCTGGCATTATTCTCTAAAGCTAAACTTAAATTTGACAACAGTGCATCCTTGTCGTTCTCTGTACAGAATGAAAAGGAGAGACTGATGTTAAATTTAGTTTTAAGTTTAGAGAAACACGCCAGAATCGACGTCATTATTTGGTTATTACATTTTACGCATTTAACGCTAAATGAAGAGAAACATTTTTCAGTAAATATTTTCTAAAGAAAAGTTTACTAGAAAAAAAATCCACGCGGACCAGGCAGCGGACGGGACTCGAACCTGCACCCGCACCCTTCGCAATCCGGGCGAATGCACTGACCATTATGCTACCACGGCCCTATTCGCCGCGTCGAAATTTTCCTAGCCTTAAGCTGCAAGGCAGCGCCGTGGTAGCATAATGGTCAGTGCATTCGCCCGGATTGCGTAGGGTGCGGGTTCGAGTCCCGTCCGCTGCCTGGTCCGCGTGGATTTTTTTCTAGTAAACTTTTCTTTAGATTTAAACATCTAGCTGTTAAATACTTAAAAAATAAATAAAAACATAAATATTTTCTTTAAATATTAATTAGTTGTTTAGTAGTTGATTGTTTTGTACGTTTGTGTGTCCCAGCATCGAGTTACGCGCAACAAAGTGCTGGACTGCTGCAGCGCTAGAGCTTTATGCGTCAGGAACTTAGCGCCGCGCAGCGCCAAACATTCCTCGTACGTACCACCAAATACATAATAATAAATAAAAAAAATGGATGCGTGTAACTTATGTACGCGCGTGAGAAGTTATACTTCTTTAGCATCATTAAAAATATTTTTTAATTTCACTTTCATCATTTTTTCATAACGCGCCCGCGGCTAACTTCATTATGTTACTTTTGTGTTACAGTGATGCGCGCGCATCTTAAAATTTCACTCTCATAATTTTTTCATAACGCGGCTAAAGAAGTATAACTTCAATAATAAATATTACCAAACGCTCACACCAATTAGCCTAGTCCCAAAGTAAGCACTATAAGGCTTGTGTTATGGGATACTAGGGTAATGGATAGAATACATATACAGTACATATATAAGTATATAGAAATACATATTAAACATCCATGACTGGAGCACAAATGCTCGTATTCATCACACAAATATCTGCCCCCACCGGGACTCGAACCCGGGACCTCTCGAGTCAGCGACACCTTGAAACCCGGCGTACAAACCACTCGGCCACGGAGGTCGTCATATACAGTCGAAACCGGATATAACGACATTGAAGGGACCATATAACTTCGGATGTTCAAACTCAAACTCATTTATTCAGTCTAGGCTGTTACAAGCTCTTGAGAAAGTCAAACGCTACGCCATCGGTTCGTAAATCTACGGCGGGAGACCTTGTACTGAGAAGAACCGGCAAGAAACTCAGCAAGGGATATTTTTTTCTCCCTGTTTTGTTTCAAACAGTGTCGTCAATTGAAAGATGACATCAAAAATTGAAAACATGTGTTGATGTCAACTTTCATCACATTAATATTATTAATTAACAAAAGTCAAGTATAGCTAGGTACTACTTTTAAATTTAGAAGTGGCGATTAAACAATTTTCAAACAAATCAGCAAAGTAAAACGACTTAGTCTGTTATATTAAGCCCAAGTGACTTATCATTTATGAAATCTTTAACAGTATAGTAACCTTTCTTAAGGAAACATGTTTTTATAGACACTTTAAACTTATTGAAAGGTAAGTTAATTAGTTCGTATTTCGTTATGTCCGATGGTTGTTATAAGCAATATACAAAAGTAGTCATATTATTGTCATAATGTATGTATGTAGTATGGTATATGGGGCCGTCCATATATTACGTCATTCTAAATTAGGGGGGGGGGGGGGTTTGGTCTGCGGATGACGGTAAATGATAGATAGGGGGGGGGTTGTTTCGAAATTGACGTCATTCTTATTTATTTATTTATAGTTTACTAGCTGACCCAGCGAACTTAGTACCGCCCTAAAAAAATAGGGGTTGTCCAGCGGACAAAATTGTGAATCTAAACCATTCTCAGATCCCCTTGAACACACACAAAAAATTTAATCAAAATCGGTCCAGTCGTTTAAGAGAAGTTCAGTGACATACACACTCACAGAAGAATTATATATATAAAGATTGATCACGTACAAAAAGATTATTTCTAAAAAGAAATTTCTTCCAGCACACCTAGTAAGTGAGACTGCAAATGTGAGAGGCGGCTAAGGCGCGTAGAATACTAAAATAACTCATAATAAACATACATAATGCAACATAGATGTACACAAATACAGTAATAACTACAGATAAAATACTCTAACAATAATATTACATACTAGTGGCCTGCCCTCGCTTCCCTTCGGTGTAGAGCTGTAGTGTAAACTATAGTTTTTGTTCTCAGGCTTGTGCTATAAACAATGACTTTATTTATATAATTACACGTGTTATTGTGAGTCAACCATAAAAGATAGACATATGCTGTTGCGGGATATTTTTTTAGAAAATTTTATGTAGATTTTTTTTTTTTTTTTTTTTTTATTATTTTATTGATAGGTCCGACAAATGACTCCACCCCACCTGATGTTAAGTGAAGGTGAAGTCCAGACGTGACGATAGCTGATACAGCAGTTTTACCTGCCACACCAGCCATCCTCACCCTGCCGGCCTGCATGTTGCTTCTTCACGCCTCTTTTAAAGGATCCCAGGTTGTAAGAGGGAGGGAACACGTGAGCGGGCAGAGCATTCCATTTACGGATAGTGCGACAAAGAAATGAGTCACCAAATTTCTTTGTACGCGTTGGAATTGTGGCCACAGTTAGACGATGACAACGTAGGCCAGCGCGCGTGGTCCTCTGAAGGAAAGGAGAAGGTGGGATAAGAGAGAATAACTCCTCAGAACACTCGCCGTGGTACAGACGATAGAACGCGCTTAGTGACGCCACGTCACGGCGTAATTGAAGAGGCTCAAGGTGTTTAGTCACCTCCTCATCGCCTATGATGCGGATCGCGCGTCGCTGTAACCTATCCAAAGCATCGAGCAAGTACTTGGCGGAGCCATCCCAGAGGTGCGAGCAATATTCCACGCAGGACCGCACTTGCGTTTTGTACAACAAGCACAGTTGATCGGGCGTGAAAAAACGCCGCACCTTGTTCAGGACTCCGAGTTTGCGTGAAGCTGTTTTGATCACGGTTTCGATGTAGTTCTTTGGATTCAGGTCTGAGCGAACTTCCATACCGAGCATGGAAATGTTGCTCTGCAGCGGTAGTGTTGTGCCCTGAAGAGATGGAAGAGGAAGGAATGACGATGTTTTTGCCGTGAAAGCGCAAGCCTGAGTTTTTTTGGCATTGAACTCAACCAAGTTCCTGGTACCCCCATTCGGAAATGTGGTCCAAAGCCTGATTGAGTTCAATGACAAGATTCTCGCGTTTCTCCTTGGTTACCGCCAGCCCAGCCGCTGCTTGTCCGAGATACCCCGCATGCACTGTACTATCGTCTGCATAGCAATGAATATTCCCAAGAGGAATTAAGTCATTGATATGCAGCAGAAAGAGAGTGGGGGATAGGACGGAGCCCTGGGGAACGCCGGCATTCACTGACATGAACCGCGAACTGCTACCATCCGCAAGGACACGAATTCTACGCTCATGCAGGAAGTCAGCTACCCAAGAACAGAACTGGGCTGGCAGACCGTATGCCGGAAGCTTGGAGAGAAGGCTTTTGTGCCAGACCCTGTCAAACGCCTTGGCAATGTCAAGGCTGATAGCCAACGACTCGCCACGCTTGTCGATAGCCTCACCCCAGATATGAGTTAAGTACGCTAGAAGATCACCCGTCGATCGTTTCGGTCTAAAACCATATTGACGATCATTAATCAAGGAGTGATCCTCTAGGTAGCGGGTCAGATGGTTATTAAGGACCTTTTCTAAAACTTTACATAAAAGTGAGGTGACTGCTATTGGCCGGTAGTTTGCCGGGTCTGAGCGATCCCCTTTTTTGGGCACCGGTTGCACATTGGCATCTCTCCAAGTCTCCGGCACACGCCCCAAAGAATACGAGCATTGGTACAAGCGCGTGAGCACGGGAGACAACTCCGCTGCACATTTTTTGAGTACTACTGCTGGGATGCCATCAGGTCCACTAGCTTTCCGGACGTCGAGTGATTGCAATTCGGCACGAACCTCGCGCTGCCTGATTTTAATATCAGGCATCGTTGTGCCACAGTGAGGTAATGATGGTGGCAGTGCATTGCAATCATCGATTCGGGAGTTAGCCGCAAAGAGTTTTGCCAGTAAATCGGCTTTCTCCTGCGGCTTATGGGCTAGTGTTCCGTCTGGGCATCTCAGAGGTGGCAGCGAGGGCTCGCAGAAGTTTTTTTGCACGGCCTTGGCCAGACGCCAGTAGCTACGGGAACCCGTAGGATGCGTCATAAGTTCCTGGCCAACACGTGCAACGCGCTGGGCATCCGCTCTAATGTAAGCCTTCTTACAGGCCTTGGAAGCAAAATTGTAGGCTGCTTTGAGTGAATCGACCTCGGGATCCTTGAGAGCGCGACCTCTGATCCAAGCACGATATGCCGCTTGCTTACGCGAAGCAGCTTCAGCACAGTCGTGATTGAACCAGAGGTTACGCGTGCCCTTACTGATGAGATCAGAATGAGGAATATAGTATTCCATACCCATTATAATCTCCTCAGTAATGGCAACGGCACTGGCCGATAGGTCCCTGTCACTGAAGCAGCGCTGCTTCCAAGGGACGGACGCAAAGTAGTCACGCATACCGTCCCAATCTGCCGACCCATAATGCCAGATACGGCGCTTGACCACTGCTGGACGCGGAGGCTTGGCCTGTGGTGCTTTGGCAGATATCAGGCAGTGGTCTGACGAGCCCAGGGGGGCTCTTAGCACAACCTGATAGCCCTGTGGATGGGTCGTGAGCAGAAGGTCCAGTAAAGAAGGCGCTTGACTTGGAATATCTGGGATCCTGGTGGGCTGATCAACCAGTTGCTTCAAGTCATGCGTGAGAGCGAATGCGTGAGCAGAGATCCCTGCATGGTCAGTTTTGGAGGAACTTAACCACATATTGTGGTGAGCATTAAAGTCCCCCAAAAACACCAATTCTGCATTGGGAAATTGTTCCTGCGCGTCATCTGCTGCCCGACTAAGGTGTTCAAAAAGTCGAGTTGTCTCAACATCGCCGGTGTGGGATCTGTAGAGACACACGTAAACTCTGGCCAGGGGGCCAGAGTCGACGTGTACCCCCAGCATGGAGAAGGAGGGATCTTCCAAGCAGCGGAGACGGCGACAACAAACATCCGCCCGAACATACAGGCATACACCGGCTTTCGCTTTGAAGGACTCTTCAAGCACGTAGCCGGGATAATTAAGGTAGCCTGTGTCAGCAGGCGGAAGTATTTGTGTCTCCGTCAGGAACAACAATGCTGGCCGTGCTGTCTCAAGATGGTGGTGGACAGCGTTGAGGTTAGAGTGGAGTCCGCGTATGTTGCAGAACTCGACCTCAGACAGCGTTGAAGGCGTGGGGGTGTGCACCGCTGAACGTCCAAACTTTGTTTTAGGAGCTGCCATTATGGAAGTGAAAAAGAGACGTGAAACGAGTGGACGTTGTCGCGACAAGACCGGGCAAATTAGGGAGGCATGTTTCCCCGAATGATTGCCTGCAGAGGATATACGCCGACCCGCCGGACGGAAGGCCCCCCGCACCCCCCCGGGAGTGGCCGCCGGGACCCCACGCCCCGGTCACCAACCGGCACGACGGTCCACCCCGAGATTATGCGTGACATGATGGGGCAGCCTCGCGAACTGGTTAGGAACGCTCGGGCCCCTGTACTGTGCCACGGGCGGCCAGCGGGACAGCCGTTTCTACGGGTCTCCCTGGCCGGCGGGTCGATGCAGTCCTCCCGGCATCGGTTCCACGGATGCCTCGCCCTGGACCGAATCCGTCGCGACAACCTCCACTCGAGCCCTGGTTGTACGCTGGCTGACCCCGAAACGCGCGAGAAGCACTTCACGGGTTTTTCACCATGCGCACGGTGGTAACAAACCAGGCGGGTGTTAGGCACCCTACCACCAGCAGAGCGGATGGAAGCTCCGATATCCCTTTGTCGCCTCTTACGACACCCTCGGGAAGAGAAGGGGCGGTGAGTTGTATTCTTTCTCCGTCACCGCACGGAATAAGAATGAATATTTCCGTCATACATGATTTCTATGTAACTTTAACCATTAAGGCTGCACCCGCGACGGAAGCTTAAAAAATGGAGTAACTTCTCCCGTTTTCCCAACATTTCCCTTCACTACTCTGCTGCTATTGATTGTAGCGTGATGAAAAGTATACTATAACCTGCCCAGGAGTATGAAAAATAATTGTACCAAGTTTCGTTAAAATCCGTCGAGTAGTTTTTGTTTCTATAAGGAACATACACACAGACAGACAGACAGACAGACAGACAAAAAATTTACTGATTGCATTTTTGGCATCAGTATCGATCACTAATCACCCCCTGATAGTTATTTTGAAAATATATTTCATGTACAGAATTGACCTCTCTACAGATTTATTATAAGTATAGATAATACTAGCTTTTCTCAAATCTGCAATGTTTTAATTTTGTCAAACTGGTAATGACGTCAATTTTGGGAGAAGGGGGGAGGGGTCATTAAGAAATGACGATAGGATGATTGTAGGTGGGGTGGGGTCTAATTTCTGAAAAAATCGATGACGTAATTTATGGACGGCCCCTATGTAAATAATGAATGTAAGCTTGTTTTCAAATAAAATATCGAAAAAAGAAGTAATAAGTTTACTATGAAAAAAATTAAGTACCTTAAGCGAGGGTTACTTTAGCTCGGGCGGGTAACTTTGTCCCAAATCAGAAAAAATATTGAACTTGCCGCCCCATCAGTATCTCTTGGGTGACTGTAATAGTTCCAGTTGAAAATCATCATCAGCCTATTAATGTCCCCACTGCTGGGGCACAGGCCTTCCCTATGGATGGAATAGGGAGATTGGGCCATGACCCACCACGCGGGCCCAGTGCGGATTGGTGGGTGCTAACGACTGCAGATGCAGCCGGGACCAACGGCTTAACGTGCCTTCCGAAGCACGGAGGAGCTCGCGATAGTAAATTTTTTTTGGTCACCCATCCAATGACCGACCACAGCGAAAGTTGCTTAACTTCAACGATCGCAGCCGAACGCGCTAACCACTTGCGCCATCGAGCTCCTCGTTGAAAATCACAGATAGCCATATAGGCGCGTAGTGTGGTGTTGTTTTACCGACATCGTTCCAGTATCAAGTTGTCATTGTAACGCGGTATTTTTTGTAACTGAAATAGTTCGCAAGTTCATGCGCAAACTTTCTCAAAACTGTGGTTTTCGGTAAGTTTACAATTTTTGCTTTAACTTAATTATTTTTGGGTAAAAACATCCATTTGTGTATTCAGTATGCTAATGGTGATCTGTTATAAGGGTAACTTAACCCCAACATGGCTTAAAATGAGTTTTTTTCACAGAGAAAACTCAACGAGCTAATAAAGTAACCCTCTTAAAGGCCAACTTTGGCCCTAAATTAAAAAAAAAAAAATCCTGAAAATGAAAAAATGAAAATGATTTATTATTACTTTACCATACATTTGGTTACATAAATAAAGGTAGGCTCTTTTTTTTAAGTGCAAAGACACCTGTACCAAAAAGAACCACTCTTCCATAGCATACGTTACATTATGGTAAGGTCATTAACTATATTAAGATTAAGACAAGGAATTAAATATAATAAAGCGGGAGTTACACCACAGAGCTAGTTAAAGTGAAATTTTACTAAGAATGTACCATAAACTGACATGGAAATTTACA
The DNA here is from genome assembly GCA_902850365.2 of Chilo suppressalis. Classification (NCBI taxonomy): domain Eukaryota; kingdom Metazoa; phylum Arthropoda; class Insecta; order Lepidoptera; family Crambidae; genus Chilo; species Chilo suppressalis. The sequence goes on from OU963921.1 coordinate 10,669,663, forward strand.
TTATAACAAGTTGTGCAACTCACGCTAATCAAAGCACATCTTAATTACATGAAAATACAATTTAAACAATTTAATTAAGCGGAGTGTTTGTGCATGTGTGTGTGTGTGTGCGCGTGTATGTGTGTATGTGTGTTTGTGCATATAAGGCATATATATACTGTATTTTGTAAGTTTCTTAATACTTATAAAATAAAATTGTTTTTTATTATACATAGATTTATATACCTATATAAAAATCGGATATTATGTGTTAAATTTTTAATAAACTCTGTTTTCTCAAAGTCCAAAGTCTTTAGCCATACTATTTTCGTATGATAACTTTGTAACTTATACTTTAAAGTTCACAATGGAAAGATATAAACGTGACATATTCATCACAAAGAGAAGCTACAATTTTATTTGAAAAAAGTGCACATTTTAGGTCAAAGTAACCCGCAGTTACTCGGTACCTACAGTATATTTTGTTTTGCTGCAACAAGTAAAACGTTTAGTCGTTATAACCGAAGAATATCGATATGAACTTCACCAATATTCATTGGTTATAAGTTGTTTTATTTTAAAAATCGATTAAAGCAATATCTTCTTGATGCGCAGCGGGTAATGGGCATATATCGCGGTGATTCCTCATTTATATAGATATACTAGCGGACCCGACAGACGTTGTCCTGTCTACACGTCTTTAATTTGAAAATTTCAAACTTTTTTTAATAAGCTAAAACATTCTGGACCATTTTGATGAAAATTATTATTCAAATGTTATAGCGCCGTCTGTCGGATCCAATGTAAAACATTCCAAAATCAACAACTACTAATAAATTAAAAATTAATTAAAAAAACATTGTCCAGCGGACAAAATTGTGAATCTAAACCATTCTCAGATCCCCTTGAACACACACAAAAAATTTCATCAAAATCGGTCCAGTCGTTTAAGAGAAGTTCAGTGACATACACACTCACAGAAGAATTATATATATAAAGATGGGTGTGTGTGTTTGTGTAAGGGTGTGTGTGTGTATATATATATACATATATTTTTTCTGTGATTTTACGTATTGTGTTGTTTGGTTGCTGTATAAATATATTTAAATATTTTTTTTTGTTCCTAGTGCGTGTCTGTCAATATTAAATGTATATACACGTATCTAATTTATGTATGATAATATTGAATGTGATATAAATGATAATGATAATTTGTATTAATTAATTATGTTTCTAAATAATTTTACGAGCGTGTTTCTGATTTTTTTTAATTTTTTTTTATTCTTATATTTCTTTTTTTTCCGAGAATCAGTTGTCAAGAGAAACATAGGTGTCAATTGAAAATCAGCGTCAGGTCCTACAAACCTGACAACATGCTAAATTGACAGACAACCTGTTTTGGCGCAGCCGCGAGATAATAACAGAATAAATCACCGTTGTAACAGTTATTATTAGTGTGTGTTACTTTTGTTCTTTGTTTACGATAATTTTGCTTTTTCTTGTATTTTTTTGTTCTCAAAATCTTGTATTACTGTCTCGTTGTTTGTGTCAAAATAAATGTATTTTCTTTCTTTCTTTCTTTTAAGCGGTATTTCGGTATATCCGGTGTTGTTATAGGCGGTTTGTTTCCTTAAGGATTTATATAGGGTTTCGGTCGGGACTTTGCTAATTGGTCGTAATAACCGACACGTCGTTATAAACGATGTCGTTACATTAGGATTTGCCTGTATATATATATATATATTTTCAACACCGATTAGCCTAGCCCCAAAGTAAGCACTATAAGACTTGTGTTATGGGATACTAGGGTAACGGATAGAATACATATATAAGTATATTTATATGGAAATACATATTAAACATACATGACTGGAGTACAAATGCTCGTATTCATCAAATAAACATCTGCCCCCACCGGGATTCGAACACGGGACCTCTCGAGTCGCCGACACCATAAAACTCGGCGTACAAACCACTCGGCCACGGAGGTCGTCAAAAAATATAATGTCAATAAATATGTAACATAGTATCATACACTCGCTAGGAAAAAAAAATTGTTTGCACGGAGCACACGTCTGAGGTGAAACTTCTTTTCTTAAAAACCTAACATTAGGCGGTGCATAAGGCATAAAGCGAGGAGCCCGATGGCGCGGGTGGTTAGCGCATTCGGCTGCGATCGTTGAAGTTAAGCAACTTTCGCAGTGGTCGGTCATTGGATGGGTGACCAAAAATCTTCCATCTCGAGTTCCTCCGTGCTTCGGAAGGCACGTTAAGCCGTTGGTCCCGGCTGCATCTGCAGTCGTTAGCACCCGCCAATGGGCCCGCGTGGTGGTTCATGGACTAATCTCCCTATGCCATCCATAGGGAAGGCCTGTGCCCCAGCAGTGGGTACATTAATAGGCTGATGGTGATGATGAAGGCATTGGGGAATGGAGCAGCGCACGTATCACTCATATGTATATACAGGGTTAATTTTAAGACACCAACAACCTCTTAGGGGCTTAGCAGCCATGGATGTTTAATATGTATTTCTATATAAATACTAGCTGTCCCAGCGAACTTCGTACCGCCATAAAAAACAGGGGTTGGTGGTAGAAGGGTGAAAATTTAAGGTTGTATGTATTTTTGTATGATGTATCATAAAAAAATTTAAAAAAAAATATATCTAAAATTGAAAAAAAAAATTTAGGGGGATGAAAAATAGATGTTGTCCGATTCTCAGACCTACCCAATATGCACACAAAATTTCATGAGAATCGGGAAAGCCGTTTCGGAGGAGTTTAACCACAAACACCGCGACACGAGAATTTTATTTATTGGATACTTATGTATATGTATTCTATCTGTTACCCTATAATCCCATAACACAAGCCTTGGCTAGGGGCTTTGGGGCTAGGCTAATTGAGGCCATGAGAATCATAGTGGCCTAACTCATTTCTTACAATATTGAGTTTAGGATTTTTTCCAGTTCAAATTGATCATTTTAATTGAACCAGAGTGGTTTAAAAGTGATACAACGTATATTCAGCATATTTACTGAGATGGCAGCATAATTACTGTTACGGTTTTTAGTCTATGATCTAAATTTTAGGTGACATACTCAACGATATTTGTTTGGGCATAGAATTGGAGTCTTCTTCAATAAAAACTCGGGTGTTTTTAGTAATTTCGCTTTATGTTAAAATAGATACAACTTAGAAGTAACAGTTTTCTTGAGAGAATGAATTTAGCAAGTCATTACCTTATAGTCGGTAATAACAGCCGAACACACGAACACGAGCGACATCTGCCATCTGCGGGCGACATCCAATGACGTTTGTGCTAGGCGCTACAGTGTATAATCCAATAGATGGCGCCACCCGTTATATAAGTGCAAGTCTTCGCTATGATTTGTAATATTCCTTTTCTGTTATATGTATGTATATGTGGGGTTTATACGGGCGCGAACAATATTATATATACCCTAGATACACCACGTGCGCTCAAAATGTGTCCCAATCAAGAAGTGCTTGAACACCACTCAAGCACTTCTTAGTTCACAGTCACGCGCGGACCGTTGAAAAGTCAAGTTGCCGCGGAGCTCCGTGCAAAAATGCGAAAAAAATATTTATGGTATGTGAAGTATCGTTTCTTCGACAGGTATCTAATCAATGTTAGTTAATTTAATGCATTTGAAGCAAATTTTGTTCTAATACGTACTATAAACTGATTCAATATAAATATTTGTGATATTCAAATGCATGGTCGGTTATACAGCCATCTCTTTTCCTCGCGGCCCGTACCTGTTGTATTGCTAACAGCGCATTCAAAATTGCGCTTAGAGTCAAAGAAATAAGGTCTGTATTGTTCCGCATACAGCAATAAGTCGTAAAATTTTACGAACTTGCATTTCGAACTGTCACAACTCTTTGACGCATGCGTTTTAATTAAGACCTCATAACGTAGGCATTAAAGGTGACTTTCCATGTTTAAATAATGCCTTATATTGTTTTTGACTACGCGATCATCTTACGGAGCTCCGTAGATCGTCCTATGTACCATTTGGACAGGTTTCGGCCACGATTTTGTTTGTGTCGGTGTATCTAGGGTATTTAATATCGTTGGCCATACTGGCTTAAGTAAGGTAGGCCACTATGGTTAAAAATGAGTTAGGCCACTACGGTTCTCATGGCCTCAATTGGTGGGAGGGTTGGAAATATCTATTTAGTTACATTTTTTATTATTTTACAGCATGTAACTGCTTGATGTTTAAATCTAAAGAAAATATAACTAGAAAAAAAACCACGGGACCAGGCAGCAGACGGGACTCGAACCCGCACCCTTCGCAATCCGGGTGAATGCACTGACCAATTATGCTACCGTGGCCCTCACGGACCGTGTCGAAATTCTTCTAGCCATTCTTAAGCTGCAAGGCAGTGCCATCTCTTCGCATTTGTTTGCATTCCGTGGGGGCCGCGGAAGCATAATTGGTCAGTGCATTCGCCCGGATTGCGAAGGGTGCGGGTTCGAGTCCCGTCTGCTGCCTGGTCCGCGTGGAATTTTTTCTAGTTATATAAACTATTTATTTATTACCGTTGTCGTATATAGGAAGATAAAGCTGAGTTCGTGTTGCGCGTGGCTAGTGCGCGAGTCCCCCCCCTCTGTGGCCAACATGCAGCGATCGAGGAACAGGCTGAGGCAGGCGCTACAAGCGCTGACGGTGCGTATCAACCCTATCTAATGCCGCTTCCTATCATCATCATCATCGTCAGCCTATTAATGTCCCCACTGCTGGGGCACAGGCCTTCCCTATGTATGGAATAGCGAGATTGGGCCTTGACCCACCATGCGGGCCCAGTGCGGATTGGTGGGTGCTAACGACTGCAGATGCAGCCGGGACCAACGGCTTAACGTGCCTTCCGAAGCACGAAGGAGCTCGAGATAGTAGTTTTTGGTCACCCATCCAATGACCGACCACTGCGAAAGTTGCTTAAATTCAACGATCGCAGCCGAACGCGCTAACCACTTGCGCCATCGACCTCTTCATCTAATGCTGCTTCCTTTATACTAAATATAAAATTTATTGTAACTATATATCTATATTCTAAATGATGTAATGGAAGGTGACTTCAGACGTATCTCTGAAGTCATTTTTCAACTTGACGACTCTGTATATAACAATACAGGGAGAAAAAAGCAGCCCTTGCTGAGTTTCTTGCCGGTTCTTCTCAGTACAAGGTCTCCCGCCGTAGTTTTGCGAACTTCTTATACCTTCTTATACCTGCATGCAAAGTCTCAGCCCGATCGGTTTAAAATTGACAAAGTTTCATACAAACTTTCATTCCCTATTTTATCCCCTTGGGGGTAGAATTGATCAAAATCCTTTCTTAGCGGATGCCTACGTCATAACATCTACCTGCGTGCCAAATTTCAGCCCGATCCGTCCAGTGGTTTGGGATGTGCGTTAATAGATCACTATGTCTGTCAGTCAGTCACCTTTGAGTTTTATATATATAGTAGATAGAAGATATATAGGGTGTCCCACGGGTTTGTCACACGGAGGGAATGTATATTCAATATTGGAGATAGGATATTTTACTGAAAGAAGACATCATTTTATCACACTAATATAATGAAGGCGAAAGTTTGTTAGTGTGTGAAAGTTTCAGTTTGTTACTTTTTCACGTTCAAACGGCTGGAGCGATTTTAATAAAATTTTGTTATGGAGTTAGCTGATACCCTGGAAAAACACAGAGGCTACGTTTTACTACGGGAAAATATCGCTAATAAACCGCGGGTAACACCGCGGGCACAGCTAGTTTTTAATAATAACTAGAACTGATATCATAGTTTTTTTAAAATTGCCTGGTACAATTGGGAATCAAACTCGTGAAATTTGAAAAAAAATGGGTGCGTGTACTTATGTAGGCGCGTGAGAAGTTATCCTTCTTTGGCATCGTTTAAAATTAGTTTTTAATTGCATGCAAATAATTAATTACAATAAATTAATAAAAAGTCTGGAAAAGGACACAATCAATAAAGTTCAGTTTTAATTTGAAAAAATAAATAAATAATCAAAATATTCAATTAAAATCGCTACTGAATATAATTTATTAGAACATATGTGATTTGCACTTGTATGAAACTCAAACACGTATTCCGAATATACAAACTAGAAACATGTGGATAAATTTTATAAATATGAATACCTATAACTGTTACTTTATTACAAAAAATAAAGATGTGGTTTTTGGTTCTACTACACCAATGGTCAAGAGATGGCGCTGTAGTCTCCTGAATCGCGCTTTGGTTCCGTTGTTCCAGATTAATAAATACTTTTGATATTATAAATATGAATACCTATAACTGTTACTTTATTACAAAAAATAAAGATGTGGTTTTTGGTTCTATTACACCAATGGTCAAGAGATGGCGCTGTAGTCTCCTGAATCGCGCTTTGGTTCCATTGTTCCAGATTAATAAATACTTTTGATAGGCCTTCACAATGCAGTCGTTAGCACCCACTAAATAGAGATTCTATTTCTATTTTGTTGGTAGATTTTCTTAGTGCGGTAAACACAAAAGTAACGCATGAAGTTGGTCGCTAAAGCGACCAACTTCATGCTGTTAAAATTTTGTGTTATGTACAGTGCTGCGCGCGCATCTTAAAATTTCACTCTCATCATTTTTTCATAACGCGCCTAAAGAAGTATAACTTCAAAAACATAACTATAATTGCTATTTCTTCTTTCAAAATGTTTAATACTTGAAAAAGTTTTCATTTGACATTGTGAGTTACCTACAATGCGAAGAGATGGCGCTGCCTTGCAGCTTAAGGCTAGGAAAATTTCGACGCGGCGAATAGGGCCGTGGTAGAATAATGGTCAGTGCATTCGCCCGGATTGCGAAGGGTGCGGGTTCGAGTCCCGTCCGCTGCCTGGTCCACGTGGGTTTTTTTTTCTAGTTAACTTTTCTTTAGATTTAATATACTTTCCCTCCGTGTGAGAAACCCGTGGGACACCCTGTATAGGTTTTATCCTAGAAATCATTGTCGGTTAAAAATCTTTTGAGGGGGTGAAAATGTTTTGGAAGCTTCTAATAATATATAATTTTTCAGGTCCAGTATAAGTATCAGCTCAAACAGTCCGATAGAAGCCAGGCGAGTAGTGATGGTGAGTTAAACTTTAAAGGACATGGCTAAGAAACTGGCCTTAACGTGTATAAATATTTCGCACTAGCCCGTAACTTTACAATATTTTTTTATTAATTATTACCTGTTTATTATTCTGATACAACTTGAAATGAAATTATCAAATATATTAGAGGTATATACAAATTGACTTCATGTCCGTTTCAAAAGCAAAATGTTCCGTTTTACAAAATAAATGTACACAAAAAATATTTGTGTAAGTATATCGAAATAAACAATATTATTTCTAAACTCCTTCAAACTATGACGTATTTGGCCCTAATTTTTATTATAACAAATCACTGAAGGCCTAAAATAATAGATTTTATTATTCTGATCAGGCTTGATACAAGGCTGTATGATAATTAATCCTTTAATTTTTGCAAATGGATAAAATAAAAGTTCACAGATTTCCTGTCAGGCCGACGGTAACAATTATTTGTATTTATTTTTGCTTTAAAAAAAACTTTTTGTGAAGATAATCAGAGGAATGAGAAGAAAGATTCTAAGAAAATGCGAAATTGATGACTGTTAATAATAGGGGTGATGACGAGGGCAGTAAACGAAATTCTATTTAGTCCGTCAGTTAGATGATCAAAAAATAATGGACACGTATTTTTTCTTTGGGCAATCAACCAAAAAATGACAAAGTTATAGCGCGTCAAAGTTTGGGAGTAGGGGCTCGTGACGTCACTTTTGAGTGAATTTTCCCTTATAAGTGTACTCAAACGTGACGTCATGCGACTTTTCAAATCAATATATCTCTGCAATCTTTATATTATGTGAAAAAAGAAAAAATACGTGTCCAATACTTTTTGATTATCTACCTGATAAAAGAAGAAAAAAAAATTAGTCATCATCCCTATTGGGAACTCATAATTTTCAAGATTGTGACTTTATTTAAAGTTCTTGAGTCTTTTTCATAGAAATTATAATTATTCAGCCATTTACCATTATATATTACTAAGTACAGTATTTATACATTGCCAGGGCAGTCGCTCATACAAAACTTTACCATGTCCTTTATTTATGTCAATAAAGGTCATGGTTTATACATGTATAACACTTGTTCACTGACCATTGACGATCTCCTTGGCTGAGTCGTTTGTACTCTGTGTTTAATGGTGTCGCCCACTCGAGAGGTCCCGGGTTCGAATCCCGGTGTGGGCAGATGTTTGTGTGATGAATGAAAACGAGCATTTGTACTCCAGTCATTTTTTTTTATAACACAAACCAATTAGCCTAGCCCCAAAGTAAGCACTGAAAGGCTTGTGTTATGGGATACTAGGTTAACGGATAGAATACATATACATCCATGACTGGAGGTACAAATGCTCGTATTCATCACACAAGCATCTATATATAAACGAAGAAAAACAAATAGTCATCATCCCTATTATAAGTATGTTTTTTTAAGAAGACCATTTACACCAACTTTGTTTCTGTCAAATAAATCTTTATCACGGTCATTATCATTTCACTTACATTGTGGTTTTTCTATTTTTAAAAAAATACTCCGTTTACAGGTGATATCGAGTTTGGTACGACAGAGTCTGCTGTCGTGTCGTCAGAAGAAGAAACCACTCGACTAGTCATCGACGAAACGAAACCAAAGAAATCAAGCGAAAGGAAAACTAAACCACCGACAACATTTCAAGCCAACACCAAAGACAAGAAAACAAAGCTTAAAAAACCTAGGAATAAAAATAAAAAGAAGGCACCGGAAGAAAAAGATAAAAGAAACGAAACGACACATAAAATTGACGTCAAGTGCACTAGTCAATCTCGGACGGAAGACGATCAGGATGAAGCTTTGAAGGAATGGATGAGGCAAAAGAACGACTTCAAAAAATACTTCACTATTAAACCGATCAGTCCTGTCAAAGCAAAGGTCGAGGACAGTACTCCGACGACGTCTAAAAGAGCTGACAACACAGTTGGACACAACGAAACCTTTAAAAACGCAGCAGCGGAAACAACAAAGCTAACCAAAGAAACGAACCCAACGGAAGCCATAGATTTAACAGAAGACGTAGAGCAGACCAAAGAACAAGCACTTATTAAACAACCAATAATGGGTACGAAAGCAGTGTTGACTAAGGATGAAGCGATACAAACTAAATTTGCAGTGATGCCAAAGAAACCGCGACTGTCTGAAGAATTTTACGAGAACAACAAAATAACACTGACGAAGGAAGCGATACAAAAGAACGAGGCGTTTCTGTCGAAAAAAGAGATGCAAACAAAGCCAACTGTACTCTCGAACCCGTTGCTGTATATAGCGGACATGATGCAAAGAGATCCGGTCAATCTTTTCGTGTTGCAAAACAGAGATCAAACCAAAATCATGATCACGAAAGGCGATAAAAAAACCGGTAAGTCGGATAGTTTAATATTATTTATTGTTTTATTTATTTATTTTCATTAAAAATACAGGTATGCAAAAAAGCAACTTATTTCGCCAAACTGAAATGTCAGTTTGTTGCCGAATAATACGCTCTTTAGATTTTTTTTGATTTTTCTTTCTATATGCATATATATACACACAACATATATGGGTATATATACTACCAATATACAAATACATTACAAAATTTTACAAAAGGACAATGCCAGAAGTTCTATAGAGGTTTAACCCACCCGATAAAAATGGTGTACACGAATGCGATAAATAATGATATTCCATAGCTGTAATATTAGGAATCAAAATAGTAAAGGTGTAAATTCTCTAGAAGCTGTGGTTATTGAATAATATACTTACAAAGAGTACAATTATCATGCGTTTCTCGAGCTGCAATTTGGATTTTTTATAAATTACTCAACAGCGTCCGTATTGTAGCTGATATTGTATAAACGACATGCCTTTGTATTCTATCGACACATGAATAACAATTTATGCATCTCAACATGGTTCCAAATCACAAACGACAATGTCGTCCAAATCCTTTTGTTTGACGGAAATGTCAATCAAAAGGATATCAATCCAAAATAACGTTTAGTTTCACATAGGTACTACTACATAATAATGTGTATGCGCATAAAAAATACAAGGTACTATAATCGTTAAACTTTTTTATAAACATAAATTATTTATATTTATAACCGAAATGCTTATTTTATCCATATTATTAAAAAAGAGAACGATATTTTTCGAAAACTTGATTGGCATTTTATTGTTTGTCGTGAAACAAAACCCTTATGCCATGTTTTCGTTCTTCTCCTAACGGAAACAGTAGATACAAATTATTTTAATAATTATTTCGCCGCTTTTACAAAGTAATCATTAAATCGGTACGAGAAAAAAAGTCGTATATATTTTTTCATAAATCTAATATTACTGTATATGGTGGGTCAAAATCTGTCATTGTCATTTGGCACACAGATAAACCATTATCTGATTAAAAGTAAGTAATAGCGAATCCATTGCGAAGTAAACTAGTACTTTAGCTATTTAAGGAGATTTCCACACGCCTCATCGACGCCTCAGGTGATCCAAGGGCTGGCGCATTTCGGACAAAGGTTGAGCCTGGCCATTCAACGGGGAAATGCCGCCAGCCTCTTGGGCACCCTACTCTGCGAGCGCAGCGATTTGGGGTCGATTTTTTACATAATAAAGTTTTATTTTTAGTTTGGTATAAGTATTTAGTCTATTTAGTAGTTTTAATCTATTTTGTGTGTTTAAATAATATATTATTTTGTATTGTTAATGTATTGTATATAATAGTTTAATATTTAATTTTCTTCCTGTGCTTTGTTTTAGTGATAAATATTGTGAAATAAAAACCACAAATAACTGAGTAAACTAGTGACAGTAATTTTATAAGTAAACTAGCTGTCTCAGCGAACTTCGTACCGCCATAAAAAAATAGGGGTTGGTGGTAGAAAGGTGAAAATTTAGGGTTGTATGTGTTTTTGTATGATGTATCATAAATTTTTTTTAAAAAAATCTAAAATTAAAAAAAAAAATAGGGGTGGATTACCCTTAACATTTAGGGGGATGAAAAATAGATGTCCGATTCTCAGACCTACCCAATATGCACACAAAATTTCATGAGCATCGGGAAAGCCGTTTCGGAGGAGTTTAACCACAAACACCGCGACACGAGAACTTTATATATTAGATATTGTAGAGGGTTCTTTTTCATAGTGCTATACGCCTCCACGACGAAATCTGTAGCCGAGTGGTTTGTACGCCGCGGCGCCGTATACAAGGTGTCGTCACTAGACAGGTTCCGGGGGGGGGGGGGGGGATTCACCTAACGGAAATGCGTAGAGCTGAAATGTAGACTACAGATTTTGTTCTCAGGCTTGCATTATACACAATGACATTCATCTATGATTCTTCTTATACCTGCATACAAAGTCAGCCCGATCGGTTTAAAATTGACAAAGTTTCATACAAACTTTCATTCCTTATTTTATCCCCTTGGGGGTAGAATTGATCAAAATCCTTTCTTAGCGGATGCCTACGTCATAACATCTACCTGCATGCCAAATTTCAGCCCGATCCGTCCAGTGGTTTGGGCTGTGCGTTGATAGATCACTATGTCAGTCGGTCACCTTTGAGTTTTATATATATAGATAGATTTCTGACCGCCGCAGGTTTTCAAATATCTCACGCTCATTTTCTTTAATATTGTTATTACCAATGCAAAAAAAAGAGCGCGAGGCATTTGAAAACCTCAGGCGGCTAGAAATAACAAAATAAATTGGTAAGCGATAGCGTTTTCCAAAGCATTTCCGTTAGGCGAATGGCCCCCGGGTTCGAGTCCCGGTGGAGGCAGATGTTTGTGTGATGAATACGAGCATTTGTACTCTAGTCATGGATGTTTAATATGTATTTCTACACAAATATACTTTAATATGTATGAGTATATCATTTATTTTATCCGTTATACACTAGTGTTCCACAATACAAGCCTGCAGTTGTAATAACGTAGCAGTAACTTTGTGACTTGGCTAATAGGGATGATGACTAATTTTTATGTCTTCGTTTATCAGGTAGATTATCAAAAAATATTGGACACGTATTTTTTCTTTTTTCACATAATATAAACATTGCAGAGATATATTGATTTGGAAAGTCGCATGACGTCACGTTTGAGTACACTTTTATGTGAAAATTCACTCAAAAGTGACGTCACGAGCCCCTACTCCCAAACTTGGACGCGCTATAACTTTGTCATTTTTTGGTTCATTGCCCAAAGAAAAAATACGTGTCCATTATTTTTTGATCATCTAACTGACGGACTAAATAGAATTTCGTTTACTGTACCCCGTCATCACCCCTATTGGTGTCAGTGTTGGAAATATGTATTTATTTATTAATTATTATTTATTTATACAATAAGTCCCAACTATGATAAATAGTCCAAAACTCTTTGATTCAAATTTAAAAGCTAATCGTGTTTAAGCCTTATTCTACCTCTATTTGACTTTAAACAATGGAGAAGTATACGCAAGGCTCGACATAGATGGCGCTGCAAACGCTTGACCCAAACCACAGCCAAATATTGGCGCTGTCAAATTTTAAACGTGTTTTTTTGTTGTTAAAAATATTAAATAAGTGGGGAAAATGTATTCAACATGGTCTGAAATACAGCTGAAAACAGAGTTGAAAAGGAGAGGAGCATCTGTGCAAGGCAGAAAAGCTGATCTAGTAGAAAGGGACTCTTTCTATTATTATGCTAGAATGCTCATTCTCGGCAGATAGATGCATTTTGATAGTTCATGGATCTGAGTAGCTTTTAGCGGGCTCATTAGTCAAATCTATCTTATTTTTGCATCAGTCAGACATCTCATAGAGTTGGATTACCTCTGGCTAAAATGGGAGGTATAACATTGGGTTTTTTTACAGACTTGGGGCATATGACCGCAATTTAAATTTTGGTACAGTTTTTTCTGATCAAAATGAAGACATCCAGATGCAATTACCTTCCCCAGATACATACAATGATGTAAATAGCAGCTCAGTTTTTTTTAATAAAAAGCTTAAAAATTAATTTAAGCTAATAGGTATGTATTTGATCGAAGTTTTGGGTCAAGCGATTACAGCTTAATTTGAATTAAGAATTTTGATGAAAGTGGGCATAAGTGTTAATAATTTTGATACTCAAACCACTAGCATACTTTGATATAGATACTTGAATATATGTAGACTTTTATTTGTGTATTCGGATGTTTTAACGAATGCTTTTGTGGTAGGTGACGAAAGTGAATGCCGTTATACGACACCAAATCTTGTAGAACATTCTGCGACAACGTCGAAAGCAGACCAACATAACAGTGCCATTGAAATAATAGATTCAGATGAAGACGAAAAATCTGATGACGTTGTCATACATGTAGACAGACCTGTACCAGTGTGTCTAATAAAAACCAATCGTAATTATTACAATAATAAAACTACAGACAGAGGGAAAGGTGAACCAGCTTTAGGTGATCTAAACGAACAGAAAGGTGACATTGATGACGTTAAAGGACTAGAATTGACTGATCCAGGAAGGAAAGAGGACAGTTATACTGCAGCAATGCTCGCAGACAAAAATGAACCAGATATCCATCTAGAGGAACACAATGTTGGCATCGATGAAGATGTGGAAATTGTTGAAAATTCAGTAGCGCCAGCTTTAATTGAAACCAAAGATGAAATTGCAGATGAAGCGAAAGCTGAACCAGTCTTCGTTGATGTAAACGAAAGAAAAATTACAATCGATAAAAAAATAATTGACGTTGATGGGGGAAACAATTGCGAAAAGCCGAAAAAGGCTGAAGCGAATCCTTCTAAATGTGGAAATTTCACAGTTAACGTGTTATCAAGAGATTTACGCACCGATCAGTTTAAAGTTGTCACTACCACTAAGATAGATTGTAACAGAGTTGCGGCGAACAATAATAGCCCTTATAACAGAAGTTTGGTGAAAGATTCCAGCGCTGAAGGGAAATGTCAGTGTAATAGAAACAAGGGAGTTGTAAGGTTAGTTATATTTAAATTAACTATAGTAGCAGTAGGCTATGATGGTCGTTTTCATCATTATCATCATCAGCCTATTAATGTCCCCACTGCTGGGGCACAGGCCTTCCCTATAGATGGGATAGGGAGATTGGGTCATGACCCACCACGCGGGCCCAGTGCGGATTGGCGGGTGCTAACGACTGCAGATGCAGCCGGGACCAACGGCTTAACGTGCCTTCCGAAGCATGGAGGAACTCGAGATAGAAGATTTTTGGTCACCCATCCAATGACCGTCCAGTGCGAAAGTTGCTTAACTTCAACGATCGCAGCCAAACGCGCTAACCACCATAGTAAGGTGGAAGTTACTTCCTCAGGCGAGCGCTCCAATTCTAGCGACAAAACCTCTCTTAGAAATCTGTACATATAATAAAATGGTAGGAAAGTCAAAACTGTACATTGAATATATATTTAAAAGAATACTTGGGGTGTGATCTACAATCGATACCGAAGCCAAAAATATAGTTTTCATCTGTTTGTCTGTATGTATGTCCGGGATAAACTCAAAAAGTACTGCATGGATTTACTTCAAATTTGGCACGTATATTATTAAGAAGTCGGGTCAACATCATCATCAGCCTATTAATGTCCCCACTGTTGGGGCACAGGCCTTCCCTATGGATGGAATAGGGAGATAGGGCCATGACCCACCACGCTGGCCCAGTGCGGATTGGTGGGTGCTAACGACTGCAGATGCAGCCGGGACCAACGGCTTAACGTGCCTTCCGAAGCACGGAGGAACTCGAGATAGTAAATTTTTGGTCACCCATCCAATGACCGACCACTGCGAAAGTTGCTTAACTTCAACGATCGCAGCTGATCGCGCTAACCACTTGCGCCATCGAGCTCCTCCTCCTCCATCGGGTCAACATATAGGCTACATATTCAGTGCCGTCTTTGACCTATTGGAGGCCCTCGGCATATTAGGATAATGGGGCCCCTATGACTTCCGTTTGGTGTTTTAACAGGAACTCGGGACTTTGTATTTGATCTGAGGGGGGGGGCCTATCGATCGCGGGGCCCTGGGCACTTGCCCAAAGTACCCACTGGGAAAGATGGGTCTGTACTAGTGATGTAACGAATGCCATTTTTTTAACATTCGCGAATGCGGATGCGAATGTCTGGTATCGACATTCGCGAATGCCAATGCGAATATTTAGATTTTTTTAAATTAGCGCCAATCACAGAACACAGAAAGATATTAGAATGGCCATGTGGGCGGGGCAGGCGCGCCACAGTTAGTTGTGAGCAAATGCTCATAACTTGACCAAAACTTGGTAACGATTGGTTTGTTGCGCTCGGGTGTGAGCGCCGATTGGTTCGATTGTTTGATGTCACGGCGTTTGATTGGCTAATATCTATTAGGTGTAAGTGTAGTGCGGGCGAGCCGGCGACATCGGTTCCCGTACAAAATGTCTCTGAAGAGCCTTCTAATCTCTTTCTGTGTTCTGTGGCGCCAATTGTGTATGGCATGGTGGCAGTCTCGTTCGAATTGCCGAGTTGATATGAACTTATCCGACTGAAGTGTCATTCCGCTCGCACCGGTCTTTCCGTAAACAAAACAAGTGAATTTTGAGGTTAGTGACTGAGTGGTAATAGTGATTCATCAACATGAGTAAATCGAATTCTAGTGAAACATGGACTTATTTCACACTTTGCGATGCTGAACGAGCTAAATGCAAACTGTGTAACAATGAATATTCAAGGAAAGGCAGAACTGAAACTTCTTCAAATTGTTTTTTTGTAATATTCATATTCGCAAAACATTCGCAGAGATTTTGCGAATGCGAATGTGAATGCAAATATTCAAAAATATGCGAATATTCGCGAATGCGAATGCGAATATTCGTTACATCACTAGTCTGTACATAATTATCTTGCCGGTTCTTCTCAGTACAAGTTCTCCCGCCGTAGTTTTGCGAACCGATGGCGTAGCGTATGGATGGAGGAGGTGACTAAACACCTTGAGCCTCTTCAATTACGCCGTGACGTGGCGTCACTAAGCGCGTTCTATCGTCTGTACCACGGCGAGTGCTCTGAGGAGTTATTCTCTCTTATTCCACCTTCCCCTTTCCTTCAGAGGACCACGAGCGCTGGCTTATGTTGTCACCGTCTAACTGTGGCCACAATTCCAACGCGTACAAAGAAATTTGGTGAATCATTTCTTTGTCGTACTATCCGTAAATGGAATGCTCTGCCCGCTCACGTGTTCCCTCCCTCTTACAACCTGGGATCCTTTAAAAGAGGCGTGAAGAAGCAACATGCAGGCCGGCAGGGTGAGGATGGCTGGTGTGGCAGGTAGAACTGCTGTATCAGCTATCTTCACGTCTGGACTTCACCTTCACTTAACATCAGGTGGGGTGGAGTCATTTGTCGGATCTATCTATAAAAAAAAAAAGAAGGTTCTTGACCTTCACAAGTGCTTGTAACAGCCTAGACTGAATAAATGACTTTTCATTTCATTTCATTTCATATTATCACTCTATCACCTTTGGGGACCGAGCAGTGAACCTTTATTTCTAACTAACTCCACACGTACGAAGTCTCGGGCGGCCGCTAGTGATAAATGTTTCCCAATATGTGTTAAATTTGCCATTGTTCTTCCAGGCGCTAATAACGACAAAATAATCTTCCAAGGACACAACTGTGGGAAATGTGATACCAAGAACTGCGTATCCTTACATGATTATAGGAAATAATGAAGAACTACGAATTTACTATGCCTAAATGAAAATATATTTGACGCCTGATTGGCTCATCAATGCAGAGCTAAATTCAAATTTACTGAAGTCCGAATGCCCATGAAGGGTTCCGTAGCAGCAATTAACATAATATGAAAGTTTAAATCTAAAGAAAAGTTTACTAGAAAAAAATCCACGCGGACCAGGCAGCGGACGGGACTCGAACCCGCACCCTTCGCTATCCGGGCGAATACACTGACCATTATGCTACCACGGCCCTATTAGCCGCTATATATATATTTATATTATTAAAATCATAACTATAATTGCTATTTCTTCTTTCAAATGTTTAATACTTGAAAAAGTATTCATTTGACATTGTGGGTTACCTACAATGCGAAGAGATGGCGCTGCCTTGCAGCTTCAGGCTAGGAAAATTTCGACGCGGCTAATAGGGCCGTGCCGTGGTAGCATAATGGTCAGTGCATTCGCCCGGATAGCGAAGGATGCGGGTTCGAGTCCCGTCCGCTGCCTGGTCCGCTTGGATTTTTTTCTAGTAAACTTTTCTTTAGATTTAAACATCTAGCAGTTAAATACTTAAAAAATAAATAAAATCATAACTATAATATGAAAGTACTTGTAGCTGTAACTTTGATTGATGTTTTAATAATATTGTATTATTTATTTATTTAGTTGATTGAATGAAAGGTAAACTGCGGTTTATGATATATGACGTATTACACTGACGTACTACACTGAATATAAATAACACTATTTGTATTTATACTGTATGACAGCAATCAAAATGCAGGTAAACAATTAATGTATATTTAATAATTATGTAATGAAAAGTGACGTCATGAATCACCTCTGAAGTCATTTTTCAATTTGACGACTCTGTAAATAATAAAACAGGGAGAAAAAAACAGCCCTTGCTGAGTTTCTTGCCGGTTCTTCTCAGTACAAGGTCTCACGCCGTAGATTTACGAACCGATGGCGTAGCTCCTAGACATTCATGAGTGCTTGTAACAGCCTAAACTGAATAAATGATTTTGATTATGATTGATTATGATTATGATTATTAAAAAACTACTTACTAGATCTCCTTCAAACCAATTTTCGGTGGAAGTGGAAGTTTGCAATGTACATCATTTTTTTTTTTTTTTTAGTTTTATCAGTGTCGTATTTTAGGGTGCGGCCAGAGTGCACTCAGATTCAGATTCAGATTCTGAAAACAAGCGCGAGAAATAAACAGTGTAGTCTAAGCAGGTTGCCTGCTTTTTCTCGTTTTTTCTTTTCTGAGTCTGAATCTGAATCTGAATCAGGAGTGCACTCTGGCCGTACCCTTCGACTACACTGTTTATTTCTCGCGCTTGTTTTCAGAATCTGAATCTGAATCTGAGTGCACTCTGGCCGCACCCTTAGAATGGGCACACATTTTACCACTTTGGAAGTGTCTCTCGCGCAAACTATTCAGTTTAGAAAAAAAAATGATATTAGAAACCCTAATAACATTTTTGAAGACCTATCCACAGATACCCTACACGTATACACGAGATTGATAAAAAAAAATTTGAGTTTCAGTTCTAACTATGGGGTTTTACCAAAATTTCTTGTCATTTTTTCCTATTTTTGTTTGAAAATCTTAATGCGATTCACAGAATACATCTACTTACCAAGTTTCAACAGTATAGTTCCTAAAGTTTCGGAAAAAAGTGGCTGTGATATACGGACGGACAGGACGGAGTCATATAGACATGACGAATCCATAAGGGTTTCGTTTTATGCCATTTGGCTACGGAACCCAAAAAACCTAAATAAAAGGGGCGGAATATACGGGTTCGAATCCCGACTGGAACCTGCCCCCCCCCCCCCCCCCCCTAACCGATTAAGCTGAAATTTGGTATGCTCGTTCAGTTCGGATGACAATGCATGCTTAACAGTGTGACGTCATTCTAAATCCAATATGGCGGCATACCCAAAATGGCGGACCAATCATTTTTAATGCATTCCTACAATATGGGTATCAAATTAAAGGGCTTGCTGAGAGTAACTCGAAAAAAATGTGACGTCACTCTCAATCCAATATGGCGGACTTCTAAAATTTGAAAATCTATTTAGAAACAAACTTTAACTAAATTTTCTTTTTTTCTTTTTAACGCATTTGAATAAAAGCTTGTTTTTAAAAAGGTTTTTGTACCTTAATTTTATTTATTTAAAGAACAATAATGATGCCAATTCTGGCGTGATTCTCTAAACTTAAAACTAAATTTAACATCAGTCTCTCCTTTTCATTCTGTATAGAGAACGACAAGGATATACTGCTGTCAAATTTAAGTTTAGGTTTAGAGAATCATGCTAGAATCGACACCAATGGCATCCGAACTTAAAGAATTCCTTTCAATTGATGAGGTGAATAAAAATGTTCTTTATTCGCACTATTTTTTTAATATTTCGTTGATTTATGACGTCAGTGCACTGGCCAGTATATTTCGGAACAATACACCATTATAGCCTCGATTCATGACGTCATTAGCACTGGCCAGTATACTGGTATATATTACGGAGTACACCCGGGGTCAGCCATCTGGACGCCTTCGACGATCCCAAAATCATTACCTACTATTGTAAATATTTTCAGAAACCCATTTATAATAAATACTTATCACTTATTTCTTTTGTATTGTATAGCCTTAATATTTTATTACCCTTCTTTTACATTGTATTGTATTGTTGTTTAGGTTAAGTATTCATCCTTAGCCATTAAGTAATTTATTTTTAACGGGTTAATTCACGGAACTTTATTTATTTATTGACGTTTCGCAACCTTTTCAGGTCTGCATCGTCAGAATAATGATTTTTTATTTAATTTTGTCAAGCTACCTTCGAAAGACTTATTGAGCGTTCGGTTATTTCATTGGAAGATTTTAGCATTTTGTAGCACGACAAAATTAAATAAAAAATCATTATTCTGACGATGCAGACCTGAAAAGGCTGCAAAACGTTAATAAATAAATAAAGTTACGTGCATTAACCCGTTAAAACTAGTTTTATTTAATGAGTGATGTGCGTGAAAACCTAAGAAACATATACATTAAGATAATGTTCATTTTATTTGTAAGCCATACAACCTATTGTAAACCTTCTATTCCTTAACTATTAAGATAATTGTTTGTGCCATTTCCCCGAAATGTGTAGGAGTGTTTTTGTTAACCATTTCTTTGCATAAATAATGCAGATCCCTGGACAAGCAGTCAGTTCAGCTGTGATCATAGTCGCGATAAGTCGTGAGCTAAGTAAATTCTACAAGATTGTAAGGACAGAGCTCCGAGTCTCGCCTCTTACTTATAATAATTGTAATCATTTGTGATTTGATTTTATATTGATTTATATTAATAATAGGGATGATGACTAATTCTTTTTTCTTCGTTTATCAGGTAGATTATCAGAAAGTATTGGACACGTATTTTTTCTTTTTTCACATAATATAAACATTGCAGAGATATATTGATTTGAAAAGTCGCATGACGTCACGTTTGAGTACACTTATAAGGGAAAATTCACTCAAAAGTGACGTCACGAGCCCCTACTCCCGAACTTTGACGCGCTATAACTTTGTCATTTTTTGGTTGATCGCCCAAAGAAAAAATACGTGTCCATTATTTTTTGATCATCTAACTGATGGACTAAATAGAATTTCGTTTACTGTATCCCGTCATCACCCCTATTGTGTTACATACGGAGCCGAGACGTGGACACTGACGGTACGGCTGGTCCACAGGTACAAAGTCATTCAGCGCGCTATGGAAAGGCCTATGCTCGGCGTTTCTCTGAAGGATCGCATCAGAAATGAGGTAATCCGACAGAGAACCAGAGTTATCGACATTGCCCACCGGATTAGCAAGTTGAAGTGGCAGTGGGCTGGCCATATTTGCCGAAGAACCGATAACCGTTGGGGTAGACGAGTTCTGGAGTGGAGACCGCGTCTAGGCAAATGTAGTGTAGGACATCTTCAGGCATGATGGAGTGACGATTTGCGCAAGGTGGCTGGCAGGAGCTGGATGCGAGTAGCCCAAGATCGATCTGAGTGGCGTGCAATGAGGGCTATCGCGTATGAATCCGCCGCTAGAGGCGCTAGTGTAGCGTGAGGTCTCCGAAATGTCAAATGTTATTGCTTGTTGGTTGACTACGCGGGTTTATTTCTAATTAAAATAATGTTGTGAATAATTGGTAACAATTCGGCTTAATTATGGCAAATATGAGTTATGTGGCAATGAATGTCAGTTATTAAAAAATTGAGCTTAGAAAAATGATTATGTTCCCATTTTTTCCGAATAAAACGGAACTGCGCGTCACTGTGGCATGGCCTATTATGTTTAGGATATGGTTCTTTTGTGTTAAAATACGATCTTAATGTAACCTTTGATTTCATGTGCGTATTAATAAACTTTAAAAGTTACAATTTAGGACCTCACTCAACAGTGGCGCCATCTGGTGAGGCAGAAAACGGTAGCCCTCATTGGAGAGGCCTATGTCCAGCAGGAAACCAAGATAGGCTGTTGATGATGATGAATTTACAATGTTAACTCTGTTAGTTTAATGTGATACAAGAGTTAAGAGTTTATATGTTAAGTACTATGTTTCATTTTTGTTCCACTTGAACATAGGAATATGAATCTCATTGTGCAATTGTAATATGATTAGTTAAATAAATAATATAAAACCATGAGCGTGGTTTTTTTTTCTAGTAATATTTCCTTAAGATTTAAACATGTAGCAGTTAAATTCTTATAAAATAAAAATACTTATTATTATTATTCCTTTGTTTCATTAAATATACATACAAAATTATATTTCTAAATATTAGTTTATTACAGCGTATAACATTAAAAAAATAACATTTAAAAATACAAAAATGTAGTTCCCCATCGGCAGCAAGATCAGGGTCCCTGCTACCGGTGGTTAAGGATCCAGAGACAGGAACCTCCTCACAATACGGGCCGTGTCCAGAAGTACTGCCTTCTGCATCTGACTCTTGACCCAACCACCTAACGCTAGCCTCTTAAGGTGTTTATCGAGGCTATTATTATTATTATTATTATTGTGCTTATGACTACACGACTGAAGTGAAACGTGTTTAGCTCCATCTGTATGTATATATATATATATATATACTAGCAAACCAGTGAACCAAATGTTCTCCAAAACCTGATTTCTCGAAAACCGGAAGTGCTACGTTACTCAAATCCGGTTTGTAGTCTTATCAGACTATTCTTAACTTATAACTTAAACGTTCTCTTTATCTATCTCTTACGGTTTGGCCGCTGAAACAGCACCACAGACAGACGGACGGACTTGTCTAATAGATAAGAGATGTGTGTGTACAATGTATACATGTATGTACATATACATATTTCATTTACTACCTTTAAGGGAAAGAGAGAAAGAAAATTGCGCGCGCACTGCTTTCTCTTGCTTATATCCCCCACTCAACTCCCGTTCGCCTCGCCCGAACACACTTTTCGTAACGCGTAACGCATTCGCCAGCTTACCCCCCAAGTCAAGCGTGCGTAAAGAACTTTCACTTCAGTGGTGTGGTCATAAGCACACTGGTATTTTTTTTTAAATCGCGTGTCTGGGAACTGTCAAACTCGTGAAATTCGAAAAAAACATGACGTACTTTATGAAAACTATTGAAAGGAATAAGGATCATTGTACGGGTTATACACCTTTAGAGAAGAGATTGGTAAATAGAAAGTCACTGGAAACAATTACTGAGAGTTTATTGAGATAATTTACACTACTATAACAAAGTCTATAAATAGGAAAACTAAAGTTAAAGTATGATGAAAGAATGGTTTACGTATGGTGAAAAGGTAAGAGTGAGTACGCGCGGTTGGTAAGGCTACCGGATAGACACTAATTTTATTATAGATTTAATATATTATTATTGCGAAACAATGAAATTAATAAATTATAAAGTAATAAGTCGCGCAGCGGGTCATATTGCTGACGCGTTAACCTACTTAATATGAGTTTAATGTGCGGCTAAACCCGTACAATCATAAAGATTATTTTTTCCTTAATAACATAGCATTTTAAATGAAAGGAAGATCATGATATTAAATGTTGTTCAGGATAATTTCCTCTTACTTTTCCATGCTTCCAACAGCTAATGTTTTCATTTCAAATTATTTACTAACTAGTACCTGCTCACTTAATAATACAGGATTTCGTTACTATAAATGTGAAAAAAAAAAAGAATTGTGTGTGTCAGCTCCGACGCACGACTGGAGTTTACTCCTTAAGTTCGATAGTCTAACCAGACGCAAAAAGAGTTTATTTAACTTAAAAAAGATTGATACTGTATTATGAAACGGTAAATTAACAAATTAATGAAAATAATATACATATATAAATATATATTTATTCATTTCATATACATTTATTATAACTAATCGACGCAATATTTTACATTGAACTTTTTTCTCACACCGGGCCCCTTATGTATATGCAAATCGATTCTTAAAGAGTAAACTCCAATAAAGCGATACTTATACAAACCTAGAACCGTTTCCTTTTATTGTAGTTTGTGTTCAATTATAAAAAAAATCAAATTTTGTATTTTTTTCTTTCATTTAAAATGATATGTTACTTGCTTAACATTTCACAAGTTTGATTCCCGGTTTTGGCAGACGATTTTTTAAGAAACTGAACGCATTTCTACTTATTATCTATACATATAATAAAATGGTAGGAAAGTCAAAACTGTACATTGAATATATTTTTTAAAAGAATACTTGGGGTGTGATCTACAATCGATACCGAAGCCAAAACATAGTTTTTAGAATTTTTGTCTGTTTCTCTGTATGCATGTCCGGGATAAACTCAAAAAGTACTGCATGGATTTACATGAAATTTGGCACGAATATTATTAAGAAGTCGGGTCTACATATAGGCTACATATTATCACGCTATCACCTACTATCTATTGTCACGTAAATGTAATTTGAACTGAAACTGAACTTGAAAAAATCCAACACACACCAATTAGGTGCTTAGCAGACGACGGGGCGGGGCGGGCCGGTCAATTTCGCCGCGAATAATAGCACAAAGTGAATCCTATACTTCAAACGCACACTGAGGGCCAAAAGACCGCGCCTTGGGTGCCCGGCGGGCAGTGGCGGCGCGGCATGTCCGCGGCTGCCCGCCGTGGATCATACAAACCAGTTTATATGCAGTAACGCAGACGGCGGCGCGGGGCGGTCAGCTCAGTCCGCGCCACGCGCTTTTTAGTATGGACTATTCACTAGAACGAACGTCCTGAACTGACCGCCTCTGCCCGTCTAGTGCTTTGTGTACGCGGCGAGGGCAGCCGCAGACATCGACGGGCAGACGCGGTCTTTATTGCTTCGCGGGCAAAATGCCCGCCCCGCCCCGTCGTCTGCTCAACGCCTTAGCCTAGCCCCAAAGTACTTAAGCACTGTAAAGGCTTGTGTAATGGGATACTAGGGTAACGGATAGAATACATATATAAACCGGTATTCGAACCCGGGACCTCTCGAGTCGGCGACACCATGAAACCCGGCGTACAAACTACTCGACCTCCGTGGTCGTCAATAAAAAGATAAATGTCCCGCTTTCGACGAAAAAATCCCGCTTTTTACACTCAAAAAGTTCCTAAATACCGACTTGTCAAAAAAAAAACTTGCAACGCTGGCCTATACAGTTAGATACAGAAGTCAATTTACATACAAGTGCGTTTGAGCAACGTACACGTACACATCGCTCACGAACACGATATTTCGGACCGCTTAAGACTGAAAACTTTTTTGTGCAAAAATAGAGTCACAAAGAATACTAGCTGACTTGGCGAAGTTCGTACCGCTAACAATAAAATCATGCTCATTAGCGAGCTGTAACCGTAACATGCGGTTACTACAGTACGAGGTTCTAGTGTGTTCGCTTGTAGCTCAGTTGTAATCGTCGCGTCGGCTCAATATTTTTTATTCGATATATCGATATTTTCAGTCGATATATTTTGAATTTTAAATTCGTATCAAAAATGATATTTTTTTAATTATTAGCGGCATATCACGATCTAACTAAATTCGTATCTGGAAAAATCGTAACTGGATCTCAGATTAATGATATTGAACATATCTATGATCTGTGCTGTATTTAGTATTGTCTATGATTTGTAAATCTGTTTCGCTGGTGAATTGGTTGTGCTGAATTTCATTATATTTTGTGGAAGAGTGTGACTGTTTAGTTAAGTCTTGTTTACGAAAGATGGTACCTGAGAAGCCCTGCAATCATTGTCATCATTCGAAAATAGGGTCTATTTTTAGGGAGATAACTTTCGTTCCATTATTATTCCACATGTCATCTTTCGTGAGATACTGTACTGTCGTGTAGTGTAGCGGCAGTTTGGTACTTTGATAATTCTTTTTTTAATTATAATTTGTATTGATATTATTACTGTGCTAGGCTGACCTAAATATATTTTTTGAAAAATTGATCCGATATATCGATGTTTTTTTCGCGATATATCGAAGCTGATATTGATATTTTCAAAATATCGATGTATCGATATTTTTTTCAACTTTCGTCATCCCTACGGCTCGCTGCAGGTTAGCGAATCACGTACACACTATGCTTTTTGGTTACAGTGCATGCAATGGTTACGGTTACATCTCGCTAATGAGCACCCGGCTTAAGAGAATCGTAACTTCAAGCTCACTTTAGAATTGTTAAACAAAATTAAACTTAAACGGAAACGGGTTAAAAAGTTCTATGTCCGTCCCCTGGTTCTAAGCTTCCTAATTTTCAGCCAAATCGAATCAGTTTTTCTTGAGTTATAAATAACTAGCAAACCAGTGAACCAAATGTTCACCAAAACCTGATTTAAAAAAAAATGTATTTAATTAATTGAGAACTTCGGAGATTTTGTGTATTTTCGTTTGAAATTCGTGATTTCTCGAAAACCGGAAGTGCTACGTTACTCAAATCCGGTTTGTAGTCTTATCAGACTATTCTTAACTTATAACTTAAATTTCTCTTTATCTATCTCTTACGGTTTGGCCGCTGAAACAGCACAACAGACGGACGGACGGACTTGTCTAATAGATAAGAGATGTCTAACAGGACTTTCTTTTATTTATACAGGACGTCCCACGGGTTTGTCACACGGAGGGAAGGTATATTAAATATTGAAAATGGGATCAGACCCCTCTTTCCCAGTGGGCACTTTGGGCAAGTGCCCAAGGCCGCAGCATCAGTATTATTCGCGGCGAAATTGACCGGCCCGCCCCGCCTCGTCGTCTGCTAAGCGCCAAATTGGTGTGTGTTGGATTTTTTTTTCGAGTTCAAATTACATTTACGTGACAATAGATAGGTACCTAGTAAAAATATCCATTTAAAATGTATTTTAATAGAAATATGATATTTTAAATCAGATTTACCCTATCGTTAAATAGTTAAGGCTTTGTTTGAGAGTTCTTCGTTAGGCCGTATACAGAAAGAAAGCCGAAAGCCGATCAACGCTTATCGGCGCCGATCCTTACTACATAAAGGAACCCGATTTAAACAGATCAAGCAAAATGTCGGACTCATCGGACGATGATTTGGTTTTGTTAGAAAATGTGTATTTAAACCTTACCCTATTTAATGGCAAATAAAGAATTTGAAATTGAAATTAAAAATGCGAAGAAAAACAATACACCTATAAATAGAGAACGATAACGTTTCGGAGAATACCATCATTTATTTGTAAAAAAAAATGAAAAAAGATTTTATACATATACAAGAATAACTCAAGAAACATTTTATTACATTTTGGATTTAGTGAAAAACCGATTGATGAAAAATTGGTACAATTGGCATAAACAACCAATCCTTCCAGAAGAAAGACTTGTTGTCACCATTCGGTAAGTACGAAACAAATTATTTTAGCGCTTAGTTAATAAAAGACAAAGTTATAAGATTTATAAAAAGACTAGCTGACCCAGCGAACTTCGTACCGCCCTAAAAAAATAGGGGTTGTCCAGCGGACAAAATTGTGAATCTAAACCATTCTCAGATCCCCTTGAACACACACAAAAAATTTCATCAAAATCGGTCCAGTCGTTTAAGAGAAGTTCAGTGACATACACACTCACAGAAGAATTATATATATAAAGATTATAACTTAGATAGATTATTTAATCTGAGGATGTAAATTCAAATACAAATCATTTATTATTCGGACAACATAGATCATAATGACCAACTGACCAGCGCGTGTCGGCATTTGTCGGCGCTTATCGGCGCTGATCGGCGCTGGCTTTCGGCTTTCTTTCTGTATACGGCCTTATTCCCGTAAAGCGGAATTGAGTCTCTCCCGCGCCTTTAATTTTGATTAAAAAATCGGTACGTCCGGCAACGCTGGTCTGGGCGCACTCAAGCGTTTGTAAAGGCTGTCTCAGAGACGTCAAATAAAAAGTCACCTGCTATCTCATTCTGTCTTCGAGAAGAAATCATAGTACAAACTAATTCTGCATATGAAACCTACGTTTTCAGAGGGCACGCACATTATAGAAACACATAACGTTACATATCATCATTATCATCAGCCTATTAGTGTCCTCACTGTTGGGGCACAGGCCTTCCCTATGGATGGAATAGGGAGATTGGGCTATGACCCACCACGCGGGATTGGCGAGTGCTAACGACTGCAGATGCAGCCTGGACCAACGGCTTAACGTGCCTTCCGAAGCACGGAGGAACTCGAGATAAAAGATTTTTGGTCACCCATCCAATGAGCCGAACGCGCTAACCACCCGCGCCATCGAGCTCCTCATCTCTTATCTATTAGACAAGTCCGTCTGTCTGTGGTGCTGTTTCAGCGGCCAAACCGTAAGAGATAGATAAAGAGAATATTTAAGTTATAAGTTAAGAATAATCTGATAAGACTACAAACCGGATTTGAGTAACGTAGCACTTCCGGTTTTCGAGAAATCAGATTTTGGTGAACATTTGGTTCACTGGTTTGCTAGTCTCTTATCTATTAGACAAGTCCGTGTGTCTGTGGTGCTGTTTCAGCGGCCAAACCGTTAGAGATAGATAAAGAGAATATTTAAGTTATAAGTTAAGAATAGTCTGATAAGACTACAAACCGGATTTGAGTAACGTATCACTTCCGGTTTTCGAGAAATCAGGTTTTGGTGAACATTTGGTTCACTGGTTTGCTAGTCTCTTATCTATTAGACAAGTCCGTCTGTCTGTGGTGCTGTTTCAGCGGCCAAACCGTAAGAGATAGATAAAGAGAATATTTAAGTTATAAGTTAAGAATAGTCTGATAAGACTACAAACCGGATTTGAGTAACGTAGCACTTCCGGTTTTCGAGAAATCAGGTTTTGGTGAACATTTGGTTCACCGGTTTGCTAGTCTCTTATCTATTAGACAAGTCCGTCTGTCTGTGGTGCTGTTTCAGCGGCCAAACCGTAAGAGATAGATAAAGAGAATATTTAAGTTATAAGTTAAGAATAGTCTGATAAGACTACAAACCGGATTTGAGTAACGTAGCACTTCCGGTTTTCGAGAAATCAGGTTTTGGTGAACATTTGGTTCACTGGTTTGCTAGTATACATATACGAAACTATAACTACCCATTAGCATAGTTTTCCACGCAGAGTTGATTGGGCGTCATTCGATTAAGATTTCACACGCTCACGGAATAAACAGGACAGTTGATAACTGACACACGTGCCCTCACCCTTTTGTGATAACTTGGTAATTTGTAGGTACGAACTGTGTTTATAATATTCAGTAGCTTATGTGGTTGTTCGAAGATATTAGATAGGTCTGTGGGAACTTCTACTTGGAGCAATGAGAGATAATTTCCACTATATTCCTGAAAAGTAAGGGAAGGAAAGGATGACCCTATTGATATTTTTCATGATAAAAATCTGGTGACCAAAAGGCTGGCAGCTATCTTTGTCAACGGATCAGCCTTGCCATTCAACGCTTCAATGCTGCCAGCCTATTGGGCACCATTCCTGACGGCGGCGCTGAGGGTGACTTATTTATCATTTTGTAAATTAGATATCTATCTATATATATAAAACTCAATGGTGACTGACTGGCTGACATAGTGATCTATCAACGCACAGCCCAAACCACTGGACGGATCGGGCTGAAATTTGGCATGCAGATAGATGTTATGACGTAGGCATCCGCTAAGAAAGGATTTTGATCAATTCTACCCCCAAGGGGATAAAATAGGGAATGAAAGTTTGTATGAAACTTTGTCAATTTTAAACCGATCGGGCTGAGACTTGCATGCAGGTATAAGAAGAATCATAGATGAATGTCATTGTGTATAATACAAGCCTGAGAACAAAAACTGTAGTCGACACTTCAGCTCTACACCGAAGCGAAGCGAGGGCAGGTCGCTAGTTATAAGAAGGTTAAGGTAATTTGGTTAGGTAGTTTTCAAGTTGTTTTTATTTTATTTCTATATATTATAATTTTATAAAAAAATATTTAGAATACTAAGCAAGTACTTACATACTTAACTGGTTTAAAATTATTGTTAATAAAGTTAGTTTGTCAATAATGGGTCTGGTACGTGACTGGTTCTCTGGACTTACGACCATATTTGGTATTGTTCTCCCGTTTTAAAAAATAAAGAGCATGATAGACTGTTGTGGTTTTGGATTCAGAGGATTATTCTGTGATTAGGCAAATATTTGTGTTGTCTAGTAAATTTCGTACGTAGATATTGTAAAAAAACTGTTAACTGTTTTGATGAGGCCATCTTTAATTACAGTTATATTATATATCCTAACATTTAAGCGTATGTGTTAGTCTGTGTGTCCACAAATAAATAAATTGTATTTACTAAAATCACACATACAATGCTGGAATTGCCGTTGGTCCCGGCTGCATCTGCAGTCGTTAGCACTCGTCAATCCGCACTGGTCCCGCGTGGTGGGTCATAAGCCAATCTCTCTATTCCATTAATAGGGGAGGCCTGTGCCCCAGCAGTGGCGACATTAATAGGCTGACGATGATGATGATGATGAACTTAATCTCAAATATTTGTAGTATATTATAGTATACTGTTTTATAACTGTAAACCAGTACCCTTAGTACGAACCAATATCGAATTCGTATCGTTGGCGAGTTCGAAAAGTCATTGTTAAATGTGTACTGATTTTTAGTTCTCGTTACGTACTTTGTGGCACTCCTGTTCAAGTTTCCATACAAAATTTGACATTGACATTTCGCACTCGCAAACTATTCGAATTCGATAATCGTTCGCGCTAGCTAGGGGTACAGTGCTTCGCTCTCAGCGTAAAAGGTATCGCTGCCTGTCGTTGCGGCACACAGTTACATATTTAGTAATTAATAATTCTTCTATTGGTGTGCTGTACTGATGGGAATAAATGATTTATTTATATATCTATCTATATTTATGTTATCGACTACCTCCGTAGCCGAATGGTATGTACGCCGGGTTTCAACACAGATTACATAATAATTTATTTCAGACCGTACAGTCCATAGAGGGTTAGTAACATCAAAACTTAGAATAATATTAGGTACTACGTAAAAATTCAAAATTCAATATCGTTTATTCAGTCTAGGCTGTTACAAGCACTTGTGAATGTCGAAAAGCTACATCGAGGCGGGCGTAAAGCCCAACGATATTTAACGCCCTATAATGTTTACGATATGTACCTACATATTTTTTACTTTTCGGTGGTTCAATTTGTTTTGTTAAAAAGATTTTATTTTATAATTTTCTGTGATTATATACTGCATAGTTTTTTTTTCAATTCATATTGAACCAACTTCAGGGCATACCACTTCCAATAAAAAAATAATGTGTGTGTCAGCTCCGACGCACGACCGGAGTTTACACTCTAAAAACGATTGTGTTTGAACAGACACAAAACAAAATCAAGTCCGAAGAAGTCGGTTACAAGTAGAGATACCTCAGGAATCGTCCCATGGTTTCGACTATCATAGGTTCCATGTCACACATTTTATCATCTAACATCAGCGATATTCATCATATTAATATATTTTATTATGTATTTCTGGAAACACACAATTTCAAAAATATCACACACTAATCATCATTTTGTAAATATGTATTATAATTCCATCTGTACCGAAAATCACTATTCCAGAGTGCTGGACACTTACCGGCATTTCTCTATATTCTATTATTTATTTGTTTTCATTAATTTTGCTCCGATTTTATCTATTTTTAGTTTATTTATTTTATTGACATCTGTGACAACTTAATGATTTTTATCCGTTGCCATGGCTAAAAGTGAAAGGTGCGCAGATGAGGTTGCGCACAAAAACGTAACGAGGTCATTTGTTCAGTAGATTTTACTCCTCATATTTTTTTGACGACCTCCGTGGTCGAGTGGTTTGTACGCCGGGTTTCATGGTGTCGCCGACTCGAGAGGTCCCGGGTTCGAATCCCGGTGGGGGCAGATGTTTGTGTGATGAATACGAGCATTTGTACGCCAGTCATGGATGTTTAATATGTATTTCTATATAAATATACTTATATATGTACAGTATATGTATTCTATCCGTTACCCTAGCATCCCATAACACAAGCCTTACAGTGCTTACTTTGGGGCTAGGCTAATTGGTGTGAGTGTCGGAAATATTTATTTTATTTTATTTATTTATTTATACCGAGGGACTTATATGAAAATCAATTCTTAAGGAGTAAACTCCAAAAAGAATTATCAAAATCGGACTGTAAAAATTTATGCGTGCTCGTACCTACATAAAAAGAAAATGAGTATACGCGTTGACTTGAGACATTCCTCGGTTTTTTTTTGTCGGTTACAAGAGGCTAATGACTGTCCCGATGAATATCTACAACTGTTAACTATCAAAGAACATTCCCTATATTTTATTGAACTAATTTCTTCCGTACATCCTTGAATATTAACTTTTCATTAAATCAGTCCTCAATATGAAGCCTACAAGGTCAGTAGCGTCTTATCAATACTTATTGCAATGTGAAAAGAACACTTTTTACTGCTGCAATGAAAAAGTTGATTGGTGCTTAAAGTCAAATGAATCGTTAATAAAATAGATATTTATAGATTTTTTACATTTCTACCGCACTGCACCTAAGAAGATTACCGAATAAATAAATTACCCTATAATAAATTGATAGCTGCATGAAAATTACGTCATCATCAGCCTATTAATGTCCCCTGCTGGGGCACAGACCTTCCCTATGGATGGAGTAGGGAGATTGGGCCATGACCCACCACGCGGGCCCAGTGCGGATTGGTGGGTGCTAACGACTGCAGATGCAGCCGGGACCAACGGCTTAAAGTGCCTTCCGAAGCACGGAGGAGCTCGAGATAGTAAATTTTTGGTCACCCATCCAATGACCGACCACTGCGAAAGTTGCTTAACTTCAACGATCGCAGCCGAACGCACTAACTACTTGCGCCATGCGAGACTCTTTTGTTGTGATTGGCGTCTCGCATGTGCGCAATGAACGATTTGACGAGTCTTTGCGTTAAATTTTAATACAATTTTGAAAGATGGATCATATCTCTCACTTGGGCAAGACTTGTTCAAGTTTTCCCTTAGATGTTGACTACCGAATTTCAAAGAAGCTCATTGACGAAACCATGAATGAAACTTCAAATTGTTCAAAGACGTAAGCATCAAGCGAGAAAGGATTTTTAAATATTCCACCGTGAAAAGTGATATAGGGAATCAAAGTTTGTATGGGAAAACGAGTTTGGCTAGCTTGACAGCTTCGAAAATTGTCCTAGATAAACTAAATAATATTTAGTTAGTTAGTTATACTATAACTAAATTGAAACTTAAAAAAAAACGTGTTCACATTTTTTTTAAGTTCGATCTCTACGACGAGTAATCAGGATAGCAAGTTATCTATAAAATATATTCAGCTTTGCTCTAATATGTTATTACTAGCTGGGCCCCGCGGTTTTCCCGCTAAGTTCCCGTTCCCTTGGGAATTCCGGGATAAAAAGATATTCAACCTATATGCCCAAAAGAAACTCTTTGCTAAGCTAAAAAATCAGGAAAGAGTTTTTGGCGGGATTTCATCGAGTGCGGTTGGCGGCTTATTTTAATTATTCTTAAATTCGTTCGTAGTGGATATTGTGAAATACAATTGGTGTGGATTTGTGTAACAACTGTCTGCGTAACTGAAGAATTAGTGGAATCGTTAAAATATACGCTATTCCGGTCAAGTGGACGTGAGAATTTTATTGTAGTGTTGACTACCTCACAGAAGCTTATCGAAAAAGTCAACTCGATACATTTCGTGCCAAACACTCCAAGAAACATTAGAATGCGTCACACCGACATTCTAATGTAAAAACAAAAAGAAGATTAATTTAATTAAAGACCAGGCTGTATGGGCATTGTTCCCTTTGCCTTCCCTAAAACGGGAGAACTTCAACAAAAAAAAATAAAAAATCAGGATGGCCATGCCCTTGACCAAGTAGATTTCAGTTATTCGACCTGTTTTCAGCAGATTTGCTTTGAGTCTGTCAGTCTGTTGTTGCGATGCGCGACTAAGAATGATTTTACCTTTCGACTAATTCGTAACTACTAATGTGGCTATTAGAACGGCAAATAACTATTTTAACTGTTATAATTTTCCTTAAATTATCATGAAAAGCACTATTATATTCTATGATTGATATCCATATTTCTACAAAATTACAACTCTCTAGTGCTAACATTCTTCAAGAAAAACCGGGGACGGACAGACAGACGGACATGACGAAACTATAAGGGTTCCTTGTCAGAACTACGGTACCTTAAAAATCTGTGTCTTGACTTATAAGGTAATTGCATCTAATAAGGGCCGGGTTTTTGGAAATCGAAATAAATCAATGTTTGGAAGTGTGATAATTAGTACGACGTCATGATCAACCAAACTGTTTTTATTTGAAAAGAAAACGTTGCACAAAAACAACACACGAATGACCATTTATTTACAAAAAAAGTTTTTTAAAAGCTTGTTTATGGTCCCTATTCTGTACTAGGGCTCGAATTAAGGTCCATGATTGAACTGCAAGATTTCAGACGTTGAGTATCAGAAAAAATAAATATTTAGATAGCAACGGCTTTAAACTACTTTCAACTTCATGGCTTTCCAATATTAAAACGGTAATTCATATAATTTAGTATTGTGGCCCTTATAAAGTCATACGAAATATATATAAATTGTAACTTATATATTTTCTAGCTATAAATGAAACAAATTGAAGGTTTGTGCAATTTTTTATTAATTTTACGAAAGACAATCACTAAATGTTACTAATGAGTTATTTTTTCAGTCTTAATCTTGGGACCTTATTAGTTATAACACTTATTTAATCATAGTGTGGACCTTATTAAGTGTTTCTAACAGGTAACACGGTAACCACTGAACTTAAAGGTTCAGTGTGTATATACTTATCCTTATTAAATATAGTTTCTATTCAGTAATCAAAATAAACGTATATAAATGCCACTTGCTAGGCCAGGCTGCTTATTTACACTCATATAAGTCATTTATGTAACTGATCATGCCTATTTTAAAATATCGTAAACCAATAAGGGCCGGCCCTTATTTGTAGACAACAACTTGGACCTTCTTAGGCAATCACATGTGTCCTGAGAAAATGAAACAAAATTTAGATAATTAAGCAATAATTTTAGTAACTTATCCCGTCAATCCAAGTTCTGAAAGTATTTTAACATTACTATTGCAAAATTATTACATAACACCGAGTTTTATTACTGAAACAAAGCAAAATTGGATCAGAATATTTTATTCGTTCAGTCACGTCGACTGCACCTGAGGTTACACACAGAGCCAAAATGGCCGGCGCGGAGGCAATGAACGTCGGTGCGCTTTTATGATTGGTTACTGGGGAGGCGCTGCGCAAAATCAGTTTTGGTTTAAATATTAAGTGCGGGAAGTTTGAAAAGATGGACCTTATTTGGAACCGGCCCTTTTTAGGCGCACTTACCTTACAAGGTCTCCCGCCGTAGATTTACGAACCGATGCGATGGCGTAGCTTCTAAACATTCATGAGTGATTGTAACAGCCTAAACTGAATAAATGATTTTGATTATGATTTAAATTTCTCATTTTTTATGACAATATAATAAGGTTATACTTAAAGTTCATACCATTTCACCAGCCGTTTAATTGTTTTGTACATTTATCTTAAAAGATAGATAGGTACCTCCCAATGTGTTTAATAAGTTATTCCGAGACTCTTTCAAGTGCTCTTAAAGTGTTTTCATTCGAACTCTCAACGGAGATCCTTAAGGGGCCAGCAGATTACATCAGGCGCGTTGAATAGGCAAAAAACAATCATAATATTGTGAGACTCGAGTTTTCTTACCCGTCTGTGGATATAACCTTTATCTCATCGGAATAAATGCAGCGGAATTTTATAAATAGGTTTCAGGTCGGCGAGGATAGCTTGCGCGGCGTGTAGGTTTCTTCGTGTTGTATATTATGCCTTAGTGGATTCGTTGCTCAGCTACGCTATGGTTGTACCTATAAAAGCTACATAAGAGGTCTCAGAGAGGAAAGTATCTAGTTAGTAAAAATGATAAACATAATTGTAAAGGAAACTATAAAATGTTGTATCCAGTGACAAAAATATTACCCACAGATTTAAAAATCATATATCAATTAGCCGTAGATTTTTATTATGACGACAGGTTTAAAATCCCTGTTGCAAATAAGTATAACACCAGAACTGTCAGAGGGGGTAAATTAAAAATACTAAGATATAAAAACTGCTATGGTAAAAGATTAAATAGATACTTGGTGCCGATTATGTACAATGAAATGGCGTGGTTTAGAAAAGAACCTAAGTTTACAAAAAAATCTTTAAAATCTAATATGAAAAATATGTTACTGAAAACTATTATAACATACTAGCATCCAGTGAACTAAATGTTCACCAAAACCTGATTTTAAAAAAAATGTATTTAATCAATTGAGAACTTCGGAGATTTTGTGTGGTTTCGTTTGAAATTCGTGATTTCTCGAAAACCGGAAGTGCTACGTTACTCAAATCCGGTTTGTAGTCTTATCAGACTATTCTTAACTTATAACTTAAATATTCTCTTTATCTATCTCTTACGGTTTGGCCGTTGAAACAGCACCACAGACGGACGGACTTTTCTAATAGATAAGAGATTGTTGCGGTGATGTGGAATGCTATGTGTGATATACATATATAATGTCTGTCACTGTCGTATTGCTGCTGGTGTGTATATGTCGTCTTTGTGTTATTTAGATTGTAGTGCACTTGTGATGTAATTAGTTTTAGCGCAGTTACTTGTTGGCAAGATCTAATTTTTTGTTATCAAGTGTACCCAAAATAACTACAATAAATCGAAAAAAAAAGATAGCCCAAACCAGGGTTATCTTTTTAAAGTAAAACTTCTTTAGGCACGCTTGTCTTGGGGGGTAATCGGGCGAATGTGTTACTATTTCGCGTTACGATTAGTGTCATCGGTGACTCATCGGTAAAAAATGAACAATACCCGTCACAAAATACATGAATCTAGTTGGTGGGTGATAACAGACCCAGCGCGGATTGGTGGATGATAACGGACCCAGCGCGGATTGGTGGGTGATAATGGACCCAGCGCGGATTGGTGGATGATAACGGACCCAGCACGGTTGGTGAGTGATTTCGGACCCAGCGCGGATTGGTGGGTGATAACGGACCCAGCGCGGATTGGTGGGTGATACCGGGTCCAGCACGGATTGGTGGATGCTAACGGACCCAGCGCGGATTGGTGGATGATAACGGACCCAGCGCGGATTGGTTGGTGATAACGGACCCAGCGCGGATTGGTGAGTGATATCGGACCCAGCGCGGATTGGTGGGTGATATCGGACCCAGCGCGGATTGGTGGATGATAACGGACCCAGCGTGGATTGGTGGGTGATAACGGACCCAGCGTGGATTGGTGGGTGATACCGGGTCCAGCACGGATTGGTGGATGATAACGGACCCAGCACGGATTGATGGGTGATAATGGACCCAGTGCGGATTGGTAGGTGATAACGGACCCAGCGCGGATTGGTGGGTGATAACGGACCAAGTGCGGATTGGTGGGTGATAATGGACCCAGCGCGGATTAGTGGATGATAACGGACCCAGCGCGGATTGGTGGGTGATAACAAACCAAGCGCGGATTGGTGGGTGATAATGGACCCAGCGCGGATTAGTGGATGATAACGGACCCAGCGCGGATTGGTGGGTGATAACGGACCCAGCGCGGATTGGTGGGTGATAACAGACCCAGCGCGGATTGGTGGATGATAACGAACCCAGCACGGATTAATGGGTGATAATGGACCCAGTGCGGATTGGTAGGTGATAACGGACCCAGCGCGGATTGGTGGGTGATAACAGACCCAGCGCAGATTGGTAGATGATAACGGACCCAGCACGGATTGATGGGTGATAATGGACCCAGTGCGGATTGGTAGGTGATAACGGACCCAGCGCGGATTGGTGGGTGATAACGGACCAAGCGCGGATTGGTGGGTGATAATGGACCCTGCGCGGATTAGTGGATGATAAGGGACCCAGTGCGGATAGGTGGGTGATAACAGACCCAGTGCGGATTGGTGGGTGATAACGAACCCAATGTGGATTTTTCAGCCACCAGCCGCGCTGCCGTCGGTAAGTAGTATCTGTGAAGTTAGCTGTTTATGAGTACAAGTAGATGAAGTCAGTTGAATATTGTACAAACTTTCTTCGCGCCATTGGTCATTTCAAATTAGCCCGGTTTTATTGAGACAACTTAGCGATCGCAGCGCCTCACTTATTATGTCCATATTTCTGGGACACTAATAGAGATGGATGTTTATGACAGTTAAAGAAAACTAGCAAACCAGTGAACCAAATGTTCACCAAAACCTGATTTAAAAAAAAAAATGTATTTAATTAATTGAGAACTTCGGAAATTTTGTGTGGTTTCGTTTGAAATTCGTGATTTCTCGAAAACCGGAAGTGCTACGTTACTCAAATCCGGTTTGTAGTCTTATCAGACTATTCTTAACTTATAACTTAAACATTCTCTTTATCTATCTCTTACGGTTTGGCCGCTGAAACACCACTACAGACAGACGGACGGACGGACTTGTCTAATAGATAAGAGATGTGGTCTGTGGTGCCTTCCTCAAGACCGCATTCGCACCAGAGTCATCACAAAATAGGTTATTTCACAGTATGAAATATAACGTACCAATTGTGAACATCAGTATTTAATTTGAATAATAACAGCGATTTTACCATTCTCAAATAACAAATAATTAATAACTTATGTTTTTATTTAACTGCTAGATGTTTAAATCTAAAGAAAAGTTTACTAGAAAAAAATCCACGCGGACCAGGCAGCGGACGGGATTCGAACCCGCACCCTTCGCAATCCGGGCGAATGCACTGACCATTATGCTACCACGGCCCTATTCGCCGCGTCCAAATTTTCCTAGCCTGAAGCTGCAAGGCAGCGCCATCTCTTCGCATTGTAGGTAACCCAATTAATAACTTTTTTTAAAAAATCATTTAATAGAAATGATATTTTGTTCCATGCTCACGTGGCCGGAATGGAGAAGTATACGCAAAGCTCGACATAGATGGCGCTGCAAATGCTTGACACAAATCACAGCCAAATATTGCCACTATCAAATTTTAAACGTGTTTTTTTTGTTAAAAATATTAAATAAGTGGTGAAAATGTAAAATAATATGATCTGTAATACAGCTGAAAACAGAGTTGAAAAGGAGAGGAGCATCTGTGCAAGGCAGAAAAGGTGATCTAGTAGAAAGGTACTCTTTCTATGAAGAATGCTCATTCTCGGTACAAAGATGCATTTTCCATGATTATTTTAATGGTTCATGGAGCTGAGTAACTTATGGCGGGCTCATTAGTCAAATCTATCTTATTTTTGCATCAGTCAGACATCCCGTAGAGTAAGGTTAACTCTGGCTAAAATGGGAGGTATAACATTAGGTTTTTTTACAGACTTGAGGCATATGACTGCACTGCAATTTTAATTTTGGTGCAGTTTTTTCTGATCAAAATGATGACATCCAGATGCAATTACCTGCTTAACAAAAAGCTTAAAAATGAATTTAAGCTAATAGGTATGTATTCGATCGAAGTTTTGGGTCAAGCGATTACAGCGCCCCTAGTGGCCAAATTTTGCAGAATTGTTATCCATTAGCCTGGGATTAGCCAAGATTCCGTACCGATACCGTTTGACGTTTTATTGACAGTCGTGTCACGTCACACACTAGTGAGGTGCATAATGTCCAGAAAAACGTTTTCGCGGCAACTCGAAAATTTATTTTTTGTCACACCAACATTCTAATGCAAAACAAAAAGAAGATTAATTTAATTAAAGACCAGGCTGTATGGGCATTGTTCCCTTTGC
Organism: Chilo suppressalis; assembly: GCA_902850365.2. Taxonomy (NCBI): domain Eukaryota; kingdom Metazoa; phylum Arthropoda; class Insecta; order Lepidoptera; family Crambidae; genus Chilo; species Chilo suppressalis. The sequence goes on from OU963921.1 coordinate 10,708,989, forward strand.
CTTCCCTAAAACGGGAGAACTTCAACAAAAAATAAATAAAAAATCAGGATGGCCATGCCCTTGACCAAGTAGATTTCAGTTATTCGACCTGTTTTCAGCAGATTTGCTTTGAGTCTGTCAGTCTGTTGTTGCGATCCGCGACTACGAATGATTTTACCTTTCGACTAATTCGTAACTACTAATGTGGCTATTAGAACGGCAAATAACTATTTTAACTGTTATAATTTTCTTTAAATTATCATGAAAAGCACTATTATATTCTATGATTGATATACATATTTCTACAAAATTACAACTCTCTAGTGATAACATTCTTCAAGAAAAACCGGGGACGGACAGACAGACGGACATGACGAAACTATAAGGGTTCCTTGTCAGAACTACGGTACCTTAAAAATCTGTGTCGACTTATACAAGGTCTCCCGCCGTAGATTTACGAACCGATGGCGTAGCTTCTAGACATTCATGAGTGATTGTAACAGCCTAAACTGATTAAATGATTTTGATTATGATTTAAATTTCTCATATTTTATGACAATATAATAAGGTTATACTTAAAGTTCATACCATTTCACCTGCCGTTTAATTGTTTTGTACATTTATCTTAAAAGATAGATAGGTACCTCCCAATGTGTTTTAATAAGTTATTCCGAGACTCTTACAAGTGCTCTTAAAGTGTTTTCATTCGAACTCTCAACGGAGATCCTTAAGGGGCCAGCAGATTACATCAGGCGCGTTGAATAGGCAAAAAACAATCATAATATTGTGAGACTCGAGTTTTCTTACCCGTCTGTGGATATAACCTTTATCTCATCGGAATAAATGCAGCGGAATTTTATAAATAGGTTTCAGGTCGGCGAGGATGGCTTGCGCGGCGTATAGGTTTCTTCGTGTTGTATATTATGCCTTAGTGGATTCGTTGCTGAGCTACGCTATGGTTGTACTCAGTTGTCTCAGAGAGGAAAGTATCTAGTTAGTAAAAATGATAAACATAATTGTAAAGGAAACTTAACTACGAATGTTGTATCCAGTGACAAAAATACTACCCACAGATTTAAAAATCATATATCAACTAGCTGACCCAGCGAACTTCGTACCGCCCTAAAAAAATAGGGGTTGTCCAGCGGACAAAATTGTGAATCTAAACCATTCTCAGATCCCCTTGAACACACACAAAAAATTTCATCAAAATCGGTCCAGTCGTTTAAGAGAAGTTCAGTGACATACACACTCACAGAAGAATTATATATATAAAGATTAGCTGTAGATTTTTATTATGACGACAGGTTTAAAATCCCTGTTGCAAATAAGTATAACACCAGAACTGTCAGAGGGGGTAAATTAAAAATACTAAGATATAAAAACTGCTATGGTAAAAGATTAAATAGATACTTGGTGCCCATTATGTACAATGAAATGGCGTGGTTTAGAAAAGAACCTAAGTTTACAAAAAAATCTTTAAAATCTAATATGAAAAATATGTTACTGAAAACTATTATAACATACTAGCAAACCAGTGAACCAAATGTTCACCAAAACCTGATTAAAAAAAATGTATTTAATCAATTGAGAACTTCGGAGATTTTGTGTGGTTTCGTTTGAAATTCGTGATTTCTCGAAAACCGGAAGTGCTACGTTACTCAAATCCGGTTTGTAGTGTTACCAGACTATTCTTAACTTATAACTTAAATATTCTCTTTATCTATCTCTTACGGTTTGGCCGCTGAAACAGCACCACAGACAGACGGACGGACTTGTCTAATAGATAAGAGATTGTTGCGGTGATGTGGAATGCTATGTGTGATATACATATATAATGTCTGTCACTGTCGTATTGTTGCTGGTGTGTATATGTCGTCTTTGTATTATTTAGATTGTAGTGCACTTGTGATGTAATTAGTTTTAGCGCAGTTACTTGTTGGCAAGATCTAATTTTTTCTTATCAAGTGTACCCAAAATAACTACAATAAATCGAAAAAAAAAGTAGCCCAAACCAGGGTTAACTTTTTAAAGTAAAACTTCTTTAGGTACGCTTGTCTTGGGGGGTAATCGGGCGAATGTGTTACTATTTCGCGTTACGATTAGTGTCATCGGTGACTCATCGGTAAAAAATGATCAATACCCGTCACAAAATACATGAATCTAGTTGGTGGGTGATAACAGACCCAGCGCGGATTGGTGGATGATAACGGACCCAGCACGGATAGATGGGTGATAATGGACCCAGTGCGGATTGGTAGGTGATAACGGACCCAGCGCGGATTGGTGGGTGATAACAGACCCAGCGCGGATTGGTGGATGATAACGGATCCAGCACGGATTGATGGTTGATAATGGACCCAGTGCGGATTGGTAGGTGATAACGGACCCAGCGCGGATTGGTGGGTGATAACAGACCCAGCGCGGATTGGTGGGTGATAATGGACCCAGTGCGGATTGGTAGGTGATAACGGACCCAGCGCGGATTGGTGGGTGATAACGGATCAAGCGCGGATTGGTGGGTGATAATGGACCCAGCGCGGATTAGTGGATGATAACGGACCCAGCGCGGATTGGTGGGTGATAACGGACCAAGCGCGGATTGGTGGGTGATAATGGACCCAGCGCGGATTAGTGGATGATAACGGACCCAGCGCGGATTGGTGGGTGATAACGGACCCAGCGCGGATTGGTGGGTGATAACAGAATCAGCGCGGATTGGTGGATGATAACGGACCCAGCACGGATTGATGGGTGATAATGGACCCAGTGCGGATTGGTAGGTGATAACGGACCCAGCGCGGATTGGTGGGTGATAACAGACCCAGCGCGGATTGGTGGATGATAACGGACCCAGCATGGATTGATGGGTGATAATGGACCCAGTGCGGATTGGTAGGTGATAACGGACCCAGTGCGGATTGGTGGATGATAACGGACCCAGCGCGGATTGGTGGATGATAACGGACACAGCGCGGATTGGTGAGTGATATGGGACCCAGCGCGGATTGGTAGGTGATAATGGACCCAGTTCGGATTGGTGGGTTATAACGGACCCAGCGCGGATTGGTGGGTGATAACAGACCAAGTGCGGATTGGTGGGTGATAACAGACCCAGTGCGGATTGGTGGGTGATAACGAACCCAATGCGGATTTTTCAGCCACCAGCCGCGCTGCCGTCGGTAAGTAGTATCTGTGAAGTTAGCTGTTTACAAGTAGATGAAGTTAGTTGAATATTGTACAAACTTTCTTCACGGCATTGGTCATTTCAAATTAGCCCGCTTTTAATTTTTATTATTTTTTAAAGCATGTAACTGCTTGATGTTTAAATCTAAAGAAAATATAACTAGAAAAAAATCCACGCGGACCAGGCAGCAGACGGGACTCGAACCCGCACCCTTCGCAATCCGGGCGAATGCACTGACCAATTATGCTACCGCGGCCCTCACGGACCGCGTCGAAATTCCTTCTAGCTATTCTTATGCTGCAAGGCAGCGCCATCTCTTCGCATTATAGGTAAACCCACAATGTCAAATGAATACTTTTACAAGTATTAAACATTTGAAAGAAGAAATAGCAATTATAGTTATAATTTTTATTATTTTTTAAAGCATGTAACTGCTTGATGTTTAAATCTAAAGAAAATATAACTAGAAAAAATTCCACGCGGACCAGGCAGCAGACGGGACTCGAACCCGCACCCTTCGCAATCCGGGCGAATGCACTGACCAATTATGCTACCGCGGCCCTCACGGACCGCGTCGAAATTCCTTCTAGCTATTCTTATGCTGCAAGGCAGCGCCATCTCTTCGCATTATAGGTAAACCCACAATGTCAAATGAATACTTTTACAAGTATTAAACATTTGAAAGAAGAAATAGCAATTATAGTTATAATTTTTATTATTTTTTAAAGCATGTAACTGCTTGATGTTTAAATCTAAAGAAAATATAACTAGAAAAAATTCCACGCGGACCAGGCAGCAGACGGGACTCGAACCCGCACCCTTCGCAATCCGGGCGAATGCACTGACCAATTATGCTACCGCGGCCCTCACGGACCGCGTCGAAATTCCTTCTAGCTATTCTTATGCTGCAAGGCAGCGCCATCTCTTCGCATTATAGGTAAACCCACAATTGCTATGCTGCCTTGCAGCATAAGAATAGCTAGAAGGAATTTCGACGCGGTCCGTGAGGGCCGCGGTAGCATAATTGGTCAGTGCATTCGCCCGGATTGCGAAGGGTGCGGGTTCGAGTCCCGTCTGCTGCCTGGTCCGCGTGGAATTTTTTCTAGTTATATTTTCTTTAGATTTAAACATCAAGCAGTTACATGCTTTAAAAAATAATAAAAATTATAACTATAATTGCTATTTCTTCTTTCAAATGTTTAATACTTGTAAAAGTATTCATTTGACATTGTGGGTTTACCTATAATGCGAAGAGATGGCGCTGCCTTGCAGCATAAGAATAGCTAGAAGGAATTTCGACGCGGTCCGTGAGGGCCGCGGTAGCATAATTGGTCAGTGCATTCGCCCGGATTGCGAAGGGTGCGGGTTCGAGTCCCGTCTGCTGCCTGGTCCGCGTGGATTTTTTTCTAGTTATATTTTCTTTAGATTTAAACATCAAGCAGTTACATGCTTTAAAAAATAATAAAAATTATAACTATAATTGCTATTTCTTCTTTCAAATGTTTAATACTTGTAAAAGTATTCATTTGACATTGTGGGTTTACCTATAATGCGAAGAGATGGCGCTGCCTTGCAGCATAAGAATAGCTAGAAGGAATTTCGACGCGGTCCGTGAGGGCCGCGGTAGCATAATTGGTCAGTGCATTCGCCCGGATTGCGAAGGGTGCGGGTTCGAGTCCCGTCTGCTGCCTGGTCCGCGTGGAATTTTTTCTAGTTATATTTTCTTTAGATTTAAACATCAAGCAGTTACATGCTTTAAAAAATAATAAAAATTATAACTATAATTGCTATTTCTTCTTTCAAATGTTTAATACTTGTAAAAGTATTCATTTGACATTGTGGGTTTACCTATAATGCGAAGAGATGGCGCTGCCTTGCAGCATAAGAATAGCTAGAAGGAATTTCGACGCGGTCCGTGAGGGCCGCGGTAGCATAATTGGTCAGTGCATTCGCCCGGATTGCGAAGGGTGCGGGTTCGAGTCCCGTCTGCTGCCTGGTCCGCGTGGAATTTTTTTCTAGTTATATTTTCTTTAGATTTAAACATCAAGCAGTTACATGCTTTAAAAAATAATAAAAATTATAACTATAATTGCTATTTCTTCTTTCAAATGTTTAATACTTGTAAAAGTATTCATTTGACATTGTGGGTTTACCTATAATGCGAAGAGATGGCGCTGCCTTGCAGCATAAGAATAGCTAGAAGGAATTTCGACGCGGTCCGTGAGGGCCGCGGTAGCATAATTGGTCAGTGCATTCGCCCGGATTGCGAAGGGTGCGGGTTCGAGTCCCGTCTGCTGCCTGGTCCGCGTGGAATTTTTTCTAGTTATATTTTCTTTAGATTTAGCCCGCTTTTATTGAGACAACTTAGCGATCGCAGCGCCACACTTATTATTTCCATATTTCTGGGAGACTAATAGAGATGGATGTTTATGACAGTTAAAGAAAATGTGGTCTGTGGTGCCTTCCTCAATTCGCACCAGAGTCATCACAAAATTGGTTATTTCACACCACTGGACAGTCCGTGGCCACCAAAGTGGCCATGAGCACGCACCCCTCAACAGTCCGTGGCCACTTTGGTGGCCACGTTCGAATTTCCGCGCGGCCTGCTCTTTTTCTACAGACTATAACGAATACTTGTATTTATGGACCTCAAGCCAGCTACGCACAGTATCTTTATGATATTTGTAACGTACTGGTATCACCGGAACACCCTAGTCTGCTTTGGAAAAAATAAAAAAAAAAAAACTGACACAATATTTTCTTTCGTAAATTGTGATCAAGTAAAGTGATAACGTGCTGCTTTTAGTGTTGAAATATGCCGTAAGTACCTTTTTATCTTTGTTATATTATATATCCAGATATTTGTGATAATACAGGCTTTCATATTTTCAAAAGATTATCACGAGCAAAATGATCTGAAAATTATAAAAATAACCTGAAGATTTGTTGATAGAAAAAAATAAACATTCGGCGGACTTCAATGGCGTATAATTAATAGTTAAATACTAAATTGTTATTGATTATTGATAAATTACGTCGTGTAATTAATTAAAAAACTTATTTCAATAGTTAAAATCAAGTAAACATGTAAGTTAGCACTAGATTCATGTATTTTGTAACGGGTATTGTTCATTGTTTACCGATGAGTCGCCGATGACGTAACAGCTACTATGTACTGTTAGTAAATAAGGGTCGTTACAGATAACAATTTTAAATTGCTTTTTTTATCTGGAGTGTGCTTATAATTATGTGGTACTTTGTTTGTTCGTTTGTAAATTTTTAGATTGGGAACGAAAATTATTACCAAGTGTTTTTTTGTAAAATATTAATGAAATCTTTTTTTTAATTGCTATGTATGTATGTTTGTTCGGTTGGAATCTTGCAACTCAATTTTGAAGCAGTTGTTTTCATTCGATTGAGCTGAAATTTTGTACACACGTTTAGTTTGGATTATAATGCATGGTGAGCTGTGTGACGTCATTCAAAATCCTATATGGCGGAACATACAAGATGGCGGACTAGCTATTTTCGATGCACTCCTACAATATGGGTATCAAATGAAAGGGCATGATGAGAATAACTCAAAAAATAAAGTGACGTCACTTTAAATCCAATATGGCGGACAAAGTTTTTTATGTTTTGCTACAATATGGGTATCAAATGAAAGGGCTTGCTGAGAATAACTCGATAAATAAAGTGACGTCACTTTTAATCCAATATGGCGGACAAAGTTTTTTTATGTTTTGCTACAATATGGGTATCAAATGAAAGGGCTTGCTGAGAATAACTCGATAAATAAAGTGACGTCACTTTTAATCCAATATGGCGGACAAAGTTTTTTTATGTTTTGCTACAATATGGGTATCAAATGAAAAGGCTTGCTGAGAATAACTCGATAAATAAAGTGACGTCAGTAGGTAGGTATTGGGAATTCTAATTCACTTTTATCTCTATATCACAAAACCAAAAAAGTGAATTAAAATCCCCCAATCACAAGCGATTGGAGGCTTCTAATTCACCTTTTTTGGTTTCGCGATATAGAGATAAAAGTTAATTAAAATCCCCAATAACCAACCAGGTACCGTGGCATTCTTAGTTACCCCACGAGTGAGGTCGCGACTAAACAACGTCTTAAATATGAATAATATCTAAAATAGGAATATAAATAGGTGCAATTAGATTTTAATATACTTAATCAGTTGCTATATGACTATTTATTAAAACAATCACTCGGAATAACGGGGACGATAATTTGATTCAAACAATCCGTAAAAAATCATCAGTGTCTCTACAAAATTATAAAAACGCATTTTATAGCGAATTTAATAAACATCGTCAGCTTACCAGTATCGCCTGCTGTCCCGCTGGCCGCCGATCTCGAGGTCAAGTGCCGCGCGTGCAATATGATGCGACATTCATGTCATGCCTAAAGCGAGCATTTTGAAACGCTAATTATAATAAAGCCAGAGAATTCATAAAAAATACTTTTATGAAACTTCTATTCCTGGTGGGATTTTATAATATCAATATATAAGTCGTACTTTAAAACGAATGCAAATTATGACTATATTCTAAATTTAACTTTTAATTTAATGGCTTGTCATCACTTTAAAAATAGTTTATGTTTATATAGAGCTTCGATTTTCGTATGATTTAATTATAATACAGAACGCTGAGTTCAAATAATAAATCGAAATTATAACGAATATGGATTTTTTTCGTTGTAATTGATTTCTTAATTATTTCTTTAATATCATGGCCGTCAATTTGAGTAAAGGAATCCAATAATCATCTATATATAATTTTATTATTAAAGGGTTTGCTTCCATACAAGAAGGTATTGTCAATGTAATTGAAAAATAACTCATGTTAATAACATACGTAAAACGTGTCTCAAAAATCTGGCGGGATTCGAACCTGCATCTTAACGAATATTATTTCAAATTTAGTAGTTTACATGTTTATATATAATATAATGTAACTTAACAGAAAATATCTTTAGTACATCATTATTAGCACATCATTTTTATCACATCACTAAAACAATTATTATTCAAGGGTTCTTATCTGATAATGTCTTCATGGGCCACTTTGACTCATGCCCTTATACAATGAAAGCGTTATGATAATGATATTAAACCATGTGAATGAACAGGTTGCCTCAGGGAGTACCCAGAATTTTTATAAAGTTTAAATCAGGTTGGCTCGTGGTCTCCTTGAATATTTGTCAACTTGTCTCGGAGGAACCACATAGAAGTCAATAATTTAGGAATCACGATGTCTAGGCCAGATTGGATCATGGTCTCCTTGAATATAATTCAAAGCCGATTGCCTCGGAGTTACCATCTAGACAGCGCGAGTAACATTTTCTGGTCCAGATTGGCTCGTACTCCCCCATCCAACAGAGTTAAGATATTTTATCAATAGCCGCCCACGGTTAGGTTACAACCATGAAGACAATAGCAAACACGGGAACGCCATGAGTAAAAATTGATATTTAAATCACTTTAGCAAATATGTCAACGAGTGCCCGGGACTGGCGCGCAAGGAGAATGAATTAATTATAAGAATATTTCTTTGTCCCTAAAAATGCTGATGCTGCAGCGTTGGTAACTGTATGCACACACGCAAAGGTGAGCTAATGTGTGCCTACAAAGTAAAACACATGTTGCAGTTGTTACTCGAATGATGCAATAAATAATGAACGTAGAACGAGCGATAATATGCAAGTATGCAAATAAAATGTAGTGGTATGGTCATAGTGTACAGACTGTAGCGTTTTATGAAAAAGCAATTTGTTACAATCTATTTATTAAAGTTACGAAAATGAATCGCTTTTTATTCAGAATTTGAATAACATAAATCAATTAGTAGGTATATCCATTAAATTTCTTATGTTTACTTAAAAATATTAATGAAAATTGGTAAATATTTGATATATATATTATTACTTTAAATTTTTAATTATTTATGTCGTCACTCACACTTAAGTGAGAGCCGTTCCTAAAATATACTTAAATGTGCTGCATCTACCTCTCAGCTTTGCAGTGCAAACTCAATTCTGCTACACTAGAGAATACTCCAATTCGAGCGAAAAAGCCGCTACACGCTATTCTCTTGATACGTGGACCAACCTTAGTTACACTTACATTATAGTCAAGGAGTCGTATACGTATTTAAAAGAATTGTAATTAATTTTATATTTCTTCGTACCAAATTCGTTAATTATGAAAAATAATAAAATGTACTTTTGATGCATTATTGTTATGACAAAAACATATTGCAGTTATTCTTTAATACTAGTAAGGGAATAATTTATACAGTTGCACAAAGACATGCTATTGTCGAATTTCAACAACATTTCTTGTTTCTTTAATTAAGTAGTCATGCTACTTATATGAACTGAGATAAGAGTTCCGGTGTATTTTTGGCAAAGTCAATATTTTTCATAACACTGAGAAATATAAAATTCGTTACGTTTTCCATTCAGATTTAGCAGCCGGACCTTGAACTATGCTTGAAGTCGAATAGAATGAATAAAAACAATACACATGGAAGATAAAATTACTAAGTTTAGATTTGAGATTTATTATTTATCTATATATTGATAACAATAACTATTTTATTTGATATATACATGCAGATATTGCCATCTGATAATTAAATATAACAGCAGTAATCCACCCATCCTCACCATGCTGGCCCGAACGCAATCCCCTACCGAGTGGAAGACTGGAAACTTACCTACAACATCACGAAAATTTTATTTTATTTTAGTGTGAAGTCTTTAAGAGAAATTACTTCCCCAGTCGGGGGTTCCAATTCAAGCGGGAAATCCGCTATGCACTACTACCACTTAAAAGCTGACTTTACTAATTCCAACCGGACGTGGACGTGTACCTATTGTAAATTGATACATTTGTTTTTCACAAAATTTATTTTGTGCAATTTTCGCAATGCAAATTAATAATTGCTGAATATTAGAAAAAAAACCACAGTGTTAACAAACCTTTTTTAAATCATAGCATTCAGTGATGTTTACTTAACTTTATTATTATATTTTAGTTACGTCTGTTATTAATTTTCAACAAAAATGTTGACCATTCCATTTGCTTATCATGCAATATTTTGAAATAAATTGAGGTTTTCCAATCAATACACCTTTATTACAACTTCAGCACGGCTCCGTTGTGACCATCACCTAGTGTTTTAATTGTTAATACCACGAAGATTCATTGCGTTGAAATCATGTTCGTAAGTTTTTTAAATACATTATTTTATTTGTCTGTTTATTGTATTTGTTAATTTACAGTGTAACTCTTTTGTTCTCAGGTCGGATATTGAATATTATAACTCCAAGCCTGCCGCTAAGTCACAATTTAACATCAAAAAGAACATTGATTTTGAAGACGAGGAAATTAACAAACGGTATGATGTCTCTTGTGTAGTGGTTACTCTTAGATAACGTTTACATAATTTAATAAGTTAGAAAATCTTCTTAACTTTACTCTTTGATATGTTTTATATTATAAATCCATGACTTTCACTTATAATTATCCCACTAATAGAACATGTTTTTGATAAGTGCTTTGTATTTTTTGTGTACTACAGACCAGACCAGCGACCACGAAAAACAAACAAGAGATTGGTGTACGAGTCTGGCGAAGAAGGCTTGAATAAACAGTAAGTTTCGTGATTTAATGAACCTTTCTAACAGTGTATTTTGCAACCTGTAAGTGTAAGTACTTCAGATACAGAAATGTATACTAACCTTTCTATTTTTAATTGCAGAACAGATCAGCAAGTTCGAAAGGTGACCAAGAAACTAGTATACGAGTCTGATGAGGAAGAATTACCGAAACGGTAAGTTTTAAAGATAAATTTGACATTGATTTATCTAATAAGATTAGGCAATTTATTTATATAAAATATCAAGTATGTCGATATTTGAATTTAAATGCTATTCACCAAGTGCAGATAAATATTGAGTGTATATCAATGAATCTGTAAGACAGATATTTATCTGGGGTTCGTGCCGAAAACTCATTCCAAATGATTTAATATTTCCCATTGTTGTCTGATTTAATTTAATAAGTTGTTTAACCAAGTTTTTTTTTTAAATTTCAGTACCATTCAAGCAGTAAAGAAAGCACCCAAACGAAAGGCGGTCGAGCGACCTAGTGTGGAGAAACGAACTCGACCTGCTGCAGGGTGGAAACTTGACTTCGACGACGAGGCTGAGGAGATCGAAGCCAGCCGCGTGCGCAAGCCAGCAAACCGTTTTCAGTCCGTGTTAACACGCCGTGTCGCCGACGGGTGTCTGCGCCGTACTGCTAGCTTGCCGGGCGATCTCTTTGTGGAGCTGCGCCTCTACAACACTAAAGATATTAAGTGTGTAGACCCAAAAGATCGTTGGCAGCGTGCAGTCTTATCTTTGAAGTACCAGACGGACTCAGATGCTGATGAATTGGAGCTACTGCGACAGTTCATCAAACGAGCGCGACGAGAATTCGTAGAAGACGGGACGTTCTTCGCGGATAAAAATAAATAGCATTGATAGTAAATTGTAAGCTTATTTAATATAGTAATTACATGCTGATAATATTTTAATTTTATTTAACTGGTGACCAGTCTATTTAATATATTTATTAGTTTCATTTTGCAAAAATGTCAAACAGGTCGATATATTGCACAGTTTGCGACGTATCTGTCAATAGCAATAGATTTTCTGCTCATTTGAAAAGTAATTTACATAAAAATAATTCTGCTATCGACTTAAGTGATGGTATAGAAAAAATATGTAGCGCTTTTCGTAATCGAATCGCATCGTATCGCCTAAGCAACAGCGACGCGGAGACGGGAGCTCCTGCTGATTTTTTGCGTGGCATGCGAGCGCGCGTCCTTCAGCTGCTACAGGCGCGCCAATTAACTTTGAACAGTATTAAAGTTAACTTTGAATTATTTGCCGAATTTTATTTAAGAAGTAATGGTACAGACAAATGCGAAATTAAGTCTTTTGCTACCGAGAATATTGTCGTTCACAAAAACTTTGATTTTAATGATTTTTTTTCTCAAGTAGTTGCTATTATTTCAAGTAAAATTGATGAATTTCAAGAACGTGACAGTGGATGGTTATTTTTACGTAATTTACATTTAGAAATTAATATTAATAAATATAATCCTCTAAGAGCGTCGAAATTTATCGATTTGCCAAAATCTCTAAAACTCAAACGTGCATGTATTAATATTCACAATAGTGATAATTTTTGCTTTTTGTGGAGCATAATGGCAGCATTATTTCCTGCTGAAAATAACGCACATCGAACTTCTTCTTATCCTCATTTTGAGAATGTGCTCAATATAAAAAATATGACTTTTCCGGTAAACTTTTCTGACATCAAAACATTCGAAAAAAATAATTCTAACATAAGCATAAATGTCTATGGGTTAAAAAATAAAACAAACATTGTTGGTCCCTTATATCGCACTCAGAACAAAAAGAAAAATCACATAAACTTGTTGTTCATAGAAAAGGGAAATCTTACACATTACTGCTTGATAAAAAACTTAAGCCGTTTGTTGAGATCACAACTTACAAAGCATCATAGCAAAATATATTTTTGTGACGATTGCATGATATTTTTTGAAAATGCATCTAAATTCAATGCTCACGTGTGTGGTGGTGTCGCCACTATTTTACCGAGGCGCGGCACTCTTATTCAATTTAAAAATTATGAAAAAATGCAAGACATGCCTTTTGTAATATATGCGGATTTTGAATCATTATTGCAAATGAGTCCAGAACTAGGCCCTAGTTCCAATTGTACGAAAACATTACAAAAGCATATCCCAGCTGCATTTGCATACTATGTAGTATGCTCTTATGATAGTTCTTTGAATAAGTATGTGTCTTATCGTGGTGAAGACTGTGTTGATAAATTTATTGATTACCTTAAAGGAGATGTTCTAAAAATTTTCCAGCTTTATAAAAATACAATACCTATGAATAAATTGACAGCTGAGGAAACCGAGTCATACCACACAACCAAGTTATGTTATCTGTGTAATCAAATGTTATTTGATGACAGAGTTCGTGATCACTGCCATCTGACAGGAAGGTATCGTGGTGCCATTCATTCGTATTGCAATCTGAAATATCGTTTACCTCAATTTGTGCCAGTGTTTTTTCACAATTTGTCCGGTTATGATTGTCATTTATTTATACGACAGTTGGCACAAACATCAGGTCCTATAAAAGTTATAGCAAAAAACAAGGAAAACTACATATCTTTCACCAAGTTTTTTACAACAAAAGACAATGATTACATGGCAGTTCGCTTCGTCGATTCATTTAAGTTTTTAGGCACAAGCCTCGAAAAATTAGTGTCTGGTTTAAATACTCACGACTTTTTACATTTATCAAAATATTTCCCGCAAAAAATACAGTTTGAATTATTAAGGCGAAAGGGTGTCTATCCGTACGAATACATGAATAAATGGGAATCATATAAAGAAAAGAAATTACCTTTGCAACAAAATTTCTATAGTACTTTGAGTGAGTGCACTATTTCGGAGTCCGATTATGAACATGCTAAGCGAGTTTGGAAAATATTTGAATTAAAGAACCTTGGCGAATATACAGATTTATATTTGAAATCAGACGTACTATTGCTTGCAGATACTTTTGAGAAATTTCGTCATACATGTAAAACCAATTACCGTTTGGATCCTTCGTTTTATCTTACAGCCCCAGGCTTAAGTTTTGATGCTATGCTTCTTAAAACAAAAGTTAAACTGCAATTGATTGAGGACTTAGAAATAATAAGATTAATACAGAAAGGCATCCGTGGAGGTGTATGTTTATGTCCTACTAGATATGCAAGGGCAAACAACCAATACCTATCTGATTACGAACCGTCTTCTCCCGATAATTACTTATTTTACATAGATTGTAACAATTTGTACGGTTACGCAATGTGCTCGCATTTGCCACATTCTGAGTTTCGTTTATTGAATGAATCCGATTTTAATCCTCGTGATATCTTGAACACTCCGGATGACTCTGAAGAAGGTTTTATTTTAGAAGTAGATTTAGAGTATCCAGAAAAGTTACATGATTTACATAACGAATTACCATTTTGTCCACAAAAATTTACTCCACCTGGGTCAAAAACATCTAAGTTGATACCAAACTTATACGATAAATTTAATTATGTTATACATTATGTACATTTAAAAACATGTCTAAATCATGGGTTGAAATTAAAAAAAGTTCATAGGGTAATCAAATTTAAGCAAAGCCCGTATTTAAAACAATACATTGATTTAAATACAGAATTACGTCAAAAAGCAACATCAACATTTGAACAAGATTTTTTTAAGCTGTTAAATAATAGCATTTTTGGAAAAACTCTTGAAGACCCAGAAAAACGATTGGACGTAAAATTAGTTAGTCAGTGGGTGGATAGTGAAAATATAACGAAAAAACAATTAAGTGCTGAACAATTAATAGCCAGACCAAATTATCATAGTGCAACTGTTTTCTCTGAGAATTTTGTTGCAGTTCAAATGAAGCCAGAGTCAATAATATTAGATAAACCTATTTACATTGGTTTTACAGTTTTGGAAATTTCCAAAAGTCACATGTACAATTTTCATTATTCTATTATGAAACCCTTCTATGGATGCAATTTGAAGCTTTGTTACACAGATACAGATAGTTTTCTTTACTCCATACAGACCAATGACATTTATAAAGATTTGAAAGTTAGATTTCAGTCTTATTTTGATACAAGCAACTATGATGATAATAATTCATACGGTATTGAGCGTAAAAATAAAAAGGTTCCTGGTTTGTTTAAGGATGAGTTGGGGGGCCAGCTCATAAAAGAATTTGTTGGTTTAAGGTCCAAATTGTATTGTATTAAAACTGAAAACAAAGAAATAAAAAAGGCTAAGGGTATTAAGAAAACTGTCGTTAAGAAATTGTTATTTGAAGACTACAATAATGTATTATTGCGTAATGAAATCATACGAAAAAAGAATATCGTTTTTAAGTCCTTCAAACATCAACTCTTCACTCAATCGATTGATAAAATAGCCTTGTCGTCAAATGACGACAAACGTATTTTATTAAAGGGCAATATTAGCACATTGGCTTGGGGTCATAAATCCAGCTTTTTTTAAGATTTATATTTAGTATAATTAATAGACTGGTTCACCAACTTTAATATTAAATTAGATTTTTTTAGTTGATATAACAATAGGTTTTATTTTTAAGTTTTAGTGTAACATAAATTTATTTTAAATAAAAATATAATGTTATAGTTAAGTTGTTTCATTTATTAATCTCTGTTCTTAATGAACAAGTTTATTGAAATATCATTATGTTTCAATACCACGGATTTGGATCAAAGGTTTTGAAACTTGCTCACGCCTACTAAGAAAAATTTTCCAACTTATTGGATAGTTAATCATTTAAAATATTGTCTACTGCAGTCAGAAAAACTTGTAAAAACTCATAGTATTCGAATTATAAATTTTACTTACACGTGTTCAATTTAGGTCATGTAATATGATGATGCCACAAAAATAAAATTTTTGCAATATAGGTACAACTGAAGGCAAAAACATTCCTAAGTATTTTAGTCATATTTCAAACGGCATAGGTGAAAGTTACACATAACCTAAGTCACCGGCTTACCAGCTTTATTGTGTAAGTATTTTTATTTCATGTAATTTTAGGAGTGCCCTGATTATAATTGCAATTTTATTATATAATAACTCAATAATTATCTTTACAGATAATGACGGACTGCACTGATATTATGTTTTCTCAATATGCTCAAGATCCTTTGGAGAACTTCACTCAGCAATGTGAAGAATTATTTGGTTACCAACCGAAAGAAGAACAGGAATCTAAAAAACCCGAAGTAATAAGGAGAAAAAAGAAAATCTCGCTGTCATTGAAAAAGAAGAAGATTTCTACAAAATCGTTCGTGATAAGTGAACAGAGGCAGGGTAATAAATTAATTCAGATACGAGTGCTGGAGTTGACCAGTGAATCTAACACTGGTGGAATGGAGGGATCTTCTTCAGCAACGTTTGCCGACAACGGAAGTAACGAGAGGGTGGTGCTAAGTGCTCAATACGTAGTCCATGACCAGGTTGATGAAATTATGGACTTGACGGAATGTATTGTTAGGAAAATTTCGAAAAAACTGTGTAGTGACAATTTGTAGTATTTTAATAGTAGTAGTAGTTGTAAATATCTTCTTTTTATTAAATTATTTTAATTTTATGAATAATGATTTTTATTTAAACATTTTGAGATAATCTAGAAAAAAAAAAGACCAATTAAGTACATAATTAATATTTATTAATGATTCTTACAGTTTAACCTAATGAAACAATAAAAATTACAAACATATTCAAAACAATACAAAATTACTTACACTTTAGTTGCAAATTGTTTGCAGTACCACATTCTAAGACAGATAACATTTCTTAATGCGCATATTTCTTTATGATAAACACAATTTAATTCGAGTTTTTTTTCGTCACTATGCTCATCATATAGTTTCAAAAAATTTGGACAACCTTTGTCGCTTAAGTCTAATATTTCACAATTTTGACATAGCTCTCTTATCCACTGAATTTTTTCCAATCCTTTTGTTAATATTGTTTTGTCTTTAAGATACATATCCACTATACGTCTAAATTCACGATAATCAATAAATCCTTCACTCCAATAAAGCCCGCGATGTTTTTCCAACCATCGCACCTGCTTCTTTTCTTTGTTTGATAGAGTCATAAAACTATAAGGTGGTTTGATAAGGAAAGTCTGTGTGTGATTTTCATAAGCTATTGCAAATTCTTTAATAATAAATTTATTTTGTAAATCTTTAAATCCCTGCAGATCCACAATTATTGTATTGTTATTCATGATATTTTTTTAACAATATTACTCAAAGGCTTGTATTCAAAAATACAATCGTTTAGTATAAGACAATATGCAGCGGTTTGATCAGGTATCTCTTGATCTGTTTCGATTTCAACTCGAACATCAATGGATCCTTTTAGCATTTCGTGTTGGCGCGAACAGTCGATGACAAACAAAGGAGCAATCTCTTTGAATTCTTTGATACTCATCAACGGCTCTGCTCGACGACCATGATAAGACTGCTGAAACCTCGCGTATTGCTCGTATATTAATGAAAACATGTTATTAGAGAAATCTATGTTAAGGCTTTCATAAGGGTAGTAGGATGAGTTAAGAAAAACTCTAACGTCACGTACATAGCAATGATCGAACTCTGCCATTGACAACTGTGCGTTGTGCTTACGGTTAGTTTGTAAAGCAATAACAACAAATCGTGGTTTTTCGATCTGCGATGAAGTTTTAATAGACCAGGTATGCTTACGCGTTTTTGGTAATAAGGGATACTCATACAAATCCCAATTGCGAAATGCAACTGTAATAGCACGATCTTTTTCTAAATGTTTTAATAAATTTATTCTTTCTCTGTCTGATACTTTAACATGAGGAACTCGCCATACATTTTATTTATTATTATATCCTCCACAACTTCCCCAACATTTAACTTTAAAGCATTAATATTAGTGTTATTTCTCAAAAGTACTAATTCATGTTTACAATTAATTAAGATTTTTTCGTAGTCTTCTGCAAAACCCAAAACTTTATTTAGTGGTATAGAAGCTGAAAATACTCCATTACTAACAGAAGTAGTACCCGTAGGAGACCAACCCCAAACTTTTGCACATTTAGATTCATTTTCATTCAATGAAAGATAGGATTTCATGGTAGTAGTAATTCCTGCATTTTTAACCCTATCTATTTCTACTCCGTTTAGTTCATATCGATAGTCTTGAAATAAAAATAGTGCTGGATTATTTACAAAATGTACACTTGACATTCTTTCTTTTTCTTTGGTTGTGTTATCATACTTATACACGTCGACTTTGCCCTCAATATATAAACTGCTGAGTGCGGGTAACACGTACAAGTCTTGCTGATTAATTGGTATCCGTATTTCATCATTCTTGTTGAAACTTGTCACATATGGTTTGTAAGAATGATATTCAAAACTTTCAATACTATTGTCGTGTGACGCCGGTTGAGATATATTTAGAATATTCATTTTAATAAACCTACTAGCCTCAAAAAATCCTTGTTGCTTTTAGTTAATTTCTTTTTTAATTGAAGCGATGCTTCTCTATGCGGGGTTCTTTTAGAACTAACTTTAACAGTCGACGTAGACAGGCTTTTATTGAAATTCAACATTTTTTGAAATGTAAGTATAACTGTATTTCTTCACCACGTAAATTGATTTCTTTATTTTCTGAGTCTAATAGTTTTATATTTATAGAACTTATTGAACTTTGATTGACGGGAAAATATATTAGGTTTTTAGGTATTTCAATTATTCTGTAACCTGGTGGAACATTAGGTACAAATTCATAAATAATATGACTTGCTTTTCCATTCACGTATGATCCACTTATGACATCACATTCGATGCGTATGATAGTTGTTGAAAGAATGTTGACAGGATACCGAGACTCAGTTCTTATATTAGCCTTCACAGTTTCCACACCAAAACCTAGTAATTTACCAATTGAGTCTCTTTTATTGAAATGAACATCTTTGGAACAGAACAAGCTTGTTTTTAAAGTATTATTATTACAATTTAATTTTAGAGTTGCATTTTTTACGTTACTTTTGAGGAAATCACAAATATCTTGAAGTTCATACGATCCTTCAGGTATTTCTATAACTCCATCTTTGCCATAATAAAATTTATTATTTCTATGGTCTATATTAGGGATGGAATTAAATGTGGAAAAGTATAAAAGTCCACACTCATAATTTCCACGTAATTGTAAAGTAGGGGAGTAGTTAGTCAGTAAAGATTCTCCTCTGCCAGTTATTGACACAGTGAAAGACATTTTTGTACTAATCAAGATTTTTATTACATTTTGAATATAAATGTTTTTTCCAATAGTTTCTCAAAAACCTTAAACAAAGATGACCACAGTTTACACTGCCAAATACTTGATACTGTGCGTAATTATAATTTATTGATATATGTCTTAAATAATTAATTAATTCCATAGGTGGTTTTAAATTACCAAAACTATCAAAATATTCACAATAGTTATCTTGCTTAACGTAGGCTACCCAATGAGTTCCAGGATTATCAGAACTATCTAAATTCAGTACTGCGCACTCTATTTTTCTTGGTTTCAAAGGTAAAGTATCTCTCATAAATACTCCTCTAAAATACGGAATGTCAGTTGCGTGTTCTATTATATCAAAATTTGTGAGCGGTCTTCTGGGTAGCCGTTTTTTCAGTTTTTTGAAGGTTTTAAATACAAGCCAGCTCCTTTCTTATGAGGTCTGATAAACAATCCTTTTCCAAGAGCAACTGCTTCCATCATCTTATTATGACGTTCAGATTCTTGGAGATTTTTTTGAGCAACCTTGTAATCATTGACAGCTTTTGCAATACCTGCTGCGCCTCCAGCAAGTGAACCAAGAGCCGATAATCCAGCAAAAATTGGAATTAATGGTAAGAAACCACCACTTTTCGGTATAGGTATACATCGTGGTAAACGTATGCCTTTTTTATTGGTAAACAGTTTTTTGGCTGCAGCGTATGCATATTTTATTGCAGTACGGTTATCTTTACATTTTAGCTTTTTGATTTGTGAACGTAGTTTTTTTACAATTGTCATAAAAGAACGAACCCCAGCACCAGCTTTGAGTTTAGCTTTCATTGCATTTTGTACAATCCATGACGCTACTTTTTCGCCTTTTCCAGCATCTTTTGATTTTAATCTTTTTTTTGCCATATCCAAAAGTTTTAAATCTGCTTTATGTCGAACGTTTAAATCACTATTATTGTAAGCAATATCGTGAAACATACAAGCTTCATCTAATTTATTTATACCACGTTCACCTCTTAGTAATCGTTTCTTAAGCTTTGTTCCAGGACCACAAAATTGATAGCCTGGTAGATGTAACTCAAACGGTAGATTGTTTATCAAATTATTAACAATACCACTTCATTCCTCCATAAATTTTTTTAGAATGAGTGTTTCGAGATTTGATACTTAATTTATATTACAAAACTATAGCATTCTTGTCAACCCAACTATTTTCTTTGCTATCGAGACCTAGCCACTTTACAAAAAGTTTGTTACCTTTTCTTTTTAGTACTTTTTCAATGAGATACATATCTGGGAATTCAGTTTTCTGTAATTCATACTCATAAAAAGAACCTAAAATTTTCTGTTTATTTCTGTCTTCTAAGATATAAGTTGGTGGATTTGTATTATTTACTTGTATCACGACAAATATTTCAGTAGACCAGTTTGACGTATAACCTTTGTAAAAGTCTCCTTTATGTTTACTAATACGCACATGGTCACCAATACTAAATTTAAACTTCGTATATGTCTTCTTATTATGTGATTTAGTAATATTCGATCGGATCAACATCTGATTGTTTTTATTCACGTCAACAGGCTTGAATTTTGTGATTCTATGCCTGGTATTATTGTAGCTCTGCACTACGACGTTCAAATTCTTTTTTAACCACTCGTACCGACCACATAGACTAAATACTTTGTAAAGGCGACTTTTTAGTGTTCTTATTACTCGTTCTACTATAGATGCTTTTTTTATAGAGTAGGTGGAATAATGGTTAATGTTATACTTAATCATGAGTTGCTTAAAAGTATTATTATAAAATTCTTTGCCTAAATCGGTTTGTAAATTTTTTGGTTTCCGAGATGTAGTCGTTAATATATTTTCCATCGCATCTGTAACACATTTTTTTTCTTTCGATTTTAATGGACTTACCCAAACATATTTCGATAAGGCATCAATAACGACTAATATATATTTATAACTATTGTTAAAATTTGAATATTTTTGAAAGTCCATTAAATCAGCCTGCCATAAATCATCTAGCCCTTTTACAATTGTACATCGACGAGGAAAATTCCTTCTCGCAGTCTTATGAAGTTCGTCAACTATGTCCTTTTTACTCATTTTTATTTGGCTTTGCGCTGATCAAGTGATCTATTTCAGCTTTTGAATAGAATAAAGTTGATAACTGGTTTGAATTTGCTTTTTCTAGATTTTTTAAATAAATTTTTACATTACTATAGATTTTGTTCATTTCATTTCTCAAATCTTGTGCAGTTTTATCTAAATATGCTTTATTTACTGCCTCATCATCGTTCACTGGAGTTGCAAGTCCTTTCAATTTTGATGATTTCAGGTCGTAATGACCCGTATCTGATTTAACAAGAGTATCGTTTAAGGTATCAATGTATTCTTCCAATCGTAAACGTTTATGAACGTGATGACCAAATTTGTCTATATTCATTGCAGTGTTCTTCGTTTGTTTACAGAAAGCCAACTGCCTGATTTTTCCGTAATATATCTTACTTATATTTTTTATTAATGAGACCTGCTTCATATAATTCCTCAATGATGGATATAATCTCATTATCTAAGCCAGTATTGCCTGCGTCGCGTGATGCATATAATAATTTTAATCGTTCCACTAATTCATTTGGGTTGTCCCAATATATAAAGTCAGTATTATTTTTAAGTTTTTTTAAGAGTTTCACGCCTTTCCCTTGTGTAAGGCTTTCTTGACTTGTAGTATTATTTCTGGAGAACTTAAATAATGGCTTGATGATCTTCATATATTTGAAACCTTTATTGCTGTTGATTGGTTTGGATGGATTATAGTTACGCCTGTGTGCATTAGTCTTGATTAATAATGATTTATAATTTTGCAAATCCTCCTCGGTAACCACATCTAAATTAGGTTTCTTTTTGAATAATAATTCTGTTAATCCAAGAGTTTTGTTGAAACTTTGATTTCCAATATCTAAAATATTGCCATCGTCATTTACGCGGGTTTTGCCGAGCATGAGTTTTCCTCGTTCATGTCTTACTCCAAACGGTATATCAGGCATTACTTCCGATGATGTAGACCATGACAATGAGTAGTTTTTAGCACTTGGTGAAGATGGCAAGGATTTAAACGAATTTGCGCTTACATTATGATCTTCAATAGATGGTGTAGTGAGTGTTCTATCCGAGAAAGCATTATCATTGTCTTCGGATTCTTCACTATTTGCTTGATCAGAATCGTCACTTGAAAAGAAATTGGTTTCACTGTCATCATTTTTATTTTTTTTCAATATGGGTTCAAAATCTCTTTCTATTTTATGTTGATTTACATCACTTTTATTTGCAATCATATTGAGCGGTTCAACAATAGGTTTAAATATTGTCTCCAATGCCGTATTATTCGAAATTTTTGCATCTTTGATTAATTCAAGTTTTCTTTTTACAGCTTCTGCTGACTTCACAATTTGTTGTTTTAAATCTTTTTCCATCTTTGTGGTTTGCTTTGTTCCAAATCCGATAAGAAAATGATTGAATAATATAACTACAATCTGTTATGTATGTTAATCTAAGATTATGAATGTATCAAATGCCATCCTGTAACATCCCTTATTTTTTTCACAGTCCTTATTGATTACAAGATAACTAAAAGGCTTATCCCAAACAGCTGAGCACATTTCGCGAAATTGGGACCATGACATATCAGATCCCACGTGTTCTTCATAAACGTGTTTCAAATTGATATCGTCTTGTTTGAATAATATTATTAGGTTTGAATTATCCCGTATGAGTTGTTTAGGTATTTTAGTATATGTTTGATTT
This sequence comes from Chilo suppressalis, assembly GCA_902850365.2. Lineage (NCBI taxonomy): Eukaryota > Metazoa > Arthropoda > Insecta > Lepidoptera > Crambidae > Chilo > Chilo suppressalis. Next base: position 10,731,932 of record OU963921.1, read on the forward strand.
ATATAAAAACAATCAATGTTCTTATGACGTCCCATGGCGAAGTAATCACGAATATTATTTTGATTTTCACATGCAACATCATCGAATATAAAAACGGAGTTTGGTAGAGCTTCGTGTGGGCTCAAAATTTCGTTGTTATTACTGTATTTGTTAAATGCTGTATTGGCCACCATGTTTAAAACTTTTTCTAAGAATATGTACTTAGGTTGATATAAAGATTTTGAATACACATAGATATTACAAAAGCGTGGACCATTTTCATGTAATAATAAACTTATTACTAGGTTGGTTTTTCCACAGTTGGATGGACCGCAAACAAGACAACGTATTGTATTTGGTAATAGGTTACCATGTCGTTTGGTTTCGTTAATAGACGGAGGACATATACAGTTCAACTTCAACGATTCTTTCTGTTTTACAAATTTCATTATAGCTTTTGATCTTGATTGTAGCGTGGTTTTCAACAAAATGAGCTCAAAATTTATCACTTTAACATTTAAACGTTTGGTTTTTATTTGAGGAATGAACAAGCAGCACAAGCAGCATTTAACCACGTTAGAAATCACGAACGGCAGTAAGTGAGAATGCCACGGTACCTCATTGGTTATTGGGGATTCTAATTAACTTTTATCTCTATATCACGAAACCAAAAAAGGTGAATTAGAAGCCTCCAATCGCTTGTGATTGGGGGATTTTAATTCGCTTTTTTGGTTTTGTGCTATAGAGATAAAAGTGAATTAGAATTCCCAATAACTACCTACTGACGTCAACTTAATTCAATACCGCTTTTTTATACTGCTAAGTTTTTTACGCTTTCCTAAAGGGTATCAACAAAAAAAACTAGCTATATATGTGGGGTTTTAAAGTTCTTGATTATGTGCATCTTTAAACTAAAAAAACTTAAAAACAAGCTTTTTTTACTCTTAGCTATGTTTTGTGGTCTACTTTTACTCATGTGCTTAAAAGAGGTGGTTTGTTTGTTCATAATTTTTTTGTTGTGGACGCGTTTTTTTCTTGCTTTTCTAATTTTAATAAATTTATAACTGTCTTTCAGATTTCGCACCTAATGACAGTTGCGACAGGCCGGCCCAATAAGGAGAAAGCAACCAACATCCTGATCATCTGCATGAAGATAAAATATATATTATATATATATAGGGGGATGAAAAACAGATGTTGTTCGTATCTCAGACCTACTGAATATGCAAATAAAATTTCACGAAAATCGGTCGAGCCTTATCGGAGTAACTACTCCTACGGTGTGCGTAATTGAACTCAATTACGCACACCGTGACACGAGAATTTTACATATTAGATATATATATCATACACTATATATATCTATATTATTTATGTATATATCATACATAAATGGACGTAGTTACGCGAAAACGTTCCAACCCACAAGTCACTCGAAAATGAGTTACCATAACCAGGGTACTATTTTTGACATATTACATCATGTGCACACAAAGATGCTAGTATTTTTAGGTTAGTTTCATCAATAAAGTTTAACCCAAATGTTCCAACCCACCATTATGCCAAGGACGTGTACTCAAAATAAAGTAAAAACATTACATGCATACTGAAACATATTGTTAAAAACTCTTAATAGAATAACATATCGTTATAATGTTCCACTTGTCTTGGAACATTATACTAAATTCATAAAACGCACATTTAATGGTTTCTTAAATGATCCATGTGGGTTGGAACGTTTTTGCAAAATCTTTATACATTTTTTATTTCTGCAAAAATGTTCCATGTAATTTGAAACCTTTTAGATTAATCCATACTGTTTTTTTAAGCTGCGAACACTGTTCTAAATAAATTGAAACCTTTTATTATAATATATTATTTTCTAATTTTTTGCTATAAACAATCCACATATACTTGATCCATTTTTGCTATTAAGTATGTTCTAGAGAAAAAGATATTTTTTACCAAAATAAATAACTATGGTATATTTGGACGTAGTAACGAGAAAATGATCCAACCCACAGCAACCCCAATTTGAGATAAACGCAATTTACACACTTTTCCCCTGTAATTATTTCAGGCAAATACTATTGGTTTAACTATGGAATGCCAAACTGATTATTGAATGATATGCATATTTTTTGTAAATACATAATACAAGGGGCATATAAATAGGTAAAACGAGTTTGAAATGTTTTTGCTAAATTAATTTTGTATGAACCTTGTTAAATAGCAATTATGCATAAACTTTCCAAAACGAATTTAAGTGTATTATTTTATAAAAATAAACCAAAAAGAAATATGTAAAATAATAAATAACAATGAGGAACATACAAAAACAACAAAAAAAATATTTGAAAATGTATTACAAAAAAATAGAACGTGATCTTTTGAGTTTAGAACCTATGCCAAAAATTTGCTGATATGGTTCCAAAAGTTATCAAAAACTTATATTATAAACATTCAATTTTCATCATCGTATTCTATGATCTCGAAGTCCGGAACTCCACCAAACCCATCAACATCATCAGTGCTTCTTCAGAACTTTGAAGCGTTCTATAAAATTGAAGGCAATCCTCGGGTATGTAGTGGTACATGGATTGTAAGTCCACTAATTTCGCTGGAGCAATCGGTTTGTCGTTAGGCCACAATAAGCAAAAATCAGATTCTTTTATGTATTGCAGTTCTCGTTTTATTCTTTTATCAATTTTCAACTCATTGAAATCGTCTTCCATCGTAGACCGCATAAAAATAGAAAAAATCATATCTTTATCCAACTTAATTTCTTTTGTATGTAGCCAACTAACTTTAGATGAGTCTGTAAACTTCTTCCTATTGATAATCTTCTTTTCCAGTTTAGTTGTACTATAAAATCAGTCTTTGTCATTTTGTAAACTTGAAGAGGTTTAACTTTTTTACTTAGTTCTACAATAGTGGTATCCATAGTGCATCTAATGATACTGGGCATTGTTATGTATTGGTAGAAGGAGAGGTAGGAAGAGGTGCACAGGAAGTGGATTGCCTTCTGTTCTGAAGAAGCACTGATGATGTTGATGGGTTTGGTGGAGTTCCGGACTTCGAGATCATAGAATACGATGATGAAAATTGAATGTTTATAATATAAGTTTTTGATAACTTTTGGAACCATATCAGCAAATTGGCATAGGTTCAAAGCTCAAAAGATCACGTTCTATTTTTTTTGTAATACATTTTCAAATTTTTGTTGTTTTTGTATGTTCCTCATTGTTATTCATTATTTTACATATTTATTTTAGATATATTTATAAAATAATACACTTGAATTCGTTCTGGAACGTTTATGCATAATTGCTATTTAACAAGGTTCATACAAAATTAAATTTAGCGAAAACGTTTCAAACTCGTTTTACCTATTTATATGCCCCTTGTATTATGTATTTACAAAAAATATGCATATCATTCAATAACCAATTTGGCATTCCACAGTAACACCAATAGTATTTGCCTGAAATAATTACAGGGAAAAAGTGTACCGCTAAAACACAAAATTGCGTTTATCTCAAAATGGGGTCGCTGTGGGTTGGAACGTTTTCGCGTAACTACGTCCAAATAATATACATATATATAGTAGGTATATTTATTGCAAATAAAAAAATATAAAATATTGAATTCTTTTTATTTAGAAGTAACCTACTCGGCTACTACGCAAAGTCCGTATTGAGCCTTAGGAACGGCGGCCATCTTGTGAATATTTCCGTCGTCCGAAATGGCCGAAGCCGTGGTGGATGAGAAGTCGACAGGATGTTAGATTTTGCTTTACTGAAAAGGATACAGACTGAATTAAAAAAAGTTATTGATACCATTACAAAGGTAGTTAAATTTCCTGCATTTTGAGAACAACTAATTTTGACATTTTCGTAACTAACATTAGGAAATAGGCGTTTAATTTTAAAAGTTTATTAAAAATTGACTTTTTGTTGGGTTCAACCCGCTCTATTTAATCGTTTTTTGAGTTACAGAGATCCAAGTGTTCTGTAGTTAGATTCTTTATTTAATCAGCTTTACGGTAGTATGTATTAGGTTTTTGTTTGGTCCTAGCGTCAGTATTTAGCGAGAAAATGGCATTTCTAACTGAAAGTCCGGAATGGCCGACATTTTTCGCTTCGCTTCGCGCCGCTTGGCCTGTTGAGAGCGGCTGCTTTGGTTGCCACGGACTTCCCGGTGGGTATGAAATATAACGTACCAATTGTGAACATCAGTATTTAATTTGAATATTAACAGCGATTTTACCATTCTCAAATAACAAATAATTAATAACTTATGTTTTTATTTATTTTTAAGCATTTAACTGCTAGATGTTTAAATCTAAAGAAAAGTTTACTAGAAAAATATCCACGCGGACCAGGCAGCGGACGGGACTCGAACCCTTCGCAATCCGGGCGAATGAACTGACCACGGCCCTATTCGCCGCGTCCAAATTTTCCTAGCCTTAAGCTGCAAGGCAGCGCCATCTCTTCGCATTGTAGGTAACCCACAATTAATAACTTTTCTTAAAAAAACAATCAATAGAAATGATATTTTGTTCCATGGTCACGTGGCCGAAATCGCCTGGGATTGGCCAAGATTAAAAGGACGTCGCATGCTAGTATACTTCCGGCCAAAGTGACATTACATTGTACCGTTTGACGTTTTATTGACAGTCGTGTCACGTCACACACTAGTGAGGTGCATAATGTCCAGAAAAACGTTTTCGCGGCAACTCGAAAATTTATTTTTTAATTTAGTTTTTTTAGTGAATTACACGACAGAATCAAAAATTATGAACTCAGAAAGAGGTTAGAAGGGTCTTGTGGGCGGGGCAGGCGCGCATTTGTGTGAGCAAATGCTCATAGCTTGACCAAAACTTGGTTCTGATTGCGTCGTTGCTCTCGGTTGTGAGCGCTTATTGGCTCGATAGTTTAATGCCGCGTCGTTTGATTGGCTATTATCTATAAGGTAGAAGTGTAGTGGGGGCAAGCAGGCGACATGGGTTCCCCTATTATAGGTCTATGAGCATCATTCCAACTTCTTCCTGTGTTCTGTGAACAACTCAAACCAGTGAACGGATTGCGCTGAAAGGACATAGTAAAAGTATGAGCGACTGCCCTAGCAATGTATAAATATTGTACTTAGTAATATATAATGCAAAATGCCTGAATATTTATTAATTCTATGAAATAAGGCTCAGGAACTTTTGATAAAGTCACAATCTTGAAAATTATGAGATATCCTACGACGTCATTACCTTGCTACATTTTATAAAAGATTTTGCACATTATTTACAGGGCCTTCAATTTCGCAGTTTCTTAGAATATTTCCTCCCATATATCTGATTAATACTTCACAAAAAGTATTTTTAAAAGTATAAAAATGAATACAAATAATTTGTTGTCGTCGGCCTGACATGAAATCTGTGAAGTTTTATTTTCTTCATTTGTGAAAATCAAAGCATTAATTATCATACAGCCTTCTCTCAAGCCTGATCAGAAAAATAAAACCTATTATTTTAGGCCTTCAGTGAATTGTTATAATAAAAATAAGTGCCAAATACGTCATAGTTCTTGGGAGTATTGAATTTATATTTTTTTGTTTCGATATACTACACATTTATAGTTCATTTATTTTTGTAAAACGGAACATTTTCCTTTTGAACCATACATGAAGTCAATTTTATACTTTTATATTTTTGATTATTTTACGAAAGTTGTATGAGAATTATAAACACGTTATAATTAATAAAAAAATATAATGAAGTTACGGGCTAGTGCAAAATAATTATACACGTTATGGGCAGTTTCTTAGCCATGTCCTTTGCAACGCATATAACTGTTATAATGTAGGCTTACGCTAAGAAAGGATTTTGCTAAAACTCACTCACTGAAAGGCTAAAACTGGGTTCTATGGAAAACTAACGTTTCCATGCAATAAAACGCAAACCCTACAATAGTCACAAAGAAATCCTCGTCATTTAGAGTAATTTCTATATAAGTAATAAATAATAAGTTAGTCAAACAGTTTGTTTAACGGCGTGGGTCGAGTCTTCGTCAAACATCCGATGAGACGAAACACGTCAAACAATAAAATCAAACAACTCATTGTTTTAAGACACGTCCAATATTTAAGCACCACTCTCTACGATAAATACGTAAATAAACGTTTGTTCTTTAACTGAATTTCAGCAGAAATGATCCGTTGAAATCCATAACATTCATTGTGAATTCACTAACTATGCAACGCGCTAAAAATTTCAAAATCTAAAGAAAATATAACTAGGAAAAATTCCATGCCGACCAGGCAGCAGACGAGACTCGAACCCGCACCCTTCGCAATCTGGGCGAATGCACTGACCAATAGGCATGATGACGGGGTAAAGTAAACGAAATTCTATTTAGTCCGTCAGTTAGATGATCAAAAAATAATTTACACGTATTTTTTCTTTGGGCAATCAACCAAAAAATGACAAAGTTATAGCGCGTCAAAGTTTGGGAGTAGGGGCTCGTGACGTCACTTTTGAGTGAATTTTCACTTATAAGTGTACTCAAACGTGACGTCATGCGACTTTTCAAATCAATATATCTCTGCGATGTTTATAATATGTGAAAAAAGAAAAAATACGTGTCCAATACTTTTTGGTAATCTACCTGATAAATGAAGAAAAAAAAATTGTCATCATCCCTATTATGCTACCGTGGCCCTCACGGACCGCGTCGAAATTCTTCTAGCCATTCTTAAGCTCCAAGGCAGCGCCATCTCTTTGCACTATTCTTTTCTTTAGATTTAAACATCAAGCAGCTACATGCTTTAAAAACATAAAAATTATAAATCATATCTCGTTTATAATTTCGTCGTCGGGCAGAACTAAGATTGTAACATGGTAAACTATTTTTGATCGGTAATATTATGTCTTTCAATCTTGATCAAAGAAAGCAAAAGAAGTAACTATATTTTTTTATGACTAGCGGCCGACCGCGACTACGTAGGCGTGGAGTTAGTTATTTGCACATACTTTTTGACCCCAAAAGGGGGTTTATTTCTAAAGATACATTATTAGTACACCTCTACACCATCTATACATGTTAAATTTCAAATCTCTTACTTCAAAAACATAGGACTTTCATACAAACTTCCAACCCCCGTATTACCTCCTTAGGGGTGGAGTTTCGTGATAAACTGTAGCCTATATGTTGACCCGACTTCTTAATAATATTCGTGCCAAATTTGAAGTAAATGCTTGCTGTACTTTTTGAGTTTATCGCGGACATACATACAGACAAAGAGAACAAAATTCTAAAAACTATATTTTTGGCTTCGGTATCGAATGTAGATCACACCCCAAGTATTCTTTTAAAAAAAATATCGGGGGGCACGGCAGTGCCCCCGCCAAGTCGAGCGCGAAGCAAACACTGCCGTACCATCCTTTACTGGAACCATTTCGCCGCATTTCCAGGCCCCTATTTGAAGAGCTCGATGGCGCAGGTGGATAGCGCTTTCCGCTGCGATCGTTGAAGTTAAGCAACTTTCGCAGTGGTCGGTCATTGGATGGGTGACCAAAAATTTACTATCTCGAGTTCCTCCGTGCTTCGGAAGGCACGTTAAGCCATTGGTCCCGGCTGCATATGCAGTCTTTAGCACCCACCAATCCGCACTGGGCCCGCGTGGTGGGTCATGGCCCAATCTCCCTATTCCATCCATAGGGAAGGCCTGTGCCACAACAGTGGGGACATTAATAGGCTGATGATGATGATGATGATGATTTGAGAACCTCTGGATAAGACCAGAACGCAGAAATTTTCGTCATCCAGTAAGCTATAATAACATACGTAAAATCCAAAATTACAAGTCTGTAGGTCATTTAGATCCGAAATTAAGCGAAAGCAAAGTTTCGCATTTATGACAAAGGTGTCAAAGGCACCTGGTTTTGTACCCTTGTGTACCATTCAATGGCCAAGTCACACAACATTAACTATAATGATAAAGAAGTCGCAGTAAGGAACCTTAGACTTGGCACGACTTTGTCTAGATTTCATTACTTTTTAAAGATAAACAAGCAGCTCCATCGAGACTTGGCTAGTTTTTACAGAATGTTTTTGGTGGGATTCAATGTACAGTTTTGACTTTCCTACCATTTTATTATATATATAGATATTAGTGCGGTAAGTTGATTTTACGACGAAGTTAAGAGCTTACGTCATAGACACGAGTTAAATAATTACCTCCGTAAATGCATTTTTGAGCAAATGTGTTGAAAAATAATAAATCTTTAGTCAAATTAATATTTCGAGACGGTGCCATGCCAACTCAACTAGTATAGGGAACACAGATCTATCAGACATGCATAGAATCGACCATCCAAATATTAATTTGACTAAAAAAACTTTAAAAAACAAAAGAACCGACTGCTAAAATATTCCTTCAAATAAAAAGACAAGTCCAGTAGTCTATAATTCTGTAATTTTTTTCATTATATTCATGTGACTTTTATTGTTTTTGCTGTGCAGGCTAAGGCCCACTTGCACGTAAATCTTGAGATATCAAAATAACTACGAGTTTACTAACTCAAAGTTAATATAACATTTTCTTAACTTAGACTTTATCTTGCACGAACAGAAAATAATCCAGGGTTTACTAACCCAACAAAAAGAGAGAATGATGAATGACATAAGTATTGGTCTCCCTTTCACACAACAGTATCTTGCATATATCTCTTTCGTAATGTCAAATTTGAAAAGACGTGGTGTTTTTGTGCGTTTAAGTTGAATGGCGTCCTGTAGTTTGTCTGTCAAATAGGTGTTTGTATACCGATTGCATGGTGTTTTTAAAGTACCTATCTGTCTCGTAAGTTTGTATTTTGTGACAACAATTTCGTGCGGTTATATTTTGTAAAATGAAGAAGAAATCTCGTTACGTGCCCCGAATTTTACAAGTAGTGACAGTTTACTTCTATGTGATATTTTATACAAATAAATAAATATTCATCAGAAAGCAAAAAGTCATCCATCATTCAGAAATAAATAAAATAAAATGTTATCTCTATAAAAACAAACAACACAGCCTATAATAACAATTTTGACGTTTTAAATCTCGAGTTAGCAATTTAACCCTCCAACTTTGGCGGGTTAATTATTTTATTATTTAACCTAAGCTTTAGTGTTAACTCAGGGCAGTGCAAGAAAAAATATTTTTTTAACCCCAGTTCAATAGTTAACTCAGAGGTAAATAAATTAACCCTGGAACGTGCAAGTGGGCCTAAGATGGCTCGCAGATGGGAGATTTTATTCCGTCCTACGTGACACTTATTGTTATATTTTGGCCAATTCGCTCAATGACTACATAAATTATTATCTATATGTTATTATCATGTATGAGCTATAGTATTGTAAAGTTTCATTGAAATCCAATCACAATTTTTAGATGACAGCGTAACAAACATCCATACAAACGTAAGATTGAAATTAAAAGCGCAAGTGGTTAATATTCAACTTTAAGTCGTTGTAGATCCTAAACAATGATATAAAATGAAAAATGGTGTAGGGAACCTAAACATGATTTTCGATTATCTAGACAATGATACTACACTCGATATATTTCGTCAACTTATTTTTTTTACTTGGTCACAATATGGCGCCTAATTGTCCCCATATTGAACATTGATTACTATAATATCTTTAGTAGCACTCCCATGATTGAGACGAATCGATTGATGTATGAATCATCAAAATTGGTCCACGCGTTTGGTCTCTAGTGTGCCACAAAGGAACATATATACATCGGTGTAAAGCTGAAGTGTAGACTACAGTTTTTGTTCTCAGGCTTGTATTATACACAATGACATTCATCTATGATTCTTCTTATACCTGCATGCAAAGTCTCAGCCCGATCGGTTTAAAATTGACAAAGTTTCATACAAACTTTCATTCCCTATTTTATCCCCTTGGGGGTAGAATTGATCAAAATCCTTTCTTAGCGGCTGCCTACGTCATAACATCTACCTGCATGCCAAATTTCAGCCCGATCCGTCCAGTGGTTTGGGCTGTGCGTTGATTGATCACTATGTCAGTCAGTCACCTTTGAGTTTTATATAAATAGATAGATAGACTGTTAAACATTATACCCTGTCTGCGCGTCGCCCTTCACGCTCTTGCATTGCGCAGCCGAGTAATCAGACAGATTAATTTTTACTTTAAACCGGTTTTTTTTAACTTTTCACGCCATTCACGGTGAGATAGCAAAATAAAATATCAGAATAATATGTCTGGAGATAAAAATTGGTGTTGTGTTCAAAACAGCGTTTAGCGGAACTATCTAGTGTAGAGCGTAGCCGCGGACGTTGAATCTAATTTACCTACATATATTTTCACGAGCGAAAAAGGGACCGCCTGATAAAAAGTTGAGTACAAATTAATATCACTGCTGGACAATCTGTCGTATACCTAAACATGCAGGACCCAATTTATTAATTGACGATCTCCGTGGCCGAGTGGTTTGTACGCCGGGTTTCATGGTGTCGCCGACTCGAGAGGTCCCGTGTTCGAATCCCGGTGGGGGCAGATGTTTGTGTGATGAAAACGAGCATTTGTACTCCAGTCATGGATTTTAAAAAAGCACATCTATATAGAAATACGTATTAAATTCACATATGTACAGTCTATGTATTCTATCCGTTACCCTAGTATCCCATAACACAAGCCTTACAATGCTTACTTTGGGGCTAGGCTAATTGGTGTGAGTGTCGGAAATATTAATTTTATTTATTTTTAGGGTGAAAACGAGACGCTGTTACTAAGAGTACACTGTCCGTCTGTATAATATATAAATGGATAAATAAATAATATGTCACCAGGGTGTATAATGTACTGTGATAGCTGACCAGTTGAGATTTTCACAGATGGTGATATTATCCTATGCCGCTATAACAACAAATATTAAAAACAAAATAAAATTAATAATTAAATTGAGCTCCCATGCAACAAACGTGATTTTGTGCCGTTTCTTGCTCTATGTTAATTGTTATTTTCATAATGAGTTTTTTTCACTTCGGTACTTGTGTTAAATTAATCCAGTTGTGTAGGTACCTTTTTACTTGCCTCTGGCTGTCTAATTTGGGTACACGTAAGCTTGCTGTTTCAACTTTTAGATTACAATAAAAAAAAAACATTTTTAATAAGTTACCACACAGTATTATTAATCTACCCCTTCATAAATTAAAAACTTATGTGAAAAATACTCTGATGAGCAAAGGATGTTATCGAGTCCAAGATTTCTTAAATGATCGAAGTCTGGCCATAAAGAATACACAATAGGGTATTTGACAGTATTAAAAATAAAGTGCCAATTGTTAGCATCTGTGTTTAGAATGAATATTGGCAGGGGTTTAGACTATTTTTACAAAAAAAATATTCATAATTTTACTAAAAACCCACGAAAAAGATAATAGTTTTCTTATCTATTGTCACGTGACCCAAAACGCTTGGGATTGGCGGAGCCTAAAATGACGTCACACGCAAGTAAACTTCCGGTTAATGTGACATTACATTGTATCATTTGACGTTTTAATAACAGTCGTGTGACGTCACACACTAGTAAAACGCCATATTGTCCAGAAAAACGTTTTCGCGGCAACTTGCAAATGGGGTTTTTGATTTGGTTATTTTTACTAATATACACAACAGAATGATGAATATAACTTTTTACGGACTTGATAAACATTAGTCAATAACGTGAGATCGTTTTCTAAAACTTGTCAAATACCCTATTGAAGCTTAGATTAAAACAAAAAGGGTAGATACGGTACGCTCATACTTGCATCAAACAAAAACTGATCCCACGGCAGCGCGAACGGGACGGCGAGATCCGCGTCACTGCATTACCGACCCGAACGAAACAGCACGTTAAGTTTCAACGGCAGCGCAAACGAGACGGCGAGATCCGCGTCACTGCATTACCGACCAATCAGGCGACCAGTACTCGACGTCACTACCGAATAAGATTCAAAACAAACAAAATTTTTTATGAAAAAATATATTTTATAGTACCTACTTACGAATGAAAAGTGATGCCGTGGGTTTTATTTTTAGTTCTTGAGCAATTTCAGCACTTTTTAAAAACACGCTTAGGGATTGTTTTATCATATAAACACAAAATATTAGCAATATTTTTTTTTGGCGTTCACATGTACGTCGTTTGCATGTCGTCGTCTAAAGCGATTAGGGTCGTGGACCACAATTGGTGCGGATCACTTTTGTGAGGCTAGTGCCGTATCTACCCTTTTTGTTTTAATCTAAGTATTGAAGTAAGCAAAGTCTTCTCATTAAATTCAAAAATAATATATTTGATGATCTGTAATTGATAGCGACATGATTTTATGTAAATATCTTCTGTTAATGCTGTTAAGAGCGCTTTCACATTTTTTGCACAAAATTGTAATTTTTGATCGCCTCGTTTACCCCCATAAAAACGATTTTGACTATTTCCTATAGAAGTAAACAGTAGATTTATTCTTGCTTTTGTAAGTTAATGTAAAATATTCGCAAATACTATTTTCCTTTTTTTGTACTGATCGTTCTACTGCAGCTTGTTTACGGAAAAAACGATAATATGCACAACTTAAAACGCCTTAATTTCTCAATAATGTTCAATAAATTATATCAAATTAATTACTAAGTCATCAAAAATATGTTTTTGTTGTAACATAATGTTTTAGAATTTTGAATTTCCATCGCATTAATTAAAAAAAAAGGTAAATTTAAAAAATCAAAAAACCCGACTGCTTAATTATACTTCAAATAAAAACTGAAAAGAAAAAAACAAGTCCAGTAGTCTATAATTCTGTTAATAAGGAACAAAGCTACTTTAACAGTCGGGACCCATTATTGAAAAATATTATGTATTCTTGAATATCTAATATACTTCGTATAGGATCAGATACTGCGAATACCCCATTTTTTTTTCTTTTACATAGTACACCGCGCTATCACTTTGTCATCGTTGTAACTTTTTAAATATTTGTCGAAATGACATAGTGTAAAAAGCAAAGTTTATCGTCTTTAAATATCAAAAGCGATTAAAGTATTTGTTTTGATAAAAAATGATTTGTTAATACAAAATGTGCATTTTGGAAATAGATATCAAATAATATTTTAGTTTTGATTCACTATTTTAGCGGTAATGACTTACACATTAAAAATAGATATATGGTGTCACGGACTTTTTTTAGAACTATTTAAGAGATATATTTTCACTGTACATTACATTCATGTAACTTTTATTGTTTTTGCAGTGCAGGCCAAAATGGCTCGCAGATGGGACATTTTTTTTCGTCTTATGTGACACTTATTGCTATAAATTGGCCAATTCACTCAATAACTACATAAATTATTATATATATGTAATTATCATATATGAGCTATATTACTGTTAAGTTTCATTAAAATCCATTCAGTATTTTTTAGGTGAAAGAGTAACAAAGATCCATACAAACGTAAGATTGAAATTAAAAGCGTAAGTGGTTAATATACAACTTCAAAGCGTTGTAGATCCTAAACAATCATATAAAATGAAAAATGGTGTTAGGAACTTAAATATGATTTTTTAATTATCTAGACAGTGATTGATACCCCACTCGACATATTTTGTCAACTTATTTTTTTTACTTCGTCACAATATGGCACCTAATTTTGCCCATATTGAATTTTGATTACTATCATATCTTTAGTAGCACTCCTATGATTGAAACGAATCGATTGATGTATGAATCATCAAAATCGGTGCAGGCGTTTGGTCTCTAGTGTGCCACAAAGGAACAAACATACATATATAGACGGTTAAACACATAACCCTGTCAGCGCGTCGCGCTTCGCGCTCTTGCATTGCGCAGCCGGGTAAAAACTCCGTGAGTTTTCCCAAAAAATAATGCACCTCGTATTTTGATATTGAATTAAATAGAATTACTATCAAAATCTTTCATAAAACTAATCTACCATCATTGAAATACTGAAATATGTATACATTTTTATAATTAGTTCATTAATAATTATTTTATAAGGCTCGAACCATCACTCGTAAAATGCAATATATACTAGTGCAAATCTACCTACGCGCCGATCAGTAACGGCAGCGCGGCGCAATTTTATAAAAGGGCTCTTAAGTTTCTTGCGGCCATTCTTGTCATCAGCTAAAAGATTTCCTGAATGGGTAGGTGGTACAAAAACATATGGGACCATTCAAAACAGCTTTCTATAAGTAAATTTGAATAAATTATAATTTCATTTCATATGATAATATGATTTTGTCCCATTCGGTGTCGAGACCCTTGGTCTGTGGGGTCCTAGCGCTTTAAGGCTATTTAAGGAAATAGCAAAAAGGTTAGTCGACGTCACAGGAGACCGAAGAGCTGGCAGCTACCTCGGACAAAGAATTAGTCTAGCCATTCAAAGAGGTAACGCTGCCAGTATCTTCGGTTCCTTGCCTAAAGGGACTCCTTTTAATAATATATTTTAGTTATTAATTTTATGTTTTAAGGTTTTTTAGTTTTATTGTTCTAGTATTTATAATTTACTTATATATAGTAATTATGTATTTAGATAGAGACTTATTTGTTTATAGTTAGTGTATTTTATAGTTTTATGATGTGAAATTGTTTTTAGTATTAACTAGCAAACCCGGCGAACTCCGTTTCGCCACCAGTTGGCTTCGTTTTATGTAACATTTCGTTTAGTGATTAAAAGAAGTTTTGACGTGACAACGTCTTAAATTAGGTTGCGGCTGGGAGTCACTTATGAAAAAGTGTAACGCTCGGTAACGTTACGATGAGTCTCTCGTGTTAAGTTTAAGTTTACATGTACAATGTTTTAGTAAACAAAATATATTTCTATAGTTAAAATTTGTGCAATTCTTATTTTCATTCAATTCCTTGTTCCTATTGTGCAATTTAATTATATTCATATCAATAAATATTCTACCGAGAAAAAGACGTTGTCACGTAAAATCTTCGCCCGTAAAACCGACTTTACAGGCAACCATTTTTTTTTTTTTAATTTTTCCTGAATTTTCTTTGCTATAAACCTCACGGAGCCCGAGACCTTTCCAACGAAAGCAAAACCGTGGAAATCGGTTCGTGCGTTCTGGAGTTATAGCGTCAGGAAGGAAAACCCGACTTATTTTTATATAGTAGATTATTAATTTTACTCATATTATGAGTGTGTATGTTGTTGTAAGTCTGTATAATCTTATTTTTATTATTTCATTTCATTACCTTTATAATAATATAAAAAATTTGCATAACCCAAATTGACCTCCATCTATTTTCGTAAGTACTTATCAAAATAAGAAATAAACAAAGTTTCGTGCCAGTTGTTCATGTTTACACAGGCCGTAGAATGTACCGTACGCGCAAACTGGATAGGAATAATATTTGTGTCGAAAAAGGTTTGCAAACGGGACGGCCGGAAGCGAGCGTAGCGCCTCGAGCGAGCAAGCGATCGCTCAAATAAATCATATTAGGTACTTTATTATTTACTCTAAGTAGGAGGATAGTATCACTCATATCACACCTGGAGTTCTCATCTAGAATCTATATATATATAAAACTCAAAGGTAACTGACTGACTCACATAGTGATCTATCAACGCACAGCCCAAACCACTGGACGGATCATGCTGAAATTTGGCATGCAGGTAGATGTTATGACGTAGGCATCCGCTAAGAAAGGATTTTGGTCAATTCTACCCCCAAGGGGATAAAATAGGGAATGAAAGTTTGTATGAAACTTTGTCAATTTTAACCCGATCGGGCTGAGACTTTGCATTCAGTGTATAAGAAGACATTAATCTATGATAGATTAATGTCATTGTGTATAATACAAGCCTGAGAACAAAAACTGTAGTCTACACTTCAGTTCTACACCGAAGCGAAGCGAGGGCGGGCCGCTAGTTAATACTATAAAGCTGTAGCCCTTAGCCCAAACCAATATCGAATTCGTAACGTTTGCGAGTCCGAAATCTCATTGTCAAATGTGTACTGATTTTTAGTTCTCGTTACGCCCGTTATGGCGCTGCTGTTCAAGTTACCATACAAATTTTGACAATGACATTTCGCATTCGCAAACTATTCTAATTCGATATTGGTTCGCGCTAAGGGTACTGATGAGTTTTGTTTGTTTGGTTGAACGCGTTAATCTCAGGAAAGTATACAAAAAATTCATTTATCGAAGTAGCTATACAGGGTGTTACAAAAATACATATAAAGCTTGATGGGCGTTGAAGTACATCATATAAGGAGTCTTCTCTAATTTTCTTAAAATTTTTGCATGAAGTTTTAACTTTTTATAAAAACAGTTATTTTTAATGATTAATAAAAATATCGATCATTTTAAGCCACGTCACTAGTTCGAGAATCATTAAAAATAACTGTTTTTATAAAAAGTTAAAACGTCATGCAAATATTTTAAGAAAATTAGAGAAGACTCCTTATATGATGTAGTTCAACGTCCTTCAAGCTTTATTTGTATTTTTGAAACATCCTGTATAACATAACTCTATGTCTTATAGGAGCAGAGCACCAATAAAAATTTTGCAAGAACGAGGAAAAAATAATCCATTTGAGAGCTACCGTTGCGTGCGAATAATTTCCAGTTGAAAATCGGCTTTGCCATTCTTTAGTTAAATTTGTACAAAATTTATACCAGTTATCATGTTATGCGCAAGGTTCGCATAATTTATCAAACTTTTGAATAGATATCGGACAAAGGACCCCAATTTGCAACTCGAGTCCCGAGGTATAGAAATTAAATTAATGTATTAATGAAATATAATAACACACCCCCTAAATATCTTTGTATGTAATAGATTTAACTAATATTGTTTATTTGTTTCTTAGGTTTTCACGCACATCACTCATTAAATAAAACTAGTTTTTACGGGTTAATGCACGAAACTTTATTTATTTATTGACGTTTCGTAGCCTTTACAGGCCACGTTGTCAGAATCAAACTTTTATTTTCTGATGATTCTGATTCTGACGACGTAGCTTGTAAAGGCTACGAAACGTCAATAAATAAATGAAGTTTTGTGCATTAACCCGTAAAAACTAGTTTTATTTAATATTGTTTAATCCGAATAGGGGGATGATGACTATTTTTTTTTTCTTCGTTTATCAGGTAGATTATCAAAAAGTATTGCACACGTATTTTTTCTTTTTTCACATAATATAAACATTGCAGAGGTATATTGATTTGAAAAGTCGCATGACGTCACGTTTGAGTACACTTATAAGTGAAAATTCACTCAAAAGTGACGTCACGAGCCCCTACTCCCAAACTTTGCCGCGCTATAGCTTTGTCATTTTTTGGTTGATTGCCCAAAGAAAAAATAACTGACTAAATAGAATTTCGTTTACTGTACCCCATCATCCGAATAGAAACATTTTATTGTGTAACATTTTTAGGGTTTCTCTCGGAATTATCAAATGAACCGCCACCAAACAATACGTTATGGAAGGTGAATGCTGTACACGATCACATTTTCACTATTTGCAAACGTTAGAGTACAGGTAATGTAAGTGGGGTGCAAAACTACGACAAGTCTCGCGTCACCCGTATTAAGTTATGGCACGTTGAAATTTCGACAACAAAGCTATCATTTTGCTAGGACAAACTTTGATGATTTGAACCTGTTTTTTTCTCCCCCAAATGATTTGGTCATTTGGGGGAGAAAAAAACAGGCCTTGCTGAGTTTCTTGCCGGTTTTTCACAGTACAAGGTCTCTCGCCGTAGCTTTGCGAACCGATGGCGTAGCTTCTAGACATTCATGAGTGCTTTGTAACAGCCTAGAGTGAATAAATGATTTTGATTATTGAAGTTATACTTCTTTAGGCGCGTTATGAAAAAATGATGAGAGTGAAATTTTAAGATGCGCGCGCATCACTGTAACACAAAATTTTAACAGCATGAAGTTGGTCGCTTTAGCGTTACTTTTGTGTTTACCGCACATTAAGAAAATCTACCAACAAAATAGAAATAGAATCTGTATTTAGTGGGTGCTAACGACTGCATTGTGAAGGCCTATCAAAAGTATTTATTAATCTGGAACAACGGAACCAAAGCGCGATTCAGGAGACTACAGCGCCATCTCTTGACCATTGGTGTAGTAGAACCAAAAACCACATCTTTATTTTTTGTAATAAAGTAACAGTTATAGGTATTCATATTTATAATATTTATCCACATGTTTCTAGTTTGTATATTGGGAATACGTGTTTGAGTTTCATACAAGTGCAAATCACTTATGTTCTAATAAATTATATTCAGTAGCGATTTTAATTGAATATTTTGATTATTTATTTATTTTTTCAAATTAAAACTGAACTTTATTGACTGTGTCCTTTTCCAGACTTTTTATTAATTTATTGTAATTAATTATTTGCATGCAATTAAAAACTAATTTTAAACGATGCCAAAGAAGGATAACTTCTCACGCGCCTACATAAGTACACGCACCCATTTTTTTGATTATTTGTTTCAATAAATAAAATTAAAAATAATTTAAACAACAGGATACTCCAACTAGTTAAGTTATTAATGAATGGGCACTTTTATTTCAAAAACTTAAATCATAGTCAAGGTGAGTGCATCTTCGAGAAGAAGTAAGCTGAGGACACGCCACCAAGTACTTAAAAAGACATTTATTTTCTTTTCTAATAAAATAAATATGTCTGTTCATTTAGCCAACTTACAACTTAATTGTAGCATGCTAGAAAAAATATCTAATGACAAAATATGCACTTTACACTGGTATTCTCAGCTTGGACATGCAAAAAATGTCCTTGGGATATTCACTCAAACAAAGCTTATTTCTTTGCGAAGATAGCATATGGCAGATATACTATGTGTATCTGCCGCACACGGGCCACACGCCACAGCCACAAACGCCGCCACGAGAAGCTGGAAGCGGCTACTAAAGTGGCTGAAGCGTGTGACAGCGGCCGACTAAGGTAAGGGAGAGAGGGGTGGGGAATCGCGCGAGTGACGTGTGGCGGCGTTTTGTATCGGCGCATTAAGTGGCCGGTGCGGGCCACAAGAAGCGAGCAACGACGACTTGTAGCGTGTGGCGGCCACCGGCGTACCGTGTGTGGCGAGTCCATATAAAATGTATGAAAACTACAAGAAATATGCCGGTGGTGGCGTTTTGTGGTTGTGGTTGGTGGCTCGTGTGCGGCGACAGTGTCATTACATGCAAACTTTACCGAACACGATTTCAATTCTCCTATTATATCACTTGCGTTTTCATGTCTGGAAATGCGTTACCATATCTCCCTCCCATCCGGGAGAAAGGTTAACGGGCCTCTGAGGGCTCTACCCTGTCATTTCATCTACCTCGTGGGCACTATAAAATATTATCTGCACCCAACACGCACTCCTATGACCAAGGTCCCCTGAATGCACGTCGTGAGTGCCGGCGTAGTTGTGACATCCCGTTAGGACTGGCCACATCATCATCATCATCAGCCTATTAATGTCCCCACTGCTGGAGAAAAGGCTTTCCCTATGGATGGAATAGGGAGATTGGGTCATGACCCACCACGCGGGCCCAGTGCGGATTGGCGGGTGCTAACGGCTACAGCTGCCTTCCGAAGCACGGAGGAACTTGACATAGATTTTTTGGTCACCCATCCAATGACCGACCACTGCGAAAGTTGCTTAACTTCAACGATCACAGTCGAAAGCGCTAACCACCTGCGCCATCGAGTTCCTCGCGTACCCGCCGGTTATTGTCCACGACGGGCCCCCCGGAGGCGAGAAGAAGTAATTTGCAGACCGGTAAAGAGAGGATGCCTGGTGTGGCAGACGAAACGGCTGCACCAGCTAAGGTCCCTGGCGCCCTAGACGGCCAAGACCACGGCTAGTGGCCGCATTGACCAGATTAACTAAAGAATCCATACGAACGTCACACACTTGGCCTCAATGCCCAACTCCAGTTGATCTGCAGCTCTATTTATGAATAGCTCGCCTGACATAGGTCCGTATTACAGTATGACAACTAAGTGTCGATCTCTACTTGAGTACAGTTAGAAAGGGATGTCGCTATGTGCTATATATAGCGACATCCCTTTCTAACTATGCTCAAGACTAGATCAATCACTGAGAATCTTTCTATAATACACAGGCCATTGTATCGTCGAATGCGACTTAAGGCACTTTCGACTTCCAAGTCGCTTGATACTGATTTTCCATATTTTTGAATCATTCAGCTACAGTGTTACCAGTTTAATACAAAATATTTATTTTTATTATTTTAACGGTAAAAAGATAAAAAGCAGTCATTACCGCTGTGGAAAATAAACGTATAATTCTCAATAACTAGTTAGGTATTTAATCTTTTGCCTTTTTTGTTAGAAAAGATCAAGACGTCGCAACAAATAGTCATCCTATCTGTATTTTAAAAAGATTGAGGAAAAAACTTGAAAATATCTGACATAAAATTGACAATTATTCTACCATTCGCCTCCATCGTTCGCCAACGCGCAACGAGTGGTGGAGACCGCTCGTTGGCGTCGAGCGATTCAAAAATACGGAATTTATTATGTCGATTCAAAATTAATAAAATCGAGCGTTCGACGCAAGGCGTTTCAAAAATAGAGCTATTGGTTGTGCAGCCTGTCTAACTTTGCGTCTAAACCAGGGCTTGTTTACCGGTTAATTTTCAAACCCAAATCAGTGTCGAGTGCATTAGGAGCGTTTTATTTAGGTTAAGCTCTAAAATAACCTTCAAAAAACCGGTTTTCTTAAAAAGCGAAATCAAATAGGTTTTGAATCAATTAGCGGTTTTTAAAGGGTTTCATTTCGCTCTTACTGACGGCATCGATAATAAATGAATAACTTGACTTACTAGACGCTAGCAAATGTGTCAATCAATGCATCAATCTCTGAGCATTAACAAGTTGTGACTTGATTAGTCCAAACAAAACAAACTTCAAGCGATGCCGACGCGTGCACGTGTCGCTCTGGATTAAACCGGTTTATAAGGTTTTAGGTACCGCTTTCATTACGGACGCGCTCCGAACGAAACCTTTACTAAAAACCGGTATTAACCTTTGTTTACCGGTGTTTTCGAAACCGGTTTCAAGCCCTGGTCTAAACTCCACTTTCACTTAACATCACGTGGAGTCATTTGTCTACTTAGTAGACTTCTGCTCTATGAAAAATATTTTCTAAGATCAGTATTTATTAGCTTAGCACGAATATCAAATACCTAATACCAATAATAATATCGAATTCGTAATGTTTGCGAGCCCGAAATGTCATTGTTTGGACTGATTTTTAGTTCTCGTTACGTCCTTTTTAAGTTTCCATACAAAATTTGACAATGACATTTCGGTATTCGATAATGGTTCGTATTAAAAGGTACTTTTGGGTTCAATACCAGAGGTTTAAGAGAAATGGAAAGTTAAATAAACAATTGTTATTTTTATGTATTCAGTTCCATTTTATTTTACGTAGTGGCGTTTATATTCAACAATGTTAACATTATAATACAACTAACTTATAAATAAGTATTACAGATCGCCGACAAACATGCAATATCACACAAAAAAAAAACTATCAAGAAAATCTACGAACATTATTCATTTAGTCTATTTTAAAAGCTTTTAAAGCAAGCACCGCGTCTAAAGACGGCAATGTTATTTACATATTTTTTTTTAGTTTTACTAGATACAATTGTAAGTATCAGGATAAGGAGAGAATTTACTGTTCCTAAGAACTTTCTTTGCTCTGTAAAATTTGATTGTTTTATTTTAACTAGCAGTCAATATCAAAATATGAATCTTGGTAACTCATTTCATAATTATATCTATGGACAATGGCACGTCATGTTACCAAAAAATATTAAAACACAACTTCAGCCTAGCCTTCTAGGTTAATATAATAAATTGATTTGAGAATTTTGACAGTTTCCTTTAATCTGAGGAGTTGCTGTTTTGAACAATACAGACTTCGGACTGCAATCAAACTATAGTCTTGAATACAGATTGAGATAGTCCAACATATTTATTATATTAAGTCTTAAAATGTTTGGAGTCGCATGTGAATCGGCGAGTGCGCACTACGGCTAGCTCCCAGCCTGCGCTAGCCGAAAAGCGCTATTCCTCTCTTATCCGCTCATTGAATGCTAGTATCAGGAGAGGGAGAGGTATATAAGGGAGATAGATGAAATGAAAAACTATCTCTCCCTCCGAATACAAATAATGTCATCATAATTAAGAGAGAAGAAGGGAAGCATATTTTTGAATTACAATCTTTTTCTTCTATTTATGACAGCTAAACATATTCCAAATATTTATTTATTTAATTAATTAACTCTTTCAAAATATATGTTTATTAAAGTGATTTGACCAATTTTGAGCGTCTAAGAGAGCAATTTATTTAAATTCCTTAAAATAACTTATCCTAACTCCTGTCTAGTGCGTCCCGTCACCTTCTAGAGATACAAACAAACAAAGTGGAGAGGCGACCGGCAGATGGCGATATTATTAAAAAGTTTCAAAACCTACACTTTAATATTTTAGTCGAATATACGGAAAAGTACACACATAAAAAAACTGTATGTTTTGTTATTAATTATTGATGTTTAATTTGTTTTCTTAGTAAAGTGGATTGGTATACAATATTTGTATAAAGTTCTCGAAAATATATTTGGTGGATATTAAAAATATAAACTTTTACTGTTTTACAGTTATATCTTTATCATTATATCTTTATCAGATTAGTTTAACTATTACTAGTAAAAGTGGTTCAAACGTCAAAACCTCTACAACATGATGCTTGGACTTTCTTGATGAGTATATTTAGTCGAACTCTCAAAATTAATATTCTGACAGCCACACTCAAAGAAGTCAAAATGAAAGGAAACGGACAACTTTTAAGCAACGAAGCATTAAATTAGTTTGACTTTTTTGAGTACTGCTGTCAGCTTAGTTATTTAATAAGACAGTACATTTTTTTATACCGAATCAGAACTAATGAAACTGAAAGCCAAGAGAATTTTTACAAACTTAATAATCTCTCCTACGATGCGTTCTCTCTCCTATAAGTGATGTATTGTTATAACATGATGGGACTAATTCTGGTATGATTTGACAATAAGAATGCTCACATCATGCTCTGTAGAGATTAAAAAGGATAGACTGCTGTCAAATTCAGTTTTAAATTTAGAGAATAATGCCGGCATAAGTCTCAATGTTCAAATTCTCACTTGCGGCGAGTTATCATTTAAGTGATGATGTTGTGAATTATTGTTTTATTTTAATACAGGCCCTGCCAGAATACCAGCGTTGTCGTGACACGTTTAGTTACATGTCACGGCAGCATTATGCTGAGACAGGGTCCTGATTGACCAATATGATGGCTGTTAGCTTTATAAATGTGTGTAATGTTTACTTTTTATATATGTTTTTTTTATTTTAGCAGTTTATAATTATATGTTTGTGTTTTATTGGTCAATAAAATGGTTCTCTCTCTCTCTCTCTCTCTCTCTCTTTTTATTGTTGTAAAATATTTTTTTATTTTCATATATTTATGTTTGTTTGACCATCTGCCGGTTGCCATGAAACATGACTAGCGGAAGATCACAGCGGTCGGTCGCGGGTGAAGAGAGAGGTGTGACTCTCATTCTTCCTCTCCTAACTCGCGGCTCTCCTCCGATCTCCTGTTTGAAGAAAAGTGTGAGTTTAATACTGGTGTAATTTATGTGTTTTTACGCGACATTATCTGGCTGATTAAATCTGTAAGGGTATAGGGTATTCTGTGTATAGATCTGTTTAGCTGATAATACAGCGCTAGATAAAAAATAATAACAATAATTAGCCTAGCCCCAAAGTAAGCACTGTGGGCCTTGACCCACCACGCCGGCCCAGTGCGGATTGATGGGTGCTAACGACTGCAGATGCAGCCGGGGCCAACGGCTTAACGTGCCTTACAAAGCTCGGGATAGTAAAATTTTGAGCACCCATCCAATGACTGACCATTTCGAATTTCATGGTGTCGCCTACTCGAGAGGTCCCGGGTTCGAATCCCAGTGGGGGCAGATGTTTGTGTAATGAATACGAGCATTTGTACTCCAGTCATGGATGTGTAATATGTATTTCTATATAAATCACTACATAGTATAAAACAAAGTCGCTTTCTCTGTCCCTATGTATATATATGCAACGGATTATGATGCGGTTTTTTTAATAGATAGAGTGATTCAAGAGGAAGGTTTATATGTATAATACATGCATAATATAGTTGAAAACCCCTGATAATTTTAGAGGTTTTTAATATAAGGTCGTAAATAAACCAATTTTTATGCGCTTACATTGCAAACGCTGGTTGAACCCAACGAGATAGATCAAAATAATGTACTACAGTATTGTACACCTTAAAAAGGTCTTCAAAAAAGTCCGCGATGGTATATGCCTATCTCTTTGGTATAACCCACAATAACCATTTTTTAATTACTTATTACGAGAAAATAATGGCTTATTTACGAACAAGCGATTTTAAGCAATACAACATTAATCCTTATCCAATTAAGTACCTTAAATACATTGTGCGTGTAATATAGATCAATATGGCCCTTTACAGCATGTAATTTAAATGAATATTTTCGAAGATATTACAGATTTAAAATGCAGGAACATACCGGTTCGGGCAGTACAGGCCGGGGGGCGGCGGCGGCGCGTGTCTTTAGTAATTAGGTATTTAAAGAAAGTCATTGTGTTTAATAGAAGCTTGAGAACAAAAATATAATCTAAACTACAGCTCTACACCGAAGCGAAGCGAGGGCGGGCCACTAGTATACTTATATATTGTAACAGTATAAGTATTTTATATACGTTACCCTAGTATCCCAAAACACAGCCTACAGTATCCATAGCACGAACATGTATTCGTAACGTTTGCGAGTCTGAAATGTCATCGTCAAATGTGTACTGATTATTAGTTCCCGTTAGGCCCGTTATGGCGCTGCTGTTCAAGTTTCCATACAAAATTTGACATTGGCATTTCGTATTTGCAAACTATTCGAATTCGATAATGATCCGTGCTCGGGGTACAGTGCTTACTTAGGGGCAAGGCTAATTGGTGTGAGTGTTGGAAATGTTTATTTATATTTTTGAACTAGTGGCCCGCCCTCGCTTCTCTTCGGTGTAGAGCTGTAGTGAAAACTATAGTTTTTGTTCTCAGGCTTGTGCTATAAACAATGACTTTATTTATATCATCATCATCATCAGCCTATTAATGTCCCCACTGTTGGGGCACAGGCTTTCCCTATGGATGGAATAGGGAGATTGGGCCATGACCCACCACGCGGGCCCAGTGCAGATTGGTGGGTGTCAACGACTGCAGATGCAGCCGGGACCAACGGCTTAACGTGCCTTCCGAAGTACGGAGGAGCTCGAGATATTAAATTTTTGGTCACCCATCCCATGACCGACCACTGCGAAAGTTGCTTAACTTCAACGATCGCAGCCGTACGCGCTAACCACTTGCGCCATCGAGCTCCTCATATTATATAATTATCCTCCTCCTTATTTATATAATTACAGGTGTTATTGTGAGTCAACCATAAAAGATAGACATATGCTGTTGCAGGATATTTTTTAGACAATTCTATGTAGAATATTTCCGTCATACATGATTTCTATGTAACTTTAACCATTAAGGCTGCACACGCGACGGAAGCTTAAAAAATGGAGTAACTTCTCCCGTTTTCCCAACATTTCCCTTCACTACTCTGTTGCTATTGATTGTAGCGTGATGAAAAGTATACTATAACCTGCCCAGGAGTATGAAGAATAATTGTACCAAGTTTCGTTAAAATCCGTCGAGTAGTTTTTGTTTCTATAAGGTACATACACACAGACAGACAGACAGACAAAAATTTTACTGATTGCATTTTTGGCATCAGTATCGATCACTAAACACCCCCTGATAGTTATTTTGAAAATATATTTCATGTACAGAATTGACCTCTCTACAAATTTATTATAAGTACTAGCTGACCCAGCGAACTTCGTACCGCCCTAACAAAATAGGGGTTGTCCAGCGGACAAAATTGTGAATCTAAACCATTCTCAGATCCCCTTGAACACACACAAAAAATTTCATCAAAATCGGTCCAGTCGTTTAAGAGAAGTTCAGTGACATACACACTCACAGAAGAATTATATATATAAAGATAGATAAAATTATTACCTGTTGTTATAGTGGTAGTTGGCGGTGGCGACAACGCCGGGGGCAGCGACAGAGGTTACTGCAGGGGCGCACCGGTACAGGCCGCTGTCCCCGAGCGGTTGACACGCCAGCGGGTGAGCCGCGCGCGCGGGCCAACCGCCCCCTCCCGCGCCCGCGCCCCCTCCCGCGCCCGAGGTCCCGCCCCCGCCCCATGGCTCCGACCGCTTGCCGTATCTACTGCCCATGAAGAACCTGGCCGAGAACGACAACCGAATTCATCAAACTATACTTGTTCGCTCTTGAACTACTCGCGTGAAATACGCAACCGCCGAACACTACCGAATGATCACGACGGCGGCCGACGGGCGTTGTCGGCAACAATCGTTTATTATTATTAAGCCGCGTATCCACTAGAGGCAGCCTCGCGTCGAGCGGCCTCAACTTGAAGCAAGTAGCCTCAGTTTGAGGCTGCTCGCTCTGAGGCAATGGCTACGGATCAGCACGAGGCGTGTCGCCTCAGCTTGATCCGCTGGCGGCGCACTGCGCAGTTAAAAGCCAAAACGCGATGGCACCAGACGCGCGTCGAGTAGCCGCTGCTTTAATAGCAATAACCATTATTAAGAAAAAGAGAAGGCAACAAAAAGCTATACAAAAGAAGAAGCATCGCTGGTGGATAAAAGAATTATACCGCAATAGAAATATACATGGATGTGAACACTTGCTATTAGACATGACGTTGGAAGGTGGCGATAGCTTTCGAAATTTTAGCGACCGTCTCCATTAAACACACGGCTCGGACTGAGGCGCCTTTGAGCACGGCACAGAAACCAACAAAATATGGCTCGGCTCGCGGCGACGAATTTGCCTCGCGTCGCGGCGTGCCTCAGGTCGAGGCAGCGTCTCCACTTGCGCAGCCTCGGAGTGAGGCAGCCGCTCGACCCGAGGCTGCCTCTAGTGGATACGCGGCTTAACGGCTCTTGAGAGAAGACAAGACACAGAAAATTTTACTCGCTTCGTTTGATTGCATATCTACTATATAAAAATAAGTCGGGTTTTCCTTCCTGACGCTATAACTCCAGAACGCACGAACCGATTTCCACGGTTTTGCATTCGTTGGAAAGGTCTCGGGCTCCGTGAGGTTTATAGCAAAGAAAATTCAGGAAAAATTAAAAAAAAAATCTTCTTTTAATCACCAAACGAAATGTTACATAAAACGAAGCCATCTGGTGGCGAAACGGAGTTCGCCGAGTTTGCTAGTATATTATATTAATACTAGCTGACCCAGCGAACTTCGTACCGCCCTAAAAAAATAGGGGTTGTCCAGCGGACAAAATTGTGAATCTAAACCATTCTCAGATCCCCTTGAACACACACAAAAAATTTCATCAAAATCGGTCCAGTCGTTTAAGAGAAGTTCAGTGACATACACACTCACAGAAGAATTATATATATAAAGATTAGCAAATCTGTAATTTGATTTCAATTGAAGATTAAATGCTTGTAAAGGAATCAAGATTGAAATTATTATTTCCTGGAGTTAACTACTTACTAGCAAACCAGTGAACCAAATGTTCACCAAAACCTGATTTCTCGATTCGAAATCCGGTTTGTAGTCTTATCAGACTATTCTTAACTTATAACTTAAATATTCTCTTTATCTATCTCTTACGGTTTGGCCGCTGAAACAGCACCACAGACGGACGGACGGACTTGTCTAATAGATAAGAGATACTCATTAAAAAAGTTTAAGCAACGCGTACGATTTTGAACTTTGGAACGATTTTTACGATTGTAATACACTCGGGAGCAATGAATCCGGGTCATTTGAAGAATCCTTAAAATCTCGCAAACTAAGAATGTTAGCGTAGTAAAATAAATTCTAAATAATAGACAATTAAACACTCCTTAATTGAAGATATTAAAACTTCTTAGTTATTGTAAAGTTATATCATGAATAAATCAATTTTGAAAGGAAGACTTTCGAAGATGGAACTGCGATATTACTGCATTTGTTTTTGTTTCTAATCTGTCATTTATCATTCATACAAACCATGTCGATAGTGTTTAATATTTATAATTCAAGCTATAATCATGTCGTTTACACCTGAAGAATGCACTAGAATTCTCACAATGCTGGAAACCGGCCGGAGTCAGCGCGATACTTGGTGAACAGCATGCTTCGAAATCGCTTTCTCACAGGAACTGAAATTACAAATCAGTTTCGACGCTCCGGAGGAAGTAACCCAAGCGAATGGACACTAAGACGACAACTTGCTAAAGCTAGCTTGAAACCACTTAGATCTACAAACGGCCCTAAAGTAGAGCGTGGGCATCGTATTTTAATTGTTTTTATTTATTTTTTAAGCATTTAACTGCTAGATGATTAAATCTAAAGAAAAGCTTTACTAAAAAAAATCATTGAAAAGGTATTCATTGTGGGTTACCTACATTGCAAAGAGATGGCGCTGCTTTGCAGCTTAAGGCTAGGAAAATTTCGACGCGGCCATCAGGGCCGTGGTAGCATAATTGGTCAGTGCATTCGCCCGGATTGCGAAGGGTGCGGGTTCGAGTCCCGTCCGCTGCCTGGTTCGCGTGGATTTATTTTCTAGTAAAACTTTTTTTTATATCGTATTTTCAGACTAACCTAGGTATGTATGCCCAGAACCACTTATTGATAATTGGTCAAAAGATATGTTCTCCGACGAATCAAGTGCTCTACAAGCACGATGGAAGACACAGAGTATACAGAAGACCTGCGGAAATATTCAAACAAGCATGCATCGAAGAAAAAGTAGCCTAGTGCGTGCGGAATATTTTCTAGTAAAATCTTCTTCAGAATTAAATCTCTTCATTATATCTCAAACGCTTCATGGAAATAAAACTCACTTTTAATAAATACTTACTATTAACTAAAATAGTAGATTTTTAATATAAGAAGCAACCATCTGAGCGCCTATCTAGGGGAAGACTTTTACCTTACAGAAAATTACACTATCTGGAAAATTCTGAGATTTTGCACAACAGAAGATTACTCTAAAGCAGTGTTTCCTAAGCTTTCCAATACTACTACCCCTGTAACCTATAAGGAAAACCGATTTTACCCCGACTTTAAAACGTTATCATGAGTTCAAGAAATTCCAATTTGGCCGCTACATCTTCGTCTCTAATAATGTCATCATCAGGAGACAATCTCGCCCCGATTCCCACACTCAGCACCCCGCGGGCTCGCTAGCAAGAAGGAGCGCATGCTCTTTTTATAGTATTTGCTTATTATTTAAATTTGATCAAATAATTAGGTTCTTTGTTACCCCCGAATTATGGCTGATTTACCTCCTGAGGGGTAATTACCCCTAGGTTCGGAACCCAGGCTCTAAAGCCTATATATGGTTTTTTAACCATATATGTAATAAGTTTTTCCATACAGAAAAAAATTAGAACTAATTGAGTATGTAGGTAGGTATCAAAATAACAGATGAGTTTTACCTGTCATTCCTAGGACTCATCAAGCGAGGCTGGGAGCGCCCGTACCGCGAGCCTAACACGAATGGCATCGGTGACACTGTAACAAAATGATATATAACACCACCAATGATATTTTACACTTTTTCTCCACTGCATTGTCATGGCTTATTCTCTTTTCTCCTTGCAAAATCATAATATATATAAATCTTGTGTCACAATGTTTGTCCTCAATGGACTCCTAAACCACTGAACCGATTATAATAAAATTCGCACACCATGTGCAGTTCGATCCAACTTGAGAGATAGGATAGTTTAAATTTCAAATTATAGTCGCAATTTTAATTTATTGCAAATTATTACTTTTAGGCGGTACGAAGTTCGCCGAGTCAGGTAGTCTTTTATATGTTTATTATAAATAAAGCTAGTCTACTCACTCATAAAGGTGATGGCTGAAAATCGGTATTTTGCCTTAAAACTGGCAAATGTTTAGCCGAGCCTTGGCCTTTTGTTTTCTGCAGCATACATATGGATATTTCATAGCTGATTTCTTGTATCTTTTTTTTTATTGTATTACTCTGCCTGTTAATGTATATGTATGTTGAAGAAAAAATAAACGCATTATCTATCTATCTATCATCTTAGGCTCGTATTACAGAATGACAACTGAGTGTTGATATTTATTTGACTAGTTAGAAAGGGATATCGCTATGTGCTATACATAACGACATCCCTGTCTAACTTTACTCAAGTAAATGTCATTCTGTAATACCAGCTTAAATCTTATCTGCTAGGATTATTATTATGTGTTAGTGTGCAGGCATACGGTTGTGCTACTTTATTTATTTGTTTCATCATCATCAGCCTATTAATGTCCCCACTGCTGGGGCACAAGCCTTCCCTATGGATGGACTAGGGAGATTGGCCCATGATACACCACGCGGGCCCAGTGCGGATTGGCAGATGCTAACAACTGCAGATGCAGCCGTGAGCAACGGCTTAACGTGCCGTTGGACAAGGAACAAGGAACTCGAGATAGTAAATTATTTGTCACCCATCCAATGACCGACCACTGTGAAAGTTGTTTAACTTCAACGATCGTAGCCGAATGCGCTATCGAGCTCCTCCAGATACGTCATACACGCTTCTAATTTGGAAATACAAAAGTCAGGTCCCGCTATCTCGCCCCGGCTACACCTCGATAAAACGTGTAAATATTTTACGTTTTTTCCAGACAAAAAGCCCTATGCGTGTTTTAGATAGTATACAAAATACACGATAACTTATTTTAACAGTATATACTTACTGTACTCGCTCTCGGCCCGTTTGCCAGCGTCGCCGGCGGCCGCACCCGCCACTAGCGTCATCAACGCCAGCACGGCGCCGCACAGCACGCCGCACCGCCACCGCCCGCGCCCGCCACCTGTCGCACGCACGCACATCGCACGCGCACTATTGAGCGGTCACAAATAAAGGAAATTAACATGGCATCGAGGATTCTGTCCATTTTCATGGCCTACACCCAGTGCCGTCTTTGACCTATTAAATAAATAATAATAAAATAAAATAAAAATCGTTTATTTTCAGACAGAGTCCATTGATATGTTAGTATAATTGATTTAAATGCTATGTTAGTAACAATAACACAATACAATAAAATAAAATTTAACAAATATTGGCGTGGAGTCCCATACAGCTGGGCGGATTCACCACACACGTGAACGCAGCACGTGCAGCTCAGTGAACCGGCCCAGCAGCACGGAGTCCAGCGGGTCCCCTACCATCCTCAGGACGCTGTTCGTGCTCTCTCTCACTCTTCTAACTAATGAGCCAACTTTTTTGCGAATAACCGCATAGAAGTCGTCGACTCCTGCATCGGCAAACATGCCTGAGGCGCTGCAGTAGCGAGGAAGTTATACGAGGAACTATTGGAGGCCCTGGGCATATTAGGATAATGGGGCCCCTATGACTTCCGTTTGGTGATTTCACAGGAACTAGGGACTCTGTATTTGATCTGAGGGGGCTCCCTATCGATCGCGGGGCCCTGGGCACTTGCCCAAAGTGCCCCCTGGGAAAGACGGGTCTGCCTACACCACAGAAAAAGGTTAGAAGTTCGTGAACTGTTTGCACGGGAACCGATGTCACTGGCTCACCCCCGCTACACTTCCATAATTAAAAGTCAATCAAACGACGCGACATCAAACAATACACACGCCCATACCGGAGAGAAACGACGCAATCAGAACCAAGTTTTGGTCAAGTTATAAGCATTTGCTCACTCTTTCTGTGGAACAAACTGCGTCCATACTGTTTTGTACTACTATTTGCAGAAATCTGCCATTTACACAGGGGATAACCCCTGGTCTGTGTGGCAGCATTTCTGCCACGAGTTGAGAAAAATATTTTAATGTTTTAATTTTTCATATTTTGCTTTTAATCATATTTAGTAATGGTTTTTAATTTACACATCTAATCTTTATATATATAATTCTTCTGTGAGTGTGTATGTCACTGAACTTCTCTTAAACGACTGGACCGATTTTGATGAAATTTTTTGTGTGTGTTCAAGGGGATCTGAGAATGGTTTAGATTCACAATTTTGTCCGCTGGACAACCCCTATTTTTTTAGGGCGGTACGAAGTTCGCTGGGTCAGCTAGTATATAGATAAGTTTGTAGAGAAACTATTCAGGATTGATTTATGACATAACTGAAGCCTGGATGTACAGTAGAACTCGAATAATAAGAGCAAAATCGGCCAAATGTTTTTTTTTATTTTCCTGCCGTGAATAACAAAATGGAGGGGAATTTTCTTGCTTGAAATAAGTTAAAAAAAAGGTTTATTTCTCGAGCAAAAGGTACTCTGTGACCTAAAATAATAGGTATAAGGGCAAGGCAACAATAAGTCGTTGGAAGAGAAAACCAGATTTGTGCAAGATGCGGATGCTGCTTCCGGTCGGCGGCCGGAGCTCCTAGTTCGATGTTGTTTCAGTAAAAAAGACTAGACCTACGTACTGAATTGACAATATCTCTTTCTTATCTGTGGTGTGATGCTGATTTCATTTAGGGATGATGACTATTTTTTTTTCTTCGTTTATCAGGTAGATTATCTAAAAGTATTGGACACGTATTTTTTCTTTTTTCACTTATTATAAACATTGCAGAGATATATTGATTTGAAAAGTCGCATGACGTCTCGTTTGAGTACACTTATAAGTGAAAATTCACTCAAAAGTGACGTCACGAGCCCCTACTCCCAAACTTTGACGCGATATAACTTTGTCATTTTTTGTTTGATTGCCCAAAGAAAAAATACGTGTCCATTATTTTTTGACCATCTAACTGATGACGGACTAAATAGAATTTCGTCTACTGTACCCCGTCATCACCCCTATTGTGATAAATATTGGCATGGTTTTATAAAACAACAATGTAAGAGAAACTTTGAAAGCATAAACTTTAGTTGATGTTATATCAAATTGGACGACCTCCGTGGTCGAGTGGTTCGTACGCCGGGTTTCATGGTGTCGCCGACTCGAGAGGTCACGGGTTTGAATCACGGTGGGGGCAGATGTTTGTGTGATGAATACGAGCATTTTTACTCCAGAAATGGAGGTTTTAATATGTATTTCTATATAAATATACTTATAAATGTACGGTATATGTATTCTATCCGTTACCCTAGTATCCCATAACACAAGCCTTACAGTGCTTACTTTGGGGCTAGGCTAATTGGTGTGAGTGTTGGAAATATTTATTTATTATTTATCAATCAATCAATACTTTATTGCGTTCTACAATGTTTTCTTAGATCTTAGTAGGTACATTGCTTTGATCATTGTAGACCCTGAACAGGGCACAGCAAATAGAGAAGAGGACGCATTCACTAATTGTAATTTAGTTAGTACGTATACAATTTACCAGCCAAATACGATAATTTTTACCCAACAAATAAAAACATATTAATATCAACATTATTCAATCATTTTAGCTCATTAATATATTATTTGATTTATTATCTATGTCATATTCTATAGCATATCATGTTATATTATATTAAATTTAATTATATACAAATTAAATTAAATAAAATGTCAGGTATAGTAAAAATTTACGACGTTAATACCATTACTTTAAATTATTATCTTCTAAAAATTCCTTAACCGTGTAATTTAAACCGTGTAACATTTGCTTAATCGTAGCTTTTTAATTTTTCCAATGAATATATTATCAACCTTTTCCTCAACTAACGTTTTAGGTAATTTGTTATGAATTTTGACAGCCATTAGAAGTGGACCAGATAAGTTCATTTTCAGCCTTGTAGTTGGTATAAGTAAGAAGTTTTATAAATTTTATTTATTATCATTTTTTGACGTGACAACGTCTTAAATTAGGTTGCGGCTGGGAGTCACTTATGAAAAAGTGTAACGCTCGGTAACGTTACGATGAGTCTCGTAGCATGCTGGAACCCCGTAGCCGTGTAGCAAGTTTGCTACGAATCGTCGTAGCGTGGTTGCATGCTACGATGGTATTCACAAGCACAATGCATTGTAATATGTTTTTTTGACGTATTATATATATTTCTATAGTTAAAATTTGTGCAATTCTTATTTTCATTCAATTCCTTGTTCCTATTGTGCAATTTAATTATATTCATATCAATAAATATTCTACCGAGAAAAAGACGTTGTCACGTAAAATCTTCGCCCGTAAAACCGACTTTACAGGCAACCATTTTTTGTTTTTTTTTCATATGTTTATTTGCAATCAGCTCCAAGCTTTAAACAAATGCGTTGGAAATAGTGTTTTTATTTATACGAGTATGCCCTCCATTGAGAGCATCTACTCTCTATATTTTTAATTAAAAAAAAAGTCGTTTTTTTCGAATGCCAAAAAATTTTTGACTTTTCAAAAATATTTTGTACATCTCACAAACTATGTATATAGTGATGCTAGCGCATTAACATCTTCTTAAAGCCCTTCAATTTCCTCGTCTTTTGAGTCCTTATACGTATGAGTACGCATGAGTATGAATGAGGACGAGGGCTTGAAACCGGTTTCAAAAATACAGGTAAATAAAGGTTAATACCGGTTTTAGTAGGGGTTTCGTTCGGAGTGCGTCCGAAATGAACGCGGTACCTAAAACCTTAATAAACCGGTTTAATCCAGAGCGACACGTGCACGCGTCGGCATCGCTTGAAATTGGTTTTGTTTGAACTAATCAGGTCACAACTTGTTAATGCTCAGAGATTGATGCACTTATTGACACGTTTGCTAGCGTCTAGTGAGTTAAGTTATTCATTATGTACTTGTGTATTTATTTCAGCCGTCAGTAACAGCGAAATGAAACCCTGTAAATACCGCTAAATTGATTCAAAACCTATTTGGTTTCGCTTTTTAGGAAAACCGGGTTTTTAAGGTTAAACCTAAATAAAACGCTCCTTATGTACTTGACACTGATTTAGGTTTGAAAATTAACCGGTAAACAAGCCCTGATGAGGACGTTTTCGTGGCCCTAACCTCCGGGTATCACGGATGCGTCGCACTTTCAGCGAAACTGGGGGCCTACTGGAACGAACGAAAAAACATTTTCAATGTTAAAACTTCCTCGGCTGCCAATCGAACCCGGGCCTCCCGCGTGACTGACGAGCTTTCAGCCACTAAACCACAGATGCTAGTTAGCAAGGTCTGAAATTTATGAGCAATCGAAAATGTAATGCCACATGCAAAAGAAGAATGAATAACTTTGTGGTAATGTGAAAAAAGTATTGCCTGCGGGGACTTTTGTCCGTCGCAACACAATGCTTAGAACTGCACCGAGTAACAGATTAAAAATAGCGCGGACAAAAATCCCCCGAACTACCGCAGACACCGAGGGACCGGGCAGAAGAAAAGTACGCGTAGAGTCCACAAAAAAAAATAGAACATTCAGGCGCTTTGCAGACGGCGCGGCGGGGCGGAGCGGGCCGGTCAATTTCGCCGCGAACGATAGCACAAAGTGAATCCTATACTACAAACGCACACAGAGGGCAAAAAGACCGCGCCTTGGGTGCCCGGCGGGCAGTGGCGGCGCGGCATGTCCGCGGCTGCCCGCCGTGGATCATACAAACCAGTTTATATGCAGTAACGCAGACGGGCGGCGCGGGGCGGCTCAGTCCGCGCTTTTTAGTAATGGACTATTCACTATAACGAACGTCCTGGACTGACTGCCTCTGCCCGTTGTGTGCTTTGTGTACGCGACGAGGGCAGCTGCAGACATCGACGGGCAGACGCGGTTTTTATGGCTTCGCGGACAAAAAGCCCGCCCCGCCCCGTCGTCTGCAAAGCGCCTTATGTGACTTGACTAGAGACTCTAGTTTGCGTCCGCGAGAGTGATGCTGTACGTATGCACAATAGCGCATTGAGTCGATTGTAAAATTATTATAATACTAGCAAAACAGTGAACCAAATGTTCACCAAAAAAAAAATGTATTTAATTAATTGAGAACTTCGGAGATTTTGTGTGGTTTCGTTTGAAATAGAAATCACGTGATTTCTCGAAAACCGGAAGTGCTACGTTACTCACATCCGGTTTGTAGTCTTATCAGACTATTCTTAACTTATAACTTAAACATTCTCTATATCTATCTCTTACGGTTTGGCCGCTGAAACAGCACCACGGACGGACGGACGGACTTGTCTAATAGATAAGAGATAAGAAGAAGTGGAGCAAAGAACCCATTTTCTCGCACTCGTAGCCGCTTACCATGAGGCGGGCCATGCGCTAAAATGTTTTTTTAACAGAAAATACTCCAGAGTTGGTTTCCATTTTACGATTGATTTATTGATACTTCAACCTGCAGGTAGCTTTAAAATTGCGATCGTCAATCGGCAATGAAAATACTTTTTATTAGTCCAAGGTTGCCCTTTAGGACGCCATTTTACTGATTATTGTCTTTTGTTATTGCATTTTAAGTGTGTACCATTGAATTAGAATCTTCTATATATATAAAACTCAAAGGTGACTGACTGACATAGTGATCTATCAACGCACAACCCAAACCACTGGACGGATCGGGCTGAAAGGCATGCAGGTAGATGTTATGACGTAGGCATCCGCTAAGAAAGGATTTTGATCAATTCTACCCCCAAGACGATAAAATAGGGAATGAAAGTTTGTATGAAACTTTGTCAATTTTAAACCGGTCGGGCTGAGAAAAAAAAACTACGTTAAATATGTATCGTAATTAAGCATTATGTTATCAAGAGTAGTAGAAGTAAAATACTTTTTGTTTCATCTCAATCGGATATTTCGTTTAAAAGTTATCACGTGTGTAAGATGTTAAGAGTTGGTACCTATTAATGAGTTTTGGGCCATAGAGTTTTTTATCAACATAAAATCCTGTAATAATCTTTTTCGTTGATGATTGTAAGTATAAGATCTTTGAAGAGTATAATAAATACATTTCTAAAATAACTCTGCTAAGGAAATCCACGCGCGCTTGATGCAGGCTATAATATAGGCAATATTTTATCTCGGTTTTTCCACGGAAACGAGAAAAACGCGTGTGAAACCGCGGGGCACGGCTAGTGTTATATAATCTAAGGAAAAGTTTACTAGAAAAAAATCCACTCGGACCAGGCAGCGGACGGGACCTGCCTGGTCCGCGTGGTTTTTTTTTCTAGTAAACTTTTCTTTAGATTTAAACATCTAGCAGTTAAATGCTTAAAAAATAAATAAAATCATAGTGTTATATAAGAATGGAAAACAAGCATTTGGCTCGTCTGACTGTATGTGACCACCTGAGCCTATAGACGCTTGCAATATCAAAGACTAGTGGCGCTCCCTCGCTTCGCTTCGGTGTAGAGCTGTAGTTTAGATTATATTTTTGACGTGACAACGTCTTAAATTAGGTTGCGGCTGGGAGTCACTTATGAAAAAGTGTAACGCTCGGTAACGTTACGATGAGTCTCGTAGCATGCTGGAACCCCGTAGCCGTGTAGCAAGTTTGCTACGAATCGTCGTAGCGTGGTTGCATGCTACGATGGTATTCACAAGCACAATGCATTGTAATATGTTTTTTTGACGTATTATATATATTTCTATAGTTAAAATTTGTGCAATTCTTATTTTCATTCAATTCCTTGTTCCTATTGTGCAATTTAATTATATTCATATCAATAAATATTCTACCGAGAAAAAGACGTTGTCACGTAAAATCTTCGCCCGTAAAACCGACTTTACAGGCAACCATTTTTTGTTCTCAGGTTTCTATTAAACACAATGACTTTCTTTAAATACCTAATTACTAAAGACACGCGCCGCCGCCGGCCCCCCGGCCAGTACTGCCCGAACCGGTATGTTCCTGCATTTTAAATCTGTAATATCTTCGAAAATATTCATTTAAATTACATGCTGTAAAGGGCCATATTGATCTATATTACACGCACAATGTATTTAAGGTACTTAATTGGATAAGGATTAATGCTGTATTGTTTAAAATCGCTTGTTCGTAAATAAGCCATTATTTCCTCGTAATAAGTAATTAAAAAATGGTTATTGTGGGTTATACCAAAGAGATAGGCATATACCATCGCGGACTTTTTTGTAGACCTTTTTAAGGTGTACAATACTGTAGTACATTATTTTGATATATCTCGTTGGGTTCAGCCAGCGTTTGCAATATAAGCGCAAAAAAATGTGTTTATTTACGACCTTATATTAAAAACCTCTAAAATTATCAGTGTTTCTCTACTATATTATGCATGTATTATACATATAAACCTTCCTCTTGATTCGCTCTATCTATTCAAAGAAACCGCATCAAAATCCGTTGTGTAGTTTCAAAGATCTAAGTATACAAAGGGACATAGGGACAGAGAAAGCGACTTTGTTTTATACTATGTAGTGATATAACCTACCCTGACCCAATCCCTTAGTCTGTGGAGTCCTTGAACCTTCTTACTCACCGTCAGGAATAAAATAACACCAAAATGTAGTGTTATTTCACGAACATTATATTAAAATAGTTTTGCTATCTTATCGTATGCGTATCGTAAGGTTATCCGTGCGTGGTAAAGACATCAACGCGTCAGGTCTTTACATAAACGTTTGACAATTTTCACAATTAAAAAAAGCGGGTGTGCTTATGACCACACGACTGAAGTGAAACTTCTCTATAGCTTCTTTCTTTATATTCTAAACTTCTATTCTATATACAGGGTGTTACAAAAATACAAATAAAGCTTGAAGGGCATTGAAGTACATCATATAAGGAGTCTTTTCTAATTTTCTTAAAATATTTGCATGCAGTTTTAACTTTTTATGAAAACAGTTATTTTTAATGATTAATAAAAAAATCAATTCATTCATTTTAAGATACGTCACTAGTTCGAGGATCATTAAAAATAACTGTTTTTATAATAAAAAGTTAAAACTTTATGCAAATATTTTAAGAAAATTAGAGAAGACTCCTTATTTGGTGTACTTCAACGCCTTTCTATCTTAATATATGTATGTGTGTGTACAATATATACATGTATGTACATATCGACAGTGAAAAAGAAAAATAGCTAAGAAGCCACTTTGATGCTGCTTAAAAATTAACCTTAAATAAATAGTGAAATTAAGTTAATTTTTAAGCAGCACCAAAGTGGCTTGGGCACTTCTGGCAAAGGCCCGTGGCCCCGTGATCAATAGGGGCCCCCCTCAGATCAAATATAAAGTCCCTAGTTCCTGTTAAATCACCAAACGGAAGTCATAGGGGCCCCATTATCCTAATATACCCAGTGCCTCCAATAGGTCAAAGACGACACTGACTGTCGATATACATATTTCATTTACTAGCTATAAGAGAAAGAGAGAAAGAAAATGTGCGCGCGCACTGCGCTCTCTTTCTTATATCCCCCACTCAACTCCCGTTCGCCTCGCCCGATCACACTTTTCGTAACGCGTTCGCCAGCTTACTCCCCAAGTCAAGCGTGCGTAAAGAATTTCACTTCAAAAACCTAGTTATGGTGTCTTATTCCTTGTGAATGTATATATTTTTTTGTTGTTTTCCCATATTTTGTTATGTTTACCCATTTTATCATGATTATTTATAGATTTTCAGGAAAATAGAAGATGTGAAATAAAATAAAAACATTTGTAAAATCAAAGACACTCCGATAGAAAGAATTCAAATAAAATGGTGTTTTTTGTACTATCGGTAGCATGCACTAAAGAATAAAAAAAATTAACAAGTATTTTAATGTAGGACATCCGGACGAGGAAATGTCACATCAAACAGTTTTTTCTTCCTCAATGGCTTCGCACGGCTTGTGCATTTAGCCAATGTCAAGTGTTAAAATGTTTACAAATATCTATAGCACTCGTGGTCAAAGTAATAAATCAAGTCAAAGTAAGTGGCAGTCAAGTCAATCCTCCTTTCCCTATGTTTCAGTAAATGTGTGGGGTTTTACTGGAACCTCCCCGCGGACTTCTTGAGGGAACGTCGAAAGACACTTTCCGCTATTTTGTTTCACTTGCCAGTACTTGTGCATGTTCCCGAACACTTAGCGGTTAATAATCCACCATTATTAGACACTAACATCCGCCACAACACAATTTTTAACAAGAAAAACAAAACTGCAAAGGTGACGCTTTCCGATCTCGCCAAAAAGTCCATCAAACAGTTTATGAATTGTCATTACTGGCTTTGAAGAATTTGCACCATCTACACATCGTTCACAAACCCTGATAAAGCACTTACATTACTGCAGCGGCCAGTAAAAGAATCATTGATTTACGAACGTGTATGTATGAACCGAGGCACACACTTACGCAAGTCCATCAATGCCTAATTGTGGCCAGGGCTTCAATAGTACATTTCTCAAGTGAGCGCCGAAATTATTACTATTCAAAATTAAAGTAGAACTACAACACTCATTTATTTGTTTTTTTTTTAATAAACAGATTTCTAATTTCGAGTCCGTTCTAAATAAAACCTTACTGAACAAACAGAGACCTTACTGAACAAACTTGAGCGCCTGCAGAACCTCGCTATCCGCTTCATCTTTGGTCTACGCAAGTATGACCATGTTTCTAGTTTTCGTAAGGAACTCAAGTGGCTTCCCATTCGTCTGCGCAGGAATGTTAGAATCCTTTGTCTCCTTTTCAACATCCTCTATAATCCACAATATACACCTTACCTCCGTGAACGGTTTTCCTTCATGCACCCTTCAACAGATCCTTGTAGATCCCACCTCAAATCCCTTCTAAAATGTACACGCCGTCCGTCTGTGGAATTCGCTGCCAGCAGAAATTAGAGACTCTAGTTCTGTCTCAGTGTTCAAAAAACATCTGAAGGAACACATTTATCTTCTTGCCCTTCATTCTGCCCTTGATCTTCTCATTGTTTCTCTTCTCGTCGTCCATATTATATATATGTATGTATTTATATATCTATTGTCATCAATTTTTATTCGTATGTGTATGTATTTATTCATTACTAGTGGCCCGCCCGCGCTTCGCTTCGGTGTAGAGCTGTAGTGTAGACTATAGTTTTTGTTCTCAGGCTTGTATTATACACAATGACATTCTTCTAATACCTAATTACAATAGGCACGCGCCACCAGGTGCCCCGCCCGGTAGCGTCGGAACCGCTATGTCCCTGCATTTTAAATCTGTAATATCTTCGAAAATATTCATTTAAATTACATGCGTTAAATAGCCAAATTGGTCTATATTAAATGCACAATGTATTTAAGGTACTGAATTGGATAAGGAAGAATGTTATATTGCTGAAAATCGCTTCGTAAATAATCTATTATTTCTCGTAAAAAGTATAGGATATAAAATGGTTATTGTGGGTTATCCCTAAGAGATAGACAGATACCATGGCGGACTTTTTTGTAGACATTTTTAAGGTATACAATACTGTAGTACAATATTTTGATCGATCTCGTAGCGTTTGCAATGTAAGCGGAAAAACTGTGTTTATTTACGACCTTACATTAAAAACCTCTAAAATTATCAGTGTTTCCAACCGTTACACAAAAATAATCCTTATAGCATGATTCAGTATTCACGTGCGACGGCGCGATGGCTTATTTCATGTATAAGTTTGGTGTTTATATACCGATTTCTATGATTCTTTTTTTATTGAATAGATAATAATGTTAACTTTTTTAAATTAGGGATGAGTGAGAGTATTATAAACGTAAGAGTAAACAAATATAATCAGAATGCTCCGAACTGCTAAGCTATCAGGAGTTACACGTGTTATTGTGAGTCAACCATAAAAGATAGACATATGCTGTTGCAGGATATTTTTTAGACAATTTTATGTTAAATATTTCCGTCATACATGATTTCTATGTAACTTTAACCATTAAGGCTGTACACGCGACGGAAGCTTAAAAAAAGGAGTAACTTCTCCCGTTTTCCCTGCATTTCCCTTCACTACTGTGCTCCTATTGATTGTAGCGTGATGAAAAGTATACTATAACCTGCCCAGGAGTATGAAGAATAATTGTACCAAGTTTCGTTAAAATCCGTCGAGTAGTTTTTGTTTCTATAAGGAACATACACACAGACAGACAGACAGACAAAAATTTTACAGATTGCATTTTTGGCATCAGTATCGATCACTAATCACCCCCTGATAGTTATTTTGAAAATATATTTCATGTACAGAATTGACCTCTCTACAGATTTATTATAAGTAAAGATTTAAGTACTTGTATATATAAACCTATATGTATATGTAAACCCCATATTTATTGGTATTAACATATATTTATATTCCGGTGTACACGCTGACTACCTTTGCCTATTTTCTTTCCTTCTACGGGCCGACTGTAAGAAATTTCAGATTGAAATAAGTTATGCCCTTGTACATGTTATCTTTAATTAAGTTGCTCCTATATTATATTTGTGTGTACAGAATATATAAATAAATAAATAAAACTTATGATACGTTACCTCCTTGTAGTTTAATATTTCAGAGTAAAAGAACATTCCATTTTTAAATTACTCGACAAGTATGAGTTTACTATGTAATCTATTTGGTCGTAAACCACGTTTTTTTGACGTGACAACGTCTTAAATTAGGTTGCGGCTGGGAGTCACTTATGAAAAAGTGTAACGCTCGGTAACGTTACGATGAGTCTCTCGTGTTAAGTTTAAGTTTACATGTACAATGTTTTAGTAAACAAAATATATTTCTATAGTTAAAATTTGTGCAATTCTTATTTTCATTCAATTCCTTGTTTCTATTGTGCAATTTAATTATATTCATATCAATAAATATTCTACCGAGAAAAAGACGTTGTCACGTAAAATCTTCGCCCGTAAAACCGACTTTACAGGCAACCATTTTTGGAACGAAAGTTCCTTACGGCAGGCTTGGAGGGGATAGGGATTTTGCTGCGCGACCGAACTGAAAAAAATGTGATAGTAAAACCGTAAGAAAAAATGCGTGGAATAAAACCATTAAATGAGACGTGCGCATAGGAGGTGGTAGAGCGACGAGGGTGCATCACTGAAATATTGTGATATTACACCAACACTGAATATGTGTGAAGTTATAGGGGGTGGTAGAGCGACGAGGGTGCGTCACTGAAATATTGTGATACTACACCAACACTGAATATGTGTGATGTTATAGGGGGTGGTAGAGCGACAAGGGTGCATCACTGAAATATTGTGATATTACACAAACACTGAATATGTGTGAAGTTATAGGGGGTGGTAGAGCGACGAGGGTGCATCACTCAAATATTGTTATATTACACCAACACTGAATATGTGTGAAGTTATAGGGGGTGGTAGAGCGACGAGGGTGCAACACTGAGATATTGTGATATTACACCAACACTGAATATGTGTGAAGTTATAGGGGGTGGTAGAGCGACGAGGGTGCATCACTGAAATATTGTGATATTACACCGACACTGAATATGTGTGAAGTTATAGGGAGTGGTAGAGCGACGAGGGTGCATCACTGAAATATTGTGATACTACACCAACAGTGAATATGTGTGAAGTTATAGGGGGTGGTAGAGCGACAAGGGTGCATCACTGAAATATTGTGATATTACACCAACACTGAATATGTGTGAAGTTATAGGGGGTGGTAGAGCGACGAGGGTGCATCACTGAAATATTGTTATATTACACCAACACTGAATATGTGTGAAGTTATAGGGGGTGGTAGAGCGATGAGGGTGCATCACTGCAATATTGTGATATTACACCAACACTGAATATGTGTGGAGTTATAGGGGGTGGTAGAGCGACAAGGGTGCATCACTGAAATATTGTGATATTACACCAACACTGAATATGTGTGAAGTTATAGGGAGTGGTAGAGCGACGAGGGTGCATCACTGAAATATTGTAATACTACACCAACAGTGTATATGTGTGAAGTTATAGGGGGTGGTAGAGCGACGAGGGTGCATCACTGAAATATTGTGATATTACACCAACACTGGATATTTGTGAAGTTATAATAAGCTGTGGACCAGTAACGCCTGTAAGACATGATTATGAATACAAGATCAGTACTTATCAGGAGGTGGCAGAGCGACGGGGGTGCATCACTGGATTATTGTGACATTGTAGTTTATTCTAAACTGTGGGCCAGTCCTGCCTAGCATCCTTTACGAACGCTAGCGGGACATGATAATAAGGTGCGTATGTAGGGGGTGGCACAGCTACGAGGGTGCAGCACAGGAATATTGTGACATTACACGAAATCTGGATATTTGTGA
Source organism: Chilo suppressalis (assembly GCA_902850365.2). Lineage (NCBI taxonomy): Eukaryota > Metazoa > Arthropoda > Insecta > Lepidoptera > Crambidae > Chilo > Chilo suppressalis. The sequence goes on from OU963921.1 coordinate 10,776,328, forward strand.
CGTTATACCGAGCTGTGGACCAGGAACGACTGTCATCTGCTGTAAAAGTTTACTTAAGCTAGACATGATAACAAGGTCAGTACTTAACAGGGGGTGACAGAGCGACGGGGGTGCAACCCCAAATTATTGTGGCATTATACCAACACTGGATTATTGTCGTATATATACTAAACTGTGGTTAAGTCCAGGGGGGTGGCAGAGCGACGGGGCTGCATTACTGGATTATTGTGACATTATAGTTTATTATAAACTGTGGGCCAGTCCTGCCAAGCAATCTTTACGAACACTAGCTGACCGAACTGAAAAAAATATGATAGAACCGTAAGAAAAAATCCGTAGAAAAAAGTGCGTGGAATAAAACCGTTAAATGAGACGTGCGCAGGCGCGACAGTCGCATACACAAGCGAGTTTGCAATTTGTGTCGATTCTACATTAGCCGAAGGAACTTCGTTCCTACCTGGTGTCCCACGACACCACATTATTTATGAGTGTGTATGCTGTTGGTCGCAGATGACCTTTACAGCGTCACTAGGTTTGGGGGACGGCGAGATCCTAAGGGGACCTCAAGCCGAGAATTGGCGAGTGCCTCTAGAGGTATTCCAGGCGGATGGCATCTCCCCACGGGGGGAGTCTCCTCTCCGTCTGGAGCCTCTAGACCAGTCGAACCTGAGGGGGTCGGCTCAACTAGAGAGCGTCTCGGATCTCGGCTCTAGTTAGCCGTTGTCGTGGGGGGCGGGGAAAAACGCCCAGGTACGTCCCTTTACCTGGTATAGCGTGTCGTGTGTAGACCGGGGGGCCAATCGCCTAACGGAAATGCTTTGGAAAACGCTAACGCTTACGATTTTATTTTGTTATTTCTAGCCGCCTGAAGTAGTTAAATGCCTCGCGCTCTTTCTTTTTCTTTTGCATTGGTAATAACAATATTAAAAAAAATGAGCGTAAGGTATTCAAAAACCTCAGGCGGTTAGAAATAACAATATAAAATCGTAAGCGTTAGCGTTTCCCAAAGCATTTCCGTTAGGCGATTGGCCCCCGGGTCTTCGCAAATGCTAAGCTAGTGTGCAAGTATGCTAGCTGTGTGTGTGTATTGGTGTTTGTGGCCTGTGTGGGAGGAGTTGGATGCGCTTTGGCGAGGGTGATTTCGTCGTCGGGGTGTAAACCACGACAGATTTGGATTTTCATACAGATTTTATTGGACGCTGCTCACGTTTATGTGGCCAGTACAGCTATTTCGATTTATCACGAAGAAGGTTATTTAAAAAAAATGGTTGCGTGTACTTATGTAGGCGCGTGAGAAGTTATCCTTCTTTGGCATCGTTTAAAATTAGTTTTTAATTGCATGCAAATAATTAATTACAATAAATTAATAAAAAGTCTGGAAAAGGACACAGTCAATAAAGTTCAGTTTTAATTTGAAAAAAAAAAAAATAATCAAAATATTCAATTAAAATCGCTACTGAATACAATTTATTAGAACATATGTGATTTGCACTTGTATGAAACTCAAACACGTATTCCGAATATACAAACTAGAAACATGTGGATAAATATTATAAATATGAATACCTATAACTGTTACTTTATTACAATAATAACATAAAAGTAACATTGAAAAATAAAGATGTGGTTTTTGGTTCTACTACACCAATGGTCAAGAGATGGCGCTGTAGTCTCCTGAATCGCGCTTTGGTTCCGTTGTTCCAGATTAATAAATACTTTTGATAGGCCTTCACAATGCAGTCGTTAGCACCCACTAAATAGAGATTCTATTTCTATTTTGTTGGTAGATTTTCTTAATGTGCGGTAAACACAAAAGTAACAGCATGAAGTTGGTCGCTAAAGCGACCAACTTCATGCTGTTATTTTTTTGTGTTACAGTGATGATAATAATAATAATAATAATAACTTTATTGCTTAAAAAACTGTGTACAATGATGATGCGCGCGCATCTTAAAATTTCACTCTCATCATTTTTTCATAACGCGCCTAAAGAAGTATAACTTCAATAAGGCTCTAATTTCCAAGCATGTTTGAGAATAAAAATATTATACCCATCGATACTAATATTATAAAGAGGAAAAGTTTGTATGTAAGTATTTTTGTAACGAATTGACTCAATAAGTACTGGAACGATTTTAAAAATTCTTTCACCATTTGAATGCTACATTATCACTGATTAATATAGACTATAGTGTATTTTCCAAAAAGTTAGGGTCCGTATGAAAACTTCGATAATGTAACCCAACGTGTGTAAAATATACCAAAAATAGCCTTATAGCGCGTACGCTGCGGAAGTCATTGATAATAGAGCAAAGTGATGTACTAAAGTTTTATAGAGGATACCAATATCTACAAAAATGTTCGCGATACCATATGTCTAACTAATACAGTTATGTCACAACTAGCCCCTGCGGTTTCACCCGCGTTAATTTGAAGAAAAAGGTTTATAGTGAGTCAAACTTAAAATATGTACATAGGCTGTCGTGGACTTTTTTACAGAACTTTTGAGGGAGAAGAATTTCGTCAAACATAATTTTTGTGTAACTGTAACCGTTTACCGTTTGTGTAACCTTGGAATGGAAGGTTTATAATTATTATGAAGTCATTGTATATAATACAAGCATTTGAACAAAAACTATATATTTTTTATTTTTTAAGCATGTAACTGCTTGATGTTTAAATCTAAAGATCAGTCAGTAATGGTCAGTGCATTTGCCCGGATAGCGAAGGATGCGGGTTCAAGTCCCGTCTGCTGCCTGGTCCGCATGGAATTTTTCCTAGTTATATTTTCTTTCAAATGTTTAATACTTGTAAAAGTATTCATTTGACATTGTGGGTTACCTACAATGCAAAGAGATGGCGCTGCCTTGCAGCTTAAGAGTGGCTAGAAGAATTTCGACGCGGTCCGTTTGGGCTGCGGTAGCATAATTGGTCAGTGCATTCGCCCGGATAGCGAAGGATGCGGGTTCGAGTCCCGTCTGCTGTCTGGTCTGCGTGGATTTTTTTCTAGTATTTATGCGTGGAATTTTTTCTAATATTTTCTTTAAAAACTATATAGTCTACACTACAACTCTACACCGAAGCAAAGCGAGGGCGGGCCACTAGTCCTGCATAATTCTACTTCTTCTATTGTTTTTTTCACAATAGAAGAAGCAGAAACAGCTTTGTTTCGATGACTGGTAATAAATAAATAAATGGTAACATATTGGTACTAAGTAAAGCTAAGCTAAGTGTGGTCGTGGTAAAAAGTTATTCAAACTTTATGACAATAAAAACGCAAACATAAAAACGGTATGGTTTTTTGAAACCATGTTTTAAGTGATTTTTTTTATTGTCATTAGTAAAAAAAGCCCTTTAAGCTTTGTACCACTGAGCCACGAATACTCTTTGATAAAGTCTATTTTTTTAATAACAACTAAAAACTATAAGGTCTGTTAGTCAATTAAATAAAAATAAATGTTTATAATTTTAATTTTTAAGCATATAACTGCTTGATGTTTAAATCTAAAGAAAATATAACTAGAAAAAAATCCACGCGGACCAGGCAGCAGACGAATGCACTGACTAATTATACTACCGCGGCCCTGACGGCTGCGTCGAAATTCTTCTAGCCATTCTTAAGCTGCAAGGCAGCGCCATTTCTTCGCATTGTAGGTAACCCACAATGTTAAATGAATACTTTTACAAGTATTAAACATTTGAAAGAAAATATAACTAGGAAAAATTCCATGCGGACCAGGCAGCAGACGGGACTCGAACCCGCATCCTTCGCTATCCGGGCAAATGCACTGACCATTACTGACTGATCTTTAGATTTAAACATCAAGCAGTTACATGCTTAAAAAATAAAAATTATATAGTTTTTGTTCAAATGCTTGTATTATATACAATGACTTCATAATAATTATAAACTTTCCATTCCAAGGTTACACAAACGGTAAACGGTTACAGTTACACAAAAATTATGTTCGACGCAGTTAAATGCTTAAAAAAAAACAGTTTTATTTTATTAATATCATAGCGAAATGATTTTATTTAGCGACAATACGACTGTTGTGTCATCTATACTTATAATAAATCTGTAGAGAGGTCAATTCTGTACATGAAATATATTTTCAAAATAACTATCAGGGGGTGATAAGTGATCGATACTGATGCCAAAAGTGCAATCAGTAAAATTTTTGTCTGTCTGTCTGTCTGTCTGTGTGTTTGTTCCTTATAGAAACAAAAACTACTCGACGGATTTTAACGAAACTTGGTACAATTATTCTTCATACTCCTGGGCAGGTTATAGTATACTTTTCATCACGCTACAATCAATAGGAGCAGAGTAGTGAAGGGAAATGTTGGGAAAACGGGAGAAGTTACTCCATTTTTTAAGCTTCCGTCGCGTGTGGAGCCTTAATGGTTAAAGTTATATAGAAATCATGTATGACGGAAATATTCTACATAAAATTGTCTAAAAAATATCCCGCAACAGCATATATCTATCTTTTATGGTTGACTCACAATAACACGTGTAACTCCTGATAGCTTAGCAGTTCGGAGCATTCTGATTATATTTGTTTACTCTTACGTTTATAATACTCTCACTCATCCCTAATTTAAAAAAGTTAACATTATTACCTATTCAATAAAAAAAGAATCATAGAAATCGGTATAGAAACACCAAACTTATACATGAAATAAGCCATCGCGCCGTCGCACGTGAATACTGAATCATGCTTTAAGGATTATTTTTGTGTAACGGCTGCCGCGCTCGACACGGGTCGTGGCGGCGCGGTAAGGTATAAAAAGGCGGGGGGTCCGAAAGCGAGCTTCCCCGCCCCCCCGATCCTGAGAGACCTTCAGCCACTCAGTCCCAAACCGATACGGATGCACATCAGGGTGCATCCGTCCTCTAAGCGCACTATGCAGTAGTATTTACTAAGGCAGCGCTGCATCATCCCCTTCTCAGGGGTTGATCGCATCAGATGAAACCTGTAAGGCCCCTAAGGCCATAGGCACCCCCCACGGGTGTGTTTTAGTCAGTAAGAGTCTGACATAACTCTACAGCCGGCTGTAGGGTATCCATGAGGATTTCACACCCCCTCCCCCGCCTGGGAAGAAACAAAAAAAAAAGAAAGCGAGCTTCATTCAATATTTGGCTGTCGATGCGTTCAGAGCGTTCGACCTTATTGACAGAAAATAATTGATATTGAGAAACCGTGCTTATCTATACTTATAATAAATCTGTAGAAATGTCAATTCTGTACATGAAATATATTTTTAAAATAACTATCAGGGGGTGATTAGTGATCGATACTGATGCCAAAAATGCAATCAGTAAATTTTTTGTCTGTCTGTCTGTCTGTATGTTCCTTATAGAAACAAAAACTACTCGACGGATTTTAACGAAACTTGGTACAATTATTCTTCATACTCCTGGGCAGGTTATAGTATACTTTTCATCACGCTACAATCAATAGGAGCAGAGTAGTGAAGGGAAATGTTGGGAAAACGGGAGAAGTTACTCCATTTTTTAAGCTTCCGTCGCGTGTGCAGCCTTAATGGTTAAAGTTATATAGAAATCATGTATGACGGAAATATTCTACATAAAATTGTCTAAAAAATATCCCGCAACAGCATATATCTATCTTTTATGGTTGACTCACAATAACACGTGTAACTCCCGATAGCTTAGCAGTTCGGAGCATTCTGATCATATTTGTTTACTCTTACGTTTATAATACTCGGTATAGAAACACCAAACTTATACATGAAATAAGCCATCGCGCCGTCGCACGTGAATACTGAATCATGCTATAAGGATTATTTTTGTGTAATGGTTGCCGCGTTCAACACGGGTCGCGGCAGCGGTAGGGTATCAAAGGTCCGAGAGCGAGCTGTCTAAATCTGTTTTCTGCGTCTCTCCCCCCCTGGGGGACGATCGCTTCCGATGAAGCCTTAGAGGCCTTCCCGGCCAGAGGCAGCCCCTACGGGTGTTTTTTAGTCAGCACGAGTCTGACATAACCTTGCAGCCGGCTGTAGGGTATCCATGAGGATTTCTCATCTGCTCCCCCGCCTGGGAGACCGAAACCGTGCTTATCAGCGCGACTTTTAGTCTTTAAATAGTTTATTTGAATTTCTTTTGTTGTTATTTTGTAAAACAGGTATTAGTTGTTTTGGTAGTGTTTAAATATTCGTTCAAATTAAAAATTATTAAGCGTAGGTACTTTTATTAATTAAAGTAGTTATAAGTATTTATTTTTAAGTGAAGGAGGTATTGGTAGATAGTATTGCACACGCGTTTCAGCTTTATTTTCATTTCTTTTTTGTTGTGAGTTGTATATATTTCTGGTTATAATTCTATAAGAATATTTTAGTTCAAATAGTCACTTAGATTTTATGTGTAAGGTAGCTAAAGTATTCGTTAAAAATATTCGTTCAAAGTGTAATTTAATCATATAGGATGAATGTACGATGGCCCATCCAAAAGCAGTAGAAGCGGTAGACAGAACTTTAAGAGATATAAGACAAAATGATAGGGTGGTATCACAGTTTTATTTTGTGGTGATTTCCGACAAACCTTAACGGTAATACCACGGGGAACCCGAGCTGCTGAGGTTAGGGCTTGCCTGAAAAGCTCTTATTTGTGGCGTGATATACAATCGGTGCATTTGACTATAAACATGCGAGTGAGAACTGTAGATAACCCGGATGATCGTGAATTTTCTGATATATTATTAAAGAAAATACCTTCACCAAAGATACCTATCCACTGCTACACCAAGGAAAACTTATTCTGACGCCTGAGTTATGTTGTATAGTGCAATCCCAACAACATCTTACATCGTCAGTTTACGGTGACGTAACAAATATATTAAATAAGAACAATTCTTGGCTATGCGAAAGGTCCATTTTAACTCCTCGCAATGACCAGGCATCTGAGATTAATAATAAAATACTGTTGAATATCCAGGGGGAAAGCAAAGTTTATAGTTCAATAAATAGAATGGCCGATGTACAAGAAGCCACTAATTACCCGATAGAATTTTTAAATTCTTTAAATATGCCCGTACTTCCTTCTCATGAAATTTGTTTAAAAATTGGCATTCCGATTATTCTGCTCCGAAATTTAAGACCACCACAAATTTGCAATGGAACTCGGCTTAAAGTAACCCAGTTGCAACAAAATGTAATCGAGGCTCAAATTTTAATAGGTTGCGGTGCAGGAGAAACCATCTTTATTCCCAGAATTCCCATAATACCAAATAATTTTCCATTCCAATTTAAAAGAACGCAATTCCCAGTATCGGTGTGTTAAGCAATGACAATAAATAAGGCTCAAGGGCAGACCTTTCAGACCAGTAGATCTCGGTGTCAGTTGTTTTTCACATGGTCAGTTATGTCGGTCTTTCCCGGGTTAGCAGTCCTAGAATTTTTTATGTTCACGTTCCGGACGGGACAAATTTCAACGTAGTCTACCCGGAAGCTTTGCGCTGAAGTATTTTCATTCTATATGTACTTAAGACTCATGTGAAAGCGATCTAAACAATATTACCAATACATTAACATAATAACATACAAGGAGTTACACGCTGATGGTCTCGGGGCACAGTGATAATAATAATATTCTGCGGTTCCTTATTGCGATATTTTTAACAGTATTATATTTCCCTACTAAAATACGAAAGTTAATCTGTCTGTCACATCAAAACCACGGAACCCTGAGGAAGGACATATGCTACTTTTTTACGAAAAACGACGATAACGCGGATGAAGTCGCGGGCAAAAGCTAGTCTATACATATAAAACTCAAAGGTAACTGACTGACATAGTGATCTATCAACGCACAGCCCAAACCACTGGACGGATCGGGCTGAAATTTGGCATGCAGGTAGATGTTATGACGTAGGCATCCGCTAAGAAAGGATTTTGATCAATTCTACCCCCAAGGGGATAAAATAGGGAATGAAAGTTTGTATGAAACTTTGTCAATTTTAAACCGATCCGGCTGAGACTTTGCATGCAGGTATAAGAAGAATCATAGATGAATGTCATTGTGTATAATACTAGCCTGAGAATATAAACTGTAGTCTACACCGAAGCGAAGCGAGGGCGGGCCGCTAGTACAGTATAAATACAAACAGTGCTCCATTAAGTATTAGTCATTAAATATTAGGTATAATAATTATAAGCCAGGGTATAATCAATTAAGTATAAAAATATGAGCAGTTATAAAATACTTTTAAAAGTGTTACTTGCATCGGGGTTTTAAAAAACAACACCATTGTTTTTTGTAAATTAGATACTAGGTATATAGAATTTACTAAAATATTTGTTTCTTAGGTTTTCACGCACATCACTCATTAAATAAAACTAGTTTTAACGGGTTAATGCACGAAACTTTATTTATTTATTGACGTTTTGAAATAATATAAAAACATTATTCTGACGAAGCAGACATGAAAAGGCTGCGAAACGTCAATAAATAAATAAAGTTTCGTGCATTAACCCGTTAAAACTAGTTTTATTTAACTTACTAAAAGCCATTTAATGTGCCAAGCCCAAGACGCACACTAAGAAGTACCTACCTAGTTTTTTGTAAATTCGAGAAAATTAAATATCGATGAGCTGGCGAACAAAACGTTATAAGTACATAATTACATAAAATTAAATTTTACAACAGCTTTATAAAACTGAATGACATACCTCCAGTGAGGTTTTGGCGTGGTTTTCAATTTATAAATTTAGTAATTTTGACACATGTTTTAGGCGATTTTGATTGAAAATTATTTAAAATTCAAATTCAGCGTCCCGAAACCTCCGGACTGTAAAAAACAGTTTAGGTCATTCGCCTAAAGGAAATGTTTTGGAAAACGCTAAGGCTTTCGATTTTATTTTTTATATCTGACCGCAGAAGGTTTTCAAATACCTCTTTTTTTTAATATTATAATTATTACCAATGCAAAAGAAAAAAAAGAGCGCGAGGCATTTGAAAACCTCAGGCGGCTAGAAATAACAAAATGAAATCGTAAGCGTTAGCGTTTTCCAAAGCATTTCCGTTAGGCGAATGGCCCCCAAGTCCTCATATTCTATATACATAGATTGACTTACGTGATTGGTCTCCGCCGGTGTCTCGACATGGAGTGCGTTCGGAGATGCTGTCCATGCTTTATATTCCGGGGGTGGGGTACCACCCTCCACCCCATTGGTTAGGGATGGCGATTCAACAGGGGGAAATGTAAATTCCCTTGTATTATTTATCTAGTTACTAAAAAGAAGCTTCGCATTAAGTTATGCTTAGGCATTACAGAAATACTTACATTTTCATTAATTCAACAAAACATGAAAATTTTGCTATGCCATTCTTTGCTATAATCTGTAATAAATACCTATGTAAATGACTATACATAGAAACTTTTTATGTTGATTGTAAAATTAGTTAATGCAATTTTTCACTACGTATGATATTTTATAGTTGGCAGTCAGGTAATTGCCTGACCTGCATTCAGTCGGGAACGCTTGTGTAAATTATAGCCAATGGGTGCCAAAGTTGTATGGAAGTTCTTTTGGGCAATAATGACAAAGGGGAGGCCACTAGGCCCAATCCTTATTGGACCCATTCTGAACTGGGCCCATTCCGCACTAGGCTCATTCCTCTCTGTGCCCATTCCGCACTGAGCCAATTCTGCATTACTTTTTTCACTACCACTTTTCTATGCGGCCATTATGGGCCATTGAGAAGAGGCGCCTATCAGAAGCCGAATTGGCAATGGATGGAAAACTATAACAGACAAGAAAACCGTGTAATTTTATTCGTAAGTACAATTTTAAAGAAATTAATATAATAAAATTAAGGTACAAAAACCTTTTTAAAAACAAGCTTTTATTCAAATGCTCTAAAAAGAAAAAAAGAAATTTTAGTTAAAGTTTGTTTCTAAATAGATTTTCAAATTTTAGAAGTCCGCCATATTGGATTGAGAGTGACGTCACATTTTTTTCGAGTTACTCTCAGCAAGCCCTTTAATTTGATACCCATATTGTAGGAATGCATTAAAAATGATTGGTCCGCCATTTTGGGTATGCCGCCATATTGGATTTAGAATGACGTCACACTGTTAAACATTGTCATCCGAACTGAACGAGCATACCAAATTTCAGCTTAATCGGTTGAGGGCAAGTGCTTTAAAATTGAGTTGTAAGATTTGACCGTAACAAACATACATAGCAAGTTAAATAAAAGCTTGTAAAAATATTTTGTGATTACAACGTTGACACGTGAGGGCGGGACGGCTAAAAAGGCGAGATGTAATCTGCTTTTTTCATGAGAGTAAAAGAGACTACTTTAACTAGTGCCATTATAAAATGCAATAATGTTGGCGTATAACCTGTCTATATATTATCACATTGTATATATCCACAGTGGAAAAAATAGTTTAACCACCACTTTGGTGTTGCTTATTAATCAATACTTTTTCAGTTTCTATTTAAAGTTCATTTTTAAGCAGGACAGTTGAAATTGGCATATAAACGACTTTGCTTTTCTTAATTATGAGCATTTTAAAGTTGTTTAATTTTGATAATGAACCCCTATCTATCTAAATATATAAAACTCAAAGGTGACTGACTGACTGACATAGTGATCTATCAAGGCACAGCCCAAACCACTGGACGGATCGGGCTGAAATTTGGCATGCAGGTAGATGTTATGACGTAGGCATCCGCTAAGAAAGGATTTTGATCAATTCTACCGCCAAGGGAATAAAATAGGGAATGAAAGTTTGTGTGAAACTTTGTCAATTTTAAAGCGATCGGGCTGATACTTTGCATGCAGGTATAAGAAGAATCATAGATCAATGTCATTGTGTAAAATACCTACAAGCCTGAGAACAAAAACTGTAGTCTACACTTCAGCTCTACACCGAAGCGAGGGCTTGCCGCTGTTTATTGTATATAGTGGACCCATATTTATTCAATAGCGAATAATGAATTTACTAACAAACAAATGAGGAATCCCGCGTAAAGAGCCATTCATTATATAATCTACCCTATCTCCCTTATTAATAAACAAGGAATAAGAAACTAAGGCCCGTATTAAAGAAAGATTCTCAGTGATTGATCTAGTCTTGAGCATAGTTAGAAAGGGATGTCGCTATATATAGCACATAGCGGCATCCCTTTCTAACTGTACTCAAGTAGAGATCGACACTTAGTTGTCATACTGTAATACGGGCCTTAGATTATTTACGCCGTGTTTTTTTCATATCTTTCAAATGACATTGTCATTCAAAAGGGGTATATAGGTATTTGTATAAATAAATAAATTGATATTTCCAACACACACCAATTAGCCTAGCCCCAAAGTAAACACTATAAGGCTTGTGTTATAGGATACTAGGGTAACGGATAAAATACATATACTGTACATATATAAGTATATTTATATAACAATACATATTAAACATCCATGACTGGAGTACATATGCTCTTTCATTTTTTAATTCATCACACAAACATCTGCTCCCACCGGGATTCGAAACCGGGACCTCTCGAGTCGACGACACCATGAAACCCGGCGTATAAACCACTCGGCCACGGAGGTCGTCATACATACATCTTTATATATATAATTCTTCTGTGAGTGTGTATGTCACTGAACTTCTCTTAAACGACTGGACCGATTTTAATGAAATTTTTTGTGTGTGTTCAAGGGGATCTGAGAATGGTTTAGATTCACAATTTTGTCCGCTGGACAACCCCTATTTTTTTAGGGCGGTACGAAGTTCGCTGGGTCAGCTAGTATACACATATATGTCCATACGTCGTCATACATATATGTATATGTTCTTTAATTTAACAAGCGAGCAGCAGCCCTAACTTCGCGTGGGTGGGTCCGCCCTCCCCTCCCATTGATAACAGCTGAGCCGCGGTCAGTCGCGGGCTAATTAAAGAAGGTGGACTCCGTGATGAATGACACGCCGCCGTGATAACAACATAATATGGCCAATGACAAGTACAGGTATCTGGTATGTGGAGTACGCACTCACCTGGTACTGAGAAATGGCGGTCAACAAATTATAGACGTTTCTAACTTTGATTAAAACAAAAAGGGTAGATACGGTACGCTCATACTTGCATCAAACAAAAACTGATCCCAAGGCAGCGCGAACGGGACGGCGAGAACCGCGTCACTGCACTACCGACCAATCACGCGACCAGTACTCGTCGACACTACCGAATAAGATTCAAAACAAACAGCAATTTATATGAAAAAATATATTTTATAGTACTTACGAATGAAAAGTGATGCCGTAGGTTTTATTTTAAGTTCTTGAGCAATTTGAGCACTTTTTAAAAACACACTTAGGCATTGTTTTATCATATACCTAAACACAAAATATTAGCAATATTTCTTTTTGGCGTTCACATGTACGTCGTTTGCATGTCAAGTTTTGACTAAAGCGATTAGGGTCGTGGACCACAATTGGTGCGGATCACTTTTGTAAGGCTAGTGCCGTATCTACCCTTTTTGTTTTAATCTAAGGTTTCTAACGGATTTCCGAAAACGTTTCCAGTACCCTTAGTACGAGTTTTAGAATTACGAAAACTATGATAGTTTTCGTGAGCTCGCACTCGTACTAAGGGTACTGATTTTATTGTTTTCGTTTCAATACAAATAAACAGTGTTTATATTCTATCATTAAACCATTGCGTTTTCATAAATTTTAAGTATATTTGATTATTTTTCACCAAAATGGACATAAAACATAATTTAAGTACAATTCGAAAACTATGATAGTTTTCGCGAGCTCGCTCTCGTACTAAGGGTACTGATTTTATTGTTTTTGTTTCAATACAAATAAACAGTGTTTATATTCTATCATTAAACATTTGCGTCTTCATAAATTTTAAGTATATTTGATTGCCTACTTTTCACCAAAATGGACATAAAAACATAATTTTCAATTCGAAAACTATGATAGTTTTCGTGAGCTCAAACTCGTACTAAGGTTACAGGATGTTTCGTTTCGTCGTTATCTTTTCGAGGTGAAACTTCTTTTTGGACGGGGTGTAAATGGAAAAACCCCATGGAAGATGAAACGGAAATGCGTCACTAGCATCACAAGACTAGATTTATATAACGAATCTGGCCATAAGTTCTGTTACAAATGAAAATGCATTTTTTTAATAAAGTAAGGAGATTGCTCAGCTTCCATACATGATTGGCCTAAAGACCAATAATCATGAAAAATTGTTTCCTAAATTCGAAATTATGTATAAATTACTGTAGAAACGAATATTATTGACGGACACCCCTGAGAACTTCTATAAACCATATACACTGAACATATTAAAATAATAAAAAACAAATAAGTTATATAGTAAACTAGGGAAATCAAGCCAAGTACCGAAATTATGGATTAGATTCAGGTATATAGAGCATGTAGATTAACAGATAGTTGCCAGTTTTTAAAGTTAATGCATAAGAGTAACTTTTAAAATCAGGTGTCATCTATGCATTTCCGGTTATAATAAAGTACTTTGTGACAGAAACTGTTTGATGATTGTGAATGAGCCACAGATTAGAGAGAATTTTTAAACTCTCGTTAACCAAAGGAAGCTAAGAGATTTAGGTTATATAGCCATATGTTCAGTACATTCATTATTTTTGTTATGTTTTAAATATAACCATATTTAAGATTTTTAGTGTATCACACCTTATAATTTTATTTATTTATTAATTAAAGTCAGGCCACGTAGGCCCATAGATAGATACCTTTAAGTCTAACATATATACAGATTATAATGTATTTATGGAGGTGTTTGGCGAAAAATGTATGGCAATAGACTTTATGATGTCGCCTACCATCTATAATAATTGTCTGAGCACATTTGCATGTAGTGAAAATGATAGTAAAGTTGTTGATATTAATACCACAGTGTAATAAAAAATGTGATTTATTTTATCGATCTTTACAAAATAGATTTGTTTTTACGTTAAATAAACAACTTCGATCAGTCTTTGGCTGAATGTTACTACACCCATAGCCATTAAAAATGATTCGTATGTTTTCCAGACCGGTAAAATTAAAAGTCCTTTTTAAAGTAAATATATTAAACAAAGGTGTCCGTTGAAATCTAATGACTGAAATTAAATTATAAATTACGCCAAGAATTACCGTGTATGTCAATATTTTTTGTGCATTTGGGCCAATTTGAGCAATCTCCTTTAAAACTACATATGTATTAGTCTCAGCAAAAAAAACTATTCGAAATGACCACCTTTGGCTTTTATACGGGCCTTCAATCTGTTTGGCCACGAATCTATGGATTTACGCATTATTTCCAAAGGAAATTGCGCCACTGCTTGCTTAAAAGATTTTTTAAGAGACTCAACGTCGCCGTGTCGTTTAGAGCAGGCCATGTCCTCTAAAAGTGACCATAATTTGAAGTCTAAAGGGTTGAGGTCTGGGCTAGATGAGGGCTAGTCTTCAACTCTTATAAAGTCCGGAACGTTGGTTTCACGTGTGTGTGTATATGTGTGGGTGTGTGTGTGCGTGTGTGTGTGTGTGTGTGTGTGTGTGTGTGTGTGTGTGTGTGTCTGTGTGTGTGGGTGTGGGTGTGGGTGTGTCCCTGTGTGTGTGTGCGTGGGTGTGGGTGTGTGTGGGTGTGTCTGGGTGTTTGTGTGTGTGTGCGTGGGTGTGTGTGTGTGTGTGTGTGTGTGCGCTTGGGTGTGGGTGTGGGTGTGTGTGGGTGTGCGGGTGTGTGTGTGTGTGTGTGTGCGGGTGTGAGTGTGTGGGTGTGGGTGTGTGTGGGTGTGTGTGTGTGTGTGTGTGTGTGTGTGTGTGTGGGTGTGGGTGATGCGTGCGCAGTTCTTCCCGATGAGCATGAAAGTTGGAGGGTAACTCGGCGAAGGCGGAAACACTACGAGCGTCACATGCGACAAATATATGAGTGATACGTACGCTGCTCCATTCATCTATGCCATATGCACCACCTATGTTAGTTTATTTAAGAAAAGAAGTTTCACTTCAGGTGTGTGCTCCGTGCACACAATTTTTTTAAGGTTCCGTATCTCAAAAGGGAGAACGGGACGCTTATAGAATCACTCAGCTGTCCGTCTGTCTGTCAAGACCATTTTTCTGGAGAACGAGTTGAAATTCAAGCCATATTACTCAGATCTACTGTCCTTTGAAGCTGTGAAAGAATTAGTTTACGATTTTGAAATCATTCTTTAATGGGCGTGAAAAGTGGCGTAGAAAATTGTACGGGAATCAATTATTCCACGAAGACAAAATCGCAGGCACCTCGCGCTGCTCTAAACTCCCGGCTAAGTGTCGCCGCACACGGGCCACACGCCACAGCCACAAACGCCGCCACGAGAAGCTAGAAGCGGCTACTAAAGTGGCTGAAGCGCGCGACAGCCGCCGACTAAGGTAAGGGAGAGAGGGGTCCAATCGCGCGAGTGACGTGTGGCGGCGTTTTGTATCGGCGCATTAAGTGGCCGGTGCGGGCCACAAGAAGCGAGCAACAACGATTTGTAGCGTGTGGCGGCCACCGGCGTACCGTGTGTGGCGAGTCCATATAAAATGTATAATAACTACAAGAAATATGCCGGTGGCGGCGTTTTGTGGTTGTGGTCGGCGGCCCGTGTGAGGCGACACTTAGGGCACCTCTACAGCCTCATCCGTCACCAATATCGAAAAAAGTGTAATGACCTAAAATGTTCCATGGTTCAATACCGAGTCGCTCTTTTTTGCATATTTTTGAAAGTCGGCCCCGTTCTCGAAGATGACGGAAAAATTCTGTGACACGATTTTCGGTCGAAAAAAATCGGTTTTCTTTTCGATTTCCAAAAAGGATTTTTGACATTTCCAAAATATTTTTTACAACTTTTTAAAACCCTTCAATTCTGCGTCTTTTGAGCCCTGATACGTCCTCGTGGCCCTAAACCTCGGGGCATACTGGAGCGAACGAAAAAACATTTTCAATGTTAAAATAACACCACCTTTAATTTGATGGTTTTGTGTTTCTGTCGGTGATTAAGGTTCGGGGGCTTTGCGGAGTAGGGGACTCATAATCATAATCAAAAATCATTTATTCAGTCTAGGCTGTTATAAGCAATTGTGAAGGCCAAGAAGCTACGCCATCGGTTCGCAACACTACGGCGGCAGATCTTGTAGGTACTGAGAAGAACCGGCAAGAAACTCAGCAAGGGCTGTTTTTTTCTCCCTGATTTATCATTTACAGAGTCGTCACGTTGAAAAATGACTTCAGAGATGATTCATGAAGTCACCTTTCATAACATAATGTGAAATTATACATTAATTGTTCACCTGCATTTCGATTGCTGTGTATAAATACAAACAGAGTTATTTTTGATTGGGCCACCGGATCAGAAAACCAGCTACGACCTACTACTCTCAGAATAAAATGCGTCAAATTACGACACAACACAATTATATGCGTCAAAAGTTTTCCAATTAATTGCCTATATCTAATTGATTATTCATAAAATGTCACCTGTTGTATTTTTCAATGTTTCCTTCCGAATGCTCTCAAATCTAATTATTATTATCCGATGAACTAATCAAGACTACTTATCGTGATTTTCGCTCTCTTGTTTTGCAGTACTTAATGAGTTTTTTTAGGGTTCCGTAGATAGATAGATAAAACTCTATTCGCACCAACATGCACACATACAAAATTGAAGACAAATTTTACAATTATATAAATGCTTTATAATCAATGCAACAAATTATATTAATACAACTATACTATGATATTTTCGTGTGCAGCAGCGATGCGAATGGGCGAAAACTCAGCGTAACATTTACTCAGAGAGTAGGGGAAACCACCCAATCATTGGCACTGGTCCTATTATTGGCACTTTTGAGTTTAATTCGAAAAAACAAGGAGACAATAGATTATTCAAGGTCGTTACATATTAAAAAGAAAAACCTAGTATTTTTTGGAAATTTAAAAATTGGCAGCATTATTCCTATGATCTATTGTTTCCTGTTTTTTTCGAACTAAACTCAAAAGTGCCAATGATTGGGTAGTTTCCCCTAAATCGCTCATTTTCAGTTCTGACCCATATCGATGAGGTCACGCAATTAAATGTCAGATTAAAATTCATAGGTATATACTGTACCACAAGCACGAACAATTAGCGAGAAATTACTCGTATCGTAATGTCAAAATTTCTATGGAAGAAGCCAGTTTGTCCTTACATCCGGTAGAGGCGCTGTTTATTTTTCATAGAAACTTTATGGATGAAGTTACAAATACGGGATCTGACTAAGGAGATTGCTCAGCTTCCATACATGTTTGGCCTAAAGACCAATAATCATGAAAAATTGTTTCCTAGATTCGAAATTATATATAAATTACTGTAGAAACGAATATTATTGACGGACACCCCTGACAACTTCTATAAACCATATACACTGAATGATTTTGAGGTTATGTTTGCAAATAGGTACATAGGTATTAAAATAATAAAAAATGGGTGCGTGTACTTATGTAGGCGCGTGAGAAGTTATCCTTCTTTGGCATCGTTTAAAATTAGTTTTTAATTGCATGCAAATAATTAATTACAATAATTTAATAAAAAGTCTGGAAAAGGACACAGTCAAAAAGTTCAGTTTTAATTTGAAAAAATAAATAAATAATCAAAATATTCAATTAAAATCGCTACTGAATATAATTTATTAGAATATATGTGATTTGCACTTGTATGAAACTCAAACACGTATTCCGAATATACAAACTAGAAACATGTGGATAAATATTATAAATATGAATGAATACCTATAACTGTTACTTTATTACAAAAAATAAAGATGTGATTTTTGGTTCTACTACACCAATGGTCAAGAGATGGCGCTGTAGTCTCCTGAATCGCGCTTTGGTTCCGATGTTCCAGATTAATAAATACTTTTGATAGGCCCTCACAATGCAGTCGTTAGCACCCACTAAATAGAGATTCTATTTCTATTTTGTTGGTAGATTTCCTTAATGTGCGGTAAACACAAAAGTAACGCATGAAGTTGGTCGCTAAAGCTAAAGCGACCAACTTCATGCTGTTAAAATTTTGTGTTACAGTGATGCGCGCGCATCTTAAAATTTCACTCTCATCATTTTTTCATAACGCGCCTAAAGAAGTATAACTTCAAAAAACAAATAAGTTATATAGTAAATTGGGGAAATCAAGCCAAGTACCGAAATTACGTATTAGATTCAGGTATATAGAGCAGGTAGATTAACAGATAGTTGCCTGTTTTCCTGTTTATAAAGTGAATGCACAAGAGTAACATTTGAAATCAGGTATCATCTATGCATTTCCGGTTATAATAAGGTACTCTGTGACAGAAACTTTGTGATGATCAGTGATCATGGTGAATGAGTCACAGATTAGAGAGAATTATTAAACTCTCGTTAATTTAGTTAGATAAGCTTCATTATTTTTGTTATGTTTATATTATAACCATATTTTAGATTTTTAGTGTATTACACCTTATAATATGTTATGGAGGTGTTTCGCGAAAAATGTATGGCAATAGACTTTATGAGGTCTTAGCACGTTTGCATGTAGTGAAAATGATAATATAGTTGTGGATATTAATACCACAGTGTAATAAAAACGAAGTTATATTTTATCGATCTTTACAAAATTGATTTGTTTTGATGTTATATAAACAACTTCGATCACACCCATAGCCATTAAAAATGATCCGTATGTTTTCCAAACCGATAAAATTAAAAGTCCCTTTTCCGTTGTCCGTTAAAATCTAATGACTGTAAAATAAAGTATAAATTACGCCAAGAATTACCGTATATGTCAATATTTTTTTGTACATTTGGGCCAACTTGAGCAATCTCCTTTCGAGCTTGGTGTCCGTCCTGTCTGCTGCCTGGACCACGAGGAGTTTTTTCTAATAAAATTTCTACCCTCATAAAACAAAGATATAGCATGTTGAAGTATTAAATAGTGTGTCAAAGCTCGGCTACACTTTTGGTTGTAGAGACATCTTCTAATATATAAAATTCTCGTGTCGCGGTGTTTGTGTTTAAACTCCTCCGAAACGGCTTTTCCGATTTTCATGAAATTTTGTGTGCATATTGGGTAGGTCTGAGAATCGGACAACATTTATTCTTCATCCCCCTAAATGTTAAGGGTAATCCACCCCTATTTTTTGTTTCAATTTTAGATATTTTTTTTTTTATTTTTTTATGATACATCATACAAAAATTCTTACAACCCTAAATTTTCACCTTTGTACCACCAACCCCTATTTTTTTATGGCGGTACGAAGTTCGCTGGGTCAGCTAGTAATATCTTCTATACTTATAATAAATCTGTAGAGAGGTCAATTCTGTACATGAAATATATTTTCAAAATAACTATCAGGGGGTGATTAGTGATCGATACTGATGCCAAAAATGCAATCAGTAAAATTTTTGTCTGTCTGTCTGTCTGTGTGTATGTTCCTTATAGAAACAAAAACTACTCGACGGATTTTAACGAAACTTGGTACAATTATTCTTCATATTCCTGGGCAGGTTATAGTATACTTTTCATCACGCTACAGTCAATAGGAGCAGAGTAGTGAAGGGAAATGTTGGGAAAACGGGAGAAGTTACTCCATTTTTTTAGCTTCCGTTGCGTGTGCAGCCTTAATGGTTAAAGTTACATAGAAATCATGTATGACGGAAATATTCTACATAGAATTGTCTAAAAAATATCCTGCAACAGCATATGTCTATCTTTTATGGTTGACTCACAATAAAACGTGTAACCCCTGATAGCTTAGCAGTTCGGAGCATTCTGATTATATTTGTTTACTCTTACGTTTACAATAGTCTCACTCATCCCTAATTTAAAAAAGGTAACATTATTACCTATTCAATAAAAAAAGAATCATAGAAATCGGTATAGAAACACCAAACTTATACATGAAATAAGCCATCGCGCCGTCGCACGTGAATACTGAATCATGCTATAAGGATTATTTTTGTGTAACGGTTGCCGCGCTCGACACGGGTCGCGGCAGCGGTAGGTATAAGAAGAATGGCATTGTGTATAATACAGGCCTGAGAACAATAACTATAGTCTACACTTCAGCTCTACACCGAAGCGAAGCGAGGGCGGGCCACTAGTTATAAATAGATTGTTTAAATGACTTAGGTTGATACCTATTACCTGTCGTCGCTTGATAGCGAGAAAGGAATTTTGAATATTCCACCTTGAATTGGGTGATATAGGGAATTAAAGACTATGGGAATACGAGTTTGGCTAGCTTGACAGCTTTGAAACTTGGCTTATTAGATAAACTGAACAGAAACTTTAGAAAAAGTGCATCAACACATTTTTTTCAAATTCAATCTCTACGACGAGATATATATGGATAGCAATTTATCTATTCAATATATTTTCAGCAAAGTTCTAATATGTTTTTACTAGCTGCGCCCCGCGGTTTTGCCCGCTAAGTTCCCGGTCCCTTGGGAATTCCGGGAGAAAAAGATATTCAACCTGTAAGCCTAAAAGAAACCAACCATAAATAAAATAACTAAACATATGCGGGAAATAGGTCACTTTTGGATAATTTCCCATACAAACTTTGACACGAAATATGGTAATTTTCTGAAGGTAGTTGTAAAAATTGTATGAAGGTTATAATAGGGTATGTAGGTAAAATTTGCAGGCAATAGATCGAAGGGATAAATAAGATTTTACGAACAATCATTTTTTTGCAAATTTTACGCTTATTAGGCTGAATTTGAGAAAGTCTCATCTTGTTACTTGTCTAGGTAATAATAGGAACCTACTGTCCAAATTTCATCATTCTAGGTCCAGCCGTTTCGGCTGTGCGTTGATGAGTCAGTCAGTCTGTCAGTGTATCCTTGTCTCACTTTAAGTAATAGTAAAGATGAGTTAAAAAAAACAAACATTTTTAAGTAATACTTGTTTATTAAAATGTACAGAGTTTCGGTCATTTTGTACAGATAGCCGTTTAGCTTACAGAATATTACAACATATAATTAATACACATAAGTACTAAAGTCCTTTGAAAATTGTGCAAGGCAGCTTGAATACAGAAAAAAACAACGCATTGTTTGTAGACGAAGAAACTGCCAATTCGTGCAAACGATATTAAACTTTAATGCCTTTGGATTAGAACCTTTTGGGTTTGACAATAAATGGTAGGTACATCCGATGTAGGTAGGTATAATAAAACTACCTGCGTATTCATAGAAGTATAAGAATAGAGTAGGCAAGATAATATAGACTGTACTACAAGTAGAAGTGTCCCTCTAATAGAAAGAGAAAGAAGATGAGAGACCGCTAGCTTTCTCTCTCTAATCGCGCATGCGCATTAATAAATAATAATAAATAAATATTTCCAACACTCACACCAATTAGCCTAGCCCCAAAGTAAGCACTATAAGGCTTGTAATTATAGGATACTAGGGTAACGGATAGAATACATATACTTTACATATATAAGTATATTTATATAGAAATGCATAGTAAACATCCATGACTGGAGTACAAATGCTCGTGTTCATCACACAAACATCTGCCCCCACCGGGATTCGAACCCGGGACCTCTCGAGTCGGCGACGCCATGAAACCCGGCGTACAAACCACTCGGCCACGGAGGTCGTCGCATTGGCAACCGTAAGCCTCTATTTCGATATGATGCCATTGGATGCCATGCGTCACAAGAGAAAGAGAGATAGCTAGCCGTTTCTCATCTTCTTTCTCTTTCTACTAGACGGACACTTTTAGAGCCGCCTTCCCCACTCTATTCTTATACCTCAATGGTGCCAATTCTGGCGTGATTCTCTAAACTTAAAACTAAATTTAACATCAATCTTTCCTTTTCATTCTGTATAGAGAATGAGAAGGATATACTGTTGTCAAATTTAATTTTAGGTTTAGAGAATCATGCTAGAATCGACACCTATGTGTGTTTTCGTGTTCGCCAAAATAGTCGAATACAGTGCGACCAAGTCCTTGTGTCAATTAAATGACATTGACAGGAGGGCGCTGCTGTTGAAATGAAATAAAATCTGTGTTATTAGTACGTCAAAATCTCGTCACTCGGAGGGACGGTATAATTTGCAATAATGGCGCGATACCATTAGCCCGAAAACGAGTGCCAATAGAATTCGGGTAAGCTACTAAGTGCAAATGAACGGAGTCGACGCCCCTATCCGGGTAGTTGTCGCTTATTTACGCGACACCGTCTTCCACAGGGCCGGATTTAGAGGTGTGGAGGCCCTGGGGCAATGAAGTGGGGAGAACCCTACTAAATCTAGGCAGGGCCACTTACAATTCGCCCTCTGTCACTAACCAGAGGGGGTCTGGTTAGTGACCCAATGACATTTTTTTTAATATCTCTGTTGTTGTTGTCTTTTGGGGAGGCCCCTGGGCCACTGCCCCGCATGTCCTGCCCTAAATCCCGCCCTGAGTTCGAATTAGAAAGTTTTTTTTCCGAAGTCTCTATTGTGGGGGCCCCCCGTTTGTGGAGGCCCCGCGGCTTTCGCCCCGGTTGCCCTCCCCTAAATCCGGCAGTGGTCTTCCAGCCCGTTTTCTAGTGTAAATATTGCTTCGGGTGCCCGAATTCGAGTAATGTCTTTCGTGCACCCGGATACGGGCTAGCCACCAAATGGAATTGCGGCATAACTCGAAAAGGGTACTAAGAAATATAAAAAAAGGCTTATTAAAACCTACTTAAAAAAATAAAAAGGCTTATTGATACCTTCATTAATGAGTTTCAATTCCGGCCACGGGCCCCAAGTTATTTGTCGCACTGTATCACTTACCAACACTATCGATACAAAATAATGAGCAAGAATATCGTTTTTGTTTATATTCTCCCTTTTGAGGGAAAGCAAAGGGAACAATGCCCATACAGCCTAGTTTTTAGTTATATTAATCTTCTTTTTCTTACATTAGAATGTCGGTGTGAAGCAGTCTAATGTTTCTTGGAGTGTTTGGCACGAAATGTATCGAGTTGACTTTGTCGATAAGCTTCTGTGGGGTAGTTAATACTACAATAAAGTTCTCACGTCCACTTGACCGGAATAGCGTATATTTTAAAGATAATACTAATTCTTCAGTTGCGCTGACGGTTGTAATACAAAATCACACCAATTTTATTTCACAAAATAACCAAAATGAACGAATTTAAGAATAATTAAAATAAGAAGCCAATCGCCCTCGATAAAATCCCGCCAAAAACTTCAAGAATGTCGATTTTTAACTACTTTGACAGTTTGTTCAATCGACTTTATATTGAAATAGATAGTGTTCTCAAACCTGAATATATAATATAAAATTATGTATAATTAGGTTTACATAAGTTTCGTTTTGGTTTTTTTAATAAAAACCGACAGCATTCTAAAGGTAGTTCCTGCTTGGTAAGTATTTTTCTAAAATCGCCCGCCGTTTTGTGTGAGTAATGTTCAATATGGCGGACTCATTGAATCTGTGTGCAATTTCACAATACGTTTCGTCTTTCGAACAATATTGCTTAAAACAAATACATAAGTACATACAATAAAAACATTCGAAATCAGTCTAATAGTTCCACTTAAAACTAATAAAATACGAAATACTTATTTTAAAATGTCAAATTGAAGCCGCCATTTTGTGAACGGAAGCTCAGTCTTATTTGAGATCTTCTTATAGAATTGAACACATTGCTTGCAACGAAAACTCACAATAATATCTTTTGATTCTATTTTTGCTAAGTGAAAGTTGGAGTGGGTGGCCGTTCGCTGAGTATGGTAACACCAAGCGTCTATAGCTCGATGTTACCATAATTTAGTGCAGTGCAGTTGCGTACTCTTATTTTCATTGATCACGAAAGGGAATGTCGGTCGTTGATTTTACACAGATACCGGCCATATCAAGGCAACAACTACAAATTTTCAGTACTCACATTAAAGTATGATTGTTAAAGTGCCATTAAAGAAGTTCCCTAAAACGCAACGCTGCAAAATGGCGACTTCAAATCAAAACACAACACTGACGCTGCAGTAGGTATTCAGTCAGACTGACTGCACTCTGACTGCAAACATACAAGTACAACCAACACCACATCGAGCACTAACAAACTTTGCCTATCTTGATTTTAAAAATGTACTCTACTCATAATGATTTTGCATATGTTTATTTTAACTTTATTGCCACAATTACAAAATGGACAAAAGGCGGACTTAACGCTAAAAGCATTATCTGCCAGTCAACCTTTAAGAGTACAGAAAGACACGAATGCGGCTTTAGTAAAGAAGTAATTAACTATACTTATGTTTTAACATACCTTCTCTTAATTTCGATTAGGTATTTGAAGTCCGAAGAAATTTCAGGTCATATACGTGTAGCAGTTTAATACTGATAAATATATATCGAAATATAAAAGCTCGTGTCACGATGTCTGCCCTAAATAACTTCGAAATAACCGTATTGGTTGAAACTATATTTACTAAAGAAAAATTTACTACAATACATTTCCACGCGGACCAGGCAGCAGACGGGGCTCGAACCCGCACCCTTCGCTATCCGGGCGAATGCACTGACCATTATGCTACCGCGGCCCTGATGGCCGTGTCGAATTCTCTCTAGTGTTTCTTGAGCTGCAAAACATAGCTATAATTACTGTTAGTTTCCGTTTTAATTATAAAATTGGTTCAATTTCAAAAAAGACATACGATTTTTTATGTATTCTTTTAAACTGCCAGGCCCATTTATAAAGAACCTCGCCTTGAAACTAACAAAACTTAAACGATCTAAAAAACTATAGGTCTTATATCAGTCGCCCCTAAGTGCCTCACTTGCAATCTAGTCAGCAACAATAGTATTTCATATGTTTCTCTATTGAGGTTCTAACTAAAAGAGTAAAACTCTTAGTACCAAATGACGCTCCTTGCAGCATAACCTTACCTTCACGGTTGCTTCTCAAGTATTTCTTTTTATATGCTAAAAGTCAAGAACAATATTTAAATAGTTATTATTTTTATTTTTTTTAAGCATGTAACTGTTTGACGCGGCCGTCAGGGCCGCGGTAGCATAATTGGTTAGTGCATTGGCCTGGATAGCGATGGGTGCGGGTTCGAGTCCCGTCTGCTGCCTGGTCCGCGTAAAACTTTTTCTAGTTACATCTTCTTTAGATTTAAACAAGATTTAAAGTCAATAAGTGGAAGCCAGTTTTGTCAATAATGACGTGGCGTTGATTGTACTCAAGTTGACTTTTCGATAAATTTTACTAGATTTTTAACGAAAACGCAGTCTTAATGCAGTCAGTACATCCAAATATCTTGGTTGTAAGGAATCACTTGAGCATTGGAAGAGAGCGATGGAAGAATGCGAGATAAAAATTAAATCTTCTTTGAATCATTAAAGATATAGGGTGATCAAAATATTACGTGCCAGAACTGCATCGTAAGTTAAGTATTGCAATTTGTAAACTTGACATCAGTCTGTCCTTATCACTCCTTATAAAGCATGATAAGGACAGACTCTTGTCAAGTTGACGAATAGCTAACACGAATAGACAAGTGAAGTGTCAGCATAATGATTAAATCAACGGGGCATTTTTCTAAATCACCTTTTTCGTATTTGCGAATCGGTAAACTTTTCTATTGATTTGTTTAAATCTATCTCAAATAACATATGTATTTTCAAAGATATAAATAGTTAAGTTGAACAGAAATTACTTTAAAAATATTATGCAGTTCGGGCGCGTTGTTTTGTTACAATAAAATATTATCGTAATCAGTAAAACAATGTTACGAAATCTACTTTCGAGTTTTTGGTGTTCATTAAAATTTTCAGTTTCGAGACCGTAAAATACAATAATTAATTCACATTGAAAATTCTTCTTATCCTAATAATAAAATGGAAAGATATTCGTTGCCCGAAAATTTTGAAAAATTACAGTCACAATATTAAAAATACACATACATACTTAAATAGGTATTTCGAAAAAAAATTACAAAATTTTCTTATTAATACAGCTTATTTTTCAAATGCAATGCCGATCTCACAATTACTTACATAAACATGACTGAGAATCATTTGACCATCACAAATAACTTATCTCCAGTAAGAATTAATAGAAAAAACAACATTAAATAAACTATAAGGTCGTGTATTGTACAACGAGGCAAAACAGAGAAGTTGGAGTGAAATGTCGCTATACTGCAAATAGTGCTGTCTCACTCTATCATGTCAAAATTTAGTTCTTCTATTTAAACGAAATCCTCGTTAATGTTGTTAAGCAATTTAGTTATATCTAAAGGAAATTTTACAAGAAAAAAATCCACTCGGACCAGGCAGCAGACGGGTCTCGAACCCGCAGCCATCGCTATCCGGGCGAATGCACTGACCATAATGCTAACACGGCCCTGACGGTCATTTCGAATTTTCTCTAGCCCAAAACTATTTTTTTAATGATGCCAAAGAGTACATATGTACACGCATCCATTTTTATTTGTCTATGGGAGTGTACGCTCAAACACCATAGCATTACTTATATGGTTTCGTTCTTGTTCTGTAACTAAATCCAAATTCTTGCCAGAGATAAGACTATCGCCATAAAAACGACAAACTTTAATTTATTCTCGCGTCGTTTTCTAGCCGCAGACTCGAATATGTCCCAAAAACTACGCTCGTTTGATCTCGCAAGATTCATTTAATTATCAATTGTTAAAAACAAAACTTTTATTTACATCGAATGATCTGTATTGGAAAACGCAGTATTATTATTTATAAATATTAAAATTCAAAAAGAACTGATTGCAGGTATAGAGATGAACCTCAATCATACAAATAAATATTTAAATAAATTAAATAATAATTTTGTGGTATTTTTTTAAGAAAAATTATTAAAATATACAACTTCAAACACTTCTTCAGTCATGCGTTTTTACTGTTTAAAATAGTAACCCGACCGAAACAAAAACAAAAAGAAGTACTCGACTTTAAATAAAAATATTTTTATATGAATTTTGCACATTTAATAAAAGACATAATATCTCTATATCGACCCTAGAGAAGATAAAAAATATGTATAATTTAAAACACCAATCAAAGTGAGATTATACAAAATATTTACAATCGTGCGTACATACCATCGAAAACGATGAAAGTTATCAATTTGTTAGGCTAAAGACCGCGAATATACAGGGTGTGTAATAAATTAAGTGCCACAACTTTATAATAAAATACAGATCAAAATATGTTCAGTTCTCGTCAACGAATACTCACGAACGAGATAAAATTATTTTGTAGCAATGGATGACAAGATTGTAATTGCTTTTACAACTGTAATTAGACAAAAATCCCTTTACCAAATACCAAACAATTATTAATACAGTTTTGGCACGCAATTTATATAACACCATATACATATATAAAGTTGCATTTTAAACTAAACTGCGTTTGCAGCGCAGTCGCGATTATTGAGCGTGAATGAATGAATGAATGAATGAAAATAAACGTCATTCATTCATTGAGCGTGACAAAGACACATCGTAGTAGTGACATCTGTACAAACGTGGGAATATCAAAAGTACTTACTTACAATGTACACAGCTCCACCTGGTGGGGGAGTATGCTTAATACTAACGTATAAGAAGTGGTCGGCCGAAAGAAGGGTATGTGTTATACTGTGTTGGACTCTCGAATATGAACCTTATGTTGTAGGTGGTAAAGGAGCTTTTTGCGCCAAACAGCGTACATTATAAAATATTAATTAAGAGTTGGTTTAATGGCAGCTTGAAGTGCATAATATTGAATTGAATGACGCCATCGAATTTAGCTAAAGTATTTTATTTACCTTAATAAAACCAAATGTTGCCAACTTCAAAAATCACCACTTCAGCACTAGCACAGTCTCTAGCTTAAAAATTGACATTAAATATTAGTTTTAATTTAAATCATAATATTAATCATATCATAGAATTGAATGTTCGTCTTAATATCAATTTCACTGATTTTTCAAACACCCCGTATATCGGCCGTACCACCCTGTACACTATTATATAGGAGATTACCTATCCGACCACTATTATGACTAGTTCTTTACATATACTTTATATACAAATGTCTGTCTGTCAATTGTAAACTAGTTGATGCGTGTGACTCCGGTTATATATGTAACGAATTCAATACAGTCAATGTATATTGTTTGGTTTAAATAAATAAATATAAACTACATAAGATACTAAAGAAGCAAGTGAAGCCAAACGTGGCAATTATCACATTATAATTCGTTAGAAAAGAAAATACAAGTTTGAACCTTAAACTAAAAGCTATAAAGACAAGAATGCGTCTGAATCGCTGATCAAGAAATTTACAGCAAGACCCGCGTAATGTTCAACGCATGTCTCTTAATTCAAAGTAATAAAGGCGGTTTTGAGCCAACACATAGGCATTGTAGAACCTGTTAATAAATATGCGTTCATAATAGTGAGATTATAAACTGTCGAACATCAAAGTACATAATATAACGCAAAGCGGAAATTAAATGCGAATAATGAAGGGACTTGCAACGGTAAATTTGTTTATTAAAAATATTAACAATATAAATAAATGGTATATTTTTATACCAAAATGTAAATAGAAGCAAATCTGCCAAAATGCAGTGACAGTTTACAATTTATCCACAGTTTACAATATCACTAGGCAGTATACAAACTAACGTTGAGTACACAGTTACAGAGTGACTTTGAAGCTTTTGCTGTAAGAAAATAATTAAATTTCCCATACACTTTTAGAACAAAACATTACGCGTATATCTATACATTTAAATTCAAATTGTGTTACAATTTACAAGTATCTCAAAAATGAGATTTAATTATTAAACAATAAATTATGGCAACCTTAAATCGTTCAAATTGTTATTATAATTATTAAATAGGTAAGTATTTATTAATTAATCTAACATTACAATAAGTAATAGGTGCTTATTAAATGTTACCTTTTGTATAATACAAGGAATTCATGTAAAAATCACGTAATTTACAAAAGTAAGTATAGTTAAGAGATACATAAATACACAGTCGTTTAATTGGAAGTTTCAATTTGTGGAATCTTCTTTTCGCTGACATGGCAACATTTTCTTTCTACAGTTTCACAATACCAGATGGTAGATATTTATACTCCATTAATATTTAAAAGTTCGTTGAAGTGGTGAAAATATCACTTTTTGACATTTACATACATGCAACACCAAGCTAGGTTCGCCTTTAAGTGTTGATAACCGAAAGACTATAATTGCGTGTACATTGTCTTACATTGGAAAAAAATAAACGCCATACGATTTCCAAGTTCGGCGTACGAACTGTGCACGGGATTTTCAACTCAATGCTAAAATAGCTTGAAGAGCTATAATCCCGTGTAACTGGCTAGCGGTGGTATTGTCATTAGAATGTTCTTTCATTAACTGTGCACGGGATTTTCAACTCAATGCTATAATAGCTTGAAGGGCTATATTCTCATGTAAGTGGCTAGCGGTGGCATTGTTATTAAGTGTAAGATGAATGTTCTTTCATTAATTGTGCACGGGATTTTCAACTCAATGTCAAATAGCTTGAAGGGATATATTCCCGTGTAACTGGCTTTCATCAGTTCTTTCATTAAAAGGCATTTCGCTTCCTGAAGAAATGTTTTATAACTCCTAAGATCTGTGCACAGGATTCTCGCCTCAATTCTGTGTACATTTAAAATCTATATTCCCGTGGTGGTGGCTAGCAATGGAACTGTTGTTGAGTGATTGCTGACAGATCTTTCATGAGTCCTTCTAAGTTCTGCATTTCTCGGTGCAGTCGTTCGGTCGACCGCGACGGGGTCAGGGGTTCAAGTTCCGTCGGACAGTGAGCTACGCTGCCACCTAGGGAGTAAATAAATTAATGAATTTCATGTGTAAATTATTTATGTAGTATTTCGCTTCGGTGTAAAGCTGAAGTGTAGACTATAGTTTTTGTTCTCAGGCTTGTATTATATATAATGACATTCATCTATGATTCTTCTTATACCTGCATGCAAAGTCTCAGCCCAATCGGTTTAGAATTGACAAAGTTTCATACAAACTATAGTATTTTTATGTAGTCTATTGTGACATTATAAAGAGGAAATATTTGTATTTATGTAACGAATTAACCAGAAAAACAAAATCTACATTATTCTTGTCCCCGTAGCATGAACACCGCAATTTACATTACATCACGTTTTTATCGCGTCTAACTGTCAAACTTAATAGTAATTTGACAATTGGGCGTGATAAAAACGTGTTATCCGAGCAGAGTGACATAGGCTTTGTTTTATTGCCTTTAAGTAAAGTTCAGTACAGTTTAACACAATAGAATACAGCCTATGACATTCAGAAATAATGTGGCATTCTAATTGTGAACTATTTTTTGAAATCGGTCCACTAGTCTTTGGGTTTAATCCTTATAAACATGCAAATCTCTTCCTAAAATCTTACTAATATAATACATGTGATAGTTTGTATATTTGTTACTCAATTATCATCAGCCTATTTATGTCCCCACTACTGGGGCACATGCCTTCCCTATGGATGAAATAGGGAGACTGGGCCATGACCCACAACGCGGGCCCAGTGGGGATTGGTGGGTACTAACGACTACAGATGCAGCCGGGACCAACGGCTTAACGTGCCTTCCGAAGCACGGAGGAGCTCGAGATACAAAACTTTTGGTCACCCATCCAATGACCGACTACTACGAAAGTTGCTTAACTTCAACGATCGCAGCTGAAAGCTCTAACCACCTGCGCCAACGAGCTCCCCTTGCTTACTCAATCACGCTAAAACTACTGAACGGATTTGAATGAAATTCGGTACGTATATAGGTCATGACCTAGATCGAGACATAGGATACTTTATATCACGGAAACATGACAGGTTCCTGACGAATTCTCAAAAAAGTAAAGTTAACGCAGACGAAGGCACGTGCGTCCGCTAGTTAAGTATAAAGCAATAATTTAACTTCAAAGAAAATCTTCATTAACTACTTACCTAGCTGCAGTCTATTGGGTATGTGTCCAGGGGAAGAACTCGCGCTCTTCTTGTAGGGGGAGGTGTCTCTCCCCGAGCCCGCTGCAATAACAAAATGTATATTAAACCATGATGATAATATCTACAAAACACAGAAAGAGGTTAGAAGAATGATCATAGACCGTTTATACGGGGACTGATGTCGCCGGCTCGCCCCCACTACACTTCCATCTAATAGATAGTAGCCAATCAAACGGCACGAGATCAAACAATCGGACCAACCAGCGCTCACACCCCTGAACAACGACGCAATCGGAACCAAGTTTTGGTCAAGTTGTGAGCATTTGCTCACACATAACTGTGGCGCGCCTGCCCCACCCACAAGGCCATTCTGATCCCTTTCTGTGTTCTATGCCCTGCACCATATGAAAAGTCGCCTTTGCATCTTCACCTGACAATAAATGTTTATGGAGTCAAGTATTAAATTTTCCGGCCGCATCAGTTATCTTAACTAGATAACAAATGAAATGAAATAAAAAGTCATTTATTCAGTCTAGGCTGTTACAAGCACTTGTGAAGGTCAAGAAGCTACGCCATCGGTTCGCAAAACTACGGCGGGAGACCTTGTACTGAGAAGAACCGGCAAGAAACTCAGCAAGGGCTATTTTTTTCTCCCTGTATTGTTATATACAGAGTCGTCAAGTTGAAAAATGACTTCAGAGATACGTCTGAAGTCACCTTCCATTACATCATTTAGAATATAAACATATAGTTACAATATTTTTTATGGTTAGATAGGTACAATATTACTGTGATGAAAAATGAGTAATACCCATTAAATAACAAATTACAAGAAACACTATGTCCATGCATTACGATCATTTAGATAATCATCAACTTTATAATAGCCCTTATTCATAACAGTATCTATCGTTTGATCTGAGATTTAAATTTAGTCAGTGGAAGCTCAATCAGATCTAGAGGAACTTTATTAAACAATCCAATACTACAACCCAAAAATGAACCTCTTGATTTTTGGAGCTTGTTCTTACGCGCGTGTAAATGCGACAGAAAAATATCTCTAGCTAGCGATGCCAGGCGTCCGTATAAAGCCGGACATAGTTAGGGTTTTTGATTGCGTGTCCGGCCAAAATAATCGATGTCCGGCTTATGTTAGGTTAAGAGAGCAATGAAGCAATCGGAACCAAGTTTGGTCAAGTTATGAGCATTTGCTTACACCCAACTGTGGCGCTCCAGCCCCGCCCACAAGGCCCTTCTCTGTAGTAGCATAATTGTGTTAAGCGCCATCTATTGAAACTCATAAGAACTAGTACATAAAGAAAAAGTTGACGGCTCAATGTAGCGTGCTTTTCTTATTACTTTTAAACGTAATGATGGTGACACAAATCGCCGTCAGGGGGCGTCATGGTTGATGAGAGATTGTGCTAGAAGGGGGGGTTATTTCTTGAATAGTAGCGGTGGGTCGTTCTCAAAATTTCTGACAACGAAACGCAACAGTTTTTTCTTAAACGAAAACTAGGACTAAACGACACGCGACGGTCGAACGAATGTAACGCAACGAAACTGAACTAAATGAAATCTTGTGAACGTTCGTTTCGTTGCTGCGAACGAGACGACGAAACATCGAAATAAATGTTGTGCTATACGATAATCGACTTTAAATGTTCAAGAATAAAGATTATATTATTGTAAAATCAAAGCTTAATTATCATAGAACGAAACGGCGTCATATCATTGCGTTCTATTATAGACTGTATTTGTTTCGTTACAAAGTACATATTGGCGTGCAGACAATCCGAGGACTAGTTCGACGAAGACTGTTTTGATCCGAAACGTAAAACGGTTCTATCGTCGCGGAACACAAAACGGTCCTTGAAACCGGTTCGTCTTGAGAACGCTCACACCTATTGAATAGGCAACGAGGAGGAACATCGAATTTTGAGCTCGCTTGAAAGTAATTAAAGAAGAGAATAGGAAATAAAAGGTGACTAAGTCAACACCAAAGGAAGACGATGTCGCAGTTGTTAAGGATAATTTAATAGAAAATCCCATATCTGGGTTCATAGGCGTAGTGGTTAACTATAGTCTTCACTAGCAAACCAGTGAACCAAATGTTCACCAAAACCTGATTTAAAAAAAAAAGTATTTAATTAATTGAGAACTTCAGCGATTTTGTGTGGTTTCGTTTGAAATTCGTGATTTCTCGAAAACCGGAAGTGCTACGTTACTCAAATCCGGTTTGTAGTCTTATCAGACTATTCTTAACTTATAACTTAAATATTCTCTTTATCTATCTCTTACGGTTTGGCCGCTGAAACAGCACCACAGACGGACGGACGGACGGACTTGTCTAATAGATAAGAGATACAGTCTTCATACTTAAATGTGATGAATCATTCCACATGAATTAACCAAAAATTAGTTGGTTTCATTTCTTACAACAAAATGGCGACGTCATGATACCACGCGGTAGTGAATAAACTTAACAAGGCTTAAGAAAATATAACTAGAAAAAAATCCACGCGGACCAGGCAGCAGATGGGACTCGAACCCGCACCCTTTGCAATCCGGCATCAAGCAGTTACATGCTTTAAAAAAATTAAAATTATAACAATTATTGCTATTTCTTCTTTCAAATGTTTAATACTTGTAAAAGTATTCATTTGACGTTGTGGGTTACCTACTGATAATGCGAAGAGATGGCGCTGCCTTGCAGCTTAAGAATGGCTAGAAGAATTTTGACGCGGTCCGTGAGGGCCGTGGTAGCATAATTGGTCAGTGCATTCGCCCGGATTGCGAAGGGTGCGGGTTCGAGTCCCGTCTGCTGCCTGGTCCGCGTGGATTTTTTTCTAGTTATATTTTCTTTAGATTTAAACATCAAGCAGTTACATGCTTTAAAAAAAAAAAAATTTAACAAGGCTTGATGAACAGTGTGGACTCCTAATCTTCGAATAACAAGATAATAAGAAGCTGTCATCATCGCAACTAATCTTCTCAGCTATCCAGTTCAACATATTTCATCAAAAAACAAAAACTTAGTTTGTCAACGTCGTACAATAAGATAAAAAGAATCTCTTATCTATTAGACAAGTCCGTCTGTCTGTGGTGCTGTTTCAGCGGCCAAACCGTAAGAGATAGATAAAGAGAATATTTAAGTTATAAGTTAAGAATAGTCTGATAAGACTACAAACCGGATTTGAGTAACGTAGCACTTCCGGTTTTCGAGAAATCAGGTTTTGGTGAACATTTGGTTCACTGGTTTGCTAGTCTCTTATCTATTAGACAAGTCCGTCTGTCTGTGGTGCTGTTTCAGCGGCCAAACCGTTAGAGATAGATAAAGAGAATACTTCAGTTATAAGTTAAAAATAGTCTGATAAGACGACAAACCGGATTTGAGTAACGTAGCACTCCCGGTTTTCGAGAAATCAGGTTTTGGTGAACATTTGGTTCACTGGTTTGCTAGTATGTATTTAGTTTAATAACGTTGGAAATTGAATGTTAACGGCACTACTACGAATAAACCCAGTATGAGGTAAAATAAAGTTGTTTCAATCATTTCACAGCAAAAACTACACCCTGAAATATTAAAGTCTTTTGTTCTCAGATTTTGTTATTCGGTGAGTAACATTATCAACTTAAAAATATGTTACACTGTGTTCTGTGGTGATATGTCTCGTATGCTGTTTCACTGGTGTTCAATTGCATAGCCATTCTTGACACTATTACTATTAACAAGTACAGTAAAATATTTTATAACACATTTGCTCTCGTAAAGCGTCTCTTATTGCACCAATTGCAATATCATAATCTATCACATTACACACGCGTGCGGTAATGTAAAGTAAAACGCACGGCTTATTATGTTCCGTCTAGAAACGAACGATACTTTTTTAAATCTTAGCAAAGAGTTTTTATGTCAGATAAGGTAGCCAACATTTCTTCATTCTTAATAAAATTAACTTTGGGAGATAAAATATAATATATAAAAATTTAATTCGTGAATTTGATTCATTTTGACAATAAATTACAACCATGTATCGATAACAAATTCACAAAAATATTAATTTACTTTATTAGTTACACTGACTGTTTTTTGTTCCTTTGCCTAAAAAAATGGGTGCGTGTACTTATGTAGGCGCGTGAGAAGTTATCCTTCTTTGGCATCGTTTAAAATTAGTTTTTAATTGCATGCAAATAATTAATTACAATAAATTAATAAAAAGTCTGGAAAAGGACACAGTCAATAAAGTTCAGTTTCAATTTGAAAAAATAAATAAATAATCAAAATATTCAATTAAAATCGCTACTGAATATAATTTATTAGAACATATGTGATTTGCACTTGTATGAAACTCAAACATGTATTCCGAATATACAAACTAGAAACATGTGGATAAATATTATAAATATGAATACCTATAACTGTTACTTTATTACAAAAAACAAAGATGTGGTTTTTGGTTCTACTACACCAATGGTCAAGAGATGGCGCTGTAGTCTCCTGAATCGCGCTTTGGTTCCGTTGTTCCAGATTAATAAATACTTTTGATAGGCCTTCACAATGCAGTCGTTAGCACCCACTAAATAGAGATTCTATTTCTATTTTGTTGGTATATTTTCTTAATGTGCGGTAAACACAAAAGTAACGCATGAAGTTGGTCGCTAAAGCGACCAACTTCATTATGTTAAAATTTTGTGTTACAGTGATGCGCGCGCATCTTAAAATTTCACTCTCATCATTTTTTCATAACGCGCCTAAAGAAGTATATCTTCAAAAAGCGTTGATGCGCGCGCATCGCTAATCTGTGAAAAAGTTATTTCTTTTTCTTTTCGCTGTATTGTTTTTATTTGAAAATATTGTCAAGTAGTAACGAATTTATTAATTTGACACCGCCAGAAGTCAAAAAAGGCTACGCTAAGCCTCTTACCCGAAACATCCACGGATAGATACTTACAGTCAAGCGTATCAAAATTTCAACTTATGGAAAACAAACAAAGGTACAAATTCATTTTCAGAAAGTACGTACCGTAGGTAGTATTATTTCCTCGCAAATGTGTTATAAAACGTCGTATGACATACGTGCGGTTTGATAATTACAGCCTAAAATATCGCCTCGGCTGTAATTCTCAACTTACCGCACTTTTATCATAATGTACTATTTCAACATATTTGCTCAATAAATGCGTTTAAGAAGGTTGAACACATTTTTCCAGTCTTCAAATCTTCAATTATATTTTCACCAAATGATGTCATATGGAACACACTGTTGACACTCTCAAGTACCTTTACCTAACTAAAGCAATGAAGCAAAAAAAAACTAACAAGAAAATGGCGCCACGTGCATGTAGTGGAAATTAGAACTACATCTTTGGTCTCTTTCTTGTTTCTTGTATTAAAATGAAACAAAGGAATAGATTAAAAGCATTCCCAAGGACGTTCGACCAAAATTAAAAAAAAAACGTAATGAATACACACGACTCCGTGTACGGGAGCGTGTGGTAAAACATTTAACCGCACGCTCAGTTGGATGGCTCGTAATTTTGAACTTTCAAACAATGTATACATCTTCTGTAATTACATATTTTGAGCAAGTGTGTTGAAAAATATCACAGTCTATATCTAATTGATGATATACCACTCACCCCTGGAGTGCGCGGGCGTGGAGTGATCGGACCCGTTGTCCAGGAACCCCTCCTATAATGTATGATATACCACTCACCCCTGGAGTGCGCGGGCGTGGAGTGATCGGACCCGTTGTCCAGGAACCCCTCCTATAATGTATGATATACCACTCACCCCTGGAGTGCGCGGGCGTGGAGTGATCGGACCCGTTGTCCAGGAACCCCTCCTATAATGTATGATATACCACTCACCCCTGGAGTGCGCGGGCGTGGAGTGATCGGACCCGTTGTCCAGGAACCCCTCCTATAATGTATGATATACCACTCACCCCTGGAGTGCGCGGGCGTGGAGTGATCGGACCCGTTGTCCAGGAACCCCTCCTATAATGTATGATATACCACTCACCCCTGGAGTGCGCGGGCGTGGAGTGATCGGACCCGTTGTCCAGGAACCCCTCCTATAATGTATGATATACCACTCACCCCTGGAGTGCGCGGGCGTGGAGTGATCGGACCCGTTGTCCAGGAACCCCTCCTATAATGTATGATATACCACTCACCCCTGGAGTGCGCGGGCGTGGAGTGATCGGACCCGTTGTCCAGGAACCCCTCCTATAATGTATGATATACCACTCACCCCTGGAGTGCGCGGGCGTGGAGTGATCGGACCCGTTGTCCAGGAACCCCTCCTATAATGTATGATATACCACTCACCCCTGGAGTGCGCGGGCGTGGAGTGATCGGACCCGTTGTCCAGGAACCCCTCCTATAATGTATGATATACCACTCACCCCTGGAGTGCGCGGGCGTGGAGTGATCGGACCCGTTGTCCAGGAACCCCCTCCTCAGGGACCCCGCTCCCCCCCCCTCCCACGGGGGGGACACCCGCCCCCACCCCGCTACCCGCGCCCGCTACTGTGGCGTCGCTGCTAAGCGAGTCGCGGCTGTAGTTTAGGGAGAAAATTGCAATGAAATTTGTGTTTTGACAATTTATAAGTACGCAGTCCTCGTATTTACGGCATGTTAGGTTCTCAAAAAACGCGACGTAAGTCGAAGGACGTAAGTCGAGACATCGCAACGGACGTTGACCTCGCAACAAGTGAATTCTCCTATGCCGGAAATCGAAACAATTGACGTATGCTTGAGGAATAGTGTCAAAAGATTGTTCGACAATCAATCACATCAATCGGGCCGACCTAGCATTTTAAGTTTTTGGCCTATATGGTTTTGGCGGCGGACCTAAAAATAAATTTTATATTGAGAAAAAAGTTTTTACGCAGTTATGAAGCTGATTTATTAATCTTTATCAAGTGTTTTAAAAAATATATGTATTGTTATCGGTCAGGCAAACTTAATTTTATTTGTGCTACTGACCGTTGAAACTTATAACACTAAGCGGGCCTATAGATGTGTCTGGGAGTGTATTTATAAAAGTAGTCATTTTCGGAGACATTAAGATGAGATAACATTCGAATAAGGCAAAACGTGACTTTGAAGGATATTCAAATTATTTGACGTCTACAGCAAATGAATCTTGAAATAATTCTCATTAATTATCAGTTAGTAAATAACTCGTTATTAAGTTATAAAGCTAAATTTATTAAATGAAACTTAGTTTATCTACAATAAACTCAGAGATATTATAAACGAAAACTAAGACTTTGCTTCATAACGATTTAAAAAAATGTCTAACTTTTTTACAGTACTTTTTAATCGTATTTTTCCAAAAAATTAATCATGTATGTGTTATAAGTTCAAATAAGTAAATAAATTAAATAAAAACACGAAAACTCATCACACAAAATTAAATCTATTTTATGTATTATTCAAGAAATTTAGCATATCTTTTATTAATATAGAAATCAACGCCAGCTCTTGACAACAATCTGTCCTTTAGTATGATAAAGACAACTTTTCTTTTTATAGCAAGGTAGGCAAATGACTCTACCCCACCTGATGTTAAGTGGTGATAAAGTCCAAACGCGAAGATAGCTGGTACAGCAGTCATAAACTGCTACACCAACCATCCTCACCTTGCCGGCCTGCAAAAATGCTTCTTCACGCCTCTCTTAAAGGACCCAAGGTCTGTCAAAACATGCTGTCAAAATGAGAAATAGAAAAAACTTAATAGTCGCGTGTTGATTAATACGGTTTAGTATACAATAATACTGACTGCGTGTAGTGCCCCAGTGGTTCGTAGGCCACATATTGTCCTCTCTCTCTGGCGGCGCACGCGTAGATGTCCCCGCCCGGCCCCACGCCCACGGGGGGGCCTGTCCCACCGCCCAGTGCCCCGCACGCAGGGCCCAGGGGGCACGAGCCTGACCCACCTGGTAGAACAATAGTGTTGCAATAAAAACCACCGAAATACACGAACATGTAATTTTTTTTCCACATTTGCTCCTGATGGTAGGCGATTACCTTATACTCTTATAAACGTCAACGCTATGCCATCGGTTCCTTAATCTACGGAGGGGACCCATTTAAAAAAATACATTTTCTTTAGCTAAATAGGGTATTTGACAAGTTTTAGAAAACGATCTCACGTTATTGACTAATGTTTATGGAGTCCGTAAAAAGTGGATATTCAACCAAATCAAAAACTCCATTTTTAAAGTTGCCGCGGAAACGTTTCTCTGGACAACGTCTCACTAGTGTGTGACGTCACACGACTGTTATTAAAACGTCAAACAATACAATGTAATGTCACTTTAACCGGAAGTTTACTTGCGTGTGACGTCATTTCAGGCTCCGCCAATCCCAAGCGTTTTTGGTCACGTGACAATAGATAAGAAAACTATCTTTTTCGTGGGTTTTTAGTAAAATTATGAATATTTTTTTCTGTAAAAATAGTGAAAACCCCTGCCAATATTCATTCTAAATACAGATGCTAACAATTGGCACTTTATTTTTAATACTGTCAAATACCCTATTCCTTGTTGTAGCAGGCGATTTAAAACCAAACTGAGAAGACAGTTCTACTTATTACACAAAATAAAATGATGTCTTTTTTTCAGTAAAATATCCTACCTCAATATTTAATATACTATCCCTCCATGTGACAAACCCGGGGAACGCCCTGTATATTATTGTATTTATGTCTGAGGTATATTGTTTCATGTACCGATTTGTGTCACTGAATAAAACATTTTCTTTCTTTCTATATGTGTTGTGTTGTGTTGTGTTTGACGACCTCCGTGGCCGAGTGGTTTGTACGCCGGGTGTCATGGTGTCGCGTCCCCGGTTCGAATCCCGGTGGAGGCAGATGTTTGTGTGATGAACACGAGCATTTGTACTCCAGTCAGGGATGTTTTATATGTTTATATATATATATGCACAGTATATGTATTCTATCCGTTACCATAGTATCCCATAACTTTGGGGCTAGGCTAATTGGTGTGAGTGTTGGAAATATTTATTTATTGTTGACTCACATGGCGGCGGCGGTGGGTGGTGATGATGCAGAGACGCCAGCGACGCCTGAGGGGACCCCAGCGGACCCACGCTCGAAAGAAGAGGCGTGCTCTATAGAACGAGACA
The DNA here is from genome assembly GCA_902850365.2 of Chilo suppressalis. Lineage (NCBI taxonomy): Eukaryota > Metazoa > Arthropoda > Insecta > Lepidoptera > Crambidae > Chilo > Chilo suppressalis. Next base: position 10,816,530 of record OU963921.1, read on the forward strand.
TACAATACGGTATTTGACATGTTTCAGAAAACGACCTCACGTTATTTACTATAATGTTTGTAGAGTCCACAAAAAGTGGACATTCATCATTCAGTAAAAAAACAAAAATCGAAAATTCAATTTTCCAGTTGCCACGAAAACGTCTCTTTGGCATTATGGCGTCGCGGTCGAGGAGTCAGTCGTCGTCACTGGTGTGTGACGTCACACGACCGTGATTAAAACTAGCGTGTGACGTCATTTTCGATCACGTGATCATAGAACAAAATATAATTTCAACTTATGATCGTGTTTCAGACAACATAAATTGCAGTCGTTAGCACACACAAATAAATTGTAAGGCCACGGCCTAGTCTAACAGTGGGGCATATTAATAGATGGCGAGGCAGGCCTTATGATATTTTATTGGGCAAGCACAGCAAACAACAGTATTGCCCGGCGCCAAAAAATCTTTGGTCCAAAAATTTAAATTATAATTATAAAGACTAAATAAAAGGGAGACAATTAAAAATAAGAACAGGTGCTGGGATCTAAAACAAATATATAAAAAAAATGATGTGGTGTCGTGGGACACCAGGTGGGAGCGAAGTTCCTTCGGCTAATGTAGAATCGACACAAATTGCAAACTCGCTTGTGTATGCGACTGTCGCGCCTGCGCACGTCTCATTTAACGGTTTTATTCCACGCACTTTTGTCCACGGATTTTTTCTTACGGTTTTACTATCACATTTTTTTCAGTTCGGTCGCGCAGCAAAATCCCTATCCCCTCCAAGCCTGCTGTAAGGAACTTCGTCGCGCCTGCGCACGTCTCATTTAACGGTTTTATTCCACGCACTTTTTTCCACGGCTTTTTCTTACGGTTTTACTATCACATTTTCACATTTTTTTCAGTTCGGTCAGCTAGTGTTCGTAAAGATTGCTAGGCAGGACTGGCCCACAGATTATAATAAACTACAATGTCACAATAATCCAGTGATGCACCCCCGTCGCTCTGCCACCTCCTGATAAGTACTCACCTTGTAATCATAATCATGTCTCACAGGCGTTACTGGTTCACAGCTTGATATAACTTCACAAATATCCAGTGTTGGTGTAATATCACAATATTTCAGTGATGCACCCTCGTCGCTCTACCACCCCCTATAACTTCACACATATTCACTGTTGGTGTAATATCACAATATTTCAGTGATGCACCCTCGTCGCTCTACCACCCCCTATAACTTCACACATATTCACTGTTGTTGTAGTATCACAATATATCAGTGATGCACCCTCGTCGCTCTACCACCCCCTATAACTTCACACATATTCACTGTTGTTGTAGTATCACAATATATCAGTGATGCACCCTCGTCGCTCTACCACCCCCTATAACTTCACACATATTCACTGTTGTTGTAGTATCACAATATATCAGTGATGCACCCTCGTCGCTCTACCACCCCCTATAACTTCACACATATTCAGTGTTGGTGTAGTATCACAATATTTCAGTGATGCACCCTCGTCGCTCTACCACCCCCTATAACTTCACACATATTCAGTGTTGGTGTAATATCACAATATTTCAGTGATGCACCCTCGTCGCTCTACCACCCCCTATGCGCACGTCTCATTTAATGGTTTTATTCCACGCATTTTTTCTTACGGTTTTACTATGACATTTTTTCACAGTTCGGTCGCGCAGCAAAATCTCTATCCCCTCCAAGCCTGCCGTAAGGAACTTTCGTTCCAAAAAAAGGAAAAAAAATATAATAAAAAATACGAATGCGGGATTTGAACCGACGACCGCTGTGATGCGTCGAACGTTGGTCCCGTGGCAAAAATTTAACACACTGCGCCGTTTAGATCGATAGTGGAAAGGCGAAAATTGTGTTTATATGCACTCTTGTCAGATTATGTTCGTTAAGGAATTTCTTGATTCGGTCGCCGCGCTCAAAGCCCGCGATAAAATCTATGCAATAGCTTAAAAATACGTACCTGGTCGGGCGCGTGCCGGGGGTGAGGTCTCCTCTCACACGTGGCGGCGCATCCCACGCCCACTCCCACGCCCACGCCCGTCATCGCTACGGAAATATAATCACATTTCAAACGTTATGATCCATACCAATACAGCTTATAATCGTTTGGCAGCGAAGCGATAGCTGGTTCATATAAACGGGTTCAGCAGAAATGAATAGGGGTGATGAAGGGCTACAGTAAACGAAATTCTATTTAGTCCGTCAGTTAGATGATCAAAAAATAATGGACACGTATTTTTTCTTTGGGCAATCAACCAAAAAATGACAAAGTTTGGGAGTAGGGCCTCGTGACGTCACTTTTGAGTGAATTTTCTCTTAGAAGTGTACTCAAACGTGACGTCATGCGACTTTTCAAATCAATATATCTCTGCAAAGTTTATATTATGTGAAAAAAGAAAAAATACGTGTCCAATACTTTTTGACAATCTACCTGATAAATAAAGAAAAAAAAAGTCATCATCCCTATTTCCCCCGATAAGTACAAATGCTCGTATTTAACACACAAACATTTGCCCTACCGGAATTCGAACACGGGACCTCTGAGTAAGCGACTTCTTGAAAAAACCATCACTAGCATTAAAACAGACAGCGGGATCGCGATCATATACATTGGTTTTTGCCAATTCCCCATATTTGGACACTATTGTTATAGATAAGTACAGGCAAATAACACTCTAAATTATTTCTGATTGAAAAACGTATTTCTTTAAGTTAGTAATAGTTATTTATTATACAAGAGTGGAAAGTTCCTTTTTAACCGCGTGCTCGATTTGGATGACCGAGCAAGCGAAGGATTCTAAAGTTGAATCACGAGCGCAGCGAGTGATTCTAAATTAGAATCCTGAGCGTCAGCGAGGGAAACAAACGAGCACAAGGTGAAAAATCTTTCCACTCGAGTGCAATACGTAACTTTTCATCCCACCTCAGCGAGGAAATGACAAAATGAAAAAGAAAACAATTTATAATGACAAAATATTTAAGCAATAAAACGTGAAAAACTAGAATGGCGCGAAGCACGCAAATAAAACAAAGAAACCAAGAAGGTTCCAAATTTAAATTTTTTCACAATTTAAAAAGTTCTAATCATAAATTTGGCACCACAGAGGTTACATTAAATAGGTTTAATGACGTTTTGAATTTACAATTATATTGAGTACTCATTATATGTGATGTTCTAAATTCAAATCTACTTTGCCGCTCAAGCGAATAAAATAGAATTTTCCAGCCAGATTTCGAAGCGCAAAATTACACTTTCCGAGGTGGTGGGATGAAAAATAAAATAAAAATGTAACTATGAACAATAATTATTTGTAAAGTGTATGTTACCTTCAATGGCGCTGCCTTGCAGCTTAAGAAGGGTTAGAAAGAATTCGACGCGGCCCTCAGCGCCGCGGCAGCATAATTGGTCAGTGTATTCGCCCGGATAGCGAAGGGCGCGGCGACAACGACTAACTAGAGCCGAGCTCCGATTTTTACGATTACAGATTTTAAGTTCATCCCGTAGGTAATAATACAATGACACGATAGACGGAATACGTTCGTTCAATGAAACTAACATACGGTTTCTGAAAAAATGCTTAGCGATAGGCTTGTTGTTGTGAAAATATATCGAATTATCGATATATCGATATTTTTTGTTCGATATATCGATATTTTTTGCCGATATTTTTTGATTCGATATATCGATACATCGATACAAAATAACGAATATCGAAATTCGTATCAAAAACGATATATTTTTAATTATTAGCGGCATATCACGATCTAACTAAATTCGTATCTGGAAAAATCGTAACTGGATCTCAGATTAATGATATTCAACATATCTATGATCTGTGCTGTATTTAGTATTGTCTATGTCATCATTGGAAAATAGAGTCAGTCTATTTTTAGGGAGATAATTTTCGTTCCATTATTATTCCGCGTGTAATATTTCGTGAGCTGCTGTACGATATTTTTGGGAAAATTGGTCCGATATATCGATAAATCGATGTTTTTTTCGCGATATATCGAAGCCGATATTGATATTTACTTAGCGACAAAATCTGTGTTTTCTGAAAAGACGGGCACCCGGTGGCAGCACTGAGCCGCAAAGTCTACTCATCCGTCAAATCGCGTATGTCTTCATAGTCATCATCATCATCAGCCTATTAATGTCCCCATTGCTGGGGCACAGGCCTTCCCTATGGATGGAATAGGGAGATTGGGCCATGACCCACCACGCGGGCCCAGTGCGGATTGGTGGGTGCTAACGACTGCAGATGCAGCCGGGACCAACGGCTTAACGTGCCTTCCGAAGCACGGAGGAGCTCGAGATAGAAGATTTTTGGTCACCCATCCAATGACCGACCACTGCGAAAGTTGCTTAACTTCAACGATCGCAGCCGAACGCGCTAACCACCTGCGCCATCGAGCTCCTCATGTCTTCATAGTGTATGGATCAATTTAAGAGCCCTTTCACATTTTTTGCAAAAAAACGTAATGTTTGAGCGCCTTATTTACCCCCATAGAAAAGATTTTGACTATTTCCAATAGATGTTAACAGTAGAATTATTCTTCCTATTGTAAGTTAATGTAGAATATTTGAAAATACTATTTTCCTTTTTTTTACTGATCGTTCTACCGCAGCTAGTTTACAGAAATAACGATAATATGCACAACTTCAAACGCCTGAATCTCTCAATAATGTTCAATAAATTAGATTAAATTAATTACTACGACATCAGAAATATGTTTTTGTTGTAACATAATGTATTAGAATTTTGATTTTCTATCTCATTAATTATAAAAAAAAGACATCTAACCTCCGTGAGTTTTCCCAAAGAATAATGCAGGATTACCTCATATTTTAAAAATTGATTTAAATAGAATTACTATCAAAAATTTTCATAAAACTAATCTACCATCATTGAACTACTGCAATATGTATATATTTTTATAATTAGTTCATAAATAATTATTTTATAAGACTCGAAACATCACCCATAAAATGCAATATATACTAGTGCAAATCTACCTACTCGCCGATCAGTACGGCAGCGGCGTTATTTTGTAAAGGGGCTCTTAAGTGCTCGTTCAATGAGGGCTACCGTTTTCTGTCTCACCAGATGGCGCCACTGTTGAGTGAGGTCCTAAATTGTAACTTTTAAAGTTTATTAATACGCACATGAAATCAAAGGTTACATTTAGATCGTATTTTAACACAAAAGAACCATATCCTAAACATAATAGGTCATGCCACAGTGACGCGCAGTTCCGTTTTATTCGGAAAAAATGGGAACATAATCATTTTTCTAAGCTCAAATTTTTAATAACTGACATTCATTGCCACATAACTCATATTTGCCATAATTAAGCCGAATTGTTACCAATTATTCACAACATTATTTTAATAAGAAATAAACCCGCGTAGACAACCAACAAGCAATAACATTTGACATTTCGGAGACCTCACGCTACACTAGCGCCTCTAGCGGTGGATTCATAAGCGATAGCCCTCATTAATTCGCCCCAAAAACTTCATACAAAATACCTCATGTGGCAGTGGCGCCAACAGATGACGTAAATTTTCATAAACACTAACACTGCCTTCAAATTGACAAGCATGTCGGTTAAACAGGTAATGATTTGACGATGTTTTGACGATGTCCAAATTAGGTCCCTCCAGAATATCAGCGTTGCAGCGGCAATCCATTTTTGCCGTTGCAACATTATGCTGAGGTGGGGCCTAGTTGACGATGTACCTTTTGTTTTATGTTTGTTGTGTATTTATTGTAATTGTTAATGTATGTCGTCAATAAATGTTTTTCTTTCTTCTTCTTTCTTTCTTTCTTTCATTTGTTAGTACACCTTATGAACTATGTCAGTAAACATATTACGGCAGACTTTCATTCAATATAAAGTCCGTGACTCACGTCTGTAGTCGCATCGTCGACAGCTTGCGACGGATGCAGGCGAGGCGCGAGACACGCATGCCTCGTCGCTACTGCACGACGCGCCGCTGCCTAAACGATACGATGGAAAGGATAGGAGATAAAACAGAACGAAAAAACGAAATAAAAAAAAAGCGAGTGTGCTTATAACCACACAACTGAAGTGAAACTTCTTTAGCAGATAGGGCAGATGTTTGTGTGACGAATACGAGCATTTGTACTCCAGTCATGGATGTTTAATATGTATTTCATATAGATATACTTATATATGTACAATATATGTATTCTATCCGTTACCCTAGGATCCCATAACACAAGCCTTTACAGTGCTTACTTTGGGGCTAGGCTAATTGGTGTGTGTTGAAAATCTATAAAACTCAAAGGTGACCGACTGACTGACATAGTGATCTATCAACGCACAGCCCAAACCACTGGACGGATCGGGCTGAAATTTGGCATGCAGGTAGATGTTATGACGTAGGCATCCGCTAAGAAAGGATTTTGATCAATTCTACCCCCAAGGGGTTGAAATAGGGAATGAAAGTTTGTATGAAACTTTATCAATTTTAAACCGATCGGGCTGAGACTTTGCATGCAGGTAAACATATTTCAATAGTTAACATCAAGTAAACATGTAGGTAAGCACTAGATTAATGTATTTTGTGACGGGTATTGTTCATTAATTACCGATGAGTCATCGGTGACACTAATCGTAACGCATAACTCGTAACGCATTCGCCAGTTTACACCCCAAATCAAGCGTGCCTATAGAAGTTTCACTTCAAAAAAATATGGAAGAATAAAAATGAGAAGAAATTATATTGGTAATGTAAAAAAATAAATGATTTCTTTATTTGCAGAATGAGATAAAACACATTTAACATAGAACAGAACGGAACGTAAAACAGAACGAAAAATACATAAAGACGTAATGGAATAAGAGGGAGAAGAAAATATATTGATAATTTAAAAAAACAAATGATATTTAGTATGAGGATATAAAACAAATTAAACATAAACCGCCTTATTACAAAACGTAAACAAAAGATAAACCTGGAGGTCTACTCTATTTCAGCGAAAAACGAATTTTCTATCGTAATTTCGCACGTTTCTTACTCTGCTTCTTTTTCATTTCGTAAATTCGTTCGTCCGAAAATAGTTTGACAATTAAATAGGGGTGATGACGGGGTACAGTAAACGAAATTCTATTTAGTCCGTCAGTTAGATGATCAAAATATAATGGACACGTATTTTTTCTTTGGGCAATCAACCAAAAAATGACAAAGTTATAGCGCGTCAAAGTTTGGGAGTAGGGGCTCGTTGGGAGTAGGGGCTCGTGACGACACTTTTGAGTGAATTTTCACTTATAAGTGTACTCAAACGTGACGTCATGCGACTTTTCAAATCAATATATCTCTGCAATGTTTATATTATGTGAAAAAAGAAAAAATATGTGTCCAATACTTTTTGATAATCTACCTGATAAACGAAGAAACAAAAAATAGTCATCATCCCTATTCTCGAAGCCAGCTCTAATTCACAAAACTTTCGAACGAGAAGTTGTGTTTGACAGATATAATCATTCGAAATTTTAAACCTCAAATTGACGAAATTAAAAGTGTTACCTTTTCATTTTCGTTTTGAGATTGTTGTTTTAATTAAGCCTAAAATGCTTGCAAGAGGCAATCAAGGCGGCTTAGCTCGAGAAACATTTTGTAACATGTAAATTTAACAAATAAACCATTTTTTTATTATTTATTGTAATTCCAATACTTCAAATTATTAAACGACAAATTTAGGTTGACATATAATAGATTGTATCAACATAAATAAGAAAACTAGAAAAAGAAAGAAAGAAAGACTGTCAAAGAAGGTTCTTTCAATGTCATCAAAAATTTTGCCGTAAACTACCTATATTGTTTCCAAGTAAAAAACGTAATCTCAAAAGTAGAGATAAAAAGAACTCACAAACATGACTCATTCCATTCGTGCACGAAAACTAGGCATGCGTCCGATATATCAAAACAAATCCAAAATCCGATTTCAAACACAAATCGATACCGAACGATTTCTCAACAAGAAAATCCGATTTCAGAAATCTAACCGAACCAAAACGTATGTAAATCGGATTCGAAATTCGTGCTTTCGTTTTTGTGCATTTCGTGCTCGGAAGTCCGATTTCGATTTGCTGTTTACGGAAATCTACTGCTCTTCTCTGAGGCGGGATTATTTATCACTGAAAAGATATGTCGTCTAAAAACATCAAAAGTCGAGCAACTTACATTTTTGGACGCTAACCTGAAGTAATTAGGTTTGATTTTGTAAATGGTTTGAAAAATAATAAAAACAAACAGAAAAACAAAAAAAAATACTAAAAAATATGTAAAAAGAAATCATTGTATAAAAGCCGATTTTTAAATGCGCCGCAAAAGTTTTACTCTTAACCGTAAACATAAATTTTCTGCTAGTCCTAAGCCTAGATTTAAAGCATGAAGGAAAATCGCGAAAATCTACGAGTATCCTTGCTTCCTACAATTAATTGTTTGTGATTGTCGTTAGCTAATAAAACCAAATCATAACACAAACTAGTGAATTGGCTAAGTTCGGCACATCTGAAATCGGATATCTAAAAACGGATTTTAAAATCGATTTTGAAATCTGAAATCCGATAAATATCCGTTTGCGTTCAAAACCAAAAACGCCCATGTCTAACGAAAACTGTTTGTGGTTCCGAACTTAATGTGCCTCTTGGAAAAAGAAATAGAGTAGAGGCAGTGGCGAAATTTCGTTTGTTACCGAAATTTCGTTTCGGAGAAAGAGAGTAAAGCTACTGGACTAAAACTCTGTCACTTTCGTTTGTTAAAACGAAGACAGAGACAACATGTAGGCACGTAGTGTCGGCGGTCGAGCGAGGCGGGGCGTGATACTGGGAAATAAGGACCCTATATGTTTGAAAATGGGTCTCTGAAATACGTACCTTTGGTGTACCCGCTCAATCTCAAGTTACGAGAAGATTTTCCACAGGACTAAATGATTTTAGTTGCACTTTGTATATACGTGCTAGTCGCGCAACTTCGCTAGCGCGATGCAGCACTCACCCACGTATATAGGCACGTAGTGTCGGCGCGGCGGTCGAGCGAGACGGAGCGCGATACTGGGAAATTAGTACCCCTATACTATGTTTATGTTTTAAAATGGGTCTCTGAAATATGTACCTTTAGTGTATCACTTCAATATCTAGTTACGAGAATAAGAGATGATTTTCCACCGGATTGAGTGACTTCAGTCGCACTCTGTATATACGTGCTAATCGCGCAACTTCGCTAGCGCGATGCAGCACTCACCCACGTAGTAAGGCACGTAATGTCGGCGGTCGAGCGAGACGGAGCGCGATACTGGGAAATAAGGACCCTTTACTATATGTTTGAAAATGGATCTCTGAAATACGTACCTTTAGTGTACCCGCTCAACCTCAAGTTACGAGAAGATTTTCCACCGGACTAAGTGACTTTAATCGCGCTCTGTATATACGTTGCTAGCCGCACAACTTCGCTAGCGCGATGCAGCACTCACCCACGTAGTGTCGGCGGTCGAGCGAGATGGAGCGCGATACTGGGAAATTAGTACCCATATACTACGTTTATGCTTTAAAGTGGGTCTCTGCTCTGAAATACGTACCTTTAGTGTACCAGCTCAATCTCTAGTTACGAGAAAAAGAGAAGACTTTCCACCGGACCGAGTGAGTTAGGTCCAAGGTTGCCAACCATAGCATTTTATCCTGGTACTTCTGCAACTAAAATCTCATAATCTTGCTTTCGAACCTCGCACACGATTTGCCCCCCAAAGAATTGTAAATTATAAGCCAACGGGTCAACTAACCATAGACTGTAAAGATATGTTTTTTGTTTGGATACTTACGGTTTTTGCACCAACTTGTTGGCTACAATGAAATAAAATCTTCTCAATTTATCTGATAAAATCTCGTACATTGTCATACCTCGTACGGAAGACCAGGAATCTTGTATTTGTACGAGAATTCTCGTACGGTTGGCAACCTCGTCTTTTTTTGCTGTTGGTCGCAGATGACCTTTACAGCGTCACCGAGTTTGGGGACGGCGAGATCCTAAGGGGACCTCAAGCCAGTGGGGAGTGCCTCTACAGGTATTCCAGGCGGATGGCATCTCCCCACGGGGGGAGGAGTCTCCTCTCCATCTGGAGCCTCTAGACCACTAAAACCTGAGGGCGTCTCTGAGACTCGAACCTCGGCTCTAGTTAGCCGCTGTCGTGGGGGAAGCAACTCTGGTTTGGTCGCGCTCTGTATATATATGCTCGGCGCGCAACTTCGCTAGCGCGATGCAGCACTCACCCACGTAGGTAGGCACGTAGTGTCGGCGGTCGAGCGAGGCGGGGCGAGGGCGCGCGGGCTCGTACTCGGCGGGCGGGCCCCGCGACAACGTCAGCGTCGACGACATCAGCCCCGCGTCCGTACTGCCCGCTGATACTGGGATAACGAGAAGGTTTCAGCTAAGTACATGACAGTGGATTTCGGATATAGCGACGATGCAGGGACCACTCTATTTACGTCGTTATATTCGAAAGTCGTTACAGGCAAAGGTAAAAAGATACAGACACGTACACATATATAATGTATATTCATTTATAAGTAAGTTCCACCTTTTCTTAAAACATTGAATCTGCGTCTAGCAACCATACTTATTCAAAAATTTACTAAAGAAATCAGAAATCAATATATCTTAATTCAAATTGGATGTATAGTACAATTCTTTTAATTTATTAATTCGATCACGAGTGCTATAGTTTTTGTAAACATTTTAACACTTGACATTGGCTAAATGCACAAACCGTGCGAAGCCGTTTAGAAAAAAAAATATAAACTAGCTGACCTAGCTAACTTAACGTATAATCGGTTATTTAACGGTTTCTACCGAGCAGTCTTTCTCGTGTCTCTCTCACTACCTACTGGACATTGGCGAAATTTCTGTGCAAAACGGAGAACGCCACAGAAAGAAAAAAAAAATATGTATCGCCATAAATGAACCTAACATTATTTTTCCGGTCTAAAAAAATAACCTGTCTCAATGCAAGTAATACACAAACCCCGTTATTAATTAACAAGGAATAAGCTTGGACTAGTTACGCCATGTTTTGTTCATGTCACTCAAATGCCATTCAATAAACATTAATAGGGTATTGACAGTATTAAAAATAAAGTGCCAATTGTTAGCATCTGTGTTTGGAATGAATATTGGCAGGGGTGTTTTACTAATTTTACAAAAAATATTCCTAATTTTACTAAAAACCCACGAAAAAGATAATAGTTTTCTTATCTATTGTCACGTGACCCAAAACGCTTGGGATTGGCGGTACCTAAAATGACGTCACACGCAAGTAAACTTCCGGTTATAGTGACATTACATTGTATCGTTTGACGTTTTAATCACAGTCATGTGACGTCACACACTAGTAAGACGCCATATTGTCCAGAGAAACGTTTTCGCGGCAACTTGAAAATGGTGTTTTTGATTTGGTTATTTTTACTGAAATACACAACAGAATGATGAATATCTACTTTTTGCGGACTCCATAAACATTATTCAATAACGTGAGATCGTTTTCTAAAACTTGTCAAATACCCTATTCATATGTATCATAATTATCTCTTATCTATTAGACAAGTCCGTCCGTCCGTCCGTCCGTCCATGGTGCTGTTTCAGCGGCCAAACCGTAAGAGATAGATATAGAGAATGTTCAAGTTATAAGTTAAGAATAGTCTGATAAGACTACAAACCGGATGTGAGTAACGTAGCACTTCCGGTTTTCGAGAAATCACGTGATTTCTATTTCAAACGAAACCACACAAAATCTCCGAAGTTCTCAATTAATTAAATACATTTTTTTTTTGTGAACATTTGGTTCACTGGTTTGCTAGTTACTATTTATTATTATTTTGTCATTGCCGTGCTATGATTCTTGTGGTTGAAATAAATGAATTATTACTATTATTATTAAACAGAGACAAAACATGCAGTATATAATCCAAGCGTAGTCTTTGTTCATTATCAAGTGGATATATGTGTTCCAAATTTCATCCAAATACATTCAGTTGTTTTTGCAAGATTGAGTTACAAATATACAAACTTCCACATTTATAATATCACTAGCTGTGCCCCGCGGTGTTGCCCGTAGTTTATAAGGGATATTTTCCCGCAGTAAAATGTATGTTTGAATCCAGGGTGTCAGCTAACTCCTTAGCCAAATTTTATTAAAACCGCTCCAGCTGTTTAGACGTGAAGAAGTAACAAACATACATACACACGCACAAACTTTCGCCTTCATAATATTAGTGTGATAGTAGGAAATAATAATCATAATCATCGTCAGCCTATTAATGTCCCCACTACTGGGGCACAGGCCTTCCCTCTGGGTGGAATAGGGAGACTGGGCCATGACCCACCACGCGGGCCCAGTGCGGATTGGTGGGTGCTAACGACGGCAGATGCAGCCGGGACCAACGGCTTAACGTACCTTCCGAAGCACGGAGGAGCTCGAGATAGTAAATTTTTGGTCACCCATCCAATGACCGACCACTGCGAAAGTTGCTTAACTTCAACGATCGCTGCCGAACGCGCTAACCACTTGCGCCATCGAGCTCACCAATCCTCAAAATCATAATACTTAAACAATACTTTATTTTTTTCGTATCTATCTGTGAGTGAGAGGGGTATAGTGTTAATTCATATTGTTCTTATACTTATTATACAACATATATAAAACTCAAAGGTGACTGACTGACTGACATAGTGATCTATCAACGCACAGCCCAAACCACTGGACGGATCGGGCTGAAATTTGGCATGCAGGTAGATGTTATGACGTAGACATCCGCTAAGAAAGGGTATTGATCAATTCTACCCCCAAGGGGATAAAATAGGGAATGAAAGTTTGTATGAAACTTTGTCAATTTTAAACCGATCGGGCTGAGACTTTGCATACAGGTATAAGAAGAATCATAGATGAATGTCATTGTGCATAATACAAGCCTGAGAACAAAATCTGTAGTCTACACTTCAGCTCTACACCGAAGCGAAGCGAGGGCGGGCCGCTAGTACTACATATCCTTACTGGCACTCGAGTGTATCCCCTTGTCCATGTGTTTGAGCTCCATCTGGTCGTGGTGGATCCACAGGTCCGGGGGTTTGATGCCCGTCGACGCTGAAGACTTCTGGTATGTGCTGTGACGGACAGACAAACAGATATTTTACTTAATAGGTACTAACTATAATGTCACGTAAACAATAGGCATAGGGTGTATTCCGAAATGTACATCAGTATACTGGCCAGTGGTAATGACGTCACTGGTATGCTACCATATTTTTACCGGGAAAACGAATATGACGTATGACCGAGCATGCGTGAGATGCATTCGAATTTTATTTCTTTTTTATTTAAAGAACAACAATGGCATCCGAACAAAAAGAATCCCTTTTATTTGATGAGGTGAATAGAAAATCTTCTTTATTCGCACTATTTTTAATATTTCGTCGATTTATGACGTCAGTGCACTGGCCAATATATTTCGGAACAATTCACCAGTGTAGCGTCGATCCGTGACGTCATTAGCACTGGCCAGTATACTGGTATATATTACGGAATACACCCATAGAGAATGGCCTAATCATTCCCTGTAAAGTAAAATAATATGAAGTACGAGCGAGCCGAAGCGATTGTTGGCTGTTTTGTCTCTTTCCAGTGGATTGTCAATTTGTTAAGCCAAGTCTATTTTTCAAGAGAAACTTCTTTTCGGTCGGTGTGTTAATGGAAAAACCCAATGGAAGAGATGAAACGGAAATGCGTCACGATCGTCATATATCTTTATATATATAATTCTTCTGTGAGTGTGTATGTCACTGAACTTCTCTTAAACGACTGGACCGATTTTGATGAAATTTTTTGTGTGTGTTCAAGGGGATCTGAGAATGGTTTAGATTCACAATTTTGTCCGCTGGACAACCCCTATTTTTTTAGGGCGGTACGAAGTTCGCTGGGTCAGCTAGTCTTTATATATATAATTCTTCTGTGAGTGTGTATGTCACTGAACTTCTCTTAAACGACTGGACCGATTTTGATGAAATTTTTTGTGTGTGTGCAAGGGGATCTGAGAATGGTTTAGATTCACAATTTTGTCCACTGTACTACCCCTATTTTTTTAGGGCGGTACGAAGTTCGCTGGGTCAGCTAGTGACTATGTAATACAGGGTGTGAAAAAACCTATGACAAAGACTTAAACTACGCATTCTGTACACCCAAACAAGTCATATTACAAAATATTATATGTGGGAATCATATTTTGTATTATTAAGTTAAAAAAAACAGTACGCGATGTATAGCGCGGCGCGCTACTGTGTCGCTACGCAAACAATGTGCCTGTGTGTATGTGTGTGTAAGTGCATCGATAAAAAAGTTTCAAAATAACGTTTTGAAAATATCAATGTATGAATCTTGAAAAAGAATTGTGACTTTCACCTTCAATGAAACTTCCGGTTAAAGTGACATTACATTGTATCGTTTGACGTTTTCATAACAGTCTTGTGACGTCACACACTAGTAAGACGCCATATTGTCCAGTGAAACGTTTTCGCGGCAACTTGAAAATGGAGTTCTTGATTTGTTTATTTTTACTGAAATACACAACAGAATGATGAATATCCACTTTTTACGGTATCCATAAACATTAGTCAATAACGTGAGATCGTTTTCTAAACCTTGTCAAATACCCTATTCAAATACGTACATCTCTAATACATACATTACACTACATGAATGCAATAAATGATTTGATTGATTGATGACCATATGAAGAATGTTTAAAAATTGGCTGGCTCATGTTTCGTGTCTGGGTACACCATGACACGAGAATTTTATAGATTCGATATGTAACAGTATGTGTGTTCTATCCGTTACCCTAGTATACCATAACACAAACCTTACTTTGGGGCTAGGCTAATTGGTGTGAGTTATAGTAATATAAGTTATTTACGGGATTGTTACCATGTACCTTGTTTTTAGCGAGTTTCCGATATTACGGCACTGTTGCAAGCGCCATGATCACGGAGCAACCGAAACTCGCTAAAAATAAGGTACATGATAACAATAATATTATAAAACTAATATAAAACTCAAAGGTGACTGACTGACATAGTGATCTATCAACGCACAGCCCAAACCACTGGACGGATCGGGCTGAAATTTGGCATGCAGGTAGATGTTATGACGTAGGCATCCACTAAGAAAGGAATTTGTTCAATCCTACCCCCAAGGGGATAAAATAGGGAATGAAAGTTTGTATGAAACTTTGTCAATTTTAAACCGATCAGGCTGAGACTTTGCATGCAGGTATAAGAAGAATCATAGATGAATGTCATTGTGTATAATACAAGCCTGAGAACAAAAGCTGTAGTCTACACTTCAGCTCTACACCGAAGCGAAGCGAGGGCGGGCCGCTAGTAACTTATATTACTATAATGTTAGTGACCATGAAAGTTTAAAACAATAAATTGGTGTGAGTGTTGGAAATATTTATATATTTACTAGCTGACCCAGCGAACTTCGTACCGCCCTAAAAAAATAGGGGTTGTCCAGCGGACAAAATTGTGAATCTAAACCATTCTCAGATCCCCTTGAACACACACAAAAAATTTCATCAAAATCGGTCCAGTCGTTTAAGAGAAGTTCAGTGACATACACACTCACAGAAGAATTATATATATAAAGATTTATTGGCACGAATAGGCTAGTTTACTCATGTCGAATTGTATTAAATAAATGTTTATTTCTTAAAGTGTTTAGTCTAAGGAACCTTAATATATCGATTTCACTTCATAAAAGCAGAAGATTGCTGTAGAAATTTAATTTTAAAAAATATTTTTTAGTCTATATTTTTTAAACACTAAAAACGCTGTTCGCCACATTCGCCATGATTTTGACGTCTCTTGTGGTAAACAACTAAATGTCATTCGCGTGTTACTGTAGGTGGATTCTTTCGTCTGACTAAATTTATCTTAAAACACTTTTAACTTTAGGAAAGAAAAAAAACAGTAAACTTAGTTTTTTTTGACTAAACAAATTATGGATGCCGGCTTTGTGAAAGCAGAAAGCACAAATCTGCCAAGAATTGACGCATTGATGGTTGGTGAATTTGTTGCACTAAACTCCGATTTCTGCTCTGCGGAGCAGAGAAACGACAAGGCATCTATGTAAGTACAGTGCATTTAGTATTACAATGTACTAATAAACATAAAACTGATACAACATATGAATAAGTGTAATAAAGTTGCGTAGGTTAATTTCTTTCCGCACTTTAATCCACAACTTTCCTGGAGTCTTCAAGGATGTGTTTTTATATTCTCGTACAATACAGTAATGATAATTACTTTATTTTTCGTGGTATTTATTAGAAATCATGTTTTTTTTTATTATAAACTCAGTTAAAAGTAATTTTCTACGTGTTTACGAGTTTTTGTTTACCACAGTTCACGTCATAGCATAGACAATCTATATACTAAAATGGCCGACAGCGTTTTTGTATGTCCATGAAAAGTCTATTTTAAAATTAGAGATTTGTAGCTTTCTAGGTTTAAAAAAAATACAATACATTTTTTTTCGGTCTAAAAGAACATTTATTAACCATTTAAAACCTTTTTCCAAAAAGGGTCAACTAGCCTATTGTTATATTTACCTGGTGTCCGGCGACAGTGGCGGTGTCCGTCGACAGCACAGCGACAGCGCCAGCGCGGCCGCCAGCGCCAGCACTGCGCACGCGCCGCCAGCACTCGCCCACAGCCACGCCGATGTAGCTGCCGCCAGACCCCCGCCCGACCCAGTGTCTACACCATTCATTTTATATATGATTATTTAAAAGATTATATTCTGCTTGCATGACATTATTAAATGTACTATTTATTTATGGGAAGTCGCTGGTACCTGCCATACAGTTTATACTAGTGCAGATACCAACGCTCCAATGAAATGTAATTGTTGTCTAACTAAGTAAAAAAATATAAATTTAAATATATATATAATGTACAACACGTGAAATGAAATGAATAAATTATTATTATTATTTAAATGTAAAGAAAATGAAAGCCACGCCGATGTAGCCGTCGCCAGACCCCCGCCCGACCCAGTGTCTACACCATTCAGTTTATTTAAATCTAAAGAAAATGATAGCCACGCCGATGTAGCCGTCGCGAGACCCCCGCCCGACCCAATGTCTACACCATTCACTTTATTTAAATGTAAAGAAAATGAAAGCCACGCCGATGTAGCCGTCGCGAGACCCCCGCCCGACCCAGTGTCTACACCATTCATTTTATTTAAATCTAAAGAAAATGAAAGCCACGCCGATGTAGCCGTCGCCAGACCCCCGCCCGACCCAGTGTCTACACCATTCAGTTTATTTAAATCTAAAGAAAATGAAAGCCACGCCGATGTAGCCGTCGCGAGACCCCCGCCCGACCCAGTGTCTACACCATTCATTTTATTTAAATCTAAAGAAAATGAAAGCCTCGCCGATGTAGCCGTCGCCAGACCCCCGCCCGACCCAGTGTCTACACCATTCATTTTATTACCAACAACATATTTATAATTTTTATTATTTTTAAAGCATGTAACTGCTTGATGTTTAAATCTAAAAAAATATAACTAGAAAAAAATCCACGCGGACCAGGCAGTAGACGGGACTCGAACCCGTACCCTTCGCAATCCGGGCGAATGCACTGACCGATTATGCTACCGCGGCCCTGATGGCCGCCTCGGAATTCCTCAAGCCATTCTTCATCTCTTCGCATTGTAGGCAACCCGCAAATGTTTAATACTTGTAAAAGTATTCATTTGACACGTACACTATTACGTAGAGCGGAGCCTCGACCGATTACTATACAAACTACAAAATACCATAACAGGTATGGCACTCTAAGCCACAAATATCATAACTGGTAGCCATACCAGTTACGATATTTGTGTGCCAACTCTAAGTATCGTAACAGGTACGGCATGACAACCCATCATTATCGCTACAGGTATAGCACGCTAAGTCACAAATATCATAACTAGTATGGCATTCTAAGCAACAAATAACGTAACTGGTATGGCACACTAAGTCATAAATATCGTAACAGGTATAGCACGCTAAGTCACAAATATCATAACAAGTATGTTACTCACCCAGCGGCGTAGTATAAACGACGGGCGTGGAGAACGGCCCCAGCCCCCTATTGTTCCGGGCCTGCACTTTGAACAAGTACGTGGAGCGGGGCCTGAGCCGGTCTACCCTGGCGCGTCCCCGGTCCCCCGTGACGGATAGTGCGGCCCATTCTTCGCCACCGGTATTGTCGCCGGTGCGTTGGATCGCGTACATCACTACGTATCCTAAACGAAAAAGTCAAATGAAATGAAATGAATGAAATGAAAAGTCATTTATTCAGTCTAGGCTGTTACAAGCACTTGTGAAGGTCAAGAAGCTACGCCATCGGTTCGCAAAACTACGGCGGGAGACCTTGTACTGAGAAGAACCGGCAAGAAACTCAGCAAGGGCTGCTTTTTTCTCCCCGTATTGATATATACAGAGTCGTCAAGTTGAAAAATGACTTCAGAAATACTTCTGAAGTCACCTTCCATTACATTATTTAGGATATAGATATATAGTTACAATAAATTTTATATTTAGTACTAGCTGACCCAGCGAACTTCGTACCGCCCTAAAAAAATAGGGGTTGTCCAGCGGACAAAATTGTGAATCTAAACCATTCTCAGATCCTCTTGAACACACACAAAAAAATTCATCAAAATCGGTCCAGTCGTTTAAGAGAAGTTCAGTGACATACACACTCACAGAAGAATTATATATATAAAGATATAGGAAGCGGCATTAGATAGGTACCATATTACTGTTACAAAAACTGACTCATACCCATCAAATAACAAATTACAAGAAACACTATGTCCATGCATTATGATCATTTAGATAATCATTAACTTTATAATAGCCCTTATTCATAAGAGAATTCTTGATCTGAGATTTAAATTTGGTAAGTGGAAGCTCAATCAGATCTTGGGGAACTTTGTTAAACAAAGTCTTCTCTTATTTGTTTCTTAAGTTTTCACGCACACCACTCATTAAATGGTACACGCTGAAACGGATTATAAATGCGTCTTTATCAAGCGAAACTTCAAAAGGTGAACGGGAGCTGAGTGGGGCATATATGGATGCATTATATTTTGAAGCTTTGGGCTTACCCTATTCTGAAGCCATGGGCACGCCCCTGATGTGTGGGAGACTAAGCAATTTGCGTATCTGATGTGCGCTAAAAAACCGACATAGCTTAGAAAAGCACGAATGTAGTGAAAACTTAGCGAACGCATTCGCAAATGTCGTCCCACATATGCGGGTTGGCGCATTCGTGCTAACAAATGTGAGTGATCTGATCAGGATAATAATTTTAATTTTTTGGTTTCCTGACGTGGCTGAAACACAAACCGTGCGAGTCAAAAAAATCCTGCTTGGCGCGATTTCATCAAGCGTGTTTAAAGAAAAAGCTGGATCAATGCATTTTGCGAGAAACTCGCCAACAAACATATGAAAGTGTCACACTCACCCCGTATTTTAATGTCAATAAAAAAAAAGAAAAAAATATCGATATATCGATAATATCGAGTTAAAATGGTCGATATATCGGATATCGATATTTTCCTGACTTCGATATAAATATCGATATAATATCGATATTTCAAAAGACTTTGCATCCCTAATTATAATTCTATAATTATCTGAAATAAATGATTATTATATAATTTGATTCCGCTATGACGGGACTTTCAGTGTTACCGGTTCCCCGCCTAAGGAGAAATCAGTGCGCGCGCACATTTTCTTTCCCTCTTTCTCTTATAGCTAGTAAATGAAATATGTATATGTACATCTTTATATATATAATTCTTCTGTGAGTGTGTATGTCACTGAACTTCTCTTAAAAGACTGGACCGATTTTGATGAAAATTTTTGTATGTGTTCAAGGGGATCTGAGAATGGTTTAGATTCACAAAGACGTGTAGACAGGACAACGTCTGTCGGGTCCGCTAGTATATGTATATATTGTACATATCTTTATATATATAATTCTTCTGTGAGTGTGTATGTCACTGAACTTCTCTTAAACGACTGGACCGATTTTGATGAAATTTTTTGTGTGTGTTCAAGAGGATCTGAGAATGGTTTAGATTCACAATTTTGTCCGCTGGACAAACCCTATTTTTTAGGGCGGTACGAAGTTCGCTGGGTCAGCTAGTAAATATATATATATCGGAGGATGTGACGAGTTGAGTTTCTTGTTGAATGCCAATCGCGAAAAGGCTATTGTTTACACTTTAAATAAATTTCTATAATCTTAATTTAATTTGATTTAGTTAATTACAATTTTTGTATTGTTCAGTAACTTAACAATTTAATAAAAGTCTCTTATAAATCATCTTATTTCGCGTCCAATCAGAGCAGAGCACGTGCCTCGAGTGGGGTCGAGGCGCCATCTTGATTTTCACAAGTGGGAGGTAGTTTTTGCGCGTATTAAAAGGCGAGGAACTGATCGTAGCGGTTCATTACTAGAATGGTGATACGGTAGTTCAGTGAAGTCAGATTGGTACCTTGAACCCGCTGCTCGGTTGTTACGTTATTTAAGTGTCCTTAGTGTAAAGTTAAGTGTGTGTGTAACATTTTTATTTTGTTTTGTTAAATAAACGTAATTAAAATTGTACGAACAGTGATTGAGTAATTGTTTGGTTTTGTGCCTGTATCAAGCCCCAATGACGCCCGCTAAGCCCGTGAACGCTAATGACAAAGTGAATAGTCGCTCTCCGACATATATATACATACAGATGCAGTTAAGGAAGTTTCACTTCAATCGTGTGGTCATAAGCACACTCGTTTTTGAAGTTATACTTCTTTAGGCGCGTTATGAAAAAATGATGAGAGTGAAATTTTAAGATGCGCGCGCATCACAGTAACACGAAATTTTAACAGCATGAAGTTGGTCGCTTTAGCGACCAACTTCATGCTGTTACATTTGTGTTTACCGCACATTAAGAAAATCTACCAACAAAACAGAAATAGAATCTCTATTTAGTGGGTGCTAACGACTGCATTGTGAAGGCCTATCAAAAGTATTTATTAATCTGGAACAACGGAACCAAAGCGCGATTCAGGAGGCTACAGCGCCATCTCTTGGCCATTGGTGTAGTAGAACCAAAAACCACATCTTTATTTTTTGTAATAAAGTAACAGTTATAGGTATTCATATTTATAATATTTATCCACATGTTTCTAGTTTGTATATTCGGAATACGTGTTTGAGTTTCATACAAGTGCAAATCACATAATTATGTTCTAATAAATTATATTCAGTAGCGATTTTAATTGAATATTTTGATTATTTATTTATTTTTTCAAATTAAAACTGAACTTTATTGACTGTGTCCTTTTCCAGACTTTTTATTAATTTATTGTAATTAATTATTTGCATGCAATTAAAAATTAATTTTAAACGATGCGAAAGAAGGATAACTTCTCACGCGCCTACATAAGTACACGCCACCCATTTTATTATATTACTTTTTTGACGTTTCGCATCTTTTTCAGGCTGCGTCATCAGAATTGTAATTATTATATCATAATCATCATAATTATTATATTTGTAGTGGATTGTTGAATGGAACGCCAAGCCGAAACCGACTTGGGTGTATTCAGCGAATGGGTCATTTTGTGTTAAAACTGATGCTATCACTTTTGTTTGCTAAAAAGAAGACGGAGACTACATTCGGTTTAAACCAAGACCAACTTTAGTCTGGGTTTAGGAACACGGTGTAGAAATAGTTCTGCAATAAGAGATCGTAGTAAGTCTCCTGTTCTTTCTATCTTCTTGTCTATCCGTTGAATTTCTTTCTATTCTTCTTTCTTATCTCTTCTAGAGAGTGATGGACCTCATGCAAGTATAGGCTAGTTGACACTTTTTGGAAATATGTTTTAAATGTTAAATTAGACCGAAAAAAATGTATTGTAATTTTTTTTTACCTAGACAGCTACAAAACTTTAATTTTAAAATAGATATTTCATGGACATACAAAAACGGTGTCGACCATTTTAGTCTATAGATTATCTATGGTATGACGGGAACAATAGTAAACAAACACTCGCAAGCACGTAGGATATAACCTATCTGAATTTACATTACAAAACCATGATTTCTAATAGATTCATGATAAATATAGTAATTATCATGATTGTATTATACGAGAATAGAGAAACACATCGTTAAAAACTCCAGAAATGTTGTGGTTTAAATTTTTAAGGTTATGGAATACCTGCTAAGTCAAAGAGTTTTGTTGTTTCTGCTTTCACAAATCCAGTTGGCGTCCAGCATTAATTTAGTGAAGAAAACCAATAAACGGAATCTTTTCTTCAAGATATAAGAGTTTTTAGATATATTTTAGAAAGAAACCACAGTAACACGACAATGACATTTAATTGTTTTGCTATTATGTTGACGTCACAATCATGGTGGACAGCGTTTTTAGTGTTTAAAAAGCATAGACTAAAAAACTATTTTACAAATTAAATTACTACAGCCAGCTTCCAATTTTATGAAGTGAATCGATGTATTTAGGTTCCTCATACCAAAAATTATAAGAAATAAACATTTGTACAGTGCAATTTGACATGAGTCAACTAGCCTATTGCTCAGTCTATTATTGAAGTGAAACTTCTTTTCGAATGCGATTTAAATGGAGAAATCCCATGGAAAAGATGAAGCGAAAATGCGTCAGGAGCGTCACACCACTATACAGAGTGGAAATTTTGAATGCCATCCCCAGGGGAAGTACTCTAAATACTGGAGGTAGATAATTTTACTCAAAGGAAACATTCCTTTATTTTTAAAAAGAAACACAACTGCATTCTCAGTTTTTCGAAAATTTGCTTGCCACACCCGGGAATCGAACTAGCGAAAATTTGGAGAAATGACATCCTGTATTTTTATGTCATCAATCGATAGAGTTAATAATCATAGGGATTATATCTTACTAAGAAACTTAGTACATTAAATGGAAGGAATAGCGTGTATTCAGAGTACTTCCCCTGGGGGTGGCATTCAAAATTTCCACCCTGTATATACAGGGTGTTACAGAATTCCGAAATAAAATTTGTAGGTATGTATTCCGAAATAAAAAATTGTAGGTATCTGAGCGGGGCGCAGGGGCGCCTGGGGGAGAGAAGGGGGTCTGTTTAGGTAGTAGTAATCGTACGCATTTATAGGGTTGTCATAGGCAGGTGTAAAACGATATTTTTATTAATTTAATTAGAAAATAAAAGTGGTCCGAAAGGCGTCAAACTTTCGTAGGTAATTCTATACAAGGAACACAACCAAACCCTAAAGTTTTATTTCGGACTTTTGTCACACCCTGTATAAGCGTATGTGTATGTGCGTGTATATGTATGTGTGTGTGTGTGCGCGCGCGCTATCCCAATTACACTATGCACCACCTAAAGTTAGATTATTTAAGAAAAAGAAGTTTCACTTCAGATATGTCCGTGGTACGTTCATAAATATTGTACCGTATCCCCACTGACCTGTGATAGCTCCGTTCGGCTTGGCCGGTGCCGCCCACACCAGATCCACGGAGCGGGCCGGGGAGGAGGGCGCGGGAGGGGGCGCCACCCGCAGGTCGCGCGGGGGGGAGGCGGGGGGCGCCTCCAGGGTGGTGTTGGACACCAGCATGGACCATTGGGACTCGCGACCTCCTAACCACAACAAATGTCACATCAAAACCAGACACAGCTTGAAATAAATGAAGCGAACGTATGTCTGTCTTTATGGCAAAGTATGTTAGTCCATCTGTCTGTTTAGCTGTCTATAAGTCTGCCTGTTTGGCTGTGTATTTGTCTGTCTGTTTGGTTGGCTATTAGTCTGTCTATTTAGCCGTTTATTTGTCTGTCTGCTTGTCTATCTGTTGATGGTCTATTTGGCTGTAAACCCTCCGGGGAGAGACGGGGGCAGCTTCCAATCTGGTGTTGAAAACCAGCATCGACAATTGGGACTCGCGACCTCCTAACCACATCAAATGTTACTTAAATATTAATATTATTGTGGGTTACCTACAATGCGAAGAGATGGCACTGCACACACATGCATACATTTAAACTTTAAATCTAAAGAAAAGTTTACTAGAAAAAAATTCACGCGGACCAGGCAGCAGACGGGACTCGAGCCTGCACCCTTCCCTATCTGCAGCCATTATGTTACCGCAGCCCTGACGGCCGTGTCGAATTTTCTCTAGCCTTAGGCTGCAAAGCTGTGCCATCTCTTCGTTTCATTGTTTAAATTTTAAACAAATATTATATCAAAACCAGACTAGATAGATCTGGATAAATGAAGCGAAAGTATGTCTGTCTTTATGCTAAAATATGTTAGTCCATCTGTCTGTTTGGCCGTCTATTTGTCTGTCTGTCTGTCTATCTGTAGACGGTCTGTTTGGCTGTCAACCCTTGATGGAGAAACGGGGGGGGGGCAGCTTCCAATGTGATATTGGAAATCAACATGGACTATTGGGACTCGCGACCTCCTAACCACAACAAATGTCACATCAAAACCAGACATGGCTTGAAATAAATGAAGCGAACGTATGTCTGTCTTTATGGCAAAGTATGTTAGTCCATCTGTCTGTTTGGCCGTCTATTTGTCTGTCTGTCTGTCTATCTGTTAACGGTCTGTTTGGCTATCAACCCGCGGGGGAGAGACGGGGGCAGCTTCCAATCTGATGTTGAAAACCAACATGGACCATTGGGACTCGCGACCTCCTAACCACAACAAATGTCACATCAAAACCAGACATGGCTTGAAATAAATGAAGCGAACGTATGTCTGTCTTTATGGCAAAGTATGTTAGTCCATCTGTCTGTTTGGCCGTCTATTTGTCTGTCTGTCTGTCTATCTGTTAACGGTCTGTTTGGCTATCAACCCGCGGGGGAGAGACGGGGGCAGCTTCCAATCTGATGTTGAAAACCAACATGGACCATTGGGACTCGCGACCTCCTAACCACAAACAAATGTCACATCAAAACCAGACATGGCTTGAAATAAATGAAGCGAACGTATGTCTGTCTTTATGGCAAAGTATGTTAGTCCATCTGTCTGTTTGGCCGTCTATTTGTCTGTCTGTCTGTCTATCTGTTAACGGTCTGTTTGGCTATCAACCCGCGGGGGAGAGACGGGGGCAGCTTCCAATCTGATGTTGAAAACCAACATGGACCATTGGGACTCGTGACCTCCTAACCACAACAAATATTACTTCAATATTAATATTATTGTGGGCTGCCTACAATGCGAAGAGATGGCGCTGTCTTGCAGCTTAGGCTACAGAAAATTCGACCCGGCCGTCAGGGCTACGGTAGCATAATGGTCAGTGCATTCATTTGCCCGGATAGCGAAGGGTGCGGGCTCGAGTCCAGTCTGCTGCCTGGTCCGCGTAAATTTTTTTCTAGTAAACTTTTCTTTAGATTTAAACAAATATTATATCAAAACCAGGCATAGATCAGGATAAATGAAGCGAACGTATGTCTGTCTTTATGCCAAGGATGTAACAAAAAATTTATGGTTTTCGCAATTTTTCCTTCATCTGTACTATAAGACGTTACTTCGTACCAAATTTCAAGATTCTAAGTTCACGGGAAGTACCCTGTAGGTTTTGATTCCCGTGCAAGTTTCGCAAATTTGCGGCATAAACGGCTGTATCTTTTGATTGCTCTGGCTTAGAAGTTTGATTTTTTCACAGCTCCAAGGGACAGTAGACATGAGTATTAGATATGAATTTCAGTTTGATACCTCCACGCGTTACTGAGAAAAACGGTCTTGACTTGACAGACGGACGGACAACACGGTGATCCTATAAGGGTTCCGTATTTTCCTTTTGAGCTACGGAACCCTAAAAGAGGGTAAATAAACAAAAATTAAACACTAAATTCCCATTCCTCTTACAACCTGGGATCCTTTAAAAGAGGCGTGAAGAAGCAACATGCAGGCCGGCAGGGTGAGGATGGCTGATGTGGTAGGTAGAACTACTGTATCAGCTATCTTCGCGTCTGGACTTTACCTTCACTTAACATCAGGTGGGGTGGAGCCATTTGTCGGACCTATCTATAAAAAAATAAAAAAAATAAAAATCCAATAACAAAAGTATTAAGCACGTTACCTCTGATAAGTTTGACGGCGAACTCGTAGTGCGTATTGGGCTTTAGCTCATCGATCATACAGTTGAGGTCGGTCGCGTTGTATGTACGCGGCCTAGAGCCGACTGTAGCCCAACGGACCACGTAGCGACGCCCGTCTGTCGCAGTCTATGGAACAATACATTTATTTATTTATTTATTGCATGTCACATTACATTCAAGATGGTACATTAATATTATAGTACAGTCAATCTGTCGAAAAAAATATCGTTTCAGTGAAAAAAAAAACCTAAAGGATAAGTCTTGTTTTTTCTGTTGCCAAATGACGTCAGTAAGCCACCTTGGCGATGGGCATGTTCAACTCGTAGGCGTTTTTTGAAAAACTCAAAAAAACCGTCAAAAATTTTTTGAAACGCATTTTTCTTGTTTTGTATGCATTTAAGAAACTTTTTTTTCGACCATAATTGTAGAGGGCGTTGAGTGCTACAATTTATGTCATTGTTACAATCTCGTACAACAAAAAATGCGCATTGTAGGTGGCGCTAAAGTCTCAAAAAAGTGTTTTTTCACTTTTTCACCCTGAAAATATCATTTTAATGGAAAACTTTAAATGGCGAAGTTGTTTCGTACATAATTACCAACAACTTTTGTATAAACAATTTTTTTGTATTACTTACCGTTTTCAAGTTATAAATTGCGCAGGTATGAAAAATCCAATAGAGCGGTTTTGGGCAGTTCAAGTACACATTTGCAGTGCACATTTCAATGTACGTTTTTACTATTTTTTTTACACTATCTGTTTTTCAATCATGAAAAAAAAATAAAAAATAGTAAAACGTACATTGAAATGTGCACTGCAAATGTGTACTTGAACTGCCCAAAACCGCTCTATTGGATTTTTCATACCTGCGCAATTTATAACTTGAAAACGGTAAGTAATACAAAAAAATTGTTTATACAAAAGTTGTTGGTAATTATGTACGAAACAACTTCGCCATTTAAAGTTTTCCATTAAAATGATATTTTCAGGGTGAAAAAGTGAAAAAACACTTTTTTGAGACTTTAGCGCCACCTACAATGCGCATTTTTTGTTGTACGAAATTGCAACAATGACATAAATTGTAGCACTCAACGCCCTCTACAATTATGGTCGAAAAAAAGTTTCTTAAATGCATACAAAACAAGAAAAATGCGTTTCAAAAAATTTTTGACGGTTTTTTTGAGTTTTTCAAAAAACGCCTACGAGTTGAACATGCCCATCGCCAAGGTGGCTTACTGACGTCATTTGGCAACAGAAAAACCAAGACTTACCCTTTAGGTTTTTTTTTCACGACTCAACCTACAGATTGACTGTACTATTATGCAGGGTAAATATGTGACGCCCTGCATGGGCATAGCAAATATAAAGCCAGAGAGCTCGGTAAATTACATTATTATACTTTGTTCACATTTCATTTTTAGAAAACAAACAATCAAAAATTTTATAAAATAGTTTTTTTTCTTTTTAAAAAAAACAATGTCAATAAACAATAATAATAATAATTTAATTTTTACACTACAAACAATTAAATTTTATAAACTAGATTTAACAATGTCAATAAGCTATAATAATAATGAAAATGTCAGCTTTAAAAATTAATTACATTTGTCCTCAAAAAAAAAAACTTTCAAACTATAATTACATTTTTGGATTAAAATATGATTTTTATTGATTATTTAATTTGGCAGATATTTTTATGTTCTTTTTATAATTAGGTACATGATTATTAATTTTTATTGTCATAATAGCATTAGGACCATCCGAAACTAATCTTATTTTATAAGCTGCTTCTGTTAAATATACATCTGTACCACGGCGAGTGTTCTGTGGAGTTATTCTCTCTTATCCCACCTTCCCCTTTCCTTCAGAGGCCCACGCGCGCTGGCTTACGTTGTCACCGTCTAACTGTGGCCACAATTAAACGCGTACAAAGAAATTTGGTGACTCATTTCTTTGTCGCACTATCCGCAAATGGAATGCTCTGTCCGCTCACGTGTTCCCTCCCTCTTACAACCTGGGATCCTTTAAAAGAGGCGTGAAGAAGCAACTTGCAGGCCGGCAGGGTGAGGATAGGCAGATAATTTACTCAATGGTAAGGTGTCTAGTTGGAATTTTGATTCGCGAACGCATCTTGTAATATCGTTCGTCAACATTTATCGATACAAGTAAGTATCGATATTTTTCATTCGATACCGAGTAGGCATCGAATCTTTATGACCGATACAGTATCGAGTAAAATTATCGATACTTAGATGGTATCGTTTCACCCCTAGTACTGATCGGCGAGTAGTTAAGCACTTATATATATTGCATTTTACGGGCGAGCGTCGCCATTCCAGAAATCGGTTTTAAGTGCGCCAAAAAATTTTTCACATCAAAATACGGTATAGTATTATCTAATATATAATATTCTCGTGTCGCGGTGTTTGTGGTTAAACTCCTCCGAAACGGCTTTCCCGATTCTCATGAAATTTTGTGTGCATATTGGGTAGGTCTGAGAATCGGACAACATCTATTTTTCATCCCCCTAAATGTTAAGGGTAATCCCCCCCCCCATTTTTTTTTCAATTTTAGATATATGTTTTTTTTTAATTTTTTTATGATACATCATACAAAATTACATACAACCCAAAATTTTTACCCTTCTACCACCAACCCCTATTTTTTTATGGCGGTACGAAGTTCGCTGGGTCAGCTAGTCTAATATATAAAAATCTCGTGTCACGGTGTGCGTAATTGAACAACTCCGAAACGGCTCGACCGATTTTCGTGAAATTTAATATGCATATTCAGTAGGTCTGAGAATCGGACAACATCTATTTTTCATCGCCCTAAATGTTAAGGGTTTTAGGACAATTTTTTTGTTTTTTTTATTTTTTTATGATTCATCATACAAAAATGCAACCCTGAATTTTCACCCTTCTACCACCAACCTCTATTTTTTTATGGCGGTCCGAAGTTCCCTGGGACAGCTAGTAACCTATCGTTATCAGCCTCTTGATGTCCCCACTGCTGGGGCACAGGCCTTCCCTATCGATGGAATAGGGAGATTGGGCCATGACCCACCACGCGAGCCCAGTGCGGATTGGTGGGTGCTAACGACTACAGATGCAGCCGGGACCAACGGCTTAACGTGCCTTCCGAAGCACGGAGGAACTCGAGATAGAAATTTTTGGTCACCCATCCAATGACCGACCACTGCGAAAGTTGCTTTATTACAACGATCGCAGCCGAACGCGCTAACCACCTGCGCCATCGAGCTCCTCAACCTATATTATAGGTTAATAGTAACCTATATTATAGGTTCATTTACTGATAAGAATTCAACATGAACTCACCTGTCCCTTAGGTAAGGTCGGATCTGTCCAGTACACCACGGCTGTTGTCCCGCTCAGCATTATCACCTGGCGGGAAACGGAAATACATCATGTCAATGGCTCTAATTTTGTTGAGTAAAATACATAAAATCATGGACAGTGTTTTTAATAAGGATCAATCACATAATAGCAAATCTGATTATTACTAGGTAAATCGTAAGCGCAACGAATTTACGGAGCATTTTATTTTTTAAATTATTAATATCTACATGTGTAAGAGTCATTTTGTAATTAAAAGTAAGATATGTTTTATATATATATATATATATTTATGTTATAGGGGGCATACGAGCAGACGGCTCACACGATGGTAAGTGATCACCGTCGCCCATGGACACTTGCAACACCAGGAGTATCACAAATGCGATGCCGGCCTTTAAGGAAGGAGTACGCTCTTTTTTTGAAGGTTTTTGGGTCGTATCGGTCCGGAAACACTGCTGGCGACAACATATTCCACAGTTTTGTCGTACGTGGTAAAAAATTTCGACAAAAACGCACGGTTGTGGATAGCCACGCATCAAGATGATGGGGATGAAATTTTTGTCGTGATGTACGATGGCGAAATGCAGCAGCTGGAATTAGTCCGAACAATTCCTCAGAACACTCCCCGTGATAAATGCGATAGAAGATGCAGAGCGAAGCATTATACATTTAATGAGTTTTTTTTTTATTTGAACTTCTATATTATCGCATGATTATTAATTTATTTCATGTGTTTATTTTTTACCAACATTTGTACGTTTAAGTTATACTTTCTTACGTTTTTTTTAAGCATTTAATTGCTAGATGTTTAAAATGCAAAGAAAAGTTTACTAGAAAAAAATCCACGGAGACCAAGCAGCAGGCGGGATTCGAACCCGCACTTTTCGCTATCCGGGCGAATGCACTGACCATTATGCTACCGCGGCCCTGATGGCCGTGTCGAACTTTCTCTAGCCTTAGGCTGCAAGGCAGCGCCATCTCTTCGCATTGTAGGTAACCCACAATGTCCTATACCTTTACAAGTATTAAACATTTGAAAGAAGAAATAGCAATTATAGTTATGTTTTTATTTTTAAGCATTTAACTGCTAGATGTTTAAATCTAAAGAAAATCTTTTAAGCTAAGCATAGATTTTATCGCGGGCTTTGAGCGCGTGGACCGAATCAAGAAATTCCGTAACGAAAATCAAAGAGTATCAAAAAATCTGCTAGTAGGTGTTATAGTGCTTACAATTATTGACAATTTTTGCCTTGACGTCATATCCATAAGTCTGCAGCTTTGGCGTCCACAGGCCTTGGAAGTTTCCATACAAAATGTATGGGATTTTTTAAGTAGTTGAGGGTAAGTTTAGCATCTATGTGATTCGAAACAGAAAATAAACTACCAATAATAATGTTTGATACTTAATACAAAGACCTAAACTTAAAATAAAAAACGCACTATTCGATTTTTTTTGTATAGAGAATTATTTGATATATTTGTCTTCCATTGAGACAAGCGTTAGAAAAAATTACTAATAGGTTAAAATGTGATTATAGCGTGTGCGTAATATTGTCTGACGTCACAAACGTATATCTACCGCTTTGATTTTTCCAGCTCAAGGATGTTGAGTGAGCGACAAACGGGAGCGAAATGACTGTCGCAAACAGACCCACGTATATTTATAACACGTATGCAGGTCTCATTCTATGCTGTCAGTACACCGATTGTGTGTCAGTTAATAGCGTGCGCGCATTAACCTCTACCTTGCTCTCTGTCTTCTCTATGTTTGTGTCACATTGTGAAACAATTCTGAAAAGAACTTTTTGTAGGGCTTTGAAAAAAGCCGTTTGATGTATAATTGCGATGATCAATTTTCAATTCGTCACAAAGGTAAATCTACTGCTATGGATTCTTAAGCTCAAGGATGTGATTGAGCACCTCTTGAAGAACCCTGACTGAGTTAATGAAGTCAAATCGTATTTGTTTGACAAAAAGGAGAGAGATATTATGCAGTAAGATCATGCTCTGCCCTTGCTACTTCACTGGATTAGTCAAAATGGAAGTACCTGACGCTGAGGGCTTGTTTGACTGATATCGAGGGAACTGCGCAACTTCCTTCATACCACAAAATACTCAATGTCGAAATGAATTGCTATTCAGATAAATCTGATATCGAGGTTACAGAAATTGGTGCAAGAGTAAAGCTACAAGCGTTGCTGGATTTGACTGCACGAAGGATAATGCAAGTTGTTGGTCCTGTTGTTCTACCAACAAGTGAAATGAAGATGACCAGCAAATGGGGCAAGGTAGAGACCTTGCTCTCTGTCTTCTCTATCCGCTATAATTATAAACTGGCCTACAAACTATGTGTGTGTCACATTATGAAACAAAGACTATTTATGTTAGCTCTTTAGGGCTTTGAAAAAAGCCGTTTGATGTATAATGGCGATGATCAAGCCAAGGGATCTGCCATTACTGGAGCTTCTGAAGCAACTACTTCGATTTAAATAAAGCCATCTTCTTGGACTAAAAAATAAATAAAGCCATCTTCTTGGACTTCCCATATTTTGGCCTGATATGAGATATATAAGGACGTCCAGGTGGCAGCTTTATTGCGAAGAAATTGCATTTTTTTTTTACAATAGATGTAAGATAAACTTTTTAATGTAATATAAATTGTCATGTTTGTGTACGATAGCGCAATAAATAAATATTGTATTCTACCACATAAATGATAGTACTTGTATACTGATAATTAAAGCAAGTCGTGCAAAATTATTCCTTAACCATTCCAAAATATCAAAAATGCACTACGTTAATATTCCAGTTTTCACTTCTGCCGCTACTCCCGAAGTGCAACCCGGCGTTTTTTTTCATTATGTTTATACGTAACTTTGTCACTATTTTCTCTCCATAGTTGTATTAAGAATATTTTTGGTAACACCATGTTTTTCACTCACTCTGATTCCACTAGCCCTTTTACGAAATTGCGCCGCTGCCGTACTGATCGGCGCGTAGGTAGATTTGCACTAGTATATATTGCATGTTACGGGTGATGTTGAGAGTCTTATAAAATAATTATTAATGAACTAATTATAAAAATATATACATATTTCAGTAGTTCAATGATGGTAGATTAGTTTTATGAAAGTTTTTGATAGTAATTCTATTTAATTCAATATCAAATTACGAGGTAAACCTGCGTTATTTTTTGGGAAAACTCACGGAGGTTAGATGTTTTTTTTTGATAATTAATGAAATGGAAAATCAAAATTCTAATACATTATGTTACAACAAAACATATTTCTCATGTCGTTGTAATTAATTTGATCTAATTTATTGCACATTATTGAGAGATTGAGGCGTTCGAAGTTGTGCATATTATCGTTTTTTCCGTAAACTAGCTGCAGTAGAACGATCAGTACAAAAAAAGGAAAATAGTATTTACAAATATTCTACATTAACTTACAATAGGAAGAATAAATCTACTGTCACCTTCTATTGGAAATAGTCAAAATCTTTTCTAAGGGGGTAAACGAGGCGCTCAAAAATTACGATTTTTTGAAAAAAATGTGAAAGGGCTCTTAACACTAGTAACATTTCCACAGACTCACCTTCAACCCCACAGGCGGCAACAGCTCCGGCTGCATCTCAGCGACCTCGTCATCCTCATCGAACTCGTCAGCCTCGTCAGCATCGTCGAGCTCATCACCGTTGTCATGTAAGGGCGCGGCCCTAGTTCGTACTGTGGCGTATACGGCGGGCCCGAGACCAAGGGCGTTGGAACCGCGTAACGAGATCACGTATTCAGCGTTCGATTCTAATAAACAAATTACAATTACAAGTGCTTTATTTCCATATCTTATTATTACATTACTAACGAACCAGTGAACCAAATGTTCACCAAAACCTTTAAAAAAAATGTATTTAATTAATTGAGAACTTCGGAGATTTTGTGTGATTTCGTTTGAAATTCGTGATTTCTCGAAAACCGGAAGTGCTACGTTACTCAAATCCGGTTTGTAGTCTTATCAGACTATTCTTAACTTATAACTAAAATATTCTCTTTATCTATCTCTTACGGTTTGACCGCTGAAACAGCACCACAGACAGACGGACGGACTTGTCTAATAGATAAGAGATGTATAACTATAAATATGAATAGGAAATAGGAATAGGCACAGCGCAGCTGGTTTTAAGCCCCTCGTCAAATTTTTGTGGTTAGTTATATAAAGGAGATTGCTCAAATTGGCCTAAATGTACAAAAAATATTGACATATACGGTAATTCTTGGCGTAATTTATACTTTATTTTACAGTCATTAGATTTCAACGGACACCTTTTTTATAATATACTAGCAAACCCGGCGAACTACGTTTCACCACCAGATGGCTTCGTTTTATGTAACATTTCGTTTGGTGATTAAAAGAAGATTTTTTTTTTATTTTTCCTGAATTTTCTTTGCTATAAACCTCACGGAGCCCGAGACCTTTCCAACGAATGCAAAACCGTGGAAATCGGTTCGTGCGTTCTGGAGTTATAGCGTCAGGAAGGAAAACCTGACTTATTTTTATATAGTAGATTAATTTTAAAAGGGACGTTTAATTTTACCGGTTTGGAAAACATACGAATCATGTTTAATGGCTATGGGTGTAGTAACATTCAGCCAAAGACTGATCGAAGTTGTTTATATAACATAAAAACAAATCTATTTTGTAAAGACCGATAAAATAAAACATATTTTTTATTACACTGTGGTATTAATATCCACGACTATAATATCATTTTCACTACATGCAAATGTGCTAAGGCAAATATTATAGATGGTAGGCGAAATCATTAAGTCTATTGCCATACATTTTTCGCCAAACACCACCATAAACACATTATAAGATGTGATACACTAAAAATCTAAAATATGGTTATAATATAAACATAAAAAAATAATGAAGCTACTGAAAATATGGCTGTATAACCTAAATCTCTTTGGTTAACGAAACTTTAAAAATTCTCTCTAATCTGTGGCTCATTCACAATCATCACACAGTTTCTGTCACAGAGTACCTTATTATAACCGGAAATGCATAGATGTGATTTTAAAAGTTACTTTTGTGCATTAACTTCAAAAACAGACAACTATCTGTTAATCTACATGCTCTATATACCTGAATCTAATGCATAATTTCGGTACTTGGCTTAATTGCCTTAGTTTACTATATAACTTATTTGTTTTTTATTATTTTAATACCTATGTACCTATTTGCAAACATAACCTCAAAATCATTCAGTGTATATGGTTTATAGAAGTTCTCAGGGGTGTCCGTCAATAACATGCGTTTCTACAGTAATCTCTTATCTATTAGACAAGTCCGTCCGTCTGTCTGTCTGTGGTGCTGTTTCAGCGGCCAAACCGTAAGAGATAGATAATGAGAATATTTAAGTTATAAGTTAAGAATAGTCTGATAAGACTACAAACCGGATTTGAGTAACGTAGCACTTCCGGTTTTCGAGAAATCACGAATTTCAAACGAAACCACACAAAATCTCCGAAGTTCTCAATTAATTAAATACATTTTTTTTTAAATCATAGTTTATATATAATTTCGAATCTAGGGAGCAATTTTTCATGATTATTGGTCTTTAGGCCAAACATGTATGGAAGCTGAGCAATCTCCTTTCAATTCGATTATTAATGTTCATTTATTTAGTTATGATTCAAAGCTTAGTCAATTCAATGCTAAGTTATATTTAAAATGTCATTTTTTTACTAGTCACTCAATTATATAAATTGTAATTGAGTGACAGAAAATTGACGACCTCCGTGGCCGAGTGGTTTGTACGCCGGGTTTCATGGTGTCGCCGACTCGAGAGGTCCCGGGTTCGAATCCCGGTGGGGGCAGATATTTGTGTGATGAAAACGAGCATTTGTACTCCAGTCATGGATGTTTTAAATGTATTTCTATATATATATACTTATATACGGTATATGTATTCTATCCGTTATCCTAGTATCCTCATAACACAAGCCTTACAGTGCTTACTTTGGGGATAGGCGAATTGGTGTGTGTCGAAAATTTATTTATTTTATTATTATTTATAATTTTCACACACAATAAATGTTAAATATATTAATTACCTACAATGTCAATTGATTTAGTTGTCATTCAAAGCTTATTCAATTCAATGTTAGTAATATTTACAAACGATTTTTTTAAATGCACTTTACTGTTAGATGTTTAAATCTACAGAAAATATACTAGAAAAAAAATCACAGACAGGACTGCAAGGCAGCGCCATCTCTACACATTGTAGGTAACCCACACTGCCGGTTCTTCTCAGTACAAGGTCTCCCGCCGTAGATTTGCGAACCGATGGCGTAGCTTTTCGACATTCACAAGTGCTTGTAACAGCCTAGACTGAATAAATGATATTGAATTTTGAATTTTTTGAATTTTGCCTTGCAGCTGCTTGCTTGCAGTCATTAAAGCTTTTAAAAGTTAGCCTTTCTTTTTTTAAATCTTTGCACTTTTCTTTAAGGCCAAGATAGTGAAATCATTCAGCCTATGTTATTATTATTTTTTGATAATGTGTTAATTGTTATGGTTATTTTTTTGGTGTTCCACTTTTTTTTTGGTGTTTAAAAAAATGCGGCTGCAGCAGCCCTGGTGTTGCTGTAGTATTAAGCTGAGGAAGGGGCCTAGATGGCTTATTTTGTCTTGTTTTATTTATCTACTAGCGGACCCGACAGACGTTGTCCTGTCTAGTATGGTAGCGTCGTCTGTCGGATCCAATGTAAAAACATTCCAAAATCAACAACTACTAATAAATTAAAAATTAATTAAAAAAACATTGTCCAGCGGACAAAATTGTGAATCTAAACCATTCTCAGATCCCCTTGAACACACACAAAAAATTTCATCAAAATCGGTCCAGTCGTTTAAGAGAAGTTCAGTGATATACACACTCACAGAAGAATTATATATATAAAGATACTAATATTATATAGCTGCAGTTTGTTTGTTTGAAAGCGCTAATCTCTGGAACTACTGGTCCGATTTGAATGATTCTTTCAGTGTTGGGTAGTCCATTTATCGAGGAAGGCTATATTTTTTTTTAAATAAGGGGTTCCGTAATAAAATTGCTATTTTGTAACACAAGGTGTAAAATCGAAAACCTATTTTTGCGTGCGCTGCAAAAACTATTGACAATAGAACAAAATGATGTACTACGGGTTTGTAGATCCCATTAAAACCTACAAAAAAGTCCGCGAGAACATATATCTAGCTATCATGGTTTAATCACAATAACCGATTTTGTGTTCAAAATAATTATTAAATCGTCTGAAGAAAAAAAAACTACGTTAAATATGTATCGTAATTTATGTTATCAAGAGTATTTATGTAGAAGTAAAATACTTTTTGTTTCATCTCAATCGTATATTTCGTTTAAAAGTTATCACGTGTGTAAGATGTTAAGAGTTGTTACCTATTAATGAGTTTTGGGCCATAGAGATTTTTATCAACATAAAATCCTGTAATAATCTTTTTCGAAATATATTTGTTGATGATTGTAAGTATAAGATCTTTGAAGAGTATAATAAACGAGAAAAACGCGGGTGAAACCGCGGGGCACGGCTAGTGTTAGTATAACTATGTTGAAGGCTAATAAATTTATTTCTATTCTATTCTAAAAACAGTTAAACTACAATCTCACCCAATCCCCTGATGACGTGAGAATGTGTTCCGGGCGGCAGTTCCTTGGACACAGTATCCGGCACGCCCATGCCCCACCCCAGGACCCACCCCCCCTCTACTTCCTCCCCCTCTCCTGCAACGCCTTCTCCCTCCCCTTCGCCAGACCACCAGACAGAGATCCAGTCGCGGCCGGCGCGAGCTATGTGACGAATATGAATATAAAAATCAGTTGCAAGATTTCAACCTAAATTACATACATTAAAAAAGAAATAAAAGGTTTTTTAAAATAAATAAAAAAAAATTGTGTGTGTCAACTCCGACGCACGACTGGAGTTTACTCCTTAAGTTCGATAGTCCAACCAGACGCAAAAAGAGTTTATTTAACTTAAAAAAGATTGATACTGTATGAAAGGGTAAATTAACAAATTAATGAAAATAATATACATATATAAATATATATTGATTCATTTCATATACATTTATTATAACTAATCGACGAAATATTTTACATTAAACTTTTTACAATAGTCAATTTCAGATGTGCATAAAATTAAAGGTACGCTACGATACTGTGCTACGGTGTAGCACTACGGCTGCTACAGCGTAGACAGTAAAAACGTAACGAGATCATTCATCGATAGATTTCACTCCTCACATTTTTCTCATACCGGGCCACTTATATGTATATGCAAATCGATTCTTAAGGAGGAAACTCCAAAAATAAAAATAAAATATTGTCACAAACGCTCTCGAAACGGAACCGCGAAAGTGCTAGAGATCGAATTTGCCAGATCACCGCGGGTCGCGATAGAGGTCGAGTAATGCGGCTCATT
Organism: Chilo suppressalis; assembly: GCA_902850365.2. NCBI lineage: Eukaryota > Metazoa > Arthropoda > Insecta > Lepidoptera > Crambidae > Chilo > Chilo suppressalis. Next base: position 10,854,675 of record OU963921.1, read on the forward strand.
CTAAAATGAGCCTTATGCAGTGCGACGTAAGGGTGAAAGTGCAACGACATCTGCACTTGTTTACAAGTTATGCGCGTTACCTGCGTAGGTATAAGTAGGTACTTCGTACTCGCGGGTGCTAGCTAATTCTCAATTTTACAGGTACTTTCTAGAATGCGTCGATCGGCGTATATAAGCGCGATTGGCGCCGCGCAGAGACATTTGAGTTTCAACAGCGATTTCGGAGCGAATCCAAAGGCGATCAAAATGCAACAAAAGTGTTCAAGTGAGATAGTTTAGAGACTTGTATAGTGAAATACAGTGTTTAGTGAGTGTTTTGTAATTAACATTGTGTGTTAATTGTGTGAACTGAGTGGTGAATAAAGAACTGTCAAGCGTAAACTGGCATATAATTTCGAACCCCATCCCGACACGTAACAATATGCTTTAATTTAAAGACATGGTCTCATATATGTTAGTAACAATTTTGTTAACCTACATTAGTATTTAATTACAATTTCAGTCATCATTAAAATAAATAAATATTTAAAATATGTGTTTAAGTGATGTATATTCAATTAGTAATTTTGAAACAGTAAATTAATAATAATTAATATTCAATCAAACTTCAATAAAAAAGCTTATAAAAAGAATTATTTTTTGCATTTTTTAGAGTATATGGACAAGAAAACTTGATGAAGACGGACCGAAGATCCTTGAAATGTGATTTTAATTAACAAAAAAAAAGCATGTTTGGGTCGGCGCTGTTTGCGTGTGTGTGTTTGTGTGTCAGTATACAGTTATAGGCGGTGGTTGTTGGGCACAGAGTCCGTATGTCTGAGTCTTCGTCGCTGTGTGTGTGTGTGTGTGTGTCAGTATATTGTGTGTGTGTGTCAGTATATATACTCACTAGTTACAGACTGTGGTTGTAGCGGTTGTGTGTGTGTCAGTATATTGTGTGTGTGTCAGTATATATACTCACTGGTTCCAGGCGGTGTTTTATGGGGGCACAGAGTCCCTATGTCTGGGTTGTCGCTGTGTGTGTGTCAGTATATTGTGTGTGTGTCAGTATATATACTCACTGGTTCCAGGTGGAGTTTTATGGGGGCACAGAGTCCCTATGTCTGGGTCGTCGCTGTGTGTGTGTCAGTATATTGTGTGTGTGTGTGTGTCAGTATATTGTGTGTGTGTCAGTATATATACTCACTGGTTAAAGGCGGTGGTTGTGGGGGCACAGAGTCCCTATGTCTGGGTCGTCGCTGTGTGTGTGTCAGTATATTGTGTGTGTGTGTGTCAGTATATTGTGTGTGTGTCAGTATATATACTCACTGGTTCCAGGTGGAGTTTTATGGGGGCACAGAGTCCCTATGTCTGGGTCGTCGCTGTGTGTGTGTCAGTATATTGTGTGTGTGTGTGTGTGTCAGTATATTGTGTGTGTGTCAGTATATATACTCACTGGTTAAAGGCGGTGGTTGTGGGGGCACAGAGTCCCTATGTCTGGGTCGTCGCTGTGTGTGTGTCAGTATATTGTGTGTGTGTGTGTCAGTATATTGTGTGTGTGTCAGTATATATACTCACTGGTTCCAGGTGGAGTTTTATGGGGGCACAGAGTCCCTATGTCTGGGTCGTCGCTGTGTGTGTGTCAGTATATTGTGTGTGTGTGTGTGTCAGTATATTGTGTGTGTGTCAGTATATATACTCACTGGTTAAAGGCGGTGGTTGTGGGGGCACAGAGTCCCTATGTCTGGGTCGTCGCTGTGTGTGTGTCAGTATATTGTGTGTGTGTGTGTGTCAGTATATTGTGTGTGTGTCAGTATATATACTCACTGGTTAAAGGCGGTGGTTGTGGGGGCACAGAGTCCCTATGTCTGGGTCGTCGCTGTGTGTGTGTCAGTATATTGTGTGTGTGTGTGTGTCAGTATATTGTGTGTGTGTCAGTATATATACTCACTGGTTAAAGGCGGTGGTTGTGGGGGCACAGAGTCCCTATGTCTGGGTCGTCGCTGTGTGTGTGTCAGTATATTGTGTGTGTGTGTGTGTGTCAGTATATATACTCACTGGTTAAAGGCGGTGGTTGTGGGGGCACAGAGTCCCTATGTCTGGGTCGTCGCTGTGTGTGTGTCAGTATATTGTGTGTGTGTGTGTGTCAGTATATATACTCACTGGTTAAAGGCGGTGGTTGTGGGGGCACAGAGTCCCTATGTCTGGGTCGTCGCTGTGTGTGTGTCAGTATATTGTGTGTGTGTGTGTGTCAGTATATTGTGTGTGTGTCAGTATATATACTCACTGGTTAAAGGCGGTGGTTGTGGGGGCACAGAGTCCCTATGTCTGGGTCGTCGCTGTGTGTGTGTCAGTATATTGTGTGTGTGTGTGTGTCAGTATATTGTGTGTGTGTCAGTATATATACTCACTGGTTAAAGGCGGTGGTTGTGGGGGCACAGAGTCCCTATGTCTGGGTCGTCGTGGGGTGCTGACCGACACCCATTCGCTGAAGGGGCCTGAGCCGTTAGCGTTTAGAGCGCAAACGCGGATCTATAAGAAAATATAGTCAGAGAAAAATAATGATCACCTCTAAGCTGAAAGTAGAACTTATTTTATCAACTTTATTAAAAATAAACATACATATAACAGCTGATTTACAATATAAGTATACCTGTCGATTAAATCAAAACGAAATCCGAAATATTGGCTCTGTTAAATTGTCAAATCGTTATTGTCACATAATTAAAGTTATTATTTTATTTCATTGAGATTCAATTATGAAAAATCCTCAAATCAACTAATAATAAAATTAAGGTACAAAAACCTTTTTAAAAACAAGCTTTTATTCAAATGCGCTAAAAAGAAAAAAAGAAAATTTAGTTAAAGTTTGTTTCTAAATAGATTTTCAAATTTTAGAAGTCCGCCATATTGGATTGAGAGTGACGTCACATTTTTTTCGAGTTACTCTCAGCAAGCCCTTTAATTTGATACCCATATTGTAGGAATGCATTAAAAATGATTGGTCCACCATATTGGATTTAGAATGACGTCACACTGTTAAGCATGCATTGTCATCCGAACTGAACGAGCATACCAAATTTCAGCTTAATCGGTTGAGGGCAAGTGCTTTAAAATTGAGTTGTAAGATTTGACCGTAACAAACATACATAGCAAGTTAAATAAAAGCTTGTAAAAATATATAAGAATATTGTATCTACATGAGAAACATGACACGATTTTGTATTGACACTAACAATATTTTTTATTGTACAATATACTCTTCAAAAACATGTTGCACGGTTTTGAATTTTCATATGATTTTCACTATTGTAATTAATTTATACTATACTATCATATAGAAAACTTAAATATTTTTTTATTTCTACCTGAGCAATGTTTAATATGGATAAATTATAATTTATAGCACAGTGTGACCTAAACCCGCACTTTACGCACGCTTTTCCGTGACCTAAGTTGCCTATTTCTGCACGGTGTGTAAATGAATTGACCAACTTCACTCATGTAGAATTAGTACATTACGATACGCGTAACTTAACTTTACTATGCCAATCAAGGAATAAACGTTCATGGATACATTGAAATTCTATTTTGTTGTAATGATCTTTGATTTTTTCCTTTTGAAATATACTTTCAAAATGGTAATCTGAACCGGAATTCTTTCTTTTCAGAGTTTGACTTGCAGTCTGTATTGCAATTCTTTGTGATTGCAATACATGAATTTTACTTTCAAAACACTAATCGCATCCCTCGGTCGGAACCCCCCCCCCCCCCCAAAAGAGCAAAAAGATTTATATACTAATCTACTTTGACAGAAATAAAATAAACATCAATTAATAAAACATAGTTTCTGCAAGTGATGTGCGTTGCTTAGGCATTTATTCATTCATTTTCATTTATTTCGACCAAACAAGGATCATATTATGTAATTGAATTTTTAATGTAATGATAACATTAAAAATTCAATTACATAAATATTAACCAAGAACACACTCATAATAATAATAATAATTTATGATGTGTTTATATTATTATGGAAAAAGGGAGACACATGTCCTAAACGGGAAGAAAATCGATGATGTTGGAAGATCTAAAAGAGTTGTATTATACTTCTTATTTGAAAGAAAGAAAGAAAGAAAGAAAAATAAATTTATTTGAGACAACACACACACAACAAACAGAACAAAACGCACATATTTATTTTTTGTCTCAAATCGGTCCCAACTCAGCATGTGTTGATGTTGCCATCAGCGCTGGTCTTCCGTTGGAACCGGTTTAGTGACGACACGAAACAATAACATTAATAAGTAATAAAATAAACATAACAAAATAAAAACAAAAACAACAACAATGTGAGTTCAGGGGGGCGCCACTATCGCCATGTCGGAGCGCAGGTTCCGAACGCGGCCCCGACTGACATTGCCATTCAGAGACAATCTTACTAATCTGTGTACCTATTGTACTTCTGATTATTTTTTCTTTTTTCTTTAAAAAATGTAATCTACTATTTAGACAATTTACAAAAAAAAATATTTTTTTAGTACAAGACGAACGGAAAGACAATTTACATACAAGAAATATTTGAATAAAGGCAATTTGACTTGGACTATATACCTGATAAGTAGTCCCCGGCGCCGCCGTCAACACAGCTCTAGTAGTCGCGGCGGGTGTTGTAGTCGAAGCTGGGAGTTGATGGCGCCTATTACTGGGCCCGCGGTACCGCACCTTGTAGCCCGTCAGCGGGCCATTCCGGGACCACGGGGAGGGGGGCTCCCAACGAACGACTATAGACTGGGGAGCGAACACCATTTTTTTATTTTGTTGCACTAAAAATACAGGTATGCAAATAACTTGTTTTGCCAAACTGAAGTCAGTTTGTTAGCAAATTTAGCAAATAATACGCTCTTCACACTTCTTACAAGCTTTTATTTAACTTGCTATGTATGTTTGTTACGGTCAAATCTTACAACTCAATTTTAAAGCACTTGCCCTCAACCGATTAAGCTGAAATTTGGTATGCTCGTTCAGTTCGGATGACAATGCATGCTTAACAGTGTGACGTCATTCTAAATCCAATATGGCGGCATACCCAAAATGGCGGACCAATCATTTTTAATGCATTCCTACAATATGGGTATCAAATTAAAGGGCTTGCTGAGAGTAACTCGAAAAAAATGTGACGTCACTCTCAATCCAATATGGCGGACTTCTAAAATTTGAAAATCTATTTAGAAACAAACTTTAACTAAATTTTCTTTTTTTCTTTTTAGCGCATTTGAATAAAAGCTTGTTTTTAAAAAGGTTTTTGTACCTTAATTTTATTTTTCTATATATAATTATATTTGTAATACCATGAACAAATATTAGGAAATACAGGGTCATTATGGTTATGAAGAAATTATTTTTCATCATCCTGTATTTCCATACATTAGTATAGAGATTATTTGCCAGGGGTAAGGACCTGGTGATCCGTAGCACAGGTTAACGCCTATTTCGGACACCAGCTTCTTACAACGTCTAATAATATTATTTAAGTGTTGCTTAACCTGTATTTTATGTGCCTTAATAGTTGTAAGAAGAAATAAAAAATTTATTATTATTATATCTAGTGGCCCGCCCTCGCTTCGCTTCGGTGTAGAGCTGTAGTGTAGGTAGAGTATAGTTTTTATTCTCAGGCTTGTATTCTACACAATGAACTTCTTTACATCTTTTTCTCACCTTTTAAACCTTCCCTAGACCTCCACGAACATTTCAATACCATGATAAGATAAATCCGTTCAGCCGTTCTCGAGTTTTACCGAGACTAACGAACAGCAATTGATTTATATATATATACTAGCTGACCCAGCGAACTTCGTACCGCCCTAAAAAAATAGGGGTTGTCCAGCGGACAAAATTGTGAATCTAAACCATTCTCAGATCCCCTTGAACACACACAAAAAATTTCATCAAAATCGGTCCAGTCGTTTAAGAGAAGTTCAGTGACATACACACTCACAGAAGAATTATATATATAAAGATATATATATACTAGCTGACCCAGCGAACTTCGTACCGCCCTAAAAAAATAGGGGTTGTCCAGCGGACAAAATTGTGAATCTAAACCATTCTCAGATCCCCTTGAACACACACACAAAATTTCATCAAAATCGGTCCAGTCGTTTAAGAGAAGTTCAGTGACATACACACTCACAGAAGAATTATATATATAAAGATAAAATACAATTCATTCTAATCACACCAGGTCTAGTAAGTACTAAATACAATACAAAAACAAAAAACACAAATTAACAAAATTTTAAGTACTTTTTAATCATGAGCAATTCTACTTGGATTAATTTTTTTGCCCTTGTCAGCGGGCCATTCCAGCCCCAAGGGGAGGGGGTCTTCAACCAACGACTTTGTACTGGGGACCGTATGGGTGGGTCAGTTGATTGTTAAGTAATCAGGGTATTATATATTTTATTTTAAGCATTATTCTACCTGAAACCTTGACCAAATTGAATCGGATCTAGTAAAAAAATATTTATCATATGGTTGCTTTTTAACAGCTGATAAGTCTCAGCCAGACTTAAACCTTATTACCACAAAAAAGTTGAACGCATTCAACGCGAGTTTAAGAAAAAATGTAATTAATACAAAATAAGCCGAAACATAGTTTAAAACTGTGGCTAACTTCTTGAAATTTAACAGGGAATATACAATTTAATCTAATGCTTAATCTATACTTATAATAAATCTGTAAAGATGTCAATTCTGTACATGAAATATATTTTTAAAATAACTATCAGGGGGTGATTAGTGATCGATACTGATGCCAAAAATGCAATCAGTAAAATTTTTGTCTGTCTGTCTGCCTGTGTGTATGTTCCTTATAGAAACAAAAACTACTCAACGGATTTTAACGAAACTTGGTACAATTATTCTTCATACTCCTGGGCAGGTTATAGTATACTTTTCATCACGCTACAATCAATAGCAGCAGAGTAGTGAAGGGAAATGTTGGGAAAACGGGAGGTTACTCCATTTTTTAAGCTTCCGTCGCGGGTGCAGCCTTAATGGTTAAAGTTACATAGAAATCATGTATGACGGAAATATTCTACATAAAATTGTCTAAAAAATATCCCGCAACAGCATATGTCTATCTTTTATGGTTGACTCACAATAACACGTGTAATTATATAAATAAAGTCATTCTTTATAGCACAAGCCCGAGAACAAAAGCTATAGTTTTCACTACAGCTCTACACCGAAGCGAAGCGAGGGCGGGCCACTAGTTAATAATAATATTCGTAGTAGTCGTTCAGAAGTTACAGATTTTAGAATATATGAAATAAAAAAAGTAATGGCTTAAATACGATCAGCTGCAAACACCTCCGTGACCAAGTGGTTCGACGACCTCAGTGGTCGAGTGGTTTGTACGCCGGGTTCCATGGTGTCGCCGACTCGAGAGGTCCCGGGTTCAAATTCCGGTGGGGGCAGATGTTTGTTTGATGAACACGAGTATTTGTACTCCAGTCATGGATGTTTTATATGTATTTCTATAAAAATATATTTATACATGTACAGTATATGTATTCTATCGGTTACCCTAGTATCCCATAACACAAGCCTTATAGTGCTTACTTTGGGGCTAGGCTAAAAAAAATTACAATTAAGGAAGTCGCATGTGTATTGTGCATACTCAAAGTTTACAAGGTAATGGATAAAACAGGATATACCTATCTATAAAAACACCTTATAACTATCAAATAAAGGCATAATTATAATATTATACTTACATTAGCCCCCGTAGCTACAGCAGTGACATTGACAGGTGGCGCTGAGGGTGCATCCCCGGGCGTCTTGAATCTGATTGGCTCGCTCCCCTCCACCGCTCCCTCCGCCCTCCCCTCTCCCTCTGACCTCCCCTCTCCCTCTCCCCCAACTATCACCCGTAGACTGTAAGTCCCGGCGGGGCGGAGTCCAGTCAAAGTAGCGTTGTAAGATTCCTGATTCGTGTCTATATCTACAAGTTGGGTCTGTTCAACGCCAGTGTCGATCTGAAATAGTAATTTTCTACGCTAAAAAAAGGAATTTACGGAGGTTCTTGTATGTTTACACATTGTTCGAAAGTTCAAAATTACGCACCATACAACAGAGCGTACGGTAAAACGCTTTACCACACGCTTCCATATGGCGCCGTGGGTATCCTTTTTGTTTTTTTTTTTATATTTGACGACCTCCGTGGTCGACTGGTTTGTACGCCGGGTTTCATGGTGTCGCCGACTCGAGAGGTTCCGGGTTCGAATCCCGGTGGGGGCAGATGTTTGTGTGATGAATTCGAGCATTTAAACTCCAGTCATGGATGTTTAATATGTATTTCTATATAACTATACTTATACTAGCTGACCCAGCGAACTTCGTACCGCCCTAAAAAAATAGGGGTTGTCCAGCGGACAAAATTGTGAATCTAAACCATTCTCAGATCCCCTTGAACACACACAAAAAATTTCATCAAAATCGGTCCAGTCGTTTAAGAGAAGTTCAGTGACATACACACTCACAGAAGAATTATATATATAAAGATATGTAGCAGTATGTGTATTCTATCCGTTACCTTAGCATCCCATAACACAAGCCTTACAGTGCTTACTTTGGGGCTAGGCTAATTGGTGTGAGTGTTGAAAATATTTATTTATATTTCTATCGAACCTCCTTGAAAGCGCTTTTAATTTATACCTTTGTCTCACTTTAATACTAAAAAGAAACTGCGCCATTGGAAATAGGCGCCATTTACTTATTACAAAAAGTTTGCTTCATTATAAAAAAACACGCCTTTTTACCAACTTACCGCACTAATATCATAAATAACTATTATTACAAACAAGTAGACAAGTTTGTAAATAACATTTCCGCACGAATGTCATACAACATTTTCAACATATTTGCAAGATAACAGTACCTATACGCAGTTTATGTAATGACGCAGTTTATGTGGCAGGTAGAACTGCTGTATCAGCTATCTTCGCGTCTGGACTTCACCCTCACTTAACATCAGGTGGGGTGGAGTCATTTGTCGGACCTATCTACAAAAAAGAAAAAATGATGTGGTGTCGTGGGACACCAGGTAGGAACGAAGTTCCTTCGGCTAACGTAGAATCGACACAAATTGCAAACTCGCTTGTGTATGCGACTGTCGCGCCTGCGCACGTCTCCTTTAACGGTTTTATTCCACGCACTTTTTTCCACGGATTTTTTCTTACGGTTTTACTATCACATTTTTTTCAGTTCGGTCGCGCAGCAAAATCCCTATCCCCTCCAAGCCTGCCGTAAGGAACTTCGTTCCAAAAAAAATGACCCAAACTTTTTATAAAAAGAAAATGGCGCGATTTTCCAAACGGCACCAAGTGCTAGTGATGCAGATTTGTAGTTTTTCGTTTTAGTATTAAAGCGAGACAAAGGTATGGATTTAAAGCGCTCTAAGCAGGTTTGACCGAAATTAAAAAATGAACCGTAAAGGATACGCATTGCGCCATGTGCGGTAAAACGTTTTACCGCACAGTCTGTTGTATGTCCCGTTATACGCTACATATTATAATTAGGATGTACATCTCATTAGTGTTTGGGTACTGAAAGAAATTTAAATTCAATAAATCATTTATTCAGTTTTGGCTGTTAAGGGCTCTTGTGAATGTCGAAAATCTTTTCGCAAAATTTAAAAACAAAATTCAATATCGTTTATTCAGTCTAGGCTGTTACAAGCACTTGTGAATGTCGAAAAGCTACGCTCGCAAATCTACGGCGGGAGACCTTGCACTGAGAAGAACCGGTAAGAAACTCAGCAAGGACTGTTTTTTTCCCCCTGTTTTATTTCATACAGTGTCATTCAATTGAAAATTGATATCAAACTTGCAAACATGTGTTGAGGTCAACTTCCATCACATAATGTCAAATATGTAACAATAAACATTCAATGAATTTACTAACAATAAGTGTAAATAAAAGTACCCAAAATAGCACGAAACAATCTTCAAAACAAATAGTGGTGATGACGGGGTACAGTAAACGAAATTCTATTTAGTCCGTCAGTTAGGTGATCAAAAAATAATGGACACATATTTTTTCTTTGGGCAATCAACCAAAAAAATACAAAGTTATAGCGCGTCAATGTTTGGGAGTAGGGGCTCGTGACGTCACTTTTGAGTGAATTTTCACTTATAAGTGTACTCAAACGTGACGTCATGCGACTTTTCAAATCAATATATCTCTGCAAAGTTTATATTATGTGAAAAAAGAAAAAATACGTGTCCAATGCTTTTTGATAATCTACCTGATAAACGAAGAAAAAAAAATTAGTCGTCATCCCTATTGAAGAAGTATATCGTAAGTTTACGCAAATCTATGTCTTATCTTTCTAATGATACTAGCTGACCCAGCGAACTTCGTACCGCCCTAAAAAAATAGGGGTTGTCCAGCGGACAAAATTGTGAATCTAAACCATTCTCAGATCCCCTTGAACACACACAAAAAATTTCATCAAAATCAATTATATATATAAAGATTCTTCTGTGAGTGTGTATGTCACTGAACTTCTTTTAAACGACTGGACCGATTTTGATGAAATTTTTTGTGTGTGTTCAAGGGGATCTGAGAACGGTTTAGATTAACAATTTTGTCCGCTGGACAATGTTTTTTTAATTAATTTTTAATTTATTAGTAGTTGTTGATTTTGGAATGTTTTACATTGGATCCGACAGACGGCGCTACCATCGCAGTGTCAAATTTTCAAATTAAAGACGTGTAGACAGGACAACGTCTGTCGGGTCCGCTAGTTATATATATAAAGATAACACTGAGTATACGAGAAGATGTTACTAGACATGACTTGATTCCTTACTCGTCTTGCATGAAAATTTCTTGTTAAAAAATTTTTTTTTTGTTTGTTAATGTAACTTAAATTTTCGTTTTTCATTTACAATCATATTTTCTAATCAATGTGGTATCTTGTAAATTTACTATATTGTGTCGCTGGAAGAGAGTGGGTACTTAAGTCACAGGGTTTTCCTATTTTAAGTACTCACAGATCCTTAGTTTTAAAATATCCTGAGCCTGTTATTTGTAAAACCATATTGTATAAAAAATTGGGGGAATAAATTATTATTATTATTATATTATCTCTTATCTATTAGACAAGTCCGTCCGTGGTGTTTCAGCGGCCAAACCGTAAGAGATAGATATAGAGAATGTTTAAGTTATAAGTTAAGAATAGTCTGATAAGACTACAAACCGGATGTGAGTAACGTAGCACTTCCGGTTTTCGAGAAATCACGTGATTTCTATTTCAAACGAAACCACACAAAATCTCCGAAGTTTTTTTTTTTTTTTTGGTGAACATTTGGTTCACTGGTTTGCTAGTATTATTATATTATACTCACGTCGGTATACATCAGCCTGTACTGCGTAGGGCGGGGCACAGGTAGGGCGGGCGGCGCCCAGGACACTCTCGCCGCCCGGGGAGATATACTGGCCGCCCAAACGTTCCGCGCCGCGCCCGACGTACTCTGATCACCGGGGGTGGACACTTCTATATCCTGGAAATATTTCAATACATCCATCAATCAATCTTTCACCATCATCCATCATCATCAGCCTATTAATGTCCCCACTGCTGGGGCACAGGCCTTCCCTATGGATGTAATAGGGAGATTGGGCCATGACCCACCACGCGGACCCAGTGCGGAAAGAACGATAATAGCGACTTTATTAAAAAAAAATGCAAATTATTAGCATTGCTGTTCTTGCTCGATTACTAAGTAAGTTGACAGTACTTTAGAATCAATTTTTATTCATATTCATCATCATCATCAGCCTATTAATGTCCCCACTGCTGGGGCACAGGCCTTCCCTATGGATGGAATAGGGAGATTGGGCCATGACCCACCACGCGAGCCCAGTGCGGATTTGTGGGTGGTAACGACTGCAGATGCAGCCGAGACCAACGGCTTAACGTGCCTTGCGAAGCACGGAGGAGCTCGAGATAGTAAATTTTTGGTCACCCATCCAATGACCGACCACTGCGAAAGTTGCTTAACTTCAACGATCGCAGCCGAACGCGCTAACCAATTGCTCCTCAATCAGTCCATCAATCAATCCATCAATTTATTTATCTATTTAAACTTTATTGCAAAATTACGAAACAAATGAAGGACATAATGCCATAAGGCATTCTCTACCAGTCGACCAGTAAGAGCGTGAGAAAAAATCTAATATTACGAGCGCGCAATAAAGACAAATTTAAGATAAACCTATGATACAAATACTCTTAACAGAATACATACATATTATACACATATATAGGTTTACATACATATACACACATAGATATTATCTTAATATATATAAATCTCGTGTCACAATGTTTGTCCTCAATGGACTCCTAAACCACTGAACCGATTATAATAAAATTCGCACACCATGTGCAGTTCGATCCAACTTGAGAGATAGGATAGTTTAAATCTCAAATTATAGTCGCAATTTTAATTTATTGCAAATTATTACTTTTGGGCGGTACGAAGTTCGCCGAGTCAGCTAGTTCACATATATATATACATACATATACACACATACATACACACATGCATATATACAATATACAATACATACATAAGTACACGATTATTTCAGTCAAAAATGAGATCGCTATTTAATGCTATTGAGATCAATCAATCGATCAATAAATACTTTATTGCGTTCTACAATGTTTTCTTAGATCTTAGTAGGTACATTTCTTTGATCATTGTAACCCTGAACAGGGCACAGCAAATAGAGACGCATTTCTAAGTCTGTTCTTTATTTTATAGTACCTAATAGGTTATCAAAATAGAATATAGGAAATAATTATTTATTAAAATTTCTAAAAATCTTTTAAAACAAATCTGTTGAATTAGAGGAGAACTAAATTAACTTTTTTTAAAAATATATTTTTAAATATTTATGTAATTTGAGTTGGTGGTAATTCAATACAACGCTTTTTGTTCTGTCGTTACTCAAGGTGTATACATTCACAAATTGTAATTTAGTTAATACGTATACAATTTATCAGTTGAAATACGATCATCTGTTTACCTAACGAATAAAAATATATTTAATATCAACATTATCAAATCATTTTAGCTCACTATTGGTATCGATTCTGAAAGGATTCCCTGAACTTAAAACTAAATTTAATATCTGTCTGTCCTTTTCATTCTGTATAGAGAATGACAAGGATACACTGCTGTCAAATTTCAGTTCAGGTTTAGAGAATCATGCCAGAATCGACACCATTATATTATTACTAGCTGACCCAGCGAACTTACCGCCATAAAAATAGGGGCAGGTGGTAGAAGAGAAAATTTAGGGTTGTATGTATTTTTTAAAACCTCATTATAAAAAATAAATTATGTCCAAAAAAAATTTAGGGGTGTGTAATGCAGTGTTCTATCAATTTCCTGGGATAACATTCCTCCTAACCCATATGAGAACATTACGTTACAATACCCAATAGTTTGAATTTTGGCGCGAAGGCGCATTGTAGGTTTCAGAACACTACGTTACAGGTGGACAACCATTATCACTTAAGGATACGAAAAATAGATAGTAGCCGATTCTCAGACCCACGGAATATGCATATAAAATTTCATAAAAATCGGTCAGGCCGTTTCGGAGGAGTACGGTAACTAACATTGTGGCACGAGAATTTTATATATAAGACTTGTGGCCCGCCCTCGCTTCGCTTCGGGGTAGAATTGATCAAAATCCTTTCTTAGCGGATGCCTATGTCATAACATCTACCTGCATGCCAAATTTCAGCCCGATCCGTCCAGTGGTTTGGGCTGTGCGTTGATAGATCACTATGTCAGTCAGTCACCTTTGAGTTTTATATATATAGACTAGCTGACCCAGCGAACTTCGTACCGCCATAAAAAAAAATAATTAAAAAAACTTTGTCCAGCGGACAAAATTGTGAATCTAAACCATTCTCAGATCCCCTTGAACACACACAAAAAATTTCATCAAAATCGGTCCAGTCGTTTAAGAGAAGTTCAGTGACATACACACTCACAGAAGAATTATATATATAAAGATATTAGCCGTTATCGCGGCTAACTAGAGGGGCGGGGAAAATATTCTATTGTATTGCAGTGTGTCGTATACTCACCGCAGTAGGCATAGACCGCGAGATGTCGCTGTGAGCAGTAACACGGAACAGGTACGTAGTGTTAGGCTGTAGGGATGCTACGTTCATCTCGCGTCGCCCGCCAGATCCCAGCGAGATCTGTTCCCTGGAAAATCAACGAAATTTATCGTTAGATCATTTTTCATCATCATTATCAGCCTATTAATGTCCCTACTGCTGGAGCATAGGTCTTCCCTATGGATGTAATAGGGATATTGGGCCATGACCCACCACGCAAACACAGTGAGGATTGGCGGGTGCTAACGACTGCAGATGCAGCCGGGACTAACGGCTCAACGTGCCTTCCGAAGCACGGAGGAACTCGAGGTAGAAGATTTTTGGTCACCCTTCCAATGACCGACCACTGCGAAAGTTGCTTTACTTCAACGATCGCAGCCGAACGCGCTATCGAGCTCCTCTTTCGTTGAATATCTTTAGTTGCATTTTTATCTTTTGGCGCGACTAGCGGCCGCCCGCGACTTCGTCCGCGTTAACTTTTACTATTTTTTCTAAATAAATGTTTTTTTGTAAAATAAAAGTAGCCTAAGTTACTCCTTATTATATCAGCTATCTGACAATAAAAGTTCCGTCAAAATCGGTCCAGCCATTTCAGTGATTAGCCGGAACAAACAAACTGACAAAAATTGTAAAAAAATGTTATTTCGGTGTATGTACCGTATATATGCATGTATTGTAGTAAAAAGCGGTTATTTCAATATTACAAACAGACACTCCAATTTTATTTATATGTATAGACTAGCTGACCCAGCGAACTTCGTACCGCCCTAAAAAAAATAGGGGTTGTCCAGCGGACAAAATTGTGAATCTAAACCATTCTGAGATCCCCTTGAACACACACAAAAAATTTCATCAAAATTGGTCCAGTCGTTTAAGAGAAGTTCAGTGACATACACACTCACAGAAGAATTATATATATAAAGACTAGCTGACCCAGCGAACTTCTTACCGCCCTAAAAAAATAGGGGTTGTCCAGCGGACAAAATTGTGAATCTAAACCATTCTCAGATCCCCTTGAACACACACAAAAAATTTCATCAAAATCGGTCCAGTCGTTTAAGAGAAGTTCAGTGACATACACACTCACAGAAGAATTATATATATATAAAGATAGATAACACTCGGTCATTAGCCCGAATACGAGTGCCAATGGAATTCGGGTAAACGGCTAAGTGTAAATGAACAGAGTCAAGTACGCCCGTATTAGGGTAGATTTCCTTTTGTTTACCTGACACTATCTTCCAGCCCATATTCCAGTGTAAATATTGTTTCGGCTGCCCGAATTCGAGTAATGCCTTACGCGCACCCGAATACCAGCTAACGACCAAATATAATTACGGCATTAGCATGAGGAGCTAGATGGCGCAAGTGGTTAGCGCGTTCGACTGCGATCGTTGAAGTTAAGCAACTTTGTCATTGGTTGGGGGACCAAAAATTTACTATCTCACGTTAAACCATTGGTCCCGGCTGCATTTGCGGTTGCTAGCACCCACCAATCCGCACTGGGATCGCGTCAGTTTTACCACTCACAATTGTCATTGATTGTGTTTAAGATGTAGCCAGGGAAAGAGTGATAGCTTGTTATCCCACCACCTTAGGCAAATTCCTAAAAACAGAGTTTTACTATCTGCACTAGAAACTTAACATCTAGCACAATCTGTGTCTTAAAATTCAACTCCCAGTCCAGCAGAATAATCATACAAATTCTAAATTATTATTAGTCAATTTTAACCCCTTACCTTTCGCTTCCTTTAACTTTGTAAATAACAGCGTATCCAGTAATCTCTTCTTTCTTAACGTCAGGCTCCTCCCAGCTCAACGTCACGAATCTGTGCTTCACGATTACAGCTCTTAAGTTCTTCGGCGGAGAGATGACAGTAGCATTCACCGACTTCAACTGATCTAAATCCAATCCTTTAGCAGCGTGAAACGAATTATCCGAATCATCGACTTGATTTGCATCGTAATTATAATCATATTCCAATTCGGGACCGGAAGTGAAAGCTGAAGATGTTTCGCCTAGAAAATCAGAATCTTCTAGACTATTATCTGTATTTTGGTCGTCGAAATGGTCTGAAGATATTAAACTATTGAAAATGTCTTGAGTGGTGGAGTTTTTGTAGGAAGGTGAAGTTTTCTTGTATGTAGACGATTTGTTCTTATGAAAAAATACGGAACTTTTTGATGCACTGCTGACATTTGAGTTGAGATCTGTTGACAAAAGTTAAGGAAACGAAAAACTAAAAAAAAGAAACTAAAAAGTGTACATAAGTAAATCATAAAACCAAAAAGTTAAAAAAAAAAGACGGGTTGCACTCCGGGAGTGCCGGCAGAAGTGAAAACTTAAATATTAACGTTGTGCATTTTTGATATTTTGGAATGCTTACGGAATAATTTTGCACGAATTGCTTTAATTATCAGTATAAAAGTACTATGATTTATGTGGTAGAATACAATATTTATTTATTGAGCTATCGTACACAAACATGACAATTTATATTACATTAAAAGAGTCTGTCTCTCAGAAAAATCAACTTACATGAATCACGTTTACGCGCACTTAGCGACATCTATTGTAAAAAAATAGCATTTTCTTCGCAATTAAGCTGCCACGTGGACGTTCTAGATAGAGACTTATTATTATAAAACTTACTATGTTTCGTCCAATATATTGAAAGTCAACAACCTTTCCAATTTTATTGTGTCATGATGCGATCAGCCCACGTGTTTAACCTGACGCGAATTTAACATTTTTTACCCATACAAAAAAAGTGTACAACGCCGCTAAAGAAGTTTTCACTTCAAAAATAACATAAGCAATATAATAATCAATAACAAAGCGACAGTCTCGTTTTTATTTAGATCAGTGATTCCCAAAGTGGTCTATATCGACCCCTAGGGGTCTATGACAACCTGCATGGGGTCTACGACAGCGAAAAAAAATCAATATCAGGTAAGTAGGGGGTCTACCCAACACAGAAAAACATGGCAAGGGGTCTACGACACAAAAAAGTTTGGGGAACACTGATTTAGATAAATACGACGTTTCTCGCAAAGTGGGAAAATAGAGTTTGCAGACCTATTTGATGCAAATGAATCTATTTCAAATATATATAACAACTGATTTGAATAAAATATAAATGTCGGGGTGTGTGTGTGTAGTTTTTCGATAAGTTCACTGTTTACCTAGCGAAGAGGTCGCGAGCACGGCGATTGATTTATTTTTAAGACAACGATTATAAAACTGAAGCACCCATCCCCATGGCCGGGTTTGGGATGGGTCTCACTATTGGCCGGCAGCACCAGTAGTCCCAAAGAAGCCAGTGCGGCACCTGTATCTAGTATGTAGTGTGTGTGATTTTGAAAGTGAAGCGCCCATTCCAATGGTCGGGTTTCGGATGGGTGACCACTCCCCATTCGCAGCAGCACCAGTAGTCTAGTAGAGGCCGCTAGATATAATTTTAAGCCTGCCATTATAAATGTGAAGCACCCATCCCCATGGTCGGGTTTGTGATGGGTGACCGCTCACCATTGGCCGGCAGCAACAGTAGTCTCTTAGAAGCCAGCGCGGCACCTGTATCTAGTATGTAGTGTGTGTGATTTTAAAAGTGAAGCACCCATTCCAATGGTCGGGTTTCGGTTGGGTGACCACTTTCCATTCGCAGCAGTACCAGTAGTCTAGTAGAGGCTGCTAGATATAATTTTTAGACTGCGATTATAAAAGTGAAGCGCCCATCCCCATGGTCGGGTTTGTGATGGGTGACCGCTCACCATTGGCCGGCAGCACCAGCAGCCTGGTGGAGGCCAGCGCGGCGCCCGCTGCGGAGACGGCCACGCACTGGAACATGCCCGCGTCCATGGGGAGCACGCCCTGGATGCGGAGCGACCAGCTGGAACCAAATAAATAGGGATGATGACTATTTTATTTTTATGCTTTTATTTATTTTTAAGCATTTAACTGCTAGATTTTTAAATCTAAAGAAAAGTTTACCAGAAAAAAAAATTTTTTGCTATTTCTTCTTTCAAATGTTTAATACTTGAAAAAGTATTCATGTGACATTGTGGGTTACCTACAATGCGAAGAGACGGCGCTGCCTTGCAGCTTAAGGCTAGGAAAATTTCGACGCGGCGAATAGGGCCGTGGTAGCATAATGGTCAGTGCATTCGCCCGGATTGCGAAGGGTGCGGGTTCGAGTCCCGTCCGCTGCTTGGCCCGCGTGGATTTTTTTTCTAGTAAACTTTTCTTTAATTTTTTTTTCTTCGTGTTTCAGGTAGACTGTCAAAAAGTATTGGACACGTATTTTTTCTTCTTACACATAATATAAACATTGCAGAGATGTATTGAATTGAAAAGTCGCATGACGTCACGTTTGAGTACACTTATAAGTGAAAATTCACTCAAAAGTGACGCCACGAGCCCCTACTCCCAAACTTTGACGCGCTATAACTTCGTCATTTTTTGGTTGATTGCCCAAAGAAAAAATGAGTGTCCATTATTTTTTGATCATCTAACTGACGGACTAAATAGAATTTCGTTTACTGTACCCCGTCATCACCCCTATTATGACGACCTCCGTGCCCGAGTGGTTTGTACGAGTCCGAAATGTCATTGTCAAATGTGTACTGATGTTTAGTTCCCGTTACGTACTTTGTGCCGCTGCTGTCCAAGTTTCCATACAAAATTTGAAATTGACATTTCGGTTTGCAAACTATTCGAATTCGATAATGGTTCGTGCTAGGGGTACAGTAGTTAACGTTAAAAATACGTTTAAAAATTGCAATACAATAATTATTAGATATACAAGGTGTCGACGATTGTGTCTCCATCAATTTGCACATGAAGGAAAACGAAACGTAACGGGTGAAAGAAGCCACGAAGAAGACCCGCGCATTCGAATTTTATATGGCGCACAATACGCATACAATTTTTCTATTTTATTCAATTTATTGTAATTTATACGAAATTAAACGTCTTATCAAGTATACGAGTTCATCATTAGATAGGAGACCTGACTGTCCCAAACACAAGGCATCAATGTTTTTCTGTAAATGCTTATTGAACCTCCACACTAGGCGTCTTTAGGTGATAAAATTAGTTAATTTCTGGAATTTTTGCGGGCTTCTAGTTTCTTTCTTTTTTGACGACCTCCTTGGCCGAGTGGTTTGTACGCCGGGTTTCATGGTGTCGCCGACTCGATAGGTCCCGGGTTCGAATCCCGGTGGGGGCAGATGTTTGTGTGATGAATACGAGCATTTGTACTCCCATCATGGATGTTTATATGTATTTACCTGCCCCCCCTTTCAAAGCAACATATAAAATTATATTTTAGTGCCATAAGCATGCAGTTTTCTCAAGGAACTGCACAACTCGGCATTTGTATGTTGTTTAATAAAAACCTAAAAAATGAATTTAAGCCTTTGCTTAAATTCATTTCTAAGCTTACCTATTTAGGTATGTATTTGATCGAAGTTTTGGGTCAAGCGATTACAGTGCCTCTAGTGGCTAAATTTTGCAGAATTCTTGTCCATTCCAAGCGTTTTGGGTCAGGTGACAACAGATAAGAAAACTATTATCTTTTTCCGTGGGTTTTAGTAAAATTATGAATATTTTTTTTGTAATAATATTAAAAACACCTGAAAATATATATATATAAACTAGCTGACCCAGCGAACTCCGTACCGCCATAAAAAAATTTAATTAAAAAAACATTGTCCAGCGGACAAAATTGTGAATCTAAACCATTTCCAAGATCCCCTTGAACACACACAAAAAATTTCATCAAAATCGGTCCAGTCGTTTAAGAGAAGTTCAGTGACATACACACTCACAGAAGAATTATATATATAAAGATATAATACACACAGATGCTAATGCTAAGCTTACAATTAGCACTTCATTTTTATTACTGTCAAATACCCTATGAGATCGTACATACCCATCTAGTAGCACTATATCGTGCTGGTTCGGGGTCAACGGCTCCCCGTCCTTGTACCACGAGACGGTGGGCGCGGGCCGGCCCCTCACGTTGCATGGTAGGAGGGCCACGCCTCGCGCCTGCGCAATCACTACACTGGCGGGGCTCGACGCGCGGGGGGAGACCTGTGTGAGGAAATAATAGGGATAAATTAATAAATATACCATAAAAAAGCCTTTGCTTATAGAAAACAAAACGACGGGTTGCACTCCGGGAGTGCGGGCAGAAGTGAAAACTTGAATATTAACGTTGTGCATTTTTGCTATTTTGGAATGTTTAGGGAATAATTTTGCACGAATTGCTTTAATTATCAGTATAAAAGTACTATCATGTATGTGGTAGAATACAATATTTATTTATTGCGCTATCGTACACAAACACGACAATTTATATTACATTAAAATGTTTATCTCTCAGAAAAATCAACTTACATTAATCACATTTAACCGCACCTAGCGACATCTATTGTAAAAAAACGCATTTTCTTCGCAATAAAGCTGCCACCTGGACGTCCTAAATACAGACATTAATATAATACGATAAAATAAAATGTAAATGTTTAGTCCAATATATTGAAAGTCAACAACCTTTCCAAATTTATTGTTTTCGTCTTACGAATATTCGATTAGGTCACGTGTCCTGACGCGAGTTTAACATTTTTTACCCACTACAAAAAAGTGTACAACGCCGCTAAAGATGACTTCAAAAATATATAAAACAAGCGATTTCGAAGATACAAAACCATGATAATAAATAAATTTAAGAAAAAAGTGAGTGTGCTCACTTTTCGGTAATACTCGGTTAGAACAAAATTAAAAAAAATAGGTGCGTGTACTTATGTAGGCGCGTGAGAAGTTATCCTTCTTTGGCATCGTTTAAAATTAGTTTTTAATTGAATGCAAATAATTAATTACAATAAATTAATAAAAATTCTGGAAAAGGACACAGTCAATAAAGTTCAGTTTTAATTTGAAAAAATAAATAAATAATCAAAATATTCAATTAAAATCGCTACTGAATATAATTTATTAGAACATATGTGATTTGCACTTGTATGTAACTCAAACACGTATTCCGAATATACAAACTAGAAACATGTGGATAAATATTATAAATATGAATACCTATAACTGTTACTTTATTACAAAAAATAAAGATGTGGTTTTTGGTTCTACTACACCAATGGTCAAGAGATGGCGCTGTAGTCTCCTGAATCGCGCTTTGGTTCCGTTGTTCCATATTAATAAATACTTTTGATAGGCCTTCACAATGCAGTCGTTAGCACTCACTAAATAGAGATTCTATTTCTATTTTGTTGGTAGATTTTCTTAATGTCCGGTAAACACAAAAGTAACGCATGAAGTTGGTCGCTAAAGCGACCAACTTCATGCTGTTAAAATTTTGTGTTACAGTGATGCGCGCGCATCTTAAAATTTCACTCTCATCATTTTTTCATAACGCGCCTAAAGAAGTATAACTTCAAAAAATTAAACGTTTTTTTTTACGTTTAGCATTAAGTTTAGATAAATGATAACGTAATTGTTGTATTAGAAATATAAAAACTAAATAAATTTATATAAAATAAAATTATTTACAAATAATTTCAGTTGTTGCGTCTGTCGTCAATTAACTTTGGGTGTATTCCGAATCAAACACCAGTACGCTGGCCAGTGGTAATGACGTCATGATTTCGACGCCATATTGACAACACTACTACTACACCAGTGCAATATGGCGTCGAAATCATGACGTCATTACCGCTGGCCAGCGTACTGGTTTATATTTCGGAATACACCCTTTATCTATCTCTTTTCCAAATATAAAAATAAATTGATTGCGAAAGGCGCGAGTAATAATAATCTGGTACAGCAGTGCTATGACAGCTAAAATAAAAAAATGGGTGCGCGTACTTATATAGGCGCGTGAGAAGTTATCCTTCTTTGGCATCGTTTAAAATTAGTTTTTAATTGCATGCAAATAATTAATTACAATAAATTAATAAAAAGTCTGGAAAAGGACACAGTCAATAAATAATTAAAATTTCACTCTCATCATTTTTTCATAACGCGCCTAAAGAAGTATAACTTCAATAAACATTAGAATAAGTACACAACTAAACACAGTAAGCTACGAAACGAAACTGAAATAAAAAACACCTCTTTCGCCCATCGTCCATCCACTAAGTCCGTCATCATCATCTTCAGCCTATTAATGTCCCCACTGCTGGGGCACAGGTCTTCCTTATTGATGAAATAGGGAGATTGGGTCATGACAGGTGTAGTGGCCTAACCCCCCCCCCCCCCCCCCCACGGTACTACAGTAGTACAGCCTCACCATCACAGTCAGCATGGCCACCGCGTCAGCGGAGTCGAGCGCGGAGTGAGCGCGACAGGTGTAGTAGCCTCCCCCCTCCCACGGTACTACAGTAGTACAGCCTCACCATCACAGTCAGCATGGCCAGTCGAGCGCGGAGTGAGCGCGACAGGTGTAGTAGCCTCCCCCCTCCCACGGTACTACAGTAGTACAGCCTCACCATCACAGTCAGCATGGCCAGTCGAGCGCGGAGTGAGCGCGACAGGTGTAGTAGCCTCCCCCCTCCCACGGTACTACAGTAGTACAGCCTCACCATCACAGTCAGCATGGCCACCGCGTCAGCGGAGTCGAGCGCGGAGTGAGCGCGACAGGTATAATATCCGGCGTCGGTGCCTCTCGCTCGAGTGCTCAGCGAGCCCCAGCCCACGCGGAAACGACGCCAGTCCAACGCGCTAAAAACAAACATCTTATCTATAATACAAAAATTGGTAACGCCGAATTTTGTAATGTTTTATTGAGTGAAATAAAACATTACAAAATAATTGAATTAATATTATTGCTTACTTGCTAATGCTATCTACGTAAATAGCGGATTGAGACATGACCTTACTACGTTTCCGATAGTTAAACACTACAACACTACAGCTCAACACCGAAGCGAAGCGAAAGCGGGCCACTAGTCTTAATATATAAATTACGCGTCACGTTCCTCGTACGCGAAAAATTACAAATTTAAAAAATAATTAACTTATAGCTTCAACCGATAGATGGCACTGCTAAGATTTTTTAAGTTTTTTTTTTATCTTTTTTAAAAAACTATCTCAGATCTACTATCTATTTTTAATACCCTTAAATGATAAGTGTTGTCAACCCCTAACATTTTTTAAAAAAATAGTTTTTTTTTTATTTTTTTTATACTGTGGCATTAAAAAATACATACAATCCTAAATTTGTGATGAAATGGTGATGTGTGCTACCTCGACCTGAATGCAGATCTACTCAACAAGCTTGATCGATTTCAGAATAACTGCATTCGATTCGTTTTTAATCTTAGAAAATATGACCATGTGTCCGCATACCGATCTCTCTTAAAATGGATGCCCATTAGGCAACGCAGATGTATGCGGGCTCTGACCACTTTGTTCACTTTGCTGGATTCTCCAAATGCCCCCCCTTATCTCACTTCTCAGTTTCAGTACATATGTACCTCTCATACTAAAAATCTTAAATCTTCTTTCAATCGTTTACTAGTCGTTCCATCTCACAATTCCGATATCATTCACTCTTCCTTCTTCGTCAAAACTATACTTTTGTGGAACGAACTCCCGCTAGACATTAGAATGTTCCCCAACAAACATTCCTTTAAAACCAAGCTGCGAACCTTTTTATTGGAACAGGCGTTTCGTTGAGTAGTTTGTCGTCATGTATGTATTATATGAAGTATGTATGTATATATGTGTATGTATATGTTTAGTTTTATTATATTTATTATCTATACTTATAATAAATCTGTAGAGAGGTCAATTCTGTACATGAAACATATTTTCAAAAAAACTATCAGGGGGTGATTAGTGATCGATACTGATGCCAAAAATGCAATCAGTAAAATTTTTGTCTGTCTGTCTGTCTGTATGTTCCTTATAGAAACAAAAACTACTCGACGGATTTTAACGAAACTTGGTACAATTATTCTTCATACTCCTGGGCAGGTTATAGTATACTTTTCATCACGCTACAATCAATAGGAGCAGAGTAGTGAAGGGAAATGTTGGGAAAACGGGAGATCTCAATTTTTTAAGCTTCAGTCACATGTGCAGCCTTAATGGTTAAAGTTACATAGAAATCATGTATGACGGAAATATTCTACATAAAATTGTCTAAAAAATATCCTGCAACAGCATATGTTTATCTTTTATGGTTGACTCACAATAACACGTGTAATTATATAAATAAAGTCATTGTTTATAACACAAGCCTGAGAACAAAAACTATAGTTTACACTACAGCTCTACACCGAAGCGAAGCGAAGGCCGGCCACTAGTGAGTAATATTTCTTTAAATGTGATCTCCACCTCAGTTGTGCACCCTACCACTAAAATCTCCACAACACCCTATGGTTGACTGGTAGAGAATGCCTACGGCATTAAGTCCGCCATTGTACAGTATGTGCATGAAGAATAAAATAAATAAATAAATTTTCACCCTTCCACCACTTGCCCCTATTTTAATGGCGATGCGAAGTTCGCTGGGTCAGCTAGTATTCTTAAAGAACAAGACAACTTCTGCCACGTTAGCTTGTATAAACTTTTATCTCTAAAAACAACTACGGCTCAAACTTACCCCCATCGCTTTCTACTTAATTTTATAGTAGCTGTGCCCCGCGGTGTTACCAGCGGTTTATTAGGAAAATGTTCCCGCAGTAAAAAGTAGCCTATGTGTTAATCCAGGGTGTCAGCTAACTCCATAGCAAATTTATTAAATAGGAGAAGTAACAAACATACACACTCACATACATACACACTTTCGCCTTTATAATATTAGTGTGAAGTGTGATTTTCGAAAGTAAATCGTCCAGAGCCAAATCTCGAATTTTACAATTTTTACACACAATTTTCAGCGTTAGCTACCCTATTTGTTGTCCCTATCGCACGGTATTTGTCAATGAGCAACAGCAATAGTTTCTTCAAATACCTATTTCTCAAATACCTCTCAGCTCGCGTCCGCTCTTAACATTCAAAATTTAAGGTTTTGGTAATTGAAAATGGTACTACTCACTTGAGATCTATTTCTACTCCATCTTTGAGCCACGTGATCTCTGGCTTGGGGTTGCCAACTGCCGCGCAATCGAACGTCACCGACGCACCTGAAAATGTTGCCAACAGAAAAAAAGTTAAACGTTTTTTTTTACATTTAGCATTAAGTTTAGATAAATGATAACGTAATTGTTGTATTAGAAATATAAAACTAAATAAATTTATATAAAATAAAATTATTTACAAATAATTTCAGTTGTTGCGTCTGACTGCATAATTAACTTTGGGTGTATTCCGAATCAAACACCAGTACGCTGGCCAGTGGTAATGACGTCATGATTTCGACGCTATATTGACAACACTACTACTACACCAGCGCAATATGGCGTCGAAATCATGACGTCATTACCGCTGGCCAGCGTACTGGTTTATATTTCGGAATACATCCTTTATCTATCTCTTTTCCAAATATAAAAATAAATTGATTGATAAAGGCGCGAGTAATACTATGGTACCGCAGTGCTATGACAGCTAAATATTTTTTTTTTTTTTTTTTTTTTTTATTGCTTATTTATTTCCGATTAAGCGGTCATGTTAGGCAGAAAATATAATGCCTAATAAAGTTAAGAGTTAGACCGTACGTAGTTTACCATCACAAACACACAAAAATAAATACATTTCGATTAACAATATTGTCATTATGATTTTAGATGTAAGTACTAGAAAAAATCAGATTCTGAGTATCAATTAATAAAATCTAAAATAATTGTAAAGAAAATTTTACTAGAATAAAATCCACTCAGACGTATCTGGGCGAATGCACTGTACCTCTAGCACGAACCATTATCGAATTCGAATAGTTTGCAAACCGAAATGTCAATGTCAAATTTTGTATGGAAACTTGAACAGCAGCGGCACAAAGTACGTAACGAGAACTAAAAATCAGTACACATTTGACAATGACATTTCGCAATCGCAAACGATACGAATTCGATATTGGTTCGTGCTGGGGGTACTGATCATTATGCTACCGCGCGCCTGATAGCCGTGTCCAATTTTCTCTAGCATTGCTTAGGCTGCAGGGCAACGCCATCTCTTCATCAATGTCTAAATCTAAAGAAAATTTTACTGGAAGAAAAACGACGCGTCAGTCAAATCGCGGCGACAGACTCTTCAGTTTTTGTTTAATAAAACATCTAATAGTTAAATACAAAAAAGAAAAATATTATGCAGCCTAGGCTGTTACAAGCTCTTGTGAACGTCGACTTCATGTCAATATTATTGTGGGCAGTGCCGTCTTTGACCTATTGGAGGCCCTTTTTTTTGTGACGCAGGCAAAAACTCTCGTTTACAGACGACGGCGCCTTTAAGTGGCACACCGCCGAACGGACCTCACACCTGGCTCCCGCAAGTCTTACGAGCCCCCGCACTGGCTGCCCACTGAGGACCCCGTAACTCTTACGGGCGCTTTACGGCATAATATCCGCTAAAAAACCCTGCGAATACCCTCTAAGCTGCTTAGTGCGAAACCGCGGGATCCCAGTTTAAGGATTCTTCCGCGTCTGACCTATTGGAGGCCCTCGGCATATTAGGATAATGGGGCCCCTATGACTTCCGTTTGGTGATTTAACAGGAACTAGGGACTCTGTATTTGATCTGAGGGGGGCCCTATCGATCGCGGGGCCCTAGGCACTTGCCCAAAGTGCCCACTGGGAAAGACGGGTCTGATTGTGAGTATTTATTATCACAATTCTAAGTAGAATCATTAGTACCTTCTATGACGGTGCAACTTTGAGGCGTGGCTACAAAACGCGGCGGATATTCCGCCATCAAGTCCGTGCTTATACGCAACTCGATCTCCTCGCCCAGTCTACATAAAAAAAAGAATTATAATATTAATACGTGAAGGAAAAATCTATATATATAAAACTCAAAGGGACTGACTGACTGACATAGTGATCTATCAACGCACAGCCCAAACAACTGGACGGATCGGGCTGAAATTTGGCATGCAGGTAGATGTTATGACGTAGGCATCCGCTAAAAGGATTTTAATCAATTCAACCCCCAAGGGGATAAAATAGGAAATGAAAGTTTGTATGTTTTTTTTTTTTTAATTTTAAACCGATCGGGCTGAGACTTTGCATGCAGGTATAAGAAGAATGATAGATGAATGTCATTGTGTATAATACGAGCCTGAGAACAAAAACTGTAATCTACACTTCAGCTCTACACCGAAGCGAAGCGAGGGCGGGCCAATAAAAGGTGAAATAAAAGTGGTTTTTGATGTATTGTCACGTGACTAAAAACGCATGGGATTGGCGGAACCTAAAATGACGTCACACATAATAATAATCTTTATTTAGACCAAAATATAGTTAAGTAGAGTCTGTGCGGAACGAGAATGGGATTTAGATTGCAGGGCGCTGTAGTGCTTTTCTACCGTATTTGTAAGGTTTTACCCCTTTTAGACATGATTAAATACAAAAAACCGCAAGAAATCACAACAACAAACAAATCCGTATCAATACAAAACTTTGACGTTTTACAGATTGCTGGGTTTGATTGACAAATAAAAATCTTAATGTTGGTTTCGTTTTTCGCCACGCACATTCTCTTTCCGCACAGACTCTAACAATGTCTTATCAACTATGGACATCATATATCGCTGCCGAACTAGGATTTTCATCCTGTATTACAGCATACAGAGCGCCTCAATTGTCAGGTTTAGCCACTGAAGTTCATGTTCAATGCTGATATTACAAGAAATACCTATTTAATTTTGATTTTAGTAAAATAAAAAAGTCTGTGTATTTGTGTGCCTGTAGATTTATGTGTATTTGTATGTGTGTGTATTCTGTGTATCTGTGTGTCTCTGTATTTGTAGACTGTGTTTTTGTGTATTTATGTGTTTGTGTATTTGTGTGTCTATTTGTGGCATCGTAGCTCCTTAATGATGGACCGATTTGGACGCGACTTTTAAACCGATAAAAATTAATTATTATAAAGAAAAGTAAAATATTTATTATTTTAATGATACTCACGTATGCGTGGTGGGTCTATGGGCCAGTGCCACTCGACACCGGTATATCCCCGCGTCTCCCACTCGCGAAGGTTCCAATTCCAATGACCCACTGGGTAGTATGGTCACTCGGCCCGCCTCCATGGGTATAGGGGCGCCGTTACGGAGCCATGTCACCTGTACCACAACGCAGAAATGAAATGAAATGAAAATTCAACCTGACTTGATCAAGTCAAGTAAGGTTTATAGTTTTTGACGTGATTACTTCTTATGAGAGGGCTTCGTTACGTAACGCGTTACGGCGCCAGTCTGTCTGGCTTCCCTTCGCCGCACAACAACATGAAAATTTCAACTGTCTAGCTATCACGGTTCATTAGACACAGCCTGGTGACACACAGACGGACAGTAGAATCTTATCAAAATCAAAAATCATTTATTCATAGCGGTAGCATAATTGGTCAGTGCATTCGCCCGGATTGCGAAGGGTGCGGGTTCGAGTCCCGTCTGCTGCCTGGTCCGCGTGGATTTTTTTCTAGTTATATTTTCTTTAGATTTAAACATCAAGCAGTAACATGCTTTAAAAATAATAAAAATTATAATCATTTATTCAGTCTAGGCTGTTACAAGCACTTGTGAAGGTCAAGAAGCTACGCCATCGGTTCGCAAAACTACGGCGGGAGACCTTGTACTGAGAAGAACCGGCAAAAAACTCAGCAAGGGCTGCTTTTTTCTCCCTGTATTGATATATACAGAGTCGTCAAGTTGAAAAATGACTTCAGACATACTTCTGAAAGAAATTTGACAAATGTTGATGATGTTACATTTTCATAAGCCGAGCTTTAATTTAAAAGACTTATACCCGCCCTGCAGTGTTGCCAGGACCAATTTAAAAATTGTGTGTGTCAGCTCCGACGCACGACTGGAGTTTACTCCTTAAGTTCGATAGTCTAACCAGACGTAAAAAAAGTTTATTTAAGTTAAAAAAGATTGATACTGTATGAAAGGGTAAATTAATGAAAATAATATACATATATAAATATATATTTATTCATTTCATAAATAAAAAAAAAATTAATAAATAACAACATTTCATATACATTTATTATAACTAATCGACGAAATATTTTACATTAAACTTTTTACAATAGTCAATTTCAGATGTGCATAAATATATCATTAGGAACGTTGATAAATTATGTAATTATTATTATCAGACTATTATCATTTTTTTAGATATTAATTAAATCAACATTGTCTACATTATTAATTACAGTGACAAGTGGTTTATGGTTATTAATGTCAATCCGTCATCTTTGTTTGTCAAAGTTGCGCGACATAGGATGCGCACCAAAAACGTAACGAGGTCATTCATCGATAGATTTTACTCTTCACATTTTTCTCATACCGGGCCCCTTATATATGCAAATCGATTCTTAAGGAGTAAACTCCAAAAAACCGGGAGGCGTTACAGGAAATAAACAGAAGATGTATGGAAAGAGCTGTAAGACAAAATAGTAGAAGCAGGGGTGTATTGTTTTACAGATTTCTATGGTTTCTTTCGCCCTTCAAAGCTCGTCTTTTTTTGGTAACATGAACATATTTTTGTATATCTAAGGTAACATTCTTAATGGTGGAACCGGAAAAGCACAGCACAAGTGGTTCGTGTGACGCATTTACCGTAACATTTAAAAAAGAAAATTGTATTCTAAGAAAAACAGTAGATTTCTGTAAGTACTCCGGCGGTAATGCAGAGAATTGAAGAGCTAGATTCTGATTTAAGTTTTTTCTCACAGTCTTAATAAATAAATATTATTAAAAAATTGTTGTTTTTTTTCTCAATCTTAGTAAATATTTTAATAAAAAAACTGATGTTTTTTCTCACTTAATCTTAGTTAGAAGTTTTATTAAATAAAATATTTTTTTTGCTCACTCTACCTATTTAGTTTGAATTGACAGCTATGACGTCAAAATATGGCGCCCAGTCGGTCCAATTCTTAGTTGAATCGCATTATACGTACCGCGATCTGCACCCCTAGCACGAACCATTATCGAATTCGAATAGTTTTCAAACCGAAATGTCAATGTCAAATTTTGTATGGAAACTTGAACAGCAGCGGCACAAAGTACGTAACGAGAACTAAAAATCAGTACACATTTGACAATGACGACCTCCGTGGCCGAGTGGTTTGTACGCCGGGTTTCATTGGTGTCGCCGACTCGAGAGGTCCCGGGTTCGAATCCCGGTGGGGGCAGATGTTTGTGTGATGAACACGAGCATTTGTACTCCAGTCATGGATGTTTAATATGTATTTCTATATAAATATACTTATATATGTACTGTATATGTATTCTATCCGTTACCCTAGCTTCCCATAACACAAGCCTTACAGTGCTTACTTTGGGGCTAGGCTAATTGGTGTGAGTGTTGAAAATATTTATATTTATATTTATTTATTTAATGACATTTCGGACTCGCAAACGATACGAATTCGATATTGGTTCGTGCTAAGGGTACTGTACTTACGTTGAGCATCAGCGTAGGCGGCGCGTGGTGCGTTTTGAGCGCGTTCGGAACGCGGCGGTCGGGCGGCGCGGTCACCAGGCGGACGGCTACGCGCGGCGGCGGCACTACTCCGCACGGGACCAACGTAGGGCCGCCCGCCACCCCCGACACCACGAGGGGGCCGGGGGACAGGGGAGGCAACTCTATGGACGATGGAAAACAACATTTTGTTAAAAAAAAGAAATTATCTGGTGTCGTGGGACACCAGGTAGGAACGAAGTTGAGTATATACTATGCATTGGCGGGGTGGAGTGGTAATAGAAAGAGAAGGGATGAGAGAACGAAAAGAAAGAGGGAGAAAGAGAAAGGTATTATACACTACTCGCTTGTGTATGCGACTGTCGCAGACGTCTCATTTAACGGTTTTATTCCACGCACTACGAGTAAGAGTCTACCACAATCTGCTGTCTATATAGTAGTCTCGTAAATCTACCACAACTCCTCACCCGCTAAGAACACACTCACCGTTTAGCTACTGTCCTGAGTCTACTACAATCTGTTTTCCGGCTTTCAGGCCCGTATTGCAAAATGACAACTGACAAGTGTTGATCTTTACTTGAGTACAGTTAGAATGGGATGCCGCTATGTGCTATAGCGACATCTCTTTCTAACTATGCTTAAGACTAGAGTAATTACTGAGAATCTTTCTATAATACGGGCCTAAGTCTGCCACAATCTGACACAATCTGCCACAACTCCTCACCCGCTAGAAACACATTCGCCGTTAAGGAGATGCTGACCAGTAATCTCCTGAGTCTACTACAAATTGTAGCAGAAATAGCAGTAACCTCCTAAGTCTTCTACAGCCTGCCACAACTCCTCATACGCTAGCAACAAGCTCACTGTTGAGCTGCTGTCCAGTAATCTCAGCAGATTGTAGTAGACTCAGGAGTCTAACACAATCTGCTGTGTATATAGCAGTCTCGTAAATCTACCACAACTCCTCACCCACCAAGAACACGGAGATTTTGGTAGACTCAAGAGTCTAACACAATCTGCTGTGTATATAGCAGTCTCGTAAATCTACCACAACTCCTCACCCACCAAGAACACGGAGATTTTGGTAGACTCAAGAGTCTAACACAATCTGCTGTGTATATAGCAGTCTCGTAAATCTACCACAACTCCTCACCCACCAAGAACACGGAGATTTTGGTAGAGTCAAGAGTCTAACACAATCTGCTGTGTATATAGCAGTCTCGTAAATCTACCACAACTCCTCACCCACCAAGAACACGGAGATTTTGGTACACTCAAGAGTCTAACTCTGTATGGCTGATTTCCCCCCGGAGGGGTAATTACCCCCAGGTTCGGAACCCAGGGTCTAGAAGCTACGTATCGGTTCGTAAATCTACGGCGGGAGACCTTGTACTGAGATAAACCGGCAAGAAACTCAGTATATCACTCTGTTCTATTATTTACAGAGTCGTCAAATTGAAAAAAATCTTCAGAGGTGATTCATGAAGTCACCTTTCATTACATAATGATTAAATATTAATTGTTTACCTGCATTTAGATTGTTGTGCCATATAGTATAAATACAAATAGTGCTATTTATATTAAGTGTGACTAAACATTAACTTCAATATTAAAGAAGTTAGGGCAGACTCATCTCCGCTGGCAGCAACCGTTCACGAGCATGACGAATGAACCAGCCATCGCTTCGCTCAACCATATTTTAGGGAACGTAACGACCCGCCTCACACGACACCACCGAAGATACTATTGCGTATATATTATATATAGCGACATCTCTTTCTAACTATGCTTAAGACTAGATTAATTACTAAGAATCTTTCTATAATACGGGCCTAAGTCTGCCACAGTCTGCCACAACTCCTCACCCGCTAAGAACACGCTTACTGTTGAGCTACTGTCCAGTAATATCCTGAGTCTAACACAATTTGCTGTCTATATAGTAGTCTCCTAAAGCTACCACAATCTGTCAGAACTCCTCACCCGCTAGCAACACGTTCGCCTTTGAAGAGATACTATCCAGTAATCTCCTGAGTCTACTACAAATTGTAGCAGAATTAGTAGCAATCTCCTAAGTCTGCCACAACTTCTCACTCGCTAGCAACAAGCTCACCGTTGAACTGCTGTCCAGTAATCTCAGCAGATTGTAGTAGACTCAGGAGTCTGTCTGTCTATATAGTAGTCTCCTAAAGCTACCACAATCTGCCAGAACTCCTCACCCGCTAGCAACACGTGGGATGCCGCTATGTGCTAAATATAGCGACATCTCTTTCTAACTATGCTTAAGACTATACTAATTACCGAGAATCATTCTATAATACGGGCCAAGTCTGCCACAATCTGCCAAAAGTCCTCACCCGCTAGCAACACGCTGGCCGGCCGGGAGAGGATGGTACCCACGCCGCGCACGCTGGCCACGCACTGATACTGCCCCGACAGCTGCCGAGACATGCGCTCGATCACCAGCGAGCCGTTGAGGAGCTGCTTCCTGGAAACCATCATATCAGAGCTTTTAATCTATACATCTATATATATAAAACTCAAAGGTGATTGACTGACATAGTGATCTATCAACGCACATCCCAAACCACTGGACGGACCGGGCTGAAATTTGGCATGCATGTAGATGTTGTGACGTAGGCATCCGCTAAGAAAGGATTTTGATCAATTCTACCCCCAAGGGGATAAAATAGGGAATGAATGAAAGATTGTATGAAAATTTTGTCAATTTTAAACCGATTGGGCTGAGATTTTGCATGCAGGTATAAGAAGAATCATAGATGAATGTCATTGTGTATAATACAAGCCTGAGAACAAAAACTGTAGTCTACACTTCAGCTCTACACCGAAGCGAAGCGAGGGCGGGCCGCTAGTATGAATATATGTATATAAGGTACATACACCAAAATAACATTTTTTTTAATTTTGTCTATCTGTCTGTTTGTTCCCGCTAATCTCTGAAATGGCTGGACCAATTTTTGACGGGACTTTTATTGGCAGGTAGCTGATGTAATAAGTAACTTAGGCTACTTTTATGCAATACCTGTGTTACAGGTCATATAAGGTGGGAAAAATGTAACATAAGATGTGAGAGTCTCATGACTGAAATAGGTATGCAATACCTGTGTTACAGGTCATATAAGGTGGAAAAATCTTACATAAGATGTGAGAGTCTGATGCCTGAAATAGATATGCAATACCTGCGTTACAGGTCATATAAAGTGGAAATAATGTAACATAAGATGTGAGAGTCTGATGCCTGAAATAGGTATGCAATACCTGTGTTATAGGTCATATAAGGTGGAAATAATGTTACATAAGATGTGAGAGGCTGATGCCTGAAATAGGTATGCCATACCTGCGTTACAGGTCATATAAGGTGGAAATAATGTTACATAAGATGTGAGAGGCTGATGCCTGAAATAGGTATGCAATACCTGCGTTACAGGTCATATAAGGTGGAAATAATGTTACATAAGATCTGAGAGTCTCATGACTGAAATAGGTATGCAATACCTGTGTTACAGGTCATATAAGGTGGAAATAATGTTACATAAGATCTGAGAGTCTCATGACTGAAATAGGTATGCAATACCTGTGTTACAGGTCATATAAGGTGGAAATAATCTTACATAAGATGTGAGAGTCTGATGCCTGAAATAGGTATGCAATACCTGTGTTATAGGTCATATAAGGTGGAAATAATGTTACATAAGATGTGAGAATGTGATGCCTGAAATTGGTATTCAATACCTGTGTTACAGGTCATATAAGGTGGAAATAATCTTACATAAGATGTGAGAGTCTGATGCCTGAAATAGGTATTCAATACCTGTGTTAGAGGTCATATAAGGTGGAAATAATGTTATATAAGATGTGAGAGTGTGATGCCTGAAATAGGTATGCAATACCTGTGTTACAATTGTCTGAAATATCTTTATTTGATCATACCTGTGTTGATCATTGGACGTGTGAGCTTGATCTCTGGTGGGTATCCCGCTCGCACTGTATCGCCAGCTCAGGCTGACGGGATGGACGGACGCGGCTGAGCAGGACAGCATGACGCTGTCTCCCTCCAGCACCACTTCGTCGTTGGGCTCCACCAGGAACCGAACGCCCGGGTCCGGCTGGAGCTCCTCGCCGCCTGGAAATAGAAATAAGATGATTAAATATAGGCGATCACAGACATACTAAAGTTAAGAGTTAAAGGTTCTATATATGCTCAACTGTTTTTTTTATATTTATTTTTCTATTTATTTATTTAATCATTGATACATCATTTTATCATATTTTAATACCTTGCCAACCTGTAACATTAGGTTGTTGGACAAACAAATAATATTAAACTAGGTACTTCAAACATGTATATCTAAGCTATCTAAAAGTAACTATCTGTTGCCAATACATAATTTGCGCATCTAGCAAAAGGGTTTTGTTATGCTTCCAATATGAAAAAAAGAAATTTTGACTTAGATAGTTTACTGTGAAGTCACTGTGAAGATTAACAATGTAATATGAAAATAATGTAATTTGAAACAATCTATAAGTCGAAGGGTGCGGGTTCGAGTTATTTTTCTAGTTATGCTTTCTATAGATTTAAACATTTGCTATTTCTTCTTTCAAATGTTTAATACTTGTAAAAGTATTCATTTGACATTGTGGGTTACCTGCAATGCGAAGAAATGGCGCTGCCTTACAGCTTAAGAATAGCTAGAAGAATTTCGACGCGGCCGTTAGGGCCGCGGTAGCATTATTGGTCAGTGCATTCGCCCGAATTGCGAAGGGTTCGAGTCCCGTCTGCTGCCTGGTCCGCGTGGATTTTTTCTAGTTATAATTTCTTTAGATTTAAACATCAAGCAGTTACATGCTTAAAAAATAAAATTTTAACTAATCTATAAGTACTTATTTATACATAGTTTTTGCTTATACAAAATAATAATAACAATAACATGTGTCCTCAATTCTGTAAAATTTCTTTCAAGGATTAGTACAGTCAATCTGTCGAAAAAAATATCGTTTCAGTGAAAAACAAACCTAAAGGGTAAGTCCTGTTTTTTCTGTTGCCAAATGACGTCAGTAAGCCACCTTGGCGATGGGCATGTTCAACTCGTAGGCGTTTTTTGAAAAACTCAAAAAAACCGTCAAAAATTTTTTGAAACGCATTTTTCTTGTTTTGTATGCATTTTAGAAACTTTTTTTTTTGACCATAATTGTAGAGGGCGTTGAGCACTACAATTTATGTCATTGTTGCAATCTCGTACAACAAAAAATGCGCATTGTAGGTGGCGCTAAAGTCTCAAAAAGGTGTTTTTTCACTTTTTCACCCTGAAAATATCATTTTAATGGAAAACTTAAAATGGCAAAGTTGTTTCGTACATAATTACCAACAACTTTTGTATAAACAATTTTTTTGTATTACTTACCGTTTTCAAGTTATAAATTGCGCAGGTATGAAAAATCCAATAGAGCGGTTTTGGGCAGTTCACGTACACATTTGCAGTGCACATTTCAATGTACGTTTTACTATTTTTTATTAATTTTCATGATTGAAAAACAAAAAAAAAAATAAAAAAAATAGTTTTATTTTTATTTTTTTTCATGATTGAAAAAAAAATAGTAAAAACGTACATTGAAATGTGCACTGCAAATGTGTACTTGAACTTCCCAAAACCGCTCTATTGGATTTTTCATACCTGCGCAATTTATAACTTGAAAACGGTAAGTAATACAAAAAAATTGTTTATACAAAAGTTGTTGGTAATTATGTACGAAACAACTTTGCCATTTAAAGTTTTCCATTAAAATGATATTTTCAGGGTGAAAAAGTGAAAAAACCCTTTTTTGAGACTTTAGCGCCACCTAAAATGCGCATTTTTTGTTGAACGAGATTGCAACAATGACATAAATTGTAGTACTCAACGCCCTCTACAATTATGGTCAAAAAAAAGTTTCTAAAATGCATACAAAACAAGAAAAATGCGTTTCAAAAAATTTTTGACGGTTTTTTTGAATTTTTCAAAAAACGCCTACGAGTTGAACATGCCCATCGCCAAGGTGGCTTACTGACGTCATTTGGCAACAGAAAAAACAAGACTTATCCTTTAGGTTTTTTTTTCACCACTCAACCCACAGATTGACTGTACTAGATCTCTTTAATATTTGTAAGCTTACATTCTTATTTTTTCTTACCAAATCGAATTTGTCAATTACCTATTCGACCTTATTTAAACAGTTTCTTTGAGTCTTAATTTGTTTAGAATTTTTAGAATTTGTTTGAAAAAAAAAACGTGTCCCCAAATGCCGTTTAAAAGCTCATTAGAAGTATTATTAATAGCTCCATTGGCTCCAAAGGAATCCTTTATTAAGTTATTGTTGGGACTTCCAAAAGGCGGTCCGAGTGCTTTTACATCGAATAAAAGCGGCTGAAGGTCGCCAACAAAGGAATGCTTGCGGGGTATCCTTTGTGCCCCTTATTTTGCTAACCAGATGATGTATTGTGATCCAAACCTTATGCCGGCTCAAGGTATCAATAGGAAGGAAAATTAAAGGTCGTATTTGCTCACATATTCTTTTTTTGCGAGCAATACGTCGGGATAAATGCGAGTCAAATATCGAGTTTGTTCAAGTTTGATATCTATTGGCAAATATTTATATTTTAGACTAGTGGCCCGCCCTCGCTTCGCTTCGGTGTAGAGCTGTAGTGTAAACTATAGTTTTTGTTCTCAGGCTTGTGCTATAAAGAATGACTTTATTTATATAATTACACGTGTTATTGTGAGTCAACCATAAAAGACATATGCTGTTGCGTGATATTTTTTAGACAATTTTATGTAGAATATTTCCGTCATACATGATTTCTATGTAACTTTAACCATTAAGGCTGCACCCGCGACGGAAGCTTAAAAAGTGGAGTAACTTCTCCCGTTTTCCCAACATTTCCCTTCACTACTCTGCTGCTATTGGTTGTAGCGTGATGAAAAGTATACTATAACCTGCCCAGGAGTATGAAGAACAATTGTACCAAGTTTCGTTAAAATCCGTTGAGTAGTTTTTGTTTCTATAAGGAACATACACACAGACAGACAGACAAAAATTTTACTGATTGCATTTTTGGCATCAGTATCGATCACTAATCACCCCCTGATAGTTATTTTAAAAATATATTTCATGTACAGAATTGTGTATAGAAGATAATGTGCAGGTTTAATAAGCATTTACAAAAAAAGCAAAACATAGAGGCCCAGTATATCTGTTTATTATTATTGTATTGCAATTTTTAAACGCATTTTTAACGTTAACTACTGTTGTCCCTATCGTATGGTATTTGGAGGCAACAGCAATTAGATTTTTCAAATACCTATTTCCCAAATGTCTCTCAGCTCGCGTCCGCTCTTAAGTGAGCGAGCACTGGCGTATTCCGAAATATACATCAGTATACTGGCCAGTGGTAATGACGTCACAAATCCGACGCCATTTTGTACTGGTATGCTACCATATTTTTACCGGGAAAACGAAATTGACGTATGACCGAGCGTGCGTGAGATGCATTCGAATTTTATTTCTTTTTTATTTAATGAACAATAATAGCATCCGTACGAAAAGAATTCCTTTTAATTGATGAGGTGAATAAAAATTCTTCTTTATTCGCATTATTTTTAATATTTCGTCGATTTACGACGTCAGTGCACTGGCCAATATATTTCGGAACAATTCACCAGTATAGCCTCGATTCATGACGTCATTAGCACTGGCCAGTATACTGGTATATATTACGGAATACACCCAGAAACTCCTTTTTTTTTAATCAGAAATCAGAAATCAATATATCTTTATTCAAATTGGATCTATAGTACAACACTTTTGAATCGTCCAAACATTTTTTTTCCCTACCACTCGTTATTGGACATATTTTTTAGCTGCGGAGAAAAACGAGCGAAAAAAACTCCACAACATTAAAAGCATAATGTAACAACATTTACAAATCATTATGTTGTTACAACGTCAATACAATCATGATTTATTTAATATAGAAAACCTGTTGGAATGATTGGAACAGTTCAAACCCAAGCATTTTTGTCTGTAATATAATCAGACACTTTGTAATAAGCTTTTTTAATAAGTGCTTTTGACGTGACAACGTCTTAAATTAGGTTGCGGCTGGGAGTCACTTATGAAAAAGTGTAACGCTCGGTAACGTTACGATGAGTCTCTCGTGTTAAGTTTAAGTTTACATGTACAATGTTTTAGTAAACAAAATATATTTCTATAGTTAAAATTTGTGCAATTCTTATTTTCATTCAATTCCTTGTTCCTATTGTGCAATTTAATTATATTCATATCAATAAATATTCTACCGAGAAAAAGACGTTGTCACGTAAAATCTTCGCCCGTAAAACCGACTTTACAGGCAACCATTTTTTTTTATACTATCTTTGAATTTATTTATGCTTAACTCTTGGATATTGCTTGGGACTTTATTGTATAAGCGAACACAAAGACCTTTAAATGAATTATTGATTTTGTGAAGCCTAGTAGCAGGTAAAGTTAGTTTATTTTTGTTTCTTGTATTAAGTGTGTGGACATCACTGTTTTTAAGAAACAAATTAATCACTCGCCCATTGTTTTGCGTTCAAACGTAATTAGGCGCTGGCTGAAAATCAGTGCTGCTGTGGTATTGCGAAAGTACTTCCACAGTAGCATAGCTGAGACAGCAACCTGTTGGCCCTGCACAGCAACACCTTAACTTAGTTTTCTTATTTTTTTTCTTTGTTGTTATGTTTTTCTATTCTGTTTTGTTTTGTAATGTAATGTATCATCATCATCGCTCGGCGTCTCAGCTTTAGTTAGCGTCCGCCTAGCGTTTCAGCTGGAGTTAGCGTCCGCCTGGCGTCTCAGTTGGAGTTAGCGTCCGCCTGGCGTTTCAGTTGGAGTTAGCGTCCGCCTGGCGTCTCAGTTGGAGTTAGCGTCCGCCTGGCGTCTCAGTTGGAGTTAGCGTCCGCCTGGCGTCTCAGTTGGAGTTAGCGTCCGCCTGGCGTATCAGTTGCAGTTAGCGTCCGCCTGGCGTATCAGCTGGAGTTAGCGTCCGCCTGGCGTATCAGCTGGAGTTAGCGTCCGTCTGGCGTATCAGCTGGAATTAGTGTCTTCCTAGCGTCTCCTGACACTCGAGCCGCCAGACCCAAGCCTCAACATCCTCTACTACGAATATAGTCGACGACCCACGCCCATCACACTTCACACCTGAACACACACTATACCTTTTTATTTGTAAATATTAGTTTTAATCTTGTAAATCATCATCATTATCATCATCAGCCTATTAATGTCCCCACTGCTGGGGCATAGGCCTTCCCTATGGATGGAAAAGGGAGATCGGGCCATGACCCACCACGCGGGCCCAGTGCGGATTGGCGGGTGCTAACAATTGCAGATGCAACCGGGACCAACGGCTTAACGAGCCTTCCGAAGCACGGAGGAAGTCGAGATCGACGTTTTTGGTCACCCATCCAATGACCGACCACTGCGAAAGTTGCTTAACTTCAACCATCTCAGCCGAACGCGCTAAACACCTGCGCGCCTCTTCAATGTATGCTGTGCAACTAATAAATTTTTGTTTCTTTCCTTTGCGTACGCGACGGACGCCAGTGCTCCTAGAAGTTCTGTCTCTTTACCTTCTTTTTATTTTTTTTTATTTTTTTTATAGATAGGTCCGACAAATGACTCCACCCCACCTTCTTTACTCATGCGAGTCACAGCGTCGCGGGAACTGGGTCAATCGCTTCTTAAAGGGTTGCAGTCATATATCTTGATAAGCCGAGTGGCGAACGATGCGCGGCGCGGGACTTGAAGCTAAAATACCTACCTACGTTCGTGTCAAATACGGAAATACGGTCCCTGAGACTCATCTTATTGCCAATTTCACAAGTGAATAAAGGTCGTAGCAGACATGTCAACTCGGAAAGGGATCGTCACCGCAACAAATGGATCCGTTCAGTGTTCGTTTTATAAAACTCCCTACTGCAACGAGGGCTTGAAACCGGTTTCAAAAATACCGGTAAATAAAGGTTAATACCGGTTTTTAGTAAAGGTTTCGTTCGGAGCGCGTCCGAAATGAAAGCGGTACCTAAAACCTTAATAAACCGGATTAATCCAGAGCGACACGTGCACGCGTCGGCATTGCTTGAAGTTTGTTTTGTTTGAACTAATCACGTCACAACTTGTAAATACTCAGAGATTGATGCATTTATTGACACGTTTGCTAGCGTCGAATGAGTCAATTTATTTATTTTGTAGCCGTGTATTTATTTCAGCCGTCAGTAAGAGCGAAATGAAACCATTTAAAAACCGCTAAATTGATTCAAAACCTATTTGAAATTATAATTAAATATTTGCTTTTTAGAAAAACCAGTTTTTTAAGATTAAGGTAGGGCTAAACCTAAATAAAACGCTCCTAATGTCGACACTGATTTAGGTTTGAAAATAAATCGGTAAGCCTGACGAAATTTTTTAAAAATCTGGCGCCCAAGGCCACTTAACATTTGCAAAGAAGGTTGTATAATCACTTTAAGATAAATAGTTAAATTAAAATAAATAAAAAATGTGTGCATCGAATACACATCTGAAGTGAAACTTATTTCCTTAAATAACCTTACAATAGGTGGATCTAATATTAGTTTAGAATGTTCGGAATAGGGTATTTGACAGTATTAAAAATAAAGTGCCAATTGTTAGCATCTGTATTTAGAATGAATATTGGTAGTTTTTACTATTTTTACAGAAAAAATATTCATAATTTTACTAAAAGCCCACGATAAAGATAATAGTTTTCTTGTCTATTGTCAGGTGACCCAAAACGCTTGGGATTGGTGAAGCCTAAAATCACATCACACGCAAGTAAGCTTCCGGTTAAAGTGACATTTGATTGTATGGTTTGACGTTTTAATGACAATCGTGTGACGTCACACACCAGTGAGACGCCATATTGTCCAGAGATACGTTTTTCGCGGCAACTTGAAAATAGAGTATTTGATTTGGGTTTTTTACCGAAATACACAACATAATGATGAATATGATGAATAATATAATAATATTTTTATGGACTCTATAAACATTAGTCAATAACGTGCTCGATCATTTTATAAAACTTGTCAAATACCCTATTTATTATGGCGATTCTTACAAAGACGATTTTTATCTTATTCCCTTCAAACAGTAAACACTTTGTGTCAAACATACCACTAACGAAGCCTAAATTTATGTAGAGATTAGCCAACGGGTTAGAAGTTGGGCAACTCCCGGATCCCGGATCGGTAAAACGAGCGGAGGCGGGGATTACCCGGGACAAGCGCCTAAAAGCAGTTCGTGTTACAAACTCGTCCAATTTGGATTAAAAATTACGGTATCGGATTTCACGGTCGATCTACAGCAGTAGGTATCTCCAGGGCCGGATTTCAGACAAATGGGGCCGTGGTACCCGGGCCCCCCAAAAACAACAGAGATAAAAAATACGTGTGGCACTCGGGCACTGCCGCGGTAAAGTTATTGCATAGCATTATTTATCAACTTATGCAATCATAATTATTTATTTATTTTATTTATGCAGTATTTTTTTCTTTGATATTAATAGATGGCGAGGCAGGCCTTATGAATTTTATTGGGCAAGCACAGCAAACAAACAGCATTGCCCGGCGCCAAAAAACTTCCACAAGCTCCACAGTTATTATAAAGTCTAAATAAAAGGGAGACAAATAAAAATAAGGACAGGTGCTGAGGTCTAAATAAATATATAACAAAAAAGGAAAAAAATATATTAAAAAATACGAGTGCGGGATTTGAACCGACGACCGCGGTGATGCGTCGAACGTTGGTCCCGTGGCAAGAATTTTACACACTGCGCCGTTTCGATCGACACTGGAAAGGCGAAAATTGTATTCATATGCACTG
This sequence comes from Chilo suppressalis, assembly GCA_902850365.2. NCBI lineage: Eukaryota > Metazoa > Arthropoda > Insecta > Lepidoptera > Crambidae > Chilo > Chilo suppressalis. The sequence continues at coordinate 10,897,414 of OU963921.1, forward strand.
TTGTCAGGTTATTTTCGTTACGGAATTTCTGAATTCGGTCGCCGCGCTCAAAGCCCGCGATGAAATCTATGCAATAGCTTAAAAACGAAACGAAACGGTATTTTTCTAGGAAAAAACAGTTTTAAGAAACGGCCTTTTAAAAAACGCTTTCTTGGATCGATATATATGGATTTGACATATGAACGAACTTCCCTTCATACTTATACGATCCAAAAGTGCGAAACAAAATTCAAACAAACTCATGACCAGGGCCGTCTTTAACCTATTAGGGGCCCTGGGCATATTAGGATAATGGGGCCCCTATGACTTTGATGTGGATTATGACTTGAAATGGAGCGAGTCATACTGATGAGTGTACTACTGATGATTTTTTTTCTTTAAAATGTGTATGTGCTTAGTATACCATTGGTGTCGATTCTGGCATAATTCTCTAAAGCTAAACTTAAATTTGACAACCTGCGTGCACAGTTGCTCGGGCGTGGAAAACCGCCGCACCTTCAATTAATGTGATATTTCAATTTAATCTGATGAAGCTCAATATCTTTTGATTAGGATCCAAATATGTAATAGTCAGAGGAAGCCCAAACCAATCTATCGGTAAGGAAATCCAAAGATATGGTATTAAGCAGAGCAAGAACCAAGGCATAGGCGAACGAACAATATCCGGCCAAAGATAAGGAGCGCGTTCACCCAATTTCCTACCACACACATTGGCAACACTGACTCGGCATCTGTCGCAATTGGGTCAATTACTAATCCATTGCGAAGGGGTTCTAGCAACATGCAGCGTCACCGTGTGAAAGCACTATGCTAGTGGAAATGAAGGGATCATGTGGGTGTACATTTTTATATACATGCATCCTTTACGGCGTTAATATTAGAGCTTCAAAGCGACATCTTGGGATGATCATTTTTTTTTATGTTATAGGGGGCATACGAGCAGACGGCTCACCTGATGGTAAGTGATCACCGTCGCCCATAAACACTTGCAACACCAGGAGTATCACAAATGCGATGCTGGCCTATAAGGAAGGAGTACGCTCATATTATCTTCTTTTATTATCCTTTAGTCGTAAACATAAATACAAATCTTAATCCTCTTCTTTTTAAATAGATCGTCGGTGTGATGCATTCTAATGTTTCTTGGAGTGTTTGGCACGAAATGTATCGAATTGGCTTTTTCGATAAGCTTTTGTGAAGTAGTCAACACTACAATAAAGTTCTCACGTCCACACTACACTACACTTGATCAGAATAGCGTATATTTTAAATATTCCAAAAATTCTTCAGTTGCGCAGGCTGTTGTATCACAAAATCACACCAATTATATTTCACAATACCCACTATGAACGAATTTAAGAATAATTAAAATAGCACTCCATGAAATCCCACCAAAAACTGCCGCATATTATCTATTTTTTTTTAATTAGCAAATGTCATAGCCAGGATACAAGTCCATAAAGCTATTATCTAAGTTTTTTCAGTGTTACCAACTTAGAGGATTCCAAATTAGAGGAATTAAGAGATTTTAAGGAATATTTATGGGTAAGTATTTTAAGCAAACTTTCAGTGTTTTTAGAGAGAATTTAAAACTTTGTAATTCTGCTATTTATTTATTATTTATGGATCACAAAATGTATAATAATTTGGCTTCCACGCAGTCACAGTTACGACCAAAAACTAGCGCTGAACGGCCCGTAGATACGGTAGAATAGGGATGACGACTAATTTTTTTTTCTTCGTTTATCAGGTAGATTATCAAAAAGTATTGGACACGTATTTTTTCTTTTTTCCCATAATATAATCATTGCAGAGATATATTGATTTGAAAAGTCGCATGACGTCACGTTTGAGTACACTTATAAGTGAAAAATCACTCAAAAGTGACGTCACGAGCCCCTACTCCCAAACTTTGACGTGCTATAACTTTGTCATTTTTTGGTTGATTGCCCAAAGAAAAAATACGTGACCATTATTTTTTGATCATCTAACTGACGGACCAAAAAGAATTTCGTTTACTGTACCGTCATCACCCCTATTTTATTTAACTTTAGCACTGTTTAAGCGTCGCTAAGTTTCTCCAAAGAATTCAAGCTAAGTTCATTCAAAGAATTCAAAGTTGTAGACAAAAAGGTTGACGGATTCATCTCTAGTGAAGTAACTTCGCGGGATTTAGCGGACAACTTCCGAAATGTTACCGCAGTGTCACGCGGGCGCCGCTCACACAGACGTGTAACAACGGACGGTATACTCAGGCATGCGAAACTGGACAAAAATCACCTTTTCAGATAAAATAATTTCATCTACATCATCAGCCTATTAATGTCCCCACTGCTGGGGCACAGGCCTACCCTATGGATGGAATAGGGACATTGTGCCATGATCTACCACGCGGGCCCAGTGCGGATTGGCGGGTGCTAACGACTGCAGATGCAGCCGGGACCAACAACGGCTTAACGTGCCTTCCGAAGCACGGAGGAACTCGAGATAGAATATTGTTGGTCACCCATCCAACGGTTGACTATTCCGAAAATTGTTTAACTTCAACGATCGCAGCCGAACGCACTAACCACCCGCGCCATTGAGCTCCTCCCAATAATTTTATAACATACAATAATTTTGAGGAGCTCGATGGCGTAAGAGGTTAGCGCGTTCGGCTGCGATGGTTGAAGTTAAGCAACTTTCGCAGTGGTCAGTTATTGGATGGGTGAACAAAAATTTACTATCCCGAACTCCTCTGTGATTCAGCCGTTGGTCCCGGCTGCATCTACAGTCGTTAGCAGGGTCATGGCCCAATCTCCCTAATCCGTCCATAGGGAAGGCATGTGCACCCACAGTGGGGACATTAATAGGCTGATGATGATGATAATTTTTATAACAGCACTCACGTTATTACTTTTAAGTATTAAAAGTGTTTCAAGCAAAGCAAAACCAAAGCTACACCATCGGTTAGCAAAATAACGGCTGGAAACATAGATCATCCTCTCTCAAAATGAACGATAACTCCTATTTTTAGGCTCTAAAAGCAAGCATTTAGATTTTTCAGGATTTTATTTTAACACGTTCTCGGGATGGCTAATAAACATAATTACTCATTCATTAAACTAAAGCTTTATAGTTATAGTCTCTGTGCAAAACTGCAGGCGGATGGACACAGTTAAACTATTACCCTCTTATTCAAAAACGAGAAATACGCATAGACTAGTTACGCCGTGTTTTGCTCATATCACTCAAATGCCATTTATCATTCAATGAACAGAGACAAAACATGGAGTAACTAATCTAAGATTATTCTTCGTTTATTAATAAGGGGGTTAGGGTTTAGATTATAGGTCACTGAATGGGTGATAAGAAAATATATAAGAATACATCGTTTTAAATTTTCATGGTCACTAACATTATAGTAATATATGTTTTTAACACTCGCTTTCCTGCAATTTGTGTAATTCCTAAAAAAGTGTGTAACAGGAAGTCGCGAAAGCGCGCACTATTTGATTTGCTTTTAGAACATAATGTTCAAATGGCTTATTCCTTTTGTAGTACGTTTTATTACTTTTTTTACTAATATAAGGTGAGGTTTTAAATGTTACACATCATACGCGACTACTGTAAGGCATTGTCCTAATACAACGCGATAACGCGAATGAGCGATGCGATCATCGTACGAGTCGACGATCAAACATATTGATCTAAAATAGGTGTCCTAATATAGCGATCGCGCGATGCATTCGCGCGACTAAAATGTTTAAATATCTATTCGCGCTGACTTCGTTCGCGCGAACGCGCAATCAAACCTATTAATGATGAATAGGTGTCCTAACTGAAGTTCGCGCGATGATCGCGTCGCGTCGATAGGAAGCGGGGAGAGGGGCAGGGCTGACCCGTTCCGTATTCGCGTTCTATTAGGACACCCAGTTCGCGATCACGCGATGGTCGCATCGTTTAAACGCGCGATGATCGCGTTATCGCGTTGTATTAGGACAATGCCTAAGGCTCGCTCGTTTTTATAGCTATACTGTGTGAGTGGCGGCCGCTCGCAACTCACTATCTGTAAAGGTACTACAAAAGGGGAGCGTCTTTGAGTGTTTATTTTCTTTCCAACTTTTTATCTGTTGGTTGGCTTGTTAACCAAACTTGTTGTATTATCTGCGTGATTGATGTTTGACAGGGCCACAGGAATTCCTTGTTGGTCGAACGTAAGTATCTTCAGAGGGCAGATAGTGGACACAAATAACCTTTTCCGGACAGGTAAAATGTCGTAAATCAAACTTTGTGTGTACTAATACGCTATGCCGTTTATTTGTATTAGATACTAGCTGACCCGGCGAACTTCGTACCGCCTTAGCGTAGCTTTGATGCACTACTTTATTTTGTATAGCTGACCTATCTTATGTATGAGTACCTATTCATTGTTAGCGCGGTTATGGATGTGTTGTCACAGATTACCACAGATTTTATTGTTTTAAATTGAATGACGTTGACATTTGTCAGCGCGGTTATCGATGTGGTGTCACAGATTACCACAGATTTTTTGTTTTAAATTGAATGACGTTGACATTCGTTACGTTATATTTTTCAATCTTTCTGAGAGATTTTCTTTATATTTTTTTCCGTAAGAACCTTGTACAGAGCATTAGAAAACTACAAAAAAAAATCAGCCAAATCGGTCAAGCCGTTTTCATGTTATGTCGTGACAACGGAAAACAGGTTTCATTTTTATATATATAGATTAGGTACTTGTATAGTGTAACAATGAACTTAAAAGGGGAGGCGGGCAATGGGATTTTGAAGTGAAAACTTCTTTAGCGGGGTTGTAATTTTTTTTTTGTAATGGGTAAAAACTGTTAAGCTCGCGTCAGGACACGTGACCTGATCGCGTCAGTCCTGACGTCTCGATTAGGTCCACGTGACCTAATTTGCTTCAGGATGCACAGAATCATGACAGGTGGCGTAATTTGAAGGAGGCCTACACCCAAAGGGTTGAGACAGGCTGAAACGGAGACACGCGGGTTTTAGCGGGTAGTCTCTGTTGGGGACCCTCTGCGGTATTTGCCGGGAGAGGACCCTGACGGGGGAGTCTCGCATATCCTCGTCGGTCGTCAGCTGGCGGGCTGAACGCGTAAATGCGTTTCCACTGCGACAAAAAAAAATGGGTGCGTGTACTTATGTAGGCGCGTGAGAAGTTATCCTTCTTTGGCATCGTTTAAAATTAGTTTTTAATTGCATGCAAATCATTAATTACAATAAATTAATAAAAAGTCTGGAAAAGGACACAGTCAATAAAGTTCAGTTTTAATTTGAAAAAATAAATAAATAATCAAAATATTCAATTAAAATCGCTACTGAATATAATTTATTAGAACATATGTGATTTGCACTTGTATGAAACTCAAACACGTATTCCGAATATACAAACTAGAAACATGTGGATAAATATTATAAATATGAATACCTATAACTGTTACTTTATTACAAAAAATAAAGATGTGGTTTTTGGTTCTACTACACCAATGGTCAGGAGATGGCGCTGTAGTCTCCTGAATCGCGCTTTGGTTCCGTTGTTCCAGATTAATAAATACTTTTGATAGGCCTTCACAATGCAGTCGTTAGCACCCACTAAATAGAGATTCTATTTCTATTTTGTTGGTATATTTTCTTAATGTGCGGTAAACACAAAAGTAACTGTTAAAATTTTGTGTTACAGTGATGCGCGCGCATCTTAAAATTTCACTCTCATCATTTTTTCATAACGCGCCTAAAGAAGTATAACTTCAAAAAAAGGCTTAAAGGGAGAGAGAGAAAGAGTGTAGCTTATGTCTTGCGTCTCTCGCCGCTGCGGCCACTGTTGATCTCACAATTTTACAAGAGATCTCCGTGTTTTTCTAAAATTGCTCCTGTTCTTCTGGTTTTCTATATGAACCTTCTGTTTTTCTTAAAATACGACTTTCATTTTTTAAATTGCACGTTGAGTTGTGTTTTCCGCCATTAGGGAATGAAGGTAACCTTAATTATAATAAAATAAATATGTTATTGTCAAAAACTCCGCCGACCTCCGTGACCGAGTGGTTTGTACGTCGGGTTTCATGGTGTCGCCGACTCAAGATGTCCTAGGTTCGAAACCCGGTGGGGGCAGATGTTTGTGTGATGAATACGAGCGTTTGTACTCCAGTCATGGATGTTTAATATGTATTTCTATAAAAATATACTTATATATGTACAGGATATGTATTCTATCCGTTACCCTAGCATCCCATAACGCAAGTCTTATAGTGCTTACTTTGGGGCTAGGCTAATTGGTGTGAGTCTCCACGGCATCCCCAGGGGCCCCGGTGGGCCCCCGTGCGGGCGGCTCGCCGTTCGAACGGTGGGCGCTCGCACGCCTCCAGCCGGATGTGGCGGAGGAGGCGGCGACGGTGCGGGCCTGGGCAGGGGTCCCCGACGCCGTCGCGGGGGATGCCGACGGCATGGCGGACCTTTTCGCGGACGACATCAACGTCGTCTGCAGCGCCGCCATGCCGAGGGCGCGGGTTGGCCCACGGAGGAGTGGGCAGGCATACTGGTGGACGCAGGAGTTCACGATCCTGCGTACCGCCAGTATGGGGGCCAGGCGCGCCTACCAACGATGCCGTAGGCGCGCCAGACGAGCGCCTGGCGAAGAGGAGGTCCTCCGCCGGGCGTACAACGAGGCCCACACGGCCCTGCGTACTGCCATCTGCAGGGCCAAGGTCGCTGCCTGGGATGAATTTCTGGCCATCCTGGACAGCGACCCCTGGGGGAGGCCGTACCGGACGGTGAGAGGGAAGTTCGCTTCGGCGGCCCCCTCCACGTCCGATATGGAGCCCGCGCTGCTGAGAAGGGTGCTGGGGACACTTTTCCCAGACCCCGGGCCCATCGAACCCCCCAGGATGCCCCCCGGTTCTGCTCCGGGGGCGTGGACCGCTGGCCCCCCCCGTGTCTGATGCAGAACTCGACACGGTGAGGGACCGGCTCCGGAGCCGCAATAAAGCTCCGGGGCCGGACGGGGCCCCGGCCAAGGTAATGGCCATTGCCTTAGGCCCCCTGGGAGAGCGATTCCGCGCAGTGCTAGATACATGCATCGCAACGGGTCGCTTTCCCAGGCGCTGGAGAGTGGGGCGGCTCTGCCTTCTCCGCAAGGAAGACCGCCCGGCAGACTCCCCAGCGGGCTACCGGCCGGTGGTGTTGCTCGATGAGTCCGGGAAGGCTTTTGAGAAGATTCTCGCCTCCCGGATCATCGAGCACATCGAGGGTGAGGGGCTGAACCTGGCGGAATGCCAGTACGGCTTCCGAACCGGCCGGTCCACGATGGACGCGGTTGGCTGTCTCAAGAGGTGGACTGAGGCGGCCACAGCTCGGGGGGAGGTGGTGATCGCGGTGTCCTTGGACATCGCGAACGCGTTCAACACCATCCCCCACGAGTGCATAGAGGCGGCGCTCGAGTTCCACCGAGTGCCACTCTACCTCCGCGCCCTCGTCCGGGACTACCTGCGAGACAGGTCAGTCCTGTACGAGGATGCGGAGGGCCGCGTTCAGTCGTGGCCAGTGAAGGCAGGCGTACCCCAGGGTTCCGTATTAGGTCCCCTCCTATGGAATCTGGGGTACAACTGGGTCCTGCGGGGTGAGCTCCTGCCGCGCATGGATGTCGTCTGCTTTGCGGACGACACCCTTGTAGGGGCGAGAGCGAAGGAGTGGGAGGAGGCGGTCCACCTTGCGTCGGTCGGCACCTCCATGGTCGTTCGACGCATCCGCCTCCTGGGACTGGAAGTGGCCCTCGAAAAGACGAGGGCCATGGCCTTCCACGGTCCCAGATGCAGGACCCCGCCGGGGCTTCGTGCCCGGGTAGAGGGGGTGTGGGTTCCGATCGAGATGTATCTCAAGTATCTCGGCCTGACCCTCGACCCCCGATGGAGCTGGGAGGAGCACTTCAGGCTCCGCGCTCCCCGGCTGTGCGGCGTCGCAGCCGGACTCGGTCGCCTCCTCCCCAATGTGGGGGGGGGCCGAAGGCGAAGTGCCGTCGGCTTTATCACTCCGTGATAAAGTCGATGGCGCTGTACGGAGCCCCGGTCTGGGCGGAGTGCCTCTCGTCCCGCACGAGGGCCCTCCTGCGAAGACCGCAGAGGGTCATCGCGACCCGGGCCGTGCGGGCTTACCGCACGGTCAGCCACGGGGCTGCCTGCGTCCTAGCAGGCACGCTCCCGTGGGAGATTGATGCCCTGGTACTGTCCCAGGTGCATCAACACCGGGTCGCGGCGAGAGAGCGGGGCGAGCGACCCGTTCTAGAGGAGATAGAACGGGTCCGCACCGAGGCGCAGAGGGAGGTTCTGCGCCGATGGGTGGAGGCACTCGCCAACCCAGCCGCTGGCTACCGGACGATCGCGGCGATTCGTCCGGTGTTGGAGGAGTGGGTAGGGCGCTAGCGGGGCACCCTCACCTACCGCCTGGTGCAGGTACTGACCGGACATGGGTGCTTCGGTCACTACCTGCACCGTCGCCCGTCGGGAGGAGACGCCGCGGTGTCATCACTGCGCCTCTCCCGATGACACGGCCGAGCACACGTTGATCGTGTGCCCGGCCTGGCGAAATGAGCGCCGCGATCTGATCGCGGCGCTCGGCGTAGGAGGCCTCACGCTACCAAGTATGGTAAGAGCCATGCTTGGTAGCGAGAGAGCCTGGAGGGTTGCCGCCTCCTTCTGCGAATCGGTGATGACGCAGAAGGAGGCAGCGGAGAGGGAGCGGGAGGAGGACGCTCTAGCCGCCCCTCTCCGGCGTAGACGGGTGGGCCGAAGAAGGCAGGCAGCGGTGACTGCCGGTCTTCGACGGCCCTAAGGTGGTCTGGGCGCGGCCTGACCAGCCGCGCGTCCTAGGTGCCGCTCCGGCATAGGCCACCACGTCTGGGGACTGCCTAGTACCCTAGCGCAGTCCCCCTGAGGCGCGTCGCCCGGTCCACTCGTTGGGCCGGGCCTGCCCGGGGGCGTGCTCGGAGATGTGGCGCAGGCAGGTGCGTCGGCCCCGAGACGCCCCCATATGGGCGTAGGAGGGTACCGGGGGGTTTTAGTGGAGTAGGATCAGTGTGGCCTTCCGCACTGGTCCTGCTTGAGTAGGGTCGGCACTGTTTCCCGTGCCGGCGAGTCCCACACACGCCGTGCGCCTAGTCAGCGTCACGGTATGGTGCGTAACTGCATTTCCCCTCGTCACAAAAAAAAAAAAAAAGGTCCCATTTGATAAACCTTTTTATGTTGGATAGTGCATGTATCGAGGAAAGGTATAGGCTATATAACATAACGCTACCTAAAACTAATAGGAGAGGAACACCAATGAAAAATGATACAAAAACGGGAAAAAATATTCCATTTGTGAGCTTCCCTTGCGCAAAAGCTTAGGCAAACAGTAAAAGTTGTGAGTGTCGGAAATATTTATATGTTTTTATTTTTATAAAATCAAGAGCTTTGAGAGGCAGCAGAAGCCACAGATGCACATTCGTTACTGGCAAATATCTTGATTTGATTTACCAATTCTGAAAAAGTACGCCTCTGCATCTAATATTTTTTCTTGTAGATCTTCTTCTTTTTACAACCGTTCATTTTTGTCGAAACCACGTACGACAAAACTGTGGAATATATTGTCGCCAGCAGTGTTTCCGGACCAATACGACCCAAAAACCTTCAAAAAAAGAGCGTACTCCTTCCTTAAAGGCCGGCATCGCATTTGTGATACTCCTGGTGTTGCAAGTGTCCATGGGCGACGGTGATCACTTACCATCAGGTGAGCCGTCTGCTCGTATGCCCCCTAGGGTGGTCCTTATTTTGGGTAAGTCGGAATTTCAAACCTCTCACCCCTTGCATATCTCCCATTTGCCAAAAAAAAAATGTGTGCAAAGTTTAAGCCCAATCGGACAACGTTTACCCGTGGCCCAAGAGGGTCAAAGTTCAATATTCGTGCCAATATGTAAAAACTAATTTTTGGGCTCGTTTTCGTGTAGAGCTGCGACGAAAAATTGCAATGCGCTATAATCCACAGCGTTTCTAACTACATTAATAAATAATGGATGTATAGACGCTGAGTTCAACCAAAAACTATTTTTTTTTTGAAGTTATACTTCTTTAGGCGCGTTATAAAAAAATTATGAGAGTGAAATTATAAGATGCGCGCGCATCTGTAACACAAAAAATTAACACCATGAAGTTGGTCGAGTCTGCCACGAGTTTCCTTTGTATTTATATTCAATTATTTTCATTTAATTAATTATCTACGTCAATGCGACTAGAATCGAACAGCGACAGAATGTATAACAGAATACATGATTTATATCTAAAACAGAATAATAATTTCATATTCAAAAACACGATTGTTAACCATCAATTTTATTCATCATCCTTTTTATTTCTGCGCACCTGAAATGCTAACATTACATCGCGAAATTTCTGAGGATCCGTTTCGTATACGCTTTTCGTTTCTTATCGATATCACAGTCGCAAGTATTCACGAGTTTCGTTCAGAAATATTAATGAAACAAAATCAAAGGCGATAATGAAACCAAAAAACCATTTTGGTGGTTTTTACCAATGGTTTTTACCATTTGGCTACAATATTAAACTTTGACCCTCTTGGGCCACGGGTAAACGTTGTCCGATTGGGCTTAAACTTTGCACACATTTTTTTTTTGGCAAATGGGAGATATGCAAGGGGTGAGAGGTTTGAAATTCCGACTTACCCAAAATAAGGACCACCCTAATGCCCCCTATAACATAAAAAAAAAATACATCTACTGCTTTTTCCTATAACACCTCCCAACTCTTAAAACTCGGTCATGGCAGCACTGGCTGCGGCCTGTATCGCTTTCGTTCCCCTATTGTTAGCGGGAACTACTGATCATTGCAGAAAATGGACCACAGTTTGAACAACGGCACAGTATAAGAAAGCGCAGAAAGTCATCTTTGTAAAACATGAAAACAGTATGCGTAATCATTATTTTTAGGGTTCCTGTCTGTCCGTATGTCACAGGTCTCTAGTTCGTAAACGGAATGAGTTACAGAACTAAAACTTTGATATTTTGTGTAAAATGCTTGCTCAAAGCCGCATATTTAGTTAAAAACCTCGTCTTATCATCTGGTAGAAAACGAGAATGGGGACTAGGGTTGCCACCCGTACTGTATTATAAAGTATTGTACGTTATTTCGGGGAATTGTACTCTATACTTTATGCCAACAACAAAGTTCGGAAAATAATTTATTTAATGTGATTTCATTAATTTTCCATAAAATATACAAAAAGAGGATAGGAAGAATTTCTGCGTAAAACGGAACATACTGTATGTATCATATGTCGCCCTTAGCTCATTTCTGCAACATTGTCGCGGCTGTATGGCTTTTGTATAATGGCCTTACCCATTGCAGATAAGAACTACAGATTTTTAGTAGCCACAAATTATTTATTAAAAGTTGCTTTAAGCAACGTAAAATATATTTTTAAATTTACTTATAAAGTGGAATAAAAAGTACTTTATTTTGGACACAAGTACTTTTTTTTCTATCTTTAATATCCAATGTACTTTATTTAGACATAAAAAAGGTGGCAACTCTAATGGGGACTAAGATGGAGTTACCACAGACAGTAAACATCTGTTTACTCTCGTCTTCAAGACACCCATAGAGTTTATAAAGTTTTAACCTAGTTTCCTCAATTAGAAACTGCATTTCCAGAATTCAACCATCAAGTTTCAACTCTAGACATCAAAACAGAACAATAGGTAACAAAAATTCAAAAACCAGTTACTGGTTACAACTACGCTGTGCCACCGATCGCTCCGTACGAATCTGGGGCGCGGCTTCATTGCAAATTGACAAGAGCTGTGTATTTTTCATCTGTGTCTAGGCACTACTGGATTTTGCATCTGGGGCAAGCTATAGCTCGCATGCACAATATAGTCGTAGCAATGTTATATATTGACTAGCTGACCCAGCGAACTTCGTACCGCCATAAAAATAGGGGCAGGTGGTAGAAGAGAAAATTTAGGGTTGAATGTATTTTTAATACCACATTATAAAAAAAAATACTAGTACAAAAAAAATTTGGGAGTGTGTATCGTAGTGTTCTATCAATTTCGTGGGATAACATTCCTCCTAACCCATATGCGAGCACTACGTTACAATACCCAATAGTTTGAATTTAGGCGCGAAGGCGCATTGTAGGTTTCAGAACACTACGTTACAGGTGGACGACCATTATCACTAAAGGATATGAACAATAGATAGTAGCCGATTCTCAGACCCACGGAATATGCATATAAAATTTCATAAAAATCGGTCAGGCCGTTTCGGAGGAGTATGGGAACTAACACTGTGACACGAGAATCTTTATATATATAATTCTTCTGTGAGTGTGTATGTCACTGAACTTCTCTTAAACGACTGGACCGATTTTGATGAAATTTTTTGTGTGTGTTCAAGGGGATCTGAGAATGGTTTAGATTCACAATTTTGTCCGCTGGACAACCCCTATTTTTTTAGGGCGGTACGAAGTTCGCTGGGTCAGCTAGTTTTATATATAAGTCTTCTACATCTTTGTGTAGTCCCCTGTAATACGGCACTGTTTAAGAAAAGTGTGTTTTCTAATGCTTCTTATATTTATATTAAATTATCTGAAAGTGTCCGACAAATTACCGTGAACAAAATATTTAAAACAAATTACATGTTTTAAGTTATACTTCTTTAGGCGCGTTATGAAAAAATGATGACAGTGAAATTTTAAGATGCGCGCGCATCACTGTAACACAAAAAATTACTGCTTGCTTGCTGTTACTTTTGTGTTTACCGCACATTAAGAAAATCTACCAACAAAATAGAAATAGAATCTCTATTTAGTGGATGCTAACGACTGCATTGTGAAGGCCTATCAAAAGTATTTATTAATCTGGAACAACGGAACCAAAGCGCGATTCAGGAGACTACAGCGCCATCTCTTGACCATTGGTGTAGTAGAACCAAAAACCACATTTTTATTTTTTGTAATAAAGTAACAGTTATAGGTATTCATATTTATAATATTTTTCCACATGTTTTTAGTTTGTATATTCGGAATACGTGTTTGAGTTTCATACAAGTGCAAATCACATATGTTCTAATAAATTATATTCAGTAGCGGTTTTAATTGAATATTTTGATTATTTATTTATTTTTACAAATTAAAACTGAACTTTATTGACTGTGTCCTTTTCCAGACTTTTTATTAATTTATTGTAATTAATTATTTGCATGCAATCAAAAACTAATTTTAAACGATGCCAAAGAAGGATAACTTCTCACGCGCCTACATAAGTACACGCACCCATTTTTTTTTAGTAGACAAATTTTACTATACGGTCCGTGAATTTTTAGAAGACAAAAGTTTTTAGACTAACTATAGAAAAATTTACATGCATGAAATAAATACAATCTTAAATTTGACGATCTCCGTGGCCGAGTGGTTTGTACGCCGGGTTTCATGGTGTCGCCGACTCGAGAGGTCCCGGTTCGAATCCCGGTGGGGGCAGATGTTTGTGTGATGAATACGAGCATTTATACTCCAGTCATGGATGTTTAATATGTATTTTTATATGAATATTCTTATATATGTACAGTATATGCATTCTATCCGTTACCCTAGTATCCCATAAAACAAGCCTACAGTGCTTACTTTGGGGCTCAAATTCGATCTGAAAATAAGTCCCAGCTTTAAAATTAGTTACATGAAATTGTTGTGGAAGTAAAATGAATCTGTGATTACCCAAAGAAGTGCCAATGCATTCCTAACTCTATGGACACGGATGAAAAAACGGCCTAATGTAAACCCGACCAATCAGGGACAGCCTAACATACAATAGATGATTTAACCCGCAACAGATTATGATTTATCAGTTCCACTTCGCTTAATTATAATCTACCGAAAAATATTGCTTAAAATTGTAAGCAGAATGTTACGGTTCACAATTTCTCGACAGTTTACAATCTCGCATGATATATTATAATCCAGCGCAGAGTACAAAACGGCCTAATGTAAACCCGACCAATCAGGGACAGCCTAACATACAATAGATGATTTAACCCGCAACAGATTATGATTTATCAGTTCCACTTCGCTTAATTATAATCTACCGAAAAATATTGCCTAAAATTGTAAGCAGAATGTTACGGTTCACAATTTCTCGACAGTTTACAATCTCGCATGATATATTATAATCCGGCGCGGAAGTACGCTTTCTTTTACTGTGAAAGCACAATGCAAAGTTTCAGTTTTGCTTAACGAGAATTGTTCCCAATCAATCAACATATACCCATAGTCGTTGATGAACGATCCATCATTAGCGAGGGCCGTTTACATTGTACGACACGATGTTTTGCGCATACCTATATGTAAACACAAACTGATGAATTTTCTTGACCACAGCGGGGTAAGAATTTATGCTTTATGACACAGCAATCAAAATCTAAATAAATAAATATATTTCCAACACTTAAACCCATTAGCCTAGCCCCAAAGTATGCACTGTAAGGCTTGTGTTATAAGGATACTAGGTAACGAATAGAAAACATATATTGTACATATATAAGTATATTTATATAGAAATACATGTTAAACATCTATGGCTGGAGTACAAATGCTCGTATTCATCACACAATCATCTGCCGCCACCGGGATTCGTACCCGGGACCTCTGGAGTCGGCGACACCATGAAACCCGGAGAATAAACCACTCGGCCCGGAGGTCGTCCAAATTTGAGTGGATATATCCGATATTAAATTTGAATTTACGTTTCTAATTAATTGTATTGGTAGCGACATGATTTTATGTAAACGTTGCTACTGAGTTTCATGCACCCATTCTTAGTAGGAAAAATATTGGATGATTACAAAAGGTTTCAATATGTCAATTCGAATAAAGTATAATTTCATTTTATAGGTTAGGTTGGGAATATGTCATACCAAAATTTAATGATATACCTAGAAATCATGAAATGCTGGTATGGTATATTCGTTAAATGAAAAAACACGAAATTCGAATCATTGCCGCGCGACAATAGGTTCTATTACAATAGGGATGGTGACTGTTTCCTTAGTCTATCAGGTAAATTATCAAAAATTATGGGACGCGTATATTGTTTTTTTCTTCAGAAAATTTCATTGAATTTTTAACTAAATATTCGGCTTTGGACACGTATCCTACATAAAATTCGTTTACGATCTAGAGAACCGTGACATACGGACAGATAGACTTGGATAGGGTTCCATTTTTACCATTTGCGTACGTACGGAACCCTAAAAAATACCAAAGTATTGAATTTAAGCACCTAATTTCTCGTGTTCATTGTGCCCAATTTAGAATAATCAAATATAAGGAAAACAGGATACTAATAAAAGTATTCCGCAATAAAATATTTCGGATGACAATTATTTATTCAAACTTTATTGCACAAATGAGTGTACAAGTGGCGGACTTAATACCATTAGGAATTCTCTACCAGTCAACCGGAGAATTATAGCAAAGATCTTAAGAAGGAATTTGAAAAATGAGTAGATGGAGTTCGCGTAAATCACGCAGATGTTACAGCATATTGTGTCGGATCGGAGGGTGTAAATTATCGTCGAGGTATGACGGTTCAATTTCAGTATTGAGCTCGAGGACTCGCAGTGTTGAGTCGAGTTGAGCGATGTGAGTGACTGACGGCAGTGATGGACTACCCTACCTCATTACAATAATCCTTATTGTAAAGCAAATTAACGTATGTTTGCGACTACAAAAGGAAATCAAGGCTAAATATTTTTTAAGGGACCGTAGCTAAATGGCAAACAACGGAACCCTTATGGATTCGTCATGTCTGTGTGTCTGTCCGTCCGTATGTCACAGCTATTTTCTTACGAAACTATAAGAACTTTACTGTTGAAACTTGGTAAGTAGATGTTTTCTGTAAACCGCATTTAGATTATCACACAAAACTAGTAAAAAAACAATTTGCTCCCTGCCACTTTCTTCCGAAACTATAAGAACTTTACTGTTGAAACTTAGTAAGTAGATGTTTTCTGTAAACCGCATTTAGATTTTCACACAAAACTAGTAAAAATACAATAAATTTTGAGGGTTCCTCATACTTAGAAGTGAAACTCATCAAACCCATATCTAGTATCTATGAAAAGGTCTTCAAAAATGATATTGAGGTTTCTAATATATTTTTCCTATACGGAATAGTTTGCGCGAGAGACACTCCAAAGTGGTAAAATGTGCCCCCCCCCCCCCCCTGTAACTCTAAAATAAGAGTATGATAAAACTAAAAAAAAACGACGGGTTGCACTCCGGGAGTGCCGACAGAAGTGAAAACTTGAATATTAACGTTGTGCATTTTTGATATTTTGGAATAGTTAGGGAATAATTGTGCACGAATTGCTTTAATTATCACTATAAAAGTACTATCATATAGGTATGTGGTACAATACAATATTTATTTATTGCGCTATCGTACACAAACATGACAATTTATATTACATTAAAAAAGTTTATATCTCAGAAAAATCAACTTACATGAATCACATTTAAGCGCACCTAGCGACATCTACTGTAAAAAAAATGCATTTTCTTCGCAATAAGGCTGCCACCTGGACGTCCTAGATAGAGACTTATTATTATAATACGATAAAATAAAATATTACTATGTTTCGTCCAATATATTGAGAGTCAACAACCCTTCCAATTTTATTGTTTTCGTCTTACGATCAGGACACGTGGCCTGTGATGCGATCAGCCCACGTGTCATGACGCGAGTTTATTTAGCAATACAATAAAAAAGTGCACAACGCCGCTTAAGAAGTTTTCACTTCAAAAATATATAATGTATACCACCACGCAAAGGAGATTGCTAAAATTAGCCCAAATGCACAAAAAATATTGACATACACGGTAATTCTTGGCGTAATTTATAATTTAAGTTACAGTTACTAGATTTCAACGGACACCTTTGTATAATATATTTACTTTAAAAAGGACTTTTAATTTTACCGGTTTGGAAAACATACGAATCATTTTTAATGGCTGTGGGTGTAAGTAACATTCAGCCAAAGACTGATCGAAGTTGTTTATATAACATAAAAACAAATCTATTTTGTAAAGATCGATAAAATAAATCATTTTTTTTATTACACTGTGGTATTAATATCCACAACTATATTATCATTTTCACTAGATGCAAATGTGCTCAGACAATTATTATAGATGGTAGGCGACATCATAAAGTCTATTGCCATACATTTTTCGCCAAACACCTCCATAAACACATTATCTGTATATATGTTAGACTTTAAGGTATCTATCTGTGGGCCTACGTTCCCTGACTATAAATTAATAAATAAATAAAATTATAAGGTGTGATACACTAAAAATCTAAAATATGGTTATCTTAAAAACATAACAAAAATAATGAAGCTACTGAATATATGGCTATAGATAGAACCTTAATCTCTTAGCTTTCTTTGGTTAACGAGAGTTTAAAATTTCTCTCTAATCTGTGGCTCATTCACAATCATTACACAGTTTCTGTCACAGAGTACCTTATTATAACCGGAAATTACACCTGATTTTAAAAGTTACTCTTATGCATTTACTTTAAAAACAGGCAACTATCTGATAATCTACATGCTCTACATTATCCATAATTTCGGTACTTTCTCGGCTTGATTTCCCTAGTTTGCTATTTAACTTATTTGTTTTTTATTATTTTAATATGTTCAGTGTATATGGTTTATAGAAGTTCTCAGGGGTGTCCGTCAATAATATTCGTTTCTACAGTAATTTATATATAATTTTGAATGTAGAAAACAATTTTTCATGATTATTGGTCTTTAGGCCAAACATGTATGGAAGCTGTCTCCTTTCCACCGAAAATTAGTTTGAACGAGATATATTAGGTACTTTTTTAATACATCATAAATTAATTTTATGAAAAATACACTTTTATTAAAACATCGATCAAAGTTACAACGAACTACAAGAACTTTTATATTACGCCACTTGCTGCTACGGAAACCTTCATGGGCGAGTCTCTATTCGCACTTGGTTGCTTTTTTATGTTAAAAGGGTGGCAAAGAAGCATATGGCCCGCCTCATGGTATACAGCCAGCATCCTGTATACCGCTGCGATACCATAGATATCACTCGCGCCGATGCCTCATCATCATCATTATCATCAGCCTATTAATGTCCCCAATGCTGGGGCAAAGGCCTTCCCTATGGATGGAATAGGAAGATTGAGCCATGATCCACCACGCGGGCCCAGTGCGGATTGGTGGGTGATAACGACTGCAGATGCAGCCGGGACCAACGGCTTAACGTGCCTTCCGAAGCACGGAGGAGCTCGAGATAGTAATTTTTGGTCAGCAATCCCACTGCGAAAGTTGCTTAAGTTCAACGATCGCAGCCGAACGCGCTAACCACTTTCGCCATCGAGCTCCTCTGCGCCATCGAGCGCCGATGCCTACCCTGACCCATTCCCCTACCCCGTGGAGCCCTGGAACTTCACCCACCAACAGAAACACAACACCACCAAAAGGTAGTGTTATTTTACTGTGGTCTTCTGAAAGGTTTTTGAAGTTATACTTCTTTAGGCGCGTTATGAAAAAATGATGAGAGTGAAATTTTAAGATGCGCGCGCATCACTGTTACTTTTGTGTTTACCGCACATTAAGAAAATCTACCAACAAAATAGAAATAGAATCTCTATTTTGTGGGTGCTAACGACTGCATTGTAAAGGCCTATCAAAAGTATTTATTAATCTGGAACAACGGAACCAAAGCGCGATTCAGGAGACTACAGCGCCATCTCTTGACCATTGGTGTAGTAGAACCAAAAACCACATCTTTATTTTTTGTAATAAAGTAACAAATAGTATTTATTAATCTGGAACAACGGAACCAAAGCGCGATTCAGGAGACTACAGCGCCATCTCTTGACCATTGGTGTAATAAAACCAAAAACCACATCTTTATTTTTTGTAATAAAGTAACAGTTATAAGTATTCATATTTATAATATTTATCCACATGTTTCTAGTTTGTATATTCGGAATACGTGTTTGAGTTTCATACAAGTGCAAATCACATATGTTCTAATAAATTATATTCAGTAGCGATTTTAATTGAATATTTTGATTATTTATTTATTTTTTCAAATTAAAACTGAACTTTATTGACTGTGTCCTTTTCCAGAGTTTTTATTAATTTATTGTAATTAATTATTTGCATGCAATTAAAAACTAATTTTAAACGATACCAAAGAAGGATAACTTCTCACGCGCCTACATAAGTACACGCACCCATTTTTTTTAATAACTGAGTTTTTCGCTAGTGTAAAATAGTTCGCAATAGAAGTAAAATGATAAAGACGAAAATAAAAAGAAAACTGGGTTTGAGTGTTAACGGTGTCGGGCGAATGACCTGCGCTTCGGCGGTCCGTGCTTTAGGGCGGGCGACGAAGTCAGTGGCCCTTTACCAGTTCGGTCGACCACCAGCTATAACGTGCAGGTGGTGGACCAGAGATAGAGAGAGAACAGGTAAAAGAAGAGAGTGCCCTTCTTGCCATAGAAGAGAGTGCCCTTCTTGGCAAGATGGGCCAAGAGAGGAAGGGCGATAGAGAAGTTGATCAGAGGATCAGCGAGGAAAAGAAAGACGAAAATAGAAGATAGGAGGCCCTATGGCCATTACTGAAACGCCTGTTGCCCTCGACCTCGACCGGTCGAGCTACCGGGTCGGTCGCGCCACCGGTCGAGCTACCGGGCTTCTGTAAGCTTAGATGGAGGCTACTTCCCCAGTCGTAAAAATCCCCTACCTCTCTCAAAGGTTCTGTTCCCCTTTAGTGTCGCCGCACACGAGCCACCGACCACAACCACAAAACGCCACCACCGGCATATTTCTTGTAGTTTTCATACATTTTATATGGACTCGCCACACACGGTACGCCGGTGGCCGCCACACGCTACAAGTCGTCGTTGCTCGCTTCTTGTGGCCCGCATCGGCTACTAATTAAATAAAAGAGATACCTCTGAAGTCACCTTATTAGTAGGATATTTAACCTTTGTGTAAGGAACCCTAAAAACAGAATTCCTACAGTTGCACCAACAAGCCGTCAAATCAGGCGGTCGTTTGTCAAGACTTTTTCCCCAGCATCGGAACAAAAACTCCTGAAAGAGACGTAATTCGTCTTCAGGTGGAGTGGGCATCATTTATATCTTGAACAGTGCGGCTAATTCAATTTGTTGGTCCATTTGTCAGGCGGGCGGGGCGCTACTAGGAATGCCCTCGATCCCGGATTCGCAAATAATTCCCGGCTGGAATCCCGGAAAACTTACTTGCGGCCGCACTGAGTTCCGTGAATTTAACACAACGCAGATGGGATTTTTATGTGGAAAGCTCCGAAATTGCACAGGTGAACTTGAAATCGCTGTCATAATGAAAAATATTCCATTGCCACGAATCGCTAACGTGAGTTTCATTCAAATCTTCCTCCAATGTCACTTCTGTGAATCTAGAGATAAATGTCAGTGTACAAAACATACTCACATTTTGAAGCTACATTTAAATGACGGCAAGAGAGTATTAAGTAGATAATATAAATAATTTCAATCAATGAGCTTTAGGATTTATTCCAATGTCTTCCGTGAGGAACGGCTATAATAGATATTACAGTTATTAGCGGGTACTATCGCGCAATTTTGCGCTCTGTCACTTGGCGAACAAAATGCTTTGAACGGTTATCTACAGTAGTTTTTACTACGCCCCACCTTCGCGTCGGACGCGCCAATCCGGGCCGCCGCACAAAAGTAAGACAGAGAGCATTTCATTGATTGAATAATGAATTGAATTACATTTGTTTTAGTTGCAATTTGTCATCCGCATCGTGATCGCTACAGCGTTATACGAAAAAGTAAGACAGCGATAATTACATGTCTATGAATGAATTTTTACTACGCCGCTACCGCAAGCAATTATGGCATTATGGGTGACAGAGCGGGTCTTTCCGCGAGTGTACCTATATGCTACCTATGTACCATATAGGTACCTTGTTTTTTGTGAATCTCCGATACTTCAGCACTGTTGCAAGTGCCATGATGACGGAGTAACTGAAGTAATTGCGAGTATGTGATTGGCAGACATATCGGTCTAATCTCCGACGAAGTCTTTTATTGCGTTCGATACCCGTACCACTTTTCATGTTTTCAAACACTCGCAGCATCCGAACGCGCTCTAAATGTGGGTTTAAAAAGGTGAAGTCCAGAAGTGAAGTTAGCTGATACAGCAGTTCTACCTGCCACACCAGCCATCCTCACCCTGCCGGCCTGCATGTTGCTTCCTCACGCCTCTTTTAAAGGATCCCAGGTTGTAAGAGGGAGGGAACACGTGAGCGGGCAGAGCATTCCATTTACGGATAGTGCGACAAAGAAATGATTCACCAAATTTCTTTGTATTTATGTTGCCGTATATCTATAATAAGGTAACAAAACTGTGTAATATCAGAGAACTTAACACGAAGCAGGCAAAGCGCACTATCACCTCAAGGTTATTGTCCATGACTTACATGCAATCCGAAAACCTGCTTAAACGACTGGAATAGCATTACCCGAAGTCCTTGGCTCTCACCGTCCTACATGCATAGGTACAGACAAGCACACACACACACACACACACACACACACACACACACACATACACACACACACTTTATAACTTTAAAACGTAGTTAGTTTCTGTATTCTGTAATTTTATTCATTGGGTGCCCACGATACAGGACCTCCTAGTGTGGGACCCATGGTTAAGCTGACTGTATGATATGAATTTTAATAAATATATTTGTATTTGTATTTGTATATTTGTATTTGTACGCGTTGGAATTGTGGCCACAGTTAGACGGTGACAACGTAGGCCAGCGCGCGTGGTCCTCTGAAGGAAAGGAGAAGGTGGGATAAGAGAGAATAACTCCGTCGTATATGCATAAAACGCAAAAAATAAAAAAAAGTGTCGTTTAGCATTCGAATAACTATAATGTTAGTGACCATGACAGTTGAAAACAATATGTCTCATTACTTCCCCCAAGTCCCGCGTCAATACTAAAATATCCGGGACCCATAATTCCTCTGTGTTCCCATCCCTACACCTGACCGAGGACAGACTCATGGAAATAAAGAGCACGGATTTGCCTCTTCGCCGTCGTCGTGTTTTTACAAAAGGTATTTCTTAGACAATTTGTGTTAATTTTTCTTGTTAAAATATAAAGATATTATCTTTTCATAATTAGAACTTTAATAAAAAAACGTATTACGAGCTCGTTATTGAAATTCTCGCGTAGATAGTGCCTAAAGCTTTTAAAAGCATTTTTTTTACTACAATATTTTTGATTGCCTTCTTTGATAGAATAAAACTTTGTCAGTAGAATAATATTTACCGAGAATAAAAGAACTTTTTAATTATTTAACGTAGGAGCCATTAAAAAAAGCGTTTTTTTTAAAAGAGAGATGAAAAGATTTCACTTAAGGAATAGCTAATATATTATTAGACGACCACCGTGGCCGGGTGGTTTGTTCACCGGGTTTCATTGTGTCGCAGACTCGAGAGGTCTCAGGTTCGAATCCCGGTGGGGGCAGATGTTTGTGTGATGAATACGACCATTTGTACTTCAATCATGGATGTTTGATATGTATCTATATATATAAAACTCAAAGGTGACTGACTGACATAGTGATCTATCAATGCACAGCCCAAACCACTGGACGGAACGGGCTTAAATTTGGCATGCAGGTAGATGTTATGGCGTAGGCATCCGCTAAGAAAGGATTTTGATCGATTCTACCCCCAAGGGGATAAAATAGGGAATGAAAGTTTGTTGAAAACTTTGTCAATTTTAAACCGATCGGGCTGAGACTTTGCATGCAGGAATAAGAAGAATCATAGATGAATGTCATTGTGTATAATACAAGCCTGAGAACAAAAACTGTAGTCTACACTTCAGCTCTACACCGAAGCGAAGCGAGGGCGGGCCGCTGGTTTCTATATAAATATATTTATGTACAGTATATGGTATTCTATCCATTACCTTAGTATACCATAACACCAACCTTCTTATAGTGCTTACTTTGGGGCTAGGCTAATTGGTGTGTGTTGGTAATATTAATAACAATCATACAATGTTGATAGAGGTCTGTATACGCTCAATACAACAAGCCGGTCCAATTCCACACAGGCAATTTCTGTTGTTCACTCAACCAAGAGGCTCACAATGTCTATTCGTTCCTTAAATTTTAGGTTTTTATTCAATAATATTAAAATTTCAATAAATATAAATATTTCCAACACTCACACCAATTAGCCTAGCCTCAAAGTAAGCACTGTAAGGCTTGTGTTATGGGATGCTAGGGTAACGGATAGAATACATATATAGGTATACAAGTACATACATATATTTATATAGAATTTACATATCAAACATTCATGGAGTACAAATGCTCGTATTTATCACACAAACATCTGCCCGCACCGGGATTCGAACCCGTCCCGGGTTGGGTTCGCAGAATGCTCTCGAGCCGGCGACACTATCAAAACCCGGCGTACAAACCACCCGGCCACGGAGGTCGTCATACAAACATACATTGCAAGTTAAATACAAGCTATTAAAAAAGGCTTTCTTATACAGTTGTACTTGGTTACTGTCGGCAGTGTTAAATAAAGATATCCAAGTGTTTCGAGCTATGTAACAAAATTCATTAGAACGACAAAAATCGCTAAGTCAGCAAGTATTAAATGTTTCGCCAGAGGTGCGTTTCTTGATCCCAATATATATATATCGTTTACCTTAAGTTATCTAAAAGCAAAACACTTTACGCAAATTATCCTCGCTTATTTTGCATTGATTGCTTTTTCAAAAAAAAAACTAAGTTAAGAGCCTATCGTAAATAAGTATTCTTAAATAAGCTTCATCTTTCACTCGCAGTATTGATTTATTGCATAACTGATCATTTTATACCTAGTGTAGGCGAACACTAGGCGACACGCGACAGCGACAGATCAGCGACTAGACGCGACGACAGGCTGTGGCCGATAATTTCATATATGTTGTTCAAAGCTTCGCACTCTTGGCGTCAGAGTCTCGGAGTCGCGACGACAAGCTAGGGGAGTCGAGCGCGCTCGCTATTTGTCGCCGCGCAGGGTTCCCAACTTAGGGGTTTTGCCCCCAGATTTAGGGGCTAGAAGTGTTAAAAGTGACTTTTTAGGGGCTGGAATTTTTTGGGGGTTCTTTTAGGGGCTTTTAACAAAACTTTCAATTAAATCGAAAAACAAAGCGTGTGTTTTCTTTCAGTTTTGTGCGTAGAATGAAACGCAGCACGATATGAAACGACTGAACTCACTGTGTGGCAGGTTGTTTCCTAAGGCTGTATGGACTAAAGTTCTTTGACTTCCATCAATCAAAACAGCTAAATAAGATTTAACCGCCTGTCAGCTCATTTTCATTTCCATTTGGAAAATGAATTTATTCAATAAAATAATTTACTGTAACAGAATATGTAACGTTTTAATTTATGAGCAACGAAAGAATTTAGGTAATAAGATAAGTAGGTACATATAATTTTCTATATTTAGGGGATTTTAGGGGAATTTAAAAAATACTTAGGGTAAAATTTTGGTAAGGGTTGGTAACACTGTCGCCGCCTCTAGTCGCGCTGTGCACGCGCACACACGACGACAGTAGCGTGACAGCTTTGCGTCAGTCTCGCTGTGAGCGCTTAGAAAGGTGCATATGTTTATCTGATTGATATAGATAACCACTAAGGCAAGTGCAACTAGAGGCTCCATATTCACTCACAAGATGAACAACACTGCCATCTTCCTCGAATTCTCCACGACTAATGATCGCTTTCTGCACGATGTCTGTCGTTACAACTAGTCGCCGATGCTAGCGACAGCTCCGAGTCTAGTCGCGGCGACAAGACGCCAAATGCAAACGGCAACGCCGCGACGACAAGTCGCCTAGTTTGCGATGTCTCTTATTAATAATCCTTGAAAAACACCGCATAGTTTCATCTACAAGTAAAAAACTAGAGAAAAAAATAACCATTTATCAAAATTTGTATTTGTCGTGACATTAACTGTAGTCTTTAACTAAATTCAAAGAAATCTAACGACTTCTAGCAAAGAAAAGTTATGATTTTCTAGAGTGCTTCTCGTTATACAAATACATGCGATATATCTACTATATAAAAATAAGTCGGGTTTTCCTTCCTGACGCTATAACTCCAGAACGCACGAACCGATTTCCACGGTTTTGCATTCGTTGGAAAGATCTCGGGCTCCGTGAGGTTTATAGAAAAGAAAATTCAGGAAAAATTAAAAAAAAAAAAAACTTCTTTTAATCACAAAACGAAATTTTACATAAAACGAAGCAATATGATGGCGAAACGGAGTTCGCCGGGTTTGCTAGTTCTGTAATAAAAGCTAATTTTACTGAAGCGAGTCAGCAAGATAGTGAATAACAAATTACACGATCGTCCACATAAACTAATGAAGTAGCTCATACTCCCAAGTATGCTGTGAAACATAAGTTATTCGCTATATTAGTAGTTCGGAGCACCGCACAGACCGAAGGATTCTAAAACATCTCATTGTCTCAGCCACAAAGTGAATAGTGTTGAATAAAACATGCGCCAGTCCCCGTAGACCAGTTGACAGTAGCCGATACGTATATTGAAAAAACACCATCGTCTAGTATATTATTCCTTGATGTTATTAAAACAAAAGAACTAGCGCTTTCTCGAGTCAAAGACTTTTCAAAATGTACTGTAAAATCAAATTATTTAGATGCGCTTTAAAACTCTCTAAGTGATACATATGTGCATACCTACTATGTATCACTTAGAGAGAACTATAATAAAACGTACAGATAATAACAAATCAACTCAGTTACAATTTTTATTTTTTTAAGCATGTAACTGCTCGATGTTTAAATCCAAAGAAAATATAACAAGAAAAATTCAACGCAGACCAGACGGGACTCGAACTCGCACCCTTCGCTATCCGGGCGAATGAACTGACCATTATGCTACCACGGCCCTGATGGCCGAGTCGAATTCTTTCTAGCCTTTCTTAAGCTGCAAGGCAGCGCCATCTCTTCGCATTATAGATAACCCACAATGTCAAGGTCATGGTCAGTGCATTCGCCCGGAAAGCGAAATCATCTCATGTTAAAGAAGCTACATAATAAACGTGTTAAAATTATGCATTTTGCATATATTTCTATGAATCTGATAATATTGTGTAGTTGTGAAAAGACAAATGCGATCAAGGTAAACAATAAATAGATTAGATTCGACATAACAGTAAATATCTTTTAAACGAATGTAAAAAAAGTAGCATATTTTTAGTAATTTTAAATAACTTATAGGACAAAGCGAAATTTCCCAGTGAATGGAAATTGTTGAGTGAAGCTTACATCAAGAAGGTTAAAAATAGACCAAAGAAGAAAAGCATTAATCTCAATGGTCAGGTTAGGTTACTAAAGAATAAGATTAGACGTGCACAGACTATAGGAAAGCTTAAAAGTGAGTTATAGGAATTTTTCCTTTTACAATAATTGTTTGTGTTGTTCCCATGCATTCTCCCTGTTCTTGCTAGCATCATATGATTATTATTAAGTTTATTAAAAATGTGTATTTTATTTTATGTACCGATGTATGTTCTTGTTTGTTTATTTGAATTTTTATCAGTTTCTATTGTTTTATATGTACAGTAATTTTAATCATGGTTAGATTTTTTTCTTTTTTTTTTTAATTTTTATTTTAGTCTTGTAATTGCTCTTTAATTAAAATTCGTCTCTCCATCCTATGGTTATCTGGAAGAAATGGCTACATTGGCGGTCTTATAGGGATGATGACTAATTTTTTTTTTTGTTTTTTATCGGGTAGATTATCAAAAAGTATTGGACACGTATTTTTTCTTTTCTCACATAATATAAGCATTGCAGAGATATATTGATTTGAAAAGTCGCATGACGTCACGTTTGAGTATAAGGGAAAATTCACTCAAAAGTGACGTCACGAGGCCCTACTCCCAAACTTTGACGCGCTATAACTTTGTCATTTTTTGGTTGATTGCCCAAAGAAAAAATACGTGTCCATTATGTTTTGATCATCTAACTGACGGACTAAATAGAATTTCGTTTACTGTACCCCGTTATCACCCCTATTGTCCACCTATTTAAATTAATGTCCAAGCTTTGTACTTTAAAATGTGGTGTTTTCAATAAAGTATTATCTATCTATCTATCTAAAGAAGAAGAGCATAATAAATATTAGATTGAAGCCAGCATCAAAACATAAAAACACAAAATTAAATTACTCTAGCATCACAACGATTACTTTGAACGTTAAATTGTCGAAAACATCACGAGTCTTCGCTCTGTAATTATGTTGTTTTGCTCTTGAAAACTCCTGCTGCGGGCGCGATATACGATTATTAATCATCTCGAGGGAGTTCTGAGGAAAAAAATCCTGAAGAAATCCTTTGTCTAAAGAATGATTACGGTAAATTCGGGAACGACTGAAGGGTCCCGAGTCCTGACGGTACAACAGATTCGGAGGGATGGCTCCGCAAATGTTCCCGGAAAAATTTGCTGATTCAGAATATTATTCAATGATTTTATACAGTTGCACGCCGAAGTATTTTTCTTACACATTTTATATTACGAAAGGTGAGAATTCTCACCTTGTAAACCTTATTTGACAGCGAAAAGATTTTTTTATCAAAGGGAAATATCACCTTTACAATTAAATTGAGCTTTTTAGTATTTTTTGTAGTATTTTTTTTGAGAATCAATTGTTATCTTTTGAGGATCATTTCAATATGTGCCCCTATCAACTATGTCAAATGACTTAAAGGGTTTTTTATTAAGCCAACGAGAATTAAGTGTTTTTCAATTTGAATAAATTACGTTGGCATACTATTAACGATGATTAAACAGAATGATACCAAAGCGCCATATCTACCGACAAACGAGCAGTACCCTTAGCACGAACCAAGAACGAATTCGAATAGTTTGCGAGTGCCAAATGTCATTGTCAAATTTTCTATGGAAATTTGAACAGCAGCGCTATAACGGACGTAACGAGAACTAAAAATCAGTACATATTTGACAGTAACATTTCGCACTCGCAAACTATTCGAAGACGAGCATGAAAGATGGAAGGTAATTTGGCGAAGGCTGAAACGCTACGAGCGTCTCATATATGAGTGATGCGTGCACTGCTTCATGTCTCTATGCCTTATACACTGCCTAATGTTAGGTTATTTAAGTAATTTCACTTCAGATGTGTGGTCAGTGCACACATTTTTATTTTAATTACGATAGTTAATCTAACTTTGCTTAATCAAAAATTTTGATTAGTTAATCTAACTTTATGGAAACTAAATTTTATTATCATCATTATCATCATCAACCTATTAATGTCCCCACTGCTGGGGCACCGGGCTTCCCTATGGATGGAATAGACAGATTGGACCATGACCTACCACGCCAGTGCGGATTGGCATTTGTTAACGACTAAGAAAAAAACAGTCCTTGCTGAGTTTCTTGCCGGTTCTTCTCAGTACAAGGTCTCCCGCCGTAGATTTACGAACCGATGGTGTAGCTTCTAGACATTCATATGTGCTTGTAACAGCCTAAACTGAATAAATGATTTTGATTATGATTATGACTGCAGATGCAGCCGGGACCAACGGCTTAACGTGCCTTCCGAAGCACGGAGGAACTCGAGAACTTTTATTCATCATCATCATCATCATCGACCCATGCTCGTCCACTGCTGGACATAGGTCTCTCCTAATGCACGCCACTGCTCCCGATTTTCTGCCACTCTCATCCAGCCCACTCCAGCCAGCCTACGAATGTCATCATCCCATCTTGTCTCAGGGCGTCCCACACTACGTTTACCGAGTCGCGGTCTCCACTCAAGAACTTTACGGCTCCATCGGCCGTCAGTTCAGAACTTTTATTACGGACAAATAAATTTTGACGAAAGTACAACTTTTGTCTGATTGATTACCACTGGGTGAAATCATTATCGGGAAACCAAAACCCTTTTCGGACGTGATCGCGTCACCTTGAAAAGGCTTAAATTCCAATCTTCCCAGAATCGTAGGTATTGTCAGGTGCCACGCTGCGACCCTTGGAAGGTAGGGACCCTTCTCAATCAGACGACGGTTGCCAGTATTTATCACCGTGTATAATCTGATTTGTCGGCCGCTTCCGACCCGGTACACCACCGTTCCGGTAAGACAGCCAGTGACAGACATATTGCACTACAACTTTTACTTTATGCTTAGGCTGAAACTTTTATTAGGAACTAGACAGTGATACCCTACTCGACATATTTTGTCAACTTTTTTTTTACTTCGTCACAATATGGCGCCTAATTTTGCCCATATTGAATTTTGATTACTATCATATCCCCTCCCATGATTGAGACAAATCGATTGATGTATGAATCATCAAAATCGGTCCAGGCGTTTGGTCTCTAGTGTGCCACAAAGGAACAAACATACATATATAGACTGTTAAACACATAACCCTGTCTGCGCGTCGCGCTTCGCGCTCTTGCATTGCGCAGCCGGGTAAAAATATATGGCATCAACCTAGCCCATGTTTGACTAAAGATATTTTTACTTTTCGGCGGTTTAATTTTTTTGTTTAAAAGTTTTTGAAGTGAAAACTTATTTGTTTCTTAGGTTTTCACGCACATCGCTCATTAAATAAAACTAGTTTTTACGGGTTAATGCACGAAACTTTATTTATTTACTGACGTTTCGTAGCCTTTACAGGCTTCGTCGTCAGAATAAAACTTTTATTTAATTTGTCGAGCTACCTTCGAAAGACTTTTATTGAGCGTTTGGTTATTTCATTGTTCGATTTTTAAGTTTTATTGTCTATGTATGAATTTATTATTTAATTTACTTAATAAAGTATTTTATTTAAAATTCTTTTTTGTTGAACCGGCGTTGCACACTTTTTTTGTAATGGGTAAAAATTGTTAAACTCGCGTCAGGACATGTGGCGGACAAGTGATCGTAAATTCGTAAGACGAAACAATGTAATTGGAAAGGTTGTTGACTTTCAATATATTGGACGAAACAAAGTAATATTTTATTTTATCGTATTGTAATAATAAGTCTCAATCTAGGATTTCCACGTGGCAGCTTTATTGCGAAGAAAGTTCATTTTTTTTACAAAAGATGTCGCTAGGTGCGCTTAAATGTGATTCATGTAAGTTGATTTTTCTGAGATAAACTTTTTAAAGTAATATAAATTGTCATGTTTGTGTACGATAGCGCAATAAATAAGTATTGTATTCTACCACATAAATGATAGTACTTTTATACTGATAATTAAAGTAATTCGTGCAAAATTATTCCCCAACCCTTCCAAAATATCAAAAATGCATAACGTTAATATTCAAGTTTTGACATGAAAAAATGTTGGTCCAAGCCGGCCAAATTAACTTGTAAGTTTGACTGATAAAGTTGAAGCTATCACTTCCTTTGCAATAACAATAGAAAGAGACAACACATGATCCAATGAAGCGTTAAACTAATTTAGTCTTAGTAGAACGGCGGGCTGTTTCCGCAACTCGACACCCAGTGCCTATTTTTCGTGGGGATTGGCATCAGTCCTGCCATCCCAGCTCCTCCAGGATGCTCAGCAGTCCCCGAATGTTGCTGCAGGCCTTTACTATTGTCTTCGGGCTTCCCATTAGAGAAGTCCTTTGTCTTGCAACGCCCCTGCGCACCAGTAGGACATGGGCGCTCGTCTCATCCTCCTCCAGGCAGGCTCTGCACAGAGGACTGTCAGAAATACGTAATTTAATCACTCTGTGTACGACCGTAAGCACTGCCGGATTTAGGGGAGGGCAACCGGGGCGAAAGCCCCGGGGCCTCCACAAACGGGGGGCCCCCACAATAGAGACGGAAAAAATCATTCAAATTCCAACTAGTAAACACTAGTAAACATCTTTTCCTTTGATATTTTTTTTTGCTCTTTAACCTTTACTTACAGCCTACAGTACTTTGTACATCTAACATACGTGATTGTTTGATTATATTAATCTTAAATAACAGAAATCATTGATCTATATTTGTTCACTCCAATCAGGCAATCAGTGAAATATCAAAATCTCAAATGGCCCTGATAAGCACTACCAATTCACTACCCATCTTGAGGGAGTACCTCATTTGCTTAATGCCTGAGTGGGGTGGTACTTGCCCGCAGGGCCGAGGTGGGGCTGTGGCCCAGGGGCCTCCACAACAGCTTAAGAAATAACAACATTTCGATGGGTTAACAAGAATACAAATCCTAAGTGGCCCGGGGCCACCACAATCCTAAATCCGGCCCTGACCGTAAGTCTTGCATAGCATGCAATCTTAATTAATCCAAGTTCTGACTTGTTCTGAGTCAGCTCAGGCATCTCCGATTCCTGCCACATTTCTTCGTCAACTTGGCTCATTTAACTTCGATTATTTGAGTCAAGTAAAGTGATTAAAAATCCGTGGATGAAAATAAATTTCTAATTTATCAATAGTAATCTAAGTTTTTTCAAGTTTATAGAACAGAAAAAAAATGTGTTGCCTCGGAAAAAATTACTGTACCTGTTAAGTAAATTTTATTTAATTATGTGACATAGTATTAATTAATTTGATAAAAAACTTATGTAAATTTGCATGCTACGGTCCATAGGTGAATAGGTGAAACCTACAGTATCAAACGCAAATAAATAATTATTCTTCTATTCTTCTTCGGTTGGGATTCGAATCCGGGCCGCCCGGCGTAGCACGTGAGCTTTCTAACACAGAACCACCGATGCTTGTTGATGAGCTCTGAATTTTTAATAATAATTTAAAATGTAATGCGACTTCCTAATAAACATTCATAAATAAAAGTCTAACATACAATCATCATCTCACGAAATCCGCTAAAACACGAAAACATTTGACGAAGCCGCGCAGCACACGATTCCGACACTCCGACACGACGATGGGAATTGAAAATAAAACGCCGGGAATGTCAGCAACGATCACGAGGCGACCGTAATGGAACCAAGAGATGAGTAAAGAATGCGCAGACACGAAGCTTCATACAATACGTGTGTGAGTGTGTGCACTGTGTGCGTAGCTTCGCGACCTACACAAGTGCTTGTAACAGCCTAGACTGAATGAGTGATTTTGACGTGATAACGTCTTAAAGATTGATGAACACCGGCTGCACGCACAACAAAGTGTCACGTTCCGTCCCCCGCGGAACCTAACTCTAGCCCCCATAGTGTCGCCGCACACGGGTGACACGCCACAGCCACAAACGCCGCCACAAGAAGCTAGAAGCGGTACTAAAGTGGCTGAAGCGCGCGACAGCGGTAAGGGAGAGAGGGGTGGGGAATCGCGCGAGTGACGTGTGGCGGCGTTTTGTATCGGCACATTAAGTGGCCGATGCGGGCCACAAGAAGCAGACCCGGCACCCGCACGGTAAATCCATTGATTGCTAAATTGTTCGTCTTTCTCTATCCCATGTCTCAATCTAGGTTGTAAAGTATATGCGTCCTAAATTTCATTAAAATCCGTTCAGTGAAAGCTTAACAAACAAACATACTCAATTTATCATATACCATAACTAGCGGCCAGCCCTCGCTTCGCTTCGGTGTAGAGCTGAAGTGTAGACTACAGTTTTTGTTCTCAAGCTTGTATTATACACAATGACATTCATCTATGATTCTTCTTATACCTGCATGCAAAGTCTCAGCCCGATCGGTTTAAAATTGACAAAGTTTCATACAAACTTTCATTCCCTATTTTATCCCCTTGGGGGTAGAATTGATCAAAATCCTTTCTTAGCGGATGCCTACGTCATAACATCTACCTGCATGCCAAATTTCAGCCCGATCCGTCCAGTGGTTTGGGCTGTGCGTTGATAGATCACTATGTCAGTCAGTCACCTTTGAGTTTTATGTATATAGATTTCATCGGCATATCTGAAAGCGGTATTTTTGATATCTTTTTTACGCAAATACACACAACAGGGTGACAAATATCCACTTTTTTTGGAATCCACAAATGATAATAAATAACATAAAACTGTTTTCAAAAAGTTGTGAAATACTCTTTCAGCGTGGCGCGAGTGCTCACTAAACACACAGCATAATCCTTTGCCTATGAACCTTCTGTATACATGTGACGCAACGCGACGGAACGGAAGGGATAGGACGCGATCGGAACCGACCGGAAATTGGGGGGCACTCTCCACCGATAAGCGGGCCAACCTTTCCGCCGAGAACCTTAAAGGGATAGATATTGAATATAGGCCAAACGTTGGAAAGGATAGTTTTGACTGCCAGCGTCGACGACAGGAAATCAAATGGACAGTGTGAAGGCTTATCCTTTCAAGAAAGTTCTTACGGAAAGAAAGTTAAAAAGTTGCTCGGAAAACTTTTAACATTTATGGAAACAACACATAGCGCGTCTAAGATCAAATGGCGCGTGGCTTAGCACGAACTAATATCGAATTCGCAACGTTTGCGAGTCCGAAATGTCATTGTCAAATGTGTACTGATTTTTAGTTCTCGTTACGTACTTTGTGGCGCTGCTTTTCAAGTTTCGCAAACTATTCGAATTCGATAATCGTTGCTAGGGATACTGATTTACTGAACTAGTTTTAGGAAGATATAAATAAGCATTGTCATCAAAGAGGTAGATGCAAACAAGCCTAGTAGGAAATATGAATGTATTTATATAATTGTAAATCTAATCGTGTTCTTCTATATAATTGTATACCGTAATACAGGCCCCGTCAGAATACCAGCCTTACCTCACGCCTAGGGACACGAAAAAAGTATCGATACTTTGTGGTATCGAGTACTTTTCCTTTCGATACCGATACATTTGTACTCGATACTTGGTTTTCGATACTTCAACTAAATGAGTACTTTTTGGCAAATATCGATACCATTAAAAATTTGGATAAGAGCCTTATATTGATGGCAACGCCATCTAGTGGAATCATAGCAAACCTAAAACATTCCATTGCGTTGATATAATTGGAAGCACAAGCAATATAGTGTATCCTGAGACTTACGTACTTGAATTACGCACGGTTAGTTTTGCAGTTGATTATATTAACACTAGCAAGCCAGTGAACCAAATGTTCACCAAAACCTGATTGAAAAAAAAATGTATTTAATTAATTGAGAACTTCGGAGATTTTGTGTGGTTTCGTTTGAAATTCGTGATTTCTCGAAAACCGGAAGTGCTACGTTACTCAAATCCGGTTTGTAGTCTTATCAGACTATTCTTAACTTATAACTTAAATATTCTCTTTATCTATCTCTTACGGTTTGGCCGCTGAAATAGCACCACAGACGGACGGACTTGTCTAATAGATAAGAGATTACACATTTTTAAGAGTATCTACATAATATAGAAATTTGTGAATTAACATGTCCTTTTTATGTTTTTAATTATACGTACTATAATAAAATTATATTTTGAATCAAAATGGCCAAGCCACACATTATGACTAAGGTGTTTGTGAAGTTAGGCCTTGTAGAATTAGTGCGTGTAGTTAGAAGTTTGGATGATGAGATTTGATAACTATTTGACAGTGCGTGTCATATGGCCTCGTCTTGGCAACAGTTTACATTTAGTTATCATTTTTATATTTTTAAAGCATGAAGCATGTTCTTATCCGTGCGGTGACGGAGAAAGAATACAACTCACCGCCCCTTCTCTTCCCGTGGGTGTCGTAAGAGGCGACTAAGGGATATCGGAGCTTCCATCCGCTCTGCTGGTGGTAGGGTGCCTAACACCCGCCTGGTTTGTTACCACCGTGCGCATGGTGAAAAACCCGTGAAGTGCTTCTCGCGCGTTTCGGGGTCAGCCAGCGTACAACCAGGGCTCGAGTGGAGGTTGTCGCGACGGATTCGGTCCAGGGCTAGGCATCCGTGGAACCGATGCCGGGAGGACTGCATCGACCCGCCGGCCAGGGAGACCCGTAGAAACGGCTGTCCCGCTGGCCGCCCGTGGCACAGTACAGGGGCCCGAGCGTTCCTAACCAGTTCGCGAGGCTGCCCCATCATGTCACGCATAATCTCGGGGTGGACCGTCGTGCCGGTTGCTGACCGGGGCGTGGGGTCCCGGCGGCCACTTCCGGGGGGGTGCGGGGCCCTTCCGTCCGGCGGGTCGGCGTATATCCTCTGCAGGCAATCATTCGGGGAAACATGCCTCCCTAATTTGCCCGGTCTTGTCGCGACAACGTCCACTCGTTTCACGTCTCTTTTTCACTTCCATAATGGCAGCTCCTAAAACAAAGTTTGGACGTTCAGCGGTGCACACCCCCACGCCTTCAACGCTGTTTGAGGTCGAGTTCTGCAACATACGCGGACTCCACTCTAACCTCAACGCTGTCCACCACCATCTTGAGACAGCACGGCCAGCATTGTTGTTCCTGACGGAGACACAAATACTTCCGCCTGCTGACACAGGCTACCTTAATTATCCCGGCTACGTGCTTGAAGAGTCCTTCAAAGCGAAAGCCGGTGTATGCCTGTATGTTCGGGCGGATGTTTGTTGTCGCCGTCTCCGCTGCTTGGAAGATCCCTCCTTCTCCATGCTGGGGGTACACGTCGACTCTGGCCCCCTGGCCAGAGTTTACGTGTGTCTCTACAGATCCCACACCGGCGATGTTGAGACAACTCGACTTTTTGAACACCTTAGTCGGGCAGCAGATGACGCGCAGGAACAATTTCCCAATGCAGAATTGGTGTTTTTGGGGGACTTTAATGCTCACCACAATTTGTGGTTAAGTTCCTCCAAAACTGACCATGCAGGGATCTCTGCTCACGCATTCGCTCTCACGCATGACTTGAAGCAACTGGTTGATCAGCCCACCAGGATCCCAGATATTCCAAGTCAAGCGCCTTCTTTACTGGACCTTCTGCTCACGACCCATCCACAGGGCTATCAGGTTGTGGTAAGAGCCCCCCTGGGCTCGTCAGACCACTGCCTGATATCTGCCAAAGCACCACAGGCCAAGCCTCCGCGTCCAGCAGTGGTCAAGCGCCGTATCTGGCATTATGGGTCGGCAGATTGGGACGGTATGCGTGACTACTTTGCGTCCGTCCCTTGGAAGCAGCGCTGCTTCAGTGACAGGGACCTATCGGCCAGTGCCGTTGCCATTACTGAGGAGGTTATAATGGGTATGGAATACTATATTCCTCATTCTGATCTCATCAGTAAGGGCACGCGTAACCTCTGGTTCAATCACGACTGTGCTGAAGCTGCTTCGCGTAAGCAAGCGACATATCGTGCTTGGATCAGAGGTCGCGCTCTCAAGGATCCCGAGGTCGATTCACTCAAAGCAGCCTACAATTTTGCTTCCAAGGCCTGTAAGAAGGCTTACATTAGAGCGGATGCCCAGCGCGTTGCACGTGTTGGCCAGGAACTTATGACGCATCCTACGGGTTCCCGTAGCTACTGGCGTCTGGCCAAGGCCGTGCAAAAAAACTTCTGCGAGCCCTCGCTGCCACCTCTGAGATGCCCAGACGGAACACTAGCCCATAAGCCGCAGGAGAAAGCCGATTTACTGGCAAAACTCTTTGCGGCTAACTCCCGAATCGATGATTGCAATGCACTGCCACCATCATTACCTCACTGTGGCACAACGATGCCTGATATTAAAATCAGGCAGCGCGAGGTTCGTGCCGAATTGCAATCACTCGACGTCCGGAAAGCTAGTGGACCTGATGGCATCCCAGCAGTAGTACTCAAAAAATGTGCAGCGGAGTTGTCTCCCGTGCTCACGCGCTTGTACCAATGCTCGTATTCTTTGGGGCGTGTGCCCGAGACTTGGAGAGATGCCAATGTGCAACCGGTGCCCAAAAAAGGGGATCGCTCAGACCCGGCAAACTACCGGCCAATAGCAGTCACCTCAGTTTTATGTAAAGTTTTAGAAAAGGTCCTTAATAACCATCTGACCCGCTACCTAGAGGATCACTCCTTGATTAATGATCGTCAATATGGTTTTAGACCGAAACGATCGACGGGTGATCTTCTAGCGTACTTAACTCATATCTGGGGTGAGGCTATCGACAAGCGTGGCGAGTCGTTGGCTATCAGCCTTGACATTGCCAAGGCGTTTGACAGGGTCTGGCACAAAAGCCTTCTCTCCAAGCTTCCGGCATACGGTCTGCCAGCCCAGTTCTGTTCTTGGGTAGCTGACTTCCTGCATGAGCGTAGAATTCGTGTCCTTACGGATGGTAGCAGTTCGCGGTTCATGTCAGTGAATGCCGGCGTTCCCCAGGGCTCCGTCCTATCCCCCACTCTCTTTCTGCTGCATATCAATGACTTAATTCCTCTTGGGAATATTCATTGCTATGCAGACGATAGTACAGTGCATGCAGGGTATCTCGGACAAGCAGCGGCTGGGCTGGCGGTAACCAAGGAGAAACGCGAGAATCTTGTCATTGAACTCAATCAGGCTTTGGACCACATTTCCGAATGGGGTACCAGGAACTTGGTTGAGTTCAATGCCAAAAAAACTCAGGCTTGCGCCTTCACGGCAAAAACATCGTCATTCCTTCCCCTTCCATCTCTTCAGGGCACAACACTACCGCTGCAGAGCAACATTTCTATGCTCGGTATGGAAGTTCGCTCAGAC
Source organism: Chilo suppressalis (assembly GCA_902850365.2). Lineage (NCBI taxonomy): Eukaryota > Metazoa > Arthropoda > Insecta > Lepidoptera > Crambidae > Chilo > Chilo suppressalis. The sequence goes on from OU963921.1 coordinate 10,935,175, forward strand.
CTGAATCCAAAGAACTACATCGAAACCGTGATCAAAACAGCTTCACGCAAACTCGGAGTCCTGAACAAGGTGCGGCGTTTTTTCACGCCCGATCAACTGTGCTTGTTGTACAAAACGCAAGTGCGGTCCTGCGTGGAATATTGCTCGCACCTCTGGGATGGCTCCGCCAAGTACTTGCTCGATGCTTTGGATAGGTTACAGCGACGCGCGATCCGCATCATAGGCGATGAGGAGGTGACTAAACACCTTGAGCCTCTTCAATTACGCCGTGACGTGGCGTCACTAAGCGCGTTCTATAGTCTGTACCACGGCGAGTGTTCTGAGGAGTTATTCTCTCTTATCCCACCTTCTCCTTTCCTTCAGAGGACCACGCGCGCTGGCCTACATTGTCATCGTCTAACTGTGGCCACAATTCCAACGCGTACAAAGAAATTTGGTGACTCATTTCTTTGTCGCACTATCCGTAAATGGAATGCTCTGCCCGCTCACGTGTTCCCTCCCTCTTACAACCTGGGATCCTTTAAAAGAGGCGTGAAGAAGCAACATGCAGGCCGGCAGGGTGAAGATGGCTGGTGTGGCAGGTAAAACTGCTGTATCAGCTATCGTCACGTCTGGACTTCACCTTCACTTAACATCAGGTGGGGTGGAGTCATTTGTCGGACCTATCTATAAAAAAAAAAAAAAAAAAAAAAAAAAAAAACTGCTTGACGTTTATCTAAAGAAAACATACCTAGAAAAAGATCCACGCTGACCAGGCAGCACACGGGACTCGAACCCGCACCCTTCGCAATCCGGGCGAATGCACTGACCAATTATGCTACCACGGCCCTCACGGACCGCGTCGAAATTCTTCTAGCCATTCTTAAGCTGCATGGCAGCGCTGCATGCGAGGGGTGCGGGTTCGAGTCCCGTCTGCTGCCTAGTCCGCGTGGATTTTTTTCTAACAGTTTACATGTTTTTTTTTGGGTGTGATTAAAATTATACTACTGTTGTTTGACAGTCAGGCTAATACGAATAGCCATGTTGGTACTGGCAGCATTAACGGATTGGCTTAAAAACGCACGCTCCCGCCCATGGCATTAAGGCGGCTAATCTCAATAGACGCGCGCCCTTTTGCGGCTCCTCTTGGGGAGGGGGTAATGGAAGAGTTTGACCGGGAGGTTAGACCAATGGACTGGTGATACTTTTACTAAAGTGGCAGGCAGATAATCTGACTTTTGACTTACCGAAAGCTTCAATAACAAGATATCCCACCAAAAACGTTTTCATGTAAAATGTTGCCAAAACGAGACCATATGACGCACTGAAAAGTTATCAGAGGCATGAATTTTGACAGTTCCGTAATCCGGGAGGTTAGAAGCCAATTGAATGGTGATATTTGTACTAAAGTGGCAGGCAGATAATCGTATTATTTACCTACCGAAAGCTTCAATAACAAGATATCCCACCAAAAACATTTTCATGTTAAATGTTGCCAAAACGAGACCATATGACGCACTGAAAAGATACCAGAGGCCCGAGCATGAATTTTGACAGCTCCGTAATCGTATCGCAACGTTAAAGTTTCTATGAAAACTAAGCAGCGTTTCTATCTATATATATAAAACTCAAAGATACCGACTGACTGACATAGTGATCTATCAACGCACAGCCCAAACCACTGGACGGATCGAGCTGAAATTTGGCATGCAGGTAGATGTTATGACGTAGGCATCCGCTAAGAGGATTTTGATCAATTCTACCCCCAAGGGGATAAAATAGAGAATGAAAATTTGTATGAAACTATGTCAATTTTAAACCGATCGGGCTGAGACTTTGCATGCAGGTATAAAAAGAATCTTAAATGAATGTCATTGTGTATAATACAAGCCTGAGAACAAAAACTGTAGTCTACACTTCAGCTCTACACCGAAGCGAAGCGAGGGCGGGCCGCTAATCGGACATATAAACGAACTGGCTCCTTCTATAAATTTGATGATGAATTTACACGCAATTACACTTGTTTGTTAGCCCATATTTGGGTGCACGAAAGAAATTATTCGAATTCGGGCACCCGAAGCAATATTTACACTGGTTGTTCGCGCCATGGTTTCAATATTCATAATTTAACTAGCTGACTCGGCGAACTTCGTACCGCCCAAAAGTAATAATTTGCAATAAATTAAAATTGCGACTATAATTTGAGATTTAAACTATCCTATCTCTCAAGTTGGATCGAACTGCACATGGTGTGCGAATTTTATTATAATCGGTTCAGTGGTTTAGGAGTCCATTGAGGACAAACATTGTGACACGAGATTTATATATATTAAGATTATTTCGCGTGTGGTACATCTTTTTCTTCCCATCGTTGCCTCTCGCTCTCGCACGCTACGCCGCGACCAAGAAAAGGGGATAGCATCATCGGCGAAGACGAAGACACTGTATCGCGAACCGAGCTAGCTACCGCAACGAATTTGTTTACTCCCGCGCCGAAAAATCGTGCAAACCGCTTAAGTTCTAATTACCTAATTAATATAAAGGGAACTAACTACTGTTTATGTGCATCGATTGTGTGTGTAACTATAAGCAAGAATTACAAGTGCGTACGAAGAAAAAAAAGGAACGGAGCACTAGCCCAAGCCGCTGGCTGGTCGCCAGGTTGAATTACAGCAGCAGCAGCATTGGGAGTCAGGTAACCTTTAACCTTCCTTTGTACCACACGCACCGCATCTCTTATCTAATAGACAAGTCCGTCCGTCCGTCCGTGGTGCTGTTTCAGCGGCCAAACCGTAAGAGATAGATATAGAGAATGTTTAAGTTATAAGTTAAGAATAGTCTGATAAGACTACAAACCGGATGTGAGTAACGTAGCACTTCCGGTTATCGAGAAATCACGTGATTTCTATTCCAAACGAAACCACACAAAATCTCCGAAGTTCTCAATTAATTAAATACATTTTTTTTTTTCTGTACATTTGGTTCGCTGGTTTGCTAGTCCTACTTCTAATTTCGTGTTTGGAACCGCATGCCTTATAGTCCATTTTCATTAACTTTATACCGACACTTTGTCGCTATAACGCGCAAACACTGGTATACGGGATGGAAGACGGTGTTGGGTAAACAACCGAATTCGGGCGTACTCGACTGCGTTCATTTACACTTTTAGTTAAATCTAAAGCAAAGTTTACTAGAAAAAAAAAACCACGTGGACCAGGCAGCGGACGGGACTCGAACCCGCACCCTTCGCAATCCGGGCGAATGCACTGACCTAATGGTCCTATTTGCCGCGTTAAAATTTTCCTAGACTTAAGCTGCAAGGCAGCGCCATCTCTTCTAATTGTAGGTAACCCACAATGTCAAATGAATACTTTTTCAAGTATTACACATTTGAAAGAAAAAATGGCAATTATAGTTATGTTTTTTTTTATTGATTTTTTCCTAGTAAACTTTGCTTTAGATTTAAACATCTAGCAGTTAAATGCTTAAAAATAAATTAAAAAAAAAACACTTTTAGTTTGTTATTCTGTTTCTAGTATCTGTTGTTATAGCGGCAACAGAAATATATCATCTATCACAGAAATATGTCCCGTCTGCTGCCTGGTCCGCGTGGATTTTTTTCTAGTTATATTTTCTTTAGATTTAAACATCAAGCAGATACATGCTTAAAAAATGAAAATTATAAATATATCATCTGTGAAAAGGACATTGTTCAGCGTCCATACATAGTTAGCCTAAGAACCAACAATCATGAAATATTATTTTCTAGGTTCAAAATCGTAAGTAAATGACTGTAAAAACAAAGATTTATTGACGGACACTTCTGAGAACTTAAATTATTTGGAAAACTAAAATTATTTTGAGGTTATGTTTAATATTCAATGAAACATGGGTCAACCTATGAATTTAGTATGAACTCAGTATGAAGTGAATTGATATTACAACTAATTCATTTTATTCGGTGCGATTTTAAAGAATAACTATTAAGAAAATCTTGGTTAGGTATGAATCATGAATAAAATAAAAAATGTAGTTTTGCTTCTTATTTATTGACTATTTTTTACATAATTGTATCATATTGTATTTATTTGTATATCACATGTATATTGTGTAAATATGCAGCGTGAATGTGTATTAGGTGTTCTTGAATAATTTGGCAGTATGATCCTCTCAGGATGTTGTGGCACAGGTTCACTAGCACTTGGTAATAAGGGCTCTGCTCTTTGGTAACATCGATGGTATATTAGATAGCCGAAATAGTTAAATTAAAGGAAAAACAAACGCAAATAAACACACACAACAGGTAATCCGAAACGAGAATGCACTTTCCGGTATAATAAACTACTCTTTGGAATGCATGAATGCCACAGATTACTATGAAACTGCATGCACCACAACCACAGAGTAACAAGTTTTATGCCGGCCCTTCATTTGACAAAAGTTTGTCCTTGTCATGCTTAATAAGGAATGAAAAGGACAGACTGATGTCATGTTTTAAAATAGCAAATATGAATAGCCAAGTGAAGTGCCGGCATTAGGAAGAAAGAGTGTTTTGTTTTCAGCGCTGCCATTGATTATACACATAAAATGGTATTTATTGTCTCAGATTACTTTTTAACTTTTTAATTTAGCTTACTTAACTGGAAGTGTCCGTCACAATCTAAATACTGATAATTATCGCAAAAAATATACTAAGAATTATCATAAATGCCAAATTGGTGTTGGTTCTTAGGCCAATTTTAACATTGTCCTTTCCACCATCTAGCTATCACGGCTCATGAGATACAGCCTGGTGACAGACAGACAGTGGAGTCTTAGTAATAGGGTCCCGTTTTTACCCTCAGGGTATGGAGCCCTAAAAACAACCGCCAGTTATTTTCGGAGCGGAAGATTGATCGAGTAATCTAGTGACGTCACAACTCTCATACCAATTTGTTCCGTTAATTAGTGACATCACGGAATCGACAGAGCGTCACCAATACGTAATAATAAAGTGACGTCACAGTCATACAAAATAGCTTAATACGGCTGTGTTCGATATTTGCAACACAGAAATGATGAAGTTTCGGGCACGTGATCTAACATTATTTTGAGCGAATTGCTATCACAGAACGGCCCGATTAACCGCAGATTAATTTCTAACCTCAAACAGGAACTTACCTTACAACATGACAGATAACCAGATTAACCTTTTCGTCGGTCACAATACGAACGCTTCAGATTTACAGGTCGCGGCCAACGACATTAAATACCCTAGATACACCAACACGAACAAAATCGTGCCCGAAACCTGTCCAAAAGGTACATTGAACGACCCACGGAGCTCCGTAAGATGATCGCGTAGTCAAAATCAATATAAGGCATTATTTAAAGTTGAAAGTAACCTTTAATACATACTGTATAAGGTCTTAAATAAAACGCATGCGTCTTGGACTTCCGACAGTTCGAAATGCAAGCTTGTAAAATTTTACGACTTATTGCTATATGCGGAAGAATTTAGACTTTAGTTCCTTGACTCTACGCGCAATTCTGAATGCGCTGTTAGCATTCCACCGCGAGGAAAAGAGACGGCTATATGGCGACGTATAACCGACCATGCATTTGAATATAACAAATATTTTATATTAAATCAGTTTATAGTAAGTATTAGATCAAAATTTACTTCAAATGCGTTAAATTAACAAACATTGATACCTGTCGACAAAACGATACTTTTCGCGCTGAAAGTATTATTTTAACATTTACTCGCGGAGCTCTGTGGCATCTTGATTTTATAACGGTCCGCGGGTGACTGTGAACCAAGAAGTGCTTAAGTGGAGTTCAAGCACTTCTTGATTGGGACACATTTTGAGCGCTCGTGGTGTATCTAGGGTATTTAATATCGTTGGTCGCGGCACGTAACTTTAGCACTGAACAAAACGCTAGGGGAATAGCTGCGCATGGATACGACTGGAGAGCCAATCGGCGCAACGCACGCCCACCCGCGCACCTCGTTTCCCCCCAACACATCTTAATTTTTACTTCTGCGCAATAACGGTTAGCGCTAGAGTTTCGTGCCGCGACTTACAAGAAGCGCTCGGAGCATCCAATATACGTTATCGTACCTGAAACAAAGAAAAACACGGAATAAGTTTAAAGGTACAAGGCTCTTATACCGACCGTACGTTTTGGGTACCAACGTATTGGTATTGTATCTATCTATCTATATATATATATATACAACTCAACGTACGCACAGCCCAAACCACTGGACGGATCGGGCTGAAATTTGGCATGCAAGTAGATGTAATGACGTAGGCATCCGCTAAGAAATGATTTTGATCAATTCTACCCCCAAGGGGATAAAATAGGGAATGAAAGTTTGTATGAAACTGTCAATTTTAAACCGATCAGGCTGAGACTTTGCATGCAGGTATAAGAAGAATCGTAGATGAATGTCATTGTGTATAATACAAGCCTGAGAACAAAAACTGTAGTCTACACTTCAGCTCTACACAGAAGCGAAGCGAGGGCGGACCACTAGTTTATACATATAATAAAATGGTAGGAAAGTCAAAACTGTACATTGAATATTTTTTGAAAAGAATATTTGGGGTGTGATCTACAATTGATACCGAAGCCAAAAATATACTTTTTAGAATTTTTGTTTGTTTGTCTGTATGTATGTCCGGGATGAACTTTAATTACTGTAAAAATTACTGTATGGATTTACTTCAAATTTGGCACGAATATTATAAAAAAGTCGGGTCAACATGTAGGCTACATATTATCACGCTATCACCTACGGGGAACGAGTAGTGAACCTTTATTTCTAACTCCACGCGTACGAAGTCGCGGGCGCTAGCCGCTAGTGTTAAATAAGAACAATGCTCGGACAAATGGGATGCGAACACGAACACTGAATACATTTATCTGATGCCGGCACTGCACTGGGCTATTTGTAAGCTTGACGGCAGTCTGTCTCCATCATGCTTTTTAAACCGTGGTCTGTCTAAATCGATAATTTCTGGCACACAGTATAATAATACAATATTTAGATATAAAATAGATTAAATAGAAATAGATGCAGAAAATATTTAAGATTAATTTAAGATATAAAAGAAGACAATAGGTTCAGTAGAACTCAAAATATAACAGATGGATTTGACGGCCATTTTGCTTACACAGACCACGGGGGATTAAAAAGAATAACCTAGTGTCAAGTTAAGAAAAGCAAAAACGAATACTTGTGATTAGGGTTGCCAGGGGGCCATTCGCCTAACGGAAATGCTTTGGAAAACGCTAACGCTTTCGATTTTATTTTGTTATTTCTGACCGCCGAAGGTTTTTAAATACCTCACGCTCATATTTTTGTTATTTCTGACCGCCGAAGGTTTTTAAATACCTCACGCTCATATTTTTGAAGTGAAACTTCTTTATCGGCGTTGGAAAAAAATTTACCGTCACATTTTTCGGTTACGCGTCACATTTTTTGGTTACGCGCCATATGAAATGAAATGAAATGAAATGAAATCTTGTTTGTATTCATGTCTATGATAATAAAATCCTTTTGTTTAAACTTTATCTAATTTAACTTTATTTAACCAATTTCTGGAAAGTTGCATGTACATCATTTTTCGAAAAATAAGGCCATAAAGAAGTTTCGCTTCTTACGTGTGTACACTAGTACACGAACACATTTTTTTTGATATTGTTATTACCAATGCAAAGGAAAAAATAAGAGCACGAGGCATTTGGAAACCTCAGGCGGCTAGAAATAACAAAATGAAATCGTAAGCGTTAGCGTTTTCCAAAGCATTTCTGTTAGGCGAATGGCCCCCAGGCCATAAAATGCAAAGGCCGGACTGCGTACTATATAAGGCCTGACATTTTGCCCTAAAAGCCGGACATATTTATTATATCAGACACGGTAGGTAGTCACGCTCACGTCACGCGCCGCGCGCGCCAACAGTTTGCTCTCTTGTCCGCCCATCGTCGTACGAATCGCCACTCTGACAAAAAGCCTGACAAAAGCCGGACAGGCAAACACGTACATATTGGGCCGGACGTGACCGCAAAAAGCCAAACATGTCTGGCTAAAGCCGGACACCTGGCAAGCCTACTTGTGATGCAACAAAAACGTAGTGTTATTACTTAGTACAGTCTTATGTAATGTGGGTATTACCTCCCCAAGACGGGTGCTAGAATTCGAGCGGATCTGTGCCCTTCCTCCTATTTTTTTTTATGTTATCACCGCCACTTGCAACACCAGGAGTATCACAAATGCGATGCTGGCATTTAAGGAAGGAGTACGCTCTTTTTCTGAAGGTCTTTTGGTGGGTCGTATTGGTCCGGAAACACTGCTGGTGACAATATATTCCACAGTTTTGTCGTACATGGTAAATAATCCACCATTACTAGACACTAACATTCATAACGCGCCCGCGGCCAACTTCATGGTGTTACTATTGTGTTACAGTGATGCGCGCGCATCTCGAAATTTCACTCACATGATTTTTTCATAACGCGCCCGCGGCCAACTTCATGCTGTTACTTTTGGGTTACAGTGATGCGCGCGCATCTAAAAATTTCACTCTCATCGTTTTTTCATAACGCGCCTAAAGAAGTATAACTTCAAAATTTTCGACAAAAACGCGCGGTTGTGGATAGCCACGCATATTACATTAAAGCAGGATTGTTTGTACAAGACTAGGTCCAAAGTGAGTCCTGGCTGATACGCGCAATTAAACAATGGCTTTTCGTGTGTGTCTCGAGAGCGTTGTTGTGACGCCATTGTGCGGGGTTAGAAGCTACAAAGCATGTTTACACAGAGGGCTCTGAGAGTTGGACCAATAGGGCTGCCGCCATATTACTATATAAAAATAAGTCGGGTTTTCCTTCCTGACGCTATAACTCCAGAACGCACGAACCGATTTCCACGGTTTTGCATTCGTTGGAAAGGTCTCGGGCTCGGTGAGGTTTATAGCAAAGAAAATTCAGGAAAAATTAAAAAAAAACTTCTTTTAATCACCAAACGAAATGTTACATAAAACGAAGCCATCTGGTGGCGAAACGGAGTTCGCCGGGTTTGCTAGTATACAATACAAGTTTATTTATTTAATTGGTACACATACACAGAGGGCAGTTATGTCATTACATGGTTAAAGAACATAGATCTGGTAAAAATCTTAACTGCCATCCACAACAGTGTACACAGCATAAGTGATATTGACGACCTCCGTGGCCGAGTGGTTTGTACGCGGGGTTTCATGGTGTCGCCGACTCGAGAGGTCCCGGGTTCGAATCACGGCGGGGGCAGATGTTGGTGTGATGAAAACGAGCATTTGTACTCCAGTCATGGATGTTTAATGTATTTTTGCATGAAGTATCATAAAAAATTAAAAATAAATATATCTAAAATTGAAAAAAAAAATTAGGGGTGGATTACCCTTAACATTTGAAATCCTCAGGGGGATGAAAAATAGATGTTGTCCGATTCTCAGACCTACCCAATATGCACACAAAATTTCATGAGAATCGGGAAAGCCGTTTCGGAGGAGTTTAACCACAAAGTGTCTTTGTGAGTCTCCGACATTTCGACGCTGTTGCAAGCGCCATGATCACGGAGTAACTGAAGTAATACTCCAGTCATGGCTGTTTAATATGTATTTCTATAAAAAAACACGACGGGTTGCACTCCGGGAGTGCCGGCAGAAGTGAAAACTTGAATATTAAAGTTCTGCATTTTTGATATTATGGAATGGTTAGGGAATAATTTTGCACAAATTGCTTTAATTATCAGTATAAAAGTACTATCATGTATGTGGTACAATACAATATTTATTTATTGCGCTATCGTACACAAACATGACTATTTATACTACATTAAAAAAGTTTTTCTCTCAGAAAAATCAACTTACATGAATCACGTTTAAGCGCACCTAGCGACATCTATTGTAGAGAAATCAACTTACATGAATCACATTTAAGCGCATCTAACGACATCTATTGTAAAAAATGCATTTTCTTCGCAATAAAGCTGCCACGTGGACGTCTTAGATAGAGACTTATTATTATACTATGGTAAAATAAAATATTACTTTGTTTCGTCCAATATATTGAAAGTCAACACCCTTTTCAATTTTATTGTGTGACATGATGCGATCAGGCCACGTGTTTAACCTGACGCGAGTTTAACATATTCACCCATACAAACGCCGCTAAAGAAGTTTTCGCTTCAAAAATATAGTTATATATTGATCAGTATATGTATTATATCCGTTACCCTAGTATCCCATAACACAAGCCTTACAGTGCTTACTTTGGGGCTAGGCTAATTGGTGTGTGTTGAAGAAAAAAAAATGTGTGTGTCAGCTCCGACGCACGACTGGAGTTTACTCCTTAAGTTCGGTAGTCTAACCAGACGCAAACAGAGTTTAATTAACTTAAAAAAAGGTTGATACTGTATGAAAGGGTATATTAACAAATTAATGAAAATAATATACATATATAAATATATATTTATTAATTTCATATACATTTATTATAACTAATCGACGAAATATTTTACATTAAACTTTTTACAATAGTCAATTTCAGATGTGCATAAATATATCATTAGGAATGTTGATAAATTATGTAATTATTATTATCAGACTATTATCATTTTTTTAAATATTAATTAAATCAACATTGTCTGCATTATTAATTACAGTGACAGTGAAGTTGTTCTTTGAAAATTCGTTATAAGTTCCACACATTCTGACTATAGGATTATAATAAGAAGTGTTATTTTTTAAATCTTGAATTGCGAATGTACTTTGAAGGCGGGATCTATACAATGTATTCACTGAAAGAGACGAGAGCAAAGCTGGCGCATCGATGTATGAGTACAGAATCTTATGAAAGCAAAGTGAATCATATCTTTTACACCTGGCCTGTAAGGAGACAACACGAAATTTTGACAATCGGTTTTTATAATTATTAAGGGAACTACCATATTTATATTTACGAGAAAGGATTCTCAGGAGTTTCCCCTAAACACTTTAATTCTAGTAACATGTACATATAACATCATAATAGGGCGACCATACAGGGCAACAGTATAGAAGGATACTTCTCGCCAGACTGAAAAAAAGACAGATAATGCTTTATAAATTTGTTTAGTAGATCTAATGATAAATCCCAGCATTCTGTTACTAAAAGGGTCTTCTAGTAGACATTGTTTTTGATATAAATAAGAATTCAAAAATTCAAAAAAAAACAAAATTCAATATCGTTTATTCAGTCTAGGCTGTTACAAGCACTTGTGAATGTCGAAAAGCTACGCCATCGGTTCGCATATCTACGGCGGGAGACCTTGTACTGAGAAGAACCGGCAAGAAACTCAGCAAGGGCTGTTTTTTTCTCCCTGTATTATATACAGAGTCGTCAAATTGAAAAAAAGGTAAATTTAAAAAATCAAAAAACCCGACTGCTTAATTATACTTCAAATAAAAACTGAAAAGAAAAAAACAAGTCCAGTAGTCTATAATTCTGTTAATAAGGAACAAAGCTACTTTAACAGTCGGGACCCATTAGATATTCAAGAATACATAATATTTTTCAACAGTGGGTCCCGACTGTTAAAATAGCTTTGTTCCTTATTAACAGAATTATAGACTACTGGACTTGTTTTTTTCTTTTCAGTTTTTATTTGAAGTATAATTAAGCAGTCGGATTTTTTGATTTTTTAAATTTACCTTTTTTATTTCACACTTTTTAGTTAGTTAGTATTTTAAGACGGTATATACCTTAGTCTTGTTACTTCAGTAAGGGAATTAATATTGCGGGAATTATTAAGTACCTTGCGTCAGTCTAAAAGATTGATTTATTAAGACATATAGAGACTTTACCAGCGGGGTCAAGGCTACAGATGGGACTCAATTTTCGCAAAAATGTGTGAAGTTAAATCAAGTTGTTACATAAATATCTCTAATGTATGTAAATTTTATAGTAAACTAGCACTTACTCAAAGGGTCATCTTTTGTTTATGTTTTTTTTAATAGTTTAGCAGTAAATATAAAATTCATTTACTTTTATTCGTCGACTATTTAAAATTGGCAGTGGCTGCATTGTCATGTCAATGCCGGACGTCTAAGATTGTGATATACACAAATGCAGTGTCAGTCCCTAGTCTCATAATTTGATATACCTACATAATTCACAGAAACCCAATATGTAGATGCCAGAAGTAAACTTCAAATGTTTTTAATCACCCTATATACAATACCAATCAATGACGTTTATGTCGCAGGTTGAAGAAAGCAGTAATTCCCGTTTGTTGTTTTGGACAATGGTGGCAACTGCCTTAGATCACTAAATTAAATAATTATGCAATCACCAAAGCAAAGTTTATAATATTTGATTAAACTAAAGGCGCATAATAAAATTTTCATAACGTTAGGTAGAGCACCATAGCAATCTCATTTATTATCAATTTATAGTTCAATTTGTAGTTTTCTTTTAAAGCGTTCACATATAACAGGTCAAAGACTTTGTGATCGACCCTTTTTTATTGGTAGTGTAAAGCTCGAATGAAGAGTACTCCCAGTAGTGCAATCATGGAAATTATTTTCCAATTTGTTTTTGTTTAAAAAATACCGAATATCGTATCACTGTTAAGCACAAATGCTAAGTAACTTTTACAAATATAATCAAATAAACCTATAACTTACTTTATTTTTAAATCTTTTTCATCAATTAAATACTTATCTTATCCTAACTATCTATACTAATATTATAAAGAGGCAAGATTTGTATGTTTGTAACAAATAATCTGTCAAACTACTGAACCGGTTTCAAATATTAATTCATCATAAGGTAGCTAGCTACATTATTTATTATTACATTTTTCTTTATTTAAATACATTTTGTCCGAGTGACATAGGCTATATTTTATCCCGATAAATAAATTTCGCCCGTACAATGCCTGGGAGGATCACTAGTAAGTATAATATAATATTATAGATGCGAAAGTGAGTTTGTTTGTTGCGCTTCCGTGCCCCAATAGCTAAATCGAATATAATGAATTCCCATAAAGAAGTAGATGGGAACTTGGTTCTTAGCTACAACATCGCAATACTTAAAGGCGTAGGGTGATGAAAGGGGTGATTTACCTAAAAAAATCTACATTATTTACTTTGAATTTTCCAGAATTATTACAAAACCAATATTATCGCGAGCTGATTAATAAATACAGGAATTCCAATAAGTATGTACTTACTAGCGAAAAATTGGTTATTTGTCATTATATTAAGTAAACCTTTTTTGTAACATTAAGTAATATCGTTAAAAAATTAAAAACAGTAAAATTCTGAGTTTTTCATTGAAATTCAATAATCATAAATAGCTATTATGATAATATATTTTTCATCATTTAATAAGAAGGAACTGTATCACAGTTTTATTGTTAGTACTTCGTATAGGATCAGATACTGCGAATAGCCCATTTTTTTTCTTTTTTTTACTTAGTACACCGCGCTATCACTTTGTCATCGTTGTAACTTTTTAAATATTTGTCGAAATGGCATAGTGTAAAAGCAAAGTTTATCGTCTTTAAATATCAAAAGCGATAAAAGTAATTGTTTTGATAGAAAATGATTTGTTAATACAAAATGTGCATTTTGGAAATAGATATCAAATAATATTTTATTTTTGATTCACTATTTTAGCGGTAATGACTTACACATTAAAAATAGATATATGGTGCCACGGACTTTTTTTTAGAACTATTTAAGAGATACATTTTCACTCTACATTACATTCATGTAACTTTTATTGTTTTTGCAGTGCAGGCCAAAATGGCTCGCAGATGGGAGATTTTTTTCCGTCTTATGTGACACTTATTGTTATATATTGGCCAATTCACTCAATAACTACATAAATTATTATATATATGTAATTATCATATATGAGCTATATTACTGTTAAGTTTCATTAAAATCCATTCAGTATTTTTTAGGTGAAAGAGTAACAAAGATCCATACAAACGTAAGATTGAAATTAAAAGCGTAAGTGGTTAATATACAACTTTAAAGCGTTGTAGATCCTAAACAAACATATAAAATGAAAAATGGTGTTAGGAACCTAAATATGATTTTTGATTATCTAGACAGTGATACCCCACTCGACATATTTTGGAAACTTATTTTTTTTACTTCGTCACAATATGGCGCCTAATTTTGCCCGTATTGAATTTTGATTACTATCATATATTTAGTAGCACTCCCATGATTGAGACGAATCGATTGATGTATGAATCATCAAAATCGGTCCAGGCGTTTGGTCTCTAGTGTGCCACAAAGGAACAAACATACATATATAGACTGTTAAACACATAACCCTGTCTGCGCGTCGCGCTTCGCGCTCTTGCATTGCGCAGCCGGGTAAAAATGACTTCAATATGAGGTAACTCATAAAGTCACTTTCCATTACAAATGCAAATAATATAAAAATTATGACTATATAAAAAACTGGTTTAACAAAATTTAGAAATGCAGTGTCCCGCTGTTTAGGCAAAAAAAAAATGAACGATTAAAGTTTAGTACAACGATTAATAGTATCCAATGAAGCAAGAGCAGACTCAGCTCCGCTGGCAGCACCCGTTCACGAGCATGACGCATGAACCAGCCATCGCTTCGCTCTACCATTTTTTAGGGAACGCAACGACCCGCCTCACACGACACCATACTAAGGCGTAGAGAATACTTCCCAATCTGCTATAGTTCTTATAATTTCGGAAAAAAGTGTCTGTGACATATGGACGGACAGACAGACAGACATGACGAATCCATAAGGGTGCCGCTTTTTGCCATTTGGCTACAGAACTTTAAAAAATATACGCGTCGAATTGATAACATCCTTAGTTTATTTTTCGGTTAATAAAAATAAAATTCAATGTTTCGTAAAAGTTAAGTATTGTCTTATTGTAATGCTATCGCAAAAGAAAGACATCGTCTTTATTCAAACTTATAAATTATTTATTATTATTTATTTGATCTTAGAGAAGTTCGTCAGTTAAGCCCTGACTCCAAAAAATCATACGGAGAAGCTTAATCTTGCGACCTAGTTGTACTTAAGCTGGCTTTACAGGGGCTTCGCCCGCGTGAATCCCGACTTTAATGTAATAAAATTGTGATGTCAAACTGTAACAGATTTCATATGATAAGATTAATGCGAAATAAATTCACTTATCTATTTTTTTTTTTTTTTTTTTTTTTTTTTAAAACACACACCAATTAGCCTAGCCCCAAAGTAAGCACTATAAGGCTTGTGTTATGGGATGCTAGGGTAACGGATAGAATACATATACTGTACATATATAAGTATATTTATATAAATACATATTAAACATCCATGACTGGAGTACAAATGCTCGTATTCATCACACAAACATCTGCCCCCACCGGGATTCGAACCCGGGACCTCTCGAGTCGGCGACAGCCATGAAACCCGGCGTACAAACCACTCGGCCACGGAGGTCGTCATATAAATATAAAACTCAAAGATGACTGACTGACTGACTGACTGACTGACATAGTGATGTATTAACGCACAGCCCCAACCACTGGACGGATCGGGCTGAAATTTGGCATGCAGGTAGATGTTATGACGTAGGCATCCGCTAAGAAAGGATTTTGGTCAATTCTACCCCCAAGGGGATAAAATAGGGAGTGAAAGTTTGTATGAAACTTTGTCAATTTTAAACCGATCGGGCTGAGACTTTGCATGCAGGTATAAGAAGAATCATATGTGAATGTCATTGTATATAATACAAGCCTGAGAACAAAAACTGTAGTCATCTTTAACTCTACACCGAAGCGAAGCGAGCCGCTAGTTACCTATATAACGGTTACATTATCTTTCCACACGTTACGCTTTGGTTCATCATCATCATTATTAGCCTTTTAATGTCCCTATGCCTGCTGAGGCACACACATTCCCTAAGGATGAAATAGGGAGATTGGGCCATGACCCACCACGCGGGCCCAGTGCGGATTGGCGGATGCTAACGATTGCAGAAGCAGCCGGGACCAACGGCTCAACGTGCTTTTCGAAGCACGAAGGAACTCAAGATATAAGATTTTTTGTCACCCATCCAATGACCAACCACTGCGAAAGTTGCTTAAGTTCACGCTTTGGTTAAAATTACCAAAAGAAAAACAGGATTTACAGTCCCTCCCTAAGACTTATCGAGCACCACGTTGGGCGCCAATTCTCACCCTTTCACTTTTAACGGCTATTGCTCGCCGGTCGGCAGCTTAAGCTCGCCTCTGCCGTAATTGGATACTGTTTATGAAAACAATCGGACGTTTTTCATCGTTCATTGTTGAGGAAATTTTAATGGGAAGCTGTTAACAAAACAATGTTATAACGAAGTATTTAGAATCGCTTTTCGAACGACTTATAAATTTGCGACGGAGCGAGCAGTGTGCAGTTGATCGATTGTTTTGCAATAAGCTTTAATTAGAGGAACGTAAAATGGGGGAAGACTTGGTTCGTAAAAGTAAAATATTACAAAGCAACCAAAATTATTGCCATTAAAACTAAGGTATGAGGAGCTGGCGAACTAAACGGTAGTAATTACATAAAATAAAATTTTACGGGAGCTTTATAAAACTGAATGACATACCTACAGTCAATGGCGGACTAAGCTCGTCAGAGGCCCGGGGCGGCAAAATGAGGCCCCCCGAGCTTTAAAAAAATGTAGTTTCTTAGTTTGTTTCATTAAAATCTGGCGAGTGAAATTTAAATTCCAATTAAATTATTTCGGCTAAATAAACATACATACCTACAATATGGTACATATTGACTAGAATCGTAGGTGCATATTGACTAGAAACTACGGATAATAATTTCTAGGCTAAATTATAAGAAGAATTACTTACTTTTTCCAAATACACTAACTCAACTCTAAAGTCATTTACTTTTATACCGCAACAAAAATCAAAAGCACTATTACACTTTTTAATGAGGTTACTTTAAACTGATTTTAAATAAAGCCAATGTTTATTTTTCGACGTAAATATAGTGAATGTTATTAAATGTAGGCGTACAAGAGTGACTTATTTGTACTTCATTCATTCAGGGGTAGCTGAGGAAGTACCCGTTACAGAGACGGGAATTCCCCCAGCGTATTGGACGCGTTCAGCGAAGTTAAAAGAATATTAGTACCGCGTAAAAAGTCTAGATGGCTGTGGTGTTTTGATCTTGATGAAATTATGTAGGTACTAAGCACATTTTTAAAGTCTAGTTTAGGATGCGATCAGGGGAAAGCGGAGGCATTTGGGGACCCCCAAGATCGGAGGCCCGGGGCGGGCCGCCCCTTCCGCCCCCCTGTTAGTCCGCCCCTGCCTACAGTGAGCTTATGGCATGGTTTTTAATTTATAAATTTAGTAATTTTAACACTGTTTTAGGCGGTTTTGATTCAAAATTATTTGAAATTGAATTCAACGGACCCGAAGCCTCCGGACAGAAAAAAAAATATTGTTTGATCAGATACGTAATTATACCGTTTCGTATTTCAATACGATGAATGATTTAGAAAATGTTCGTTTGTAATTTTCGCAGCGAAGTTCTTTTTCGGACGGTAAGGCGGATGGCGCTGGTCCCAGTGCCATCCGCATCTACAACACGGTTAATAGGGTCTGCGCATGATACGAGTGTATATACTACTTTTGCAAACCGTACTTTTCAAGCGACATTTGACAGACCTCTATCTGTCAAATGTCGCTTGAAAAGTACGGTTTGCAAAAAAATCTTGGAACCTTTTTTTAGCACTCCGCTAATTCAAGAATAAAAACCAAACATTTGTAAACAAACAATAACAAATATTGATAATTAACATCGGTTGATATTTTTTTTTTTCACTTATTGAGCTTTGGCCATGAATGGTTGATAACCTAAATCGTCAACCAAATGTCACTTTAAGTTGCGTTCAGAAACTCGATTTCAAACTTTCGTTTACATAAAGGATTCATGTTCGTATGTGACCTAGTAATAGTGCATGATTATTCATAACTACTCTGGCGGTAATGCAGAACTAAGCGGAATAGATGAGCTAGATTCTGATTAATGTTTTTTCTCACAGTTTTTATAAATAAATATTATTAAAAATCGGTGGTTTTTTTTTCTCAATATTAGTAATTATATGTTATTAAAAAAATCTGATGCTTTTTATCACTTAATCTTAGTAAATAAGTTTTATTAAATAAAAACTTTTTTTTGCTCACTACCTATTTGGTTTGAATTGACAGCTATGACATCAGAATATGGCGCCAAGTCGGTCCTATACTTAGTTGAATCGCATTATACGTGTTTTCACGCCAGAAGACGGCTCGCGACTGCGTGTTGGCGCGTGGATTACATCCGTGTAGCCGAAAATCACAACGCGGATGGAAACCAAGTTCCCACCAAGGTCACCTTAGTTTGTACGCTGGATTACATCCGCCTAGAATAGGCTTAATAGGACGCTGAATGGCAATGTCAGTCGGGGTTGCGTTCGAAACCTGTGCTCCGGGTGCAGCTGTTAATATGGTCATATATTTCGTATGTCATTTGCGTAGACGGTGGCGCCCCCCTGAACTGTCACTCCCTTTCTTACTTTCTTTCTTTTCAGTGCGGATTGGCGGGTTTTTACATTTTTTTGTGATTGAATAGGAAGGTAAGGCCATAACTCGCCACGCGGGTCCAGTCCGGATTCGTGGGTGGTAATTACATATTTTTAACATCTTCAAAAGAGAAGTGTTCCACGACACTTATACAATTTTTGTATTGGTTCTTTGTAAACATCGCTATTAAATTGGTACACCACAACACCGTAAAAGTTTAAAACACATTTTACGTCGCGTTAACCTTTTTCATTGGAAAACGTGTCAAAGTCAGAAGAATAATTAAGCATTTATAACACGAGATTTTATTCGATTCTAAACTCACTAATTTAATCTTGCATTTCGATCAAACGTCAATTTGTCGTCGATAATTCAATCGCAACTTGCTTGCTGATTTTATTTTCAGATTCAATCAATTCAATTGTTGTCTTTTACAGAAAAGTTAGTGACGTGTACCTGCATTGTCTTCATTAAATAATACGGGGATTTTTAAGCGCAGACCTTAGGTTAGGCTAGTTTCATATGTTTTTATATCGTATCTAAATCAAAATCAAATATCATTCATTCAGTCTAGGCTGTTACAAACACTTGGAAAGACACTCAGCAAGGGCTGTTTTTTCCTCGCTGTATGGTAATATACAGAATTTATCAAGAACATCATTAAAGGAAATGTTCTTGATAAAGTAGAAGGAAAGAGAGGATGGGGAAGAAGACCGAAGATACCTAACACTAAAAATTAAAGAGAACGCTGGCTTGGAGCCGTACATGAGGGTCTAAAAGCTGGCGGAAGGCAGAAGAAGATGGCAGGAGATATGGATCTCCTACCAATGCTTTTGTCGGTGCAGTCTATGGAGACTGTACCAACAGCTCTTGTTGGTTAGTTGGTTGCTATAAAATTAAAGAGAGAGAGAAATGCTTTTCATAGTAATGTGTTGTCTATTGCTATGAACGAGAAAGCATTAATTTTGATAAAACAAAAAAGTAGGTTAGTCTTTGTTTGCGTCGCAATCGTTCAATTCCCGTTAATTTAACGAATGCTTCTTTCGACGAGTCCCTCCTTATTGATGTGAAACAATACATGTGCGTAAAGTTAAATATTAACGACGAAGTTGGCTCAATGTCGTCTCGTTAGCTATACAGTATACATCTACCCTCATAAATATTTGAAGCAAAGATCCAAAGAGCAACACGGTGGGCGCCATTACGGGACTGTTTACGAAAGGCTCTCCCGGCGTAGTGTTTGGAGAGTATTAAAAAAGCAAAAACAGTCCATAATATTATATTTTAAGGGTGTTTATTTTTTTTAGGAAGTATCTTGCAAGGCGGGCTAAAACGATTTTTGGTTTAATATGCTTACGAGCTACGATAAAAAACATGAGCGCTAATACAATGAAATGCTACCTTTAAGTATGATATTTGGGTTTTGTGAAAAGCAACGGAATCCTACATTGTCCGTTGCCCGACGCGTACTTCGCAAGATTTCTCAATTTAGGACGTGGAACCCTAAAAATATCCATAATTTGCAAATGAATGAAATTGGAATTCTCTTCCCGTATCCATAAGACGATCATAATCTATTAATATCTTTAAAAATCTTGTTGTGAATCACTATTTTTCGCTGTAGCTGCATTTTTCTGTTGACTGGACTAAACCTATATATTTTATGTGTAGTCTATATATATATATATAATCATATGTATATTTAAGTAATATGTATATATAATGTGTATTTATGTATGTATATATACTTAATTCATAAATTCGTTTAAATCCCTTGTTTCTTTTACTGACACTGCCGACTCCAGCTTTCTTTGAATCCTCTCCATCTTGAGGTTGGAGGTTGTCTGGAAGAAATCGCTTTTAGCCATAAGACCGCCCATTGAAGCACTCTTTTTTACCCGGCTGCGCAATGCAAGAGCGCGAAGCGCGACGCGCAGACAGGGTTATGTGTTTAACAGTCTATATATGTATGTTTGTTCCTTTGTGGCACACTAGAGACCAAACGCCTGGACCGATTTTGATGATTCATACATCAATCGATTCGTCTCAATCATGGGAGTGCTACTAAAGATATGATAGTAATCAAAATTCAATATGGGCAAAATTAGGCGCCATATTGTGACGAAGTAAAAAAAATAAGTTGACAAAATATGTCGAGTTGGGTATCACTGTCTAGATAATCAAAAATCATATTTAGGTTCCAAACACCATTTTTCATTTAATATGAACGTTCAGGATCTACAACGCCTTAAAGTTGTATATTAACCACTTACGCTTTTAATTTCAATCTTACGTTTGTATGGATCTTTGCTACTCTTTCACCTAAAAATACCGAATAGATTTTAATGAAACTTAACAGTAATATAGCTCATATATGATTATTACATATATATAATAATTTATGTAGTTATTGAGTGAATTGGCCAATATATAACAATAAGTGTCACATAAGACGGAAAAAAATCTCCCATCTGCGAGCCATTTTGGCCTGCACTGCAAAAACAATAAAAGTTACATGAATGTAATGTAGAGTGGAAATGTATCTCTTAAATAGTTCTAAAAAAAGTCCGTGACACCATATATCTATTTTTAATGTGTAAGTCATTACCGCTAAAATAGTGAATCAAAACTAAAATATTATTTGATATCTATTTCCAAAATGCACATTTTGTATTAACAAATCATTTTTTATCAAAACAAATACTTTAATCGCTTTTGATATTTAAAGACGATAAACTTTGCTTTTTACACTATGTCATTTCGACAAATATTTAAAAAGTTACAACGATGACAAAGTGATAGCGCGTTGTACTATGTATAAGAAAAAAAATGGGGTATTCGCAGTATCTGATCCTATACGAAGTACTAACATTAAAACTGTGATACATATTTGTTTCTTAGGTTTTCACGCACATCACTCATTAAATAAAACTAGTTTTTACGGGTTAATGCACGAAACTTTATTTATTTATTGACGTTTCGTAGCCTTTACAGGCTTCGTCGTCAGAATAAAACTTTTATATTAAAGTTTAATTTATATATTCAAAAGTTTTATTCTGACGACGAAGCCTGTAAAGGCTACGAAACGTCAATAAATAAATAAAGTTTCGTGCATTAACCCGTAAAAACTAGTTTTATTTAACTGTGATACAGTTCCTTCTTATTAAATGATGAAAAATATATTATCATAATAATAAAATTATTATTATTATAACAAAATAAATAATAATATAAATAAATAAATAAATATTTCCGACACTCACACCAATTAGCCTAGCCCCAAAGTAAGCAGTATAACGCTTGTGTTATGGGATGCTAGGGTAACGGATAGAATACATATACTGTACATATTTATGTATATTTATATAAATACATATTAAACATCCATGACTGGAGTACAAGTGCTCGTATTCATCACACAAACATCTGCCCCCACCGGGATTCGAACCCGGGACCTCTCGAGTTGGCGACAGCCATGAAACCCGGCGTACAAACAACTCGGCCACGGAGGTCGTCATTTCAATCATAATAGGTATTTATTTATGATTATTGAATTTTAATGAAAAACTCAGAATTTTACTGCTTTTCATTTTTTTTAACGATATTATTTAAGGTTACAAAAAAGGTTTCCTTAATATAATGACAAATAACCCATTTTTCGCTAGTAAGTACATACTTATTGGAATCGCTGTATTTATTAATCAGCTCGCAATAATATTGGTTTTGTAATAATTCTGCAAAATTCAAAGTAAATAATGTAGATTTTTATAGGTAAATCACCCCTTTCATCACCCTACGCCTATAAGTATTGCGATGTTGTAGCTAAGAACCAAGTTCCCATCTACTTCTATATGGGAATTCATTATATTCGATTTAGCTATTAGGGCACGGAAGCGCAACAAATAAACTCACTTTCGCATCTATAATATTATATTATACTTACTAGTATAGTAGTACCACCCGGGCATTGTACGGGCGAAATTTATTTATCGGGATAAAAAATAGCCTATGTCACTCGGACAAAATGTTAAATAAAGAAAAATGTTATAATAAATAATGTAGCTACCTTATGATGAATTAATATTTGAAACCGGTTCAGTAGTTTGACAGATTCTTTGTTACAAACATATTAATCTTGCCTCTTTATAATATTAGTATAGATAGTTAGGATAAGATAAGTATTTAATTGCTGAAAAAGATTTTAAAAGTAAGTAATATGTTTATTTGATTATATTTGTAAAAGTTACTTAGCATTTGTGCTTAACAGTGATACGTTATTCGGTATCTTTATAACAAAAAAAAATTTGGAAAATTATTGCCATGATTGCACTCCCGGGAGCACTCTTCATTCACTACCAATAAAAAAGGGTCGAACACAAAGTCTTTGACCTGTTAAATGTGAACGCTTTAAAAGAAGACTACAAAGAGAACTATAAATTGATAATAAATGAGATTGCTATGGTGCTCTACCTAACGTTATGAAAATTTTATTATGCGCCTTTAGTTTAATCAAATATTATAAACTTTGCTTTGGTGATTGCATAATTATTTAATTTAGTGATTTAAGGCAGTTGCCACCATTGTCCAAAACAACAGACGGGAATTACTTCTTTCTTCAACCTGCGACATAAACGTCATTGATTGGTATTGTATATAGGGTGATTAAAAACATTTGAAGTTAACTTCTGGCATCTACATATTGGGTTTCTGTGAATTATGTAGGCACATCAAATTATGAGACTAGGAACTGACACTGAATTTGTGTATATCACAATCTTAGACGTCCGGCATTGACATGACAATGCAGCCACTGCCATTTTTAAATAGTCGACGAATAAAAGTAATTGAATTTTATATTTACTGCTAAACTATTAAAAAAACATAAACAAAAGATGACTTTTTGAGTAAGTGCTAGTTTACTATAAAATTTACATACATTAGAGATATTTACGTAACGACTTGATTTAACTTCACACATTTTTGCGAAAATTGAGGCCCATCTGTAGCCTTGACCCCGCTGGTAAAGTCTTTATATGTCTTAATAAATCAATCTTTTAGACCGACGCAAGGTACTTAATAATTCCCGCGATATTAATTCCCTTACTGAAGCAACAAGACTACGGTATATACCGTCTTAAAATACTAACTAAAAAGTGTGAAATAAAAAAGGTAAATTTAAAAAATCAAAAAACCCGACTGCTTAATTATTCTTCAAATAAAAACTGAAAAGAAAAAAACAAGTCCAGTAGTCTATAATTCTGTTAATAAGGAACAATGCTACTTTAACAGTCGGGACCCACTGTTGAAAAATATTATGTTCTTGAATATCTAATGGGTCCCGACTGTTAAAGTAGCTTTGTTCCTTATTAACAGAATTATAGACTACTGGACTTGTTTTTTTCTTTTCAGTTTTTATTTGAAGAATAATTAAGCAGTCGGGTTTTTTGATTTTTTAAATTTTTTTACAATTGTAATGTCCCTCATTTCTGTTCTGTGTTGTGAACTGTGATGTTTTCAATAAAGTATTGTGAATTGTATTGTGTATTGTATAACTTGTTATATTTTATCCATTCAAATGAAATGAAATTGTTCAGAGTCCCAACGAAGCTTTTATGTTAGATGATTTATGAATAAATAGCAATATTACACATGCACGTATTGTTTTGCGATCTCACTTGAACATCAATTCCCAGGGTGTTGTGGCTAAACGCCACAAGTTAAGCTGCCGTTAACTAGGTAATTTATAATAAATAAGGGTTAATTGTTATTTGTGTGAAAACCTTCTGGGAGTTCGGTACTCCGCAGCTGTCGAATACTAGTGTGCAGGTTGGTTTGAAGTAACTAACCTCAACAGGAGGCCTACTCTGTTTCACGAAAAACGAAATTTCGATCGAAATTTCGCACGTTCCTTACTCTGTTTCCTTTTCATTTCGAAAATTCGTTCGTCCGAAAATAGTATGACAATTAAATTCTCCAAGCCTACTCCAATTCACAAAACTTTCGAATGAAAAGTTGAATTTGACAGATAATTGTTCGAGATTTTAACTAGAAATTGACGAAATAAAAAGTTTTACCTTTTCATTTTCGTTTTTACATTTTTGTTTAATTAAGCCTAAAATGCTTGCAAGATTATTTTTAATCGAGGCTGCTTAGCACGATGAACATTTTTTAGCATGTAAAATTAACAAATAAACCATTTTTTTATTATTTATGTGATTCCAATACTTCAAAGTATTAAACGACAAAGGACATGGTTAAGAAACTGCCATTAACGTGTATATATATATATAGCACTAGCCCATAACTTTACAATATTTTTTTATTAATTATTACGTGTTTATTATTCTCATACAACTTTCGTGAAATTCATTCACTTCATGACTGTTTCAAAAGCAAAATGTTCCGTTTTAGAAAATAAATGAACAATATGTACAAAAAAAATATTTGTGTAAGTATATCGAAATAAACAATATTATTGCTAAACTCCTTCAAACTATGACATATTTGGCCCTAATTTTAAAAAATCAGTGAAGGACTAAAATAATAAGATTTTATTATTCTCAACAGGCTTGAGACAAGGCTGTATGATAATTAATCCTTTAATTTTTGCAAATGGACAAAATAAACTTCACAGATTTCCTGTCAGGCCGACGATAACAAATTATTTGTATTTATTTTTGCTATAAAAAACTTTTTGTGAAGAGTTAATCAGAGAAATGGGAAGAAAGATTCTAAGAAAATTAGAAATTGATGACTCTGTAAATAATTGGCAAAATGTTTTATCAAATGCAGTAAAGTAATGACATAGTAGGAGTTCTCATAATTTTCAAGATTGTGACTTTATCAAAAGTTCCTGAGCCTTTTTTCATACAAATTATAAATATTCAGCCATTTACCATTAAATATTACTAAGTACAGTATTTATACATTGCCAGGGCAGTCGCTCATACAAAACTTTACCATCTCCTTTCAGTTGACATACCGTAGATTGTATCAACTTTACAAATTAGTCGGCTAACACGGTCAAAAAAGGTTCTTTCAATGTCATCAAAAAATTTCCCATAAACTACCTATATTGTTTCCATGCAAAAAAACGTTATCTCAAAAGTAGAGATGAAAAGAACTCACAAGCATGACTCATTCCATTCGTTCACTAAAACTGTTTGCGGTTCCGAACTTTATGTCCTGTTCGAAAATGAAATAGAGTAGAGTCAGTGGCGAAATTTCGTTTGTTACCGAAATTTCGTTGCGGAGAAAAAGAGTAAAGCTACAGTTTCGCCCTCTAAATTCCGTAAAATTAATTCTAGATTCAGTATTACATTCATGGTAAATGAAACAGTTATTTGCATGCGTACAACATTTACGGATATCTCAATTAAAAAAACTGTTTTCAAACATAAATAAGTGAAATTTTTACTAGAAATAATTCCACTCGGGCGAGGAGGCCTATTATAATTCAACGAAAAACGAAATTTCGATAGTAACTTCGCACTTTTCTTACTTTTTTTCTGGTTCATTTTTAATCTCTTATCTACTAGACAAGTCCGTCCGTCCGTCTGTGGTGCTGTTTCAGCGGCCAAACCGTAAGAGATAGATAAAGAGAATATTTAAGTTATAAGTTAAGAATAGTCTGATAAGACTACAAACCGGATTTGAGTAACGTAGCACTTCCGGTTTTCGAGAAATCACGAATTTCAAACGAAACCACACAAAATCTCCGAAGTTCTCAATTAATTAATTACATTTTTTTTTAAATCAGGTTTTGGTGAACATTTGGTTCACTGGTTTGCTAGTTATAATAATATTCGTTGTCGGAATATAGTTTTTTATTATTATTTTTTTTTCGTGAAAACTAAGTACAACACTTATTTCTATTCTGACAAACTGTGCAACAGCTTCTCGGCAGTATTGATTGATGGAGGTGTAGATTTTCTAAACCTACTCAAAGAAAGCTTCAATTTGATAGTTTATCGTTCAAATTAAGTATAACCTTAAATTGACTAAATTAAATCTCGTTTAAACTTCGTTATCGAAAGTTCGTTTCGGAGAAAGAGAGTATACCCCCTGGTTTCAGACGGGATTCGAAGCTGCATCTTCTACTATCCGCACGCACTAACCATTTATATTACCGAGACCTTAATGGCCGTGTTCAATATCCTCTAGTATTTCTTAGGCTTCGAGGTAGCTCCATATCTTTATATTGTAGGCAACCCACAATATCAAACCGAAATACCTTAACAAGTATTGAACATTTGAAAACGGAAATAGAAAATCTGTAGCATCAAAAAATTCTCTCACTAAAATACAGTCGAATTGAGTACATCTCACTAACATACAGCCAAATTGAGTACATCTCACTAACATACAGCCGAATTGAGTACATCTCACTAACATACAGCCGAATTGAGTAGATCTCACTAACATACAGCCGAATTGAGTACATCTCACTATCATACAGCCGAATTGAGTACATCTCACTAACATACAGCCGAATTGAGTACATCTCACTAACATACAGCCGAATTGAGTACATCACACTATCATACAGCCAAATTGAGTACATCTAACTAACATACAGCCGAATTGAATACCTACTCCTTTTTTTGAAGTCTGTTAAAAATACGTCCATTACTTAGGATAATATTGCTAAGCCTGTGATTCGTATAATAATAAATTTTATTTTATTGATATGTTTAAAAATGGAATTATTGAATACAAAAAACTTTTAAATGATGTAATTGAATGAATGAACTGTTATTATTAAAATTTATTTATTTGTCAATTTGATTTGTGTAAACTTCTCTGTTACTTTGTATTTATTTAATTTAACTTTATAAGATTTTTTATTAAATACACAGCTGCTCATAACTGTACTAATGGTTAGTGGAAACTTTGTTGATGTATGTTAATCTATATTTAATTTATCTAAATGTAATAAAATATTGTATGTTTCCCAAATAAAAAAAAAAAATCGTAACGTTTTTACAGCGAGCGATGCATTCTTGCAGTAAGGATAGTTTCCACGGCGGCCGGCGGGGGAGGGTGCTCACTATCCCGGGTCCAGTCCCAGGGTAGTGATCGGGTCTGGGAGGGGAATCACACCACATGAATAAAGAAAGTACAGAGGCAAAAAAATTATACTGGTACTTATATATTGTTTTTACTGTGGTGTCGCGAAAGCGTGTACCACAGAACATAGCTGAGGCAGCGCACTGTGGAATATTTCGGTGTGTTTCGGATTAAAAATCTGTAACTCCGTCAATTTGAAAGATAAACTTATAAAATTTTGCTATAATATAAAGTGATACATAAGGATTCATATAAGTAATGTTTGATGAATTGGAATTATGCGTATTTTTTTTAATTAAAAAAGAAAAGTCACAAAATGATTTAAAATAGTATTATTAGTATTATTTATTTATTGAAATATTTTTTAGAAACATATTGTACGTCTATTTCTTAATGCTAATTACTCTATTAAGATAACTATCATATTATATTGATAATATAAAATTAAAAATGGTAAAATATTTTTAACACTACGCTAACATACAGAAACAAATCAAAATTATCGCAATATATATTTCTTTTTTTTTGCTCAGCAAGATTGACATCTTACACCCGGTGAGCTTCAGGATCTGAAATAAGTTCATTAACCTTGAGAAGGTGTAAAGTATCTTCATCGAGCTCCTTTACATTTTTTGCATATGGTTTTCTTATGCTTGTTATATATGGATCTGAAGTGTAAAGTAGTGTATTAAACACATCTTCGTTTGTAGCTATTCGAGAGCAAAATGGTGTTTTTTCTTTTTTTGCTTGATTCTGAAGAGTCTCCATATGACACACACGGTCTTCCTCGTTTACCAGAAGAAGTAGACGGTGTAGAGTCTGTTGACACGTTTTCTGATGTTGGTATAGTTAACGAATATTCAGAATCCAACCAATTGGTGTTCTTTCTTAAAAAGGTATTTTTATTGCGTCCTGCTTCACTCCAGCGTTTATTAAACGAAGGGATACAAAAAAGGGATGTCCCTTTGAATATGGTCAATAATAAAACATATATTGATATCCGAAATTTGTTTTCCCTGCAAATATGTTGAAAGTGCCGCAGTCGTTTTTCCGCCTTCTATATAAGACACTATTAACTCACGTTTAGTACAGTTAAAAGTAGACATGTTGAATAATGAAATAACCGTACCTACTAGAGTACGTAGACGTAAAGACCACTGAAACTGTAATGGAGACATCTTTTTTCACTGCTCTTTTTATATTGTTTCAGAATGTGAGAATTATTTCAGATATCTATTTTCTCAAGGAAAATGACATCGAAATGATAAAACCTACATAACAATATCAAATAATTAATTCATAAAATGTACCACAAACTATTGATAATAAAAGTAAACTACGAAACCGCATTTGATAGCGATTTCCGTTCCCAGACTAGTATTCGATTTTTTCACATATCTCCGAAAACCGCAAAAAGCCGCAGCTAATTTTTTTATATGTTTTAGATGAGTAACTAACCTATAATTTAACATTAAATTCAAAGCATCGGTAAACAACTCTAAATGTTAAAAGATTCGACGAAGTTGAGGAAAAAAATTTTTTCTCCATTTTTTCTTTAAATTGGTTTTTAAATTTATATTCGTATTAAAAACAATCAATTGTATTTATTTCTAACCTCTGATAAATGTGCTTTTCAAAAATATATAATACCTTATACCTTTCATTTCAAGTTTTAAAACTATTTCACGTTGAAAAACGTAAATGAAGAACTTAATATTTCCCAGCTGCCTAAACGTTTAACTTTGCTACATGAAAAAAAATACTTTTACGAAATAAAATATGAATTACGCTGCAGAATATTAAACTTCGACTTTTGAACTATTGAATTATATTCATATATTACCCAATTTCAATCAGTAATAAAAATCAATTTTGATATGCGTTTGTTCTACCATATTCCACCGTGCAGCGTCCTATTGGCCTTATAGGGCTAACATCTTTTTCTGTTTTTTTTTGTATCTGGAAAAAGCCTCACGCATCCTTCAACCACTGGGGGAGCGAGAAGAAAGTATGTGGGACTCCTCTCTGTCCCCTTCAGCTAGCCCTAGAGCTCGCTGAAGTGAACAGCCCTACCTACGCCCTGAACAGGGCCACTAAAACCCAGACAATACTCCTGCACCGTCACCCGGCACGCACTATGAGGACCGCGGTCCCCCTAGTGCGTGCCGGGTGACGGTGACACAGCCCTGGAGCTCGCTGAAGTGAGCAGCCCTACCTGCGCCCTGAACAGGGCCACTTAAACCCAGACAATACTCCTGCACCGTCACCCGACACGCACTATGAGGACCGCGGTCCCCCTAGTGCGTGCCGAGAGGGCGGGTGTGGTCGCGGAACCTGTTTCCGATATTTTCTTATGTTTTTTTTTATGTCTATGTTTTATTATTATATAACCATTTTGTTTTTCTAAATTAATGCTGTGAAGGGCAATATAGTGTTTTTTTTTCTTTCTTTCTTTAGAGTCACTACCACGATTTTTATGCCAAAGTTGACAATAATCCTAGAGCGACCGCCAAACACAGGTTTGAAAAGTGAAGGACCTGTTGTAATATAAGGCAGTATGGCACTACATACCTTTGTCTAACTTTATAAGAACATAATTATCTGTTTCCTGTGTTGTCATACCTTTGATTAAAAAATTGCGTACGTACATTATAAAATGATAAATAGTTAAAGTTAATTAATAAAACTACAGTATTGTGATTCAAGCCTTTTTATTGCCTCGCCCCAAAGAATATAACCACAACAGTAGCTACATGCATGAGATAACTTTCTGTTCTATCTATTTTGTGCTGTCGATTGTCTCCGTACGCGACCGGCGCCAGTGCTCAGTCCCACAGGAGTAACTGCATAAGCTTTGCCCTTGCCTCTTCTTTACTTAGGTGGTCCTTGGTCATCTCCCGAAGGAGTGATCGGAGAGGGGAGCGCAGTGACATTACGTGACGATGGACGTTATACGGCAAACGTTAAACGTGCTTACCGAAAACTATTGAAGGTAAAGGTTAGTATAAAACTCGAGGGACAATACGGATCAGGGTTGCCAACCGTACGAGAATCCTCTTACAAATACGAGATTTCTGGTCTTCTGTACGAGGTACGAGAACACTATTCATATGTACGAGATTTTGTCAGATAAATTTTGTAACATGGTTTTTCATTGGAGGCAACATGTTGAAGCATAAACCGTAGGTATCAAAACCAGTCTCTGTTTGAGGTTTGAATCTAAAGAAATTTTTTCTGGAAATTAAATGAAAATCAATCTAAAAGATAGTCTATACGTGACCAGCAAACTTGCGGTTTATGTACAAATAAAAAAAATAGCAAAAAAGCATGACAAAGACATATTAACTAGGAGTCCCCAAACTAAGTATTTCTGTCGATGGGTATTAAATCTTAACTGTTTATATGCAATGATGGACCAGACAGTGCAGTCTATCATCTCTCCATGAAACCGAAACATCAAAGAATGATTCTGCAATCTCCACTTGCAGTTGGCGTAACGCTCCTACCAAAAAAAGTGTGCATTTCGGTGCCAATATCAAAATCCAAAGCGTTGTACTTATGTAAAAATGGGAAATAAGCATTTGACCTGAAGTTAAAGCAGACAATATTGCTCGTCAATAAAATTCGAAAGTCAGATTACGAGATATTTAGCTGCATATGTACGAGGAAAGAAATTCTATGGTTGGCAACAATGATAATGATAACGGAGTAACATAAATCATTATTCCCGTTAGCATTATCATTTTTGGCAACAATGATAATCATAACGGGGTAAAATAAACGAAATTCCATTTTAGTCCGTCAGTTACATTAACTAATGTTCACATTTTTTTGTCAATCAACGTAAAAATTATACACGATTTTCCGCAAGATCTGACAAAAACGTAAGTAATAACGTTATTTCAACGTCATTTTGTGATACTTCATCTGAGTCCACTCCACTGGACGGACGGATAGACGAACGAGCCAACATCGGACTACGAGTTAAGTATATTCCGCCTTCACTCTCTGGGTTTTGAATTGATAAAATATACCTCCCAGAAAAAGTGCTGTATAAAGGTTATTTGATGGAGGTATTAGTAGACATCCAATACTCTTATCTATCTAACTTTTGTCTGTTAAATTACTACAGAACACGAACACGCTTCAACTGCATCGAGGGCACGGCAAAGGTCAAAGGAAAGAAATATGAAAACTTAAAAAAATTACAAACCCAAAGTTTACAGTTGTCTCATTAATCACGTGAGGCTCGAAAGAGGGGGGAGGGATCCATTATATCATGGTAGTTTTATGTGTATCCAATAAACTAATTTAATACATAGGAAAATAACTCGGTCTGTCTGTCTGTTACGCTTTCACGTCTAGTCTATTGAATGATTTTGGACGATTTGCGTTTGGAGATAAAAGGAATCATGGGGAAGGAAATCTTTTCATTTACTCCATTTCGCTCTTTAAGGAGTGTGATATTTTTGCATAATTAGTGTATTAAGGAGAAGATGCAGAAAGTGAATGTGATTTTAAAAAAACGACGGGTTGCACTCCGGGAGTGCCGGCAGAAGTGAAAACTTGAATATTAACGTTGTGCATTTTTGATATTTAATCATAATCATATTTATTGCTTTTTCATGTTGTACAGAGGTGTTACAAAGCGTTCATTTAGATCCTTACACGAACCCGGCTAGGGCATAGCTATGTGCTTTAAAGAGCTTGTTAAATTTTGGTGTGGTTAGGGAATAATTTTGCACGAATTGCTTTAATTATCAGTATAAAAGTACTATCATGTATGTGGTAGAATACAATATTTATTTATTGCGCTATCATACACAAACATGACAATATATTACATTAAAAAAGATTATCTCTCAGAAAAATCAACTTACATGAATCACATTTAAGCGCACCTAGTGACATCTATTGTAGAAAAAAGGCATTTTCTTCGCAATAAAGCTGCCGTGGACGTTCTAGATAGAGACTTATTATTATAATACGATAAAATAAAATATTACTATGTTTCGCCCAATATATTGAAAGTCCACAACCTTTCCAATTTTATTGTGTGTCATGATGCGATCAGCCCACGTGTTTAACCTGACGCGAGTTTTACATTTTTTACCCATAGAAAAAAAAGTGTAGTAATATATCACATGTATTACCGTGGTCCGAGGATACTGTACATTAAATAATGTTCATGTATTAGTACAATAAAGTTTTACGGTTCCTTTCATTATATTTATGTCAGTTAAAAACAACCTGTAACCTTTCTGTCTACCTCTAAACGTTGTTATTATAGTCTTTAATTTTCCATAATAAAGTTAGATGATACTTATAACTGTAGATGAAGATTTCGAGCGCTCGGACTGGTAATAAGATTGGTGTCTTGTTAATATTGTGAAGCCTTACATTTAATTTGCTTATGTATCAAATATTAATAATTGTATCTAAACCCGTGGTATAAGTAATTATTGTTTTAAACTTTCACGGTCACCAATATTATAGCTATTAACGGGATTGTTACCATGTACCTTGTTTTTTACGAGTCCCCGATATTTCGGCACTGTTGCAAGCGCCATGATCACGGAGTAACTACGAGTTATCATGGAACTAACTAAGAATTACTCCGTGATCATGGCGCATGCAACAGCGCCGAAATATTGGAGACTCATAAAAAACAAGGTAAGTACCACAGAACACAGAAAGATGTTAGAAGGGCCTTGTGGGCGGGGCAGGCGCGCCACAGTTAGTTGTGAGCAAATGCTCATAACTTGACCAAAACTTGGTAACGATTGCTTTGTTGCGATGGGGTGTGAGCGCCGATTGCTTCGATTGTTTGATGTCACGGCGTTTGATTGGCTAATATATATTAGGTGTAAGTGTAGTGCGGGCGAGCCGGCGATATCGGTTCCCGTACAAAAGGTCTCTGCAGTCCCTTCTAACCTCTTTCTATGTTCTGTGGTAAGTACATGGTAACAATCCCGTTAATAGCTTTAATAAGTACTTATTATTGATTAAGTTTAACTGATTTAGATTAAATGTGGTCTTCATCATCAGTTCTTCTTCACCATTTCACTAAATTCACATGGGCGTTAGGTGAAAAATTTATCCACAGGTCAATCATTATTACTATTCTGTTATACAATAGTCCTTGTAGTAACGAAACGGCCAAGCCACATATTTTGACTTAGGTGTAGAGTTTATAAAGGTAGGCCTTGTGGAGTTAGGCCTAGTAGAGTTAGGGCCTTGTAGATTTAGGCCTTGTAGAGTTAGTGCGTGTAGTGTTAGAAGCTTGGCTCTACATGAGATCTGATAATTTTTTGACAGCGCGAGTCATATAGCCTCATCTAAGCAAATTATTCTTCATAAAATACCAAAATATTAGTTTTGTAACTCATTCCGTTTACTACCTAGAGATACATGACATACGGAAAGACAGACAGATGAAAGAGCAACAGCAATGGGGTTATGTTTTTGCCTTTCGAGTGCGAAACTCTAACAAAAAAGATATTGAATCTGTGTGCCTTTTCGATTCACGGTCAAACGGGTCAAACTTACATTCACTTTTTTTTCCGCGGTTTTGATTTTATTTGCGCAACACAGCTCTTTCCTATTTTTGAAGTTATACTTCTTTAGGCGCGTTATGAAAAAATTATGAGAGTGAAATTTTAAGATGCGCGCGCATCACTGTAACACAAAAAATTAACAGCATGAAGTTGGTCGCTTTAGCGACTTTTGTGTTTACCGCACATTAAGAAAATCTACCAACAAAATAGAAATAGAATCTCTATTTAGTGGGTGCTAACGACTGCATTGTGAAGGCCTATCAAAAGTATTTATTAATCTGGAACAACGGAACCAAAGCGCGATTCAGGAGACTACAGCGCCATCTCTTGACCATTGGTGTAGTAGAACCAAAAACCACATCTTTATTTTTTGTAATAACTTCTCACGCGCCTACATAAGTACACGCACCCATTTTTTTTATTTTTTTTCCACAATATTACATATGTTAACATTGTGTACACATCTGCCAAACTGTGTAACAGTTTGTTGGCAGCAGCTCTCGTTATAATCTTTTATATGTATAAAAACCTATATAGTTCAACAAAAAAATTAAAAAAACAAAAACACATGCACATACACACAGGCACACATAACTTACATACACACGCGCGCACACAAAGTAAGATACTTTCACTTTATTTATTTTTTTGAAACAATAACAAAACAAAATATGCTATTAAACTTTCTTAAACAGTTTACCTGTACAGCCTGTAAAGGCTACGAAACGTCAATAAATAAATAAAGTTTCGTGCATTAACCCGTAAAAAACTAGTTTTATTTAATGAGTGATGTGCGTGAAAACCTAAGAAACAAACAAGTTTACCTCTTAAAAACATTTACACACATTTAAGGAAAGGCTTGAGCCCGTGTAATTCAAAAAATCTCAGGCAGTAAGCCAGTTCTAGAAACCTCTTTTCAATACAAAATGTCCACGTGTTGGATCCAAGTTTACGATGGTCTCCTATTTATGCATGTTTCAGCGACTGAACGCGGGAATTTACAACCTTCACTGGATTACTGGGTTGAGGTGCATATTTTACAGCCGACCCGATGGATCTGACGTGGCTGTGTGTAAAGTGTAACCTAAGTGCAAGTGAGTGACGTATAGCATTGTCAAATTTAGTATGGAAACTTGAACAGCAGCGCCGCAATGGACGTAACGAGAACTAAAAATCAGTGCACATTTGACAATGTTACCCTCAAATACAAAAAAAAATGAATTTAACCAAATTTAAGACTGAATTATTTACAATTTTTAATTAACAAGATGTACTATACAATTAATGATTTTTTAAATGATAAAATACCCTGATATATATTTGGTTGACATTCGTGTGTATTTAATTTATGTAAATGATAAATAGTATAAATTATGTCAATGATAAATATATGTAATTTTCTGACATTTTAATTCAATATCGATGCAATTTTTCCTGAGTTATTTAATTATGAATAGATTATAAGGACTTTTTTTTGTGACATTGCGTATAACTATTATCTTTAAATTAATTTTATTTATTTTGACGTCACTGAACCGCATTAATTTAATTTTCTTCTATATTATGTAATATTTGCACGTTGACATTCAACAAAATATGCTGGAAACTAAAGAGCTAACAACTATTGTAACCATATTTTGGCAAATAAATGATTAGTATTATTATTATTAATGACATTTCGCACTCGCAAACTATTCGAATTCGATATTGGTTCGTGCTAAGGGTACTGTACCCCTAGCACGAACCAATATCGAATAGTTAGCAAGCGCGAAAAGTCATTGTCAAATTTTGTACGGAAACTTGAACCACAGCGTCGCAATGGACGTAACGAGAACTTAAAATCAGTACACATTTGACAATGACATTTCACACTCGCAAACTATTCGAATTCGAT
The DNA here is from genome assembly GCA_902850365.2 of Chilo suppressalis. Classification (NCBI taxonomy): domain Eukaryota; kingdom Metazoa; phylum Arthropoda; class Insecta; order Lepidoptera; family Crambidae; genus Chilo; species Chilo suppressalis. Next base: position 10,971,303 of record OU963921.1, read on the forward strand.
ATTGGTCACTTGCACTTGTTTTTTTTTTCTTTTATGTTATAGGGGGCAGACGAGCAGACGGCTCACCTGATGGTAAGTGATCACCGTCGCCCATGGACACTTGCAACACCAGGAGTATCACAAATGCGATGCCGGCCTTTAAGGAAGGAGTACGCTCTTTTTTGAAGGTTTTTGGGTCGTATTGGTCCGGAAACTGCTGGCGATATATATAATATATTCCACAGTTTTGTCGTACGTGGTAAAAAATTTCGACAAAAACGCACGGTTGTGGATAGCCACGCATCAAGATGATGGGGATGACATTTTTGTCATTTACTACCAAAATAGTCTTTTCTGACATTTGGTCAACAGAAACAAGGTTGGATTTTTTTAGCTATTTTCGTTGAAGAGAAGAATCCTCTGAGAAAAGACAGCGGGAGCACCTCTAAATGATTCCTTTTAATGACCTTGGGTAAGAGAACAATAAAAATTAGTAGCAAAAACTATAATATACTGAATCTTAGTCATAATTTAAATTTTTAAGCATGAAACTGCTTGATCTTTAAATCTAAAGAAAATATAAGTAGAAAGAAATCCACGCGGACCAGGCAGCAGACGGGACTCGAACCCGCACCCTTCGCAATCCGGGCGAATGCACTGACCAAGTTAGTTTTTCTAGTTATATTTTCTTTAGATTTAAACATCAAGCAGTTACATGCTTATAAAATTAAAATTATAACTATAATTGCTATTTCTTCTTTCTTTCAAATGTTTAATACTTGTAAAAGTATTCATTTGACATTGTGGGTTACCTACAATGCGAAGAGATGGCGCTGCCTTGCAGCTTAAGAATGGCTAGAGGAATTTCGACGCAGCCGTCAGGGCCGCGGTATCATAATTGGTCAGTGCATTCGCCCGGATTGCGAAGGGTGCGGGTTCGGGTCCCGTCTGCTGCCTGGTCCGCGTGGATTTTTTTCTAGTTATATTTTCTTTAGATAATAAAGAATCCTGTTTTGTTTATTCATATGTTTCAGGTTTCGTCGAGACGGTGGCATTTTATGCGAGTCCATTAAAGTTCCCGCCAAAACGACTTTTCTCTGGCGCCCACCGTGGTGCACACACAACTAATAAAACGCAATCTCCATCGCTGGGGGCCATTAAAACATAAAACGTAGTAGCGTATTGCTGAGTTGTGCACCATAAACTTTGCGACGGCCCATAAAGCCCCAAGAATGGCGACCGAGTGGGAACCCACCCGCACTGTAACTGTAGCTCGGCTAAATGTTTCAGCACCGGCAGTCGTATTGGGCATTAGCATTTTAAGAACATTGCATTACAACATTTCCTATGGTCATATAAACCATAAACATGCATTTTAGCTTTTAAACTGCTGCCAGTAAAAGGTTAAGATTCAAAACATAAATAACGAAATTAGGGCAGTCGATCTTTTTGTGTTTTTTCTCTTTTACATTAATATGTCAAGTTGAAAATTGTAGTTATTTATATTAAGGCAATATAGTCTTGGAAATTTATAGGGTTCAAAAAGTATCTCTCGTTTTCTCCTTCAACAGTACATCATATTTTTGACGACCTCCGTGGCAGAGTGGATTATACCGCCGTCTTTCGAGGTGTCGCCAACTCGTGAGGTCCCGGGTTCGAATCCCGGTGGGGGCAGATGTTTGTGTGATGAATACGAGCATTTGTACTCCAGTCATGGATGTTTAATATGTATTTCTATACAAATATACTTATATATGTATTAGTATATGTATTCTATCCGTTACACTAGTATCCCATAATACTAGCCTACAGTGCTTACTTTGGGGCTAGGCTAATTGGTGTGAGTGTATGAAATATTTATTTTATTTTATTTATCATCATCAGCCGTTTAATGTCCCCAGTGCTGGGGCACAGGCCTTCTCTATGGATGGTATAGGGAGTGTCGAAGACAGACTCTTTGATAATAAATATCTATATTTTATCTATGCCACGCCGTCCTAACTCTATTCACGTCAAACTCTTTTGTTCTACTTCTTTTATAACTGGCTATACTTACTGTCTTTTCCTTATATTTCTGCAATATTTGTAATCTATACTTATAATAAGTCTGTAGAGCTGTCAATTCTGTACATGAAATATATTTTTAAAATAACTATCAGGGGGTGATTAGTGATCGATACTGATGCCAAAAATGAAATCAGTAAAATTTTTGTCTGTCTGTCTGTCTGTGTGTATGTTCCTTATAGAAACAAAAACTACTCAACGGATTTTAACGAAACTTTGTACAATTATTCTTCATACTCCTGGGCAGGTTATAGTATACTTTTCATCACGCTACAATCAATAGCAGCTGAGTAGTAAAGGGAAATGTTGGGAAAACGGGAGAAGTTACTCCATTTTTTAAGCTTCCGTCGCGGGTGCAGCCTTAATGGTTAAAGTTACATAGAAATCATGTATTACGGAAATATTCTACATAAAATTATGTAAAAAATATCCCGCAACAGCATATATCTATCTTTTATGGTTGACTCACAATAACACGTGTAATTATATAAATAAAGTCATTCTTTATAGCACAAGCCTGAGAACAAAAACTATAGTTTACACTACAGCTCTACACCGAAGCGAAGCGAGGGCGGGCCACTAGTTAGCAATATAAACCTTTCTCCTAACCGCCGTTTCCTTTGCTGTCCTCGTCATCCTGGTCCTTCGAGCCGGATAGAGTTAGGACGGCGTGGCATAGATAAAATATAGATATTTATTATCAAAGAGTCTGTCTTCGACAGGGAGAATGGGCCACTAATGGCTTACGTGCCTACCGAAAACCACCACATGCAGTATGAAGCTCCTCGCTCCAACGGTACATTGATAATGTATTATGGATGTTACATGGCGGTCGCATTCATTCCCTTTCTACAAGCTTGTATGCTTTGACAATGTAACATCAGCTAGGGAGCGTCGACAGGGGACGCTTCCAGGGTACTCCTCTCTCCCTCGGGACGAATTCGGAAAGGGCACGTGTTGTGGTTTCACGGGAAACGCTAGGGGAAAAATTGTTTGATGTAACCATGGGAAGTTTTCGTCGATTTCATAACTGAAACGGGGAACATGAAAAAAATATTAGAACATTGCGTAAAAGACAAACATTTTCAAATTTGTTTCTTAGGTTTTCACGCACATCACTCATTAAATAAAACTTGTTTTAACGGGTTAATGCACGAAACTTTATTTATTTAAAACAAACTCGGAGAGATAGAAAGCCGCTCTCAGTTTGTTTCGCCGATTCTTCTCAGAAAGGTCTCCCAATTTTGGAACCGGTGGTAGTTTACGGTAGTTAGGGTCAAATAAGGAATTTTAAATAAAGTACTTTATTAACTAAATTAACTACTAAATTCATACATAGACAATAAAAAAAAATCTTCCAATGATGTAACAGAACGTTCAATAAAAGTCTATCGAAGGTAGCTCGACAAAATTAAATAAAAAATCATTATTCTGACGATGCAGACCTGAAAAGGCTGCGAAACGTCAATCTATCTATATCTTTATATATATAATTCTTCTTTGAGTGTGTATGTCACTGAACTTCTCTTAAACGACTGGACCGATTTTGATGAAATTTTTTGTGTGTATTCAAGGGGATCTGAGAATGGTTTAGATTCACAATTTTGTCCGCTGGACAACCCCTATTTTTTTAGGGCGGTACGAAGTTCGCTGGGTCAGCTAGTCTTTATATATATAATTCTTCTGTGAGTGTGTATGTCACTGAACTTCTCTTAAACGACTGGATCGATTTTGATGAAATTTTTTGTGTGTGTTCAAGGGGATCTGAGAATGGTTTAGATTCACAATTTTGTCCGCTGGACAATGTTTTTTTAATTAATTTTTAATTTATTAGTAGTTGTTGATTTTGGAATGTTTTACATTGGATCCGACAGATGGCTATGTGTATATTCCTGTCAAACATTTGACGTTCGTCGTTTATCATTTCTTCCAAATTATTGTAAGCAATACGAAGTACGCTGGGTCAGCTAGTATAATATAAAACTCAAAGGTGACTGACTGACTAACATAATGATCTATCAACGCACGCAAGGCCAAACCACTGGACGGATCGGGCTGAAATTTGGCATGCAGGTAGATGTTATGACGTAGGCATCCGCTAAGAAAGGATTTTGATCAATTCTACCCCCAAGGGGATAAAATACCGAAGCGAAGCGAGAGCGGGCCACTAGTAAATTAATAAAGTTTCGTACATTAACCCGTTAAAACTAAGTTTTATTTAAATATTTTCAATCTATACTAATACTATATAGCTGAGTGTTTGTCTGTTTGAACGCGCTAATCTCAGGGAGTACTAGGTCCCATTTGAAGAACCTTTTTGTGTTGGATAGTGCATGTATCGAGGAAGGATATAGGCTGTATAACATAACGCTACCTAAAACTAATAGGAGAGGAACACCAATGAAAAATGATACAAACACGGGAAAAAATATTTCATTTGTGAGCTTCCCTTGCGCAAAAGCTTAGGCAAACAGTAAAAGTTACACAAAAAACATGTATGACGGAATTGTTTCCCTTTAAGGCGCTTTGCAGACGACGGGGCGTGGCGGGCCGGTCAATTTCGCCGCGAATAATAGCACAAAGTGAATCCTATACTATAAACGCACACAGAGGGCAAAAAGACCGCGTCGCAGGTGCCCGGCGGGCAGTGGCGGCGCGGCTGCCCGCCGTGGATCATACAAACCAGTTTATATGCAGAAACACAGACGGCGGCGCGGGGCGGTCAGCTCAATCCGCGCCGCGCGCTTTTTAGTGATGGACTATTCACTAGTACGAACGTCCTGAACTGACCGCCTCTGCCCGTCGTGTGCTTTGTGTACGCGGAGCGGGCAGCCGCAGACATCGACGGGCAGACGCGGTCTTTATTGCTTCGCGGACAAAATGCCCGCCCCGCCCCGTCGTCTGCTCAACGCCTAAAAGTTCTATAAAAAAGTCCGCGACAGAATATATCTATCTTTTACGGACTAATCATAATCAAAATCATTTATTCAGTTTAGGCTGTTACAAGCACTCTTGAATATCTAGAAGCTACGCCATCGGTTCGTAAATCTACGGCGGGAGACCTTGTTCTGAGAAGAACTCAGCAAGGGCTGTTTTTTTCTCCCTGTATTGTTATATGCAGAGTCGTCAAGTTGAAAAATGACTTCAGCGATGATTCATGAAGTCACCTTTCACTACATAATTGGAAATATACATTCATTGTTCACCTGCATTTTGATTGCCGTGTCATACACTATAAATACAAATTAACCATTTTCTTCAATTAAAAACTAAATCTTTTTCTTCAAATTAATGCGGGTGAATGCACCTCTAGTTCCTAATATCAGGAGTTTTTTGTATCAATGCTGTCGTATATTGCTCAGGAGCCATCGGATTCACAGTAGCACCATTAGATTTTTTCTAAAGTGAATATAAAGAAATTTTCATTAAAATAACCGAGCATACAATATGAACTATTTGTTATCGCGGACATCTACATCTCTGATAGTTTTCATCAGATCTTCGCCCCCGTTCTCACGATTTTTCGGTCAAAAAAATTCGATTTTTTATCGAGTTCCAAAAAAGTTATTGACTTTTCCAAAACATTTTTTCCATCTTCTTTAAGCACTTCAAATTCCGCGTCTTTTGAGCCCTCATACGTCCTCGTGGCCTTAAACCTCGGGGTGTTACGTGCGAGTCGCGCTTTCAGCGAAAATGGGGGCCTACTGGAGCTAACGAAAATATCATGCCAGTGAACCAAATGTTCACCAAAACCTGATTTAAAAAATGTATTTAATTAATTGAGAACTTCGGAGATTTTGTGTGGTTTCGTTTGAAATTATTTAGTTAAAAAAAAAATAATAATAATAATAATAAAAAAATGGGTGCGTGTACTTATGTAGGCGCGTGAGAAGTTATCCTTCTTTGGCATCGTTTAAAATTAGTTTTTAATTGCATGCAAATAATTAATTACAATAAATTAATAATAAATGACATTTCATTTCATTTCATTTCATTTCATTTCAATGTCCCGTTCAAATCTGCCCTGTTTGCTTTGTTCAAATCTGCCCCACGGTCACTTGGAAAATAAAATATTACAAATAACGCGCCCGCGGCTAACTTCATTATGTTAAAATTTTGTGTTACAGTGATGAAAATTTCACTCTCATAATTTTTTCTTTACTTCTTTAGCCGCGTTGGCTAAAGAAGTATAACTTCAAAAAAAATGTGATAATTACAAAATAGAAATCACGGGATTTCTCGAAAACCGGAAGTGCTACGTTACTCAAATCCGGTTTGTAGTCTTATCAGACTATTCTTAACTTATAACTTAAACATTCTCTTTATCTATCTCTTACGGTTTGGCCGCTGAAACAGCACCACAGACGGACGGACGGACGGACGGACTTGTCTAATAGATAAGAGATACTATCAAACACAAAATCTCCTCTATTTTGAAGTCCGTTAAAAATGCTGAAAAGCAGTTTAATGATCTGCTTGATGGAAAATAGCGATCATAGTCTATAGAATACGATATCATGCATAATGTATTTGTTTTGCCTAAACAGCAGGATACGGCATTCCTAAACTTTGTTAAACCAGTTTTTTATATAGTCATAATTTTTATATTTTTTACCTTTGTTAAGAAAAGTGACTTTATGAGTTACCTCATATTGAAGTAACTTTTCAATTTGACGACTCTGTATATAATACAGGGAGAAAAAACAGCCCTTGCTGAGTTTCTTGCCGGTTCTTCTCAGTACAAGGTCTCCCGCCGTAGATTTGCGAACCGATGGCGTAGCTTCTAGACATTCACAAGTGCTTGTAACAGCCTGGACTGAATAAACGATATTGAATATTGAATTTTGTATTCCACGCGTCTGACACATTTTAAGCTCCGTGGACCTGTAGACCAAGCAAACTAATAATAAATTAGCATTTAAGGTACTTGTTAATTCTATTTTATTAATTCAGGCACTTACAGCTAGGGTTGCCAGATATACTAAAATATATAGTGGTGCCGAAACTAGCATGATTCTCTAAACCTAAACTTAAATTTGACAGCAGTATATCAATGAGCTCGATGGCGCAAGTGGTTAGCGCGTTCCGCTGCGATCGTTGAATTTAAGCAACTTTCGCAATGGTTGGTCATTGGATGGGTGACCGAAAATTTACTATCTCGAGCTCCTCCGTGCTTCGGAAGGCACGTTAAGCCGTTGGTCCCGGCTGCATCTGCAGTCGTTAGCACCTACCAATCCGCACTGGGCCCGCGTGGTGGGTCATGGCCCAATCTCCCTATTCCATCCATAGGGTAGGCCTGTGCCCTAGCAGTGGGGACATTAATAGGCTGATGATGATGATATCAATGATGATCAATTTAGTTTTAAGTTTAGAGAAACACGCCAGAACTGGGCCCAATATTCTATTATATTTTGCCTCTGTATACTTTATTATATACGAAACGCATAAAGTATGCTAAAACACTATATTTTAAACTTAAATTCAAAGATCACAAGTTGACGTTAAGTTAGGGTTTACGTAAATATTTCCGAACGCACTCATAAAAAAAAGTGACACGATCATAGAACATTTTAAGCATTCAAAATTTGTAACAAGGACTATAGTAAAAATAATTTATATTTTCTGTGTGTACTTCATTTTTCGATCCTTCAAACCGACAAACACTATACAGGCTGTAAAAAAAACCTTTAACGAAGTCGAAGGCCACGTATTTTCCACATCATGACGATCATTTTTTACTCCTGGACCATGGACATGGGAAAGGAGATTGCTCAGCTTCCATACATGTTTGGCCTAAGGACCAATAATCATGAAAAATTGTTTCCTAGATTCGAAATTATATATAAATTACTGTAGAAACGTATATTATTGACGGACACCCCTGAGAACTTCTATAAACCTTATACACTGAACATATTAAAATAATAAAAAACAATAAAGTTATATAGTAAACTAGGGAAATCAAGCCAAGTACCGAAATTATGGATTAGATTCAGGTATATAGAGCATGTAGATTAACAGATAGTTACCTGTTTTTAAAGTTAATGCATAAGAGTAACTTATAAAATGAGGTGTCATCTATGCATTTCCGGTTATATTAAGGTACTCTGTGACAGAAACTGAGTGATGATTGTGAATGAGCCACAGATTAGAGAGAATTTTTAAACTCTCGTTAACCAAAGAAAGCTAAGAGATTTAGGTTATATAGCCATATATTCAGTAGCTTCATTATTTTTGTTATGTTTTTAAGATAACCAAATTTTAGATTTTTAGTGTATCACACCTTATTATTTTATTTATTTATTAATTTATAGTCAGGCAACGTAAGCCCATAGAAAGCCTAACATATATACAGATTATAATGTGTTTATGGAGGTGTTTGGCGAAAAATGTATAGCATTAGACTTTATGGTGTCGCCTACCATCTATAATAATTGTCTGAGCACGTTTGCATGTAGTGAAAATGATAATATAGTTATGGATATTAATACCATTACGTAATAAAAAAAAATTATCGATCTTTACAAAATAGATTTGTTTTTATGTTATATTAACAACTTCGATCAGTCTTTGGCTGAATGTTATTACACCCATAGCCATTAAAAATGATTCGCATGTTTTCCAAACCGGTAAAATTAAAAGTCCTTTTTAAATTAAATATATTATACAAAGGTGTCCGTTGAAATCTAGTAACTGTAAATTAAATTATAAATTACGCCAAGAATTACCGGGTATGTCAATATTTTTTGTGCGTTTGGGCCAATTTGAGCAATCTCCTTTATGGTTATGGAGATAATATTGAAGGGCAAAGTCACATTTTTTTTCCAATTTTATACAAAAACGTTGTTTAGAAACTTTTTTATCGACGCATTTACACACATGTACACACATACACACAGGCACATTGTTTGCGTAGCGCCACAGTAGCGCGCCGCGCTATACATTGCGTACTGGACATTTTTTTGTATTTTTTCAACTTCAAAATACAAATGTTTCCCACGTATAATAATTTGTAATATTACTTATTTAGGTGTACAGAATGCGTAGTTTTAGTCTTTGTCATAGGTTATTTTACACCCTGATCCTGATTACATCTCAGAAAAAATCTGCCAACCCTACTTACAGCCCACTCAACTTTATTCCTTGCCCCCGAGTTAATAGTTTGACATAGAAACTAATAACGGACATATTTTCACGTGGTTTGCGTTATGCGACTCGGGTCCTCTGAGGTCACGACCTTGGAGGTCAAAGACAAGTTATTAACGCGTTCACGTGACACACTCCATTTGACTGTGCGGTTTGCGTTCATCAGTAATAATTGTAGTTAAGGGAACAGTAGATGCTACAGTGAATAATATAAGAGACAGCTTAGTTATGCCCAATATTTAAACTAAAACTGCGGCTGCGATCGTAGAAGTTAAGCAACTTTCGCAGTGGTTGGTCATTGGATGGGTGACCAAAAATATACTATCTCGAGCTCCTCCGTGCTTCGGAAGGCACGTTAAGCCGTTAGTCCCGGCTGCATCTGCAGTCGTTAGCACACCAATACGCACTGGGCCCGCGTTGTGGGTCATGGCCCGATCTCCCTATTCTATCCATAGGGAAGGCCTGTGCCCCAGCAGTGGGGGCATTAATAGGTTGATGATGATGATAAGGATGATGGTCCAAAGTAGCTCTTATCCAATGTGTGTCAAAATATACAACAGATTGCCATTGTCTTTAAAGAATTAGAGATGTCTGACTGGTTTTAAAAACAAATTAAAAAAGCTCGTTTGTTCTAAAGGCTACTATACACTGCAAGAGTATTTTAATAACAAGGAATTAAAATGTTGTTTATTAGTAACTTAATGTGATATAATTTATTTAATAAATTTCATTAATTTTATTGACAAGTAAGATTTTTTTTATGTGTTAAATAAAATTAATTGCCAACACTCACACCAATAAGCCTAGCCCCAAAGTAAGCACTATAAGGCTTGTGTTACAGGATACTAGGGTAACGGATAGAATACATAAACTTTACATATATAAGTATATTTATATAGAATTACATATTAAACATCCATGACTGGAGTACAAATGCTCGTATTCATCACACAAACATCTGCCCCCACCGGGATTCGAACCCGGGACCTCTCGAGGCGGCGACACCATAAAACCCGGCGTACAAACCACACGGCCATGGAGGTCGTCAAATATAAATTTATATTTATTTGTAAAAAAATAAATAAGCTCTCTAAAGCACATTGCCATGCCGTAACCGAGTTCGTGTAAGGATCACAATCACAATGAACGCTTTGTAACATCTCTGTTTACCTATATGAAAAAGGCAAACAATATTATTATTATAATTTTTATTATTTTTAAAGCATGTAACTGCTTGATGTTTAAATCTAAAGAAAATATAACTAGAAAAATGATGTGGTGTCGTGGGACACCAGGTAGGAACGAAGTTCCTTTGGCTAATGTAGAATCGACACAAATTGCAGGTTTTCTTGATTTTTCTCTTAAATTTTTTTAAGTACAAGAAAGTATTTAGGAAATTCAGTATTTTAGGAAATAATAAATTACTTAAAATAAAAAACATCGTAATTCAAATTATCAACTAAAGTAACAAAATATGTCTCTTTAGTTTTGTTTGACAACATAAAATTACATAGAAAAAACTACTTACTAGATCTCGGTCAAACCAATTTTCGGTGGAAGTTTGCATAGTAATGTACTAGATTTTTTTTAGTTTTATCAGTCTCTTATTTTAGAAGTTACAGGACACATTTTACCACTTTGGAAGTGTCTCACTCTGAAACTATTCAGTTAAAAAAATAATGGGTGCGTGTACTTATTTATGTAGGCGCGTGAGAAGTTATCCTTCTTTGGCATCGTTTAAAATTAGTTTTTAATTGAATGCAAATAATTAATTACAATAAATTAATAAAAAGTCTGGAAAAGGACACAGTCAATAAAGTTCAGTTTTAATTTGAAAAAATAAATAAATAATCAAAATATTCAATTAAAATGGCTACTGAATATAATTTATTAGAACATAATGTGATTTGCACTTGTATGAAACTCAAACACGTATTCCGAATATACAAACTAGAAACATGTGGATAAATATTATAAATATGAATACCTATAACTGTTACTTTATTACAAAAAATAAAGATGTGGCTTTTGGTTGTACTACACCAATGGTCAAGAGATGGCGCTGTAGTCTCCTGAATCGCGCTTTGGTTCCGTTGTTCCAGATTAATAAATACTTTTGATAGGCCTTCACAATGCAGTCGTTAGCACCCACTAAATAGAGATTCTATTTCTATTTTGTTGGTAGATTTTCTTAATGTGCGGTAAACACAAAAGTAACGCATGAAGTTGGTCGCTAAAGCGACCAACTTCATGCTGTTAAAATTTTGTGTTACATGATGCGCGCGCATCTTAAAATTTCACTCTCAACATATTTTTTCATAACGCGCCTAAAGAAGTATAACTTCAAAAATATGTTAGAAACCTCAATAACATTTTTGAAGACCAATCCATAGATCCACACGTATGGGTTTAATTTTTTTTCCTATTCTAAGGTTTTTTTTCTATTTTTGTGTGAAAATCTTAATGTGGTTCACAGAATATATCTACTTACCAAGTTTCAACAGTGAAGTTCTTATAGTTTCGGAAAAAGTGGCTTTGGCATACGAACGGACAGACAGACGGACATGATGAATCTATAAGGGTTCCCTTTTTTGCCATTTGCTACGGAACCCTAAAAATCTTCACTTGAAAACCACTCCAACGCAATAGATTCATTCATGGACTTCAATCAGCGTAGTTTTTAAAAACGCTAATTGTCCATCTTTATCGCTTTGACTTTCTCTTTCGAATCTAAAGAATGACACTTTTCTTCGATATGAGACTTAATATCTCATTTCCAACTGCGAAAAACGCAAACAAGCCATTTATTAAATTGAAAGAAGAAGAATTATAAGGGGAGAGGAAAACCGAAAAAGATTCATAATTTGATCCTATACCAATAACAATTTAGTTTGCAGAAAGGCTTTGAACCACGTGACATATTGTAGTTTATTTTATTTTATTTCCTCACGTGGCGGTTTGTACGTTTACATTCTTAAATAATGTTACCTAAATTAAATTGAAACTTTTCTTTGTAATTGTTTGAGAGTGTTTAAATCCATTTATTTATCAGTAAATTAAGCAACAAAACGGACTCAATTGATTAACGAAGTAATGAGTATTCGAAATACCAGGATCGCATAAGCTCACACTAGGTATACATTATCAGTCCTACGGAATTCGGCCGCGGTGCGCCCGTGTCGCAACCAGCTGCGTAGCCTAGGTGAATGAGCGGACGTTCGAACTTCGAAGTGTATTCGATTTTTAAATAGGTTTTCGAAAAAGTTTCTAACAAAATAAAAATTCCACGCATGGACACACCATCATATCATCATAATCATAGCACATACACGGTACGATTCATACTATTATTACAACGCCTTTAAGATTATGTTGTCCTGGTACTAAGCCTTATAAATATTTCGATTTCGATTGAGGGTAGTCAGTAAAGAAAGTCGTAAATTTAAACACTTCCCGATTTTAAATATTATTTAATTATTTTACAACTACTACTTACCAATTAATGATCATAATTAATTGCTAACATTAATAACCACCCACTGCAGTGTTATCTCCTTTGAAAGTTTGATAAATAACAAAATTAACACACATTATGGAGCAAGTACAGTACACATTATCGCAGCTGATGGAGACTTTTCATAGCAGAATGGAAAATTTTGAGGCAGAATTGCAGAAGACTCAGACTTCACCCAACACCAACACCACCAGCACCGTGTTTCTGTCCAGTGAGTTTGCAGCTTTCAAGGTCTTCATTATGGAATCACTCAACGCACTTCAATCCCAAATTCATATGGTTGCAAGCGCAATTGATAGGCTGGAGATGTATGGCCGAAGAAAGATGTTGCTGTTCCATGGAGTTCCAGAACAAGATGATGAAGATACCTCTCAACTCATTACTGAGGTCATCACTGGAAAACTAAAAACTGATGGCTTTGTACTGGAGGACATAAAGGTATCACACAGATTAGGTCGCTCGAACAATCGCAAAAAACCTCGGCCCATCATTGTGAAGTTTCAGCAAATCAGTGTTCGAGATAAGGTTTGCTTTGACAAATCGAGGCTAAAAGGTACTGGTGTAACTTTGTCCGAGTATTTGACGCAGTCTCGTCGCAGTGCACTCCTTGCAGCACGTGAAAAGTTCGGCATCAATAGGTGTTGGACTCAGTATGGCGTTATTCATGTGCTCGGCCCCAACAACACCAGACATCGCATCACTAGCACTGAGGAGCTTCTGTTGGTGGAACTTGAACCGATCAGGGCTTCAGGCACTGAAGAGATTCAGTTATTGGAGCCTGGGCCGGACAAGTCTTCAGCTGCTGCAAAAATAGCACCAAAGGCACGACGACGTGCTGCTGCTACAAAAAAGTAATAATAAATTGCTCTTGATTGTGCTGTCTGTATCCATCTAACAGTGACTTGTTTTTATAGAGTTGATACGAAATCATAAAAATGTTGCAACTTTTATAACATCTACTATCTCTAGTTGAGTTTAGTTATTTTGTTTTTCATGTTTTTATTTTAGTTTTTTATAGGTAAAATTATTATCAAATAGCTAAATAATGTCACATCACCAACTAACAACGTCACGTAAACGTCATTCATTTTTCTTTTAATTTTTTGATCGTGAAGGCATAGATATGTATGTTTATACAGCCTTAATATTCTTTTTTTTTTTCCTCTTGTTTTTATTCTCATTTTCTGGGTGCTGTTTTGTAACATTGTCTCTTACTGAGATCAAATTAATAATTTCAAATTTGTACTGATGTGTGTTTCCGTTATCGACTCTTTGTTATTACGTAGATTTTATTTATATTTGTAACACGTGCGGGTGGTACATGGTGTTTTTATTTGTTGGCAAATTGCTTTTGATACTTATTCATAATTTTATTTTATATTATACTTTACATAATATATACATACATAAATTTATTTATATTTATTATTTATTTATTTTTTCTAAATATACATGTTATTGTTGGATGATGACAGTGCCTCTGATACTTATGAATCAGCATGTAGTAGTGACAATGATAGCTTTGTAAGTATTCCTACTTTAAACGACTCACTTAACTCCTGTTTCTATGATGTCTCAAAAAATTTTAATGTTGTCCATATAAATGCCCAAAGCATTCCGGCTCATTTTTCTGATATGCTGACAAATTTTGACTGTAAGAACATTCATGCTATACTCGTTTCAGAGTCATGGCTTAAACCATGTCTCCCTTCTGCAACCTATTCTTTGCCTGGCTTCAACCTAATAAGAAATGATCGTACGGTGGGTGGTGGTGGTGGTGTCGCTATATATCTCCGTGCACATATCCCTTTCACAGTTGTTGACATGTCACCTCAGCCGCCCCCGGTGAATGCTGGTGAACATCTCTTTTTAGAAATAAATCTTAGCAATACAAAGGTGTTGCTAGGCGTGTACTATTGTCCATCCTCCCGAATAAATTTCTTCTCTTCTCTAGAAAACAAGTTGGAGATGTTATGTCCCTCTTACAGTCATACTCTTATCATGGGTGACTTTAACACCTGCCTTCTTAAAAATGATTCCCGTTTAGCAATTTTTCGCTCGGTCCTACAGTAATAATTATATATAATTATATAGTAATAATTTATTCTTACCTTCTTTAAAAGCCACACATAATTTTCCTAACTGTTCTCCTTCGCTTCTAGACCTTATTGTTGTCTCGTCTTCCCAACATGTCGCCAAACATGGTCAATTCTTAGCTGATGCATTTTCCTACCATGATTTAATTTTTATCTCGTACAAGATCCGTCCACCAAAAGCTAAGCCCAAAATTCTTTTGCAGCGCAATTTTAGTAGTATCAATCACGAAAACCTGCGGAAGGACGCTGCTAATATTGATTGGTCACAGCTCCTTAACTGTTATTCTGTGGAGGAAAAGGTAGGTTATTTTGTTTCGGCACTCACAGGGTTGTATGATGTTCATGCTCCTATTCGGCCCGTAAAAATGAAACATCGTCCTTCACCGTGGCTCACTGACGAAATTAAGAGTATATCTGAGCGGAAAGCTGCTGCCAAAACTAGGTACAAGTGCCGACCCACTCCTTCCAACTGGGAAAAGTACGTCAAGGTGCGCAATCAATGCAATAAGGTGTGTAGGAATGCACAACGCCATTATATACACAAGTCTATTGAAGACGAAGATCCGACGAAGGTCTGGAAATTTCTAAGGTCTTTGGGCATAGGAAAACAACGTCAAACATCTTCTTTTACTAATTTAAATATCGATTTGCTTAATAAGCACTTCTCCTCCTCACAATGTTCTGACTTATCTAGCAAGTCTAATACTTTGAACTATCTTTCATCTTTGCCGTGCCCTAATCATCCATATTTTTCTCTTAGTCAATTTTCTGACTGTGATGTTAAAAAGAGCGTCATGTCGATTGCCTCTGGAGCCATGGGTGGTGATTGTGTCAGCAGGAAAATGATTATCCTTGTTATAGAAGAAATCCTCCCTATTCTCTCACACATCCTTAACCATTCCATAATTATTGGTGTTTTTCCTTCTGCCTGGAAAGAAGCTCACGTAACTCCATTACCTAAGACGTCTAAACCATCGTCCTTTTCAGACTACAGGCCAATTTCCATACTGCCATTCCTTTCCAAAGTCTTGGAGCGCCTTGTACATAACCAGCTGTCATATTTCCTTATTAAAAATCAACTCCTAAACCCTTTCCAATCAGGATTCCGAGCAGGTCATAGTACCACCACGGCATTAGTGAATGTTACAGAGGACATCAGGTCAGGTATGGAACATGGAAAAGTAACGGTTCTCTCTTTACTTGATTTTTCCAACGCATTTAACACCGTTGACTTTGACATTTTACTTGGCATATTACGTTCCATTAACATATCTCCAGCAGTGATTGACTGGTTTCGTAGTTACCTGTCTGGTCGCCGACAGCGAATTCGCATTGAGGATTTATTTTCCTCCTGGTGTGATATTTCTGCTGGTGTGCCGCAGGGTGGCGTTTTATCTCCATTACTTTTTGTTATATTTATCAATTCCATTTCATCCAAACTAGTTTCATCCTATCACCTTTATGCAGATGATTTGCAAATCTATTATCATGCTTCACCTGATCAACTATTCTCTGCAATTACCACAGTCAACCGCGATCTGGAACTTATTTGTGAATGGAGCAAGTCTTACGGCATAAAAGTCAATCCGCTGAAGACTCAGGTTATTTTAATTGGCAGCCCCGCAATGACCAATAAAATCGACTGGGCACGTTTACCAACGATTAAATTCGATGGTAATACTTTGGCACCAAGTAACCAAGTAAAAAATTTGGGGGTTATAATAGACAAAAACCTTACTTGGGCATCTCAAGTACAGGAAGCAAGCCGTAAAATGTTTGCTGCAGCTGGTTCCTTGAAAAGGTTACGTAATTTTCTTCCAATTGCTACTAAAACTGCGCTTGCAGAATCTCTTCTCCTACCAATCTTGGACTATGCCGATGTCAGCTATCTAGACCTAACCGAGGAGCAACTGAATAAACTTGAGCGGCTTCAAAATTTTTGTATTAGGTTCATATTTGGCTTGCGCAAATATGATCATGTATCCGATTTCCGCACTAAGCTCAAGTGGTTGCCAATTCGCCTTCGCCGGAACATGCATATCCTTTCCCTTCTTTACAGTATACTGTTTAATCCCTTTACTCCATACTATCTCAAGCCCCGTTTTAATTTCCTCCATGATACACATGCTCGTGTTTTGAGATCGTCAGAAAACTTAACACTCGAGATTCAAATGCACTCCACGAAATTTATGGACAAGTCATTTGTAGTTCAGGCTGCTCGTTTGTGGAATGCCTTGCCAGAAGCAATCAGAGGTGCTAAAACATTAGCTTGTTTTAAAAGAATGTTAAAAGAACATTACTTGACATTCTAGCAGGTCGTCACATCATCCAAAGTATGATTAAAGTGTTAGTGTCTTTATAAATAGATGTATTATGTTTATGTATTTGTATTTTATTTTATTTTTTGTTGTACATAATTATTTATAAGTGTTATTAATGGTAGTTGCACATTGAATGACACCATCTACTTCCCACTCTTTATGTAACAGTCCAGTTAACATACGGTTGCCTGGAAGAAATTGCTTCTAAGCGATAAGGCCGCCGTTTGTACTATTATGTAATAGTTTTAATTAATTGTAATTTAAAATATCATGGTGTACAATAAAGTGATCATTCATTCATTCATCTACTATATAAAAATAAGTCGGGTTTTCCTTCCTGACGCTATAACTCCAGAACGCACGAACCGATTTCCACGGTTTTGCATTCGTTGGAAAGGTCTCGGGCTCCGTGAGGTTTATAGCAAAGAAAATTCAGGAAAAATTAAAAAAAAATCTTCTTTTAATCACCAAACGAAATGTTACATAAAACGAAGCCATCTGGTGGCGAAACGGAGTTCGCTGGGTTTGCTAGTTCATTATAAATATAATCGATAATCCACTACATTATTCGCTGTGAGCTGGAAAGCTGCCTGGTCGTCTCCCTCGCTCTAGAAAGACCTCACAACCACCACCATATGATTTTGATATCCTGGTACTAAACCTGCAAGTATAGACTACTGAATAGCGAACATCGTACTCCGTCACCTACAACTTACTCTTGTACCACCTTTATGGTTATGATATCCTGGTACTTAATCTTCAAGTGTGTACTGAATAACAACATCGTATTTCCTCAATAAATTGCAAATAATTTTGTTGTTGTATCTCAACGAGTTATATAGTCCTGGTAATAATGCCACTAAAACGCAGCACACCACGTCTCATTTAACGGTTTTATTCCACGCATTTTTTCTTACGGTTTTACTATCACATTTTTTTCAGTTCGGTCGCGCAGCAAAATCCCTATCGCCTCCAAGCCTGCCGTAAGGAACTTTCGACCTCACAACCACCACCATATGATTTTGATATCCTGGTACTAAACCTGCAAGTATAGACTACTGAATAGCGAACATCGTACTCCGTCACCTACAACTTACTCTTGTACCACCTTTATGGTTATGATATCCTGGTACTTAATATTCAAGTCTCATTTAACGGTTTTATTCCACGCATTTTTTCTTACGGTTTTACTATCACATTTTTTTCAGTTCGGCCGCGCAGCAAAATCCCTATCCTCCAAGCCTGCCATAAGGAACTTTCGTTCCAAAAATTCCACGCGGACCAGGCAGCAGACGGGACTCGAACCCGCACCCTTCGCAATCCGGGCGAATGCACTGACCAATTATGCTACCGCGGCCCTCACGGACCGCGTCGAAATTCTTTCTAACTATTCTTAAGCTGCAAGGCAGCGCCATCTCTTCGCATTATAGGTAAACCCACAATTTTTTCTAGTTATATTTTCTTTAGAATATTATTATTATTATGCCGCAATTACATTTGGTCGTTAGCCAGTATTCGGGTGCACGAAAGACATTACTCGAATTCGAGCACCCAAAGCAATATTTACACTGGTACACGGGCTGGAAGACAGTGTCGGGTAAACAAAAGGAAATCTACCCGAATTCGGGCGTACTCCACTCCGTTTATTTACACTTCATCATATTTATTTACAAGAAACATGGTACAATAAAAAGATGTTACAATACATATGGTGCTCAAACATGATTCGCTAAATTAGCATGCAAATATCAAGTTATTTTATAATAAATCCAATGCATGTTAATATTGTAATTGGTCACACCATTGTCAATCATACCAAAACATTATTTCCATTTAAACATGTCAATTAATTGTCATATGTCATCACATATACATGTCAACAAATCCATAATATTATTGATTAGAAATAAGTTATAATTTTAGTCTAATTTACTACCATAAAACTTTAAATCATTTATTCCATTTACACATGTCAAATTATCAAGCAATTAAATATTATTAAATCACTACAATAAATATATAACGCATAGACTTAAAATTACTATCTTAATTAATTTGTCACTTATTATGTCTGGATTTAAACATAAAATTAAAATATTCCTCTACAGAGTAAAAACATTGTTCCTGCAACCATGACTTTATCGTCCTCCGAAAATGCGTTTTTGGAAGATTTAGAAACTCTGTTGGTAAAGCATTATATACCTTGATGCACATGCACTGTAGAATTTTTCAAATAAAGACTAGTCTTTGGTCTAACACTATAAGCAAGCTTGTCAGGGTAACGGAGGGTTCTTTGAGTTCTATTTATATCATTACATTTCGTAAATAAATTGCTATTAAATTTGACAAAGCAAACCAAACTCAAAATGTACATCTATCTATACTTATAATAAATCTGTAGAGATGTCAATTCTGTACATGAAATATGTTTTTAAAATAACTATCAGGGGATGATTAGTGATCGATACTGATGCCAAAAATGCAATCAGTAAAATTTTTGTCTGTCTGTCTGTCTGTGTGTATGTTCCTTATAGAAACAAAAACTACTCAACGGATTTTAACGAAACTTGGTACAATTATTCTTCATACTCCTGGGCAGGTTATAGTATACTTTTCATCACGCTACAATCAATAGGAGCAGAGTAGTGAAGGGAAATGTTGGGAAAACGGGAGAAGTTACTCCATTTTTTAAGCTTCCGTCGCGGGTGCAGCTTTAATGGTTAAAGTTACATAGAAATCATGTATGACGGAAATATTCTACATAAAATTGTCTAAAAAATATCCCGCAACAGCATATGTTTATCTTTTATGGTTGACTCACAATAACACGTGTAATTATATAAATAAAGTCATTGTTTATAGCACAAGCCTGAGAACAAAAACTATAGTTTACACTACAGCTCTACACCGAAGCGAAGCGAGGGCGGGCCACTAGTACAATATAATGGTAAAATACGTAACCTTTTAATGTATGGTCTACATGACTCATCTGGTGATAACTCATCGTTTATTCGAATTCCATTGGCACTCGCATTCGGGCTAAAGACCAAGTGTAATCGCTCCATTAGTCGTAGCACTAAATTTGCTTTGCTCGCATTATGTTTGCGAGTGATTCTCAGCAAGTCCTTTCATTTGATACCCATATTGCAAGAGTGCATTAAAAACAACTAATTCACCATCTTGGGCTTTACGCTATGCTGTATTTAGAATGATGTCACATAGCCAACCATGCATTGTCTTCCAAACCGAACGTGTATACAAAATGTCACTCAGTCGGTTGAAGATATCTGCTTCAAAATTTAATTGCAAGATTCCACCGGAACAAACATACATGAATCGCAAGTTAAATAAAAGTTAATGTATATTATTGACCACCTCCGTGGCCGAGTGACCCATAACACAAGCCTTATAGTGCTTACTTTGGGGCTAGGCTAATTGGTGTGAGTGTCGGAAATATAAAATAAAATAAAAAAAAAAAAAGTTAAATAAAAGTTATTATTATAGTAATAAGCTTGCGTTCTGTGTCTATAGTGGATAGCTAAAACAGATTTGTAGACTTCGAAGGAAACGAATTATGCATTTACGCTACGAAAAAAATATTCACCTAAAGCAAACATAATGGAAAGTCATATATTTTTAAGCATGTAACTGCTCGATGTTTAATACTAAAGAAAATATTACTAGAAAAAATTCACGCGAGCCAGGCAGCAGACGGGGCTCGAACCCGCACCCTTCGCTATCCGGGCGAATGCACTGACCATTATGCTACCGCGGCCCTTTCTTAAGCTGCAAGGCAGCGCCATCTCTTCGTATTGTAGATAACCCACAATGTGAAATGAATACCTTTACAGGTATTAAACATTTGAAAGGAGAAATAGCAATTAAAGTTATAAGTTTTTGTTTAAGCATGTAACTACTCGATGTTTAAATTTAAAAGAAAATATCACTAGAAAAAATTCACGCGGGCCAGGCAGCAGACGGGGCTCAAACCCGCACTCTTCCTTATCCGGGCGAATGCACTGACCATTATGCTACCGCGGCCGTGATAGGTTCAAGTCCCGTCTGCTGCCTGGTCCGCGTGGAATTTTTTCTAGTAATATTTTCTTTACAATGTAAAAGTTGTTTATTTTTTCCGGTCTATGTACATTAATGTGACATTTTGACGACCTCCGTGGCCGAGTGGTTTGTACGCCGCGTTTCATGGTGTCGCCGACACGAGAGGTCCCGGGTTCGAATCCCGGTGGGTGCAGATGTTTGTGTGATGAATACGAGCATTTGTACTCCAGTCATGGATGTTTAATATGTATTTCTATATAAATATACTTATATATGTACAATATATATGTATTCTATCCGTTACCCTAGTATCCCATAACACAAGCCTTACAGTGCTTACTTCGGGGCTAGGCTAATTGGTGTGAGTGTTGGTAATATTTATTTACTTATTTTTATTTATTGTAAAAAGAGTAACAAAGAAATTTTCAAACACGATTTGAACGTTTCAATTCATCGCTCTAATGGATACCATTTATTTCTGCCTTCGATTCCAATTTATCAGATTCAAATATTTTATCTGGATCATTTTGATTTGCCAAACAACCCAAAACATACACTTCCAATTTCAAATAAGTATTGAGGAGATGATAGGTACGTGAAAATGTTTGTAGCTTCGGGCGACTTTTTTCGAGTACTGTATAAATATTTTCCCCACTCAATGTTGGCGCCCACCGTGGGGTTTTAATCTTCAAAGTACTAACGCACAAGCAAACACACGCGTACGCCACGTGTCCCCGTTTTTCCAATTACAATCTCTAATACATCAAGATTAAGGTTTAAAATTGTTTAATGCCGTCAACTGTAATGAGTTCTTATGATGCTTTGAAGTAAATTGACAGGTTTTCTTTTGATAATAATGAGTACAAACAAACTTCTATAAAGGACTCCTTAAAAAAATTGGACTGTTTTTAAGCCGCAGATTTTCGTTAGCATAAAGTACTTACTCATGGTAGTTTTATGTGTATCCAATAAACTAATTTAATACATAGGAAAATAACTCGGTCTGTCTGTCTGTAACGCTTTCACGTCTAGTCTATTGAATGATTTTGGACGATTTGCGTTTGGAGATAAAAGGAATCATGGGGAAGGAAATCTTTTCATTTACTCCATTTCGCTCTTTAAGGAGTGTGATATTTTTGCATAATTAAAGTGTATTAAGGAGAAGATGCAGAAAGTGAATGTGATTTTAAAAAAACGACAGTTTGCACTCCGGGAGTGCCGGCAGAAGTGAAAACTTGAATATTAACGTTGTGTGTTTTTGATATTTTGGAATGGTTAGGGAATAATTTTGCACGAATTGCTTTAATGATCAGTATAAAAGTACTATGATTTATGTGGTAGAATACAATATTTATTTATTGCGCTATCGTACACAAACATGACAATTTATATTACATTAAAAAGTTTATCTCTCAGAAAAACCAACTTACATGAATTACATTTAAGCGCACCTAGCAACATCTATTGTAAAAAAAATCATTTTCTTCTCAATTAAGCTCCTACCTGGACGTCCTAGATAGAGACTTAGTAATTTTTCGTCCAATATATTGAAAGTCAACAACCTTTCCAATTTTATTGTTTTCGTCCTACGAATTTTCGATCAGGCCATGTGTCCTGACGCGAGTTTTACATTTTTTACCCATTACAAATTTTCGAAACTCGCAAGGGAATCAATGCCTTCAGGGTACTTCCTTCCCGTGAACTCAGAATCCTGAAATTTTGTACGAAGCAACGACGTATAGCACACATAGAGGAAAAATTGCGAAAACCGCAAATTTTTAGTTACTTCACATTTTTAAGCTATTGTATAGCTTTTATCGCGGGCTTTGAACGCGGGGACCGAATCAAAAAATTCTGTAACGAAAAAACCTTGCGAGAGTGCATATACCAATAGAACACAATTTTCACCATACTATTATCAGTCTAAACGGCGCAGTGTGTTAATTTTTTGCCACGGGACAAACGTTCGACGCATCACCGCAGTCGTCGGTTCAAATCCCGCACTCGTATTTTTTATTTTTAGTTTTTATTTTTTTCCAATTTTTTTTATATATATTTGTTTTAGACCCAAGCACCTGTTCTTATTTTTACTTGTCTCCCTTTTATTTAGACTTTATAATTATAATTTAATTTTTTGGACTAAAGATGGTAAACTGTGGAGCTTGTGGAAGTTTATTGGCGCCGGGCAATGCTGTATTTTGCTGTGCTTGCCCAATAAAATATCATAAAACCTGCCTCGCCATCTATTAATATCAAAGAAAAAACTTGAAATAATATCAAAGAAAAAAAAACTAAATTATCTTCTATACTTATAATAAATCTGTAGAGAGGTCAATTCTGTACATGAAATATATTTTCAAAATAACTATCAGGGGGTGATTAGTGATCGATACTGATGCCAAAAATGCAATCAGTAAAATTTTTGTCTGTCTGTCTGTCTGTGTGTATGTTCCTTATAGAAACAAAAACTACTCGACAGATTTTAACGAAACTTGGTACAATTATTCTTCATATTCCTTGGCAGGTTATAGTATACTTTTCATCACGCTACAATCAATAGGAGCAGAGTAGTGAAGGGAAATATTGGAAAAACGGGAGAAGTTACTCCATTTTTTAAGCTTCCGTCGCGTGTGCAGCCTTAATGGTTAAAGTTACATAAAAATCATGTATGACGGAAATATTCTACATAAAATTGTCTAAAAAATATCCCGCAACATCATATGTCTATCTTTTATGGTTGACTCACAATAACACGTGTAATTATATAAATAAAGTCATTGTTTATAGCACAAGCCTGAGAACAAAAACTATAGTTTACACTACAGCTCTACACCGAAGCGAAGCGAGGGCGGGCCATTAGTAATTGCATAAGTTGATAAATAATGCTATGCAATAGCTTTACCGCGCCAGTCCTCGAGTGCCACACGTTTTTTTTTTTTATTATATACCTACTGGTTTCTACTTTCCCCTGGGTGCCCGAGTCCGACTAGAACTAGGCCAGTTTTTTTCAATCATCAACTATTCTCCATATGATGAGTGTGCGCTGTTCTCTCAGTTTTCCCCCGTATTTTTCGCTCAGTCACATCGTTAACCAATCAGCTAGAGCATATTGCAAAAACCTCGATACCGCAGATGCTGCACGCGAGCTGTTCAATAACCTATTCATGAATATGTAACAAACTCCGACTCCAGCCTCTCCGGAGGTCGTGTCTACTGGCTCAAATTGAAATTTTACAATGTACGTTGTCACAAATCTTCCCTATCTTATTTTCATCATCATTAATGTCCTTACTGCTGGGGTACAGACCTTCCCTATGGATGAAATAAGGAGAACAGGCCACGGCACTCACTTTAATCAAAAATTAAATAGTTAAATAAAACTAGTTTTTACGGGTTAATGCACGAAACTTTATTTATTTATTGACGTTTCATTAACCCGTAAAACTAGTTTTATTTAATGAGTGATGTGCGTGAAAACCTAAGAAACAAATATATTAAATAGTTATTTTAAAGTTGTGTTTTTTTTATTTTTTAAGCATTTAACTGCTAGATGTTTAAATCTAAAGAAAAGTTTTACTAGAAATAAAAACCACGCGGACCAGGCAGCGGACGGGACTCGAACCCGCACCCTTCGCAATTGTGGTTTACCTACAATGCGAAGAGATGGCGCTGCCTTGCAGCTTAAGAATAGCTAGAAAGAATTTCGACGCGGTCCGTGAGGGCCGCGGTAGCATAATTGGTCAGTGCATTCGCCCGGATTGCGAAGGGTGCGGGTTCGAGTCCCGTCCGCTGCCTGGTCCGCGTGGATTTTTTTTGAAGTTATACTTCTTTAGCCGTGTTATGAAAAAATTATGAGAGTGAAATTTTAAGATGCGCGCGCATCACTGTAACACAAAAGTAACATAATGAAGTTAGCCGCAGGCGCGTTATGAAAAAATGATGAGAGTGAAATTTTAAGAAGTGCGCGCAACAAGTAACACCATGAAGTCGGCCGCTAAACCGCACATTACTCGTAAGTCTCGAAAAAAAGCTTCCAACAAAATAGTAATAGGATCTCTTAGTCGCACATGTTGGGACGCTCGTCGCCTCTGATCACTGTTTTCATATTTATAATATTTATCCACATGTTTCTAGTTTCTATATTCTTAACACGTGCTATAATTTTATACAAATGCGAAATTTATATGTGCTAATAAATTTTATTCAGTAGTGATTTAAATTGAATATTTTGATTATTTATTAAATTTTTCAAATTAAAACTGAACTTTATTGACTGCGTTGACTATCCTTTTCCAATCCTTTTATTATCTTATTGTAATTAATTATCTGCATGCAATTAAAAACTATTTTTTAATAATTCCAAAAAGAAGTATAACTTCTCACGCGCGTACTTAAGTACACGCACCCATATTTTTTTCTACTAAAACTTTTCTTTAGTTATTTTAAATATTACTGCGGTAAGTTGGTTGTTACAAACAAGTAGACGAATGTTACCATGGTCACGAGTTTGTAACACCAATCTGTACGAATGTCACACAATGTTTTTCAACACATTTACGAGAAAACATTATACCTACATAATTTAAGTAATAAAGCATTTTTTTTTCTAGTTATAATTTTTATTTTTTTTAAAGCATGTAACTGCTCGATGTTTAAATCTAAAGAAAATATAACTAGAAAAAAATCCACGCGGATCAGACAGCAGACGGGACTCGAACCCACACCCTTCGCAATCCGGGCGAATGCACTGACCAATTATGTTACCGCGGCACTATTTCTTCTTTCAAATGTTTAAATACTTGAAAAAGTATTCATTTGACATTGTGGGTTACCTACAATGCGAAGAGATGGCGCTGCCTTGCAGCTTAAGGCTAGGAAAATTTCGTGCCGTGGTAGCATAAGGAGTTGTTGTGAAGTTGGATATATAGTTATAAGCTAAGCTTTTGATAAGCGAGTAATATGGTCTCGTCTTGGTAACATTTTACATGAAAATGTTTTTGGGGGCATTAATATAACAATACCAGATTAAAAACTTTTATAAATGTGTTAACTGTCAGAAAAGCCAAGTCCGTGCATCCGGTACATAATCCTGTAAGCACTGTATGTTAATCTTTATCGAGAACATGTCCCCTAATGGTTCCCCACAGCTTCTAAATATTGGACTTTAAACGAAACACAAGAAGAGTGCTTTTCCATTGCATGCTTTTCGTAAGTCAGCTGGTCTCAGCGTCCCCTGGCACGAATTCAATATTCATCTACATAAGACGTGGAAGTGGTGACAGGTGATTTCAGCCTCTTGCTTTGGTGATACAGTCGACTTTCGTATAAATTTCCGAGGGTAGTTTAGACATTTGTGGAGGGATGCGATTTGTTGCAATGCCTCGTTACGGGTGACAGCATTTGAATGGAACCACCGCATTTCGGGAGCCGACAGGGAAATTACTGAAAGTAAATAGCGTAGGGTTTTCAGGGGAAAGAGCACTTGTTTTGTGACTTGGATAGATCATAATTATCGCGGATCTTGGGTAAAGACTCGAAACTGCAATGTCTATCATGTATTTTCATAAAAAGCTAACCGTACCATGTTTTGGACTCCAAAAATCAAAAGGTTAATTTCAGGGTTGTAGTATTGCACTGTTTTAATTAAGTTATATTTTTTATTATTTTTAAAGCATGTAACTGCTTGATGTTTAAATCTAAAGAAAATATAACTAGAAAAAATTCCACGCGGACCAGGCAGCAGACGGGACGAATGCACTGCATTCGCCCGGATTGCGAAGGGTGCGGGTTCGAGTCCCGTCTGCTGCCTGGTCCGCGTGGAATTTTTTCTAGTTATATTTTCCTGTTTTAATAAAGTTCCCAAAGATCTGATTGACCTTCCTCTGACCAAATTTAAATCTCAGATCATGAATACTCTTATGAGTAAAGGCTATTATAAAGTTGATGATTATCTCAAAGATCGTAATGCATGGACATAGTGTTTCTTGTTATTGTAATGGTATCAGACATTTTTTATAACAATAATATAAACTCAAACTCATTTATTCAGTCTAGGCTGTTACAAGCCCTTGTGAAAGTCAAACGCTACGCCATCGGTTCGTAAATTTACGGCGGGAGACCTTGTACTGAGAAGAACCGGCAAGAAACTCAGGAAGGGCTATTTTTATCTCCCTGTTTTGTTCCATACAGTGTCTTCAATTGAAAGATGACATAAAAAATTTAAAACATGTGTTGATGTCAACTTCCATCACATTAATATTATTAATTAACAAAAGTTAAGTATAGCTAGGTACTATTTTTAAACAATTTTAAACCAAATTAGCAAAATAAAATGACTTAGTCTATTATATTAAGCCCAAGATAACTTATCATTTATGAAATCTTTAACAGCATAGTAACCTTTCTTAAGGAGACATGTTTTTATACACACTTTAAACTTATTATAATCTTATGGTATCTGAAGACGCTTTCTAAATACCTACTAAAAAAAATGGTTGCCTGTAAAGTCGGTTTTACGGGCGAAGATTTTACGTGACAACGTCTTTTTCTCGGTAGAATATTTATTGATATGAATATAATTAAATTGCACAATAGGCACAAGGAATTGAATGAAAATAAGAATTGCACAAATTTTAACTATAGAAATATATTTTGTTTACTAAAACATTGTACATGTAAACTTAAACTTAACACGAGAGACTCATCGTAACGTTACCGAGCGTTACACTTTTTCATAAGTGACTCCCAGCCGCAACCTAATTTAAGACGTTGTCACGTCAAAATGTAAAGCTCACTATAAAACTTATTGTAATATAGGTATAGTTTAAATTATGTATTAGAAGGTGACTTCAAAATTATTTCTGAAGTCACTTTTCATATTTGTTTCTTAGGTTTTCACGCACATCACTCATTAAATAAAACTAGTTTTTTACGGGTTAATGCACGAAACTTTATTTATTTATTGACGTTTCGCAGCCTTCACAGGCTGCGTCGTCGGAATAAATTTTTTATTTAATTTTGTCGAGCTACCTACGAAAGACTTTTATTGAGCGTTCGGTTATTTCATTGTTCGATTTTTAAAGTTTTATTGTTTATGTATGAATTTATTACTTAATTTAGTTAAAAAAGTACTTAGTTAAAAATCTTTTTTGTAATTTTGAATTTATTTAGTTAGGGTCAAACTACCGTTGCCAGTGAAGTGGCGCACGCTAAGGTGCGTCGATCCTGAGACGCCCCCATATGGGCGTAGGAGGGTACCGGGGGGTTTTAGTGGAGTAGGATCAGTGTGGCCTTCCGCACTGGTCCTGCTTGAGTAGGGTCGGCACTGTTTCCCGTGCCGGCGAGTCCCACACACGCTGTACGCCTAGTCAGCGTCACGGTATGGTGCGTAACTGCATTTCCCCTCGTCACAAAAAAAAAGGGTCAAACTACCGTAAACTACCACCGGTTCCAAAATTGGGAGACCTTTTTGAGAAGAACCGGCGAAACAAACTCAAGAGAGGCTTTCTATCTCCTTCTTATGTTAAATTATGCAAACAAACGTCACTTTTCAACTTACGACTCTGTATTTAATAATGCAGGGAGAAAAAGACATCCCTTGCTGCGTTTCTTGCCGGTTCTTCTCAGTACAAAGTCTCCCGCCGTAGTTTTACCAACCGATGGCGTAGCTTCTCGACTTTCACAAGTGTTTGTAACAGCCTATACTGAATAAATGATTTTTGATTGATTGATTGATTCGGAATATAGTAGTACGAATGTTTAAAGTTTTCATATCATCATCATCATCATCAGCCTATTAATGTCCCCACTGCTGGGGCACAGGCCTTCCCTATGGATGGAATAGGGAGATTGGGCCATGACCCACCACGCGGGCCCAGTGCGGATTGGCGGGTGCTAACGACTGCAGATGCAGCCGGGACCAACGGTTTAACGTGCCTTCCGAAGCACGGAGGAACTCGAGATAGATGTTTTTGGTCACCCATCCAATGACCGACAACTGCGAAAGTTGCTTAACTTCAACCATCGCAGCCGAACGCGCTAACCACGTGCGCCATCGAGCTCCTCTTATAAGTATTTGTCATTTCCATAGCAAAATAAGTCAAATAAAACACAGGACGAACTTCTGAAATTCCACCAGCAGCCATTGGAGATGCCATTTTGTATTCGTCAGGCGACATTGATTTAATAAAACCGTTTCGATTCACGTTAATTCTCTGCGGAGGGAGAGTTAATTGATGCCGGGGACAATTTGCACATTAAAATGCTCAGATTTAACGTTCAATTTGCACAAATAGATGAATACATACAATCACTTAAAACTTGAGATTTTACATGAGTTTTCGAAGCATTATTCTTGAAATACCATCAATTTTGACGTATAGCTTCGTGTAAACTCTGCAAGGTGTTTACCTGTAACAAAAAGAAAATGTTTGTAAGTCAACTAACTCTTCATGTTTTGTAATAAAATCACTTTAAAATAATTATAATGGAACCTTTGGGGACGCTAAATGTCCCGACTAATCAATAAATGAAATTTAGGTAATTAATACAATACTTTAGTCGAGATCATCTGTGCCATAGCGCATCAAATTCCATCCCCCATCTATGATTCTTCTTATACCTGCATGTAGAATCTAAATCGGCACCTTTGCCTTAAGTTTAAAAAAATAGCACAAAATAAATCACACAACTCGCTACGTCCGCTCTGATAAAACGTACCTAGTTACCAGCCATTTACCAGAGAAGCAAAAAAAAGGTGTAATACCCAACAATCTTATCTTTATTTCGTCTGGCTGGAAGGGGAGGGGGAATTGGCGCATGGCCAATCATTCGAACGCGGGGCGCCGTCGCGGGCTGACGTCCCGACGCGAGCTCGCAATATAAATTACGGCGATTTGAATATAGAACGACGTAGACTCCGCTTCTTTATGGTTTTGCCGACGATTATTTGCTCTTTTCACACGTCCACAGTTAAACGTGTAGCCAAGATTCATTTCCTTGCATAGCATTGTCAAGATTTTCATCTAGTCTTATCTGTGATTTAACGGGATAATATTTCCATAAAATATACATGTACACCAAATTCACCCTGTAATGGAAGTTGATTTTCGAGAATCCTACAGTAGCATACCATTATTCCGGTAAAAAGGTGAAACTATCAATCTCTATACCAAATTTCATCTAACTTGGTTGAGCTATATAAGCGCGAAGAGGTAATGTCTTTATGTTTGTAATGCGTCCCGAAGACGATCAAGTCGACATGTAAAGTCTACGTGTTTGTGTCTGTGTGTGTGTGTGACATGACGCATTACAAACATACAGACAGGCATACTTTCGCCTTTATAACATTAGTATGGGTGATTTATAATGAATTAAAATTAATCGGTGACATCAAAGCAGGTGCAATCCCTAAAGAACCTCTTTCAAAGAAGCCCGTGAAAAATTCGTTCGTAAAGAATATTCGCTTGTTAATTCTGAGATAAGTATATTATGGCCGGTTGATAAG
The DNA here is from genome assembly GCA_902850365.2 of Chilo suppressalis. NCBI lineage: Eukaryota > Metazoa > Arthropoda > Insecta > Lepidoptera > Crambidae > Chilo > Chilo suppressalis. Next base: position 11,001,984 of record OU963921.1, read on the forward strand.
TCTGTCAAACAAGTTTACCGAGACGATATATTTGCACGAGAATCGCTATCGCATTTCGGTTCGATCAAGGAGGCAATGAAAGCTTGTATTTAAGCTTAAAGTAAAATCTTTACTTCTATCTATATATATAACACTCAAAGGTGACTGACTGACTGACATAGTGATCTATCAACGCACAGCCCAAACCACTGGACGGATCGGGCTGAAATTTGGCATGCAGGTAGATGTTATGACGTAGGCACCCGCTAAGAAAGGATATTGATCAATTCTACCCCCAAGGGGATAAAATAGGGAATGAAAGTTTGTATGAAATTTGGTCAATTTTAAACCGATCGGGCTGAGACTTTGCATGCAGGTATAAGAAGAATCATAGATGAATGTCATTGTGTATAATACAAGCCTGAGAACAAAAACTGTAGTCTACACTTCAGCTCTACACCGAAGCGAAGCGAGGGCGGGCCGCTAGTATGTTATAGAGCTGAAAAGTTTGTTTGTTTGGTTGAACGCGCTAATCACACCATCCGATTACAAAATGTATTTTTTGCGTTGGATAATGCATTTATCGATGAAGGCTAGGCTATACAACATCACGCTTAGACCAGTAGGAGTGGAGCATCGATGAAAAATGATGCGAAAGCGGGAAGAGAATATTCCATTTGCGTGCTTCCGTTGCGTGCGCTGCCTAAACGGTTAATGTAACAAAAGAAATCAGTATGACGGAATTGTTCTCTTTAAAGGTTCTATAAAAAAGTCCACGACAGCACATATCCATCTTTTAAGTTTGACTCACTATTAACTTTTTTCTCAAATTAATGACATCTATAATGCGATTCAACTAAGAATAGGACCGACTGGGCGCCATATTGTGATGTCATAGCTGTCAATTCAAACCAAATAGGAAGAGTGAGCAAGAAAAGTTTTTATTTAATAAAACTTATTTAATAAGATAGAGAGACGATATAGAAGCTTAGAACGATAAGGGTGACATGGTCTTTATTAGACAAAACCCTTTAAAAAAAACATTAATCAGAATCTAGCTCTTCTATTCTGCTCATCTCTACATTACCGCCGGAGTAGTTATGAATAATCATGCACTATTACTAGGTCACATACGAACATGCATCCTTTATGTAAACAAAAGTTTGAAATCGAGTTTCGGAACGCAACTTAAAGTGACATTTATTTGATGATTTAGGTTATGAACCATTCATGGTCAAAGCTCAATAAGTCAAAAAAATATCTACCGATATTATATATCAATATTTGTTATTGTTTGTTTACAAATGTTTGGTTTTTATTCTAGAATTAGCGGAGTGCTAATAAAGGGTTCCAAGATTTTTTCTGCAATCTGTAATACTTCTTATTGTTTTATTGACGTGATAACATCTTTAAATCGATGAACACCAGCTGCACGCACGTAAAGTGTGACGTCATGTCACGTTGTCACGAGTTAGTTCAACGTTCCGCGGTGTGTGAGCTGATGTCGAGAGGTTCCTTCGACCCCCTCCCCCTGACCCAGCCAATGGTGTCAATTCTGACATGCATGGTTCTCTAGACCTGAAATTAAATTTGACAACAGTGTATCCTTGTCATTTTGACGACCTCCGTGGCCGAGTGGTTTGTACGCCCCGGTACAAACCAGTTTCATGGTGTCGCCGACTCGAGAGGTCCCGGGTTCGAATCCCGGTTGGGGCAGATGATTGTGTGATGAATACGAGCATTTGTATTCCAGTCTTGAATGTTTATTATGTATTTCTAAATAAATATCTCTTATCTATTAGACAAGTCCGTCCGTCCGTCCGTCTGTGGTGCTATTTCAGCGGCCAAACCGTAAGAGATAGATAAAGAGAATGTTTAAGTTATAAGTTAAGAATAGTCTGATAAGACTACAAACCGGATTTGAGTAACGTAGCACTTCCGGTTTTCGAGAAATCACGAATTTCAAACGAAACCACACAAAATCTCCGAAGTTCTCAATTAATTAAATACATATTTTTTTTTAAATCAGGTTTTGGTGAACATTTGGTTCACTGGTTTGCTAGTACTTATATATGTACAGTACATGTCTATCCGTTACCCTAGTATCCCATAGCACAAGCCTTATAGTACTTACTTTGGGGCTATGCTAATTGGTGTGAGTGTTGGAAATATTTTTTTTCCATACAAAATGAAAAGGAGAGAGAGACTCATGTTAAATTTAGTTTTAAGTTTAGAGAACCGTGCCGGTATTATAATTCTTTTCCATTGATAAGATTAACTACACCAACACACACAGCTGGCGCAAACTATAATTCCCACTTATTCCTACATAAGAAATAATAAACATGTCGTATCGAAATAAATCAAAGCAGTCATCAGTTAGGAAGCCATAACTCAGCTGGCTCGTATCTCAACAGACAGACGGACGAGCGAACAATGCCCTGTTTTATATATATATGGACAACAATATTCAACACCTGGTGTGCACGTGGCTGTTTAAATCGTGTCGTGAACGATACGAGGCGGTTGTGTTTTGTTTACGCATCGATCGAATCGAAAGCGAGCGTTCGATATCTAGGAATTTTTGTTTCCATCGTGTGCACGTGGCTGTTTAAATCGTGTCGTGAACGATACGAGGCGGTTGTGTTTTGTTTACGCATCGATCGAATCGAAATCGAGCGTTCGATATCTAGGAATTTTTGTTTCCATCGACATAAGAAGTTACGTGTTACTTGTGTAAATTTGCATGCTATTGTCTATAGCTGAATAGGTGAAACCACGGGTGAAACCTACAGTATGGTTATGTGTAACTTTTTGTGACCTTGATTACCCTGTTCAAACGCAAAAAAAAATTATTCTAAATCTCTTCGAAACAGTTGTTTTACTTCATTTCTATATTTTTATCTGGCTGCGATCGTTGAAGTTAAGCAACTTTCGCAAAGGTCCGTCATTGGATGGGTGACCAAAAATTTACTATCTCGAGCTCGTCCCGCCTGCATCTGCAGTCGTTAGCACCCACCAATCCGCACAGGGGCCCACATGGTCGATCATGGCCCAAACTTCCTTTTCCATCCATAGGGAAGGCCTGTGCCCCAGCAGTGGGGACATTAATAGGCTGATGATGATGATACTTTATTTACTTACTAAACACAAATGCTGTGCAATTACGTGGATTTTTAGTTGTGGTTTTGATAAAATGTCACTCAAAAATCGCATGCGACAATAAAATTAAACGAGCGTTTTTAGTATCGAGCACCTTATAAATCTTGTGTTCGAGTGATTGTGTCACATCACATCTGGGCATACAATTTGAGTTATGGCTTTTTTTTGTCACTATCTACCACAACGATATGCATTAGATTTAAAAATAAGATTCATTCAGTGACTGTGGGACTCGGATGACATTTGTACGCGTTTTGAACTGTTAGTCAAGAAAAATGTCTTCAAATTTTTTTGCGTGTACGATATATATATTACGTGGAATTATATGGCTTTTGTTTTTGAGTGTGTATGCAGATGGTCGCAGATGACCTTTACAGCGTCACCGGGTTTGGAGACGGCGAGATCCTAAGGGCACACTCATCCCATACACACACACACACACACACACACACACACATATATAAATAGTCGTGTCACGCTAGTGACCATTTCCGTTTCATCTTTTCCATTTACACCCCGTCCGAAAAATCACTTTTATTTTTAATTCCTTTTCTGACAAAAACACAAGTTTTTAATAAATACAAATTATAAATTTTTAATTTTTTGTTTTCAAAACCAACTTTTCCAAAATGTTTTATATATATCGTCACGTCCATAGTAACGAATTTGAATTCCATAAAACCTACTACGCCAAAATATCGTATATTAATTTGGTAAGTTTACTTTGGGTGTATAAACATAAAATGCAGATTCAAACAATCAGACTTATGGAACCGTCATTGATAAAATTGTGTGACTTTTCCCTGGTGTTAAGTACGCGAGTCAATAACGCGAGATCGTCTTCTAAAACTTGTCAAATACCCTATTGAATCGTAAGCAGATACCGCCTGTTCTTCATCATCGCAGGCGAATTAAGGAAAACCACATCTGGTAAATCAATTTGTGAGTAAAACCATATGAATTAGTTAGCTTTAACTACATGCGGCAACTCAATGAGCTACACAATCTAGCACGAGTTAGATAAAGCTTTTGCTACACTGCAAGCTTTGAGCGAGACAAATATACTCTAGCACATTTATGAGGCATTTACATTGGGATGTATTCGCCATCATTTTGGCAACTTTCGTATCCTTTTTCAAAGAGCAGCGTAAGGAAATCTTTGTATATTTGTAAAGAATAACCTCAAACCTACTGAGCAGATTTCAATAACACATTCACCATTAGGATGCTACATTACCCCAAGGATATTAAATACCCTAGATACAACACATGCGCTCAAAATGTGTCCCAATCAAGAAGTGCTTGAACACCACTCAAGCACTTCTTGGTTTACAGTCACGCGCGGACCGTTGAAAAGTCAAGTTGCCGCAGAGTTCCGTGAAAAAAATACTTATAATATGTAAATTGTCGGTTTTTCGATTAGAAGCAAATTTTGTTAAATAAATACTTACTATAGAAAATATTTGTGATATTCAAATGCATGGTCGGTAATATAGCCGTCTCTTTTCCTCGCGGTCCGTACCTACTATATTGCTGACACTCCATTCAAAATTGAGCGTCGACTCAAAGAATACCATAGATAAGCCGTAAAATTTTACGATCTTGCATTTCGAACTGTCATAACTCTTTGACGCATGCGTTTTAATAAAAAACCTTATACAGTGTGCATTAAAGGTGACTTTCAATGTTATAATAATGCCTTATATTGTTTATTCTACGCGATCATCTTACGGAGCTCCGTGGATCGTCCAAAGTACCTTTTGGACAGGTTTCGGGCACGATTTTGTTCGTGTTGGTGTATCTTGGGTATTCAATATCGTTGCATTACCCCTGAGTAACTTAAGCTATGTTTTATCGCGTTTTAATAAAGTTCATCAGAGGCGACTCCACCTATAGTGTAGTGCAGGGCGTGCGTTGCACAAGGGCGCAGCGGTTTTAAGTTCGCCGAGCGTCACTCGCTACTAGAGAGCGCTAGGATTATGATTACGCTAGATAGGCTTGACTAACATAGCTTTTCGTTAGCTATCGCTTAGCACCCGTCGTGTGCACATGCGCTATCGTTAATTATTAATCCAGCCATCGTCCCGTCGCAGCGGTCTTTACGTCGCTTCTTAATTAAACCGGCTCTTTGTAACCGCCCGCGCCGCCGTCGCACGCTAATGGAAGCTGCAACTGTGATCTTCCAAAATTATCCTGTGTAGTTTCCGAATTATTTTTACATTTTTGCTAATTACTTAGTGATAATATAAATACGTAACATAGATAAATAAAAAAACGAGTGTGTTTATGACTACACGACTGAAGTGGAACTTCTTTAGCTCTATCTGTATGTATATATATATATATTTATATGTACAATATATACATGTATGTATTATTTATATATATATATATTTCATTTACTAGCTATATTAAGAGAAAGAGAGAACGAAAATGTGCGCGCGCACTGCTTTCTCTTGCTTATATTATATCCCCCACTCAACTCCCGTTCGCCTCGCCCGAACACACTTTTCGTAAACCCGTAACGCATTCGCCAGCTTATCCCACAAGTCTAGCGTGCGTGAAGAAATTTCACTTCAGAAATTAGTTTTTTCCTAAGGCCTGGGAGACTAACTGGTTTTCAGCAAACTCACAATACTTTTGGAAAGACCTTTCCAACAATACGACCTCCGTGGCCGAGTGGTTTGTACGCCGGGTTTCATGGCATCGCCGACTCGAGAGGTTTGTGTGTTTGTGTGATGAACACGAGCATTTGTACTCCAGTCATGGATGTTTAATATGTATTTCTATATAAATATACTTATTTAAGTAAAGTATATGTATTCTATCCGTTACCCTAGTATCCCATAACACAAGCCTTATAGTGCTTACTTTGGGGCTAGGCTAATTGATGTGAGTGTTGGAAATATTTATTTATTTTATTTATTTAATATACCACGCCACAGGGTAGACAAGAAAAAAAAATACATTCACCTACTAGACGTGTAAGAGAGAGAGTCCATAAATTAGGTGAGATGTTTAAGGGGGGAAAGGGGGCCGAGTCAAATCTCATCTAATCTTACGTTGGAGAGAGAGGGGGTCTCGGCAAATATCACGCAATATTATTTTTTGATTGAAACGAAAAAAAAATACTATTTTGCTCACTTTAGTCCAGATTGTACATGCTTAAGATTTAAACTCTCAGCAATATTGATTACTAGTCTTAAATAGGTAGTCGTAAATAAAAGTACGAAGCAATTTTTTTTTCTTTTTACAATAACAATCCAATGCGTTTACCTAAGAAACCCACATTATGAAAAATCTCACGTGAGATTGGGGGATGGGGGACGGGGTTGTATAAAATCTCACGACAACAACCAGGGGGGGAGGGATGAACAGAAAATTCAAAAAAACACCTCACGCAATTTATGAATTTTTTTCACCAAACGAAATAGACGATATTTACCTCTATTCCGTTCCTCTGAAAAAAAAAAAGGAGCCCTTATATGATCACTTTTTGTAAGTCTGTCTGTCACGAGCTTTTATCTCGCTAACACTTTGTAGTCATCATCAGCCTTTAATGTCCCCACTGTTGAAGCACAGGCCTTCGCTATGGATGGAATAGGGAGATTGGGCCATGACCCACCACGCGGGCCCAGTGCGGATTAGCGCGTGCTAACGACTGCAGATGCAGCCGGGCCAACGGCTTAACGTGCCTTCCGAAACACGGAGCAACTCGAGATAGAAGATTTTTGGTCACCCATCCAATGACCGACCACTGCGAAAGTTGCTTCACTTCAACGATCGCAGCCAAACACGCTAACCACCTGAGCCATCGAGCTCCTTACGTTGTAGTATAAAGTTGAAATTTAAACCATATAGGTACTCAAAATGTCCCTTGAAGCTGTTAAAGTTAATTTTATAACAAGTTCGGCTTTTATACAAACTCCACGAGAATGTATGAAAGTAAATTTCATAAAATATAAACACTATATACGAATATTATGTACGCACAATTTACATATAACATAGCTAGTTTTTGACCGGAGTTGGGTGTTAATTTCTCTAGAGACGCAAGTGTCGGCTTGCAGCCGTTCTGGTATTCATGATGGCTGTGAATGTAAATATGCTCCGCTCGGACCTGGATGTCAGGTCAAAGTCAAAATGTCTGTATTGAATTTTTGATTGAAAAGAGTATATATACTTAGAGTACTAGCCGACGCAGCGAACTTCGTACCGCCATAAAAATAGGGGCAGGTGGTAGAAGAGAAATTTTTTTGTCTTACCAATTTCCAGGGATAATATTCCTCCTAACTCATATGAGAACACTACGTTACAATACCCAATAGTTTGAATTTTGTCGCGAAGGCGCATTGTAGGTTTCAGAACACTACGTTACAGGTGGACAACCATGATCACGTAAGGATATGAAAAATTGATAGTAGCCGATTCTCAGGCCCATGAAATCTTAATATATATAAATCTCGTGTCACAATGTTTGTCCTCAATGGACTCCTAAACCACTGAACCGATTATAATAAAATTCGCACACCATGTGCAGTTCGATCCAACTTGAGAGATAGAATAGTTTAAATCTCAAATTATAGTCGCAATTTTAATTTATTGCAAATTATTACTTTTGGGCGGTACGAAGTTCGCCGAGTCAGCTAGTTAGCATATAAAATTTCATAAAAATCGGTCAGGCCATTTCGGAGGAGTATGGTAACTAACATTGTGACACGAGAATTTTATATATAAGATTACAACCGTTTCTGAAGAGTGTCTCAATAAAATTCGAAAGAGCTACTAAAAAACTTTTTTTTTCAATCGTTAAGTGCCTTATAATTGCATTTAAATATTACATTTTCGAAAATGTTGGACGTTGACGCCATATTGCTCTGGGGCTCCTTGTAAATAAAGGCAACATTAAAAACACATTAAAAGCAGCAAGCATTCTATCTCTTTTAGACATAACTAGCAAACCTGTGAACCAAATGTTCACCAAAAAATGGTTGCCTGTAAAGTCGGTTTTACGGGCGAAGATTTTACGTGACAACGTCTTTTTCTCGGTAGAATATTTATTGATATGAATATAATTAAATTGCACAATAGGAACAAGGAATTGAATGAAAATAAGAATTGCACAAATTTTAACTATAGAAATATATTTTGTTTACTAAAACATTGTACATGTAAACTTAAACTTAACACGAGAGACTCATCGTAACGTTACCGAGCGTTACACTTTTTCATAAGTGACTCCCAGCCGCAACCTAATTTAAGACGTTGTCACGTCAAAAAAAAAAAAACGGGATTTATTTAATTGAGAACTTCGGAGATTTTGTGTGGTTTCGTTTGAAATAGAAATCACGTGATTTCTCGAAAACCGGAAGTGCTACGTTACTCACATCCGGTTTGTAGTCTTATCAGACTATTCTTAACTTATAACTTAAACATTCTCTATATCTATCTCTTACGGTTTGGCCGCTGAAACAGCACCACGGACGGACGGACTTGTCTAATAGATAAGAGATTTTAAACAATATTAACTTTTCATTGATTCAATAAAAAAAAAAAAAACTTATCGTCACCACGCTCAAAAAGTATAACATGAATTAAAATCAAAGAAAAAACTTGAATTAATATCAAAGAAAAAAAACCGCCTAAATAAATAAATATAACTGCATAAGTTGATAAAAAATGCTATGCAATAGCTTCACCGCGGCAGTCCCCGAGTGCCACACGAGTGTACTGGTCAGGTGTTATTTTCATAATAATATCCGTTGAGTAAATCGATCCATGAGTCGGGATAAGGTAACTGTTAAGTCGATACCTACGCAGACTGAGTAGGCGTCAGGTGTAGAAAGCTTAGGGTGGTGTTGCAAGTTCACATTTATCGATATCTGATAAACATGTATACTACATATATACGAGAAAACTATTATCAATTTAGATGTTTTCTTTTCCAATTTTCACTCAGTAACTATTGTTTTTGATAGTTTACTAACAACACCTTTGTAATTTATAACGTGGTTCTCGTCCGTCTGTATTTCGTGGAGTTTTCCGCAAAACTTGATTTTTTATTTAGAACGTATAGAATCATGCAAGTATGCATCATATAAGATGCAAATCCATCTTCACATAAATGAAACTTCATTCTTGTATTATTCGTTAAAGTAGTAAACAAAATTTAAAGTGCCCGTCTTCATACACCTTCGGAATCTATAACGTTGTTCGTGTCTGTCTGTAACTTGAACTAGTAATCGATATTTGTAACGATATCTTAATTCCATCATTAAGATGCGTCTACAAAAAAGAAAATATGTAATTAATTCAGATTCTATGGATCAGTATTAAAAGGTTGAGTCGTAAGGATCAACCAATCAAATAATTGTTTCATGTTTCAAGTAAAAAGAGATCATAAATACAATTTTCAATTATGCATTGTTAAAACTTGACATAATATTTGTCATTAGAACTGTTGGTTGGTTGTCAAATTTTGAATTGTTGTGACAAATTGAAATAAATGTATTATTCATTGAATTCATCTGTCTAAAATTATGCAATTATTTTACTGATAATAAAACAGTACAATTATGTTTTGTAGTTATTTTATCGACATCGGAATTTCTAAAATTATGCAATTATTTGACTAATAATAAAACAGTACAATTATGTTTTGTAGTTATTTTATCGACATCGATAAAAGAACCAACACTGCACTAAAGAATTTTACGTATCCGTGCAAAGTATTAAAGCTAACCGAACACAATAACGCTAAGTAACAAGACAATACGAAACATGAGCCAACAGCTTCGCGAGATATTACTAAAGAACCTTATTGTTTTTATCAACAGTTCCAATAACCAGAAACTGTGAAAATTTTCCGACTTATTTTGAGCTTTACCTTGCTATATTTACGTTTCAAAAAGTTGAGAAAATTTTACATTTTGTGATATCTTAGCGTAAACATTGGCAACAGTGCTCTTGGGTGGTAAGTATAACGACATACAAAATAATAAAGTGTCTATAATAAGGGTCTCTCATCCATGAGAGAGTTATGCACGATGTATTTTCCCGGCGTAAAAAAGGTAGAGAAATACTTCATACTAGCGGCCCGCCCTCGCTTCGCTTCGGTGTAGAGCTGAAGTGTAGACTACAGTTTTTGTTCTCAGGCTTGTATTATACACAATGACATTCATCTATGATTCTTCTTATACCTGCATGCAAAGTCAGCCCGATCGGTTTAAAATTGACAAAGTTTTATACAAGCTTTCATTCCCTATTTTATCCCCTTGGGGGTAGAATTGATCAAAATCCTTTCTTAGCGGATGCCTAATAACATCTACCTGCATGCCAAACATCCCGATCCGTCCAGTGGTTTGGGCTGTGCGTTGATAGATCACTATGTCAGTCGAGTCACCTTTGAGTTTTATATATATAGAAGATAGATTACTGGGTCTCCAGTAAGGTGGCTGTTATTTTCCCAGACTGGCGGTCAAGTCGAGCGCAAGAGACCATTTTACCTTTTTTTTTTTAATTTTGATTGACTTGATCTAATTTTCAAAAGGAAGCGTTCAGGAAACTTCACGATGTCTTCACGTCCGAAGTACCCTAGTGCCCCAAGACCAAGATCTTCAAACGTTGCGTGTTGCCAGCGATGACATACGTAGCTGAGAATTGGTCGTTGACAATCATAATCATAATCAAAATCATTTATTCAGTTTAGGCTGTTACAAGCACTCATGTATGTCTAAAAGCTACGCCATCGGTTCGTAAATCTACGGCGGGAGACCTTGTACTGAGAAGAACCGGCGAGAAACTCAGCAAGGGCTGTTCTTTTCTCCCTGTTTTATTATTTACAGAGTCGTCAAGTTGAAAAATGACTTCAGAGATGATTCATGAAGTCACCTTTCATTACATAATTATTAAATATAATTTAATAATAATTAATAATAATAAATAAATAAATATATCTTTATTCAAATAAGGTCATACATTGCATAATAATAGTAATAACAATATAAAATACAAAATAATGGATGCCTGAACTAGGTTACAGTTAAAATTGTACCTGTATTTCAGGCTTTTATGATCTAAATAATACATAGAATATTTAATAAATTAACAAATTAATTAAAACAGAACTTAAAGTAATCATTATATAAATGTTGGTAAATGTAAATAATGGAGTTACGTTCATTTATTTACAAATAAGAAGTAATTCTTCGGTCTGCTCGTATGTCAGGCTGTGCAAATAATTAAATATTACAGTTCTACAGTTAAAATAGTTTAATGTGTAAATACCTAATACTCTATTTAACTTATTATATAAGAAAGGACTTAGGAAAGTAGAGAATCTATGTGAAAAGATGTATTTTGAATCATGTGTAGAGATGCAGACTATATCTTTCCGTCTTTTGTTAGTGATATCAGAGCAAAAAGGTGAAATGGTGTGTTGTTTTAATATGGTGTGCATAATGAAAAGCTGGCGAACAGTTAACACATTACAGTATTTGTAAAGTTGATGCGTAGGATATAAGAAGGGAAGTGAATTGGCTACTTTTAAAATGGCTCTCTGAGCTCGCTCGAGGGGGATTAAAATAGTTTTGAGAGCTCCACCCCATGAAGTTATACAATATTGAATTACTGATTGGCATAAGGCCTGATATACCTGTTTTATTAGTTTTAGACCTGCAATGGTACGTAATTTTTTAAAAATATACATTAATTTACGGATCCTGACTACTAGATTTGCAATATGCTGTCTAAAAGATAATGTGTCGTTAATTAAGATACCAAGATATTTTATATGGGATGTGTTCTGTATTAAAGGGCAATCGCATTTATTGACTGAAGGATATTGGCATTGGTGTGCGTATAAGTTAGGATTTGTAAACCCATGACAAGGCTGGCGCATAGAAAAGTGAATATAATTGGTTTTGTCAGTATTCAGTGTTAGTAAATTGCAGCGAAGCCAGTTATTTACACCATTAAGACCAAGTTGAGCTACCTCATATAATTCTGACCTACTATTGGCGCTAAAAATCAAGGCCGTATCATCGGCGTAAGATATAATTTTACCATATTTTAAATTAAGGTTACATAAATCATTGATGTAAACGAGAAAAAGGCTAGGGCCGATTATACTTCCCTGGGGAATACCATAGCAGGTCATTTTCTGGTAATCACTTTTAATATTTCCTATTTTAACGCATTGAGATCGATTGTCTAAATAATCTGCAAATAGTTTTAACTGCGTTCCTCTAATACCCAATGCTTCCAACTTTTTTAGAAGCTTCGGAATTGAAACGGTATCGAACGCTTTTGCTAAATCAAGAAAAACAGCTAGAGTATGCTTTCCTTTGCCTAGTTCCTGAGTAATATAGTTAGTCAGGTTATGCACCGCATCTGCTGTTGACAACTTTGCCCGAAAACCAAATTGCGTAGGTGACAAATAGTTATTTTTTTCCAGGTAGTCAATAAGCCTTTTGTTAATAATTTTTTCTAATAGTTTTGATAAGGATGGAAGCACTGATATTGGTCTATAGTTATTTACTTGATCTTTACATCCAGATTTATAGACAGGAGTAACTACTGCTTTTTTTAAACATTGTGGAAAAATACCCTGCGAGAGGCAGATTTGAAAAATGCGTGTTAACGGTGGTATTAAAATATGCTTAAAAGTTTTGAGGATTTTATTGCTAATGTTATCAAAGCCGACTGCACTGTCATCTTTCAAATCTGTAATTATTTGTAAAATTTCTTGTTGGTCGGTATCTAACATAACAAAACTATTCCTACTGGTGGTAGCGTTAAGTGACTGAGAAAATAGATTTAGAGGTTGGTGGCGTTCTGCAAGGTCTTTTCCCATATTAATAAAATAGTTATTTACATAATTGGCTGATATAAGCGGTGAAGGATGGGTTAATAGTAAACTCGAACACGATTCGTGCCTTTTTGAAGTGTAGGTAAAATTTTTAATATGTCTCCAAAGGCGTTTGCTATCCTTGCCTGCTTTGAGTAGTTCATTTTTTTCATAATTTGCTTTTAATTTTTTCAAAAGATTATTAACGAAATTCCTGTATCTCCTATAGATAACTAGCAATGTGAGGTTATCGGGATATTTTTTTGTCCTCATATGAAGTTTATCCCTGTGTCTTATACATCGAATAATACCCGGGGTTATCCAAGGTTTGATATTTTGATATTGTTTATTTGAAGCAACCACAGACGTATTATGTAATATAGCTTGTTCAACATTATTAATTAAATACAACAAAGATGCATTCGCGTCCGTCGATTGAAAAACTGGGGCAAAGTCAAGCTTGCATAAATCGTGTTCGAGTTTCTTTATGTTTAACTTAGATTTTACTAGTTTATGATTCAGTTTAGGCAGCGATAAATTTAAGGTTAGTAAGACAGCGGAATGATCGGTAAGCGGCGTTTTTGTGACAAGTGTTAGATATGTTGACCTAGATTTTATCATCATATGGTCGAGACAAGAACCACTCTGATGTGTTGGTAATGTATGGGCTGGGTAAAAACCATGGTACGAACATAGATTGAGATAATCTTGGGTTCCAGCATCATGTATGTCGGGTATAATGTTTATGTTAATATCACCCGTAATTATTACATTTTTAAAAGATGTTAATGATTGAAGTATCTGGTCTAAGTTTCCGTTGAAATTATCTATGTTTGTGACAGATGGGGATCTATATATTGCGACAATAACTGTATCTTGGTTAATATGTACCAACAAACAACTACAACCCTGAAGAGCTGGTTCCTCGAGGGTGACTTGCAAGGAGTCTCTAACATAAATAACTATTCCATCATTTTGGTTGTGATTATTTTGACTATAAAATAAGTTATAACCTGGCCTTGTTGGTAGGTTGCCGTTCCGTTTTGTTAACCAGCACTCGGTTAGTATAATTACATCACAAACAAAGTTAAGCCTATGGAGGAAAATATCAAAATTATCAATATTTTTATAAATACTACGTATATTTTGGGTGAGTACAGTTAATGAGTTTTTATAAGCGGTCAGATATTGTCTACACTCTTCGACTTCACATAAACATGAATTAGACATAGATAGATCATCTATTTCATTTATTATATTAATGTCCATAGTAAAGTTCTAATTATAACAAATAAGTGGCGCTCTAGGCGCTAGTATTAATGTACCTAGTTTCGGCAGCTTTTTTAGCTGGACATTCGGCATCTCCGGTCCTATGGCCGCACGGTTTTTTAAATTTAACGCAAGTGGCACATTTTGGTGGATCGGCTTTTTTTGTGCAGTCTTTGAGAGAATGGCCATCTTCGCCACAGTGGCCACAGGTAGAAGCCTTGCAAGTTTTAGCGGCATGGCCATATTGCTGGCAATTGTAGCATCTAGTTACAAGTGTGAAATCACGTACCGAGCAAAAATTCCAGTTAATAAAAAGTCTGTCCTGTATAATTAAGGCTTTGCGTATAGTAGCAGGTACTTCTAAAATATAGTTGCAGGTGTCTGCATCTCGTTTTCCTGATTTGTGGCTCAGTTTTATAGAGTTCAGGAAAGTATCTCTAGATATATTTAATGACGATTCTGCTACGTTTTGCTCGTAGATGCACTTATAGACGTCACTTTCAGTCATAGATGAAGGTACTCCTATGATTATAATACGCGGCTTGCGTTTATTGGTCTCATCAACAGTCAGGCCTGAGTTTGCTAACAGCACTGAATTTTTCAATTTATGGATGTCGTCTTTGGTCTCAGTGCTGACGATCACTCCTCCATTTCTTACTTTACGAAGACCACGTACTTTCAGTTTCATCTCCTCAGGGCTAATAATTTTTTGGACCAAATTTTTTTGTTTCGTCACTACTTTGTGCAGCATTGCTTGGGTAGATTACCACAGAACTGACAGGGCTAGGGCGAATAAAGTTGTTGGATCCCTTTTTTACCATGTCTGCAAAAGACGTGTTTGTTGTAGCAGATTTAGTGCAGGATTCCTGTATAGTCTTTTTAAAATCAGTAAGACAAGCTGAGAGGTCATGGTTTTCCTTTAAAATTTGCAAATTAGAGTGAGTTGATAACGCCTTTTGCTTTAAAGACTGATATTGAACAGCCATTTGCGCAACTCCATGTCCAACTTTTCGACAGAGATTATTAATCCTAAGTTTGTGGTCAGATACTAGATTTCCCTCATTCGATATGGTACATACTTCGATATGGTACATAATGAAATGGTGATGTGGGGTTTTTCTTATTGTTTTGTTTTTAGTGTTTACTGGGTTTTTGAATGTTTTACAATCCATTAAAGCCACCTTGCACAGGCCCTGCCTGAATAACAGCGCCGACATGGTGAGAGAAGTTTTTTTGAAGTTATACTTCTTTAGGCGCGTTATGAAAAAATGATGAGAGTGAAATTTTTAGATGCGCGCGCATCACTGTAACCCAATAGTAACACCATGAAGTTGGCCGCGGGCGCGTTATGAATGTTAGTGTCTAATAATGGTGGATTATTAACCACTTAGTGGTTAATAATCCACCATTATTAGACATCTGTTTGAAAGGTACTTTGAACGATCCACGGAGCTCCATAAGATGATCGCGTTGTCAAAAACAATGTTGGCACGCTCGTCGCCTCTGATCACTGTTTTCATATTTATAATATTTATCCACATGTTTCTAGTTTCTATATAGACACAACGTAACTTAAATTCAGTAGTGATTTTAATTGAATATTTTGAATATTTATTCAATTTTTCAAATTAAAACTGAACTTAATTGACTGTGTTAACTATCCTTTTCCAGTCCTTTTATTATTTTATTGTAATTATTAATTATTCGCATGCAAATAAATAATATTTTTAATGATGCTAAAGAAGTATAACTTCTCACGCGCGTACATAAGTTACACGCATCCATTTTTTTTCTTTTCTCACTATGTTAGCTTATGCTGAGGCAAGGTCCTGGTTGGCCGTCTATAGATTAAGTTTTATTTTTGTCATATACTATGTTTATGATGGCCAATCAATAATTTTTCATTTCATTTCATTTAATTGTTTACCTGCATTTTGATTGCTGTGTCATACAGTATAAATACAAACAATGAGCCTCATAAGAAGGCTGAGCCTTCACAGTCACACAGCGAGCGATAGGCCGTATACAGAAAGAAAGCCGAAAGCCGATCAGCGCTTATCGGCGCTTATCGGCGCTGGTCCTTACTGGTTACAGTTACATAAAGGAAGCAGATTAAAGCAGAGCAATCAAAATGTCGGACTCATCGGACGATGATTTGGTTTTGTTAAAAAATGTGTATTTAAAAAGCTATACATCCTATAAATAGAGAAAGGAAACGTTTAGGAGAATACCATCATTTATTTGTAAAAAAAATGAAATTTGATGATTAAAGATTTTATACATATACAAGAATGACTCAAGAAACATTTTATTACATTTTTGATTTAGTGAAAAACTGTTTGATGAAAAATTGGTGTAATTGGCATAAACAACCAATCCTTCCAGAAGAAAGACTTGTTGTCACCATTCGGTAAGTACGACACTTAGTTAATAAAAGATAAAGTTATTACATTTATAAAAAGATTATAACTTAGATTGATTTAATCTCAAGATGATAATTCAAATACAAACAAATCATTTATTATTCGGAGTACATAGATCATAATAAAAAAAAATCGGAATCAAGTGCTAGTCGGACTCGCGCGCGAAGGGTTCCGCATCATTATCATTAATTTAATTATAATTAATTTAAAATGATGGCGTCAGCGCGTGTCGGCACTTATCGGCGCTGATCGGCGCTTATCGGCGCTGGTCCATAGAAATGCGTGCGCCGGTTACCGGTATGGACCAGCGACGATAAGCGCTGGTCGGCTTTCGGCTTTCTTTCTGTATACGGCCTTAGAGAGCTATGCTCGGCAAGGGCGGATCCAGGGGAGCGGTCATGGGGGTCATGCCCCCCCCCCCCCCTGGGCTGGGTCCATCTGTAACCACTTCACAATCTGTACTTCACAATCTTTACCCACTTGACAACGACTATATGACCTCCCCCCCCCTGGCGCCAAAGCTGGATCCGCCCTTGATGCTCGGAGGAATGAAGAATTCCGTAGAAGAACTCGAGTAACTGACGAAACGGAACGCCAATCTGAAAATCGGCGAACCGATTAGGCGTTGCGGTCCTAAGGTGCTGTAGGAAGGCCAAAGGGGAAGATCTTCCTCCGAGCTGGGTGATGTTAGATCGTATATATGGAGTGTTTGGCTCCGAATTTCTCTTGCGCGATTTAGGCTTCCATACGTTGTGCACGCAGCGCCGGTAGCGCCATCTTTTAAGGAGGCGAGTGACTATTTCCTCTATGTTCATTATATTTATTTATTTTAAACTTTATTGACCAAAATACAATAGAATGGTACAAAAGGCGGACTTAATGCTAATAGCATTCTCTCCCAGGCAACCTTTGGGAAAAAATAAAAACGCGAACGGCGGTATAAAGCTAAATATACACATAAATATTAAAAATATATACAAATTAGCATAGATATATATATAAATTACATACTATGAAAGGAATGCACATACATACATACATACCACAATTATATTTAAACTAGCAAACCAGTGAACCAAATGTTCACCAAAACCTGATTTAAAAAATGGTTGCCTGTAAAGTCGGTTTTACGGGCGAAGATTTTACGTGACAACGTCTTTTTCTCGGTAGAATATTTATTGATATGAATATAATTAAATTGCACAATAGGAACAAGGAATTGAATGAAAATAAGAATTGCACAAATTTTAACTATAGAAATATATTTTGTTTACTAAAACATTGTACATGTAAACTTAAACTCATCGTAACGTTACCGAGCGTTACACTTTTTCATAAGTGACTCCCAGCCGCAACCTAATTTAAGACGTTGTCACGTCAAAAAAAATGTATTTAATTAATTGAGAACTTCGGAGATTTTGTGTGGTTTCGTTTGAAATTCGTGATTTCTCGAAAACCGGAAGTGCTACGTTACTCAAATCCGGTTTGTAGTCTTATCAGACTATTCTTAACTTATAACTTAAATATTCTCTTCATCTATCTCTTACGGTTTGGCCGCTGAAACAGCACCACAGACGGACGGACGGACTTGTCTAATAGATAAGAGATACAAATTAGCATAGATATATATATATATATATAAATACATACTACGAAAGGAATACACATACATACATGCATGCCACAATTATATTTAAATATATCATCATCATCATCATCAGCCTATTAATGTCCCCACTGCTGGGGCACAGGCCTTCCCTATGGATGGAATAGGGAGATTGGGCCATGACCCACCACGCGGGCCCAGTGCGGATTGGTGGGTGCTAACGACTGCAGATGCAGCCGGGACCAACGGCTTAACGTGCCTTCCGAAGCACGGAGGAGCTCGAGATAGTAATTTTTGGTCACCCATCCAATGACCAACCACTGCGAAAGTTGCTTAAGTTCAACGATCGCACCCGAACGCGCAAACCACTTGCGCCATCGAGCTCCTCCATTTAAATATATATATACACATAACTATACACATGATGATGATTAATAAAGTGACTCTTTATCTTAAATTATGAAGCAGATGAGTGCGAACATTCCTTTTAAATACAAGTTTATTTGGAGATCTTCTGATGGAGTCATGGAGTCGGGTAGGTCATTCCACAGTCATTCATTATATGTGGGGCATCTCGATGTCGCCGCCACAGTGCTTTAATGGCGACCTCGCACCGGGTGCCGGTAGACCCGTCACCAGTTAAACCATCTGCTGATAATGATGAATCTCTTATCTATTAGACAAGTCCGTCCGTCCGTCTGTCTGTGGTGCTGATTCAGCGGCCAAACCGTAAGAGATAGATAAAGAGAATATTTAAGTTATAAGTTAAGAATAGTCTGATAAGACTACAAACCGGATTTGAGTAACGTAGCACTTCCGGTTTTAGAGAAATCAGGTTTTGGTGAACATTTGGTTCACTGGTTTGCTAGTTTTCAATAATGCGCGTAATCGTTCGTTTGCGAGTCCGACGCGATCATGGCTGCCGTTTTTTTAATTATAACAGTAGCATCACGTAGAGTTAAAACCTTTTTTACTGTCCAAAAATTAACTTTACATGAAAGCCGACATTTGTCAAAGCGGCACGTTATGCGAGACACAGGGTTACCATATCTCAGGATTTGTCCTAAAATAACAGTAAAAGGATTTTTAGACATTTTAAAGTAAACCTTTTTCGAAGTGAAACTTCTTTTCAGACGGGGTGTATATGCGTCACGACTATTTCGACGACGACGACACGACGACCTCCGTGGCCGCGTGGTTTGTACGCCGGGTTTCATGGTGTCGCCGACTCGAGAGGTCCCGGGTTCGAATCCCGGTGGGGGCAGATGTTTGTGAGATGAATACGAGCATTTTTACTTCGGTCATGGATGTTTAATATGTATTTCTATAAATAAAATATGCTTATATATGTACAGTATATGTATTCTATCCGTTACCCTAGTATTCCATAACACAAGCCCAAAGTAAGCACTGTATACTTTGGGGTTAGGCTGATTGGTGTGAGTGTTGGAAATATTTATTTATTTAATATTTATGTGTGTGTAGGATGCGTGCGCAGCTCTTCCCGATGAGCATGAAAGTTGGAGGGTGACTCGGCAAAGGCTGAAACGCTACGAGAGTTATGAGCGTCACACGCGACGATATATATATCTAATATATAATATATATATATATACATATACATACATATATATGAGTGATGCGTGCGCTGCTCCATTCGCCTAAGCCTTATGCACCGCCTAATGCTAGGTTATTTAAGAAAACAAGTTTTACTTCAGATCAGTGTTGCCAGGTCTCCAGATTATACAGAAGATCTCCTGTTTTTCTAAAATTTCTCCTGTTGTACTGTTCTTCTTAGAATACGATTTTCCTTTTTTAAATTGTATGTTGAGTTGCATTTTCCTTCAGTAGTAATGTAGGTAACCTTAATTATTGTAAAATAAATGTTATTGTCTAAAAAAACGAGCTTTGAGGGGCGGCAGAAGCCACAGAAACACATTTGTTACTGGCTTATATCTTGATTCGGAAAAAGTCGCGCCTCTGCATCTACTGCTTTTTCTTAAATCTGTTTCCATACATCCACTGTTTTTGTTTCTATAACGCCTCCCGATTTTTAAAAATCGGACCTAGCAACACTGCTTCAGATGTGTGGTCAGTGAACACATTTTTTTTTGTCAGGACTGTACTACTAACAATTCCATGGTGTGGTAACCCTTGTCGCAGTTGCTTATTGGCGACGCCACTGTATGCGGGCTAATGGTGCCGTTTGCGTTGTAATTCAATTAATCCAACCATTGATCCAGTGACGAAGCAGTTCAACAAACGTACAGTCACATAATGTGCGTTAGAATTCTAACTGTAATCAATATATTATTAAAACTAGCGGCCCGCCCTCGCTTCGCTTCGGTGTAGAGCTGAAGTGTAGACTTCAGTTTTTGCTCTCAGGCTTGTATTATACACAATGACATTCATCTATGATTCTTCTTATACCTGCATGCAAAGTCTCAGCCCGATCGGTTTAAAATTGACAAAGTTTCATACAAACTTTCATTCCCTATTTTATCCCCTTGGGGGTAGAATTGATCAAAATCCTTTCTTAGCGGATGCCTACGTCATAACATCTACCTGCATGCCAAATTTCAGCACGATCCGTCCAGTGGTTTGGGCTGTGCGTTGATAGATCACTATGTCAGTCAGTCACCTTTGAGTTTTATATATATAGATAGATGGGAAGGAAAAACTTCCGTGGTCGCTTTTAGTTCATGGAGGAGCCTCCATTTTTATTTTCGAAGTGAAAGCTTCTTTAGCGGCGTTGTACACTTTTTTTTTATGGGTAAAAAATGTTAAACTCGCGTCATGACACGTGGGCTGATCGCACATCACAGGCCACCTGTCCTGATCGTAAGATGAAAACAATAAAATTGGAAAAGTTGTCGGCTTTCAATATATTGGACGAAACATAGTAATATTTTATTTTATCGTATTATAATAATAAGTCTCTATCTAGGACGTCCAGGTGGCAGCTTTATTGCGAAGAAAATACATTTTTTTTACAATAGATGTCGCTATGTGCGCTTATGTGATTCATGCAAGTTGATATTGAAGTGAAAACTTCTTTAGCGGCGTTGTACACTTTTTTTGTAATGGGTAAAAACTGTTAAACTCGCGTCATGACACGTGGCCTGATCGCGTCCGGATGCGACACCTGACAATCGAAAATTCCTAAGACGAAAACAATAAAATTGGAAAGGTTGTTGACTTTCAATATATTGGACGAATAAAAATATAGTAATATTTCATTTTATAGTATTATAATAATAAGTCTGTATCTAGGACGTCCAGCTTTATTGCGAAAAAATAAGAAAATTTTTTTTTTTTACAATAGATGTCGCTAGGTGCGCTTAAATAAGAAATTCTGAGAGATAAACTTTTTAATGTAATATAAATTGTCATGTTTGTGTACGATAGCGCAATAAATAAATATTGTATTCTACCAAATAAATGATAGTACTTTTATACTGATAATTAAAGATTTTCGTGCAAAATTATTCCCTAACTATTCCAAAATATCAAAAATGCACAACGTTAATATTCAAGTTTTCACTTCTGCCGGCACTCCCGGAGTGCAACCCGTCGTTTTCTTTACTAGAGGTCCGTCCCGGCTTCACACGGATGTATTAAATACTATGGAAACATAATTAATCAGCTATCACCTGATTTTCTAGCTTAGCAAAAAGTTTCTAAGTAAATAGGTCGAGTACATTAAATCTATTTGGCCATGGGCATGGCCATCCTGATTTTTCTGTTTGGCAAAGAGTTTCTTTTAGGTATAAAGGTTGAATATCTTTTGATACCGCAATTTGTAACAAATTTTGAATAGTAAAATTATGTATATAATGTTGTACAGGCTTAGTGTACATCTATTAAATAATGTCTTATGCATTAGCAGTCAATAGGTCCAAGGGGTAAGATTTTAAGAACAAACGTTTATTGAAAATTTCTCGCTTAAGAGACTTAATTTAAAAAAAATCCCATCTTATTACTTGTCTAGGCAATAATAGGAACCCACTCTCCAAATTTCATCATTCTAGGTCCAGCCGTTTCGGCTGTGCATTGATAAGTCAGTCAGTCTGTCAGTGTATCCTTTTCTCTCTGTATTTAATTATTTTTTATTCTAAACTAATTTGTACCTTTTACTTTTTAGTACCAAAAAATTTGCAGAAAAAGATTAAATGTTTGATTTCTATGTACCCTCAAACAAGTTTAAATTTCTACTATCGTAGACTGAACTATACCAAACACCGACCCCAATACGAGAAGTGTTCATGATTAATGAATCAAATGAATAAATTTCTCCATAAATAATTTGTACCTATAAACATTAATAATGTATCTATACTAATGATCGTTTCTCGTTCCGACTGCAAGTTTCAGTGAGGGCTATATAAAGAGCACTCAACCGCCTAAATTGAGCCACCCACATTAAGTAAATTTTGCTGTAGCCAAAAAGTTCTTTGTATATAACACTTAATAAATTGATATTCTTGTCATAGCACTCGAAACAAAATCCTGATAAATTTATCCGCTGTAAATAATAAAATATCTACCACAAGCATCCGCTGCCTTGCATACTTTATTTCGCACACGAGTGACAAAATAACACGTCCCATAAACAACAGAAAGAAGCAAAAAATATATTTTTATGTAGTCGTGATCCGGCGTCGTAACGGCTACGTGACTACGACGTAGCACATCTTCGGCGCGTAGCTGCGAACGTGTTGGAACCCGACAGGAGCGGTAAGCGCGGTCGCGTGATTGTATCATAATGGGAAATTACTATACAAAAAAATGGTTGCCTGTAAAGTCGGTTTTACGGGCGAAGATTTTACGTGACAACGTCTTTTTCTCGGTAGAATATTTATTGATATGAATATAATTAAATTGCACAATAGGAACAAGGAATTGAATGAAAATAAGAATTGCACAAATTTTAACTATAGAAATATATTTTGTTTACTAAAACATTGTACATGTAAACTTAAACTTAACACGAGAGACTCATCGTAACGTTACCGAGCGTTACACTTTTTCATAAGTGACTCCCAGCCGCAACCTAATTTAAGACGTTGTCACGTCAAAAATGAGTTATAGCTTTTATGGTACAGGGTGCGCGGAGCATTATATGGTGTGATGCAAAATATCTGACCTACATTTTACTGTGGGAAAGGTTTCATATTTATTCAAATATGAATTAAAGGGTGTACGTTTTTTTTATTGTCAACGATTGTAATGGTTTTGCCCTAATTTTGGTACTGTAACATCCAATTGTGTAACCATCCTTCTTGCCTTTTGAGCTAACGACTAGCTATTAATAATATAAAAATTAAAGACGACGACCTCTGTGGCCGAGTGGTTTGTACGCCGGGCTTCATGGTCTTGCCGACTCGAGAGGTCCCGGGTTCGAATCCCGGTGGAGGCAGAAGTTTGTGTGATGAATACGTGCATTTGTACTCCAGTCATGGATGTTTAATATGTATTTCTATATAAATATACTTATATATGTACAGTTTATGTATTCTATCCGTTACCCTAGTATCCCATAACACAAGCCTTATAGTGCTTACTTTGGGGCTAGGCTAATTGGTGTGTGTGTTGGAAATATTTATTTATTTTATTATTAAAGAAAGCATTAATAAAAAAGCGCCTTTCCTCGTGATTTATATACTGATAAATTCACCACCGCACGAAAAGTGACACTTATTCAGACATATTTACTACAAGCGTATCCCAGTCAGACCTTTCAGTACAAAGGTATTGGTTCGACAAGATATTTTATGTCTCTGCACTAACAAGGCTTGAGTTCATTAGCCATAAAATTCCTAGCAAACAGTAACATATGGATACTAGCGGACCCGACAGACGTTGTCCTGTCTACACGTCTTTGTGAATCTAAACCATTCTCAGATCCCCTTGAACACACACAAAAAATTTCATCAAAATCGGTCCAGTCGTTTAAGAGAAGTTCAGTGACATACACACTCACAGAAGAATTATATATATAAAGATTAGCCATCCGACGTCATTGCAAACTATTTGCTGACCACCGTGGTGAATTGGTATGTACAGCGGTTTTTAAGGCGTCACCTACTCAGAGGTCCTGGGCTCCAATCCCGGTGGGGTAGTGTTTGTACAGAGTGATCTCTCTATCGGAAAGATGTTAAAGTCAATGCAAATGGCGTCGTACGTCAATCATATTTGATATTTGTGAACTAGACATATGCAGTATACAAACAGACAAGCAGTGCCGTCTTTGTATAACGGGGCCCCTATGACTTCCGTTTGGTAATTTAACAGGAACTAGGTGTTACATCCATAGCTTATAGACTAAGGTAGTTCCTGCCGCCATCTTGTCTTGTCTCGTCTTACGTGCGCAATGCACAATGTGTCCCTGAGATTTATGCATTAAAAAGAAGATTCCAAGCATCTACCAGTCTCTTATTCAAGAATACATAAAACAACCATAAAACATGGTGTCAGAAGATGTACGACCGACTGCCCCTACAGCAACATTCGCACTGGATCTCCATTCACCAAACATGCCGCTAGCGTGGAAAAATTTTTCGATGTCCATGAAGATCTACATGACTGCGAATAATCTGGATAACGAGCCAGATGCCAGAAAAGTCGCAATATTACTAAATATAATCGGTCCGGAAGCATTGCCGATATTTCACTCCTTCAACGTGGACTTGGACAAGATAACCTATAAGGAACTACTTTAGTCTATAAGCTATGGATGTAACACTAGGGACTGTGTATTTGATCTGAGGGGGGCCCCCTATCGATCGCGGGGCCCTGGGCACTTGCCTAAAGTGTCTACTGGGAAAGACGGGTCTGCAGACAGTATGGAACACGATACTGCGCAGGAGCGTGAACATATGTGGTTTCAACAAGACGGTGCAATCGTAAACACAGGAAGATTTCATTTTGGTGATTTAGCTTGGCCAACAAGATCACCCGATTTAACCACCCCAGACTTCTTTCTTTGGGGCTACTTGAAATATCAGGTTTATACCAACAAGCTTCAGACAAGCAGCCCTTAGGCACCTCGAGCACAAGACGGCCACGACGAGTTAATCTGGTCGTTGCGCTGGCTGTGGTCTTGGCCTTGTGTGCGAGGTGCTTAAGGGCTGCGATTGTCTGAAGCTTGTTGGTATAAACCCGATATTTCAAGTAGCCCCAAAGAAAGAAGTCTGGACGCTTTAAAGAGTCATTCGACAGGAATGCGTATAGTTATCAACGGAAATCATTGTAAGTGCTTATTTCGGGGCTAGGCTAATTGGTGTGAGTGTTAGAAATATTGATTTATTCATGTAGGCTATGTTGACCGCTTACCATCAGGGGTCATCTATAAAGTACGTCACACGTTAAGGGAGAGGGAGGGGGTCGAAGTAGTGTGACATTGTGTTACAAGGGCTTGTTTGGCTCCTAAGTTTTGTGACGTCACATTTTAAAATATAATAATTTAGAACTTCTTATCTGTATGGGTTTAAGTTTGTATGGGTGTAATTTTGGAATTGCTGTTTTAATTTAATAATTCTACATGCAAAATAGCAAAGTATGTGCCGTCACACTAGGAATGGGGAGACATACAAACGTGACCAACTGTGACGAGGACGGGGGAGGGGTAAAAAAATCACTAAATTGGTGTGACGTCACGCCCCAATATGGATGACCCCAGGGGGGCCATGCTCTTGTTTGAAAACTCTTTTTCAGTGTCACCGCACACGGGCCACACGCCACAGCCACAAACGCCGCCACGTGAAGCTAGAAGCGGCTACTAAAGCGGCTGTAGCGCGCGAGTGACGTGTGGCGGCGTTTTGTATGGGCGCATTAAGTGGTCGGTGCGGGCCACAAGAAGCGAGCAACGACGATTTGTAGCATGTGGCTGCCACCGGCGTATCGTGTGTGGCGAGTCCATATAAAATGTATGAAAACTACATGAAATATGCCGGTGGCGGCGTTTTGTGGTTGTGGTCGGTGGCTCGTGTGCGGCGACACTTAGGTAACAATAGCGTTTCCATTTTTCTTCATCATCAACTTCTCCATATCTTGTGCATCATGTAGATCTACATTACTGAATATTTAGACTTCTCGAGACAAGGATATCGTGTCGTTTTCCGAATTCAAAACCGATACATATTTATGAACACAAGAGATTTCGGCATTAGGAAATGCTGGCTTTTAATAACAAAGGAGATTGAAACGATTTCATACAAACTTGGGCCGCAAATGTAACCAGATGAGAATGGTGTCATTTCTTTTTATGAGTCCATCACAGCCAATTGTGTTGCTTTTGCCAAACTGAGAAGAGAGTTATCAGAATTTTAGTTAATGTGAGGTAACTTAACCTACACACTCACATATACACACATAGAGTAATTATAATTCGAGGATTTTTTATGAAATATAAGCGTAATTTTATATTGTTTTAAACTTTCATGGTCACTAACATTATAGTAATGTAAGTTATTTACGGGATTGTTACCATGTACCTTGTTTTTAGCGAGTTTCCGATATTTCGGCACTGTTGCAAGCGCCATGATCACGGAGTAACTGAAGTAATTGCGGGTAGGCTGTTATTGGCAGACATATCGGTCTACCCTCCGACGAAGTCTTTTATTGCGTCCGATACCCGTACCACTATTCACATTCTCACTATTCACTCGAAACTGTTCTCGACACACAACACTTACAGTATCGGATCGCGACACGACACTATTTTGATTATTTCCGGTTTTACACATACGAACCACAGGATTCCAGACACTCGACAATTTAAACCCGTCCTTACGATTGAAATTTTTATGTTTTGTTATTTCAATCTCGTAATATCGGAAACTCGCTAAAAACAAGCTACATGGTAACAATCCCGTAAATAACTTATATTACTATTCGTAACTTGTAAAAATATTCAGTAAAAATGTTTTAAGTTACTTTAATAATTTTACTGTTGTCATATTTTTTGTCTTATAATGTTACTCGAACATTTATGTATTACCGTAACTTCCTCACTCACAATGTTCACCTCTCGAGTTTTGTCAACATATTGTAATGCGAACCATTCAGAAGAACTGAAATGTTAGGTCTTTGCGTTACGAGCTCAGCTCAATGCAAAAACCACCGTTTAATTGTAAGCTAACTTAAAATTTTGTATTGGTGAATAATTTTTTTTTTATTTTTTTTTTGACACCGGTATCTAACAGGTGATTCTATAGCGCCCTATTATTTCCATTAGTAGCAAAACCCTCTAGAGATCTTTGATCATCATCATCATCATCATCATCAGCCTATTAATGTCCCCACTACTTGGGCACAGGCCTTCCCTATGGATGAAATAGGGAGATTGGGCCATGACTCACCACGCGGGCCCAGTGCGGGTTGGTGGGTGCTAACGACTGCAGATGCAGCCGGGACCAACGGCTTAACGTGCTTTCCGAAGCACGGAGGAGCTCGAGATAGTAAATTTTCGGTCACCCATCCAATGACCTACCACTGCGAAAGTTGCTTAAATTCAACGATCGCAGCGGAACGCGCTAACCACTTGCGCCATCGAGATCTTTGATGGCATGACTTAATGAAAGAGCCATACGAAAACTCTAAATAATTCCAGGGCAGACACGTAAAATGATCCCCCCACGACAACGGCTTATTAGAGCCGAGGTTAGAGTCTCAGAAACGCCCTCTAGTTAAGCCGACCCACTCAGGTTCGAGTGGTCTAGAGGCTCCAGACGGAGAGGAGACTCCCCCCGTGGGGAGATGCCATCGGCCTGGAATACTTCTAGAGGCACTCGCCAATTCTCGGCTTTAGGTCCCCTTAGGATCTCGCCGTCCCCAAACTCTGATAGATCATCTGCGATCAACAGCATACACACTCAAAAACAAAACGTAAAATGAGAACTTCCACAGTTATTGCATTGGTCAATGAAATCTGTAAAATCAATGCAGCGAGCCAACATACTTTTTGGTCACCCATCCAAAGAATGTGCGGAGTTGCATAACTTTCACGATCGCGAACGCACTAACCATTAATGACTCCAACCCACCTGATGTTAAGTGAAGGTGAAGTCCAGACGCGAAGATAGCTGATACAGCAGTGCTACCTGCCACACCAGCCATCCGCACCCTGCCGGCCTGCATGTTGCTTCTTCACGCCTCTTTTAAAGGATCCCAGGTTGTAAGAGGGAGGGAACACGTGAGCGGGCAGAGCATTCCATTTACGGATAGTACGACAGAGAAATGAGTCATGGGGTCTAGGCAAAAAAATGTAAGAAAAAAATAAAAAAGCTAAAAGTTTGGAGCAAAAAGTTTATCCTCACAAGTCTTTAGAATTAGCTTCAATGATTGTGAGTTCGTTCAAAAACTACGTTTTGTTGAGAGAACATGTAACGGGGCGTTATAGCGCCGCGGGCGTGGGGCGTGCGAGCCCACGATGCGACTCTAGTGATGCGTGTTCTATCGATAAACGTCCGAAACGAAACATCGAATCGATATATAAACTTTGAACTGAGTGTGTTTGAAAAGATTAACATTATTTACGAGCCTTAGAGAATGACTTCACTTCTGCAAGGTTAGAGAAAAATTCAGTTTACGAAGAACTTGATGAATTGATCTGTATCTAGTTACGTGATTTTTTTTCAACACACCAATTAGCCTAGCCTCAAAGTAAGCACTATAAGGCTTGTGTTATGGAATACTAGGGTAACGGATTGAATACATATACTTTACATATATAAGTATATTTATATAGAAATACATATTTAAACATCCATGAGGTACAAATGCTCGTGTTCATCACACAAACATCTACCCCCGCCGGGATTCAAACCCAGGACCTCTCGAGTCGGCGACGCCATGAAACCCGGCGTACAAATCACTCGGCCACGGATGTTGTCAAAAATTGCCATGCTTCTTTATTCGTATACACCGAAAATATTTGGTGTTGCACGGGAGGGAGTCCAGTCCAGTACAAATACCACCCGCTTACATTGCAACCGAATACAACTGACCGCCATTCGGACCATGGCCAGATGTATTCGCTTGCATGAGGGAGATCTGCTCAAGTGAAGATCGAGCAACAATGCTTCGCTCTAGATATTTTTTTACTGTCTATATCACAATAACTTTATCTTCAGGGTTAACTGTGATTGTGACTTCTGTACGTTCTTGAGAATGTGCATGCAAAATTAAAAAAAGCATGAGGAATATTTAAAAAAAACTAAAATTAAAATTAATGAACATACACTTCAATTGACAAGCACGTTTCCTGAATTCGAATCAATCACAAAATCGACATTCTATCTTTGATCGATACTTGATTGAGGACATCCCTAGTCCGCAGTCTGCGGCATCCATCCCATCTGTATTTTAATATCGCAACACCACAGACACATACGTACACTACATATATACATACATACGTCACGCCTCCGCCTCGCGCGGAATCCTTTATAACGAATTTAGCTTTACAATATACCTCCCCGACTACCCCCCAGCACTGCTAGGAGTGGGGGGGAAATAAGGTAAGCTTCGCACGTTTAGTGTCACGGACAGACAAACTCACTTACTTGGCAATTTTCATCATATTCTTTACGAGGCTCGAAGGAATTCTTAATATCTTTTCACTAAAACGTTACAAAATATAACAACAACAGTTTCGCTCACATTCCGGGAATCGAAAAGTATTATTTTCTTACTAGCAAACCAGTGAACCAAATGTTCACCAATTAAAAAAAAAATGTATTTAATTAATTGAGAACTTCGGAGATTTTGTGTGGTTTCGTTTGAAATTAGTGATTTCTCAAGACCGGAAGTGCTACGTTACTCAAATCCGGTTTGTAGTCTTATCAGACTATTCTTAACTTATAACTTAAACATTCTCTTTATCTATCTCTTACGGTTTGGCCGCTGAAACAGCACCACAGACAGACGGACGGACGGACGGACGGACTTGTCTAATAGATATGAGATTGTGTAATTTCGGCATTGAACTGCAAAATTTTTAGGGTTCCGGGTGAGAGTTCAACAAGGAACCCTTATTATTTTGCTATGACCGTACGTCCGTCCACAGCTGAGCTCAGAGATTTGTAATTTGACATGGATAGAAACAAACAAACTTTAAGGCTGCAGTTAGACGACGCGAAAAATTTCTTGCGGCCGCCGCGCGGCGACTGCGCGGTGGCCGCGTCATAACTGTTCACAGCCATAGCAAATTTATGTTTTATTAACTAAGACTTAACGTCGAAATTCTTTGTGAGTAACTAACTGCGCGGCGATCGCGCGGCGTCCGTCTCGCTCGAATCACTCGAATGTTTTAACATCAAATGTTTTGTGTGATGCGAGTCAAATGATGTATCAAATGTTTTAACATCCATTCGGAAATAATCTGCGATTTGTTTTTCATATTCTCGCTGTTGGTTGTATAGCATATGAAATTCACCAAACTCTTCTCGCCATGCTAAAATAGGATGAAACATTTGTCTTTTTTCTTCTTTTTTGCTTTGTCGGTACAAGTAATATGCAATCATGATTTTCTTCTTCTTAGTCAAAAATAGCCCATAACGAACACTTGTGATTTTTAAGAGAGACAAAGATCAACTGGAAATGTATCAGATTCACAGCGGCGGCGCGGCAGCCGCGCGGCCGACAAGCTGTGACATTTCATGTCATATAAACGCGTCCTAAGGCTAAGAACACACTCAATCGAGCGAAACCCGCTGTCTGTGGAGAAACGCGTACCGCGCGCGCCCGTAGCGTGTATCACAAATACAAATCACGCCGTGTGTTTAACTTTTGCGTTTTACCTACAATTTCATATTCTACGGGAGTTGCTGTTGTTCCACAGCCGCAACGGGCGCTGGAAAAAAAACACGCCGTAAGTTCTTAGCCTAAAGGAAAGCCCCTTCAATCAGAAGTCATCTGAAAGTTTGACGTCCGTTACAGTACCACTAACATAATGATCAATGTATTCACCTAGATACTGACGTAAGTTGGTTTGGAGACCATGCCGTTGTAGGAAGGCCGAAGGGGAAGATCTTCTTCCGAGCTGGGTGATGTTAGCTCGGGCGGGGGCCGCGGCCCGACTGATGTTGGTCGGGCATCGTATATATGAAGAGTTAGTTTCCGAATTTCATTTACGCGATGTAGGCTTCCATACTATTATTGATCGCAGTGCAGGTAACGCCATCTCTTGAGGATAATCTAATCTTGAGGTAATGATTTCCTCCATCCGTTGTCTATATGTGGGACATATAGATGTCGCCGCCACACCGTGTTCAATTGTGCAAGCAAATAATTTTCGTTGAAATTTAATTGATAAATTCGAGCTACGTACACCGTTCCTGAATCTTTTATCTTTAGTGAAAGTTGCATCGCGTCCGCAAACGCAGACCGAACGTTTCTAAATTAGCATTTACAAAGCATACTGTACCTGAGTTATGTTGATTAAATCTCCGTTTATCTGATAGTTGGTGATTTACACTCGCTTGTGGTGGAACGAGGGCTACCGTTTTCTGTCTCACCAGATGGCGCCACTGTTGAGTGAGGTCCTAAATTGTAACTTTTAAAGTTTATTAATACGCACATGAAATCAAAGGTTACATTTAGATCGTATTTTAACACAAAAGAACCATATCCTAAACATAATAGGCCATGCCACAGTGACGCCCAGTTCCGTTTTATTCGGAAAAAATGGGAACATAATCATTTTTAATAACTGACATTCATTGCCACATAACTCATATTTGCCATAATTAAGGCGAATTGTTACCAATTATTCACAACATTATTTTAATAAGAAATAAACCCGCGTAGTCAACCAACAAGCAATAACATTTGACATTTCGGAGACCTCACGCTACACTAGCGCCTCTAGCGGCGGATTCATACGCGATAGCCCTCATTAACTACAGAATACTGGACGACTCGATTTGATACGGTGACGATAACTTCATCATCATCATCAGCCTATTAATGTCCCCAATGGGCACAGGCCATTCCTATGGATGGAATAGGGAGTTTGAGCCATGATCCACGCGGGCCCAGTGCGGATTGATGGGTGCAAACGACTGCAGATGCAGTGTGCCTTCCGAAGCACGGAGGAGATTGAGATAGTAATTTTTTTTTGGTCTCCCATCTAATGACCGACCACTGCGAAAGTTGGGGAAGAGAAAGAGAAAAGGAAGACGATATCTCACCGAGTGATATCTCTGCTACGACCCTAAAAAGAGGTACCAAACTTTTTGGAGTTTACTCCTTAAGAATCGATTTGCATATATAAGGGGCCCGGTATGAGAAAAATGTGAGGAGTGAAATCTATCGATGAATGACCTCGTTACGTTTTTGGTGCGCATCCTATGTCGCGCAACTTTGACAAACAAAGATGACGGATTGACATTGCGTCTGGTTAGACTAACGAACTTAAGGAGTAAACTCCAGTCGTGCGTCGGAGCTGACACTCACAATTTTTTGACGTGACAACGTCTTAAATTAGGTTGCGGCTGGGAGTCACTTATGAAAAAGTGTAACGCTCGGTAACGTTACGATGAGTCTCTCGTGTTAAGTTTAAGTTTACATGTACAATGTTTTAGTAAACAAAATATATTTCTATAGTTAAAATTTGTGCAATTCTTATTTTCATTCAATTCCTTGTTCCTATTGTGCAATTTAATTATATTCATATCAATAAATATTCTACCGAGAAAAAGACGTTGTCACGTAAAATCTTCGCCCGTAAAACCGACTTTACAGGCAACCATTTTTTTTACTCACTCTAACTTTTTCGTTTGAATTGACAGCTATGACGTATTGGCGCCCCGTCGCGTCGATCCTATTCTTAGTTGAATCGCATTAAACCATGTTTTGGTATTTGGATTGCCAGGTTTTGGAATAAAAACTGCAAAATTGCCGTGTACTGACCATAGAGGTATAAGAATAGAGTAGAGGAGATATAGGTGGTTTTCCAATTACAGAGCATAATGCGACTCAGTGGCGCACAATGCCGAATTATGCTGATGCTTAATTGGAACGTGAATTAGTTTTCAAATGCACCAGCAGAGTGCGCTAAGTTCAGTGTTGAAAAAAAAAGTCAATGTTTGTACCTTCATCCATATTTATATTTAATTTTTAACACAGTTTGAATTAATTTTGATTATTTAAAAAAAAACTATGATGAAACGAAAGTTTTATTAATTTTTCAACAATAAATAATATTACTAACGATAACATATAAATAAAACATTTCGATCAATCCCAACTTAAAGAGAAAACACTTGTTAATTTTCTGTCTCTGAGTTGGCACGATTGCACGCATCACACGAAAGCATTACTTTTTCTTCATGTTTTCGTAGAATGACATCATGAAGAAGAAACGATCACGTAGTTTAGTAATAGTCAAATCAAATAGCGCGTGCTTTCCCGACTTCCTATTACAAATAATTTTGTTGCATGTCAAAAAGCCTGCAGAAGATCCATTTGGACAAACATTCGTCTTCACTCATTTACAGTGTCGTTGAATCAGTGTTTCTCAAACTAGTCTACACAAACCCGCAAGGGGGCGTTAAGGATACAGAAGAAATTTGGGGAATGATGATTTCTCTTTGTTGTTGTTTTTTTTAAGGTTCCGTACCTCAAAAGGATAAAACGGAACCCTTATAGGATCACTTTGTTGTCTGTCCGTCCGTCCACCTCAAGACCGGTTTTCTCAGGAACGCGTGCAGGTATCAAACTGAAATTCATATCTAATACTCATGTCTACTGTCTCTTGAAGCTGAGAAAAAATTAAACTTCTAAGCCAAAGCAATCAAAAGATACAGCCGTTTATGCCGCAAATTTTCGAAACTCGCACGGGAATCAAAACCTACAGGGTACTTACCGTGAACTTAGAATCTTGAAATTTGGTACGAAGTAACGTCTTGTAGAACAAATTAAGGAAAAATTGCGAAAACCGTAAATTTTTAGTTACATCAGATAATCAATATTTTATTGAAAATTTTAAACTACCTCTTCTCTCGTGAACGCGTAGAGGTATTAAATTGAGTTTGTACCGAACTCGCACTTGGCCGGTTTTTTCTTATACCAATCACGAAGTCAACTTCTATAGAAGAACTGTATAAATACCAGCCCCCCCCCCCCCCTCCTTTAGCATGAACACCACGGTATGATATCATACCGCAGTTTAACGTGATAGAAACTAAATTGAATTTAATTAATAAATTAAATTGTAATATTTTTATGGAGTATAACAGTTGGACGCTAAAAAAAATGTGATATATCTAATATAAATTGTGGCGCTCATGCTACTGGGATTGACTTTCCCAAACGCTTTAGCTAAATAAAACGAGGCTCGGAACCGGTTTAAAAATAGCGGTTTGATTAAGTTGTTTACCGGTTTTTTCCGAAAGTTTTCGTAAAGAGCAAAGCCGAAAATAGTTTAGTTCTGTAACCGAAATAAACCGATTAAGAAGGTTGGCGATCCTCCAGTGTGGATAGGTATCTACGAACGCGCATCCTGTATTTGTGATTCCGAAATACACCCATTAACAGCAGAAAGTTAACGATACGAGAAATTTGTTCTTCAAAATAACGGTTTAAAACCGGTTTCAAGGAACGAAAACATAATAATTTAGTTCTTATATACTTAAAATAAATACACCTAAGTGGGCAGTAAACAAAAAAGTTTGTGAACCTCTGTGTTAAACTTTTACTCATCAAGCTAATTCCGTTAGAGGAAATACAAATAAATTAGTTTTACGTCAATCTTTTATAAACACTGCAAAGTTGTTTACTCAATCTAAAGCAACTCGTCCTTATTACCACACCATAAGAGTCATATTTCACAGTGTATTCATCGACGTGACTGCACAAGTTGTTAGGCTTCACACGTAATGCGCTTTTAATGGACTCGTTTTAAACATTCATGCTTTGAGTAAGGGCGTTTTATCAGTCATTAAATTTCATTCCGAAAGAAATATGGTATGCTGCCAGGTGCTGACTTTTCCGTGTAAATAGCCTACTAATAGGTTGTGTTAAAGTATTTTCTGTAAGCCATAGAAGATCTATGAGTTTATAGCAGGGCTTGTTTACCGGTTAATATTCAAACCTAAATCAGTATCAAGTACATTAGGAGCGTTTTATTTAGGTTTGGCTCTACCTTAACCTTAAAAAAACGATTTTCCTAAAAAGCGAAATCAAATAGGTTTTGAATCAATTTAGCAGTTTTTAAAGGGTTTCATTTCGCTCTTACTGACGGCATCGCCTTCGCCGTTTCAATACAATTTTATAATGATTTTATGTCAGTTTCTTTCCAACTACAGAGCGAGTCAGTGAAGTAGTGTATCAGTACACAACTACAAAATGAATAACTTGACTCACTAGACGCTAGCAAACGTGTCAATAAATGCATCAATCTCTGAGCATTAACAAGTTGTAACTTGATTAGTTCAAACAAAACAAACTTTAAGCGATGCCGACGCGTGCACGTGTCGTTCTGGATTAAACCGGCTTATTAAGGTTTTAGGTACCTCTTTAATTTCGGACGCGCTCCGAATGAAACCTTTACTAAAAACCGGTATTAACCTTTATTTACCGGTATTTTCGATACCGGTTGCGGGTATCACAAATACAAATCACGCCGTATGTTTAACTTTTGCGTTTTACCTACAATTTCATATTCTACGGGAGTTGCTGTTGTTCCACAGCCGCAACGGGCGCTGGAAAAAAAATCACGCCGTAAATTCTTAGCCTAAAGGAAAGCCCGTTCAATCAGACGTCATCTGAAAGTTTGACGTCCGTTACAGTACCACTAACATAATGATCAATGTATTCACCTAGATACTGACGTAAGTTGGTTTGGAGACCATGCCGTTGTAGGAAGGCCGAAGGGGAAGATCTTCCTCCGAGCTGGGTGATGTTAGCTCGGGCGGGGGCCGCGGCCCGACTGATGTTGATCGGGCATCGTATATATGAAGAGTTAGCTTCCGAATTTCATTTGCGCGATGTAGGCTTCCATACTATTATTGATCGCAGTGCAGGTAACGCCATCTCTTGAGGATAATCTAATCTTGAGGTAATGATTTCCTCCATCCGTTGTCTATATGTGGGGCATATAGATGTCGCCGCCACACCGTGTTCAATTGTGCAAGCAAATAATTTTCGTTGAAATTTAATTGATAAATTCGAGCTACCGAGTACCGCTTCAATTTCGGACGCGCTCCGAATGAAACCTTTACTAAAAACCGGTATTAACCTTTATTTACCGGTATTTTCGATACCGGTTACAAGCCCTGTTATATAGCACAATTACCTTTCTTACAACGGGATTGTCACACCACGAGGATTGTCATTGCCATCCTCATTTGGTTGATGTTTTCGCGGAATAGATAACAAATTTCTCGTAAACGTACGCCTGACTGGTAGTCTTTTTATTTTGAACTAGCGGACCGTCCCGGCTTCACACGGGTGTATTAAATACTATGGAAACATAATGAAGCAGCATCCGAATAAAGAATATTATTTAATTAATATAGATTTTGAAAGTAGCCGGACTGAGTTTCTTATGTAATTCTTTTCCATTGCCTTTTGAAAGCCTCGTAGTCACGCCACGACATACAGACAGACTTTTTGACTATTTGACAGACCACAGCTGACTCACAGAGGTTTTTACTCTTTGACGGATCACAACTGACTGTCAGAGGTTTTGATTCTTTGACGGATCCAAACTGACTGACTGATAAATTAGATGAATGACCAAATCTACGAACCCATAGATCTAGTTTTGAACGTAATGAAAATTGTGCTTTTCAAGGTAGCATTCTTGGTCCATTTAATGATATTACCGCTGTTAAACTAGTAAATAAAGCATTTAGGGTCACAACTTTTTAGTTTTTCATGGATTTACTTGAAATTTTCACAGAAGATACGGCTTGGTTTATCCTGGGGGTGGTTGCCTCCCCATCTAAGGGGTGGAAATATTTTATTACTTTTTGAATACAGAAATCGATTTAAAAATTAATTCTAAGTAAAAAATGTTCTATACGAACAGTACGACAAAGGAATGAGAAAAAACAAATTATAAAAAAAAGTTAAAATAAACTTTTTGTATAATTTCCCTGCAACCAATACGGAGATCTACGACTTGATAATGAATATATCTTTTGTTCGTCAAATATTAAATTAAATGTATTTAGTAAAATTTAACTTGTACACACATTCGATTCTGGAAATAATTTGTATTGCTTCTAGTAAAAATATCTTCAGATATTAATAATGATTTGACTCACAAGACGATACTGAAATTTTTATTACACAATTCACTATTGCTTTTTCAATTAAACTAACGAAAAAGAACTTTAATGGCAGGGCAATAAAACATAAATTACAAGTTAGAGTGGCTATTAGGAGAGCGTCGTTACATTATGAATACTTCAAAGTTTTCAGTAGGGTGAATTGTGCTTTTCGATTCTAAAGCTTAAAACTTGAGAGTTACTGTACAAAATGGCGTATCACCAGTCGTGTTTATTTTATAGATTAGGGCTGTTTTTTTTATCACAAAAGTGTATTAAATAATAGGGTACCCACTTCCCAGTTAGCTTGTTCATGGGTAAAGGAATCATAGTGCAAAGATTGAGTTCCCTTACCTTCTCCTCCCAGACGGGGAGCGGTTGTGATATCAAACTCAAACTCATTTATTCAGTCTAGGCTGTTACAAGCTCTTGTGAATGTCAAACGCTACGCCATCGGTTCGTTAATCTACGGCGGGAGACCTTGTACTGAGAAGAACCTGCAACAAACTCAGCAAGGGCTATTTTTTTCTCCCTGTTCTGTTTCATACAGTGTCGTCAATTGTAAAATGACAACAAAAATTTAAAACGTGTTGATGTCAAATTCCATCACATTAACTTTTGGCGAAGGCGAAGTGGCGATTAAACAATTTTCAACCAAATCAGCAAAGAAAAACGACTTAGTCTATTACTAGCAAACCAGTGAACCAAATGTTCAGCAAAACCTGATTAAAAAAAAAATGTATTTAATTAATTGAGCACTTCGGAGACTTTGTGTGGTTTCGTTTGAAATTCGTGATTTCTCGAAAACCGGAAGTGCTACGTTACTCAAATCCGGTTTGTAGTCTTATCAGACTACTAGCAAACCAGTGAACCAAAAGTTCACCAAAAAAAAATGTATTTAATTAATTGAGAACTTCGGAGATTTTGTGTGGTTTCGTTTGAAATTCGTGATTTCTCGAAAACCGGAAGTGCTACGTTACTCAAATCCGGTTTGTAGTCTTATCAGACTATTCTTAACTTATAACTTAAATATTCTCTTTATCTATCTCTTACGGTTTGGCCGCTGAAACAGCACCACAGACGGACGGACGGACTTGTCTAATAGATAAGAGATATTAGGCCAAGGTAACTTATCATAATTATGAAATATTTAAAACAGTATAGTAACCTTTCTTATGGAGACATGTTTTTATACACACTTTAAACTTATTGAAAGGTAAATAAATTATTTCTTTTGGTATTTTATTATAGTTACATATACCTTGACCCACAAATGAACCTAGAACCTTTTTGAGTCTCAACGGTGGCAATCCTCATGTAACCCTACCCTACAGCCGGCTGCAAGGTTATGTCAGACTCGTACTGACTGAAAAACACCAGCAGGGGCTGCCTTAGGCCGGGAAGGTCACTAAGGCTACATCGGAAGCGATCGTCCCCCGCTAGGGGGACTTATCCAATTCCGAGCTCCTACCACAGAACACAGGAAGAGGTTAGAAGTGTCATGTGGGCGGGGCAGGAGCGCCACAGTTATGTGTGAGCAAATGCTCATAATTCGACCAAAACTTGGTTCTGATTGCATCGTTGCTCTCCCTTGTGAACGCTGATAGGTCCGATTGTTTTATGTCGCGTCGTTTGATTGGCTATTATCTATTAGGTGGAAGTGTAGTGGGGGCGAGCCGACGACATCGGTTCCCGTACAAGCGGTCTATATCACCCTTCTAACCTCTTTCTGTGTTCTGTGGCTCCTGCAGTCCTAGGATCGAATCCCGTTAGAAGCCTTTGTTTATCGCAATCAATACTTATTATAATAGGCACGATGACGGGGTAAATTAATCAAAATTCTGTTTAGTCTGTCAGATTATGAAAAAAATAGACACTTGTGGCGGCGACATCTATATGCCCCACATATAACCAACGTAGAGGAATTAATCACTCGCCTCTTCAAGAGATGGCGCTACCAGCGCTGCGCTCAAAGAGTATGGAAGCCTACATCGCACAAGTGAAATTCGGCTGCCAACAGTTCATATATACAATGCCCGACCAGCATTAGTCGGGTCGCGACCCCCGAGCGACCATCACCCTTTTGGCCTTCCTATACACTTATTTTTTCTTTTGTCAATCAACCCAAAAATTTACAAAGATAAAGCAACGGGTAAAGCGCTTCAAAGTTTGGGAGTGGGGGGTGGTAACACCACCTCTAATACCACGATTACACTACACAATTACAACACACAATAGCGGTGGGTCGTTTCTCAAATTTTTTGACGACGAAACGCAACCGTTTTCTCTTAAACGAAAACTAGTCCTCGAAACGGTTCTCGTTCGCAACTGGTTTTGGTTGCGGCTAGGTGACGACGCGACGCAACGAAACGACACACGACGAGACGGTCGAACGAATGTAACCTAATGAAACTAACCTAAACAAAATCTTGACAACGTCTTCGTTTCGACGAGTGAAAGGATTGCTAATTTGCAACGAAACACAGAAATAAAAGTAGTGTTATACGATAATCGACTTTTAAGTTTTCAACAATAAAGATTATATTATTACAAGCTTTTATTTAACTTGCTATGTATGTTTGTTACGGTCAAATCTTACAACTCAATTTTAAAGCACTTGCCCTCAACCGATTAAGCTGAAATTTGGTATGCTCGTTCAGTTCGGATGACAATGCATGATTAACAGTGTGACGTCATTCTAAATCCAATATGGCGGCATACCCAAAATGGCGGACCAATCATTTTTAATGCATTCCTACAATATGGGTATCAAATTAAAGGGCTTGCTGAGAGTAACTCGAAAAAAATGTGACGTCACTCTCAATCCAATATGGCGGACTTCTAAAATTTGAAAATCTATTTAGAAACAGATATCTTTAACTAATTTAGTGTAAATTTTCTTTTTTGCTTTTTAGCGCATTTATATAAAAGCTTGTTTTTAAAAAGGTTTTTTTATACCTTAATTTTATTTTAAAATCAAAGCTTAATTGTTATAGAACGAAACGGTCTCATATCATTGCGTTCTATTATAGAACGTACTTTGCGTTCTATTATAGAACGTTCTTACTAACTCTAGTTTTTATAAGAATATTGTTACTAACATCTTATATGGGCTATGCCTGAAATAAATTGAATTGAATTGAATAGACTGTATTTACTTCATCATTAAGTACAAATTGGCGTGTCGACAATCCGAGGACCAGTTGTTAGATGAAGACTGTTTTGATCCGAAACGTAAAACGGTTCTATCGTCGCGGAACACAAAACGGTCCTTGAAACCGGTTCGTCTTTAGAACGCTCACAACTAGAATTCGGGTAAACGGCTAGTTATACAAAAACGGATTCGAGTACGCCCGTATTCGGGCAGTTTATGTTTTGGTCACTCGACAACGTCTTCCTGGGGGCCATTCGCCTAACGAAAATGCTTTGGAAAACGCTAACGCTTACGATTTCATTTTGTTATTGAAGTGAAACTTCTTTATCGGCGTTGGAAAAAAATTTACCGTCACATTTTTTCGGTTACGCGTCACGTTTTTTGGTTACGCGCCATCTTTTTTTTAAAAGAGCACTATTTACCTCATCCGAACAATTGCTTCTTCTGTCAACTTTAAAAAAAAAAAGTATCGACAGCAAATATTCGTGTTTCACACAAGGTAAGGTAAGGTAAGGTAAGGTAAGGTAAGGTAAGGTAAGGTAAGGTAAGGTAAGGTAAGGTAAGGTAAGGTAAGGTAAGGTAAGGTAAGGTAAGGTAAGGTAAGGTAAGGTAATGTGTAGTTATACCCCTTTAGTGGGTGAGTTTTTGAAAAATCTTAGCGCACGCCTATATATATATTTCTGGAAAGTTGCATGTAGATCATTTTTCGAAAAAAATAAGGCCATAAAGAAGTTTCACTTCTTACGTGTGTACACTAGTAC
The DNA here is from genome assembly GCA_902850365.2 of Chilo suppressalis. Lineage (NCBI taxonomy): Eukaryota > Metazoa > Arthropoda > Insecta > Lepidoptera > Crambidae > Chilo > Chilo suppressalis. The sequence goes on from OU963921.1 coordinate 11,043,465, forward strand.
ACGCACACATTTTTTTTTCTAGCCGCCTGAGGTTTTCAAATGCCTCGCGCACTTTTTTTTTTCTTTTGCATTGGTAATAAAAATATTTTAAAAAAATATGGGTGCGTGTACTTAAGTACGCGTGTGAGAAGTTATACTTCTTTTTGGAATTATTAAAAAATAGTTTTTAATTGCATGCAGATAATTAATTACAATAAGATAATAAAAGATTGGAAAAGGATAGTCAACGCAGTCAATAAAGTTCAGTTTTAATTTGAAAAATTTAATAAATAATCAAAATATTCAATTTAAATCACTTATAAACGAATAAAATTTATTAGCACATAGAAATTTCGCATTTGTATAACATTATAACACGTGTTAAGAATATAGAAACTAGAAACATGTGGATAAATATTATAAATATGAAAACAGTGATCAGAGGCGACGAGCGTCCCAAAAATGAGCGTGAGGTATTTGAAAACCTTCCGCGGTCAGAAATAACAAAATAAAATCGAAAGCGTTAGCGTCTTCCAAAGCATTTCCGTTAGGCGAATGGCCCCCAGCTCGTATTTCAGTGTAAATATTGCTTCGGGTGCCCGAATTCGAGTAACGTCTTTCGTGAACAAAGTAAGTTACCATCCCATATAATAAGCTTTAAATTTCAGCGTTGTAAAGAAGACCGCCAACGTATTCAAATTTATTTATGGCTCCCAGTCAAGGAGTTTTATTTGAAAACTTGTATAAGTAAAATGTCCGCCAGTGTAGAGTGCGTTCTCGAGACGCTAAGTCCCTCTTGAGACATGTTGTGGTAACTTTAGTGGTACTTACCTTATTAATCTTTTTTTGACGTGACAACGTCTTAAATTAGGTTGCGGCTGGGAGTCACTTATGAAAAAGTGTAACGCTCGGTAACGTTACGATGAGTCTCTCGTGTTAAGTTTAAGTTTACATGTACAATGTTTTAGTAAACAAAATATATTTCTATAGTTAAAATTTGTGCAATTCTTATTTTCATTCAATTCCTTGTTCCTATTGTGCAATTTAATTATATTCATATCAATAAATATTCTACCGAGAAAAAGACGTTGTCACGTAAAATCTTCGCCCGTAAAACCGACTTTACAGGCAACCATTTTTTTCATTCAATTCCTTGTTCCTATTGTGCAATTTAATTATATTCATATCAATAAATATTCTACCGAGAAAAAGACGTTGTCACGTAAAATCTTCGCCCGTAAAACCGACTTTACAGGCAACCATTTTTTTTTTTGTCTGGGGAATGCCTTAAACCTCCTTCAACCACCGGGGGAGCAAGAAGAAGGTCCGGCCCAAGGGCTGGCTGTAATGAGCAGGGCCTTACCTAACAGTTTTTGTTCTCAGGCTTGTATTATACACAATGACATTCATCTATGATTCTTCTTATACCTGCATGCAAAGTCTCAGCCCGATCGGTTTAAAATTGACAAAGTTTCATACAAAGTTTCATTCCCTATTTTATTCCCTTGTGGGTAGAATTGATCAAAATCCTTTCTTAGCGGATGTCTACGTCATAACATCTACCTGCATGCCAAATTTCAGCCCGATCCGTCCAGTGGTTTGGGCTGTGCGTTGATAGATCACTATGTCAGTCAGTCAGTCACCTTTGAGTTTTATATATATAGATAGATATGTGTTTAGTTTCTAAGGTTCCGTGCCTAAAGGGTAAAAACGGGACGCTATCACAAAGACTCCACTGTCTTTCACCAGGTTGTATCTCATGAACCGTCATAGCTAGACAACTGAAATTTTCGCAGATGAAGCATTTCTGTTGTCGCTTTAACGAAAAAAATTGCTGTTATTAATACAGCGCACGAAACGCCAAAAAATATCACGTTTGCTGTATGGGAGGCCCACTTAAAATATTATTTTACTAGTAAACCAGTGAACCAAATGTTCACCAAAACCTGATTTCTCGAAAACCGGAAGTGCTACGTTACTCAAATCCGGTTTGTAGTCTTATCAGACTATTCTTAACTTATAACTTAAATATTCTCTTTATCTATCTCTTACGGTTTGGCCGCTGAAACAGAACCACAGACAGACAGACGGACGGACTTGTCTAATAGATAAGAGATACCCCTTAACAGAAATGGTCTAAAAATGATAACATTTTTTTTCGTTTTGCATGAAAAATTTTTTTTTATGTGTTCCATCTTTCCTCTCGCTTTCCAGCAAATTGTGGGAGTGATTTCGTGAAATGGGACGCAAGTGTGTAACAGGAAGTTTGGGAAGCGCGCGCTATTTGATTTGATTTTAAAACTAAATGTTCGAATGGCTTATTCCTTTTGTAGTAGGTTTTATTGGAACGAAAGTTCCTTACGGGAGGCTTGGAGGGGATAGGGATTTTGTTGCGCGACCGAACTGAAAAAAATTTGATAGTAAAACCGTAAGAAAAAATGCGTGGAATAAAACCGTTAAATGAGACGTGCGCAGGCGCGACGAAGTTCCTTACGGCAGGCTTGGAGGAGATAGGGATTTTGCTGCGCGACCGAACTGAAAAAAATGTGATAATAAAACCGTAAGAAAAAATCCGTGGAAAAAAGTGCGTGGAATAAAACCGTTAAATGCGACAGTCGCATACACAAGCGAGTTTGCAATTTGTGTCGATTCTACATTAGCCGAAGGAACTTCTTTCCTACCTGGTGTCCCACGACACCACAATTTTTTTCTTTTTTTACTAATATAAGGTGTGGTTTCAAATGTTACACATCATACGCGACTACTATAAGGCTCGTTCGTTTTTTTTTTGTATTTGTAAAGAGTTTTTACGGTGTATAAACTAATCTAATCGGCTCTTCGGGTTACAGTGAAGGGGGAGGAGCCTGCCTACCACCGCCGTATGGAAGGGAAGCCAGACAGACTGGCACCGTAACGCGTTACGTAACAAAGCTGTTTACTCTACCATAAGAAGGTATTTTTGTCACTTCAAAACTTAATATTTACGGGACGTATTCACAACACGATGCGTTGTAGTGTACAGACGCAAATTGATAGTAGCTTTTGAGTTCGTATTTGCTTTGGTGGCACGTAAATAATTAATAAATAAAAAAAATACACTATTATCAAAACATCGATCAAAGTTACAACGAACTACAAGTACTTTTAATTAAAGTAATGTCAAGAACGAAGCTAAAATAAACATAAATTCATATTTCCGCGTTTAAATAAAAAATAAACCGCTCGCACAATATTCTCAAAATGTTTTCACATTTTGAAGATACTGAATAAAAACACATATTTACGTGCGAGCATTCAAAAAGCCGAGCCGCGGCACAGATGAGTATATCTAACGAGTAACGACGAAGCACCGGTGAGCCACAAGAGGACATATTTCGTCGCCAAGTATTTATGAGGCGGGAACGAGTAGGCTGTGGTGGTATTGAAAGCGGGCAGCGAAAAAAAAACGCGTTTTACATCTGGTATACACGATCAAGTTTATAAACTTCAAGTTTGAGTGGTCTAGAGGCTCCAGACGGAGAGGAACCTCCCCCAGTGGGGAGATGCCATCCGCCTGGAATACCTCTAGAGGCACTCGCCAATAGGGATATGATGACTAATTTTGTTTTCTTCGTTTATCAGGTAGATTATCAAAAAGTATTTGACACGTATTTTTTTTGTTTTCACATAATATAAACATTGCAGAGATATATTGATTTGAAAAGTCGCATGACGTCACGTTTTGGTACTTTTTTCACTTAAAAATTGACGTCATTTTTTGGTTGATTGCCCAAAGAAAAAATATGTGTCCATTATTTTTTGATCATCTAACTGAAGGACTTAATAGAATTTCGTTTACTGTACCCCGTCATCACCCCTATTGTCCCCTTAAGATCTCGACGTCACCAAACCCACAGCTTACAGACTCAAAAAACAAAGATCATGTAGACACGATGCTGCAGGCTTGATCAAGCAAAAGACGAACGAAAATAATATGGCTAATGTACGTAATAAAAGTTTCACTTAAAAAAGCGTGTTTTATTTTTCAAATAATTTATTTATTTTTGTCTTTTTAATTGATTTCAAACCATAGAACGGGTTTATTGCGATATTAAGACGAATCTAAGGAGCCCAATCTCGATATGTTTACTAGTGGGCTCCATCAGCTAGTCCAAGGTTCCATCAGCCACCTTCCAGCCCATCATCAGACCAGCTCGATGGTACCATAATATTGTATTGTCATCTAATCTATATATAATTGCCAAGTTTCATGATGATACAAGAATTAGAAGTGGGTGTAATTCAGATTCTTAAATTCCATTACACAGTTACACACAGGTCGACCTAATAAAAGCGTGTTAATAATTCACAGCCAAGTTACTGTAAGGCTGTATACAGAAAGAGAGCTGGAAGCCGACCAGAGCTTCTCAGCGCTGGTCCTTACCGATAACCGGCGCAAGCATTTCTATGGACCAGCGCACAGTGTGGTATTTGGCCTCAAAACCTGGCCAAAAATGGAAATTTAAATTTTCTGTTAACTATTGAGTATTGTACACCATCAAAAAGCTAATGAGTTACTGCATCCAATAGCGAAACAGGTAAAGCTCTAGCTTAACTCTGCGTTTCGTGTGATCAGTCGGAAGTTACAGCTCGCTTACGCCTGACGTGTGATTTTTCGATACGCTCTTATTTCATTGTTCTCAAAGCTCTTATTTTAGTTCAGTGAAGTGGTTTAGTGGTGGTTTTTATCACGGATGAGTTTGTTCCTGGTATGTACTTTCTGTTAAATATATATTTTTTGACAAATAACTTGTAGATTTTTGTTTTTTTAGTCGACAACATAGGTATAATTGACTGTTGTATAAATAATTATTTTAATACTTTAAAAGGGGTTTTGTTATATTTCTGTACATTTCTGGGCATTGAAATTTATTGTATAATGTCGGGTACTTACTTGGAAGACTACTTATAAAAAAAATAGCCGCACGAAACCGCCCCTTTTTTTTAAATATTTTTTTTTTGTAAAGACCTAAATATTTGATACAAACATCTTCTTAAATGTTATTCGTTTTTATTGTTATCAGGACCTTCTGGCGTGAAGACTATGACTCGAAATGAGTTATATGACATCGTCCAACGTTCAAATGAACACAATTTTGACGGAAAGTTAATGTTTATGGAAAAAGAATTATTGAAAGGTTATTCTCAAGATGATCCGAGAATAGCTGATATAAAGAACAGAATCTCAATAATTGAACATGATTTTAAACAAAAATGGTTGGCTGCGCACAAAATCAAAAAGAGGTTCGTTTCGTTAAGGAGACAACTGACGTCACAAACGAGGAAATAAACTACATAAAGTCACAAATATCAGCACTTTCTAGCACAAATATAAATGACACCCCTATTAAACACAGAATGTTATTTACGATGGTGGATGGCAAGGTATGCAATGCAGCAACGCATACGAAATCAACAATGAGGTGCTACATATGCGATGCCACTGTGTCAGAATTCATGGACTTGTCAAAAGAGAGACCTTGCAAAAAAGAAAACTTCAGTTTTGGGCTGTCTTTGTTACACGCCAGAATCAGATTTTTTGAATCTGTTTTGCACGTAGCATATAGGTTAACCGTGAATAAATGGAATGTCCGCCTTTCTACCGAAGAAAAAATAAATAGTGGAAGACAGAAAAAAAGACATCCAAAACAAATTTAAAGAAAAACTAGGACTTTTGGTGGACATGCCAAAAGCAAAATTCGGAAATACCAATGACGGAAATACAAGTCGAAGGTTTTTTGAAGAATACGAAATTTCAGCAGAAATAACAGGAATTAATAGAGACCTATTTTATAGACTTAAAGTCATTCTAGATTATGTTCTGGTAATGTGTCACTGTATAGATTTTACCCTATGTCCCCTACTTTACACAAAGTATTCAATCTTTACACAAAGTACTTCGACATGGAGCGGCTGTCATTAAAGAGTCCATACTACCAATTGGTCAGCTATTCGAGGAAGCAGCGGAAGCTCGCAACAAAAACATCCGATCCTATAGATTAAACTTATCGAGAAAATTTTCCCGAATTGAGTGTAATATGGACATCTTAAACCAACTTTTATTGACCTCTGATCCATTAATTTAGTCTAAACAAAATTATAGACAGTAAATATTATTATTATTAGTTTGCGAAAGCGATGTAACCAATATTAACATTAACGACGATTGTAGTAATGACTAATAAATGGGACTCTAACAAAATAAATTGTTGTTTTAGTATACTTTAGTGTTAAATGACCTAAAAACGACTTATCTAATTATGAGAAACAAAAAAATATTTTTGGCCAAGTTTTGAGGGTAAATACCACACTGTGCAGCGCCGAACGTCGCCAACAAGTGCCGACACGCGCTTGTCAGTGCTGGTCCTCTTCCAGCTTTCTTTCTGTATACAGAGAGAGAGAGAGAGAGAGAGAGAGAGAGAGAGAGAGAGAGAGAGAGAGAGAGAGAGAGAGAGAGAGAGAGAGAGAGAGAGAGAGAGCCATTTTATTGACCAATAAAATACAAACATAAAAATTATAAACTGCTAAAATAAAAAACATATAGGTATACGACCTAAGGCAGAAGTTAACTGATAAAAAATACTATTAAATTTAACAAACCCGCTGACACTGAAGCCGCACCTTATTCCTATCCCCCTTACTCGCGTCAGTAGCGCCATCTATAGGCTAATGGCGTGTATTTGTTTAGACGTGTCTCCGTAGACCGCTCACTAATTGAATCATCAGCCGCTTTTAGACTAAGCCGGTGTTGAAATGTGGCACTTAATGCATTGTAATAAAGGAGATCTATGTCTCAAATTATATACGGAATTATACATTTATATCACTTCGTCTGTCTGTTACAAATACGTACATGCTTAAACTGCTAAACTTATTTTCTAGGTTTTTAGTATGAGGATACATTTAACATTATGTATTTTTTATGCGAGAGAGACGCAACGAATGACCCCAACCCCAGGAGCTCTACTCTCTTTCTCCGAAACGAAATATCGGTAACGAACGAATTTCAAACGAAATTTCGCCAGTGTTTCTACTCTATTTCATTTTCGAACAGGCCCATTAACTTCGGAACCATAAACAGTTTTCGTGAACGAATGGAATGAGTCATGTTTTTGAGTTCTTTTTATCTCTACTTTTAAGAAAACGTTTTTTTACTTGGAAACAATATAGGTAGTTTACGGCAATTTTTTTGATGACATTGAAAGAACCTTCTTTGACAGTGTTAGCCGACTAATTTGTAGAGTCGATACAATCTACTGTATGTCAACCTCAATAAAATTTGTCGTTTAATACTTTGAAGTATCGAAATTACAAAAAATAATTAAAAAATGCTTTATTTGTTAATTTTACATGCTAAAAATGTTTCTCGAGCTAAGCAGCTATTATTAAAAATACTCTTGGAAGTATTTTAGGCTTAATTAAAACAAAAATCTCAAAACGAAAATGAAAAGGTAACACTATTCATTTCGTCGATTTCAGGTTAAAATTTCGAACAATTATCTGTCAAATTCAACTTTTCCTTCGAAAGTTTTGTGAATTGGAGTAGGGTTGGAGAATTTAATTGTCAAAATATTTCGGACGAACTTATACTTCTTTAGGCGCGTTATGAAAAAATGATGAGAGTGAAATTTTAAGATGCGCGCGCATCACTGTAACACAAAAATTAACAGTTAATGTTACTTTTGTGTTTACCGCACATTAAGAAAATCTACTAACAAAATAGAAATAGAATCTCTATTTAGTGGGTGCTAACGACTGCATTGTGAAGGCCTATCAAAAGTATTTATTAATCTGGAACAACGGAACCAAAGCGCGATTCAGGAGACTACAGCGCCATCTCTTGACCATTGGTGTAGTAGAACCAAAAACCACATCTTTATTTTTGAAGTTATACTTCTTTAGGCGCGTTATGAAAAAATGATGAGAGTGAAATTTTAAGATGCGCGCGCATCACTGTAACACAAAAAATTAACAGCATGATGTTGGTCGCTTTAGCGACTACAACTTCATGCTGTTACTTTTGTGTTTACCGCACATTAAGAAAATCTACCAACAAAATAGAAATAGAATCTCTATTTAGTGGGTGCTAACGACTGCATTGTGAAGGCCTATCAAAAGTATTTATTAATCTGGAACAACGGAACCAAAGCGCGATTCAGGAGACTACAGCGCCATCTCTTGACCATTGGTGTAGTAGAACCAAAAACCACATCTTTATTTTTTGTAATAAAGTAACAGTTATAGGTATTCATATTTATAATATTTATCCACATGTTTCTAGTTTGTATATTCGGAATACGTGTTTGAGTTTCATACAAGTGCAAATCACATATGTTCTAATAAATTATATTCAGTAGCGATTTTAATTGAATATTTTGATTATTTATATATTTTTTCAAATTAAAACTGAACTTTATTGACTGTGTCCTTTTCCAGACTTTTTATTAATTTATTGTAATTAATTATTTGCATGCAATTAAAAACTAATTTTAAACGATGCCAAAGAAGGATAACTTCTCACGCGCCTACATAAGTACACGCACCCATTTTTTTGTAATAAAGTAACAGTTATAGGTATTCATATTTATAATATCAAAAGTATTTATTAATCTGGAACAACGGAACCAAAGCGCGATTCAGGAGACTACAGCGCCATCTCTTGACCATTGGTGTAGTAGAACCAAAAACCACATCTTTATTTTTTGTAATAAAGTAACAGTTATAGGTATTCATATTTATAATATTTATAGACATGTTTCTAGTTTGTATATTCGGAATACGTCTTTGAGTTTCATACAAGTGCAAATCACATATGTTCTAATAAATTATATTCAGTAGCGATTTTAATTGAATATTTAGATTATTTATTTATTTTTTCAAATTAAAACTAAACTTTATTGACTGTGTCCTTTTCCAGACTTTTTATTAATTTATTGTAATTAATTATTTGCATGCAATTAAAAACTAATTTTAAACGATGCCAAAGAACATCTCACGCGCCTACATAAGTACACGCACCCATTTGTTTTTATTTCACGTGTTCGATTCCCGGTTGTGTCAGGCAATTAAAAAAAATGTGATGCAGTTATATATATAATTCTTCTGTGAGTGTGTATGTCACTGAACTTCTCTTAAACGACTGGACCGATTTTGATGAATTTTTTTGTGTGTGTTCAAGGGGATCTGAGAATGGTTTAGATTCACAATTTTGTCCGCTGGACAACCCCTATTTTTTTAGGGCGGTACGAAGTTCGCTGGGTCAGCTAGTACATATATAAAACTCAAAGGTGACTGACTGACATAGTGATCTATCAACGCACAGCCCAAACCACTGGACGGATCGGGCTGAAATTTGACATGCAGGTAGATGTTATGACGTACGCATCCGAAGTTTCATTTCAAAGTCCTTTCTAAGGTGGCAATCGCACCCGGGCCGCCCGCGTTGCAGGCTAGCTTTCTGCCACTGAACCACCGGTGTTTGTTGACAAGGTCTGAATTTTAGAAGTGAAAACTTCTTTAGAGGCGTTGTACACTTTTTTTGTATGGGTAAAAAATGTTAACCTCGAACTCTAAAACACACAATAAAATTGGAAAGGTTGTTGACTTTTAATATATTGGACGAAACATAGTAATATTTTATTTTATCGTATTATAATAAGTCTGTATCTAGGACGTCCAGGTGGCAGCTTTATTGTGAAGAAAATGCATTTTTTTACAATAGATGTCGCTAGGTGCGCTTAAATGAGTAATTCTGAGAGATAAACTTTTTAAGGTAATATAAATTGTCATGTTTGAGTACGATAGCGCTGGCACTCCCGGAATGCAACCCATCTTTGTTTTTATTAACAACTAGCTGTGCCCCGCTGTGTTACCCGCTTTTTATCAGGGATATTTTCCCGCAGTAAAACGTAGTCTATACGTAAATCCAGGGTGTCAGCTAACTCCATAGCAAATTTTATTAAAATCGCTCCAGACGTTTAGACCTAAAAAACATATACACACACACACACACACACTCACAAACTTTCGCATTTATAATATTAGTGTAAAAAATAAAAAAATAAAATATTTTTTCCAACACTCACACCGATTAGCCTAGCCCCAAGCTAAGCACTGTAAGGCTTGTGTTATGGGATGCTAGGGTAACGGATAGAATACATATACTGTACATATATAAGTATATTTATATATAAAATAAATATTAAACATCCATGACTGGAGTACAAATGCTCGTATTCATCACACAAACATCTGCCCTCACCAGGCTCGAACCCGGGACCTCTCGAGTCGGCGACACCATGAAACCCGGCATACAAACCACTCGGCCTAGGAGGTCGTCAGTGTGATTAATAATGTAATGCTAAAGATGACCGAAAAAAATTTTGGGGTGTTGCCATGTAACAAAAGTTTCACTTTATAAAGAAAGTAACGGGAATTAAATAAAATCATTGAATTTCAAACGCATCCGATTCCGAACAACGTAACATAATAGCAGAACAAATGATTCCGTCCGTCCGTCCGTCCGTCCATTAAAAGCCGAGCTATAAATATTGGGGTACGATTCGGTTGCGATAACATCTGCGCAGGTCGGGCGATCTTGAACCTAATGGCCTCAGCGTTAAGGGAGATGGGAGTAGAGATTAAAATAAGTCCGAAATGCAGGGAAACTAAATATCGGATGACGATTGGTGCAAGTTGTAAGCGTTTCCTTCGGTAACGGGTGCATTGTGAAATAATCTATTATTTTTGATGTGATAACGTCTTATAGATGTACACCAACACGAACAAAATCGTGCTCGAAACCTGTCCAAAAGGTACATTGGACGATCTACCACGTAGCTCCGTATGATGATCGCATAGTCAAAAACAATAACAGGCATTATTTAAACATTGAAAGTCACCTTTAATGCATACTGTATAAAGTCTTAATTAAAACGCATGCGTAAAAGAGTTATGACATAAAACTGGTTTTTACGGGTTAATGCACGAAACTTTATTTATTTATTGACGTTTCGTAGCCTGTAAATAAATAAAGTGACGTGGGTCAATTATTGACGTCAATTAACGTCAATTATTGACGTTATTGACGAAACGTCAATAAATAAATAAAGTTTCGTGCATTAACCCGTAAAAACTAGTTTTATTTAATGAGTGATGTGCGTGAAAACCTAAGAAACAAATAGAGTTATGACAGTTCAAAATACAAGCTCGTGCAATTTTACGACTTATTGCTATATGCAGAAGTATATAGACCTTATTTCTTTAACTTACGTCCACTGTTGCAATATAGCAGTTACGGACAGCGAGGAAAAGAGATGGCTATATAACCGACCATGCATTTAAATATCACAAATATTTTCTTTTATAGTAAGTATTCAAACAAAATTTGTTTCAAAAGCGTTAAATTAACAAACATTGATTAGATACCTGTTGAGAAAACACATACTATAAGTATTTTTATCGATAATCGATGAACGCCGGCTGCACTCACGTAAAAGTGTCACGTTCCGCCTGAGCCTGAGCGTGCGAGCGAGAGTGCGGAACAAGCGATAGAGAGGCACGATCGGCCCAAACCGAGGCTTGTACACATTAATCTTTCTTCTCGCGTGACGTCAGAGCTAGCAATTATGAATACAGTCTCATACACAGATGATTCCATACAATTTTTTAGGTACGCAATTAGGGTTGCCACCCGTACTTAAAGTATTGTACGTTATTTCGGGTCATTGTACTCGATACTTTATGCCAAAAATAAAGAACGCGAAAATACTTTATTTAATGTGATTTGATTGCACGGGGATTAATTTTACATAAACTATACAAAAAGAGGTTGATAAGGAGATTTTTTGCGTAAATCGGACAGACAGTATGAATATGTCGCCCTTAGCTAATTTCTGCAACATTTTTGTGGCTGTATGGCTTTGTAATATGACCTTTCCCATTGCGGAAAAGAATTACTGATTTTTAATAGCCACAAATTATTTATTAAAAGTTTCTAGTAGCAACGTAAAATATATTTTTAAGCTTACTAATAAAGAGGAATAAAAAGTAATTTATTTTGGACACAATGTACTTTTTTTTCTACCTTTTGTTAGGTAGAATTATGGCAACACTAGCCCCTTCCGTTTCCAGCTAGAATAGCGTCCACATGTGTCTCGTAGTCCTAATGTTAATTAAAGTAAAATATAATAAAACAGCTGATAAAAGTGAAGTATATTTCTTTATTAGTCAAACCTCTGAGCCTAACATGGTGTCAGAAGTCTCAAAATTATGGAAAAAATGGACATAACAGTCGAACAAAGTAAAGCGTCGGTTCCGCCATCATTGCCGCAACAGTCACTAGTAAGTACAACAATAATGGAAAGATTGGATTTAAGAAGTGGAAACATGCCGCTTACATGGAAGAATTGGGCAAATAGACTAAAAATATATTTACGAGCGAACAAACTAGAAAATGAGCCAGATCAAAGAAAGGTCGCCATTTTGTTACAATTTATCGGTGTCGAAGCACTTAATATTTTCTATTCATTTGATGTCGATTTAGACACTATAAGTTACAGTGCCCTTCTTGAAAAGTTCGAAACATATTTTATGCCTAAAATTAATGTCACGATGGAACGCCACAAACTGTTTAATAGGCATCAAGGATTAAATGAATCCATTGACGACTATGTCACTGATCTAAAAAATATAAGCCATCAATGTGAATTTGGAAGTCTTCGAGAGAATCTGCTAAGAGATATATTCAGTCTAAATCTTAATAAAGATAATCAGTATATAAAGGAAAAAATATTGAATGAGTCTCCAAAAACATTGGATCAGGCAATAAACTTAGCTAAAACTTATGAAGAAACAAAACGTCAGGCCAGAGTCTTAGAGCAGTCAAGTAACAATTTTGTTGGTCAAGTACACAAGTCTTTCAACAAGTCAAAGTCATTTAACAGTCGTTCAACCAGCAGAAGCCGCTCAAAGTCACAGTCAAAGTGTGGTCGTTGTGGTCAAACACATAAGTATAAGTGTCCTGCAATTGGTGTTCAGTGCCATAAATGTAAAAAATTTAATCATTTTGCTTCACATTGTCGGTTTAAATCTATAAAGGTAATAGAGTCAAACAGTAATAATAATGTGTCTTCTGAAAAATTGTTTTTAGGTGCAATTTTCTGTGTAAACAATGTATCTTCAAAAGAATATCAACCATGGACAATAGAGTTAAAAATTAATAATTACAATGTAAAATTTCTTTTAGATTCTGGTGCAGATACAAACATAATATCATATGACACATTCAAAAAATTAGGCATTTCAATTTCAAAAATAAAGAAAAGTAATCATACCATTTCAACATTTAGTGGTGAAGTTATACAAACAGTAGGTCAATGTAAAGTCTTGATCAGACATAAAAATAAAGATTATTGTATAAATTTCCACATTGTTGAGCTAAATTGTCAAAATATTATTGGTCGGGAAACTGGTAAGGTGTTAAATTTAATAAAGAAAATCAATTCTGTTTCTTTCAGCAGCTACAATAATTCTAATTTGGAAAGCTGTAGTCAAAACATTATGTCTAAATATAGTGATCTTTTTGATGGTTTGGGTTGCTTGACAGATTTTGAGTGCAATTTTACCTTGAAGCCAGATGTCACACCATCTGTTGATGTTTGTAGAAGAGTCCCATTCAACCTGCAAAATGCACTAAAAAAAGAACTGAGTAACATGGAAAAAAATGGTGTGATATGTCCCATAGCAGAGCCAACACCATGGGTAAGTCCATTAGTAATGGTTTCTAAAAAGAATGGTCAAATGAGAGTGTGTATGGATACCAGAAAGTTAAACAAAGCTATAATGAGACCTCATTATCAATTCCCTACCTTAGACGAAATCAAGTCAAAGCTTCAAGGTGCTAAGTATTTTTCAACATTAGATGCAAATAAAGGGTATTGGATGCTTCCTTTGTCTGAAAAATCTTCAAAGCTATGTACTTTTATAACACCCTTCGGCAGGTATAGGTTCACTCGTCTCCCCTTTGGTATCAATGCAGCGCCTGAGATATTTCATAGCGAGATGGTAAAAAGGTTTAAAGACATAGAGGGAGTTGAAATAATGATGGATGATTTTTTGTGTTATGGCAGTACGCTGGCTGAACATAATGAACGATTAGAAAAAGTTTTAAACAAGGCGCGAGACTGTAACATTAAATTCAATAAGGAAAAGTCAAAACTTTGCCAGCAAGAAGTTAGGTATCTAGGTCATGTTTTTAATTCTGAGGGAATCAAAATGGATAAAACCAAAGTAGAAGCTATTTGTAAAATGCGTAGTCCCACCACTGTCACAGAATTGCAGCGATTTATGGGTATGGTGAATTATTTAGGTCCATTTATTAAAAATTTGTCACAAGAGACAACAAATATGCGATCTCTTCTTTCAAAAAATGTAGTTTGGAATTGGACTGAACAGCATGAGTCTGAATTTCAAGTTATAAAAAATTTAATCTGTTCCGCTCCAGTTCTTATATATTATGATCCTAATAAAAGCATTATTTTATCAGTAGATGCTTCCAAAGATGCAATGGGAGCTGTTTTGTCACACGATAAACAGCCAATAGCATATGCATCAGGAAGTCTTACCAAATGTCAACAAAACTATTCCCAGATAGAAAAAGAGCTGTTAGCAGTACTATATGGCTGTACAAAATTCCATCAATATATTTATGGTAAGCAATTCACCATAGAAACAGATCATAAACCATTAATAACTTTATTTAAAAAAGCATTACAGGATGTACCACCTAGGTTACAGCGAATTATGTTGAGATTACAACCATATGATATTAATATTGTATATAAACCTGGTCGTTATCTGTATATAGCTGACACTTTGTCAAGGAGTGCTTTGCCAGAGCAATCATTAGTCGATATTGATCAAGATTTGGATCTACATGTTAATTTACTTATGTCTAATCTGTCAGTCAGTCCTAAAAAATTCAAACAAATACAAGAATTAACTTTAAAAGATAAGTCATTGTGTCAATTAATTAATTACTGTCAAAATGGATGGCCAGAGCACAAGAGATTGCTCAGTCAAGATACTAAACCTTATTTTGCAATTAAAACTGAAATTCATGTCTTAGATAACATTGTCTTTAAGGGTGATAACATTATAATTCCTGAGTCATTAAGACAGTCTATTCTTGAGCTCATACATAATGGTCATCAAGGCATTAATAGCTGTATCCGTTTAGCTAAAACAACAGTATACTGGCCACAAATGTATACTGATATTGAGAAATATGTAGGTAAATGCAGGGTGTGTCTATCATATAGAAGAAATAATAGTAAAGAACCAGTACTCCATCATGATTATAAGTTATTGCCATGGCATAAAGTTGGTATTGATTTTTTTGATTTTAACAACAATAAATATCTTATTGTAGTAGACTACATGTCAAAATATGTTGAAATTGCTATTTTAAAGTCAAATTTCACTGCAAGTATTGTAATTACTCAATTAAAATCTATTTTTGCCCGTCATGGTATTCCAAATATTCTAATTTCTGATAATGGTCCACCATTTAGTAGCAAAGAGTTCAATAATTTTGTAAACAATTGGGACATTGAACACATTACATCCAGTCCTTATTTAAGTCGTTCAAATGGAATGGTGGAAAGAACAGTTGGAACTATAAAAAATATGTTAAAAAAATGTCATGCTGATAATTCAGATCCATATTTAGCACTATTATCTTATAGAAATACACCTAAGTACAGTAAATACTCACCTTCAGAATTGTGTATGTCGAGAAGCTTAAGAACTCTAGTCCCCATTAGTGAAAATAACTTGCAGTTTAAAGTAATAGATAATGATAAATTAAAGGATAACATTGAAAAACAAAAATTAAAATCGTCCATTTATTATAATAAAAATAGTAAACACTTAAAACCATTGTCTGTAGGTGATCATATCTTGTTTAAACACAAACCGAATAGTTGTTGGGTTCCAGGTATCATTTCACAAGTAGGTCCAGAACCTCGTAGTTTTGTTATTAACAGTCCTGAAGGAATATTCCGTAGAAATAGGCAACACATTTTGAAACCATCTCATCCCATTGACAATTTTGATAATTTAGAGGCCCATAGTAATTTAAAGTTGTCACCATCAGAACTAAAAGCCACATCTGATTTACCTATGGTCAGCGATAGATCAAAATCTAGATATGGGCGTACCTATAAAATACCTGAAAGACTAAACATTTAAAAATCATTATTACAGTCATATGATATTATAGTTTGCATTTGGTATGTGTATCTATGTATTATTACAAATATATCATAAGATACTCTGTAAACATTGTTGTTGAGTTAGTTATAAGTACATAATGTTTCTATGAAAGTCATTTTCATTTAAGTAAATAAGTAAATTTAGTTTTATTTTCAGTTTATATAAGGAAGAAAGGAATAGTTATGCTTAACTAATTTATCCAATAGTCAATCTGTGTAAAAATAAATAGGTTGAGAAAAACCTGGCTATGAGATTGTTGTATTTAAATAACTTACGTATAGATATTGTATCTAATTGTTAGAAGAAAGAAAAACTTAACTGCCTTCAGTAAATAAAATATGTAATTAACACATTAATATTTTTAAGAAATGTCAAGTAATCAAATGTCACTGTCAGTTTAAAGTAATATCAATGTTTGTTTTTTTTTTCTCTAAGTTTGGGTTAAGAACATTGAGCCATAGTGAACATTCTTTGTAATATATTAAAAAATAAAATAAAGTGTTTATAGAATCAAAATAGGTCTGTTGCATAAAATTGTACAGCTATCCTTCTTTGTTTTGTAAAAGGAAAGATGTTAGGTAGAATTATGGCAACACTAGCCCCTTCCGTTTCCAGCTAGAATAGCGTCCACATGTGTCTCGTAGTCCTAATGTTAATTAAAGTAAAATATAATAAAACAGCTGATAAAAGTGAAGTATATTTCTTTATTAGTCAAACCTCTGAGCCTAACACCTTTATTTTGTAAAAAAAATAAAGTACTATCCGTACTTTATTTGGACAAAAAAAAGGTTGCAACCCTATACGCAATATAATCGGCCGTATCTTTTTTAAGGTTATTTAAGAAGTTTGATTTTTTACAGCTTAAAAGAACCGCAGAATTGAGTACTTATATGGTTTAAATTTCAACTCTGTATTTCCACGCGTTCCCGAGATAGAGGGTTTCGACGAACGGTCAGATAAATGGCCGTATATTTTTTTCACTTATCTAAGAAATTTGATATTTTTCACAGCTTCAAGGAACCGCAGACTTGAAGTATATGATTTAGATTTCAACTCGATATCTCCATGCGTTCTCGAGATAAAGGGTCTTAATAGACAGGCAGATAAACGGCCGTATCTATTTTTCATGTTAACTTAGAACTTAGACTTTTTTTACACCGTCAAGGAACCACAGACTTGAGTACGTATATGGTTTAAATTTTAACTCGACTTCCCTATGCGTTCCCGAGATAAGGGGTCTTGCCAGACAGATGAACTGACGAACAGACGGACAACAAAGTGATCCTATAAGGGCTCCATTTTTCCTTTTGAGGCACGAAACTCTAAAAACATTGATAACGTAAATATTCAACACTTATTTTGATCTAAAGAAAATAAGACTAGAAAAAATTTCACGCGGACCAGGCAGCAGACGGGACTCGAACCCGCACCCTTCGCTATCCGGGCGAATGCAGTGACCAATTATGCTACCGCGGCCCCGATGGCCACGTCGAAATTCTTCTAGCCATTCTTAAGCTGCAAGGCAGCGCCATCTCTTCGCATTGTAGGTATTATACACAATAACTTTTTGATGTTAAATATGATTTTATATATCTTTATATATATATAATTCTTCTGTGAGTGTGTATGTCACTGAACTTCTCTTAAACGACTGGACCGATTTTGATGAAATTTTTTGTGTGTGTTCAAGGGGATCTGAGAATGGTTTAGATTCACAAAGACGTGTAGACAGGACAACGTCTGTCGGGTCCGCTAGTATATATATATATATTTGGTATTTAAAGTAATATCTAACCCGCTCACCTTTCACAACTCGCACCGCCATTAAGATGACTTAGGGCAGATGTGTGCCGATATAGCTGACACCACAAAATTAACTCAGATCTCCATCGCCAAACTCAATCATATTGCACGGTAATAGGGCTGATGAAACCGTACAACTATCTTGGTTATCAGAGGACCACCTTTGTCACAAGATGCATAGTTTTGAATCACCATACACATACATAGTATAGGGTATTTCGTTTAAATATTAACTACCCATTGTGTGGGTATAGTTTGATCAATGTTACATTGTTCATTTCTTTAGTTTAACTATGATGTTTTGAATAAATATTGAAATCAAAAATATTTCTATTCAAATTGAAAGCAAAAAATATACTGTTTTGATGAATATATATGATTCTGATGAATAGGATATTATACTGTCAATCAATATTTGAATGATAAAACGGCTTGGTTGTAATTTTACCTGTAGATAATTTTTCAAAAGTTATATTAAAACTAAGGCTCCCAGCTTTAGAAAGAGTTTTGAAGAGAACCTTGCACTTACTCCCTTTCATATACTTGTTCATTTTGTTTTGAAAATTGTTTCTTGCTATTTTGGGACTTTTCTTTGCACTTATTGTTAGTAAATTCGTTGATTGTATATTGTTACATATTTGACGAAGACGTATAAGTGATGGAAGTTGACCTCAACACAAAGCAAGTTTGATGTCAACTATCAATTGGACGACACTGTATGAAATAAAACAGGGAGAAAAAAATCAGCCCTTGCTGAGTTTCTTGCCGGTTCTTCTCAGTACAAGGTCTAACGCCGTAGATTTGCGAACCGATGGCGTAGCTTTTCGACATTCACAAGTGCTTGTAACAGCCTAGACTGAATAAACGATATTGAATTTGAATTTTGAATAGTCCATCTAACCCATCATCAGCCTATTAATGTCCCCACTGCTGGGGCACAGGCCTTTCCTATGGATGGATTAGGGAGATTGGGCCATGACCCACCACGCGGGCCCAGTGCGGGTTGGTGGGTGCTAACGACTGCAGATGCAGCCGGGACCAACGGCTCAACGTGCCTTCCGAAGCACGGAGGAGCTCGAGACAGTAAATTTTTGGTCACCCATCCAATGACCGACCACTGCGAAAGTTGCTCAACTTCAACGACCGCAGCCGAACGCGCTAACCACTGGCGCCATCGAGCTCCTCTAATTCCATCTAACCCATTTTAGGGTAACGTGCAGAAGTGTCACAACGGATCCATTTTACTTCCTAAGCCCAAATCTCTTAAAAATATAAAACGAAAAAGAACACATAGCCAGGAAGAAATTTTTACAGAGTGTATTTGATCTAAGCGTACCAGAGTGAAGCTTTTTCGGTCACCCATCTGCAATCGGCCACAGCAAAAGTTGTTTAACTTTCACGATCGCACACCGAATGCTCTTACCACCGTACGCTTTGATATAAGTACATATTTTGAAAAAGAAATCACACTGTGCTGTTAGTCACTACGTTCTTACAGAAACCTGTAGTGATATAACACTGCATTTTCGAGGTAGAGTACCAAAGCTCCAAGGGGTAGGGAGATGAGAAACCAGATTAGGGAACGGCGTGAATTATAGCGTTGGTACCCCAAGCTTCTAATACAGGCTATGGAAGGCGGAGACATTGTTTGAAGTGAAAATTTCTTTAGCGGCGTTGTTTGTACACTTTTTTTTGTATGGGTAAATAATGTTAAACTCGCGTCATGACACGTGGGCTGATCGCATCACAGGCCACGTGTCCTGATCGTAAGACGAAAACAATAAAATTGGAAAGGTTGTTGACTTTCAATATATTGGACTAAACATAGTAATATTTTATTTTATCGTATTATAATAATAAGTCTGTATCTAGGACGTCCAGGTAGCAGCTTTATTGCGAAGAAAATGCATTTTTTTTACAATAGATGTCGCTAGGTGCGCTTATGTGATTAATGTAAGTTGATATTGAAGTGAAAGCTTCTTTAGCGGCGTTGTTCACTTTTTTTGTAATGGGTAAAAACTGTTAAACTCGCGTCATGACACGTGGCCTGATCGCATCCAGACACCTGACAATCGTTAATTCGTAAGACGAAAGCAAAAAAATTGGAAAGGTTGTTGACTTGCAATATATTGGACGAATCATAGTAATATTTTATTTTATCGTATTATAATAATAAGTCTGTATTTAGGACGTCGAAGTGGCAGCTTTATTGCGAAGAAAATGCATTTTTTTTTAAATAGATGTCGCTAGGTGCGCTTAAATGTGATTCATGTAAGTTGATTTTTCTGAGAGATAAACTTTTTAATGTAATATAAATTGTCATGTTTGTGTACGTTAGCGCAATAAATAAATATTGTATTCTACCACATAAATGATAGTACTTTTATACTGATAATTAAAGAAATCCGTCCATTATTCCAAAATATCAAAAATGCACAACGTTAATATTCAAGTTTTACTTCTGCCGGCACTCCCGGAGTGCAACCCGTCGTTTTTTTTTGCGTGTGCATGCTGTTGGTCGCAGATGACCTTTACAGCGTCACCGGGTTTGGGGACGGCGAGATCCTAAGGGGACTACAAGCCGAGAATTGGCGAGTGCTTCTTGAGGTATTCCAGGCGGACGGCATCTCCCCACGGGAGGAGTCTCCTCTCCGTCTGGAGCCTGTAGACCACTCGAACCTGAGGGGGTCGGCTCAACTAGAGGGCGTCGAAGAGACTCGGACCTCGGCTCTAGTTAGCCGTTGTCGTGGGGGGCGGGGAAAATGCCCAGGTACGCCCTTGTACCTTCTTTTTTTTTATAACGCAGATAAAAAATCTTTTTACAGACGACGGCGCCTTTAAGAGGCGCACCGCCGAACGGACCTCACACCTGGCTCCCGCAAGTCTTATGGACCCCCAGTGGCTGCCCACCGAGGCCCCGCAACTCTTACGAGCGCTTGCCGGCATAATATCCGCTAAAAAAGTCCTGCGAATACCTTCAACACTGCTTGATGCGGAGCCGCGGGATCCCCTGGTGAGGGATTTCTCCGCATCCCCGCACCCAGCAGTTTCCCGGCCTCGCCGGGGCTCCACGGCAGGGGTCTCCCAAGGTATTGCGGGGCCCCGCAGACGTACGCAGGTAGGCCCGCGCTTGGGGGCTGAGTACGCGGCCTAGTGCCCACCGAGGTACGTCCCTAGCGTGTCGTGTGAAGTTTAAAGACAAATGCTTCTTTAATAAAAAAAAGAACGACCGTATTTTCTTTTCATTAGCAATTGAAAGTTAAAAATATTTACTCCAAGAAGCGGCGCGTTCAAATGAGTTCAGTTTTAAGTTATTGCTAGGTTTTGTATTCACAACACGTTTGCGTTGAAATGGAACGGACTAGAGGACGAGTGAAAGAGACGGACAATCAAATGGCTTAATTCCTTAGCTCCAGCTGCGGTATAATAAATAACTGATAATGCTAGACTGGTAGATGAGATATCATTTGATCTGTCATCGGATTTCAATCTTCAAAGTTGCGATAGCGATAATCTATCTATATACTCGTACTAATATTATAAAGAGGAATGGTTTGTATGTAAGTATGTTTGTAACGAAATGGCTCAAAAACTACTGGAGCGATTTTAAAACATTCTTTTACCATTTGAATGCTACATTATCACGGATTAATATAGGCTATAGTGTATTTTCAAAAAAGTTAGGGTTCCGTATGAAAACTTCGATAATGTAACCCAACGTGTGTAAAAAAATACCTAAAAGTAGCCTTATATCGCTTACGCTGCGGAAGGCATTGACAATAGACCAAAGTGATGTACTAAAGTTTTATAGAGGATACCAATATGTACAAAAAAGTTCGCGATACCATATGTCTAACTATTACAGTTATGTCACAACTAGAGGTCCCCTGCGGTTTCACCCGCGTTAAATTGAAGAAAAAGGTTTATAGTGAGTCGAACTTAAAATATACTACACACATTAACACAGGCTGTCGTGGGCTTTTAAACAGAACTTTTAAAGGGAAAGAATTCCGTCATACATGATTTTTGTGTAACTTTACCCGTTTACACTTATTTTTAGTAAATTCGTCTATCGTTGATTGTCTATTGTTACATATTTGACATTATGTGATGGAAGTTGACCTCAACACATGTTTGGTTTGATGTCAACTTTCAATTGGACGACACTGTATGAAATAAAACAGGGAGAAAAAAGCAGCCCTTGCTGAGTTACTTGCCGGTTCTTCTCAGTACAAGGTCTCCCGCCGTAGAATTGCGAACCGATGGCGTAGCTTTTCGACATTCACAGCCTAGACTGAATAAACGATATTGAATTTTGAATTTTTTAATTTTTACCCAGCGCACTCAACGGAATCTCACATTTGGAATATTTTTACCCGTTTTTGCAACATTTTTCATCGATGCTCAGCTGCTACTGGTCGTGGCCGGGTAATAATAGCCTTCCTCGATAAATGCACTGTCCAATACAAAAAGATTTTTTCAAATCGGAACAGCAGAGCAATGTTGCATTCGATACAACGGGTCCTAAACTACGCAACATTTTTTTTACTTGGAATGGAAGGTTTATATCTATTATGAAGAAGGTAATTGTGTATAATTAAAGTCTTTGAACAAGCTACACTACAGCTCTTCTCCGAAGCAAAGCGAGCGCGGGCCACTAGTCTATACTTATAATTAATCTGTAGAGATGTCAATTCTGTACATGAAATATATTTTTAAAATAACTATCAGGGGGTGATTAGTGATCGATACTGATGCCAAAAATGCAATCAGTAAATATTTTGGCTGTCTGTCTGTCTGTGTGTATGTTCCTTATAGAAACAAAAACTACTCAACGGATTTTAACGAAACTTGGTACAATTATTCTTCATACTCCTGGGCAGGTTATAGTATACTTTTCATCACGCTACAATCAATAGCAGGAGAGTAGTGAAGGGAAATGTTGGGAAAACGGGAGAAGTTACTCCATTTTTTAAGCTTCCGTCGCGGGTGCAGCCTTAACGGTTAAAGTTACATAGAAATCATGTATGACGGAAATATTCTACATAAAATTGTCTAAAAAATATCCCGCAACAGCATATGTCTATCTTTTATGGTTGACTCACAATAACACGTGTAATTATATAAATAAAGTCATTATTTATAGGACAAGCCTGAGAACAAAAACTATAGTTTACACTACAGCTCTACACCGAAGCAAGGGCGGGCCACTAGTATCTAATAAGAACAATTTTTTAATGAACTCCGATACATATTAGTGACTAGCTGTGCCCCGCGGTGTTTCCCCCAAGGTTAATTAGGGATATTTTGCGCAGTAAAACGTAGCCTGTGTTAATCCAGGGTGTCAGCTAACTCCATACCAAATTTTGTTAAAATCGCTCCAACCGTTTAGATGTCAAGAAGTAACAAACATACACAATCACACACTCACTTTCGCCTTTAAAATATTAGTGTGATAGGTTGAAATCGATTTGACGTTTGGGGACCAGAACCTCATAGTCTATTTCTAGTTATGACCTATTATAGTATACGTTTATGCACATAACATGTTCCAATATCTCTTATCTATTAGACAAGTCCGTCTGTCTGTTGGTGCTGTTTCAGCGGCCAAACCGTAAGAGATAGATAAAGAGAATATTTAAGTTATAAGTTAAGAATAGTCTGATAAGGCTACAAACCGGATTTGAGTAACGTAGCACTTCCGGTTTTCGAGAAATCAGGTTTTGGTGAACATTTGGTTCACTGGTTTGCTAGTTTATTATAATCAAATAATGGATAATTCGAGGCTCTCTATATTATTAATTTTAAGTAAAATTTGTTATGGGGTGGCTGAAAAACAGCGTTTGTTCAGGTCTAGGCTTGACCAACATTGGCTGAACCATTCCCTATTGTCTTATTTTTAATGAAATTTTATTTACATATCTGTTAACATGTAAAAAAAAGACAATAAATTATTATTATTATTATTGGGACGCCATCGTCCGTTTCTCTGTCTGTCGCCAGGCCGTCTCGTGTCTCATGAGCCGTGATAGCTGGACAGTTGAAATTTTCACAGATTCTGTATTTCCGTTGCCGCTATAACAACAAATACTAAAAACAGAATGAAATAAATGTTTTAATGCCGCTCCCGTACAACAAATGTGATTTATTGTCGTTTTTTGATCTATTAGACTAGGTAGACGTTTGAAATATTCACAGAATATTTAGTTGTACCTACATTCATTTCACAGAAGTATCTCTGAAGTAATTTTTCAACTTGACGACTCTGTATATAACAATACAGGGAGAAAAAAGCAGCCCTTGCTGAGTTTCTTGCCGGTTCTTCTCAGTACAAGGTCTCCCGCCGTAGTTTTGCGAACCGATGGCGGAGCTTCTTGGCCTTCACAAGTGCTTGTAACAGCCTGGCCTGAATAAATGATTTATGATTTTGACTTAAAAACTAAACAATTTAATGAAAATCCCATAAACATTTAAAGTGGGACTCCCATATAACAGACAAGATTTTAGCGGTTTTTTGCTCGATATTAAATATCTCTTATCTATTAGACAAGTCCGTCCGTCCGTCTGTCTGTGGTGCTGTTTCAGCGGCCAAACCGTAAGAGATAGATAAAGAGAATATTTAAGTTATAAGTTAAGAATAGTCTGATAAGACTACAAACCGGATTTGAGTAACGTAGCACTTCCGGTTTTCGAGAAATCACGAATTTCAAACGAAACCACACAAAATCTCCCAAGTTCTCAATTAATTAAATACATTTTTTTTTTAAATCAGGTTTTGGTGAACATTTGGTTCACTGGTTTGCTAGTAGTGTCTAATGTTGTATAGACACGGTACCCTTCGTGCGAGCTATCGACTCGCACTTGGCTGGGTTTTTTTTAAATAAATAAACAAGATAATCATATACAGCAACGTGTATGTATCATTGAGAATCTTACCAACAGTGCGTTAATTGGCATCCGTCCAGACCGGATTATTTACCGTTCGCCAAGGGAAAAAATAACGACTATTTGTGGCAGTTCTTTTAACATTCAATGCATTTTTAAAGGGAGCTAATGTAACTTTGTAAATGAAGCATCATTGAGAGCTCGGATGGTCTTGTGGGTTTATGCCGCAATTACATTTGGTCGTTAGCCTGTATTTGGGTGCACGAAAGACATTACTCGAATTCGGGCACCCGAAGCAATTTTTTTGATAATAAATACCGAGTAACTGCGGGTTACTTTCACATAAAATGTGCACTTTTTTTTAAATAAAATTATAGCTTCTCTTTGTGATGAATATGTCACGTTTATATCTTTCCATTGTGAGCTTCACTACATAATATAAAACAAAGTCGCTTTCTCTGTCCCTATGTCCCTTTGTATGCTTAAATCTATGAAACTACGCAACGGATTTTAATGCGGTTTTTTTAATAGATAGAGTGATTCAAGAGGAAGGTTTATATGTATAATACATGCATAATATAGTGGAGAAACGCTGATAATTTTAGAGGGTTTTAATGTAAGGTCGTAAATAAACACATTTTTTTGCGCTTACATTGCAAACGCTGGCTGAACTCTACGAGATAGATCAATATAATGTACTACAGTATTTTGTACACCTTAAAAAGGTCTACAAAAAAGTAAGCGATGGTAAATGTCTATCTCTTAGGGATAACCCACAATAACCATTTTTTATTCTATACTTTTTACGAAAAATAATAGCTTATTTACGAAGCGATTTTCAGCAATATAACATTCATCCTTAACCAATTAAGTACCTTAAATACATTGTGTATTTAATACAGATCAATTTCGCCCTTTAAAGCATGTAATTCCATTCAAGAATTCCATTGGCACTCGTATTCGGGCTTAAGACCAAGTGTCATCGCGCCTTATCGTTGTAAATGAATTATTATTGAGAGTTCCGTCAGTGTAATGGGTTACTTAAAGAAACTGTAGAACAGATATGATGATTTCTATTGGAAACTGAGGTCCCAACATAATTTCAGATAATTATTTGTTTTCTGTAACAATTTAAGCTTAAAGCATTTAAGTTCGTGCGGTTTGGTATTACAAACTCGACGACCGTGCTAGGGGACACACAGTCAAGACTGTCAGACTGAACGCGCTCCGCTCCGTGATGATGGTCGCATTTAAGTTCGTGCGGTTTGGTATTACAAACTCGACGACCGTGCTAGGGGACACACAGTCAAGACTGTCAGACTGAACGCGCTCCGCTCCGTGATGATGGTCGCATTTAAGTTCGTGCGGTTTGGTATTACAAACTCGACGACCGTGCTAGGGGACACACAGTCAAGACTGTCAGACTGAACGCGCTCCGCTCCGTGATGATGGTCGCAATTTAAGTTCGTGCGGTTTGGTATTACAAACTCGACGACCGTGCCCGGGCACACACAGTCAAGATTGTCAGACTGAACGCGCTCCACTATGTGATGATGGTCACCTGTCGCTTTGCTGTCACCGCCAGGTCAGACCCGGAGTCATCGATGTTAAACACGTAGCCCGGACATGCACCATGCAAACCCGTAGACTCCAAGTAAATATAAAAAGAGTTGTTACATTACAAAGTTCCTCTGATTATTATATTGACTAGTGGCCCGCCCTCGCTTCGCTTCGGTGTAGAGCTGTAGTGTAAACTATAGTTTTTGTTCTCAGGCTTGTGCTATAAACAATGACTTTATTTATATAATTACACGTGTTATTGTGAGTCAACCATAAAAGATAGACATATGCTGTTGCGGGATATTTTTTAGACAATTTTATGTAGAATATTTCCGTTATACATGATTTCTATGTAACTTTAACCATTAAGGCTGCACACGCGACGTAAGCTTAAAAAATGGAGTAACTTCTCCCGTTTTCCCAACATTTCCCTTCACTACTCTGCTGCTATTGATTGTAGCGTGATGAAAAGTATACTATAACCTGCCCAGGAGTATGAAGAATAATTGTACCAAGTTTCGTTAAAATCCGTGGAGTAGTTTTTGTTTCTATAAGGAACATACACATAGACAGACAGACAGACAAAAATTTTTACTGATTGCATTTTTGGCATCAGTATCGATCACTAATCACCCCCTGACAGTTATTTTGAAAATATATTTCATGTACAGAATTGACCTCTCTACAGATTTATTATAAGTATAGATAAGACATGAAAATGCTTGATCTTGAAAGTATTCTCCAAACAATATTGTATCATAAGTCATATATTTTGAAGACCTCCGTGGCCGAGTGGTATGCACGCACTCGTACTGGTTCGATAGCTATGATGTTTCCATTTACCGAGCGAACAAATGTTTGCTCACTCAGAACTGCCCTTAGCACGAACCAATATCGAATTCGTATCGTTTGCGAGTCCGAAATGTCATTGTCAAATGTGTACTGATTTTTAGTTCTCGTTACGTACTTTGTCGCGCTGCTGTTCAAGTTTCCATACAAAATGTGACATTGACATTTCGGTTTGCAAACTATTCGAATTCGATAATGGTTCGTGCTAAGGATACTGTTCTGAGAACGAAGTGAAAACGCTGCATAAAAAAATGAAATTCGCGTGTAGCAAGGAACACATTTGGACGATTGAAAAGATTTGTACAATGCATTCGATTAGCATAAGATATTTGACTTTGGTGAAGGACAGTATATCAAGCGAGTGCTTGGAATTAAAAATCAGCCAGCTGTCTAAGAATTAACTAAATCCATTTGAAAGTAGCCCCAGTTACAGAGAGATTTAAGGGTAACAGACAGATTGTCTCATTACTAAACCTATGGCAATGAGAGCGAAGCCGATTTCAAATGTAAACTTGTACAATTCACACATCTCTTTTCGTGCTATTTGTAACATTGATTGCCGTACATCCTGTAGACCATTCTTTAAACAGTTTAAGCTGCTGACGCTACCTTGCATGTACATTTTTGAGGTTTGCGTGTTTGCCAAAACTAACCCCGAGTTATTCAAAAAGAAGAAAGACTTTTTTAAGATTTAGTTTTAACACTAGATACCCTAATGCCCTAGTTCTTCCTCAAAAAACTACGGCTCTGTACCATAGAAATGCGTATTGTATGACTATATGTACACACATCAAAAGTGTCTAGGGATCAAGCATTTTTATGCGGATTTCTTGAGATTGAGATGTGGCTTTGTAATAAATTTATGATTTTATAAATTTATATGGATCCTTTTTGGTGCATTTCATAATTTGAATCAGGAACTGTGAATCAAATTCGAGTAAAAGATGAAAATCAGCTGTCAATATTTTCCCTATAAAAACATACAACGCATTGAAGACATTATTAGTGCTACTGTTTCCCTACTACTGATTAAAACCAACGTTATTATGGAGCGGCGACGTCATTTAAGCAGGGAAGAAATGCTCAGAGCCGTGGGAATGATAGAAGCTGGTTCCCGGCAACGTACTGTGGCTTTAGCTCTGAATACAAGTCAGAGTGTTATCAGTCGACTTTGGACACGATACCGAAGCACTGGTACCGTGGCTGAGCGCCATGGAGGACGGTATCGCTGCACCACACGGAGACAAGACCGATACATTCAAATCTTAACTCGAAGAGCTCCAACAATAACCGCCATGATGTTAGCCGTGAGGCTTCATCACTCTTCAGGGAACTTAATTAGCGACCAAACAGTCAGAAACCGCTTGCATGAAGTGAACCTTCATTCCCGAAGACCGCTACGGGTACCACCTATAGCAATGCACAATCGTAGGATTCGATATCAATGGGCTCTTGAACACAGAAATTGGGCAGAAGAACAATGGCGTTTCGTGTGCTTTTCTGATGAGTCTCGTTTTGGTATGAGACCGGATACAAGACGTATACGACACTGGAGAACCCCTGGACGCCAACAGCGATTAAAATCCTGCCAGGAAGTCCATCCTTATAGTGGTGGAACCATCATGGTATGGGCGGGTATTTGGATCGGCGGAAGAACTGAGTTGATTTGGATCAGAGGCAACCTCAACGCTCAAATTTATGCTGAGACGATTGTATCAGACGTCATCGTTCCTCTACAAGTGCAAATCGGTCCCTTATTTCAGTTAATGCATGATAATGCACGACCGCACACCGCAAGAGTTGTAAGACAGACTCTCGCCGCAGCTAACATCAATGTCCTGCCCTGGCCTGCTCAGTCGCCAGACTTGAACCCGATTGAGCATGCATGGGATATGCTACAGAGAAGAGCTCTGCCGAATATGGAGGGTATCCAGTCGCAAGAAGACCTTTTTTTGTTGTTGCAACGAACATGGGCGGCCATTCCACAGCGTGATTTGGATGAACTCATTTTGAGTATGCCAAACCGATGTTCTTGTGTTGTTAGTGTTCGCGGTAGAAATACGGATTATTAATTGTTTAAGTTACCCAATAAAATTTTAGAGAAAACTGTTATTTCAGTCTTTTTTTCGAACTTTTGTGTTAGTGGTTCAAATGTCAAAAATCCCTTTATTAGGAAAATGGCAAATTTCTTTATTAATGCAAAGGTGACTTGGTTTATCGTTACTGTGACAAACGAAAACACTTTATTTGATGAATCCTTAAAGAAAATTTTAATTAATATCAATCAGGAGAAAAGTTATTGCAAAAATATATGTTGATCCCTAGACACTTTTGATGTGTGTATTTATAATAGCTTGCCGGATGATCTCAAGATTTTGCCTTTAAATACGTTCAAGAGGAAACTTAAAACTTGGTTGATTGGGAACTGTTTTTATTCTGTTGAGGAGTTTATGGACTTATGTAAAAGACGACAGTAATCTACTATTTTTTTTTTCTTTACCCCTGGGTTTGGACCGCTTAGATAGTGCACTTTTATTTTTAGATATTTTATAAAATTTGTATGCCAGATTCTGGTGAATTGTGCGTGTCCCAACAAATAATGTAACACCTTTTGTACCAATTTTCTTGCAACTAAATAAATTATTATTATTATTATTATTATCTCCATACACATCACATTGCAAATTCAACACGCGTTATTCAATTGCCAAGTAGTGTAGCATCTTTCGTATACGTATTTCTTGCGGCATGAAAAGGATGTCGATATATACATATATAGGTAGGTATTCAGCAATCCTTTTTTCGTATCACGTGCGAGGCAAGCTTATGGCATTTCTAATAACAACTGAAATAAGATAAGGCTGTCGCTGGGAATGGCGTTCATTTGTTTGGGTATTTTTATGCGTTCTTCGCCCTGAATCATTCCGATTGGGTTCCTACAAATTAGCAGTTGTTTTCTCAATTCGTTACTTTGTGTTTCTAAAGAAGAGAAAATGGTATCTTACATTGATCAATCTATATCCCTATGGATGATGACTAATTTTTTTTCTTCGTTTATCAGGTAGATTATCAAAAAGTATTGGACACGTATTTTTTCTTTTTTCACATAATATAAACATTGCAGAGATATATTGATTTGAAAAGTCGCATGACGTCACGCTTTGGTACAATTTTCACTTAAGAGTGACGTCACGAGCCCCTACTCCCAAACTTTGACGCGCTCTAACTTTGTCATTTTTTGGTTGATTGCCCAAAGAAAAAATACGTGTCCATTATTGGAGTTTACTCCTTAAGAATCGATTTACATATATAAGGGGCCCGGTATGTGAAAAATGTGAGGAGTAAAATCTATCGATGAATGACATTAATGACCTCGTTACGTTTTTGTGCGCACCTTTCACTTTTAGCCATGGCAACGGATAAAAAACATTAAGTTGTCACAAATGTCAATAAAATAAATAAACTAAAAATAGATAAAATCGGAGCAAAATTAATGAAAACAAATAAATAACAGAATATAGAGAAATGCCGGTAAGTGTCCAGCACTCTGGAATAGTGATTTTCAGTACAGATGGAATTATAATACATATTTACAAAATGATGACTAGTGTGTGATATTTTTGAAATTGTGTGTTTCCAGAAATACATAATAAAATATATGATGAATATCGCTGATGTTAGATGATAAAATGTGTGACATGGAACCTATGATAGTCGAAACCATGGGACGATTCCTGAGGTATCTCTACTTGTAACCGACTTCTTAGGACTTGATTTTGTTTTGTGTCTGTTCAAAGACAATCGTTTTTAGAGTGTAAACTCCGGTCGTGCGTCGGAGCTGACACACACAATTTTTTTTTGATCATCTAACTGACGGACTAAATAGAATTTCGTTTACTGTACCCCGTCATCACCCCTATTATCGCGGCATTAGGACCGTAGTATCACAAGTTGTAGCGGCGATACTGCGAAACGCACGATACCGTGATATTATAGATACTGTAATATGGCATATTAGCTCTGATGGTATAATGAAGACAACAACTTAAGCCTTCTATTATCTTCTATACTTATAATAAATCTGTAGAGATGTCAATTCTGTACATGAAATATATTTTTAAAATAACTATCAGGAGGTGATTAGTGATCGATACTGATGCCAAAAATGCAATCAATAAAATTTTAGTCTGTCTGTCTGTCTGTGTGTA
Organism: Chilo suppressalis; assembly: GCA_902850365.2. Taxonomy (NCBI): domain Eukaryota; kingdom Metazoa; phylum Arthropoda; class Insecta; order Lepidoptera; family Crambidae; genus Chilo; species Chilo suppressalis. Next base: position 11,075,063 of record OU963921.1, read on the forward strand.
TGTTCCTTATAGAAACAAAAACTACTCGACGGATGTTAACGAAACTTGGTACAATTATTCTTCATACTCCTGGGCAGGTTATAGTATACTTTTCATCACGCTACAATCAACAGCAGCAGAGTAGTGAAGGGAAATGTTGGGAAAACGGGAGAAGTTACTCCATTTTTTAAGCTTCCGTCGCGTGTGCAGCCTTAATGGTTAAAGTTACATAGAAATCATGTATAACGGAACATAAAATTGTCTAAAAAATATCCCGCAACAGCATATGTCTATCTTTTATGGTTGACTCACAATAACACGTGTAATTATATAAATAAAGTCATTGTTTATAGCACAAGCCTGAGAACAAAAACTATAGTTTACACTACAGCTCTACACCGAAGCGAAGCGAGGGCGGGCCACTAGTATTGTATATGACTTTGTTTACTTACACGAACAGCTGTTAGATATCACAACAAAAATGTTATGAAAATTATCTTCGTGAATTATTGAAAATTTTCACCGATTTTCATAATTTATATACCTACGCACAAATTAGAAAAATCTTGCCGATTCACTTTTTAATGAAGAATCTGTAGTTTTTATCTGTATAACTCAGTTAAAATAGAGAATTCGTGCTGATAACGAATATTGTATTTGACTATGTTTATTGAAGTCTCATACATCAATCAGAATACAATATTAATATAGGAAAAAAAAATGGTTGCCTGTAAAGTCGGTTTTACGGGCGAAGATTTTACGTGACAACGTCTTTTTCTCGGTAGAATATTTATTGATATGAATATAATTAAATTGCACAATAGGAACAAGGAATTGAATGAAAATAAGAATTGCACAAATTTTAACTATAGAAATATATTTTGTTTACTAAAACATTGTACATGTAAACTTAAACTTAACACGAGAGACTCATCGTAACGTTACCGAGCGTTACACTTTTTCATAAGTGACTCCCAGCCGCAACCTAATTTAAGACGTTGTCACGTCAAAAAACGACGGGTTGCACTCCGGGAGTGCCGGCAGAAGTGACAACTTGAATATTAACGTTGTGCATTTTTGATATTTTGGAATGGTTACGGTATAATTTTGCACGAACTTCTTTAATTATCAGTATAAAAGTACTATCATTTATGTGGTAGAATACAATATTTATTTATTGCGCTATCGTACACAAACATTACAATTTATATTACATTAAAAAGTTTGTCACTCAGAATTTCTCATTTAAGCGCACCTAGCGACATCTACTGTAAAAAAAAAAACTTCGCAATAAGCTGCGACCTGGACGTCCTAGATAGAGACTTATTATTATAATACGATAAAATAAAATATCAGTATGTTTCGTCCAATATATTGAAAGTCAACAATCTTTCCAATTTCATTGTTTTCATCTTACGAATTTTCGGTCAGGCCACGTGTCATGACGCGAGTTTAACATTTTTTACCCATACAAAAAAAGAGTACAACGCCGCTAAAGAAGTTTTCACTTCAAAAATAGATTAAAATTTTGATTAAAGTCAGTTTTACAACAGATTAGACTAGCCTAAATCTGTTAAGCTCTAATAAGTATCTCTTATCTATTAGACAAGTCCGTCCGTCTGTCTGTGGTGCTGTTTCAGCGGCCAAACCGTAAGAGATAGATAAAGAGAATATTTAAGTTATAAGTTAAGAATAGTCTGATAAGACTACAAACCGGATTTGAGTAACGTAGCACTTCCGGTTTTCGAGAAATCAGGTTTTGGTGAACATTTGGTTCACTGGTTTGCTAGTTTGTTATAATAGTTTACGACAATTCTGTTAAGTTTTGCATTGATTGGTGGTATATGTGTGACCAAGAATGTACTAGCTTCAGGTGGTGATGGGTGAACGGGCCCTTTGTGAGGCACCTTAGAAGAAGAGGAGCTCGATGGCGCAGATGGTTAGCGCGTTCGGCTGCGATCGATGAAGTTAAGCAACTTTCGCAGTGGTCGGTCATTGGATGGGTGACCAAAAATATTCTATCTCGAATTCCTCCGTACTTCGAAAGGCACGTTAAGCTGTTGGTCCCGACTGCATCTGCAGTTGTTAGCACCCGCCCATCCGCAATATCCGCCCAGGCCCAATCTCCCTATTCCATCCATAGGGAAAGCCTGTGCCCCAGCAGTGGGTACATTAATAGGCTTATGATGATGAAGAAGACGAACTCAATAATCGAGCAGATGATCTACAGTGTGTGCCTTACTTATCGTAGATTTTGTTAGTATGTCATAACCTGATTTGGATTTAAAGCAAAAAATATGTAGACATTATATTGTTTTAAACTTTCATGGTCACTAACATTATAGTAATATAAGTTATTTACGGGATTGTCACCATGTACCTTGTTTTTAAATAAAAATAAAAATTTCAATCGTGAGGACGGGTTTAAATTGTCGAGTGTCTGGAATCCTGTGGTTCGTATGTGTAAAACCGGAAATAATCAAAATAGTGTCGTGTCGCGATCCGATACTGTAAGTGTTGTGTGTCGAGAACAGTTTCGAGTGAATAGTGAGAATGTGAACAGTGGTAGGGGTATCGAATGCAATAAAAGACTTCGTCGGAGGGTAGACCGATATGTCTGCCAATAACAGCCTACCTGCAATTACTTCAGTTACTTCGTGATCATGGCGCTTGCAACAGTGCCGAAATATCGGAAACTCGCTAAAAACAAGGTACATGGTAACAATCCCGTAAACAACTTATATTACTATATGTAGATATCTCTTTTTGAATCTAAACTGTTATTCAATTCCGAGGAATCTGCACGATCCGGAATATTTAAGTGGCGACAATAAAGATGCGAGTAAATATCCAATTTATATGCCTTCAACCGGTCTAACAAAACATGGCATTTCCATATTTTCTCATATTCACAAAAAGGAAAACATTCTCTGGTAAAATCTTACTTATCGTACCATGATAACACAATAAAGTTATGAGACAAAAAGTGTTCCGAATTCCGACGGCGGCTGCATAACCTGGAATACCTTTTTTTTTTGGTTGAGTTCTCCCTTTTCAGGGAAGGCAAGGGGAACAATGCCCATACAGCCTAGTCTTAACTTAAATTATTCTGTTTTTCTTTTTACATTAGAATGTCGGTGTGACGCATTCTAATGTTTCTTGAAGTGTTTGGCACGAAATGTATCGAGCTGGCTTTTTCGATAAGCTTCTGTGAGGTAGTCAATACTACAATAAAATTCTCACGTCCACTTGACCGAAATAGCGTATATTTTGACGATTCTACTAATTCTTCAGTTACGCAGACAGTTGTAAAACAAAATCACACCAATTTTATTTCACAATATCCAACATGAACGAATTTAAGAATAATTAAAATAAGACGCCATCCACACTCGATGAAATCCCGCCAAAAACTCCTTGGAATACCTTTGCGCATAGCAAAGATGGCATCCGAAATTCGTTAATGGTTGTGGCGGGAAATTTACGCGGGCACCTTCCGTCCGGTAGGAGGACCGACCGCACGGCACGCAGTCCAATAAAATAGTTTTATAGGCACATTAAAACTGTGTACCTACAAAAGCTACCTTAATAAGCAAACTGAGTCGACCCGTCGTAACGTGGTTTGATTGAATGTTAATTTTAGACTTTGGGTGTATTCCGAAATAAATACAGTGGAGCCCCGATAATCCGGCCCCTGGCTAATGCGGCACCCCCTATAATCCGACATCGTCTATTACATACAAGTATTCGCTAATTCACGATTGAACAAGTTACAACTTGTACGCACCATCGCTATTGTGCTCGACGCGTAGGGTAGAGTTTTTTATATTTTTTTGTAAAATCTATAACATTAATGACGTTACTTTTATAATAAAACGTAATCTTTCTATTGTGTTGTTTAATTTACTAAATTTGACATACATAACAAAGTATGATTTGTAATCTTGTCATTGGATCTGTAATTTGTCGGATTACAAGGTACTGTTTTGTAAAAAAAATCGGACTATCCCTATAGTCCGATTTTTAGGCAGTACTCTATAATCCGACAAATTCGATAGTTCGACACTGCCCTGCAAAATGTTTGTCGGACTACCGGGGATCTACTGTATCAGTATACTGGCCAGTGGTAATGACGTCCCGAATCCGACGCCATATTGTACTGGTGTGCTACCATATTTTTACCGGGAAAACGGAAAAATGACGTATGACCGAGCGTGCGTGAGATGCATTCGAATTTTATTTCTTTTTTATTTAAAGATCATTAATGGTTTCCGAACAAAAAGAATTCCTTTTAATTGATGAGGTGAATAAAAAATCTTCTTTACTCGTAGGTACTATTTTTAATATTTCGTCGATTTATGACGTCAGTGCACTGGTCAATATATTTCGGAACAATTCACCAGTATAGCGTCGATTCATGACGTCATTAGCACTGGCCAGTATACTGGTATATATTACGGAACACACCCTTTGTAAGCGATAAAAAGTTGTTCGGCTTCAGATGGACGTAGTGGGTATTTGTAAATAGGCATTCTTGAAATTAATGTCCGCAAAGCATCAGTGATTGCTATTGCAATAATCATATGATGAAATACCAGTTATGGCGTGTTTTTTTAAATACATTATAGCGGTAAATATAAGTGATCACCTTCGCCCATAGACACCTAGGGTTGTCAGATGCTAGCTTATCAATTCCGGCAAAGCAAAAAGCATAAAAGTGATAAAGCATGAAATTAACTGGCAAATACTTCAATACGGATGCGAGTCTTGGACTATTAAAATAGAGCTCAGAAAACGTATGAAAGCATTCGAAATGTGGGTTTTTTTTTATGTTATAGGGGGCATACGAGCAGACGGCTCAACTGATAGTAAGTGATCACCGTCGCCCATGGACACTTGCCACACCAGGAGTATCACAAATGCGATGCCGGCCTTTAAGGAAGGAGTACGCTCTTTTTTTGAAGGTTCTTGGGTCGTATTGGGCCGGAAACACTGCTGGCGACAACATATTCCACAGTTTTGTCGTACGTGGTAAAAAATTTCGACAAAAACGCACGGTTGTGGATAGCCACGCATCAAGATGATGGGGATGAAATTTTTGTCGCGATGTACGATGGCGAAATGCAAATGGCTTCCAGACGAATGTTGAAAGTTAGTTGGACTCAAATGGTAACAAATGATGAAATCCTGCGGCGTGTCGACAAGAAACGCGAACTTTGGGATACCAACAGAGTGAGGAAGGTTGCGTATCTAGAGCACGTGATGAGACACGAAAGGCAAGCCCCTTTCACAATTAATAATGATGGGCAAAGTTGCTGGAGAACGAGGCGTCGGTCGCAGGAAGAAGTCTTGGTTGAGGAACCTACGAGAATGGACTGGAATCTCGAGCGCGGCTGAATTATACCATCTCGCTAAGGATAAGGAGACGTATGCTAAGCTGACTGCCAACCTTCGCTGTTCGGAGAGGCACTAGAAGAAGAATTCTTAACTAGTCTATACTTATAATAATCCTGTAGAGTTGTCAATTCTGTACATGAAATATATTTTCAAAATAACTATCAGGGGGTGATTAGTGATCGATACTGATGCCAAAAATTCAATCAGTAAATTTTTTGTCTGTCTGTCTGTGTGTGTGTATGTTCCTTATAGAAACAAAAACTACTCGACGGATTTTAACCAAACTTGGTACAATTATTCTTCATACTCCTGGGCAGGTTATAGTATACTTTTCATCACGCTACAATCAATAGCAGCAGAGTAGTGAAGGGAAATGTTGGGAAAACGGGAGAAGTTACTCCATTTTTTAAGCTTCCGTCGCGTGTGCAGCCTTAATTTTACATAGAAATCATGTATGACGGAAATATTCTACATAAAATTGTCTAAAAAATATCCCGCAACAGCATATGTCTATCGTATGGTTGACTCACAATAACACGTGTAATTATATAAATAAAGTCATTGTTTATAGCACAAGCCTGAGAACATAAACTATAGTTTACACTACAGCTCTACACCGAAGCGAAGCGAGGGCGAGGGCGGGCCACTAGTCGTAAATAAAAGCACGAATCTCACGGGATGGGGGAGAGGTTTGAATAAAATCTCACGACATCTCACCAGGGGGGGAGATAGGCACAGAAAATTCAAAAAACCACCTCACGTAATTTATGTACGCCCCCTAATACAAATGCGATGCCGGTCTTTATTTAAGGTAGGAGCTTCGATGTACGGAAGCCTAAAAGTATTAAAAGGCTTATGGAGGCTGGCAACACCGTTCCACCGCGGGCGACGGACGGACGATCAGATAGCGCGCCAATCTATATCTATTGAACGCGTGTCAACCTGACGGCTGAGAGCGAGCCTTGTGACGTCATGATCCGAGCGTGATCACGTCGCGTCGATACGATACTACGATAACGAGACGAATTGACATTTGGGTAGGGTTACCATCCGCTCGGATTAGTCCGGACATGTCCGGATTTTTAGACTATAGTCCGGACTTTGTTCGGATCTTTAAAACGTCCGGCCTTTTTAAATGACATTCAATATAAATAATAAAAGTACATTATTGATTTAAATACCATACTGTATTGTAACTAAGTGAGGGATGGTACCATTGTGTGATTAGAACAACGATATTAAAAACCCTAGATACACCAACTCGAACAAAATCATGCCCGAAACCTGTCCAAAAGGTACATTGAACGATCCACGGAGCTCCGTAAGATGATCGCATAGTCTAAACAATATAAGTCATTATTTAAACATTGAAAATTACCTTTAAAGAACACTATATGAAGTCTTAATCAAAGCGGATGCGTCAAAGAGTTACGACAGTCCGAGATGTAAGCTCGTAAAATTTTACGACTTATTGCTATATGCGGAAGAATATAGACCCTTGAATCTACGCGCAATTCTGAATGCGCTGTTAGCAATATAGCAGGCACGGACCGAGAGGAAAGAGACGGCCATATTACCGACCATGCTTTAAACAAAATTTGCTTCAAATGTGTTAAATTAACAAACATTGATAAGATATCTGTCGAAAAAACGACAATTTACATACTATAAGTATTCATTTCGCATTTTTTCAGGGAGCTCAGCGGCATGTTGATTTTACAACGGTCCGCGTGTGACTGTGAACCAAGAAGTGCTTGAGTCGTGTTCAAGCACTTCTTGATTGGGACACATTTTGAGCGCACGTGGTGTATCTAGGGTATTTATATCGTTAGACTAGAAAGACCGGACTTTTTTCGAAATCTCAGGATTTTTGTCAGGACTTTTGAAATTCCTAAATGGTAACCCTACATTTGGGGCCCTCCGTGACTTTGAGGGTACGACTCGCATTAACCCTTTTAGAGAATTCCTGTAGGCCGCGTACAGAAGCTCAATTTTATATGAAACTAGTGGTGCCCTGCGGTGTCACACGCATCATCATCATCATCATCATCATCAACAGCCTATCTTAGTCCACTGCTGGACATAGGCCTCTCCAAATGCACGCCACTTAGATCGATCTTGGGCTACTCGCATCCAGCTCCTGCCAGCCACCTTGCGCAAATCGTCACTCCATCGCGCCTGAGGACGTCCTACACTACGTTTGCCTAGACGCGGTCTCCAATTCAGAACTCGTCTACCCCAACGGTAATCGGTTCTTCGACAAATATGGCCAGCCCACTGCCACTTCAACTTGCTAATCCGGTGGGCTATGTCGATAACTCTGGTTCTCTGCCGGATTACCTCATTTCACTCGCATCATTTTGAGGAAAACTGTAATCGTTGGTAATCCTTTAAAAGATAGGCATATGCTGTCGCGGATTTTTTTATAGAAATTTTAATGGAAAACGATTTCGTCATACATGATTATTGATTGCTGTGTAAACTTTTACCGTTTACGAAACGGACGCAACAGAAATTCACAAATGGAATATTTTTTCCCGTTTTTGTAAAATTTCTCATTGGTCCTCCGCTCCTATTAGCTGTAACTAGCAAACCAGTGAACCAAATGTTCACCAAAACCTGATTTCTCGTAAACAGAAAGTGGTACGTTACTCAAATCCGGTTTGTAGTCTTATCAGACTATTCTTAACTTATAACATAAATATTCTCTTTATCTATCTCTTACGGTTTGGCCGCTGAAAGAGCACCACAGACAGACGGACTTGTCTAATAGATAAGAGATGTTATGTTTATACTAGCCACCGCCCGCGACTTGGTACGCGTGGTGTTAGTTAGAAATAAAGGTTCACTGCTCGTTCCCCGTAGGTGATAGCGTGATAATATATAGCCTATATGTTGACCCGACTTCTTAATAATATTCGTGCCAAATTTGAAGTAAATCCATACAGTACTTTTTGAGTTTATCCCGGACACACATACAGACAAACAGACACACATTCTAAAAACTATATTTTTGGCTTAAGTATTCTTTTAAAAAAATATTCAAGGTACAGTTTTGACTTTCCTACCATTTTATTATGTGTATAGATAGCCTATAGCCTTTCTCGATATAATAATATGCACTAAGTATCCAACACAAAAATTATATAAATCTGTCCATTAATTCAAACAAACAAACAAACTTCAGCTTTATCATATTAGTATAGATATTACAGGCAGTGTTGGGCAAAATGTAATTAACTTCAAATTAACAATTTCAATTACAAATTGTAATTGGTGACTTTAATTACAAATTACTTGAAGTTATTGAAATGTAATTCAATTAACAATTGAAATTAGCAATTGTAATTGTTAATCGCAATTACTCAATTACTTATATGTAATTTCTTTTAAAGATGGGGTAGTATTTTAAATAAAACTATTATATTATGATTTATCAAATGTTTATTTACGAAACAGATCAGATAAATTGTGTTATTTACAACCGCCTTTTTTAAAATTAAGACAATAAATGTTTGATTTATTTTAAATTAGACTTTAATACTTCTCTTTGTTCAAACATTTGATCAGAAAGTTTGTGAGATTTTGGTTAGTTAATCATTGCAGCAATAGAACAATCAATCGAAATAAAGGTGCACGCCGCCGGGAGACCAGAAAAGGGATAGGTAGCTGTGTAGGTACAGGTCACGAGGCACACACTTATCACACTAACATTACAAAGGCGGAAGTTTGTGAGTATGTCAGTGTGTATGTTTGTTACTCCTTCACGTCTAAACGGCTGGAGCGATTTTAATAAAATTTAGTATGGAGTTAGCTGACACCCTAGATTCACACATAGGCTACTTTTATCCCGAAAAAAATGTTAGGTTCCAGAGGGATTTTCAAGAAACGAAGTTAACGCAGACGAAGTCGCGGGCGATCTCTAGTACACTCATAAATTCATGGCAAATTATACACTAAAATTCGTTTGTGTTGTGCTTGTTGTGCTGCGTACGGGCATCAAGCTAATAACCGCTCAGTTTAAGTAGTTTATTATGTTACCATTGAAAAGTAATTGAGGAATTTGAATTACAAACTAATGTAATTTAAATTACTTCGGACGTAAGTAATTGAATTACAGTGATTTCAAATACATGTTATTTCTATTAAAGTAATTCAATTACAATTCATTGAATTAGTAATTCAATTACAAAAGTAATTAATTACGCCCAACACTAATTTTACAGGTACGATTATTTTGCGCTTTTTTACCACTACTAAGCTCTCGCTGTCAGTCAGCGGGCTCTTATTCATAAACAAAAATAAAGTCAAAAAGAATTGTGATTTTTCGTCGACTTTTTAAGTGAAACTGAGACCACAAGAAGTTAGAAGCCTCAAATTTCACGTCACGTAGACTATACGTTGTCGAATCGTCGCCGTTTCGTTATCAGCACGCGTTTATCTGCTGTATAGGATCTGAAATATGACTGGACGTGCGGCAAAGCGGCAAGGGGGACCGCACAATCTTTATATATATAATTCTTCTGTGAGTGTGTATGTCACTGAACTTCTCTTAAACGACTGGACCGATTTTGATGAAATTTTTTGTGTGTGTTCAAGGGGATCTGAGAATGGTTTAGATTCACAAAGACGTGTAGACAGGACACGTCTGTCGGGTCCGCTAGTATCATATATCTTTGCTTTTGGGCAATGTATGAATGAATGAATTATTTTATTTTTCTCTCCCAAAGTCACAAAGTATTTTATTTATTTATGGTACAACGAAAGAGTACAAATTATAATTTACATATTATTATACAAAATTATTGTAATACATAAACTTGCACCCCAATTGATGCTGAACACGACATTTGCTTAATTTTAGCTCTCAAATTTGAATAAATAATTATTATAATAATTAAATATGCAATTACAATTAAAAAAAAAAAAAATTAAATATGTATGTACTAATCAAAAATTATAAATAATAATAAAAATCAATTTAATTACAATTTGCTCCTGCATATTCGTAAGTAGGAGTGGGAAATGGCAAAGATATCCACGTCTTTGGCTATTTTATTATGGGCTCTGCTCATCTTTATATATATAATTCTTCTGTAAGTGTGTATGTCACTGAACTTCTCTTAAACGACTGGACCGATTTTGATGAAATTTTTTGTGTGTGTTCAAGGGGATCTGAGAATGGTTTAGATTCACAATTTTGTCCGCTGGACAACCCCTATTTTTTTAGGGCGGTACAAAGTTCGCTGGGTCAGCTAGTCTACTATATAAAAATAAGTCGGGTTTTCCTTCCTGACGCTATAACTCCAGAATGCACGAACCGATTTCCACGGTTTTGCATTCGTTGGAAAGGTCTCGGGCTCCGTGAGGTTTATAGCAAAGAAAATTCAGGAAAAATTTCAAAAAAAAAAAATCTTTTAATCACCAAACGAAATGTTACATAAAACGAAGCCATCTGATGGCGAAACGGAGTTCGCCGGGTTTGCTAGTTTTACATATAAATACATAGTAGTAACATTATAATTAAGTAAAAGGGTATTGAATGACAATAACAGTAAAAACAATGCATTTCTTTGAGAGAGTTGAAGATTGTACTAGGTTACAAAACCTCAACCTCAAAATTATACATCATCAGCAGCCTATTAATGTCCCCAATGCTGGGGCACAGGCCTTCCCTATGGATGAAATAGGGAGATTGGGCCATGAACCACCACGCGGGCCCAGTGCGGATTGGCGGGTGCTAACGACTGCAGATGCAGTCGGGACCAACGGCTTAACGTGCCTTCCGAAGCACGAAGGAACTCGAGATAGAAGATTTTTGGTCACCCATCCAATGACCGACCACTGCGAAAGTTGCTTACCACCCGCGCCATCGAGCTCCACTTTCTGGTGGACGTGTTAGGAATTATACAATTCGGCATCAAAATCTGTATGTGAACATTTACCCCTATTTTCCTCTGTATAAAGTTGTGCGTGGGCATACATACTAGCTGACCCAGCGAACTTCGTAATGCCATAAAAAATAGGGGTTGGTGGTAGAAAGTGAAAATTTAGGGTTGTATGTATTTTTGTATGATGTATCATAAAAAAAAAAAATATTTTTTTTTATCTAAAATTGAAAAAAAAAATTTAGGGGTGGATTACCCTTAACATTTAGGGGGATGAAAAATAGATGTAGTCCGATTCTCAGACCTACCCAATATGCACACAAAATTTCATGAGAATCGGGAAAGCCGTTTCGGAGGAGTTTAACCACAAACACCGCGACACGAGAATTTTATATATTAGACTAGCTGTCCCAGCGAAATTCGTACCGCTATAACAAAATAGGGGTTGGTGGTAGAAGGGTGAAAATTTAGGGTTGTATGTATTTTTGTATGATGTATCATAAAAAAAATAAAAAAATAAAAGAAAAATATCTAAGTTTGAAAAAAAAATTTAGGGGTGGATTACCCTTAACATTTAGGGGGATGAAAAACAGATGTTGTCCGATTCTCAGACCTACCCAATATGCGCACAAAATTTCATGAGAATCGGGAAAGCCGTTTCGGAGGAGTTTAACCACAAACATCGCGACACGAGAATTTTATATATTAGACTAGCTGACCCAGCGAACTTCGTACCGCCCTAAAAAAATAGGTTGTCCAGCGGACAAAATTGTGAATCTAAACCATTCTCAGATCCCCTTGAACACACACAAAAAATTTCATCAAAATCGGTCCAGTCGTTTAAGAGAAGTTCAGTGACATACACACTCACAGAAGAATTATATATATAAAGATATAGTAGTCAAAAGTGTCAAATTGAGAACCTCCTCCGCTTTTTTCGTCGGTTAAAAAAGGTAAATTTAAAAAATCAAAAAACCCGACTGCTTATTTATACTTCAAATAAAAACTGAAAAGAAAAAAAAACAAGTCCAGTAGTCTATAATTCTGTTAATAAGGAACAAAGCTACTTTAACAGTCGGGACCCATTATTGAAAAATATTATGTAGTCTTGAATATCTAATGGGTCCCGACTGTTAAAGTAGCTTTGTTCCTTATTAACAGAATTATAGACTACTGGACTTGTTTTTTTTCTTTTCAGTTTTTATTTGAAGTATAAATAAGCAGTCGGGTTTTTTGATTTTTTAAATTTACCTTTTTTAACCGACGAAAAAAGCGGAGGAGGTTCTCAATTTGACACTTTTGACTACTATATCTTTATATATATAATTCTTCTGTGAGTGTGTATGTCACTGAACTTCTCTTAAACGACTGGACCGATTTTGATGAAATTTTTTGTGTGTGTTCAAGGGGATCTGAGAATGGTTTAGATTCACAATTTTGTCCGCTGGACAACCTATTTTTTTAGGGCGGTACGAAGTTCGCTGGGTCAGCTAGTCTAATATATAAAATTCTCGTGTCGCGATGTTTGTGGTTAAACTCCTCCGAAACGGCTTTCCCGATTCTCATGAAATTTTGTGCGCATATTGGGTAGGTCTGAGAATCGGACAACATCTGTTTTTCATCCCCCTAAATGTTAAGGGTAATCCACCCCTAAATTTTTTTTTCAAACTTAGATATTTTTCTTTTATTTTTTTATTTTTTTTATGATACATCATACAAAAATACATACAACCCTAAATTTTCACCCTTCTACCACCAACCCCTATTTTGTTATAGCGGTACGAATTTCGCTGGGACAGCTAGTCTAATATATAAAATTCTCGTGTCGCGGTGTTTGTGGTTAAACTCCTCCGAAACGGCTTTCCCGATTCTCATGAAATTTTGTGTGCATATTGGGTAGGTCTGAGAATCGGACTACATCTATTTTTCATCCCCCTAAATGTTAAGGGTAATCCACCCCTAAATTTTTTTTTTCAATTTTAGATAAAAAAAAATATTATTTTTTTTTATGATACATCATACAAAAATACATACAACCCTAAATTTTCACTTTCTACCACCAACCCCTATTTTTTATGGCATTACGAAGTTCGCTGGGTCAGCTAGTATGTATGCCCACGCACAACTTTATACAGAGGAAAATAGGGGTAAATGTTCACATACAGATTTTGATGCCGAATTGTATAATTCCTAACACGTCCACCAGAAAGTGGAGCTCGATGGCGCGGGTGGTAAGCAACTTTCGCAGTGGTCGGTCATTGGATGGGTGACCAAAAATCTTCTATCTCGAGTTCCTTCGTGCTTCGGAAGGCACGTTAAGCCGTTGGTCCCGACTGCATCTGCAGTCGTTAGCACCCGCCAATCCGCACTGGGCCCGCGTGGTGGTTCATGGCCCAATCTCCCTATTTCATCCATAGGGAAGGCCTGTGCCCCAGCATTGGGGACATTAATAGGCTGCTGATGATGTATAATTTTGAGGTTGAGGTTTTGTAACCTAGTACAATCTTCAACTCTCTCAAAGAAATGCATTGTTTTTACTGTTATTGTCATTCAATACCCTTTTACTTAATTATAATGTTACTACTATGTATTTATATGTAAAACTAGCAAACCCGGCGAACTCCGTTTCGCCATCAGATGGCTTCGTTTTATGTAACATTTCGTTTGGTGATTAAAAGATTTTTTTTTTGAAATTTTTCCTGAATTTTCTTTGCTATAAACCTCACGGAGCCCGAGACCTTTCCAACGAATGCAAAACCGTGGAAATCGGTTCGTGCATTCTGGAGTTATAGCGTCAGGAAGGAAAACCCGACTTATTTTTATATAGTAGACTAGCTGACCCAGCGAACTTTGTACCGCCCTAAAAAAATAACGCCCTTGAACACACACAAAAAATTTCATCAAAATCGGTCCAGTCGTTTAAGAGAAGTTCAGTGACATACACACTTACAGAAGAATTATATATATAAAGATATAGTAGTCAAAAGTGTCAAATTGAGAACCTCCTCCGCTTTTTTCGTCGGTTAAAAAAGGTAAATTTAAAAAATCAAAAAACCCGACTGCTTATTTATACTTCAAATAAAAACTGAAAAGAAAAAAAACAAGTCCAGTAGTCTATAATTCTGTTAATAAGGAACAAAGCTACTTTAACAGTCGGGACCCATTAGATATTCAAGACTACATAATATTTTTCAATAATGGGTCCCGACTGTTAAAGTAGCTTTGTTCCTTATTAACAGAATTATAGACTACTGGACTTGTTTTTTTTCTTTTCAGTTTTTATTTGAAGTATAAATAAGCAGTCGGGTTTTTTGATTTTTTAAATTTACCTTTTTTATTTCACACTTTTTAGTTAGTTAGTATTTTAAGACGGTATATACCGTAGTCTTGTTACTTCAATAAGGGAATTAATATCGCGGGAATTATTAAGTACCTTGCGTCGGTCTAAAAGATTGATTTATTAAGACATATAAAGACTTTACCAGCGGGGTCAAGGCTACAGATGGGCCTCAATTTTCGCAAAAATGTGTGAAGTTAAATCAAGTCGTTACATAAATATATCTAATGTATGCCTATTAATGTCCCCAATGCTGGGGCACAGGCCTTCCCTATGGATGAAATAGGGAGATTGGGCCATGAACCACCACGCGGGCCCAGTGCGGATTGGCGGGTGCTAACGACTGCAGATGCAGTCGGGACCAACGGCTTAACGTGCCTTCCGAAGCACGAAGGAACTCGAGATAGAAGATTTTTGGTCACCCATCCAATGACCGACCACTGCGAAAGTTGCTTACCACCCGCGCCATCGAGCTCCACTTTCTGGTGGACGTGTTAGGAATTATACAATTCGGCATCAAAATCTGTATGTGAACATTTACCCCTATTTTCCTCTGTATAAAGTTGTGCGTGGGCATACATACTAGCTGACCCAGCGAACTTCGTAATGCCATAAAAAATAGGGGTTGGTGGTAGAAAGTGAAAATTTAGGGTTGTATGTATTTTTGTATGATGTATCATAAAAAAAAAAAATATTTTTTTTTATCTAAAATTGAAAAAAAAAATTTAGGGGTGGATTACCCTTAACATTTAGGGGGATGAAAAATAGATGTAGTCCGATTCTCAGACCTACCCAATATGCACACAAAATTTCATGAGAATCGGGAAAGCCGTTTCGGAGGAGTTTAACCACAAACACCGCGACACGAGAATTTTATATATTAGACTAGCTGTCCCAGCGAAATTCGTACCGCTATAACAAAATAGGGGTTGGTGGTAGAAGGGTGAAAATTTAGGGTTGTATGTATTTTTGTATGATGTATCATAAAAAAAATAAAAAAATAAAAGAAAAATATCTAAGTTTGAAAAAAAAATTTAGGGGTGGATTACCCTTAACATTTAGGGGGATGAAAAACAGATGTTGTCCGATTCTCAGACCTACCCAATATGCGCACAAAATTTCATGAGAATCGGGAAAGCCGTTTCGGAGGAGTTTAACCACAAACATCGCGACACGAGAATTTTATATATTAGACTAGCTGACCCAGCGAACTTCGTACCGCCCTAAAAAAATAGGTTGTCCAGCGGACAAAATTGTGAATCTAAACCATTCTCAGATCCCCTTGAACACACACAAAAAATTTCATCAAAATCGGTCCAGTCGTTTAAGAGAAGTTCAGTGACATACACACTCACAGAAGAATTATATATATAAAGATATAGTAGTCAAAAGTGTCAAATTGAGAACCTCCTCCGCTTTTTTCGTCGGTTAAAAAAGGTAAATTTAAAAAATCAAAAAACCCGACTGCTTATTTATACTTCAAATAAAAACTGAAAAGAAAAAAAACAAGTCCAGTAGTCTATAATTCTGTTAATAAGGAACAAAGCTACTTTAACAGTCGGGACCCATTATTGAAAAATATTATGTAGTCTTGAATATCTAATGGGTCCCGACTGTTAAAGTAGCTTTGTTCCTTATTAACAGAATTATAGACTACTGGACTTGTTTTTTTTCTTTTCAGTTTTTATTTGAAGTATAAATAAGCAGTCGGGTTTTTTGATTTTTTAAATTTACCTTTTTTAACCGACGAAAAAAGCGGAGGAGGTTCTCAATTTGACACTTTTGACTACTATATCTTTATATATATAATTCTTCTGTGAGTGTGTATGTCACTGAACTTCTCTTAAACGACTGGACCGATTTTGATGAAATTTTTTGTGTGTGTTCAAGGGGATCTGAGAATGGTTTAGATTCACAATTTTGTCCGCTGGACAACCTATTTTTTTAGGGCGGTACGAAGTTCGCTGGGTCAGCTAGTCTAATATATAAAATTCTCGTGTCGCGATGTTTGTGGTTAAACTCCTCCGAAACGGCTTTCCCGATTCTCATGAAATTTTGTGCGCATATTGGGTAGGTCTGAGAATCGGACAACATCTGTTTTTCATCCCCCTAAATGTTAAGGGTAATCCACCCCTAAATTTTTTTTTCAAACTTAGATATTTTTCTTTTATTTTTTTATTTTTTTTATGATACATCATACAAAAATACATACAACCCTAAATTTTCACCCTTCTACCACCAACCCCTATTTTGTTATAGCGGTACGAATTTCGCTGGGACAGCTAGTCTAATATATAAAATTCTCGTGTCGCGGTGTTTGTGGTTAAACTCCTCCGAAACGGCTTTCCCGATTCTCATGAAATTTTGTGTGCATATTGGGTAGGTCTGAGAATCGGACTACATCTATTTTTCATCCCCCTAAATGTTAAGGGTAATCCACCCCTAAATTTTTTTTTTCAATTTTAGATAAAAAAAAATATTATTTTTTTTTATGATACATCATACAAAAATACATACAACCCTAAATTTTCACTTTCTACCACCAACCCCTATTTTTTATGGCATTACGAAGTTCGCTGGGTCAGCTAGTATGTATGCCCACGCACAACTTTATACAGAGGAAAATAGGGGTAAATGTTCACATACAGATTTTGATGCCGAATTGTATAATTCCTAACACGTCCACCAGAAAGTGGAGCTCGATGGCGCGGGTGGTAAGCAACTTTCGCAGTGGTCGGTCATTGGATGGGTGACCAAAAATCTTCTATCTCGAGTTCCTTCGTGCTTCGGAAGGCACGTTAAGCCGTTGGTCCCGACTGCATCTGCAGTCGTTAGCACCCGCCAATCCGCACTGGGCCCGCGTGGTGGTTCATGGCCCAATCTCCCTATTTCATCCATAGGGAAGGCCTGTGCCCCAGCATTGGGGACATTAATAGGCTGCTGATGATGTATAATTTTGAGGTTGAGGTTTTGTAACCTAGTACAATCTTCAACTCTCTCAAAGAAATGCATTGTTTTTACTGTTATTGTCATTCAATACCCTTTTACTTAATTATAATGTTACTACTATGTATTTATATGTAAAACTAGCAAACCCGGCGAACTCCGTTTCGCCATCAGATGGCTTCGTTTTATGTAACATTTCGTTTGGTGATTAAAAGATTTTTTTTTTGAAATTTTTCCTGAATTTTCTTTGCTATAAACCTCACGGAGCCCGAGACCTTTCCAACGAATGCAAAACCGTGGAAATCGGTTCGTGCATTCTGGAGTTATAGCGTCAGGAAGGAAAACCCGACTTATTTTTATATAGTAGACTAGCTGACCCAGCGAACTTTGTACCGCCCTAAAAAAATAACGCCCTTGAACACACACAAAAAATTTCATCAAAATCGGTCCAGTCGTTTAAGAGAAGTTCAGTGACATACACACTTACAGAAGAATTATATATATAAAGATATAGTAGTCAAAAGTGTCAAATTGAGAACCTCCTCCGCTTTTTTCGTCGGTTAAAAAAGGTAAATTTAAAAAATCAAAAAACCCGACTGCTTATTTATACTTCAAATAAAAACTGAAAAGAAAAAAAACAAGTCCAGTAGTCTATAATTCTGTTAATAAGGAACAAAGCTACTTTAACAGTCGGGACCCATTAGATATTCAAGACTACATAATATTTTTCAATAATGGGTCCCGACTGTTAAAGTAGCTTTGTTCCTTATTAACAGAATTATAGACTACTGGACTTGTTTTTTTTCTTTTCAGTTTTTATTTGAAGTATAAATAAGCAGTCGGGTTTTTTGATTTTTTAAATTTACCTTTTTTATTTCACACTTTTTAGTTAGTTAGTATTTTAAGACGGTATATACCGTAGTCTTGTTACTTCAATAAGGGAATTAATATCGCGGGAATTATTAAGTACCTTGCGTCGGTCTAAAAGATTGATTTATTAAGACATATAAAGACTTTACCAGCGGGGTCAAGGCTACAGATGGGCCTCAATTTTCGCAAAAATGTGTGAAGTTAAATCAAGTCGTTACATAAATATATCTAATGTATGTAAATTTTATAGTAAACTATCACTTACTCAAAAAGTCATCTTTTGTTTATGTTTTTTTTAATAGTTTAGCAGTAAATATAAAATTCATTTACTTTTATTCGTCGACTATTTAAAATTGGCAGTGGCTGCATTGTCATGTCAATGCCGGACGTCTAAGATTGTGATATACACAAATTCAGTGTCAGTCCCTAGTCTCATAATTTGATATACCTACATAATTCACAGAAACCCAATATGTAGATGCCAGAAGTTAACTTCAAATGTTTTAATCACCCTATATACAATACCAATCAATGACGTTTATGTCGCAGGTTGAAGAAAGCAGTAATTCCCGTCTGTTGTTTTGGACAATGGTGGCAAATGCCTTAGATCACTAAATTAAAAAATAATTATGCAATCACCAAAGCAAAGTTTATAATATTTTATTAAACTAAAGGCGCATAATAAAATTTTCATAACGTTAGGTAGAGCACCATAGCAATCTCATGTATTATCAATTTATAGTTCTCTTTGTAGTTTTCTTTTAAAGCGTTCACATTTAACAGGTCAAAGACTTTGTGTTCGACCCTTTTTTATTAGTAGTGTAAAGCTCGAATGAAGAGTACTCCCAGTAGTGCAATCATGGCAATTATTTTTTTTTTTGTTTAAAAAAATACCGAATAACGTGTCACTGTTAAGCACAAATGCTAAGTAACTTTTACAAATATAATCAAATAAACCTATTACTTACTTTATTTTTAAATCTTTTTCATCAATTAAATAAATACTTATCTTATCCTAACTATCTATACTAATATTATAAAGAGGCAAGATTTGTATGTTTGTAACAAATAATCTGTGAAACTACTGAATCGGTTTCAAATATTAATTCAACATAAGGTAGCTACATTATTTATTATAACATTTTTCTTTATTTAAATACATTTTGTCCGAGTGACATAGGCTATATTTTATTCCGATAAATAATTTTCGCCCGTACAATGCCCCGGTTGGATCACTAGTAAGTATAATATAATATATTATCATAATAGGTATTTATGATTATTGAATTTTAATGAAAAACTCAGAATTTTACTGTTTTTCATTTTTTTTAACGATATTACTTAATGTTACAAAAAAAGGTTTACTTAATATAATGACAAATAACCCATTTTTCGCTAGTAAGTACATACTTATTGGAATCCCTGTATTTATTAATCAGCTCGCGATAATATTGGTTTTGTAATAATTCTGCAAAATTCAAAGCAAATAATGTAGATTTTTATAGGTAAATCACCCCTTTCACACCCTACGCCTATAAGTATTGCGATGTTGTAGCTAAGAACCAAGTTCCCATCGACTTCTTTATGGAAATTCATTATATTCGATTTATCTATTAGGGCACGGAAGCGCAACAAACAAACTCACTTTTTTTCATCATTTAATAAGAAGGAACAGTATCACAGTTTTACTGTTAGTACTTCGTATAGGATCAGATACTGCGAATACCCCGTTTTTTTTCTTTTACATTGTACACCGCGCTATCACTTTGTCATCGTTGTAACTTTTTAAATATTTGTCGAAATGACATAGTGTAAAAAGCAAAGTTTATCGTCTTTAAATATCAAAAACGTTAAAAGTATTTGTTTTGATTATAAATGATTTGTTAATACAAAATGTGCATTT
Organism: Chilo suppressalis; assembly: GCA_902850365.2. Classification (NCBI taxonomy): domain Eukaryota; kingdom Metazoa; phylum Arthropoda; class Insecta; order Lepidoptera; family Crambidae; genus Chilo; species Chilo suppressalis. The sequence goes on from OU963921.1 coordinate 11,095,383, forward strand.
TGGAAATTTGATATCAAATAATATTTTAGTTTTGATTCACTATTTTAGCGGTAATGACTTACACATTAAAAATAGATGTATGGTGTCACGGACTTTTTTTTTAGAACTATTTAAGAGATACATTTTCACTCTACATTACATTCATGTAACTTTTATTGTTTTTGCAGTGCAGGCCAAAATGGCTCGTAGATGAGAGATTTTTTTCCGTCTTATGTGACACTTATTGTTATATATTGGCCAATTCACTCAATAACTACATAAATTATTATATATATGTAATTATCATATATGAGCTATATTACTGTTAAGTTTCATTAAAATCCATTCAGTATTTTTTTATGTGAAATAGTAACAAGGATCCATACAAACGTAAGATTGAAATTAAAAGCGCAAGTCGTTAATATACAACTTTAAAGCGTTGTAGATCCTAAACAATCATATAAAATGAAAAATGGTGTTAGGAACCTAAATATGATTTTTGATTATCTAGACAGTGATACCCCACTCGACATATTTTGTCAACTTATTTTTTTTTACTTCGTCACAATATGGCGCCTAATATTGCCCATATTGAATTTTGATTACTACCATATCTTTAGTAGCACTCCCATGATTGAGACGAATCGATTGATGTATGAATCATCAAAATCGGTCCAGGCGTTTGGTCTCTAGTGTGCCACAAAGGAACAAACATACATATATAGACTGTTAAACACATAACCCTGTCTGCGCGTCGCGCTTCGCGCTCTTGCATTGCGCAGCCGGGTAAAAATAGAGTAACCATATGACACGCAAGCGCACAGCAACTTTAGAGGGTTAATTAACATTATCTATTTAAAAACATTATTATTCAAATGTACAAAAATAAATTATAAATTGTAACACGACGCCAATTAGAGCAGGTCCCGCTCTAATCGGTAAGCCAAGCCACCCATACAGCCAGCCGCCCATACAGCCTAGATGTCCACATTAGTCCATGATCTGAAACTCTTATTTATAAAAAATTGAAGTCAAAAATAAATTGTGGTTTTTTATCGACAAGTCGCCCATACAGCCAGTCATCTATACAGCCAGCCGTCCATACAGCCTAGAGTCCACATTAGTCTATGATTTGAAACCCTTCCACCGGACGTCTGGTGGGGGAGAACGTATATAAGGTCGTGTATGCTGATATTTTGGGTTGACTACGATCTAATTGCGGAGACAAGACTGTCCAATCAAAAGAAAGAAGTGTTATTACTCAAGTATTGCTTTTATTTATGCCCACTGCTTCAAAATACAGATTCAATCACATTATACACATACATTCAATACCAATGAAACTGCCATATTTACTAAGCGAGTATACGAAGTAGGTCGCTTACACAACTTACCTAGTTGCAAACTTAAGTTAACAACGTAGACTTCTCTAAATTTAGCATGTGCAACTTAGCAGGTTGCCTACAAGTTAGAAGGCTTTAAGTGGCAATAACTTGTTTACTTCTAGTTATTCGAACGAAGCTCCTTTTCGGACTGTTTGGCTGATGGGTGTAGGCGACAATTTCCGTCACAACCTAGCGTGGCAGATAGCTTGGCAGCTAGGAGGGTAGAATAAGATTCCAGAAGGGAAGGCGTTCATTGGGTGGGTTGTAAGAAGGGAACCTTGTGACGCGCAACTCTACTGAAGGAAAAGAATGGTTGATTATACTTTATACTATACATCTATATATATAAAACTCAAAGGTGACTGACTGACATAGTGATCTATCAACGCACAGCTCAAACCACTGGACGGATCGTGCTGAAATTTGGCATGCAGGTAGATGTTATGACGCAGCCATCCGCTAAGAAAGGATTTTGACCAATTCTACCACCAAGGGGATAAAATAGGGAATGAAAGGTTGTATGAAACTTTGTCAATTTTAAACCGATCGGACTGAGACTTTGCATGCAGGTATAAGAAGAATCATAGATGAATGTCATTGTGTATAATACAAGCCTGAGAACAAAAACTGTAGTCTACACTTCAGCTCTACACCGAAGCGAAGCGAGGGCGGGCAGCTAGTATTACATAGAATTATCACAATCTATACTATATATAAAACTCAAAGGTGATTGACTGACATAGTGATCTATCAACGCACAGCCCAAACCACTGGACGGATCGGGCTGAATTTGGCATGCAGGTAGATGTTATGACGTAGGCATCCGCTAAGAAAGGATTTTGATCAACTCTACCCCGAAGCGAAGCGAGGGCGGGCCAATATTAGTGTATTAATATGAACGTTCAATATCTACGTTCAATGGATACAATTGCTTAGCGTTCTTTCCGATGGAGATGGGGGAGCTCGTCGAAATAGTTCATTTTTGGTCACCCATCCAATGACCGACCATTGCGAAAGTTGCTTAACTTATACGATTGCAGCCAAAAGCGTTTACCATTTGCGCCATCGAGCTCCTCTACTGTCCAACACAAAAATATTCTTTCAAATCGGACCAACATTTTCTGAGATTAGCGCTTTCGAAGAAACAAACTCTTCGGATTTATAATATTCTTATCGATAACTCAATTACACGCACATCACTAGAAGATACACTCACAAATCGAGTTTGTCCCAAAAGGACTGGAACGCGGGGCCGTTACTTACTTAATTCTCGAAAAAAACAACCGGCCAAGTGCGAGTGAGACTCACGCACCGTGGGTTTCGTAAAATATATGATGTAAAGAAAATATAATTAGAAAAAAATCCACGCGGACCAGGCAGCGGACGGGACTCGAACCCGCATCCTTCGCTATCCGGGCGAATGCACTGACCATTATGCTACCACGGCCCTATTAGCCGCGTCGAAATTTTCCTAGCCTTAAGCTGCAAGGCAACGCCATCTCTTCGCATTGTAGGTAACCCACAATGTCAAATGAATACTTTTTCAAGTATTAAACATTTGAAAGAAGAAATAGCAATTATAGTTATAATTTTTAATTTTTTAAAGCATGGAACTGCTTGATGTTTAAATCTAAAGAAAATATAATTAGAAAAAAATCCACGCTTAAGGCTAGAAATTTCGACGCGGCTAATAGGGCCGTGGTAGCATAATGGTCAGTGCATTCGCCCGGATAAAGAAGGATGCGGGTTCGAGTCCCGTCCGCTGCCTGGTCCGCGTGGATTTTTTTCTAATTATATTTTCTTTAGATTTAAACATCAAGCAGTTACATGCTTTAAAAAATTAAAAATTATAAATATATGATGTAACCTAAAATTTACAGTATTCGCCATTTTTCCTTTATCTATGCCATAAGACGTTGCTTCGTGCCAAATTTCAAGATTCTGAGTTCACGGGAAGTACCCTGTCGGTTTTGATTCCCTTGCGCGTTTCGAAAATTTGCGGCATTAAAGGTGAAAATCTTATGATTGCTCTGGCTTAGAAGTTTGATTTTTTCACAGCTTCAAGGTACATTAGACCTGAGTATTTGATTTAAATTTCAGCGTGTTATCTCCACGCGTTTCTGAGAAAAAGGGCTTTGACAGACGGACGGAAAAAGTGACCCTATAGGGGTACCGTTTTTTCTTTCGAGTTACGGAACTCTACAAATAGGCAATTCGAGAAATAACCGTGTCGGGTGAGACGGCACGCGCCGTGTCAGCCAATGCCATGATATATGGACTTACATTGACAAGGCATAGCTAAGCTAATAAGACTAGGCGCACATGTACAGAATTCAGATTCGAAATTACCTGAGCCTACGAGTAGAACGTAAGGATTTTGTTTCCATTCTGAAAAAACGCCTCGCTGAACATTTTCTATGTAAGAGACAGACCCCTCTTTCCCAGTGGGCACTTTGGGCAATGGGATAGGGGCCTCCCTCAGATCAAATACAACAAAGTCCCTAGTTCCTGTCAGATCACCAAACGATAACCAATATTTATTACCAGAAAACGTATATAATTCGACGAAATCCAACCTAAATTATTGAATACAATACCAACTTACTAGTTTTTACATAAGCGAAGCTATTCTACTCTCGCCCAAAATGTAGGCTTTCCGACTTAAGCATTTTTAGATAAATTTAAATCTATACTATAATATTTATAAAGCTGCAGAGTTTGTTTGTTTGAACGCGCTAATCTCTGGAACTACTGGTCCGATTTGAATGATTCTTTCAGTGTTGGGTAGTCCATTTATCGAGGAAGGCTATAGGCTATTTTTTTTTTCAAAATTAGGGATCCGTAATAAAATTGCTATTTTGTAACACAAGGTGTAAAATCGAAAACCTATTTTTGCGTGCGCTGCAAAAACTATAGACAATAGAACAAAATGATGTACTACGGGTTTGTAGATCCCATTAAGACCTACAAAAAAGTCCGCGAGAACATATATCTAGCTATCATGGTTTAATCACAATAACCGATTTTGTGTTCAAAATAATTATTAAATCGTCTGAAGAAAAAAAAACTACGTTAAATATGTATCGTAATATTAAAAAAACAAACAACCCTTAATTTTGCCCTCTACCACCCATATTTTTATGGCGATACGAAGTTCGCTGGGTCAGCTAGTATACATGTATATATTGTATATAATAGTATACTAAGCACATACACATTTAAAAAAGTCATCAGTAGTACACTCATCAGAATGACTCGCTTCTTTTCAAGTCATAATCCACATCAAAGTCATAGGAACCCATTATCCTAATATGCCCAGAGCCTGCCTATAATAGGATAAAGACGGCCTTGGTAAGGGACGTGCATTCAGGTTAGCGGATACGGTTTCCTGATACGGAAACGAATCAGGAAAAATTTAGCACTAACATTTAACTTTACATTTAGCAAACTATTCGAATTCGATATTAGTTCGTGTTAAGGATACTGTACCCCTAGTACGAACCATTATCGTATTCGAATAGTTTGCGAATGCTAAATGTCAATGTCACATTTTGTATGTAAACTTGAACAGCAGTGCCACAAAGTACGCAACGAGAACTTAAAAATCATTACACATTTGACAATGACTTTTCGCACTCGCAAACTATTCGAATTCGATATTAAGCCGTGCTAAGGATACTGATCAATGTTTAATTGCTCACCTAATGCTGAGACAAAGACTGCGCTGCCCTTTATCTTGATTTTTGAAGTGAAAACTTCTTTAGCGGTGTTGTACCCTTTTTTTGTATGGGTAAAAAATGTTAAACTCGCATCATGACACACAATAAAATTGGAAAGGTTGTTGACTTTCAATATATTGGACGAAACATAATATTTTATCGTATTATAATAATAAGTCTCTATCCACGTTCACGTGGCAGCTTTATTGCGAAGAAAATGCATTTTTTTACAATAGATGTCGCTAGGTGCGCTTAAATGTGATTGATGTAAGTTGATTTCTTTACAATAGATGTCGCTAAGTGCGCTTAAACGTGATTCATGTAAGTTGATTTTTCTGAGAGATAAACTTTTTAATGTAATATATAAATTGTCATGTTTGTGTACGATAGCGCAATAAATAAATATTGTATTCTACCACATACATGACAGTACTTTTATACTGATTATTAAAGCAATTCGTGCAAAATTATTCCCAAACCATTCCAAAATATCAAAAATTCGCAACGTTAATATTCAAGTTTTCACTTCAGCCGGCACTCCCGGAGTGCAACCCGTCGTTCTTTTTTTATGCAATTATCATCATCGGACTCTTAATGCCTATCTTAGATGGGTAATAATATACTTGCTCGTTTATCAATAGGAGTCCTGTTTTATACTCAGTCAAACGTTATCCAATTATAGTAATGCACATTATATCAAACAATCACATCAATTTTATTCCAATTCCCGTAGGGAGTTAGGGGTAACTCCCGCACTATAGATGTGTCGCCGTATTTATTGTTATTATTATTTTTGTCTTTGTTGTGATCAAACTTTGCTATTAACTTGCACATGCCACTGTATAATACACAGTCAGGTCATAAGTATTGTCACACAGTATAACCTTTTCTTTTAGAATGCTGGCCACAAAAGTTTATTGAACTCGAATTTCGAATTGTTCATGAAAATAAAAATGTATATTTTTTAGAATTTTACTCATTTTTAAATATGGAGTGGACGCTTAAAGAAGACCGTGTTGCAGTTGTTGCGTTACATCGGTGCGGTTACGCGCCAATTCAAATTTTTGATATACCTACTGAAAAATTTGAATATAACCAAAAGATTCGTTTATCGTACCATCAAACGATACAATGAAGACTCTAGTGTAGATGACATGTCAAGAAGTGCTCGCCCTCGGTCTGTTAGGACTCCAGCAATGATAAAAGCTGTGAAGGCGCGAATTCAAAGAAATCCCAAACGTAAGCAGAAACTGTTGGCCCTTTAGATGGGGTTAAGCAGAACCACGGTGAAAAGAGTGTTAAATGAAGACTTAGGGCTTCGGGCATATCAAAGAAAAACAGGACATCGTTTGAATGCTCGTCTAATGGACCTGAGACTGAAGAGATGCCGCGCTTTGTTGAAGCGGTACGCGGGAAAAAAGTGTCGGGAAATTCTTTTTTCGGATGAAAAAATTTTTACCGTTGAAGAGAGCTACAACATACAAAACGCTTGTTGTAACTCTCTTCAACAAATGAATCTGCGTGTCCAACGAGGTCATTTTCCATCCTCGCTCATGGTATGGTTGGGAGTTTCTTATCGGGGCTTAACAGAGGTACATTTTTGTGAGAAAGGTGTAAAAACGAATGCAGTTGTGTATCAAAATACAGTCCTGACGAACCTTGTGGAACCTGTTTCTCATACCATGTTCAGTAACAGGCACTGGGTATTCCAACAAGATTCGGCGCCAGCTCATAGAGCGAAGAGCACACAAGACTGGCTGGCGGCGCGTGAAATCGACTTCATCCGGCACGAAGACTGGCCCTCCTCCAGTCCAGATTTGAGTCCGTTAGATTACAAGATATGGCAACACTTGGAGGAAAAGGCGTGCTCAAAGCCTCATCCCAATTTGGAGTCACTCAAGACATCCTTGATTAAGGCAGCCGCCGATATTGACATGGACCTCGTTCGTGCTGCGATAGACGACTGGCCGCGCAGATTGAAGGCCTGTATTCGAAGCCACGGAGGTCATTTTGCATAAACTTTATTGTCATAAGAATCTATGTTTTGTTAAGTTCATTTTGGTATATAAATGGTTACATAATGAATAAACTTGTTTCAATTATTTTATATTAAACATGTGACAGAATATATGACCTGACTAGGTATCATATGTTATTGCACAAAAGCTGGCCAAGCGCGTGTCGAAATGCTTAAGGCACTCGATATATCGGATTCTGTAGATGCCCATCACAGAACGCAATTTTCTATCTGTTGGTTTGGTGGATAGCGGTTAGGGAGCTTGTGATCATGCCTTCCCTCAGCTTCACGAAGTACCATGGAGTTTAGAAGATGAACATACATATAGTTTTAAATCTGAGACAGGGACTTTAAGATCTTCTTCTCGCTATTGAAACTATTAGTTGGCATGGTGGATGAGGCATCTGGAAAGGGGGTAGATGTAACTGCACCCCGGGCCGAATTTGAGGGCAGGCGGGCCTGATCCCCTGGCCGCTCCCTCCCGCCAAAGGAGGACGGGTAGGAGCTTAGATTAAAACTAAATGGATAGATACGGTACGCTCATACTTGCATCAAACAAAAACTGATCCCACGGCAGCGCGAACGTGACGGCGAGATCCGCGGCACTGCATTACCGACCCGAGCGAAACAGCACGTTAAGTTTCAACGGCAGGGCGAACGAGACGGCGAGATCCACATCACTGCACTACCGACCAATCACGCGACCAGTACTCGACGTCACTACCGAATAAGATTCAAAACAAACAGCAATTTTTATGAAAAAATATATTTTATAGTACTTACGAATGAAAAGTGATGCCGTGGGTTTTATTTTTAGTTCTTGAGCAATTTGAGCACTTTTTAAAAACACACTTAGGCATTGTTTTATCATATAAAATATTACCAATATTTCTTTTTGGCGTTCATATGTACGTCGTTTGCATGTCAAGTTGTGACTAAAGCGATTAGGGTCGTGGACCACAATTCATGCGGATCACTTTTGTGAGGCTAGTGCCGTATCTACCCTTTTTGTTTTAATCTAAGGGTAGGAGAGGACGGCGGGGCGCCCTAGCTGCGCCCGTTCCACCACCCTACCCGGGGGGTCCCTCGCTAACCGGCATAGCGTCAGCTGTGTCGACCACCGACGGACCCCGTGACGGCAGCCCCCCCTTGTAGTTCTGTCCTGCAAAGAGGGGGGCGGCGGAGGGAGCTACATGGGCACGCCCAAGTAGCCCTCCGCAGCGGACGGGGGGCGGTACGGTGGGCACTAGGCCGCGTACTCAGCCCCCACGTGCGGGCCATCCTGCGCACGTCTTTGAGGTCCCCGCGATACCCGGGAGACCCCTGCCGTGGAGCCCCGGCTAGGCCGGGAGGCTGCTAAGTGCGGAGACGCGGAAGAATCCCTAAACGGGGATTCCGCGGCTTCGCGCTAAGCAGTTTAGAGGGTATTCGCTGGGTCTGGCCACCTTGCTCTATTCGTGGACTACCTGAGGGCCATTCGCCTAAAGGAAATGCTTTGGAAAACGCTAACGCTTGCAATTTTATTTTATTATTTCTGACCGCCGAAGGTTTTCAAATACCTCACGCTCATTTTTTTAATATTGTCATTACCAATACAAAAGAAAAAAAAAAGAGCGCGAGGCATTTGAAAACCTCGGGCGGCTAGAAATAACAAAATGAAATCGTAAGCGTTAGCGTTTTCCAAAGGATTTCCCCTGGTGCATTCATTAATAGGGCCTCCTCTCGCAACTTTAATTTAGTCAGCCCATCTCATAGGTGACTTCTTAAGTGATCTGGTACCTTGTATCATAACGCGTTCCATGGAGTTTCAGTTTGAAATTCATATCTTTCGTGGTTTAGAGGTCAAATATATTAATGTTTTTAGGTTTTCACGCACATCACTCATTAAATAAAACAACTTTCAACAGTTTAGATGCACTGATTTTATTTATTTACTAGCTAACCCAGCGACCTTCGTACCGCCATAAAAAAATAGGGGTTGGGGGTAGAAAGTTGAAAATTTAGGGATGTATATATTTTTGTATGATGTATCATAAAAAAATAAGAAAAATATATATATAAAAAATTGAAAAAAAAAGAATTAGGGGTGGATTACCCTTAACATTTAGGGGGATGAAAAATGGATGTTGTCCGATTCTCAGACCTACCCAATACGCACACAAAATTTCATGAGAATCGGGAAAGCCGTTTCGGAGGAGTTTAACCACAAACACCGCGACACGAGAATTTTATATATTAGACTAGCTGACTCGGCGAACTTCGTACCGCCCAAAAGTAATAATTTGCAATAAATTAAAATTGCGACTATAATTTGAGATTTAAACTATCTTATCTCTCAAGTTGAATCGAACTGAACACGGTGTGCAAATTTTATTATAATCGGTTCAGTGGTTTAGGAGTCCATTGAGGACAAACATTGTGACACGAGATTTATATATATTAAGATTGACGTATCGCATCTTTTGCAGGAATGCGTCGTCAGAATATTGTTTTTTAGGGTTCCGTACCTCAAAAGGATAAAACGGAACCCTTATAGGATCACTTTGTTGTCCATCCGTCCTTCCGTCTGTCAAGACCGTTTTTCTCATGAACGCGTGGAGGTATCAATCTGAAATTCATATTTAATACTCAAGTCTACTGTCCCTTAGAGCTGTGAAAAAATCAAACTTCTAAGCCAAAGCAATCAAAAGATACAGTCGGTTATGCCGCAAATTTCTGCAAATTTTCGAAACTCGCACGGGAATCAAAACCTACAGCGTACTTCCCGTGTACTTAGAATCTTGAAATTTAGTACGAAGTAACGTCTTATAGTACAGATAAAGGAAAAACTGCGAAAACCTTAAATTTTTAGTTACATCATCTAATAAAAAATATTTTTGGTAAATTTCAAAGTTACTACCTCTCTTCGCATGAACGCGTAGAGGTATTAAATTGAGTTTGTACGGAACCCTCGGTGCTCGAGTCCGACTCGCACTTGGCCGGTTTTTTATTTATTTTGTCGAACTACCTTAGAAAGACTTTTATTGAGCATTCGGTTATTTCATTGGAAGATTTAAATACCTATTTCTCAAAAGTCTCTCAGCTCGCGTCAGCTCTTCAGTTACTGTGGCCCCTTTGGCGTTGAGCAGACGACGGGGCGGGGCGGGCATTTTGTCCGCGAAGCAATAAAGACTGCGTCAGCCCGTCGATGTCTGCGGCTGCCCGCGCCGCGTACACAAAGCACACGACGGGCAGAGGCGGTCAGTTTAGGACGTTCGTTCTAGTGAATAGTCCATCACTAATAAGCGCGAGGCGCGGACTGAGCTGACCGCCCCGCGCCGCCCGTCTGCGTTACTTCATATAAACTGGTTTGTATGATCCACGGCGGGCAGCCGCGGACATGCGGCGCGGTCTTTTTGCCCTCTGTGTGCGTTTGTAGTATAGGATTCACTATGTGCTATCGTTCGCGGCGAAATTGACCGGCCCGGCGGAGTTCCTCCGTGCTAAGGAAGGCATGTTAAACCGTTGGCCCCGGCTGCATCTGCACCCGCCAATCCATAATGGGCCCGCGTGGTAGGTCACAGCCCAATCTCCCTATTCCATCCATAGGGAAGGCCTGTGCCCCAGCAGTGGGGGCATTAATAGGCTGATGATGTTCCACGGCAGTCACGACGCAATTTTTTAACGTAGTACGTGTTGTTACTATATCTTATCTTATTATTGACGACCTCCGTGGCAGAGTGGTTTGTACGCCAGGTTTCATGGTGTCGCCGACTCGAGAGGTCCCGGGATCGAATCCCGGTGGGGTCAGATGTTTGTGTGATGAATACGAGCATTTGTACTCCAGTCATGGATGTTTAATATGTATTTCTATATAAATATACTTATATAATATGTACTGTATATGTATTGTATCCGTTACCCTAGTATCCCATAACACAAGCCTTACAGTGCTTACTTTGGGGCTAGTCTAATTGGTGTGTGTGTTGAAAATATTTATTTATTTATTTATCTTTAAGTATCAAATGCATGTATGACATAAAAGCAACAAATGAGTAAGCAATTAGGAACATAAATGCATGGTAATATTGAGTTTCGGTTTTTAAAAGTATGTCGAATTTTTTTAAGCACATAAACACCATTAATACTAGTTGCAATGGTAGTTCAATAGTTATGTTACTTTGGCTTACAAGTATCGACACCTGGTTAGGACGTCACTGCTAAATGAAGACACAGTAACCTTTGAGCTATGGCATCCAATAAAACAGGGCCGGATTTAGGATTGTGGAGGCCCCGGGCCACTTAGGATTTGTATGCTTATTGACCCATCGAAATGTTGTTAATTCTTAAGCTGTTGTGGAGGCCCCTGGGCCACAGCCCCACCTGCCCTGCCTTAAATTCGGCCCTGGGTAAAGGTAAAAGAGCAAAAAAAATATCAAAGGAAAAGATGTTTACTAGTGTTTACTAGTTGGAATTTGAAAGGTTTTTTTTCCCCAAGTCTCTATTATGGGGGCCCCCCGTTTGTGGAGGCCCGGGGCTTTCGCCACGGTTGCCCTCCCCTAAATCCGGCAGTGCAATAAAATACCGGTACACATTAAAGGAGGTCATTGTAGAAACACAAAAGTGATACGAACGAACACGTTAGCAAAGTTTTCCTCCCAAATGCTTAGCCGCTAAGTCCTACGTTTAATTATGAAAATACGCTCAATAACATTACATCAACGGGGCGGCGCGTCGTTACGGCGGCATTACGGTCATCAGCGGAGCCCTAAACATAATAAAATATGCGCCCTCAACCGATAATATATCAGGCCGACGTTAACGCGCTGCCGTAATCAACTTCACCAATAAACCATTACCGAAACGTAAATAAACCCTAAACTCAGCCCGGCGCACGTAAATAACAACCGCCAGACGAGACAGCGAGACAAATAAAAGGAAAATAACAATATTATATCCTTGAAGGGAGAAAGTTGCACCGGATCCAATTAAAATCTACATTTTATACACTTTATTCATTAAGAAAATGTTATTTGTGGTAGTCTACGATCGTTTGTTTGGGAACGCGACAGTTTCACGCTGCCGATCGATAGCAAAAAAGCAATTTTAGAAAGAAACTTACCTCTGGCGTATGTAAACAAATGTAGGCAGGCCAGCAAGAAAATCCAGTTACCGAACCCAAAACGACATATCCCTGTCCGACACATGATTCAATACACTGTAACGACACCGCACCAGAGGTTTTAATTCATCGATATCACATTTTCACTTAACATTCACATATAATAAGCGTAATTATTTTACACGGCGTTGAGTCGGCACGACAACGAACAATCCGCCATTTTCACAAGAACCGCCTGCGTTCAGAAACACAACTCAATAATGAAAAGGGCAATGCCCGGGGATGTTGATGGAGCTCAGCTAACTTCATGTCTATTGTGATCATGCATGAAGTTAGCAAAAAGAGTAGTGCTTCCAAAAGAAATGTCATAGTCTAGAAACTAACCGTCGATCGATTGAGCATACATTATTGAGGAAATTAGTGATACAAGCATCTAATTGCTATGTTATCAATAAAGGTCTGATGTAAATATTAACTTTGGTATAAATAAATCTATAAAAGTGAATTTACGCTTAACAAATTACAACCAGAATTGCATAACAAAACGCAACTTCAAAACGTTTAATTGTCAAGTCAAGCAGTATGACCAAATTCAGTATTTTAATACTTTTTCGGTATATTTTATTGACTTTTTGGAACGTTAGTATTTTTGAAGGTATATTGGTGGAGGTCCGTATTTTTGAGTATATTTTGGATAAAAAGTTATGGCAGCACCGATCGTCCCGTGTTCTGGTGAAATGAAATGTCTTTAATAACTTGTTAAAATAATAGTTTTTATTTCGATTCAGGATATTTTTCTTGATATAATTATGACATTAATGTGTATTGTCTTTTTAACATAACTTTGCTGATTTTCCGGATTAAGTCTTTAACTAATTTAGGATCAGTGGTCAGCCAGTTACAGATAGGACATGATAAGCAAATCATCTAAGAGCTAAGACTGTCTGCTGTAATTTTCTGTTCTGCAATTCTGTTAGCTTAATCTTTTAAGGAATTCAGGAGTTTCTCCAAATTAGTATGGTTTTTTAGTTGTCGTATAAACAGAGTGAGTGTTTTTCTTTTTCATAAATTAAAAAATATTATAGTTAATTAGCAGCCTTTCGCTACTTAGTCCTCGTTAACTTTATTTTTTTTTTTGAAAATCCCACTGGAACTTAACATTTTTCACGGGATAAAAGGTATCCTATGTCTCAATCCAGGTAAAAATTCTATATGTGTACCAAAGTTCATCCTAACCCGTTCAGTAGATTTTGCGTGATTAACACCCGGTTTCTGAAACGCATGTCATCGAAAAAATTACGTAACAAGTTGTTAATCTCTATTTAAATGCACTTTGGGTTTCTCAATGAGCCAAGTGACAGTTTGTCAATGATTTGTTGTTGCAAATGTCAAATCTCGAATTAATGGCCGATTGCGGTAGTTTTCGGTTTCCGGAAAGCTTTTTTGTATGTTAACTGCATGTTAACGTTTTGTTGTGTTTTAATAAGTAATTGGTGAAAATTGATCAATTAACAGATTGTCAAAAGAAATTTTACTGATATTTTGGTCAGAGGATTGTTGTAGTGGTAGTAAAAACGTTGTCAGATTTATCTGTTGACGATATATCCCTATCTAGTGACGAGGAAGATCTGGCACCAACTCGCCAGTTCCGGAAACGAATAAATCCTGTAATTCATTACAATGATGAAGAATTTAAGGATCGCTACAGGATTTCAAAATCTGTTTTCCATCAACTAATGGGAAAACTGACACACCTGGAACTTAAAACGAACAATTATGTACACTAAAGCCTTCCTAGAATTATGGCTAACCCAACATAAAAAGAATATTTCAATTCAGTTCAGCAGTTCCTGATGTTAACGCGTTCAAACAAACATCTTTATATTGTAGTTTATATCAGATTTACACTATAATTATTTTACTTTTTATTTGCTTTAGAAGTAAATTCCAATTCTTTAATTTTTATTTTTAAATTCTTCAATTTTTTTCCAAGTCACGTTTTTTTCCACCGTCACTGCATTGGTAGACTTATTTTCTATTATTGCTTTGTGCCTACATTGAAATATATATTATCAATATATTTACAAATTTTAAATGCCAAAAGCAGATCGGTTAATTTGTATAGATTAGAAAGCTTGATTTGAACAACTGATTTGTACCTATTAGGTACTTACTTATCCACTATTGTTAAAAGCTCCCTCTTTTCTCGCTCCGTATAGCTTTTTCGTGACATATTATGTAAAAACTTGAAATGAAAATAAATTTCAATGTTTTCGGTACACACAATCGCTTCTATTTTTCTGACTTCTAAATAAAAGTCACTTATAAGTTGTCAAAAGATAGAGACAAAGCTATGCGTTAGACAGAAACAAAACATGAATGATCGAATGAAAGTGACTGGTTTTAGCTAGGGTGGCCAGACTAATAAATAAATCCTGCCTTAACAGTAGATTCGTTAATTTTTCGGTAAATATCTTTTCAGAAACCCATAGTTGCTCAACAAATAGTTAATTATGACAGTCTGTCAACTAATTCAATATTTGACATGCGTTTCAGAAACCGGATATAAGTAACAAACATAAAAAACTTGCACATTTAGAATATTAAGTAGGATATATAGTTTATAATAAAGATAAATTGAAATATATGACTAGCTTCAGTAAATCTCTGTTCAAATGTATACCAGTATTGAATGTTGCACGCAAGGCTATATTTTCACAGATAAATTTAATTAAAAAAAATGTGTTGATGAATGAATAAAACCTGTTTTAGTCGGTATATTTCAGTATTTTTAGGGTGCTTCGGTATTTTCGTAAAATTGATTCTGGTCATACTGCGTCAAATTTTGATTATGACAGTATGTTGACTTTTGACTTGACAGATATTTGTGATAACGACGTAGCGACGCTAGAAGTGAATAGATAAATCTAGTGTTTTTATTTAATTGTTAGTGTGTTTTGAAATATATCTGTAATAAAAACAACTATTTTGTATGACACTTAATTTCACACCATGGAGTTACTTTATTCTATGAGGCGGAAGCCTTTAAAATGCGAACCACCTCATTTCGAAAAGTGAGTCTTTCCATCAAGATATTTTAAATAAAACTGGATGAATATAATGAATAACTAGGAACAGTTACTTGTGAATAACGTACATATTATACAGAAATAAATATATGATTATAATATTTCAGCGCGTTAGACACAGAAGTGGTACGTCCAATAGTGACCATTTCAGTGTGCAATATAATAGCGTTTTCATCACCCACTGAATTGTCTGACGCTGATGGAGACACATGGGGTGGTCACGTATACGTCTGCGACTTAGATACACCGTGGGACAGCCACAAAGTCACCAGTACAGTGCACCCTGTAAGTATTGAATTGATGGGTACCATAATTTTTCAATAATTTATAAAATCAATAAATAATATAGTGAAAGTACCAATGATACCCTGCCAATGCAACATAAGACATATATTTGAGGGATTTTTGTTGTATTTCTTATCAGCCCCTTAATTGTTTGACTTTATCTTGAAAGTAAACAACTAGGTCTTTAATTGTTATTGAAAGTCTGTTTTGAAGATTTTGACAGTTTAAAAAGTTAAAATATTATGTGTACATAAATTGAGACAGCTCTGTAATTGTGTCACTTCATAAATGTGTTTATGTGCAGGGTCCCTAACAGGCATAGGAATAAAAAGCTGTTGTTTATGTTAGTGGGATGATATGGCATCAATCAAACAAGCTGGTTGGCCAAAGACTGATGTATTCCTTTCACATGCTTGTTACTGATATATTATATTAATTATATTAATTATAAACATGATAGCTGTCACATTTTGTGCTTAGGCCTCTGGCAATCATCACCATCAGCCTATTAATGTCCCCACTGCTGGGGCACAGGCCTTCAGTATGGATGGAATAGGGAAATTGGGCCCATGACCCACCACTCGGGCTCAGTGTGGATTGGTGGATGCTAACAACTGCAGATGCAGCCAGAGCAACAGCTTAACTGGCCTTTCGAAGCACGAAGGAACTCGAGATGGAGATTTTTGGTTACCCATCCAATGACCGACCACTGCGAAAGTTCCTTAACTTCAACTATCGCAGCCGAACGCGCTAACAACCTGCGCCTTCAAGCTCCTCAATGGCCTCCTCCTCTGGCAATGCAAGGTGCATATAACTGTTAACATATTTTTTCAAAACATCAATTAGGCTAGCTCCAAAAAAGCATGGTAAGAGTAAATTATCAATAATTAAGCTGTGTGTCATGTGGTGTGTGAAGGTGTCAGCATTGGAATGGGACAACGAAGGCAAGCAGCTGCTGGTGGGGACTACAGCAGGCGACGTTTCCGTGTATGGCCAGAAGGAGTACTTGCTGAATGATTGGACGTGTCTGTATTCAGCTAGCTTTCCTGGTGAGAACTTAATTTCTTAACCTACTTACTTCTTTTGTTTGTCATTTTCAAGATTCATTTCCATATTTGTTACATTTCATGTATGTACTGAAAAAGCACTATTGCCTTTATAAGTTATTGGCACCAATTAATGACAAGAACCAATTGTAATGTAAAGGAAATAAATTAAAGAAGTACATAAAAATTAATAAATACATTAAAAAAACTCAAAAACTTGTAAAAAAACAAAAGTTCTTTATAAAAAATGTAAAATTAAACAAGGAAAGATTGCAATTAATTGATAAATTGGATATATATTCAATAAAATATGACAACATTAGCCTAAGATATAAAAAAGACACACAAACATTGCAAAGTAAAATTGAACAATTACAAGAGTGTCTTATAAATGTTACAAAAAAATATGAACTGTCACAAAAAGAAATAAAGGAACACATGAAGGCACTGAATGAGTTGGTTGAATTATGTAATTACAACAATGACAGATTTAATTCTTTAACTAACAATCACACATGTGATTGTAAACAGTTAACAGCTCAGTCACCTGTCAATTGTGATTCCTCCATATCACAACATGTAACTATTAGTTCCCCACAGCAGCCATCAAAGGAATGCTTGACTTCAGTGAAAACAATTCACTCGGACAACTTAGTTTTAGATAATAAATATGAAAAAATCATATTATTTAGTGATGAAATTGGCAAGGGCATGGGCCCTCTTTTATCTAAAATGGGAAATTCAATTATCAATCACTGTATGCCTAATGTTTCTTATAAGGATATCTTAGGAAATGCAATCAAACAGAATTATAGTAAATGCACTACTTTGTTATTTTTTGTGGGAAATAGAGGCAATTTGAACAAAAAATCATTGATTCAATATGTCAATGACCTGAGCTCATTAAATGTTGAAAAAATTATATTGTTTACATTGCCCTATTGTAGAAGTCTGCCAAAGGAGGAAAATATCTTAAGATATAAATTAAATATGCTTTTGTTCACAATGTGTAAAAGTGAAAAATTTCATATTATTGACACTAACAATTATGTTAGAAATTTATATTTGACCAAAGATAAATATTATCTTTCTAATTATTATAAAAGACAGATAGCTAAGTCGCTATCATATTATTTTTATATAACAGCCAAAAACTTGGCTAAACAAATTGCTTTTATTGAGCAATGTTCCATTGACTTGACAGTCAGTAATTCTTCTACTGACAAATTACAAAATAATAACTATTGTTTAAATTAAATAATGAGACAACAGACAACTCGTCTTGCTTAATAATAAATAATTATTGTAATAACTTGCATAAAAATATTAATTTAATTAAGAAAAATCCCAAACAATTAAAAGAAAATGTAAACTTGATCAACCTGATGCATATAAATATTCAAGGAATGATGGGTAAGGACTTAGAAATTGAATTATTTTTGAATTGTAACAATATAGATATATTTTGTATCACAGAGCATTGGCTTAAAAGTCATCAATTCATCTTTAATTTTAATAATCATCAGGTTGGTAGTTCGTTCAGTCGAGAAGATGCGATTCGCGGTGGCTCTTTAATTTTATTAAATAAGGCACTTAAATTTAAGGAACGTAAAGATATTGTGAGCCTCTCGGTTGAGCGAACAATAGAGATTGCCTGTGTGGAACTGGACCAGCTTGTTGTATTGAGTGTATACAGACCTCCTTCAGCATTGTATGATTGTTTTGCTACTATTATGGATGAAGCTTTAGAAAAAATTGTCAACACTGGTAAACGATTAATTGTTTGTGGTGACTTTAATATTAATCTATTAGAAACCTCTAATTTGAGTATTAATTTAAGAAATCTATTTCAATCATATAATCTTGAAAACTTGTTCATGGAGCCTACTAGAATAACTGCCACTTCGGCCACTTGTATTGACAATATTTATACGGATATAATACCACATTCAAAAGTAATTGTTAATCAACTGGATAGTGATCATTGTGGCCAGATGATTACTTTTCCTCATCCAAATAAAAATATCACCAAGAAATATATTACTATTGTGCCAAAATCTGTTAACCGTATAGAGCGTTTTAAAATTCAATTAGATAGGAGTTTGAGTTATTTAAAATATAAAAGTAGTCCAAATGATATGTATAATGATTTTTTTAATAATTTTTGTAAAGAATTTAATGATGTCTTTGTTCCCAAAACCATATGTGTTAGTGATGCAGTAACTTTCAGCGAGTGGGCCACCCCAGGCATACATAAAAGTAGAAGGAAACTTTATGAACTTTACAATGAACGCAGCATTAATGAAACTCAGTAAAATAACTCCATTACATAAATCGGGTAGCACATCTGACCCCACAAACTTTAGACCTATATCCGTGTTACCCACCTTTAGTAAGATTTTTGAAAAAATTATGCTAGATCAAATGCAATCATATTTTTATAGTAATAACATTCTTCATAGTAAACAATTTGGTTTCACAAGGGGTCGCTCAACAACCGATGCCGGTGTTGAGCTTGTACAGCAAATTTTTGATGCCTGGGAGAACTCGCAAGATGCATTAGGTGTATTTTGTGACTTATCAAAGGCTTTTGATTGCGTTTTTCATGAAACCTTGATCAGGAAACTTCACCACTATGGATTTAGAGATACCACTCTGGATCTTATTGTATCTTATTCGAGTGATAGGGTTCAGAGGGTTGACATCAATGGAGTAAAATCTCCTGGTTCGTCGGTTAAGATGGGAGTTCCGCAGGGCTCAATCCTTGGTCCTTTCTTATTTTTAATTTATATCAATGACTTGCCCTATTTTGTAAAGGATAACCACGAAATAGTATTGTTTGCGGATGACACTTCACTTTTGTTTAAAATTAAACGTAGGGAGTCACAAATTGATGACGTGAACAGGTCTATTTCGAAGGTAGTCCATTGGTTCAATGTTAATAATTTGATGCTAAATGAAGGGAAAACTAAGTGTTTGAAATTTGTATTACCTAATGTGAAACAGGTAAAAACTAATGTAAATATAAAGGATCGACATATGAGCTCTGTAGATACCACAGTGTTCTTAGGAATCACACTAGATTCTAAGCTGCAGTGGGGCCCACATATTGATGGATTGTCGAAGAGACTTAGTTCTGCAGCATATGCTGTAATGAAAATACGGCAGTTAACGGATATAGAAACTGCCAGATTAGTCTACTTTAGTTATTTTCATAGTGTAATGTCTTACGGTATTTTACTGTGGGGAAATGCCGCCGACATTCAAACTATATTTGTGCTGCAGAAGAGGGCTATTCGATCAATTTATAATCTTAAAGTTAAGGATTCATTAAGAGATAAGTTTAAAGAAATAGGTATATTGACAGTTGCATCACAATACATATATGACAACTTAGTATTTGTAAAAAAAAATATTAATTTGTTTACTAAAAATAGTGAAATACATACATATAATACTAGAAATAAAAATAACTTAACTTTACCTGCTACTAGGCTCCACAAAATCAATAATTCGTTTAGAGGTCTTAGTGTTCGCTTTTAGAATAAAGTTCCAAGCAATATTCAAGAGTTAAGCATGACTAAATTTAAATCGACCATTAAAAAATTACTAGTTAAGAAAGCATATTATAAAGTGTCTGATTATATTACAGACAAAAATGCTTGGGTATGAACTGTTCCAACCATTCCAACGGGTATTTCTATATGATTTAAATTATGAATTATGTGTTGACAATACTATAATTAAACTGAAAGCTGTATATAAAGTTAATAACTTAAGTAAGATTACCAGACTGTTTAAGAATATTTGATTGACAAAACGGCGTGGTCGTGATTTCTCCTTTGCTTTGTTTTGTAATTGTTTGTTGTGTCTTACTGGTAAATGACCTTAATTTAAGTAAATATGTTGTAGTTAGTATGGGTAGTTATGGGTAGTCATGCTCTCATAATAGTCTCTTCGGCGGTGTCGTGTGAGGCGGGTCGTTACGTTCCCTAAAATATGGTTGAGCGAAGCGATGGCTGGTTCATGCGTCATGCTCGTGAACGGGTGCTGCCAGCGGAGATGAGTCTGCCCTAACTTCCTTAATATTGAAGTTAATGTTTAGTCACACTGAATATAAATAACACTATTTGTATTTATACTGTATGACACAGCAATCAAAATGCAGGTAAACAATTAATGTATATTTAATAATTATGTAATGAAAAGTGACTTCATGAATCACCTCTGAAGTCATTTTTCAATTTGACGACTCTGTAAATAATAAAACAGGGAGAAAAAAACAGCCCTTGCTGAGTTTCTTGCCGGTTCTTCTCAGTACAAGGTCTCCCGCCGTAGATTTACGAACCGATGGCGTAGCTTCTAGACATTCATATGTGCTTGTAACAGCCTAAACTGAATAAATGATTTTGATTATGATTATGATTATGAATTTGATCAATGAAAATAAGAGTAGATAACAGATCACTCAATATTTAGCAAGCTATAGATGCTCTGTGTTACCATTTTTAGCAAGTCGCCATCCACTCATATTGTAGTGAATTTAGGCACTCTTGACTTGGGGGATAAACTGGCGAATTTGTTACAATTTTTGCGTTACGATTAGTGTTACCGTTGACTCATCGGTAAACAATGAACAATACCCATCACAAAATACATGCTTGGTGGGTAATAACGGACCCGGCGCAGATTGGTGTTTTTTTTCTATCAATAAATCTTCAGGTTAAGTTTATGATTTTCAGATCATTGGAGCTAAAGAAGTTTTACTGTAGTCGTGTGATCGTAAGCACACTCGCGTTTTTATTCATTGTTTACATAAAAAACTGAATGTGCTTATGAACATACGACTGAAGTGTAACTTCTTCAGCTCCATCTATATATTAATATATATATAATAATATATATTATGACGACCTCCGTGGCCGAGTGGTTTGTACGCCGGGTTTCATGGTGTCGCCGACTCGAGAGGTCCCGGGTTCGAATCCCGGTGGGGGCAGATGTTTGTGTGATGAACACGAGCATTTGTACTCCAGTCATGGATGTTTAATATGTATTTTATATAAATATACTTATATATGTACAATATATGTATTCTACCCGTTAACCTAGTATCTCGTAACACAAGCCTACAGTGCTTACTTTGGGGCTAGGCTAATTGATGTGAGTTTAAAAAAAAAATGTGTATGTACACTATATACATGTATGTACATATACATATTTCATTTACTAGCTATAAGAGAAAGAGAGAAAGAAAATGTGCGCGCGCACTGCTTTCTCTTGCTTATATCTCCTACTCAACTCTCGTTCGCCTCGCCCGAACACACTTTTCGTAACGCGTAACGCATTCGCCAGCTTACCCCCCAAGTCAAGCGTACACTAAAGAATTTACACTTATTACAATATTCCTTGCTCTGACGGATCACGATTTTTTTAACATGTTTCTACATTAAACAAAATTAGATCACATTGATGCATAACTTCACTTATAATTAATTGGAATTTATATATGCATCATTGCAGGAGAACACATAATACGTGCAATATTCTTCCACAACGGCAGAAGAGTTGTTGCTGTTGACAAGAAACCTGACGCTCTGATCACTGAGAAGTTTCAACTCCTGCGGTCTGCACCCACACTGAAAGGATTCGGGTATGTCATTATGATTTCTTCCGATATTTTATTATAATTAAAAAAAAAAAATGGTTGCCTGTAAAGTCGGTTTTACGGGCGAAGATTTTACGTGACAACGTCTTTTTCTCGGTAGAATATTTATTGATATGAATATAATTAAATTGCACAATAGGAACAAGGAATTGAATGAAAATAAGAATTGCACAAATTTTAACTATAGAAATATATTTTGTTTACTAAAACATTGTACATGTAAACTTAAACTTAACACGAGAGACTCATCGTAACGTTACCGAGCGTTACACTTTTTCATAAGTGACTCCCAGCCGCAACCTAATTTAAGACGTTGTCACGTCAAAAAGTATTTTACATTAATTGATTTTTTTTATTCATACCAAAAAGTGGCATTTGTTAGTAGATCACAATAAAAAAGTAAAAATTTATAAATTAGTTACACCAAAACGTAATATATTTTGTTTTATAAATAATTCTCATGAGTCTGAAAGTATAAATATTCACATGATGACTGACACAAATTAATCTATGCATTAATTTTTTTTCCCCGTGGTGAGTATAGAGAATGCTTTAAGTATTGATGACTTATTAGTTTTTTTCAAATTGTGTAAAATCATTTAAGATGTAAATGTAACGTTTTGATGTGGACCTCCACAATAGGGTATTTGACATGTTTCAGAAAACGATCTCACGTTATTGACTAGTGTTTGTATTTCGGTAAAAAAACTAAATCAAAAACTCTATTTTAAGTTGCCGCGAAAAACATATCTCTGGTCAATATGGCGTCTCACTGGTGTGTGACGTCACACGATTGACATTAAAACGTCAAACCATACAATCTAATGTCACTTTAACCGGAAGTTTACTTGCGTGTGACGTCATTTTAGGCTCCGCCAATCCCTAGCGTTTTGGGTCACGTGACAAAAGAAGAAAACTATTATCTTTTTCGTGGGTTTTTAGTAAAATTATGAATATTTTTTTTATGTAAAAATAGTAAAAACTCCTGCCAATATGCATTCTGAATACAGATGCTAACAATTGGCACTTTATTTTTAATACTGTCAAATACCCTATTATAAGTTTTTTCTTTACAACTTTCTCAATATGGGTATGAAAGGGGGCGTCCATAAATTTCGTGAGGTGTTTTTTTGTATTTTCTGTCTCTGTTCTCCCTCCCCCCCTGGTGAGATGTCGTGAGATTATATTCAACCCCCTCCCCCATTCCCCCAATCTCACGTGAGATTTTTCAAAATGTGGGTTTCTTTCGTAAACGCGTTGGATTGTTGTGGTGGACTGTTATGAATGATACTCTTCGACGTTTCAATTATTTATTTCTTTCTTCCTTTTCCTTTTATTGCTGGGTACATCCGTCGATGGTAGACTGACCCTGACCATGAAAAACTGACGCCTTATATAGTTATAAAAAAAATGGGTGCGTGTACTTATGTAGGCGCGTGAGAAGTTATCCTTCTTTGGCATCGTTTAAAATTAGTTTTTAATTGCATGCAAATAATTAATTACAATAAATTAATAAAAAGTCTGGAAAAGGACACAGTCAATAAAGTTCAGTTTTAATTTGAAAAAATAAATAAATAATCAAAATATTCAATTAAAATCGCTACTGAATATAATTTATTAGAACATAATATGTGATTTGCACTTGTATGAAACTCAAACACGTATTCCGAATATACAAACTAGAAACATGTGGATAAATACTATAAATATGAATACCTATAACTGTTACTTTATTATAAAGATGTGGTTTTTGGTTCTACTACACCAATGGTCAAGAGATGGCGCTGTAGTCTCCTGAATCGCGCTTTGGTTCCGTTGTTCCAGATTAATAAATACTTTTGATAAGCCTTCACAATGCAGTCGTTAGCACCCACTAAATAGAGATTCTATTTCTATTTTGTTGGTAGATTTTCATAATGTGCGGTAAACACAAAAGTAACAGCATGAAGTTGGTCGCTAAAGCGACCAACTTCATGCTGTTAATTTTTTGTGTTACAGTGATGCGCGCGCATCTTAAAATTTCACTCTCATCATTTTTTCATAACGCGCCTAAAGAAGTATAACTTCAAAAAATATCGATTATCCAATTAGACTTTCTATTTTGATTGATTTTCCAATAAGACAATCGACTTTTTTCTTCCTTGTCTAATTTATGCAAATGGCCTATTTTTTGTCTCAAGACTATTGCCCTCTCTTTCCTATTCTATGCTGTCCCTTACTGTCTCTCAGGGGACTACTTACGAACTATATAAGGTTTTTGTTTTTTGCCTGTTTCTCTTTCAGTTTTCGATGCTCGGTCTTACAAAAATGATTTTATCATATCTTATGCCTAAATATACATTATTTCAATATAAAATTAACAATTATCTTAATTTTTACATATGCGGCTTTCTTTACGGTATAGCCCGAGTATTCTCCGGTAGTACCTAACATTCTTGTTTTTTGGGAAAAGAATGTTTTACCTTTTTTATAAATCATTTAATCTTTGGCTTACTTTTACCTATCTTTATTATAATTTCTACTCTTAATCTATGGGGAATGAAAAGACTTCGTTATAATTCTTTTCATTTACATATTTTATTTAAACTATATAGTACATTATAAATCAACGTGCTGTCCTCAACAATTGTTATTGTAAAAAGAAAAGAAAAATGCTTCGTGCTTTTATTTACGACTAGTTAAGACTAGTAATCAATATTACTGAGAGTTATAAGTGTAATAAAAATTTGACAATAGAATTCTTAATTGATACTACTGTAACTTATGTACGCGCGTGAGAAGTTACTTCTTTAGCATCATTAAAAATATTTTTAATAATTACAATAAAATAATAAAAGGACTGGAAAAGGATAGTTAACACAGTCAATTTGAAAAATTAAATAATTATTCAAAATATTCAATTAAAATCACTACTGAATTTAAGTTATTAGTCCATATGTAATTAGCACTTGTAAGTAACTAAAACACGTTGTGTCTATATAGAAACTAGAAACATGTGGATAAATATTATAAATATGAAAACAGTGATCAGAGGCGACGAGCGTGCCAACATTGTTTTTGACAACGCGATCATCTTATGGAGCTCCGTGGATCGTTCAAAGTACCTTTCGAACAGATGGATTAGACACTAACATTCATAACGCGCCCGCGGCCAACTTCATGATGTCACTATTGTGTTACAGTGATGCGCGCGCATCTCGAAATTTCACTCACATGATTTTTTCATAACGCGCCCGCGGCCAACTTCATGCTGTTACTTTTGGGTCACAGTGATGCGCGCGCATCTAAAAATTTCACTGTCATCATTTTTTCATAACGCGCCAAAGAAGTATAACTTCAAAAATTGCGTGATATTTGCCGAGACCCCCCTCTCTCCAACGTAAGATTAGATGAGATTTGACTCGACCCCCTCCTCCCCTTAAACATCTCACGTAATTTATGGACGTCCCCAAATGAAAGGCCTTGTTGACTCAGGGGTAGTCGTTCCGGGGGTGCGTTAGTAGTGTCGTCGAGCGGCCTTGTCGGGGCGATATGGGGCGGGGACTCCTCTCGGGCGCTCCACGCGGCGGAGCCCCTCCCACCGGCGAGATTGAGAGTCACTACAGCTGCGTTGGCGCATAAGAGTGAGTATTGGTAATTTTTTTTAAACATGTCGATCTGCTCGATGTTTTAAATCTAAAGAAAATATTAGCGGATAGCGAAGGGTCCGCGTGGAATTTTTTCTAGTAATATCTTATTGAGTATTGGTAGTTAATATGGCATTGTACAGGCTATACAGTCTTTTGAACCGCTTAAGGTAAGTTTTTTTTATATAATATTTTTGAGTAGCTTTATGGCGCAAGTGGTTAGGGCTGCGATCGTTGAAGTTAAGCAACTTTCGCAGTGGTCGGTCATTGGATGGGTGACCAAAAAATTACTATCTCGAGCTCCTCCGTGCTTCGGAAGGCACGTTAAGCCGTTGGTCCCGGCTGCATCTGCAGTCGTTAGCACCCGCCAATCCACACTGGGCCCGCGTGGTGTTCATGGGAAAGGCCTGTGCCCCAGCAATGGGGTCATTAATAGGCTGATGATAATGATGATGTATAATTCTTTACTCCACCATAACTTCTAAACGCCTGAACCGATTTAGATGTGTGTGGTATCGTTAGAATCCTTTCACCATCCCGGGTAACAGGATACCTAAACTGTTAAAATTTTAATGACAGCAATGTCAAAACGTCAATTATTAATGTCTATTAAAAATATCTAACTATTTCAATAAAGTATCATTTGAAATGTCTTAATGACACCATATTATATGTATACAAATATAGTAGCATTCTTTTAACGGCAGTTGTGCTTTTCAAATGTTGAATTGATAACTTGTTATGCGAGGGCTTGAGAGAAATGCCGTATGCGTCAGAGGAAGGGAAGCCAGACATTGACGCGTTATGCTTCGTTACGTAACGCGTTACGGCGTCAGTCTGTCTGGTTACCCTTTCTCACGCATACGGCATTAACCCGCAGCGCAGCTTAGATAAGTTCTAAGTTACACGTAATTTTTTTAACTATAATTTTTGAAGTGAAAACTTCTTTAGAGGCGCTGTACACTTTTTTTGTATTGGGTAGAAAATGTTAAGCGCTCGTCATGACACGTGGCCTGACCGAAAATTCGTAAGACGAAAACAATAAAATTGGAAAGGTTGTTGACTTTCAATATATTGGTCGAAACATAGTAATATTTTATTTTATCGTATTATAATAATAAGCCTGTAACTAGGACGTCCAGGTGGTAGCTTTATTGCGAAGAAAATGCATTTTTTTACAATAGATGTCGCTAGGTGCGCTTAAATGTGATTCATGTAACTTGATTTTTCTGAGAGATAAACTTTTTAATGTAATATAAATTGTCATGTTTGTGTACGATAGCGCAATAAATAAATATTGTATTCTACCACATAAATGATAGTATTTTTACTGATAATTAAAGCAATTCGTGCAAAATTATTCCCTAACCATGCCAAAATATCAAAAATGCACAACGTTAATATTCAAGTGTCCACTTCTGCCGGCACTCCCGGAGTGAAACCCGTCGTTTTTTTTAAGTATGTAACTTCTTGATGTTTAAATCTAACAAAAATATTACTAGAAAAAATCCACGCGGACCAGGCAGCAGACGGGACTCGAACCCGCACCCTTCGCTATCCGGGCGGATGCACTGACCATTACGCTATCGCTTGCCTTATGGCCGCTTCTAATTCTTTCTAGCCTTACGTAAGCTGCAAAGCAGCGCCATCTCTTCGCATTGTATTAAAACTTTGCTAATACGGCTGTTTAATACCCAGGCGGCGGTATAGTAGTGGCGGCAGGCTGCGGCGGCAGTATTAACGGCAGTAACGGCGGCAGATGGTGCGTCAGATGCGCTGTTGCCAAACCGCGCGCCCCGCCACATCTAGCGCTGCAGCCGTTGCCAGCTCTATATCTGCCAACTGCCGGAGATCATCCGGGTGAGTGGATATTGATATCCTCCTTTGCCAGCTCTATACCTGCCCACTGACGGAGATTATCCGGGTGAGTGGATATTGATATCCCCTTTGCCAGCTCTATACCTGTTCACTGCCGGAGATTATCCGGGTGAGTGGATATTGATATCCTCCTTTGCCAGCTCTATACCTGCCCACTGCCGGAGATTATCCGGGTGAGTGGATATTGATATCCCCCTTGCCAGCTCTATACCTGCCCACTGCCGGAGATTATCCGGGTGAGTGGATATTGATATCCCCTTTGCCAGCTCTATACCTGTTCACTGCCGGAGATTATCCGGGTGAGTGGATATTGATATCCTCCTTTGCCAGCTCTATACCTGCCCACTGCCGGAGATTATCCGGGTGAGTGGATATTGATATCCTCCTTTGCCAGCTCTATACCTGCCCACTGCCGGAGATTATCCGGGTGAGTGGATATTGATATCCCCTTTGCCAGCTCTATACCTGCCCACTGCCGGAGATTATCCGGGTGAGTGGATATTGATATCCCCTTTGCCAGCTCTATACCTGTTCACTGCCGGAGATTATCCGGGTGAGTGGATATTGATATCCTCCTTTGCCAGCTCTATACCTGCCCACTGCCGGAGATTATCCGGGTGAGTGGATATTGATATCCCCCTTGCCAGCTCTATACCTGTTCACTGCCGGAGATCATCCGGGTGAGTGGATATTGATATCCTCCCACGACGGCTAACTAGAGCCGATGTCCGAGGCTCAGAGACGCCCTCTAGTTGAGCCGACCCCCTCAGGTTCATATTCATAATAAAAATCAATTATTCAGTTTAGGCTGTCACAAGCACTCATGAATGTCTAGAAGCTACGCCATCGGTTCGTAAATCTACGGCGGGAGACCTTGTACTGAGAAGAACCGGCAACAAACTCAGCAAGGGCTGCTTTTTTCTCCCTGTTTTATTATTTACAGAGTCGTCAAGTAGAAAAATGACTTCAGAGATGGTTCATGAGTAACCTTTCATTGCATTATATCATTTACAGAGTCGTCAAGTTGCAAAATGACTTCAGAGATGATTAATGAAGTCACCTTTCATTGCATTATATCATTTACAGAGTCGTCAAGTTGAAAAATGACTTCAGAGATGATTCATGAGTCACCTTTCATTGCATTATATCATTTACAGAGTCGTCAAGTTGCAAAATGACTTCAGAGATGATTCATGAAGTCACCTTTCATTTTTGATTGAACCCTTTTGGAGTCAAAAAGTATTTGCGAATAACTAACTCCACGCGTACGAAGTCGCGGGCGGCCGCTAGTTAATAATACAGAGACCCTCGAATTATTTACTATCTCTTATCTATTAGACAAGTCTGTCCGTCCGTCTGTCTGTGGTGCTGTTTCAGCGGCCAAACCGTAAGAGATAGATAAAGAGAATATTTAAGTTATATGTTAAGAATAGTCTGATAAGACTACAAACCGGATTTGAGTAACGTAGCACTTCCGGTTTTCGAGAAATCACGAATTTCAAACGAAACCACACAAAATCTCCGAAGTTTTCAATTAATTAAATATATATTTTTTTTGTTTTGGTGAACATTTGGTTCACTGGTTTGCTAGTTTGGTTATAATTAATGTTGGAACATATTTCGTGCATCTTTTGTCCTTTTCTTGTTGCAGTTCTATGTATTTTTTTCTTTAATTATTTTCTTTATCTACCAGTGACAATCAGCTGGTGTCTCCGCGAAGACATTGACTGCTTGCTGGTGGCGGGGACTACTCTAACTCTGTGGAAGCTGACCGAAGGGGCGCATCCTGTACACAAGCTACTGTCTAAAGGTAAACTAATATACAGGGTGTGACAAAACTCCGAAATAAAATTTTAGGTTTTGGTTGTGTTCCTTGTATAGAATTACATACGAAAGTTTGACGCCTTTCAGACCACTTTTATTTTCTAATTAAATTAATAAAAATATCGTTTTACACCTGCCTATGACAACCCTATAAATGCGTACGATTACTACTACCTAAACAGAACCCCCTCTCTCCCCCAGGCGCCCCTGCGTCCCGCTTAGATACCTACAAATTTTAATTTCGGAATACATACCTACAAATTTTATTTCAGAATTCTGTAACACCCTGTATATAAAACTCAAAGTTGACTGACTGACATAGTGATTTATCAACGCACAGCCCAAACCACTGGACGGATCGGGTTGAAATTTGGCATGCAGGTAGATGTTATGACGTAGGCATCCGCTAAGAAAGGATTTTGATCAATTCTACCCCCAAGGGGATAAAATAGGGAATGAAAGTTTGTATGAAACTTTGTAAATTTTAAACCAATCGGGCTGAGACTTTGCATGCAGGTATAAGAAGAATCATAGATGAATGTCATTGTGTATAATACAAGCCTGAGAACAAAAACTGTTGTCTACACTTCAGCTCTACACCGAAGCGAAGCGAGGGCGGGCCACTAGTAATAAATAATTTTATCAAGGAATTTCTTTTTTAGATTTTATAACATACTAGCTGACTCGGCGAACTTCGTACCGCACAAAAGTAATAATTTGCAATAAATTAAAATTGCGACTATAATTTGAGATTTAAACTATCCTATCTCTCAAGTTGGATCGAACTGCACATGGTGTGCGAATTTTAATATAATCGGTTCAGTGGTTTAGGAGTCCATTGAGGACAAACATTGTGACACGAGATTTATATATATTAAGATTATTTTATCATATATTATACATTTCGAAATATATTATGCTCCAGAATATATTAAAGCAATAGTTAAATGCTTAAAAAAATATAATCCCAACTTATATTATAAATGAGAAAGTGAGTTTGTTTGTTACGCTTTACCGCCTAAACCACTGAACGGATATGGATGGAATTTGGTACGCATATAGTTCATGACTATGATTGAGATGTGGAAAAATTTTAATTCCGGAAAAGTGTTAGATTCTTTAGGGATTTTGTGCGAAACTGCGTTATTTAGTGCAAGGAGCGATGAATGATTTAACCTTAGGAGATTAAGGTTCATATTACAGAATGACAACTAAGTATAGATCTTTACTTGAGCACTGTTAGAAAGGGACGGCGCTATAAATAAAAAATAAATAAATATTTCCAACACTCACACCAATTAGCCTAGCCCCAAAGTAAGCACTATAAGGCTAGTGTTATGGGATACTAGGGTAACGGATAGAATACATATACTGTACATATCTAATATATAAAACTAGCAAACCAGTGAACCAAATGTTCACAAAAAAAAATGTATTTAATTAATTGCAAGGACCCATTAATCGGATTAAAAGGTTAACCGGTAAGACCAAAACCCTGTATATTGATTAATCCTTATGCAGTAAACTGTTTATTGTAATATGGATTAATCCTAGGAATATTGCTGATTAACCCGTATGAAAGAGACTGTAGATGTAGACTAGTGTAGAGTACTTTCCATCTACGAGCTCCGCCATTCCGTGGCATTGTAATTCAGAATTTCACCTCGATGGGATAGCGCGTGCGCATAAATTAATATTTGCTTATGATTTTATTTATTTTTTAAGCATTTAACTGCTAGATGTTTAAATCTAAAGAAAGGTTTACTAGAAAAAAAATATTTGCTTAATGAATGATACCATATTTTTATTAAATATAATAAAGATTGTGTAATTAGATTTAATAATAATTGTGATAAAATATCACAAGGAGGGTATAATGCGATATCACGTGTATTTATTTTTCGTTGAACCACTTTCTGAACCAAACAGCGGCGTCTGGCCTTGACTCACCATTGCCAGGCAACGATTTTGAAATAATATTAAAAAAACAATCTATTATGAATTAAAAATACACGTAATTTACGGGTTGGGGGGGGGGCGGGCGGGCGGAGGGGGGGGGTAGTCTCAAACCTCACCACATATCACTAGGGGGAGGGGAGGGGGTTAAAAGTTGCTAAAAGCATCAGGTGATATGGACGACCCCTAATGAAATGATTTTGTCGACGCAAAGAAAAATCGATCGTGTAGGGTAAAAGCCGAATAGTGGTACCACTTTTCAATAAAGTAGTGATGACTTACTAGTAGTGATGAATCATGTATACAGGTCCTTTAACTTTCAAAGTAGCCTATTTTTGTAAAGTTAGTTAATTAATATTGGTTTTGAGTAAAACCGGTTTTATTTGACCTCTCAAAAAAAATAGTGCGGGGAGTCCCTCCGCGCGGTAGAAGTGAAACTTCGTAATTCGGCTTGTGCAGAAAACGTTTGATCCAAGCGGTAACACCAAGCAGCTTATCCAAGGAACTGTACCGATTCAACAAAAAATCCTTGTCATCGGCGGGGGAGGTCTCCAGGACGCATGCCCGCATTTCGGGAATGGCAACGTCTGACAACGCTGGAGAAGGCGGCCACTCAGACTCAGACCGCGTCAACCACTGTGGGCCCCACCAGAGAGGATGGCTAACGAGAGTTGAGGCTGCACAACCTCGAGACGCACAGTCGGCGGGATTCATGGTTCCCGGTACATGTCTCCAAATCAAGTCGACTTCCGAACTACAAATCTGTGACACTCGATTGGCAACAAAAACCTCCAATGTGTGCGCCGGAGCCTTCAACCAACAAAGGACGACCTGACTGTCGGTCCACGCAAAAACTCTCTGTATTTCTATCGACCTACCTAATGTGAGCCATACGTGGTTCAACAAACGCATCAAAAGGGCGGCTCCACACAATTCCAACCTCGGGATCGTATGACGAGTCCGAAGGGGAGCGACCTTGCTTTTTGCAATGACTAAATGCACAGAAACCATTCCATCGACAGTGACGGTGCGTAGGTACACAGCTGCCGCAAATCCACGTTCGGAGGCATCACAGAAGCCGTGAAGGCTAATTTTACAATTTTCAGAAGGGAGGAACATCCTCGGCAAACTCACTTCGTTAATCTCGGGGAGGGACGAAACAAAACCTGACCAATCTCGGAGTAGTTCGTCGGAGAGGGGTTCATCCCACGACGCACCCGAAGCCCATAATCGTTGCAGAAAACATTTGGCCATAAACAGCACAGGACAAATCCACCCATTGGGGTCAAAGGTACGCGCGACAGTAGACAACACCAAACGCTTGGTCCAGATTTTCGGTGGCTTCAAATCCACACAATACGTAAATGTGTCAGAGACTGGTCTATATTGCACGCCAAGGACGGTCACCATATGGGGATTATCAACGTTTTCAAATAAATGAGGGTCCTGCTGGTGCTCTTCGGGTAAGCCTTCAAGGACCTCCGGCGAGTTGGACAACCATTTCCTCAACTCGTATCCGCCGGACTTCAAAAGAGCAATCAATTCCTCTCGCAAGACCATCGCCTCAGAGACACAGGAGGCGCCAGTGCAAATGTCATCCACATACACATCACTGGTCAAAATGGCTGAGGCGCGAGGATATCTCAAGCGCTCCTTCTCCGCTAATTCCAACAAAGAACGTATCGCAATGAAAGGGCTCGAGGCCAAGCCGTACGTATTTGTGTTCAATTCATAAATCATCATGGGGCTACTAGGACTCTCTCGCCACAAAATCAGCTGATATCTTCTATCCTCGGGATGGATCACCGTCTGTCTAAACATCATCCGGATATCAGTCATAATCACAATTTTATGCCGCCGGAAGTTGGTCAAAATGTCTGAGATCTCCGTGTGCAACTTAGGACCTACATGCAGACACTGGTTCAAAGACGCTCCACTGGAGGAGGAAGCAGATCCGTCAAAGACCACCCGAATTTTTCCGGATTTCAAAACGGCGTGGTGCGGCAAAAAGAAGTGCTCAACTGAGCGATAATCCAAGTCGCTCACGGTCATGTGCCCTAACTCCTCATACTCCCGCATGAAGTCTATGTACTTCTGACGGAAGACCGGATCCTTGCTCATGCGGCGCTCCATGGACACTAGCCTACGTTCCGCTAGTATTCTGGATTCACCCAGAGGAGGTCGGCCGGCACGAAAGGGGAGACGGGTGATTAAACGACCAGAGCGGAGGCGACCAGTGTTATTCTGGTAAAACAACTCGCATTCTTGCGCTACTGGGTCAACCCGCGGGGCCGGTGGAGGTTCCTCAACCTCCCAAAACTTCTGTAGCACTTCAGAGAGAGACACGTTCAAAGCGACACCGCGATCCTCTTCTGAAGAAACCAAAACGCGGTGCGCAGGACCCATAACAACCGTACCGAGTGTCGTCTGCAGAGCTACCAAACCTCCTGGCTGCAAGACTCGCTTCCCCGTCAACAAAACTCGCCCCAGGACATCGGCTCCAAGGAGAGCATCAATCGGGCCCGGGCGGTAGAACTTAGGGTCGGCGAGAGCTGGGTCAGACACCAAAGACACCAGGGTCGATCCTAAGTCAACTGACGGGTGAGGACCAACAACTGTATCCAAAACAATCGCCGAGGCGTCAATACTCTCTTTGGACCCATAACATGAGGTGAACGTGAAGTTAACATACCCTAACAACCCGGGAACTTTCACATCGCCAATACCTCTCACGCCATGCGGATGGGGGTGCACCTTGAGGCCCAACTGCCTAACCAACCAAGATGACACCACACACCCTTGAGCACCGGAATCCAATAAGGCGCGAACTCTCAACCAGTTTCCATTCGATCCCCTAACAAATACAGAGGCCGTGGGCAACAAAACGGTCTCTGGATGGGCGGACTGGGGAGACGATAATTGCTAATATGTGGGGTACCACGGAGCCCTCTCAGACGGAGAGGGTCGCTCAAAACGATTCAGCGGGTCCCATGCCCCCACATATTGCTTGCGTCCAAGTCTCCCAGTGCTTCGATACCGGGGTGCGCGACGCTCTAAACGCGGGTATACCGCGAGCGGCGGTGTAAATCGGTGCTCGTCACCAGCCGCGTTCATCACCCCATAGTCGCGGGGACGCGGTGGTCTATTTTCCTGTGGAGGATCCTTTGGACCCCCGCCCGTGCAAGGTTCAATTCGCGGCGGAGAGCGTCTGGGGCTGTTGCCACTACCACCAGAACTGCTGCGGGAATCATTCATCGCGGGGGGACGTCCCCCGCCCGTACGCGAGGTCCCTACAGTCACTCGCTGAGGTGCTCCACCGGCCTCGCTCTGGTTCATGCAGAGGATGGGGTGGTGCTTGCCCCCACAAAAGCGGCATGAGCGCGCTTGGGTACAATCACGCTGCAGGTGCAGGCCCAAACATGTGTAGCACCAACCCCTCTCCCGCGCGATCTTTCGACGCCCTTGTACTCGCTGGTCGAGTAACTGCTTACAACGGGTCGTGCTGTGACCCGGTTCCCGACATTTCAAACAGCGGGCGGTCTCTTGGACTGCTGCGTATCGGCCAGGTGCGCGTGGTTCAAACCGGCCTGTACGTGGTGCTCGGGGGGACCTATTCTGTGGCACAGGTCGCTCCGACCTAACCGGATCGGACACAGATGAGTTATCTGCCAGCCGACATTCTCCTTCCAGAAACTTAACGAGATCTGAGAAGGGTGGCAGATAAGTTGCACTGTCCCCACCATACTGCTGCTCAAAGCGGACCTTAAGAGCGTCCGGCAGCTTCCTTAAAATAATATGAAGCAACAAAAATGACCATTGCTCCACGGGGAGCTTCAAATTTTTTAAAGCGTTAAACGCTACCAACAGCGGATTCAAAAGCTCAACCCTCAGGTGAGTCACGCTGGAAACTCGTGGTAAGTTCAAAATGGTGGCCACATGGGTGTCCGCCAGACGTCGTACGTTCTGGTACCGACGGGCAATTAACTCCCGAGCAATCGGGTAATTCTCGTCTGTGGGGGCCAGGTGCTGAATTTGTTCAAGGGCCTCCCCCTCCAAAACAGACAACAAATAGGCCAACTTCTGGCCCTGGGTCAAGTCCTCCCGGGCATGGACCAAACTATCGAAAATATTGATAAACCCCTCCCAATCCTCTAGGCGACCAGCAAAACGCCTTAAGTCTAAGGGGGCCAACCTAGCGAAGAGGGGTGCTAGTCCCTTAGTGGGGCTCGAGGACGTCATCGGTCCATGCTCTCTTGCCATTTGCAAGGGTCGAGCAAACTCCGTGAGTGTGTCCGCCAAGTCATAACATTGTGCGACATCACTTTCAACCTCCTGTCGCAGCTGGACATCCTCATCGCGAGCCCTTTCCAAAAATAGAGCGTACTGCTCTTCTACCGTAGTCAAACGTACCGGCAGATCCATGTACCTATTCAACAAGGCCTCCCTCCGATCCAGTCTATCGATAAGGGTAACCGCAGTAGCCAACCATCTCAATTCAGAGCGAATTCTCGCTTTGTTGGTTGAGGCCGACATTGTTATGTTACTGGTGGTAAACCTTCCCACTACAAGCAGTAAAAGTAACAATAAAATAAAATATTATAATTTTTCAACAAACAAACAAATTTCTAATTCTTTTTATATTATTAATTAAATTATAATAATTTTCAATGCAAGGTTTAAATATGAATTATCAACAAACCAACAATCTGAAATTCTTTATATAATATGTATGTACGCAAATTTTCCAAAGTAACGTTTAATTATAACTTCTCAACAAACAAACAAATATCAAGTTATTTATACATACATAAACAAAGTTCAAAAAGGTTCAATTACAAATCAAAAGAATGAACTTTTAATATTCAAATGCTTAATTAATATTATCTGTGACGAACAGACACACTGATTTTTCTTGATATAGCAAAACTAAGATTAATTTTATCTTAATATAGCAAACCAAATAACCTACAAATCTTAAAAGCAAAACATCTATGGTTATCAATTATTTTCAATAACTTAACAAATTAATTACTAAGTTATGACTATCAAAAACTAAACATATCTAAGTTTTAACTTTTGAACATGAGACAATAAGTAAATTCTTGTTTCAAATGTAAACAAGAACTATATAACTACAAAACAATGACATAAGAGAAATTGCATGTTTTATTCACCTAATGTCAACAAACAAAGAAGTAAAGAAACTTATCAATGTTTTTATGAAAACAATCTAAATTATACAATTTATGCAACCGGAATTAAGTTCTTTACCTCCTTGTCAACAACAACAATATTATACCAGAACCAAATTGCAAACAAAACCTATAAATATGGACAATTGGAACCTTGTACAAAGAGTATCCTTTTCATAAGCGACCAACAAATTCAAAAAATGTTTTAACAATATTCACAAATTTAGCATGGAGCGTGGACCTTCAGGTCAACAAACCACGCTCTGCTACCAGAAACTGTTGTGTTCACTACCAGCCCAAGCCGAGGGGACCGCGCAGTGGAAGTAAATTATTGTTTTGTCCCAACAAATACTTCAGCTGGGCTTGGAACACAATAGCTCCTGCGATGTCGCAGGGTTTACTTAACTAACTAAATGACTTACCAAGTTGTATGTAAGTAAAGTCGTCTGTCGCTTTGGTATCTGCCTAAGAAATGGATAGGAAGGGATAGGAAGGCAGATCAATTCCTCTGGACTCTTCTCATCCAACAACCGCGCTTATAGCGATCCAAAGTAGGTTAGCACTCACACAATCAATATCACAAATCATGTACATTACACAAACAACACTAGGATTCTTATAATTTAAGTTATTACTACAATATTACAATGAGATATCCGGTACAAACAAATCAAAGCCACATATAATCGGCGATGCAATTCGAACATGAACCTCACGAGTTCTCAAGACGCCATTACAGTCAAAAAAAAACGTTTTTACCCGCGCACGAAAAATAATTCAAATTATGCGGACACCGCACGGCAGTGAAGTTAGGGATGTGCCGTTTTATTCGTAACACGGCTAATCATTCGTAGTATTAGTATCCCATAACACAATCCGTACAGTGCTTTCTTTGGGGCTAGGCTAATTGTTGTGAATGTTAAAAATATTTATTTATTTATTATTATATGTATTCTATACGTTACCCGAGTATCCCACAACTAGGCTAGGCTAAATGTTGTATGTGTTAAAAAAAATATTATTATTTAATATAGAGGACAATTTTACGATATTTAACGTTTTAAAAAGGATCTGTGGTATGAAATCTACGGAAAAATGTGAAAAGGCGATTAAAGGCACGAATAATGAAAGAAGTGAAACTAGCATACACTTTACTAAAATAATAGAAATAGAATTATCTTCAATGCCCAATAACAAAAGACTTGACTGCATGCAAGAGGTGCTTGGCGTAATGAAAAAATACACCAAGAATTAATAATTTTAATCATTTATTCCTGTTGTAGTTCAGTAACAATTATGTCTATTAAGTCGTTACATTATTAATTATATGATTGAATATTTTTTGTTAATTATCAATAT
This sequence comes from Chilo suppressalis, assembly GCA_902850365.2. Classification (NCBI taxonomy): domain Eukaryota; kingdom Metazoa; phylum Arthropoda; class Insecta; order Lepidoptera; family Crambidae; genus Chilo; species Chilo suppressalis. The sequence goes on from OU963921.1 coordinate 11,133,504, forward strand.
ATACTTTCAAAAGCGATTATATTTCACAATATTTGAGTGTAGGTACTTCTCCAGAGACGTATTTTGATATAATTTGTTTTTAATTTAAATTAATTATCAATTACAATTATTACAATTCTAATTACTAATGCTTCCTATTTTTTAATCTCTAGCATTTTGACGTGCTTAAATACATAACACTTATACATTGCTGGATAGATTTAGTAAAAAAATAAGTAAGAATCAGTTAACTGTGATGATAGTACATGCAGGTCAGAATTTAATATAATATGTTAAACTATCAACAATTTCTTTAATTTCAACTACCTACATGTTACTTCAAAATACAAACTACGTGTTTGTATTTTGAAACATTTATAAAATTAATTAATGTTTCAAAATACGAACGTAGTTTTCAATTACATAAATAGATCGTTATTACTTCGTATGACCATAATATTTGCTAAAGTAGTTTGACTTAAGTTGGATCTGAGCGGTGATAAAATATATTTAACCGAGGAGAAAAGCCTTTCAACAGATACTTGCGTAGCAGGAGTAGCAAGAACACAAAGAGCTAATTCTGCCACTTCTGGTGACGATAATTTACTGTTCCAATATTTAATAATATTTTCTTTAATGGGCAATCTTGGGAGATTGCGAATTTCTCTCAACAAAACATTGGTTGAATTGGTTTCTTGTACTATGCCTCTTTGTTGTTCAGTACTTCTTAGTATTTCTTCAGCGTAAGATAATATGTTGGCTTCTTCGACCGCAGAGTTTTAATTTTGTATACCACTACCGCCAGCTATAGGTTCATCAATTGAATTGAATGATGAGACCATAATATTATCCGAGTTCGAGTCACTGTCTTTCAATTTAAGTTTATTAATTTGATTCAAAGTTTCTTTTAAAAGCTGTCGAGCTTTAGCAGCTTCTTGATCCGATAGGATAACATTAAGCCTTGTGTCTAAATAAAGGGCTTCCAACATAACGTTAGTATTTAGAAGATTTACTTCCCGTGTCTTCATACAGTCTAACAAACTCTGGCTTGTCGGTGTTCTGCGCTTTTCTAAATTACCTTTGCATGTCAACCACTCTATGAAAAAATCACCCAGTGTCAATTGTTCTTTTTGCAGTTTTAATGTTGCTATAAAACAAGGTTTTAGACAATCAATTAGATCTGTAATTGTTTGCCAATTCGATTCATCTAATCTTGACATGATATTTGCATCATTAAGACATACAGTTTTTAATGACTGCATCCTTAATAACATGTTGTAAGTAGAAGACCATCGTGTAGGACAATCAATAATAGGCTTCTTCAAGTTGGCTCTTTTCAAAATATTTCTAATAGTCGGTGTTCTTAACAATTTGACTACTTGTCGCACACGAAATATTAAATTGTCAACATCTGGATTCGATTCAAAAAAATCTTTAATAGCTAACTGAAGCGTATGTGCAGCGCACAGCATTGTTCTCGGTAAAAAATTGGATCTGGAGTAGTTTTCATTTTCATTTAAAGCTGTCATTAGGCTGTCGATTGGAATCTCATGATTTATATCATTTGCATTATCTTCGTCTTCCTCGTCTGTTTCACTGTCTGTATTATATTGTCCAGATTCTTGGTCAATATCAATGGGCTCGTATGAACCACCTAACAGCTTTGCCATTTTTTTAAAATTCTTTCCATTGTCGGTAGTTATACAATTAATTTGTGATGCGTCAATTTGATAATCATTTAAAACATCTAAAAGAGTCTTCTTCAGAAATTCCCCTGTCTGGCGCTCAAATACTTCCTGTGCAGCTGAAGTACGTATTTTAACAATTTCGTTTTGTATGTATTGTACATTAATGCCAAGAAATGATCTGTCTTGATAGGTCGCAGAATCTAATTTTACACATAATAATTTTCGTCTTAATTCCGTAGCAATCTTTAATTTAATTTCATAACTTTTGTCTGCAATCATCGATTTTATTGATTGGATATTTATAAATTTATTAGTCGGTACGACCATATTAATAATTTTTTGAAACGCTGCATCCTCTAATAATTGAAAGGGTCTACCATGAATAGTGACAAGTTTTACGCAATTTGTTTTAATTTCAGATATTAAGTCGTCGTTTCTTTTTTGCGAGACGTTTTGTTCACGTTGTGTATTATTAATTATTAAAATATCATCAAATTTATTTTTATGTTTGACAGACATGTGATTTTTTATGTTGCCCCTGAAACAAAATATATATAAATTACTAAAAAATGACCCACATAAGTGCATTAAATATTGAAGATAGAATGTTTAACTTTTTTTTAAACATAAAAGCTATGAATGTAATATTAGTGATTTTCAAAGGATAAAATCAGTCTATCATTAGTGACACCTTGTATTAGATGCACTTATATTAATTATATATGAATCCAACCTCAAATCATCTAAAGTTGCATCTTATTAGGTCTTAAGAACAGTTTGGTTTACACCGCGTATTGACATCGTGAGAGGGGCTTGATAAATATTAAAAAATAAAAATCTGTTTCTGCAAACACATCAATGATATAGCTCTAGAGCTTGCAGGTGTCTAGACATACTTAAATTTATTTTAATATAGCATCCATGGCTCATTTTCCCCTTGCGGGGTTCGAACCCGCAACCACAAGTTATATAATCCGGAGCGGGTTATAAAACTTGTGGTATAAGGGTTCCTTTTTTTCTTTTTTAGGTACGGAACCCTAAAACATAGTAAGTGGTCTATCCCCACGAGAGGCAAGCATCCCTCGAATATTTTTTTACGTTACGCTGGCTGCTATCCGCTTTAGTAGGCTACTTCTGGAAGGATTCTCTAAATTTAAATCTAAATTTAACATCAGTCCGTCCTTTTCATTCTGTATAGAGAATGACAGGGATACACTGTTGTCAAATTTAAGTTTAGCTTTAGAGAATCCTGCCAGAATCGATACCACTATCCCTTTTTTGAGAGGTCTAATAAAACCGGATTTACTCAAAACCATATTAATGAAGTTACAAAAATAGGCTACTATGAAAGATCAAGGACCGTTGTTTTGATATACACGATACATCACTTCTAGTAAGTACATATTTTTTAACGATAGAGCTTTATTAAAAAGTGGGGTATCTATCCGGCTTTTACCCTACTATTACAGCTATATGAAGCAAAAAACGGGTCAACCTCGGAATGAGAGGTAATAAGCTGAAAATTTGTAAGGACCTTTGTTTTGGCATCCTTAATGATGTGTCAAAAGTCTCATTTATAATCTCATGACGGCTTCTTCAGATATTGAAGGTCAAAGGTCACAAATCCCTTTTTCGCAAATATCTCGCTTTCTATGCGTTCGATCGTATTTGTACCTATTATAAAAATTGTACAGCATTAAATTCTCTACAATTTGTGTGTCAGTGTCAAGCATTTTGTTTTACGATTAATTGCTTTTGAGAAAGAGTGCGGAGAACGCGCAGCGCTCAGTTATACATAATAGTATGGAGTTCATTTACTCAAAATCAAATCTAACGCGAGCGAAGCCGCGGGCAAAAGCTAGTAATAATATAAAAACATATAAATAAATACTACTATTAAAAAAGCGTTTAAAACTTTTTTTACTGAACTTTTGTTTAATGGACTAAGTACCTAATAGATTGCTGTACCTGTGTACGTACCTACCTATTTACTTTATAAATACCTACACAATGTTCATACCATACCTCACATAATCAAAGCAAAAAAATGGGAACATAGGTACCTACCTTTATTTTACCTTGGCAATGTATGCACTGACTGTAATTCGTCTCTTCTTCATACGTAAAGTGCCTATGAACTGCATCTTTTTTCACTTTTGGCATTATCACAGTTCAATCACACAGAAGCACTTAGTTAGTTTATTATTAAAAATGTAAATGAACTAGATTTTAGATTAGAAGTTTTGCGTTATATAATATAACGCAAAACTTTCGATGATTCAGCTCAGCTTATAAAGAAAGTGATCGAAGTAAATAAACAATAGGTAATACCGGGCAGCAAGCGGCACGTGCTACAATTACAATACAATCAATACAAATTACTCGTAAATAAACTTAAAAAGAAAGCACCAAAGAATCAATTTAGCTTGGTGTAATGACGACGAGGTCATGTCAAGTTATAACTCGTCACTTCACTGAAGGGCCAATCACAGCTAGCTAGCCGTGTGTCTCTTTCTATGTATGAATTTTGAACAAAAAAGGACTCTACGTAAGAACCGGTTTATATAGAGGTTATTAATCAATTATACAGGTTAACCCTTTATGTCGGGTTTTTAACCTAATCGTTAAAATTAAACCGATTAAAACACCTATACGGGTACCCATATCGGTCCTTGATTAATTGAGAACTTTGGAGATTTTGTGTGGTTTTGTTTGGAATAGAAATCACGTGATTTCTCGAAAACCGGAAGTGCTACGTTACTCACATCCGGTTTGTAGTCTTATCAGAGTATTCTTAACTTATAACTTAAACATTCTCTATATCTATCTCTTACGGTTTGGCCGCTGAAACAGCACCACGGACGGACGGACGGACGGACTTGTCTAATAGATAAGAGACTAGCAAACCAGTGAACCAAATGTTCACCAAAAAAAAAAAATGTATTTAATTAATTGAGAACTTCGGAGATTTTGTGTGGTTTCGTTTGAAATAGAAATCACGCGATTTCTCGAAAACCGGAAGTGCTACGTTACTCACATCCGGTTTGTAGTCTTATCAGACTATTCTCAACTTATAACTTAAACATTCTCTTTATCTATCTCTTACGGTTTGGCCGCTGAAACAGCACCACGGACGGACGGACGGACGGACTTGTCTAATAGATAAGAGATTCTCGTGTCGCGGTGTTTGTGGTTAAACTCCTCCGAAATGGCTCGACCGATTTTCGTGAAATTTTATATGCATACTAGCGGACCCGACAGACGCTGTCCTGTCTACACGTCTTTAATTTGAAAATTTGACACTGCGATGGTAGCGCCGTCTGTCGGATCCAATGTAAAACATTCCAAAATCAACAACTACTAATAAATTAAAAATTAATTAAAAAAACATTGTCCAGCGGACAAAATTGTGAATCTAAACCATTCTCAGATCCCCTTGAACACACACAAAAAATTTCATCAAAATCGGTCCAGTCGTTTAAGAGAAGTTCAGTGACATACACACTCACAGAAGAATTATATATATAAAGATTCAGTAGGTCTGAGAATCGGATGTAATCTATTTTTCATCTCCCTAAATGTTAAGGGTAATCCACCCCTATTTTTTTTTTTAATTTTAGATATTTTTTATTTTTTTATGATACAGCATTAGTAAATACATATAACCCTGAATTTTCAACCCTTTAAAATCAACCCCTATTTTTTTATGGCGGTACATAGTTCGCTGGGTCAGCTTATATAAGTATATTTATTTAGAAATACATATTAAACATCCATGACTGGAGTACAAATGCACGTATTCTTCACACAAACATCTGCCCCCCTGCTATGTGCTGTATATAGCAACATCCCTTTCTAACTATGCTCAAGACTAGATCAATCACTGAGAATCTTTCTATAATACGCGCCTAAGATTCTAATTGGTGTGAATGTTGGAAATATTTATTTATTTTATTTGATGTTTCATAAAGTTTAGCCTATCACAGCCCAGAGTCTCCTTATTCCATCCATAGGGAAGGTCTGTGCCCCACCAGTGGGACGTTAATAGCCTGATGATGATTGGTTTGTTATCAGGTCCATTGCAAGGCAGCACCACGCCCAACGGTGGGCCAAAAACTGGCTCAGATTGTTTCAACACGGTGGTGAGTTTATATTATGTATTTTAAATTTATTATACTATTTCTTTATTCCTTATTTCTTCTGTGCTCGGGAATTTTTGTTTTATGAATTCATTGATTCTTTGATTCTAAGTTTTCAGGGACACCACATATTAAATAAAACCACTTTTTAACGAGTTTTAAATCCCTTTTTTTAAATAATTCTAAAGATTGAGTTATATAAGAAAGCATTTTAAACCCTTTGCTAGGTCTTATTTAATTAGTTATTTTCATATTTTTGACGTGACAACGTCTTAAATTAGGTTGCGGCTGGGAGTCACTTATGAAAAAGTGTAACGCTCGGTAACGTTACGATGAGTCTCTCGTGTTAAGTTTAAGTTTACATGTACAATGTTTTAGTAAACAAAATATATTTCTATAGTTAAAATTTGTGCAATTCTTATTTTCATTCAATTCCTTGTTCCTATTGTGCAATTTAATTATATTCATATCAATAAATATTCTACCGAGAAAAAGACGTTGTCACGTAAAATCTTCGCCCGTAAAACCGACTTTACAGGCAACCATTTTTTTTTCTTATTAATAATAATAATAATATTTCCAACACTCACACCAATTAGCCTAGCCCCAAAGTAAGCACTATATGGCATGTGTTATGGGATACTAGGGTAACGGATAGAATACATATACTGTACATATATAAGTATATTTTTGTAGAATTACATATTAAACATCCATGACTGGAGTACAAATGCTCGTATTCATCACACAAACATCTGCCCTACCGGGATTCGAACCCGGAACCTCTCGAGTCGGCGACACTTCAAATTAATAGTAATGAAAACATGTTTTTTTTATTTATATTAAATTACTGTATATCAGTAATATACTTTGATGACTACTTTTTTAAACATGGCAATACCTGTTCAGTTGTATAGCAGCATACTCACATATGGAAACTATTTATAAAATTATCATCTGCTAGCTCAGATGTGGCAATTTTTATTGATATATGGGGCCCGATTTTGGCATGATTCTCTAAACTTAAAACTATATTTGGCAATAGTGTCTCCTTTTCATTCTATATAGTAAATGACAAGGATACACTGTTATTAAATTAAATTTTCAACACATTTGTTAAAAAATGCTTTAATGAGGTTGTATACATTTTTCGAAAGATCAAAATTACGCGCCATACAACGAAGCGTGCGGTAAAACATTTTACCGCATGCTCTCATATATGACTTCGTGCGTATCTTTTACGGGTTTTCCTATTAGTCGATCGAACCTCTTTGGAAGCGCTTTTAATCTATACGTTTATCTTACTTTGATTACTAAAATGAAAAAGTAATGAAAGATGTAGTTCTATTTTCACCACCCGCACGTGGCGCCATTTGGAAATTCGCGCAATTTTCTTATTAGATAAACTTTGTATCATTACTTAAATTAGGTTTAGGTACTGTTCTATCGAGGAGCTCGATGGCGCAGGTGGCTAGCGCGTTCGGCTGCGATTGTTGAAGTTAAGCAACTTTCGCAGTGGTCGGTCATTGGATGGGTGACCAAAAATTTACTATCTCGAGCTCCTCCGTGCTTCGGAAGGCACGTTAAGCCGTTGGTCCCGGCTGCATTTGCAGTCGTTAGCACCCACCAATCCGCACTGGGCCCGCGTGGTGGGTCATGGCCCAATCTCCCTATTCCATCCATAGGGAAGGCGTGTCCCCCAGCAGTGGGGACATTAATAGGCTGATGATGACGATGACTGTTCTCGCGAATGTCTTGAAAAACTTTGTCGAATTGGTATTTACACACTCGTGACTACGGTAAGCTTTCGACTTCGTCACTGGCTTATATTCGTCTACTCGTTTGTAATAACTAACTTACCGAATTTGTATTATGAATAACTAATAATAATAATAAATATTTCCGACACACACACCAATTAGCCTAGCCCCAAAGTAAGCACTATAAGGCTTGTGTTATGGGATACTAGGGTAACGGATAGAATACATATACTGTACATGTATAAGTATATTTATATAAATACATATTAAACATCCATGACTGGAGTACAAATGCTCGCGTATTCATCACACAAACATCTGCCCCCACCGGGATTCGAACCCGGGACCTCTCGAGTCGGCGACAGCCATGAAACCCACGGCCACGGAGGTCGTCTTCTATATCGATTCACAATATTACACCAGCACCAGGCCCAAATTTTCTCATATATTTTTCTATTTAGACATAATAGTAATAAATGATTATTGAATTTCAAATTTTACAATATATTACTAAGCTAGCTGTGCCCCGCGGTGTTACCTGCTGTTTATTAGGAATATTTTCCCGCAGTAAAACGTAGCCTATATGTTAATCCAGGGTGTCAGCTAACTCCATACCAAATTTTATTAAAATCGCTCCAGCCGTTTAGACGTGAAGAAGTAACAAACATACACACTCACAAACTTTCGCCTTTATAATATTAGTGTGATTGTAGACATAACAAAAGATATGAAATGAAATGAAAAGTCATTTATTCAGTCTAGGCTGTTACAAGCACTTGTGAAGGTCAAGAAGCTACGCCATCGGTTCGCAAAACTACGGCGGGAGACCTTGTACTGAGAAGAACCGGCAAGAAACTCAGCAAGGGCTGCTTTTTTCTCCCTGTATTGATATATACAGAGTCGTCAAGTTGAAAAATGACTTCAGAGATACTTCTGAAGTCACCTTCCATTACATTATTTAGGGTATAGATATATAGTTACAATAAATTTTATATTTACTATATATATGAAGCGGTATTAGATAGGTACCATATTACTGTTACAAAAACTGACTCATACCCATCAAATAACAAATTACAAGAAACACTATGTCCATGCATTTCGATCATTTAAATAATCATTAACTTTATAATAGCCCTTATTCATAAGAGTATTCTTAATCTGAGATTTAAATTTGGTTAGTGGAAGCTCAATCAGATCTTGGGGAACTTTGTTAAACAATGCAATACTACATCCCAGAAATGAACCTCTTGATTTTTGGAGTCTGAAACATGGAACGGCAAGCTTATTCTTAAATCTCGTGTTAAAGTTATGGGTTTGACTTTTTTTTGCAAATGCGTCATAGTTTTTTCTTCTTATGTAACTTATACTAAAGTCTTCTACAACTAAATTTATACAATAATGAAAACTAAAATTTGTAATATAGAACCAAAACAATAATTAACTAAAGCGAGCATTATTATATACCGTAAATTATAATATACTCTAAGATATTATTAGATTATTATTTTATTTATTTTTTAAGCATTTAACTGCTAGATGTTTAAATCTAAAGTTTACTAGAAATAAATCCACGCGGACCAGGCAGCGGACGGGACCATTTATTCTGAAATGGACATCAACATCTATGTATCATCGTAGGACATACTTAGTAAGGCATCGTGAATATAAGTTTGGCGTGTTTATAATCTTAATATATATAAATCTCGTGTCACAATGTTTGTCCTTAATGGACTCCTAAACCACTGAACCGATTATATTAAAATTCGCACACCATGTGCAGTTCGATCCAACTTGAGAGATAGGATAGTTTAAATCTCAAATTATAGTCGCAATTTTAATTTATTGCAAATTATTACTTTTGGGCGGTACGAAGTTCGCCGAGTCAGCTAGTTTAGATTATAAATATTTAGTTTAAAATTTAGCCGGTTGTATAAAAATGGTCCTTGGCACATGGCAACTTCTTTACTTCAACATCAACTTTCAACACATTGCATTCTTCAACTATATATTTTTCCACGTATTTAGGTATGGCAACCCAGCGCCCCGTGGGCCATAGAAGAAGGCGAGCGTGCGGTCAAAGTGTCAGGCCATAAACTCCCACTCGCGCCACCATACGTTCTCCTGGCAACACCGCGCACCTTACATCTGTTATCTAGGGACAAACATCATGTGGTAAGTCGCAATTTTATGTATAAAAAAATTTAAGGTACTTTGAAAAATTCAATAAAAAACGTGGATATTTTGGATTAACTTTATTACCTACTCTATAAAAAATTTTAGCATATAGATTTACTAGCGGCCCGCTCTCGCTTCGGTGTAGAGCTGAAGTGTAGACTACAGTTTTTGTTCTCATGCTTGTAAAGTCTCAGTCCGATCGGTTTCAAATTGACAAAGTTTCATACAAACTTTCATTCCTTATTTTACCCCCTTGGGGGTAGAATTGATCAAAATTCTTTCTTAGCGGATGCCTACGTCATAACATCTACCTGCATGCCAAATTTCAGCCCGATCCATCCAGGGGTTTGGGCTGTGCGTTGATAGATCACTATGTCAGTCAGTCAGTCAGTCACCTTTGAGTTTTATATACAGGGTGTTACAGAATTCCGAAATAAAATTTGTAGGTATGTATTCCGAAATAAAAATTTGTAGGTATCTGAGCGGGGCGCAGGGACGCCTGTGGGAGAGAAGGGGGGCTGTTTAGGTAGTAGTAATCGTACGCATTGTCATAGGCAGGTGTAAAACGATATTTTTATTTATTTAATTAGAAAATAAAAGTGGTCTGAAAGGCGTCAAACTTTCGTTGGTAATTCTATACAAGGAACACAACCAAACCCTAAAGTTTTATTTCGGACTTTTGTCACACCCTGTATATAGATATGTAGTTAGTTATATCTATTAAGCTGAGGCAGGGTCCTGATTGGCTATTCTTCATTCTCCTTTGTATTTCTCTGTTTTGTTTTAGTTTTATTGTTTTTTTGCTCATTGTTTTTTCTATTTTTCTACATATGTGTTCGATGGCTAAGTTTTATGTGGATTTCTCAATAAAAATCGTAGAATATTGTTCATAGTAGAATACAGTACCCCTAGCACGAACCATTATCGAATTCGAATAGTTTGCAAACCGAAATGTCAATGTCAAATTTTGTATGGAAACTTGAACAGCAGCGGCACAAAGTACGTAACGAGAACTAAAAATCAGTACACATTTGACAATGACATTTCGCAATCGCAAACCATTCGAATTCGGTAATGGTTCGTGCTAGGGGTACGGATCTTATTAAAATTTTGTGCGTACGTTATCTTTTTGAATTAGAATTGCAAGAGGGAGTGTGAATGTATATAAAACTAATAAGTGAGGAATGAATGTATTGTCACAAACTCTCTCGAAACGCAACCGCGAAAGTGCTAGAGATCGAAATTGCCAGAGCACCGCGGGTCGCGATAGAGGTCGAGTAATGCGGCTCATTCTAAAATGAGCCTTATGCAGTGCGGCATAAGGAAGAAAGTGCAACGACACCTGCATTTGTTTACAAGTTATGCGCGTTACCTGCGTAGGTATAAGTAGGTACTTCGTACTCGGGTACTAGCTAATTCTCAATTTAACAGGTACTTTCTAGAATGCGTCGATCGGCGTATATAGTTGAGTTTCAACAGTGATTTCGGAGCGAATCCAAAGGCGATCAAAGTGCAACAAAAGTGTTCAAGTGAGATTGTTTAGAGACGTGTATAGTGAAATACAGTGTTTAGTGAGTGTTTTGTAATTAACATTGTGTGTTAATGGGGTGCACTGTGTTGTGAATAAAGAACTGTCAAGCGTGAACTGGCATATAATTTCGAACCCCATCCCGACACGTAACAATATGAACGGACGATGATGATGGACCGATTGTAGATTCTCTCGCCGAAGGAAAGATGGCGTTAACATATGTATTTCCGTGTATGGCCAATAAACACTTTTTGGAGTTTACTCCTTAAGAATCGATTTGCATATGTAAGGGGCCCGGTATGAGAAAAATGTGAGGAGTAAAATGTATCGATGAATGACCTCGTTACGTTTTTGGTGCGCATCCTATGTCGCGCAACTTTGACAAACAAAGATGACGGATTGACATTAATAAAAAAATTAAAATCTGAACTGAATTTAGATATTGTTTCTGATAGAGCAATGGGGACAACGAGGTATGGTACAACCATTGATGCGGTAATTTCAAGATTCGTGAACCACGTATCTACGAACGTCCATGTGTCTTATTTTAGTTACCATAAACCACTTGTCACTGTAATTAATAATGCAGACAATGTTGATTTAATTAATATTGAAAAAAAATATAATAGTTTGATAATAATAATTACATAATTTATCAACATTCCTAATGATATATTTATGCACATCCGAAATTGACTATTGTAAAAAGTTTAATGTAAAATATTTCGTCGATTATTTATAATAAATGTATATGAAATGAATAAATATATATTTATATATGTATATTATTTTCATTAATTTGTTAATTTACCCTTTCATACAGTATCAATCTTTTTTAAGTTAAATAAACTCTTCTTGCGTCTGGTTAGACTATCGAACTTAAGGAGTAAACTCCAGTCGTGCGTCGGAGCTGAAACACACAATTATTTTTTCTTTAATTCCCAACTTACCGCACTAATATCATAAATAACTATTACGTTTGTTTACAGATATGTTCGCGGGCTGTGCCGTTAAACGCTAGCTTTTCGGAAATTCCTACGGGGGCGGGAACTCCTCCGAAGAAGCCTAAATATGGACCTGGCGCTTTACCGGTGAGGAATCTTAGCCATATCCATAATAATCTACCTAAAATTATCAATATTAACGTATTGCTGAACGGATTTCGATGAAATTTTTACAGACAGACAGATCATAATCTGGAAAGGCAGATACTTATGTTACGTTTAAACTGCTGAACCGATTTAAATGAAATTCGGTATAGGGGAGGAACCTAACCCATATCCATTATAATCTAACTAATATAATCAACTAGCTGTGCCCCGCGGTGTTACCCGCGGTTTATTAGGGATGTTTTTCCCGCTGTACAAACATAGCGTATGTGTTAATCCAGGGTGTCAGCTAATTCCATACCAAATTTTATTAAAATTGCTCCAGCCGTTTAGACGTTAAGAATTTACAAACAATCACACTCACAAAATTTCGGCTGTATAATATTAGTGTGATATGAACGGATTGCTGAACGGATTTCGATGAAATTTTTACAGACAGATAGATCATAATCGGGAAAGGCAGATTGTTACTTTTGTTACGTTTAAACCGCTGAACCGATTTAAATGAAATTCGGTATAGGGATGATTTGAGTCCTGGGAAAGGATATTTATCATATTTATTATATGATAGTTTGTACCAGAAATCATAGTTTAAAGTAGTGACATGGGGGATGGAAATTGGTATGGTTAACCACGAAATCGTAGGAATCTTGATCTAAACTAATATTTTAATGAAGAAAGATTGTTATTTTTGTCGGGAATAAACTCAAAAACTACTGGACCGATTTCAAAAATATGTTTATCCTTATAATTTTTATTTTTTAAGCATGTAATTGCTTGATGTTTAAATCTAAAAAAAATATAACTAGAAAAAAATCCACGCGGACCAGGCACCAGACGGGACTCGAACCCGCACCCTTCGCTCTCCGGGCGAATGCACTGACCAATTATGCTACCGCGGCCCTGACGGCCGCGTCGAAATTCTTCTAGCCATTCTTAAGCTGCAAGGCAGCACCATTTCTTCGCATTGTAGGTAACCCACAATGTCAGTGCATTATATATAGCGAAGGGTGCGGGTTCGAGTCCCGTCTGCTGCCTGGTCCGCGTGGATTTTTTTTCTAGTTATTTTTTCTTTATATGTATAATTGTATACCCGTTAAAAACCTATATTTCTCCTGACCTGTCCCTGTAGCATGAGTACTACAATTTACATTATATCATGTTTTCTATCGAGTCTAACTGACAAACTTCACAGTAATTTGACATTTGAGTGTGATAAAAACGCGATATATATCATATTGCGGCGCTCATGTTTAAAGTGGGGGGGGGGGGGGGTAAATACGACGTTTCTTTTGTTTTTTTCAACCTATTAATGTCCCCACTGCTGGGGCACAGACACAGTGTTGCTTATGGATTGAACTAAATTAATTTATGTATGAGATGGGAAGCTCGATGGCGCAAGTGGTTAGCGTGTTCGGCTGCGATCGTTGAAGTTAAGCAACTTTGGCAGTGGTCGGTCATTGGATGGGTGACCAAAAAATTTCTATCTCGAGTTCCTCCGTGCTTCGGAAGGCACGTTAAGCCGTTGGTCCCGGCTGCATCTGCAGTCGTTAGCACCCGCCAATCCGCACTGGGCCCGCGTGGTAGCCATGGCCCAATCTTCCTATTCCATCCATAGGGAAGGTCTGTGCCCCAGCAATGCGGACATTAATAGGCTGATGGTGATGATGAATTTTAAGGATTGACTTAAATTACTTCATAAAAATAATATATATATATATATACATGGTGTAAAAAAACCTATAACGAAGTCGAAGGCCACGTATTTTCCACATCATGACGATCATTTTTTTCTTCTGGACCATACCTGGGAAATTTATGGTTATGGAGATATTGAAGGTCAAAGCCAAAGTATTTTTTTCAAGATTTATACATTAATATTTTCAGAACGTTATTTACAAACTTTTTTATCGACGCACTTACACACACGCACACTTATACACACAGGCACATTCTTTGCGTAGCGCCACAGTAGCGCGCCGCGCTATACATTGCGTACTGGAAAATTTTTTTTTTTTTTTTCACTTGAAAAAAACAAAATTTTCCCACTTACAATATTTTGTTATATGACTTGTTTGGGTGTACAGAATGCGTACTTTAAGTCTTTGTCATAGGTTTTTTTACACCCTGTATATATATATATATATATATTTATTTTTTATAAACCGCAGTCAAACACCGAGTATTGCGCTACAGTATGCGGCATAGACACGTCAGAATTAGGAGGAGTAGTGGCTGCCATAGACACGCACGCGAGACTGCACGTGTACACTATGCCTGCCTGCAACGATATGCGTGAGTTCAACGATTTATGTTATTATCAAAGACAGACTCTTTGATTATGAATATCTATAAATAACACTTATAGCTTAGTAGTAGGGAAGCCCAAGCGGGGATTTTTGTATTTACTCGAGCGCGACAGAATAACATATGGGGAGCAACCTTGCACCTAGTTAAGTACAAGTATAGGAAGGCCAAAGGGGAAGATCTTCCTCCGAGCTGGGTGATTTATTTATTTATTTATTCAATAAACATGCTGATTTACAGAACTAGTTCCAACGCATCAGCAGGTCACATTAATTCAATTTATAAATAAAATACAAATTATACATTACAATAAATACAATAACATTAATTGAAAATAACACATCAGCAGGTCACATTAATTAAAATTATAAATAAAATATAAATTATACATTACAATAAAATAAAAAATTAAAATAATAAAAACAATAAAATTAATTGAAACTAACGCATCAGCAGGTCACATTCATTAATATTATAAATCAAAAACAAATTATACATAAGAATAAAATCAAAAATAAATACAATAAAATTAATTGAATTTAGTCCAATGTCAATGGTAGCTCGGGGCCGCGGCCCGACTGATGTTGGTCGGGCATCGTATATATGAACTGTTGTTTACACCCTTAGAAAAACGAAGACTACCCAGATTCAAAATTCCTGCAGCCCGCTCAACAATTTTCAAACGTCACTTCAAATACATGGCTCCGTACATTTATAACAAAGTGCTACGGTCATTCAAATACTGTATAAAACATAAGTCAAAAAAATTGAAGCAACTAGTTATAAAATGGTTGGAACAATTTAACTATGACAATCTAGAACAATTAGTACAAACAATTACTAGCTTGTCTTAGATCTATACATAATTAAATATCCACACACATAACACACGCACACGCGCACACACACACACACACACGCACACACACGCACAGACACACAGACACACCTAAACTATACATAATTGGTTGTTTGTAGTTTTCAAGTAACATGTGTAATAATTGCATGTTTATTATAATTTTATATTTATATAATAAGGATGAGCCTGCCTCTCATAACACAGGGTAACCTTATATGAGAGCAGTTCTAATTTTGTACAAACAAAAAATATTTGGAATAAAGAAATTTTTGTTTTTGTTTTGTTTTTTGTTGTCTGCCGAATTTCACTTGCGCGATGTAGGCTTCCTTACGATGTGAACGCAGCGCCGGTAGCGCCATCTCTTGAGGAGGCGAGTGATTTTTTTACTCCATGATAGTTATATGTGGGGCATATAGATGTCGCCGCCACACTCCCTCTTACTCATTTACTCCCACTTCTACGATTTATGTAATGTTTATGTATAAACCACTGTCAAACACCGAGTATTGCGTCCATAGAGGTATAAGAATAGAGTAGGGGAGATATAGACTCTACTACAAGTGGAAGTGTCCCTCTAATAGAAAGAGAAAGAAGATGTGAGACCGCCAGCTTTCTCTCTCTAATCGCGCATGCGCATTGGCAACCGTAAGCGTCTTACTATTTCGATGTGATGGCTTTGGATGCCATGCGTCACAAGAGAGAATGAGATAGCGGTCTCTCATCTTCTTTCTCTTTCTACTAGACGGACACTTTTAGAGCCGCCTTCCCCACTCTATTCTTCTACCTCTATGTGTAAAGGTACTTCATTTGACGTTGTGAGTTACTTACAATACGAAGAGATGTCGCTGTCTTGCAGCTTAAGGAATGCTAGAACAAAATCGACACGGTCATCAGGATCGCGGTAGCATAATAGGCTAGTTGACTCATGTCGAATTGTATTACCACTTAGTGGTTAATAAATAATCCACCATTATTAGACATCTGTTCGAAAGGTACTTTGAACGATCCACGGAGCTCCATAAGATGATCGCGTTGTCAAAAACAATGTTGGCACGCTCGTCGCCTCTGATCACTGTTTTCATATTTATAATATTTATCCACATGTTTCTAGTTTCTATATAGACACAACGTGTTTTAGTTACTTACAAGTGCTAATTACATTATGGACTAATAACTTAAATTCAGTAGTGATTTTAATTGAATATTTTGAATATTTATTTAATTTTTCAAATTATAACTGAACTTAATTGACTGTGTTAACTATCCTTTTCCAGTCCTTTTATTATTTTATTGTAATTATTAATTATTTGCATTCAATTAAAAAATATTTTTAATGATGCTAAAGAAGTATAACTTCTCACGCGCGTACATAAGTTACACGCATCCATTTTTTTATATTCTCGTACAATACGATAATGATAATTACTTTATTTTTCGTGGTATTTATTAGAAATCATGTCTTTTTTTTATTATAAACTCAGATAAGTTATTTTCTACATGCTTACGAGTTTTGTCTATTACAGTTGACGTCATAGCATAGATAATCTATAGACTAAAATGGCCGACAGCGTTTTTGTATGTCCATGAAAAGTCTATTTTAAAATTAAAGATTTGTAGCTTTCTAGGTCTCAAAAAAATACAATACATTTTTTTTTCGGTCTAATAGAACATTTATTAAACATTTCAAACCTTTTTCAAAAAAAGGTCAACTAGCCTATTGGTCAGTGCATTCGCCCGGATAGCGGAGGGTGCGAATTCGAGTTCCGATTGCTGCCTGGTTCACGTAGAATCTTCTCTAGTAAAATTTTCTTTAGATTTCTTAAATTTGATTGAAGTTTAGTCATTTTTCTATGAAATAAAATCTAGTTTAATTTGAATTGGCCTAAATGATGATAGGTAACTATTTGTTTCTTAGGTTTTCACGCACACCATTCATTAATTAAACCAAGTTTCAAGGGTATAGATGCTTTGATTTATATATTTATTGACGTTTTGCATCCCTTTCAGGGTGCTGATGATAATACAGACGATGCATCCTGAAAAGGTTGCGAAACATCAGTAAATAAATAATTTAGTGCATCTATACGACGACCTCCGTGACCGAGTGGTTTGTACGCCGGGTTTCATGGTGTCGCCGACTAGGTTTCCCGGGTTCGAATCCCGGTGGGGGCAGATGTTTGTGTGATGAATACGAGCATTTGTACTCCAGTCATGGATGTTTAATATGCTATTCTATATAAATATACTTATATATGTACAATATATGTTTTATCCGTTACCCTAGTCTTCCATAACACAAGCCTTATAGTGCTTACTTTGGAGCTTGCTAGTGTTGCCGATCGATGATTAATCGATAATCTATCGATAGCCAACCAATTATATGGCAATCGATCGGCTTATTGATAGTATCGATACTATCGATAGCACAGAAAAAGCCAATACTATCAGATGAGTGAAATACTATCGATAGCATTGTAGTTCGTTAATAACAAACTGTCAATAGTATCGATACTACCGATTTTATTTGCAACCATACCATCGATAGTTTAACAATTTGCAATATTATTGTTTACAATTTTCAGGTATTATAGTCAATCACAAACTATAGTCTAAAACAATCGCTAATATCGATACTATCGATAATATTGTTGCAGATAAAATCAGCAGTATCGATAGTATCGATATTATCTATAGACTTGCACTCATTCGATAGTATTGCCTTGTTTTGTGCTATCAATAGTTTCGATACTATCGGTTGTCTCGATTCAATCGATAGGCCTATCGATACATGATTTTTGATGTAAACTGTCGATAGTTTTAATATCGTTAGTTTGGCAACACTAAAGGCTAATTGGTGTGTGTTGGAAATATTATACCGTTGAAACTTCTTTATTTGATAGGTAACTATGTTTTTTTTCCATGTTTTTATAGCAAGTTCCATGGCAATACAACACACTTGCAACTTACTTGAATACTCCATGGTGTCTGGAATTGACTGTCTGGATGTACTGATGACCATTAAGAGTGGTCTAGTCGAACCTATATACGAATTGTGAGTAGAAATAAGTATAAAAAACACACATACAAAACAACACCCATACTAATGTTATAAATGCGTAAGTATGCCTGTCTGTTACTGAAAACTGAAAAATACACATAAAAAGTTGCATTGAGAATAGGGTATTTGACAGTATTAAAAATAAAGTGCCAATTGTTAGCATCTGTGTTTTGAATGAATATTGGCAGGGGTTATTACTATTTTTACAAAAAACAATATTCATTATTTTACTAAAAATCTACGAAAAAGATAATAGTTTTCTTATCTATTGTCACTTGACCCAAAACGCTTGGGATTGGCGGAGCCTAAAAGGACGTCACACGCAAGTAAACTTCCGGTTAAAGTGACATTACATTGTATTGTTTGACGTTTTAATAACAGTCGTGTGACGTCACACGCTAGTTAGACGCCATATTGTCCAGAGAAACGTTTTCGCGGCAACTTGAAAATGGAGTTTTTGATTTGGTTATTTTTACTGAAATACACAACAGAATGATGAATATCCACTTTTTACGGACTCCATAAACATTAGTTGATAACGTGAGATCTTTTTCTAAAACTTGTCAAATACCCTATTGTGATTAAGCGAATTGTGGTCATGCACCACAATTTTCGCGGATCAGTTTTCAGCCGCGAGTGCCGTAACTTCCCTTTTTGTTTTAATGTAAGTGTTTAAAGTCTGTTATTGGTTATATGTTTCTTGGTGAAAACCCATTTTTTATGCACACAGGTTCACAGAATCGTTTTTGAGACAACCGCCTGCATTCCAACAGTACTATTATCATAACTGGCTCAAAATCAGGATAGCTCTCTGCAGGTAAGTTTTATCGTATTTGTTCATCATCAGCCTATTAATGTCCCCACTGCTGGGGCACAGGCCTTCCCTATGGATCGAATAGGAAGATTGGGCCATGACCCACCACGCGGGCCCAGTGCGGATTGGTGGGTGCTAACGACTGCAGATGCAGCCGGGACCAACGGCTTAACGTGCCTTCCGAAGCACGGAGGAGCTCGAGATAGTAATTTTTGGTCACCCATCCAATGACCGACCACTGCTAAAGTTGCTTAACCTCAACGATCGCAGCGGAACGCGCTAACCACTTGCGCCATCGAGCTCCTCGTATTTGTTATAGGTACGTAAACTTCTATACTCTATCCAATTTCCTATGTAACAAAAGGTTAACGAACTGTACCCCAAGCACGAATTCGAATAGTTTGCGAGTGCGAAATGTCATTGTCAAATTTTGTATGGAAACTTGAACAGCAGCGACACAAAGTACGTAACGAGAACTAAAAAACAGTACACATTTAGAAACATCAGTCCATGTTTCTAAATATTTTAATCGAGAGTAAAGATGACTCGACTGAGTGTTCGCTTCTACAATAAAGTCCCGAGCAATATCCAAGAGTTAACGATAAATAAATTCAAATATAGTATAAAAAAAGAACTTATTAAAAATGCTTAATACAAAGTGTCTGATTATATTACAGACAAAAATACTTGGGTTTGAACTGTTCCAATCATACCAACAGGTTTTCTATATTAAATAAATCATGATTGTATTGACGCTGTAACAACATGATGATTTGTAAATGTTGTTACATTATGCTTTTAATGTTGTGGAGTTTTTTTCGCTCGTTTTTCTCCGCAGCTAAAAAAAATATGTCCAATAACGAGTGGTAGGGGAAAAAAAAATATTTGGACGATTCAAAAGTGTTGTACTATACATCCAATTTGAATAAAGATATATTGATTTCTGACTGGTGTAACCAGACGGATTACAAAGTTTAACGTTTCGTCGTGAATTATTTGCTTTATCGCTACTTCTTAATTTAGTTGTATTATAGGAGTAACTACGGTTCTTGTAATTTTTAAAAGCTTTTATTGAACTTGCAATGTATCTTTGTTCGGGTGGAATCTTGCAATTCAATTTTGAAGAACAATTCTTCATTCGATTGAGCTGAAATTTTGTAAACACGTTTAGTTTGGATAACAATACATGGTGAGCCATGTGACGTCATACGTCATAAATCCAATATGGCGGAACATACAGACCAGTGACCAGTTATTTTTGATGCACACCTACAATATGGGTATTGCTAACTCGAAAATAAAGTGACGTCATTTTAAACCCAATATGGCGGATTTAAAAAGTTGGCGGCCTAAGTTTATTTATTTATTTATTTTCTTAGAAAACCGACACCGTTTATTCGATACAAAATTTGCAGCACATACATTTCTAAAAGTATGACCAATGACAGGTTTTCCTAACTAAATTAACAATAGGTGACTTATTATTGGTACTTCTATCCCTAACAAGCGATCATCAAACAATCCATCCGTATGTAATGGTTATGTATTTGTAAGTTTTTTATGCTTTTCTACAATATGGGTCGATACCTACCCATACAATAATAATTTATTTGTTTCTTCCTTCTTTAGATTAACATCGCCGTTATCTACAAGTGCTTCATGGCTTTCTGTAGTACAAATGTGTCATTACGCATGGAGTGCCGCTTTACCTGCTTTACGACCTGATGATCGACCTGAACATAATCTGATACTAAGTTTAGATGATGGAGATACTGATAAGGTAGGGTTTAATGTACCACTTTGGAAAAACATTGGTCCTAATATAATCTTATTGCTTACTATGTATTTGACTATATGTTTTAAACTATATGATGCAATAAAGAGTATAATAAATAATCCCGGTCTCAACACACTACCTTGGGAAATCCTAGTTTCAATATACTGCCTTGAAATATCTCGGGTCTTAATACACCTCCTTGGGGAATCTCTGGGCCTAATGCTCTGCTATAGATATAGCTTTTGATTTTATTTTGTTATTTCTGACCGCCGAAGGTTTTCAAATGCTTCGCGCTCTTTTTTTCTTTTGCATTGCTAATAACAATGTTAAAAAAAATGGGTGTGAATTATTTGAAAATCTTTCGGCAGGCATCAATAACAAAATGAAATGATAAGCAATCCCTTCAGGCGATAGAACCCCTGTTCTCAACACACTATCAAGATGACTCAAGAGACGTAGAGACGTGCCTAGTAAATACAATGCACACAATAACTATGGTCTCAACACACCCCCTTGGAGTATCCCTTTATCCAAGACACGTTCCTTATAGCATCTCTTGTCCCAAGACACTGGCTTGATTCCCTCCCCCCTCCCCCAGTACTAAGTAATTCTGATATTAACACTTTTTTTTTTTATTTACTCCCTATAAATTCGCATACTATTTTTAAAATGGCAAAACCCGTGCTCTATTCACACTTTTAAACCATGATTTTGGCATAAAAAAAGTTATATATTAAGCACTACACAATCAAAAGCTTTTCTCAAATCGACACTTTTTTCACGTATCAGACGCTGTTAGCACTAGAAGCTAAACCCGAGTGCCTGGGCGATGTGTCTTCGCTTCAACCGCTTAGAAGACAACTACAAAGAGCGCTAGATGTAGCCGTTACAGCGCTATTATCGCTGCAGCATAGCACGCATCAATCTCATGGGTGAGTCGAATGTTATTTTTCAAGTTTTACAAATAATTTAATTGTACACCATTTTTTATTTTTTTTTAAGAATTCATGAGGGGAAGATACCGCCTTATCGCTAAAAAGCAGTTTCTTTCAGGCAACCGCAGTTTAACTGGAATTTACATAAACAATGGGCAGTAAATGCTTAAACCAATTTTGATGAATTCTATAGTGTTTAATATATTTATATAAAAGAATTTCCTTAATATTTTTATTGTTTCATATAATAAGCAGTTAGCGAATAGGCAGGCCTACAGAGAGAAAATCAAAATTACGTTTACTGAATTACACACCAGAATTTAAAAAAAAAATCCACTTTTTATGAACTCTATAAAAATTAGTAAATATCGTTTTCTAAACCTTGCCAAATATCCTATTGTTATTTCTTCTCTTAAGAGCACTTTTACAAAATTGCGCCGCTGCCGTACTGATCGGCGCGTAGGTAGATTTGCATTAGTATATATTGCATTTTACAGGTGATGTTTCGAGTCTTATAAAATAATTATTAATTAACAAATTATAAAAATATATATATATTTCAGTAGTTCAATGATGGTAGATTAGTTTTATGAAAGTTTTTGATAGTAATTCTATTTAATTCAATATCAATATACGAGGTAAACCTGCATTATTTTTTAGGAAAACTCACGGAGGTTAGATTTTTTTTGATAATTAATGAGATGGAAAATCAAAATTCTAATACAATATGCTACAACAAAAACATATTTCTAATGTCGTAGTAATTAATTTAATCTAATTTATTGAACATTATTGAGAGATTGAGGCGTTTGGAGTTGTGGATATTATCGTTTTTTCCGTAAACTAGCTGCGGTAGAACAATCAGTACAAAAAGAGGAAAATAGTATTTCCAAATATTCTACATTAACTTACAATAGGAAGAATAAATCTACCGTTTACTTCTACTGGAAATAGTCAAAATCTTTTCTAAGGGGGTAAACAAGGTTCAACGATTTTTTTGCAAAAAATGTGAAAGGGCTATTAAATCTCCAATATTAATAAAACTAATATCCCGTTATCGTTATTTTTACCCGACTGCGCAATGCAAGAGCGCCGCAGACAGGGTATAGTGTTTAACAGTCTATATAGGGTGAAATTGAATGTTTCTATGAAACTTCGTGAGATTGTTGGGTTATGTGTATAGAGTATGCCTGTTTTTTTTCGGATTTTTTTGAAGTATATTTTTTTTATGTATTTATTTATAATTTGTGTATTTTTATGTCCTTTCCTCCTTTTGAGTAGTTATTCATTTTAAACAAACAAACTTACATATCCAGTGAAAAACAACTAATAAATAAGCACTTCTAAAAAACGGAAAAACATTAAAATTCCACCGCGGGTCAACGACCGACCGCGCCCGCCAGCCGTTGAGTAAATAGGTACATAGCTCTACACAGAGCTCAGCTGACTCATTTGATTAAACACAATACAATAAAATCGGCTTAGATGCCTTTATTGAAATTGAAATAATAAGCACAAATGTCATCTTCTCTTAAGCAGAGAAAAACTTTAAAAGTTAATAATAATTTTGTCACGATTGGAAATAGGCAAATGTTAAACAAAAAGAAATACTTATTGCAGTTCAATACTTGGGTCAGAATGAAATTTATAACCAGGTATTCAAAAGTACTTACGAGACCGGCGATGTAAGTAGGTACAACGAGGAACGAAGAACATATTCATTTTTTTCACTAGAACTTTTTATCAAATCAATCACACTGGTAGTACACAATTAGTTGTTTCTAATCAAAAAGTATTTACACTAGCAATAAAAAGAGACTTAAATTATTATCTACAAAATTGTTGCTTTAAACCACCATTTTGCTGCAAACAAAGGTAGGCATGTTTGCGGACGTGTCTTTTCACCTTTTTTAAAGTGTCCCTATCACTACTCACTGCACAAAATGCAACTTCTATGGCTTGGGGACTCATTCGTAAACCAAACCTACTTCGCCACACTCGCGATAGCAGTACACCATCTCTAAATAGGTATTTTTGGTTCGTTAACCGAGGCATAATGAAATTTTCACAGTGTATGTCACTAAGTCAAAAGATGCGCACGCGCACGCGCGATTGATATACTTGCGACTGCGTTTTGCATGCAATCAAAGCAAACGTCCGCGTGCGGGGAAGAGGGGAGGTGGGCGGAATTCACATCATCAAAGACGCCGCAACCGGCGCTAGTTGCCAGCGTGCGGCGCGCCGCCCGCCCGTGCTTGCCGCAAAACAACATATTATTACGTGTGTGTGTGTGTGACTGTGGCTGTGATTAAATGTGTTCGGAATTTCATGACGTGGGCAAATCAGACACGAAGAGTTCCTTCCTTCACTAAGCTCGTAAGTTATACCGATTTGCTCTGTATGATTTTTCCCAATTTAATAAGCCGTTTGTGCTTAAGTTTTAATTAAACGAGGCAACTAACATTAACAATAAAAAAGAAGTTCTTACACTAACAGACAGGCTTTACCGATTTAAAATCGTGACAGTCATATTAACTTTATAGGATTTTTAATTGCTCTAACAGAAGATTTATTTTATTGATTAATTACCTGTGCTTTATGAAACAATATTCAAAGGTATTGTGTATCAGTGAATAAATAATTATAATATAGCATCTAAGACTATTTTATTGTAATGTACACCTACATCGCCGGTCTCGTAAGTACTGTCTAATACCTAGTTATAAATTTCTTTCTGACACAAGTATTAAACTGCAATAAGTATTTGTTTTTGTAACAAAATTATTATTAACTTTTTAGGTATTTTTCTCTGCTAATGAGAAGATAACACTTGTTCTTTATTTAAATTTTGTCATTGTAATATGACATCTAAGGCCCGTATGAATAGAACGATCTCAACTCTGAGAGCGATCTTGAGATGCTGTTTAGTATGAACACAGTATCTCAAGGTCGTAGTCTCACTGTACTGTAGATAGGTACGCGCCGCGTCAGCTGTGCGCGCGCGGTCGTTGCCCCCGGCGTCGGCCTCGCCTGGCCATATCAACTATTTTTCGTTTATTTTAGTAGTGCTTATTTATTTGTTATATTTCACTTACTATGAATACGTGTTTAAAAATAATTATCACTCAAAAGGAGGAAAGGACATAAAAATGCAAAATAAAAAAAAAATAAAAAACGAAAAAAATAATTTTAAAAAATCCGAAAAAAATCAGGTATACTCTATACATGTAACCCAACAATCTCACGAAGTTTCATAGAAACATTCAATTTCACCCTGTATATGTATGTTTGTTCCTTTGTGGCACACTAGAGACCAAACGCCTGGACCGATTTTGATGATTTATACATCAATCGATTCGTTTTTTAGCTACGAGTTATGGAGTGACCCTACCGCGGTGATAGTTCTGCGCAAACTCGTGGTACTGGCCCGAGCCAGTGGTAGCGGAGGGGATGCCCTGAGTCGCCCGTTGGCCAGACTGCACGGTTCCAGTTCTAAACATGAGCTGCAAGGTTAGTATCATTACCATTATTTTAAACTAGCGGCCCGCCCTCGCTTCGCTTCGGTGTAGAGCTGAAGTGTAGACTACAGTTTTTGCTCTCAGGCTTGTATTATACATAATGACATTCATCTATGATTCTTCTTATACCTGCATGCAAAGTCTCAGCCCGATCGGTTTAAAATTGACAAAGTTTTATACAAACTGTCATTCCCTATTTTATCCCCTTGGGGGTAGAATTGATCAAAATTTTTTCCGTAAGAAACTTGTACAGAGTATTAGAAAACTACAAAGAAAAAATCAGCCAAATCGGTCAAGCCGTTTTCATGTTATGTCGTGACAACGGAAAACGGGTTTCATTTTTATATATATAGATAGGCATTAATGAAATAAGTGGGTATGCTCAATATTCAATTCTGGCGTCTGCTTCTTTTTTAAAAATAGAATAATTGTTATCTTTAGTAATTTAGACGACCTCCGTGGCCGAGTGGTAGTAAAAACCGAATATTTGTAAAAGAAACAATAACAAATATTGATAGTTAATATTGGTTGATATTTTTTTCCATTTATTGTGCTTTGGCTATGAATGGTTGTTAACCTTAATCGTCAACCAAATGTCACTTTAATGTCAATTTTAGTAGCGTTCAGAAACTCGATTAAAATCTTTCGTTTACATAAAGGATGCACGTTCGTATGTGACCTAGTAAAAGTGCATGATTATTCATAACTACTCCGGCGGTAATGCAGAGATGAGCAAAATTGAATAGCTAGATTCTGATTCTGTCTTAATAAATAAATATTATTTAAAATCGGTTGTTTTTTTTCTTACTCTTAGTAAATAAGTTTTATTAAATAAAATCCTTTTTTTTCTAACTCTACCCATTTGTTTTGAATTGACAGCTATGACGTCACAATATGGCGCCCAGCCGGTCCTATTCTTAGTTGAATCGCATTGTAACATACAAAACAATTTCTTGGAAGATATACCTAGTCAGGTCATAAATGCTGTCACATGTTTAATATAAAATAATTGAAACAAGTTTATTCATTATGTAACCATTTATATACCAAAATGAACTTAACAAAACATACATTCTTATGACAATAAAGTTTATTCAAAATGACCTCCGTGATTTGGAATACAGGCCTTCAATCTGCGCGGCCAGTCGTCTATCGCAGCACGAACGAGGTCCATGTCAATATCGGCTGCTGCCTTAATCAAGGATGTCTTGAGTGACTCCAAATTGGGATAAGGCTTTGAGCACGCCTTTTCCTCCAAGTGTTGCCATATCTTGTAATCTAACGGACTAAATCGATGTGTGTCGAAAAAACAGGACATCTAAACGATGTCCTATTTTTCTTCGATATGCCCGAAGCCCTAAGTCTTCATTTAACACCCATTTCAACGTGATTCTGCTTAACCCCATCTGAAGGGCCAACAGTTTCTGCTTACATTTGGGATTTCTTTGAATTCGCGCCTTCACAGCGTTTATCACTGCTGGAGTCCTAACAGACCGAGGGCGACCACTTCTTGACCTGTCATCTACACTAGAGTCTTCATTGTATCGTTTGATGGTACGATAAACGAATCTTTTGGTTATATTCAATTTTTCAGTATGTCAAAATTTTGAATTGGCGCGTAACCGCAACGATGCAACGCAATAACTGCAACACGGTCTTCTTTAAGCGTCCACTCCATATTTAAAAACTAGCTCTGCCCCGCGGTGTTACCCGTGGTTTATTAGGGATATTTTCCCGCAGTAAAACGTAGCCCTATTAATCCAGGGTGTGAGCTAACTAAATACCAAATTTAATTAAAATCGCTCCAGCCGTTTAGACGTGAAGAAGTAACAAACATGCACACTCACAAACTTTCGCCTTTATAATATTAGTGTGATTAGTGTGATGAGTAAAATTGTAAACGTAAACGTTTTTATTTTCATGAACAATTCGAATTCAATAAACTTTTTTTGTGGCCAGCATTCTAAAAGAAAAGCTTTTACAATATATATTATATATATATTATATATTATATTTTTATCCCTCTGGCATCCTTGTACAGGCCCTGCCAGAATACCAGCGCTGTTATGGTGGGAATATTCGTTCCCACGATAACAGCATTAAGCTGAGGCAGGGTCCTGATTGGCCATTCTTCTTTCTCTTCTGTATTGTTTAATTTTATTGTTTTTTTTTTTCTACAAATGTATTTGCATGTTGGCCAATAAATACTTTTTTCATCCCACCACCTCGGAAAGTGTAATTTTGCGCTTCGAAATCTGGCTGGAAAATTCTATTTTATTCGCTTGAGCGGCAAAGTAGATTTGAATTTAGAACATCACATATAATGAGTACTCAATATAATTGTAAATTCAAAACGTCATTAAACCTATTTAATGTAACCTCTATGGTGCCAAATTTATGATTAGAACTTTTTAAATTGTGAAAAAATTTAAATTTGGAACCTTCTTGGTTTCTTTGTTTTATTTGCTTGCTTCGCGCCATTCTAGTTTTTCACGTTTTATTGCTTAAATATTTTGTCATTATAAATTGTTTTCTTTTTCATTTTGTCATTTCCTCGCTGAGGTGGGATGAAAAGTTACGTATTGCACTCGAGTGGAAAGATTTTTCACCTTGTGCTCGTTTGTTTCCCTCGCTGACGCTCAGGATTCTAATTTAGAATCACTCGCTGCGCTCGTGATTCAACTTTAGAATCCTTCGCTTGCTCGGTCATCCAAATCGAGCACGCGGTTAAAAAGGAACTTTCCACTCTTGTATAATAAATAACTATTCTTTCTTTCTTTCTTTACTGCGTGACAATACTTATGACCGGACTGTGTATAATGTATGTTTATATATGTTATATGTAGAAGAATGCGCGTCTCTCTGGGGTCAGAGTGTGAATGGGGCTCGTTCGTGGGAAGGGGCTCCGAGGTGCAGCATCACGGCCCCACACAACAGGCCGCACCCGCTATATGTGAGTATGACATATGAGGAGTGAGTGTCTGTCTGTTCAAAACGGAGATATTTCCGCCATAACAAAATTGTGGATAAATGAAAAAAAAGCGAGTGTGCTTTCGGCCACACGACTGAGGTGAAACTTCTTTAGCTTCAATGATCTGAAAATCATAAACTTACCCGAACAATAGGGTATTTGACATGTTTTAGAAAACGATCTCACGTTATTGACTAATGTTTATGGAGTCCGTAAAAAGTGGATATTCATCATTCTGTTGTGTATTTCAGTCAAAATAACCAAATCAAAAACTCCATTTACAAGTTGCCGCGAAAACGTTTTTCTGGACAATATGGCGTCTTACTAGTATGTGACGTCACACGACTGTTATTAAAACGTCAAACGATACAATGTAATGTCACTTTAGCCGGAAGTTTAAGCGTTCTGGGTCACGTGCTAATAGATAAGAATACTGTTATCTATTTCGTTGGTTTTTAGATAAATTATGAATATTTTTTTGGTAAAATTAGTAAAAACCCCTGCCAATATTCATTCTAAACACAGATGCTAACAATTGTCACTTTATTTTTAATACTGTCAAATACCCTATTGTTAATAGAAAAAAAGCTCACCAATCCGCACTTGATACAACAATGTAATATATATTTATTACAATATATAATATAATTTTATATACGTAAAAAATGTGTATCTCATTGTTATATTTTGAATTTGATAATGTAATTATTTGTTTTTACATTCAATTATTATTGAAATAAATGTATTTGTTTAAGACATTTTATGAACATTTGAATCAATTACACACTGATACTGCATTTGCTTTTATGTTTTGATGTTGACATATCATTAATATTAATTATAACTACCTATATACTGCCGTCCCCAAATTAAAACGCGGCTTAATGACACCACCAACTTCTGAGATATGGCCAAAAAATGTCTCGTAAAATTTAAATTATTGCTATTTTGTAACCATTCAGCATATGACGGATTTTTAGACAAACTATAAAAGATACGAATTCTTGTTAAAGACAGATCGCTAGAGAATTAAAAACTGTATAAGATGCAAATTGGGGCTGAAAAATCGATCACATGTGACTTAGCCGCACTTTAGTTTGAGGACGGCAGTATAATTAATATTTGCATGCCAATTAAAATGGTTAAATAGGCTTAAGTACAATCTTTTGGATGACTATACTATACTATTCCAACCTCTCTAATGTAAATAATCTACCCTATTTACAGTAAATAAATCATTTCATTTAATTTCAAGAGCTTCTCCATCACATAGCGAATTTCACTTTATTATTTTATTAATTAAAGACGGTACTTAACTTATAATTAACATAATTTGTAATAATGGTTGTTTAGTTGGAATACGGCGTAGAGCCGGAGAATCTCAAGTTCATGCCCGAAGCGCCTTCATACCTGCAGGCCGATGTGCCGCCGCCCAGACAGATGGACACTATACGGTGAGTTATATGTATATAAGTTTAAAAATGCCTGCGTATTATATACAATATACGACCAAGAGAAAGCTGCAGGCCAGACTTTATTAAAGAAAAATTACTAACCCTCCCATAAATATATATTATGGAATTAGCAATGTTTGTACGCAAATATCAGACATATTATAAAAGAAATAATAATCGTCGCCGCCAACTTAATCTGATTCCTCCCGAACCTAAACTGGAGATGTATAAAAATGGACCATTATACCGATCCATATTGATATATAATAAAATTCCCGTTATTATTAAAACAGAATCTAATATAAACATATTTAAGAATAGATTGAAGCAGCATCTTATAAAAAAAGCATATTATTCTGTTGATGAATTTATGAATGAAAAATAAATTTAATTTAATTTAACTTAATTATGCTTGACCTGTTTATTTGATTTGATTTAGTTTGACTTAATTATGTTTGACCTATTAATTTGATTTGATTTTGTTTAACTTGATACGATATGATTTTAATTTGACTATTATGATATGATATGATTATGATGATATGATATGATATAAATTTACTTGATTAATTTTTATAATGGATTGTTTTTGTTTAAATTTGGTTGGACCTGATGTGATTTAATATGATCAACAATTAAGTGAAATTAATGTATTTAATGTTAAGCTTAAGTTTGTTGCAACACCCCAACGGGGTCATGTACCACTCTCTATTAAGTATGTAAGACCTTATAATAAAAAATGTGCATGAGCAATGTGATATAAATAAATAAATAAAATGCCCTATATTTACAACGTTAATAAATACCCTATGGCGTGAGACAAAATGTAAACAAAGAATCTGAGGTTCCAAAACTTTTATAATATCAGAAAGTACCCACTAGTCAATGATTAGGTATAATTTATGTAACCTATAATTTATTAACAACTTAACAATTAAAAAAAAATTACAACAAACTCAATAAATAAAACAAGAAAATAACAAGAATTTAAAAATAAGAGAATATGCATGCTCACGTCAACAGGTTGATCAGAAGAGTAAAGATGGCTGACGTAAACCAACCGATTACAAAACACAACACTTCAACGTAAAATACTTATATCATGTCTACTCTTAAATTATGTCGTATTAGTACGTCTTAAGTTTGGGAATGATTGTGTTTTTAGGTGTTTTTCCATGTCAACTTAAGTTGTGAAAATACTTTTATCAGCACAATTAAAATATATGAATTTATGACGTGTATGTACGTTAAATATGTATAAAATATTTTATTTTCTTATTCATAAATATGTATGTACCAGCTTTTATAATAATTAACTTAACGTTTCACTGCATTTCCTATGTAAATAGTATTTAATCTTCACTTTTGTCAAACGTGACCTTAAAAAGTATCCTTTTTATGGTTTGTTTACATTTTGTCTCAGGCCAATGTGAATAGATTATAGATACGACATGACGAACAAAATCGTGGCCGAAACCTGTCCAAAAGGTACATTGGACGATCCACGGAGCTCCGCAAGATGATTGTTTAGTCAAAAACAAAATCAGGCGTTAGTTCAAAG
This sequence comes from Chilo suppressalis, assembly GCA_902850365.2. Classification (NCBI taxonomy): domain Eukaryota; kingdom Metazoa; phylum Arthropoda; class Insecta; order Lepidoptera; family Crambidae; genus Chilo; species Chilo suppressalis. The sequence goes on from OU963921.1 coordinate 11,165,142, forward strand.
TCAACATTAATGCATATTCAATAAGGTCTTAATTTATACGCATGTGTCAAACAGTTTTTGCTATATGCGGAAGAATAAAGACTTTATTTCTATGACTCTTTATCGTAATTTTGAATGCGCTGGTAGCAATATAAGAGAAGGGAGCGCGAGGAAAAGAGACGGCTATATTACCCACTATGCATTTGAAAATCACAAATATTTTCTATTAAATCAGTTTATAGAAGTATTATAACAAAATTAAAACAACAAAATGCGTTAATTAACAACCATTAATTAAAAAAAACGACGGGTGGCACTCCGGAAGTGCCGGCAGAAGTTAAAACTTGAATATTAACGTTGTGCATTTTTGGTATTTTGGACTGGTTAGGGAATACTTTTGCACGATTTTCTTTAATTATCAGTATAAAAGTACTATCATTTATGTGGTAGAACACAATATTTATTTATTGCGCTATCGTACCCAAACGTGACAGTTTATATTACATTAAAAAGTTTATCTCTCAGAATTTCTCATTTAAGCGCACCTAGCAACATCTATTGTAAATAAATGCTTTTTCTTCGCAATAAAGCTGCCACCTGGACGTCCTAGATACAGACTTATTATTATGATACGATAAAATAAAATATTACTATGTGTCGTCCAATATATTTTAAGGCAACAACCTTTCCAATTTTATTGTTTTCGTCAGATCCCCTATCAGGCCACGTGTCATCATGATGCGATCAGCCCACGTGTCCTGACGCAAGTTTAACGTTTTTTACCCATTACAAAAAAAGTGTACAACACCGCTAAAGAAGTTTTCACTTCATAAAAGCTTGAAAAATAATAAAAAATAAATATAAATTTGACATTTGTTGTACCTGGATTGTAGTTTTTCATCGTAACACTGTGTATTAAACATGTTTTAGACACACGACAAGTTTTGTGTCTGTGGTTCTGTTGAATGTTTTCAAATGTTTCACACACAAAGTTTTGTGTATGTGGTTCCGTTGAATGTTTTCAAATGTTTCACACACAAAGTTTTGTGTATGTGGTTTTGTTGAATGTTTTCAAATGTTTCACACACAAAGTTTTCTGTATGTGGTTCTGTTCAATGTTTTCAAATGTTTCACACAAAAAGTTTTGTATATGCGGTTTGGTTAAATGTTTTCAAATGTTTCAAACACAAAGTTTTGTGTATGTGGTTTTGTTAAATTTTGCTGGACCCCCGGCTTAACAAAAATCGCGTTTTGTCACCAGATACATGTACTTAGGAGGGGGTGGGTTACCGGCTAAATGTAAACAGTGCGGTCGATGCGGTGCTCTGGCCGCCCATCATTCTACACACCACCATCGACACGCTTTATTGGTCGCTGCCGACGCCAGACTGATGCATCGGTGCAGGTAAATATACATTAATGAATGAATGAAATCATTATTATAGTCTGTCCATTATATTATTATCTTTTTGACAGATCGATCGAAGTAAAAATAGTGACACCCTATCACATAACTCGTTCGATTTAAAGCTATAATCGATTTTATGCTAGAACATTGTATAATCGATTATAAGTATCGAAATTATTTTAGTTATCAAAAATACTGGTGTTTAATAAATTATTACAAAATCTCATTAGATTTATTATTTTACCTAGTACAAATATTTGTGTGATGAGCACGAGTATTTGTTCTGTGTCTGGGTGTGATTTATCTATATTATGTATATATATACAACAAAAAAAGAAGTATACTTTTTATATGTTTGTTTATCCTAATACTATGTACAATTAGATTATAAAAAACTATATCTTTGACTTTTTTTCCTTACAATTTGGTTGTAATGATTTATTTCTAACGATTATTTGTAATCTTAGTAATCATTATGTGTGGCACATCACTAAGTGGGCGGTACCCGTCCATGAAGTATAATATTATTTGTATGACAGTTTAACGTAAACAATACAAAATTTGATGGGCGTCGATCTGTCAAACAGATAATAATAGAATGGACAGACTATAGCCTGTAGCGGCGACATCTATATGCCCCACATATAACTAACATGGAGGAAATAATCACTCGCCTCCTCAAGAGATGGCGCTACCGGCGCTGCTTTCACAACGTAAGGAAGCCTACATCACGCAAGTGAAATTCGGTAGCCAACAGTTCATATATACAATGCCCGACTAAAATTAATCACGCCACGGCCCCCGAGATTACATCATCCAGCTCGGAGGAAGATCTTCTCCTTTGGCCTTCCTACAAGCCTGTTAAGGTCCCCACTGCTGGGAGATTAAGTCGTGACCCACCACGCGGGCCCAGTGCGGATTGGTGGGTGCTAACGACTGCAGATGCAGCCGGGACCAACGGCTTAACGTGCCTTCCGAAGCACGGAAGAAATCGAGGTAGAAGATTTTTGGTCACGTACTCGCAAACTATTCGAATTCGGTAATGGTTCGTGTTAAGGGTACTGCTATACCAGAAATGATGCAGGACAAAAACTACCACAGTTAATAGGGTATTTGACAGTATTAAAAATAAAGTGCCATATGTTAGCATTTGTGTAGAATGAATATTGGCAGGGGTTTTTACTGTTTACAAAAAAAATGGTTGCCTGTAAAGTCGGTTTTACGGGCGAAGATTTTACGTGACAACGTCTTTTTCTCGGTAGAATATTTATTGATATGAATATAATTAAATTGCACAATAGGAACAAGGAATTGAATGAAAATAAGAATTGCACAAATTTTAACTATAGAAATATATTTTGTTTACTAAAACATTGTACATGTAAACTTAAACTTAACACGAGAGACTCATCGTAACGTTACCGAGCGTTACACTTTTTCATAAGTGACTCCCAGCCGCAACCTAATTTAAGACGTTGTCACGTCAAAAAATATTCATAACTTTACTAAAAACCCACGCAAAAGATAATAGTTCTCTTATCTATTGTCACGTGACTCAAAACGCTTGGGATTGGCGGAGCCTAAAATGACGTCACACGCAAGAAAACTTCCGGTTAAAGTGACATTACATTTTATCGTTTGACATTTTAATAACAGTCGCGTGACGTCACACACTAGTAAGACACCATATTGTCCAGAGAAACGTTTTAGCGGCAACTTGAAAATGGAGTTTTTGATTTGGTTATTTTTAGTGAAATACATAACAGGATAATGAATATCCACTTTTTACGGACTCCATAAACATTAGTCAATAACTTGAGATCGTTTTCTCAAACTTGTCAAATACCCTATTGTTTTTTTTTAATTAATTATTTACGACCATGGATACAAGTCCTTCTGTCGTATACATAAATACAAATCTTAATTCTAAAGAAAAGTTTACTAGAAAAAAAATCCACGCGGACCAGGCAGCGGACGGGACTCGAACCCGCATCCTTCGCTATCCGGGCGAATGCACTGACCATTATGCTACCACGGCCCTATTCGCCGCGTCGAAATTTTCCTAGCCTTAAGCTGCAAGGCAGCGCCATCTCTTCGCATTGTAGGTAATCCACAATGTAAAATGAATACTTTTTCAAGTATTAAACATTTGAAAGAAGAAATAGCAATTATAGTTATGTTTTTTTTTATTTTTTTTCTAATAAACTTTTCTTTAGATTTAAACATCTAGCAGTTAAATGCTTAAAAATAAATAAAAACATAACAAATCTTAATCTTCTTTTTTACGTTAGAATGTCGGAGTGACGCATTCTAAAGTTTCTTTGAGTGTGGGCACGAAATGTATCGAGTTGGTTTTTTCGATAAGCTTCTGTGAGGCAGCCAACACTACAATAAAGTTCTCACGTCCACATGACCGGAATAGCGTGTATTTAAAAGATTCCACTAATTCGATTCTTGAGTTGCGCAGATGGTTGAAACACAAAATCATACCAATTTTATTTCACAATATCCGCTATGAACGAATTTAAGTATAATAGGGTATTTGACAAGTTTTAGAAAACGATCTCTCGTTATTGGCTAATGTTTATGGAGTCCGTAAAAAGTAGATAATCATCATTCTGTTGTGTATTTCAGTAAAAATAACCAAATCAAAAACTCCATTTTCAAGTTGCCGCGAAAACGTTTCTCTGGACAATATGGCATCTTACTAGTGTGTGACGTCACACGACTGTTATTAAAACGTCAAACGATACAATGTAATGTCACTTTAACCGGAAGTTTATTTGCGTGTGACGTCATTTTAGGCTTCGCCAATCCCAAGCGTTTTCGGTCACGTGACAATAGATAAGAAAACTATTATCTTTTTCGTTAGTTTTTAGTAAAAGTATGAATATTTTTATTGTAAAAATAGTAAAAACCCCTGCCAATATTCATTCTAAACACAGATGCTAACAATTGACACTTTATTTTTAAAACTGTCAAATACCCTATTGAAATAAGACGCCAACCGCACTCGATGAAATCCCGCCAAAACTCCCCAATGGCGGTAAATAAATGTATTATTGCCATAACAATTTTTTTGCTGGAAATCTATATATATAAAACTCAAAGGTGACTGACTGACATAGTGATCTATCAACGCACAGCCCAAACCATTGGACAGATCGGGCTGAAATTTGGCATGCAGGTAGATGTTATGACGTAGGCATCCGCTAAGAAAGGATTTTGATCAATTCTACCCCCAAGGGGATGAAATAGGGAATGAAAGTTTGTATGAAACTTTATCAATTTTAAACCGATCGGGCTGAGGCTTTGCATGCAGGTATAAGAAGAATCATAGATGAATGTCATTGTGTATAATACAAGCCTGAGAACAAAAACTGTAGTCTACACTTCAGCTCTACACCGAAGCGAAGCGAGGGCGGGCCGCTAGTCTAGTATAATTAAAAAGGTTTAAAACATCTTTATTGAGAAGGGCATTAGGACAAAGCAGCTATATTTTGAATAATACTCTTTGTTACAATCGGCAAAGGTCACAAATTACATTAACACGAGATATACTACGAAAGGCGGCCTTATTGCTTAACATCAATCTCTGCCAGTAAACCTATTCAAAATATTTTATATTATGTTTCTTTTACAGATGCGGAGGAAAATGGACGCTTGTATCGAATGTTTAATTTAAATAATACCATTATTATTTGTTAATGTATAAATGAATGTATTAAATCTAAAGAAATTTGTACTTGAAAAAAACGCGGGCCAAACTACCGCGGCCCAAACGGCCGTGTCGAATTTTCTTTTTATTATTTCTCAGTATGCACTTTCTAATGTAATAATGTTTTCCTTAATGTTCATAAGTGTGTATTCATAAGGTGTTACGTGAAATAAATTTTGTTATAATTGATAAATTGGCCTTGTTATTTTTAATCGAATGAACTATGAAAACCGAACAAAATTCAGAAGTCTTTGACGAAAACTCCATATAAAATTATAGGTACCTACTCAATTTGGACTCTAACCCCTTATTAATAAAGAGCAATAAGCTTGGTCTAATTACGCCGTGTTTTGTCCTTAGTACTCAAATGCCATTTGCCATTCAATGAACTGAGACAAAACATAGAGTTACAAATCCAAACCTATGCCCGGTATGAGAAAAATGTGAGGAGTAAAATCTATGGATGAATGACATTAATGACCTCTTTACGTTTTTGTGCGCAACCTCATCTGCGCACTTTTTACTTTTAGCCATGGCAACGGATAAAAAACATTAAGTTGTCACAAATGTCAATTAATGTACCCACTGCTGGAGCACAGGCCTTCCCTATGGATGGAGTAGGAAGATTGGGCCATGACCCACGCGGGCCCAGTGCGGATTGGCGGGTGCTAACGACTGCAGATGCAGCCGGGACCAACGGTTTAACGTGCCTTCCGAAGCACGGAGGAACTCAAGATAGTAAATTTTTGGTCACCCATCCAATGACCGACCACTGCGAAAGTTGCTTAACTTCAACGATCGTAATCGAAGGCGCTAACTACTTGCGCCATCGAGCTCCTCTTCTTTTTTTATAGATAGTTTCCACAAATGACTCCACCCCAACAGATGTTAAGTGACGGCGAAGTGCAAACGTGAAAATAGCTGGTACAGTAGTTCTACCTGCCACACCAGCCATCCTCACCCTGCCGGCCTGCGCGTTGCTTCTTCACGCCTCTTTTAAAGGATTGCAGGTTATAAGGAGGGACTACGTGAGCGGGCAGAGCATTCCATTTACGGATAGTGCGACAAAGAAATGAGTCACCAAATTTCTTTGTACGCGTTGGAATTGTAGCCACATTTAGACGGTGACAACGTAGGCCAGCCGATTTTCAAGAAACTTGCCGGGGTGTTAACCTAATCATACTTACAGAGTCGGATTAAGAGGTGGTTTTTGAAGTTATACTTCTTTAGGCGCGTTATGAAAAAATGATGAGAGTGAAATTTTAAGATGCGCGCGCAGCACTGTAACACAAAAAATTAACAGCATGAAGTTGGTCGCTTTAGCGACCAACTTCATGCTGTTACTTTTGTGTTTACCGCACATTAAGAAAATCTTCCAACAAAATAGAAATAGAATCTCTATTTAGTGGGTGCTAACGACTGCATTGTGAAGGCCTATCAAAAGTATTTATTAATCTGGAACAACGGAACCAAAGCGCGATTCAGGAGGCTACAGCGCCATCTCTTGACCATTGGTGTAGTAGAACCAAAAACCACATCTTTATTTTTTGTAATAAAGTAACAGTTATAGGTATTCATATTTATAATATCAAAAGTATTTATTAATCTGGAACAACGGAACCAAAGCGCGATTCAGGAGACTACAGCGCCATCTCTTGACCATTGGTGTAGTAGAACCAAAAACCACATCTTTATTTTTTGTAATAAAGTAACAGTTATAGGTATTCATGTTTATAATATTTATCCACATGTTTCTAGTTTCCTTTTGTCTTCTGTGTCCTTTTCCAGACTTTTTATTAATTTATTGTAATTAATTATTTGCATGCAATTAAAAACTAATTTTAAACGATGCCAAAGAAAGATAACTTCTCACGCGCCTACATAAGTACACGCACCCATTTTTTTGTAATATACATCTCGGCATCAACATCTGTGAGTGAACAATCACCCCTATTTTCTAACCCTTAGGGTAGTTTGTTTCTTTCAACTTTGATGTTTCTCCTTTCCAATAAAAAAATGAATTATCAAAATCGGACCACTCCTTAAAAAGTAATGGGTTCTCATACATTACAATCAGTGAGTGAACAATCAATCATCCCCTGTTTTCATATCCTTAGGGTTGGATTTTCCAAATTTATATGGGACCAACTTCGGTGTATGCCCTTTCCATAAAGAAAGAATTATCAAAGTCGGACTACTCTGAAAAAGTTATGCGTGGTCGTACATAAAAAAAAATATACGCGTCGACTTGAGAATTTCCTCCGTTTTTTTCATCGATTAATAAACTACTTCCAGTTGCCCTGCCTCTAAATTATGGACAAAGAGACTGCTGTACTAGTCTGTGCTCTGCGAATTGCGACCAATGTGGATTGGGCACTGCAGAATGAGCCCAATGCGGATTGGTCTCAGTACGGAATGGGTCCAACGCTCCCGGTCTATGACCATGGCTATCGATCCATCGCACACGATTCCGGTCCACCGTACAAGCTCCCGGTCCATCGCACACGCTCCCGGTCCATCGCACACGCACCCGGTCCATCAATCACCATATAAAACTTTAAACCAAGTCCACAACTCCCACCGTCAGTGGTCGCCCACCTGGGCAGCGGCCCATCTAGCTACCCATCCAGCTGCCGAGCTAGTTGTCCAGTTTGCTAGCTTGCTAGGTTGTGAACTTGTGACGGTACATTTTCGCCTAGCCTCCAACCCCCATTCGCCAAACCGTTCGAAAATGAACTACGTTCACGCAGTTTCAAAATTTAAACTAGTTCACGCGTTTACGAAAAATTTATACTATAACTGAATCAGTTCCGCTGTTGTTGTGTGGCTGGAGGCTAGAACACACCTGTTAATTAGTGATTTCAATGCAATTATGCAACATTGGTAGGAACTGTGCCACACTAAGAATATCAGTTCCACTCTCTGTTTTATTTCCGTGCTACCAGCCTTACGTAACGTCAACTTAGAACTCTAATATTCGCAGTGCCAGACTATAAAATTATTCGAAAAATAATGATTATGTCAAATCTTACTAATCGATCGATTACGCAAGAATGAATGTCGACAATATCAGCACATCCCTATACTGAGATTGGCTAAACTGCAGGCCAATTGTGTTCGCTAATTGTGATATTGTTTTGATGTCAATTTCACATTACGTAATATGCTCTCCGAAAAATGCGATATCAAAATGACATCAACTTATGCGTATTAAAGATCAACTCTTTAAAATGATATGAACTTGATACTTAGACCATTAAAGGTCTAAGACTTGATATCAGTTTAAATGCGTATTACGTTCAACTTTTTGACTTAAAACAGTATCGCTTAAACGTCAAAAATGTGATACAGAATATGATATTGATATGATCTTGATGTGACATAGTATAAATACCATTTAAAAACAATGTCAACTTGGCATCAACATCATATTGACATCACATTAGGATTTTATCACTAAAAATTTCATTTCATAATTAATTTATCTATCTAATTGACCCGCTGCGCTGGGCTCAAGGAACAAGTTCTGAGCTGGGTTACGTTTCCAACATAAAGCGCAACTTTTTGACATAACATGTATGTAATTTATGTCAAATTTGACATTTGTTATACCTGGACCGTAGCCGAGGTTTGGAACGTAGCCCAGGGCCAAGCAGTGTTACCAGACTCACCCTAGATTCTGCTATTTAGTAAGATTGTATAATTTTTGGCTATTATTATAAAATAAACTTTTCAAAATTAATAGTGGGTCTCATTCTGGAATGATTTCCAAAACTTAAACGAAAGTTATGAAGATTATTCAGCATGCGTGCGGATGGGTGGCAGCTTGTGGCCCTGGTTTGGGATCAATATTGGTGCCAAAGAGAGCCGCATGCTGTAAGCCCGGCTGTTCATCATATACAAACGTAACTGTCTCCAGAGATTAAGGTCGATGGATGTGGGACTGTAAATGGGCGATCTAGTTGTTAACTGTTTGGTATACGCTGATGACGCCGTCGTAGTTGCAAATAATCCAGCTGATCTTTAGACACTAATCACAATAATGAAAGATGATTGTATGAAGAATGGCTTACAACTAAATGCGAACCGTGTCTTATGTAGCTCTACTTTTCTCTGCCTACTCTACCTGGAACTCGGCATGAAGATATAGATAGATAGATCGCCGTGAATACTTCTATATTTTTTGTAAGTATTCCGCCAGACAGCAATAACTCATGTATGATTGTGTGAACACCTTTTCACCGACTGGTTCGATGATGGCCTATTATGGTATATTACAGCATCTAACTTTTTCTAGTAAGTCACTTCGCCTTACTGCTTGAATGGGCATGCCTGTTATGACGTCATCCACTGAGCTCTTGTCGCTGTTAATGTACCAGCGGTCGGTAGATATGCTTGCTCCGTGCCATACAGGCAGTACTTCCCTAGCTGCAGGCGCGCTATTGTCGTCTCCCAAGTGCTCCAAGCGACGCAAATATTCAGCTCTCAATGAGAACTACATACTTGCGCCGTTTGGTGTAGAGACTATGGGCTTATGGGGTCCAAGCACTCGTTCCCATTTTAAGGAAGTGTCAAAAAGGCTCGGCGAAGTGACTGGTGATCAAAAGGCTGGTAGCTATCTTTGTCAACGGATCAGTTTTGCCATCCAACGTGGCAATGCTGCCAGCCCATTTCTGATAGCGGCGCTGGAGGTGACATATTTTTTATTTTGTAAATAATTTATTTAAGTAGATAAGAAGATTAAGCTATATAGGTTTTTTATTTGTATTCTTTCAATATCTTATTATTTAAATATATAATCCCCCCTTGATTTTATAATAAATGTATGAACATAAATCGAGCTTAAACTGGAGATAATTATTTATAATTACGTAAAAAGGAATCGGTTTCCTACCTGCTTTACTATTATCTTTGGGATATTTTTAAAATATTTAGCAGAATATTTGTTCAAATCTGGTAACACCAGTGGAAAAAAAAAGAATCTTTGCGAAGCGTTTTCCAAGTGCGACTGCGTTGCTTGCTAATAATTTTCCAAAGCTCCTTTCTTGTAATAAACAGAACGAGTCTTTTAGTGTAAACGTTTAAATTAACTGTTAGTTACATAAATGGCAGACAAAAAAGGTATTTATGTGATTCAATTTAATATTTCTTTGTTCCTTTTTTCCATTGATATTTTGACATAATGTAACGTCACTGAGGGCTAATATTTGCTTTTGAATACTTTTAAACTTTATTTTAACAAATAGCTTCCCCATTCAAAGGTATATAGGTTCCAATGGGATTGTTTCAATAAAATTATGACATAGATTGTAGGTAGGTACCCCTCCGTGTGAAATCAATAAAATATGGCTATTCAAGATGGATGACAGCACAGAATCCATAAGTCCGTAAAGTATAAAGAAGCTGCAATGTACTTCAGGATTCCCATTAGTTGTTAGCTTTGATGCGTTCGACGTATTTCTACTGAAGCAGAATGTTAGTTACTTAAATGTTCTACTTGTAGACCAAAGTTATCAAAGTAGAATTCTACCTACCCATTTAATATTCATGAAAAATCTTCAATAAAACTTAAACTGTTCGCAAGTCATTTTATTTCAATGAAATTGACACCTAGAAAGCTAAATTACGAGACAAAGCTAAATTTCTTTTGTTACCTGAAATAGTCTATAGTCTACTACTATCATTTTAAATTAGTTCTATCTTGTATCTTAAAATATGGGTAGTTTTGATAAATTTCTTATCGCTATTCAGTCCTGATCTTATTCGAAATCTGTAAAAATGAACAACTTTCAATATAATTTAAGTAACAATGTGTTATAGGTAGGTATTTATGTCTCATGAATATTAATCTATGTAATCATATTAAGGAACTCGCTAATAGAAACCTAATGGCTCATGCCCCATACCGTTATGCAGATATCTTATTAGCATACAGTCTCAGTGACGTTTCAAATGGCAAATAAGACTTAGTTTTGCTTAAAAAATTAAATCCGACACCATGTAAATGTAACTCACTTAAATTAAATTACATAGTGTCGGAATGCTAATTACTTTTTTATTAAATTAAATTCAAAATACTTGAAAGGGTGTAATGACATCATCACCCCTAAATACTGGTCTCAAATTGATTTTGCTTTCAGTTTGACATTTCAGCTATAGTCTTGCGCATATTACAAAAGATTTTTACATGAATAAATACAATATTTTACTATTGCAATATGAAGAGTGATAAAATTGGTATAGTTTGTCAAACTTGAGTTTGAAACTGTTTGATTTTTTAAAGAAGCATTATGAAATGAAAACTGAACATTTGCCTCTCAAATTCAATATTGATTGCCTTTTTAAATTTATAAATTTTTGGATAACTGACAGAATATTGGGTTTAATAATTTAATATTCAAATAAATACATTAACATTGTCAATTTATTAAAATATTAAATATCTATCAAATTTTAAAATTTCATAAATCCAATTTTGAAAGTTCACTATTTACATATGGATTTAAAAATCTGCCAGACGTAGGCCTTGAGCTGTAGCTATTTTACATTGATCACTCTAATGTCTATTGCAAAATTGTTGACATAATATTTATTGAGATATTATAATAAATACTTTATTTTCTGACAGTCTCGTAACAATATGTTTTAAATCATATTATAGTTATCGCTCCGCTCGATACGTGAGCACCAGATTATCGATTTGACATAGTATTTGCTGCGACCACAGTTATCACTCTTACCATTGCAATATTATCGAACTATAGCTATAGTTATCACTCTCTTTTTACCAAAGCTTATTAAAATAAAGTTACAACTAATTTACAAATGCAAGATTATGGAGCTGAGTCGTGTTAAGAATTATGATGATAATGAGTCCCCCGCCCCTCCCCGCTCCCAGCCTCGCCCCTCCCGCAGGTGCCGCGCCGCCGCCGCACCCGCCGACGGCCCCCCGACGACTAGTCACACATGTAATGATATCATATAGATATATTCTTTTTTTATTTTTCTTTTTTTGAAACATAGTTGAAGAAACAATCATGATATGTGCGTATCAGCGTGTGGACGATCGTATGTGTTATTGGATTCAATTGTAACATTAGAGGCTGTTTGATTTCTACAACGTTTTACGTTTGAGAATTTGTGTACGTTTGAAAGGATGAGGAAATTTGTTTCCCAAACTGTTTATACCCTACAGGGTTTTAAGCTATGCTCTTCAATGCTTCTTGGTCATCTTGTAAATATAAAAATACAGTATAAATTCGGTAATAATGAATATGTCGATTTAGTGTGTAGCAATCAAACAGTCTACAGTATTTTTCTTAACAAAATTGACGTTTGCATATGTTTGAACAGTACAACAGAAAAATATATACTTTTTTTAAATTTATTTATTCACATCTCCAAGGTGATTTCGTTGAGAGCTAAATGGTTGGCTGTGTACAGTAGGTGTTTTTGGCTTGAAATTATTAAAATAGTGTATGTGATGGAATCTTTTTGGAGCTGTGACTCATTGGAATGGAGAAAAATAAACCTATGCAATTTGTCAGTTTCTTAGCTAACACTTTACTAAAAAAATAAGTTGTCCATTAAGAACTGTTCATTTTTCAAAAAAAAAAAAACTAAAAATTAGTCAAACGAAAAGCAAACAGCTCTTTTTATATTGATCTAATCATTTATTATCAATGTTTTTTAAAATAGCTACAATTTATTTAATATTTTCAGTTCACAGCTTATTTTTTTATTGTTTTTATTTTTTTAACACTTTTTGTTTGAAATATAACAATGACCAAAAAAATACTAGCAATTTTTTTTTGTAATAAAATTTTATTAATGCTAAAGTAAAGATATCAAAAATCAAATTATATTTAATATTTAACTACAAAATGATAAAAAATAAATAAATAATATCTTCTTTTAAATGGTCATTGTTATAATTTTGCTAGTAATTTTATTGCACTTATGAGAACAAGGCAGCATGAGGGATATATTCTGCATAATACATTGAAATTGTGCCTTGTTTTCTGCAATATGTATACCTTTTTCTTTTCATGAAAAAGGTAGGTAAATTTTGATTGAGTTTTTTTTTCATAGCATAAGCTAACTAATTAGCATAAACCCTAATTAAATGAAGACATGCCAAATTAGACATATAATTAATATATTAAATGTACAAACATGTATCAATTATATTAAAATGGTTCTCTCTCTCTCTCTCTTTCTCTCTCTCTCTCATATTATTTTTAAATAAATAAATAAAATTTTTTGTTGCTCAAAAAAAATTACATTAAAGAATATTTTTTTATTTAAAAAAAAATTACAAAACATGTTTTCATTTATTTTAGTATCTCAAACTTACAGTTTGAGTTTTAACATTACTTGTTGAAGCACAAAATTGTTATAGCTATATATTTTGTGCCAAAACACAACTTTTATCCTTTACAGCTTTTTTTTATTTATAAAATAACCCTTTACAAAGAAAAAAGTTGTGTTTTAATATAAATTAAGTTGTGTGTTTATACTAACTTATAAATAATAAACAATGCAGATATGATTGTTTCTATAATAAAATTGTTTAAAAAAAACATTGAAATATTATGTCTGTTTTGTTTTATTTTTTTAGTTTACGAAAAGTAGTAGGTATTTACTATTTTTCTGAACACATTCAAAGTAAGGTGTTGGTTGAATTGGTATTGAATTTTCTATATTAATATGACTAATTCGTGCCAATTTGCATACAATATTTATGTCCAAGTTACACTGTTACTATATGTAAGATTAACATAAAAACTTGTTTGCATATTATTTTAATTATTATTGATAATATGCAAACATAATGTTTCGGTGATTTTATTTCACAAGGAAATTATTTCAGATTTCACTAATAAACAAAAAATTTAATCATAGATAATTCAGCAAAGAAAGAATGGTATAAAATGGCCGAACATTATTAATATCTTGTTAACAGGAATGAAACTATGTTAGTGCGTGTGTGCGATTTAGTGTTAAGAAGGCAGAAAGGAAATATGACTTGAACTTTTATGAAACTTTAAATAGAAATTGTTAATATAACAGTGATATTTCCTTAATTCACAATCTATGGCAATACTACAGCTATTGCCGTAGACGTTTGCATGCCAATAAGCTTCGTCGAAGGGCAGGGAAGTATGGCAGTTGAAACATTCAATCTATTGTGTACGATGCAAAATCACAGACACTTGACTATATTCACTATTTATTTCTAGGGGCCCACTCAATACCAACACTAATAATTTTATTCCATCATATTTTGTATTATTCTTTAGTCTTTACAGCCTTAGGTTTCTAACTTAACAATTACAGGGATCCAGAAAAAATATATAAAAATAGTTTAATTGAATTATTTTGTGTTTATTAAATGTGTTGGGTTTGTTATTGTATTCTAGTAATAGAACAACAAGTCCGTGCTTGCAATTTAATAATAAGCTTGAAATTGACCGTTTATTTCTGACCGCCATTTTGTGGACGGAGCATCCGCAACAAAATGGCGTTGTTTGGTAGTCTAACTACCTACTAGTTAAATGTGTTTTGGGAGATTTTAACTACCAGGATTTTTGGGGATAATTCACGATAGTTTTCATACCTAATTTTGCTGTTAGGTGATTAATTGCAGGCTTGTTTTTTGGCAAGAATGACTTTGTTTTTTTTTTCTGTTATTCATTGAAACGTTTCGTTGTTCCTAGTGTAGTGTGTAGAGCGTTTAGTTTCGTTTGGTGCATGCTAATTTATGTTTGTGTTTCGACTTGCATGTTTCTCTGACCCTCAGCGCACTCATCATAGATTTGCGTTTTATATTTTATTAACTGTCGCTTTAAATGCATAAACGCTTATTAGATGCAGCAAAATGATATGAAAAGTTACATACGTTATTAATATAATATGAAAAAATACTTATTTGTAAACTTTTTACCAAAAATCTTGGGTAAAGTGCAAAAAATAGTTAGTTACTCTAATAGATTTATATAAAGTATTCAATTATTTTTTTCATAAAGGAATGTTCACGATGTATTCACGTTAATGGCGTCTAAGACGTTTTATTTGACTTTGAACTTTATAAAATAATGGACAGTTAAAAATTATTAATTTTAAATAATATGGTAGTGCAAAGTTACATACCTAAAAATCCAATTCTTTCAAGTTTGGTAAAAGCACTGCCAACATGAATATTGATTTAAAAACCCTTTTTTAATCATATATACAAGTTATTAATTTATATTGTGATTTTCCTTCTATTTTGCATATAAAATATAATTATGCTATAGAACAGGATAACAGTTAAAAATCAAACATTATTTAAAGTTCACGGTCAAAAATATGAATAAAAATAATAAGTGTCTTTTTTTTCAAGGTCCTTCGTGTGATGTTTTGTTATTTAAGACTTTTTTTTTATTACAAAACGATATCTTTAAAGAGTCAAATGGTCACATTTCCTTAATGTACACTGCACTTTAAAAAACACCGACTCTATGGAAATGTACCTATGATATTTTTTTTTCCATGTTTTCATAGAATCGGTAAGAAAAGGAAGTGTGATCATTAAAAGGAATGCCTTGTAAATAACGTTTGGTAGGAAACATTTGTTGAAAGAGCCTACCAAATAATCGTTTGCCTTCGACTGTATTAAAAAAGAAAAGTCCATTTCTTTTTTTATACATCAAAGGTTTTGTCACCACGCCACTGAGGCTTTTTCAAATTAAAAAAATAAATACACCATTACCACTTTGAAGAAGCCTAGAGGTGTTACTTAAGGCGTTGGCATAGCTTGTCGTTAACACAGACGTGCGATTACTGCAGCATGGACGAGACAAGATAATTCACACTGGCTACCTACATATTTGTTAAAAAAAAGCCACCTGTCAAGTTTCGTTCATGCTTGTCTATGGCAATATGGAGTTTGTCTGTGGTAAATGGACTCCGTAGTGCCGCACCGCTGCGTCAAGCGTGAATGCTCGGGCTTGGGTTGCGGAAGACCACGCCCGCCCGACTAACCGGCTCGCAATCAAACCAAAAAAAAAATCAACAAAAAAAAAAAAAAACATCGTGTGCTGTAGCGACGCCCTTTACACAGCGGCGGTTTGACAGTTCACATCAGATTGGAATTGATCGATAATTAATTTATTCACTTGCACAATCTAAAAATTGAAAACATATTCTAAAGTTTTTCGTTTATGAAGCTTATCATATCCAATCTCTTCGATTTTACCGTAAAATAGTAGACTAGTGTTTATTAAACAATAAAATTTAGCTCGCTCTATAACCGTATAATACTGTCAAACTGCCGGCTTTGCGCGTCGCTCCGGCGCCGGATTGCTAACCGGCGCGGGCGGGCGGGTAGCGCCGTGCCGGACGGGACGCGAGTGACGTTGCCGGTTGTTGCAGTGACGCCGCCGTTGGGTGCCTACCCTCAGCCGCAGCCGCCACAGGGGCCGTTCCTGCCGGCGCCACCGCATCAGGCCGCGCCTCAGTATGGAGGTGAGTAAATAAATAAATCTAATATATAATATTCTCGTGTCGCGGTGTTTGTGGTTAAACTCCTCCGAAACGGCTTTCCCGATTCTCATGAAATTTTTTGTGCATATTGCGTAGGTCTGAGAATCGGACAACATCTATTTTTCATCCCCCTAAATGTTAAGGGTAATCCACCCCTATTTTTTTTTAATTTTAGATATATTTTTTTTATTTTTTTTTATGATACAGCATTAATCTATACTTATAATAAATCTGTAGAGAGGTCAATTCTGTACATGAAATATATTTTCAAAATAACTACCAGGGGGTGATTAGTGATCGATACTGATGCCAAAAATGCAATCAGTAAAATTTTTGTCTGTCTGTCTGTCTGTCTGTGTGTTTGTTCCTTATAGAAACAAAAACTACTCGACGGATTTTAACGAAACTTGGTACAATTATTCTTCATACTCCTGGGCAGGTTATAGTATACTTTTCATCACGCTACAATCAATAGGAGCAGAGTAGTGAAGGGAAATGTTGGGAAAACGGGAGAAGTTACTCCATTTTTGAAGCTTCCGTCGCGTGTGCAGCCTTAATGGTTAAAGTTACATAGAAATCATGTATGACGGAATTATTCTATATAAAATTGTCTAAAAAATATCCCGCAACAGCATATGTCTATCTTTTATAGTTGACTCACAATAACACGTGTAACTCCTGATAGCTTAGCAGTTCGGAGCATTCTGATTATATTTGTTTACTCTTACGTTTATAATACTCTCACTCATCCCTAATTTAAAAAAGTTAACATTATTACCTATTCAAGAAAACTAGAATCATAGAAATCGGTATAGAAACACCAAACTTATACATGAAATAAGCCATCGCGCCGTCGCACGTGAATACTGAATCATGCTATAAGGATTATTTTTGTGTAACGGTTGCCGGGTCGCGGCGGCGGTGTGCGTTTAGAGCGTTCGACCTTATTGACAGACAATAATTGATATTGAGAAACCGTGCTTATCAGCGCGACTTTTAGTCTTTAAATAGTTTATTTGAATTTCTTTTGTTGTTATTTTGTAAAATAGGTATTAGTTGTTTTGGTAGTGTTTAAATATTCGTTCAAATTAAAAATTATTAGGCGTAGGTACTTTTCTTATTAAATTAGTTATAAGTATTTATTTTTAAGTGAAGTAGGTATAGGTATATAGTATTGCACAGGCGTTTCAGCTTTATTTTCATTTCCTTTTTGTTGTGAGTTGTATATATTTTTGGTTATAATTCTATAAGAATATTTTAGTTTAAATAGTCACTTAGATTTCAAGTGTAAGGTAGCTAAAGTTAGGACCACGTATTAGTTGTTTTGGTAGTGTTTAAATATTCGTTCAAATTACAAATTATTAAGCATAGGTACTTTTATTAATTAAAGTAGTTATAAGTATTTATTTTTAATTGAAGTAGATATAGGTAGATAGTATTGCACAGGCGTTTCAGCTTTATTTTCATTCCTTTTTTGTTGTGAGTTGTATATATTTCTGGGTATAATTCTATTAGAATATTTTAGTGTAAATAGTCATTAAGATTTTAAGTGTAAGGTAGCTAAAGTTAGGACCTCTAACGTAGGTAATTTTGTTAGGTAACTGACAGCCTTTTCGTTACCGTAGATTATTACACAATGCCACCTAAAAAACCATTATCTTTATCTCGAACTTCGAGTAAAGCTAAGAGAATGAGAATTACGCGATCTCAAGAATCGGCAGAGGAAAGAGCAAATCGGTTAAACTCTATGAGAGTTAGAGCCTCAACTTTTCGAGCCAATGAAAACTCTCCAGAGAGAGAGATGCAATTAGCAGCTAAAAGAGCAAGATGAGCTACATCACGGACGTCTCAAAGATCTTCTCAACGAGAGCAAAAGCGTACCATTGACCGAGAACAACATACGTTATCCCGAGAAGCTGAAACTGCTGCACAACGAGAATTACGTCTCACAACTGACCGCGAACGGCATACATAATCTCGCGAGTCCGAAACCTACACTGAGAGGGAATTAAGTCTCACAGCTGACCGCGAACGGCATACATTATCTGGATTGACATTTTGTCAATAATAATAATAATAATAATAATGTACTAAAATACGAAAGTTAATCTGTCTGTCACATCAAAACCACTGAACCCTGAGGAAGGACCTAAGCTACTTTTTTTACGAAAAACGACGAAAACGCGGACGAAGTCGCGGGCAAAAGCTAGTAAATACATATAATCCTGAATTTTCAACCCTTTACAATCAACCCCTATTTATTTATGGCGGTACGAAGTTCGCTGGGACAGCTAGTAAATAATATATAAATATTTCCAACACACACACCAATAAGTATGATGACTAATTTTTTTTCTTCGTTTATCAGGTAGATTATCAAAAAGTATTGGACACGTATTTTTTCTTTTTTCACATAATATAAACATTGCAGAGATATATTGATTTGAAAAGTCACATGACGTCACGTTTGAGTACACTTCTTTGTGAAAATTCACTCAAAACTCCCAAACTTTGACGCGCTATAACTTTGCCATTTTTTGGTTGATTGTCCATAGAAAAAATACGTGTCCATTATTTTTTGATCTAACTGAGGGACTAAATAGGATTTCGTTTACTGTGCCCCGTCATCACCCCTATTAGCCTAGCCTCAAAGTAAGCACTGTAGGATACTAGGGTAACGAATACAATACATATACTGATACATATATACTTATATTTATATAGAAATACATATTAAACATCCATGACAGAGTACAAATGCTCGTAGTCGTCACACAAACATCTGCCCCCACCGGGATTCGAACCCGGGGACCTCTCGAGTAGGCGACACCTTGTAACCCCGCGTACAAATCCCCCCAACCATTGAGGTCGTCAAAGAGTAAGAGTGCGATTTAAACTTAATATCTGCTTTTTAAAGTGATAACTTCTTATGGGAGGGTAAACCGCTTCGTTACGTAACGCTTTACGGCGCCAGTCTGTCTAGCTTCTCTTCCTCTCACGCATACGATATTAAATAGTTCAACTTAGATTAGTTTAAGTTATAACTTCTGTCGTTCGTCCACTTTTTTTTAAGTTAGGTTCGAAAAATGACCACTCCAACTGATGTTAAGTGACGGTGGAGTCCACATGCTATCTGCTGGTACAGCAGTTCTACCTGCCACACCAGCCATTCTCACCCTGCCGGCCTACATGTTGCTGATTCACGCCTCTAGGTTGTAGGAGAGGGCACGTGAGTGGGCAAAGCATTCCATTTCCATCCGAAAAATACTAATAATATATCTTTAAAACAAGTCTGTCGAATTCTTTGAAAAAAAAAAATGCTTTCCGTGGCAACCTGTCTTTGAAACACGAACATGGAGCAACAAAAGTTGTTATTTTGATGGATTTCTATAAAAAAAAAAAACTTAAAAACGGCTTTAAGGAAAATCTAACTAAATAGAAAACAAGAAAACTTAATTAAAAATCTTACGCTTGATGATAACGCTTCCTGAAAAGGATATGTTAGTAAGTATTAAAAACGCATCTTAAATACATTGAAAATTAGTTTTGATGTATTGAGTGATAAATTAATACCACTCACGCAAAAACAATTAAATTATATGCATTTAAGTGTATTAAGTATTAGAATAAATTAATTAACCAAAAAAAATCTTAGTAAAAACTCTGTTAAAGATGTGTAGTTATCTGTTTTACAGCAAAAAAAAACGTGACAGCGTCAATCTTAATCAAACTTAAAAGTTGATTGACGTCATTGAAGACGGTTATAAGCAAAAACTATTCTGGAATACCTACCTGGATTTTATTTTCCTATTTAAAGCTTTGATCTGTATAATGAAAATTTAAATCAATCCTTATCTTAACAGTGAATAGCATTGCTGAGGCTGCCCAAGGCATCTTTACCTTGCCTGAATCCTAGCTTACTCCAAATCTACCTAAGGAAGTGCTGTACCTTACATAAGTGGTAAATCTTGTCAAAATCGTGAATTAGGTATTTCAAGATTTGCTGAACTCTGCTAGCTATGTTATACAAAAAAAAACTGTATAAAAATCATATGACACACGCAAGCAGTCAAACCGGTTCCTCGCAGACGAGATCACGGCATCACGGGACACGGTCAGGAGCTCTATTTTTAAATCACTCGTCCTGCGACGAACGCTCGATTTCTACTAAATTTCATTCGACATAATAATTCCGTATTTTTGAATCGCTCGAGTGCAACGAATGGGTGAGACCACTCGCTGCATGGCGGACGGTGGAGGCGAATGATAGAATGTTTGAAAATGTTTTTGTGCTATTAGACGACGATAATCTATCATTGTCATGCTTTATATGAAACGACAAAGAGTAGTAGTAATTACCGGTTTTTATTATTTCTGCGTGAAATGAGTACAATTTCGTATTTCGTATCAAACAGGTAACACTGGTGACGAGTGATTCAAAAATACGGAAAATCAGTATTATGCGACTTGAAAGTCGAAGGTGACTTATGTCGCATTCGACGATACTATGTCAGACGAGTGATTCAAAAATAGAGCTCCAGGAGCTCTATTTTTCAATCGCTCGCCTTGCGTCGAACGCTCGATTTATACTAATTTAGTTCGACATAATAAATTCCGTATTTTTGAAGTGGTCTTGACCATTCGTTGCGCGTTGGCGAATGATAGAGAGAGGCGAATGGTAGAATAATTCTCAAATTTATGTCAGATATTTTCAAGATTTTTTCTCATTCTTTTAAAATACAGATAGAGTCTGTGCGGAAAGAGAATGGGATTTAGATTGGAGGGCGCTGTAGTGCTTTTCTACCGTATTTATAAGGTTTTACCCCTTTTAGACATGATTAAATACAAAAAACCGCAAGAAATCACAACAACAAACAAATCCGTATCAATACGAAACCACGGTAATAGTATCATACAGTATTCTATCTTCATACAAACGGTCGGAAAGCGAGTCATACCTACGCCACTCGAGTTCGATGTGCTCTCGGCGGGCACCCAGTCGCGAATGCGCCGCCGCGCCGCGACGACGATCGAACGGTCTGAATTGTTTTTTATGCAGTTAGCCGTGCTTAAACGTGCGTTTTGTATTGTAAATATTTGATTTAATTAAGTAGATACCTACATAATTTAGTATGGAAAAGAACAAACGACGATCAATTTCGTACAACAGCACAATTGCTGTTTTTGGTTGCTTGAACTCTTCAATAACACACCCAGAGATATCATTTTTTAAATTACCTGAAATATTGGAAAGGTGTCTTACCTTTATAGAATATTTTTTATATACCTATCTACTAGTACGTAATTTGTTTCTAATATTTAGGTATTTCGGTTTTTCCATCGGGCAAAATATCTGGAATAATATATAAATAAGTGGTTAGGATGAAAAAAGAGACAAATGAGTACCTACACTCGCGTTAAAAACAAAACTACATAAAATACTGTAGGCGGGCGGCCCTACCGCGTGCTAACGCAGCTCTCGGTCGTATGCATTTATTTTCAAGGACAGGGCGGAGTCACAATACTGTATAGATAAAGGGATGTCGAAAGTTGAAAAAAATATCGATATATCGATACATCGATATTTTAAAAAATATCAATATCGGCTTCGATATATCGCGAAAAAAACATCGATATATCGATATATCGGACCAATTTTCTCAAAAATATCGTACAGAAGCTCACGAAATATGACACGCGGAATAATAATGGAACGAAAATTATCTCCCTAAAAATAGACCCTATTTTCGAATGATGACATAGACAATACTAAATACAGCACAGATCATAGGTATGTTGAATATCATTAATCTGAGATCCAGTTACGATTTTTCCATATACGAATTTAGTTAGATCGTGATATGCCGCTAATAATTAAAAAAAATATCGTTTTTGATACGAATTTCGATACTGGTTATTTTGTATCGATGTATCGATATATCGAATCAAAATATATCGGCAAAAAATATCGATATATCGAACAAAAAATATCGATACATCGATATATTTTCAACAAGCCTATATAGATAATATTACCGTGACGAAACTTTGACGTTTTACAGATTGCTCGGTTAGATTGCCAAATAATAATGTTAATGTTAGTTTCGTTTTTTGCCACGCCCATTTTCTATCCGCACAGACCCCAGTTGCGCTTTGGCGAATGATGGAGGCGAATCGTAGAATAATTTATAGCTGTTGATGGGATTGTTACCATGTACCTTGTTTTTTATGAGTCTCCGATATTTCCCGGAGTAACAATTTGATAGTTACTCCGTGATCATGGCGCTTGCAACAGTGCCGAAATATCGGAGACTCGTAAAAAAACAAGGTACATGGTAACAATCCCGTTAATAGCTATAATGGTAGAATAATTGTCAAAATGTTAGTTATTTTCAAGTTTTTTTTCTCAATCTTTTTAAAATACAGATGAGATGACGATTTGTTGCGACAGAAAAGATCAATCTTTTCTTACTAAAAAGCCAAAAGATTATATTACCAGTTATGTGAATTATACGTTTATTTTTCACAGTGGTAACGACTGCTTTTGATCTTTTTCCGTGAAATTAATAAAAATAAAATATTTTGTATTGAACTGGTAACACTGTGGATGAACGATTCAAAAATACGGAAAATCAGTATCATGCGACTTGGAAGTCGTAAATGACTTAAGTCGCATTCGACGAAACTATGTCAGGCGAGCGAATCAAAAATAGAGCTCCAGAATCGATTATGCATTCTGCATTATGTCATCGCCAGTTGCTATTATTAAAACTATTTTTTGTTAAAAAAACTGCGTTCTAAGTTCTAAACTTCGTCTTTACGTGAAGAATAATCCATAATCATTTTTAAATTAAGTCTGATGTCGCAAGCATCAAGTTTTTTTTATTGTAGTAGAAGATCTGAACCTACATCGACCTTTACTGAGCTGATAATAGAATGAAACATATTTTATCATGAATAATATACTAAATATTAGACAATTTTTAAATTATTTAATATGTTGCAACATCAAGATGTGTAATAAGAAAATGTTGTCCTAAAAACAGTATAAAAGTTTTTTATAAAAAAAAAACCGAAAAGTAAAATATAATAAAAAAAAAATGGGTGCGTGTACTTATGTAGGCGCGTGAGAAGTTATCCTTCTTTGGCATCGTTTAAAATTAGTTTTTAATTGCATGCAAATAATTAATTACAATAAATTAATAAAAAGTCTGGAAAAGGACATAGTCAATAAAGTTCAGTTTTAATTTGAAAAAATAAATAAATAATCAAAATATTCAATTAAAATTGCTACTGAATATAATTTATTAGAACATATGTGATTTGCACTTGTATGAAACTCAAACACGTATTCCGAATATACAAACTAGAAACATGTGGATAAATATTATAAATATGAATACCTATAACTGTTACTTTATTACAAAAAATAAAGATGTGGTTTTTGGTTCTACTACACCAATGGTGAAGAGATGGCGCTGTAGTCTCCTGAATCGCGCTTTGGTTCCGTTGTTCCAGATTAATAAATACTTTTTGTTACTTTATTACAAAAAATAAAGATGTGGTTTTTGGTTCTACTACACCAATGGTTAAGAGATGGCGCTGTAGTCTCCTGAATCGCGCTTTGGTTCCGTTGTTCCAGATTAATAAATACTTTTGATAGGCCTTCACAATGCAGTCGTTAGCACCCACAAAATAGAGTTTCTATTTCAATTTTGTTAGTAGATTTTCTTAATGTGCAGTAAACACAAAAGTAACAGCATGAAGTTGTTCGCTAAAGCGACCAACTTCATGCTGTTAATTTTTTGTGTTACAGTGATGCGCGCGCATCTTAAAATTTCACTCTCATCATTTTTTCATAACGCGCCTAAAGAAGTATAACTTCAAAAAAAATGACGGGTTATATTCCGTGAGTGCCGGCAGAAGTGAAAACTTGAATATTAACTTTGTGAATTTTTGATATTTTGGAATGGTTAGGGAATAATTTTGCACGAATTGCATTAATTATCAGTATAAAAGTACTATCATATATGTGGTAGAATACAATATTTATTTATTGCGCTATCGTACACAAACATGACAATTTATATAACATTAAAAAGTTTATCTCTCAGAAAAATCAACTTACATGGATCACATTCAAGCGCACCTAGCGACATCTATTGTAAAAAAATGATAAATTTAGAAATCAAAAAACCCGACTGCTCAAATATTACTTCATATAAAAACTGAAAATAAAAAAAACAAGTCCAGTAGTCTATAATTCTGTTAAGTAAGGAACAAAGTTACTTTAACAGCCGGTCCCCATTAGATATTCAAGAATGGATAATTTTTTTCAATAATATGTCCCGACTGTTAAAGTAGCTTTGTTCCTTACTTAACAGAACCTTTTTTTTTCCTTACATGAATGAATGGTCTAAGGAACCTAAACATGATTTTCGATTATCTAGACAATGATACCCCACTGGACATATTTCGTCAACTTATTTTTTTTTCTTCCTCACAATATGGCGCCTAATTGTCCCCATATTGAATTTCGATTACTATCATGTTTAAAGTAGCACTCCCATGATTAAGACGAATCGATTGATGTATGAATCATCCAAATCGGTGCAGGCGTTTGGTCTCTAATGCCACAAAGGAGCAAACATACATATATAGACTGTTAAACACTATACCCTGCCTGCGCGTCGCGCTTCGCGATCTTGCATTGCGCAGTCGGGTAAAAATGCATTTTCTTCGCAATAAAGCTGCCACCTGGACGTCCTAATTACAGACTTTAGTTATTTATTATACAAGAGTGGAAAGTTCCTTTTTAACCGCGTGCTCGATTTGGATGACCGAGCAAGCGAAGGATTCTAAAGTTGAATCACGAGCGCAGCGAGTGATTCTAAATTAGAATCCTGAGCGTCAGCGAGGGAAACAAACGAGCACAAGGTGAAAAATCTTTCCACTCGAGTGCAATACGTAACTTTTCATCCCACCTCAGCGAGGAAATGACAAAATGAAAAAGAAAACAATTTATAATGACAAAATATTTAAGCAATAAAACGTGAAAAACTAGAATGGCGCGAAGCACGCAAATAAAACAAAGAAACCAAGAAGGTTCCAAATTTAAATTTTTTCACAATTTAAAAAGTTCTAATCATAAATTTGGCACCATAGAGGTTACATTAAATAGGTTTAATGACGTTTTGAATTTACAATTATATTGAGTACTCATAATATGTGATGTTCTAAATTCAAATCTACTTTGCCGCTCAAGCGAATAAAATAGAATTTTCCAGCCAGATTTCGAAGCGCAAAATTACACTTTCCGAGGTGGTGGGATGAAAAATATTTTATATTACTATGTTTCGTAAAAACTATTGAAAGTCAACAACCTTTCCAATTTTATGTTTTCGTTTTACGAATTTTCGATCAGGCCACGTGTCCTGACGCGAGTTTAACATTTTGTACCCATTACAAAAAATGGGTACAACGCCTCTAAAGAAGTTTTCACATCAAAAACTTTAGTCTTTTTAATATAAATAGACTTATTTGAAGAAAAGCAGATGTTTTTGTGACGAATACGAGCATTTGTACTCCAGTCATGGATGTTTAATATGTATTTCTATATATATATACTTATATATGTATCAGTATAAGTATTCTATCCGTTACCCTAGTATCCCATAACACAAGCCTTACCAGTGTTTTTGGAGCTAGACTAATTGGTGTGATGAAAAATAATATCATCATCAGCCTATTAATGTCCCCACTGCTGGGGCACAGGCTTTCCCTAAGGATGGAATAGGGAGATTGGGCCATGACCCACCACGCGGGCCCAGTGCGGGTTGGTGGGTGCGGGACCAACGGCTTAACGTGCTTTCGGAGCACGGAGGGGCTCGAGATAGTAAATGTTTGGTCACCCATCCAATGACCGACCTCTGCGAAATTTGCTTAACTTCAACGATCGCAGCCGAACGCGCTCCATCAAGCTCCTCTAAACTAATATAACTAATCTCTTATCTATTAGACAAGTCCGTCCGACCGTCCGTCCGTCCGTGGTGCTGTTTCAGCGGCCAAACCGTAAGAGATAGATATAGAGAATGTTTAAGTTATAAGTTAAGAATAGTCTGATAAGACTACAAACCGGATGTGAGTAACGTAGCACTTCCGGTTTTCGAGAAATCACGTGATTTCTATTTCAAACGAAACCACACAAAATCTCCGAAGTTCTCAATTAATTGAATACTTTTTTTTTTTGGTGAACATTTGGTTCACAGGTTTGCTAGTAATAATATAATTGAATGTATATGTATTGTGTTTGTCGTTAGTTGCGGGTGGTTCGCCTTACGGCGTGACTTTCGGTGGAGCGGGAGCGGGCGCGGGCGGAGTTTACGCGCCCCCGCCTTATGATCAGCTGCAACACCATCAAGCTATACCAGCTTTGGGGCAACAGCTGCCGGTCAGTATGAACAGCAATGACAATTGTACCACTTTTGGGGTGTACATCTTTGTATACATAAAACTCAAAGGTGACTGACTGACTGACATAGTGATCTATCAACGCACAGCTCAAACTACTCGACGGATCGGGCTGAAATTTGGCATACAGGTAGATGTTATGACGTAGGCATCCGCTAAGAAAGGATTTTGATCAATTTTACCCCCCAAGGGGATAAAATACCGAAGCGAAGCGAGGGCGGGCCAGTAGTTCAGACATATTCTTATTATTTAAAAAATATCAAATACGCTCAATATTATAGTGTAACTAGCGGCCCGCCCTCGCTTCGCTTCGGTGTAGAGCTGAAGTGTAAACTACAGTTTTTGTTCTCAGGCTTGTATTATACACAATGACATTCATCTATGATTCTTCTTATACCTGCGTGCAAAGTCTCAGCCCGATCGGTTTAAAATTGACAAAGTTTCATACAAACTTTCATTCCCTATTTTATCCCCTTGGGGGTAGAACTGATCAAAATCCTTTCTTAGCGGATGCCTACGTCATAACATCTACCTGCATGCCAAATTTCAGCCCGATCCGTCCAGTGGTTTGGGCTGTGCGTTGATAGATCACTATGTCAGTCAGTCACCTTTGAGTTTTATATATATATATAGATATAAAATTTAATGTTATACTATCTTTCTTAATTGTCTACTCTTTTAGAAACGAGTGTAATAATATTAATAATAATCTATTAAAGTCAGTAGGGACTTTAATGGGGCACAGGCCTTCCCTATGGGTGGAATAGGGAGACTATTCCGTGACCCACCACGTGGGCCCAGTGCAGATTAGTGGGTGCTAACGACTGCAGATGCAACCGGTACCAACGGCTTAACGTTCCCTCCGATGGAGGAGCTCGAGATAGTAAATGTTTGGTCACCCATCCAATGACAGACCGACGCACTTGGCAGGCTTTTTTTATTTAAAATGAAGTCTTCTTGCAAATAAAATATTGTATTTATGGTACTTTCACTCCATGTTGCCGTGTTTTGGGACACTTTGTATAATTAAAGTTACATATTTAATTTAAAGTGACTTAGTTATTAAGTGTCCCGCAATCGTATAGTCCCCACATCTCTCATCACATTCCCGATGTCTACATTCGCATAGTCCTCACTCACATAATCACGGACTCGAGAGTTCCAGATTCCAAATTCCTACAATCCCCTCATAAAACCACTCATAATCCTGTATTCCCCACATTCTTACAGATTACATTTCCACTATGCCACAATCCTAGACATCATATTCTTATCACATTATGTGCCACTGACCCACATTCGTATAGTACCTACAATTTTCCCAGTGTCCCCATTTAATTCCCACAGTCCCCATCACAGTTACCGTGTAACTATATATATCCCAAAACCCACACACAATTCTCATTGCCCCCAAATATTACAACTGTCCTCACAATATTCCTACTGCCCCGAAAATTCCCACTGTCCCCGAAAATTCCCGCTGTCCCAACAAAATTCCCAATGTCCCCGTGTGGTCCGTACGCAGTAGTAACGGTGGTCCGGGTACGCAGATGTACAGCCCGGCGGCGGCGATGTACGCGGCGGCGGCGGCCGGGTACCCGGGGTACATCGGGTACCCGGTGCAGTACTACCCCTACTACCCCACCGTGCAGCCCTCCATACAACCACTCAGGCCCACTATCATGATACCGGTGAGTGCTAGTACTAGGCTAGTTTATTTTTGATTTAATTGAAAACCATAAAGGAATGCCCGTGTAGGGACAAATTATATTTTGTCGAGTTTACGTAGTTCTATGCCCTACATAATGCCTATAAAGGTTCATCATCATCCTATTAATGTCCCCGCTGCTGGGGCACAGGCCTTCCCTATGGATGGAATAAGGAGATTGGGCCATGACCCACCACGCAGGCCCAGCGCGGATTGGTGGGTTCTAACGGCTTAACGTGCCTTCCGAAGCACGGAGGAACTCGAGATAATAAATTTTTGGTCACCCATCCAATGACCGACCACTGCGAAAGTTGCTCAACTTCAACGATCGCAGCTGATCGCGCTTACCACTTGCGCCATCGAGCTCCAACTATAAAGGTTACTATTTGAAACGTCCTGACAAAAAGCCGGACATTTCGATAAAAGTCCGGATATTTTAGTCGCAAAATGTTACAACCCACTTAGTTACAGTGATATTATACGCGTGGTAGCAGACGGTCGCATCGCGAGAGGGGTCTCGTTGTTGATTTTTAAAGATGATTTATATTTTGTTTTAAATTAATGAGAACTTTATTAAGATTATTTGACTTATTTGATATAACTTAATAATTAGTTTTACTCATATTCTATCTAATTGAAAAAATCTGGACAAATTAAAAAGTCGGACAAAGTCCAATCAAATAGCTAAAAATCCGGACAAATGGTAACCCTATGCCTATACTATACCAAATGTACATATGTATGTGTGTCGGCAGTAGTGTTACCAGGTGTGACGATTTGCGCGGGACATCCCGATTTCCAGGGGTCTGGGGACGCGTCCCGATTTGTACCTGATAGGGGCGCTAAATGTCCCGATTAATCAAAAAATTAAAAACTTTAAAAGTAAACGCAATAAATTAAACCCAGAATTACACAAACCCTTATGTTTTTTTTTACTGTCCCGATCTGCAACCCTAAATACCGATATTTTTGACTTCATGTACCGATTTAAAAGAAATCGGACCTGGCAACATTTGGCAATACAATGGTTTCATTATTATTGGTTGTATAGAACGGTTTCGAGGCGGGAGGTCGGTTCGAGGGACTGGCGCAGACTCTGCTGCCGCCTGCGCCGCCTGCAGTTCCCCCATCGCCCGCGCATCTAGCACTGCAGCATCAAGTGCTGTGAGTATCTCATCATCATCATCATCATCATCAGCCTATTAAGAGCCCTTTCACATTTTTCTGCAAAAAATCATAAATTTTGAGCGCCTCGTTTACCCCCTTAGAAAAGATTTTGACTATTTCCAATAGAAGTAAACAGTAGATTTATTTTTCTTATTGTAAGTTAATGTAGAATATTTGCAAATACTATTTTCCTTTTTTTTGCACTGATCGTTCTACTGCAGCTAGTTTACGGAAAAAACCATAATATGCACAACTTCAAACGCCTCAATCTCTCGAAATTAGATCAAATTAATTACTACGACATTAGAAATATGTTTTTGTTGTAACATAATGTATTAGAATTTTGATTTTTCCATCTCATTAATAAATCAAAAAAACATCTAACCTCCGTGAGTTTTCCTAAAAAATAACGCAGGTTTACCTCGTATTTTGATATTGAATTAAATAGAATTACTATCAAAAACTTTCATAAAACTAATCTACCATCATTGAACTACTGAAATATGTACATATTTTTATAATTATTTAATTAATAATTATTTTATAAGACTCGAAACATCTTCCGTAAAATGCAATATATACTACTGCAAATCTACCTACGCGCCGATCAGTACGGCAGCGGCGTTATTTTGTAAAAGGGCTCTTAAAATTAATAACATTTGCGAGAAAACATCCATACATATAATTAAATAGTAGGAAATTCAAAACTGTACATTGAATATTTTTTAAAAAAATACTCGGGTTGTGATCTACAATCGATACCGAAGACAAAAATATAGTTTTTAGAATTTTTGTCTGTTTGCCTGTTTGTCCGGGATAAACTCAAAAAATACTGCATAGATTTACTTCAAATTTGGCACGAATATTATTAAGAAGTCGGGTCAACATATAGGCTACATATTATCACGCTATCACCTACGGGGAACGAGCAGTGAACTTTTATTTCTAACTAACTCCACGCGTACGAAGTCGCGGGCGGCCGCTAGTTATACATAATTTTAGTAATACATATTTCATCTCTTTTTGAAGTTGACTTTAGGCGCGTTATGAAAAAATGATGAGAGTGAAATTTTAAGATGCGCGCGCATCACTGTAACACAAAAAATTTTTGTTTACCGCACATTAAGAAAATCTACCAACAAAATAGAATAGAAATAGAATCTCTATTTAGTGGGTGCTAACGACTGCATTGTGAAGGCCTATCAAAAGTATTTATTAATCTGGAACAACGGAACCAAAGCGCGATTCAGGAGACTACAGCGCCATCTCTTGACCATTGGTGTAGTAGAACCAAAAACCACATCTTTATTTTTTGTAATAAAGTAACAGTTATAGGTATTCATATTTATAATATTTATCCACATGTTTCTAGTTTGTATATTCGGAATACGTGTTTGAGTTTCATACAAGTGCAAATCACATATGTTCTAATAAATTATATTCAGTAGCGATTTTAATTGAATATTTTGATTATTTATTTATTTTTTCAAATTAAAACTGAACTTTATTGACTTCGTCCTTTTCCAGACTTTTTATTAATTTATTGTAATTTATTATTTGCATGCAATTAAAAACTAATTTTAAACGATGCCAAAGAAGGATAACTTCTCACGCGCCTACATAAGTACACGCACCCATTTTTTTTTAGTATTAAAGTGAGACATAGGTATAGACTTAAATCGCTTTCGAGGAGGTTCGATCGAAATAAAAAAAACTGTGAAGAATAATGCCATGTATGTGAGCGTGCGTAATTAATTTTACCGCACGCTTCGCTGTATGGCCCGGAATATTGAATTTTCGAACAATGTATACATATGCAACCTTCGTAAATGCATTTTTGAGCAAGTGTATTGAAAATATTTATTTATTTATACACATAACCAAAAATTAATTTTCAATTCTATCATCATTAATTTTAAATGTTGCAATACACTAAAATATATATATATATTTTTATCAACTCAATACGTAAGCAAATTATGTAAATAAAATGCAATCTTTTGATTATTAAAATATATATATATATATATATTTATATAATAAATAAAATTTCTTAATCTTCAATGTTATTCACTTTCAAATAAACACGTTATAATTTTACATTTAATTTCACCATTCACTGCTGGGGCACAGGCTTTCCCTATGAATGGAATAGGGAGATTGGGCCATGACCCACCACGCGGACCCAGTGCGCATTGGCGGGTGCTAACGACTGCAGATGCAGCCGGGACCCACGGCTTAACGTACATTCCGAAGCACGGAGGAACTCGAGATAGAAGATTTTTGGTCACCCATCCAATGACCGACCACTGCGAAAGTTGCTTAACTTCAACGATCGCAGCCGAACGCGCTAACCACCCGCGCCATCGAGCTCCTCAAATTTAACAACTGGTTTTTTTTCACGTTGCAGGTGGCGTTAAAATAGCTTTAGTTTAGGGCGTGTGCTGTCTTCTGCGCCACCGACGGAGAATTAGTAATAATATCATCATAATACACTTGAAAATGCCAAGAACAAACAACAACAAACACACAAGCGAGGCACAGAACATACAGACAAGATCATACTGTAGAAACGTAAATGTAAGTATTGTTTATAAATGCAAAAAAAAAAACAGTAATTTTGAAGTAAAAAAAAAATATGTAAATCAAAGTTTTAAGGACGCCAAAAAAAAAAAATTAAAGAATCGAATATTGTTTTGTAATTTAAGTATCTGTAATTTTTATTCAAGTAAGTGGAAATTAGTAAGAAATTTATGAAGTATTAAAAAACTGAGAGGTTTATACCTAATATTCAGTAGACCGATTTATTAAGATATATAATTACATATACTCGTCCGTCGGTGTGTTGAGCCCTCTACTGTATTGACTGTGATGTCTTATCGCCAGCCACAAAAATTGCCATAACAAAAAAAAAAAAAATATATATAATAATGAATTTAACAATTCAAAAAATGAACAATTTGTTTTTTCACTGAAAAAATATCATGTTTCATAGTTTCATTTTTAAATGAAGTTGTTCTGTTTGTTTGTTTGTAATATTTCGGCACCAGTGTTTTTATTTTAGTAAATCCAAGTATACGCCCTTATTAATAAACAAAGAATATGCTTGTATTAGTTAATCCATATTTTGTCTCCGTTCATTGGATAACAAATGCCATTTGACTGATATGAATAA
Source organism: Chilo suppressalis (assembly GCA_902850365.2). Lineage (NCBI taxonomy): Eukaryota > Metazoa > Arthropoda > Insecta > Lepidoptera > Crambidae > Chilo > Chilo suppressalis. The sequence goes on from OU963921.1 coordinate 11,198,293, forward strand.
AACACGGCGTAACTATTCTTAGCTTATTCCTCGTTATTAATAAGGGGGTTTGTGTCAGTTATTAATTAAAAAGTTTTTTTTTTCTTTTTAATAAATTTGTAATTTCTCTACATTTCTAGTAAAACATTTAAATTCTGAGATTCCTCTTTAATTAAAACTTAATAATTATTAAAATCGAAGCGACTTTAACATTCCAGTCATAATTTTGCCGATTTCATGTCAATACAAAGGGCGTTGTACCCTACTAACACATTGACAACAAGTCGTGCTATTCTTTGAAAGTCAAAAGTTTGACTTTGGGCTAAAGTCAAAAGTTTGACTTTGGGCTAAAGTCAAAAGTTTGAATTTGGACTAAAGTCAAAAGTTTGAATTTGGACTAAAGTCTCAGATGTTTATGGCAATGTTTGTGAGGCGAACGGTCGTTGCGAAACGACGTCTCAAAGCTATAGTATTATTGTGGAACTCGGAGAGGTAGTCGTTTTATAACGCCTAGTGTTGTCTGTCGATAATGAACCTTATGTCTATTTGCAATAGACTGTAATATTATTTTTAACACCAGGACCAGTTTAAATTGATATTTTTTCTTATACAAAACGTTTCCACCACACTCCAGAGTAAATTGCGTAGTATGTAGTGTGAAAAAAATATGGTTTAAAATAAATGATTTCAATTTACCGAAAAAAAAGAAAATAAAAATTATCTAAATTAAATCGTTTATTATTTTTCAAGTAAGTACATTTGCATTGGAGTGTTTTGAATAGATCAATTGATATAAATGAACAAAAAAAAATTTACATTGAAATTATTTATTTTATTATGCAAAACAAAATTAATTCTGTATATGGAATCTTTTATATATATATAAAAAAAAAACACAATTCTCTTTGATTTATTGTGTAGTGCAAAAACGTTTTGTATAAAAATGGAACCACCTTTAAAGTAACAAATTTTAGATTAATTATGAATCTCAGAAATCGCAATAAACTACCAACTTTAGATTTAACAATTAGCATAGAAGGTCTAATTTCATTTAAACCCATCTCTAAACTCGAATATCTAAAAACCTATTTCTAAACCCGAATGATTTTGATGAATGTACTTCATATTATGGTCATTTGTTCTTATATGACTGCAAATCATATCAAATATCCTTGGTTCCAAACAATGAACACGCAGACAACATTATGCAAAAAAAACTAGCTATATACAATAATAAATATATATTAAAATGACTCGGTTGTGCGTGAAAGTATGGAGTGTATGTTTTTTTAATCATATTATGTATATGTTATACACATAATCCAAGTGCATGTAGGAAATACAGTCTGGGCGTTTATGAACTTGAAGTGTATTTTGCACTTTGGTGGGAGTTAATTGACATGCAATTATCAACTTTATTGCTGCAGACTTTCATGTTTATGAAATAAGTTAATATATCTTCAAAATGATTTGGGAAACCAGTGATTTATATTATTATATGAAATTTAGATAAGGGTTTTTGATGAAACTGTATTTCTGTGTATGTTTATTTTGGTCATAGCAATGTTTAGAATCGCCTGTGAAAAGTACTTGCATTTTAGACCTTATGTCTATAGAGATAAAGTTGGTTATTATCGCCTGTTATTTTTCATTAATTAGAGTTTCATTTTACGTATCAAATTGAAGTAGAATATTTTTGTTTATTGTTAAAAAATGAAGTTGCATTTGAAAGAATGTTTATTTGACAAAAAAACTAAGCTTTAACTGTTATTTTTTTCTTTGAAAAGAAAATGATGGCATGCGAATCGTTGGTTTATGGTTTATATATGAATTTTCACGCCACGAAACGTATTTAAATAGATGAAAGAGATGATGAAAAGTGTCGTATGAAGTGTGAAAGGGATAGAATCTCATGTTTAGGGAAGAATCTTCAATGGTAATATTATTATTGATCCGTCTGTGGACATTTACGTGCGACGTCGCAATACAACTCTTATGGCGTTCTAATAGAGTTTATATTGCTCTGTTGTTTGTGAAAAGTCCACAGTCGCGATGTTTTCTTAAGAGGAGAACTGTGTAATGACGCAGTGGCGCCACCAATCATGCCGCGGCGTTTTAGGGAACTATCTGTTAGGTTGACCGACAAATTGATGATATTTTCTTGACAAATCTTTTATTTTAAATATGTTTTTTTAAGTATTGAAAAGTTGTGTAATAAAGCAAATTAATTTATCTTGTTATTAAGCGAGAATATGAATGAATTATATTCTCATTTTCGTTACAACCTTATTGCTGAATATTTCACTGTTCAATGACTTAATAATTAAGTCATTTAAAAAAACCATTCCTTGGACTCCACAAGTCCATATTGATATTTTTTTTTTACATAGGTATTTATCTAATGTCCAAAATATTGTCCAAGAAAAATTCTTGCCAAATTATTTTCCTAATTTTTCTTTTTAAATCTAAAATTTGTCGGTAAACCGTAATCTAGTTGGTTTTTACTAGATCTTTATTATATATTATCGAAGTATCTTATATGTATATTGTATTTGCGAGATTTTTGATTATTTTTGTTGATGGAATCATGATGGAGTGTTGTGCGATGCGTGAGTGTGAAACAACTATCTCTGTCTCTGTCTTGTTTTTTGTACTGACTCGAAATCTGACGATGAATACTCGAAAGTTGTGTTTTTTTTATCAAAAGATGAAAGTAACTACAAAGTTATGGAGCGGAGAGATTTTATCAAAGGATAAAAGGAAAATTAATAATAACGCCATCTAGCGGTCCATTTAGATAGTAATTTGAATGTTTATCGATCGGTTTGAAAATATCTTAATTAAAACATTGAACACTCTTTGCTCAGCGAAGTGACTGGGGTACAATGGAGTTTCAGAACTAACTTCATTGCGTTTAATATCATTTCTATAAAGCTTTTTTCACTTTGAAAAGGTTGACTTTCTTAAGACTTTTTGTCTTTAAAAAGCACATGATACAGAAATATATGTATATTTTTGAATTAAAAATAAATGAATATTTGCAATTCATGAGTTATACGAAAGAAGTGGATTTTGTTTGTTTTCAACGTTTTGTGGTAACTTTAAATGTCTGTATATTGATTGAATTTAAAATAACACGAGTTCATATCTGGCTCAGATATGAACTCATGAAACCAAAGCTTTCATAGTCGGTGTGAAGTAAATGCTATGATCTTTAAAGTCAAGCAATGGAGTTAGTACATGTCGTATGTCTCAAAATGTAATTCCCAGATGGTGTAGGGACCAGGGGTGTTTTTTGTACGGAAGAAAGATTTATGAATGACACACAAAACGTCAAATAAATCAATTAATAACAAACACTTGATATGAAACAATCACAGAGAACCTCCACAAGGAAAAGGGTTACCATTTCAAAGGGAATTTCAAAAGTCCTGACAAATATCCTGAAATTTCGAAAAAAGTTCGGACTTTTTAGTCCAAAATGGTACCATTACTCACTTATAGTCTGTCCATTCTATCTTTTTGACAGATCGAGATAGTGACAACCTATCACATAACTCGTTCGATTTAAAGCTATAATCGATTTTATGCTAGAACATTGTTTAATCGATTATAAGTATCGAAATTATTTTAGTTATCCAAAACTGGTGCTTAATAAATTATTACAAAATCTCATTAGATTTATTATTTTACCTAGTTTGTATGAAGAATCTGATACGTCTGAATAAATTTAAAATAAACTAAGAAGACATTTATGAAATGAACTTTATATAATGTTAATATTTTAATTACTTGGTCTCTATCTTACAATTTGGTTGTACTCAATTATTTCTAGCGATTACTTGTAATCTGTGGCACAATCTTAGTTATCATTATGTGTGGCACATCACTAAGTGGGCGGTACCCGTCCATGAAGTACAATATTATTTGTATGACATTTTAACGTAAACAATACAAAATTTCATGGGCGTCAATCTGTCAAAAAGATAATAATAGAATGGACAGACTATAGTTACAATGGTATGGTATTTATATAAATATATACTATTATTAATCATATTTATTGTAATCACATTTTAAAGATCCAAACAAAGTCCGGGACTATAGACTTAAAGTCCGGACATGTCCGGACTAATTCGGACGGATGGTAACCCTAAGGCACACACGTTTTTGATGAAGTTGGTCAAAATTTCTTTATTCAAATTGGAAACATAATACAACTCTTTTGAATCGTCTAAATATTTTGCCCTACCACCATGCTTTCAACAGTTTGATAAAATAAAAATACAACACCCTAAGCTTCTAAGAGTTGAAGGACTATAATTAATTTGCGTTCCAAATAAAATGGCTAATCATTTAAAAAAAACTTAGTTCCTGTTGGTACAGCAATAATTATTAATAAGCTGTGGATTTTAGCTAAGGAGAAATACGCACGAAAAAAATATACAACGCTAAATTATATCGAGCTTATGTAGTTAAACTGCATAAGCGAGTGCCACGCCCCCAAACGTAGCGATACATTTTTTTTTTCATAATCGTCATCTGATAGTGACGTCACTCTGATGTGGCCAATCAAAAGGGGGCTTCCAACCATAGAGGTATAAGAATAGATTATGGGGGATATACAGACTTTACTACAAGTGGAAGTGTCTCTGTAATAGAAAGAGAAAGAAGATGAGAGACCGCCAGCTTTCTCTCTCTAATCGCGCATGCGCATTGGCGACCGTAAGCATCTTACTATTTGGATGTGATGCCATTTTATGCCATGCGTCACAAGAGAGAAAGAGAATCTTCTTTCTCTTTCTACTAGATGGACACTTTTAGAGCCGCCTTCCCCACTCTATTGTTATACCTCTATGCTTAATAAGCCGTGTTGACATGCTCAAAGTCTTTGACAATGTAGCTAATATGTTTTTAATCCATGATGAAAGCGTATCGGATTCTGACGTCATTAAAGTCAACTTTGCGTGGCTATCCACAACCGTGCGTTTATGTCGAATTTTTTTACCACGTACGACAAAACTGTGGAATATATTGTCGCCAGCAGTGTTTCCGGACCAATACGACCCTAAAACCTTCAAAAATAGAGCGTACTCCTTCCTTAAAGGCCGGCGTCGCATTTGTGATACTCCTGGTGTTGCAAGTGTCCATGGGCGACGGTGATCACTTACCATCAGGTGAGCCGTCTGCTCGTATGCCCCCTATAACATAAAAAACAAAAAAAAAACACTGGCAAAAGTTGAGTATGGTACAACTTCGTCTTTGATTGGACGCCAACATCAAAGTGCGCTAGTGTTGCCCGTCCCAAAAATAAAATTTAGTTCATTAATATTGTGGCGGCGACATCTATAGGCCCCACATATAACTAACATGGAGGAAATAAACACTCGTCTCCGCGAGAGATGGCGCTGCCGGCGCTGCACTTATAACGTATGGAAGCCTAAATCGCGCAAGTAAAATTCGGAGGCTAACACTTCATATATACGATGCCCGACCAACATCAGTCGGGCCGCGGCCCCCGAGCTAACATCACCAAGCTCGGAGGAAGGTCTTCCCCTTTGGCCTTTCTACAATATAATTCTATATTTACACTAGTAGTTTAAAACGCAATTAATTAAACCCAGACTTAAAAACCCCTTGTTTTTTGTTTGCTGTCCCGATCTGCAACCCTAAATCCCGATTTATTTGACCTCATGTACCGATTTAAAATAAATCGGACCTGGCGACACTAGCTGTGATTACTATTTTACGCGACCAAAGTGGCGTAAATTAGTTGTCAAACAAACTTTGTCACTACTTTGTCAAAGCAAACTTTGAGCATGTCAACGCAGCTTTACGCAATTTTAAACAAAAATTGAGTAATACGAATTCTAGTGGGGGTTTTCTGATGAAGCAACCGAAAATCTTGATTGCTGATATTATCGTATTTCCCAATTTCGCGGATAATTTCATTCCTGCTTGGTTTTGTTGATAAAGTCGATATGTCAAAATTTGACATTATTCCATTCCAAAGCAAATGCTGTTTTTAGATATTGCATTTTCATGAATACTTGTGGTGCTGTCAGTTTGTCGCGTTATTCTGTTGCGCTTTCCTTTCCTTGAATTGTCTACAAATCATTTCTGATGATTAATCATGAAAGAACCTTATTGTAGAGTGGTTGAAAGTTAGGGCATAACTTAATCAGTAGTAAAGTTAAATCCTTAAGGGATGATTGGTATTTGTATACTTGCCATTATTTATATATTTTTGAAAAACAAAAAGCATAAAAGCTAAGATTTGAATTGTTCCAAGTGAAAAATCTCCAACCGTCATAATTATTATTATGACGGTTCGGTTCAGACGCGTCAAATGAATGAATGAATTAAGTCACGTATTGCCTCATTTTATAGTTATTGGTTCTTACCAAATAAAGTGACAGCATCTTAAGTCAAACAACTACGATCAGAGATGTAAATTGTGGAAAAACAATTCATACGCAGAATAGTTTAATAATGTATAAAAACATTTGACAGTAACCTAGTATAGCAATTGTCATAGATTAACAGGAACTACAAAGAAGTTTAGGAATCACAAATAAATGTTTGAGAAGCTGGCAAACAAAACTTTTTTTACTGTCTGAAGGTTTCAGGCCTGCTGAATTTGAATCTCAAATAATTTTCAGTCAAAACTGCCTAAAACAGTGTTCAAACAGTCCAAAAGCTCACTGTAAAATTCAATTTTATGTAATTATACCATTTTGTTCGCCAGCTCCTCATTTTAATGTTTACTATTACAACATAAATTAACTTTAATTGACATCTCTTGAGTGCCGCCGTAAGTAAATGAACTCAGATTAACAGCCAGAACATCGATGTGTATGGATGATTCAAATCTACGCCTATTGAAAAAAAATTGAATATTTTCCATTCTGGTAAAGCATTTAATAAGATTTCTCAAAAAATGTGACAATTATCTCATTACAAATATGGCAATTCTCAAATCTCTAGTCTTCAGTAATATTGGTTACGAATGATTTGGTTGCTAAGCAACGCTGTTTAAGTACCAATTGACTGAAGTAGCCGAGCAACTGATCTCTGGGAAGCTATTCTTGTCTAAGATAGATTTGAAATGGTCATAATTACGTCCCAGTTAAATTTCAATTTAACAATTATTTTACAAATCTCACTTGAAGTAAAGATAAGTCTCTCAAACTGTATATTTATTTATGTTTGTCTTGTGAAATTACAACTTTTTCTTAACAAAATATGTATACAATATATATGAACATTAAAGTTAGAATAAAAAGTCTTAAATGTAAGACGCAAAATGAATTTTTCCATTTTATTGTTTCGATACTAGGCTGTTGTAGTACAGCAATTGCCACTCTTCAGTAAAACAGTAGTCAAATACAGTATTCTTTAAAACATTAAAAACTTTGATTATTTTTCTAAACTTTGTAACATTTACTCGACACTACCTATATAGTATTATCTTGAAACTGTAATTTTTATATAATACATAACAAAATATACAATGAAAAGTATGTTTAAAGTGAATGAATACATACTACTGATGTCACTTTTGTAAAATCAATTCTCAAATATTTTCTTTATTAAAAAGAAAAATAAACGAGTGTGCTTATGACCACACAACTAAGGTGAAACTTCTTTAACTCCATCTGTATGTATATATATACATATATGTGTGTATACAATATATACATATTTCATTTTCTAGCTATTAGAGAAAGAGAGAAAGAAAATGTGCGCGCGCACTGCTTTCTCTTGCTTATATCCCCTACTCAAATACCGTTCGCCTCGCCCGAACACACTTTTCGTAACGCGTAACGCCTTTGCCAGCTTACCCCCCAAGTAAAGCGTTGCTAAAGAAGTTTCACTTTAAAAAGTCCACAGAATAAAGTATGTGAATAAAATTTGACAGATCGGCTATTTTGTAAATCTACGACAATATTCTGTATTGCCGTTGATAAGACGCCGGCGATTCTTGTTTGGTATAATTTTGTGAAACTGCACTTTATCATAAGTGAAGTTTGAGAATTGATTCTAAATATCAACAGTAGCTCTGCTTCAATGTCTACTTCCTTCATAAAAGCTTCATATATACAATTTTGTCATATAGCATAAAATAAATAAAGTTTAATTTCAAATTTGTATGTTGGAAGCCAAACAATGTTCTTGTACTTATATCTTTTGGTCTTAATAATTTTCGCAAAACTAATTAAGCTGGATTTTTTTGCTCTTGTTCAGAACATGCTATTACAATAATTCCTTGTTAATATAATAGATTTAAAACAAATACCTTTGTCATAATGTACGCAATGAAGGTTTTCAGACAAATTTATGCCGCTAGATGGCGCCACTGGGCATTATGATTTTTTTTTCCGCAAATCGAGTATTTAACTTTGTTTAGTTAATTAACGCTTGCACTGAGAAACGATTTTTAACCAAGTGTCGTTTTTCCATAATCTATTGCTCTAAGACCTTGCCACGTAATTTGTGCCAGAATCACAGTATTGCCAAGACACGAGATGTAATTGGCACCATACTTAAATATGACCCGAAGTTTCTTAGTGTGGGCGTTAACCTTTATTTTATGTTTGTACGCATAAAACAGGGAAAGAGGTTAGATTGGTGATAATAGACCGGTTTGTACGGGAACCGATGTCGCCGGCTCGCTCGAACTGCATTTCCATCTAATAGATAATAATAGCCAATCAAACGACGCGACATCAAGCAATCGAACTAATCACCGCTAACAGCCGAAAGCAACGAATCAGAATCAAGTTTTGGTCAAGTTATGAGCGTTTGCTCACACATAACTGTGGCGCGTCTGCCCCGCCGAGAAGACCATTCTAACCTCTTTTTGTGTTCTGTGTTTGTACGTCTAGCCTCAGCTGCCACCTAGCGTAATTTATTTCTGAAAACTGTCATTGCACTGAAACCATAGATTTATAGAGCGTAATTTATTTATGGCAAGCTTGTTTTGAATTTAACAATCAAACTAATATTTGAGTTTAATAATAATAGTTTATTTTCCCATGATAGTGATTACATAGCTTATTATCACATATAGATATGACACAATTTTGACATAATATTATAGCTGCTGGTACTTAAAAAACAATGTTCTGTGCTATAAGTACCAGCCTTTTTCCAGATTCACATCATTTGATTATTGATTTTAACTCAAAAACTTTCTATACACATACATAATATAATTATCAGAATGTCAATAAATAAAATAAAAAAACATTTATTTCCAGCAACACAACTCATTATTATAGAAATAGGAGTATACAGTAAGATCTTGTGGCCGAAACCGGAACTAATTTTAGGAAGGTATAAATACAGTTATTTATGATATTAATGCGCTAAGTTGGTTATTACAAACCAGTAGACGAATGCAAGCCCGAGACGAGGTTGAGGGCTTCCCATAGTCACGAATTTGTAAATACCAATCTGCACGAATGTGGTACAACGTTTTTCTACACATTTGCGAGAATACAGTACCTGTACTTCATTTATGTAATGAAGAAAACGGCGCGCATCTCCTCTCCTCGGCTACGTGCGTGTGATGAAAATAGGGTATTTGACAAGTTTTAGAAAACGATCTCGCGTTATTGACTAATGTTTATGGAATCCGTAAAAAGTGGATATTCATCATTCTGTTGTGTATTTCAGTAAAAATAACCACATCAAAAAGTCCATTTTAAGTTGCCGCGAAAACGTTTCTCTGGACAATATGGCGTCTTACTAGTGTGTGACGTCACACGACTGTTATTAAAACGTCAAACGATACAATGTAATGTCACTCTAACCGGAAGTTTACTTGCGTGTGACGTCATTTAAGGCACCGCCATTCCCAAGCGTTTTGGGTCACGTGACAATAGATATGAAAACTATTATCTTTTTCGTGGGTTTTTAGTAAAATTATGTTTTTTTTTGTAAAAATAGTTAAAACCCCTGCCAATATTCAGTCTGAACACAGATGCTAACAATTGGCACTTTATTATTAATACTGTCAAATACCCTATTAGAACCTACATCACGTTTTAAAGTCAGACAAAGGTATAGATTGAAAGCGCATACAGTGGGGTTCGACCGTTAAAATAAAACCGTAACGGCCCCATGTATGGGAGGGTTCGGTAAAATGTTTTACCGCACGCTCCGTTGTATAGCCAGTAATTTGAACTTTCGAAGTATACAACTTCGGTAATTGCATGTTTTGAGCAAATCTGTTGAAAAATCGTTTTATTTCTAGAGGAAGATGTTATTGCCTTTTATATTTCCTATAACTCTTTGCGAGTAATTGTAAATTGAAGAGCTGGCGAACAAAACGGTATAATTACGCAACTGGACAAACTACTTTTTTTTACATAAAACTAGTTTTAACGGGTTTGCACGAAGTTTATTTATTTATTGACGTTTCCAAGCTTTTCAGGTCTGCATCATCAGAATAATGATTTTTTCGTGCATAAACCCGTTAAAACTAGTTTTATTTAATGAGTGATGTGCGTGAAATCCTAAGAAACAAATACTTTTTTTACAGTCCGAAGGTTTGGGGCCTGTTGAATTTCAATCTCACATAATTTCCAATCAAAAACCTCCTAAAACAGTGTTCAAATTACAAAAAATATAAATTAAAAACCACGCCAAAAGCTCGCTGTAGGTATGTCATTCAGTTTTATACGGCTCCTGTGAAATTTCATTTTATGTAATTATACCGTTTCGTTCGCCAGCTTCTCAATGGAGATTTTCCGTACATGTAATCCTCATTTGACCACATAATTACCAACAACCATCCTGTCAATGTCATCTCAGTGCCAAGCGTAGAGGTACAAGAATAGAGTGGGGAAGGCGGCTCTTAAAGTGTCCGTCTATTAGAAAGAGAAAGAAGATGAGAGACTGCTAGCTATCTCTCTCTATCGGCATCGACATCGAAGTAAGATGCTTACGGTCGCCAATGCGCATGCGCGATTAGAGAGAGAAAGCTGGCGGTCTCTCATCTTCTTTCTCTTTCTATTGGAGGGACACTTCCACAAGAACTATGTGAATGTCAAATTATATCAAATTATTATTCCATTGAAATGTTCAGCGTTCTTTAAGTACAGTTTGAGAGCGTATGGTAAAGAACGCAGTTTGTAAGAGAAAGTGTGATGTGTGCTCAAAATGCTAGACGAGGAATATCGACGAGTCACGTGCAATATATAGCATAATTATTATTTTGTTTCCAAATAAAAGTTATTAAAATCGATGTGTGTTGGTTTTATTTTTTATTCTAGTTTCCGCCCGCGACTTTGTCCCCGTTAAAGTTAACATTTAGTTTACATTTATAGGGGGCAGTCATCCTGTGTCACTCTAGCTAGAATGATCTAGGTCAGGGCTTCCCAAACTTATTTACACAATGACGCCCTATAGAATTGTTATATTTCTTGCGACGCCCCAACAGAAAAACTTCAGAATATTTTTCATAATAATAAAAATACGTATGAAAATCAAGAGATATTTTATGGTTAGTAAACGCGACGCACAGTTAGGGAAGCACTGATCTAGGTAATAAACAATATATGTATATGCCGAATTTCATCTAAATCGTTCAGCTATTTGCAGTGCCGTCTTTGACCTATTGGAGGCCCTCGGCATATTAGGATAATGGGGCCCCTACGACTTCCGTTTGGTGATAATAGGAACTAGCGACTTGGTATTTGATCTGAGGGGGCCCCCTATCGATCGCGGGCCCCTGACGGGTCTGGCTATTTGGGCGTGTAAGAGTAACAAACATTCATACTGTTAGATGGACAGTATGTATATTTAGGACTGGACTGATTTTATTCTATAAAATTCTTATGGGGTTTCTAAGGGGAATCTATACTTAAATGGTAGGAAAGTCAAAACTGTACATTGAATATTTTTTTAAAAGAATTCTTGGGGTGTGATCTACAATCGATACTGAAGCTAAAAATATAGTTTTTAGAATTTTTGTCTGTCTGTATGTATGTTCGGGATAAACTCCAAAAGTACTGCGTGGATTTACTTCAAATTTGAACAAATATTATTATCGGGATGCAGGGTTGCTGATCGGGATAGTAAACAAAAACAAGAGGTTTATAAGTAAAACCTCCCATGTGTAAAATTCTTCATTGCGAGATATTCAATAAAAACTGTCTACTGAAAAAAATATAAGGAAACTAAATATAACAAAAAATACAAGTGATAAATAGCGGGTTTTATGATTTTTATTTTGCTCTTGTCATTTTAAATATTAAACGAAATTGTAGTAAAATAATAAAAAAACAATTCAATGTGACACATAAGAGGTTTTGGTTGCGCGTTTTGTATCACATTAGAGAATATAAGTATGTAAAAGGGATTGAGATTCAAAACACATGACATTTAATTATACAAGTTATTTGTTTTTAAAATTTATCATTGCAATGACAATAGTATATAATAGTGGTTTTATGTATTGCTCAATAGTGGACTGAACACTGTCCACCTCGATCATGGTGTGCCCTTTTTTATGTTTAATAGAAAAGGCGTTGACCAAAATCTCGCCTGATGGAAAGCGATGATGAGGCCTAGGATGGTACACGCCTGCCTAGAAGATGCCTGTTCACTCTGGCCTTGAAGATGTCCAGATTATATTGGTCCGGGAAAACAGACCTCGGTAAGGAGTTCCACTCCCTAGCCGTTCGCATAATGAAAGCGGAAGTAAATCGCTTCGTGCGAATGGGAGGAACTTGGACAACATAAGGGTGAAAGCCCTCGCCGCGCCTGGTCGTCCGGTAGTGGAAAGAGGAAGGGGGAATCAAATTGTGTAGTACCTCCGTACACTCCGAAATGTAACCGATAAAACACCGAGAGGCAAGCTACACGTTTTCGGTGGTCAAGGCTCTGGAGATTAGCCTCAACGAGAGCGTCATTGCCTATGAGTCTCTTCGCATGGTATTCCACCGAGTCCAGTGCATCCAGCTGATACCGAGCAGATCCATTCCAAAGGTGACAACAGTACTCCAAGCAGGAGCGAACTTCGGCTCTTTAAAGGTTAAGGAGCTGCTCAGATGTAAAATATCGCCTGACCTTAGAAAGTATTCCAAGTTTATTGGCAGCGGTTTTAGCAATGGACTCGATGTAGCGACCGAAATTGAGGCTGAATGAGATGTCCAGACCTAAGAGCTCGAGATGGTCTGTAACCGGCACATTTCGGAAAGTCGGAGTCAGATGGAATGGAACCAAGTTGGCTTCACCCCAGTGGGAAACAGCTTCCAGGGTTGCATTCACTCCCTCCACCATCGCCTCCCTTAAAGATCGGACGTCTGCATCAGACTTCACATCAGGCAGGTATCTCTCCGAGACTGTGCTGTCGTCTGCATACCCAAAAGATACCGGGAGTAAGGAGCAGATCATTGATGAACTTTCTCTAAATAGAGTTCTTCGATATTCAATTGCCTTCGTTGTGCCAAATCACTTAGGGCACTCGACGAAATTCGGTTTCTGTTCTACAAACATAAAAATAATAATACACTCAATCGTAGTTGGTTAATTTTGACAATGGTCTATTCAGCAAGATGTAAATTCATTAGCAGTTACATTACCGTCTGCTTTGTGCCCGCAGTAAATTGATACATCTTTATATATATAATTCTTCTGTGAGTGTGTATGTCACTGAACTTCTCTTAAACGACTGGACCGATTTTGATGAAATTTTTTGTGTGTGTTCAAGGGGATCTGAGAATGGTTTAGATTCACAATTTTGTCCGCTGGACAATGTTTTTTTAATTAAATTTTTTTATGGCGGTACGAAGTTCGCTGGGTCAGCTAGCCTTTATATATATAATTCTTCTGTGAGTGTGTATGTCACTGAACTTCTCTTAAACGACTGGACCGATTTTGATGAAATTTTTCGTGTGTGTTCAAGGGGATCTGAGAATGGTTTAGATTCACAATTTTGTCCGCTGGACAACCCCTATTTTTTTAGGGCGGTACGAAGTTCGCTGGGTCAGCCAGTTTTTAGATAAAACATCATAAACTGTGAAATTATGACATTGTAACTTCAATTTATAGAACAGGGCACTTGCCAATAGCTTTGGAGCAAGCAATGCCCTTTGCACATCGACTGTTATAACCACAGAGCGAGAACCCGTCGAAGCTAACGTAATTTTTATATTTCTACCCCCATCTAACACCTACAATCGAAAAATAATCACGCGACCTATGCATCCCTCTCATTCCAGTGCTTCTATTGGTTAGTTAGTTTGAAAATTTGACCAATAACAATTTTTACCTATCTAGCGCTTTTACACATAAGATATTTTAAATGCCAACTTTACTTGAGCAAGCACTTAGGATATATTGAATAAAGTAAATAAATAGAAATTGAAAAGACTTATTCACACGAGAGTTCTTGCTTTCGATGTAGCGCCAAAATTTGAAATAAACCCGTATAAAAAAGGTATTTCGACAAAAATGACACATGTCATGTCTTGAAGTCGCAACGACGAAGTATAGTATTATATTAATTAGCTAAAGGAGATTGCTCAGCTTCCATACATGTTTGGCCTAAAGACCAGCTGTACTCATGAGTAGTATCGGTAAAAAAGTATCGTACTCGTAAAAGTATCGAAACAAAAGTATCGATACTTCAAAGTATCGAGTACATTTCATAGGGCCTTATCGGAGCCTCTGTGGCCTGATGAGCAGCCCCCCCCCCCCCGTTGTTAAAATTGAAAGAAAAACAATCGAATTTTATTATAGTACGTATAATCAAAAACAAAAAAAAGGACATGTAAATTCACAAATTGCTATATTATAAAGTGAAAAGAAAATAACTGTGATTTCTGACACTAAAAAAGTGTAGATTAATATTACATTCTTAATTAAAATGTTAATTAAAAAGATCTTGAATATGTCAGTTACTGACTTTATAACAACGCAATCGGGCATTTGACAGTATTAAAAATAAAGTGCCAAAATAACGAAAAAGATATTAGTTTTCTTATCTATTGTCACGTGACCCAATACGCTTGGGATTGGCGGAGCCTGAAATGACGTCACACGCAAGTAAATTTCCAGTTAAAGTGACATTACATTGTATCGTTTGACTTTTTTATAACAGTCGTGTGGCGTCACACACTAGTAAGACGCCATATTGTCCAGAGAAACGTTTTCGCGGCAACTTGAAAATGGAGTTTTTGATTTGGTTATTTTTACTAAAATACACAACAGAATGATGAATATCCACTTTTTACGGACACCATAAACATTAGTCAATAACGTGAGATCGTTGCCTAAAACATGTCAAATACCCTATGGAACGTTTTAGAAGATTTGCTGTGATTTAACAAGATGGCGTTGCCATCAATATGAGGCGTTTATCCAAATTTTTAAAGGTATCGATAATTGCCAAAAAGTACTCATTAAGTAAAAGTATCGAATACAAAGTATAGATACTTTTTTCGTGTCCCTATTTATTAGTTAATGCATAAGAGTAACTTTTAAAATCAGGTGTCATTTCCGGTTATAATAAGATACTCTGTGACAGAAACTGTGTGATGATTGTGAGTGAGCCACAGATTAGAGAGAATTTTTAAACTCTAGTTAACCAAAGAAAGCTAAGATATTTAGGTTCTATAGCCGTATATTCAGTAGCTTCATTATTTTTGTTATGTTTTTAAGATAACCATATTTTAGATTATCACACCTTATAATTTTATTTATTTATTAATTTATAGTCAGGGAACGTAGGCCCATAGATAGATACCTTAAAGACTAACATTTATACAGATTATAATGTGTTTATGGACTATGATGTCGCCTACCATCTATAATAATTGTCTGAGCACATTTGCATCTAGTGAAAATGATAATATAGTGGTGGATATTATTACCACAGTGTAATAAAAAAAAAAAATTATTTTATCGATCTTTACAAAATAGATTTGTTTTTATGTTATATAAACAACTTTGATCAGTCTTTGGCTGAATGTTACTACACCCATAGCCATTAAAAATGATTCGTATGTTTTCCAAACCGGTAATATTAAAAGTCCTTTTTAAAGTCAATATATTATTAAAAGGTGTCCGTTGAAATCTAATGACTGTAAATTAAATTATAAATTACGCCAAGAATTACCGTGTATGTCAATATTTTTTGTGCATTTAGGCCAATTTGAGCAATCTCCTTTCATTTTTTGATTAATCGGGACATTTAGCGTTCCGATCAGGCACAAATCGGGACGCGTCCCCAGACCCCTGAAAATTGGGACACCTGGCCACACTAGTCATGACCCAATCTCCCTATTCCATCCATATGGAATAGGGAGATGGTGATACGGGCTAACAACCAAATGTAATTGAGCCATTACACAATTGACATGCACAATTTCGTTGAATTTTTTTGTCTCGTTCGTTCGTCTGATTCGCACTTGGGCTTTTTTTAATGCCTGGGAAAAGCCAGCCAGCTAGAAACATATTAACGTGACGTGGGGCATCGGTTTCATACATTTATTATGGGTTAGAGAGAGATAGAGAGGTTAAAGCGTCGACACGACACGATACGTAAATATGTCTCTAACCATAGTAAATGTATGAAACCGATGTGTTTCTGGCGCGCCATGATACGACACGACACGTTAATATGTTTCTGGCTTAACGCATTCATCGCCATCGGGGGTGCACCGCGAGCACTCCTCCCTGCTAATATGTATAATGAAGGGGTACAGATAAGTCCAAATACTTTTCGGACGGTGTGTAAATAGAAAAAATAAAACGGAAATTATACATACATGTATATATATGAGTGATGCGTGCACTGCCTAATGTTAGGTTATATATGAAAACAAGTTTCACTTCAGATGTGTGCTCCGTGCACATATTTTTTTTATCCATCGATAAAAAAAATGGGTGCGTGTACTTATGTAGGCGCGTGAGAAGTTATCCTTCTTTGGCATCGTTTAAAATTAGTTTTTAATTGCATGCAAATAATTAATTACAATAAATTAATAAAAAGTCTGGAAAAGGATACAGTCAATAAAGTTCAGTTTTAATTTGAAAAAATAAATAAATAACCAAAATATTCAATTAAAATCGCTACTGAATATAATTTATTAGAACATAATATGTGATTTGCACTTGTATGAAACTCAAACACGTATTCCGAATATACAAACTAGAAACATGTGGATAAATATTATAAATATGAATACCTATAACTGTTACTTTATTACAAAAAATAAAGATGTGGTTTTTGGTTCTACTACACCAATGGTCAAGAGATGGCGCTGTAGTCTCCTGAATCGCGCTTTGGTTCTGTTGTTCCAGATTAATAAATACTTTTGATATTATAAATATGAATACCTATAACTGTTACTTTATTACAAAAAATAAAGATGTGGTTTTTTGTTCTACTACACCAATGGTCAAGAGATGGCGCTGTAGTCTCCTGAATCGCGCTTTGGTTCCGTTGTTCCAGATTAATAAATACTTTTGATAGGCCTTCACAATGCAGTCGTTAGCACCCACTAAATAGAGATTCTATTTCTATTTTGTTGGTAGATTTTCTTAATGTGCGGTAAACACAAAAGTAACAGTTAGTGCTGTTAAAATTTTGTGTTACAGTGATGCGCGCGCATCTTAAAATTTCACTCTCATCATTTTTTCATAACGCGCCTTAAGAAGTATAACTTCAAAAAATCGCCTAATAGCGAGTGAGACTTGCGCAGTAAGGATTTCGTACAGCGCGGTAACTATGGAAGGTAACGAAGTGGTAGATCAGTTGGCTAAACAGGCCTCCGTGGATGGTGATCCTTATTTTTGTCAGTCGTATTTCTCCGAATGTCTAAGTGTAACCAGGCCATAATGAAATATAATTTGGAAATATTTTTTTGACGAAAGTTCCAAAGAAGTAGGCATCTGCTATTAAACTATACAACCCGAATCACTGCACATTCCCTGGATTAATAACTGTTAAACAGAAAAACATTGATTCTAGTATTAAGTGTCGCCGCACACGGGCCACACGCCACAGCCACAAACGCCGCCACGAGCAGCTAGAAGCGGCTACTAAAGTGGCTGAAGCGCGCGACAGCGGCCGACTGAGGTAAGGGAAAGAAGGGAGGGGAATCGCGCGAGTGACGTGTGGCGGCGTTTTGTATCGGCGCATTAATTGGCCGGTGCGGGCCACAAGAAGTGAGCAACGACGATTTGTAGCGTGTGGCGGCCACCGGCGTATCGTGTGTGGCGAGTCCATATAAAATGTATGAAAACTACAAGAAATATGCCGGTGGCGGCGTTTTGTGGTTGTGGTCGGTGGCCCGTGTGCGGCGACACTAAGACTGCGTTCCGGACACATTCCACATGATGCGGAAGGTCGAATCGCCTAATTGTGCAGAATGCGATGTCATCGTAGACGTTTATCATACTCGTACCTATATTGATGGAATGTGTACGAAACGAGCCACTAAGGTTTGATTATTAATGTCAGTTTTGTAATGATTTTAGGATGATAGGTAGCAACATGTAACAGGGTTTGGGCATCTCTTCTGTCAAGGGAAGCCAAACTACCAGTTCAACGAAGCCTGAGATAAGATAACAGCATAGTTGTTTCATTCTGAGACCTCGTTTTCGTTTGTTATTTTTTTTAGCGGCGTTGTACACTTTTTTTTGTATGAGTAAAAAATGTTAAAATCGCGTCAGGTTAAACACGTGGGCTGATCGCATCGTGACACAATAAAATTGGAAAGGTTGTTGACTTTCAATATATTGGACGAAACATAGTAATATTTTATTTTGTCATATTATATTAATAAGTCTCTATCTAGGACGTCCACGTGGTAGCTTTATTGCGAAGAAAATGCATTTTTTTTACAATAGATGTCGCTAAGTGCGCTTAAATATGATTCATGTAAGTTGATTTCTTTACAATAGATGTCGTTAAGTGCGCTTAAACGTGATTCATGTAAGTTGATTTTGCTGAGATATAAACTTATTTAATGTAATTTAAATTGTCATGTTTGTGTACGATAGTGCAATAAATAAATATTGTATTCTACCACATACATGATAGTACTTATATACTGATAATTAAAGCAATTCATTCAAAATTATTCCCTAACCATTCCAAAATATCAAAAATGCACAACGTTTATATGTTTATATTCAAGTTTTCACTTCTGGCGGCACTCCCGGAGTGCAACCCGTCGTTTTTTTTATCTTTGTAATCTGTATAGAGCGTCATCGTCGTTATAAAATGACAAAGCTCTTTAATAAAGATTAAAAAAGAAAACCGTTTACTATCTGGAAATCCGTATCTAATATACGGAGAGACAGACAAACGACAGAGTACAGTAATAGGGTTCCTTATTTACCCTTTGGGTACGGAACCCTAATTAGATATGGCGTAAAAGTTTGGGAGTGGGTGGGGCCTCGTGACGTCACTTCTAAGTAAAATTTGTACCAACACGATTGGAAATGTTGCATGGCGTCACGTCTTCATACAATTTTTACTAAGGAGTGCCGTCACGAGACGAGCTTTATCTTATTTGGTTCATCACCATATTATTTTCTGTAACTTTTTATGTTAGTTAAAGGATTAATTGAAACCACAACAAACTAACAACAAATACCATTTATTTGGTTATACAGTTTTTTACATATAGCAACAATTATAGTAGGTAGGATAATTTGGCTAATTCTCCATTAAGACGATCAAAAAAGTGAACCTTTAGGTATATTGCTTCTAAATTCTAAATTCTCAAAACCCTAAACTCTAATCATTGGAATACACACTTTAAAGGACAACAAAAAAACAATATGTCAACAACTTCATGGCCTACAATAACCACGCCACAAAAAAAAAACAACCGTATTATGGAAGACCAAGGAACTTATATATAAGTCCTTGTGGAAGACATTTTAGCGAGACTGTGATGCTCACAGTTATCATAATTTATGGAAGACTGTTTATTTAATACTTATTGACATTGAAAATATATTTTCCCCACATCATCGCCTTTAACATTAACGCACACATAATTATATAATGGAAGCACATCGATTTCATTAAATATATCCATGTCTTTGAGACGTATTCGCAATAAATATATATTATTTTTAAATTACTCGCAATGTTTCGTCAAATACGCACTAGATGGCAGCAGTAGGAATTAACCACTGATTTGATAGCCTTTTGAACTGCTCTTTCTCCGCCTTATTAATAATGATCTACTGAGTGATATTAACAAAACTCGGCGTATTCTCTTTATATTGAGGTGTATGTTTATTGAATTAACAAAATCCAAGAGAGAAAATAAACTTTATACAGATTATACACTTTTTTTTTTATTTAACGCCATCTAGTGGGTATTTGACATATATGCGTCTACAATATTCATTATAATACTAGCCTCAATCCACACACGTTCACACAACAAGCACCCAACAACTACCTACTTATTTACATATAATTATGAATAATTTGACAGACAGTTTTCGTTTTATCATTTTCCAAATGAAATACACTCCGCTATTCAGTAACTGCTAAATGCCGCTAGGTGGCAGTGTATAAGAGATAATTATGACCAATAGTGTTTGTGCATATATTCCCTCCAAAAAAAACAAAGAAAAAACTATATTTGTAAGCAATTATTCCACAGATTAAATATTTCATAAATCATCAGTAACTTTATAAATAAATTATTTAACAATTTGAAGGCGATATATTTGTATTGTATAGTGCCATCAAATCGCTATTTAATTTACCTCATTTCCTACATACATTATTTTATTTTATGCACACAATTTTATTGCTCCTTCCCTAATAAAATTTACCTTAATATAAATACAAATTCAATGCTTTTGCCAGGTCATTGCAACACTGACTAAACTTTTATCGCCTCATTTAAGTTTAAAAGAACGTAGTTATATATTACGAGTATCTACTTAATTAAAAAAATGCAATATTGCAGGAAACGGAAACACTTTTTAAAAATAGCTCCGTATCAAATAAACATTAGAAAGTACACATGAGTGTAGTGTAGTGCTTTAAATTGAGACTTTTCCTGATGTCACTAGGCCCTTATTTTTTTTTAATACAGGTGCCACTTCTTGTTAAGAAATTCAGATAATTTAGGAAATAAAAATTATTTATAACAATGACTCCATGACGTGCATGGTAATATTATACTTAATTTATTAAATTCAATCAACAATTCTACAAATAACGGGTCAGCGCGTAAAATTCGTCTTGGTAAATATAGCCTCGCTTAAGGCGTGAGAACTTATTAAATTTCGGTTAATACAAAACGAAGTAACTCACTGGCCGATGACTGGTGAAAATATTTTATTTTGTGAGTGATAAGGTTGATTTTACATTATCCTTTTTTCACCTTTATCGTTTTTTCCAAGTGTCAGATATAATTTATAGAAGGAACAAGAGTTCGTTTTATAAGACCAAAGGTCGTATGTGCACATAACATTTTATTAATTGTAACCTTATTCCCTTGTGAGATAGTTGTTATTAGGTTCAACTTAAACTGTTTTAAAACATTTATCTTTGTTCATTGGGTATCGAATGTAGCTGCATGAGTTTAAACTTACGCGGACAGTTTTTATTAGCTTTGATTTTGTATGCAACCCGTTGTCTATAGAATTGTTGATGGAAGATTATTAACCTATTTATATTAAGCTTAGATGGTACTTCACTATTCTATTTTTGTTCTATTGTCATTGTCACATTAGCTTACATGTACAACTTACTTAACTAACAAACCAGCAAAATATATTTAAATCAAAAGAAAACTTCACTTGAAAAAATTCCACGCGGTCCATGCAGCAGACGGGACTCGAACCCGCACCCTTCGCTATCCGGGCGAATGCACTGACCATTACGCTACCACGGCCCTGATGGCCGTGTCGAACTTTCTCTAGCCTTACACTGCAAGGCAGCGCCATCTCTTCGCATTGTGGGTTTATTCTAGTAATTTTTTCTTTAGATTTAAACATCTTGCAGTTATATGCTTAAAAAATACATAATATAAGCAAAATATATGGTTAAAAGCCGAGATATATCATTATATATAAATTTGTGGTAGGCAGTAGTCAGACGAAATAAAATGTAAGTACGATGCAAGATAATCTGATGACACATCTAACGATTCGTATATAATTGGGTTTTAGATATTTCAATTCAGATATATACCAAATATAATATAGTTTTATAAGTAAAAAAAAAGTTATTAAAAAAAATTTTTGTATGTCGTTCTACCTTGTCAATGGTCGTTGTACAACCTCGTGTATACTGTATACCATGGAGGTTAGAGATAAGGCGAACGATCGCTACGTGATAAAGCATTAGCCCGCCTGTCCCTGAAAATTTGTAGAATTTATAGTTCATTTTTCAGCCACCAGCCGCGCTGCCGTCGGTAAGTAGTATCTGTGAAGTTAGCTGTTAATGAGTACAAGTAGATGAAGTCAGTTGAATATTGTACAAATTTTCTTCGCGCCATTGGTCATTTCAAATTATCCCGCTTTTATTGAGACAACTTAGCGATCGCAGCGCCTCACTTATTATGTCCATATTTCTGGGACACTACTTTCTATAGCGATGGTTCTCCTTCTCTCTAAACTCCATGCTGTATACATTGAATAGAATAGGGGTGATGACGGGGTACAGTAAACGAAATTCTATTTAGTCCGTCAGTTAGATGATCAAAAAATAATGGTCACGTAATTTTTCTTTGGGCAATCAACCAAAAAATGACAAAGTTATAGCACGTCAAAGTTTGGGAGTAGGGGCTCGTGACGTCACTTTTGAGTGATTTTTCACTTATAAGTGTACTCAAACGTGACGTCATGCGACTTTTCAAATCAATATATCTCTGCAATGATTATATTATGGGAAAAAAGAAAAAATACGTGTCCAATACTTTTTGATAATCTACCTGATAAACGAAGAAAAAAAAATAGTCATCATCCCTATTACAATTCAATTATAAAAATTACAAATGTTATAGTTTTTGAGATTTAATTAAAATAACAAAAAGTTACAAAACTATAGATACAAAATTACAGATCAACAACAATATTTTTTATTATTCGTTGAAAACAATTGAAACCGGAAAAAACGGATTCTATTGCACTAGAGTCTGTGCGGAAAGAGAATGGGCGTGGCGAAAAACGGAACTAACATTATGATTCTTATTTGGCAATCAAACCCAGCAATCTGTAAAACGTCAAAGTTTTGTATTGATACGGATTTGTTTGTTGTTGTGATTTCTTGCGGTTTTTGACGTGACAACGTCTTAAATTAGGTTGCGGCTGGGAGTCACTTATGAAAAAGAGTAACGCTCGGTAACGTTACGATGAGTCTCTCGTGTTAAGTTTAAGTTTACATGTACAATGTTTTAGTAAACAAAATATATTTCTATAGTTAAAATTTGTGCAATTCTTATTTTCATTCAATTCCTTGTTCCTATTGTGCAATTTAATTATATTCATATCAATAAATATTCTACCGAGAAAAAGACGTTGTCACGTAAAATCTTCGCCCGTAAAACCGACTTTACAGGCAACCATTTTTTGTATTTAATCATGTTTAAAAGGGGTAAAACCTTATAAATACGGTAGAAAAGCACTACAGCGCCCTCGAATCTAAATCCCATTCTCTTTTCGCACAGATTCTACCTAACTTTGTCATAAATGGAAAAAATACAGCAATTCTGTTGAGGCAGGCTTCATAGCCAGAATATTAAAAAAAACAACAGTTTTTTTTCTTACATACATATTTTATGATCATATGGTATGAATAGGAAAAGTAGAGAAAGCGAATATGTAATTAAAAAACGCCAATTTTCTATTTTAATAAATCATAAAAAATGACAGTGATATTATGTTATATTAATAAATTTTTAATTACCTTGATCTACTTATTAAATTTTAATTAGTTATTGCGTATAATACACAATACGTATATACTATTTAAATAACAATATTCCCCTAAGAATATTTAAACGTCATATAGGTAGGTATGATGAATCAATACATTGATATTGAACAATATATTATACCGCTGAAACCTGATCAGTTCAGTAAATTGTAAAATATTTTGAAGGTACTTTTTCGTTGTAATATTTTTTCCTCCCATTTTTTATGTATTTTTTGAAGTACTTATTCAACACCAAATTTTACTGACCAAAACGATTACCTGAGGGGCTCAATGGTGCAGGTGGTTAGCGAGTTCGGCTGCGATCGTTGAAGTTAAGCAACTTTCGCAGTGGATGGGTGACCAAAAATCTTCTAGCTCGAGTTCCTCCGTGCTTCGGAAGGCACGTTAAGCCGTTGGTCCCGGCTGCATCTACAGTCGTCAGCACCCGTTAATCCGCACTGGGCCCACGTGGTGGGTCATCGCCCAATCTTCCTATTCCATCCATAGGGAAGGCCTGTGCCCCAGCAGTGGGGACATTAATAGGCTGATGATGATAAATCGATTACCTAACAACAACAATGCACAAAGTATTCAGTATTACCTAATTAATTTATTCTTGCCCTTGTAGAAAGCATGTCCAAGTAAATGAAATGGTACATATTTTTTTTATATAATTATTGAAACCGAAACAAGCAGTCTAATTCACTATTTCACAACTCAGAAGATTTAATTGGCAAAACGGGAGATATGTTTAGTATATAAATTGTTTATAATTTTACAATCTACATAATAATTTACTATATAATTATAGTATTTTAGTAATTACTAAAATTCAATAATAAATAATTTGCTCATGTAATTTAAAATATGGAAGACAAAACATGACATTTTTATTGTCTACGACACATCCAACATCTTATTTTAATATAATATTTAATTTTTTTATTAAAATTAAAAAGAAAGAATGATTTATTAATTTTCCAAAAAAATATAAATCACACACATTTATTTTATTTTATAATGTAAGTACCTACATTAATATTAACTTTTCAATAACCTGATTAAAAGCGTTTAAAACGTTAATATTTAGGAAATAAACATTGCCAATGCCCTTGAATATTTTTTGTTTTTTTTTTAAATAACTTTGGCTTGTTTAATTAATTAATATCATAATTTGGAATAATAGGTACATAATTATAAATATACCTACGCCATGCGTTTCTCTTTAAATACAATTTTATTTAACACATATAGCACATCTATATTTATATAATTAATATTTCTTCTACGAAAATATATTAAGTAGAATATAAAATAGCTTAATATTTTAGCATTATTCTTTCATATATTTGGACAAAAATCAATTTGTTATAATATATCGTACACGTATAAATGTAGATAAATAATTGCAACTACAAATAAAAATAGTAATATTTCTGCAATTCTTTAACGTATTTTCTATACATATTTAGACATTTATATAGTACTTTATATAATATCAACAAGAAGCACTAAGCACAACAATATATATTAACCATTTACACATTATTAGGCCATGGTTGGAATTTTTTGGCATTTTATTTTGAAATACATAATACTTTCTGCCAGTTGATTAGTTTTTAAGTTAGTTGATAGATGGCGTTGATAGAACTACACGACAGTACAAATATTATATTATTTTCCTGATTTAATAAGAAGAAGCGCCCTCTATCCACGTTCACAAGAACAACATATTTCAATGTAACTGCTAGCATTTTATTTAAGTTCATAAACATTCATTACTAACTTTTTAATATTATTTAGAAAATATATTTTCAGTGTCACAATATTATTATTATGTTAATTATAATTAATTTATAGACGGCACTTTCATAACGCGTTAACAATTTTAAGCGTCAACATAAATGCTTAATTTTTTTTTATTCAAAACGTTATAATTCAGCAGAAAATGATTATTAATAGATAATTATACGACCTAATCGTTGCTTAATTCAACAAAAATTCCAACAGGATTTTCTATCCATAATATTAGATTAGTAGGTACAACAACTTTCATTCAAATATTCGCTCAAATCGTATCTAAAAGTGGGCCCACATACGAAATAATGTGAAAATATATAGAATTTTATCGATTTCTATATCGATGCAACTAGAGTTCGAATCTAGATATACCAATTACCAGGAATAGTTTGCGTTTCCAGTACTAATTACATAGGTACCTAAGGATTTAGTAAAAAACTATTAGTCGACTATACTATCTATAGTCGATCGAGTAATAACTAAAATCCTTTGCACATTTTCGCATTAAAAACAAATGTGGGACCAGCTGTATTAATAAATTTAATAATATATTATATCTACCGAATAACTATATTAATATGTACTCAGAGACAGTCTCGCTTTCAAACATGTAGACATCGAATATTCAACTTCAATATATCAAGTTGAAGTTTTAAAAACAACAGTTATTTAGTCAAAATTCATATTTTTAAATGATTTTATTCATATTTTCTTCCGAAAAATACATAGAGGTTTTTTTTTCAAGTTTATGAAATTTCATTATATTTAGACATTACTGGATATTCTATTGGTTATGTCTTTCATATATACGCACATACAAATTCTACTGTTCGATTAATCTAAAGTTTATCTAGTGACTGAGGAGAAATTATGACGCGATTAATTAGTATCATTATATGAAAGGAAATCATTGATTATTTTACGTACGGAGGACTGAAGATATTGTATAACAAAAATTTATATGGAAAAGGAGTGCAAAAAGCTCTCATTTTTCCTTAAAATAATGCATTAGAAATACTTTAAATTAATAAAATAAACATCGCACAAACGGCGTTTGACAAACACGCATGACTCTCTGAAAGAAATACAAAAAAGGCATAAATTGAAAACATAACACCTTCTTTTGGCAGTCGTTTAAAAAGGTTGAATTCTGGCCAATAGGGCGATCTCTAGTAAAAAAAAAACCTTATTATTAAAATCTTTCGCGCCATATTCCTCCCGACTAGTGATGGGGGCGTCATTAAAATTGGCAAGTTTAGTCGACCACAATGTCTTGACCCAGACGGTCCATCTCCGCTAGAAGGAAGTCCACATCTTTTTCAGTGACGGCAGCAGAAGAAATGATGTTGCGGAAGAAGTTGGGTCGTCGATCGTCTGGCTGGTACCCGACCATTATAGTGCCGGCT
This sequence comes from Chilo suppressalis, assembly GCA_902850365.2. NCBI lineage: Eukaryota > Metazoa > Arthropoda > Insecta > Lepidoptera > Crambidae > Chilo > Chilo suppressalis. The sequence goes on from OU963921.1 coordinate 11,225,398, forward strand.
TGCATCATTTTACCTTTCAACTTGGCGCAAACCTGAATGGGAAAAGGAAAATATAATAAAAAATAGGTAGGCATTTTATTCACTCAAACTGATTATCATATCCTCAAACAAAGCACTGTAATGGTGCCCCCACGACAACGGCTTAGTAGAGCCGAGGTCTCGGAAATGCCCTCTAGTTGAGCCGACCCCCTCAGGTGCTCATGGTCTAGAAGCTCCAGACGGAGAGGAGACTCCTCCCGTGGGGAGACACCATCCACCTGGAATACCTCTAGAGGCACTCGCCAATTTTCGGCTTGAGGTCCCCTTAGGATCTCGCCGTCCCCAAGTCCGGTGACGCTGTGAAGGTCATCTGCGACCAACAGCATTCACACAAAAAAAGTGTAATGGTGCGATTACACTATGTCATTAGCCCGAATATGAGTGCCAATGGAATTTGGGTAAAAGACTAAGGCCCGCATTATAGAACGCGGCTCAAGCAGCTTCTAAACTTGAACCGCGCAAAGCTTGTCTTAAGTGTAGAGTTTACCAGCTGAAACTAGAATAAAAAATCCGTTTTGAACTCCGATCAAATTTGTCTATGGACTAAGTATGTTTTCACTTAAAAACATAGCGGTATGTTAAATTTCATAAACTCTCGATTTGACAATGACAAATGACAATTCGCTTCTTAAGAATGGTGTCGACCATTCTCTAAGTAAACAAAGATCAAATCTTTGCTTCAGCGTAGATATTGACCTATATGCCCTTCTGAAATAAGCAATTACTTAGCTGAGATTTGATTAGTGTTTATGTTTCAAGAAACGTTCTAAAATTAAATATCGTTTTGAAATTATGTGGGGTGTATATGAGTATTTGTGTGGGGCGCGTGTATTTGTGTGTGTGAGCTACAATCCTCTCTCACCTTCCCCAGCTTGATCTCCTTGTGTTTGTCATGCGGCACGCCCCTCAGCTGTCGCGGCAGGTACCAGAAGCTGACGTTCACCAGCTCCGGCTCCAGGATCAGGTAGAACCGGTCCGGCTGCTCGCGGATGCGGCGCACCATATACTCCGAAAGCTCCATCAGACGGTCCATCAGGCGTTCGAAGCCGGATGTGCCCTAAAGATCATCATCATCATCAGTCTATTAATGTCCCCATTGCTAGGTCTTCCTCAGGGATGGGGAGATTGGGCCATGACCTACTTCGCGAGTTCTAGTAGTGGGTGATGCTGGGTAACGATGCGGCTGACTGCTTGGTTAGAGAGGGATCCAGCAGGACGGCCGTTGGCCCGGAACCAATTGTACCCATACCTTATCGACAGCTGAGAACCTGGATAAGGGAGCGCTGTCAACAACAACACGATGAATATTGGGCAAAACACATTGACTGCAGGCAAGCTAGGGAAGCCGTTCCTAAGGTAAACCAGCAGCTATCACGTAAGTTAATCAGACTACCTAGACAAGCCCTGAAACAAATCGTGGGTATACTCACGGGTCACGGCTAATTCAACAAACACCTTTATAATAGGTATTTCTGACAGCCCTCTGTGCAGAGCCTGCCTGGAGGAGGAGGAGACGAGCGCCCATGTTCTGCTGGAGTGCAGAGGCGTTGCAAGAAAAAGGACTTCTCTAATGGGAAGCCCGCGGACACTAGTAGAAGCCTGCAGCAACATCCGGGGACTGCTGAGCTTTCTGGAGGAGCTGGGATGGCAGGACTGATGCCAATCGCCACGCAAAATAGGCACTAGGTGTCGAGTTGCGGAAACAGACTACTAGTGGGTGGTGCTTCAGATGCAACACGGCTTGACGTACCGTCCGATGCCTTGAAAATGAAATGTAAATGGAACATTCAGAAAGACCATCAACTGTTCGAAGCCGGATGTGCCCTGAATGTGGCAGGCAAAGGACGATTTCTTCAAACTGAAACTAGAAGTCTTTTGTTTAAGCTGCTACAAGCTCTTCTGAACGTTAAAAGCTGCGCCATATTTATTACTTTTTAAAGAGGTCTGGGGGTAAATAGAAAGTTTTCTGGAGATTTTAATAATATTAATGTCCCCATTGCTGGGGTACAGGCCTTCCCTATGGATGGAATAGGGAGAATGGGCGATGACCCACCACGCGGGCTCAGTGCGGATTAACGGTTGCTGACGACTGTAGATGCAGCCGGGACCAACGGCTTAAAGTGCCTTCCGAAGAACGGAGGAGCTCGAGATAGTAATTTTTGGTCACCCATCCAATGACCGACCACTGCGAAAATTGCTTAAGTTCAACGATCGCGCTAACCACTTACGCCATCGAGCTCCTCTCATCAATCATTATTAGTATACACGAATAATGATTGTTGGCGACACAACGACTGCAGTTGTGCCTTCAGCACTTGGTGACAACGTATTTTTTTTTCTATAAGTTTTACGGCCTTGGAGTTTCCCATATTGGCCAGTCATTAGTGGTATGGTGACAACGTAGCGTGTACTAGTGTTGCCAGGTCCGATTTTAAAAAACCGGTAGGCGTTACAGGATTAAAGCCAGTAGATATATGAAAAGAGCTGCAAAAAAAACAGAAGAAGCATCAAATGCGTTTCTATGGCTTCTTCCGCCCTTCAAAGCTCGTTTTTTTGTAACAAAAACATAGTTTTTGTATATCTAAGGTAACATTCTTAATGGTGTAACCGGAAAAGCACATCACAGGTGGTTCGTGTGACACAATTTTTTCAATTTAAAAAAGAAAATCGTTTTCTAAGAAAAACAGTAGATTCATGTAGAGAAACAGAAGAGCGTTCTATCGTCTGTACCACGGCGAGTGTTCTGAGGAGTTATTCTCTCTTATCCCACCTTCCCCTTTCCTTCAGAGGACCACGCGTGCTGGCCTACGTTGTCACCGTCTAACTGTGGCCACAATTCCAACGCGTACAAAGAAATTTGGTGACTCATTTCTTTGTCGCACTATCCGTAAATGGAATGCTCTCTCCGCTCACGTGTAGGGAACACGTGAGCGAGCCCTCTTACAACCTGGGATCCTTTAAAAGAGGCGTGAAGAAGCAAGATGCAGGCCGGCAGGGTGAGGATGGCTGGTGTGGCAGGTAAAACTACTGTATCAGCTATTTTCGCGTCTGGACTTTACCTTCACTTAACATCAGGTGGAGTGGAGTCATTTGTCGGACCTATCTATAAAAAAAAGAGGATTTGAGAAAAACATGAGTTATTCTAAGAAAAACAGAAGATTCATGTAGAGAAACAGAAGAACAGGAGACATTTGGCAAAAACAGGAGATTTCCTGTAAAATCGGGTGACCTGGCAACCCCGGTGTGTACTGACCTTCCCGCGCCACTGCAGCCACAGCTTGAAAATGTCGTTGTGTCGCCCGCACTGAATGACCTTGTCCCCGGTGTCGTAGCGAGGGTCGTATATCTTGTCGGTCATGAACAAATACTCCGCAGACATCGCGTTGCAGCTGAGCAGAATGCCCTGAGGACCAAGGTTTCACAGTTAACTTTCTAAACTGCATTAACGCTCCAATATATATCTGAAATGTTTCTCAAATCATTATTCAACTAACATGCCTGTCAATTTAATAGCCCTTGATGATATAGGTACACGTCTAGATACCGTATCAATAGGGTATTTGACAAGTTTTAGAAAACGGTGTCACGTTATTGATTAACGTTTATGGAGTCCGTAAAAAGTGGATATTCACCATTCTGTTGTGTATTTCAGTAAAAATAACCAAATCAAAAACTCCATTTTCGAGTTAGCGCGAAAACGTTTCTATGGACAATATGGCGTCTTACTAGTGTGTGACGTCACACGACTGTTATTAAAACGTCAAACGATACAATGTAATGTCACTTTAACCGGAAGTTTACTTGCGTGTGACGTCATTTTAGGCTCCACCAATCCCAAGCATTTTGGGTCACGTGACAATAAATAAGAAAACTATTTATATAGATAGATAAGATATTGATAATAATACTATGTGAATTCTGAAAACACAAATGTGAAACTAAGAATAAAAATTTTGTCATCGTTAATAATCCATTGGACCTTTTCATGCATACTTTTACACATCCTCTCACATACATCCATTCACTCGCACATTACACACAGAGAGGTCATTCACTTACACAAATTTTATTTTAACAGTTTTATAAAATTCAAATAAGTATTTCTTGTAATACCAGCATTGAACATGAACTTCAATCGCTTATAGAATACAAGTAATTGTCTAAACCTGAGGATTGAGGCACTCTGTATGCTGAAATACAAGATGAAAATCCTGGTTCGGCAGCAGACGCTAAAGATTGTCTTTTATATTCTTAAGCTCATATATAGTGTCCACAGTTTATAAGACGTAATGTTACTAAATATGTACATATGAGATAGTATAAATGAGTAACATGGCAAATATTAAACTAAAACTACACTAAAACTATACAAATATTAAAAATTAAGCTGCCCTAGATCGTCCCCGTCGGCAAAGGTTCCCAGGACGCTGGCGGCATTTCCCCGCTGAATGGCGAGGCTTATGCGCTGGGCGAAATAGCCGCCAGCTCTGCGGTCTCCAGTGGTCTCCACCAATTTTTTGCGATTTCTTTGAAAAGATGGTGGGCACCGGAGCCCCAGGGTCCCTGAGTCTCGACTCCAAACGCCGCAAATGTGAGGTCTCCACTGAGGCAATCATACTTGCGGCGCTTAAGGGCCTCTGCGGTCGAAGCAGCCGCGCCAGCCTGCATCGAGGTTCCGGGAATATGAGACGGGGCCAGAGTGTTACTTATATGCTGGTCTAAATAAATATTATTATTATTATCTTTTTCATTAGTTTTTAGTAAAATTATGAATATTTTTTTTGTAAAACCAGTAAAAACCCCTGCCAATATTCATTCTAAACACAGATGCTAACAATTGACACTTTATTTTTAACACTGTCCAATACCCTATTGCACGAAAACGCCGAAAAAATATATACAGATACGCTGGTCGCTACACACGCACGCATTGAGTGCTTTCAAATAATCTAACATTATGCGTTCCGAAGAAAATCAAGTCGACATGTCAAGTCTACATGATTGTAGCGAATATTCGCTACAATCATGAAGACTTGCCAAGTCGACTTAATTGTCTCCGGGACACATAACATGGGCCGTTTCTGTTGCGTGGTTTATTTGGATTGCGTGTGGGTATATATTATTCAAAAATATAACAACAGTGCTAAACGAATTTTAATTTATTACACGAAGAATTGGGAAATTTCTAGATACCCAAAATGGTGCTTGCTGTAACAATTTTTGAACTTAATATGCCAGCCTTTCTCAAACAGTGATTAGTTTATTGGGCTTTTAGCAACCAAATTGGTAATAAACATGAGATTTGACGGCTTTGTTCGGTTCTAAATTTTATAACGGGGGGTTAACAAATCATAGAACGTTACAAAAAAATTAACACTGCATGTGCTAAGAGTTTACTAGAAACCAAAGAGATATATTTGCCTGCAAAAGCTTTCTCGAGTAACTTTAACTTTTACTGTGCGCGGTTCGCAAGAATTCCAAAAGTATTTCTATAATAAAATAAATACGTGTGGCACTCGGGGACTGCGCGGTAAAGCTATTGCATAGGATTTTTTATCAACTTATGCAATTATAATTATTTATTTATTTTATTTATGCAGTATTTTTTTTTCTTTAATATCAATTCAAGTTTTTTCTTTGATATTAATATGGCGAGGCAGGCCTTATGATATTTTATTGGGCAAGCACAGCAAACAAACAACATTGCCCGGCGCCAAAAAATTTCCACAAGCTCCACAGTTTACCATCTTTAGTCCAAAAATTTTAATTATAATTATAAAGTCTGAATAAAAGGGAGACAAATAAAAATAAGAACAGGTGTTGGGGTCTTAATCAAATAATTATATAAAAAAAGGAAAAAAATATAATAAAAATTACGAGTGCGGGATTTGAACCGACGACCGCGGTGATGCGACGAACGTCGGTCCCGTTGCAAAAAATTAATACACTGCGCGTTCAGATCGATACTAGAAAGGCGAAAATTGTGTTCATATGCACTGTTGTCAGGTTATTTTCGTTACGGAATTTCTAGATTCGGTCGCCGCGCTCAAAGCCCGCGATAAAATCTATGCCATAGCTTAAAAATACAATAAAAACTACAAAATTCTAAAAAGATACAGATGCTTACAACATGTAAGTACATTCCTACAGTCCCTACCCGCATACCTCTGGAATACTAAAATGCTTTCCCCCTAAATCAATACTTTTGTGCATTCAAAACTCCTTCTTATTTCGTTCACGTAGAGTTCAAATTAAAGATAAAATGAGTTTGTACATTTTGACTCTTATGCTGAAGCAATACGGTTTCATTTGAGTCTGTCGTCAATGTCATCGCAATATGCTAAGTAATAAATTGTGAAACTCCGCCCCCGCGTTAAAGTTCTCGAGTAGTGGTGGGGTCAAAGTATTATCGATAACTCGAAATGTCGATAGTATAGGTGTAATATTTTGTAAAATTTATAACACAGAACTAATGACAGGAAGCTAAGTATATATTTCTAAATATAAAGTTGATGTACAGATCAGGCACATACTTCAAATTGTTACACGTTTAGAGATTAGGAGGTAAGTGAAGAAATAGCTTTGTTTTGTAGCCTCAGAAATAGAGTTAAAGGAATTAGACAAGTAGTTTATAGAAACGAGGTGTCTTCTATAAGCAGAAGCAAAATGATCGTCGCATTTGTTTGTTCTATTTGCTAACTTCACCGGAGACACGGAGCAAAGATAGACAGAATTTATCCAGATAACGATTTAATTTATTAACGAAAGATGCTCGTTTGATCCCAGTCGAGTACTTAGGATTAAGAAACGATATTTTCTAGAAAGAAATTTTTGTTAAAACATAAAACCTAGCAGTTAAAATTATATAAAATTAAATTGCTATAATTTTTTTTAAATCTTTAATACCTGTAAAAGTTATTTTTGGGGTTGTAATTATTCATACTCATAAACCAGCGCCTTTGCTGCCTAAAATACACCTATTTACCTATACGAAAATAATTCGTCACGTGCTTTAAGGTCCGGTAATAAACTTAACTCGTACCCAATACTAGGCTTGGTTCCATGGAGCTACACGGAAAGGAGTAGCCAAGCGAGGGATATGCACACAAGCGCAGTTTCAGCGTACGTAAGTTCTATGCTTACTCCCCTCCTGGTCGCGTCAGCCCAAGATAACGGCTAACAAGAGCCGAGGTCCGAGTCTCAGAGACGCCCTCTAGTTGAGCCGACCCCCTCAGGTGCGTGTAGTCTAAAGGCTCCAGACGGAGAGGAGACTCCCCCCGTGAAGAGATGCCATCCGCCTGCTATACCTCTAGAGGCAAACGCCAATTCTCGGCTTGAGGTCCCCTTAGGATCTCGCCGTCCCCAAACCCGGTAACGCTGTCAAGTTCATCTGCGACTAGGGTTACCATCCGTCCGGATTGTAACCTCACACGGGTACGGACATGTCCGGATTTTTTGCCATTTGTCCGGACTTTGTACGGCTTTTAAATTTGTCCGGATTTTTTTAATTAGATGGAATATGAGTAAAACTACTTATTAAATTATATGAAATAAGTCAAATAATCTTTATTTATTTATTTATACATTTTGTACACACAAATATAAATAGAAAGAGATTACAAAATAAGATAATTGTACAAGGGCACAGCTTATTTCAACCTGAAATTTCTTCCAGCAGCCCGTTGTAGGAAAGCACATTGAAAAGCCAGTCAGTGTGTACACCTAATTATGATTAAATATATACGTTAAATACCTAACAATAGGGGGACATACACAATTATAAATAGGTACTAATACTTATAATAATAGATATATACATATATCTTTATATATATAATTCTTCTGTGAGTGTGTATGTCACTGAACTTCTCTTAAACGACTGGACCGATTTTGATGAAATTTTTTGTGTGTGTTCAAGGGGATCTGAGAATGGTTTAGATTCACAATTTTGTCCGCTGGACAATGTTTTTTTAATTAAATTTTTTTATGGCGGTACGAAGTTCGCTGGGTCAGCTAGTATATATATATATATTATGGACGAAAAGAGGAGAAAAGAAACAATGGAAAAACTAAGGGCATGATTAAGGGCATGAAGATAAATAATGTTTCTATAGACGCTTTTTAAACACCGAGACAGAACTGGAATCTGTAATTCCTGCTGGCAGCGAATTCCATAGGCGGACGCTATGTAATGTGAATGAATAGGATGCGAAGCCAGTGTTATGGGTGGGACATTTTAGGAGGGATTTGAGATGGGATCTACAATGATCTGTAGGAGGAGAATCTTTATTATGTTCTCATTAATTTAAAACAAAATATAAATCATCTTTAAAAATCAACAACGAGACCTCCCCGCGTCTGCTACCACGCGTATAATATCACTGTAACTAAGTGGGTGATGTTTGCATTTTGTGACTAAAATGTCCGGACTTTTATCGGAAAGTCCGCCTTTCAGTCAGGACTTTTCAAATTTTTAAATAGTAACCCTACCTGCGATAACACGCGGTGTGTATGCTACACACTCAAAAAAAATGTTCAATGCAAACATACTAAAAAATATCGACAGTCATTTTTTATCAATATCCTCATACATACTAAAAAATATCGACAGTCATTTTTTTATCAATATCCTCATATACCCCTCTCTAGCAACTGCACGTGGCATGTTTAATTAAATTCCTTTACCGACACTCGCCAACATATGTTGCCAATTTCAACCCCTATCCCTAAACCACATTTCAGCCAAAACCTACTTTAACTCACTGTATTAAAGTATAATTTGTACGTGACACCAAAAATGCTATCATCAATATGAAAACTGTATTTTAGTGTCAAAGAAATAAAGGTCAAACTTAGTAATTTCTGGGGAACTTGTTCTTGGTAAGCGACTATAATTCTTATTATTAATGTTATACGGTCGGAGTTCTGTGAGATTTGTGGGCGACGTTAAAAGGACATTATTTGCACACTGCGAGAGGGTACGAGATCTGTGTTTAATTGATTCACTCAATGTTATGGAAGCTAATTTTATGAGTAGTTACAATAATGGGAGGCTTACGAAGATAAATTGTCTAAAGCTAATAGCAAAAATGTACAATAAAAATCCATTTTGAACGCCATTTTTTTAATTTTACATTATTCGTGAGTTCGTTACGTTTCGCAAGACTGTACTTTTATAAATTTTTGACCAGCTGCTTTTTTGTGGTTCTCCCAAACCTTTTTTTTTATGTCTTGAAAATGCTTTACGTTTCTAATATATTTTTTTAAATTATTTATTATTTATTTTTCTAATATATTTTTTTAAATGCATAAAAATTAGAGCTCAAAATTTAAACTACTTCCATCGTTAGCACGGTCCTTCAGCTGCACATACTTATTTATCAAAATCAAAAAAAAAACAAAAAAAAAATGTGTTTATTCGAATTGGATACTTTTTTTTCTAAATGGCTTCGCACGGCTTGTGCATTTAGCCAATGTCAAGTGTTAAAATGTTTACAGATATAGCACTCGTGGTCAAAGTAATAAATCAAGTCAAAGTGGCAGTCAAGTCAATCTCGCCTTTCCCTATGTTTCAGTAAAAGTGTGGGGATTTACTGGAACCTCCCCGTGGACTTGTTGAGGGAACGTCGAAAGACACTTTCCGCTATTTTGTTTCACTTGCCAACACTTGTGCATGTTCCCGAACACTTAGTGGTTAATAATCCACCATTATTAGACACTAACATCCGCCACAACACAATTTTTAACAAGAAAAACAAAACTGCTAAAGTGACGCTTCCCGATCCCACCAAAAAGTCCAATTGGATGCTTATTACAACTGTTTTGAATCGTCCAATTTTTTTTCCTTCTACTCGTTATTGGACTTATTTTTTAGCTGCGACAACCAACCAGCGAAAAATACTACCACATTAAAAGAATAATGTAGCAACAATTACAAATCATTATGTTGTTACAACGTCAATACAATCATGATTTATTTCATATAGAAAACCTGTTAGACTGATCGGAACAGTTCAAACCCAAGCATTTTTGTCTGTTATATACCTAATCAGACACTTTGTAATAAGCTTTTTTAAAAAATCCTTTTTTTACAGTATCTTGCAATATGTTTATGGTTAACTCTTGGATATTGCTTGGGACTTTATTATATAAGCGAACACAAAGATCTTTAAATAAATTGCTAATTTTGTGAAGCAGGTAATTTTTTTTTTGAAATCTTTTTTTAAATGTGCGGTGTTTTTATGAAATAAGTCTTGTTGTTGTGCGTTTTAAATATTTATCTATCGTTAATCTGGTCGTTGCCCAGTGGCAGTGGGCTTTCTAGTGCGCGAGGTGCTTTTATAATAAATAAATAAATATTTCCAACACTCACACCAATTAGCTTAGCCCCAAAGTTAGCAGTATAAGGCTTGTGTTATGGGATACTAGGGTAACGGATATAATACATATACTGTATATATATAATATACTTATATATGTACAGTATATCCTTACTTTTCCTTACTAATATTATAAAGGCGAAAGTTTGTTTGGATGGATGTATGGATGGATGTTTGTTCCTCTTTCACGCAAAAACTACTAAACGGATTTTAATGAAACTTTACAGTAATGTAGCTTATAGATCAGAATAACACATAGGCTATAATTTATAAAGATATTGTGTGAATTGTCCAAAATATAACGATAAATGTCATTTAAGTCTGAAAAAATTCTGCAATCTGCGAGCTATTCAGGCGTGTAAGGATAAAATTGTCTAAAAAATATCCCGCAACAGCATATGTCTATCTTTTATGGTTGACTCACAATAACACGTGTAATTATATAAATAAAGTCATTCTTTATAGCACAAGCCTGAGAACAAAAAGTATAGTTTACACTACAGCTCTACACCGAAGCGAAGCGAGGGCGGGCCACTAGTGTATTATATTTATATAGGAATACATATTAAACATTCATGACTGGAGTACAAATGCTCGTATTCATCACACAAACATCTGCCCCACCGGGATTCGAACCCGGGACCTCTCGAGTCGGCGACACCATGGAACCCGGGGTACAAACCACTCGGCCACGAGGGTCGTCAAGGCTTTAGTTACAAACAATAGAGAAAAAGTTTCTAAATCACGCATTCCTTCCTTCCTTCAAAATTCCTTTATTCGCGTTTTAACTATTCGAGTATTAAAAAACACGACGGGTTGCACTCCGGGAGTGCCGGCAGAAGTGAAAACTTGAATATTAACGTTGTGCATTTCTAATATTTTGGAATGGTTAGGGAATAATTTTGCACGAATTGCTTTAATATTCAGTATAATAGTACTATCATTTATGTGGTAGAATACAACATTTATTTAATGCGCTGTCAAACACAAACATGACAATTTATATTACATTAAAAAAGTTTATCTCTCAGAATAATCAACTTACATGAATCACGTTTAAGCGCACTTAGCGACATCTATTGTAAAAAAATCAACTTACATGAATCACATTTAAGCGCACCTAGCGACATCTATTGTAAAAAAATGCATTTTCTTCACTTCATAAAGCTGCCACCCGGACGTCCTAGACAGAGACTTATTATTAAAATACGATAAAATAAAATGTTACTATGTTTCGCCCAATATATTGAAAGTCAACTACCTTTCCAATTTTATTGTTTTCGTTAGAACCTCGATCAGGCCACGTGTCATGACGCGATCAGCCCACGTGTCCCGACGCGAGTTTAAAATTTTTTACCCATACAAAAAAAAGTGTACGACGCCGCTAAAGAAGTTTTCACTTCAAAAATTGCGACCGAATTCTTATATTCGCGGATTTAATCGAAATAAAAAGGTCTTGATACCCTTTGTTAACGCATCGGCAGATGGAGTAATTATAATAGAAAATAAAATAGACTTTATTATAACTCAGCCTACAGTATGTTATCAAATGCTTTCGCCGGCCAATGTAGATAGATAGATAACACTTATTGTGCACACCACATTAAATTTATACTGTCTAACACTATTTGTATTTATACTGTATGACACAGCAATCAAAATGCAGGTAAACAATTAATGTATATTTAATAATTATGTAATGAAAAGTGACTTCATGAATCACCTCTGAAGTCATTTTTCAACTTGACGACTCTGTAAATAATAAAACAGGGAGAAAAAAACAGCCCTTGCTGAGTTTCTTGCCGGTTCTTCTCAGTACATGGTCTCCCGCCTAAATAATATTAATCTATGCCTAAAATATATTGTTAAATGCTGCACATGCACATATGTAATACTTAAACGTTCCGCCATGTCCTTTGGTAAGAGCCGCTTTGCGTCACTCATCTTTTCATTGATTACAAAAAATTCGATCAAGTCACACGTCTCTTCCTCTGAGTTCCTCATTTTTAGTGTCGACAGACAAAAATCAGTTACAAGTTGCCAGATTACGAAGAACGCTGACACCGCCGTGTTACAATTCATACAGTACATGTTGTAATATGACCATAACGGCGACATTGCACAAACGTGAGAACCACACGTACACCGCCGAGGCACGGTAATAATATCATACAGTATTCTATCTTCATACAAACGGTCGGAAAGCGAGTCATACCTACGCCACTCGAGTTCGATGTGCTCTCGGCGGGCACCCAGTCACGAATGCGCCGCCGCGCCGCAACGACGACCGAACGGTCTGAATTGTTTTTTATGCAGTTAGCCGTGCTTAAACGTGTGTTTTGTATTGTAAATATTTGATTAAATTAAGTAGATACCTACATAATTTAGTATGGAAAAGAACAAACGACGATCAATATCGTACAACAGCCCAATTGCTGTTTTTGGTTGGGCAAAATATCTGGAATAATATATAAATATTGGTTAGGATGAAAAAAGAGATAAACGAGTAATCTACCTACACTCGCGTTAAAAACAAAACTACATAAAATACTGTAGGCGGGCGGCCCTACCGCGTTCGCAGCAGCGCTCGGCCGTAGGCATTTATTTTCAAGGACAGGGCGGAGTCATAATACTGTATAGATAATATTACCGTGGCCGAGGTCCCCGCACCTCTTCGATGCCTCATGCTGCCCGAAGCCTCGCCACTTCGTTTCACTTTTTTTTTATTTTTTTTATTTATCATTATAAACAGTAGTTACAACTTTATATTTACAGCATTAGCAAAAATTGTGTGTGTCAGCTCCGACGCACGACCGGAGTTTACACTCTAAATACGATTGTCTTTGAACAGACACAAAACAAAATCAAGTCCGAAGAAGTCGGTTACAAGTAGAGATATACCTCAGGAATCGTCCCATGGTTTCGACTATCATAGGTTCCATGTCACACATTTTATCATCTAACATCAGCGATATTCATCATATATTTTATTATGTATTTCTGGAAACACACAATTTCCAAAATATCACACCAGTCATCATTTTGTAAATATGTATTATAATTCAATCTGTACTGAAAATCACTATTCCAGAGTGCTGGACACTTACCGGCATTTCTCTATATTCTGTTATTTATTTGTTTTCATTAATTTTGCTCCGATTTTATCTATTTTTAGTTTATTTATTTTATTGACATTTGTGACAACTTAATGTTTTTTATCCGTTGCCATGGCTAAAAGCGAAAGGTGCGCAGATGAGGTTGCGCACAAAAACGTAACGAGGTTATTAATGTCATTCATCGATAGATTTTACTCCTCACATTTTTCTCATACCAGGGGCCCGGTTTTTAAGCAAATCGATTCTTAAGGAGTAAACTCCAAAAACCACAGAGGTTTGTAGCAATGCTAATTACACGCCAGGGACTAACTTAAATAGTAAATTAAATACAAAGTACTGTGTTTATAGGATACAGTTAGGTGCATTCCAAGGTCTTGTAATAATAGTCTTTCAACTTGTATTTAACATTTAACAATTGACTAAATCCGCGGGTAGTTCGTTGATCATACGCGCTAGGAAGGCGGACTTCGATCGGGTCAACTACCTAGTTTAAGAATTATAATTGTAATTTTTATAACCTGATGTTTACAATCTTAACTAACCGCAAACCCATAAATCATGGCACTCAGGCCTAGGCGTAGGCGCTTATCGCCTACAGGCGAAACCCGACACCTGTTTTTTGTAACGCGTCTTTGTTTACACAATTGGCACGTGGTTGTGAGAGCTATTGGTATTTTATGTTTTTATTTGGTAAGTTATAATAGAATGTGCAAATAACCAAAAAACCTGGACATGAAATTTTAAAGATATACTCCATTTTACCCATCTGAACGCCTTTTTTTTATCTTTCCCGAGTTTACCGTAACGTAATTAAAATAGATTATAGACATGACGCATTGTATAGACACTGTTTTATAGTAAATTTTATGAAGAATCCAAATATATATAGTTTGTGTGGGGTATTCTTACGAAATAAAAGAGAAATCGGCAAAACAATGCAATCGTTCCCACCCAGCGGGAATGTTGACAGATGACGTAATCAATTTGACGTAAAACGGCGCATGACGACCATCAACTGAGAGGATAATAAATTAGTATTAGAAATTATTTTGATTCTTTTTTAACTCTTACGGCTGCTGCATATTTATCTCACGTCTCTTCTTCTGTATTTCTCATTTTTAGTGTCGACAAACAAAAATCTAGTTTCGGCGTGAAAATATTAGTGTTACCACTGAAAGTAAAAGTTCTTGAAATCCTTGCCTAAGCCTAACAATAATAAACTTGAATTAAATTGATTGCCTTAAAAATTTTTTTCTTTATTTTGCCACCTTGCAACGTATCCCTTTTAAGCCCATATTAATTACCACTCCATATTCACGGTTCTGTATTCGCGGCATATTTCTGGAACGTATACCCCGCGAATAAGGAGCTTTTACTATAAACTTATTAATATTTAAATCTAAAGAAAAGTTTACTAGAAAAAAATAACGCGGACCAGGCCGCGGACGGGACTCGAACCCGCATCCTTCTCTATCCGGGCGAATGCACTGACCATTATGCTACCACGGCCCTATTAGCCGCGTCGAAATTTTCCTAGCTTTAAGCTGCAAGGCAGCGGCCATCTCTTCGCATTGTAGGTAATCCACAATGTCAAATGAATACTTTTTCAAGTATTAAACATTTGAAAGAAGAAATAGCAATTATAGTTATGATTTTATTTATTTTTTAAGCATTTAACTGTTAATATTTGTCTATCTTAACGGACTTACCTCATATTTGAAATGAACTGTTGAGCATTGAAGCAAGGTGCCCATCAGCTTGTGTGGGTTCCAAGTCACAGAGTCAGCCCTGTGGAAATAAATACTTATTATCATCAGCCTAGTAATGTCCCCTGGGGCACAGGCCTCCCGTATTTATATATTTTGGTTACATTGAAAACCAACAGCTTATCTTAATAAACTAGAAATGAATTGTAGCGACAAAGAGCCAATTACAGGTTCTCACATCTAGACAGAACTTAAAATTAAAAAGAAACTATTTGCACTGATCTGATCCAATGTAAAAAAAAAATTATATATAGTTTTATAAATGAGGTCTTTATGATTAACTAGCGGCCCGCCCTCGCTCGGTTTAAAATTGACAAAGTTTCATACAAACTTTCATTCCCTATTTTATCCCCTTGGGGGTAGAATTGATCAAAATCCTTTGTTAGCGGATGCCTATGTCATAACATCTACCTGCATCTAAAGAAAAGTTTACTAGAAAAAAATCCACCCTTCGCAATCCGGGCGAATGCACTGACCATTATGCTACCACAGCCCTATTCGCCGCGTCGAAATTTTCCTAGCCTTAAGCTGCAAGGCAGCGCCATCTCTTCGCATTGTAGGTAACCCACAATGTACCTGGTAAAACACATCTACCTGCATGCCAAATTTCAGCCCGATCCGTCCAGTGGTTTGGGCTGTGCGTTGATAGATCACTATGTCAGTCAGTCAGTCACCTTTGAGTTTTATATATATAGACTAGCTGACTCGGCGAACTTCGTACCGCCCAAAAGTAATAATTTGCAATAAATTAAAATTGCGACTATAATTTGAGATTTAAACTATCTCTCAAGTTGGATCGAACTGCACATGGTGTGCGAATTTTATTATAATCGGTTCAGTGGTTTAGGAGTCCATTGAGGACAAACATTGTGACACGAGATTTATATATATTAAGACTAGCTGACTCGGCGAACTTCGTACCGCCCAAAAGTAATAATTTGCAATAAATTAAAATTGTGACTATAATTTGAGATTTAAACTATCCTATCTCTCAAGTTGGATCGAACTGCACATGGTGTGCGAATTTTATTATAATCGGTTCAGTGGTTTAGGAGTCCATTGAGGACAAACATTGTGACACGAGATTTATATATATTAAGATAAGAAAGATAAGATAAGATAAGATAGATAACAGAACAACAAATTACGCATCTGTTAATTATGATCTCCGAAAAACAAACGAGCAATGATACAACTAATCGACGCTTCGCTAGTGTTAAAGAGATCTTTACCTGTCTTGATAGTGATTTACATATTTTGATAGTGAATTGAAGCTGCTTCTTGCTCGACCAAGAAAAGCGTTCTGCCGATTTGATAGGAGTTCCGGGCAGTTAACAGTACCAGTAGCGATCCTACTGAGAAAAACCAAGTCCGCAATTTCGCGACGCATCTCTAAAGGGAGAAGATGATGCTTTTTGCAGAGTTCCCCGTACCGACCTGAATCATACCGTTCCTTAGTACGAAAGCACAGATATCTTACAAACTTCCTCTGGATGCCTTCAATGCGAGATATATAGGTGGAATATCTAGGGTTCGAGACCTGAGATGCATACTCTAGATCAGGGCTTAAAACCGGTTTCAAAAATACCGGTAAATAATTGTTAATACCGGTTTTTGGTAAAGGTTTCGTTCGGAGCGTGTCCTAAATGAAAGCGGTACCTTAATAAACCGGTTTAATCCAGAGCAACAGTGCAAGCTTCGGCATCGCTTGCAGTTTGTTTAGTTTGAACTAATCAAGCCACAACTTGTTAATGCTCAGAGATTGATGCATTTATTGACACGTTTGCTAGCGTCTAGTGAGTCAAGTTATTCATTTTGTAGTTGTGTATTTATTTATGCCATCAGTAAGCGAAATGAAACCTTTTAAAAACCGCTAAATTGATTCAAAACCTATTTGATTGCGCTTTTTAGGAAAACCGGTTTTTTAAGGTTGAGGTAGAGCCAAACCTAAATATAACGCTCCTAATGTACTTGACACTGATTTAGGTTCGAAAATTAACCGGTAAACAAGTCCTGCTCCAGATGACTTCTAACAAAGGTACAATATAAAATATTGAGTATCTTGGCCTGACTAAAGTCTTTGGAGTTGCGCATAATAAACCCGAGCGCCTTAGAGCTTTTCGCGATCACCTTATTGATATGCATATCGAAGAGTACCTTCGAATCGTGAAATACCCCAAGGTCTCTCACAGCTATTTGTCGTTTTAATATGGGATTGTTTTAGTTTGTAGTCAAACAAAACCATATTTCGCCTCCGACTATAAGTGACAACACTACATTTAGAAGGATTAAGATCTAAATGATTGCTTAAACAGTAGCTGTCAAGATGCAATAGATCTTCTTGTAACGGACGTGCGTCTTCAGACGTAGATAGGTGCTAAGACTTTCATATAAATATCCTTTCTTAAGTAAACAATTACTCACGTGTATTTTAAATTTATGACAAGGTAAATCAAGAATATCATTAGGAATCTTATTAAAGAAATGTACACCTTGACCCATAAATGATGCATGAACCTTCTGTAGCCTGTAAGTTGGTAACTTGAGTTTATTTTTATTCCTTGTATTCAAAGAGTCATCTGTCGGACCTATTTATAAAAAAACAAATAATTGAATGCTTGGAATAATAATATATTGAACTGACTAAGTTCAGCTCCAATCTTATATATCTACTAGCTGACCCAGCGAACTTCGTACCGCCATAAAAAAATTTAATTAAAAAAACATTGTCCAGCGGACAAAATTGTGAATCTAAACCATTCTCAGATCCCCTTGAACACACACAAAAAATTTCATCAAAATCGGTCCAGTCGTTTAAGAGAAGTTCAGTGACATACACACTCACAGAAGAATTATATATATAAAGATATATATAAAACTCAAAGATGACTGACTGACATAGTGATCTATCAACGCACAGCCCAAACCACTGGACGGATCGGGCTGAAATTTGGCATGCAGGTAGTTATGACGTAGGCATCCGCTAAGAAAGGATTTTGATCAATTCTACCCCCAAGGGGATAAAATAGGGAATGAAAGTTTGTATGAAACTTTGTCAATTTTATACCGATCGGGCTGAGACTTTGCATGCAGGTATAAGAAGAATCATAGATGAATGTCATTGTGTATAATACAAGCCTGAGAACAAAAACTGTAGTCTACACTTCAGCTCTACGCTAGTGTTTAATATTCATGTATTCGTGACGTATGGCACCCCTTGTAAAGGGTGCAGGCGAGTGCCTGAGCTAATAAATGATAACACCTCATGTTTGACTTTCCGATCGCGACCCCTGATGGGAATAGGATTATGGCCTCCGATCCAATGTTTGCGGTTTTTGAGATTTTCAATCGGAATTTGCATAAACAGTGTTAATGGATTACGCATCCATTCGGTTTTTTGGAATTTTGAACAAGGCGCGACTTTAACTGATTCACACGTTCACACGTTTTGACCTAGGACCTAGTTGGCCTAACTTGCTTTGTTTTATTTATGTAAATAAATTAATAATCTCAATGCATGGACATAGTGTTTCTTGCAGTTTGTTATTTGATGGGTATTAGTTAGTTTTTGTAATAGTAATACCATATTACTGTACCTATCTAATGCCGCTTCCTATATACTAAATATAAAATTTATTGTTACTGTATATCTATATCCTAAATGATGTAATGGAAGGTGACTTAGTATCTCTGAAGTCATTTTTCAACTGGACGACTCTGTATATCACAATACAGGGAGAAAAAAGCAGCCCTTGCTGAGTTTCTTGTCGGTTCTTCTCAGTACAAGGTCTCCCGCCGTAGTTTTGCGAACCGATGGCGTAGCTTCTTGACCTTCACAAGTGCTTGTAACAACCTAGACTGACTTTTCATTCCAAATATGAATATTTCTAGGTCACGGCCCAATCTCTCTGTTCCATCCATAGGGAAGGCGTGTGCCCCAACAGTGGGAAGATTAATACGCTGATGATGAACTTCCATACCGAGCATGGTGATATTGCTCTGTAGCGCTAGTGCTGTGTCCTGAGGAGAAGCATGGGAATGGAAAGAGGACGTTTTTGTCGTGAAAGCGCAGACTTGGGTTTTCTTAGCATTAGACTTGTAGGAAGGCCAAAGGGGAAGTTCCTCCGAGCTGGGTGATGTTAGCTCGGCGGCCGCGGCCCGACTGATATTGGTCGGGCATCGTATATATGGAGCGTAAGGCTCCGAATTTCTCTTGCGCGTTGCAGGCTTCCATACGTTGTGAATGCAGCGCTGGTAGCGCCATCTCTTAAGGAAGCGAGTGACTATTTCCTCTATGTTATATTATATGCGGGGCATGTAGATTTCGCCGCCACAGACTTAAAACCTAGGGAAAGACTGCAAACGCAGACTAGCGCATTAATTGTCCTTGCAAAGAACTGAGAGCATAAGATAGTGTTTTAGTCACCCATCATTATCATATGACTGGTCGTTGTGAAAGTTCCATAGCTTTTGGACGTAGTCTCCTCCATATCCTTCCAGTTTAGTCTGTCCCTAACCAAATTCATCCAATCAGAATCCGTAACGATTTTATTTGAGAATGCACATTTATAGAGTTGGTAGAATTCCATAAAATACAGTGGTTAATATTCGTTCTACGACAAATATTGACGAAGTTATGACCAAATTACTAAACGAATTTTCGGCTGGCCGCGTGGTGACTGTGACATCACGGAGCTCTAGCGCCCGGGCGTGAGCGAACGTAGAGACGCTACTGAAGTTCGAACGCAATGAACCACGATCAAGCTCTGTGATGTCACACGTTTCGGCTGCCGGTGAATTTTGGTGTCGATTCTGGCAGGATTCTCTAAACTTATAACTAAATTTAACATCAGTACCATTTGTACCCTCAGTAGTAACATTTGTACCCTATAATAATGTTAGACCTAATTTACCACATGAAATGCAATAAAATTTCTGATTTCAGTCTGTCCTTTTTATTCTGTATAGAGAATGAGAAGGATACACTGTTGTCAAATTTAAGTTTAGCTTTAGAGAATCATGCCAGAATCGACACCATTGGCTACCTTAAAATTAGTTATAAAATCGCAACGAATGAACCGATTCCGATGATTTGAAAGAAAGAAAGAAAGAAAGAAAAAATATTTATTCAGTACCATGACCATTTTGATAACATACATAATACATACACAAGTAATATACATGGTGCTGAAAAGGTATCTACTCAGCATAATGTCGGAGCATCTAAGGATGCTTCGACGCTGGTCTTCCGCAGATACCTACTAATATTAAATAAAGGTACCGCTACGCGCAAAAATTAAATTTATTTATGAGTGTACAACTGTGGATAATATATAATGGGCAATAATAATTTATAATGAAATGGAACGCAACACAATATAAAATAGAAGCACAGGGACATATACATGCATATATCTACACAAATACCATATAAGTATATTACACATGAATGATAAATACATATCAAACAATAAAAATGAAAACATACAGGTTTTAATAAGCGTCCTTTTGCATTTTAAGTAAATAATCCTTATATTTATATTTAAAAGTACGTATCGTGGCACAATCTTTAAAGGATGGAGGGATATTGTTCCAGCACCTCGTAGAGGAGTAGCGAAAACTCCCACGAAATGCAGCTGTGTTAATATTGTGATTTAAAAAGTATGTAAATGAAAAAGCTAATTAGATCATTACACTGGTGATTTTGAGTTGATTGGCCGACCTAGTAATGATCCTCATTGCGGCAAGCGTGGTGCCTGATGTCGTCCACCCAACCTGGTGGCGGGCGTCCTCTACCACCTGTATTTGACCAAGATCGCCACTCCGTCACTTATCTGGTCCAACAATCTTGATCCATCCTGGCAACATGTTCCACCCATTTATATTTCTTCTTTGATATTGTTATAATACATCCCTGACCTTTTTTTTTACTACGCAGGCGAAATCTCAATTTACAGACGTTGGCGCCCTTAAGTGACGGACCTCACACCTAGTCTCTAGCAAGTCTCTTGGGTGCGAAACGAAGAAGCCGTCCACTCGGCTTACGATCCGCTAAAAACCCTGCGAATACCCTCTACGCTAAGTGCGGAACTGCGAGCTCCCTGTTGATGGACCGCACCGCGTCCAGTACATCCGTGACCTTGGTTATCCGCCTAATACGCTCATCAGGAATTTAATCAAGACACGTCCTCGCACAGGCCCTGCCAAAATACCAGCGCTGATACAGTAAGAGATATTCTCCCACTGTGTCAACATAAGCTGATGCAGGGTCCTGATTGGCCGTCTTAGTTTTATGTTGTTATTTTTTGTTTTTAGCTTAAGTTCCGCTTTTATTTTTTGTTTATATTTATAGTATTTTTACAAGCTTTTATTTAACTTGCAATGTATGTTTGTTCGGGTCAAATCTTACAACTCAATTTTAAAGCACTTGCCCTCAACCGATTAAGATGAAATTTGGTATGCTCGTTCAGTTCGGATGACAATGCATGATTAACAGTGTGACGTCATTCTAAATCCAATATGGTGGCATACCCAAAATGGCGGACCAATCATTTTTAATGCATTCCTACAATATGGGTATCAAATTAAAGGGCTTACGGAGAGTAACTCGAAAAAAATGTGACGTTAATCTTAATCCAATATGGCGGACTTCTAAAATTTGAAAATCAATTTAGAAACAGATATTTTTAACCGATTGAGCTGAAATTTTGCATACACGTTCAGTTTGGATGACAATGCATGGTTAACAGTGTGACGTCATTCCAAATCCAACATGGCGTCATACCCAAAATGGCGGACCAATTATTTTTGATGCATTGCTATTTATTTTCTTTTTAGCGCATTTAAATAAAAGCTTGTTATTAAAAAGATTTTTTTTAACTTAATTTTATTATTATTGTGTAAGATGGCCAATAAAGGTTTTTTTCATTTCATATCATAATCAGTGTGCGAAATTTAAATCTACCTAATTTTGTTTTGCACTCTTGCCTGTTTTCCAATCCCCGCAAGGATATAAACGCGAGAATGTATTTTTTCACGAATAGCTATAGTTAAGTTGTAGGATTACAGAATCAAGCGAATGTGTACATTAATAGCGTTCCAGCGTAGCGCGCGATTGACGTGCGAACCTCTCAATGTTGCTACGACAGCTACGGCCTAACAGAGTGCTACGAGTTTTGTTTAATCTTTGATAGCTGCAGGGTTGCCTAATAAAATAAATGATAATACAAATTAGGTTTCATATATAGATAATTGTTTATTAATTAAATTCTCTTGTAATTTTTATCTTATTTATTTATTTATACTTAATGCACAAGTGTACAAAGGCGGACTTAATGCCATAGGCATTCTCTACCAGTCAACCATAGGGTGTTGTGGATAAATAGTGGTAGGGTGCACAACTTACATGGAAATTACAGAAAGAACATATATAAATATGAAGCAGTCATATATATAATCACATACATAAATAATTACTTACATATAAATAACTATACATATACATACATACACATATAAATATACATACTAATACATAATAATGACGACTAACGTTTAAGCTAGACTTCTTGTTCCTGTAAAAAGCTTCGTAGCTTGGTTTTGAAGCTAATTTTGTTGGTGGACATTCTAATATCTAGGGGGAGTTCGTTCCACAAGAGTATATCTATAAGACACTACTATATTGCGATACCCTGACAGAGTTCATGTTAGGTACTTTATGCTTTTTTTTGACTTATAACCATCTTTGTAACCACATGAGTGCAATAAATTGAATTGAATTTCCGAAAGAGTTTTGCTATTTATTGCCGACAATCTGGTTAGTAGAAAGTTTGGCGGATATAATCATTTTGGACCATTTTCTTATCTGTTCTTCTAAACAATCCATGAAAGTAGATATTTTATTAGTATATTATAAAATTATGTGTGTTGTTGAACATTTTATTATAAAAATTTTTGGCGTTGTTTTTTCCCGATATACCCCAAAGAGACGAACTTCTTAGCAATCCATGGATTCACCGTGCTGGTGCCGGGTCCATCGTGTGGAAGAGATAGTATCTCTGAACAGTTCCCGGGAATTGCGACCTAGGTGTAGGTTTGGAGGCCATCTTTAAGATGCGCATTAACGCTCACGTTCACTGCTCGAGTTGCCCGCGCTTCCTAGCCAAAACTGATAGGAGCCTGTTGTGCAGCCATAGTTACTCGTTCCAAAACTGATAGGAGCCTGTTGTGCAGCCATAGTTACTCGTTCCAAAACTGATAGGAGCCTGTTGTGCAGCCATAGTTACTCGTTCCAAAACTGATAGGAGCCTGTTGTGCAGCCATAGTTACTCGTTCCAAAATTGATAGGAGCCTGTTGTGCAGCCATAGTTACTCGTTCCAAAATTGATAGGAGCCTGTTGTGCAGCCATAGTTACTCGTTCCAAAACTGATAGGAGCCTGTTGTGCAGCCATAGTTACTCGTTCCAAAACTGATAGGAGCCTGTTGTGCAGCCATAGTTACTCGTTCCAAAATTGATAGGAGCCTGTTGTGCAGCCATAGTTACTCGTTCCAAAATTGATAGGAGCCTGTTGTGCAGCCATAGTTACTCGTTCCAAAATTGATAGGAGCCTGTTGTGCAGCCATAGTTACTCGTTCCAAAATTGATAGGAGCCTGTTGTGCAGCCATAGTTACTCGTTCCAAAATTGATAGGAGCCTGTTGTGCAGCCATAGTTACTCGTTCCAAAATTGATAGGAGCCTGTTGTGCAGCCATAGTTACTCGTTCCAAAATTGATAGGAGCCTGTTGTGCAGCCATAGTTACTCGTTCCAAAATTGATAGGAGCCTGTTGTGCAGCCATAGTTACTCGTTCCAAAATTGATAGGAGCCTGTTGTGCAGCCATAGTTACTCGTTCCAAAATTGATAGGAGCCTGTTGTGCAGCCATAGTTACTCGTTCCAAAATTGATAGGAGCCTGTTGTGCAGCCATAGTTACTCGTTCCAAAATTGATAGGAGCCTGTTGTGCAGCCATAGTTACTCGTTCCAAAATTGATAGGAGCCTGTTGTGCAGCCATAGTTACTCGTTCCAAAATTGATAGGAGCCTGTTGTGCAGCCATAGTTACTCGTTCCAAAATTGATAGGAGCCTGTTGTGCAGCCATAGTTACTCGTTCCAAAATTGATAGGAGCCTGTTGTGCAGCCATAGTTACTCGTTCCAAAATTGATAGGAGCCTGTTGTGCAGCCATAGTTACTCGTTCCAAAATTGAACTTACTGCAGTTCTCGACAGGCCGAGACCACTGTGAAGTTAGCCCCCCACTTTTTGAATTTTATTATTATCTAGGTTGTTCTGAGTTGTTCTATGTTTGTTCTACATTGTTCCAAAGTATTATTTGAAAAAACTCAAATTTGAAGCTGCCAGACAAAAAAAACCGTTTTTCTATGGTAGCCCCCCATGTTTGGAAATTCAATATTATTTTAGTTGTTCCAAGTTGTTCTAGTTGTTCCTAACATTGTTCCAAAGTATTATTAGAAAAAACTCAAATTTGAAGCTGCTAGACAAAAAAAACTTTTTTATGGTAGCCCCCCATGTTTGGAAATTCGTTATTTTTTTAGTTGTTCCAAGTTGTTCTAGTTGTTCCTAACATTGTTCCAAATTATTATTTGAAAAAACAAAAATTTGAAGCTGCTGGACAAAAAAAACTTATTTTATGGTAGCCCCCCATGTTTTGAAATTCATTCTTTTTTTAGTTGTTCCAAGTTGTTCTAGTTGTTCCTAACATTGTTCCAAAGTATTATTTGCAAAAACTCAAATTTGAAGCTATCAGACAAAAAAAAACCGTTTTTCAGATAGCCCCCCATGTTCGGAAAATCATTATTTTTGAACATGGGGGGCTATCTGAAAAACGGTTTTTTTTGTCTTACAGCTTCAAATTTTATTTTTTTCAAATAATACTTTGGAACAATGTTAGGAACAACTAGAACAACTTGGAACAACTAAAAAAAGAATGAATTTCAAAACATGGGGGGCTACCACCTCTGTAAGTTAGCCCCCCACTTTTTGAAGTTTATTATTAGCGAGGTTGTTCTGGGTTGTTCTAGTTGTTCCTAACATTGTTCCAAAGTATTATTTGAAAAAACTCAAATTTGAAGCTGTCAGACAAAAAAAACCGTTTTTCAGATAGCCCCCCAAATCAAATCGTACTAAGGACAATAAATAAATCAACAATAATTAAACAATGACGGTTGTATCAGTACAATTGTGGGGCTATATCGTTCCAATTTCATTTAATCATTTTGAATAAAATTAATAGTTATAAGACAAGAAAACATTACACTATAGGGTAAACTCCCTAATTGTTGGCACTTTGTAGGTTCCATGTCAGTCAGACATTAAATTACCATAAAATCACATCTAAATGAGTTATTACACAATACACGTAACAGTATCAAAGAAAGTAGCTCAATCTTTGTTTAGTTATTTATGAAAAACCGCTTAAAGCATATTTTTTTATCACGCAAAATCACTAATATAACTCAGAAAGTATTGATTTTTCCGAAAACAACAAAAATGACAAATTTTGCTTAGAATTTGTCTTTCTATCGATTCCTGGAGTTATTTTTATTAAAATAATTTTTACCCCCGAGAAGGGGTGTTATCTACCCCCAGGGCAGAAGCGCAAGTTGGCACTATGTCACTTTTGTTTCTTAAGGTATCTCCCACCTACTCACCAATTTTCATGAAAATGGATGGAGATTCAACGAAATCGGAGGTGAAAACCTTCATTGACTGGACTATAACATCTAATTGTATGTGACTGAATGGTTATAAATAAACATTGTGCAGAAAATCCTATCATTGGCACAAAAATTCTCAATATTGGCATCTA
This sequence comes from Chilo suppressalis, assembly GCA_902850365.2. Taxonomy (NCBI): domain Eukaryota; kingdom Metazoa; phylum Arthropoda; class Insecta; order Lepidoptera; family Crambidae; genus Chilo; species Chilo suppressalis. The sequence continues at coordinate 11,251,565 of OU963921.1, forward strand.
TTCGTCTAATTGTTGGCATTGTTTGAAAGTAGGGAATAGAGACCTACGTAGTACCTATCATTATAAAAACAAGATATACTTATTTACTTTCACATACCCAGGGTATAATAATAATGAAACAAAAACTCTTTTGTATTTAATCATTTTGAATAAGATTTATAGTTACAAAAAAATATTTACAATATATCAATATACCTTGGTTGTTAACATTAGTTACGTGGTAGTAGCCAAACGGTTTGCGCGTATGCAGGAAGGACCATGTGTAGGTTGTTAACATCCTCCCCTTTTTTTTAGTTTGTATTTTGTTTTGTTTTTAGTTTTGTGTTTTTAATTTTTGATTTTACACCTGTAATGTGTTCACTATAAAGGTTATTCCGAGGACTTTAAAAAGTGTTCCGGAAGTATATGTCATAAAATTCATCGGTTTCCCGTTATTTAGGTTTGAAAACTTAGATTTAAGTACTCGCCGAAAAAAAAATATACATACAATTACCTATAGCTTACTTTGAATTAAAATTAAAGGGCTCTTCAAAGTAGAGGTTTGTTTGTTTTTTATTAGCTTCAATTTTGGTAATAATATTTTTGAAGTTATACTTCTTTAGCCGCGTTATGAAAAAATTATGATAGTGAAAATTTAAGATGCGCGCGCATCACTGTAACACAAAAGTAACATAATGAAGTTAGCCGCGGGCGCGTTATGAAAAAATTATGAGAGTGAAATTTTAAGATGCGCGCGCAACACTGTAACAGAAAAGTAACACCATGAAGTCACCTCTGTGAAGTTAGCCCCCCACTTTTTGAATTTTATTATTATCTAGGTTGTTCTGGGTTGTTCTATGTTTGTTCTACATTGTCCCAAAGTATTATTTGAAAAAACTAAAATTTGAAGCTGCCAGACAAGAAAAACCGTTTTTCTATGGTAGCCCCCCATGTTTGGAAATTCAATATTTTTTTAGTTGTTCCAAGTTGTTCTAGTTGTTCCGAACATTGTTCCAAAGTATTATTTGAAAATATTCAAATTTGAAGCTGCCAGACAAAAAAAACGTTTTTATGGTAGCCCCCCATGTTTGGAAATTCAATATTTTTTTAGTTGTTCCAAGTTGTTCTAGTTGTTCCTAACATTGTTCCAAAGTATTATTTGAAAATATTCAAATTTGAAGCTGCCAGACAAAAAAAACGTTTTTATGGTAGCCCCCCATGTTTGGAAATTCAATATTTTTTTAGTTGTTCCAAGTTGTTCTAGTTGTTCCGAACATCGTTCCAAAGTATTATTTGAAAATATTCAAATTTGAAGCTGCCAGACAAAAAAAACGTTTTTATGGTAGCCCCCCATGTTTTGAAATTCAATACTTTTTTAGTTGTTCCAAGTTGTTCTAGTTGTTCCTAACATTGTTCCAAAGTATTATTTGCAAAAACTCAAATTTGAAGCTGTCAGGCAAAAAAAAAACGTTTTTCAGATAGCCCCCCATGTTTGGAAATTCGTTATTTTTAAAGTTGTTCCAAGTTGTTCTAGTTGTTCCTAACATTGTTCCAAAGTATTATTTGAAAAACCTCAAATTTGAAGCTGTAAAACAACTGTAAAAACTTTTATTTATAAAATAAAATCAATCGTACCTACCAGAGACAATAAATATATCAAAAATCAGTACAACCGTGGGTTATATCGTTCCAATTTCATTTAATCATTTTGAATTAAATTAATAGAAAAGAAAACATTAGAATATAGGGTAAACTCCCTAATTGTTGGCACTTTAAGAGTAGGTAGCATGTCAGACATTAAATTACCATAAAATCATATCTAAATGAGTTAGTACACAACACATGTTACACATGTAACAGTATCAAAGAAAGTAGTCTAAACTTTGTTTTCATAATGGTACAGTCAATGAAGGCAAAAATCAGCTACAACCTCCGATTTCGTTGAACCTCCATCGATTTTCATGAAAATTGGTAAGTAGGTACCATAAGAAACAAAAGTGACATAGTGCCAACTTGCGCTTTTGCCCTGAGGGTAGATACCACCCCTTCTCGGGGGTGAAAATTATTTTAATAAAAATAACTCCAGGAATCGATAGAAAAACAAATTCTAAGTAAAATTTTTTATATTAAGTTTTCGGAATATATCAATACTTTCTGAGTTATTAAGGATCAAAGATTGTGATTTTGCGTGATAAAAATACATGTTGAAGCGGTTTTTCATAAATAACTCAAAAACTATGAGCTTTACAAAAAAAATATGAATAAAAAAACAAGTAAACCTTACGTACTTTGAAAAACTTCTAATTTTAATTCAAAGTGAGCTATAGGTAATTGTATGTACATAAATTATTTTCGGCAAGTACTTAAATCTAAATATTCAAACCTAAATAACGGGAAACCGATGAATTTATGACATACACTTCCGGAACACTTTTTAAATTCCTCAAAAATACCTTTTGAGCACTGTAAAAAGTTAATAGCTTCAAAATTGAAAAAGTTATAATAAAAATAAGATAACACTTAATTTTTTTAGGAAAAACGAAAAATAAACCCTTCATTCCAGGCATTCATCAAAATGCATCGGTTTCCCGGTATTTAGGGTTGAAAACTTAGATTTAAGTACTCATCGAAAAAAAATATACATACAATTACCTATAGCACTTTGAATTCATATAAGAAGGTTTTTCAAAGAAGGGTTTGCTGTTTTTATTAGCTTCAATTTTGGTAATAATTAGACTTGAAACGAATAGTATATTCGGCAGTATACCGAATATTCGCCGAGGCCCCTGACCGAATAGCCGAATATTAGGCAAAAGTATTCGGCTGGATTTTAGCGCCAAAAACTTGTACACACGTGATTGTTTCGCGCCCCTTTGTTTGCAGTGCAATTCAGTGAAACGCAGTTTCAACAGAAATGGGTCTTTTCTTAAATATTAGTAATATATCACGCCATGACAACCCATATACATGGTGGCAGCAAGGAAAATTGAATTTCCGTGTTTGATTAAGATTGCAGCAAAATATTTGTCGGCGCCAGGAAGTAGTGTTTATTCAGAGCGCCTTTTATCTGAAGCTGGGATGGTGTACGAGAAAAAAGAAGTTCTACTACTTCCTAAAAATGCAGAAAATTTAGTCTTTCTGCACCATAACCTTCCCCTTCTAAATTTTGATTATGAAAATAATTCAAATGCATAGAAAAAATCTTAACTTGTTTAATACAGAAAATGACTAAACCATGTACCTGTTTTATGTACCAATGACTACTTAATAAATGATTATAAAAGAAATGAGAACCTTACCCTTTTAAATTTTGATTAGCACAATAATTCAAATACATAGAATCCTCCATTTTTCCAATTCAGATGATGATTATGTACCTGTGTTATGTACCAATGACTACTTTAATGATTATATATAACATAAATGAAAATATGAATATATACCTACGTAATCAATCGATATTAATTTTTCATTTTACCAATTATTTCTCTATGACAAAATATATTATTTAAGTATTCGGTGTTCGGCCGAATATTATGTAGGTATTCGGTATTCGGCCGAATATAAAAAAAGCAGCAGAATAGGCCGAATACCGAATAGTAACCGAATATTCGTTGCGTCTAGTAATAATATATTTTTCTTTAAACTCATAGTTTTTGAGATATTTATGAAAAACCCCTTAAAACATGAATTTTTGGACGCAAAATCACAATCTTTGATCATTATTAACTCAGAAAGTATTGATTTATTTCGAAAACTTAATATAACAACTTTTGCTTAGAATTTGTCTTTCTATCGATTCCTGGATATATTTTTATTAAAATAATTTTTACCCCCAATAAGGGGTGGTATCTACCTCTAGGGCAAAAGCGCAAGTTGGCACTATGTCACTTTTGTTTCATATGGTATCCCCCACCTCATCACCATTTTTCATGAAAATCGATGGAATCGGAGGTTATAGCTGATTTTTGCCTTCATTGACTGTACTATTATGAAAATAAAGATTGAACTATATTTCCTTGATACTGTAACATGTGTTGTGTACTAACTCATTTAGATGTGATTTTATGGTAATTCAATGTCTGACTGACATGGAATCTACTCTTAAAGTGCCAACAATTAGGGAGTTTACCCTATAGTGTAATGTTTTCTTGTCTTATAACTATTAATTTTATTCAAAATGATTAAATGAAATTGGAACGATATAGCCCACGGTTGTACTGATACAATCGTCATTGTTTAAAATTATTGTTGATTTATTTATTGTCCTTAGTACGATTTGATTTGGCGGGCTATCTGAAAAACGTTTTTTTTTGTCTGACAGCTTCAAATTTGAGTTTTTTCAAATAATACTTTGGAACAATGTTAGGAACAACTAGAACAACCCAGAACAACCTCGATAATAATAAACTTCAAAAAGTGGGGGGCTAACTTCACAGAGGTGGTAGCCCCCCATGTTTTGAAATTCATTCTTTTTTTAGTTGTTCCAAGTTGTTCTAGTTGTTCCTAACATTGTTCCAAAGTATTATTTGAAAAAAATAAAATTTGAAGCTGTAAGACAAAAAAAACCGTTTTTCAGATAGCCCCCCATGTTCGGAAATCTATTATTTTTTTAGTTGTTCCAAGTTGTTCTAGTTGTTCCTAACATTGTTCCAAAGTATTATTTGAAAAAAAATAAAATTTGAAGCTGTCAGGCAAAAAAACCGTTTTTCAGATAGCCCCCCATGTTCGGAAATTCATTATTTTTTTAGTTGTTCCAAGTTGTTCTAGTTGTTCCTAACATTGTTCCAAAGTATTATTTGCAAAAACTCAAATTTGAAGCTGTCAGGCAAAAAAAAAACCTTTTATTTATAAATTAAATCGTACCAAAAACAATAAATAAATCAAAAATCATTTTAAACAATGACGATTGTACAACAACAGTACTATATCGTTCCAATTTCATTTAAACATTTTAAATAAAATGAATAGTTATAAGACAAGAAAACATTGGAATATAGGGTAAAGTCTCTAATTGTTGGCACTTTAAGAGTAGGTAGCATGTCAGACATTAAATTACCATAAAATCACATCTAAATGAGTTAGTACACAACACATGTAACAGTATCAAAGTAAATAGATTAATCTTTGTTTTCATAATGGTACAGTCAATGAAGGCAAAAATCAGCTACAACCTCCGATTTCGTTGAACCTCCAGCGATTTTCATGAAAATTGGTAAGTAGGTGAGGGATACCTTAAGAAACAAAAGTGACATAGTGCCAACTTGCGCTTTTGCCCTGAGGGCAGATCCCACCCCTTCTAGGGGGTGAAAATTATTTTAATTGTAATAACTCCAGGAATCGATAGAGAGACAAATTCTAAGCAAAATTTGTAATTTTAAGTTTTCGGAATAAATCAATACTTTCTGAGTTATAATAGATCAAAGATTGTGATTTTGTATGATAAAAATACATGTTTTAAGCGGTTTTTCATAAATAACTCAAAAACTATGAGTTTTACAAAAAAATCTTTTTACCAAAATTGAAGCTAATAAAAAACAAACAACTCCAGGAATCGATAGAAAGACAAATTCTAAGCAAAATGTGTTATTTATATAAAGTTTTTGGTACTACCTACCTACTTTGAAAAACCTTCTAATTTTAATTCAAAGTGAGCTATAGGTAAATGTATGTTTATTTTTTTCAGCAAGTACTTAAATCTAAGTATTCAGACCCAGGTGTGTTTTTTTATTAGCTTCAATTTTGGTAATAATACAGTTTTTTGTAAAAACTCATAGGTTTTGAGTTATTTATGAAAAACCGCTTCAAAAGGTGTATTTTTATCACGAAAATCACAATCTTTGATCTTTATTAACCCAGAAAGTATTGATTTATTCCAAAAACTTTATATAACACATTTTGCTTAGAATTTGTCTCCCTATCGATTCTTGGAGTTATTTTTATTAACAGCTAATTGTATGTAATTGAATGGTTATAAATAGACATTGTGCAGAAAATCCTATCATTGGCACAAAAATTCTCAATATTGGCATCTATTCGTCTAATTGTTGGCATTGATTGACAGTGGGGAATACAGACCTTCGTAGTACCTATTATTATAAAAACAAGACATACTTAGTTACTTCCACATACCCAGGGTATAATAATAATGAAAATAAGTTAAGCGATAAACTAAAAAAAATATATATCGTCGAGAAAATATTTTACAAAATAAAGAAATGAGTCATTGTAGGTTCTCAAATTTTTTCGTCGTGTCGAATCGGCGTGAGCATCATAAGTAAGTTTAGCGATAAGCTAATAAAGAAACTTATCATACGTCGAGTAAATATTTTACAAAAAAAGAAATCATAAGTCATTGTAGGGTCTCAAATTATTTCATCGTGTCGAGTCGGCATTAGCATCATAAGTAAGTTAAGCGATAAACGAAAAAATTGTTAATTCGTCCAGAAAATATTTTACAAAAAAAAAAGAAATCATAAGTCATTGTAGGTTTCAAATTATTTCATCGTCTTGAGTCGGCATTAGCATAATAAGTAAGTTTAGCGATAAACCAAGAAATTGTCCATTCGTCGAGAAAATATTTTACTAAAAAAATAAATCTTAAGTCATTGTAGGTTCTCGAAATAAATTCATCGTGTCGAATCGGCTTGAACATCATAAGTAAGTTTAGCGATAAGCTAATAAAGAAACTTATCATACGTCGAGTAAATATTTTACAAAAAAAAGAAATCATAAGTTATTGTAGGTTGGCAAATTATTACATCGTGTCAAGTCGGCATTAGCATCATAAGTAAGTTAAGCGATAAAGGAAAAAATTGTTAATTCGTCCAGAAAATATTTTACAAAAAAAAAAAGAAATCATAAGTCATTGTAGGTTTCAAATTATTTCATCGTCTTGAGTCGGCATTAGCATAATAAGTAAGTTTAGCGATAAACCAAGAAATTGTCCATTCGTCGAGAAAATATTTTACTAAAAAAATAAATCTTAAGTCATTGTAGGTTCTCGAAATAAATTCATCGTGTCGAATCGGCTTGAACATCATAAGTAAGTTTAGCGATAAGCTAATAAAGAAACTTATCATACGTCGAGTAAATATTTTACAAAAAAAAAGAAAGCATAAGTTATTGTAGGTTGGCAAATTATTTCATCGTGTCGAGTCGGCATTAGCATCATAAGTAAGTTAAGCGATAAAGGAAAGAATTGTTAATTCATCGAGAAAATATTTCACAAAAAAAAGAAATCATAAGTCATTGCAGGTTTTCAAATTATTTCATCGTATCGAATCGGCGTGAGCATCATAAGTAAGTTTAGCGGTTCAAAAATTGTATAAGCTGCGGCTGTTTTATACTACTCTAGTGACTCTATTCCAATGATTTTATAATATAGACGTTTTTCATTTAAAATGGCTCATCACGCACCTCGTATTTTAGACGAGGTCTTGTCAATCGACTATCGTAATTTGGTAGATTCGTCAGGACAACCCGTTATTCCGAATGACGCGATTTACAACAAAATCAGCGAAAAAATAAGCAACGCTGAATATAAAATTAATGCTAAATACATTTACACGATTTTGAAGAACAATCGCTATGGGACGTGGGACAAGATTCTCGCATTTCACAATATCGATGTTCGTAATGATTCGAAATTGGATGATTCAGATATGGATATAAGTTCAGAGCATCCAATTTTAAGAGAAGAAATCACATTTCGTTTGTATATTCCCTATAAGACGTGGGTTATTATGACTCCAGAGGAATTGAGATATACTGATAGAGTTCTTTCTGAAAGGAGCTATTCTGTTTTAACTCGCAAAATTTGGACAGACACACTGTTTGACCTCCTTTGGGATCAAACTGATGTACCATGTCCATTTTCTTTCAAGAGGTGCAAACTCACAGAGTCTGGAATATTTCTAAAAGTTTTTGGATCTTGCAGCGAATGCGGAAGTTCTTTTTCAGGTATTATTCCTAATAAACCTGCACCACGACGAGATGTTACGATGGAGTGTTCCGTTTTAAATTTTGATGAGTCCGTTGTGCACTGCAGGAAACGTCAGCTGAAAGGTCAACGAAGAATCAACGTTTCAACAAAACTTATTGAAAGTAATATCCTGCCATGTATCTGGCGCAGAAACGAAGCAGATAAGTTGATGGAGTTTGGAGATCGTAAACCTGCTCACTTGCCCCATAATTCGGTCTTAAGGAAAGCGAAACAGGAACGTGAAAATATCAATTTTGGTTTGAAAGAAACTGATCCTATGGAGAATCTGAGAGTCCTAAAATACGACAAACACGCAGGCACAATCCATTCGATCGGGTTGGATCCTCTTTATGTTCATTACTGGACACCGCAACAGGTAGCTGTTTACCTAAACAATCACAAAAGCGTTTGCATAGATGGTACCGGGTCGTTGATTAAAAAAATGAAAAGGCCAACGGGGGAAATGTGTCCTCACATTTATCTTTACCAGATTGTCACAGAAACCCCGGAATCGAAGGTACCGGTGTTTCAGATGTTAAGTGCTTCCCAAAACACAAACTCCTTAACTTATTGGCTAAATGAAATTATAAGAATAGGAAGTAAACACAGATCCAATTTCCCGATGCCGAAACAAGTCGTCTGTGATTTTGATAAAGCGCTGATGGGTTCCGTAGCAAGAGCATTCGGGCAGTGTACTGATTTGAAAGACTATTTGTCAAAATGCTTCAAGTGTATTATACAATTATCGAACGAACTGCCATCCTGTTATTTGCGCTTAGATATATCCCATTATGTGCATATGATTTGTCGATGGGACATATTTTCCAAAATCCATCCTCTCGCTCGTACTTTTTACATAATGGTGATGTGCTATCTTACAAAAGTGTCTGATTTCAACGAATTTAAAGATATTGTGAAATCCATTATTATACTTTGCCATAGCCAAGAGTATGGGAATAATAGTGATGGACTCCCGTGTTTGGCCCAAAATGCATTTCGCCGGCTACGCTGCATCCCCAGAGGAGAACAAGATCAAACCTTAACTTTTATTATGGAACACGTGATGACAAGTAGGGAAGAAAAAGTAACGGGTGCCGTTATGCCAGACAGGCTTCATCCTGATTCGATACGTGATCCACAGGCGTGTGCGAATGAAGAACCTGAAACATTCCAAGCAGAGAATAAGATTAAAATCGACATTGATAACGTGGAAGATATCCCAGCAACGATTGTCGAATGGGCCGACTCCTTTTTTAAGGACTGTAAAGATGCGACTAAAGAAGGGCCATTTTCAAGTAACGGTGTAGATGCAAATCCGTACTATGTGCCAGCTATTGGTAAAAAAATTAAGCAGTTATTGCATTACTTCCCGCTTTATACTCAGATAATGAGACCAATCTTTAAATTTGGACCTGCTACCGCTACCTCGTCTGCAGTGGAGAGCGAGTTTAATGATTTGAAAAATCGATTGCTCCGCGCCAAACCGCGTCCAATTCGCATCGACAAGTTTGTTGATACTCATATTAAATCGTTTTCTGGACGTATGAAGTTGGCAAATTCTGAAATACATACTACTCGCAACATAAATGATTCGAAAACTGCAATCGTTGACAAGGTACAGTCGACCATTGATGACAACATTGCAAAGAATCCAGAAAAGTCGCAGCTGGAACAAAGAAATATAGTACAGCCGGAAAATATAGTACAGCCTACATCAAACGATGACAAACAAAGGAAATGTTCTGGTGAAACTTTCGATAAAACTGATGCGACAAAAATTGCGACATCTATTTATATTAGCGAAAGAATCAACATCTCTGATCGCCGCCTATCTAGTATCTCCAATTCTCAGCCCATTTCGAGCGTGGCAACAGAGCCACTGTTATTAGTACCGCAGTCGCCTAAAAAACAATGTCGCCTCGTACAGGAGAAGCAATCTTTGATCGAAGAATCACCCGAACTAATGCTGGAACATAATTGGCGCAATAAAAATGAACCGTCGAAGGTGAGGCAAGCTAAAAAGCGAGTTTATTTAGATCCGCGCCCGGAGTTAGGCGTAGCAACCTCTGAGCAATGCCGCAAAGCCGCTATGAGCCTTCTTCCGAATGGTAACTTATGTTCGTCATTCATTGACAAACGAAAAAGATTTGTCGTAACCAACACATGTGGCTTCGATAGCATTCAACAAATACTAGTCGCTGCTTGCATCAATGATAAATTCAATGAAGTTATTGAGAATGCTTCTTCCAAAATTTTCCAATTTACTAAAATGTTTGCGGCAAAAGGACCGTGCTTACCAATCTATAAAGAGAGAGCACGTTTGATTGGGAAAGCGACATGCTTCGCAGAAGAAACAATACCCGGAGTGGTGACAGTCAACGCACTGTCGAACATTTGCGATCTATGCAACTGCGTATTCTCCGAAGAACCTAGTTTTGTTAGACGAAAACAGTGTTTTAGTTGCAACAAAGATATAACTGCTAGTAAAATGATGGTTTCCTTAGATTTCGAAACAATTCAAGAGCTCGGATTCAGTCATCTCAGTACTGCGATTCAGCGTCAGAACGATAGGCAATCTGGAAAGAGATGTAGCGAATGTAATGCAGAACTTCACGTACAACACCTGTATGGTTCGCATTTATTTGTGGATTGTATGGGAGGTACTGGAAATGATCTCGACTCGTTTCCAAAAACTATATCATTAAATGATTCGACATACAGGTTGGCGGGTGTCGTTCATTTTCGTCCAGGCCGAACACTCACAATGGCAGGTCACTACACTGCTTTTGCTAGATATGGAGATGACTGGATACTTTTCGATGATTTATGTAATATGCCTAAATATATAACTAAAAGCGAAAAAATCAATCCGGCTCTGTGTATTTACGTCGCAACATAAATTTGAGTGGTGTAAATTACTATCGCTCCACTACCGTACGTCGCAAATTTGCGAGCGCTTCATTTCTTTTTCTCATTCGATTATTCCACATCTTTACGCATTGTATTCATTACAGGTTTAAAGTTGTGTGTGTTCTGAGTACATGCATCTAGTAAAAAAAAACAAAAAACTATTACAAAATAAAAAAAAAATTACAAACAAAAATGGGCAACATCATAAGTTTTCAGTAGTCCAGTAACTTTATGAAAAAAAGGGGTCAATCTCGGAATTTGAGGTAATAAGCTGGAAACTCGTGTACAGCTATATTTACGCGTTCTAAAAGTTGTCTCAAAAGTCTCATATTATCTCGTGTCTGCGTCGTAAGTTATTCGAGGTCAAAGGTCATGAAAATCCGTTTTTTGCAATTATCTCCGTTTCTATAGTTCACATCAATTTAACACCTATTACGAAAATTAAAGATGAAAAAAGCCACAACTTTTGTCTCAACTTTTTTTCTATACGCTCAACCCTCTATCTCGAAAAAACTCTCGAAAAAAATCTCGAAGAAACAAAAGTTGTGGCAAATTTTTTTATCTTTAATTTTCATAATAGGTGTTGAAGTGATTGGAACCATAGCTAAACGGAGATAATTGCATTTTTTTTTTTAAATTTAATTGCGATAATTGACCTTTGACCTCGAATAACTTACGACGCAGACACGAGATAATATGAGACTTTTGAGACAACTTTTAGAACGCCAAAATCAACCAGTAGACGATTTTCAGCCTATTATCTCAAATTCCGTGGTGAAACTCTAAAATGACTGGACTATAGTATATATAACTATTGCTCCAGTACCGTATCTATACGGTACGTCGCAAATTAGCGAATGTCTTATTTTTTTATTCTTCTTCGTTTTTTACTCATCTACTCGAATTGTATTCATTACAGGTGTAAAGTTGTGCATGTTCAAGCACGTGCAATTAAACAATCTTGTAAAAAAGCAAGGGTTAAAAACACAAAACATAAAAAATACAAAATTAAAAAAAAAAAAGGGTAAAGATCAGTAAGCGGCTTTTTTTCTTTTTCGTTTTTTCACATCTGTTCGAATTATATTCATTACAGGCGTTAATATGTGTGTGTTCTAAGTACGTTGATCTAATTATATAACCAAATATTAAAAACAAAACAAAATCAAAAATGAAAAAAACAAAAAAAATACAAGATATACAAAAAAAATACAAACTAAAAAAGGGGAGGATGTTAACAACCTGCACGTGGTCCTTCCTGCATACGCGCAAACCGTTTGGCTACTACCACGTAACTAATGTTAACAACCAAGGTATAATTATGATATATTGTAGATTTTTTTTGTAACCATAAATTTTATTCAAAATGATTAAATACAAAAGAGTTTTTGTTTCATTATTATTATACCCTAGGTATGTGACAGTAAATAAGTATTTCTTGTTTTTATAATGATAGGTATTACGTAGGTCTCTATTCCCTACTTTCAAACAATGCCAACAATTAGATGTTCCGTCCGTCTGTTCCGTTTTTTCCAAAAAAAATCGAAAGTGTCATCTTATTTTTATCATAACTTGCTCAATTTTGATGTTATTAACTTTTTACAGTGCTCATTAGATAGGTATTTCCAAGGACTATTGTGATTTTGCGTGATAAAAATACACGTTTTAAGCGGCTTTTCATAAATAACTCAAAAACTATGAGTTAAAAAAAAATATGGGTGCGTGTACTTAAGTACGCGCGTGAGAAGTTATACTTCTTTTTGGAATTATTAAAAAATAGTTTTTAATTGCATGCAGATAATTAATTACAATAAGATAATAAAAGTATTGGAAAAGGATAGTCAACGCAGTCAATAAAGTTCAGTTTTAATTTGAAAAATTTAATAAATAATCAAAATATATTGAATATTTTGATTATTTATTAAAAAATAAAATTTGAAGCTGTAAGACAAAAAAAACCGTTTTTCAGATAGCCCCCCATGTTCAAAAATAATGATTTTCCGAACATGGGGGGCTATCTGAAAAACGGTTTTTTTTGTCTTACAGCTTCAAATTTTATTTTTTTTAAATAATACTTTGGAACAATGTTAGGAACAACTAGAACAACTTGGAACAACTAAAAAAAGAATGAATTTCAAAACATGGGGGGCTACCATAAAATAAGTTTTTTTTGTCCAGCAGCTTCAAATTTTTGTTTTTTCAAATAATAATTTGGAACAATGTTAGGAACAACTAGAACAACTTGGAACAACTAAAAAAATAACGAATTTCCAAACATGGGGGGCTACCATAAAAAAGTTTTTTTTGTCTAGCAGCTTCAAATTTGAGTTTTTTCTAATAATACTTTGGAACAATGTTAGGAACAACTAGAACAACTTGGAACAACTAAAATAATATTGAATTTCCAAACATGGGGGGCTACCATAGAAAAACGGTTTTTTTTGTCTGGCAGCTTCAAATTTGAGTTTTTTCAAATAATACTTTGGAACAATGTAGAACAAACATAGAACAACTCAGAACAACCTAGATAATAATAAAATTCAAAAAGTGGGGGGCTAACTTCACAGTGGTCAGGCCGAGGTCTTTGAGAAGGTTATAGAGAGATTTTGCTGGTATAGCTTTCGCTCCTACTTGTACCGCATATAACTCTATTTTTTTTATACACATAGCTACGGGTCTGAAGTGGATGAGTTTCCTACTCATCCACTTCTTCACTTCACTTCTCACATTAAAAAGTGTTTCGAAAAACGGTTCCCCAACTGCAATTACTGTTGATTTGAAACATCTATAAGCGCACGTAAAACCGATTTCTGGCGTGGCGACTCATGCCGCTATATGATGGTATATATGTATATATGTTACCGGCCAAACCCGATTTCAGGACAAACTAGTTTTGCCTAGGCTAAACTAGTTCTTCCTATACGCGATAGGATTAACTAGTATAGCCTAGTCCAAACTAATTTGTCCTAAGCCCGATAGGATAAACCAGTTTAGCCTAGGCCAAACTAGTTGATCCTGATATAAATACGCATACTCTAGGATAAACTAGTATGGCCTAGTCTAAACATTATGGTATATCTAGAAAGTCAAAATAAATACATAAACTGAATAAAATACTGCGTAATTGGAAAAATAATAATATTTATTAAAACGATAATGATTCATCGTTAAAAGTTATGGATAATTAGTATAGTTATAAATTTATTTTAGTCTGCATCGTAAGAATAAATTTATTCTGACGATGCAGACCTAAAAAGGCTGCGTCAATAAACGTCAATAAATAAATAAAGTTCGTGCCCGTTAAAACTAGTTTTATTTAATGAGTGATGTGCGTGAAAATCTAAAAAACAAATAATAATTGTTTTTTTAATAGAAGCAATAATCATATCTCAATTATTAAAATTGTTATTTATTTTTACATGGTATGCTTTGGTGGCACTTAGAATTGCAGAGTATCATTGCCTTCTTGCACTGGCATCTGTTTGTGGAACGGTTTTTGTTGCAGCTACATCTCACAAAACCTTGCCCTGATCCAACTGAATGTTTCGTAGCTGCAGTCCTTAACGATATTTCAGAGCCTTTGCTACCTCTAAAAAAGTTTGATTGCAAATGTCGAATTCTGATCTAAAAAAAAACATATTAGCTACTTAAGAATATCATTAATGCTCCAGAAAGATAGATAAGTAATTAAGTAAGAAAAATATAGCCTGCAATATAGTTTCTGAAGTACACCATATTTGGTGCCAACTTTGTAAATACCTTCGTCATTTTTCTGAAGAATTACTCCAATGATGTTTCTGAGATCACCTTTGCCTTTGTCAACGACTGGAATCGGTATAGTCACATTGTATCCAATGTTGGCAGGTGGATGAGACTTGTCAGAAGTATCTTTCATTTTCTAAGCCTGTTTCACAAGATTTTCTGCTGCAGTTGTTCTAGCTTTATGAATGTAATTTTCAGATGAAGAAACTTTTTCTTGGGTATCACGCATGTTAAGGTTACAGCTCGCATATGAGTAGCCGGCTTTACTGTCTTCCGAACTCCCGGTAAAAACAAAAGCATTAAACAAAAACCAAACAGCAAACACACTCCTTCCACTTTCTTCCAGCGTTCTTTTTACATGACGCGACCTGTACAAGTCCTGACATGTTTGTTCAATTACTTTCGACTCTGCTAAATTGGTTTAGTCTAGACCGTACTAGCTTATCCTAGAGTGTGCGTATTTATATCAGGATCAACTAGTTTGGCCTAGGCTAAACTGGTTTATCCTATCGGGCTTAGGACAAATTAGTTTGGACTAGGCTATACTAGTTAATCCTATCGCGTCTAGGAAGAACTAGTTTAGCCTAGGCAAAATTAGTTTGTCCTGAAATCGGGTTTGGCCGGTAACATATACAGTCTTTATGCAGTAGTGTGTACGGTGTGGCGACGCGTCGCCATGCGCAATCGAATTTGATTTTTGTATTTAATGAAAATAAATGTTTATTTAATAAACAGTCATCATTTTCTGGAATAAAAAATCTTAATATTTTATTTTATCATAATGCCATATTTAGTTCCTATCGCAATTTGTTCTTTTCTGCATATTACTTTTACAAAATAATGTCGATGTTTCTCATCTGCCAGGCTCAATTTTTCAGTTAGTCTTTGCCAGTGTTTTATTCTATAGGTTGTAGGGATTTCGCCTGAGTGATATTTATTTGCTGTGTCTGGCAGCCCTAGTGCGCTTGTCACACGGTCCAGTGCGCGCGCTGTTTTCTGCTGGATTTGATCCCTCGAGCGCCCCTCCCGCCGATTTTACTCACCCTCCGAAAGGGTCACCATGGTTTTTATATTAACAAGCGACAGTCCTGTAGTGACTTAAAAAAAGCTTTACAGAAATATAACGTTGTTGACGTTTTTTATGAATTTTTAGTGGGTGAAAGTTAAAATGTTTGTCCAACTAATTTATTATCTTTTGCCGATCTCCGTGGCCGAGCGGTTTGTATGCCGGCTTTCATGGTGTCACCGACTCGAGAAGTCCTGGGTTTGAATCCCGGTGGGGATGTTTGTGTGATGAATACGAGTATTTGTGCTCTATTCATGGATGTTTAATATGTATTTCTATATAAGTCTACTTATATATGTACAGTATATGTATTCTATCCGTTACCCTAGCATCCCATAACACAAGCCTTACTGTGCTTACTTTGGGGCTAGGCTAATTAATGGGTGTGTTTTTTTTTTAAAAATTAAAACAAAACTTCGTCCTATAAATCTTAGCTAATTACAGAGTCTCACAACGTGACCATATTACAAAATAATTATTGTTTCAATATGTTAAAAAACTATTGTTAACATCAAATACTTTTTCAAGGTTTTCTAAAGAACCCCTGTCCCGCATTCTCCTACCTCTTGGCCACCCTACCAGTCTGTCGGTATTTAGAGGCATCTGGTGCATGATGGATGGGCGCCCTAATCCTCGCGGCAAAGTGCCTCTAATAGTCTATGGTTTAAGTCTCTATGGTTCGAGCAACGGGATTTGGACGGACTCTTTGGATTCACCTATTTTTGATTAATGAGCGATAAAAAAAAGAAATACATCATTAATTACTTTTTACAATGTTTTTTTTCTAAGATGGACTGGGAGTGAAGAATGCACCAGTTTGTAACTTTACCGGTAGAACCACAAAGTGTGTAATTTTGTTAAATTCAGAAATACAATAAAATGTGTAGCGTATGGTGTACAACAATGAAAACACTTATTATAATTGAAGTAATAACATCTTATGGGAGGGTAAATCGCTTCGTTACGTAACGCGTTACGGCGGCAGTCTGTATGGCTTCCCTTTCTCTCAGGCATACGGCAGCGGTAGGCAGGCCACTCCTCTCTTACTCTACCCCGCGGCGCCGCTTAGATAAGTTTAAATTTTCACTTCTGTCGTGCAATTTTCAAATAGCCCCGAAAACGTTTCTCTGGACAATATGGCGTTTTACTAGTAAGTGACGTCACACGACTGTTATTAAAACGTCAAACGATACAATGTAATGTCACTTTAACCGGAAGTTTACTTATGTGTGACGTCATTTTAGGCTCCGCCAATCCCAAGCGTTTTGGGTCACGTGACAATAGATAAGAAAACTATTATCTTTTACGTGGGTTTTTAGTAAAATCATGAATATTTTTTTGCGTCTCGAGACACACAAGTTTTTTAACCGACTTCAAATAAGGAGGAGTGTTCGACTGTATATTTTTTTTATGTATGTTCACCGATATCTCCGTCAATTATGGACCGATTTCCAAGATTCTGTTTTTATTCGAAAGGGTGCACTTCCGAGGTGGTCCCTTTGGAACCAAATCAGGATCTGATGGTGGAATTCTGCGAAATCGAGGGAAACCTTCTTATAAAAAAAAATATTACTTGGAGGATGTAATTTTCACGATACTTTGTTTTTAAGTACACCGATTACTTGAAGATTTCTGGTCCAATTTGAGTGATTCTTCTTTTGTTCAATTGGAGATACTTGCCGTTTGGTTCCATAAAAAAATATTTTGTTTGATCCAGTAGTTTTTATTTAATGAGCATTGGAGGTGACTCCCTGTAATTTATAGTAATATATGTTATTAACGGGATTGCTACCATGTACCTTGTTTTTAGTGAGTTTCCGATATTTCGGCACTGTTGCAATCCCGTTCATAACATATCTATATATATAAAACTCAAAGGTCTGACTGACTGACTGACATAGTGATCTATCAACGCACAGCCCAAACCACTGGACGGATCGGGCTAAAATTTGGCATGCAGGTAGATGTTATGAGGTAGGCATCCGCTAAGAAAGGATTTTGATCAATTCTACCTCCAAGGGAATAAAATAGGGAATGAAATTTTGTATGAAACTTTGTCAATTTTAAACCGATTGGGCTGAGACTTTGCGTGCAGGTATAAGAAGAATCATAGATGAATGTCATTGTGTATAATACAAGCCTGAGAACAAAAACTGTAGTCTACACTTCAGCTCTACACCGAAGCGAAGCGAGGGCGGGCCGCTAGTAACATATATTACTATAATGTAAGTGACCATGAAAGTTTAAAACAATATATCCCTGTAATTGTATAATAAAAATATCAGCTGTTGGTCTTCTTAGTGTAAATAAATACAAGATATTCTTACCTCTCGATGCCGGTGAGACGAGGGTGTCTGTACTTCTTGGAGAACAGCAAACCGCCACCCCATGCCGCCTGTGGTACAATATAATAAGTATAATACATAACTATATGTATAAATGAATCCCTACTTATATATATCCTTTGGTCATGATCTGATTAGAAAATACATACTTCTTGTACAAGCCATTATAATTGTATTTTATTAAGTTTGTATTGCGAGTCGATGCACTCTGAACTGCTGACACAGTTGACGCACTAATAGGGGTGATGACGGGGTACAGTAAACGAAATTCTATTTAGTCCGTCAGTTAGATGATCAAAAAATAATGGACACTTATTTTTTCTTTGGATAAGCAACCAAAAAATGACAAAGTTATAGCGAGTCAAAGTTTGGGAGTAGGGGCTCGTGACGTCACTTTTGAGTGAATTTTCACTTACAAGTGCACTCAAACGTGACGTCATGCGACTTTTCAAATCAATATATCTCTGCAATGTTCATATTATGTGAAAAAAGAAAAAATACGGATCGAATACTTTTTGATAATATACCTGAAACACGAAGAAAAAAAAATAATCATCATCCCTATTGGTTTAAGAACAATATTTTGCCGTATTTTAATTGACTTGATTATATTGACGTATTTTAATAATTATCTCCTTACAATCGTCCCGTGACTAATTAACATATTGACAGTCGTTAGGGTCCTAGTAACGGCCCCTACGCTTCTATTTATTATATCTATTCAAGTAATATTGGAGTTTTTTCTAGTAAAATTTTCTTGAAATTGGGACATCCAGTTTAAATACTTAAAAAATTAAAGTATAGCAAAATATCATAAGATGTCAATCTATTGAAATCAAAACGAATTTCTGTTGGCCTTGTTTGCGGCATTACAGTGTATCGACATTGTTATCTCACCGTTAACGATATTAAATACCCTAGATACACCACGTGCGCTCATAATGTGTCCCAATCAAGAAGTGCTTAAACACGACTCAAGCACTTCTTGGTTCACAGTCACGCACGGACTGTTGGAAAGTCAACATGCCGCTGAGCTCCGTGAAAAAATGACGTTTTTTCGACAGGTATCTAATCAATGTTTGTTAATTTAACGCATTTAAAGTAAATTTTGTTTTAATAATTACTACAAACTGATTTAATAGAAAATATTTGTGATATTCAAAAGCATGGTCGGTAATATAGCCCTTTCTTTTCCTCGCGGTCCGTACCTGGAGCTCTACTCTCTTTCTCCGAAACGAAATTTCGGTAACGAACGAATTTCAAACGAAATTTCGCCAGTGTTTCTACTCTATTTCATTTTCGAACAGGCACATTAACTTCGGAACCATAAACAGTTTTCGTGAATGAATGGAATGAGTCATGTTTTTGAGTTCTTTTTATCTCTACTTTTAAGAAAACGTTTTTTTACTTTGAAACAATATAGGTAGTTTACGGCAAATTTTTTGATGACATTGAAAGAACCTTCTTTGACAGTGTTAGCCGACTAATTTGTAGAGTCGATACAATCTACTGTATGTCAACCTCAATTTGTCGTTTAATATTTTGAACTATCGAAATTACAAAAAATAATAAAAAAATGGTTTATTTGTTAATTTTACATGCTAAAAATGTTTCTTGAGCTAAGCAGCTATTATTAAAAATACTATTGCAAGTATTTTAGGCTTAATTAAAACAAAAATCTCAAAACGAAAATGAAAAGGTAACACTTTACATTTCGTCGATTTGAGGTTAAAATTTCGAACAATTATCTGTCAAATTCAACTTTTCCTTCGAAAGTTTTGTGAATTAGAGTAGGCTTGGAGAATTTAATTGTCAAAATATTTCGGACGAACGAAATTTCGAAATGAAAAGGAAACAGAGTAGGGAACGTGCGAAATTTCGATCGAAATTTCGTTATTCGTTGAAATAGAGTAGGCCTCCTGCTATATTGCTAACATCGCATTCAGATCTGCGCGTAGAATCAAAGAAATAGGGTCTATATTCTTCCGCATATAGCAATAAGTCGTACAATTTTACGAGCTTGCGTTTCGGACTGTCATAACTCTTTGACGCATGCGTTTTAATTAAGACCTTATACAGTATGCTTTAAAGTTGATTTTCAATGTTTAAATAATGCGTTATATTATTTAGACTACGCGATCATCTAACGGAGCTCCGTGGATCGTTCAATGCACCTTGTGGACAGGATTCGGGCATGATTTTCTAGGTGTATCTAAGGTATTTAATATCGCTGCTCACCGTCCCCAAACCCGGTGACGCTGTAAAGGTCTTCCCCATTGGCCTTACAAAACTTGCACTGCCAAAAAGTTATTAGATTTTTTTGAAGGTTAAATTTCTAATTCTACACGCCCTAACTCTCCCTACGCAGGGCTTACATTGTAGGCAGTCCAAAGGGGAAGATCTTCCTCCGAAGTGGGTGATGTTAGCTCGAGGGCCGCGGACCGACTGATGTTGGTCGGGCATCGTATATATGAAGTGTTAGCCTCCGAATTTTACTTGTGCGATTTAGGCTTCTATACGTTGTAAGTGTAGCGCCGTTAGCGCCATCTCTTGAGGAGGTGAGTGACTATTTCCTCCATGTTGATTATATGTGGGGCATTAAATGTCGCCGCCACAACATCATAAACTCCTATAGGTACCTTAGTCAAAATATTCTTTGCGATAGGTTCTCTTTTCAGTAGTATAATTTTTTTCTTAATGTTGTTCGCGTATATCTAAGAGATGCGTGGTCCATAGAATACAGAAAGAGGTCAGAAGGCACTTATGGGGGGGGGGGGGGGGCAGGCGCGCTACAGTTATGTGTCAGCAAATGCTCATAACTTGACCTAAACTTCGTTCTGATTGCGTCGTTGCTTTCGCGTGTGAGCGCTAATTGGTTCGATTTTTTGATGTCGCGTCATTTGATTGGCTATTATCTTTTAGTGGGGGAAAGCCGGCGACATCAAAAAAAAATTGGAAAAATATACAATTTTTGAAAAAAGTCTAAAGGAATATCTTATTAATAAATCCTATTAAAATTTAATAGAGTTTTTTCAAGATAAACATATTTGATATATAATTTTAATGAAGTAATAATAAAACTTATTAAATTTCATGACATACTATATTAAAAATTCTGAGTGTGAAAATTGTATATTAATTTCTATAGTTTTTAAATTGTGAAATATATGTACTTTTTAATTTTAATTTTGGTAAGATGCATGTATAATAATTGAATTGAATTTTTTTATAATATATTTGATAGTTTATTTAAATAATAGTTTAAGTAAAACTGCAACGCCCTTGCAGGGTGTCATTTGTACAACTTAATATTGTTGTTTTTTGTACTATCTGTGGCATGCAATAAAGAATAAAGAAATAATAAAGATAACGACATCGGTTCCTGTACAAACGGTCTATTATCATCTTTCTTACCTCTTTTTGTGTTCTATATCTTTTTGTGTGCGTGGACCGATTTAGATGATTCTATTTCTGGTTGGATAAGTTTTTTGGCGATTATCTTGGCACCATATTTGAAAGAAGCTGGAAGCTTTTTTTAGCCGAGTGGCCATGTTTTTTGATAGATATGTGTACTCACGTCAACATGCATCCACATATCGTATTTTTGGCAGATATCAGCGATCTCGACCAATGGATCGAAGGCTCCCAGTACGGTGGTTCCTGAAGTTGCATTCACGAAGAATGGCACCTGAATACAACCAGAAAACATGAGTCAAACAATAGCAAAGTTAAAAGATCTATTAAATACAGATAATATAGTTTTTTTTATAGCGAGGTAGGCAAATGCCTCTACCCCACCTGATGTTAAGTGGTGATAAAGTCGGAACGCGAAGATAGCTGGTACAGCAGTTATAAACTGCCACACCAACCATCCTCACCTTGCCGGCCTGCAAAAAGGCTTCTTCACGCCTCTCTTAAAGGACCCCAGATTATAGGAAGGAGGGAACACTTGCGCGGGTAAAGAATTCCACTTACGAATAGTACGACAAAGAAATGAGTCACCAAATTTTTCGTGTAGGAATAGTGGCCACAGTAAGTTTTGTTTTTTAGGGGATTCAGTTAGGAGAGGCAACAGTGCGATATTTTTGGCGTTTTATTGGTTATGGTGGCCACTTACCATCAAACGGGTCATAGGCTTATTTGTCACTCTTTTACCCTAAAAAAAGTTATGGGTGGTGAAAAAAGATTTTGGGCGGTAAGAACTTTTTTATAAGTCAATATGAATAAAGTTTTATTTTCACTTCATCATTGTAATAAGCTTTTTGACAGTGTAAAAAGTATCCAATTGTAAATTATTCAAATGAAGGATGAATGAATTAATTAAAATATACTTTATCCAAACTTGAGAGAAAGTACTTTTGATGCGTTCAATGTTTTTTCTTGTCACCCATTCAAAACATCTTTTAGCTGATAAAATTTTGTATGTGTGTGTGTGTGTGTGTGTGCGTGTTTGTATGAGTGTGTACTCACATTGCCCCGTCCTTGTGGTATCGCACGAGTCACTTGAGTCGGACTGTATCATTTTGTCTCTATGTGTATATATGGGTGTGTGTGTATGTGTATGTATGAGTGTGTACTCACATTGCCCCTCCTTGTGGTACCGCACGAGTCGCTCGAGCTCGGACTGTATCATTTTGTTTGTATGTGTACGTGTATGTATGAGTGTGTACTCACATTGCCCCTGTCCTTGTGGCACCGCACGAGTCGCCGAACTGTATAATTTTGTTTGTATGTATATGTATATGTACGTGTATGTATGAGTGTGTACTCACATTGCCCCTGTCCTTGTCGTACCGCACGAGTCGCTCGAGCTCGAACTGTATAATTTTGTTTGTATGTTTATGTACGAGTGTGCACACACATTGCCCCTGTCCTTGTGGTATCGCACGAGTCCCTAGAGCTCGGATTGTATCATTTTGTCTGTATGTGTATGTATGAATGTGTGTGTATGTATATGTATGAGTGTGTACTCACATTGCCCCTGTCCTTATGGTACCGCACGAGTCGCTCCAGTTCGGAAGGTATCAATTTCCCGCGCTCGTCGCTCGGCACGGCGACGCAGTAGTCCGTGCCGAGGCCGCAGACGGAGGCGCAAGACTTCACCGAGTAGTGACACTGCATGACAAAAAGAAATATTGTATGGATACCAAATGCGAAATAAAATAAAACCTGTCGAGTGCGAGTCGGACTGACGCATGAAGGATGATGGCGATGGGAAAAATCATTTGTTTGTCTTTGTCACTGTCAACGTGCAAAGTACATTAAGTTTTGCCGCACACGGGCCACACGCCACAGCCACAAACGCCGCCACGAGAAGCTAGAAGCGGCTACTAAAGTAGGGACACGAAAAAAGTATCGATACTTTGTGGTATCGAGTACTTTTCCTTTCGATACCGATACTTTTGTACTCGATACTTGGTTTTCGATACTTCAACTAAATAACTAAACTAAAAAAAGTATCGATACTTTTAAAAATTTGGATAAGCGCCTTATATTGATGGCAACGCCATCTAGTGGTATCATAGAAAACCTTCTAAAACATTCGATTGCGTTGATATAATTGGAAGCAGAAGCAATCTAGTGTGTCTTGAGACTTACGTACTTGAGTAATTCACGTTTAGTTTTGCAGTTGATTATATTAACATTACACGTTTTTAAGAAAATCTACATTGCTTATAAGGTCCTATGAAATGTACTCGATACTTTGAAGTATCGATACTTTTGTTTCAATACTTTTACGAGCGCGATACTTTTTTTCCGATACTACTCATGAGTACAGTATCGATACTTTCTATTCGATATCGTGTCCCTATACTAAAGTGGCTGAAGCGCGCGACAGCGGCCGACTAAGGTAAGAAAGAGGGGTGGGGAATCGCGCGAGTGACTTGTGGCGGCGTTTGTATCGGAGCATTAAGTGGCCGGTGCGGGCCACAAGAAGCGAGCAACGACGATTTGTAGCGTGTGGCGGCCACCGGCGTACCGTGTGTGGCGAGTCCATATAAAATGTTTGAAAACTACAAGAAATATGCCGGTGGCGGCGTTTAATAATAATAATAATAATAATAAATTCATTTATTTGCATCACAAATTAGTACAATTATTATAAGCAGACATAAATGATTAAAAGTTTAACAGTTCTTAAATAACTAGTATGAACTACAAGCGTTTCGTGGTTGTGGTCGGTGGCCCTTGGGCGGCGACACTAAAAATCGGTGTTTCCAGTACTTGTTGTTTAATAAAGCATTTGCGACATCATATAGCAAAATTTCACATTGTAAGGATTGTTACGATTTTGAGATTTTTTTTAAAGCCAGGTAGGCAAATGGCTCTACCACACCTGATGTTAAGTGGTGATAAAGTCCAAACGCGAAGATAGCTGGTACAGCAGTTATAAACTGCAACACCAACCATCCTCACCTTGCCGGCCTGCAAAAATGCTTCTTCACGCCTCTCTTAAAGGACCACAGATTGTAGGAAGGAGGGAACACGTGCGCAGGCAACGAAAAAACACCCCTTAACGAAAATTGTCTAAAAATGCCAACCTTGGCGGTTGGCATTTCATTGTTAAATATAAATAAAAATAAAAAATCGTTTGTCTGTAAAGGCGGTTTACTGACAATAGTTGAACGTGACAACGTTTTTTTAAAATGTACATAGTTTTTACAAGTATGAATGTGCTTTGAGTTCGATAATTCTTTCGATCGAATAGTAAAGCAATTGATTTTTTACTCATCGTGAAATATTTCTGTTAACTGATTGTTATAGTTTTGTCAATTATAGCATAACCTACAATCGCTGCACTAGCGGACCGATGCTATTTATTTTAATGATGAAAGCACGAATATTCGACAGTATATCACAGAACATATATTTAGTATCGAAAGAATCATTACCTTTATCGCCGCAATTATCGTTGCTATAAACAATTGACACCACATTGACTTTTCGCTGCACTTCATATTTGACTAAAACATGTACATGCATAATTGTATAGCAGCTGTCCAAGTGAACGCATCGCTCACTCAAGTAGGAGAGAGACAGATGTTGAACGCTGCCGAACGTGGAGGCCGATTGTGCCTCTTTGTCGCTCGTTGCGCGCTCTCGCTTGCACTTCAAGCCTTAAATGGAACGCCTCAGAGCGAGGTAACACCGCATGAGTCATTTTTATTCGTGCGTGCAGCCGGCTCCATCGAATTATAAGACGTTGTCACGTCAAAAAAAATGTCATCAATTACCTCTAGATAATGATGTGTCACATGCTGGGGTAAAAAAGAAAAAAATTTTTCGTCACCTTTTTATGAATGGAATACCCCGTACGAAAAATAGTTTTATTGATTTTTTAGGTATTCGACTTTGGGCAAGCATTTTAGATAAAAATACAAAAAAAAAATCAGTTCTGTAACTTATTCCGTTTACGATCTAGAGACCCGTGAAATACGGACGGACAGACAGATGACAGAGTGACAGCAATTGGGTTCCATTTCTATCTTTTGGATACGGAACCCTAAGAAATGCGTGAGTGCTATGGTACACTCGGTTGGAACGAGGTCATAAATATTACTATACCACCCACTAAACTACACTGAGCCCACGTGGGAAATCATGGCTCAATCTTCCTATTACATAAAAAAGGATCCTACGCATCAGTGCGGTGTAAGCCCAGTGCGGATTTGGTCCAGAGCGGATGGGGCCCAGTGCGGATTCGGCCGGTGCCCTATCCATCTTAATATCTTCCAATTCCATAAAAAAAGTATCCTACCCACCAATCTGCAGTGGGGCCGCGTGGTGGGACATGGATTGATCTACCGATTCCGTCAAACTATAAAGAAAACCACATTAAAGACTATGTTCCGTAGAATACATTCCTGCTTTAAAAAAAGTTCTTTTTTTGGCTATATTTGTACTTCCTGGACCCAAGAGGTGATACTTCACACTAGGTTAGATTAGCGTTGTGACCATAACGCGCGAGCCGAGCGAGCAAAGCGAGCGTGCCTTGACAACAGCCGGCGAAGCGCCAGAAAAATCGTTAATAGAGACCTTTTCAACAAAAAAAAAATACAAGTATTTCACCTCTTGAGCCCAGGAAGTAGAGTTTTACCTTCTTTTATATGTTCGTACCTGGTCTGAAGTGAACATGACCAGGTGTCCAGGGATGCTGGTCAGCCCCTTCTCCTTGTACTGGGGGAACTTGTGGTGCCGAGCTGCCAAGAATGCGTACAGGTTGGACACCGAGCCACCTGTCAAAATGTAACAATTCACATCGTCAACATTTTAAAGAAAATTTCATTTTGCGGTTTAACTACAATGCGAAGAGATGGTGCTGTCTACCAGCCAAATGCTGGATGAAAATCTACGGAAATATGCCTATTTGTGTTTCGGTAGTATAGCGGTTATAGTGCATCCCCTACCAAAATATCAATCTTTATTAGCACACATGGACGGAGTGACTTTTTTAGTAAAAAAAAATCTGTACATTATATTAGGATTTTCGTGAAAATTCGATTTAACAAATCATCCTAACTACGATATTTATTTAGCTTGGTGAACATACTCGTACATATAAAACAATCAGTTTAATCTTAAAATAAAAAATATAACGGGGTCGATTCTAGGCATGATTCTTTAAACTTAAAACTAAATTTAACATCAGTCCCTCTTTTTTATTTTGTATAAAGAATGACAAGGATGCACTGTTGTCCAATTTAAGTTAAAGTTTAGAGAATCGTGCCACCATCACCACCAATATATCATCAATGTTCTTTTAATTAACGTCCACGCATCCGCAGTAGCAAGTCTGTCAACGATATTAAATACCCTAGATACACCAACACGAACAAAATCGTGCCCGAAACCTGTCCAAAAGGTACATTGAACTATCCACGGAGCTCCGTAAGATGATCGCGTTGTCAAAAACAATATAAGGCATTATTTAAACATTGAAAGTCACCTTTAATGCGTACTGTATAAGGTCTTAATTATGTAACTAAAGTATTGTTTTCACGAAGCTCTGCAGCAAATTTACTTTTCAACGGTCCGCCCGTGATTGTGAACCAAGAAGTGCTTGAGTAGTGTTCAAGCACTTCTTGATTGGGACAAATTTTGAGCGCACTTGGTGTATCTAAGGTATTTAATATTGTCACAAACGCTCTCGAAACGGAATCTCGAAAGTGCTAGACCGAATGTGCCAGAGCACCGCGGGCCGCGATAGGGGTCGAGTAATGCGGCTCATTCTAAAATGAGCCTTATGCAGTGCGTCGTAAGGGAGAAAGTGCAACGACATCTGCACTTGTTTACAAGTTATGCGCGTTACCTGCGTAGGTATAAGTGGGTACTTCGTACTCGCGGGTGCTAGCTAATTCTCAATTCAACAGGTACTTTCTAGAATGCGTCGATCGGCGTATATAAGCGCGATTGGCGCCGTGCAGAGACTGTTGAGTTTCAACAGTGATTTCGGAGCGAATCCAAAGGTGATCAAAGTGCAACAAAAGTGTTCAAGTGCGATTGTTTAGAGACTTGTATAGTGAAATACAGTGTTTAGTGAGTGTTTTGTAATTAACATTGTGTGTTAATTGTGTGAACTGTGTGGTGAATAAAGAACTGTCAAGCGTGAACTGGTATATAATTTCGAACCCCAGCCCGACACGTAACAATATCGTTATGGTCTGTAGTTTAGCTCAAGAATTTAGCAGCTATTCTTAACAGGCCTGGCGGTCTCACCTGGTGCTAGGATTGAATCCCCACTCTTCCAGCCGATCATGCTCCTCATCTTCTCCAAGACCACGTTCTCCATGAGTATGAAGACTGGTGCTATCTCGTAAGTGAACATGTTGGTGTTGGCAGCAGCTGTCAGCCATTCTCCTGCCAAAGAGATGATGTCCAGACCGCAGGACAGCTGATTGAAGAAATGAGGGTGCCCTGAGTGAAGAGAATGACACAGTTAACAACAAAGTTTAAGAGAATAACGGATTTCTAGCGTCTATAGAATATAAGGGATGTCGAAAATTGAAAAAAATATCGATACATCGATATTTTAAAAAATATCAATATCGGCTTCGATATATCGCGAAAAAAACATCGATATATCGATATATCGGACCAATTTTCCCAAAAATATCGCTCAAGTAAAATGACACGCGGAATAAAAATGGAACGAAAATTATCTCCCTAAAAATAGACCCTATTTTCGAATGATGACATAGACAATACTAAATACCGTACAGATCATAGATATGTTGTATATCATTAATCTGAGATCCAGTTACGATTTTTCCAGATACGAATTTAGTTAGATCGTGATATGCCGCTAATAATTAAAAAAATATCGTTTTTGATACGAATTTCGATATTGGTTATTTTGTATCGATGTATCGATATATCGAATCAAAATATATCGGCAAAAAATATCGATATATCGAACAAAAAATATCGATATATCGATACATCGATATATTTTCAACAAGCCTATAGGATATGGTGGCCGCTCACTTAATAAAAAAAACTTGTAACATATTATCTAAGAGTTATGTCATCATCATCATCAGCCTATGTCGCCACTGCTGGGGCACAGGCCTTCCCTATGGATGGAATAGGGAGATTGGGCCATGACCCACCACGCTGGCCCAGTGCGGATTGGCGGGTGCTAAGGACTGCAGATGCAGCCGGGACCAACGGCTTAACGTGCCTTCCGAAGCACGGAGGATCTCGAGATAGATGATTTTTGTTCACCCATCCAATGTCCGATCACTGAGTATGTTGCTTAACTTCAATGATCGCAGCCGAACGCGTTAACCACCTGCGTCATTGAGCTCCTCAAGAGTTATGTATGAGCTATTAATTGAATATTCGGTTCTTTTAGTTGTGAAACATTGAAATGAAATGAAATTAAATGAAAAGTCATTTATTCAGTCTAGGCTGTTACAAGCACTTGTGAAGGTCAAGAAGCTACGCCATCGGTTCGCAAAACTACGGCGGGAGACCTTGTACTGAGAAGAACCGGCAAGAAACTCAGCAAGGGCTGCTTTTTTCTCCCTGTATTGATATATACAGAGTCGTCAAGTTGAAAAATGATTTCAGAGATACATCTGAAGTCACCTTCCATTACATTATTAAGGATATAGATATATAGTTACAATAAATTTTATATTTAGTATATAGGAAGCGGCATTAGATAGGTACCATATTACTGTTTCAAAAACTGACTCATACCCATCAAATAACAAATTACAAGAAACACTATGTCCATGCATTTCGATCATTTAGATAATCATTAACTTTATAATAGCCCTTATTCATAAGAGTATTCTTAATCTGAGATTTAAATTTGGTTAGTGGAAGCTCAATCAGATCTTGGGGAACTTTGTTAAACAATGCAATACTACATCCCAGAAATGAACCTCTTGATTTTTGGAGTCTGAAACATGGAACGGCAAGTTTGTTATTATATCTCGTGTTAAAGTTATGGGTTTGACTTTTTTTTGAAAATGCGTCATAGTTTTTTCTTACATATACTAAATTTTCATAAATGTATTGCGATGCCAGTGTTAAAATATTAATTTCTTTAAATTTTTCTCTAAGAGATTCTCTTGCCTTTAAATTATATATGGCGCGAACAGCTCTCTTTTGCAGTACGAAAATACTTTCTATATTAGCAGCTGAGCCCCACAACAAAAGGCCATATGACATAACGCTATGAAAGTAACCAAAGTAAACCAATCTTGCCGTTTCCACATCAGTTAGAAGTCTTATTTTTTTAACAGCAAAAGCCGCAGAGCTCAGTCTACTTGATAAGGCATCAATATGAGGATCCCATTGCAAATGCGAGTCTAAAGTAATACCCAGAAACTTTGTAGAATCCACTAACTCTACAGGCTGGTCATTTATTTTTAAACTAGTATTAACCTGCCTCACATTAGGTAAAGTAAACTTAACACATTTTGTTTTACTAGAGTTTAGTTTTAAATTATTTACCGTAAACCAGTGAAGGACTTCAGAGAGAGCACAATTTACTTCGTCATAACAATCATTTCCTCTCCTAGCTTTAAACACTAAAGAGGTGTCATCAGCAAATAGTACTGTCTCACACAAATCTCTTGTAAAGTGAGGAAGGTCATTAATATAAATAAGGAAAAGCAATGGGCCCAATATTGAACCCTGGGGCACGCCCATAGAAATGGGTGCTCCTGTAGACTCAGCTTGATTTATAACCACTTTCTGAATCCTAGCAGAAAGATAAGACTGTATCAGACTTAGTGAAATATTTGATACACCATAATGCTTCATTTCATTTAACAATGTTTCATGGCTAACGCAGTCAAATGCCTTAGATAAATCGCAAAAAATGCCAATAGCATCGTGCTTACTCTCCCATATATCAAAGATGTGTTTGAGAAGTGCAGTTCCAGCATCAGTAGTACTTTTGCCTCTAGTGAAACCAAACTGTTTTAAATGAAATAGCTTATTTATAGAAAAGTGTGCTAGTAATTGGTTATAAATTATTTTCTCAAATACTTTACTTAGCGCTGGTAATACAGATATAGGCCTAAAATTGCTGGGATCTGATTTCTCACCAGCCTTAAAGAGAGGGATAACTTTAGCACATTTCATTAGATCTGGAAACACTCCCTCATCAATACATTTGTTAAATATAATGGCCAGTTGTGGCGCAATGACAGTGATAATCGGTTTTATTATATATGTTGATATTCCCCAATAATCCTCTGTCTTTTTAATTTTAATTGAATTAAAAGTTTTTATAATACAATCACTACTGATATGTCTAAAATGAAAATCATTACTGCACTTATCAACACTTGACTCAAGGAGGGTCATTGCTAACCTAGAACAAGAATTAAGATTTCTAGTTGTTTCAAATGGTGCACTAGAAAAGAAATTTTGAAAAGTGTTTGCAACGGCATCATCTGTCCTAATAATCTTATTGTCTATTTTTAAAGAATATGTATGTTCATTAAATTTATTTCTTCCAGTTTCATTATTAATTATATTCCAAGTTGTCTTTATTTTATTATCGGAAAGACTAATTTTTTTAGATAAAAACTTAGACTTTGCTATGGCACACACCTTTTAAAAAGTTTTTGAATAGTTTTTGACATATTCTATAAACTTAGGATCAGATGAGGTTGCCTTGAGAGCATATAATTGATACAACTTATTTCTACTTTTGTAAATACCCGGTGTGGCCCAATCACTAAATTTCTTTTTAGAGCTATGGCATTTAATTAATTTGCGTTTAAATATTTTATTGAATTCATCTTTAATTAAATTGAATAAATCTTCATACAAAATATTATTATTATTACAAACTGGTAAGTTCGATATTTTGTGATAAACGTTATCTTGAAATTTATTTATACCCGTTTGTGTAATTGGTCTACAAGTTAGGTCATGTTTGGGTGAAGCATGATGGTGTTCAATAGAGGCTAATTGTCCGCTATGATCAGAATTAATACAATTTATTATTGATTTATTAAAAACATTTCTATTACAAAAAATATTATCCAAACAGGTTGCTGATGCATGTGTGATGCGGGTAGGCTCAAAGAAGGTATGCTTCAAGTTATATGATCTAAATAAGTTTAGAAACCTACTCACTAATGGACACTTAACTAAAATGTTTATATTAAAATCACCACACACAACAACCACTTTATTACATTTACATACTATATTGAAAGTGTCTTCCATAGCGGACTCAAATTGAGTGTAATTCCCAGATGGGGGTCGATATACACATATTATGATCATTTCTTCCAGTTCCACGCAAGATAGTTCAACATTACGTTCAACTGAAAGTGAAACAATATCTGCACGTTCTTTGTATTTAAGATTATTCTGTAAGATTATGAGAGAACCTCCCCTGATAGCCGATTTCCTACAAAAACTACTAACAACTGTATAATTATCTAAGCCTGTAACTAATTCATAATTTCTGAGCCAGTGCTCTGTAATACATAAAATGTTTATATTCATTGTATTTAAAAATAAGCATAGTTCTAAGTCTTTACCAGAAAAGCCTTGTATATTTTGGTGAACAATATTTAGAAATTTAGACTTTTCCTTGGTCTTGATATAGCTAGAGAGCTCCTCTGTTGTCTTACGAACTAATTTAAATTACAATTAATGTCAGTATTTGGAACACATTCCAAAGTCTGATCCACATAATTATGCTGCTCAATAGAAGCAGTAGTGTTAGCCAAGTTTTTGGCTATGTGTGTAAAATAAAATAATAGCGAAGAAGCTATTTGTCTCTTATGGTAATATGAAAGATAATATTTATCTCTTGTCATTTTAAAATTATATATTAATTTATTTATATCAATTAAATGTACTTTTTGACCACTATACTGAGACATGGTACTTAATGTCAAATTTAGCCTGTACCTAATATTATTTTCTTCACTTGATAGACTCTTACTATAAGGAAATGTATACATAACTATTCTATTTACATTTAGAGAACACAAAGAGTTATAGTAAGTCATAATGTCATTTTTGCCAACATTACCTCTATTACCAATTAAAATAATTAAACTTGTATTTTTGTCAAGTTCAAGAGTTAATATTTTCTTCATTAATTGGTGCATTGTGACACCTGGCAAACAATAATTAATTGTACTTTCACCCAGCTGTTTTTGTAGTAAGCAACCCAGATCTTTACCAAATTCGTCACATAACATTATATACTTATGAAAGTTTCTCTGCTTAAAAGAATTACATCTAATTGTGGTCTCTGAGTGAACAGATTTATTAATCAAGGACTCACATACTGGATCAGTGTCATTTTCTTCAGTAATGCTCTGATTCGATACCAAAGAGTGACACTTTACAGGTGTGTCTTCGTGAAGGGAGGGGTTAGATAGACACTTTAAGGCCAGAATGTATTCATCTATCTGTTTTTTTGAGTTATTATAATTCTGAGTCATTTTAGATAATGATTGTTGAAGGCTTTTTAACTTAATATTCAATGACTCCATATTTTGTTCATATGTTAATCTATTTTCTTCAATTATGGAACGGCAAATATCTAATTTTTGTAGTAACTGTGTACGTTCTTTAACAAACTCAATATTTCTATAAAATGTTTTTACCAAAGAAGTCCTAAAAATTCCCCTAATTGTGAAATATGTGAGAAAGTGAAGGATGTGCAACACATTTTAATGGAATGCGTCAAAAATGAAGCGGAAAGGAGACATGCGTTCTCCATCCTTAAAATGAATAGGTTTGAAACTGGCATATTGCAGGGCATCCTAGCCAACCCCCTATCGGAGGAGGCTGGTGTGCTTTGCAATATGGCAGCAAAAACTTTATAGAATATGTTTTTATTTATTTTTTAAGCATTTAACTGCTAGATGTTTAAATCTAAAGAAAAGTTTACTAGAAAAAAATCCACGCGGACCAGGCAGCGGACGGGACTCGAACCCGCACCTTTCGCAATCCGGGCGAATGCACTGACCATTATGCTACCACGGCCCTATTCGCCGCGTCGAAATTTTCTTTTTTCTAGTAAACTTTTCTTTAGATTTAAACATCTAGCAGTTAAATGCTTAAAAAATAAATAAAAACATAACTATAATTGCTATTTCTTCTTTCAAATGTTTAATACTTGAAAAAGTATTAATTTGACATTGTGGGTTACCTGCAATGCGAAGAGATGGCGCTGCCTTGCAGCTTAAGGCTAGGAAAATTTCGACGCGGCGAATAGGGCCGTGGTAGCATAATGGTCAGTGCATTCGCCCGGATTGCGAAAGGTGCGGGCTCGAGTCCCGTCCGCTGCCTGGTCCGCGTGGATTTTTTTCTAGTAAACTTTTCTTTACACTATAGAATAGTTAAGTTATTAAATAATTTGAAGAAAATTGTATTGTCAGGTTACGATGGGGCTGGTATGAACATGTTGGTCCAAAAGTCCCTAAAACAAAAATAAAAAAAAAGTCCTAAAAATTAACCTTTCGGGCTGTAGGTATTCGCAGAAATTTCATTTCGGTAATGACTGAAAAAAAAAATTAGGTAGGTAAATGACTCTGCTCCACTCAATGTTAAGTGGTGACAAAGACAGTTATAAAATGCCACACCACCTGTTCGATATCTTAGTGTCTTCTTTATGTAAATCTATACTTATAATAAATCTGTAGAGAGGTCAATTCTGTACATGAAATATATTTTCAAAATAACTATCAGGGGGTGATTAGTGATCGATACTGATGCCAAAAATGCAATCAGCAAAATTTTTGTCTGTCTGTCTGTCTGTGTGTATGTTCCTTATAGAAACAAAAACTACTCAACGGATTTTAACGAAACTTGGTACAATTATTCTTCATACTCCTGGGCAGGTTATAGTATACTTTTCATCACGCTACAATCAATAGCAGCAGAGTAATGAAGGGAAATGTTGGGAAAACGGGAGAAGTTACTCCATTTTTTAAGCTTCCGTCGCGGGTGCAGCCTTAATGGTTAAAGTTACATAGAAATCATGTATGACGGAAATATTCTACATAAAATTGTCAAAAAAATATCCCGCAACAGCATATGTCTATCTTTTATGGTTGACTCACAATAACACGTGTAATTATATAAATATAGTCATTCTTTATAGCACAAGCCTGAGAACAAAAACTATAGTAACACTACAGCTCTACACCGAAGCGAAGCGAGGGCGGGCCTCTAGTTGCTCAATATAAATAGGATATTCTGATATTTTAATATTATTTATTCAAAGTAAAATACAGATCTCATAAAATTATGTGCGTACGTTGTCTTTTGAAATAGACTCGCAAGAGGGAGAGTGAATCTATTTAAGGGTGTTTACCGAAATATACATCAGTATACTGGCCAGTGGTAACGACGGCGACGTCACGAATCAGACGCCATGTTGTACTGGTATGCTACCATATATTTACCGGAAAAACGAATATGACGTATGACCGAGCGTGCGTGAGATGCTAACGAATTTTATTTCTTTTTTCAAGCTTTTATTTAACTTGCTATGTATGTTTGTTACGGTCAAATCTTACAACTCAATTTTAAAGCACTTGCTCTCAACCGATTAAGCTTAAATTTGATATGCTCGTTCAGTTCGGATGACAATGCATGATTAACAGTGTGACGTCATTCTAAATCCAATATGGCGGCATACCCAAAATGCCGGCCAATCATTTTTAATGCATTCCTACAATATGGGTATCAAATTAAAGGGCTTGCTGAGAGTAACTCGAAAAAAATGTGACGTCACTCTCAATCCAATATGGCGGCCTTCTGAAATTTTAAAATCTATTTAGAAACAGATATCTTTAACTAATTTAGTTGAAATTTTCTTTTTTTCTTTTTAGCGCATTTGAATAAAAGCTTGTTTTTAAAAAGGTTTTTTTTACCTTATTTTTTTTATTTAAAGAAAAATAATGGTATCCGAACAAAAAGAATTCCTTTTAATTGATTAGGTGAATAAAAAATCTTCTTTATATAAAATAAAAAATAGTGCGATTTTTAATATTTCGTCGATTTATGACGTCAGTGTGATGGCCAGTATATTTCGGAACAATTCACGAGTATAGCGTCGATTCATGACGTCATTAGCACTGGCCAGTATACTGGTTTATATTACGGAATACACCCTAAAACTAATGAGTGAATGTAGTAACGAATGGGTATGGAATGAATGTATGAACGGACGATGATGATAGACCGATTGTAGATTCTCTTGTCGAAGGATAGATGGCGTTAACACCACCCATCCTCATCTGCAAGAAAGCTTCTTCACGCCCCTTTTAAAGTACCCAGATTGTAGGCCGAAGTGAACACGTGCGCGTACACGAAGTACGGCAAAGAAATAATATGTAATTTGTTGAAATGACTAAAGTTACGCTTAGAACCTGGGGGTAATTACCCCTCCGGGGGTAAATCAGCCATACTTCGGGGGTAACAAAGAACCTAATTATTTGGTCAAATCTAAATAATACTACTAAATAGAGCATGCGCTCCTTCTTGCTAGCGAGCCCAAGGGGTGCTGAGTGAGGGAAGCGGGGTAAGTTTTTGTCCTGATGATGACATTATTAGAGACGAAGATGTAGCGACCAAATTGGAATTTCTTGGACTGATGATAACATTTTAAAGTCGGGGTAAAATCGGTTTTCCCAATAGGTTACAGGGGTAGCCGTATTGGAAAGGTTAGGAAACACTGGCTTAGAACAACGTTTCCATTTCCCTATTTCCTAAGAATGTCAAAAAGTAATCGTTAAAGTCCGCCGTAAATTGAATTTGACACAGCGAAGTACCCAAAAACATTTACACGACCGGTTACGGAAACAAACCAATTCCACGGTCGACCACACTGGCTGATACCGCACCGGAAGTAATAGCACGCGCCATTGCATCTCGCGATCGTTTCTGCCCGGACGTGACGCCATCTTGGGCAGAGACAAACTGGGATAGCAGCATGGAGGTTAGAGAGGAGAACGACGTAGAAAATAGTGTCTCAGAAATATGGACATAATAATTGAGGCGCTGCGATCGCTAAGTTGTCTCAATAGAAGCGGGATAATTTGAAATGACCAATGCCGCGAAGAAAATTTGTGCATTATTCAACTAACTTCATCTACTTGTACTCATAAACATATTTGTTTCTTAGGTTTTCACGCACATCACTCATTAAATAAAACTAGTTTTTACGGGTTAATGCACGAAACTTTATTTATTTATTGACGTTTCGCAGCCTTTTCAGGTCTGCATCGTCAGAATAATGATTTTTTATTTAAAATTGTCGAGCTACCTTCGAAAGACTTAGCGTTCGGTTGTTTTATTGGAAGATTTTTAAAAATGTTATTGTCTATGTATGAATTTATTATTTAATTTACTTAATAAAGTATTTTATTTAAATTTCTTGTTTGTAATTTTGAGTTTATTTATTTGACCCTAACTACCGTAAAATACCACCGGTTCCAAAATTGGGAGACCTTCCTGAGAAGAACCGGCGAAACAAACTCAAGAGAGGCTTTCTATTATTCTCATAAACAGCTAACTTCACAGATACTACTAACCGACGGCAGCGCGGCTGGTGGCTGAAAAATGAACTATAAATTCTACAAATTTTCAGGGTCAGGCGGGCTAATGGTTTAGCACGTAGCGATCGTTATCCTTCTCTCTAACCTCCATGGTTAGCAGTTAGCCTGCCATTTCAGTCGTATTTGCGGTAAAAGTTTATTTTTTGGTAAAAACAGTGGCAAACTTTTGCCCACCTGGAGCTCTATTTTTGAATCACTCGTTTTGCGTCGAACGCTCGATTTCTACTAAAGGAGACCCGGCACTTTTCATAGAAAAAATGCTAAACTTGTATACAGTTGAATTTGGTCTCAAAATAAAGCCAAAATTATTTGCTACATAAAACTAATTTTGCCTTATTTTTAGTGAATCGTGGAAAGAAGTTATTTAATGATTAATATTTTTTGATATAGAAACTCTTTTGATGACAAACCTACGTATTTGACATTGACAGCTAGCTGCTGATGACAAATATTGCCAGACTACGTTACCCAATTATGAAACACAGATAAAAAAAATAAAAAAGTATACAACTTTGGCACAAAATGCCGGGTGTCCTTTCATTCGACATAATTGATTAATTAATTCCGTATTTTTGAATCGCTCAAGTGCAACGAATGGGTGAGACCACTCGCTGCATGGCGAATGGTGGAGGCGAATGATAGAATAATTGTCAAATTGTTTTGTGCTATTAGACGACGATAAACTGTCATTGTCATGATTTATATGAAACGACAACTAGAATTTTTTGTTCGGTTTTCATTGCGGTAATTGCCGGTTTTTATTTTTTCTGTGTGAACTGAGTAAAATTTTATATTTCGTATTAAACCGGTAACACCGGTGACGAATGATTCAAAAATAAGAAAAATCAGTATTATGCGACTTGAAAGTCGAAGGTGACTTATGTCGCATTCGACGATACTATGTCAGACGAGTGATTCAAAAATAGAGCTCCTGATGTTAAACGGCCATCTTCAGAGTACCACTCGTGTCGTTGCCTACTTTGACCCTATCCCGTAGCCAGTGAAGCCCTGGAATCTTATTCATTCACAGTTTTTATTTTTATTTTAGAAGAATAACGTAAGGTCGTACTGGAAATTGAAATAATCTCTTATCTATTAGACAATTGGGCTGTCTGTGGTGCTGTTTCAGCGGCCAAACCGTAAGAGATAGATAAAGAGAATATTTAAGTTATAAGTTAAGAATAGTCTGATAAGACTACAAACTGGATTTGAGTAACGTAGCACTTCCGGTTTTCGAGAAATCAGGTTTTGGTGAACATTTGGTTCACTGGTTTGCTAGTTATCTTATATATAAAATTCTCGTGTCACGGTGTGCGTAATTGAACTACTCCGAAACGGCTCGACCAATTTTCGTGAAATTTTATATGCATATTCTGGACCACACACCTTGTACTGTAAACTGACTTTTTGGGAAATAAAAATAATTTTAATTTTTTTTGAGTCTTGTCACTGTGATTCTCTGTAAGGTGGGGAGATCACATCCCCAGACGTTCACATAAATTCGAAAGATAAATCCACTAAAAAAAAATAAAAAAAAATAATAATAAATAAATCACCAAAGAAATTTGGTGACTCATTTCTTTGTCGTACTATCCGTAAATGGAATGCTCTGCCCGCTCA
This sequence comes from Chilo suppressalis, assembly GCA_902850365.2. Taxonomy (NCBI): domain Eukaryota; kingdom Metazoa; phylum Arthropoda; class Insecta; order Lepidoptera; family Crambidae; genus Chilo; species Chilo suppressalis. The sequence goes on from OU963921.1 coordinate 11,290,295, forward strand.
CGTGTTCCCTCCCTCTTACAACCTGGGATCCTTTAAAAGAGGCGTGAAGAAGCAACTTGCAGGCCGGCAGGGTGAGGATGGCTGGTGTGGCAGGTAGAACTGCTGTATCAGCTATCTTCGCGTCTGGACTTCACCTTCACTTAACATCAGGTGGGGTGGAGTCATTTGTCGGATCTATCTATAAAATTAAAAAAATAACTATTCGCCACCACAAAGTACTTTTTAATTAACCGAAAATACGACTGGGTTTTTTTTTAAATCACAAGGGTGGCAAACTGTCTTAAAACAATATTAAGGGTTGCCAAATCTATTAACTCTCCCCCCTACCACGAGGCACTTTGAAAACCTCGTCCACGAAGAAGAGCAATCCTGCGAACAGGCATGATATCACAGAATATGTACAGTGTCATCATCATCATCAGCCTATTAATGTCCCCACTGCTGGGGCACAGGCCTTCCTTATGGATGGAATAGGGAGATTGGGCCATGACCCACCACGCGGGCCCAGTGCGGATTGGTGGGTGCTAACGACTGCTGATGCAGCCGGGACCAACGGCTTAACGTGCCTTCCGAAGCACGGAGGAGCTCGAGATAGTAAATTTTTGGTCACCCATCCAATGACCGACCACTGCGAAAGTTGCTGAACTTCAACGACCGCAGCCGAACGCGCTAACCACTGGCGCCATCGAGCACCTTTGTCGTTATATTTTGTATTTAATGTATAAATAAAATGTTTTCTTTCTTCTTTCTTTCTTTATTAACCTTATCCTGAAGAAGAGCCATCCTATGAAAGGGCATGATATCACAGAATATGTACAGTATCAAAGTCCCTAATACCCAAAGAATAGGGTATTTGACAGTATTAAAAATAGGGTGCCAATTGTTAGCATCTGTATTTAGAATGAATATTTGCAGGAGTTTTTACTATTATTACAGAAAAAATATTCATAAGTTTACTAAAAACCCACGATAAAGATAATAGTATTCTTGTCTATTGTCACGTGACCCAGAACGCTTTGGATTCCGGTTAAAGTGACATTTGATTGTATGGTTTGACGTTTAATGACAGTCTTGTGACTTCACACACCAGTGAGCCGCCATATTGTCCAGAGATACGTTTTCCGCGGCAACTTGAAAATAGAGTTTTTGAATTAGTTTTTTTACCGAAATACACAATATAATGATGTATATCCACTTTTTATGGGCTCTATAAACATTGGTGAATAATGTGAGATCGTTTTCTAAAACTTGTCAAATACCCTATTGTTAACTATATATTCTCGTGGTATATACAACAGCCGAGTTATGCGCTCAGCAGCAGAATATAATCTATAAAATAACGATAACCATAATTCAAAACACTTTCAGCATTATCTATTCGGGCCCACGGAATCCTTCTTTATTACGTCATTAGCCATAAAGTAAGGCGGCCATCTTGGAAAGTTTGGGCGGGAAATTGAGCGCGCCATATTGTGAACGTCGCTTCTCTAAAGCAGGGCATTAGGTAAATTATAGTTATTTTTCTAATATTTTGAATTTAAGTTGGAAGTGATGTGATTTCCCTATTATAATTTGAGCAACCATACATTTTGACGACCTCTGTGGCCGAGTGGTTTGTACGCCGGGTTTCATGGCTGTCGCCGACTCGAGAGGTCTCGGGTTCGAATCCCGGTGGGGGCAGATGTTTGTGTGATGAATACGAGCATTTGTGCTCCAGTCATGGATGTTTAATATGTATTTATAAAAATATACTTATATATGTACAGTATATGTATTCTATCCGTTAACCTAGCATCCCATAACACAAGCCTTATAGTGCTTACTTTGGGGCTGGCTAATTGGTGTGAGTGTCGGAAATATTTATATTTATTTATTTATACATTTTTAGTTAGTTCAATACTACATATTTTTTTTAAAATGGTTTTTGTATGTATTGTTACTGTATTATGTATGGATTTTATATCTGAATAAATAAATTATTATTATAATTAATACGTAAGCTTAAATTAAAATTAATCTAAAATCGTGTATTGATTTCAACCTATACACAAGTTATTTGCGTTCGGCGTTTAAGTCAAACCTTAGGGATGTGGGATTAAACGATATTATTTTGGTCTCAACCGACTTCAAAAGTAGCCATTAAACCATACACTTTAATTATTTAAGGAATAGGAATACTCAGCGATTTATTGTATAATTATGTAAACATTATAGGCTGACATAGTCGCTGAGCGAATAAAGCCTTTAAATAAAGTTAAAAAAAACAGTGTTATTGCCCCTCAAGCAAAATAAATATTTAATCATTATACTATAACCACAAGAAAGTTGATCATGCTGAAGAAGAAAATATCATACAAAAATTTCCCTCAAACGTAAATAATAAATATTTCCAACACACACCAATTGGCCAAGCCTCAAAGCATGGCTGTAGCTAGAGTCGAATTTGAGGTAGGGCGGCATTGGTTACAAGTAGGGCGGAAGTAAAAAAAATATCATAATTGATCTGCCCTCGGAGCACGGGCCTCCTAAATCAATCGCCATGTATATTATTGACCTCTAGGTCAATGATGTATCTATTGCTACTATTTTTTTTATCTTAACCCATATACAAACAATTTAATTATAAAAAATTATCTAAGTTTTTGGTATTTTTAAGGTAGGGCATTGTGATTTCAAGGTAGGGCATTGCCCCACAATGCCCCACCCTAGCTACGGCCGTGCTCAAAGTAAGCACTGTAGGCATGTTGTGTTATGGGATACTAGATATATGTAATATAATAGGTAAATAAGTGACAGATTTATAATTATATTACATAGAAACACATATTGACTGGAGTGCTGGTATTCATCACACAAAAATCTGCCCCCACCGGGATTTGAACCCGGAACCTCTCGAGTAGGCGACACCTTGAAACCCGACTTACAAACCACTCGGCTACGGAGGTCGTCTAACATGGTTTTGAAAAGAGAACACAAATTTGACATATCATCATCATCATCAGCCTCTTTATGTCCCCACTGCTGACATATGACATATTTGACATATGTAAATAAAATAAAATCAGTGCATCTGTAGGAAGGCCAAAGGGAAAGATCTTCCTCCGAGCTGGGTGATGCTGGCTCGGGGGCCGCGGCCCGACTGATGTTGGTCGGGCATCGTATATATGAAGAGTTAGTCTCCGAATTTCATTTGCGCGATGTAGGCTTCCATACTAATATTGATCGCAGTGCAGGTAACGCCATCTCTTGAGGATGGTGAGTAATGATTTCCTCCATCCGTTGTATATATGTGGGGCATATAGATGTCACCGCCACACATCTAACCCGTTGGAACTTGTTTTATTTAGTTAACTCAAAGTTTTTAATAATGCAGTTTTTAATCGTTTGTCGTGCTGTGTCTTGTAATTCTTGCAATTTTATAAGTATGTAGTTTTCGACCTACTAGTAGTTCAAAGCGACGATGATAAAAAAAAAACATTTTTAATGACAAAAACCGCAGACTACACAATGAGAGAAGCTGTTATTTCTTGTTTATTCATTCTGTACAGCCCTTCGCGCGATCCCAGGGGTAAACACTAGCGCGCTTTCTGTATTTACAAGTCTTTTTATCGGCCACGTGGCCGGCCCATAAACAAGCGCAGATAGCGCGTTGTCTATGACGTGTGGGAGTGACAGTTTTTTATCTGCGCCCGAGAATTATGGCGGGAGAAGTGAATGTCTGTTATCTATGGGACGATATGAAATATGAGATGCCGCCAAGCACAGATTGAATCAAATCTTATTCTTTGTTAGCATAAAAAAAATACATAGCCATTTTTATAAAGCAGATTTTGATGAGTCTTACAAAGAACTGAACTGCTTGATGCAGAAATTTAATGTCAATACTATTCCCCAAAGGAGATTGCTCAGCTTCCATACATGTTTGGCCTAAAGACCAATAATCATGAAAAATTGTTTCCTAGATTCGAAATTATATATAAATTACTGTAGAAACGAATATTATTGACGGACACCCCTGAGAACTTCTATAAACCATATACACTGATAATTAAACACATTTAATACACAGGTATTAAAATAATAAAAAACAAATAAATTATACAGTAAACTAGGGAAATCAAACCAAGTACCGAAATTATGTATTAGATTCAGGTATATAAAGCATGTGGATTAATAGATAGTTGCCTGTTTTTAAAGTTAATGCTTAAGAGTAACTTTAAAAATCAGGTGTCATCTATGCATTTCCGGTTATAATAAGGTACTCTGTGACAGAAACTGTGTGTTATTTGTGAATTAGCCACAGATTAGAGAGAATTTTAAACTCTCGTTAACTAAAGAAAGCTTATTATTTTTGTTATGTTTATATTATAACTATATTTTAGATTTTTAGTGTATCACACCTTATAATGTGTTTATGGAGGTGTTTGGTGAAAAATGTATGGCAATAGACTTTATGGTGTCGCCTACCATCTATAATATTTGTCTTAGCACATTTGCATGTAGTGAAAATGATAATATACTTGTGGATATTAATACCACATTGTAATAAAAAAATATTTTATTTTATCGATCTTTACAAAATAGATTTGTATACATATAAAAAACTTCGATCAGTCTTTGGCTGAATGTTACTATACCCATAGCCATTAAAAATGATTCGTACGTTTTCCAAACCGGTAAAATTAAAAGTATTTCTTTAGGCGCGTTATGAAAAAATGATGAGAGTGAAATTTTAAGATGCGCGCGCATCACTGTAACACAAAATTTTAACAGCATGGACCAACTTCATGCTGTTACTTTTGTGTTTACCGCACATTAAGAAAATCTACCAACAAAATAGAAATAGAATCTCTATTTAGTGGGTGCTAACGACTGCATTGTGAAGGCCTATCAAAAGTATTTATTAATCTGGAACAACGGAACCAAAGCGCGATTCAGGAGGCTACAGCGCCATGTCTTGACCATTGGTGTAGTAGAACCAAAAACCACATCTTTATTTTTTGTAATAAAGTAACAGTTATAGGTATTCATATTTATAATATCAAAAGCATTTATGAATCTGGAACAACGGAACCAAAGCGCGATTCAGGAGACTACGGCGCCATCTCTTGACCATTGGTGTAGTAGAACCAAAAACTACATCTTTATTTTTTGTAATAAAGTAACAGTTATAGGTATTCATATCTTTATATATATAATTCTTCTGTGAGTGTGTATGTCACTGAACTTCTCTTAAACGACTGGACCGATTTTGATGAAATTTTTTGTGTGTGTTCAAGGGGATCTGAGAATGGTTTAGATTCACAATTTTGTCCGCTGGACAACCCCTATTTTTTTAGGGCGGTACAAAGTTCGCTGGGTCAGCTAGTCTTTATATATATAATTCTTCTGTGAGTGTGTATGTCACTGAACTTCTCTTAAACGACTGGACCGATTTTGATGAAATTTTTTGTGTGTATTCAAGGGGATCTGAGAATGGTTTAGATTCACAATTTTGTCCGCTGGACAATGTTTTTTTAATTAATTTTTTTTATGGCGGTACGAAGTTCGCTGGGTCAGCTAGTCTATATATATAAAAATGAAACCCGTTTTCCGTTGTCACGACATAACATGAAAACGGCTTGACCGATTAGGCTGATTTTTTTTTTAGAATATTCCTTGAAGTACGAGGATGGTTCTTACGAAGAGAAAAATTAAAAAAAATGCCTGAAAATGTCAAAAAACAAAACTTTTCTTTACTCCCATACAAACGATTCGTAATAATACTTAAAAGTCAATTTGAACTTTAATACCATACCATAAATTCAAATGTTAGTGGAGAGATTCTGGGAAGGCAAAACAATTGAGCGACGTGATGTCAATAGAAGTTTGGAAAAGATAAATATACCATCTTCAGTTTTTTTATAATCTATATATATAAAACTCAGAGGTGACTGACTGACGTAGTAATTTATCAACGCCCAGCCCAAACCACTGGACGGATCGGGCTGAAATTTGGCATGCAGGTAGATATTATGACGTAGGCATCCGCTAAGAAAGGATTTTGATCAATTTTACCCCCAAGGGGATAAAATAGGGAATGAAAGTTTGTATGAAACTTTGTCAATTTTAAAACCGAACGGCCTGAGACTTTGCACGCAGGTATAAGAATAATCATAGATGAATGTCATTGTGTATAAAACAAGCCTGAGAACAAAAACTGTAGTCTACGCTTCAGCTCTACACCGAAGCGAAGCGAGGGCGGGCCTCTAGTTTGTAATATTTATCCACATGTTTCTAGTTTGTATATTCGGAATACGTGTTTGAGTTTCATACAAGTGCAAATCACATATGTTCTAATAAATTATATTCAGTAGCGATTTTAATTGAATATTTTGATTATTTATTTATTTTTTCAAATTAAAACTGAACTTTATTGACTGTGTCCTTTTCCAGACTTTTTATTAATTTATTGTAATTAATTATTTGCATGCAATTAAAAACTAATTTTAAACGATGCCAAAGAAGGATAACTTCTCACGCGCCTACATAAGTACACGCACCCATTTTTTTTAAAATGAATATATTATACAAAGGTGTTCGTTAAAATCTAATGACTGTAAAATAAAGTATAAATTACGTCAAGAATTACTGTTTAAGTCAATATTTTTTTGTACATTTGGGCCAATTTGAGCAATCTCCTTTCAAATACTATCGTCCGAGGGGAGGAAATAAATCCTGACGATGAGGATGAGTGATCACCTCACTGAAGGGCCGTGATCATGTAGGAAGTGGGAAGGGCGGAAGATAAATAATCACACATTTATAAAAACTATTTTTACCAATACTTTTACCATAAAAAAAAACCGGCCAAGTGCGAGTCGGACTCGCGCACCGAGGGTTCCGTACAAACCTCTAGGTATATTTTAATAATTATTAAAAAAAAAAATATTATAGGATGTAACTAAGAATTTACGGTTTTCGCAATTTTTCCTTTATCTGTACTATAAGACGTTACTTCGTACCAAATTTCAAGATTCTAAGTTCACGGGAAGTACCCTGTAGGTTTTGATTCCCGTGCGAGTTCGAAAATTTGCGACATAAACGGCTGTATCTTTTGATTGCTTTGGCTTAGAAGTTTGATTTTTTCGCAGCTCCAAGGGACAGTACTCCTGAGTATTATATATGAATTTCAGTTTGATACCTCTACGTGTTCCTGAGAAAAACGGTCTTGACAGACGGACGGACGGACAGACGGACAACAAAGTGATCCTATAAGGGTTCCGTTTTTTCCTTTTTAGGTACGGAACCCTAAAAATCAAATTGACAACCTAGTACAAGACTTACTAAGTTGTAAATTTGTTTTTATGGTCATTACGAGTATTACACACTATTATCAACAACATAGTACAAATTTTGGTTAATTACCCCAATCTCTATCATTTCTGTGTATCTTCGGGCCAAGGAATCAAAGGTGCCAACCAGTGCTGTCTTTGACGTATTGGAGGCCCTGGGCATATTAAGATAATGGGGCCCCTTTGACTTTCGTTTGGTGATTTAACAGGAACTAGGGACTTTGTATTTGATCTGAGGGCCCCGCGATCGATAGGGGCCCCCCCTATCGATCGCGGGGCCCTGGGCACTTGTCCAAAGTGCCCACTGGCAAAGACGGGTCTGGGGTCAACCCATTTTTCGCTCTTCTGAACATTTTTGTTGGAAAGTTACTATGTTTTGATTTTAAACAGCCGACTTGTCTTGTCTTTAAGGTCTGACTTTAAAAAAAAAATGTTCGGTGATATCATCATCATCATCAGCCTATTAATATCCCCACTGCTGGAGCACAGGCCTTCCCTATGGATGGAATAGGGAGATTGGGCCATGACTCACCACGCGGGCCCAGTGCGTATTGGTGGGTGCTAACGACTGCAGATTCAGCCGGGACCAACGGCTTAACGTGCCTTCCGAAGCACGGAGGAGCTCATGTTATTAAATTTTATGTTATTTTATTTTATTTTTAATTTTATTTTTAATTTAATTTCGGTGATATGCTAAAGATCAAAGAGAAAAATTGTGACGATGTACTTAATCAAAGTTTCTCTTTAAAAAAGTTACATCTGGTGGATTCTTTGATATTAATCCGCCCCTAGTCCAAGACGAAAGACAGAAGTTGAAATACTGATAGCTTAAAACTAAATAAGCAAAAATATGTTTTCAATTATCCTAAATATACATTACAATAACATTTGCTGATAACACCGCACTCCATTCCGTCTGCAAACAATCAGTTGACAATGCCTAATTTGAATACCCCACAATCGGGTAATTTAATTTTCACTGGCAAACCCTCTGCGAAGTGAGATAAGCGTGCCCAAGGGAGCCGGGTGTATATCAATTGACAATACTTTTTGTCAACTTACAACGGCTAAGGGGAGATTTTAGACCACACACACACACGCATAAAATGATTAAGTGCAAAATGAAAATAAATTAAAAACCTATGGGGATAAGTACAGTGTAACAAGGGCACAGTGTAACATAAAGAATATCTCTGGTCTTTTCTTATTTATCTTTGATCTGCTTACGTGACGTGTTTTATTGTTTTATTAGGTTTTATGCTGCCATCTTAAGCAGCTGTCATCACACGAGAAATGGTCGGAAAAATACAGAGATACTCTCGTGGCTAGGGTTACCATCCGTCTGAAATAGTCCGGACTTCTAGACTATAGCCCGGACTTTGTACGGATCTTTAAATTGTCCTGATTTTTTAAATTATATTTAACTAGCGGCCCGCCCTCGCTGCGCTTCGGTGTACAGCTGAAGTGTAGACTACAGTTTTTGTTCTCAGGCTTGTATTATACACAATGACATTCATCTATGATTCTTCTTATACCTGCAAGGTCTCAGCCCAATCGGTTCAAAATTGACAAAGTTTCATACAAACTTTCATTCCCTATTTTATCCCCTTGGGGGTAGAATTGATCAAATTCCTTTCTTAGCGGATGCCTACGTCATAACATCTACCTGCATGCCAAATTTCAGCCCTATCCGTCCAGTGATTTGGGCTGTGCGTTGATAGATCACTATGCCAGTCAGTGAGCAAAACCTTTGTGTTTTATATATATATATATATGAATAAATATACTGAATTCTCAAATAGACTCTAAATCTATTGTCATTGTTTTATCAATATTATGCTGTATAATTTATCCGGCTTGTTTAAAATTTACATGACATTTAATGTTATTTTATGCAAAATACTTACATCAAAATGATCTTAACAAAAACATACTGCCAAATAGATTGTTAAGAAAGTTAAAGCAATCAAAAAATTGTTAAACCATATTGTTTTAAAATGTTCGTCAGAAAATAAACTTATGGTGGGTCAGGCATCAGACAAATCAATGATAGTGTCACAAACGCTCTCGAAACGTAACCGCGAAAGTGCTAGAGATCGAATTTGCCAGAGCACCGCGGGTCGCGATAGAGGTCGAGTAATGCGGCTCATTCTAAAATGAGCCTTATACAATGCGCCGTAAGGGAGAAAGTGCAACGACATCTGCACTTGTTTACAAGTTATGCGCGTTACCTGCGTAGGTATAAGTAGGTACTTCGTACTCGCGGGTGCTAGCTAATTCTCAATTTCACAGGTACTTTCTAGAATGCGTCAATCGGCGTATATAAGCGCGATTGGCGCCGCGCAGAGACATTTGAGTTTCAACAGCGATTTCGGAGCGAATCCAAAGGCGATCAAAGTGCAACAAAAGTGTTCAAGTGAGATAGTTTAGTGACTTGTATAGTGAAATACAGTGTTTAGTGAGTGTTTTGTAATTAACATCGTGTGTTAATTGTATGAACTGAGTGGTGAATAAAGAACTGTCAAGCGTGAGCTGGCATATAATTTCGAACCCCATCCCGACACGTAACAATAGTTTTCGTGAGCTCGCACTCGTACTAAGGGTACTGATTTTACCGTTACAATACAAATAAACAGTGTATAAATTCTATCATTAAATCATTTGCGTCTTCTTAAATTTCAAGTATACATATTTGGTTACTATTGACCAAAATGGACATAGAAACATAATTTATAATTACGAAAACTATGATAGTTTTCGTGAGCTCAAACTCGTACTAAGGTCAGCTACGCTGTCATTACGTAAGATGACGGAAGATTACGAAATTCAGCTCGAATTGGTAATTGGGACGGAGTTTATTTTCGAAAGTTACGGACTAGCGGATGGAGGCTAGGCGGAAAAAAGTGTACTGGTTTTCCATCACAGCTTTCAGTTGTTTCGTAGCGTATTGTCTGTAGTTATGTACTAATAACTTAAGTTTCGACCGAACTTTCACAGTGGTCGGTCATTGGATGGGTGACTAAAAATCTTCTATCTCGAGTTCCTTAGCCACGTTAAGACAGGACGACACGTTAGCCGTGGGTCCCGGCTGCATCTGCCGTTGTTAGCACACGTCAATCTGCATTGGGCCCGCGTGGTGGGTCATGGCCAATCTCCCTATTCCATCCATAGGGAAGGCCTGTGCCCCAGCAGTGGAGACTGTTAAAAATGATATCACATTTAATATTTTAAAAACATTTTAATTTTCCCCATATTTGTATAACTAGCGGAGCGGACCCTTCATTTTTAGAAAATTATTGACAAGACGCTGGCTGTCTGTCTGTGTATTGTTATTTCAAAGTCACTCACAAACAAACAAGTGCATGATAAATCGTAGTCAACAATAACATTAAAGAAACAAACCATATTGGACCTTACGTCCAAAAACTAAAGTCCACATTCGCTAAAAGACTTCAACGGGAATGTTGCCAGAGGAAAATATTAATTCACCAGGAATGATCCCCTCTCAGTCTCGGGCAGATGGGGTCGGATTAATTCGAGTCAGGTGTTGCCATAATCCCGTTTTAATCTGCATTTTGGCTCGGGACAGGGGTGCGTTTTTACAATGCGAATTACCCGCGTGAATTGTTGCCCTCTGCACGTCTGGGGAGAGATTGATTAAGAAAGAAAAAACTAGTAGTTTTTTTTTCATTTTGGATGTATGCACCGAGCTACCCCTTTGGCCTGAGAGAAGATTGGACAAGTGAAGAATTAAAAAAAATTGTGCGTGTCAGCTCCGACGCACGACTGGAGTTTACATATAATTAATTTTTTATTTAAAATAAAATATTATCTTAATAATTAACAAAAATGGTTATAAAAATATAATTATGTCACTAAATCTTTTACGTACAATAATAAATAGTACATGAAAATAAGACACATGGACGTTCGTAGATACGTGGTTCACGAATCTTGAAAATACCGCATCAATGGTTGTACCATACCTCGTCGTCCCCATTGCTCTATCAGAAACAATATCTAAATTCAGTTCAGATTTAAAAAAAAATATTAATGTCAATCCGTCATCTTTGTTTGTCAAAGTTGCGCGACATAGGATGCGCACCAAAAACGTAACGAGGTCATTCATCGATAGATTTTACTCCTCACATTTTTCTCATACCGGGCCCCTTATATATGCAAATCAATTCTTAAGGAGTAAACTCCAAAAAAAACAGCCTTTGTGCGTGACTGACTGATTTGATCAGAGTAAGCTCGAAACCAAACTATCTACGTACTAAGTACTTTTTTTTTTAATTAATAATATTAATGTGATGAAAGTTGACATCAACACATGTTTTAAATTTTTGATGTCATCTTTCAATTGACGACACTGTACGAAACAAAACAGGGAGAAAAAACAGCCCTTGCTGAGTTTCTTGCCGGTTCTTCTCAGTACAAGGTTTCCCGCCGTAGATTTACGAACCGATGGCGTAGCGTTTGACTTTCACAAGAGCTTGTTATGGCTATCGCTATCGCTGACCGTTGAAGGTTTTCAAATACCTCACTCTCATTTTCTTTAATATTGTTATTACCAATGCAAAAGAAACAATACCCGAGGCATTTCAAAACCTTCGGCGGTCAGAAAAATCAAAATGAAAATAGCCATAGCAACTTCGTTAGGCGAATGGCCCCCTGGCCTCGATCTATTAGGGTTACGTTCAACTGCGGATAATGTTTTTCTAAAATACTTAAAATCTGTTTTTTTTCTTATCATATTATCCTGTTAGTTAAACTAATTGAACCTTTAGAAATGGTTCATTTGCGAGCTACCTAGACATTGAAATGGTTAAAGGCCCGCTGTCCCACCGGTTTGTCCTACAATTCAATTCAATTTATTTGCATTAAATAGGGTACAAATAATGATGTTACATATAAAGATAACATGCAATTTTTTTCTATTCAATTACCTATATAAATGTCAATAATTCTTATTATAATATTATAATTATTCAATGTAGACAATTTATCATGTCCATAATTATGTGAATGTCATAATTAGAATGATCTTGTAAAGAATCAAAATTAAATGTTATATTTTAAACCCATTAAGCATGTCTTTAACCCGTGCATCAAATCCTACCATAATTCATGAACTCAACCATACTGTAAAACGTGTTTTCATTTAAGCAAAACCACGGTATATCATTATGTACCCGAGGACTAGGGTAATAAAATGGTATAGAGAAATGCTTGTATTAAATAAAATTTCTTATTACCTCTCAACGGGCTTAAAAATGTATTTTTAAATACCTTTTTACATAACTCGACGTTTCGCATCCATTTCAGATGGTCCGTGTCCCACCAGTAGGGCAATTCCTTGATGAAATGCATTTCAACACACGACACGCTTTACCAGGTACTTACCTAGGCGTTTTTCCCCGCCCCCCAACGACAACGGCTAACTACAGCCTAGGTCCGAGTCTCAGAGACGCCCTCTAGTTGAGCCGACCCCCTCAGGTTCGAGTGGTCTAGAGGCTAAAGACCGAGAGGAGACTCCCCCCGTGGGGAGATCCCATCCGTCTGGAATACCTCAAGAGGCACTCGCCAATTCTCGGCTTGAGGTCCCCTTAGGATCTCGCCGTCCCCAAACCCGGTGACGCTGTAAAGGTAAGCTACAAACCGCATACACACTCAAAAAATAAATGTAGCAGCCTGGGAAGACGAGGATGGGTGGTGTGGCAGTTTATAACTGCTACACTGCACAAGCTATCCTCGCGTCTGGACTTTGTCATCACTTAACATCTGGAGCAGAGTCATTTACCTACCAAACTATAAAAAAAAACATAATTTTTATAGCAGATTACCTACCAACCGCATACATACTCAAATAAATAAAATTAAGGTACAAAAACCGTTTTAAAAACAAGCTTTTATTCAAATGCGCTAAAAAGAAAAACAGAAAATTTAGTTAAAGTTTGTTTCTAAATAGATTTTCAAATTTTAGAAGTCCGCCATATTGGATTGAGAGTGACGTCACATTTTTTTCGAGTTACTCTCAGCAAGCCCTTTAATTTGATACCCATATTGTAGGAATGCATTAAAAATGATTGGTCCGCCATTTTGGGTATGCCGCCATATTGGATTTAGAATGACGTCACACTGTTAATCATGCATTGTCATCCGAACTGAACGAGCATACCAAATTTCAGCTTAATCGGTTGAAGGCAAGTGCTTTAAAATTGAGTTGTAAGATTTGACCGTAACAAACATACATAGCAAGTTAAATAAAAGCTTGTAAAAATAATGTTCAACTCAAAAGCGACTGCATTCTCAGCTCTGTCATCTTGTATTGTACAAAACTGACGTGTTAATAGATACTTTTCGAGTGTTTATATCTCGATATCCCGGTGCCGAGTCCCGGGGGAGCGTCCCGCCCGCCGCCGGTCATAAATAGCCCACAGACAAGGGTCTGATAGAGGCTTCCAAAGAGATTATGTGATTTATCAAAGTAAGTCTTTCAAATAGAAAGAAATTTTATGTAAAAAATATTCCCTTTAATAGAAACCTAGTTTTATTCCGATGTAGCCAGCGCAAATGGATTTTATGCAAACGTGGGGCACGAGTGGTTAGCGCGTTCGGCTGCGATCGTTGAATTTAAGCAACTTTCGCAGTGGTCGGTCATTCGATGGGTGACCAAAAATCTTCTATCTCGAGTTCCTCCGTGCTTCGGAAGGCACGTTAGGCCGTTGGTCCCGGCTGCATCTGCAGTCGTTAGCACCCGCCAATCCGCATTGGGCCTGCGTCGTGGGTTATGGCCCAATCTCCCTATTCCATCCATAGGGAAGGCCTGTGCCCCAGCAGTGGGGACAATAACCTGATGATGGTGATGATGATGGGGCAATTGAAACCGAATTCTTTACAGTACAACAAATATTTGACGATATTTCGATATTGATTAATAATGAACATAGTTAGTCTTATAATTTTTATTTTTAAGAATGTAACTGCTTGATGTTTAAATCTAAAGAAAATATAACTAGAAAAATATCCACGCGGACCAGGCAGCAGACGGAACTCGAACCCGCACCTCAAGCAGTTACATGCTTAAAAAATAAAAATTATAGCCATAATGGCTATTTCTTCTTTCAAATGTTGAATACTTGTAAAAGTATTCATTTGACATTGTGGGTTGCTTATAGTGCGAGGAGATGGCGCTGCCTTGCAGCTTAAGAATGGCTAGAAGAATTTCGACGCGGCCGCCAGGGCCACGGTAGCATAATTGGTCAGTGCATTTGCCCGGATAGCAAAGGGTGCGGGTTCTGATCCCGTCTGCTGCCTGGCCCGCGTGGATTTTGACGTGACAACGTCTTAAATTAGGTTGCGGCTGGGAGTCACTTATGAAAAAGTGTAACGCTCGGTAACGTTACGATGAATCTCTCGTGTTAAGTTTAAGTTTACATGTACAATGTTTTAGTAAACAAAATATATTTCTATAGTTAAAATTTGTGCAATTCTTATTTTCATTCAATTCCTTGTTCCTATTGTGCAATTTAATTATATTCATATCAATAAATATTCTACCGAGAAAAAGACGTTGTCACGTAAAATCTTCGCCCGTAAAACCGACTTTACAGGCAACCATTTTTTTTTTCTAGTTATGTTTTCTTTAGATTTAAAGCTAGTCTTTTTGTGTTAAACTTGTCTAGTCAAAAAAAACTACCAGTTGGCCACAGTATAATATCCTACCCTGGTTTTTAACTGGTGGGATATTTCTAAAAATAAGTGAAGTATTGATATTTCAGTTGCATCTTGCTTCGATTGTATTAAAAAAAAAGGAAATTTAAAAAATCAAAAACCCGACTGCTTAATTATACTTCAAATAAAAACTGAAAAGGAAAAAACAAGTCCAGTAGTCTATAATTCTGTTAATAAGGAACAAAGCTACTTTAACAGTCGGGACCCATTATTGAAAAATATTATGTATTCTTGAATATCTAATATAGTCGGGCTTCGCGCTCTTGCATTGCGCAGTCGGGTAAAAATAATTACTAGCGAAAATCGTGCCAAGCCTGCGTACAATCACATCTTGCTTGTCACTTTGACACCACAAACAATATATAAATTAGGGGTGACCATTCGTTGATTCATATCACGGGCAACATTCGATTTGTGGGCACCCATTCATCTGACGAACCGATTGTTCGTCAATTTGTAGTATTGACTGGGAGGTTTAACACTCAGAAACACAAAACACAATAACTTTATTAATAAACTAGTGGCCCGCCCTCGCTTCGCTTCGGGGTAGAATTGATCAAAATCCTCTCTTAGCGGATGCCTACGTCATAACATCTACCTGCATGCCAAATGCCCGATCGGTCCGGTGGTTTGGGCTGTGCGTTGATAGATCACTATGTCAGTCAGTCACCTTTGAGTTTTTTATATATATATATATATAGATGCCCGCGACTCCGTCAGACTTTTTTAATAATCCCGCAAGAAAAAGTCTCTTTTAACTCAATCCAGTTCATCTGTATTTATAAATAAACTAGTGGCCCGCCCTCGCTTCGCTTCGGTGTAGAGCTGTAGTTTTTGTTCTCAGGCTTGTGCTATAAAGAATGACTTTATTTATATAATTACACGTGTTATTGTGAGTCAACCATAAAAGATAGACATATGCTGTTGCGGGATATTTTTTAGACAATTTTATGTAGAATATTTCCGTCATACATGATTTCTATGTAACTTTAACCATTAAGGCTGCACCCACGACGGAAGCTTAAAAAATGGAGTAACTTCTCCCGTTTTCCCAACATTTCCCTTTACTACTCTGCTCCTATTAATTGCAGCGTAATGAAAAGTATACTATAACCTGCCCAGGAGTATGAAGAATAATTGTACCAAGTTTCGTTAAAATCCGTTGAGTAGTTTTTGTTTCTATAAGGAACATACACACAGACAGACAGACAGACAGACAAAAATTTTACTGATTGCATTTTTGGCATCAGTATCGATCACTAATGACCCCCTGATAGTTATTTTAAAAATATATTTCATGTACAGAATTGACATCTCTACAGATTTATTATAAGTATAGATTAAACAAATAAATATTTCCAACACTCACACCAATTAGCTAGCCCCAATGTCAGCACTGTAAGGCTTGTGTTATGGGATACTAAGGTAACGGATAGTATATATATACCGTACATATATAAGTATATTTATATAGAAATACATGAATGTAGGTACATTGCTTTGATCATTGTAGACACTGCGAACATACCCCTCAGCCACGAAGGCTGTCATACAAGAGGCAACTGTTACTGACTGATCTGTCAAGTTCGAACACCTGTTTTACCTATTTAGGGGGTTCATCATGATAAACCCGGCAACGACCTCCGTGGCCGAGTGGATGTTCGCCGGGTATCAAGGTGTCGCCGACCCGAGAGGTCCCGGGTTCGAATCCCGGTAGGGGCAGATGTTTGTGTGATGAATACGAGCATTTGTACTACAGTCATGGATGTTTCAATATGTATTTCTATATAAATATACTTATATATGTATAGTATATATATTTTATCCATTACCCTAGTATCCCATAACACAAGCCTACAGTGCTTACTTTGGGTCTAGGCTAATTGGTGTGAGTGTTGGAAATATTAATTTTTTATTTATTATCACCAGCCTATTAATGTGCTGGGGCACAGGTCTTCCCTATGCATCGAGTATGGACATTGGGCCATGACCTACCACGCGGGCCCAGTGCGTATTGGCGGGTGCTAACGACTGCAGATGCAGCCGGGACCAACGGTTTAACTTGCCTTCCGAAGCACCGAGAACTCGAGATAGAAGTTTATTGGTCACCCATCCAATGTCCGACCACTGCGAAAGTTGATTATCTTCAACGATGGCAGCCGAACGCGCTATCCATTTGATCCATCAAGTATACATCGCCTCAAGTATACAGTACTTGCATCAAATTTGTTGGGTACACAAAATATATGAAGTAAATAGTGAATTTTACTTATACAAATATACTTATAGAAGAATTTTGACACGGCCGTCAGGGCCGCGGTAGCATAATTGGTCAGTGCATTCGCCCGGATAGCGAAGGGTGCGGGTTCGAGTCCCGTCTGCTGCCTGGTCCGCGTGGAATTTTTTCTAGTTATGTTTTCTTTAGATTTAAATCTAGAAGAAGATGGAGGGATAGAAGGGGTTAGAAAGCATTTTCCAAAACTCATCCCCTAAATGGGTAACACGGGATTCAAAGTTTGTATGGTTAACCAACATTCCACGCAGACGAAGTCGGGGGCGCCTATTAGTGTATTCATGAAAATCAATGTTATCGCGCCGGTCAATACTGTATGCAATCAATATTCCATATAGTTACGGGACGATCCATCACAATATGATAATTTTGACACAATAGCCACGCAATAGGCTATGCATTCAAATGTAAAATGGCTAAAATAGATTTATTATCACTACATAATATAAAACAAAGTCGCTTTCTCTGTCCCTATGTCCCTTTGTATGCTTAAATCTTTGAAACTACGCAACGGATTTTGATGCGGTTTTTAATAGATAGAGTGATTCAAGAGGAAGGTTTATATGTATAATACATGCATAATATAGTAGAGAAACACTGATAATTTTAGAGGTTTTTAATATAAGGTCGTAAATAAACACATTTTTTTGCGCTTACATTGCAAACGCTGGCTGAACCCAACGAGATAGATCAAAATAATGTACTACAGTATTGTACACCTTAAAAAGGTCTACAAAAAAGTCCGCGATGGTATATGCCTATCTCTTTGGTATAACCCACAATAACCATTTTTTAATTACTTATTACGAGAAAATAATGGCTTATTTACGAACAAGCGATTATAAGCAATACAGCATTAATCCTTATCCAATTAAGTACCTTAAATACATTGTGCGTGTAATATAGATCAATATAACCCTCTACAACATGTAATTTAAATGAATATTTTCGAAGATATTACAGATTTAATATGCAGGAACATACCGGTTCGGGCAGTACGGCGGCGCGCGGCGCGTGTCTTTAGTAATTAGGTATTTAAAGGAAGTCATTGTGTTTAATAGAAACCTAGAAAACAAAAATATAATCTAAACTACAGCTGTACACCGAAGCGAAGCGAGGGCGGGCCACTAGTTTATTATAAAAGGAAAATTTATGATTTTATTTATTTATCTTTAACAAAAACTTTCTACAGCCGTTCTTTGTGGATTTAATACAATAAAAAATAAAATCAATTTTAAGGCCAATTACAGAAACTCATTATGTACACATTAGCTACTAACGGCGTTATTATATATAGGTTATTATTATATTTAATTTTAAAAATTGTATAAAAATCATATAATAAAATAAATTTAAGATTTTACAAAACATAAGAAAATGTTTTGTCCAATCTTAATAAATTTGTCTCATGATAACTTTATGAAGTATGTGTGTGTGTATGTGTGTGTGTATGTATGTGTGTATGTGTGTATGTGTGTGTGTGTGTGTGTGTGTGTGTGTCCATGCAGCTGCAATGCTATGCCTCGTAACGAGATGGCGGGCGCTGCGCCACGGCCACTACATCATTCAATTTACAGTATGTAGTTAATGAAGGAGTTCTTTGAATGATTACATTAATAAGTGAAGATTTATGACGTGATAACGTCTTATAAATCTATGAACAACGGCAGCACGCACGAAAAAGTGTGACGTCATGTCACGTTGCGACGTAATAAAAGTTTCATTTTAAACCAAAATTATTAAATCGACTGTCAGTTCGTTTTCGAAAAAAACAGGCAATGGAAAATAATTTTCCGACATGTGAACACATCATGCCATCATCCTTGCTTTCAATAGACGTAATCATTTCCAAACAGGGCCAATATCGCCCATCACGTTTTTGGGACTCGATCGGGGAAATCTCAACGTACCTATTTATAGTTAAAACGTAACATGTGCGTTCCAATCCAACTTTGGTTTAGCTTTGTTAGACACAGACTTAGTTTTGTACTCAGTCCGTCAGTTCTAATAAAAATGAATTCTGTAAAGACTGATTGGTTTTGATTTGACGACCTCCGTGGCCGAGTGGTTTGTACGCCGGGTTTCATAGTGTCGCCGACTCGAGAGGTCCCGGGTTCGAATCCCGGTGGGGCCAGATGTTTTGTATGATGAATACGAGCATTTGTACTTCAGTCATGGATGTTTAAAATATCACCATCATCAGCCTATTAATGTCGCCACTGCTGGGGCACGGGCCTTCCCTATGGATGGAATAGTTAGATTGGGCCATGACCCACCACGCGGGCCCAGTGCGGATTGATGGGTGCTAATTACTGCAGACGCAGCCGGGACCAACGGCTTAATGTGCCTTCCGAAACACGGTTGAGTTGAGTTTAAAATATATTTCTATATGAATTAACTTATATATGTATTCTATCCGTTACCCTAGCATCCCATAACACAAGCCTTACAGTGCTTACTTTGGGGCTATGGCTAGCTAGCCATTTTATATCAGCGAATATCTTATGTCGAACAAAAAATAGCACAACAGCTTTCGATATGTGTGTGACTAAAGATTCAAAAATAGGACCCCAGTTCAGATCGCAACCATAGTATAAAGAGAAGGGAAGTAGGTTATCTTCATACAAACGCACCGCGCGCGGTTTGTATGTGTGCGCCATAGTATCTATGCATCGACGCACGCACACTTTAACAAAATCTCGACCCGTTTCTCAGTGCGCCAGTCGGGGCTAACACTGCACGAGGCTCGCGCGTCGCGGCTTTTCGGCACCGCTAAATAAAACCAAAATGTCTGATAATCGCAGGAGAACGTATCGCTGTGTGTTTGGGTGTCTTAATAATTCATCGATTCCAGAATTGTCTCTGTTCAGATTACCTATTGAACAGGAAAGGTAAGCTAGTTACTTATTCTAGTAGATATATAATTTTTACTTGATGATGAGATACCTACTTACTTATTTTTTGTTGTATTAGTTTTCTATCACACAGAGGAAGTAGGTAGGTAGGCCTAATTTCCTACTAGAATGTATTAGGTACTTTTGATCTGTCAATTGATTTGCCGCTATTGCTTTGTTTACGTTTAGTTATGCTGATTTCTCAGTATTGTAGGTATAGTAACTAAGTACCTACCTACAGTTATAAAATCGTAATTCAAAATAAGTAAGTCGTTAGTTTTTTTAATGTTGTTTTGTATTTACAGTGATTCTTTTAATTATAATGTTTTTATTATAGATACGTAATGTATATTAAATGTGCTTTACATTTCAGACGCCTTCAGTGGCTGCGCTTAATTGACCGCGAGGATTTGATAAATAAATCCCAACCCAAGCATGTTGTTTGTGAAGCCCATTTCCACCCAGAAGACATAATGAAAAATAGTGTTAGAAAATTACTAAAAAAAAATTGTTTGCCGAGTTTTAATTTGCCAAATATTAAAAAAATTGACAAACCTACAAAAGTGGAAATAAAAACTTCATATAATAATTCAAGTCAAACAGAAACCACTAGTGCTTCAGGGTCAAATGAAATTGATTTAACTATTGCCACTTCATCATGCCAAACGGATATTAACACCACGGATAACCTAACTCAAACTACTGCTGATCTTTCTGCAAGTACTCCACGCAAGAGGAAACTAAAATCGGAGTTATTAGAATGTAAAAAGCGTTTACGAGCAAATGAATCAGCAAATTCTTCACAAGATATGTTTCATAAATTATGTGATCGTTTTTTATCTAAGGACTTAGCCGAACTTGTTAAAGCTCAAACATACTTAAAATGTGCTAACAAAGGAAACAGATACACTATCGCTTACAAAATGTTTTGCTTAAACTTGTACTACGTCAGCCCACAAGCTTACCGTTTATTAGAAAAAACTCTTTGTCTGCCCTGTAGAAGTACGTTAAATAAGTTATACATTCCGATGACTACTCAAATAAACGAAGAATTAATGACAGTACTAAAATTAAAAGTAAACAATATGTCGGAGGGAGAAAAACATTGTACTTTAGTGATGGACGCTATGAGTTTAAAAACGAACGTCTTTTATGATATAAAAAACGACAGAATAATAGGCTTCCACGAAGTAGATGGCGTTCAATCGCCGACACCAGCAAAATATGCCTTAGTGGTAATAATGAGAGGTATTTTTGTGAAATGGAGCCAGCCAATTGGCTACGCCTTATTATCGGAATGTTCAAGCGATGCTAATATATCTATATGGATTGATAAACTTATAATAAAACTCTTTGAGATCGGATTAAAAATCAGAGTGTGCGTTTCAGATATGGGACCAGATTTGTTAAAAGCTGCTAAAGAAAGAGGGATTTGCGTGAACAAAACTTATTTTACTGTTAATGGTCATAAAATTTATTATATTTTTGACGCACCACGTTTGATAAAGTTGGTTCGTACCAACTTGATGGCGTATGATTTTCATTTTCAAAATGGCGCTGTAGCAAAATTTTGTCACATAAAAAAATTCTATGAGCATGATAAGAAGAAAAGCTTTAGACAAGCTCATAAATTGACTAACAGCCATATGTACCCTACAAACTTTGAAAAAATGAAAGTTCGTTACGCAACGCAACTTTTAAGCAGATCTGTAGCAGCGGGTTTGTCAACATATATAGATTTTAATGTGATAGATGAATCAGCAAGGCACACAGTCGAATTAATAATGTTGATGAACGATCTGTTTGACGCATTGAATTCATCGAGTCTCCGTGACAGCTATAAGTACAAAAGAGCGTTTTGTGGGCGTAAAGAACTGATTGATTTTTTCAATAAAATGTTGATTTTTTTCCGAACATTAAAATTACGAGATCCCCGAACTGGAAACGACAGTACTCAAAACGTGAAATTTATTCAAGGGTTTCAGATCACAATCAAGTCAATTTTACATCTGTACGAAGATCTTAAGCAAGAAGGATATCAATATATTCTGACAAGACGTCTTAATCAGGACGTGATTGAGAATTTTTTTGGTAAAATTAGATCGAAAAATGGAAATGCTTTAGAACCAACCAGCAGACAATTTATATCTGCATATCGTAAAATTTTCTTTGCCAATATTACCCGGGCTCCGAAAGAAGGCAATTGTACGGAAGATTTGACAGAATCCCTCGTTCACTTAAGTAATTACAAAAATACGGATTATGACGCTACTGAAATCAATAACGTTCCACCTGTCATCAATATTAACCAATCAGAGATATTGCAGTCAAATAGTGTATTGCGTGATATTAGTTGTTCAGACTATATAGAATTTGATATTCCCGAAAAAAATGCTTTTTTTACGTATGCGGAGCCTTATTGAAAAAATGCATTGATCGTCACGAGGATTGCGAACAACTTAAATCGTATTTAAACGCGAATCAGCAAGTTTGCAATTTAAGTGCAGAATCTAGGTACCTTCACTACAAAAAATATTCTAGAGACCAAATTTTGTTAATAGTTCCACCCGACGACTTTGTAGAAAATATTAAGAGGATGGAGCAGATATTTCAAAAAGCATTTAAAAATGATCACATAAACTGCAAAATTGGCATGTCTGTTTATGAACAAATAAAAGATTTACATTTTTCACCGCCCTGCCCATGCTTTCCAAAATTATATTTGCAAAAGTTATTTATAAGGATGCGGATATATTACACATTAAATTTTAATAACAAGGCGTTTCGTAATAGTCGAAACCGAAGAAAGTATTTTTCTGTAGCTAATTTGTAATTTTGTAATAAATGTGTGATTTTATAGATATGTTTGTATTATTTATGTTTGTATTAATTAAAAATAAGCAGCACTACAGCGCGTAGCGTCATAATCCGCAGCACTACAGCGCCCTCCAATCTAAATCCCATTCTCTTTCCTCACAGGCTCTACCTAACCGTGTACTAATGTAATATAATATGGTCCTTTATGTGTAAAAATATTACATTATGCCTATTTAAAAAAAAATGATATACTAGTATATGTATAAACTAATAAGCAAATAATTTAAACACAAGCTCTTAGTCTATGTTACCGCCTGTGCCATCTAGTGGCGACATAAAAAGTCGGGACCGCGACTTGACGTTGCCGCTGTTTATGCGGTTGCGTTGCGAGCGAAGCGCGGACAGCCGCGCCCAAACCACCCCGCCGCGCCGCGCCGGCCGGTTTATTTTATCCTTTTTTTTGATAAATAATGCTGCCCTGAATCTTAAATACATTTCTCTATTTGTTAGGAAAACCATTGTTGAACTTTATTTACTAATGCTCACTGAATTAGTTATACAGAGATATGTGTGTTATTATTTATATTGAATTGGTGATAGTACGATAGTAAAAAAGGTTACTGATAAGTAAGCTACCGTTTACTCGTGCTCATCACCGCCCCGCGCCGCCTGTTGCTGGCCCGTCGCTGTTTCTTTCATCGTTTAGATAAAATCGGCCTCACAAACTCTGTACCCGGACAATACAATAATATAAATTAAAATTTATCTAAAAGTGACAACCCTAAGACAGTAGGCAATTGTATCGCGGATTGGGCCGGAGATAACCTACTTCCCTTCTCTTTATACTATGTCGCAACCGTTTGTTCGTCAGCGCCCCTTGCTCAGCGCTCGTTCTACCGCGTGATTCGGAGATCACCGCTCTTCTGAGTCGCTCACACGTGTAATCATGCCGCGAATACTGCGGGCCGGTCGATAGAGTCTGTGCGGAAAGAGAATGGTCGTGGCGAAAAACGGAACTAACATTAAGATTTTTATTTGGCAATCAAACCCAGCAATCTGTGAAACGTCAAAGTTTTGTATTGATACGGATTTGTTTGTTGTTGTGATTTCTTGCGGTTTTTTGTATTTAATCATGTCTATAAGGGGTAAAACCTTATAAATACGGTAGAAAAGCACTACAGCGCCCTCCAATCTAAATCCCATTCTCTTTCCTCACAGGCTCTACCTAACCGTGTACATAGAGACTTAGCATTACATATTCAAGTGTCAAATATAACTGGACGAATAAATGTAACTGTAACGCATTCCTGCAAAGGAATAAGTCAGTCTTTATATATAAAACTCAAAGGTGACTGACTGATATAGTGATCTATCAACGCACAGCCCAAACCACTGGACGGATCGGGCTGAAATTTGGCATGCAGGTAGATGTTATGACGTAGGCATCCGCTAAGAAAGGGTTTTGATCAATTCTTCCGGTCACTAGTAATAAATAAAATCAGTGTATCTGACTAGTTGAAACGTGTTTTATTTAATGAGCGATGTGTGTGAAAACCTAAGAAAAAAATAAGTGTAACGGCCTGCGAAGACGAGTGACTATTTTTTGTGCGTGGACTTTTTTTAGCCGGAAAAATGAATGAATGATATGAATGATTTATTTTATTTTTCTCTCACAGAGGTATTGAAAGACAATAACAGTAAAAACAATGCAGTTCTTTGAGAGAGTTGGAGCTTGTAATAGGTTACAAAACCTGTGTTAGTGTTGCGACCCCCAGGCTCAAAACCTCTTAAAAGCCCCTTTGCTTGCTTGAGATAGCTGGAAAAATAGATCACAACAACATCGAGTAACGCACGCG
Source organism: Chilo suppressalis (assembly GCA_902850365.2). Taxonomy (NCBI): domain Eukaryota; kingdom Metazoa; phylum Arthropoda; class Insecta; order Lepidoptera; family Crambidae; genus Chilo; species Chilo suppressalis. The sequence continues at coordinate 11,315,226 of OU963921.1, forward strand.
AGTAATTAAAAGTCCCGGGTACAAAAAGTCCCCCGAACAACCGAGGATACCAAAGATCGAACAGTACAAAAGTACGCGGGAGTCTCCGAAAAAGAAATAGTACTCATGTGACTAGGCGCAGCACCGCACACAACGAACTTTATTCCGAGCTGCGCTTACGATCCGAGCTAAAGAGATTTTTTTTCCTAAAGGGCTTCGCACGGCTTGTGCATTTAGCCAATGTCAAGTGTTAAAATGTTTACAAATTCTATAGCACTCGTGGTCAAAGTAATAAATCAAGCCAAAGTAAGAAGCGGTCAAGTCAAACCCCCTTTCCCTATGTTTCAGTAAAAGTGGGGATTTACTGCAACCTCCCCGTGGACTTCTTGAGGGAACGTCGAAAGACACTTTCCGCTATTTTGTTTCACTTGCCAACACTTGTGCATGTTCCCGAACAGTTAGTGTTTAATAATCCACCATTATTAGACACTAACATCCGCCACAACACAATTTTTAACAAGAAAAACAAAACTGCTAGAGTGACGCTTTCCGATCCCGCCAAAAAGTCTCAGCTTTAATAATATAAATAAACTAGCTGACCCAGCGAACTTCGTACCGCCCTAAAAAAATAGGGGTTGTCCAGCGGACAAAATTGTGAATCTAAACCATTCTCAGATTCCCTTGAACACACACAAAAAATTTCATCAAAATCGGTCCAGTCGTTTAAGAGAAGTTCAGTGACATACACACTCACAGAAGAATTATATATATAAAGACTAGCTGTCCAAGCGAACTTCGCACCGCCATAAAAAAATAGGGGTTGGTGGTAGAAGGGCGAAAATTTTGGGTTATATATTTATTTTTGTATGATGTATCATAAAAAAAAAAAAAAAAAAATATCTAAAATTGAAAAAAAAAATTAGGGGTGGATTACCCTTAACATTTAGGGGGATGAAAAATAGATGTTGTCCGATTCTCAGACCTACTGAATACGCATATAAAATTTCACGAAAATCGGTCGAGCCGTTTCGGAGGAGTTTAACCACAAACACCGCAACACGAGAATTTTATATAATAGAAGATAATGCGTATGCATGTAAGAAATACGTGCGCTGCTCCATATTATATACGCATAATGTTAGGTTATTCAAGAAAAGAAGCTTCACAATAGATATGTGGTCCGTGCGCACAATATTTTTTTTATATTATAGTGGGCCATACGAGCTGACAGCTCACCTGATGCTAAGTGATCACCGTCATCCATAGACACCTGCAACACCAGGAGTATCACAAATGCGATGCCGTACGTGATAAAGCATTTGCATATTTCACAGTCTACCTATTTCTAAAGTTCAAAAGATCAGTCGTCCAGAGAGGCATACTAATATCTCTCTCTCTTTTAGATGCGAATTCTAAAAATAAAAACACCCTTAGATATTTCCTCCCTAATACCGCCAGCGGACCAACAATCCAATTACTTGCACAAATGGCTTGGAATGATACGCCACGCGCTGGCTACATTTAATTGTGGCATTGAAACGGAATCAAACATCACTATACACAGGGTTAAACTTTGGTGATTGCATTGTAGCGGCATAAAGGTTTCCCCTCAATTGAAATATCTTTGGGGCGGAAAGGTCCTCGAGTGATGGCTGCGTACTGGGAGACTCAGCTTTGGTAGGAAAAGATGGACAGACGATCTGGTGAAAGTCGCGGGAGGCCGCTGGACCAAACGGTTTGGTATTCCTTGGGGGAGGCCCATGTCCAGTAGTCTCTCTGCTGACATGATGATGATGATAAACCTAATACCACGTTGTCCCAAAACGAAGACTAAAGATAGAATTGGTTTAAACCTGAAACTGTCTTTGCCTTCTTTTTAGGAAACAATAGTAGATCCAAAGATTTGAATTGTGTACATCGGGTTTAACTTTAGTCAAGGTTTTATAATACCGAAATAAGTTTAATTTAAAAAAAATAATGAATAGCTTTAAATATTGTCATGATGTGTGATGTTTGTAGATATTACGGAATTGTCTCTCTTTAAAAGATCTAAAACAAATCTCTGTTTGCGTTGATTAGGCACAAAAAATATTTTTCTTCATATTGTGTCAGCATAATCGGAGACAGGGTTCTGATTGGCCGTCCCTAAATATGGTTAACGTTTTTTGTCATAAGTATATTTACAGGTAAAGTTTTCATTTTAATTCTTAAAGATTTTTTTTGATGATCAATGAACGTTTCATTTCATTTCATATATCTCATAAAGTTGACTGACTCAAATTAACGCTAGTGAAATTGGGAATATGTACTCACCGGTTTTGACCTGGTTCTTGAGCGTAATCTTGCAGTCCTCCAACAGCTGCCGTAAGGGCAGTGGTTCATCATGCAGCTGCAAGTCCAGCATCTTCATCATCTCCTCCGGCATTCTGAACTCTAAGATCTGCGCAAAAAGGGGGACAGTCACTTGTATTGAGATCAATCGAAGTTTCATCATATCATCATCACAGAACATAGAAAGAGGTATAATGCGATTCAAATAAGAATAGGAAAGCCAATGACCTCCATCTGTCAAATGTCGCTTGAAAAGTACGGCTTGCAAAAAAATCTTGGAGCCCTTTTTTGGCACTCAGCTAATTATGGAATAAAAACCAAACATTTGTAAACAAACAATAACAAATATTGTTAATTAATATTGATTGATATTTTATTTTCATTTATTGAGCTTTGGCTATGAATGTTTGATAACCTAAATAGTCAACCAAATGTCACATTAAGTTGCGTTCAGAAACTAGATTTAAAACTTTGGTTTACATAAAGGATGCATGTTCGTATGTGACCTAGTAATAGTGCAGGATTATTCATAACTAATCCGGCGGTAATGCCGAGATGAGCGGAATTGAAGAGCTTAATTCTGATTAATGTTTTTTCTCGCTCAGTCTTAATAAATAAATATTATTAAAAATTGGTTATTTACTTTTCTCAATTTTAGTAAATAACTTTTATTAAATAAAAACTTTTTTGCTCACTCTACCTTTTTCGTTTGAATTGACAGCTATGACGTCACAATATGGCGCCCCGTCGATCCTATTCTTAGTTGAATCGCATTATAACAATGTGTGAGCAAACGCTCACAGCTTGACCAAAACTTTATTCTGATTGCGTCGTTGCTCTCATGTGTGAGCGCTTATTGGTTCGATGATTTGATGTCGCGTCGTTTGATTGGCTATTATCTATTAGGTGGAAGTGTAGTAGGGGCGAGCCGGCGACATCGGTTGCCGTACAAACGGTCTTATGATCACACTTGTAACCCCTTTCTGTGTTCTCTGGTCTTTTAAAGGATCCCGACTTTTAGGAGGGAGATAACGCGTTTATTTGCGCACATTTTTATGTTATCATCATCATCAGCCTATTAATGTCCCCACTGCTGGGGCACAGGCCTTCCCTATGGATGAAATAAGGAGATTGGACCATAACCCACCACGCGGACGCAGTGGGGATTGGCGGGTGCTAACGACTGCAGATGTAGTCGGGACCAACGGCTTAACGTTCCTTCCGAAGCACGGAGGAACTCGAGATAGAAGATTTTTGGTCACCCATCCATTGACCGACCACGCGCTAACCACGTGCGCCCACGAGCTCCTCCTCGTTTATGTTAAAATAGTTGGAGATAAGCACATGGCCTGTCTGATACACCACAGCCTATGAACACTTGCGATACCAGCCGCGCCGATGCCTACCCTATATTTATATGTCACATCTATAATGCGATTCAAATAAGAATAGGAAAGCCAATGACCTCCATCTGTCAAATGTCGCTTGAAAAGTACGGTTTGCAAAAAAATCTCGGAACACTTTTTTAGTTAAACAAACAATAACAAATGTTGATAGTTACCTAATATTAGTTGCTTTTTTTTCATTTATTGAGCTTTAATAAAGGTTATTTGTTAATAACCTAAATCGTCAACCAAATGTCACTTTATGTTGCGTTCAAAAACTCGATTCAAAACTTTCGTTTACATATAGGATGCATGTTCGTATGTGACCTGCACGATTATTCATAACTTCTCCGGCGGTAATGCAGAGATGAGCGAAATTGAAGAGCTAGATTCTGAAAATGTTTTTTTTCACACAGTTAATAAAGAAATACTATTAAAATCGGTTGTGTTCTTTCTCAACTTTAGTCAATTAATTTAATTAAAAAATCTGATGTTTTGTCTTACTCAATCTTAGTAAATAAGTCTTATTAAATAGTATCATTTTTTTGCTCACTCTACCTATTTGGTTTGAATTGACAGCTATGACGTCAAAATATGGCGCTCAGTCGGTCCTATTCTTAGTTGAATCGCATTATATATATTTATATGTTCGTTCGGTTCTTTATCGAGAGGTCGTTAGCAAGCTGCTTTGTACACCCGCGTGGCGGGCCGCGGCGTTACAATTATTTAGAGTTTTCAAACTGCGCTGAAAATTATACGGGTTTGCGGAAAACCAGGTTAAATAACACCCGTCGTTGCATTTAAATGCTTTATCCGGACATAGTTGGGATTTTTGATTGCGTGAGTTGACTGTCGATCGCTTTTATACACAACTCTTTTGTCGCACCTTATATTACTGAGCCACAAAATTATTAATAATGTAGGGTGTCCGGCTTTTTTACTCAAATGTCCGGACGAAATGGCAACCATAAGCGTGAGCCATCTTTATGCACCGACTACACAGCCCCTAAACGCCTATTGAAAGGCAAATATACCTGACACTGACAACACATCTGACGAATAAATCAAATAAATGATCTTTCGGGTAAATATTCACTCTGTGTCGACCGCTTTCGTGACCTGTCGACACGCTCTCGAGACGCATTGGGAGGCTGGCGCTGTTCGTCTTTAAAAAATACCTAAAATTCCCGGATACTGTAGTGTGTGTACTAGACATATGCACACACGCATCTCTCCCAATATATAAAGCGTTGTATATCTAATAAATGCCGCCAACACTGCAATACCAATTTAATGGAAATTAATGAACACGCGAACTCGAGTACCAAGTCCTGAGCTACCCGGATGAACCGTTCTTTCTCGTTGCCGAAGTCTAACTGACTGTGGGAACTGATGAAATAATGTGACGGCTACGTTAATGCAACTCTGCAGTTTAACTCTATGGAAAATTACAGTTATATACATTATTGTTGAATTAGCATTCTATGGTTACTAATTGTCGCCGCACACGGGCCACACGCCACAACCACAAACGCCAAGACGAGAAGCTAGAAGCGGCTACTAAAGTGGCTGAAGCGCGCGACTGCGGCCGACTAGGTAAGGGAGAGAGGGGTGGGGAATCGCGCGAGTGACGTGTGGCGGAGTTTTGCATCGGCGCATTAAGTGGCCGGTGCGGGCCACAAGAAGCGAGCAACGACCATTTGTAGCGTGTGGCGGCCACCGGCGTACCGTGTATGGCGAGTCCATATAAAATGTTTGAAAACTACAAGAAATACGGCGGTGTTTTGTGGTTGTGGTCGGTGGCCCCTGTGCGGCGACACTTATACAGCTCCGGTAAAATTTAATTTTATGTCATTATACCGTTTTGTTCGCCAGTTCCACATAACGTTTACTTACATTATGGCCTTGTATTAGCCAATGAAGGCTGCTTCGTCTTGTCTCAGGCTGTTGCCTGACTAAAAATACTAAAAATATATGGTGAGACGTCTAGGGGCTGTGTAGTCGGTCTCCTTATTGTAACACCTGAAAAAATTTGTGAAATTTACCTTTTCATTGCGGTCGTTGACCTGCTGCACGAAATCCAGAAGTACATCAACAACGCGTGCCAGGAATTCCCGCGTCTGGGTGTTTGCGTCCTCACGGTACGGGAGGATGGCTGCAACAAAACATAATATCATTATCATCAGCCTATTAATGTCCCCACTGCTGGGGCAAATGAGTCTACCCCACCTGATGTTAAGTGGTGATAGACAGTGGGGCAAGACAGATTTCGCGAGGCCCTGTTCTGTGGCGACCTGAAGACGGATTTTATAAAATAAAAAAAAAATAGCTTTTAAGTAATGCATAAAAATTTTTGAGGCGCGAGGCCCCTTGTACCGCGAGGCCGTGGGCGGTGGCCCACGTCGCCCAGGCCTTACGCCGCCTCTGGTGATAGAGTCCATACGCGAAGATATTTCTTCGAAGAAACTCTTTTGCGTGCTAAAAATCGTAAAAAAGGAGCAGCCAAACGAACAAACACAGGGCTCCAGCGTTGATTAAAACATCGCTGTTCATACGGGCTTGGTGTATACCGTATACGTGTAGGGTGACCATGATGACCGCCGTATACATACATCAAAAAAGTCTAAGCTAACTCATCATTTACGCAAACTTGAAGTTTTATCAGTTGATATTTAGACGACCTCCGTGACCGTGTAGTTTGTACGCCTGGTTTCATGATGTCGCCGACTCGAGAGGTCCCGGGTTCGAATCCCGGTGGGGGCAGATAGAGAACACGAGCATTTGTACTCCAGTCATGGATGTTTAATATGTATTTCTATATAAATATTCTTATATATGTAAAGTATATGTATTCTAACCGTTACCCTAGTATCCCATAACACAAGCCTTACAGTGCTTACTTTGGGGCTAGGCTAATTGGTGTGAGTGTTGGAAATATTTATTTATTTAATATTCTGCCCTACTAAGCCCAAAAGCAGTATCTCAAAAGAAACCGAAAATTTGATTTTTATGGCATCGGATAGCTTAGAAAAATACGCATTTATTGAATTAAGCCTTGAAAGCGGTAGGCTATGTTTTTATTTATTTTTAAGCATTTAACTGCTAGATGTTTAAATCTAAAGTAAAGTTTTACTAGAAAAAAAATCCACGCGGACGAACATTAATGAAACAAGGGGAAAAATTTAGTTAGTTAGTAAGTTCGACCCTAATAGTTTAAGTTTAAGTTTAAGTTCTAAATTTAGTTATAGGGGGCTCAGATATTATGGGAGTACTTCACAAAGTGCAAGAGTTATCATGTTATTCTGCCACGCTAGAGTAAACCCAAAAATCCCCGCATGGGTTGGAGTATTTTCAAATATTCTGATCGTTATAATAGTAAATTGTCTTCTATGTAAAGCGGAGCGACCACATAACACACAAACTTGTCCACGCTTCGAAGAAAACATGATTCCAGTTCATCCATACTAAATGACAAAACCGATAATCGTGCTCCAATGTCCAAAGCAACATGCTTTGGATTTAAAATAAAAATCAATCAAGTGCGCTCCCCACAATTACAACGGAGTAAGACGAGTCCATCGACTATTTGCAACTGCAAATCCTTTAACCCCCGTAAACCGTTTTGAGGTGTCTCAGTAAGTGCAACCGCAGGATGGTCGGCAGGCTTTGTCGTATATCTAGTTGTATAGTATGATATGGCATGTTATTATGGTTACTAATAATATAAAATGAAAGTACCATAAAATGAATTTATTTAGCTACTTAAATATGCCCATGTGTCATATCTTTTGACTACCAGGATATTTTTTACGGTGTCATAATAAAAAAGGCTAGTTTTTCATAGATCTATCGATTCATACTAATTACATTGTTGGCGGAGCTGGGTGCGTTTTGTCCCTTGTCCTTTAATAATAGTGGGACGCTAGTAAACTATAGCTCATTTTGCTTTTGGGTAATGGACTGATGATGTCTGAATGGACCTAAGGTTTGCATCTTAATTATTTTTGTGTAATCTTTGCTTATTATTATTATTGAAGTTATACTTCTTTAGCCGCGTTATGAAAAAATTATGAGAGTGAAATTTTAAGATGCGCGCGCATCACTGTAACACAAAAGTAACATAATGAAGTTAGCCGCGGGCGCGTTATGAAAAAATGATGAGAGTGAAATTTTAAGATGCGCGCGCAACACTGTAACAGAAAAGTAACATGAAGTCGGCCGCTAAACCGCACATTACTCGTAAGTCTCGAAAAAAAGCTTCCAACAAAATAGTAATAGGATCTCTTAGTCGCACATGTTGGGACGCTCGTCGCCTCTGATCACTGTTTTCATATTTATAATATTTATCCACATGGTTCTAGTTTCTATATTCTTAACACGTGTTATAGTGTTATACAAATGCGAAATTTATATGTGCTAATAAATTTTATTCGGTAGTGATTTAAATTGAATATTTTGATTATTTATTTAATTTTTCAAATTAAAACTGAACTTTATTGACTGCGTTGACTATTCTTTTCCAATCCTTTTATTATCTTATTGTAATTAATTATCTGCATGCAATTAAAAACTATTTTTTAATAATTCCAAAAAGAAGTATAACTTCTCACGCGCGTACTTAAGTACACGCACCCATATTTTTTTCTCTCTGAAGGTGGCGTTAGCGGCTGCAACACAGTTTTATACTTCAGCAGCTTCTAATGTACACATGTTTTATGTAATGTCTTTTTTCGTTAATAAAGATTTATTATTATTTTATTATTATCTGTATTTTACATATTCACATCTAAAAACGTCCCGCAATTTCCACAAACCTGACACACCCTACATACCGGAAGCAAGTCATGTTGCACTAACTACAACTCCAGATGTGACTGATTACAATCCAGAACTACAATATCAAAACCAGTCTAAGATGGACTACGCTGTAAGTCCAACACTCCATATTAAACCTTATTCTTTCACTCTTAAAGTAAAAACTCGAAAGGTAATCTTTGACAATGAGAGTTTTCTTTTTCGATGTCAAAAAGCATAATTCTCCCGACAAAAGCTTAAAGGATTCAAGTCTTATTTCAACGGAATAAGGCTTACAAATGTATTGCTGAAATCGACGCAGTATTCTTTAAAATGGGGTCGTATTGTTCGGCATTTGTTTGTTGTTTATTGTTCAGTCCTTTTGAGATATTACTTAACATTTACATGAGACAGAAATCAACGGAACATGTAGAAAAACAGGCGAAGTGCGAGTCGGACTCGCGCCCCGAGGGTTCCGTACAAACTCAATTTAATACCTCTACGCGTTCATGAGAAAAGAGGTAGTAACTTTAAAATTTTCAAAAATATTTTTGAAGTTATACTTCTTTAGGCGCGTTATGAAAAAATGATGAGAGTGAAATTTTAAGATGCGCGCGCATCACTGTAACACAAAATTTTACCGCACATTAAGAAAATCTACCAACAAAATTGAAGTAAAATCTCTATTTAGTGGGTGCTAACGACTGCATTGTGAAGGCCTATCAAAAGTATTTATTAATCTGGAACAACGGAACCAAAGCGCGATTCCGGAGACTACAGCGCCATCTCTTGACCATTGGTGTAGTAGAACCAAAAACCACATCTTTATTTTTTGTAATAAAGTAACAGTTATAGGTATTCATATTTATAATATTTTGTTGTGTTTCTAGTTTGTATATTCGGAATACGTGTTTGAGTTTCATACAAGTGCAAATCACATATGTTCTAATAAATTATATTCAGTAGCGATTTTAATTGAATATTTTGATTATTTATTTATTTTTTCAAATTAAAACCGAACTTTATTGACTGTGTCCTTTTCCAGACTTTTTATTAATTTATTGTAATTAATTATTTGCATTCAATTAAAAACTAATTTTAAACGATGCCAAAGAAGGATAACTTCTCACGCGCCTACATAAGTACACGCACCCATTTTTTTTATTATATGATGTAACTTAAAATTTACGGTTTTCGCAATCTTTCTTTTATCTGTACTATAAGACGTTACTTCGTACCAAATTTCAAGATTCTAAGTTCACGGGAAGTACCCTGTTGGTTTTGATTCCCGTGCGAGTTTCGAAAATTTGCGGAAATTTGAGGCATAAACGGCTGTATCTTTTGATTGCTTTAGCTTAGAAGTTTGATATTTTCACAGCTCCAAGGGACAGTAGACATGAGTATTAGATATGAATTTGAGTTTGCTACCTCCACGCTGACCTGAGAAAAACGGTCTTGACAAACGGACGGACGGACAGACAACAAAGTGATTCTATAAGAGTTCCGTTTTTTCCTTTTGAGGTGCGGAACCCTAAAAACACGAGAGAGACAAATGACATCCATAGAAACTATTGCGCGCTTATTGACTGAAATTTGACATTACATTCCGCCTGTGTTAATAATTTAGAGCACCTGAGGGGGCTACATCCATAATAAACAACTAGAGGTCGCCCGCGACTTCGTCTGCGTTAACTTAGTTTCTTGAAAATCCCTCTGGAATCTAGAATTTTTTCGGGATAAAAGTAGCCTATGTGTTAATCTAGGGTGTCAGCTAACTCCATACGAAATTTTATTAAAATCGCTCCAGCCGTTTAGACGTGAAGAAGTAACAAACATACACACTCACAAACTTTCGCTTTTATAATATTAATGTGATCTACAATTTAATGACGATAAATGTTAAAAAGTAATGTCCTAATTTTGAAGTTAATTGCACAGAAATAAATCAATATCTGTGGTTAATTGTCTACGTTTAACTTAAAATTCTTTAAGGGATAATGAAATAGTAGAACATTGCAATTGTGTGTCGAATGACGCGAGTTTGACTTGACCTAGGGTTGCCAATACTATATTTCGAAGGAATATGAAACAATTTGGTGTAAAATTAATATTGTACTTTTTATTTTTTAAGCATGTAATTGTTCGATGTTTAAATATTACTAGAAATATTACAGCAGACAGGACTTCACCAAAAGTTCCTGGATTTAACAAAAGTTGAATCCAGGCGAAAAATTATTGGATGACTTCTGAATTTCAATTATGATGAAGCCGAGAACATACTAATATAGAATTTAACTACACTGTAATCTGCGAAAATATACTTAGTCACAAATATACACACAATCCATTTTCTTAAATACACATATATTTACCACAAACTTGTTTTTCATGTTATCTATCTTTATATATATAATTCTTCTGTGAGTGTGTATGTCACTGAACTTCTCTTAAACGACTGGACCGATTTTGATGAAATTTTTTGTGTGTGTTCAAGGGGATCTGAGAATGGTTTAGATTCACAATTTTGTCCGCTGGACAATGTTTTTTTAATTAATTTTTAATTTATTAGTAGACGAAGTTTGCTGGGTCAGCTAGTATTATATAAAACTCAAAGGTGACTGACTGACTGACATAGTGATCTATCAACGCACAGCCCAAACTACTGGACGGATCGGGCTAAAATTTGGCATGCAGGTAGATGTTATGACGTAGGCATCCGCTAAAAAAGGATTTTGATCAATTCTACCCCCAAAGGGATAAAATAGGGAATGAAAGTTTGTATGAAACTTTGTCAATTTTAAACCGATCGGGCTGAGACTTTGAATGCCGGTATAAGAAGAATCATTTCAGAATGTCATTGTGTATAATACAAGCCTGAGAACAAAAACTGTAGTCTACACTTCAGCTCTACACCGAAGCGAAGCGAGGGCGGGCCGCTAGTAAATTATAATTTAAAGAAAATATAACTAGAAAAAATTCCACCTTGCAGCTTAAGAATAGCTAGAAAGAATTTCGACGCGGTCCGTGAGGGCCGCGGTAGCATAATTGGTCAGTGCATTCGCCCGGATTGCGAAGGGTGCGGGTTCGAGTCCCGTCTGCTGCCTGGTCCGCGTGGAATTTTTTCTAGTTATATTTTCTTTAGATTTAAAACATCAAGCAGTTACATGCTTTAAAAATAATAAAAAAAAAAAATTATAACTATAATTGCTATTTCTTCTTTCAAATGTTTAATACTTGTAAAAGTATTCATTTGACATTGTGGGTTTACCTATAATGCGAAGAGATGGCGCTGCCTTGCAGCTTAAGAATAGCTAGAAAGAATTTCGACGCGGTCCGTGAGGGCCGCGGTAGCATAATTGGTCAGTGCATTCGCCCGGATTGCGAAGGGTGCGGGTTCGAGTCCCGTCTGCTGCCTGGTCCGCGTGGAATTTTTTCTAGTTATATTTTCTTTAGATTTAAAACATCAAGCAGTTACATGCTTTAAAAATAATAAAAAAAAAAAAAAAAAAATTATAAATTATAATTTCATTGAAACTAAAGCAGTTTTGTTACATGGATTACTATAAATTTTAATCTTTTTGCAAGGATATGGGCTGGGGGCCTGGTGTTCTATCATACAGTTAGCTTACTGCCCAGTTTAGACACCAGTCCCTCCACAATATATTACTGTTAATATAGTTATCTGTTGTAAATACAAACAATATGTCTGTACCAAAATATTTGTATTGTGGTGAGAATAAATAAACATTATTATTATTAATTAGTGGCCCGCCCTCGCTTCGCTTCGGTGTTGAGCTGTAGTGTAGACTAAAATGACTCTTCATATAATTATAAAAAAAAACTGAAAATGGTATATTTGCCTTTTATAAACTTCTATTGACATCAAGTCACTCAATTGTTTTGCCTTCCCGGAACCTCTCCACTAACATTTGAAATTTACGGTATGGTATTAAAGTTCAAATTGACTTTTAAGTATTTTTACGAATCGTTTGTATGGGAGTATAGAAAAGTGTTGTTTTGGACTTTTTCAGGCTAAATTTAATTTTTCTCTGCGTAAGAACCATTCTCGTACTTCAAGGAATATTCTAAAAAAAAGAATTATCGAAATCGGTTCAGCTGTTCTCGAGATATGCGGTTAGAAACATATTCAGCGATTAATTTTTATATTATAGATTTAGCATATTGCAAAATCAAAGCAAAGAATTGTGTGGGCAACCCTAGAAGCGTCCCTAACCCTCGCGCCGCCCAGCTGTCATAATGCAACTAATACTATTACCCCAGTGTCAGACACACGCGAGGATGGACTTAAGGATCAAATAATATGCTGTTTATATAAAATTAATAGAAAATAAAAAGGAGGAGACGAGCTCGATGGCGCAAGTGGTTAGCGCGTTCGGCTGCGATCGTTGAAGTTGAGCAACTTTCGCAATGGTCGGTCATTGGATGGGTGACCAAAAATTTATTATATCGAGCTCCTCCGCGCTTAGCCGTTGGTCCCGGCTGCACCTGCAGTCGTTAGCACCCATCAATCCGTACTGGGCCTGCGTGGTGGATCATAGCCCATATCTCCTTATTTCATCCATAGCGAAGGCCTGTGCCCCAGCAGTGGAGACATTAATAGACAATAATAATGAAGATGAAGAAAAACAATCGCCCTGATAGCGGAGGCTGCGGGTTCAAGTCCCGTCTGTTGCCAGGACGGCTTGGAACTTTTTCTAGTTTTTCTTTATCAGATTTAAACATCTAGCTGTTAAATACTTAAAAAATTAAAAGATACTTAAAAAATCACAGGTAAAAAGGATTGAATAGAAAGAATAAATTGATTTTTACTTTACAGGACTTATTTCAAATTAATATATACTTATAAATTTTATTATTTTTAAAGCATGTAACTGCTTGATGTTTAAATCTAAAGAAAATATAACTAGAAAAATTCCACGCGGACCAGGCAGCAGACGGGACTCGAACCCGCACCCTTCGCATTGTGGGTTACCTATAATGCGAAGAGATGGCGCTGCCTTGCAGCTTAAGAATAGCTAGAAGAATTTCGACGCGGTCCGTGAGGGCCGCGGTAGCATAATTGGTCAGTGCATTCGCCCGGATTGCGAAGGGTGCGGGTTCGAGTCCCGTCTGCTGCCTGGTCCGCGTGGAATTTTTTCTAGTTATATTTTCTTTAGATTTAATATATACTTTATCAAATGCAAACCTTTGACTGTAAGAAGTTGCAAATGCCAATAGTTTTCCAATCACAAAACAAACACATTAACTTCCTTTGAAATGTCGAACTGCCGTGTCCCAATAAGATTTCTCCCACACACAAATGACAAACGAAAAATCAACCTTAAACTCAAAGAAAGAAGGTTCAAACTCTAGCACCAGAGAAATTGCAAAACAGTGCCACACTCATGGGAGCATTTATTTGTCAAGCATTACATCAAACTGCAGATGTCATTTTAGCATCGCGAGTCTCACCGTCACTTCATGCGAATTTAGCCTTTATGTCGTTTGTTATAAAAGCTGGTTATGGTGTACAATTAATATGGCAGAGGGGTAAGATTTGTGTGACCGTACGTTAGTAATGCCATAAGCCGATTGTCACTTTTGGATGTACCATTCTCTTCTGTCTGTGCCATTTGTATCTGAGGGTTAACTGGAGTTATGCGATTTTGACAGACTTGTATTTTGCTCCTTATTAAATGTATTTCAGTTTTTAATAAAAAAAAACCTTTTTAAAAACAAGCTTTTATTCAAATGCGCTAAAAAGAAAAAAAGAAAATTTAGTTAGTTTGTTTCTAAATAGATTTTCAAATTTTAGAAGTCCGCCATATTGGATTGAGAGTGACGTCACATTTTTTTCGAGTTACTCTCAGCAAGCCCTTTCATTTGATACCCACATTGTAGGAATGCATTAAAAATGATTGGTCCGCCATTTTGGGTATGCCGCCATATTGGATTTAGAATGACGTCACACTGTTAAGCATGCATTGTCATCCGAAATGAACGAGCATACCAAATTTCAGCTTAATCGGTTGAGGGCAAGTGCTTTAAAATTGAGTTGTAAGATTTGACCGTAACAAACATACATAGCAAGTTAAATAAAAGCTTGTAAAAAGTAATAAAGAGATACATTTATTGACGGTATTCCATAACACACAGTCCGTCTTTCCCAGTGGGCACTTTGGGCATGTGCCCAGGGCCCCGCGATCGATAGGGGGCCCCCTCCGATCAAATACAAAGTCCCTAGTTCCTGTTAAATCACTAATCGGAAGTCATATGGGCCCTATTATCCTAATATGCCCAGGGCCTCCAATAGGTCACTCACATTGGTCACACTACCCCACCTGATGTTAAGTGGTGATAAAATCCAAACGCGAAGATAGCTGGTACAGCAGTTACAAGCAAAAATGCTTCTTCACGCCTCTCTTAAAGGACCCCAGATCGAAGGAAGAAAAAAATCCACTTACGAATAGTACGACAAAGAAATGAGTCACCAAATTTCTTTGTGTAGGAATAGTGGCCACAGTAAGTCGGTGGCAACGTAGGCCAGCGTGCGTGGTCCTCTCAAGAAAAGGTGATCGAGGGATACGGGAGAATAATTCCTCAGAACACTCGCCGTGGTATAGTCGGTAGAATGCGCTTAATGATGCCACATCGTGGCGTAATTGTAGAGACTCGAGTTTGTTAGTTACCTATTCAGCGTCAATGATGAGGCCAGCGCAACCTATCCAAGGCATCGAGTAACTTAGCGGAGCCATCACAGAGGTGCGATTTTTTTTTTATTGTGTATGCTGTTGGTCGCAGATGACCTTTACAGCGTCACCGAGTTTGGGGACGGCGAGATCCTAAGGGGACCTCAAGCCGA
The DNA here is from genome assembly GCA_902850365.2 of Chilo suppressalis. Taxonomy (NCBI): domain Eukaryota; kingdom Metazoa; phylum Arthropoda; class Insecta; order Lepidoptera; family Crambidae; genus Chilo; species Chilo suppressalis. The sequence goes on from OU963921.1 coordinate 11,330,577, forward strand.
GTTGGCGAGTGCCTCTGGAGGTATTCCAGTCGGATGGCGTCTCCCCACGGGGGGAGTCTCCTCTCCGTCTGGAGCCTCCAGACCACTCGAACCTGAGGGGGTCGGCTCAACTAGAGGGCGTCTCTGAGACTCGGACCTCGGCTCTAGTTAGCCGTTGTCGTGGGGGGCGGGGAAAAACTCGCAGGTAACCCAGAGGTGCGAGCAATATTCCACGCAGGACCGCACTTGCGTTTTGTACAACAAGCACAGTTGATCGGGCGTGAAAAAACGCCGCACCTTGTTCAGGACTCTGTCGTAAGTATGACCACGCATAACTTTTTAGAGATTAGTATGATTTTGATAATTCTTTTTTTAATGAAGAGGTATACCCCGAAGTTGGTCCCATGTGAATTTAGAAATAAAAATCCTACCCTAAAGGTGGCAAAATAGGGGGTGATTGTTCACTCACAGATTTTGATGTCGAATTGCATATTGCAAAATTGCAGTCACAAAAATTTAAAAAGTAAAAACTTTTTAACAAATAAATTAAACCGCCGGAAAGTGAATAATAATAAACCTTTTTTTTATCTTTTAATTTGATATTTGGAGTCGGTGCCATGCAGGTCTGTTAGATTTCCCATTTACTACTCCAAATATTAATTTAACTAAAGATTCTCTATACAGAATGAAAAGGAGATACTGATGTTCAATTCAGTTTAAGGTTTACGTTAAGGATGAGCGTAAGTGTACTTAAACAATTAATATCTTAATTTTTTGTTACTTGAAGCAAAGGATGTTAAGTCCATACATCCTTTCAAGTAATGAAATTTTTTTACATGTCTTTTTTCTTGTGTCACTAAACAGGCCCTGCCAGAATAACAGCGCTGGTGAGACACAATGTCGCATCAGCTGATGCTGAGGCAGGGTCCTGGCTAGCCCTGAGTTTTTTTTAATCTGTATCTATAAATGTCTAATATCTGTAATATGAGGGTTAACAAAATTATTATATATTATTTTTCTAAAGAAAATATAACTAGAAAACATTCCACGCGGACCAGGCAGCAGACGGGACTCGCAATCCGGGCGAATGCACTGACCAATTATGCTACCGCGGCCCTCACGGACCGCGTCCAAATTCTTCTAGCCATTTAAGCTGTAAGGCAGCGCCATCTCTTCGCATTATAGGTAATCCACAATGTCAAACGAATACTTTTACAAGTATTAAACATTTGAAAGAAGAAATAGCAGTTATAGTTATAATTTTTATTATTTTAAAGCATGTAACTGCTTGATGTTTAAATCTAAAGAAAATATAACTAGAAAAATTCTATTCTTCTATTCTATTCTAAAGCATAAGTCATCAAAAATCTCTGTCTGGTTTTTTATATTAATATTTTTAATAATTATACAAAAGGAAAACCATCAACAAAAGGCGTAGGCATCCGGAATCGTACAGCCAAAAATAATTTGCCATTCCGCGAAGTTTTATTAAAACTAACCCTCCGTAGGGTGCAAGTAGTGGAATGCGTGGAATTCTCGTTCGAATCGACCCTCCTTCGACCGATTTGTTACACTGCGAATGTACGCAGGGCCGCTCGCAAGGGGTAACTACTTAAATACATCCAGTGCAATTAAAATGGGTACTTTTGAACGCAGGCAAGTGTGAATCGCACACCGGGCTTGCTTTATCTGTAATCACAAATGTACCTATAGAGAGTTCCACTAATTTTTATGGCCTGCGCTGACGAGGGCCTTTTTAAGTGAACTTTTTCGCGGACATCCTTTGTCCATCCATCCTTTGTGGAAAGGATGAAACGGAAATGTGTTACAAGATTATATATATGTATATATCTATATATCTTATATATAAAATTCTCGTGTCACAATGTAAGTTACCATACTCCTCCGAAACGGCCTGAGAATCGGCTACTATCTATTTTTCATATCTTAAGTGATAATGGTTGTCCACCTGTAACGTAGTGTTCTGAAACCTACAATGCGCCTTCGCGCCAAAATTCAAACTATTGGATATTGTAACGTAGTGTTCTCATATAAGTTAGGAGAAATGTTTCCCAGGAAATTGATAGAACACTACGTTACACACCCCTAAATTTTTTATGGACAATATTTTTTTTTTACAATGCAGTATTAAAATATACATACAACCCTAAATTTTCTCTTCTGCCACCTGCCCCTATTTTTATGGCGGTACGAAGTTCGCTGGGTCAGTTAGTATATAACTAGCAAACCAGTGAACCAAATGTTCACCAAAAAAAAAAATGTATTTAATTAATTGAGAACTTCGAAGATTTTGTGTGGTTTCGTTTGAAATAGAAATCACGTGATTTCTCGAAAACCGGAAGTGCTACGTTACTCACATCCGGTTTGTAGTCTTATCAGACTATTCTCAACTTACAACTTAAACATTCTCTTTATCTATCTCTTACGGTTTGGCCGCTGAAACAGCACCACGGACGGACGGACGGACTTGTCTAATAGATAAGAGATGTGTGTATCTCTGCCCAAAAAAGTCTATGGAAAGGTTCATCCTTTTGAGCGTCACGAGCGTCACACGTGACAATATACGAGTATATATGAAATAAATAATCACTAGTAATAATTCTCTTGGCTAAACAAAATCCGCAATAAGCATTGAAATTACGATTTAATGTCACAACGATCCATTGAGAGTCGATTTTCCTAAATTTCGCTCAAATGGTAAAATTAAAAAACAAACAATATCTTTTATTCAGTTTAAGCTGCTACAAGCAATTGTGAATGTCGAAAAGCTACGCCATCGGTTCGCAAATCTATGGCGGGAGACCTTGTACTGAGAAGAACCGGCAAGAAACTCAGCAAGGGCAGTTTTTATCTCCCTGTTTTATTTCATACAGTGTAGTCCAATTGATAGTTGACATCAAACTTGCAAAATTGTGTTGAGGTCAACTTCCATCACATAATGTCAAATATGTAACAATAGACAATCAACGAATTTACTAACAATAAGTGTAAAGAAAAGTCCCAAAATAGCAAGAAACAATTTTCAAAACAAATTGAACAAGTATATGAAAGGGCATGGGCGTAGCCAGGTACGGGCAGAGGGGGGCAGCTGCCCCCCCCTAGATCAAGGAGCTTCAGAACCAAAAATTAAATAATAAATAATCAAAAAACTAAATATAAATTTAAAAAAAAATATAGAATCGCACATCAACCTCATTAGTCTCGTTACTAAAGCTTTAATTTCGATAGGACTACTCGTAAACAGTGAAGTGATTTCGTACGTACCTACGTTAAGCATTTCTTGGGCGTAAAATAAGGATTATTAAATTAACTATATAGCCATTTTTGGTTAGATCATTGGTAAGATCGTAATATTTATTTAATTTTATTGTGAGGTATTTTGGAATGTTAGTACGATACAGTAAGCTCTATTAGTACTTTACTTATGTTTGATGTGCCTAAAAAAGGGGAATACATCCGGCCTGGATGACGAAACACCAACATCATCTGATACATTGTAGTGATTTTCATACGTATCTTTTAAAATAGTCTAGTCAGGTTCAGTATCTAGGATTGAAAAAGGCTTGCTTTTCGAGTTAACAGTTGAGCCTTCCTTTATAAAGTTAATTTGTTTTTTATTTGTGGTTAATCCTTTTTGGTCAAAAAAGCATTGTATTTTCTTTGTGCAAGTTACAAAATAAACTTTGCGGTTAATGATTTTAATAATGTTCCAGAAATAAGAGACGATTAGCACAATAAAAGATGTCATCAATTTTTTCGTGAATCTTCTCTACGAAAGTACGTGCCAAATATTCCAGCTCTTTGTGAGACACGCTGGGCACAAAAAAACAAAAGTATTGCTATTTTTAACGATCATTTTGAGGGCATTCTCAATGGGTTTTTGGCAATTTCTAGAGAAGGTAATGCTGCAGCGAGAAAAAATGCTTACCACTTATATTTTGCTGCTACCAAGTAAGAATTTATTATATCTGCTGGTTTGATAGGAAAATACTCAGGAATATTGGAACCTGTTGCCAATGCCCTATATTCAAAGACAATAGACATGTATATATGAAAGAAGCATCTCAGTAACGCGGACCAGGAATTCCAATATATCTTCGACACTTCTACGGAAACTGCAGCTGTCATTGGAACCGATTTACATATCCCGCGCATTGCATTTCGCCAACGATATCAGTCCAATCATCCTGCTGAGACTCCATGCGATTTTTGGAAGCGATCGATCTTCATTCCGTATTTGGATTCCCTTATATCTGCACTGGAACATCGTTTCTTTGATTAACATATGTTTATCAAAGAAACGATGTTCCAGTGCGGATATGTTCCAGTAGGCATATGCCTGCCTTCGGATTGATGTTGCTGCATCCTGATGCGATGTTACAAATTTCATTGGCTGAATTCAAACAGAAAACACAAAGTTTCAGCAGATACTATGGGTTAGAATCCTTTGATAATAAAGCTGAACTGTGATATAAACGATGGAAAGATGAGGTATGCCAAGAGAACACCTTAGAGAGCTGAACTTTGCAGAGTTGTTAGAGAAGGCGGAAACATTCTTTCCTTCAACCAGAAAACCTATACTAATTTCTTTGGCACTGTCTTGCACCACGAGCAATGTAGAGAGGTACTTCTCGACACTGCGGTGTAGTCAAAACGTGGTTGTGGTCGACGATGCTTGATCTTGATCTATGTTAAGAGGATAGGACTCATAAATGGCCTGTGTATGTTAAGTGTCCAGCGAAAGATGGTACAAGAAAATTTACATGCAATTTCAGGTGAAGTCTTGAAACGGTTCTACGAAGAACCGAGAAAATCGCTCTTGTTTATTGTATAAAATTTAATTTTTGTAGCGAACATATTAATTTCGCTTGCCTGCCCCCCCCTAAACTAAATCCTGGCTACGCCCTTGTGAAAGGGAGTAAGTGCAAGGTTCTCTTCAAAACTCTTTCTAAGGCCCCCGGTTTTGATGTAACTTTTGAAAAATTATCTACAGGTAGATAAAATTACAACCAGGCCGTATTATCATTCAAATATTGATTTACAGTTTAATATCCTTTCTTAAGTAAGCAATTCTTAATGTGTATTTTAAATTTATGAAGAGGAAAATCAAGAATATCATTAGGAATATTATTATAGAAATGTACACCTTGACCCATAAATGATTTAAGAATTTTCTGTAACCTGTAAGTTGGTATCTTGAGTTTATTTTTATTCCTTGTATTAAAAGAATGTATGTCACTGTATTTGAGATAATAGTTAATATTGCTTCGAACAAAGAGTAACCAATTATAAATGAATTGTGAAGTAACAGTCAAAATCCCGATTTCCTTAATTTTTTCTAAGTTGATAAATAGCCCTTATAGCTCTTTTTTGCAAGATAAATATCGTTTCAATATCGGCTGCTGTTCCCAAGAGAATAATTCCATAGGATACAATCAAAGTAACTAAAGTATACAGTTCTAACAGTAGCTACATCAGTAAGTTGTCTTATTTTATGTATGGCATAGGCTGGTAAATTAAGTTTACCAGCTAGCAGAGAAATATGAGGATACCATTGCAATTTTAAGTCTATGGTTATATCTATAACCTAAGAATATCGTTGATTCAACTAATTCTAGGTTTTCATTGTTTAATTTAATTCTAATGGTTTCGTTTCTAACATTAGGTAAAGTGAATTTAATGCATTTGGGTTTTTATTTGCATTTAATATTAAGTTATTTACGTTAAACCAGTGCAATAATAAAGAGGTATCATCAGCAAACAATAGTATCTCACACAATTTTTCCACAAAAAATGGCAAATCGTTTATGTACAATAAAAATAGAAACGGACCTAAAATCGATCCCTGAGGAACGCCCAATTTCACATAAGATCCAGATGACTTAACACCATTTTCCTCTACAGTTTGAACTCTGGAACTGAGATACGATAGTAGCAAGTTTTGGGCTGCGCCTTTGATTCCATAGTGATTCAATTTTAACACCAGCATCTGGTGCTCAACGTAGTCAAGACAGCGGTATGTCGATATATCGGGTTTTCGGATAATTGCCACCGATTAAATGACATTCGATATAGTGCTATTCAATATGGCGTAGATTACAAATTATAAGAAATTACAACAAAATGAAATTTTATGCTGCAAGTTTATAACATAATATAATGTATTTCACAAAAGAAAACAATGAAAACATTTATCAAGTCATCCGAATATCATCCCGGCATCAATTTGACGCGTCCCTTCGCAGCCCCGGATTGATAGAGTGCGGGATTATGGGACTTATCCCGGGAATAGATTTTATGTGGTCCTCTCTATAGGGATCATGTTGGGTGAAGAGAAATGGACTGCGGGTATAGATAGACTAAGAATGTATCTTTTCAATTTTCAGTGTTCTGTGTTGTCTTTCTTGTGTAATTTCTTTTAATAAATAAGTATATAAGTACTACCTACATTTTATTTTGTATCGTTAATACTCACTTTAGTGATATAGTAAATATAATATTATCTGGTATAATCCAAGCCAAGTTAAAAGGGTTTAAAAAAAACTGACGAAGCGCTTCTAGGAAAGGCAGATAGCGTCCTTACGCTTTGCTTAAAGCGCTTATTCCACCTGACTAAATTCAGACGTTCTAAATCATTCAGTAACTAATTCAGTCAAGTGAAATAACACTAAAAAAGTTAGTATCCTAATAAGCATCCTAAATCGGAAGAAGTTTGGCTTCGGACTGACTAAATCATTTAGTATCCTAATTAGAACGTGATTTAGGAAGGTGTCTGCCTCTAGACCACTCGAACTTGAGGGGGTCGGCTCAACTAGAGGGCGTTCCTGAGACTCGGACCTCGACTCTAGTAAGCCGTTGTCGTGGGGGGCCCGACTGATGTTGCTCGAACATTGCATATATGAAGTGTTAGCCTCCGAACTTCACTTGCGCGATGTAGGCTTCCATACGTTGTAAGCTCGGCGCCGGTAGCTCCATCTCTTGAGGAGGAGAGTGATTATTTTTTCTCCGTGTTGATTATATTTAGGGCATGTATATGTATATATATATATACTAGCGGCCCGCCCTCGCTTCGCTTCGGTGTGGGCTGAAGTGTAGACTACAGTTTTTGTTCTCAGGCTTGTATTATACACAATGATATTCATCTATGATTTTTCTTATACCTGGATGCAAAGTCTCAGCCCGATCGGTTTAAAATTGACAGTTTCATACAAACTTTCATTCCCTATTTTATACCCTTGGGGGTAGAATTGGTCAAAATCCTTTCTTAGCGGATGCCAACGTCATAACATCTACCTGCATGCCAAATTTCAGCCCGATCCGTCCAGTGATTTGGGTTGTGCGCTGATAGATCACTATGTCAGTCAGTCACCTTTGAGTTTAATATATATAGATATATATGTATATATATTTATTACAAGGAACCAATTATTGCCCATCACCCACTAAGTAGTATACTATAAAGATTCTATTCCATTTCACCCCAGTGACGGTAGGCCTTAAATCCGGGATCATTGCACTCGGCGATCCCGTACGAATTGCATTTAAGCCTTACTGGAGTGTAACAAGAAATCTTCAATAACGATCTGTAATTGATTAGGGTATAGTACGCCAATTATTTTCAGATTAAAATAAAACAAAGGCGATAGTTAACAATCATTAATAAAATATTAATTTTTTCTTTAATTTGTTTTATTACACGACTGCTCATAACAAAGAGTATTTATTATATTTAGTTTTCATGTATGAATGTACAATTCTTTATTCGACCATAACTTCTTAAAGCCTTAACCGATTTAGATGTGTGTGGTATCGTCAGAATCCTTACACCATCCCGGGTAACATAGGATATCTAAACTGTTAAAATGTAAATTACAGCAATGTCAAAATGTCAATTATTTATGTCAATTAAAAAATAAAGTCTATTACATTATAGGTATCATTTGATAGGTCTTAATGAGACCATATCAAAGATAGTAGCTTTAATAAACGGGTTCACCTTTAAAACGAGCTAAATACTAGAAAATTTATTAGTAGCACATAAAAAATCAAGTTTTTGAAGTTATACTTCTTTAGGCGCGTTATGAAAAAATGATGATAGTGAAATTTTAAGATGCGCGCGCATCACTGTAACACAAAATATTTTGTGTTTACCGCACATTAAGAAAATCTACCAACAAAAGAGAAATAGAATCTCTATTTAGTGGGTGCTAACGACTGCATTGTGAAGGCCTATTAAAAGTATTTATTAATCTGGAACAACGGAACCAAAGCGCGATTCAGGAGACTACAGCGCCATCTCTTGACCATTGGTGTAGTAGAACCAAAAACCACATCTTTATTTTTTGTAATAAAGTAACAGTTATAGGTATTCATATTTATAATATTTATCCACATGTTTCTAGTTTGTATATTCGGAATACGTGTTTGAGTTTCATACAAGTGCAAATCACATATGTTCTAATAAATTATATTCAGTAGCGATTTTAATTGAATATTTTGATTATTTATTTATTTTTTCAAATTAAAACTGAACTTTATTGACTGTGTCCTTTTCCAGACTTTTTATTAATTTATTGTAATTAATTATTTGCATGCAATTAAAAACTAATTTGAAAACGATGCCAAAGAAGGATAACTTCGCACGCGCCTACATAAGTACACGCACCCATTTTTTTACTTATTCGTTCATTTTTTTATGGCAGTCGTGTTTCTTATTTTTTTAATTATTCAGTCTTGCTAAAATCAGGCAGGCAAAAAAGAATAAACTGCTGAGTATGAGTCAAGTGACGCTGAAGAACACATTAAAGGTAATACACATTTCATAAAAATATATGAAATTCTATATTATTGAGCGCAAGGTCAGAGATGTAATGTTATTCTTAATGTATAAAAACTTAGTTTCTTTTTAGATGATGAAATAAGGAACTAAGAATTCTATTATGATGATAAACAAATTGATGATGATGAAGATTTATTAATTAATTTAAGGACTTATAATAATAAAAAAAAATGGGTGCGTGTACTTATGTAGGCGCGTGAGAAGTTATCCTTCTTTGGCATCGTTTAAAATTAGTTTTTAATTGCATGCAAATAATTAATTACAATAAATTAATAAAAAGTCTGGAAAAGGACACAGTCAATAAAGTTCAGTTTTAATTTGAAAAAATAAATAAAATAATCAAAATATTCAATTAAAATCGCTACTGAATATAATTTATTAGAACATATGTGATTTGCACTTGCATGAAACTCAAACGCGTATTCCGAATATACAAACTAGAAACATGTGGATAAATATTATAAATATGAATACCTATAACTGTTACTTTATTACAAAAAATAAAGATGTGGCTTTTGGTTGTACTACACCAATGGTCAAGAGATGGCGCTGTAGTCTCCTGAATCGCGCTTTGGTTCCGTTGTTCCAGATAAATAAATACTTTTGATAGGCCTTCACAATGCAGTCGTTAGCACCCACTAAATAGAGATTCTATTTCTATTTTGTTGGTAGATTTTCTTAATGTGCGGTAAACACAAAAGTAACGCATGAAGTTGGTCGCTAAAGCGACCAACTTCATGCTGTTAAAATTTTGTGTTACATGATGCGCGCGCATCTTAAAATTTCACTCTCAACATATTTTTTCATAACGCGCCTAAAGAAGTATAACTTCAAAAATATTTTACCCATAACTTTTATTTTCACATCATTTAATTTGCATGAATAATATACCGTAAGTTTTCATAGTACGACTCTTACTCGCACTGCCGCAGCATCTTTCTCCTCGCCAGGCAAGGACATAGACTAATCTTTATATATATAATTCTTCTGTGAGTGTGTATGTCACTGAACTTCTCTTAAACGACTGGACCGATTTTGATGAAATTTTTTGTGTGTATTCAAGGGGATCTGAGAATGGTTTAGATTCACAATTTTGTCCGCTGGACAACCCCTATTTTTTTAGGGCGGTACGAAGTTCGCTGGGTCAGCTAGTATTGTATATAGGGTAAAGGACTTGTGCTAGCCAGAACCGCCTGGCATTCTACCTACTTATTTTAAATCGCTTAAACAAACACATATATAAATTTCAACTTTACAGAATAAAGTTTATTTTTATGTATATACTAGCGGCCCGCCCTCGCTTCGCTTCGGTGTAGAGCTGAAGCGTAGACTACAGTTTTCGTTCTCAGGCTTGTTTTATATACAATGACATTCATCTATGATTATTCTTATACCTTCATGCAAAGTCTCAGCCCGTTCGGTTTTAAAATTGACAAAGTTTCATACAAACTTTCATTCCCTATTTTATCCCCTTGGGGGTAGAATTGATCAAAATCCTTTCTTAGCGGATGCCTACGTCATAACATCTACCTGCATGCCAAATTTCAGCCCGATCCGTCCAGTGGTTTGGGCTGGGCGTTGATAGATTACTACGTCAGTCAGTCACCTTTGAGTTTTATATATATCTATATATATAAAAATGAAACCCGTTTTCCGTTGTCACGACATAACATGAAAACGGCTTGACCGATTTGGTTGATTTTTTTTTTAGAATATTCCTTGAAGTACGAGGATGGTTCTTACGAAGAGAAAAATTAAAAAAAATGCCTGAAAATGTCAAAATACAAAACTTTTCTTTACTCCCATACAAACGATTCGTAATAATACTTAAAAGTCAATTTGAACTTTAATACCATACCATAAATTTCAAATGTTAGTGGACAGATTCTGGGAAGGCAAAACAATTGAGCGACGTGATGTCAATAGAAGTTTGGAAAAGATAAATATACCATCTTCAGTTTTTTTATATTCTATATATATAAAACTCAAAGGTGACTGACTGACGTAGTAATCTATCAACGCCCAGCCCAAACCACTGGACGGATCGGGCTGAAATTTGGCATGCAGGTAGATGTTATGACGTAAGCATCCGCTAAGAAAGGATTTTGATCAATTCTACCCCCAAGGGGATAAAATAGGGAATGAAAGTTTGTATGAAACTTTGTCAATTTTAAAACCGAACGGGCTGAGACTTTGCATGCAGGTATAAGAATAATCATAGATGAATGTCATTGTGTATAAAACAAGCCTGAGAACAAAAACTGTAGTCTACGCTTCAGCTCTACACCGAAGCGAAGCGAGGGCGGGCCGCTAGTATATTATAAAAAACTGAAGATGGTATATTTATCTTTTCCAAACTTCTATTGACATCACGTCGCTCAATTGTTTTGCCTTCCCAGAATCTCTCCACTAACATTTGAAATTTATGGTAAAAAAAATCAGCCAAATCGGTCAAGCCGTTTTCATGTTATGTCGTGACAACGGAAAACGGGTTTCATTTTTATATATATAGATTACACACTTTCCGGTTCGTCTGGCGGGTACTTGTGCTCATCGTAAACGTCTGACATTTTTTTTTAAACTTAAAAATGAATAAACTTCATTGTATAAAAATTTCAAGCTTACAGAAACAAGTATTTTTTTTATATTTTTTTGACACTTTCAAAAATATACGGCTTGATGACGTGCAGGGCTGAGGAGTGCCAGACGATGCTTACCGTACTAAGCATGCTATGGCTCATCACCATAAGAATTTCTAGCCTTACAGACAGACCGTTACTCGGAGGATTCAGTAGCTCTCCTACTATATGCCTTATGCACCGCATAATGTTAGGTTATTTAAGAAAAGAAGTTTCAGCTTAAGAATAGCTAGAAAGAATTATTTTCTTTAGATTTAAACATCAAGCAGTTACATGCTTTAAAATAATAAAAATTATAACTATAACTGCTATTTCTTCTTTCAAATGTTTAATACTTGTAAAAGTATTCGTTTGACATTGTGGATTACCTATAATGCGAAGAGATGGCGCTGCCTTACAGCTTAAATGGCTAGAAGAATTTGGACGCGGTCCGTGAGGGCCGCGGTAGCATAATTGGTCAGTGCATTCGCCCGGATTGCGAAGGGTGCGGGTTCGAGTCCCGTCTGCTGCCTGGTCCGCGTGGAATTTTTTCTAGTTATATTTTCTTTAGATTTAAACATCAAGCAGTTACATGCTTTAAAAATAATAAAAATTATAAAGAAGTTTCACTTCAGATCCGTGGTCCGTGCACTCTAAAATTTTATTTTACAGTATGCTAAACAGAAACCACGCCACGTAATGTGTTCGGTTTCCCACCAACAGTACATAGAAGCGCGCAAAGACTCGAACCCTCTTTAAACTCATCAATTAGCAAACCGACATGGAATCTCACTTGGCTCTAATCCCTTCCCCCTTCGACAGAGGGCGCTGCAAAACTGAATTTATAAATGGTCCTGCGAGCTCCGTAATTACATCGACGTGCGGGTATTTTAGATTTTTTTGCGTTAATTCATCGATTGAATACTGGAATGAGAGCTTATGGAGACACAGAAAATCCCAGCTTGTAGATAGAGAGATAAATAAATAAATATAAATAAATATTTCCAACACTCACACCAATTAGCCTAGCCCCAAAGTAAGCACTGTAAGGCTTGTGTTATGGGATACTAGGGTAACGGATAGAATACATATACAGTACATATATAAGTATATTTATATAGAATTACATATTAAACATCCATGACTGGAGTACAAATGTTCGTATTCATCACACAAACGTCTGCCTCCACCTGGATTCGAACCGGGGACCTTTCGAGTCGGTGACACCATGAAACCCGGCGGTCAAACCACTCGACCACAGAGATAAATTCTTTATGTGGGCAAAGACGGCCTTATCGCTTTAAGCGACCTCTTCCAGACAACCTTTGCGGTAAAGGATAGCTAGACGAAAAGGAAGTTGTTATACAAAGCAACTCCTACACCACGGCGAGTGTTCTGAGGAGTCATTCCCTTCCTTGGATTCCCTAAAGGAAAGCAGAGGACCACTGGCCTACACTGTCATCGACTTACTGTGGACACTATTTCCAAGTAAACAAATAAATTTGGTAACTCGTTTCTTTGTCGCACTACCCGCAAATGGAATGCTTTGCCTGCTCACGAGTTCCCTCCCTCCTTTAACCCTGGATGTTTTAAAAGAGGCGTGAAGAAGCAACATGCAGGCCGGCAAGGTGACACGCGCGGGCCATCCTGCGCACGTCTGCGGGGTCCCCGCAATACCTCGGGAATCCCCTGCCATGGAGCCCCGGCTAGGCCGAGAGGCTGCTGGGTGCGGAGACGGGGAAGAATCCCTAAATGGATATCCCGCGATTTCACACTAAGCAGCTTAGAGGGTATTCGCAGGGTTTTTTAGCGGATATTATGCCGTAAAGCGCCCGTAAGAGTTACGGGGTCCTCAGTGGGCAGCCACTGCGGGGGCTCGTAAGGTTTGCGGGAGCCAGGTGTGAGGTCCGTTCGGCGGTGTGCCTCTTAAAGGCGCCGTCGACTGTAAACAGAGTTTTTGCCTGCGTCACAAAAAAAAGAAAAAAAAGGCCGGCAAGATGAGGATGGCTCGTGTGGCAGGTAGAACTGCTGTACCAGCAATCTAACCTTTACAAACGTTGCAAAACCGTGTATCTAGCATACTTGCACACTAGCTTAGCATTAGGCAAACACCGCACCCGTAGGATAAGAGTGCGAAGACCCGGTCTTCACACTACACGCTATACTAGGTACAGGAACTACTTTACTACAGGTACTTGGGCATTTTTCCCCGCCCCCCACGGAAACGGCTAACTAGAGCCGAGGTCCGAATCTCAGAGACACTCTCTAGTTGAGCCGACTCCCTAGGGTGCTCGTGGTCTAGAGGCTCGAGACGGAGAGGAGACTCCCCCCGTGGGGAGATGCCATCCGCCGGGAATACCTATAGAGGCACTCGCCAATTCTCGGCTTGAGGTCCCGTCAGGATCTCGCCGTCCCCAACCCAACTGAAGCTGTAAAGGGCATCTGCGACCAACACAACACCATACGAACTCAAAAATAAACCTGCTATCTGGACTCCATCGTCAATTAACATCGGGTGAGGTGGAGTCGAGGAGCTCGATGGCGCAAGTGGTTAGTGCGTTCGGTTGCGATCATTGCAGTTAAGCAACTTTCGCAATGGTCGGTCATGAGATGGGTGACCAAAAATTTACTATCTCGAACTCCTCAGTGCTTCGGAAGGCACGTTAAGCCGTTGCTGCCGGCTGCATTTGCAGTCATTAGCACCCACCAATCCGCACTGGGCCCGCGTGGTGGGTCATGACCCAATCTCCCTATTCCATCCATTGGGAAGGCCTGTGCCCCAGCAGTGGGGATATTAATAGGCTGATGATGATGATGATGAGGTGAAGTAACCTGTCGGACCTATTTTCATACAAAAAGAAACAAAAATGGACTACCCATCCGTATTTCAGTATACTCCGCCATCAGCCATAAACTAAATCCCATAATTCCGTACTCACAAGCTCGTAACAGATTTGCGCAAATAAATTATCATAAAACGGAGCCCCTTCTGTAATGCCATAGACAAATAACCGCAATCTCAGACTCTATGGTCGTAAATAAAAAGAAAACAATTGTCTATGGAATGCTGATGCAATGGCCGCGTAATCCTCAGCATACATTTATGGTTCATAGAGTATTTAGAATGCAGACTGGTAATTTAGACCTCAGGGCCAAAACTGAACGCTGTGCGCGTGTCATTCGCCTTTTGGCACCAATATGGGTCAATTACATTTGGTCGTTAGCCAGTATTCATTATCATCATCAGCCTATTAATGTCCCCACTGCTGGGGCACAGGCCTTCCCTACGGATGGAATAGGGAGATTGGGCCATGACCCACCACGCAGGCCCAGTGCGGATTGGTGGGTGCTAACGACTACAGATGCAGTCGGGACCAACGGCTTAACGTGCCTTCCGAAGCACGGAGGAGCTCGAGATAGTAAATTTTTGGTCACCCATCCAATGACCGACCACTGCGAAAGTTGCTTAACTTCAACGATCGTAGCCGAACGCGCTAACCACTTGCGCCATCGAGCTCCTCTATATAGCCAGTATTCGGGTGCACGAAAGACATTACTCGAATTCGGGCACCTGCAGCAATATTTATACTGGTAAACGGGCTGGAAGACGGTGTCGCGTAAACAAAACGAAAACTAACCGAATACTCGACTCCGTTCATTTACACTTGTCGTTTACTCGAATTCCATTGGCACTCGTGTTCGGGCTAACGAACAAGTGTAATCGCTCCAATAGAAATGTTTCAGGCACTGCCGGATTTAGGGGAGGGCAACCGGGGCGAAAGCCCCGGGGCCTCCACAAACGGGGGGCCCCCACAATAGAGACTTGGGGAAAAAAATCTTTCAAATTCCAACTAGTAAACACTAGTAATCATATTTTCCTTTGATTTTTGTTTGCTCTTTTACCTTTACCTACTATGTACTTTTGTACATCTAACATACATGATTATTTTATTATATTAATCTTAAATAACAGAAATCATTGATCTATATTTGTTCACTCCAATCAGGCAATCAGTGAAATATCAAAATCTCAAATGGCCCTGATAAGCACTTCCAATTCACTACCCATCTTGAGGGAGTGCCCCAATCGCTTAATAGCTGAGTGGGGTGGTACTTGCCCGCAGGGCCGAATTTAAGGCAGGGCAGGTGGGGCTGTGGCCCAGGGGCCTCCACAACAGCTTAAGAAATAACATTTCGATGGGTTAACAAGAATACAAATCCTAAGTGGCCCGGGGCCTGCACAATCCTAAATCCGGCCCTGGTTTCAGGCATTGTCCTAATACAAAGCGATAACGCGATCATCGCCCGTTTAAACGTTGCGACCATCGCGTGATCGCGAACTGGGTGTCCTAATAGAATGCGAATACGGAACGGGTTAGCCAAAGAGTAGTATTTATAGGGTTAGCCCTGCCCCTCTCCCCGATTCCTATCGACGCGACGCGAACATCGCGCGAACTTCAGTTAGGACACCTATTCATCATTAATAGGTTTGATTGCGCGTTCGCGCGAACTAAGATCACGCCAATAGATTTTTAAACATTTTAGTCGCACGAATGCATCGCGCGTTCATCAAAGCCTGCAACCTGGTCACCATCAACTTTCCTTCCACTTTTGTCAAGCAAAGAGAGGTATACTGTGGCTTTTGGTTTTGTAATATGACGTTACTCACTAAATAGGTGAGTTTTGTTAAGTAGTTTGTGGAATGTCATGTGTTTATTTGAGTGTGAACTATGGAGAAACTTAATTGCCATGAAAGAAATGATAGCAAACAATGACAATACACTTATGTTATTTTGACATCAATATTACATATTAGCTTAGTTAAAATAAAGAACAAATGTACTCCCCCGGTTTATGATGCAGCAGTTCACACTTTTATCCTTTATCCTTCAGCTATTCTCGTGAATAATTCTTGAACTTTGAAAAAATTTCTTCTGTTTGACAAGACGGTCGTTCGTTACGATTTTGGCGATTCGATAATTCAAATATCAAGGATCCTATCCTTGGGAAAACGATACCACATAAGATTTATAGCCTAATCTACACTGTGAAATAACTTTTACTTATATAAATCACGAAAAATATATTAGTTGAAATTACAAAACAGCTGATACACGATACACTTTGACAAGTTCACCGGGTGCGTTCCGAAACCCGCCTATTAGGACACCAATTCTAGATCAATATGTTTGATCGTCGACTCGTACGATGACCGCATTGCACATTCGCGTTATCGCGTTGTATTAGGACAACGCCTCACGCATGTTTCGTTTCGTTTTACGCGACAGGCGACAGTGCTCACTCACGCACGCGCAGTTTTATGAAGCTTTGTCTTTCTGAGTGCCTTCTTAATTCATGTTTGACGACCTCCGTGGCCGAGTGGTTTGTACGTCGGACTTCAAGGTGTACCCTACTCGAGAGGTCTCGGGTTCGAAACCCGGTGTTGGAAGATGTTTGTGTGATGAATACAAGCATTTGTACGCCAGTCATGGATGTTTAATTTGTATTTCTTTATAAATATACTTATATATGTATTCTAACCGTTACCCTAGTATCCCATAACACAAGCCTTACAGTGCTTACTTTGGGGCTAGACTAATTACGTATTCATCACACAAACATTTATGCTATTGGGCTTACTATAAGACGAATCCTTTGCTCTTTTAATATAAAAAGAGCATATAAAAACAGTGTCCCCTCTGCAATATTTATTTAATCTATGCCTCCGACCCCTGTATAGCTTCAATACGGGAGCAGTAAGTAATTCCACAGTGACTAGGCTCAGTCGGTTAAGCAGACACTCCATCACGCAGGCAAAGCCAGCTCGTAAAGTTGTATTTTCAAGGATTTGGTCGCGAAACAAACGGACCCTATTTCTTAGGATGATCAAATGAGTTTTGAAAATGTCAGGTTTTACTATATAAGTACAGAGACTATTTGACAGTTTGAAAAATAATGCACACATTGTTGAAATCTGTATTTAATAACAAATAATTAATAACTTTTCTATAAAATCGTGACCGAAAACGTCTGGGATTGGCCAAGACCAATATGACGTCACATGCTAGTATACTTCCGGCCAAAGTGACATTACATTGTATCGTTTGACGTTTTAATGACACGTCGTGTGACGTCATCTTCAACTTTGCGGCTAAACTTATTGGTGGGAATGTGAAAAATATTTACATTTAATTATAAATTTCCTGTGTAATTAACACACCAAAAACTTAAATGTAAAAAGGAGAGCCAAGTTCAGTACAAAAACTATGCTTGGCTGTGGGCTTCGCCGCAAAAAGACTGGAGATCTAAATGAGTGCCAAGTTGTATGCAAAATCCAAATATGTATTTATAGGAATAAAATAACATTATGAACAAGTATTAAACTCTAATTCTTTGCTTTATTGGATACTAATAACAATTGCTGTTATTTAAAAAATGTGAGATCTTAAAGTAGGTGTGACTATTTTTTAACTTTTCTTTTATATTTAGTTTTTTTCTACGCTTACACTTTCCATATTTCATCCTTGTAGGTCATCTGGAAGTAGGTTTAATTTAGGTACTATATGTCAGTCAGTCAGTGCTAAAATTTACGACTTTTTGACTTTCATCTAATATATAAAATTCTCGTGTCGCGGTGTTTGTGGTTAAACTCCTCCGAAACGGCTTTCCCGATTCTCATGAAATTTTGTGTGCATATTGGGTAGGTCTGAGAATCGGACAACATCTATTTTTCATCCCCCTAAATGTTAAGGGTATTTTTTTTTTTCAATTTTAGATATATTTTTTTTAATTTTTTTATGATACAATATACAAAAATAAATACAACCCTAAATTTTCACCTTTGTACCACCAACCCCTATTTTTTTATAGCGGTACGAAGTTAGCTGGGTCAGCTAGTATCTTTATAATCCTTTGAGCTAGCTTCATGACATTTGGGCTACTAGATGTTCTAGATGATGGATATAATTAAGCACACGTAGTTTTATGTGTTTACGTTAAAGAGGTTTTGAGTTATTGAAGGGTCAAAATTGGCATCAAATTGTTCGTGTAATATTACACTCGGCGCTGGCTAGCCAGTTCCTTTGCTTGAACTTGGCTTGACACGCTTCCGCGTGTCTAGATTTTGTGTTATAAGTAATATTGCTTGTTCTTTACCCGAATTGAGCAAAGTGACTCTGTATCCATTTGCATTTCCCATCAATTAAAACGTCAAAAAACGGCTCGTTCATTGCTTATTGCGCCACCTCGGAACCCCCCACAAACCCGCGCTCGCCGTGTTACAGTGGCTTTGGATTAATTAATCAAACCGCTTCAAACCCATTCGCTTGTACGGATTATTCAATTAATTATGTCAAACTGTAATGGGAGAAGTGGTTGACTCAGTTTTAAAGCTTACTTTAAACACATTTTTTATGTAAGACGATACTTATTGCTTTACAGGAATAATTTTCATGTAAAATGTTGCTAGCGACACGATTACATTAGTCGTGAGCCCGAATACTAATGCCAATAGGGCATTTGACAGTATTAAAAATAAAGTTCCAATTGTTAGCATCTGTGTTTAGAATGAACATTGGCAGGGGTTTTTACTATTTTTCAAAAAAAAATACTCATAATTTTACTAAAAACTAACGAAAAGGATAATAGTTTTTTCTCATCTATTGTCACGTGACCCAAAACGCTTGGGATTGGCGGCGCCTAAAACGACATCACACGCAAGTAAACTTCCGGCTAAAGTGACATTACGTTGTACCGTTTGACGTTTTAATAACAGTCGTGTGACGTCACACACTAGTAATATTGTCCAGAGAAACGTTTTCGCGGCAACTTGAAAATGGGAGTTTTTGATTCGGTTATTTTTACTGAAATACACAACAGAATGATGAATATCCACTTTTTACGGACTCCATAAACATTAGTCAATAACGTGAGATCGTTTTCTAAAACTTGTCGGATACCCTATGGAATTCGGGTAAATCGACTAAGTGTAAATGAACGGGGTCGAGTACCCCCGTATTCGGGTAGATTTCCTTTTGTTTACCCGAAACCGTCTTCCAGCCCGTGTACCAGTGTAAATATTGCTTCGGGTGCCCGAATTCGAGTAATGTCTTTCGTTGAGAGTAAAGATCGTGCTGGGCCCTTGAAAATAAATTTAATGACAATAAACTATAACTCACTTGAGGATTAATGAGGCGCACCTAGACAATTGGAATAGTGTTAATGCAAACTAAATGAAATCAAGGTGTACTGTATGTTTAGTGTTATGAGTGACAAGTAGAACCTAAGTCCGGTGTGGTGTTCCAAGGCGAGCTTCACTGCTCCAACCTTGGGTCCAGTACGCTGTCCGCAAATCCGCAAAGCACCTCCGCTTAGCACTGCACAACTCCCTTTGTCCACAGTGAACCCAACAAAATTAAATACCGAAAACAAAATTCCAGATGCAAATTCCGTTGCATACAACTCGGCCCGAGCACTACGCCACGGTAATATTATCTATACAGTATTGTGACTCCGCCCTGTCCTTGAAAATAAATGCCTACACCGAACGCTGCGTTGGCACGCGGTAGGGCCGCCAGCCTACAGTATTTTATGTAGTTTTGTTTTTAACGCGAGTGTAGGTAGATTACTCGTTTGTCTCTTTTTTCATCCTAACCACTTATTTATATATTATTCCAGATATTTTGACCGATGGAAAAACCGAAATACCTAAATATTAGAAACAAATAACGTCCTAGTAGATAGGTATGTAAAAAATATTCTATAAAGGTAAGACACCTTTCCAATATTTCAGGTAATTTAAAAAATGATATCTCTGGGTGTGTTATTGAAGAGTTCAAGCAACCAAAAACAGCAATAGTGATGTTGTACAATATTGATCGTTTGTTCTTTTCCATACTAAATTATGTAGGTATCTACTTAATTAAATCAAATATTTACAATACAAAACACATGTTTAAGCACGGCTAATTGCATAAAAAACAATTCAGACCGTTCGGTCGTCGTTGCGGCGCGGCGGCGCATTCGCGACTGGGTGCACGCCGAGAGCACATCGAACTCCAGTAACGTAGGTATGACACGCTTTCCGACCGTTTGTATGAAGATAGAATACTGTATGATATTATTACCGTGACTACGCCGTTCAGTGGCTAGCCTAAGTATATAGACAAAACGACCGCGCGTTCGCCGTGAGAGTTTTTTCCAGACTACCCTATTCTAGCCCGTTTTAGACTAAACATCTTTCGTGCACCCGAATACGTGCTAACGACCGAATGTAATAGAGATGACGACATTTTTTTTTCTTCGTTTATCAGGTAGATTATCAAAAAGTATTGGACACGTATTTTTTCTTTTTTCAAATAATATAAACATTGCAGAGATATATTGATTTGAAAATTCGAATGACGTCACGTTTTGGTACAATTTTCACTTCCACTACTCCCAAACTTTGGCGCGGTATAACTTTGTCATTTTTTGGTTGATTGCCCAAAGAAAAAATACGTGTCCATTATTTTTTGATCATCTAACTGACGGACTAAATAGAATTTCGTTTACTGTACCGGGGTACAACAGTAAACGAAATTCTATTTAGTCATATGGTCCTGTGTAATCACCCCTATTGCGGCATAACACAGGACCATATGACTGCCAAAAAGTTATCAAAACTTATGTTAAGCTAAGCTTCTAACTTCACAAGGCCTAATTTCACAAACTCTAGCTTAGTCCCGCTACGACAACGGCTAACTAGAGCCGAGGTTTGAGTCACAGAGATGCCCCCTAGTTGAGTCGACCCCCTCAGGTGCTCGTGGTCTAGAGGCTCCAGACGGAGAGGAGACTCCCCCCGTAGGGTGATGCCATCCGCCTGGAATAGCCCCAGAGGCACTCGCCAATTCGCGGCTTGAGGTTCCCTTAGGATCTCGCCGTCCCGCCAATTTTCGGCTTGAGGTCCCCTTAGGATCTCACCGTCCCGCCAATTCGTGGCTTGAGGTCCCCTTAGGATCTCGCCGTCCCGCCAATTCTCGGCTTGAGGTTCCCTTAGGATCTCGTCATCCCGCCAATTCTCGGCTTGAGGTCCCCTTAGGATCTCACCGTCCCGCCAATTCGTGGCTTGAGGTCCCCTTAGGATCTCGCCGTCCCGCCAATTTTCGGCTTGAGGTCCCCTTAGGATCTCACCGTCCCGCCAATTCGTGGCTTGAGGTTCCCTTAGGATCTCGCCGTCCCGCCAATTCTCGGCTTGAGGTCCCCTTAGGATCTCACCGTCCCGCCAATTCGTGGCTTGAGGTCCCCTTAGGATCTCACCGTCCCACCAATTCGTGGCTTGAGGTCCCCTTAGGATCTCGGCGTCCCGCCATTTCTGGGCTTGAGGTCCCCTTAGGATCTCGCCGTCCCCAAGCCCGGTAACGCTGTATCATATAAAGGTCATCTGCGACCAAACAGCATACATGCTCAAAAAAAAGAAAGCAGTTGGGCTTTGGCCCCGAGCTACCGTCACCCAGTTAGTTAGGTAGGAGTAAGATCTTCGCCTTTGGCCTTCCTACAATAGGTCATCTGCGACCAAGTCTTGGTCAAAATATGTGGCTTGTCCATTCGCTACATTCACATACCCACCTGTATGTAATGTGTGCATTTAAGATGAAGATTTATCCACTGTTCATTATGTTTTTTTTTTAAGCATTTAACTGCTACATGTTTAAATCTAAAGAAAGGTTTACTAGAAAAAAATCCACGCGGATCCTAGTAAACCTTTCTTTAGATTTAAACATCTAGCAGTTAAATGCTTTAAAAAAAATCATAACTATAATTGCTATTTCTTCTTTCAAATGTTTAATACTTGAAAAAGTATTCATTTGACATTGTGGGTTATCTACAATGCGAAGAGATGGCGCTGCCTTGCAGCTTAAGGCTAGGAAAATTTCAACGCGGCTAATAGGGCCGTGGTAGCATAATGGTCAGTGCATTCGCCCGGATAGCGATGATGCGGGTTCGGGTCCCGTCCGCTGCCTGGTCCGCGTGGATTTTTTTTCACTGTTCATTACTTTCTGTTATGCAATAGTTCTTGCAGTGATGAAATTGCCAGATATGAATCATAGACCTTTGTTAAATATCATATTTCTTTAATAAGGTCCTTTGCGAAATCATATGAACACGCGTTCTTCTGCTGAAGAGTCTAGAGTCTACGACAAACATTACAAAACCAAAATTAGCTAAATCGGTCCAGCCGTTCTCGAGTTTTAACGAGACAAACGAACCAAAGATGATTTTTGAATTTAAACAGATTACAAATTAAAGTCAACCTACTGTACGTAGGTTGCTACGATAAATAACTACGGGCTACGAAAATGCTACGGCCTACGATTTTGTAGTCTCTTAGATACAACAACACAAACAAAATCGTGGCCGGAACCTGTCGAAAAGGTACATTATAATATTATATTATTATTGACTAGTGGCCCGCCCTCGCTTCGCTTCGCTGTAGTGTAAACTATAGTTTTTGTTCTCAGACTTGTGCTATAAACAATGAATTTATTTATATAATAAGTATAGATTACACGTGTTATTGTGAGTCAATCATAAAAGATAGACATATGCTGTTGCGAGATATTTTTTAAACAATTTTATGTAGAATATTTTCGTCATACATGATTTCTATGTAACGTTAACCATTAAGGCTGCACACGCGACGGAAGCTTAAAAAATGGAGTAACTTCTCCCGTTTTCCCAACATTTCCCTTCACTACTCTGCTGCTATTGATTGTAGCGTGATGAAAAGTATACTATAACCTGCCCAGGAGTATGAAGAATAATTGTACCAAGTTTCGCTAAAATCCGTCGAGTAGTTTTTGTTTCTATAAGGAACATACACACAGACAGACAGACAGACAGACAAAAATTTTACTGATTGCATTTTTTGCATCAGTATCGATCACTAATCACCCCCTGATAGTTATTTTGAAAATATATTTCATGTACAGAATTGACCTCTCTACAGATTTATTATAAGTATAGATTATATGCGGAAGAATATAGTACTTATTTCTTTGACTCTACGCGCAATTCTGAATGCACTGTTAGCAATATAGCAGGTACGGACCGCGAGAAAAAAAGGACGGCTATATTACGAACCATGCATTTGAATTTTACAAATATTTTCTATTAAATCAGTTTATAGTAAGTATTAGAACAAAATTTACTTCAAATACGTTAAATTAACAAACATTGATTAGATACCTGACGAAAAAACGACACTTTTGTACTATAAGTATATTTTTCGCATTTTTTTTCGGTGCTCTGTGGCACCTTGACCTTTCAACGTTCCGCGCGTGACTGAGAACCAAGAAGTGCTTGAATGGTATTCAAGTACTTCTTGATTAGGACACATTTTGAGCGCACGTGTTGTATCTAGGGTATTGATTATCGTTGTGTTATGAACTTGGTTTTGTATTTGATAGTTTACTATCATACACATTTTCAATCCCTTTGTCGCGGTTTGTGTCCGTCTTTATTTCGTTGAGCTTACAAATTTCGTTTAGTATACAAGTGACTCCACCCTAGTTGATGTTAAGTGTCGGTGAAGTCCAGATGCGAAGATAGATACAGCAGTTCTACCTGCCACACCAGCCATCCTCACCCTCCCGGCCTGCATGTTGCTTCTTCACGCCTCTTTTAAAGGATCCCAGGTTGTAAGAGGGAGGGAATACGTGAGCGGGCAGAGCATTCCATTTACGGATAGTGCTAAATAGAAATGAGTCACCAAATTTCTTTGTACGCGTTTGAATTGTGGCCACACAGACGGTGATAACGTAGGCCAGCTCGCGTGGTCCTCTGAAGGAAAGGGGAAGGTGGAATAAGAGAGAATAACTCCTCAGAACACTCGCCGTGGTACAGACGATAGAACGTGCTAAGTGACGACACGTCACGGCGTAATTGAAGAGGCTCGAGGTGTTTAGTCACCTCCTCATCGCCTATGATGCGGATCGCACGCCGCTGTAACCTATCCAAAGCATCGAGCAAGTATTTGTCTTTCGTATAACTATTTTACGATGTATAATTATAAATAAATAAATATAATAATTATAAATCCCTAGCGATATAAATATATTTAAGGATTTAGCTATCTTACTGCGACATTTACCACATTAGTCACTATATCATAATATCGATCCACAAACGGCAAAGAATTTACTTCAGTTGTATTCAAAGTCCCGCTTAAGTATTGTTTTTATTTAAAACTATTTTTATCGAAGTAAAACTTCTTTATGCACGCTTGACTTGGGGGGTAAGCTGACGAATGCGTTACGCGTTACGAATAGCGTATTCGGGCGAGGAGAACGGGAGTTGAGTAGGGGATATAAGCAAGAGAGAGCAGTGCGCGCGCACATTTTCTTTCTCTCTTTCTCTTATAGCTAGTAAATGAAATATGTATATGTACATACATGTATATAGTGTACACACACATATATACACAGTCAGGTCATAAGTATTGTCACACAGTAAAAACTTGTCTTTTAGAATGCTGGCCACAAAAAAGTTTATTGAATTCGAATTTCGAATTGTTCATGAAAATAAAAAAATGGTTGCCTGTAAAGTCGGTTTTACGGGCGAAGATTTTACGTGACAACGTCTTTTTCTCGGTAGAATATTTATTGATATGAATATAATTAAATTGCACAATAGGAACAAGGAATTGAATGAAAATAAGAATTGCACAAATTTTAACTATAGAAATATATTTTGTTTACTAAAACATTGTACATGTAAACTTAAACTTAACACGAGAGACTCATCGTAACGTTACCGAGCGTTACACTTTTTCATAAGTGACTCCCAGCCGCAACCTAATTTAAGACGTTGTCACGTCAAAATGTATTCTTTTTAGAATTTTAGTCATTTTTAAATATGGATTGGACGCTTAAATAAGACCGTGTTGCAGTTATTGCGTAGCATCGTTGCGGTTTTTGGTATATAAATGGTTACATAATGAATAAACTTGTTTCAATTATTTTATATTAAACATGTGACAGAATTTATGACCTGACTAGGTATATATATATATACAGATAGAGCTAAAGAAGTTTCACTGCACTGGTTTTTTAAGCGTAAATATACAACTAAATGTTCTGTGAATATTTCAAACGTCTACCTGTTGCCGTTTTTAATGAGTAAAAGCAAAAGCCTGTAAGAGCAAAAAACGGTAAAAAATAACGATTGCTGTATGGAAGCTTGAATATTTATTTTATTTGATTTTTAGTATGTGTTGTGTTGTTATAGCGGCAACAGAAGTACATTATCTGTGAAAATTTCAACTGTCTAGCTAACCCGGTTCATGAGAACCGGGTGACTGACACACTGACGAACGGACAGTGGTGTCAATAGAGCCTATTTTTCTTATAAGTACGGAACCCTTTTTTTTTATACGCAGGCAAAGAATACTATTTACAGACGACGACGCCTTTAAGAGGCACACCGCCGAACGGACCTCACACCTGGAGCTCTACTCTCTTTCTCCGAAACGAAATTTAGGCAACGAACGAACTTTAAACGAAATTCTCCAACTCTATTTAATTTTTTTTGTTTAATTCTCCCTTTTCAGGGAAGGCAAGGGGAACAATGCCCATACAGCCTAGTCTTAAGTTAAATTATTCTGTTTTTCTTTTTACATTAGAATGTCGGTGTGACGCATTCTAATGTTTCTTGAAGTGTTTGGCACGAAATGTATCGAGCTGGCTTTTTCGATAAGCTTCTGTGAGGTAGTCAATACTACAATAAAATTCTCACGTCCACTTGACCGGAATAGCGTATATTTTGACGATTCTACTAATTCTTCAGTTACGCAGACAGTTGTAACACAAAATCACATCAATTTTATTTCACAATATCCACTATGAACGAATTTAAGAATATTTAAAATAAGACGCCAACCACACTCGATCAAATCCCGCCAAACCTACTCTATTTCATCTTCGAACACGCACATAAAGTTCGGAATCACAGACAATTATCGTGAACGAATGGAATGAGTTATGTTTGTGAGTTCTTTTCGTCTACACTTTTTAGATAACGTTTTTTACTTCAAAACAATATTACTTTATGACAACATTTTGATTACATAAAAAACAATCTCTTTTGACAGTGTTAGCCGACTATATTGTAGAGTTGATGCAATCGAATATATGTCAACCTAAATTTGTCGTGTAACACTTTGAAGTATAAACAAAAATCTCTTATCTATTAGACAAGTCCGTCCGTCTGTGGTGCTGTTTCAGCTGCCAAACCGTAAGAGATAGATAAAGAGAATATTTAAGTTATAAGTTAAGAATAGTCTGATAAGACTACAAACCGGATTTGAGTAACGTAGCACTTCCGGTTTACGAGAAATCACGAATTTCAAACGAAACCACACAAAATCTCCGAAGTTCTCAATTAATTAAATACATTTTTTTTTAATCAGGTTTTGGTGAACATTTGGTTCACTGTTTTGCTAGTTAGATTTATTTGTAAATCTTTCATACTAAAAATAGTCCTCACGCTAATCGCCTTAATTAAAAATACTCCAGTAGTAATTTTAGGTTTAATTTTAACAAAAATCCCATAACGATAATGAAAAGGTAACACTTTTAATTCCGTCAATTTGAGGTAAAAATTTCGAACAATTATCTGTCAAATTCAACTTTTAGTTCAAAAGTTTTGTGAATTAGAGCCTTCCGCAGGGCTCGTAGCCCCAGCAGTGGCTGCCCACTGAGGACCCCGTAACCCTTACGGACGCTTTACGGCATAATTTTGAAAGAAAGAAAGAAAGAAAAAGCTTTTATTGACCTTACACAAGAATGTAGAAAAAATGGATGCGTGTAACTTATGTACGCGCGTGAGAAGTTATACTTCTTTAGCATCGTTAAAAATATTTTTTAATTGCATGCAAATAATTAATAATTACAATAAAATAATAAAAGGACTGGAAAAGGATAGTTAACACAGTCAATTAAGTTCAGTTTTAATTTGAAAAATTAAATAAATATTCAAAATATTCAATTAAAATCACTACTGAATTTAAGTTATTAGTCCATATGTAATTAGAGAGAGAGAGAGAGAGAGAATCATTTTTATAATTAGCACTTGTAAGTAACTAAAACACGTTGTGTCTATATAGAAACTAGAAACATGTGGATAAATATTATAAATATGAAAACAGTGATCAGAGGCGACGAGCGTGCCAACATTGTTTTTGACAACGCGATCATCTTATGGAGCTCCGTGGATCGTTCAAAGTACCTTTCGAACAGATTTCTAATAATGGTGGATTATTTATTAACCACTAAGTGGTTAATAATCCACCATTATTAGACACTAACATTCATAACGCGCCCGCGGCCAACTTCATTATGTTACTACTGTGTTACAGTGATGCGCGCGCATCTTAAAATTTCACTCTCACAATTTTTTTATAACGCGGCTAAAGAAGTATAACTTCAAAAAAACAATAAACATAGCAACAAAAATAAAATAGCAACAGTGAGCAACAATATGGAGAAAGAAAAGGCCAATCAGGACCCTGTCTCAGCTTAATGCTGTTATAGTAGGAATGGAATATTCCCACCATAACAGCGCTGTAATAAGGGGCCGTTCATAAAATACGTTCGCATACAAGGGGGGGGGTCTTGCTAAGTGTGACAAGATGTGACAAGGGGGGGGGGGGGGGTCTACGGCAACGTCACGGTAATATTATCTATACAGTAATGTGACTCCGCCCTGTCCTTGAAAATAAATGCCTACACCGAACGCTGCGTTGGCACGCGGTAGGGCCGCCAGCCTACAGTATTTTATGTAGTTTTGTTTTTAACGCGAGTGTAGGTAGATTACTCGTTTGTCTCTTTTTTCATCCTAACCACTTATTTATATATTATTCCAGATATTTTGCCTGATGGAAAAACCGAAATACCTAAATATTAGAAACAAATAACGTACTAGTAGATAGGTATATAAAAATATTCTATAAAGGTAAGACACCTTTCCAATATTACAGGTAATTTAAAAAATTATATCTCTGGGTGTGTTATTGAAGAGTTCAAGCAACCAAAAACAGCAATTGTGCTGTTGTACGATATTGATCGTCGTTTGTTCTTTTCCATACTAAATTATGTAGGTATCTACTTAATTAAATCAAATATTTACAATACAAAACGCATGTTTAAGCACGGCTAACTGCATAAAAAACAATTCAGACCGTTCGGTCGTCGTTGCGGCGCGGCGGCGCATTCGCGACTGGGTGCCCGCCGAGAGCACATCGAACTCGAGTGGCGTAGGTATGACTCGCTTTCCGACCGTTTGTATGAAGATAGAATACTGTATGATATTATTACCGTGGCAACGTGACGTTCGTCGTTTATTAAAAAATTTTAAATTAGTATTTCTTTCAACTATTTTTCTTTCTCAATTTTCATCAAGATAGAAAATCATTTATTTCGTATTTAGTAAACATATAGACATTCAAACGTATACAGGGTGGCCGGGGAGTTGACGTTCAAGCGTAAAATTTAGATACCTTAGGATGAGGAGTATCCAAATCACCCCCATGTATGTTCTACGATTTTGCGTAGTTTTCGAGTTATAATATTTTTAATGATTTTTTTCGTAATTTTCACCTAAAATAATTTTGAGAACGGAACCCTTAAAATGTGGATGCAAGTGACCCTAGATTCGTTAAATCAGGAGGGTTAGCCGTCAGTAGCAAAGTTTTATCTTTAGTATGTGATCCTTATCTCTGGGGTGTACAACATCCGGAGACAGTAGCCCCCTCCCGGAAACCGAACGGAAATTACAACGTATCATTTTACATTCCATATGGTTTATGGTTTATCGATGTTTACGATATCACAAGTGGTTAGCGCGTTCGGCTGCGATCGTTGAAGTTAAGCAACTTTCGCAGTGGTCGGTCATTGGATGGGTGACCAAAAAAATAAAATTTCTATCTCGAGCTCCTCCGTGCTTCGGAAGGCACGTTAAGCCGTTAGTCCCGACTGTATCTGCAGTCGTTAGCACCCACCAATCCGCACTGGGCCCGCGTGGTGGGTCATGGCCCAATCTCCCTATTCCATCCATAGGGAAGGCCTTTGCCCCAGCAGTGGGGGACATTAATGGGCTGAAAGTTCCGTTTTTTTCCTTTTCAGGTACGGAAACTGAAAAATACAACTGTCAATTTGGCCTAAGGTAACCTGTTTAGGTTTTCTGAGGATTATTTAAATATTTTCCTTATTATAGAGGTACTCACAATCGTAGTACAGGTTGCCGACAGCAGATGTCAGCTTAGGTGTGCCTTGACCGGATAAAGCCGCCATTCTCTCGCCCTGTTGACATTAAAACACAAAGTGAAAAATTATTTTTACTTTAACTGGCTCTGTAGTACAACTCACACTTAAAGCTAGGGTGTTTCATGTATTAATTTAACTATAGTTAAAAAAACAAACCATTTGTCCAAATTTGACACATTAAAATTGCAATAAAGGATTCGAAAAGAATATTTAAATTTGTACTACAGTTTCAAGAAATCTGATAAGATTTACTATTAATCTTTTTTATTTTAAATCTTTAACCACTATCATTTAGAAAAGCAAATGTGATACTAAGTTATACAGGCCAGTGTATGTATTTGACGTCACATTAAATTTTAGTCAAATTTAACTACAGTACCCTTAGCACGAACCTATATCGAATTCGAATAGTTTGCGAATACGAAATATCATTGTAAAATTTTGTATGGAAACTTGAACAGCAGCGGCACAAAGTACGTAACGAGAACTAAAAATCAGTACACATTTGACAATGACATTTTGTACTCGCAAACGTTACGAATTCGATATTGCTTCGTGCTGAGGGCACTGATGAAACAACGCGGTCAGTGTGATAGTCTGTCGTGAAATGGTGCAATCCTTTTTTTCCTAACCGGTATGAACATTTAAAGCAAGCTGATGCAACTCACGGTAAAACTATCAAATTATTACTTACAAAATTGGTTTATGTTAGTGAATTAATATTATTATTGTCTAAACTGTTGGAGATAGCATTCTAAAACTATGTGTTAAATCAGTAGGTATTCTTAGAATTGTATTTATAGGCATAATTTTTATATTATTTAAATTTGTAACTAGTGGCCCGCCCTCGCTTCGGTGTAGAGCTGTAGTGTAAACTATAGTTTTTGTTCTCAGGCTTGTGCTATAAACAATGACTTTATTTATATAATTACACGTGTTATTGTGAGTCAACCATAAAAGATAGACATATGCTGTTGCGGGATATTTTTTAGACAATTTTATGTAGAATATTTCCGTCATACATGATTTCTGTGTAACTTTAACCATTAAGGCTGCACACGCAACGGAAGCTTAAAAAATGGAGTAACTACTCTGCTGCTATTGATTGTAGCGTGATGAAAAGTATACTATAACCTGCCCAGGAGTATGAAGAATAATTGTACCAAGTTTCGTGAACATCCGTCGAATAGTTTTTGTTTCTATAAGGAACATACACACAGACAGACAGACAGACAAAAATTTTACTGATTGCATTTTTGGCATCAGTATCGATCACTAATCACCCCCTGATAGTTATTTTGAAAATATATTTCATGTACAGAATTGACCTCTATACAGATTTATTATAAGTATAGATAAAAAGTGACTTCATGAATTATCTCATATTGAAGTCATTTTTCAATTTGACGACTCTGTATATTATTATAATGCAGTGAGAAAAAAGCAGCACTTGGGTGAGTTTCTTGCCGGTTTTTATCAGTACAATGGTGTCGATTCTGGCGTGATTCTCTAAACTTAAAACTAAATTTAACATCAGTCTCTCTTTTTCATTCTATATAGAGAATGACAAGGAAACACTGTTGTCAAATTTAAGTTGAGATTTAGAGAATCGTGCTAGAATCGACACCAATGTCTCCCACCGTAGATTTGCGAACCGATGGCTTTTCGACATTCACAAAAGTGCTTGTTGTCATACTAAACGATATTGAATTTTGAATTGTTCAAATTTATGGACATAATGATGGTAATACATAGAATTTTAATTAAATACCAAAGTCGAATGACAAATTAGACAATTGGACAAGTTTTTGAAAACCCAACATACGTAATTGTATTAGTGTATAGTTACTTCATCAAAAGTAATTATGTTGAATATGTATTTCAGTAAAAATACCTATTCAAAACCTCAAAACTGTTTATAAATAAAAAATATGCTGCGGAAACATTTCTCTAGTTTTGTTTGCTTACAGGCAGGTGACGTCACATGGCTCTCATTAACTTCCAACAGTACAAAGTTCGTCAGCATGTTTACAAGCAGCTGACGTCATTTAAGACTCCGCCAATCTTTGACGGTTTCGGTCACGTGTTACTAGATTAAAAAATACTTTTCTATTTTATGATTTTTAGTAACATTATCGACTACCTTTTTTTTGTCAGAATAATGAAATCGTTTTGAAAATACACATGCCAAAATTAATGCTTTATTTTTTATACTGTCGGATAACCAGCGTAATTCATTAAGAGTAAACTTTTTCTATTAGAGTCTGTGCGGAAAGTGAATGGTCGTGGCGAAAAACGGAACTAGCATTAAGATTTTTATTTGGCAATCAAACCCAGCAATCTGTTAAACGTCAAAGTTTAACAGATTGCTGGGTTAGGAATCGTTTGTTGTTGTGATTTCTTGCGGTTCTTTGTCTTTAGTCATGTCTAAAAGGGGTAAAACCTTACAAATATGGTAGAAAAGCACTACAGCGCCCTCCAATCTAAATCCCATTCTCTTTCCGCACAGACTCTATAAACTTAACCTCTTTTAAATATTAATATAGACTATTAAACCCGAATAATACTTTCTGCAGGCTTGTCCTCCTGCTATTGAGAATTGTACTTAATTTTGACATAAATTTGAATTTAAATTATAATGATAAAATACTTGTTATTAAATGAATGATTAGTAAATTTAATATGACTGTTATGTTTTAATATATTAGAATTTTTTGCATGCTATTAATATGGCTAAATAGGTTTAAGATTCTTAGCTTTTAACATATGCTTTATATGCAAACACCGCTTGTCAACCCTATTTAATGCAAATAAAGTTTATTCTATTCTATTCTATTCTATAACAGAGCTCCACGAGGTAGGGGATAGAGGCAGAGTAGGCAGTGGCATAAGTGATAGTTTTGGTAACCCAAGCGTTTATTAGCTATGGTACCCAGTTACCATCAGGCGGAACAATATATTTTTGTCAGTTTTGCACCCAAAGAACACACCAAAACACTCTTTGTTATTTCGTACAATGAAACTACAAATTACCGTAGAAACTTGTTTTTATCTATAAACATGCAGATGTGCAACAAAACCATGGATGAGATTTTACGATAATGTGAATTTCATGCAAGAAAAGATCATAAAACTTAAAAAATAAACTATTCTAAATACTAATAAAACACATATGTTACAAAGAAGCAAATTGAGTCAAATACAAGCTACTTATATAGTGATTCAATATGAAATAAAAAAAACGAGTATTTTTTTATGTTAAGCACATTCAGAAAGATAAAACAAAGGAACACAAATCAAAATGGTGGCAGAAGCGGAAAAACAACATGGCCGCCGCGCAGCTAAGGAAAATGGCGGCTAATTTACAAACAACAAATCGAATTGAGAACGAACCAACTGGATATGTTCGGCAATTTGCTTGCAGTACGAAAAAAAGCCGTCCAGTGTTAACTTGGACATAACTTCTATACTATTCTGGAAAAGAAAGAAAAATGAATATTAATAGATTTGCCTTCAAACTCTTTTGTCTTAAATTATTAAAACGAAAAGAACGTAGCTGATAGGTATAACTATTTAAAGTCTTTATTTGTTGAATACAGACAAGATATAAGGCAAAATACAACAAAGTTTTTTTTTTAATTCTGCGCAGACGTCACTGCACATGCGCTAAAAAATCCATACTAAAAGGTCAAAGGTGACATTTCAAACAATGAAATCATACAGTCTACTTGAAGAAAAAATACTGAAATGAGCATCTAAACACTACATAAATCTAAACAGTACATTAATGTAATTATAATTAAAATTACTAACCTTAAAAACCGCTTCTCAACAATTTATATTTACAATTATACTAAATTTAAACAACAAACGGGGTAATGTTAGCTTTTAAAGTTAACAATACTGGCAACACTACTTGTAAGATATATTTTTGGTGGAGAAACAGATTAATATGTGACGCAGGGGGTCGTTGATTAAATTATTCAAAATGTAAAGGGTACTATCGAGAAATTTCGAAGTTTTAGATAAGTTTTTCATATATGAAAGAGATATACGGTGTTTTTTAGAGAGAAAATTTGTTTTTTCAGCTTCTGGGTAAGCTGAAGTGAGCGGTCCAACCGAGTTGAAGGCAGACTGAAATGGCCGGGTGAGATTTCAGCGGGCTAGGTTCGCGCATGCGCGTTTTAAAGGTCGTAGGGTAAATGTGGGGGTGAGAATTAGGCCATTTGGGGGTGGGGGTGGGTTGTGGTTCAACCTGGATCTACTTATGTACCTACAGACCCGCCAACTTATTGGTTTAGAGATGTATGTATACAGTTTATATAGATAAGACGAAAGGATTATTTGATGCATTAAATGATTGCAAGCATTTTATTGTTATTACTAGCTGACTCGGTGAACTTCGTACCGCCCAAAAGTAATAATCTATTTAAATAAAACTCAAAGGTGACTGACTGACAGACATAGCGATCTATCAACGCACAGCCCAAACCACTGGACGGATCGGGCTGAAATTCGGCATGCAGGTAGATGTTATGACGTAGGCATCCGCTAAGAAAGGATTTTGATCAATTCTACCCCCAAGGGGATAAAATAGGGAATGACAGTTTGTATTAAACTTTGACAATTTTAAACCGATCAGGCTGAGATTTTGCATGCAGGTATAAGAAGAATCATAGATGAATTTCATTGTGTATAATACAAGCCTGAGAACAAAAACTGTTGTCTACACTTCAGCTCTACACCGCGGGCGGGCCGCTAGTTTGCAATAAAATAATATTGCGGCTATAATGAAGGCTATCCTATGTATCAAGTTGGATCAAACAAGCGAAACGGTTAAGTTGTTTAGGAGTCCATCCTGGACAATCAACGTGACGCGTATTTTTAGTATAGATATTATATTAAAAACTAGCAAACCAGTGAACCAAATGTTCACCAAAACCTGATTTAAAAAAAAATGTATTTAATTAATTGAGAACTTCGGAGATTTTGTGTGGTTCCGTTTGAAAATCGTGGTTTCTCGAAAATCGGAAGTGCTACGTTACTCAAATCCGGTTTGTAGTCTTATCAGACTATTCTTAACTTATAACTTAAACATTCTCTTTATCTATCTCTTATGATTGGGCCGCTGAAACAGCACCACAGACGGACGGACGGACGGACTTGTCTAATAGATAAGAGATATACGCTTTAGATTCTTGAGTCAAAAGTGACCCTGTCCTCTAAGAGTTGCGTGGAGTGGAGATATTAATCCAATCCATGTAGTGACTATTTTATTTCTTACTAGTGGCCCGCCCTCGCTTCGCTTCGGTGTAGAGCTGTAGTGTAAACTATAGTTTTTGTTCTCAGGCTTGTGCTATAAACAATGACTTTATTTATATAATTACACGTGTTATTGTGAGTCAACCATAAAATATAGACATATGCTGTTGCGGGATATTATTTAGACAATTTTATGTAGAATATTTTCGTCATACATGATTTCTATATTAAGGCTGCACACGCGACGGAAGCTTAAAAAATGGAGTAACTTCTCCCGTTTTCTCAACATTTCCCTTCACTACTCTGCTGCTATTGATTGTAGCGTGATGAAAAGTATACTATAACCTGCCCAGGAGTATGAAGAATAATTGTACCAAGTTTCGTTAAAATCCGTCGAGTAGTTTTTGTTCCTATAAGGAACATACACACAGACCGACAGACAGACAAAAAATTTACTGATTGCATTTTTGGCATCAGTATCGATCACTAATCACCCCCTGATAGTTATTTTGAAAATATATTTCATGTACAGAATTGTCCTCTCTACAGATTTATTATAAGTATAGATTATTATAAATAAATTATTGTGCAAAAAGGATGATAGGCCAATATATATATACTTACATACTTAACTCAATTATTATTGAGTCTGCTTCTATTAAACAAAAAAATGATTTAAAATCTCTTTGAAGGACATAATTATTTATAGGCTCACACACACCGTTGCAAAATGGTTTATGCTTCCGCACGGATAACGAAAGATGTAGGTTTGAATCTCGCATGGCACCTGACATTGAGTGTTTTTGGAACGAAGTTCCAAAGAGGGGATAGGGATTTTGCTACGCGACCGAACTGAAAAAAATGTGATAGTAAAACCGTAAGAAAAAATCCGTGGAAAAAAGTGCGTGGAATAAAACCGTTAAATGAGACGTGCCCAGGCGCGACAGTCGCGTGTATGCGACTGTCGCGCGAGTTTGCAATTTGTGTCGATTCTACATTCGCCGAAGGAACTTCGTTCCTACCTGGTGTTCCACGACACCACATTTTATTATATAAAAATTCCTAAAATAATATATTATTTAAAAGCACAAAATGGATTAAAACTACCTAATAAACTAAATACTTATATCAAACTAAAAATAAAACTATATTATATAAAAAATCGACCCCAAATCGCTGCGCTCGCGGGGTAGGGTGCCCAAGAGGCTGGCGGCATTTCCCCGTTGAATGGCCAGGCTAATTATTATGCCGACACCACATCATTTTTTTTCTAGAAACATTTATTTACTTTTGAAAAGTAAATGGACAAGGGAATCAAGCTCCTTAATTGATCCTGATTTTTTTAAGCAAAATTTCGTCTGTATGTGAATATGATGTAGCCAGTCTATCATATTTTTCATAATATTTTTTTGCATATACAAAAGATTTAGGTAAGAGTATTATTTAACTGTATGTCCATTTGTTTAATATCTTTGAAGCTACAATACGAATTTAAATTATACTATCTAGTTTAATCCGAGGAAGATTCTAGTACGAGTATTGATTGAATATTTCAGCGGTAGTGCACTCAGATTGACCTACTTTAGAACTGAACTATACGGGTCACGCAGTGTTGCCACAAAGAGGGGTGAATTTCCCAAAATATTGGGAAAGATTTTACACAGACGCACACAAGGTTGTGAAATTAATTGCGCGCGCTCTTTCTTTCGTTGACGTCACACAGTAGACGTCATCGAACCATAGCGTTTCAAAATTAAATTCAACTTTAATTGGTGTAATGGAGAAAAGAAGACATTAATTTATTTATTTTTATTTTTCTGTTAAATAGTTTGTCCCAATCTATATCTATTCTATACTTATAATAAATCTGTAGAGAGGTCAATTCTGTACATGAAATATATTTTCAAAATAACTATCAGGGGGTGATTAGTGATCGATACTGATGCCAAAAATGCAATCAGTAAAATTTTTGTCTGTCTGTCTGTCTGTCTGTCTGTCTGTGTGTATGTTCCTTATAGAAACAAAAACTACTAGACGGATGTTAACGAAACTTGGTACAATTATTCTTCATACTCCTGGGCAGGTTATAGTATACTTTTCATCACTCTACAATCAATAGCAGCAGAGCAGTGAAGGGAAATGTTGGGAAAACGGGAGAAGTTACTCCATTTTTTAAGCTTCCGTCGCGTGTGCAGCCTTAATGGTTAAAGTTACATAGAAATCATGTATAACGGAAATATTGAACATAAAATTGTCTAAAAAATATCCCGCAACAGCATATGGTCTATCTTTTATGGTTGACTCACAATAACACGTGTAATTATATAAATAAAGTCATTGTTTATAGCACAAGCCTGAGAACAAAACCTATAGTTTACACTACAGCTCTACACCGAAGCGAAGCGAGGGCGGGCCACTAGTCTTTAAATATAAGCAGTTTTCAAAAATTTGGAAAATACCCTATTTTTTTTTTATGTAATATTGTCTGTCTCATGTAACTTTTTATTTATATACGTACATGGCATCATAAAATAAAGTAAATTTATACGACTGTCTGTACATTAGCTTACTCTTCCAAAACCACCACGCATGGATTTTTAATGCAGATATCTGTTAATAGGATAATTTTTCACGATTGGACTCCCATTTCAATTGACATCAGGTACTCACCTGAGGAACTCGATGGCGCAGTTGTTTTACACTTTGGGCTGCGATCGTTGAAGTCAAGCAACTTTCGCAGTGGTCGGTCATTGGATGGGTGACCAAAAACTTCTATCTCGAGTTCCTCCGTGCTCCAGAAGGCACGTTAAGCTGTTGCATCTGCAGTCGTTAGTATCCGCCTATCCGCACTGGGCCCGCGTGGTGGATCACAGCCCAATCTCCGTATTCCATCCATATGGATGGCCTGTGTCCCTGCAACCGTCGCCTGCAGCAGTGGGGACCTTAATAGGCTGATGCTGCTGATGATGATGATGGATCACCTGGGTTCAGGACTAAAAGGATCCGCTCAATTTCGTATGAACCGGATATATTTTTTTACTTTTTAGTTCCATTTTCGTATTTAATGTAAATTTTTATTTTTTGTTAGTTGCTTTATTTTATTTCATTAAAAATTTAAGCACATTTTATGCACGGGTAAATACAATCCAAATACAATCTCTTATCTATTAGACAAGTCCGTCCGTCCGTCCGTCTGTGGTGCTGTTTCAGCGGCCAAACCGTAAGAGATAGATAAAGAGAATGTTTAAGTTATAAGTTAAGAATAGTCTGATAAGACTACAAACCGGATTTGAGTAACGTAGCACTTCCGGTTTTCGAGAAATCACGAATTTCAAACGAAACCACACAAAATCTCCGAAGTTCTCAATTTACATACAATTAATACATTTTTTTTTATTTTTTTTAAATCAGGTTTTGGTGAACATTTGGTTCACTGGTTTGCTAGTACACTTACTAACTAACAAACAACTAGAACGACATTGTAAAACAGTAGATGACGATAAAACGTCCAGAAGTTACCTCAAATGTTTTGCGCTGTGGCTGACATTCTGACCTACTTAAACGCCGAGGAGCAAAAGCTTTTGTAATTAAAAAGTCCGTCTAAAAATAGACTGTACATTAAAGAAAGCAAGTGATGTTGCGTCATTCCAGTCATTCAAAGCGTTGTGAGAAGTTAATCTCCCTTATGCCACCTTCCCCTTTTCTTCAGAGGACCACGCGCGCTGCCAACATTGTCACCGACTTACTGTGGCCACTATTCCGAGGCGAACAAAAAGGTTTGGTGGTTCATTTCTTTGACGCACTATCCGAAACTAAAATAATTTGCCTGCACACTCATACATATAGTCTTACGAAGGCCCAAGCACGAATTTTGACAGCTCCTTATCGTCAAATTTTGTATGGAAAAAGCAACGATGTTAATAATAAAATACCCTAGATACACCACATGCGCACATAATGTGTCTCAATCAAGAAGTGCTTAAACACGACTCAAGCACTTCTTGGTTCACAGTCACGCGCAGAAAGTCGACATGCCGCTGAGCTCCGCGAAAAAATGCGAAAATATTACTTATAGTATGTAAAATGTGTATTTTTCGACAGGTATCTAATCAATGTTTGTTAATTTAACGCATTTGAAGTAAATTTTGTTTAAATACTTACTATAAACCGATTTAATAGAAAACATTTGTGATATAGCCGTTTCTTTTCCTCGCGGTCCGTACCTGCTTTATTGCTTACATCGCATTCAGATTTGCGCGTAGAATCAAAGAAATAAGGTCTATATTTTTCCGCATATAGCAATAAGTTGTACAATTTTCTGAATGAATGAATGTCATCTGAACCAGAGCCTTTGTAAGGACATTTCACATTCACCAACTCCTTGAGTACCAAATCCTTATTGATGTTTACCGAATTTATATCAATAGTAAAAGAAGAAGTTTGAGGTGGATAGGAAGTCACTGATTAATTTTCCAATATATTGTTCCTTTTCAAGTTAATAACTAAAAAAAAAAACAAGTTAGCTTTCCGGGCGAGTTACAGTAGAGAGAAAGAATTAAATTTTGAAAATTATAGTTAACTAGTGACCCGCCCTCGCTTCGCTTCGGTGTAGAGCTGAAGTGTAGACTATAGTTTTTGTTCTCAGGCTTGTATTATACACAATGACATTCTTCTTATACCTATTTCCAATAGGCACACGAAGCTAGGCCCCCCGCCCGGTAGCGTAGAAACCGTTATGTCCCTGCATTTTAAAATCTGTAATATCTTCGGAAATATTCATTTAAATTACATGCTTTAAAGGGCCAAATTGATCTGTATTAAATACACAATGTATTTAAGGTACTTTATTGGTTAAGAATGAATGTTATATTGCTAAAAATCGCTTCGTAAATAAGCTATTATTTCTCGTAAAATGTATGGAATAAAAAATTGTTATTGTGGGTTATCCCTAAGAGATAGACATATACCATCACTGACTTTTTTGTAGAACTTTTTAAAGTGAAAAATACTGTAGTACATTATTTTGAACTATCTCGTAGGGTTCAGCCAGCGTTTGCAATAAACCAAACCACATTAAAGTCCGTTGCGTAGTTTTAAATATCTAAGCATACATAGGGACATAAGGACATAGGGACAGACAGCGGGAAGCGACTTTGCTTTATACTATGTAGTGATGAAAACAGTAAAAAAAGGAAATAAAACAGATTAATTATATTATCATTTATGGTCAATCAGGACCCTTGCTCAGTATAATGATACCGCAATACGCCACAAATCGTGTCCCAGCAGCGCTGGTATTCTGGCAGTGCCTGTAATGCCAGTGCGATTTCTTTTCAAATACGACTTCACAGAAAATTGCTACTCATTAAAAAATTCCAGTAGGTATGCACGTAATATTCGGCTCGTAATGAAAACTCGACGAGCGTGAATTACTGAAGTTCCTCATTTTTAATAATGAAACGCAGCGGAGATGTAAAGTAGGTATTTTTAGGGCTAGCCATGCTATTCTGTAGGAAGAAACTTACTTTTCGCAGCGATATCGATAGCGATATGAAATTAGGAGCTGGCGAACAAAACGATATAATGGGGTATTTGACAGTATTAAAAATAAAGTGCCACTTGTTAGCATCTGTGTTTAGAATGAATATTGGCAGAAGTTTTTACAATTTTTACAAATAAAAATATTCATAATTTTACTAAAAACCCACTAAAAAGATAATAGTTTTCTTATCTATTGACACGTGACCCAAAACGGTTGGGATCGGCGGAGCCTAAAATGACGTCACACGCAAGTAAACTTCCGGTTACAGTGATATTACATTGTATCGTTTGACGTTTTAATAACAGTCGTGTGACGTCACACACTAGTAAGACGCCATATTGTCCAGAGAAACGTTTTCGCGGCAACTTGAAAATGGAGTTTTTGATTTGGTTATTTTTACTGAAATACACAACAGATACACAACAGAATGATAAATATCCTTTTTAAGGACTCCATAAACATTAGTCAATAACGTGAGATCGTTTTTTAAAACTTGTCAAATACCATATTAGATAAAAATTAAATTTTACAGGAACTGTATAAAACTGAATGTCATACTTACAGTGAGCTTTAGTTTATAAATTTAGTAATTTTAATACTGTTTTAGGCGGTTTTAATTTAAAATTATTTGAGATTCAAATTGAACGGGCCGGCGGCGTCCTAGATACAGACTTATTATTATAATACGATAAAATAAAATATTACTATGATTCGTCCGATATATTGAAAGTCAACAACTTT
The DNA here is from genome assembly GCA_902850365.2 of Chilo suppressalis. NCBI lineage: Eukaryota > Metazoa > Arthropoda > Insecta > Lepidoptera > Crambidae > Chilo > Chilo suppressalis. Next base: position 11,371,878 of record OU963921.1, read on the forward strand.
TCCAATTTTATTGTTTTCGTCTTACGAATTTTCGATTGTCAGGTGTCCGGATTCGATCAGGCCACGTGTCATGATGCGAGTTTAACATTTTTTCCCATACAAAAAAAAAGTGTACAACGCCGCTAAAGAAGATTTCACTTCCAAAAACCACCACGGTCATCTCTTACTCTCTTGTAACCCCCATCCTCTATACCTGTTATTTATATTCTATTTCGTTTCCTCTCCTCTTCCTTTCGCTTCCCACAATTATTATACCGTCCTTCCTCCCTCTTCCTCTCATTTCCATCCTATTAATATACTGTCCTCTCCTCTTCCTCTCATTTCTATCCTATTAAAATACCGTCCTCTCCTCTTCCTCTCATTTCCATCTTATTAATATACTATCCTCTCCCCTTCCTCTCATTTCTATCCTATTAAAACACCGTCCTCTCCTCTTCCTCTCATTTCCATCCTATTAATATACTGTCCTCTCCTCTTCCTCTCATTTCTATCCTATTAAAATACCGTCCTCTCCTCCTCCTCTCATTTCCATCCTATTAATATACTGTCCTCTCCTCTTCCTCCCATTTCCATCCTATTAATATACCGTCCTCTCCTATTCATCTCATTTCCATCCTATTAAAATACCGTCCTCTCCTCTTCCTCTCATTTCCATCCATACGACCTCCCCGACTGCATCTCGACGCGGCCTCGGATTCTGATGGCCCTACTCTACCAACTACCTAATTCTCTACATCACAACATAATATAACATAACCCGTCATCAACTTTTAATGTAATTAATAATAGTGATGGATGAGATGATGACACAGCGTCAGGTCATAACTTCTCAGCTACTTACAGCAAATGTTAGCGTGTTTGGGCTCATAAGAACGGTCTCATTGAATACATGACTATCGTATTGTTGTTTGTTTATTTTTCTATTTTGTTTTATTTAATTGAACAGCCAACAAGAACATACACCTTACATGCTAATAATACATTTCTTTTCTTAAGTAATTTGGTGTTGCCTTAATAACAGGCTGTCACGGAAAGCAAAAAAAAAACGTCTAATCTAATTAGAAGCATAAGGCATCCTTTACAAAAATATTCTATTTTTATAAATTAACAAAAAGCAAACAAAAGTCATTACATTTCATTTTTAAGATAAAAAACCAAAAACCAAAGACGATAGATAGATGAGTTATTAAGTGTTAAGCTGTATTATTTTTTTAAATGTAGGGAAACTCAGATTCAGTAAATCGATTACTTTATTTTTGCTTATTGAATTGTATTGCGCTTGAAGCCTGTTTATAGGAGAGTAAAGACCTAAAGGAGATTGCTCAAATTGGCCCAAATGCACAAAAAATATTGACATACACGGTAATTCTTGGCGTAATTTATTATTTAATTTACAGTCATTAGATTTCAACGGACACCTTTGTATAATATATTTACTTTAAAAAGGACTTTTAATTTTACTGGTTTGGAAAACATGCGAATCATTTTTAATGGCTATGGGTGTAGTAACATTCAGCCAAAGACTGATCGAAGTTGTTTATATATCATAAAAACAAATCTATTTTGTAAAGATCGATAAAATAAATCATTTTTTTATTACAATGTGGTATTAATATCCACAACTATATTATCATTTGCACTACATGCAATTGTGCTCAGACAATTATTATAGATGGTAGGCGACATCATAAAGTCTATTGCCATACATATTTCGCTAAACACCTCCATAAACACATTATAATCTGTATATATGTTAGACTTTAAGGTATCTATCTATGGGTCTACGTTCCCTGACTATAAATTATAAATAAAATTATAATGTGTGATACACTTATAATCTAAAATATGGTTATATTAAAAATATAACAAAAATAATGAAGCTACTGAATATATGGCTATATAACCTACATCTCTTAGCTCTCTTTGGTTAACGAGAGTTTAAAAAATCTCTCTAATCTGTGGCTCATTCACAATCATCACACAGTTTCTGTCACAGAGTACCTTATTATAACCGGAAATGCTTAGATGACACCTGATTTTAAAAGTTACTCTTATGCATTAACTTTAAAAACAGGCAACTATCTGTTAATCTACATGCTCTTTAAACCTGAATCTAATCCATAATTTCGGTACTTAGCTTGATTTCCCTAGTTTACTATGTAACTTATTTGTTTTTTATTATTTTAATATGTTCAGTGTATATGGTTTATAGAAGTTCTCAGGGGTGTCCGTCAATAATATTCGTTTCTACAGTAATTTATATATAATTTCGAATCTAGGAAACAATTTTTCATGATTATTGGTTTTTAGGCCAAACATGTATGGAAGCTGAGCAATATCCTTTACTTAAGTACTGTATGTGTATTGTATCCGTTACCCTAGTATCCCATAACACAAGCCTTACAGTGCTTACTTTGGGGCTAGGCTAATTAGTGTGAGTGTTGGAAATATTTATTTATTTTTCATCTAAAGTGTTTTTTTTTATTTCACGCTTCATCACGTGGCTTTATTTTCTCATAAAATTTTCTTTACATTTGAACATCTAGCAGTAAAATTTTAAAAAAATCTTATATATAAAATTCTCGTGTCGCGGTGTTTGTGGTTAAACTCCTCCGAAACGGCGTTCCCGATTCTCATGAAATTTTGTGTGCATATTGGGTAGGTCTGAGAATCGGACAACATCTATTTTTCATCCCCCTAAATGTTAAGGGTAATCCACCCTTAATTTTTATGGCGTCACTAAGTTCGCTGGGACAGCTAGTAAAATTATAACAAAGTTAAACATTGATTTAACCTTTGCTTTTATCTAATAAAATTTAATATTAATCAGGAAAAAAATGGCTGTACGATGTTCGCCTGGTCGGCTAGTCTAAATGTATCTAGGAAATTAAAGCAGAACCAAGAAGACAAGTGTTTGCTTATAAACCTACTTTCACAAAAACATTTTATTTTATAATTTTTATTATTTTTAAAGCATGTAACTGCTTGATGTTTAAATCAAAAGAAAATATAACAAGAAAACAATTCCACGCGGACCAGGCAGCAGACGGGACTCGAACCCGCACCCTTCGCAATCCGGGCGAATGCACTGACCAATTATGCTACCGCGGCCCTCACGGACCGCGTCGAAATTCTTCTAGCCATTCTTTTTATTTTTCTCAACAAAAAAATATTCCTGTTTCCGACAGGGCTCATCTTATTGAACCAAGGACGCTATCTAGTTTACACGGGGTAGATGTCGCCCCCTTTTAACCACCCTGTCCCTCCCTCTTTGCCACCCCAAAGGGGAGGTTTCACCCCCTTGAAGGCGGCAACTTCAAAGACACGCCCATTCATAACTACGAACTGTGTAAGTACGAGTATATTGGAGATTCGATGGTGTACTGTTTTTTTTTTAATTTATTTGTTTATTTCAAGTTAAGAATACTCATATTATACATAATTATTTAAGTTATGATACTATAGGTCTAGTCATACATTATTTAATTTAAGCAAATATTACTGTTAGAGACCGTTTGTTACATAAATCAATAAAATAAAAAATAAAAAATGACGACGAACAAAGACGACCTCCGTGGTCGAGTGGTATGTACGCCGGGTTTGATGGTATCGCCAACTCAAAAGGTCCCAGGTTCGAATCCTTGTGGGGGTAGGTGTTTGTGTAATGAATACGAGAATTCGTACTCCAGTCATGGATGTTTAATATGTATTTTCTATATAAATATAGTTTTAAATGTATCAGTATATGTATTCTATCCGTTACTCTGGTATACCATAACACAAGCCTTACAGTGCTTACTTTGGGGCTAGGCTGACTAAAGTAAGTATCGGAAATATTTATTATTATTATTATCAATGTTATGGACGTACTTTGTGCGATTGGGGATGTTAAGCAATGCTGCGTTAGTCGTTTTTCTAATGGGTGACCAAATTGTTATCACTATAATAATCTGTTGATATTGAGGTTGGTCCGACAATCTTGTATGAAACAAAAAAAAAATTTATATCTAAGTATAAGTATTTTTTTATCCCAAATTAAAAAAAAAACTATTTTTAATAAAGTGCACTCGCTAAGCACTTAAATTATGGATTATTATATTTTTATTTTTAGCATTAAATTACTAGGTTTAAATCTATTTTTTTTATTAGAAAAATATCCGCTCTGTTTTCAGACAAGATTCGAACCCGCATCTGCTGCTATTTGACTTGAACGATTTACTTTTAAAAGGATTTTTAAATCAATTCAGAGTTTAAAATTTCTCTGCACACGCAAAAGCATTAGAATTTATTATCATATTAAGACAATGACATACAAAATACTATTTTATTAACTATGAAAAAACATAGGTACTTAATATGAAAAGTTAGTCATACGCCCTTATCGCAGTGTAGACTGGTAAATCTTATTTTCACAAATGACAGATAAAACAAAATGGCCGATATGAAGCTTAGCTGAAAGCTTTTCGATAAAACACACTTTATCTAAATGCGTGATACAGACTAATAATGTGAAACAGACTTCAACATTTTATTAAGTACACTACACAGATGGGTGAAAACATTTTGACACATGTTTTTAAAATGGAGAATTAAGAAAAGGTTGTGATAAAAAAATATAAGAAAATAATCCACGCGGACCAGGCAGCAGACGGGACTCGAACCCGCACCCTATAAACATCTAGCAGGTACATACTTAAAAGATGTTTACCTATATGTATATTTATATAACTAATAAATAAGTATTTTTTCGATTCCTAGCCGAGAAAAAACTTTTTTTTTTAATAATTCACAAAATTACCGCCCGCGGGATGCTTGTAGATAAGGTCTGAATTATTCAGTAACAATTAAAGATGTAATGCAAAGTGCTAAAGATGCACTGAAAGAATTGTAGCTAAGTTGCAAATAAAACTTTCACTTTAAAAATGTTTAAAAAGGTCTTCCACTTTTGGAACCGGTGGTAGTTTACGGTAGTTAGGGCAAATAAATAAATTCAATATTACAAAAAAGATTTTTAAATAAAGTACTTTATTAACTAAATTAAGTAATAAATTCATACATAGACAATAAAACTTTAAAAATCGAACAATGAAATAACCGAACGCTCAATAAAAGTCTTTCGAAGGTAGCTCGACAAAATTAAATAAAAAATTGATTCTGACGATGCAGCCTGTAAAGGCGAAACGTCAATAAATAAATAAAGTTTCGTGCATTAACCCGTAAAAAACTAGTTTTATATAATGTCTTCGTAAAAATAAAACAATTCAATTAGACAAAACATGGCTAACTAGTCCAGGCAACGAATGCTCAAAAACAGGTATAGAGGGAATTGCTTAGAACACAATTTTTGACTTCGTGACTTTGTTAGGACTAGTTAGGAGGTAAACATATCAAAAGTCCCCGCCCGTAGCCCTTAAGCCGGGGGGAGGGGGGGGGGGGCTTGATGGTCCCATTATTAGGTTTTTCGCATATATCTCGAAAACTATGCATCCTAGCGACATGAGACTTTCACAAAAGTGAAAGCTGATTAAATTTGCTACAAGTCTTATTCAGTCAAATTTTTTGATATCTTGTATAGTTTTCGAGATATCCGCTCTTGAAAGTCTGTAATTATGGAAAAAAAATTTGTTCCCATTTTTGCTCTATTTGACCGGATGACTCTTCAACAATGCACCCAAAAAATAAATGCCGGCCGTAGGGTTGTAGAGCATTAAATTATCTTCAATAATAGAAACAATTGCCTTTTTTTTTTTTTTAAGGACAAAATTGTTAGTGTAGTAGACGTATGGGGGCGGTACGGTGGGCACTAGGCCGCGTACTCAGCCCCCACGCGCGGGCCATCCTGCGCACGTCTGTGGGGTCCTCGCGATACCCCGGGAGACCCCTGCCGCGGAACCTCGGCAAGGCCGGGAGGCTGCTAGGTGCGGAGACGCGGAAGAATCCCTAAACGGGGATTCCGCGGCTTCGCACTAAGCAGCTTAGAGGGTGTTCGCAGGGTTTTTTAGCGGATATTATGCCGTATAGCGCCCGTAAGGGTTACGGGGTCCTCAGTGGGCAGCCACTGCTGGGGCTCGTAAGGCTTGCGGGAGCCAGGTGTGAGGTCCGTTCGGCGGTGTGCCTCTTAAAGGCGCCGTCGTCTGTAAATTTTTATTTTTACCTGCGTATAAAAAAAAGGGTAGTAGACGTATTGACTAAAGGGGGTGTGAAATTACCTGCCTCCTCAGATGTACGGGTGGAAGATTGAAAATGACTGTCTGGCCCCAGTGCACAGTGAGTTAGCAGCTGCACCGGACGAGATTCTAATAATGATTTTCTGTCGATGCACGAAAGACTGTGCAAGCGCGAAGTGCTGCTGCAAAAAAGCAAGCCTCAAATGTTCCCCAGCGTGCCAAAATTGCCAGGGGAACTGCTTGAATGGGGTCCCTCAAGTTGACTCCGAAGGTGAAGAAGAACAGGAGGATCCTCTGACCGTTTCCCTACAGGGTTCCGATGGAGAAAATGACACAGACAAAGAAAATGTAAACGAAGACGAGGATCAAGGTCCTTCCCACCCCAAAAGAGCAAGAAATTAACTATATTGGATTTTTTTACAAATCTCTTTTTGCACGTCATAGTGAATTGTATCGAAAACTGCTGCCGTATTCGTACCTGTATAGCCAATGAGAACCGGAAAAAAACCAGAGGCACAGGGCCCTACCGTCTCAATTTTTTTTAAAGTCCAGTTTTATAATTTTAATCATTTTTTAATACTACTTTTTGTGTTGAGCTGGACCAATACAACACCAGACAATCTTATCATTTAAATAATCATCTAATTTATAATAACCTTTTTTGCATAAAGTAGTTAACTCTTGCAGTTTTTTTAAACTTATTTTCTGAATTGTGTGAAGAACCTGGTCAGTGGGCCAACAAGAACATATTCTAAAATGAGCATGTGTGCTATTTAGACATCGGTGCATCGTTAAAGAGTTATCCGAGAGTTATCCGGTCAAATAGAGCATAAATGTAAAGCATTTTTTTTTTCTATAATTACAGATTTTCAAGAGCGGATATCATTATTACAGATATTATTATTAGATAATTACAGTTTCTCAATGACACTAATTTACTTTCTTTTTTACTTATGGACCTCACACCTGGCTCCCGCAAGCCTTACGAGCCCCAGCAGTGGCTGCCCACTGAGGACCCCGTAACCCTTACGGGCGCTATACGGCATAATATCCGCTAAAAAACCCTGCGAACACCCTCTAAGCTGCTTAGTGCGAAGCCGCGGAATCCCCGTTTAGGGATTCTTCCGCGTCTCCGCACCTAGCAGCCTCCCGGCCTTGCCGAGGTTCCGCGGCAGGGGTCTCCCGGGGTATCGCGAGGACCCCACAGACGTGCGCAGGACGGCCCGCGCGTGGGGGCTGAGTACGCGGCCTAGTGCCCACCGTACCGCCCCCATACGTCTACTACACTAACAATTTTGTCCTTAAATAAAAAAAAAAGGCAATTGTTTCTATTATTGAAGATAATTTAATGCTCTACAACCCTACGGCCGGCATTTATTTTTTGGGTGCATTGTTGAAGAGTCATCCGGTCAAATAGAGCAAAAATGGGAACAAATTTTTTTTCCATAATTACAGACTTTCAAGAGCGGATATCTCGAAAACTATACAAGATATCAAAAAATTTGACTGAATAAGACTTGTAGCAAATTTAATCAGCTTTCACTTTTGTGAAAGTCTCATGTCGCTAGGATGCATAGTTTTCGAGATATATGCGAAAAACCTAATAATGGGACTTTCAAGCCCCCCCCTCCCCCCGGCTTAAGGGCTACGGGCGGGGACTTTTGATATGTTTACCTCCTAACTAGTCCTAACAAAGTCACGAAGTCAAAAATTGTGTTCTAAGCAATTCCCTCTATACCTTTTCGTTGCCTGGACTAAACCTTCTGAGTAATAAGTATAAAATTAAAATTATATGGATTCCCAGTCATCAAAGTATTGCTGGTAATGACAAAGCAGACGCAGAAGCTAAAAGTGCAACCAATGAGAATGATATTTGTAACACAGTTAAAGTTACACCTGCCGAATTACAAAAACACATAAAATACAAAATAAAAAAATGGGTGCGTGTACTTATGTAGGCGCGTGAGAAGTTATCCTTCTTTGGCATCGTTTAAAATTAGTTTTTAATTGTATGCAAATAATTAATTACAATAAATTAATAAAAAGTCTGGAAAAGGACACAGTCAATAAAGTTCAGTTTTAATTTGAAAAAATAAATAAATAATCAAAATATTCAATTAAAATCGCTACTAAATATAATTTATTAGAACATATGTGATTTGCACTTGTATGAAACTCAAACACGTATTCCGAATATACAAACTAGAAACATGTGGATAAATATTATAAATATGAATACCTATAACTGTTACTTTATTACAAAAAATAAAGATGTGGTTTTTGGTTCTACTACACCAATGGTCAAGAGATGGCGCTGTAGTCTCCTGAATCGCGCTTTGGTTCCGTTGTTCCAGATTAATAAATACTTTTGATAGGCCTTCACAATGCAGTCGTTAGCACCCACTAAATAGAGATTCTATTTCAATTTTGTTGGTAGATTTTCTTAATGTGCGGTAAACACAAAAGTAACAGCATGAAGTTATAGACCAACTTCATGCTGTTAATTTTTGTGTTACAGTGATGCACGCGCATCTTAAAATTTCACTCCCATCATTTTTTCATAACGCGCCTAAAGAAGTATAACTTCAAAAACCTTTGGGATCATTTGTGGAGTACTGAAAATACAACAAAATTATTCAATGTCAGACATTATATTTTTGAGAAATCACCAAAAATGTTTAATTGTAGAAAAGATGAAGTAGTAGTTACCAGATTACGTATTGGGCACACAAACATAACTCACATCCATTTGATAACTAAAGCTCCCAGAAACAAATGCTGATTGGATTTAACTGTTAACCATCTTTTGATAGAATGCTCTGCATGTGACAATGAAAAACTATTATGTTATGTACCTAATACTTTGAAAAATTGTTTAAACCAAGATGGATACACCCGAACACTGAAATTCATAAAAATGATAAATATGTATAACTTAGTTTAAGCTTAGTTCACATTATTAAAATGTGGTCGCTAATGACCTAGATGTTAAAAAGCGACCTAAAATAAATAAATAAAAAAAATAAAAAAATCTTTTCTGTTTCTAAATTCTAAAGTATAACCATTAGAAATGTTACCGTATTGTTTTGTTAATATTGTTTGTCACCGTCTAACTGTGGCCACAATTCCAACGCGTACAAAGAAATTTAGTGACTCATTTCTTTGTCGCAGTATCCCTAAATGGAATGCTCTGCCCGCTCACGTGTTCTCTCCCTCTTACAACCTGGGATCCTTTAAAAGAGGCGTGAAGAAGCAGCATGCAGGCCGGCAGGGTGAGGATGGCTGCTGTGGCAGGTAGAACTACTGTATCAGCTATCTTCGCATCATTTGTCGGACCTATCTATAAAAAAAAAGTGAAGCCACGTCACTGCGTAACTGAAGAGACTCGAGGTGTTTAGGCACCTCTTCGTCGCAAATGATTATGAAATCCGAAAAAATGAAATCGTAAGTGAGATTGCATCTTACAGAATACCTATGCTGCTGCCTCTGCGGTTGGTTAATCTATGTTTAAGTGATTTACACAGTAGCAAGAATAAAGAGTGCTTTTTTCATTGATTTCAGTCGAGGCCCGAGGTCGTATTGGAACTGACAAACACAGTGAGTACAGATTTCATCTATATAATAAAATATATTTATTTTTGGCTCACTGTTTGTTTCATATGCATAACAAATGCCATGCAGTATGCCAGTTTATGTAGTGAAATAATACAACAATAAATAACAAGGACGCTGGGATCACATAACATCAATAAGTATAGTAAAATTTCGAAATTTCAACATAAAATAACATGAAACCTAAACGTCATTCAGGTGTTGCCTCGTATACAAGTATCAAGTCCCTATGGTTGAGATTTTTATTCATAACTAGTGGCCCGCCCTCGCTTCGCTTCGGTGTAGAGCTGTAGTGTATAAACTATAGTTTTTGTTCTCAGGCTTTTGCTATAAACAATGCCTTTATTTATGTAATTACACGTGTTATTGTGAATCAACCATAAAAGATAGACATATGCTGTTGCGGGATATTTTTTAGACAATTTTATGTAGAATATTTTCGTCATACATGATTTCTATGTAACTTTAACCATTAAGGCTGCACACGCGACGGAAGCTTAAAAAATGGAGTAACTTCTCCCGTTTTCCCAACATTTCCCTTCACTACTCTGCTGCTATTGATTGTAGCGTGATGAAAAGTATACTATAACCTGCCCAGGAGTATGAAGAATAATTGTACCAAGTTTGGTTAAAATCCGTCGAATAGTTTTTGTTTCTATAAGGAACATACCCACAGACAGACAAACAGACAATAATTTTACTGATTGCATTTTTGGCATCAGTATCGATCACTAAATACCCCCTGATAGTTATTTTGAAAATATATTTCATGTACAGAATTGACCTCTCTACAGATTTATTATAAGTATAGAAGATGTGAATTTATTGTTAGTGTATTTTATTGTTTAACCTATGTTATTTTAACTTACTATTAAACTTGACCTACTTTTATATTATTCAACGTTTATCTTTGTAATCTATCTTTTATTCCTATGATGTTCTGTTATTATTTTTAATAACATTTTTTTCAACACATTTGCTTGTAAACTGAATCTTATTATTTACACAGTTTTTAGTTTCACAATTCAGCATATTAACTACCATACTTGTTGTGTATTTTTTTACATATTCATATATGTAAATATATAGAAATCGTTTAATTATTAAAGAATGCTTTTGATATAGAATTTTGAAGATTTTTATATTATATTCCTTTTGAGCATTCAACTGAATTCACTATTTTTTGTAAACCACTTCAGTATCTATATAAAAACTCTTTCCAAGATGATGAATTTCCGAGCGTATGGAAATAATAAATAAATATTTCCAACACTCACACCAATTAGCCTAGCCCCAAAGTAAGCACTGTAAGGCTGTATGGGATGCTAGGGCAACGGATAGAATACATATACAGTACATATATAAGTATATTTAGATAGAAATACATATTAAACATCCATGACTGGAGTACAAATTCTCGTATTCATCACAGAAACATCTGCCCCCATCGGGATTCGAACCCGGGATCTCTCAAGACGGCGACACCTTGAAACCCAGCGTACAAACCACTTGGCCACGGAGGTCGTCAATCAGAAATCAGCTAGAATAGTATTATATATAGTAATGACTATATATATGATGGTTGACTGGTAGAGAATGCCGTGCGGAATTAAGTCCGCCATTTGTTGTGAAATGACAATAAAGATTAAATAAATAAATATAGTTTTCCAGTATTCAAAGGCGATGCAAAAGGCGTATCACAACCTTGTTTTTTGTGTGAAAATGAATAAAATTTTGTATACTGAATGTTTGTCACCACTTTGTACATCAAATAAATAAAAAAAAAATAAAAAAAAAACGCTGGCTCATAGTGTACTTTGTAAATTGTGACGAAACCAAAGGAATCTCCTTTCTCTCTGCTTTGATTTTTCTCGCTGTCTTTTGTCTCGTAGTTTGTGTCTGAAATAAATGTAGGTATATTAATTCTTTTTTTCTTTCTTTAAGGGTTTCCGTTTTTGCCTATTGAGCCACGGAATCCATAAAAACCTATAGTTGGTAATAAAAATTATAGCCCTGACTTTTCCAACTTAATGCCATATTTGCCTTCTACACCACCCTTTCTCCCTAAAAAGGGACGTGCAGAGTGAGACAGCAAATGTATTGATCCGACCTGCGGCTATGTGTCTATATACATAGAAAGTACATACTACCCAGTCTATGTACTCTTGACATTTGGAAATGTTTGTAATGTCCAGTATTTCTGCGTTGGTGGGACTGAACACAAATGTATTCACCTACTCTGTTTTGTTTGACCACAGGCGAGGAGCTCGATGGCGCAAGTGGTTAGCGCGTTCGGCTGCGATCGTTGAACTTAAGCAACTTTCGCAGTGGTCGGTCATTGGATGGGTGACCAAATATTACTATCTCGAGCTCCTCCGTGCTTCGGAAGGCACGTTAAGCCGTTGGTCCCGGCTGCATCTGCAGTCGTTAGCACTCACCAATCCACACTGGGCCCGCGTGGTGGGTCATGGCCCAATCTCCCTATTCCATCCATAGGGAAGGCCTGTGCCCCAGCAGTGGGGACATTAATAGGCTGATGATGATGATGATGATGACAGGCGTTGAATATACTAAAATTCGGTTCATTATATATCTAATAGCAAACCAGTGAACCAAATGTTCACCAAAACCTGATTTCTCGAAAACCGGAAGTGCTACGTTACTCAAATCCGGTTTGTAGTCTTATCAGACTATTCTTAACTTATAACTTAAATATTCTCTTTATCTCTCTCTTACGGTTTGGCCGCTGAAACAGCACCACAGACAGACGGACGGACTTGTCTAATAGATAAGAGATATAAGTAATCATACAACCAATGTGCGCACACCTAAATCGGCTACAGTATTTACGTACATAGAGGGGACCCTGTTGCCTGTAATACAGGTTATCCTACCACTGGCAACAGAAGTCACCTTTAACAATATTTAAGCTCCAATGTGCCTATTGTCACCAATTTTTGTATTATTAATTTAAAATATTGTTACTTGCTTTAAGTCAATAAACGTTTATTATTATTATTATTTATTATTATTCTAACTTGTCCTATTTGGTAAACAATCTTGGCACAACAACTTTTTAACAAAATCACCCGTTTAAAAATGAAATAATAACTAAGTCAATAATCTATTGCAATAAATCGTTATTGTAGACTGAAACCTGTTGAATCTAGTTATCAGGTGATTTTTAATGCTGCATTTTCAATAAAAAGGAGTGCTAGATTGTTTACCAAATAGGACCAGTTAGGATGAACAGACTTGTAGGTTTGATATCGTAATTAAGTGGCACCAAAAGGTTTTTGAAGTTATACTTCTTTAGCCGCGTCATGAAAAAATTATGAGAGTGAAATTTTAAGATGCGCGCGCATCACTGTAACACAAAAGTAACATAATGAAGTTAGCCGCGGGCGCGTTATAAAAAAATGATGAGAGTGAAATTTTAAGATGCGCGCGCAACACTGTAACAGAAAAGTAACACCATGAAGTCGGCCGCTAAACCGCACATTACTCGTAAGTCTCGAAAAAAAGCTTCCAACAAAATAGTAATAGGATCTCTTAGTCGCACATGTTGGGACGCTCGTCGCCTCTGATCACTGTTTTCATATTTATAATATTTATCCACATGTTTCTAGTTTCTATATTCTTAACACGTGTTATAATGTTATACAAATGCGAAATTTATATGTGCTAATAAATTTTATTCAGTAGTGATTTAAATTGAATATTTTGATTATTTATTAATTTTTTCAAATTAAAACTGAACTTTATTGACTGCGTTGACTATCCTTTTCCAATCCTTTTATTATTATTGTAATTAATTATCTGCATGCAATTAAAAACTATTTTTTAATAATTCCAAAAAGAAGTATAACTTCTCACGCGCGTACTTAAGTACACGCACCCATATTTTTTATCTATCAAATAGACGAGAGAACAGGCTAAACCAATATTAAAGCAACGAAAGACGAGGCTTTATGGGCTTTAGTTCCCCTTGCCTTCCCTAAAAAGGAGAATATTAATAAAAAAACAATATTAAAGAGGGCGAAATTAACTTTTTGATGTATTTTGATCTCACATGTTTAAAATTGGAAGATTTCACAATTTTCACTTATTATTTTCGTAATAAATAATATAGTTAATAGTAATGGATTCATAAGATTATGTTTTCCTGCTCGATAAAAATATAGAGAGTCCTGAAAACGAACTACTACCGAAATAGTCAAGTAAAGTTTTCTTAAAATTTCTAATTACAATTTCAGCGCAACATTCTTTTCTTCTTCTAAATTTTCAAAGTCTTATAAAATTTTATAAAGAAATCATAAGAATAACCTAATATATCCTAACCTAACCTAATACTAAATTTTAAAGTTATATGCACTCATATTTTTGTGAAAAAAAAAACGTATAATAACATCGCGGAATCTCATTTTAGTGAAACTTTTAAAAATGGCTGCCAGACGTACAATCAAAAACAAAAGAATGTTCCAATGTTTTTATTACTTATTGAGTAAAAATAAAAGACAGTCAATAACTTTTATCAGACTTTGTTATCCTTCCGTGTCGGTTTTTGATCCCACTGATTTCCTTAAGTGGAGTAAATAGAATAAAACCTTTTATAAAAATGTTTCCATAAGAAAAAAGGCAGGATTTCGGATTCAGACCTCTAGTTTTAGTCCCAGCCTCAATTTCAATTAAGCATCGACAAAATAAAATCTGTTCCATTAAATTAATTAGGTACATAACTATCTTTCTATCAGATTATAATAATCATAATCAAAATCATGTATTCTGTTTAGGCTGTCACAAGCACTCATGAATGTCTAGAAGCTACGCCATCGCTTCGTAAATCTACGGCGGGAGACCTTGTACTGAGAAGAACCGGCAAGAAACTCAGCAAGGGCTGTTTTTTCTCCCTGTTTTATTATTTACAGAGTCATCAAGTTGAAAAATGACTTCAGAGATGATTTTTATGAAGTCACCTTTCGTTACATAATGATTAAATATACATTAATTGTTTACCTGCATTTTGATTGATGTGTCATACAGTATAAATAATTTTATATATTTTCTGTATTGCATGCTGTGTGACAGTATATGCGATACGCTGTTTACACTGACTGTGTTACATAACATCAAACACAAATGTAACATCATCATCATCAGCCTATTAATGTCCCCACTGCTGGGGCACAGGCCTTTCTTATGGATGGAATAGGGAGATTGGGCCATGAACCACCACGCGGGCCCAGTGCGGATTGGCGGGTGCTAACGACTGCAGATGTAGCCGGGACCAATGGCTTAACGTGCCTTCCGAAGCACGAAGAACCTCGAGATATAAGATTTTTGGTCACCCATCCAATGACCGACCACTGTGAAAGTTGCTTTCTGAGCAGTTGCTTTCTCAGCTCGATGGCGCAACTGGTTAGCGCGTTCGGCTGCGATCGTTGAAGTTAAGGAACTTTCGCAGTGTTCGGTCATTGGATGGGTGACCAAAAGTTTACTATTTCGAGCTCCTCCGTGCTTCGGAAGGCACGTTAAGCCGTTAGTCTCGGCTGCATCTGCAGTCGTTAGCACCCACTAATCCAGTGCGGATTAGTGGGTGCTAACGACTGCAGATGGGTCATGGCCCAAACTCCTAACTCCATCCATTGGGAAGGCCTGTGCCCCAGCAGTGGAGACATTAACAGGCTGATAATGATGCCATTACAAAAAATAGCATTATATTACATTTATGAAAAATATTATCTAAGCAATTAGATTCTGTACTCGATATTACTTTTTAAAATGCTGGCAAGTTGCCTAATGGTTTTCAGTACCAGCTGGCAAAATTTGCCATCTTCGAGAAACTTGGCAGTGCAGCATTACCTACACATGACCTGAATACTATTAGAAAGAAATCGATAAATAATCAAACTTTAGCCGAGACATTCACGACAATACATATAATTTATCTACACTCATGTCGAAATATTAAAAATTACGAATTTAAAGATGTTTTTTAAAGACGTACGTTATAAACGCAAATTTAAAAACAAAATTAAAATAAAACCTATTACACCCTTAGCACGAACCACTATCAAATTCGAATAGTTTACGAGTGCTATATGAAAATTGGACTACAAAAGCAAAGGACAGACAGACGTGGAGCAAAATGGAGGAGGCCTTTGCTCGTCGAGGGGTCCATAATGACATTCAAATATTAATTACTTTGACTTATCATTTGGAATTTGAATTTTATTAATATTATTTGACAAGTCCGTCCTTCTGTCTGTCTGTGGTGCTGTTTCAGCGGCCAAACCTTAAGAGATAGATAAAGAGAATATTTAAGTTATAAGTTAAGAATAGTCTGATAAGACTACACACCGGATTTGAGTAACGTGGCACTTCCGGTTTTCGAGAAATCACGAATTTCAAACGCAACCACACAAAATATCCGAAGTTCTCAATTAATTAAATACTTTTTTTTTAAATCAGGTTTTGGTGAACATTTGGTTCACTGGTTTGCTAGTTGTAATCTAATTTATAGTATTAATTGTTGTAATATTTTATTATTTCATGCATGTACTTTTTATTCAAAAGTCTCTTCTTATTTTACTCTTCTTACTCTTTTAATTCTATGATATTTATTACTTGTTCATTATGGAAATAGAGAGGTTATATTATTATGTGCCAAATGAAAAAAAAAACATGGTCATAAATTTTGTCTTTCGTCTTTAACATGTTACATTACATTTTTAATCGAGAGATCATCGGTAGTTCAGTGGCAGAAAAATCGTCTGCGGTCGCCTGCCGTGTGGACGGCCCGGGTTCTATTCTCAGTCAAGGAATGACTTTTGTCTTTACCACTTTTTACAAGCCAGAGTAGCCGGAGGAGCTCAATGGCGCAGGTGGTTAGCGCGTTCGGCTGCGATCGTTGTAGTTAAGCAACTTTCGCAGTGGTCGGTCATTGGATGGGTGACCAAAAAATTCTATCTCGAGTTTCTCCGTGCTTCGGAAGGCACGTTAAGCCGTTGGTCCCGGTTGCACTTGCAGTCGTTAGCACCCGCCAATCCGCACTGGGCCCGCGTGGTGGGTTATGGCCCAATCTCCATATTCCATCCATAGTGAAGGCCTGTGCCCCAGAAGTGGGGACATTAAGAGGCTGATGAGGATAAGCCAGAGTAACATAAGGTAACACAAAAAAAGTTAAGGCGCTTTGAAAGTTCCACTTGCATTGTTGTTTCATAAAACCACACCAATTTTTCTTTATTTCAATATTGTTATTTTAAACTTTAAAAATTATAAAATAAGCAGACGCTAACCGCACTCAATGAAATTGCGTCAAAACTCCTTTAAGTTTACAAATTATTAAGGATTTGAAGTGTTTTGGCGAGATTTTCGGTTGGCGTCTTATTTTAATTATTCTTAAATTTGTTCATAGTGGATATTGTGAAATAAAATTGATGTGACTTTATGTAAGAACCGTCTGTGCAACTGAAGCTAAGTGATGTCTTTAAAATATACGCTATTTCGGTCAAGTGGCCGTGAGAACCATAGAGCACATTATATACTAGGTGAGAACTTTATTGTAGTGTTGATTACCTCATAGAAACTTATCGAAAAAGCAAAGTCGATAAATTTTGTGCCAAACACTCCAATAAACATTACAATGCGTTGGATACTAAAGTAAAAAAAAAAAGATTAATAAAACTTATGACTAGCCTTTATGGGCATTGTTCCCTCTGCCTTCCCTGCAAAGGGGAACGTTAAAAACTGTAAAACTATATTTTTTAATTTTTCACTAGAAAGAATCTATTCGGTATACAGTATTGCCATTCTGTAAGAATAACCTCACTTTTCACCGCGGAATTTCGTCGGTGTGATTAGAAATTCGTTGAAAATTCGTGTTCTAATTCAAAATCAATGCAATGCAATGTGTGTTTGTACTTACATAATAGCACTGTAGGTATCAAACAGGATTTGTAGTACGCCTTTCTCTTCTTAACTTCAATAATTTACAAATTTACGTGAGACAAAACTTTCTCATACTTATAAGACTTCACCTTATCTAATATGCAACCAAATAATGTAGGGCTGCAGTAATATGAATCAATGAGAAATTTCAATTAGTACGCTACTTTCATAGTTTTTAGGGTTCTACTGCTGTCAATCTGTTGTCCGTCTGTCTGTCTGTCTGTATGTCTCGGGTCTCATTGAAAACGCAATGAGTTACAGAACTGAAATTTTAGTATATCATTTTAAAATGCTTGCCCAAAGCCTAAGAATATTCAGTTGAAAAATTCAATTGGATTGTATTTTTATATGAATTCGGTAATGTAGTTCTGTTTAAAAAAGTTTTATTGTTCGTTAAGTATTGAAAAGTATGCATGTTACATATGCCTTGTCCGTTAAGGAGGATTAAACTATCTGCAAAAAGCGTATAAATATGTATATTTTATGTACATAAAGAAAAAAATCATCTACCTACAATCTTCTTACAAACCTACAATTGAAAAACTTCTTTAAATTATTTTATCAATTTTAATCACCCAGGGATACGAAATTAAACGCAATTATTTTACTGTGGCTTATCAAAAGACGTTTGAGGCAATCAGCCATGTTTTCATTCCATTAAATAGGTGCGTTTAATAAAAAAACTCCTTTGTCCGTCCATAGATGATGCTGAAAATTCTCGCCGTGCTATTGGGCGTGGCGTTAGGGGTGGTTTTGAGCGACCAATCGGCGTCGATCGACTCCGAAGAACAACCAATGGGGGAGCAGCAAAACAGCGCGGGAAAAGGACGAGTGGAGACGCCAGAAGTGGTTTTGCAACTGAAGTACGACAGGGGTGGACTGAATAGGATATATCTGGCGCAGTTCAGGAAAGGCAGGGCCGGGTGGAGGCCGTCAGTGGCCGCGCGGAGCGAGTTGTGTGCGGACCTGTGCCACGCAGGTGCGACGCGGATGTGAGGCCGCACGTTTTTGTGATCCTTCGTCTTGTTTTGTTTGTTTTTTTTTTGTTGCTTGTGCCGCGGTATGTTGTGTTGTGTTCCAAATTTGAATTGAAGCAAATGGGGTACAGGGAAGGATGGGTAAAACCTTTTTTTTAATCCCCCACTTTTTTTTGGCAACGACTCTTGAATTATAATTATATTTAAATGACATATAAGTAAACCGTATTCCACCAAATATTATAAAAGATTTTCCATTCACACATTCTCATATGTCTAAGTTCTCGCAATATATTTATTTTTGCCCCATTATTTAGATAAGTTAGGCTAAAACGCCTATTTTACTATAAACTAGTGGCCCGCCCTCGCTTTTCTTCGGTGTAGAGCTGTAGTGTAAACTATAAGTAGTTTTTGTTCTCAGGCTTGTGCTATAAAGAATGACTTTATTTATATAATTACACGTGTTATTATGAGTCAACCATAAAAGATAGACATATGCTGTTGCGGGATATTTTTTAGACAATTTTATGTAGAATATTTCCGTCATACATGATTTCTATGTAACTTGAACCATTAAGGCTGCACTCGCGACGGAAGCTTAAAAAATGGAGTAACTTCTCCCGTTTTCCCAACATTTCCCTTCACTACTCTGTTGCTATTGATTGTAGCGTGATAAAAAGTATACTATAACCTGCCCAGGAGTATGAAGAATAATTGTACCAAGTTTCGTTAAAATCCATTGAGTAGTTTTTGTTTCTATAAGGAACATACACACAGACAGACAGACAAAAATTTTACTGATTGCATTTTTGGCATCAGTATCGATCACTAATCACCCCCTGATAGTTATTTTAAAAATATATTTCATATACAGAATTGGCATCTCTACAGATTTATTAATAAGTATAGATAAATTAAAGTTTTGTTTCATTTGTGAGTCATTATTACCTACAGAACTCACATAATGATACAAAGGGCGATAAGTACATTAATCATGGACATTTCAATACTGATTTATGTAAATCTCGTATCTAAGCATTAGATCAATAAGAAGAACGACCTCTTGCTTCCATCAAATACAAATTTTCAACTTCTATTTTACAAACTTTTAAATAGAATAAAAAAAAAAGTGGCTGTGACATACGGACAGACAGACATGACGAATCCTTAAGGGTTCCGTTTTTGGCCATTTGGCTACGGAACCTTAAGAATGATGATATGGAAGCAAACAAAGGACAGCTCTATATCCAAGTTGGAATGGATTATTTAAAGTCGGTTCGAGAAATTTTGTCCTAAAATATAAGTTCCTTTTAAAATAAAGTAATTTCGTAGGAATTGACTAAAGTGCAGTCCTATTCTCGCTTACGGAAACAAACAAAACACAACAAACTCAATTTTCACCTCGGAATCCACGGTGTTTTAAAATTAGATCACGAATTTCAAATATTTTTTTTTTGCTTTTTTTTTTTAATTTTTTTTCGTGAAAACTAAGTACAACACTTATTTCTATTCTGCCAAACTGTGCAACAGTTCGTCGGCAGTAAATTTCAAAACACGCGAATTACACAGTGAAAAGTGTGTTTGTTCTTACAGAATAACACAGCTGAGCAACATTAAAAAAGAATGGTTAAAATAATGAAAATTTTCTTTATGATAAGTTGATCTTATTTATTTGGTTAATTTCTGATGAGTACAGTCGCCATCAGATATATCTGAGCATACAAGGTGACCAAATACATCTGAACAGTTAAAATTTCATTAAGTTCTATACGCTACAAGTGACCATAAATATCCGAACATTCATTACTTCAATAATATCTGAGCAGATGCCTGTCAATAATATCGGAACATACAACTTTTCAAAAATATCTGAACACGTCAATGATTATGTATCTACGCAGATCATGCACTGGGCTTACATATTTTGTTACTGCGTGATTGAAAGGAAGAACTACAAACAAAGGCTAAATATAAGGAATAAATACGATGAGAAGGGAATAAAAATCTATCAGAAAATCATTCGTGTAGGTCACCACGAGTAGTAGAAATGGAAGATGCCTAATTTTTTCTCTATTTATTTTTGAAGTTATACTTCTTTAGGCACGTTATGAAAAAATGATGAGAGTGAAATTTTTAGATGCGCGCGCATCACTGTAACACAATAGTAACACCATGAAGTTGGCCGCGGGCGCGTTATGAATGTTAGTGTCTAATAATGGTGGATTATTAACCACTAGACATCTGTTCGAAAGGTACTTTGAACGATCCACGGAGCTCCATAAGATGATCGCGTTGTCAAAAACAATGTTGGCACGCTCGTCGCCTCAGATCACTGTTTTCATATTTATAATATTTATCCACATGTTTCTAGTTTCTATATAGACACAACGTGTTTTAGTTACTTACAAGTGCTAATTACATATGGACTAATAACTTAAATTCAGTAGTGATTTTAATTGAATATTTTGAATATTTATTTAATTTTTCAAATTAAAACTGAACTTAATTGACTGTGTTAACTATCCTTTTCCAGTCCTTTTATTATTTTATTGTAATTATTAATTATTTGCATGCAATTAAAAAATATTTTTAATGATGCTGAAGAAGTATAACTTCTCACGCGCGTACATAAGTTACACGCATCCATTTTTTTTATAATTAACGAGAAGTTATGTTTTTATTTTATTCTATAGATTAAATTCTCAATATCTTCTTAGAAATTTATTTAAAAATAAGACAACTGCGTTTTTTAACCGCAATAGAAATAAATTTACTGTCTGAGTGGATGTGTTTGTTTGGTTTGGGTATGTATTATTTATAAAAGTGAAAATTAATAAAAAACAATTTTAATTCTTATAATTTTTTATTGAGTTAAATAATCAAAAAAATGTAAACGAATTAACTTGGTACCTACCTCAGTAGAAGCTTAAGCTTAAGTATTTATTATTATAATAAAATTATAATCGAGATCGAAATAAAAAAAAGCAACTTCTGATACAATGAGTTTAAAATTAAATAGTAACAAAATGTTTTATTCTTATAATTATACATGAGATCAAATCAAAAAGTTATCAGGCAATTAGTAAGGTTCTTGAAATTAACGTATTATTATTAGCTTAATAATTTCCCAATATTATCAATGCCCGTTTAGACGGGAATTTCTAACAGACGTAGGCGGCCGTAACGTATATTGTCGACTTTTCAACAAAAACGCAGACCAATTAGTTATTTTGCTCACCATTTTTAGGGTTCCGTAGCCAAATGGCAAAAAAACGATATTCATACAAAAATAGAAAAAAAAACGTATGGACTTAGAATTTTTTTTAATCAAATCTTTACGTGTGGGGTATGGATAGGTCTATAAATTTAATATGGGACCCATTTCCACTAAATGTTGTTAGAATTCATAATGCAATAAGGTCGATATTTTACTTTGATAGTGTTTTGATGGCATAATGTCATAACGAATCGACCCTTGAAATGATAACCTCTTTACAAAATACTATTTCGTGTCAGTGTCAGTGAAGAAAACAGTTTAATGTGACATTTTTACAAAGTATAATTCGGAAACGGAACATAACATAACATCGAAAATGATCTTTTGCTGTCGCTTCAGATGACGTAATTGCATGGTTGCCCCTAGAAACGTAAAGTTGTCAATGGTAAACATTATGACATTGACTTTGCATTAAAATATTAGCTTTATATAGCTTGCAGCAGATTGCTACACGATATTCAAAGGTGGGGCCCAGATTAAAGCTCGTGTCTGTACATTACCATGCAAACTTCTAGCAAAAGTTGATTTGAACGAGGCCAAGTAATTTGATTTTTTAAATACGTCATATTATTTACAAATAATATGACGAATTTAAAAAAAACACAACCGCAATTTACATTTAATTCAATATAAAAATATTTATTTAGATAATGGTACGGAGCGAGTCCGAGTCGCACTTGACTGGTTTTTAAATATGCATACTATTCAAATATACTGCTAGACATGTTTTCTCCTGCTAACCAATCTACAGTACAGACATGGATTATGAAATCTTGCAGATCCATGTTATTGTAAGCTGCCTTTTTATGATTTCATTTTTGACCATCATCATTTGCGTGCCCTTTTCCCAATTCTATTTGTGGTTGGCGAAACATGTCTTCCGCTTGCTTCCATTCTCCTCTATCACTCGCAATATCAACACTCACTCCCTTACTGGCCATGTCCTCATTCACACAATCTATCCATCTTTTCTTCGGTCTTCCTCTCCCCGGGTAACCCTCCACTCTCATTATACAGGTTGGCTTATTGAAATGGGTCAGGATGGGAAAGTCTGAAACTATAATATATATGAAGATCTGTTCTTAGGAACAAGATTTAAATAAAAATAAAAACTGCATTCATACATTTAAGAAAAACCCTGTGATCAGCACGGGAATCAAACCCGGTCGTTTTGAAAAAAAAACTTACACTATTTCTATTTAAATATCGATTATGTAGGTCTGAAGCAGTAAATGTTTCTATTAAACGTGATGTCTAAAATGAGTAAAACGCATTTTTGTCACATAATTTAAATTATTTCAGTTGAGGTTCTAAGTGACCACCGTTTTTTTAATACAAAATTTAACACGTATAGGTAACTTATCTTACTAATAAATAGAAATAGGAAATAGTGTTAGTTTTTTTTTCAAAACGACCGGGTTTGATTCCCGAGCTGACCACAGGGTTTTTCTTAAATGTATGAATGTAGTTTTAATTTTTATTAAAATCGATGACAAAGTTCCTAAGAACAGATCTTTGTATATATTATAGTTCAGACTTTCCCATACTGACCCATTTAAATGAGCCATCTTGTATACTCTCATATTAAATTTTTGACCATTATATAATTATTTGTCGAACAAGGATTGCTGCCTGATTTTTTAAATTGCTTACAAAATCTTTTTGTGCCGACCAAATTATTTAAAGGCTGACCAATTATATACTTCTCATGAAACATTAGTATTTTGTGTAACCTCCTTCTGCATTTAATACGTCTTGTAAACGTTTCCTCATGGAACCAACTACCTTCTCACAAAAACCTCGACCTCTGAACGATTCCCAAACATCATTTGCATGTCGCCTTAAGGCTTCTGTTGTTCGACATTGATTCCCATCCCACTCTTGCACCAATTTACCCCAAAGGTTTTCGATGGGATTGAGGTCTGGACTTTTTGGTGGTAGTTTGATTAAAGTTAGTTCTCTCTGTTCATTAATCCATGTCAGTACTGTACGAGCATTATGTACTGAGCTGTTGTCTTGAAGGAATGTATCTTCCAGAAGTTCCTTATAATTCATTGCATTCATTCGTCCACTTATTTCCACAAGCTCACCAGGACCATCTTTGCACATCCCTCCCCAAAATCCAATTGAAATACGTCCACTCCGGCGATTAGGCAGCACATTTTGTTCTAAGTAACGTGTGTTTTCGGGTCGCCACAAACTTAATCGTCCATTATCTGATGAGCAGAAATCTTTTCGTCCATGAAAATAACGTTTTGAAAATTAAAATTTAAATAATTAGCTGCAAATTGTAGCCGCTGCATTTTGTGCCTTGGCGTGAGAGTTGGTTTTCTTGCCGGTACTCTATTTTTTAAACCTCCTTCTTTTAATCGTCTTCTAATGGTGCTAGTGGATATTTCGAATGTGCTTGAAAATTGTGTAGTGTTTATAAATCTGTCATTTTTGGCTTTATCTATAATAGCTATGTCTTGGTTATTTGTAGTAATACTCGGGCGACCAAATGAAACATGATTATTTAATGTTTCTCCTTGCTGCCATCTTTCTAGCCATAAATATACAGTATTTCTCTGAAATAAATACAATTTTATACTTTGTGAATAAAGTTTCATGTTTTGTGGGCAATTTATTTTTTGCATTTTTCTCCGTGATACTTACGGCTATCCCTAGCTCATCGGCGATATCTTTTACGGATAAACCATCATTTTTTAGTTGTATTATTTTATGTTTCATTTCCGCATCAATACGGTACGAACTCATATTAATTATAGTTAATTTATGGTATGAACTAATACGTAAGCAAGCTGCTTGAATTTATTTGTGCATGACACATGACAGAGGTGATAAGAATAAAAACTGGAAAGTGTTTCACTGCCAGCGTCATCTCATTATAAATAAATAATTAAGAGGTCCTATTAAAATTGTTCAGATATTTTTGAAAAGTTGTATGTTCAGATATTATTGACAGGCATCTGCTCAGATATTATTGAAGTAATGAATGATCAGATATTTATGGTCACTTGTAGTGTATAGAACTTATTGACATTTTAACTGTTCAGATGTATTTGGTCATCTTGTATGCTCAGATATATCTGATGGCGACTGTACGTAGGTACTTTTGGGGAGATAAAGAATGGTCTTTAAGAGCGGACGTGAGCTGATAGAGAGACATTTGTAAAATAGGTATTTGAAAAAACTATTGTTATCTCGCATTGGCAAATACCGTGTGATAGGGACAACAGTAGCTAACGCTGAAAATTGCGTATAAAAATTGCAAAATTCGAGGTTTGCAAATTTCCTCCTCGAAAATTAGATACAACTAGCAAACCAGTGAACCAAATGTTCACCAAAACCTGATTTCTCGAAAACCGGAAGTGCTACGTTACTCAAATCCGGTTTGTAGTTTTATCAGACTATACTTAACTTATAACTTAAATATTCTCTTTATCTATCTCTTACGGTTTGGCCGCTGAAACAGCACCACAAACGGACGGACTTGTCTAATAGATAAGAGATATGTAAAAGAAATTTTACCCATAGAATAATAAGTAGTTATACTTTTTTTATTATTATATTTATTCAGCAAAAAATTTACATGCAAAATTACATTATATCTGCCTACTAGGCCTCTATGGTCCGTATTATAGAAATATTCTCAGTGATTGATCTAATCTTGAGCATAGTTAGAAAGGGATGTCGCTATATACTTAGATTAAAACAAAAAGGGTAGATACGGTACGCTCATACTTGCATCAAACAAAAACTGATCCCACGGCAGCGCGAACGGGACGGCGAGATCCGCGTCACTGCATTACCGACCCGAATGAAACAGCACGTTAAGTTTCAACGGCAGCGCGAACGAGACGGCGAGATCCGCGTTACTGCACTACCGACCAATCACGCGACCAGTACTCGACGTCACTACCGAATAAGATTCAAAACAAACAGCAATTTTTATGAAAAAATATATTTTAAAGTACTTACGAATGAAAAGTGATGCCGTGGGTTTTATTTTTAATTCTTGAGCAATTTGAGCACTTTTTAAAAACATACTTAGGCATTGTTTTATCATATAAACACAAAATATTATCAATATTTCTTTTTGGCGACGTACATGTAACGTCGTTTGCATGTCAAGTTGTGACTCAAGCGATTAGGGTCGTGGACCACAATTTGTGCGGATCACTTTTGTGAGGCTAGTGCCGTATCTACATGTTTTAATCTAAGGCTATATATAGCACATAGCGATATCCCATTCTAACTATGCTCAAGACTAGATCAATCACTGAGAATCTTTCTATAATACGGGCATATGGTTTTGATTATTGAATCTCCACGCTAGACATTTCAAGTGGTGATAAAAATTTGTTTTATTTGAAATTATTGAGTGCTTCCAGATTCCTTGAAATAAAAGTTATCGAAAAAAGGAAGATACAGGGTGTAAAAAAACCTTTAACGAAGCCGAAGGCCGCGTATTTTCCACATCATGACGATCATTTTTTTCTTCTGGACCATACCTGGGAAATTTATGGTTATGGAGATATTGAAGGTCAAAGTCACAATTTTTATTTCAATATTTTTACAAAAAGGTTATTTAGAAACTTATTTATGGACGCACTTACACACATGCACACACATACAGACAGGCACATTGTTTGCGTAGCGCCACAGTAGCGCACCGCTCTATAAATTGCGTACTGGAAAAAAAATGTATTTTTTTTACTTAAAAATACAAATGGTTCCCACGTATAATATTTTGTAATATTTCTTGTTTGGGTGAATAGAATGCGTAGTTTTAGTCTTTGTCATAGGTTTTTTTACACCCTGTATAGGAGCATAGAATGAGTAAAATTATATTTTATGAATGAAAATCATTTCTGTAGCGCTCTGCGCGCGCTCAACACGCTGTCTCTGCACATTGACTTGTTTCAATACACATTGATTGAATTCATACGGGCCGCTTATTGTATAATATCATAAAAACGTTTATTTTATGTTTGATTTTCTTTTCGTGTTTGTGTTTTTTTATTTTTTAGTTTTGTATAATAATTGGTTGTATTGTAACTGCTCTATTGTATTAGGTTATACCTGTAATGATAGATGTAAGTGATTATTATAAAATAAATAAATCATGATATATCTAATATATAAAATTCTTGTGTCGCGGTGTTTGTGGTTAAACTCCTCCGAAACGGCTTTCCCGATTCTCATGAAATTTTGTGTGCATATTGCGTAGGTCTGAGAATCGGACAACATCTATTTTTCATCCCCCTAAATGTTAAGGGTAATCCACCCCTATTTTTTTTTTAATTTTAGATATTTTTTTTAACTTTTTATGATACATCATACAAAAATACATACAACCCTAAATTTTCATCCTTCTACCACCAACCCCTATTTTTTTATGGCGGTACGAAGTTCGCTGGGACAGCTAGTATGATATAAAACTCAAGAAGGAATCGGTCGAGAAACGAGAAGTATGCTGTCCAGCATAAGCCCAGCTTATTTACTGAGACTGGTACTCATTGCCATACTATTTCGTTCACGGCAGATCACGGCAAAATTACCAATTTTTAAATTATAATTTAGTTGTGTGTGTTAATTTTTCCTTGTTCTATTTTTTTTTAATTTGCATGTTTTATTTGTGGCAATAGAGAATTTTCAATTCAATTTCATAATATCAATCAGCTGAAGTTTGCTGTGTAATCAATAAAAAAAAATGGTTGCCTGTAAAGTCGGTTTTACGGGCGAAGATTTTACGTGACAACGTCTTTTTCTCGGTAGAATATTTATTGATATGAATATAATTAAATTGCACAATAGGAACAAGGAATTGAATGAAGATAAGAATTGCACAAATTTTAACTATAGAAATATATTTTGTTTACTAAAACATTGTACATGTAAACTTAAACTTAACACGAGAGACTCATCGTAACGTTACCGAGCGTTACACTTTTTCATAAGTGACTCCCAGCCGCAACCTAATTTAAGACGTTGTCACGTCAAAAACCTATTCGTCAAAAAATCAACCAAATATTTAATCTCATTTATCTTCACACCTAAAGAATTAATATTTAGGTAATTTATAATATGTAACAAATTGAATAACTACAAACATTAAGATAGCTGCGGATCAATTATTTATCTATTTATTTATTTAACTCTTTATTGTCATTTTACAACAAATGGCGGACTTAATGCCACATGGCATTCTCTACCATTATATAATTATGCTTTAGTGACATAATCCTAATGTGATGGATATTGATGCCAAGTTGACATTGTTTTTAAATGGTATTATGAAACATTCCTATGTCACATCAAGATCACCCGTATCACGTTTTGACGTGACAACGTCTTAAATTAGGTTGCGGCTGGGAGTCACTTATGAAAAAGTGTAACGCTCGGTAACGTTACGATGAGTCTCTCGTGTTAAGTTTAAGTTTACATGTACAATGTTTTAGTAAACAAAATATATTTCTATAGTTAAAATTTGTGCAATTCTTATTTTCATTCAATTCCTTGTTCCTATTGTGCAATTTAATTATATTCATATCAATAAATATTCTACCGAGAAAAAGACGTTGTCACGTAAAATCTTCGCCCGTAAAACCGACTTTACAGGCAACCATTTTTGACGTTTATGCGATACTGTTTTAAGGCAAAAAGTTGAACCTAATACACATTTAAGATGATATCAAGGTTGACATCATTTTAAAGAGATGATCATGATACGCATAAGTTGATGTCTAGTTGATGTCATTTTGATATCGCATTTTTCGGCGAGCATAATACGTAATGTGTAATTGAGATTAAAACAATATCACAATTGACGAGCATAATTGGCCTGCTATTCTATGTCAATTTAAGAAGCATTTAATTAATTTATTTATTTATCTTTAACAAAATTTCTACAGCGGTTTTTTGTGTTTAATACAATAAAATATAGATACAATCTTAAGGTCAATTACAGAAACTCATTATGTACACATTAGATACTAACGGCGTTATTATATGTCAGTAATTATACCATTTAATTTAATTTAATTTAATTTAAAAAAAGTAAAATTAAGAATGTTATATGTAGAAACATAATACTTAATACTCTTTATTCCATTCTAATAAATTAAAAAAACGAACAATTGCTATTAGGGCTCGCCCACGTAGGGTTCCTTACAAATGTGTAGGTAATTACCATAGACAAAAAGTTCAGAGACCACGCAATGATTTTCCGAGAATTTCCAGCCAGTTGACCCAGTTCAGCATGGTGTCAGTTTAAACCATAGAGGTATAAGAATAGAGTGGGGAAGGCGGCACTAACAGTGTCTGTCTAGTAGAAAGAGAAAGAAGATGAGAGACGGCTAGCCTTTCTCTCTCTAATCGCGAATGTGCATTGGATGAAAAACCTACGGATGACTACCGACCAATCACACGACTGCGCAGCAATACCGACCAATCACACGGATGCGCAGCGTCACAAGAGAGAGAGATAGCTAGCCTTCGCTCATCTTCTTTCTCTTTCTACTAGACGAACACTTCCACTTGTAGCAGAGTACATATCTCCCCTACACTGTTCTTATACCTCCATGGTTTGAACTGACGCAGGTTTTTAACTGGTTCTCTTTCTGCCAGGTTTATGCCGGACACTATGATACCTATTTGATTAGACAAGGCGTTGACTTTATAGTAGGTTAGCCGAACGGGGATTTTTGGATTTACTCTACAGTTAACGTTTACAATACTTCCTATTCAAAAGACTGACGATTTGGCCGCGGCCAAATATGGTGGCAGTTTGAGGTATGGTAGGGAAGTAAGCAGGATACCCCATAAAACACAAAGATTTAAGTTACAGCTGGCTAAGGCTCAACCTTTATCCTGTGCCACTATATATGCTATCGTTTCTGAACTGACTTAAACTCCATCAGGTCTGGGCGGGCGAGTGTGCGGCCAAACTTGTGACGAACTGATGCCGGTGGGCTTGAAGACGGCCCTGAGGAACGCCAGTGACACGAGCGAGACCTACGGACAGCCGCGCGTGGATGTCTGCCCCGCGCTCTGCAAGAACATGCTGGGTACGTCACTGTGCGGCTTGTAAACCCTACTATACAATACAATACAATGCAATGCAATGCAATGCAATGCAATGCAATGCAATGCAATACAATACAATACAATACAATACAATACAATACAATACAATACAATACAATACAATACAATACAATACAATACAATACAATACAATACAATACAATACAATACAATACAATACAATACAATACAATACAATACAATACAATACAATACAATGCAATGCAATACAATACAATACAATGCAATGCAATGCAATGCAATGCAATACAATACAAAAGACTATTGTACACCACAGAAAACATTACAATTAAATATACAAGATATTAGAGAAACATTTGATGAATAAACAGACCAAAGAAAACAAGAAAAGTATTCATTATATGTATATGTGTGTATGTATGTGTGTATATGTATAAATATTACGTTTCATTTAAGAGATTAACACAGAAAAGCAAGTAGTAGACTTTTATAAGATTACATAAGGATTACATACGGATGGATTGAATGATCATCAAGTCATCCATCCATCCATCCATCAGCCTTTCTCCGTCCACTGCTGGACATAGGCGTCCCCCATAGAACGCCACAATGCGCGGTCCTGCGCTATCCGCATCCAGCGGCTCCCAGCACATTTGACGATGTCGTCAGTGCACCTTGTTGGGGGCCGCCCCACGCTGCGTCGTCCGGTACGTGGTCGCCACTCGAGGACCTTTCTTACCCAACGGTTGTCAGATCCTCGAGCGATGTGGCCTGCCCATTGGCACTTCAGCGTGCTAACTCTTCGGGCTATGTCGTACACACCGGTCCTTCTACGGATCTCCGTATTTCGGATCTTATTACGTAGGGAATCACCGAGCATAGCCCTCTCCATAGCACGCTGCGCAACTCTGAATTTTGTTATGAGGCCGACATTTACAATATACAATACAATATATTATATACTAGAATAATAAAACACATATTGTTAATTTAGTTAAGGAAAACCAGTCATTGGTCATACTTTTAAAAATCTATCTGCTGTAAATTTTGTATCGGAAAAAGCTGTTAGTTTTCATAGAAAATAAATAAATAAATACAGAGCCATTTAAATCTAGTGTTACAATGGGCGGCCTTATCGCTAAAACCATGTCTTCCAGACAACCTTTGGATGGAGAGGGGAAGTGGGAGAGACGGCGGCGTAAATTTCATTTAACTATGGTGTCTCATTTAAATCAGTCAGTATGGGAAATTGTGAAGCTATAAGACATACGAAGATCTGTGCTTAGGGACCTAAATAAGTTATACTAATATTATTTTACGAAGAGCTGGCAGCTACCTCGGACAAAGAATTAGTCTAGCTATTCAAAGGGGGAACGCTGCCAGTATCTTCGGAACCTTGCCTAAAGGGACTCTTTTTTACCGCTGAAGCGGCCATGGGTACTTAATTACCCAAATCCAAAATGGAGTAAAACGGCCTCCAAATCTAAAATGGAGTAAAACGGCCTTGGGTAGTATAATACCTTGGTAGTTCTTCCTGCTCATGAAATACACTTTAAAATGGCTTGTATTAATTTTTAAATAATTCTTTATTAAATTCCCAACCTATTTTAATTCTAGCAACATTCATATTCAGTTTTACTAACAATTTCACATTCTACGGGAGTTGCCGTCCCGAAATCGCAGGGGCAGTCTGCGTTTGAAGAAAAACCGGTCAAGTGCAAGTGAAGTAAAAATTCACGTCTTTTTTATGGGTTACCCCTTAATTCTTTTGTTTTAAGCGAGTTTTCTGTAAATATTTCATGAATCTACTTCGCGCCTCCATTAATATAGAGCAAAAAATCACCTCACCCTTAAGATCCCTTTCACATTTTTTGCAAAAAATCGTATTTTTTTAGCGCCTCGTTTACCCCTAAAAAAAGATTTTGACTATTTCCAATAGAAGTAAACAGTAGATTTATTCTTCTTATTGCAAGTTAGTGTAGAATATTTGCAAATACTATTTTTCCTTTTTTTGTACTGATCGTTCTACTGCAGCTAGTTTACGGAAGAAATGATAAAATGCACAACTTCAAACGCCTCAATCTCTCAATAATGTTCAATAAATTAGATCAATTTAATTACTACGACATCAGAAATATGTTTTTGTTGTAACATAATGTATTAGAATTTTGATTTTCTATCTCATTAATTATCAAAAATGATATTTATTACTTGTACATTATGGAAATAAAGAGGCTTGTATTTATACATTTAAGAATAATTAAAACAAAAAATATACTATAACAATGAACCTAAAACTAAAAACCTTAAAAAAATAAAATATAATAACTAAAATACATTATTAAAAGGAGTCCCTTTAGGCAAGGTTCCGAAGATACTGGCAGCGTTCCCCCTTTGGATAGCTAGACTAATTCTTTGTCCAAGGTAGCTGCCAGCTCTTCGGTCTCCTGTGATGTCGACTAATCTTTTCGCTATTTCTTTAAAAAGCCTTATAGCGCTAGGACCCCACGGACCAAGGGTCTCGACACCGAATGGGACAAAATCATATTCGGAGCCTAGACCCCTGTATTTGCCTGCCTTAGCTTTTTCAGCCGCTTCACAAGCCGCACCAGCTCTGTTGTTGGTTCCATGTAGATGGGAAGGGGCCAGCGTGTCTGAACAGGTTGCATCCCATACTAGCACCCGACCCATCTTCCATGGAATCAAACTCATACCGTCCGGTCTCTTGCCATCGTCTCTTGCAATACCAGTTGGCTCAAGTAGACTTGGCACGTTGACGGTGGCAAGGGACCGGCGTATGATATCGTTAAGTGCGGCGTGTCTCGAGAAGCGGCCTGCACTTTTTTGGCAAGACAGTCCATGATGTCCTAGCTTGTCGACATCACTGCCACAGGGACATTTATGAGGAGCGCAGACCGGGACCCCAAGCCGTAGACAGGTTGCCATTCGGATTGTGTCAGGCTCAAGAAATGTGCCCGTATTTGTCGAAGGGTACGCGTGAAGCCAGTAGCCAGCCTCATGCGTACCCACGGCCAAAAGCCTAGCACGCGCCGAACCTGTACTGCAGCTCAAAAGGTTATTATAGGTTAATTTACAATTTATGTCGTCCCAGCTCCTCTGTGAATTTGGAGAAACTGGAAAATTTTGACCTGGGCATGCAATTAAGAAAGCGTTTCTAGCTTCTTCCAAGCCAGCAATCTCAAAGTTTGAAGGGGGTGCCCTTAAAATTTTACTTATGAGATTTGCTGAACTATGGACAGAAGATAGGAAGGCTGGTAAAGCGACACTGGAAATTTTGCGAATCCCTAAACCACCATAACGGATGGGTAGGGATGCTTGGGTCCAAGATTGCTCGTTCAGCTGCATATTAAGAATCGATTCTAATTTAATTTTGATTAAGTCGTCTAATTGTGACAAAAGATCTAAGTGATTCCAAAAGGAGCAGCAACGGAGCACATACGTAAATTTTGGGACAAAAAGACAGAATTTTAAGATGCAAAGTGCATAATGTGGACTAATTTCAAGGAGACGGTCGGCAGAATTTTGAAATTTATTAATTGAATTATTAATATATTCAGAAATAGATTCATCAAAAATTGGAGAACCTAAAAGGTAAAGGGAATTACTGTTAACTATTTTAATATTTGGAGCTAAAATATTAAATTTTTGTTTAACGTCATTTAAATTTAAGTCGTTGTTATTTATAAAAAGTTCGCATTTGCTAAAATTAAGCTCCAAACCGATGGCTTCAAATTTATTTTTGATTGAAAAAAGGTCCGAAAAAACAGTATCCACATCACCTCCTAGGGTTCCGTCGTCCAAATACCAAACATTGAATTTAGAATTTAAATTTTTGATTATCGGATTTATAGCCAAACTAAAAATTGCAGGCCCAAGGGGATCACCCTGTTGACAACCTACTTCCGAGGACAGTTCATTAGAACGATATAACAATTTTGTTGGGTCGGCGTAACTGAGAAGAAGATAATTGTATATTTCCGGTAAATGTTGTTTTATTTCTGTCAGCAGGGTATCCCTATTTACCGAATTGAATGCATTTTTGACATCAATTTTGAGCAACACGTCAGGCTGCCCGTAAGTTAGGAAGGAGCGTAGGGCATGGACGGCTGCCTCACACCCTCCTTTGACACCGAAGCCTAACTGTACGGGTTCAAATTCCGAATTTAGTTTTGGTAAAATATGTCGAACAGCAATTTTGGAGGCCAGACGTCGTAGTGTTGATCCAACAGCAATTGGTCTCACCCCTCCGTCCTTTTTGGTCAGGGCAATGAGGTTCGCGCCGAAAAGAATAGGAACAATTTCTGGATTGACACTACCGGAATACATAAAGTTGATTAATTTAGTGATCGAATTTACAAGTTGCTCGCCTGCATTACCCACAGAATGCGAAGTTAAATCTTTCAAATGTTGGGGTGAGATTCCATCCAAACCTGCAGCCGAACCTGGTTTAAAAGATAAAATGGCATCCATAACATCTTTGTATTGAATTTGAAGGCATGCTTGCCCTGCTGTTGGTGGGTCGAGAAAATATGGGTTTGCTGGAGCTGGGGGATGTTTTGTCCGTAAGGCCTGAAGGGTGTCAGGGGTATCTGGTGATAGCACGTCATTGGAGAACAAAAGGCGAACGGCACCTTTGAGATCTCCGTCACAGATTTTGTTTTCAACGAGTTTTTTGCGATTATGAGGGGCATCATGTTTGATTAGAGGTGCGGGAGAAGGCGAGGAGCTTACAGCACAGTTATTCTTAATCTTTTGTGTCAAGGATAAATTCGGTTCATCAGTTTTTAAGATATGAAGAGTGCTGTATGAAAATAAAAATAGGTTCTGCCAGTCTTGAGTTAAATTGCTTATATAACATTTCTGGATTAATTGTGACAAATATGTAGCAACGGTTATTCGAGCTCCTCGCGGGATTCTTTTAACTATTGGTATACTATTTTTCAAATGGCTGAGATATGTGTGGAAAGGAGTTGGATCGTTGGCAGGCGCACTCGGAATAATGGGATGTATGTCTAAATGTGAATTATTTTGACTAATACATTGCCTGTGTGTTTTTGAAGTGTGTATTTTGAGGCCTTTCAAAGATTTAAAAGACTAATTTAATATATATATATATATATATATTTTTTTAAGATTTAAAGATTTTTTATCAAAATAAAACATCTAACATCTGTAAGTTTTCCCAAAAAATAATGCAGGTTTACCTCGTATTTTGTTATTGAATTAAATAGAATTACTATCAAAATCTTTCATAAAACTAATGTACCATCATTGAACTACTGAAATATGTATATATGTTTATAATTAGTTCATTAATAATTATTTTATAAGACTCGAAACATCACCCGTAAAATGCAATATATACTAGTGCAAATCTACCTACGCGCCGATCAGTAGGCTCTTAAATATTTATTTTTCATCATCATCAGAATCTGTGAAAATTTCAACTATTTATGAGATACAGCCTGGAGACAGACAGACCGACGAACAGTGGCGTCTAGTAATATGGTCCCATTTTTACCCTTTGGGTAAGGAATCTCACAAGACTTTCCTTATTTATTCCCTTATATTAATATTCTTGATAACTAGCGAGAGGAACTCGATGGCGTAGGTGGCTCGTTGAAGTTAAGCAACTCTCTCAGTGGTCGGTCATTGGATGGGTGACCAAAAATCTTCTATATCGAGTTCCTCGCGTTAAGCCGTTGGTCCCGGCTGCATCTGCAGTCGTTAGCACCCGCCAATCCGCACTGGGCCTGCGTGGTGGTTCATGGCCAATGTCCCTATTCCATCCATAAGCAGACCTGTCTTTCCCATTGGGCACTTTGGGCCTCAGATAAAAATACAAAGTCCCTAGTTCCTGTTCAATCACCAAACGGAAGTCATAGGGGCCCCATTATCCTAATATGCCCAGGGTCTCCAATAGGTCAGAGACGGCACTTTCCATAGGGAAGGCCTGTACCCCAGCAGTGGGGACATTAAAAGGCTGCTAATAAATATTCTTGTATTGTAGGTCAACCGCTATGCAGCTGTGAGGCACCCACCGAAGAGAACGATGCTTCTGTAGACTGGTCGGACATTTGTCAAGCTTTCTGCATTTCTGACAACTATGTGTTGAGAGGTGAGATATAGCAATAGTCTTACTAAGTGTCTCCGTACATGGGCCACACGCCACAGCCACAAACGCCGCCACGAGAAGCTAGAAGCGGCTACTAAAGTGGCTGAAGCGCGCGCGAGCAGCCGACTAAGGTAAGGGAGAGAGGGGTGGGGAATCGCGCGAGTGACGTGCGGCGGCGTTTTGTATCGGCGCATAAGTCGCCGGTGCGGGCCACAAGAAGCGAGCAACGACGATTTGTAGGGTGTGGCGGCCACCGGCGTACCGTGTGTGGCGAGTCCATATAAAATGTATGAAAACTACAAGAAATATGCCGGTGGTGGCGTTTTGTGATTGTCGTCGGTGGCCCGTGTGCGGCGACACTAAGAAGTTTTTGTAGCGTCGATATTGTTTTACAGCGTGTATTGAAGATCCAGCTCGAAGGACCAATTTTAGTTTTCGTAGTGAAACTTCTTTTCGGTCGGGATGTAAATGGAAAAATCCTATGGAAGAGATGAAACGGAAATGCGTCATGAGCGCAACATGACTAGGTATAATATATACAGGGCGTCCCACGGCTACCTCACACGGAGGGAAAGTATATTAAATATTGAAGATAGGATATTTTACTGAAAGAAGACATCATTTTATTTTTAATAATAACTAGAACTGCATTCACAGATTCAATTTCGAAAAAAAACACAACATATTTTATGATAACCATCGAAAGGATAAAGGGTATTATTTCAAATTATTTAACACAAACTAGTATAAAATCGGATACGCCTCAAAGTTAGTTAAAATGTTGAGTTCATCATCGTAGACGTTTATCATTCGCTGCTGTGGTTCCTGTAAGCACATACCAAAACGTTCTAACTTTCTTAAAGTATCTACTAACCTTATAAACACATATCGAGAAGGTACGTCTCTATCAGGTACCACCGCAAAGCTTAGAGTTTGATTCCAAGTTATAGCAGGCGATTTTAAAAAAATCTGTGAATGCAGTTCTAGTTATTATCTATACTTATAATAAATCTGTAGAGAGTTCAATTCTGTACATGAAATATACTTTCAAAATAACTAGCAGGGGGTGATTAGTGATCGATACTGATGCCAAACAGAAGCTCGTAGAGGAGCTCGATGGCGCAAGTGGTTAGCGCGTTCCGCAGCGATCGTTGAATTTAAGCAACTTTCGCAGTGGTCGGTCATTGGATGGGTGACCATAATTTACTATCTCGAGCTCCTCCGTGTTTCGGAAGGCACGTTAAGCCGTTGGTCCCGGCTGCATCTGCAGTCGTTAGCACCCACCAACCCGCACTGGGCCCGCGTGGTGGGTCATGGCCCAATCTCCCTATTCCATCCATAGGGAAGCCTGTGCCCCAGCAGTGGGGACATTAATAGGCTGATGATGATGACTGATGCCAAAAATGCAATCAGTAAAAATTTTGTCTGTCTGTCTGTCTGTCTGTCTGTGTGTATGTTCCTTATAGAAACAAAAACTACTCGAGAGATTTTAACGAAACTTGGTACAATTATTCTTCATATTCCTGGGCAGGTTATAGTATACTTTTCATCACGCTACAATCAATAGGAGCAGAGTAGTGAAGGGAAATATTGGAAAAACGGGAGAAGTTACTCCATTTTTTAAGCTTCCATCGCGTGTGCAGCCTTAATGGTTAAAGTTACATAGTAATCATGTATGACGGAAATATTCTACATAAAATTGTCTAAAAAATATCCCGCAACAGCATATGTCTATCTTTTATGGTTGACTCACAATAACACGTGTAATTATATAAATAAAGTCATTGTTTATTGCACAATCCTGAGAACAAAAACTATAGTTTACACTACAGCTCTACACCGAAGCGAAACGAGGGCGGGCCACTAGTTAAAAATAAAATGATGTCTTCTTTCAGTAAAATATCCTATCTTCAATATTTAATATACTTTCCCTCCGTGTGAGGTTGCCGTGGGACGCCCTGTATATATGTATAATCATGTTTTATTTAAATATATGCGTGGGATGCAGCTCTTCTCGACGAGCACGAAAGTTGGAGGATAACTCGACGAAGGCTGAAACGCTACCAGCGTCACAATATATATATATATATACGCGACAATATATATATATATATACATATAAATGAGTGATGCGTGCGCTGCTCCATTCCCCTATACCTTATACACCGCCTAATGTTAGGGTATTTAAGAAAAGAAGTTTCACTTCAGGTGTGTGCTTCGTGCACACTATTTTTTTTAAGATATGGCCACAGCCAATTACAAACATGCTCAGTTCGAATCCTATCTGGAACCAGGACTAAGTGTCTTCTTTCCTGTGGATTTATAAATGCAGATATTGTGGGATACCTACAATGCGAAGAGATGGCGGTTTTTGCACAAAATAGATAGTACAGAAGGTTATCTACATACAAAGTGGGCTCAAGCAACGCACACAAAGACACCGCTCACTAATAGTCATGACCACAGCGAGCGCGAGTTCCATCCGATTGAGATACGAGTCTGTACATTTTTTATGCGTCAAAATTGGCGTCATTCATTTATTACTTAAGACTATTTTCGCTAGTGTTTGACCCCCTGTTTAATATTTATTACGTAAAAATCTAGGGGAAAAATTAATACACGTTTGGTTTGTTTCAATGTTTGTTTTTTAATGTAACAACTTCTAGAAATGTTTGGTAAACTTTGGTTTTAATCATTGATCCACTAGCGCATGGCGCTGACCCGTTGCCATGGAAATGGAAATCGTTTCGGTATACGCATCCGAGCACTCGCAGTTGCTCGTGCTTTTTCAAATTATAATTTTAACTGGACATTTTTGTGATTTTACGTAAGAACTCGAGTTTCTACAATCGCCGCGATGTGGCATCATTAAGCGCATTCTACCGACTATACCACGGCGAGTGTTCTGAGGAGTAAGTTATTCTCCCTTATCCCTGTTCCCGAACACTAAGTGGTTAATAATCCACCATTATTAGACACTAACATCCGCCACAACACAATTTTTAAACAAGAAAAACAAAACTGCTAAAGTGACTCTTCCCGAGCCCGCCAAAAAGTCCAATCCGAGAGCGTTGTTTGCAAAATGACAGTATCTTCTGTACTCTTCTATTTTGTGCTCTCTATCCATCATCTGGTAGGTGGGGCGAGTGGACTTTTTTCATGTAAAAAAATGTATATACAGGCTGTTGATTATTCTGACGTCTCTATACACAGGATGTCCCGCTTGCGATCCAAACGCGATTGCACCGCATAATGCGGTGCGTACCCTAAACACGGTTGACGGCTGGGTAGCATGGTGCAACGTTCAGTGCCGGCAGGGGCAAGGCGGGGCCGCTTGCAATTGCGACCGTGGGCCGTTATCATAAGGCTCAAATTAGCTTGCACTCTACAACTAAACGGAAATTTTCTGATTTAGAAATTAAGTGAAAATGGTTAACTTACTTTAGGCACTTGAATAAGGCACATATTTAAAGATTTAACATACAAATGA
Source organism: Chilo suppressalis (assembly GCA_902850365.2). NCBI lineage: Eukaryota > Metazoa > Arthropoda > Insecta > Lepidoptera > Crambidae > Chilo > Chilo suppressalis. The sequence continues at coordinate 11,411,560 of OU963921.1, forward strand.
TAGTAATTGATTCTCAAAAAAATATTTACAATTTACCAATTGTACAACAACAATACAACAACATGGTACAACTTACCAATTGGTAACGCAAAGGTTAGGTTAGATTACCACCTAGACTAACCTCTGGGTTACCTATTGTATTTTTAGGTGGATCACCTATTATTTTTTGAGGATCATTTTATCATTTCCCTTTGAATTAGATTGATTTTTAATATTATATTAATTTTATATTGTACACACAAACATATCTGAAACTTAGTTAAAAAATGTTAAAATAATTTGGAGCTATGTTATTGTGATTATTTATTATAAACTTATCTTATTATTATTATTTATATAAAATGGATGAAAACATATTTATGTATTCATTGATATGTAATAACTATAATAATTGGAGATCCAAAGTTGAGCCAAATACTAAAATATAATCTTCCATAAGTGGTAGGCAAATTTTTCTACTAAAATTCAACAACTTAAAAAGTATGTTTTCAATAAAATCAAAATAAGTCTTTAAGCGAAAATAGGGCTTCTTTTTTAATAGATTTATTTTTTTGTTATAATATTTTTATTATCTGTATTTAGTAGGTATCTTATGAAATGTCACTTTGAATACAACTTGAGATGTGACCAAAGGTTTTTTTCAAAATATATTATGGTGTTTTTTAGAAATTATAAAGTGTATATTGAAAATGTAATCCGTAGTTATATAAGATTAAGTACATGGCTTTTAATTATATATACCACCTAATTATTGTAAAGGAAATTGTTCTATTGTTAGGTACTTAGGTTATAATTGTTAATATAAAAACGAATACTGTGCGAACGACAATATAAAGATGTAAATTTTATATAAATATAACTAACTATAGCTGTAAGAGGATTATATAAATTAGCTAGATATACTTTATATCAAAAATTATTTACATTTTTTCACTTTCTTTCATGAAATGATCATTTATTAAAATTCTACTTTCATTTATTTGTTTGTTTTTTTTTAATTTCATTTTTTATTTTTTTTTCGTCACATCCTAACAGTCAATTATTAATGTTAGTTTTGTTGACTCCCTAAATTATTGCAATTTTGAACTTACAGTTGTGGTCTAGTTAGAAAAAGTGTTTCTTGTGTAGTAATTAATTAGTAATTTTACCATTGGCCGTAATTTATTAAGGTTATAATTGAGGAGCAGGCGAACAACACGGTATCACTACATAGTATAAAGCAAAGTCGCTTCCCGCTGTCTGTCCCTATGTCCTTATGTATGCTTAGATCTTTAAAACTACGCAACGGATTTTGATGCGGTTTTCTTTAATAGATAGAGTGATTCAAGAGGAAGGTTTATATGTATAATACATGCATAATATAGTAGAGAAACACTGATAATTTTAGAGGTTTTTAATGTAAGGTCGTATTTAAACACATTTTTTGCGCTTACATTGCAAACGCTGGCTGAACCCCACGAGATAGATCAAAATAATGTACTACAGTATTGTACACCTTAAAAAGGTCTACAAAAAAGTCCGCGATGGTATATGTCTATCTCTTAGGGATAACCCACAATAACCATTTTTTGTTCTATACTTTTTACGAGAAATAATAGATTATTTACGAAGCGATTTTCAGCAATATAACATTCATTCTTATCCAATTAAGTACCTTAAATACATTGTGCATTTAATATAGACCAATTTGGCCCTTTAACGCATGTTATTTAAATGAATATTTTCGAAGATATTACAGATATAAAATGCAGGGACATAGCGGTTCCGACGCTACCGGGCGGGGGGGCCTGGCGGCGCGTGCCTATTGTAATTATGTATTAGAAGAATCTCATTGTGTATCATACAAGTCTGAGAACAAAAACTATAGTCTGCACTACAGCTCTACACCGAAGCGAAGCGAGTGCGGGCCACTAGTAATTACATAAAATAAAATTTCACAGGAACTGTATAAAACTGAAAAACAAATCTTCAGTGAGATTTTGACATGGTTTTTAATTCATAAATTTAGTAATTGTAACACTAAAGAAAAGTTTACTAGAAAAAAATCCGCGTCGAAATTTTCCTAGACTTAAGCTGCAAGGCAGCGCCATCTCTCCGCGTTGTAGGTTAACCCACAATGTCAAATGGATGGCGCTACCTTGCAGCTTAAGGCTAGGAAATATTCGACGCGGCAAATAGGGCCGTGGTAGCATAATGGTCAGTGCATTCGCCCGAATAGCGAAGGATGCGGGTTCGAGTCCCGTCCGCTGCCTGGTCCGCGTGGATTTTTTTTCTAGTAAACTTTTCTTTAGATTTAAACATCTAGCAGTTAAATGCTTAAAAAATAAATAAAATCATAATTGTAACACTGTTTTAAGCGGTTTTGATTGAATATCGTTTGAGATTCAAATTCAACCGAAACTTCCGGACTATAAAAAAATAGCTTGACCAGATGGGTAAAAGGGTATTTGACAAGTTTTAGAAATCAATCTCACGTTATTGACTATATTCATCATTCTGTTGCGTATTTCAGGTAAAAATAACCAAATCAAAAACTCCATTTTCAAGTTGCCGCGAAAACGTATCTCTGGACAATATGGCGTCTTACTAGTATGTGACGTCACACGACTGTTATTAAAACGTCAAACGATACAATGTAATGTCACTTTAACCGGAAGTTTACTTGCGTGTGACGTCATTTTAGGCTTCACCATTCCAAAGCGTTTTGGGTCACGTAACAATAGATAAGAAAACTATTATCTTTTTCGTGGGTTTTTAGTAAAATTAAGATTTTTTTTAAGATTTTAAACACAGATGCTAACAATTTGCACTTTATTTTTAATACTGTCAAATACCCTCTTATACCGTTTCGGTCGCCAGCTCTTCAATTATAACTTACGCCAATAAAGAAAGGAATGAAAGATGGCGATGAAGGACTATAATAATATAGCTTTCTCACTCTTCCTGATAGGAATAATGAGGGAAAGGGACAAAATGTCCTGCGTCACCATTTTATATTGGTATTTAAACTAACGCGAGTTATATAATGTATTTATTAGGATTCTTCTTGGTAAGGGTGAGTACAACCCAATGAAATAGATTTACTACAATTTCTAAGTTGTTCTGATCCAAATGAAACAATACTTGAAACGAAAATATAGAGTTACCAAAACTTTATTTTAAACGAGTGATGATGGCAGGTTTTCATTATTTTTTTCTCACACCAATTAGCCTAGCCCCAAAGTAAGCACTATAAGGCTTGTGTTATGGGATACTAGGGTATTGGATAAAATACATATACAGTACATATATAAGTATATTTATATAGAAATACATATCAAACATCAATGACTGAAGTGCAAATGCTCGTATTCATCACACAAACATCTGCCCCCACCGGGATTCCAACCCGGGACCTCACGAGTCGGCGACACCATGAAACCCGGCGTACAAACCACTCGGCCACGGAGGTCGTCTTATCTATTTAAGGGTGGTTCACTAATAAGGTAAGGTAACCACTGGTTTTTAGTTCTCGTTACGTCCGTTTTAGCGCTGCTATTCAAGTTTCCATACAAAATTTGACAATAGTTTGCGAGCATATTATTCGAATTCTACTTTGGTTCATCCTAGGGGTACTGTACAGTACCCCTAGCACGAACCAATATCGAATTCGAATAGTTTGCAAACCGAAATGTCAATGTTAGGGATGTCGAAAGTTGAAAAAAATATCGATATATCGATACATCGATATTTTAAAAAATATCAATATCGGCTTCGATATATCGCGAAAAAACATCGATACATCGATATATCGGACCAATTTTCAATAATAATGGAACGAAAATTATCTCCCTAAAAATAGACCCTATTTTCGAATGATGAAATAGACAATACTAAATACAGCACAGATCATAGATATGTTGAATATCATTAATCTGAGATCCAGTTACGATTTTTCCAGATACGAATTTAGTTAGATCGTGATATGCCGCTAATAATTAAAAAAATATCGTTTTTGATACGAATTTCGATATTGGTTTTTTTTGTATCGATGTATCGATATATCGAATCAAAATATATCGGCAAAAAATATCGATATATCGAACAAAAAATATCGATATATCGATACATCGATATATTTTCAACAAGCCTAGTCAATGTCAAATTTTGTATGGAAACTTGAACAGCAGCGGTACAAAGTACGTGATGAGAACTAAAAATCAGTGCATATTTGAAAATGACATTTCGCAGTCGCAAGCTATTCGATTTCGATATTGGTTCGTGCTAGGGGTACTGTTCTGCAAAGTTCAGTTTTGTGTTCCGGAATGTGTTTTAATGTTTTATTTTCTGGGGTTTCTCTAGCTGGGTATTATACGTTTACTCACCCTAAATTGTAAATATATCTGAAGAAAATGTATCTTTAAAAAATAAGAAATAAAAATTTTGCTTATGGTGTCGATATGATGATCTAAACTTAGGACTAAATTCATAAGCCTCTCCTTTTCATTCGGTATAGAGAATGACAAGGAAACACTGTTATAAAAAATAATTTTAGGTTTAGAAAATCATGCCTGAATCGTACCTTAATTTCCTTATTTTGCAATAAATAGTTTGTAAGTATTAAGGCAACAGTGCTGCCCTCATCAAACATATCTATTTTTAAAGTAATTTAAGGGTTGCGTTTAAACTTTGTACAATATTTCCTTTTGAATAGATGAAGATTTTAAAGTTAAGAAAATGTTTATAAATTATTTATAAAAATATAACGATAAAGGTATAAATTTTAATTATAAGAGTGAATGATTTGACCGTATGTAAGCGAGAATATATTTGTTTATCCTGTTTTTTATATAATGAATTCGTGCATTACATAAATCAAATCCATACTGAATCAACTATATTCAAATAGTATTACAGTCATACATTTTATCATCAATCGAAATAAGTACACACTAACGGCATACTATTTAAAATACCTCGGTAATAACAATAATAACAGAGTAAGAAGCTCAGCGCCATCTGTTATCGGGATCCAGAACTAAATGTGGTAGCGTTTTATTCCAAAAGGAATTAATTTAAATTTTTCATGTCAAATTTATGTAGATAAGTTTAATTTAGTTGTATGTCGTTAATATTTTGAATGATTGGGCGATGGTGCGTCAGTGATTAGTGATAACAACCAAGAATTATCACAACAAACAATATCACGAAGGTCTTCCATTAGTTAAGTTTAATTGTAGTCGCAAATATAGTTAAGTAAGTAAAGCTGAAATGTAGGTAGGTACTGGTGTCGATTCTGGCATAATTTTCTGAACTTAAAACTAAATTTAACATCGGTCCCTCCTTTTCATTCTGTATAGAGAATGACAAGGATACACTGTTGTCAAATTTAAATTAAGGTTTCTCTAAATCATGCCAGAATCGATACCACTGTGCGTGTGAAGATTTGTGTCAAATGAAGATTGTTGAATGATGTCCTCCAACCGAACGAAAGACCAAAGACTTCCACTACAAATATACATTACATTTAAAAACTAATTTTTAAATATTATTTTATACTAACCAGGGGGCCATTCGCCTAACGGAAATGCTTAGGAAAACGCTAACGCTTACGATTTTATTTTGATATTTCTAGCCGACAGAGGTTTTCAAATACCTCGCGCTCTTTTTTTTCTTTTGCATTGGTAATAACAATATTAAAAAAAATGAGCGTGAGGTATTTGAAAACTTTCGGCGGTCAGAAATAACAAATTAAAATCGAAAGCGTTAGCGTTTTCCATAGCATTTCCGTTAGGTGAATGACCCCCAGTACTTACTTAAGTTAAAATCTTATGTACTTTAGTTAAGCACGTGGTCGTTTTAATCAATGATAATGAGGTTTTAAATTTCAAAAGTGGCATTTATGAGTTACTCCGTGATCATGGCGCTTCCAAGAGCGCCGAAATATCGGAGACTCATAAAATCAAGGTACATCGTAACAATCCCATTAATAGAATGAATGAGAAAGTTCCCGAAAGTTGTGAAATCTTTCGGGGACGGGTTTATGTCCAGCCAGTGTACAATAAACATCTGAAATACTAATTAAACACTTTTTGAAATACAAAGTGCGATTTTTTTACTTAATTTTTAATAATCCTGAATTTTCAGATCCTCAGAATAATGAAATTTATAAAAATAAGTTTTATTAAATCATTGGAGTGCGTGCAGACGTAAAAAATAAAATAATAGGAACCTATTTAAGATTTGTTTACATGCTGTATATAGCTAAAAGAACGAACCTATAAATTATTTCGGTTATTATAATATAAGTCGTTAGATGTAGGTACTGAATAAAAAATGCGCGCTTCACCTAATCAGAAAGCAATTTAACGCACAATGAACTTATTAACGTTATTTTAAAAAAGTTTGTTTGAGAAAAATAAAAGATAATAAAAACTTATAAGAATCATTTAAAAAAAAATGAAATCAAACCCATGCACTTATCAACAAAAAAGAGATTGTTCAAAAGGGATGAAACATACATCAGTTTAAAGCTTTTCTTTATAATTGAACAGATATTTATAATTTTTATTTTTTTAAGAGGCTCACCGAAGTGACTGGTGGTCAAAAGGCTGGTAGCTATCTTGGTCAACGGATCAGCCTTGCCATCCAACGCGGCAATGCTGCCAGCCTATTGAGCATCATTCCTGATGGCGGCGCTGGGGGTGATATGTTTTTTATTTTGTAAATTATTTATTTATGTCATTAAGTAGGTTAAGCTATATAGTTTTTAAGTTTGTGTTATGTTAATGTATTATCTTCGTATAAATAAATAATGAAATATTTTATTTATCCCCGTTTAATTTTATATCGTTTTAAAAAGTTAAACATTTTCGTCAGGATGGTGGCTAACCTGTCAAAAGCGTAGTCATATTTTTAGTCTGTGGCAGCTTAAAACGTCAACTCAATCACCACGTCAAATATCAATCAGCCCAGTCATGCATATTATTCGTGAAATCGTGGTGAAATGATTATACCAATTTCTATTGATTCTTCTCCAAATAACATACTCCCAGAATACCTAATATATAATGAAACACGAGCAGAATAATCATCACTGCTTCAGTTACCTATTGAATAGAATATATTTGATGCTTTGGTAACAAATAGTAGATAAATAAACGTGGAAATTTCCAATAAAAAAATATAAAATTATTATTATTATATTTTTTATTTTTTAAGCATGTAACTGTTTGATGTTTTATTAAAAGAAAATATAACTAGAAAAAAATCGACGCGGCCCAGGCATTATCATTATTATTTAAAAATAACGCGATAAAATAAGTTATATTTTTTGTCAAACGATTAACAATTAAGTGCATTACATGCTTAGATTAAAACGAAAAGGGTAGATACGGCACTAGCCTCACAAAAGTGATCCGCACCAATTGTGGTCCACGACCCTAATCGCTTTAGTCACAACTTGACATGCAAACGTCGTACATGTGAACGCCAAAAAGAAATATTGCTAATATTTTGTGTTTATATGATAAAACAATGTCTAAGCGTGTTTTTAAAAAGTGCTCAAATTGCTCAAGAACTAAAAATAAAACCCACGGCATCACTTTTCATTCGTAAGTACTATAAAATATATTATTTCATAAAAATTGCTGTTTGTTTTGAATCATATTCGGTAGTGACGTCGAGTACTGGTCGCGTGATTGGTCGCTAAAGCAGTGACGCGGATCTCGCCGTCCCGTTCGCGCTGCCGTGGGATCAGTTTTTGTTTGATGCAAGTATGAGCGTACCGTATCTACCCTTTTTGTTTTAATCTAAGATTACATGTCCTAAAAGTTTGGAGTCTGCCGCAAGACTCACTACCAACTTCTATGAAATATGGTTGCCACTTTTTGATTAAAAAAAATCGACGATCGAAATCACCTAGTCTCAAAATAACAAATACAATTAAACATAACTAATCTTCTTAGAAAAGTTGTGTTACTATGATTTCAGTTCTTAAAAGTTTTCTAAAGAATTATTTGAATGTATATTAATTATAGATGTAAATATGATTAAACAATATTACTGTTAAACATAATAAGTTAATACGTTGTAATTAGTTTAGAAGTGTTTAGTAATTTATCAATTCCATATCATTTAGAAATTAAAATTAGTGTAGGTGTATGTTCAGCAGTTAGATAAAACGAAATTTCTCGTTTTATTAGTTAAGAAAAAAATATATAGTTTTTCGTAACTGCTGCATTTGAAGGAAGCATAATATTAATTAACAGTAAAAATAAACTAATATTATAAAGCTGAAGGGTTTTTGATTGTAAATAATAAATTCCTGATTTGAGTATGAATTACTTCTGTTGATCTGATTTTTTTCTTTGCCATAAACTACACTATTGTTATTACAAGTGTACACAATGTAAGTGTTATTGTTATATATATTTTTGTTATTTCATAAAAATTGAAACATCGGTGATTTGTAATTATGACATAACATAAACCAATATTCCTTGAAGCAATTCAGTAACGGGTCAAATAATGAAATTAAATTTTATTTCCATGCTTGGAATAATTTATCAAAGCTTTCATATTTTTCATTAAAAGTTTAATTATCTCGTATATTCCTATAAGTACTTCGTTTTTTATTAAGTACTATTTTATTATTTATTAATACTATCAATACTGATTTCTTTGAGTAAATTATTGTTGTGAATTTTATTTATTTATTTTGAAGCTCTGTGAGTGTGACCATTTGTAAATGTTTACCAAAAACTTAAGTAGGAATGTTGTTAGAAAATAAATATTGACGTCATTAAAATGTGGTTTTATTTAAAACTATTATTAAGTTTCAAGTAGGTATACAAACTAAAATAACATAAATAGGGATTCGATGAATTTCATAATGCGGAAGGCACGTCAGATTACGAGTACATAAATCAGAATTTAAAATAGCGCCATCTTTATTTCCGATCCTTAAAAGATTAAGATTGGGTCGTTTTTCAGTTTGGTAAAATTTATTTTTGTAAAGGCAAAATCCAAATACGTTCTATTTGTTGAAAGTAAATTATTAAAGTCGACGTAACTTAAAAGTAAATAGATACCCTGTATTTTTAGGGTTCCGTTTCTCAAAAGGAGAAAACCAAACCCTTATAGGACTCACTTTGTTGTCCGTCTGTCCGTCCGTTTATCTGTCAAGACCCATTAATTAGAGAACACGTAAAGGTATCGAGTTAAAATATCTTATATATAAAATTCTCGTGTCACAATGTTAGTTACCATACTCGTCCGAAACGGCCTGACCGATTTTTATGAAATTTTATTTGCATATTCCGTGGGTCTGAGAATGGGCTACTATCTATTTTTCATATCCTTAAGTGATAATGGTTGTCCACCTGTAACGTAGTGTTCTGAAACCTACAATGCGTCTTCGCGCCTATATTCAAACTATTGGGTATTGTAACTATAATTGCTATTTCTTCTTTCAAATGTTTAATACTTGTAAAAGTATTCATTTGACATTGTGGGTTTACCTATAATGCGAAGAGATGGCGCTGCCTTGCAGCTTAAGAATAGCTAGAAGGAATTTCGACGCGGTCCGTGAGGGCCGCGGTAGCATAATTGGTCAGTGCATTCGCCCGGATTGCGAAGGGTGCGGGTTCGAGTCCCGTCTGCTGCCTGGTCCGCGTGGAATTTTTTCTAGTTATATTTTCTTTAGATGTGGATAAATATTATAAATATGAAAACAGTGATCAGAGGCGACGAGCGTGCCAACATTGTTTTTGACAACGCGATCATCTTATGGAGCTCCGTGGATCGTTCAAAGTACCTTTCGAACAGATGTCTAATAATGGTGGATTATTTATTAACCACTAAGTGGTTAATAATCCACCATTATTAGACACTAACATTCATAACGCGCCCGCGGCCAACTTCATGGTGTTACTATTGTGTTACAGTGATGCGCGCGCATCTCGAAATTTCACTCACATGATTTTTTCATAACGCGCCGCGGCCAACTTCATGCTGTTACTTTTGGGTTACAGTGATGCGCGCGCATCTAAAAATTTCACTCTCATCATTTTTTCATAACGCGCCTAAAGAAGTATAACTTCAAAAAAAAACTTAAAAATATGTATACTGTTTGTTATGTCGCAAACGTGTTAAAAAACGTTGTATGATATTCGTGTGGAATAAGTATTTGTATTTACAAACTCGTGGCTATGGTACTAGCCTATTCGTTTGTGATAACCAACTTATCGCAATAATATCATAAATAACTATCTATCTATATAATATATAGATAGAGTTTTATATATTATATAAAACTCAAAGGCGACTGACTGACATAATCAATGATCTATCAACGCACAGCCCAAACCACTGACTGGACGGATCGGGTGAAATTTGGCATGCAGGTAGATGTTATGACGTAGGCATCCGCTAACAAAGGATTTTGATCAATTCTACCCCCAAGGGGATAAAATAGGGAATGAAAGTATGTATAAAACTTTGTCAATTTTAAACCGATCGGGCTGAGACTTTGTATGCAGGTATAAGAAGAATCATAGATGAATGTCATTGTGTATAATACAAGCCTGAGAACAAAAACTGTAATCTACATTTCAGCTTTACACCGAAGCGAAGCGAGGGCGGGCCGCTAGTTGCGTGGTTTCGTCAACTAGCCACGTTAGAGACAAGAAAGATAAATTTGGTTGATCGAAACCAGTTACTATTAAAACAGAACCTATGGATAGGAGGTAAACAAACAAACATAGAATTTTCCGAATCAGTCGGCGTCTTCGAGTAATCATTTGTGAAATCGGTCAAAATGGAAGAGCAATGCTCTTGACATTCTGTAGTCTGCGCCAGTCTGCGCTTCACCGTACGCAGTGTGACCAGATTCAGTATTTTAATACTTTTTCAGTATATTTCATAGATTTTTCAGAACATCAGTATATTTTCAGGTATATTGCTGGCAGTCAGTATTTTTGGGTATATTTTGGTAGAAGTTATGGCAACACCGTAGTGAGTGATCGTCTTTGCGACAATGTTTGCGGAATGAGGGCTATCGCGTATGAATCCACCGCTAGAGGCGCTAGTGTAGCGTGAGGTCTCCGAAATGTCAAATGTTATTGATTGTTGGTTGTCTACGCGGGTTTATTTCTTATTAAAATAATGTTGTGAATAATTGGTAACAATTCGGCTTAATTATGGCAAATATGAGTTATGTGGCAATGAATGTCAGTTATTAAAAATTTGAGCTTAGAAAAATGATTATGTTCCCATTTTTTCCGAATAAAACGGAACTGGGCGTCACTGTGGCAAGGCCTATTATGTTTAGGATATGGTTATTTTGTGTTAAAATACGATCTAAATGTAACCTTTGATTTCATGTGCGTATTAATAAACTTTAAAAGTTACAATTTAGGACCTCACTCAACAGTGGCGCCATCTGGTGAGACAGAAAACGGTAGCCTTCATTCCCCGGAATGCGAACATTGGGGACTTCCCCGGATTTAGTTTACCTATACTTATACATGTTATCTATGAGTAAATTACAGATATGACAAGAAAGACGACCGTTGTCGGCGTTGTAGTATTGTAATACTACATATACAATTATCAATCAATACATAGTATTAATCGGACTTGCAGAATGTATGTTCGCCTAAAACTTTACAACTGCTGGGCCGATTTTAATGCGGTTTGCACTATTAGATAGAGCATGAAGAAATGAAGGAGGTTGTGTAAATTTTAATCCTTCGAAAAGGATGTTAAAATAAAACTCTAACATTTATTGTGAGTACGTATGAATAAATAAAATGTGTGAAAATCAGTATTTTTATTGGTATATCTGTCCTATGTAAGTCGGTATATTTCAGTATTTTTTTGAGGTGCCTCGGTATTTTCGTAAAATTTTATCTGGTCACACTGACCGTACGTCGATACGGTCGTCTTCCCAGCTAAATAAAATGCCCAGTTGCGCCATAGTAAACTGTAAAAACTCTACAAATACCGCTCGAGCCGGTCGTGATAAAGGAAATATCTCCTTTCATCGGTAAGCAAGGTTCATATTAAAATGTGTGCGATATATTTATAAATCAAATGTTTTACCGTCGTTTTTCTAATGATAACTACATCATTGAGTGTGTAACTTATGATTCGTAATACATTGCCACTTTTAGCAATACCATTGTGGAGTTTATTTATTAAAACACGCAATAAAAATGGACAATCGATCCTTTCAGTTTTCACATCGCTATGGTACTGTCACTAATGTCATTATGATGTCAATTGAAGAAAAAAGTGATGAACACGTTTCCGATTCATATCGATTTTGGAATCGGATCTTTCATCTGATGCGATACATCATTATCATTTCAATAATGTTCGCCTGGATATTTTGGGATGCGTAAATGATTTTTTTAGATTAGCTTTTATTTAGCTGTACTTGTCTCGTATCTGTCGGTAGTAAAACTTGGATTTTTAATTTGGCCCACTTCCCAGTTTCAGTTCGAAAAACGGAATAAAATTATTAGTGTTTAATTGCAGGTTTCCTAGAGACCCCAAAGTCAAAGATAAATGGATTGAAGCGACGGGGAATAAAGATTGGTTTCCAACAAAACACAGTCGCATTTGTTCTATACATTTTAACGAATACGACTTTACGGAAACGAATAAGTTTCGACGACTGCATACACTAGCAATACCGACTATTGATGTACTGAAAACGTCAAATAACAATGAAGTTAGTAGATTGAAATTGAGCTTAATTCTGCAACCATTCTCTAAACCTAAAATTCTCTATATTTGATACAGTTACCAACATTGCAGGTCTTACTACTTTAGTGTTTTTTTTATGTTAAAAGAATAGCAAGCAAGCTTATACATAGTCTGCCTGATAGTAAGCGGCCACACTAACCTATAGGAGGAAGCAATTCCTAAAACCTCACCCCGTTGCTTACTCTGACCAAATCCCCTACCCCGTGGAACCCTGAAACCTTTCTCACCGACAGAAACATAACACCACCAAAAAGTATTGTTATGTATAATCTTCTGTAAGGTGGAGGTTACTTCCACAGATAGACTCTTCAATTCGGGCGGCAAATCCGCTATGCCCTAACTCTCTTAAGTTAGCGCATAAGATGCGATATTGAAAAAGTTTAATCTCATCGTATGCATTCATCGTTGGCGTTTATCTCGTGTTCACGAGTACGTTTATTATTTGTTTGTTATTTTCTTTCTAGGAATTGTACACATACTTAAATTTTACAGAACATTGACCAAAAACTTATAACAAACAAACTTTGACTTTCCAACACGCCAAAAAACAATTAGAAATAAACAGCCACACCTCAAGTTACCAAATTGTCGTAATAGATTGTGAATCATGCTGTTTGGAGTTTCAAAATTTTAATTTGACAGTTCCTTGGCGTGTGGTTGTGTTTACCTATATTATGGTGTAGATTCTGGCATGATTATCTAAAACCTAAACTTAAATTTGGCAACAGTCTATCTTTGACATTCTCAAAACAGAATGAAAAGGATAAGGATCTTAAATCAAGTTTTAGGTTTAGAGAATCATGCCAGATCGACTCCTATTTTGCAAGTATCTGTTAGTATGATTGGGAATATTATCAAACTGATATTACATGAGTAGGTACTTATATTATTTTGTGTTACAGATCATCCATCAACCAACGACATCAAAAGAGAATGCGCCATTGAATATACCCAAGAAAAGAAATTTTGTACACAAACTGATTCTTGCTCAACAAACAATTTTAGAGAAAAACAAGCAAATAAAGCGGTTGAGGGAACAGAATCGTCGCAAAGATAAAAAGATACTCACACTAGTGTCCTTATTGCATCGCTTAAAAAAATCTGTTATAAGTAATGGGCACGCGAATTTACTAAATATAACCAATGTCTCGGTTGAAGAGCTTTAGACATTATATTCCCTACTAATGTTATAAAGGTGAATGTTGACTTGTATATTTGTCACGCAAAACAACTGGACAGATTTAGGTGAAATTCGGCACAAATAAAGTTGATTCCCTAGATTGAGATATATTATACTTAGCCATAAAATATTAGATTCCTGAGGGACTCTCAAAAAGCTGCGAGTAAATATGACCAATGTCACGTTTAAGCAATTATATTCGTAATTTTTTTTAGTGGTACTTGATACCAATAGCTTTCATGAAACATTGTTAATCTTAATTTCAAGGAGAAAGTGTAACATTTTGTTTAGATGTAAAAATCTAGCAGATATATAGTTAAAAATATAATGAAACGTATGATTTATTAAACTTATTTCTCGAATAATAACATTAAAATAAAATCATGTTTTATGTCGATTTTATAGTTTATCTTTCTGAATCGGTTTCGCCCGAACGGGGATTAGCATCACTAAAACGCTGTTCTTGTGACGTCACGGTAGAGCTGCGTTCAAAACCTACGCTCCGGATCCAACTTTTTACTTTATAATGGTTGGTACTCTGTGCTCTGAACACGCCACATGTTTGCTATTTCTTCTTCCAAATGTTTAATACTTGTAAAAGTATTCATTTGACATTGTGGATTACCTACAAAAAGAGAAGAGATGGCGCTGCCTTGCAGCTTAAGAATGGCTAGAAGAATTTCGCCGCGGCCATCAGGGCCGCGGTAGCATAATTGGTCAGTGCATTCGCCCGGATAGCGAAGGGTGCGGGTTCGAGTCCCGTCTGTTGCCTGGTCCGCGTGGATTTTCTTCTAATTATATTTTCTTTAGATTTAAAAACTACACTCAGGTCATAAGTATTGTCACACAGTAAAAACTTTTCTTTTAGAATGCTGGCCACAAAAATGTTTATTGAATTCGAATTTCGAATTGTTCATGAAAATAAAAATGTATACTTTTTTACTCATTTTTAAATATGGAGTGGACGCTTCATGTTGCAGTTATTACGTTGCATCGTTGCGGTTACGCGCCAATTCAAATTTTTGACATACTGAAAAATTAGAATATAACCAAAAGATTAGTTTATCGTACCATCAAACGATACAATGAAGACTCTAGTGTAGATGACAGGCTAAGAAGTGGTCGCCCTCGGTCTGTTACACGGTACATTTTTGTGAGAAAGGTGTTAAAACGAATGCAGTTGTGTATCAAAATACAGTCCTGACGAACCTTGTGGAACCTGTTTCTCATGCCATGTTGAATAACAGGCACTGGGTATTCCAACAAGATTCGGCGCCAGCTCATAGAGCGAAGAGCACTCAAGACTAGCTGGCGGCGCGTGAAATCGACTTCATCCGGTATGAAGACTGGCCCTCCTCCAATCCAGATTTGAGTCCGTTAGATTACAAGATATGGCAACACTTGGAGGAAAAGGCGTGCTCAAAGTCTCATCCCAATTTGGAGTCACTCAAAACATCCTTGATTAAGGCAGCAGCCGATATTGACGTGGACCTCGTTCGTGCTGCCATAGACGACTGGCCGCGCAGATTGAAGGCCTGTATTCAAAATCAAGGAGGTCATTTTGAATAAACTTTATTTTCATAAGAATCTATGTTTTGTTAAGTTCATTTTGGTTTATAAATGGTTACATAATGAATAAACTTGTTTCAATTATTTCATATTAAACATGTGACAGAATTTATGACCAGACTGGGTATAATTCTAGACAAAAACTAAGCCATCCGACTGTACCTATCGGGTAGGGTTGTAAATTGTATTTCATTGAATTTTCGCGTTACAGTGCGTCGACCGTGGCATTGTAAAGTTTTTGTTAAGGGATTAGGTCGCGCAAAACTTCATAAGCAATACCACAGACCAATGAGCTTGCACAGTAAACGTTTTGTATATAAAATTGCTAGAGTCTGTGCGGAAAGAGAATGGGATTTAGATTGGAGGGCGCTGTATTGCTTTTCTACCGTATTTGTAAGGTTTTACCCCTTTTAGACATGATTAAATACAATGAACCGCAAGAAATCACAACAACAAACAAATCCGTATCAATACAAAACTTTGACGTTTTACAGATTGCTGGGTTTGATTGATAAATAAAAATCTTAATGTTAGTTCCGTTTTTCGCCACGCCCATTCTCTTTCCGCACAGACTACTGCGCAGTTGACTTGCCGATGGTCGTTGCTCAAGAAGTTAACCGGTATGTATACTAGGGTAATGTATACAAATACATGTAATGTTTGTACATTTTTCTCGACATATAATTATATAAACAAACATGAGTTAGGTACAAATACTCGTATTCGTCATACAAACATTTGCACTATCGGGATTCGAACTTATAATGCGATTCAAATAAGAATAGGAAAGCCAGTGACCTCCATCTGTCAAATGTCGCTTGAAAAGTACGGTTCGCAAAAAAATCTCAGAACAGTTTTTTAGCACTCTGCTAATTGTAAAATAAAAATCAAACATTTTTAAACAAACAATAACAAATATTGATATATAATATTGGTTGATATTTTTTTTTCATTTATTGAGCTTTGACTATGAATGGTTGATAACCTAAATCGTCAACCAAATGTCACTTAATGTTGCGTTCAGAAACTCGATTTAAAACTTTTGTTTACATAATAGGATGCATGTTCGTATGTGATCTGCATGATTATTCATAACTACTACGGCGGTAATGCAGAGATGAGCGGCATTGAAGAGCTAGATTCTGATTAATGTTTTTTCTCACACAGTCTTAATAAAGAAATATTATTAGAAATCGGTGGATTTTTTTCTGAATCTTAGTAAATTAATGTTATTAAAAAAATATGTTTTTTGTCACTTAATCTAAGTAAATAAGTTTTATTAAACTTTTTTTTGCTCACTCTACCTATTTGGTTTGAATTGACAGCTATGACGTCAAAATATGGCGCCCAGTCGGTACTATTCTTAGTTGAATCGCATTATAGAACCAAATAGTCTTAGAAAAATCATAATAAACATTCACAAAGAATGAAACAAGAAATCACACGTTTGTGAATAATTTAATAAAAAAATTTATAAATAAATAATAATTTCTATCATTATAATAACGTTCGAACACCAAGTCGTATGAAAGCTACAAATATTGATAAAAACAAAGTAATGTTAATATGACTTCATTTATTTTGTAGGTTTAGGCCATAGATAAATGATTGGTCTCTCTACACTCGAGCGAAGCGCGACCAATCATTTATCTATGAATTAGGCCTCAACCAAATACGCTCGTATTTATCGGTCGAAAATAAAGGATTGTGTTATTGCGATAATTCGGCCTACTTCTATCGCGTCGTATTTCCGCAGTAGTATGTAGCTTCGCATCTCTTCTTATACAAAATGTACTAATAAATTCAAATAAAATAACTTAAAAAAAGCCTTTTTTAATGCGCTAAAAAGAATAAAATAAAAATTTCCGTTACTACTTTTACTATGAACTTATTATACGTCATTACACAATTTATATAATATGGAAGATTGTCGTGAGATTTACCTATGAAGTAAAACAAAAGTTGATGAGATAGTTTTTTATTTAATTTACGTTATTTTAAAGATAAGTTTACTAGAAAAAAAATCCACGTGGTCACGTCCGCTGCCTGGTTTGCGTGGATTTTTTTCTAGTAAACTTTTCTTTATATTTAAACATGTAGCAGTTAAATGCTCAATGAATAAACAAAAACAATTACATAATTTTTCTTAAATCTGGTGACAAGCTTTTATATTATTATAAGTTGTGTAATGTGACATTAACAGTTCATAGTAAAAGTTTTAAAGTAAAATTTTATTTTATACTTTATAGCGCATTTAAATAAAAGCTTGTTTTTAAAGTTTTTTTTTACTTTTTATTTATAGATAGACATGATCGAGAAGAACCCCATATTCTCAGCTAATCTTTTCATTTGATACTCTTAAATTGTAGGAAATCATAAAAATCCCTCTCTATCTTTTAAAAACCACGATACTGGATTTAAGTTCACTTTTTGAACGCACACACGTCATTTTATTTTTCCAGTTATTCTCATCAAGTCCTTTCCTTTGACACCCTTAATGTAGGAAACTAGTCCGCCATATTGGATTTAGAATGACGCCACACAACTCACCATGAATTGTCATCCAGCTCAATCCAATGAAGAAAATTGCTTCAAAATAGAGTTGCAAGATTGCACCCGAACAAACACGCGCATACATACATTGCAAGGGGAAAAAACACTTTAAAAAAACTGATATCGCAATGACACATCCGATATTATTGACCGATAACAACTCGCCTATGGGAGGCAGGCATTATTGGTGGAAGACAGAAATCTTTACTAATTAAATCCGACAGTGGCATTCAAAATTATTTAAAAAAACAATATACAAATTATAATTTAAACAACTTACTTATTTATGACACATAGAAACGTAATAATGAGACCATTTACGTTAACTTAAAATAGTGTTATGCAAAGAATTGATTTCACATTGCATAATATTTTTATAATGCGATTCAAATAAGAATAGGAAAGCCAATGACCTCCATCTGTCAAATGTCGCTTGAAAAGTACGGTTTGCAAAAAAACATCTTGGAACACTTTTTTAGCACTCAGCTAATTCTAGAATAAAAACCAAACATTTGTAAACAAACAATTACAAATATTGATAATTAATATTGGTTGATATTTTCTTTTTTAATTTTTTGAGCTTTGGCTATGACTGGTTGATATCCTAAATCGTGAACCAAATGTCACTTTAAATTGCGTTTGTAGGTGTATAATATGTAATGATGCAATAATAATACACACATCAAAAGTGTCTAGGGATCAAGCATTTTTATGCGGATTTCTTGAGATTGAGATGTGGCTTTGTAATAAATTTATGATTTTATAAATTTATATGGATCCTTTTTGGTGCATTTCATAATTTGAATCAGGAACTATGAATCAAATTCGAGTAAAAGATGAAAATCAGCTGTCAATATTTTCCCTATAAAAACATACAACGCATTGAAGACATTATTAGTGCTACTGTTTCCCTACTACTGATTAAAACCAACGTTATTATGGAGCGGCGACGTCATTTAAGCAGGGAAGAAATGCTCAGAGCCGTGGGAATGATAGAAGCTGGTTCCCGGCAACGTACTGTGGCTTTAGCTCTGAATACAAGTCAGAGTGTTATCAGTCGACTTTGGACACGATACCGAAGCACTGGTACCGTGGCTGAGCGCCATGGAGGACGGTATCGCTGCACCACACGGAGACAAGACCGATACATTCAAATCATAACTCGAAGAGCTCCAACAATAACCGCCATGATGTTAGCCGTGAGGCTTCATCACTCTTTAGGGAACTTAATTAGCGACCAAACAGTCAGAAACCGCTTGCATGAAGTGAACCTTCATTCCCGAAGACCGCTACGGGTACCACCTATAGCAATGCACAATCGTAGGATTCGATATCAATGGCGTTTCGTGTGCTTTTCTGATGAGTCTCGTTTTGGTATGAGACCGGATACAAGACGTACACTGAAGAACCCCTGGACGCCAACAGCGATTAAAATCCTGCCAGGAAGTCCATCCTTATAGTGGTGGAACCATCATGGTATGGGCGGGTATTTGGATCGGCGGAAGAACTGAGTTGATTTGGATCAGAGGCAACCTCAACGCTCAAATTTATGCTGAGACGATTGTATCAGACGTCATCGTTCCTCTACAAGTGCAAATCGGTCCCTTATTTCAGTTAATGCATGATAATGCACGACCGCACACCTCAAGAGTTGTAAGACAGACTCTCGCCGCAGCTAACATCAATGTCCTGCCCTGGCCTGCTCAGTCGCCAGACTTGAACCCGATTGAGCATGCATGGGATATGCTACAGAGAAGAGCTCTGCCGAATATGGAGGGTATCCAGTCGCAAGAAGACCTTTTTTTGTTGTTGCAACGAACATGGGCGGCCATTCCACAGCGTGATTTGGATGAACTCATTTTGAGTATGCCAAACCGATGTTCTTGTGTTGTTAGTGTTCGCGGTAGAAATACGGATTATTAATTGTTTAAGTTACCCAATAAAATTTTAGAGAAAACTGTTATTTCAGTCTTTTTTTCGAACTTTTGTGTTAGTGGTTCAAATGTCAAAAATCCCTTTATTAGGAAAATGGCAAATTTCTTTATTAATGCAAAGGTGACTTGGTTTATCGTTACTGTGACAAACGAAAACACTTTATTTGATGAATCCTTAAAGAAAATTTTAATTAATATCAATCAGGAGAAAAGTTATTGCAAAAATATATGTTGATCCCTAGACACTTTTGATGTGTGTATTAATAATAAAATTCCGCAAACTGACAAATTATAGAGGTCACGATATATTAAGTTGGCATGTTATATTACGCAATTATAGTTTACTTTTAATTTACATTATACTAATAAAAACACTCTCTGTTCAACCTTGTTTCAAATACCATCTCCGAACTTAACTTCGTCACCTGGTAATCACCACATTGGTGACCCCGACGTGATCTGAACACGCAACCTTCTTGTAAACTCGATTTAAAACTTTCGTTTACATTAAGATTCATGTATGTGACCTAGTAATAGTGCATGATTATTCATAACTACTCCGGCGGTAATACAGAGATGAGCGGAATAGAAGAGCTAGATTCTAATTAATGGCTTTTCTCACACAGTCTTAACAAATAAATATTATTAAAAATCGGTTGTTTATTTTCCTTAGTAAATAAATTTTATTAAAAATCTGACGTTTTTTCTCACTTAATCTTAGCAAATATGTTTTATTACATAAAACTTTTTTTGCTCACTCTACCTGTTTGGATAGCTATGGCGTCACAATATGGCGCCCAGTCGGTCTTATTCTTAGTTGAATCGCATTATAACATAAGACATTTCATGGAAGCGGCTTAATTAAAGTCAAAATATAAATTATTGTAACGATTTTTTTATGAAAAAGACCCATACGCAGTGATCTTAGATTAAAACAAATAGGGAAGATGCGGAACTCGCGTCTCAAAAGTGAACCGCTTAAAAAAAAGTCTTTTATAACTTTTTTGACGTTTTGCATAATTTTCAGGCTGCATCGGCAGAATTATGATTTTTATTTACTTTTGTCGAGCTAAATTCAAAAGACTTTTATTCAACGTTTGGATACTTTATCGAAAGATTATTATAATTTTACTGTCTATGTATGAATTTATTAGCAAATTTAATTAATAAACTACTGTATATAAT
Organism: Chilo suppressalis; assembly: GCA_902850365.2. NCBI lineage: Eukaryota > Metazoa > Arthropoda > Insecta > Lepidoptera > Crambidae > Chilo > Chilo suppressalis. Next base: position 11,432,734 of record OU963921.1, read on the forward strand.
TCTAATGTTTATTTATTTGTCCCTAACTACCGTAAACTACCACCAGTTCCAAAACTGAGAGACCTTTCCTAGAAGAACTGGCGAAACGAACTCAAGAGAGGTTTTTGTCTCTTTCTTACATGATTAAGAAGACGAAACGTCAAAAATATTATAAAAAGACAGATTTTAAAACCGTTTAAGTGTGTTTTATTTAAACCGAATAGCATAGGAGTCCAAAATGTCATTGTCAAATTTTGTATGAAAACACGAACAGCAGCACCACAACGACGACGATAAGTACCGTAAAACGTGGATACATGGGACAACTTGGTTACTTGGGACAATCATGGGACAGTTTAGAAATTAGTCTGGCAACACCAAATTCTATAGTTTATGGTTAGTTGACAGTGACTTCTGTCTTCGTAAGGTTACAACGGTTTTTAACATACGTGAAAATAATTAACTTGTGTGTACGAAAGGCTAGTTTCAAGCGTTTCTTTGAAGTATCAGAGAAATTGGTGTGTGTTTATGCTGTAAACTTCTGCAGGTAAGTTGTAAACTGTACAAACTCGTGAAAATCTTTTTTGCTGGTGAAGTTGCGTAGTTTAAGGAGTGTCTAGTTTTTGTTTTTTCCAAAGATGGCAGTACACATTTTGTGTACTACGATTAATTTACTTTGTTGGCACCGTGTTTTGGGGTTACTTGGGACCACGTCCCAACTTACTCTAGACATTAGGTTACGCCATGGTTAGTGTCCCAAGTTTACCTAATAATTTATTTTGTTTTAGAAAAATAAATATGCCCCGAAAACACCAGAAGGCCCAGGGTTCCAGGCCATATGCTAACTGGTCTGAACAAACTTTACAAAATGCTTTAGCAAACATACGAGCAGGAACAATTTCGTACAGAGATGCGCAAGATAAATATAATATCCCTAAATCGACCTTGCAAAGAAAAATAAATGACAAGCATATGAAAAAAGTTGGTAGACCTACGGAATTAGATCCTGAGGAGGAAATCAAGCTGGTTGAAGGATTGATTGTATTGGCCGATTGGGGGTATCCTGTCTCACAACTCGAGCTAAGACTGTTAGTGAAATCATACTTGGATTCTATAGGTAGGCATTTATTTTGTATAGAGCAATAGTATATATATATAGTTTTTTTTTTATTATAACCTTTTTATTTATTTTCATGCGTTTTTTTACAGGAACGGTGAACCTAAGATTTAAAGAAAATATGCCTGGTGAAGAATGGTGTTTCTCATTTTTAGAAAGACATAAGAATCGTCTCACTACAAGGTTATGCTCGAACATCAAGAGGGCCCGATCCGAGCTCTCAAGAGAACAATTGACAGAATATTTTGTTAATCTCGAAGAATCTCTCATTGGCGTTACCCCTGAGAATATCATCAACTTTGATGAAACAAATATGTCTGATGATCCGGGGAAAAAAAAAGTTCTTATAAAACGGGGAAGCAAACGGGCAGATAGAATTATGGACTTTTCAAAAAGTAGCACCTCTGTTATGTTTGCGGGCACAGCAACTGGTGTGCTATTACCCCTATATGTAGTCTATAAGGCAGAGCATATGCACACAACATGGACACAAGGTGGACGGCCAGGCTCACGGTACAATAGGTCACGTTCAGGATGGTTTGACAGTGTCCTTTTTGAAGATTTTTTTGAGACAGTAATTATTAAATATTTTGAAGACATTGAAAAAGAAAAAGGAGAAAAATGCCTAAAATTAATAATAGGGGATAATTTAAGCTCACATGTATCATTGAGTGTTATCAAAAAATGTAAGGAACATGGCATAAGATTTGTCTTTATGCCCCCCAATGCAACAGCCTTGTGCCAACCTCTGGATGTCGCATTTTTCAGAGCTCTAAAGCAATCCTGGAGGAATAAGTTGACGGAATGGAAGCTGCAAAATAGAGGTGTTGTACCAAAGGATATCTTCCCACGTCTTTTAAAGAATACTTTGATAAATATGGGAGACAACATCAGAACCAACATTATCGCTGGATTTAAAGCAGCTGGTATTTATCCATGTGACCGAAATGCGGAATTAAAAAGATTACCGGAAGATCCCCGACAAAACGGTTCATCTGATGCACATTGGTCTGATGTGTTTTTGGACTACTTAAAAAAAGGGAGAGAAAAACCATCAATCCAAAGAAAAAAAAGGACGAGAATAAATGTTGCACCAGGAAAAAGTGTAACTGAGAGTGATTTTGACATGCCATCAACTTCTAATCAAGTGCTGTCAAATTCTCAAGTGGCATTACCTTGCAATGAAATAGAACTTGTATGTTATGGAAGTGACAATGAAAGTACTACTTCATCTGAGACTGCTGTTGCTGGAGATGACCCTCTTACAATGGAAATAGAAGGGGATATTTATTTTGACACAGAAAATAACAATCAAAGTGACCATGGTGAAAATGATCAAACTGTGAGTTTCCAATCCATAGAAGAAGGTAGTAGGCCAGAGGAGAGACAAATGATGGATACCAATTCAGTGGAAATTAGTTATGAAGTTTTACGTGAAAATGAGAATTTCCAACATAACAGAAAGGTATTGGAAAAACCGCAAAAACTTAAAGATGAGGAAAACAAAGAAAATTCTATTAGGTCTGAACTACAAAGAAATGTAATTTGTAAAGTTGATGACTTTGTTCTTGTTAATCTTGTTTACAACGAGAATACAAAAAAACCAGTTAGGAAATATTTTGTTGCAAAAATTCTTTCCATACAACCCGATGGGATTTTATGCAAATTTTTAAGGAAGAGTCAGAAAACAGACTATACTTTCATTTATCCTCCAATAGATGATGAAATGATTATCCAAAGCAAAGATGTAGACAGAATTTAACTTTTAAAATTTTATGTAGTGTCCCATGTTACAATGTTTTGTCTTTGATTTCTGTGATGTTGTCCCAAGTTAAATTTTAACGTATTTGGAAAAAAATGATTTTTCTTCAGTTTTGACTGTTTACAACACTATTAATTATGTTTAACTATTAGTTATAAGTATAATGAATAATTTATGTGTAATTTGCTAGGTTAGCATTACTTTGTCAATAAATATTCTACTTCATTGGATTTTCTTGTTTATTTTCCAAAATACAAGTTGTACATCAATCAAAAATGTTTCTCCAGATTTTTTTAAATTTTTTTTTTGTCCCATGTTATGCGTGTAACCATCTAACTTGAGAAGATTAAGAGATATTGTAATTGTCTCAAATTACCCCGTATGAGTGTCTAACTTGGGACAGACACATAAAAAAAAATATAAAATTGCATATTATATTTCTTAATAATATTGTTACTTGCAACAATTCTACGATGCATGACTCGAAGCTTTCTCTAGTTGAAGTGACATAATATAATTAGTAAAAGAAACTAAAGACGGTTAAAAGTTAATACTGTCCCAAGTATCCACGTTTTACGGTACCGATTTTTTTATTTTAGTTCTCGCAACGTCTGTTGTGGTGCTGCTGTTCGTGTTTCCATACAAAATTTGACAATGACATTTCGGACTCGCAAAATATTCGAATTGGATATTGGTTCGTGCTAGGGGTACAGTAGATAGTTTTGTTGTACGAAAAATATATGTGTACGTTGAAAGTTCATAATTAGATTATTAAACAGTTCGAAAAGTCAATAGTAATGGTACTCAATTGACATTAAATTCATATCAATGTAACCAGTATGTAGTACTAGCAAAAAACAAGATCCTACACTTCCTTATTAAGATTACAATGGTTCGACAGCTCAATTGGCCTTTGCATTCACTTACTTGATAACCTTCTTCTTTCCCCGTTTGGCGGGCACCATAATTTTGTTCTTCCATTCCTCCGTACCCACCGGATCTTCGACCCTGATAATCTGTCCTGTTTCTGGGTTTATTGGGAACACTCCTTCCGGAGTGATTTTCTTTTTCGATGTGTCCATACCGTGGCGTCGTTTCATATGCTTGTTGTAATTAGACCAGTTAGTAAACTCCATTCCGCAGTGATTGCAAGAGTAAGGCTTCGCTCCCGTGTGTTGTCTCTCGTGGTTCTTCAGTATTTGTTTGAAACGGAACGCTTTGTTGCAATACTGACATACGTAAGGCATCGAATCGGTGTGGACTATCTTGTGAGCGTTCAATTGGTATTGTAAACGGAAACAACGTCCGCACTGCTCACAAGAGAATGGTTTAATACCAGAATGCATCTCAACGTGTCTCCTCAACATGTTGGGGAACAAAAAAGACTTGTTACAAATCCTACATAGGTGTGGCCTCACTTTATCATGGGACATGATGTGGGAAGTCAACGTACCCTTGTTGTAAAACATTTTGCCACAACGGTCACAGGTATAATTGCGTTTTCTGTCCTCGGTGTGTAACTTCATGTGATCCCTCAAGCTGTTCGGATTTTTGTAGACCTTTTTGCATAACGGACAAGTCAACTCTTCTATGGTGATCGGCGTGCCTGGCTTTCTCCTCGGTCTTCTTTTACATTTACTAATATTGTACTCTTGTAAATGGAATTTGAGGCCCTCTTCATTCTTTAGTATTTCACCACACAACGGGCAAGGCATTAGCGGTTTCTGGTAATGTTGCTTCACATGAACACTAAGCGACTCAGTTTTATCTATGTGTTCGTGGCAATAGTAACAGTAATTCCTGCAAAACATAAAAAATCACAATTATAAATATATTCACTATATGAACTGGACTGATGCTTCCAGTCCACTTTATTATTATTATTAAACTAGCAAACCAGTGAACCAAATGTTCACCAAAACCTGATTTCTCGAAAACCGGAAGTGCTACGTTACTCAAATCCAGTTTATAGTCTTATCAGACTATTCTTAACTTATAACTTAAATATTCTCTTTATCTATCTCTTACGGTTTGGCCGCTGAAACAGCACCACAGACAGACGGACGGACTTGTCTAATAGATAAGAGATATTTATTTCAGATAATTATTAATCATCCATAATGTTAGTAACAATATACTTAAAGCTATATTATAGGTAAGACCCCTTAACTTTAACTTAGACCTCGCCTTTGGATGTTAATAATGTCACATGTGTTTTGTTTGTCTGAAGAGAGAGATAGAAGGCCTCTGTTTAGGTTGTTTCACTGATTTCTTTTACCATAAATCGTTTTGCTAGTCCATGCTTCCGGAATTTACATGAAGATCTCGTTTTAGCAGGAGTTTGCCATAAAATGGTGAGAACCTTCGAAATTTCTTTTGTTTTATACATTTTCTTTTGTTTTTGTTATTAGAAAGTAGTTGATAGCAATGTCACTTAATTTACTGTTATTTTTAAGTAACCAGTGCTGGCAACACTAGCTCTTTCTCTGTCTTCGGCGTTCAATGAATAAAGCAGCATTCCAATTTAGTAAAACAGTTTTTTTCATTTTATTTTATTTACTACAGTTTTGTTCCATGTGCTAATCTGCGGACTGTTTATTATCAGCTGTAGGCTTTTTTTATACTTTAGAAAATTTTATATTGATCCATGCAATAAACTTTTGTCATTACAAGGAAAGGCTTCCATACATACATTCAACTCAACACATAACAAAGATGCAGCGGAGACAGTAAGTGCATGGAAATTTATTCCAATAAGGACAATCTAGTAAGAGAAAATTATTCCACTTTGTAAAATACAGGTAAAGATTATAAAAGCATAATTGGACTTAGCTTCTAAATAGAAGAAAATCATTGGCAAATAGGTGGAAATTTCAATATATAGACAACCCACAGTGAGTTTGGATTTTACTTCAACGCCCCTTGCGATTAACAGTTCAATGCTCTTCCGAAAAGTCTATTGTGGTAGGTCTGGCCCCCGAGTATTTTTTTTATTTCAATTCGACCTTTCCATATTGCTATAAAACAATTTTTATCTTTCCCTTTATTTTTTTATATGACACGGTCTACCTATAATATAGCTGTAAGTGTATTGTTACTAAAATATTATATTATTAGGTTGTATAATATTTTTCAATAACTTGAAAACTTTTTTGAAGTGCAGTACAGATTATTACTTAAGGAAGTACAATTTGTACTACTTAAGGAAGTACAATCACTCTCAGGGTTTCATTGATTATGTTAAAAGGTACTCAAAAACATTCAAAAGTGTATGTGCAACAGCCAAATCCAATTACATAAAAAATAAAATCATAAAATCTAATAATAAAATTAAAACAACATGGAATGTTATTAATAGAGAAACTGGTAAAGAAAGAACCCTCGATGATGGGATCGCACTTAAAGTAGATAATATTCAAATTAAAACAAAAGAACAGATTGCCAATACTTTTAATGAATATTTCGTTAATATACCATTAATTACTACTTCTAATTTGAATTCGACGCCAGCGGGTGCTAAGAGTTTGCTAGAGACGTGTGTGCCTCGGTGTAATAACCTGTTTACGTTTAAACATGTTGATTTTATGGATATTATAAAATGCTTTAACTCACTTAAAAAGAAAAATACGTGTGATTTGTTTGGAATGTCTATTAAAATAACTAAAAGTATAATAACAGTTATCGCTCCTTATCTTGCAGATATATTCAATAAGTGTATTGATCAAGGTGATTTTCCAGACCTTATGAAATATAGTAAAGTTATCCCTCTCTTCAAAAACGGCATAAGAGATGATCCCGGTAATTACAGACCTATATCAATATTACCGGTATTAAGTAAAATTTTCGAAAAAAATATTTTAGATCAATTATTATCGCATGTCAGTTTGAACAAACTGTTACATAATAATCAATTTGGCTTTACTAGGGGTAGATAAACAACGGATGCGGGTGTTGCACTTATGAGACATATAATGGAAGCCTGGGAAAAGTCGCAGAATGTTCTTGGGGTATTCTGTGACTTATCCAAGGCGTTTGACTGCGTTGAGCACCAGACGCTGGTGTTAAAATTAAATCACTATGGAATCAAAGGCGCAGCCCAAAACTTGCTACTATCGTATCTCAGTTCCAGAGTTCAAACTGTAGAGGTAAATGGTGTTAAGTCATCTGGATCTTATGTGAAAATGGGCGTTCCCCAGGGATCGATTTTAGGTCCGTTTCTATTTTTATTGTACATAAACGAATTGGCATTTTTTGTGGAAAAATTGTGTGAGATCGTATTGTTTGCTAATGATACTTCTTTATTATTTAAGGTTGACCGATACAAGAATAACTTTAACGATGTAAATAATGCTCTCTCACAAGTATTGCACTGGTTTAATGTAAATAACTTAAAATTAAATGCAAATAAAACCAAATGCATTAAATTCACTTTACCTGTTAGAAGCGAAACCATTAGAATTAAATTAAACAATGAAAACCTAGATTTAGTTGAGTCAACGATATTCTTAGGTATAACCATTGACTCGAAATTGCAATGGTATCCTCATATTTCTCTGCTAGCTGGTAAACTTAGTTCAGCAGCCTATGCCATACGTAAAATAAGACAACTTACTGATGTAGCTACTGCTAGAACTGTATACTTTAGTTACTTTCATAGTATTGTATCCTATGGTATTATTCTCTGGGGATCAGCAGCCGATATTGAAACTATATTTATCTTGCAAAAAAGAGCTATAAGGGCTATTTATCAACTTAGTTCTAGAACATCTCTTAGAGAAAAATTTAAAGAAATCGGGATTTTGACTGTTGCTTCTCAATTCATTTATAATTGCATACTTTTTGTTCGAAGCAATATTAACTATTATCTAAAACACAGTGATATACATTCTTTTAATACAAGGAATAAAAATAAACTCAAGATACCAAATTACAGGTTACAGAAGGTTCATAAATCATTTATGGGTCAAGGTATACATTTCTATAATAAGATTCCTATTGATATCCTTGATTTGCCTCCTCATAAATTTAAAATACACATTAAGAATTGTTTACTTAAGAAAGGATATTATACTGTCAATCAATATTTAAATGATAAAACGGCCTGGTTGTAATTTTACCTGTAGATAATTTTTCAAAAGTTATATTAAAACTAAGGCTCCCAGCCTTAGAAAGAGTTTTGAAGAGAACCTTGCACTTACTCCCTTTCATATACTTGTTCATTTTGTTTTGAAAATTGTTTCTTGCTATTTTGGGACTTATCTTTGCACTTATTGTTAGTAAATTCATTGATTGTTAAATATTTGACATTATGTGATGGAAGTTGACCTCAGCACATGTTTGCAAGTTTGATGTCAACTTTCAATTGGATGACACTGTATGAAATAAAACAGGGAGAAAAAAGCAGCCCTTGCTGAGTTTCTTGCCGGTTCTTCTCAGTACAAGGTCTCCCGCCGTAGTTTTGCGAACCGATGGCGTAGCTTTTCGACATTCACAAGTGCTTGTAACAGCCTAGACTGAATAAACGATATTGAATTTTGAAATTTTATTCTTTTTATTTTTTTAATTGTCAAATTACTATGGAGTTTGATAGTAAGACGCGGTAAAAAACGTGATATAATGTACATTGTGCTCATGCTACGGGGACTGGAATTGAAAAGATCTAGCAGTATTTAACTGCTCCAAACAAAATATAGAAAAATTGTAAAGGTCATAGTTAAATTCAGTAGAGACCATTTAGTGGAAAAATATTGTATCCCATCTGCAATAAAAACCTGCATAACTTGATATCATACCTCAAACTCTTTCTGTGTTTTCGGACATGCTTCATAAACGATGAAAAACTATTCTTCTTCACATCCTGACAGTCGATACAGACGAAAGGGGAACACTTTCCATGTACAGCTTTCGAATGCGACCTCAATGTGTCCATATCCAAAAACTCAATGTTACAAAATGCACAAACCCACGGGTAATCCTGCCATGTTTTCACATCTTTCTTCCTCATTTCTGAGAAATCTTTAGCGTATAGCACTATGTTTGAAGGCACATTCGAAATAGCAGCTTCTATAATATCATTTACATCTAAATTCTCAGAGTAATCGTCCACGGGACTACATCCTTTACTTAAACCTTCAAGTATGGTATCTGATATCTCCTCTTTCGGTTCTTTCTTAATATCTAAAGGAAAAGAAGGTACATTATCATCCAATTGCACATTTTTATTTTTGTTACAAGGCCATTGTTTCACCGATGATTGATCTGCCCCGCTCCGAGTGCTTAAAGAGGTGTCGTGAACAATGTAATCATCGAAACTACAAGTCCTTTCATCTTCAGATGTACTCTGCTTATGGCATTCGTTCAACGAGAAAAGACTGAATAACACATCCTGTGACCTTTTCACACGATCGAGAAACTCGTAAGCTTTGTTTAGGGAATCATAGCAAACGAAACAAACTGTTTTCGGCAGCAAACTATCATCGTTAACGTTGACATACAAAGCGTTTACGAACGCGAGTTTCAATATAATGTCGTTGCATTTCTCGCCGTCATTTTGCAAATTTAACACTTTGTCTGCACCCTTAGGCTCTGCACAAAATCGACAGTACGTGTTTTCAATATTCTCCATTATTTTTATATACAAACTGGAATTGATTATAATAATATTACAAAGTGCATCGCTACAGCAAAAAAGGACTATGACGAAATTAAAAAATAAATTGACATATAATTATAAGTCTATGGTCAAATTCCACTGGTGATGTGCAAGAACAAGGACCGTTACCTTTATAGTCGATCGATTTCAGAAAACATTAATGCCAATGGCATGGCATTTTGTGCCAAAGTTGTATACTTTTTTAATTTTTTTATCTGTGTTTCATAATTGGGTAACGTAGTCTGGCAATATTTGTCATCAGCAGCTAGCTGTCAATGTCAAATACGTAGGTTTGTCATCAAAAGGGTTTCTATATCAATAAATATTAATCATTAAATAACTTCTTTCCACGATTCACTAAAAATAAGGCAAAAGTAGTTTTATGTAGCAAATAATTTTGGCTTTATTTTGAGACCAAATTCAACTGTATACAAGTTTAGCATTTTTTCTATGAAAAGTGCCGGGTCTCCTTTCATGGTCCTTTACATCGGCCTAAAATTATGCTTCTATTTAGGACTATATCAGGAAGGAATCTCAATGGGTACCTCACTAATTCCTAGTTTAAGGGTACAATTAACACTTTTTTTGTGAAGTGAAACTACTTTAGCATCGTTGTGACTGCAGTTGAGACTCTATGAAACGGAATTTGAGTATTTGACACAAAGGTATCCGTAATTTTATCAGTTACTTTAAGAGACAGATGGAAGTTATGTATTTATAAATTATGCCAAAAAAAGGTACAATGATAAATTACAGCCAAAGTGAAGGTACGGAACCTAAGTCCAACCCTTTACAGATAATATTATTAATTATGAAAAGACAACTTGTCTGCCTATTGCGGATTTTTTAAATTGTTGATAGCAACACAAACAGAGTGTATATCAGTCGGAGTTTTTGACGGATTTCATCGAGTGCGGTTGGTGTCATATTTTAATTATTCTTAAATTCATTCATAGTGGATATTGTGAAATAAAATTGGTTTGATTTTGTGTTACAACCATCTGCGCAACTGAAAAATTGTGGAATCTTTAAAATATACGCTATTACGATCCTTTTCCTTTCCTTTATTCCTTCCTTCCTTCCTTTATTGTAGTGTTGACTACCTTACAGAAGCTTATCGAAAAAACCAACTTGACACATTTCGTGCCAAACACTCCAAGAAACATTAGAATGCGTCACACCGACATTGTAATGTAAAAATGAAAAAGAAGATTAAGATTTGTATTAATGTATACGACTGAAGGACTTGTATCCATAGAGGTATAAGAATAGTGTAGGGGAGATATGTATTCTACTACTAGTGGAAGTGTCCGTCTAGTAGAAAGAGAAAGAAGATAAGGGACGGCTAGCTATCTCTCTCTTGTGACGCTGCGCAGTCGTGTGATTGGTCGGTATTCATCCGTAGGTTTTTCATCTAATGCGCATTCGCGATTAGAGAGAGAAAGGCTAGTCATCTCGCATCTTCTTTCTCTTTCTACTAGACGGACACTTTTAGAGCCGCCTTCCCCATTATATTCTTATACCTCTATGCTTGTATCATGGTCATGAATAATAATAAAAAAAAAGTTCCTTTGCCCGTCCCAACAGGGACAAATTGACTAAAAAAATAAAAAAAAAGAGAGTTTTTGGCGGGATTTAATCGAGTGTGGTTGGCGTCTTATATTAATTATTCTTAAATTCGTTCATAGTGGATATTGTGAAATAAAATTGGTGTGATTTTGTGTTACAACTGTCTGCGTAACTGAAGAATTAGTAGAATCGTCAAAATATACGCTATTCCGGTCAAGTGGACGTGAGAATTTTATTGTAGTATTGACTACAGCCAGCTCGATACATTTCGTGCCAAACACTTCAAGAAACATTAGAATGCGTCACACCGACATTCTAATTTAAAAAGAAAAACAGGATAATTTAATTTAAGACTAGGCTGTATGGGCGTTGTTCTCCTTGCCTTCCCTGAAAAGGGAGAACTTAACCAAAAAAATAAAATAAAAAAAAGTACTTCAGTCATCAGTAGTCTGTGGTGTATAAACATTCAGATTTCCGAGTAGAGATTAAATTGATGAAAACCATTAAACAATTTCGTATTTTGTCCTCCAAATAATGGATGAATTGTATTGCACTTACTGTAGATTGTGCGCAGAACCAAAACAGGCAGACCAATTGTGTGATATACAAGAGAACTTCCACAAAATAGCGTTAAAACTAAATCGAATTAATGCCATTTCGAATTTCGTCGAAGGTGCACTCCCCAAAACTATTTGTTTCAAATGTATGAGTGCATTGAATGAAGCGTTCCAATTTGTTATTGCAGTCGAAAAGGCACAGATTCTGCTCGAACATAAAGTTAACGAGGGACAAGTAAAGGCAGAATGCGGCAGCGACAATGAGACATGTTCCGATGTACGGGTGGATGTCAAATCTGAAATGGTCGTTGACATTAAACAAGAGAGCTACCATAGCGATGAACAGCCGAACTGTGATACTGAGTTTGTAGCAGCAGAACCAACGACAACAAAACCTAATAAAGAAAAACCATCAAAAATACAGAGAGCGAAGAAACAAAATAAAAAATTAACAGTAAAGCTGAAACATAAAAGTGATCATAAGTCTGAAAAGCAAAAGTCGACTTGGAAGGACTACCCTTGGACATGTTCAGACTGCGGGACAGTGTTTCCGTCTCAGTGCGAGCTCACAGAGCATTCCATGCAAGTGCACAACATTTGTAACCCATACCGTTGTACCGATTGCAACATGCGTAAGGGTAATCTTAATAAATTTATGAAGCATGTAAGGCAGCACAGAAAATTTTTAAGGTTTTCTTGTTATAAGTGCTTTAAAGAATTTTCAGGTCCTCATAAGACATACAAGCATAAGTGTTATGGTGGAACTGATCACGTTTGTAAGGGCTGTAATGGAACCTTTCAAACTGAAGAAGATCTTAGCAAACACTTCTCTGTTTTCTTTAGGGATCTCAGAATTTCTCAGCCCAACGCAAGCACCGATTTAGATAAAGTGGACCTCGATAACATGAGCTGTAAGATTTGTGATAAAGTCTGTAGAAGTAGATGGTTTCTATTTGATCATGTGTCCAGGCATTCGGAACGCACCAGCAGTCATATCTGTGAGACCTGCGGTAAATCATTCTACAATATATACAGTCTAAGGAATCATGTTATTGCACACACTGATGCAAGACCGTTCGAATGTGATGTCTGCAAACAAAGGTTCAAAACTCGCAGTCAGATAATAAACCATGTGAAAGGCCATGATTCATTTAAGCAGTATGCTTGTGAACAATGCGGTCGTCGCTTCAAACTCAAACAGCAATTGAATTCACATAGTATTATACATACAGATTTAATGCCACATGTATGCTCCTATTGTAATAAAGCATTCCGCTTTAAGAATTTAATGATACAACATGTTCGACTGCATACAGGTGTCAAGCCATACTCATGTGACCCGTGTGGCAGGGATTTTACAAATTGGTCCAACTACAACAAGCATATGAAGAGACGACACAATATGAATATGTCGAAAAGGAAACCGACAGAGGTTCTTCCAAACTCAAAATTAGTGACAACGTAAAAATTTTCTGATTTAGAATGAAAAATAAGCAAAATGAGATAAACACTTACGAGATGTTGTGTTTGTGATGTTTTATTTATTTAAAGAATTTATAATAGTATTGTTATGTGCTTATGATATTTTAAAAAACCTTTTGTGATATTCTTCTAAGCTAAACAATATGTTAGTACTGTAGTTCTTATGCTATCCACTATATACTTCTATGTATTCTTAAACCTGATAAAATATAATAAATACTTATATTCCTGACAAAAAAACCAGCAGGGATTCCTATAGTTTGATTAGCTTTAACAGAACGAATAATAAAATTAAAAGCTATCTTAACTACAAACTTGCTGTTGTTTAATATGTGCATAGTTATTTTCACGTCAAATACATACCTGTTCTATTCTTTTAAATAGCAATTATTTATAAATGCGATTCAACTAAGAACAGGACCGACTGGGCGCCATATTTTGACGTCATAGCTGTCAATTCAAACCAAATAGAGTGAGCAAAAAAAAGTTTCTATTTAATAAAACTTATTTACTAAGATTAAGTGAGGAAAAACATAAGATTTTTTAATAAATTTATTTACTATGATTGAGAAAAAAAACAATCGATTTTCTTAATATTTCTTTATTAAGACTGTGTGAGAAAAAACGTTAATCAGACTAGCTCTTCAATTCCGTTCATCTATGCATTACCGCCGTAGTTATGAGTAATCATGCAGGTTACATACGAACATGCATCCTTTAAATAAACGTAAGTTTTAAATCGAGTTTCTGAACGCAACATTTGGTTATCAACCATTCATAGCCAAAGGTCAATAAATGAAAAAAATATCAACCAATATTAATTATCAATATTTGTTATTGTTTGTTTAAAAAATGTTTGGTTTTTATTCTAGAATTAGCTGAGTGCTAAAAAAGTGTTCCGAGATTTTTTTGCAAACCGTACTTTTCAAGCGACATTTGACAGATGGAGGTCATTGGCTTTCCTATTCTTATTTGAATCGCAATACAGATGCCAATGTCGACAACTCTGCCAATAGCAGAAGTGACGACCAGGCGTGTGCTTGGTCAATTTGTTAAAAACCTTTGATAGAAATCCATAGTTTATCCAGCGATGAGTGAATGTGTAATATTTGTCAAATGGCGAACTTTTCAAGGACGATCGGAGATTCGCTACTGTCACAGAATGTATTCACTACGCGAACTACTGTTCAAGTAAAGGTCAATCTCATGTGTATACTAGCTCAGAGACGACGTGCATCGATGCGAATTTCAGAAATAGTAATATAGCACCCTTATCTCCGAAAATGCGCTAGAAGAATTGACCATTTACTACCGAACATTTAGATAAAGAATAATCCAGTCGACTACTTGATAGAGGGCATCAAAAGCTTCAATTAGCACTTTGCTTTTCCTCCATATTTAAGGGTTCCGAAGTCCTGACAAGGAAGTTTCGTCATGTTCCTCTGTCTGTACGTCCCCGGTTTTGATTGGAGACTGTTGGCACCTTAGATTAAAACAAAAAGGGTAGATACGGTACGCTCATACTTGCATCAAACAAAAACTGATCCCACGGCAGCGTGAACGGGACGGCGAGATCCGCGTCACTGCATTACCGACCCCAACGAAACAGCACGTTAAGTTTCAACGGCAGCGCGAACGAGACGGCGAGAACCGCGTCACTGCACTACCGACCAATCACGCGACCAGTACTCGACGTCACTACCGAATAAGATTCAAAACAAACAGTAATTTTTATGAAAAAATATATTTTATAGTACTTACGAATGAAAAGTGATGCTGTGGGTTTTATATTTAGTTCTTGAGCAATTTGAGCACTTTTTAAAAACACACATTGTTTTATCATATAAACACAAAAAAAATATTAGCAATATTTCTTTTTGACGTTCACATGTACGTCGTTTGCATGTCAAGTTGTGACTAAAGCGATTAGGGTCGTGGACCACAATTCATGCGGATCACTTTTGTGAGGCTAGTGCCGTATCTACCCTTTTTGTTTTAATCTAAGGTTGGCACTAGTAGAGAGCTGTAGTTTTGTGGAGATATTTGCCCTGAAATCGCCAAATTAAGATTTTTTTTAATATGCAATTGCAACGCCCCTTTGCAAATATTAAAACAAAAAAAAAACATTTGAAGGAGAACCAATTTTTTTTTTTTCAAATAAAGTTAAAACCTGCAATCGGGTACATTAAAACACCATATGCTGACATATATGCATTATATAAGCATAGGCTAATTTTTCAAACTAATAAGTCGACAGTCAGATCCGGACAAATATAAGGTGTCGACCAATTCTTTTCAGTCATTTAAGAGGTTCTAGATTCAAAAAATCCTAAACAAATCCATGTATTCTTGACTGAAGATAAATTAAAAAATATATATTTTTAACGGTGGTCGACTCAGGGTAGCAAATAAATAGAGCCGAATTGATTGTCGAATATATATATATATATATTTAAATATTGTCGCATGTGACGCTCGTAGCGTTTCAGCCTAGGCCGAGTTTCCGTCCAACTTTCATGCTTATCGTTGACCGCATCCCTCACCTGTCCCTGTAGCATTGTGCGTAGCATGAGCACCACAATTCACTTTAAATCGCGTCTCACTGCCAAATTCCATAGAAAGGTAGTTGAGCGGGATAAAACCGAATTATATTGAAATATCGCAGTGTTCATGCTAGTGGCTGGAGCAGTAACTTAAACCAACATACAATAAACCGATGTTAAAGGATGATTCAAGAGATTATGCGAAATCTGATACCTACCCGCTCCAATAGTGATGTATGATATATCGCTGGAAATGTATTAATAACATCTAGACAGAACAAGAATTAGTATGGCGCCTGTCTTGACTCATTGTCCTATTCATTTACCATTCTAATAAAATTAATCAAAATAAAATGAAACAATGCGGATGTTCTGTCAAAAAAATAAAAAAACAATAACTAATAAAATAAAATATTAAGTTTTCCTTTGTTCATTATTATTACCATTTATTATAGTTATCTTGAAATAATTACAAAGTAGATGAAAAAACACAACAGACACAGCTTATTACGTACTTAAGATTACAAAATGAAATGATTAATGATCTATAGGTAATAACATCTTCATCTACTAACACATCAATAAAGAATAACGCAGGGGCTACAAATCCCTCATGTCCAGGGCCTAATTAACCCACAGGCTAATAAGGCTGGAACCTAGGGCGCAAGCACCAAACGGTTGGCGTGGCGCTGAGCCGAGACTTACATCAAGGGCGTCACCAAGGGAGGCTAATAACTTTGAGGCGAGCTAAACTGTACTTCCAGGGCCCAAGTGGTGATACTGCCCTGGAGCCCCGGCTAGGCCGGGAGGCTGTTGGGTGCGGAGACGCGGTGAAGTCCCCCAACGGGGATCTCGTGGTTCCGCACTTAAACAGCGTAGAGGGTATTCACAAGATATTTTTGTGGATAGTATGCCGTAAGCCGCGCGGACTGCTTAACGGCTTATCCGTTTCGCACCGTGAGACTTGCGAGAGGCCAGGTGTGAGGTCCGTTCGTTAGTGTGCCCTTTAAGGGCGCCAACGTCTGTAAATAGAGGTTTTACCTGCGTAATAAAAAAAAGTGCCCAAGCGGTGACACTTCACACTAGGTTAGGTTAGTGTTGTGACCATAACGCGAGAGCCGAGCAACACAGTGTATCCTTGTCATTCTCTATACAGTATGAAAAGGAGAGACTGATGTTAAATTTAGTTTTAAGTTTAGAGAATCACGCCAGAATTGGCACCAGTGTTATATGTCTAAAGTTATTAGGGATAGCGTGCATTCCGGCTACAAATATTATTTATTTATATCACATTGCTCATGTACATTTTTTATTATAAGGTCTTACATACTTAATAGAGAGTGGTACATGACCCCGTTGGGGTGTTGCAACAAACTTAAGCTTAACATTAAATACATTAATTTCACTTAATTGTTGATCATATTAAATCACATCAGGTCCAACCAAATTTAAACAAAATCAATCCATTTTAAAAATTAATCAAGTAAATTTATGTCATATCATATCATCATAATCATATCATATCATAATAGTCAAATCAAAATCATATCGTATCAAGTTAAATCAAATCAAATCAAATTATTAAGTCAAACTAAATCAAATCAAATAAACAGGTCAAGCATAATTAAGTTAAATTAAATTAACTTTATTTTTCATTCATAAATTCATCAACAGAATAATATGCTTTTTTTATAAGATGCTGCTTCAATTTATTCTTAAATATGTTTATATTAGATTCTGTTTTAATAATAACGGGAATTTTATTATATATTAATATGGATCGGTATAATGGTCCATTTTTATACATCTCCAGTTTAGGTTCGGGAGGAATCAGATTAAATTGGCGGCGAGGATTATTATTTCTTTTATAATATGTCTGATATTTGCGTACAAACATTGCTAATTCCATAATATATATTGATGGGAGGGTTAGTAATTCTTTTTTAATAAAGTATGGCCTGCAGCTTTCTCTTGGTCGTATATTGTAAATAATACGCAGGCATTTCTTTTGTGAGATAAACAGATCATGTGCATTGGTACTTTGCCTCTAGAGAATAATTCCGTAACTTAACCATGCGTATGCATACGCATAATAAGCCGATAAAGCACATTTTATATTAGTATTGGTTTTTAGCACGCTTAAGGCGTAGGTAAATTTCGATATTTTTTTCCTAATTTGTTCAACATGGGCCTTCCAGTTCAAGTGTGAATCGATAGTTATGCCTAAAAATTGCACGTTGGATACTTCTTTTATATTTTGTGAAGTTTTAGCCTCATTTAGATCTATGGATGGATATTAGGAATAATGCTCTTTAGAGATATATTGATTCGGGGTTTCAATTATTGGTACTAAGTATAACAGTCCTCTAATATACACTCGTGTGACCCTGACCTCAAGAAAGTAGTAATTACAGAAAAATAAACTTAAAAATTGGCGGTATGGGTACAGTACCCTTTGCCTTCTCAGAATGAGTAAGGAAATTTTAAAAAAATATCTTGCACTGAGTGATATGATTTTTGAGTGTTTTACCTACAAAATTAAAATAATTTATCTTAATTAAATGTTAAAATTTACATAATCTAAACAAGGTTTGCAGTTTTACATTGGGCATGGATAACCGTGCGTTTAATTATTGTATTTTAGTGGGAGTGACCTCTGAATCTGTTGTTATTGACTGTCAAATAATCTAAAATGACATGATTATTGCGCATTTGATGGTATATAAATATTTATTCACTTCGTTACGATCACGCCAACAATGTATTGAAGGGTTAAATGTCCACGCTGAACAATATTCAAATGGCCAACAACTCATCTTCATTTATAAAAGTGAAACAAGAATTTCAATACGATACGAAGGCATATTGTAGGTTCTGCGCGGAGCTCGGTAACAGAAACGACTTGGTGGACCTCACTCTCGACGAGGAGACCTACACAGAGTTTCTAAAGATTCTGGCTTTCCTCAAAATCGACTATGTCGACTTCTCGAGCACAGATGACCTGCCAAAAACTATTTGTGAGCCTTGCTCTACAGCTTTGAATGACGCGTTTTTCTTCCTCAAGAAGGTAAAGCGGTCTCAGTCGTACCTCAAGTCCTTCTACAGCAAAGCAATGAGAACTAAGAAGGAAACTGAGGAAGCAACCTCGGCACGAAGCAAAGACGAACAGGCTCCGAATACTTCAAACAGTCAAAGCATAAATGCCGCGAATAGTATTGCCAACCTACCCTTGCAGGGTGAAATGGATGAGAGTTCTACTTCGGTGCAAGAGGGTGTTGTTATGCCGATAGTTGAATTTCAGTGCGAAAGTTCTGATTCGTCTAGTGATAGTGAAGCTCTTATCAAATATGAAACGGGCTATAAGCTGAAGCCGAAGAAGAGGCCTGTTAGACGTAAAGTCAGCACAGTGTACAGAAAACCAAGGACGAGAAAGACAGTTGAGAAGAGAACAAAGGTTATGAAAGGATCTTGGAATCTGTACAAATGGATTTGTATTCATTGCAGTGTGAAATGTGATACGATGTATGAATTAAGAAATCACAGCAAGGAAATGCATAACATCTGCTACGGTTTCAAGTGCGTTGACTGTGAGGATGATTTCAACACGTTTAACTCTTTCATCGAGCATGTGCGGAGGCATCGTATGAACTTGAGGTTTGTGTGATTTTGTTTCTTAGAACTTTATAAATAAATTAGTTTTGTTCAAACAATGATACTTATAAATTATCCATTGTAAGTGTTTATTTAAGGTATTATAAGGGACTTTCTATATGAAATAATAAAGTCAGTATTACTTAGTCCCAGGTTACCAGACCTGGTGTCAGGACTAGTTTTTATATATCGGAAAAAAATGAGTCTATTAACCAATAATTAAAATCAAAGCACCTGAACTGCTTCATTATTTTAAATAATATTTAAATTTCAGTGTGATACGGTTATACAAAACGAAAAGATATCAGGACAAGGGATACAGGTTACAGAGATTTTTCAATTATGGGTAAAAGAGGGTGCAAATTGTAGGTGGGCCAGGATGCCAGATTTTTTTAAATACTCCTGGTTGCTTTCACAAAATAGAAAATTACGTACTTTGTCAGACCCATCTTTCCCAGTGGGCACTTTGGGCAAGTGCCCGGGGCCCCGTGATTGATAGGTGGGCACCTCAGATCACAAAAATACAAAGTCCCTAGTTCTTGTTAGATCACCAAACGGGGGTCAGAGGGGCCCCAATATCCTAATATGCCCAGGGCCTCCAATAGGTCAAAGACGGCACTGTCGCTAACTTTTTAAATAAAAGATAAAATTGCAAATCCATCGATAGTTTTCAAAACAAGTTATCTTAGTGGCGTTTATAATAAAGCAGAAGGGGATTGAAGCAGATTAGATTAAATCAAGAGGGGAGGATACGGCGCTCACGGCTCAAAAGTGTTCCGCTTAAATTGTATTCACTGACTAGCCCCGTGATTATCACTTCTATCTGCTTAAAGCAGTCAGCGAATAGGCCTACTGGGCTACCCTACAGTATTAGTAAATAAGACCTATTCTAGACGGATGTAATCCAGCGTACCAACCAAGGTGACCTTGCCCGTTGCCATCCATCTAGATGAAGGATGTAATCCAAATTTTGATTTGAACTTCAACGTCCTTGGATTACGGGCGCGTGTTTACATCCACCAAAGACAGTTGCGTAGGGACACGATATCGAATACAAAGTATCGATACTGTACTCATGATTAGTATCGGTAAAAAAGTATCGTACTCGTCAAAGTATCGAAACAAAAGTGCCGATACTTCAAAGTATCGAGTACATTTCATAGGGCCTTATTGGATCCTCTGTAGCCTGATGAGCAACCCCCATGCAAGACAAACAATCGAATTTTATTATAGTAAGTATAATCAAAAACAAAAAAAGACATGTAAATTAAATTCACAAGTTGCTATATTATATAATGAAAAGAAAATAGCTGTGATTTCTGACACTAAAAAGTGTTCATTAATATTAATTTCACAATTAAAATGATAATTAAAAAGATCGAAATCTTTATCAATTTAAAAGTATGAAACTTTTCAGATTTGTTTCAAATTAAACTTACTTTTGTTGAATTTTATCATTAAAAAACATTATACCCATTAACTTGAATCTGACACGCAGTTAACGGCGGCCATTGGCATGCTTCACTTATGATTATAATTATAGAAGAGGTTACGTCCGTGTTTTTTCAGGTCCGTGGTTTCAAATAGGTATACGTATACACAGCACAGACAAAAGCGCAAAATAAACACAGTCACAGATTGGAAAGAATTTGAATATGTCAGTTACTGACTTTATAACAACGCAATGGAACGTTTAAGAAGGTTGGCGTTGATGGCGTTGCCATCAATATGCGGCGCTTATCCAAATTTTTAAAGATATCGATACTTGCTAAAAAGTACTCATTTAGTATCGAGTACAAAAGTATCGGTATCGAAAGGAAAAGTACTCGATACCACAAAGTATCGATACTTTTTTCGTGTCCCTACAGTCGCGCTGTGGCAGTCAGCGGGTGCGCACGTATGCATGTAAAAAATGACGTCCGAAGACCAGAGTCGCGAACGCGATATTACTAGTGAACTAATTAATATCTATAGAGATCTTCCATGCTTATGGGACATTACGTCGGAATCATATAAAGATGCTCGTCAAAAATAAAATGCGTGTGAGATATTACTCCAAAAGTATAGGGAGTTGGACATAAGTTTGAAAGGCTGAGAATCATTCGCTCTTTAACCAACGCTTCATCCACTTTCTCTTTTTGTGTTGTTTTTGTCGTCTATTGCACACAAAACTCCTAAGGCAATTCCCATTTTTTGAAATTTAGACAAACTGACTCCCAATCTACGTACAAAAAGACTTGCACCGAACAACGGGCATAGAATTATTGTTCCATAAAGTCTAGTCTCATTCTTTGCAGATTCTACTGTCAATATTGTAACGAGCGTTTCGACACTCACACGGCTTGCTTCGACCATACCGCTATGCATTGGGAGGGCACCCAGAAAGTGTGCGATCGTTGCGGAGAAGTTTTACCCGATCAGGCGTCTTTGGAGCGCCACAGGCGTGCTTACAAGAGGAAGGTTATCGCAAGACACTCCCGCAGGAAAGGCATAGTGATAATACAGGAGTACAATGATAAGTATGGCGAGCCGGACGTGCTAAGGTCGTGGATTGATTACGAATGGACTTGTTTGCAGTGCTGTGCCCGGCAGCCAGATCTGGAATCGCTTAGGCGGCATTCTCAGCAGGTAAATTGAGCTTTTGTTATAAAGATTATAAGGGAACATACTGTTTCCCACCACCCACCCTTTTTTTCTTTTTCCCTAAATCAAAAGTCAAAATAAGTGGCAGTCGAGTCAAACCCCCTTTCTCTATGTTTCAGTAAATGTGTGGGGATTTACTGGAACCTCCCCGTGGACTTGTTGAGGGAACGTCGAAAGGCACTTTCCGCTATTTTGTTTCACTTGCCAACAGTTATGCATGTTCCCGAACACTTAGTGGTTAAAATAATCCACCATTATTAGACACTAACGTCCGCCACAACACAATTTTTAACAAGAAAAACAAAACGGCTAAAGTGACGCTTCCCGATCCCGCCAAAAAGTCCCTCTCGCCCTTGGTGACCATCCGTTGTATATAGTGTTGCCAGGACCGACTTCTTTTAAATCGGTACAAGAGGTCACAAAATCGGGATTTAGGGTTGCAGATCGGGACAGTAAACAAAAAACAAAGGGGTTTTATTGCGTTCTAAACTACTATTGCAAGTATATTGGTTGCTTTCCAACTACAGAGCATAATGCGACTCAGTGCCGCACAATGCCGAATTATGCTGATGCTTAATTGGAACGTGAATTAGTTTTCAAATGCACCAGCAGAGTGCGCTAAGTTCAGTGTTGAAAAAAAAGTCAATGTTTGTACCTTCATCCATACTTATATTTATTTTTTTAACAGTTTGAATTAACTTTGATTGTTTAAAAAAAACTATTTAATAAAACGAAAGCTTTAATTCAACAATAAATAATATTACTTACGATAACATATAAATAAAACATTTCGATCAATGCCAACTAAAGGAAAAAACACTTGTTAATTTTCTGTCACTGGGTTGGTACGATTGCACGCATCACACGAAAGCATTACTTTTGAGAGTGCTCAATTGTGCGAAGCGATGCTGTAGTTGGAACACTCAACTTTAAACATTATGCCGCATAATGCGCTATAATGCTGTAATTGGAAAGCTACCATAGTATTATATTGGCGTCGATTCTGGCGTGATTCTCTAAACTTAAAACTAAATTTAACATCAGTCTCTCCTTTTTATTCTGTATAGAGAATGACAAGGATACACTGTTGTCAATTTTAAGTTTAGATTTACAGAATCGTGTTAGAATCGCCACTATTAATTACCTAATTTTCATTTTTTGATCAATCGCGACATTTGCGTCCACTTTTTTTTGTAGGGGTAAAAAATGTTAAACTCGCGTCAGATTAAACACGTGGGCTGATCGCATCATGGCACACAATAAAATTGGAAAGGTTGTTGACTTTCAATATATTGGACGAAATATAGTAATATTTTATTTTATCGTATTATAATAATAAGTCTCTATCTAGGACGTCCACGTGGCAGCTTTATTGCTAAGAAAATGCATTTTTTTACAATAGATGTCGCTAGGTGCGCTTAAATGTGATTCATGTAAGTTGATTTCTTTACAATAGATGTCGCTAAGTGCGCTTAAACGTGATTCATGTAATTTGATTTTTCTGAGAGATAAACTTTTTTAATGTAACATAAATTGTGATGTTTGTGTACGATAGCGCAATAAATAAATACTGTATTCCACCACACACATAATAGTACTTTTATACTGATAATTAAAGCAATTCGTGCAAAATTGTTCCCTAACCATTCCAAAATATCGTAAATGCACAACGTTAATATTCAAGTTTTCACTTCACTTCTGCCGGCACTCCCGGAGTGCAATCCGTCGTTTTTTTTGTTTTTTACTGTATTTAAAGTAAATGTTTTTATATAGCTCATACAATGACGTATTATGATGCATTTTTTAGATACAGCTATGTGATTAAAGTAGGTTATACAAGGTTACTGTACGTGATTCGTACAATAAAAATGGTGTCAAATATTTTATTGTAAAAGTGTTTTTGCCTCATAATTGTCTTTATTAATATGTTCGCTTGCCGCGTAACCTTCTATAGTTTTATTTAGGTTTTAATATAGTCCTTTTGGTCGAAATAGGGTGCAAGGGCCGTGACCCACCACGTGGGTATAGTGCGGATTGGTGCGCTTACGACTACAGTTTTTTTTTTGGAGTTTACTCCTTAAGAATCGTTTTGCATATATAAGGGGCCCGGTATGAGAGAAATGTGAGGAGTGAAATCTATCGATGAATGACCTCGTTACGTTTTTACTGTCTACGCTGTAGCAGCCGTAGTGCTACACCGTAGCACAGTATCGTAGCGTACCTTTTTGCCTACGACGACAAAGAAACCGCGTCGGTGTGGCATTCGTTGAACACAAAACCATTGTGCTTTTTAGTTTTTTATATATAGAGGTAGGCAAATGACTTTACCCCACCTGATGTTAAGTGGTAATAAAGTCCAAACGCGAAGATAGCTCGTACAGCAATTATAAACTGCCACACCAACCATCCTCACCTTGCCGGCCTGCAAAAATGCTTCTTCACGCCTCTCTTAAAGGACCCCAGATTATTGGAAGGAGGGAACACTTGCGCGGGTAAAGAATTCCACTTACGAATAGTACGACAAAGAAATGAGTCACCAAATTTCCTTGTTCGTGTAGGAACAGTGGCCACAGTAAGTCGGTGGTAACGTAGGCCAGCGCGCGTGGTCCTCTGAAGAAAAGGTGATGGAGGAATAAGCGTGAATAACTCCTCAGAACACTCGCCGTGGTATAGTCTGCAGATGTAACAGGGACCAACGGCGGGTGATCTAGAGATAATAAATTTTTGGTCACAAGTTGCTTGCCTTCCGCGATCTCAGATCATTGCGCCATCGATATTTGCAGTACATCTTTATATATATAATTCTTCTGTGAGTGTGTATGTCACTGAACTTCTCTTAAACGACTGGACCGATTTTGATGAAATTTTTTGTGTGTGTTCAAGGGATCTGAGAATGGTTTAGATTCACAATTTTGTCCGCTGGACAACCCCTATTTTTTTAGGGCGGTACGAAGTTCGCTGGGTCAGCTAGTAGATATATAATTTTGCCAACCTACGTGGTATTCACGGTGATTTTCAAGGTATTTTGTTTTCGCATTTGTGATACTCCTGGTGTTGCAAGTGTCCATGGGCGACGGTGATCACTTACGTACGTAAGTGGGCACGTACTTAGGTGAGCCGTTTGCTCGTATGCTTCCTATAACATAAAAAAAAGGTGTCGCCTACTCAGAGGTTACGTTTGAATCTCGGTGGAGCAGATGTTTGTATGATAAATATAAGCCTTTGTACCTAAGTCATGGATGTTTTTATGTATTTATTAACGAATAAGAAACTGCTTCATTTTTAGGGTTAGGGTAAAGTGCGTATTCCACCTGACTAAATTCAGACGTTCCAAATCATTCAGTAACTAATTCGTAAAACGATCTCACGCTATTGACTAATGTTTATGGAGTCCGTAAAAAGATGGATATTCATCATTCAGTTGTGTATTTCAGTAAAAATAACCAAATCAAATACTCCATTTTCAAGTTGCCGCGAAAACGTTTCTCTGGACAATATGGCGTCTTACTAGTGTGTGACGTCACACGACTGTTATTAAAACGTCAAACGATACAATGTAATGTCACTTTAACCAGAAATTTACTTGCGTGTGACATCATTTTAGGCTCCTCCAATCCCAAGCGTTTTGGGTCACGTGACAATAGACAAGAAAACTATTATCTTTTTCGTTAGTTTTTAGTAAAATTATGAATATTTTTTTTAGTAAAAATAGTAAAAACCCCTGTCAATATTCATTCTAAACACAGATGCTAACAATTGGCACTTTATTTTTAACACTGTCAAATACCCTATTAGCATCCTAAATCGGAAGAAGTATGGCTTCTGACTGACTGACTGAATAATTTAGTATCCTAATTAGAAAGCGATTTAGGAACGTGTGATAGGTTTTAGATGCTTCAGTCGCACCGCAGGCGTCACTGCGCGAGGACGTTATTTTGTCTACGATTACGAATTACGCGAGTGCGCGATGTCGACGGTAAACGAAAAAGAAGTTATGAGTAACATAATCGAATTTGTATAAACATATGCCGTATCTTTGGAACAAAAACGATAAAAATAATATTAATATTCTTTCATCCACGTTTTTCGTTTTTTACTTCATTTTATTTTTATTGAGCCAACGGCCAGGTCACAATACATCTTCTTCTTCTTCTTGTTGCTACGGGCGTTTCCGCAACTCGACGTCCTTATGGCGCCTGTTTTGCTTGAGGAGGGTGTATGGCCGGAATCACTCCAGCCAGCCCAGCTCCCCCAGGAACGCCCCCAGGGCCTTCACATTGGTGACTGCCTCTTGAAGGTTTCCCGGTGAGCCGAGGTATTTCGCCCGGTATTCGGCCACTCCGTTGCATTCCAGCAGAACGTGAGTAGCTGTTTCTTCTGCCTCCATGCATCCTCTGCATAGGGGGCTGTCCGTGACACCTAAGTTAAAAAGATGTCTGTTAAAATGTGCATGTCCAGTGATAGCACCCGTTATGGTAACGGGTAGGTTTGCTTAGCTGTAGGAGAGTTTTGGAGAAGGCAGCGTTCACCCGTGGCAAAGCGAGCTTGGTCTGCCTGCACGTCTCCAGGTCGAGCCAGTATTGTTGGTGTAGTTCGGCAGTGTGCTCGCGGATTTTATTGACGAGACAGCTTACCGGTATTGGGACGATTGGTTCAGGACCTGTTGGGGTCGTGTCAGATCCCTTCCGGGCCAGCTCATCCGCAGCGTCGTTTCCGCGTGATCCACTGTGTCCCTTGATCCATTGGATGGTGATGGAATTGCTTGACCCTACCTTGTTTAAGGTTTGGTGGCATTCCTGTAGGAGGCTCGATCTGACTAAGCAGGCATCTAGAGCTTGTAGGACTGATTTACTGTCGGACAGTATTCGTATTTCCTGACCTGTTACCTTTCTTGAAATGATCGCTGTTGCCGCCAGTGTGATGCCCATACATTCAGCTTGGAACACTGTGTTGTATGGGCTTAAGGGGAACGCGATGTGTATGTTGAGGTCCTCAGAGAAAACACCCGCGCCCGTGCTCGATGAGGTTTTAGAGCCGTCGGTGTAGATCATGAGAGCCTTGTGTGTTACCTTTGGATCGTTGTCATCCAGTAGATGTATTCTATACTTTTTGTCAAATATGAAGGCGGGTATTATTTTGTCACATGCAGCATCTATGAGCGGAGTGTTTACCCATTCCTTCAGTATACCGTTGAGATGCTTTGCTCTTTCGAACCTTACCAGTCCAAACTTTTGTAGTCTCAACGCTGTTTTAGCCGCTTCCTGTCTTATGTAGATATGGAGCGGTGTGATGTTTAAAATAACTTCCAGTGCTGCGGTTGGAGCTGTACTCATGCACCCGGTCACCGCGCTGCATATCTGCCGCTGGAAGCTTTGTAGTTTGTTGACACAAGTAGTCTGGATAGATCTCGGCCACCATATGATGGCGCCATAACTTACCATTGGTCGTATGACTGTGTAATATAACCATAGGAACAGTTTTGGTGCAAGACCCCAGCGCTTCCCTAACATTTGACGACATTGCCAAAGTGTTACGCTGGCTGTCTTGATTTTGTGTTCCACATGGTTACTCCAGTTTAGCTAGCTGTCAAGTATAAGGCCTAGATACTTTACCTCCTTCGACAGTTGTAGTGTGATACCAAACAGCTTCGGCAAGTTGAAAGCACCTACGTCACGTTTGGTTGTAAACATTACCAGCTCTGTTTTTGTTGGATTAACTGCGAGGTCGTATTTCCTGCACCAGCATTCAATCATTTTCAGAGCACCTTGCATGGTGTTACAGGTAATGCTGGTGTGGGTGCCTAGGGTAAGTATAGTAATGTCATCTGCATACCCTATGGTGTAGTAGTGGTTCGAGTTTAGCTTGGTCAGCAGGTCGTCAACTACGAGGTTCCACAGAAGTGGCGAAAGGACCCCTCCTTGCGGACATCCTCGTGCCACCAGTGCTCCTCTGCTGTCATCACCTTTTACCCGAACTATTCTATTGCGAAGCATGTTAACTGTCCAGTCAATGATTTGTTGCTCTACTCCGTGTCTCCTGAGGGCAGATTCAATGCTGGTGAAGTTGGTCTTATCGAAAGCACCCTCTATATCGATGAAGGTTCCGAGGCAGATAAGTTTATTTTGAAGGGCTTCTTCTATCTTACCGACTAACTGATGGAGAGCCGATTCAGTAGATTTACCTGAACTGTAGGCATGTTGATGTTTTTGTAGTGGGGCATTGATTAATGCTCCACTGCGTAGGTATCTGTCACATAGCCTTTCCATTGTCTTAAGTAAGAAGGTTGTTAGGCTAATGGGCCTGAAGGATTTAGGGTTAGTATAGTCGGTTTTACCCGGTTTGGGTATGAATACTACCTTGACCTCCCTCCACAGATGTGGAGTGTACCGATGAGCCAGACATGATCTTAGTATACGAGTAGCCGCATCGACCACGTCCTGTCCGCCCCATTGTAGTAGTGCTGGAAAGATGCCGTCAGAGCCAGCAGATTTGAAAGGCGCAAAGCAGTTGATAGCCCACTTTACTCCCTTCAGGCGTAATTACCGTCTCTGCTAGTCTCCAGCATCCTTCTGTTGTACTTGGAGGTTCATCTTGCCAAGTCACCTGCTCTGTAAGCTGGCAGTCCGGAAAGTGGGTTTCTAGGAGGATAGCGTCGCAGTCAGCACGATTGTGGGACAATGTGCCGTCAGGTCGACGCAGGCTTCCCAGCACGCCAGGGCCTTGCTTGGCCAGCAATTTCCTTACCCGGTTTGCCTGGTTGGTGGAGCTTATCTCCTCGGTGAAGTTCCTCCAGGAGGCTGTTCTCCAGTATCTAATACGTTTTTTGTACTTAGCTTTGGTAGCTTTGTAGTTGTCCCAGTCTGTGTCGCTGCATGTATTCATTGCTCTGTTAAGGCACTTCCTCACCTTTCCTCTCAATCTCTCGAGCTCCGGCCCCCACCAGTGGTGTTTTCCGGATACTCTCGAGTTCGGGAGTCTAAGGGGGCAGGCCTCTTCGTAGCAACGCGTTATGCTGTCCGTCAAGTGTTTTACCTGTTGTTCTAGCTGCTCCGTGGTTTCAACTCTGCCCTTACCGGAGTTGTTTCTTAGAAGGTCCGCCAGTAGTTGTGCGTAGCGGTGTTTATCGGTTTTCCGAGGGTACCTTTGGGGTGTAGGAGGTAGAGTTCCTACCTGTAGTGTAAAACGGATCCAGCGGTGATCTGAGCATGATGCCTCATTGGAGACATGCCAGCCAGATATAGCTGTTGCCGCTCTTGGTGTCGCGAGGGTCAGGTCTATGATGGTCTTGCACCGTCTGCCTACGAAGGTAGGTTCATTGCCTGTGTTGATTAACTCTAGGTTAGTAGTCAGAAGGAATTCAAATAATTGGTTACCTCTGTTGTTGCTTTGTTCCATTCCCCACACAGGGTGATGGGCATTGGAGTCTGTCGCGATGATCAGTTCTACGTTTTCCCGAGCACAGAAGCGGACCAGAGACGCAACGTTTTCTGGTGGGGCCCGCTCGCTGTCAGGCATATATGCAGAGGCTATGATCACGTCACAACTGTTATTATCTTGGTTTAGGGTCAGTTTTACAGCGCAGAGATCTCTGGAACAGAAATTCATTAAGGGCTGTGTTCTGATGTTTTTGGAAATGTATATGCAGGACCTTACGTCGCTAGTAGTGGCTTGAACGAGCTTACCTCCTATACTGGAGAGTCCTCGCACCGTGCCACTCCTAATCCACGGCTCCTGGATTAGTGCGACTGCTGTGTTGTTGGTCTCCAACCACCGCCGAAGCTGAGCCGTAGCGGTTACGCTGTGGTGGAGATTTATTTGCAGTATGTTTGCACTACTGCAGAGGGACGCCATCGTCCTGGCAGTCGACGTCCTCAAGTCCCAGCCCGTCGAGCTCCAGGAGACACTCCTCACTGAGCGGCGAAGACGCCACCTGCGAGGGTCCCGGAATTTCGACAGCCGGTGACGAGGCACGTAGAACAACGGCGTCCGTGGGGCCAGCGCTGGATGTGGATGGTGTTGGGGGCGCTGGTGTAGGTTTCGCTGTGGTTTGAGCCCCGAGTGGTGCTGAGGGGTTGGACGTCGGCAGAGTGTCGACGTACTTCCCCTTGGCGTCCCTGAACTTCAGGTACACCGACCCAAACATAAAGCTGAGTCGGCGTCCCCTAGCCAGGATCGCAGGCACAACGTCCTCGGGGATCGAAACCACAACGAATGTGGCCCCGATGGAAGGCTGCTGTTGGATGCCGTTAAGCAGCCAACGTTCGGGTGTCAGGTCTGGATTCCCGATCTGTAGGCATTTGCCTAGCAACGCCTGATCGTGTTTCCAGAGCTTAGGCAGCACAAAACCACACCTGACTCTCTTGGGGATCTCGTCGTCCCGGAGGACAACAAGCTCTCCCAGGTCCGAGTCGTGGAGGTCTCGTACCACCTGTTGGAACCACCCAAACGTTGCGGTGTTGGTGCAAGTGAAGCGAAGGCACCCGTCCGCGTAGAGGGGTTTCCCGCTAAATGCAAGACCCTCCCTCATACAGGCCGGACGCTCCGTGCTCATCGCTGCCTGTAAAAAGGCTTCCTCGAGCTTCTCCTCAATTTGCTCCGCCGTCGGTCTCGAGATAAACCCGGTCTTCGACGTAACGGCGCACCTGATGAGAGCCGAGGAGGCCGCTGCAGCTGCGTAGGATTGTGGGGCGGTCTCGGTCGCCGTCGTCTTAGGCCGTTTGGATTCGCCTCGAGGAGACACTGTCTCATCGAGCCTAGCCCGCTTGGCCCCAGACTTCGTCTTCGCGGGTCCTTTCCCCTTCTGCTTTGGGCGGTCCAGCTTCCGACTCGGGCCCGGCATCACCTGGGGTTGCTTGGGCAGCTGGCTGCCTTTCGCTCCCCCTGGAGTTCCAGAGCCCTTGTCTTCTGACTGGGCAATACGGTCGCTAGCAGAGGCCGTCAAACGGGCGGCCCGTTTGAGCTGCCGTCTCCTTCGCGTCCGCTCCCTCTGCTTCTCCAAACGCCTCGAGGTCTGACCGGATGGTGCAGGGGTCTGAGTTTCCTCTACCTTCCTAGCTCCTTTCCTGGTCACGACCGTCCAGTTCTGCTCTAGCAGATGTAAGGTGTCCTCAATTTGAGGTGTGGTGGTGCTTTTCTCAAGCACGCATTCCGATTTCTCGGTCTGCATGCGAGTAGCATTGCCCTCTGGTTTCCCATCGGGTGTTGGCGGAACGTTGAACCTGTTGGTGTCCATAGTTCGTGTGTTTAATCTTCATCCAGTCAGCTTCCCACCCTCCTTGGAGCCCGCACATTTGGGAGTGCCCATAGTGGTGCACTAGGATTACCGACTGGATATAGGAGCAGAGAGTTGGTGTCAGGTGCGACATCGGAAGCTCGAAATGTGTGGCTGGTTTACCGGTTCAGAGTACCCCAGTTGTTCCACACACCCTTGCCTCGTCAGCATGACCCTAACCATCCAGAACGGCAAGCCGCCCCGGACCCCTCCACTCCTCGCTGCGGCCCTCTGACGGGACGCGTGACCGTTTCCTCTCTGGCGCTACCCAAAGAGGCTACCGTTTCGGTTGAAATCCGGACCAAAGAGGGCGTGTTGTGTCGCGAAGGTACTACCGCCGACCTCGCTTCACTCAACCCTCCAGGACTCCTTCATCCCCCCTTACGGCGCTCAACTGCGCAGGCCATAGCGCAGGAGAGGCTAATAGTCTACCGGGCCGCCTCCCATTTTCCCGGTAGAGCCGAAGGCCTTTGTTAGGGTCGGCCTTAAGGAGTGACAGGATTCAGGATGAGGGAGGGGTTAACGATTAGTTAGTGTACGTTGCCTGTTAGCAGATCCAAGTATTACCGGGGTGAACGACGTGGACGTAAGAGTGACACTTGACGGTAGACGTGAATTGCCCAACAACGTACACTTGGGCTCACATCAGCCGCCCCTCCCCCCTAACGCCCCCTAAGCCAACGGCCAGGTCACAATACATACAAGAGTAGTACTTTGATTTCATACTAGCGCCCGAATCGACGCACGCACACAGACAAACGTCATTTACACGGTCACGGCTACGCAGTGCCACGTCGCGCGCCGCCTAGACTGGTCGTTGGCCGAGTTAAGTTAGCTGCGTCGCGCCGCCCGCACCGTCTACCTCCGTTTCGATTACGTTACGAGGCAATAGTACTCTCAACTAATATTAAATATTTAATAATGGCGGCGTAAATTTTGAAGGTACCAACTAGTGTTGCCAGGTTCGATTAGTTTTAAATCGGTACATGTGGTCAAAAAAATCGGGATTTAGGGTTGCAGATCGGGACAGTAAACAAAAAAACAAGGGGTTTTTAAATCTGGGTTTAATTTATTGCGTTTTAAACTACTATTGCAAGTATAGTATTATATTAATTACCTAAATTTATTTTTTTTAATCGGGACATTTAGCGTCCCGATTAGGTACAAATCGGGACGCTTCCCCAGACCCCTGAAAATCGGGACACCTGGCAACACTAGTACCAACCCTAGCGCTCCACTCAGTCGTAGGTATCTATTTCAAGAAAACGGCTGAGTTACGCTACTGCTCTTGTATGTATTGTGGCCAGGCCTACGAAAAGACCGATTTTTTGTTCCTTTGACAGGACTGGAGCCGCCTGAATTCGTAACTGACTAAATTAGTCACTTTGTAGAATCCTAACTAGAACGTCTGAATTTAGGCAGGTGGAATAAGCGCTTTACAGTGCTTAATTTTTAGGTTTAGGCTTAGGCTAATTGGTAAGAGTTCTGGAAATATTTAAAATCTTTATATATATAATTCTTCTGTGAGTGTGTATGTCACTGAACTTCTCTTAAACGACTGGACCGATTTTGATGAAATTTTTTGTGTGTGTTCAAGGGGATCTGAGAATGGTTTAGATTCACAATTTTGTCCGCTGGACAACCCCTATTTTTTTAGGGCGGTACGAAGTTCGCTGGTTCAGCTAGTATAATATATATTTTTATGAACAACGTATACAGGTTCACAACAAATGCTTCTCCATGAAATGCGTGGACTGCTTGCTGGTCAGAACTTGCTATAGCAGCTTCGTGTCGCATGTCCGACGCCATCGGCCTCTCCTACAGTAAGTTTCATTATCAACATCAGCATAATGTACCCACTGCTGGGGCACAGGCCTTCCCTATGGATGGAATAGGGAGATAGGGCCGAAAACCACTACGAGGCCCCAGTGGGGATTGATGGGTGCTAAAGACTGCAGATGCAGCCGGGACCGACGGCTTAACGTGCCTTCCGAAGCACCGAGGAGTGGGAGATAACAAGTTTTTCGTCACTCATCCTCTGGCCGGCCTTTGAGAAAGTTCCTTAACTTTCACGATCACTGAACGATCTCAAACAAATTTATTTATATCCTTGTAATGTCTCATGTTTAAATGTAATAGGGTATTTGACAAGTTTTAGAAAACGATCTCACGTTATTGACTATAGTTTATGGAGTCCGTCCGGAGTGGATATTCATCATTCTGTTGTGTATTTCAGTAAAAATAACCAAATCAAAAACTCCATTTTCAATTTGCCGCGAAAACGTTTCTCTGGACAATATGGCGTCTTACTAGTGTGTGACGTCACACGACTGTTATCAAAACGTCAAACGATACAATGTAATGTCACTTTAACAGGAACTTTACTTGCCTGTGACGTCATTTTAGGCTCCGCCATTCCTAAGCGTTTTGGGTCACGTGACAATAGATAAGAAAACTATTATCTTTTTCGTGGGTTTTTAGTAAAATTATGAATACTTTTTGTAAAAATAGTAAAATCCCCTGCCAATATTCATTCTAAATACAGATGCTAACAATTGGCACTTTATTTTTAATACTGTCAAATACCCTATTGAAGTCCAGTCAGTGGTAGAAAAATATGCCGCTTCATTACCTCCTTGCTGGCCTTATGATAATGGAAAATATTTAAATGTTCTTAATAAAATTGTAGTTAATCACCTAAAATACAATAAATTGATTAAGTTAGATTACCAATTGAATTTTTTGATGATCGGTTACCATTTTTTGATCTTCATTTAAATATGTCTTTTTCAATGTCCTAGCCACCGACCCAAGCCCCCGAAATACCCCGTGGAATCCTGGACTCTTGTCCTTTAAGTGTTAGGCGTTGGAGGTAAAAAAGATTAAGAATGAAATTCCGGCCACATTTGGTTTCATTTCAGCTCTTTGTAATTGTACTTGCAAACTACTCTTGCGAACTAAAAATTAATATGAAAAAGGCCTTTTTAGAGTCTGTGCGGAAAGAGAATGGGCGTGGCGAAAAACGGAACTAACATTAAGATTTTTATTTGGCAATCAAACCCAGCAATCTGTAAAACGTCAAAGTTTTGTATTGATACGGATTTGTTTGTTGCTGTGATTTCTTGCGGTTTTTTATATATAATTATGTCTAACAGGGGTAAAACCTTACTAAATCCCATTCTCTCTCCGCACCGACTCTAACATTGTTTTTAGTTCTATCCTACTAACTAAATAAAAGCTTTGACAAAACTATCTCTTGTGCGTTCGCAGAAAGTTCTGTCAATTCTGCAACATGTATTTCAAAGAGCCCGTACTGATGGCAGACCACATGAAGACTCACTCGGACAGCTCTATACCTCCCTGCGATGGCTGCGGCCAAATGTTCGAATCTATAGAACAGCAGAAAGAGCACGTGAAACGCTACGACCCTCCCCGCAAATCCTCATCGCTGACCAAAGAAGATTTGACCTGCGAAATATGCGACAAAGAGTTCACCACCAAAGCCACCCTTCGGAATCACAAAGAGATCCACGACGTGAACCGAGAGAAGAGATACACGTGTGAACTCTGCAGCAAGTCCTTCTTCGACAACACAAACTTGAGGAATCACCTCAAATTGCACAGTAAGAAGACGGAAGAGTGTCACATATGCAACAGAAAGTTTCACGCTAAACCGTATCTCAAGAACCATTTGAAAACACACACCAACGTGAAGCCATTCGCTTGTCCGGAATGCGGGAAGCACTTCAGGTTGAAAAGGCAACTTCAGAACCATATGCTGACGCATACAGACATTAAACCTTACAAATGCCTCGTTTGCGGCAAAGAGTTCAGAGTGGCGACACAATTGAAAGTGCACGAGGTTCAGCATACAGGCATAATGCCTTACTCGTGCAAATTCTGCGAAAGGAAGTTTGGGAATTGGTCCAATTGCAATAAACACATGATAAGGAAGCACGGTACGCCATTAGCGAAGACCAAAATGACTGCTTACGGAAGAATTTCTATAGAAGCTGTAACTCCCAACTTGAGCGGGTTGGATATGAACACCCAAGCCCATAGTTCGGAGATGAGAATGGATCAAATGAGATTGGAGCAAACTGATCTTAGGTTGGGACCTGATACGAGACTCGTTTCCGACAATATGAGGTTGAATAACGATATGCGCATGAATAACATTAATGATACGAGGTTGAATATTAATGATACGAGATTGAACATGAATGATACGAGGTTGAATATGAATGATACGAGGTTGAATATTAATGATACGAGATTGAACATTAATGATACGAGGTTGAACATTAATGATACGAGGTTGGCTAATGATACAAGGTTGGTTAATGATACAAGGCTGGCTAATGATATGAGACTGCCTACGGATATGAGATTGGCTACGGACATGAGGTTGGCTACGGATATGAGAATCGGATCCGATATGAGACTCGATATGAGTAAATACAGCTAAATCGTTGGTAATGTTTGCTTGTAAAATTTTCAACTTTCTGTTGGTCGAATGAAAGTAATTTAAATACAGAGAAGAAAGCAGGTCCAAATATTTTTATTTACAACTAGTGGCCCGCCCTCGCTTCGCTTCGGTGTAGAGTTGTAGTTTTTGTTCTCAGGCTTGTATTGTACACAATGAATTTATTTATATCATTATAATGACCTTTCATGAAAAACTTTTCTTGCTATAAACAGATGTAAAAAATGTCATAAAATCAGTCTTTTTTTTCTATATATTATATCGATATCATTTTATCGATACAAATATTATGTATTATAAGATAATTATGTATGTTGTAAAGTTCATCGCAAACACCTGTGCATTTTACTTAACTTTTATGCTTGATAAAATTTTGCACATACATTAAGAGTATTTTGTAATTTAAAAATTATCTCGAGTTTAAGAATACTTTTATAAGAAAAAATAGTAAATATAAATGTAGCCTAGTTTGCTAGGATGCTTTATTTCTTATCTATGTATATCTTATATGTATATATATGGTACGGCTGGACAAAAAAAATGGTGTGGTTATATGAAACCAGCGATGCATATGATTTTTTTTAAAGTGTGTTGTATGTTTTCAAATATACTAAATTCATGATAAAATATGTTTCTTTCTATGATTCGATTCTTCTACTATATTGTTTATCCCATTTTTTAGGATTGTGTTCATTGGCCCAAAATGAAACATCTCCTCCTAAGAGATATAAAAGAGATAATGCGGGCCATGAACATGCCTTATTTAGTTGATTTTATTTTGGCATATTAAAAGTGGGAAACAGGTCCCGATCTAGAAATTTTGCCGCTCCGGGCAAACATTTTTGCCGCCCTGGGCAAACATTTTTGGCGCCCTGGGCAAATATTTTTGCCGCCCTTAAGTGACGTACTATACGGCTGACCCTAAGTCAATTTTGCCGCTAATAATTTTTGCCGCTCTGCAAATGCCCGGATCCTTTGGATTTTGGATCTGGCCCTAATGGAAAATAAAAAAGTATTTCCATGACTGGGAATCGAATCCGGGCCGCCCGGGTGGCAGGTGAGCTTTCTACCACTGAACCAGCAATGCTTGTGGTCAAGGTCTATTTTTTTTAATAACTATAAAAATTGTAATGCGAAATACTAAAGATTTTGTGAAACGAAAAATTTTGTGGCAATGATATATAAGTTTCATAGTTATGATTTTTTTTTTTTTAAGCATTTAACTGCTAGATATTTAAATCTAAAGAAAAATTTACTAGAAAAAAATCCACGCGGACCAGGCAGCGGACGGGACTCGAACCCGCATCCTTCGCTATCCAGGCGAATGCACTGACCATTATGCTACCACGGCCCTATTAGCCGCGTTGAAATTTTCTTAGCCTTAAGCTGCAAGGCAGCGCCATCTCTTCGCATTGTAGGCGTTCTTTTCTAGTAAACTTTTCTTTAGATTTAAATATCTAGCAGTTAAATGCTTAAAAAATAAATAAAATCATAAATGTAAGTTTCATTTTAAAATATTAGGCCATTCACTAAACCGATTAGCGTTTAAAAAAAAACATTATTATAATTTTGTTTTATTGAAAACTAGCTGTGCTCCGCGGTGTTACCCGCGGTTTGTTAGGGAAAATAAATTGTGTATTAACAATAAGCCTGTGTGTTAATCCAGGGTGACAGCTAACTCCATACCAAATTTTATTAAAATCGCTCCAGCCGTTTAGACGTGAAGAAGTAACAAACATGCACACACACATACTTTCGCCTTTCTGATACGAGTGTGATTGAAATAATAAGCGATATTAAGTTTTTTGTCATGAATGGCTTTTTTTTGTCCACCAGTACTTATATTAAGTATTATATTGAAGTAGATTCTGGCATAAATCTCTAAATTTAAAATTGGATTTAACATCAGTCTCTCCTTTTCATTCTGTATAGAGAATGACAAGGATACACTGTTGTCAAATTTAAATTTAGATTAAAGATTCATGCCAGAATCGACACCAATAATGTCACAGGGCTGTTAATATATTTTAAAATTTAATTTAAGGACGTTTTTTTGTGACTTTTAGTTTCGTTATAAGAATTTTACGTTAAAAAAGTGCAAAAGTTAAATGAAAATAATTCATGTTATTAATTTTTATAAAGAATGAAGAAATCACGAGCTTGTAATCACTTATTATTCTTTCCAAACTTTTTTGTTGGATTATTTTTTTTAATATCTATGATCTCATTAAAAAGGTTTTATTTTAATCAATTAAATCATGAATAAATTAGTTTTTTTTTTAATTTATTTCCACCTCTGCTTTAAGCGGATTTTTACACGTAAAAAATAAAACCTTGTTATTTATGATAAAAGCAATCAAATCGTCGCTTAATTATATATTTTTCAACATTAATTCCAAATTTTAGTTCCATCCAAGAAAGAAAATATTTTATTTAATGTTAGAATATAATTTTATTTTATAATAGTTTTCATAGCATCAACTTAGTTGCAATTATTTGTAGCTTACTTGTAGATTATTCTTTAATTGTTAAAATTCAATTTGATTATAAGTATAATATAAATTAGTGTTGTTATTGATAGATCTATTATGTTTTTTTAGTAAGTAAATAATAAAGCTGATTTCTCATATGGTTTTATGATTTATTTATTTAACATAGCACCAAAAGATAAGTCTTCTTTTTTTATTATTATTATAATGGCTCGCACGGTTTGTGCATTGGCCACGACAGGTAAGGAAACCAAAATAGTGAAATAAAAAGATTGTAAAACGGAATTTGGAAGGATTAAGATCAGGTAGGTACGTTAAATTAATTTGAAACGTAAGTAATAGGTCTTTATTATATTATATAAGTATATAATAGTACATTACGATACGCGTGACCTAAGTTGCCTATTACTGCACGGCGTGAAGTTAGCGCCCGGTGCTAAACGCCGTGCAGTAATAGAAAACTTAGGCCACAAGTATCGTATACTATTTTATAGCAAGTGTGACATAAACCCGCCCCGGACGCGGGCAAGAGGGGGGGGGGGGGGGGGCGGTTCGTGTTTTGAAAGTAAAATTCATGTATTGCAATCACAAAGAATTGCAATACAGACTGTAAGTCAAACTCTGAAAAGAAAGAATTCCGGTTCAGATTACCATTTTGAAAGTATATTTCAAAAGGAAAAAATCAAATATCATTACAACAAAATAGAATTTCAATGTATCCATGAACGTTTATTCCTTGATTGGCATAGTAAAGTTAAGTTACGCGTATCGTAATGTACTAATTCTACATGAGTGTAGTTGGTCAATTCATTTACACGATTTGCGGAAAATTGATCGAAAACAATTCTTCGAACACAATTCATCGAAAAAACAATTCGTCGAAAAACAATTCTTCGAACGGTAATTCCAAAAAAAAAATGAAAATTTAGCAGGAGGGAGGCTAAAACGAGGTGGGGAAAGGGGAAAAAAAGTATGAAAAAAAAAAAACGTTGCACGTACAAAAGTGTCGTTTCTGGCGCTTCGCCGGCCGCTGCCGCGGCACGCTCGCTCCGCTCGCTCGGCTCGCGCGTTTTTGGTCATCATACTAACCTAACCTAACCTAATGAACTCTTTAGACTTTATTCATTGCGGGGGCTGCGCCCCCCCGCCCCACTTCGGTTCTGTCACTAATAATATGAAATATAAAAAGCATGAAATTGTTTTTCGGGGAATTACCGTTCGAAGAATTGTTGTTCGACGAATTATTTTTTCGATGAATTGTGTTCGAAGAATTGTAATTCGATGAATTGTTTTCGATGATTTTTCCGGTGAGGCATTTACACACCGTGCAGAAATAGGCAACTTACGTCACGGAAAAGCGTGCGTAAAGTGCGGGTTTAGGTCACACTGTGCTATAAAATACATTATATT
This sequence comes from Chilo suppressalis, assembly GCA_902850365.2. Taxonomy (NCBI): domain Eukaryota; kingdom Metazoa; phylum Arthropoda; class Insecta; order Lepidoptera; family Crambidae; genus Chilo; species Chilo suppressalis. The sequence continues at coordinate 11,472,345 of OU963921.1, forward strand.
ATTTGTATTAATAATATTTAATACTTATAATTTTATATTATGTTTAGTTAGGAATTCAAATAGCTTGCTACATGTATTATAATCTTTATAATACAATAAGGAAGGAATGGAAGTAGGGAGAGGTACATTAAGGGATATTAATGAAGACTAGTGGCCCGCCCTCGCTTCGCTTCGGTGTAGAGCTGAAGTGTAGACTACAGTTTTTATTCTCAGGCTTTTATTATACACAATGACATTCATCTATGATTCTTATTATACCTGCAAGCAAAGTCTCAGCCCGATCGGTTTAAAATGGACAAAGTTTCATACAAACTTTCATTCCCTATTTTATCCCCTTGGGGGTAGAATTGATCAAAATCCTTTCTTAGCGGATGCCTACGTCATAACATCTACCTGCATGCCAAATTTGAACCCGATCCGTCCAGTGGTTTGGCCTGCGTTTTATATATACAGATAGATAAGTCTTCTCTCACTAAGGATTTATATTAAATTTTTAATCCCCGGCGGGAAAAGAGGGGCTAAGCTTACTACATTTGTAAATATATAAAAATAAATTAGCATAAATTTAATAAAACGCATTTTAAATCATTTTAACAAGGATGAAAGGTATCCTATTTGTCAATCTAGGAGATAATACAGGGTGTAATAAAACCTATGACAAAGACTTAAACTACGCATTCTGTACACCCAAACAAGTCATATTACAAAATATTATACGTGGGAAAAAAATATATTTTTAAGTTAATTTTTTTCCAGTACGCAAGGTATAACCTGGTATAGCGCGGCGCGCTAATGTGGCGCTACGCAAAGAATGTGCCTGTGTGTATGTGTTTGCGTGTGTAAGTGCGTCGATAAAAAAGTTTCTAAATAACGTTTTGAAAATATTAATGTATAAAACTGGAAAAAAAAATTTTGGCTTTGACCTTCAATATCTCCATAACCATAAATTTCCCAGGTATGGTCCAGAACCCGTGGCAGTTTGGCTGGGTCTGCTATCGGGCGCGTCCTCTCGGGTGGCGGATGGGAGGTACCGGCTTCAGCCGGCGTGGACCATACCCAGCTGTGGAGACCTGGTTGGCGTCCTGGGTATCCCGGGTAGCGGCAGTCGGGTCAAACTCGTAACCCTGCACATAGTGCGGGGCCGAGGGCCGCCGCCTGCAAAGGAACTGTTTCCTTTGGAGGCGGGGGCTGCGAGGAAGACAACCTCTCTAAAAAATTACCCGGTGGTGGTCTCGGCTGGCATCCTGGGTATCCCGGGCAGCGGCAGTCGGGTCAAGTTCGTAACCCTGTACATAGTGCGGGGCCGAGGGCCGCCGCCTGCAAAGGAACTGTTTCCTTTGGAGGCGGGGGAAGACAACCTCTCTAAAAAATTACCCGAGGGGTCTCTCGGCCGGCGCCCTGGGTAGCCCGGGTAGCGGTGGTCGAGACTCTACAGGTTGAGGCGGAAACGCCATTGGCGTCGCCTCCGGCCAACCCGTAACCCCGCACGTGGTGTGGGGCCGGGGGCCGCGGTCCTTCGGGGCGGGGGCTGCAAGGAAGAAAACCTTTTCAAAAATTACCTTTTGATGAGGTCAGGTAGGGTTCCCTCGCCCGGAAGAGGGACCTTTTTGATGAAAATGTCGTTGTTTGAGAATCGTTTGTCATGCTCTGCCGCTGTCACCGGGCGCTCTGAGGTAGTTGGGCCTCAGAGTGGTAAATTGACTACTAGCGGCTTATGCGCTCCGGCTGGCCACCGGCGCTGCGGGATTACCGGGTCCCGCAGTGGTAAATTGGTTACCGAGGCGTTTGAAGGAGAGGAGGGATGTGTCCTGCGTCTTAGAGGCGGCGGGGACGAGGAGGATAGGGTGGATGCAAGACCGATGCCCCCCAAGGTGAGCAAGATAAGGAAGGGGAAGGGTAGGAGCCAAACCTCCCTGGATTCCCGTTCTGTGGAGCTCACGCCAGGAGGAGAAGTAATCCTGTGGGAAGATGTAGATAAATTGACGCCAGACCAGTTCGCGGAAGCGATCGGCTCGCGCCTGTTCCACCTGGACGGGAGAATAGAAGATGGCGAACGCTCTGGCAGATCCAATATTCTGCAGCCGACACGTGAGGCGAGGTGGTTCCTGGAGGTGGCCACACGGAAGTTGGAGGCGGTGGAAGAAATAGAGGAGGAGAACCTCCGCCTAAAAGAGAAGAACCACAAAATGAAGGCCGAGATCGAAGCCAGGCGAAGGGAACTGAGGTCACTGAGGAGACAGATGGAGGAGAGGGCACATTCTGCGGCTCCTCCAACCACACAATTGGTGCCGTTGGAGGCCGTCGAGGAGCTGAAACGCTCCCTTATGATATCTATAGGGGAGATGGTCAGTGTCGCGACGGGCAAACTTGACCAAGTCGCGAAATGTAAATATTGGATATGGCAACAAAATCCTGTAATCTGTGGTGAGTAACATTGAACCGATTTAGGGATGTCGAAAGTTGAAAAAAATATCAATATCGGCTTCGATATATAGCGAAAAGAACATCGATATATCGAACCAATTTTCCCAAAAACATATTTAGGTCAGCCTAGCACAGTAATAATAACAATACAAATTATAATTAAAGAAAGAATTATCAAAGTACCAAATTGCCGCTACACTACATGACAGTACAGTATCTCACGAAAGATGATACGCGGAATAATAATAGAACGAAACTTATCTCCCTAAAAATAGACCCTTCTTTCGAATGGTAAAAATGATTGCAGGGCCTTTCAGGTGCCATCTTTCGGAAACAAGACTAGACAGTCACACACTTCCACAGAATATATTGGTATTCAGCACAACCAATTCACCAGCGAAACAGATTTACAAATCATAGAGAATACTAAATACAGCACAGATCATAGATATGTTGAATATCATTAATCTGAGATCCAGTTACGATTTTTCCAGACACGAATTTAGTTAGATCGTGATATTTATTTATTTATTTTCATTTGGGAAATATACAGTTTTACACAAATCAATTAAGTAACACTTATTACTATTTCATAAACCAGTTAAGTTTCCACAGACTGAAACATTCATAAACTTACATAATTTATTTAAGATTACGTACAATATTTAGAATTGTGTGAATAAAAGAAAATAATTACTAAGTGTTAGGGTAAAACGACCTTAAAGCATTCATTTCTAAATTGGTTGTAAGAAAGGCAAAATATATCCAATCCCATGAAGTATTTATTATAGCTGTGACATGCTCTAGAAATGAATCAATTTGCAGCAAACTTGGTCCTGCTAAATTGTAATACAAACGTGTTGTCAGACCTAGTTCTATTTGGACAACGGAAACCAATTCTCTGCAAAAGTAACGGCGAATCTACAAGGTCATTAATAAGTTTGTAAAGAAATAATTGATCTCTAACAGTTCTGTGATGTTGCAAGGATGTAACCTGTAACTTTGCTTCACAATCATTAATAATCAAGTTAACATTAATTCTGTTTTCTAAGTACTTTACAAATTTGTGTTGAATTCTTTCAATAGCATCAATGTATGTATTATACTGTGGATTCCATACACAAGAGGCATATTCAAGGTGTGGTCTCACAAATGCATTATACAGTAATATCAAAGTAGATGCGCAACGGAATTCCTTTCCAATACGCATGATGAAACCTAGCATTCTATACGATTTTGCAACAATATTGCTAATATGGTTACTGAAAATAAGTTTGTCATCAATGATTACCCCAAGGTCAACCATCTCGGTTTTTTTTGTGAGAATAGAATTAGTTAATTTATAGCTATAATTAATTGGCATTTTCTTCCGGGTAAAAGTAATTGCTGCACATTTATCTGTGTTCAATTTAAGTGTGTTATAATTGCAATAGTTTACCAAGTTGTTCAAATCTTGTTGTAACAATTTACAATCTTCTATGGATTTGATCAACTTTATAATTTTCATATCATCTGCGTAGAGCAGTAAGTTAGAATTGTGAATATAGTTCTTTATATCATTAATAAGCACGTTAAATAGAAGGGGACCAAGGTGAGAGCCCTGGGGCACACCTGAGGTTACGGGTGTAGTATATTAGAAGGTAATCGAATAATTATTTATCTGTCAGCTGAGTGTCGAAGCTGTCCCCACCAGTCCGTTAATAAACGTCTAGCCAAACGGTAGCCTTTTATTTACGCATACATATCAACGGGAACAAAAGTAGAACAGTAACCCTTTATTGCCACAGCCTGACTACGGTCTCGCAGATACGACGCCAACCATCGGAGAAGATCGCCATGAATACCAACTGCTTTTAGCTTCGAAATGAGTAAATAATGGGGCAGCTTGTCGAAGGCTTTCGATTAGTCGGTATACACGACATCCATTTGATAACCGTTATCCATACCCTCTGTCAAAATTTCGATCAACTCGCATAAGTTACTTTCTGTGGAGCGTTTGTTAATAAAACCATGCTGAAAAGTATTTATCATTGGCCGAAGAAAAGGAAATAGTGTGTCGTGTATTATCTTTTCGAATAGTTTAGGTATCACAGAAAGTTTGGAAATTGGCCTGTAACTCTTAACATCGTGCTTATTACCCATACCCTTGTAAACAGGCGTTATAAAAGATTTTTTCCAAACAAGGGGAACAGAACACTTCTGTAAAGATTTATTAAAAAGGACCGTTATAGGGTAACAAAGCTGCTCCCAACATGACCTAAGAAATACGGGAGGGATCCCGTCCGGGCCACAACCTTTACTTGGATCAAGGTTTTTAAAGTAGATTAGCTATTTTCTGTGTGTCAATGTTGATTGAGTGAATATTCAAGTAAGACTGTGTAGCCGGACAGGAGTCGTTACAATGACTGTTTGTAACCCTATCATTTGGTAAATAATAATAAATAATATAATAATAATAATAATCATTTATTTTCGGATAACAAGGATCCATAGTGGGTTAGTAACAAATAGATTATACTTAAAAACTAATGTTAGTAAATAAACACAGGTGGTTTGATGTCACCTTACGATGCCCCCGCGCAGTCGTATCCAGCGGGCTAGCATCGGAGAGTCCCACCGTTCTACCAGCGCCCTCAGGATGGTGTTGGGGCTGCCGCGCACTCGCCCAAGTAGCGAGGCGCAGCGCTTACGCATGATGGCCGCGAAACCATCTGTATGGGCCTCGGCAAACATGCCGGAGGCACTGCAGTGACGCGGCAACCCCATCAACACCCTGAACGCGTTGTTGTATTGTATTCGAAGGCCGCTATATACCCCCTGCGTATACTTCACCCACAGACCGCATGTATAAAAAGATTGGCAGAATGCTATAGAGAGTGCTATTTTAACCGGCTTGGTACATTTTACGAATCTGCGAGCTAACATATTACAGCGGACAGACAGCGACCTCCGTTCCCTCTCAATATCACAATTGTCATTTAAATCTTCTGTTATCCAGTGACCCAAGTACTTAAAGCGTTCAACTTTTTTCAACGGAAAGCCACAGAGTGTTATTTGCGGAATATTAGTGTAACGAATGCGATCGGGCTTAAATATCATGATTTCACTTTTACTTGCGTTGTACTTGAGCCCCTGTGCTGTTACATATGACTGGCAAACACTTATTAATCGCTTCAACGCGCCGGCCGATGGACTCAACAGTACCATATCATCTGCGTAGTTGATATTATTAATACATACGCCGTCTACGTGACAACCGATACCTGTACTGCCAAGTTCATCAAGCAGCTTGTTCATGTACAAATTGAACAACGTTGGCGAGCTTAATCCTCCCTGCCTCACACCGCACTCCAGTCTATACTCATCGGAGAGAACACAAGACCATCTTACATTATTTTTTTGGTTGCTATACCAGTGCTTAAAGAGAGATACAATTTCCTCTGGGGTGTCAGTTTCTGATTTCATTTTATTCCAAAGAATGTCATAGGATACAAGGTGAAAAGCTTTAGATAAGTCAAGGTAGCAAGCATACACTGGTGTTTTTCTTGCATTGTAGTAATGGACTGTCTGCTTGAGACACAAGATGGCACTCTCAGTGGAAAGGCCAGGTCTGAAGCCAAATTGCGAGTCATTAAGCGATATATGTTCCTCCAGGCGCCTAGCAAGCAGACCGTCCAGTACCTTCGCAATCACAGTAGCCAAGGAGATAGGTCTATAATTGGTTACATCTGCCAAATCTCCAGTTTTGTTCTTTGGTATAGGAACAACAATAGTTCGCATAAGATTTTCGGGCAGATAAGAATGCCCAATACAAAAATTAAAAAACAAGGATAACACTCTTGGCAGATGAACTCCTGCATGCTGCAGGTGCTCGATAGTGAGGTTGTCATGTCCCCGGGATTTGCCCCTCACCATGCCCTTAATCACTTTTGAAACCTCCTAGGCTGTAAAGATAACACTAGGTTTGGGAAATTTGGACTTATCCGTCTCAGCATCGATCACCGGCTTCCCTAATGGCGATTCCACCCTAAAATATTTTTTAAATAAATTAGCTATGTCTTTCGGCTCATGGTATCCATTCATACTCACGGGAAGGTCCGACCTATGCTTCATTTTGTTGGTACTTTTCCAAAACTGACTGAATTTCTTGTTCTTGTGGTGTTCAGCAATAATATCAATTTTTATTTGTTGCTGATTGTTTTGGCACCATTTAAGTTTTGCTTTAAAAATGCGCCTCGTTTCACACATATCATTATAAAAACAACCAGATGTTGGTTTGCCATGAAGTAACCACATACGAAAACAAAGTCGAGCCCTGTTGTGCGCGTTATGAACGTGTTTGTTCCAGCCGGGTAAGTATTTGCGTTTTTTACTTTTTTTAACTACGTTACTACAAACTGCGGATTCTGAAAGTATACATATTATATTATCATACATTTTATTTAATAAAATTTTGTGATAGTCATTACTACAAAAACCGTCACAACAGTTAATGAACTCTTCAGGAAAATCTACTTTTCTTAATCTATAATGACATTCACTGTGATAATTTTCTATTTGAACCATGCCACGTTCCCCCCATATTACCTGATTTACAAAATTATATTGTGTCGTTGACTTTGATCTTAAAATAACACTTAGATTACACTCTACAAAAACAGGGTAATGATCAGACCAGTAGGTGTCGTAAATTATTGACACAGAATGAACGGAAAGCCGGGCCGCACTAGTCACTAAACAGTAATCAAGCCAGCGGCGGCATCCGTGCGCATCACTCACAAACGTATGACTATCCGATGGCAGTAATTCCATGTCCACACAAGACCATAACTGTTCAGCACAAAACGATAACAGTTCCTTATTAAAAGACTCACCCGGATGTGCGTTTTAGTCCCCCAACATAAACACTGACTCCACATTGTGGCTCTCAATGATAGCAGTCATCTCACTTAGACATTCTATAAAATCAACTAGATTTTCACTGGTATCTATAGGCATGTACACCGAAAAAACCATCACACAACGATCACTAAGCGTGATTTTTATCGCAGCAAGCCGAACACTAGTACACTTTACTATAGAAACCGTGGAAAACGTAGCCTTTTTCCAAAGTAAGGCCACTCCGCCGTATGGCCTCCCACGAAGCACTCCTGCAGTAGTATCCACGGCAGAGGTGCCGGTGAAGGCGAAGTCGTCGTCAATGGTCCCCAAATAGTCAAGATCATGCGGCATCAGCCAGGTCTCTTGCAAAGCTATTATGTCTGCCGAACGGCATAGCTTACGCACACACTCTATGGATCTAACTACATTTTTGCAGTTAAAACTCACTACTTTTTTTTTTTTTTTTTTTTTTTTTTTTTTTTTTTTTTTTTTTTTTCGGGGGTAGTTAAAAACCGTTAACATCTGTTTTTGACAAGGTCTTGAATTATTTAATTTTAAAAATAAAATACATTTTATTTTGAGTAGAATAAGTGATAAATTTTATGTACTAATAGTGAGTAGTACCTACAGTTGTTTTCTCCTCTTGCTCTCTCCTACATCTGTGATTTAAAGTTCACTACACTATTTTACACATCAAACAAGCACTGCACTACCAAAATGGAAGATATCAGGAGCACTATTGATACACTGGCACAATCTTTTTCTGAGCGTATGACGGCATTTGAGAATAAGCTCAGGAATACAGGTACACCTCAACAATCATCGCTGTCCACTCTGTCACTGGAGTTCGACGCTTTCCGGGCCTTCGTGATTGCAACATTTAGAAACCTTGAGAAGCAGGTAACAGTGTTATCCTTGGAGTGTGACAGGATGGAGATGCGGAGTCGCCGAAGTGCTCTTTTGCTACATGGTGTTCCCGAGAGGAAGGATGAGGATTGCTCTGGGCTGTTTCTGGAGATTGCGTCGCAGCATCTGGCTACCCCACAGGTTCAGGCAAATGATTTAAGCCGAGCATTCCGTCTTGGTCGGGTTCGAGGGGATAGGCCACGGCCACTTCTTATTAAATTTCACTCCGAGGCAATGCGTGACAAACTTTGGATGGCCAAGACAAAGCTTAAGGGTACAGGTATTACCATGTCCGAGTTCCTGACCAAGCTTCGTCATAAAATTTTTATGGCTGCGCGGGAGCGTTTTGGTGTCTCCAGGTGTTGGACCAATGCTGGGCGCATCATCGCCTTGGATGCCGCAGGGAAGCGACAACACGTTACATCCATGGCTGACTTTGATAAGTTGGGTCCGCCGGTTCCTGTTCCCGTGGCTGATGCGATTAGTACGGATGCGAGTGATGCTGTGGCTACCGTAGTATGTGCAAGTAGCCCTGTAGCTCCGGTGACTGCCCCTACTGCCCCGAGAGGCAAGCGGGCTGTGTCTGCAAGAAGGAAGTAATGGTTGCTTACTGGTGTTATTTTTGTGTTCTCCGTAGCCCATATTGAATGTTAATGTAAATTACTTACTTTTTTTTTCTTTCACTTGTTTTTCTCAATTTCTTCTGTTTATCCGTTCCACAATTTCATTATAAATATTATTTACGATAATCCAAGTAAGGTAGTAAAGTAATTTGATTGTTTTTGTTATCGTTTTAGCTGTCATTGTCATTGTATAGTTTGTTCATCTTTTAATGCTATTTTAACGCCTGTCACGCTGGGTTACGTTCCGAACCTACGCTCCAGTCGCATGATGTTCATGGACGTACGTACGTCCATGGTTGCGTACTGTATAATGTTTTCTTTCTTGTTTAGTGTAGTGAATTTATGAATGTGTAAATGTTAATATCTTTTATTATTATTTTTATTTTCTTACAGACAACCCGTGGGTATTTATATATGTAGTTTGTTAAAGCATATAATAATTTATTTTTAGTTTATTTTATTTTTTTTTGTTTTGATCATTTATATATATATATATTTATTTTACATATTGGATATATCTTTAAGTAATGATATTTTCTTATCATGTTCATCTCCCTCTACTTCGAACTCCAGTTTTCAGAGTTTAGATCGCCCCTTGAATGAGCTTTTGAGTGATGCTTTTTCGGATGTTCCTAAGAACCTTAACGTAATCCATATCAATGCACAGAGTATTCCTGCACACTTCCCAGACATGCTTGCATCTTTTGCTTGCAATAACATACATGCTATTCTTGTTTCAGAAACTTTTCTCAATCCCTGTCTTTCTACTTCTACCTATTCCTTACCTGGATTCCAGTTGATACGTAACGATCGTGTAAGTTCCTCGCATGGGGGGTGGCTATTTATCTTCGCTCTCACATCTCTTTTTCCATCCTTAGTCGATCCTCACAACCGCCGCCCCCTAACAGTGCTGAGCATCTGTTGCTTGAAATATCCTTGTCCCATACTAAAGTTCTTCTTGGTGTTTTCTACAGCCCTTCACTTCGAGTAGATTATTTCGAGTCATTGGAACAGCTACTTGAAAATTTCGTTCCTTCGTATTCCCATACAATTATTATGGGGGATTTCAACACATGTCTAATGAAAGACGATTCTCGTTCCAAAAAATTACTTTCGGTGATTGATTCATCAAATTTACATATCCTTCCGTTAAATGAAACACACCACTTTCCTAATTGCACTCCTTCTCTGCTTGATCTTATGATCGTCTCTTCACCCACATTCGCCGCTAAGCACGGCCAATATTCTGCAGACGCTTTTTCATATCATGATTTGATATACCTATCGTATAGGATTCGTACTCCTAAATTAAAGCCCACAGTTCAACTTCAGCGTAGTTTTTCAAGAGTGAATCAGGAACGTCTCCTTGAAGATGCTGTCAATATGGATTGGTCTGCGATTTTCGTTTCTAAGTCTGTTGATGAACAAGTGGAACATTTTAATACGCAACTCACTAAGTTGTATGACGTGCATGCACCCGTTCGACCGGTAAAAATTAAGCACCTGCCGGCTCCATGGTTATCAGAAGAGATCCGCGGGCTAATGACTAAGAAAAATACTGCTAAAGCAAGGTTCAAGATCAATCCCTCGAAGCAAAATGAAATTAAATATAATCGTATCAGAAATAGGTGCAATACTGTGATAAGGGACGCTCAAAGACGCTATATTCACAGATCTGTCGAAAATGAAGATCCTGCAAAAGTTTGGAAATTCTTAAAATCTCTAGGGGTCGGCAAATCCCGTAATTCTATTCCTACTAATAATTTAGAAATTGATAAACTTAATAGTTACTTCACTACTTCTATGCCGCTTGATGCATCCCGCAAAGCTGAAACATTGCAATTTCTTTCTAATTTGCCGACTCAAGATTCTTCTTTTTTCTTACATCAGTTTGCCGACTGTGATGTTAAGAGAACCATACAAAGGATTTATTCCAATGCAGTTGGTTGTGATTCTATTAGCCGGAAAATGATCCTTCCCATCCTTGAAATTCTAACTCCCATTATTACCCACATCCTTAATACTTCTATTTTGACCGGAGTTTTTCCTGCATCTTGGAAGGATGCAAACGTTATCCCAATTCCTAAAAAAAACAATCCTGGCTCTTTTTCTGAATATCGTCCCATTTCCATCCTTCCCTTCCTTTCCAAAGTTCTGGAGAAGCTAGTTTATCGGCAACTTACAAGTTTTCTTAACCAAAACCAACTTCTAAGCCCCTTCCAGTCCGGTTTTCGTACCGGTCACAGCACTACTACTGCATTGATTAAGATCTCGGATGACATTCGATGTGGCATGGAGAATCGTCAACTTACACTGATGACGTTGCTTGACTTGAGCAACGCCTTCAACTCTGTTGATTTTGATATTCTTCTTGCTGTTCTACGTTCTCTTAACATATCTCCAGCGGCTATTGATTGGTTTCAAAGTTACCTGCTAGGACGCCGGCAGCGCATCTGCATCGAAGGCAACTTCTCTGCGTGGTGCACTATTAATGCCGGAGTTCCTCAGGGTGGCGTCTTATCTCCTCTTCTCTTTTCTCTCTTTATAAATTCGATCTCACAAATACTTTCCAGTTCCTATCACCTTTACGCTGATGACCTACAGATCTACACTCAAGCATCGCTATCTGATATCTCAAACGCTATAGCAACTACCAATTCAGACCTAGCTATAATTAGTAGTTGGACTAAGTCATTCGGCCTTACTGTAAATCCTTCAAAAACGCAGACTATTATAATAGGCAGTCCGTACTTTGTTTCCAGGATTGATTTTGGATTATTGCCCCCTATTATCTTTGATGGTACTATTATCCCTTTCTCTAGTACGGTGAAAAATCTTGGTGTGATCTTTGATCAGTTTTTCTCATGGAAACCACAGGTGGAAGCGGTAAGAAAGAAAATATTTGCCGCATACAATTCATTAAACCGGTTGCGTAATTTTTTTACCAACAAGTACAAAGGTCACTTTGGCTCAGACACTTTTACTTTCCATTATCGACTACGCTGATGTTTGTTATACTGACATATCTGAGGAACTCCTAAACAAGCTGGAACGTCTGCAGAATATGTGTATCAGATTCATTTTTAATCTACGTAAATATGACCATGTGTCTCACTTTCGACACAAACTAAAATGGCTCCCTATTCGCCGACGCAGGGACTTACACACTCTTACGGTTCTTTATTCTGTACTTTTCCTTCCTACTTCTCCGCCCTATCTAAAAGAATGTTTCTCGTTTCTTGATTCCAAATCAGAACGCACTTTGCGGTCCTCTTCAAATCTAACCCTTGCAGTCCCACTCCATTCAACTGATTTCTTTTCATATTCCTTCTCTGTGCATTCTGTTCGCTTGTGGAACTCACTACCTGAAACAATCCGAAAGGCTCGCACTCTAAGCTCGTTTAGTGATCAAGTTAGAGGTTATTTCCTTTCCCAACTTTAAGTCTTACCTCTCTCTTGTCTCTCTCTTTGTATATACCTATTACATCTATTATTCATTATTTATTTTACCATACCTACTACACCCCCCCTTCTTGTTCCTCTTATTTATTTATTTCACTGTCATGGGTTGCCTGGAAGAGATTGCTGTTTAGCAATAAGGCCGCCTATTGTGTACGTTTTCACTGTCATGTTTAATGTCTTGTATGTCCTGTGAGGTGTATGTCAATAAAGAATATTATTATTATTATTATTATTAATTTGACGTTACTAATCATTGAGAATTTTTAAGATTATTCCCACTGGCGCGTAAAGCCCTCCCATTGGTACGGTGTTTAAAGTCAATAAAACGCCTAAACGCAACTCCCTCCGGCCAAAAGTCTTGTGACTAAACAAATGTAATTGATGTTTAGGTATAAATATTTTGTAGGATTCGTAGTCCTTTGTCACTTTCATGTTCATCTTTTCGACATTAACGTCTATATTTGTCTTATCCTTGATATATGACGTAATATCACACACAGACACTCCCTTTGATACATTATATATATATAAAGGAATTTTAATTTCTGCAGCCTTAAAATTATTTCCAGGCTCTAAAATAGCTTTTCCTTTATTTCCAATAAAGCGATTACGCAATCTTTTTCTTTGCACGAGTATCCAGTCCTCACTTTGTTTCCGCGTTTTCCATTCTCCTTCCCGTACTATTTCGGCCATAGATTTAGCTGTCTCAGTCACTTTTTCGACACTAGGCACAGGAATTGTGTGTCTCACGTTCTTATCAAACCGGTTTGTGGTATCAATAGACAACTGCGGCCGATGTTCGATCAGCTGGGCCGGATGAGTCATCGCTGCCGCCTGAGTTTTTTTGCTGTGTAACTGTTTCGATTCGAGGTGAAGAATAACTACCCTCACTTGAAAAAATTGTTTGTCTCCCTATCCCGATAAGATAAATTTTGCTGTCTGTTATCTTCACTAACGTCAGGTAATCCCACAGGATCACTCTGGCATTCAAAACTGTCATGTAAACAAGCTCCACGCCTCACATTCACCCTTTGTTTATCGGTGTTAACAGTAGAAGTGATTTTGACTGTCTCAACCTCGGACTTTAATTGCTGTAGATTCTCCACGGTCGCGTAGTCTGTCTTAATCATGTTAATATCTTGCTGCATTTTTACTATTTCCTTCAAAAGTCTTGTGACGTCTACATGGTCAAATAACACTGGGGGCAGTTTCTCAAGATCACGAGCCACAAAAACTAGTATTTCCTCTGGATCAGCTTCTCGCAAAAGGCAGACAATGTCGTCAATATCTCTCAACGATTTGCCGGCCCTTTTACGATTTATCTTCCGCCTCGTAGTTGGTAGCGAGTTGAATAACAGATCCTTGGCAGTTAAAATGTCACTTTCTGTAAACGCACTAATACATATCTTGATAATACTTTCATCGTCCATAACCGAGATCTTATTATTCACAAACGCAAGTAATTCGTTTATAACTACATTGCAGTTAACATATTTTACGACTTTTGAGGTCATTATTAATTTTCCTTAGCACAGAAAAACGCACGCGCAACCGAATCGCTTCGCGTAGATAGTAAAAAAGCTGATTGAAAATATCTATTGAATGAATCGACTATTGAGCCGCCGTCAGTACACTCATTACTTTCATAATACATTGTTCCTGGCAATCCACCCGATGCTTGTTTAGACTTAACAAAGGCCCAGAAATGTTTGGAGTTACGTTTTATATTAAATTCAACATGATACATAAAATCCCTGTAACACTGTGCCTCTAAAATTTTCGCAAATCTTCTTCTTTCTTTGCGCTTTTGCGCAAATATGAAAATGTCATATAGTCTATTTGCCTATTGTATATTTTCCATTTTTTGTGAGCTTTTAATTTATCTGATATGACTTTTATTAACAATTTACTATACCATGTAGGGTATCTTGAATCATTACGAATTGTTTAGTAGGGAACATGCTCCTCAATAATGTTATTTAAAATATTATAAAAAATTTGGACCGCCTCAGAAATATCTGTAACATTCAGGCATTGATCCCAATTGATTGATGAAAGCGATTTTCGGATATCGACATAGTCGGCAAGGTGAAATTTACGAACACCACGCGAGCTAGATTTTAGTTCGCATGAGCGTAAGTCAGGCAATTCAATCTGTACTAGTAATGCAGGATGATGTGAATCTTCAGGTACTAAAGGAACGGAAGGTAACACAGAGCAGCTACAGTTCCCCATCACTAGATCCAAAAGACGTCCCAAACCGTTCTTCACGTTATAAAACTGGTTGAAAGTATTAATGTTTAAAAAATTCGATACTAACGAGACACAAACATCATCGTGCGAGCCCTGTAGCTCAATCACACCATCCAGTGAATCACCCGCCGCCGCGCCGACAAGACCGCCCGACTCACGTTAAAATCCCCTGTTATTATGTAATAATCTCGCGGTCTATGCACGACTAAATCACCAACATAATCAAAGAATAACTGTAAGCACTCCGTGTGCTTCTTACCATGGGGAAAATAGCCACAAAAAAGATGTAACGTAGTAGGCGAATTTTCAAGTGATATGGAAATATAAACAAGTTCGGCGTCCGTCATGTCAGGTGGGGCCGGCATCGACTGTGCCGTGCGGATAGATAAGCCACGCCGAGCTGCGATAAGAACTCCACCGCCCCTACTAAGGTTGCATATTTATAATCGCGGTCGACTCGATAAATAACGTAGCGTGAATCAAACAATTCGGAATCGAATATTCCATCTACGAGCCAGGTTTCAGCAAGACATATAAGGTCGAAATCGGCCAAGAGAAGGTTCCTTAAGAATGTATTGGTTTTTGTCCGTAAACCACGGACATTCTGATAATATAGTTTAAGATTCATTTTGTTTGATTTTAAAATAGAATATGTAAGTTAAAATATAAAGGAACCAACTCACAGGCCGACCCGAGGAACTCGTTACGCATACATTATCAATAGCAGTCATATAGAAAAATAAAAAAATACTACATATAAAGTTAGTGAGACCACACGTAACGATAACAACCCTTGATATAATGACATAATAGGATTTTTTTTTTAGTTTGTTTACAGTACGATAAGATAAGTATTTTTCTAATTGTATTATGAAATCATTAACAGCAAAAGTTGAATTAGCTCTTTTTAAATAAGTCTCTGACGCTAATCTATTATAAATCGAGTTCTGTAAATATACAATACCTTAGGATTAATATTGCAAAAAAATGGTTGCCTGTAAAGTCGGTTTTACGGGCGAAGATTTTACGTGACAACGTCTTTTTCTCGGTAGAATATTTATTGATATGAATATAATTAAATTGCACAATAGGAACAAGGAATTGAATGAAAATAAGAATTGCACAAATTTTAACTATAGAAATATATTTTGTTTACTAAAACATTGTACATGTAAACTTAAACTTAACACGAGAGACTCATCGTAACGTTACCGAGCGTTACACTTTTTCATAAGTGACTCCCAGCCGCAACCTAATTTAAGACGTTGTCACGTTAATACCTATAATATAACAATACTCAATAATTCGCAACACAGAAATCCAAATTAATAATATCATTCGATCATCAATTAAAGATCCAACACAAACCAGAATATAAATTAAAAAATAGTTTTCAACTATAAGGATCATATCACTTTCGAGTTTCGTTCGGGAATTGCACCGGTAGTTACCCGTATAGTCTGCAGTACACCGACACGTAATACTTGTTTTAGAGATTGTCAACCTTTTTGATGTTAACAACACCCAAGCACTAATGGAAAGGATATATTTCATTCTTATTGTTATATTAACTTGACCTATTGAATTTTCTTTAAATCCTCCTCATTGGCAACAAGAATAATGGGATCATCTTCGATCTTACGAACAAATATATTACAATTCTTTACCCAAACAAAGCGAAATCCCAATTCAGTAGCTTTCTCCTTTACTTATCGCAGAAGGTTTTTATTACGTCGAGTGAGATGTTCATTAATATAAATTCTGCTCTCATTGCCTTCATAACCCAGATCCTCACAAGTATTTTTTTTCAATTTTTTTAGGCATGCCATAAATTCGTCTTTTTTATATCGTGACTGCATTTTGAGAACGATTGGTCTAATGTTTTTATTTTCCTTATTTTTAGGCGCCACTCTATTAATGAAGTCTATGTCTCTATTTGGGTCCAACGAAAAACTGCTGAGTGCTGCAAGCTTCAAGATAATGTCGATTAGAGACTCCTTGCGGTTTTCAGGAACACCAATAATTTCTAGATTTGAGCGACGAGCCCACTGATCTTTGCTATGGTTTTGTTCCTCTATTAACTTGATTGCCCCCTTAAGTTTCTCCACATCTTGTCTGGTCTGACCTAGTGATTCAACTTTCACTTCAATTGCTTCCACTTTAGTTGATAAGGAGTTTACCTTTTCGTGGATAGTACTTCTTAACTGCGACATCTCATCACGAACCAACCTCAAATCCGAGCGCAGCGAGTTATTTTGCTCGAGTTGAGTATGAATCTTATTGAGGTGTTCAATTACGTGTTTCATGTCTAGCTGAGAGCTGGGTGTATTTGAACAGCCCATCGATGTATCCATATCTTGACATTCCATTGTACTTGTATTGAGAGATGAAGTATACGAATCTATTTCTCGACATGAAACACATTTCCAGGAACTTTTAGCTAGTCCAAGTCTTTCATAGCCTCTTTCGGATATACCCCCACATGCAAAATGAAGCTTTTTTCTGCAGTATGAACATAAAGCTCCGTTACACGCTTGTTCGGCACACTTCGGGCACGAGCTCGGATCCATTGTAGAAAAAAAAGGTTTAGCTTCCCTGTTTTATAAAACTTACGCGGGTACACAGATACACAGCTGGACCACTGATAATTATGTTTTTGTTTAGCAAAATACAGTTGTTTAGCACGGTATTTTTGATAAATCACACTATCCGGACTTTAAACTTTGTTATAGTTAAAAATTAATCTATGGATTCGTACGAAAACTGATATTATGATTAAAAAAATTAGGACAAATTATGTAAGTATGGGCTCACAATGACACCAAGGCGGGTACTGACCAATAACATACTATATCTATGTATGTTATTGGTATGGACAAGGCTGTAGAAAAAAAATGACATTAAGCCAGAAACATATTAACGTGTCATGGCTTGTCGTGACGCAAAGATTTCATACATTTATTATGGGTTAGAGAGAGAGAGAGGTAAGAGCGTCGACACAACACGACGCGTAAATATGCACTATGTCTCTAACCATAGTAAATTTATGACACAAATGTGCTTCTGGCGTGCCACGACACGACACGTACATATGTTTCTACATATGTATGTACTTCAAACTGAAGAACTGTGAAGAAGGGCAAGAACCCTAGCCAGCCACCGTTTAATGTTTTTTTTTATTTTTTTAAGCATTTAACTGCTAGATGTTTAAATCTAAAGAAAAGTTTTACTAGAAAAAAATCCACGCGGACCAGGCAGCGGACGGGACTCGAACCCGCACCCTTCGCAATCCGGGCGAATGCACTGACCAATTATGCTACCACGGCTCTGATGGTCGCGTCGAAATTTTCCTAGCCTTAAGCTGCAAGGCAGCGCCATCTCTTGGCATCGCAACGAGAGTATTTTGTTCCCGAGTTATCCCTCCACATTCGCAGTGCTACTACAGTGTTCTACGCTCTAAGAAACTATTATAAACTTTCTGTGTTTGTGCATGTTCAGGCACGGTATTTCTTATTATGTGGGTAAACTACAAATCCACGACTCAACGGTAACGGGCGCTGCTGTCACTGGCGTATTACCTCTCACGGCGCGGCGGCGCGAGCGCACACAAGAGTTGCTGGACTATATTTCGGAATATCGATTTTCGGTGGATTATCATTAATAGTTATAAGTGAACTGCTTAAGTTGTCTCGAATATCTGTATTGGTGGAACAGCTGTGTTTGAAATTGGTGCACAATAAGGACTCTGAGTGGGTGACCACGTGGACACGTAACGCTTCCAGCACGAGCTCATACTGGCGAGATCAAGGTGAGTGGTTTACTTCATAGTGGGGAATCCTGTGCCTGAATTTTACCATTAGAAGCGGTAGGATCAGCGACCAAACCAACTTTTTCTCGTGGGCTATCGAAGGTGTTCTCGCGAACAGTGCAACTAAGTAGATGCAAGCGCGTTAACCCGCACTGTTGCTTTCCTGCTGGGTCTAACCTTGATCTTTCCTGAACCCTACTTCCTTACCGGTAAGGGTACAAAATTTATATCTATCGCACTTTTTTTGACTCAGATCGTCAGACATCCACAAAATAATATAGTCATAATCATAATCAAAATCATTTATTCAGTTTAGGCTGCTACAAGCACTCACGAATGTCTAGAAGCTACTCCATCGGTTCGTAAATTTACGGCGGGAGACCTTGTTCTGAGAAGAACCGGCAAGAAACTCAGCAAGGGCTGTTTTTTTCTGCCTGTTTTATTATTTACAGAGTCGTCAAATTGAAAAATGACTTCAGAGATGATTCATGAAGTCACCTTTCATTACATAATTATTAAATATACATTAATTGTTTACCTGCATGATTGCTGTGTCATACAGTATAAATACAAATAGTGTTATTTATATTAAGTGTGACTAAACATTAACTTCAATATTAAGGAAGTTAGGGCAGACTCATCTCCGCTGGCAGCACTCGTTCACGAGCATGACGCATAAACCAGCCACCGCTTCGCTCAACCATATTTTAGGGAACGTACCGACCCGCCTCACACGACACCGCCGAAGAGACTATTAAGAGAGCATGACTATCCATACTAACAACAACATATTTACTTAAATTAAGGTCATTTACCTGTAGGACACCACAAACAACTACAAAAACAAAGCAATGGAGAAATCACGACCACGTCTTTTTGTCAATCAAATATTCTTAAACAGTCTGATAATCTTCCTTAAGTTATCAACTTTATATACAACTTTCAAATTTAATTATAGTATTGTCAACGCATAATTCATAATTTAAATCATATAGAAATACCCGTTGGAATGGTGCTCTTCTGCAGCACAAATATAGTTTGAATGTCGGCGGCATTTCCCCACAGTAAAATACCGTAAGACATTACACTATGAAAATAACTAAAGTAGACTAATCTGGCAGTTTCTATATCCGTTAACAGCCGTATTTTCATTACAGCATATGCTGCAGAATTAAGTCTCTTCGACAATCCATCAATATGTGGGCCCCACTGCAGCTTAGAATCTAGTGTGATCCTAAGAACACTGTGGTATCTGCAGGGCTCATATGTCGATCCTTTATATTTACATTAGTTTTTACCTGTTTGACATTAGGTAATACAAATTTCAAACACTTAGTTTTCCCTTCATTTAGCATCAAATTATTAACATTGAACCAGTGGACTACCTTCGAAATAGACCTGTTCACGTCGTCAATTTGTGACTGCCTACGTTTAATTTTAAACAAAAGTGAAGTGTCATCCGCAAACAATACTATTTCGTGGTTATCCTTTAGAAGATAGGGCAAGTCATTGATATAAATTAAAAATAAGAGAGGACCAAGGATTGAGCCCTGCGGAACTCCCATCTTAACCGACGAACCAGGAGATTTTACTCCATTGATATCAACCCTCTGAACCCTATCACTCAAATAAGATACAATAAGATCCAGAGTGGTATCTCTAAATCCATAGTGGTCAAGTTTCCTGATCAACGTTTCATGAAAAACGCAATCAAAAGCCTTTGATAAGTCGCAAAATACACCTAATGCATCTTGCGAGTTCTCCCAGACATCAAAAATTTGCTGTACAAGCTCGACACCGGCATCGGTTGTTGAGCAACCCCTTGTGAAACCAAATTGTTTACTACGAAGAATGTTATTACTATAAAAATATGATTGCATTTGATCTAGCATTATCTTTTCAAAAATCTTACTAAAGGTGGGTAACAAGGATATAAGTCTAAAGTTTGTGGGGTCAGATGTGCTACCCAATTTATGTAATGGAGTTATTTTACTGTATTTCATTAGATTAGGAAAAACACCACAGTCAACACATTGATTAAAAATGCTAGCCAGAATAGGAGCTACATTGTCTCAATTACTGATCCAGAAACAACCACGGATTTACCCCACAGATCCGCAGTTTTCTTTTTATTTAATTGGTTGAAATATTTTATTACATCTTTACAATTAACATACTTAAATTTAAATTGACTAGTACATAGTTTTGTGTGTTCTTTTAATATTGATTCAGCAGCAATGGGGGAGGAGTTCAAAGATTTTGTAGTTGAAACTGTAATATCAGTGAAAAAGTTCTCAAATGCTGTAGCAACTTCAACATCTGATGTAACATTTCTATGTTTAATGTTTAAATTAAAACTAGTATTTCGAGTTTTAGATTTTCCAGTTTCATTGTTTATAATATCTATAATTATAATGTCTGTAATTTTGATTTTGCCTTTACTATTCTTAATCTTACTACTTAAACAATTTGATTATGCTGTACTACATACTTTTTTAAATAACTTTGAATAATTACGTACATACTCTTTGAAACTTTCACTAGTATTAATGCTGCGTTCATTGTAAAGTTCATAGTTTCCTTCTACTTTTATGTATGCCTGGGGTGGCCCACTCGCTGAAAGTTACTGCATCACTAACACATATGGTTTTGGGAACGAAGACATCATTAAATTATTTACAAAAATTATTAAAAAATCAATATACATATCGTTCGGACTACTTTTATACTTTAAATAACTGAACTTCCTATCTAATTGAATTTTAAAACGCTCTATACGATTAACAGATTTTGGCACAATAGTGATATATTTCTTGGTCAAATTTTTATTTGGATGTGGAAACGTAATCATCTGGCCACAATGATCACTACCTAGTTGATTAACAATTACTTTTGAATGTGGTATTATATCCATATAAATATGGTCAATACAAGTGGCCGAAGTGGCAGTTATTCTAGTAGGCTCCATGAACAAGTTTTCAAGATTATATGATTGAAATAGATTTCTTAATTTAATACTCAAACTAGAGGTTTCTAATAGATTAATATTAAAGTCACCACAAACAATTAATCGCTTACCAGTGTTGACAATTTTTTCTAAAGCTTCATCCATAATAATTTCAAAACAATCATACAATGCTGAAGGAGGTCTGTATACACTCAATGCAACAAGCCGGTCCAGTTCCACACAGGCAATCTCTATTGTTCGCTCAACCGAGAGGCTCACAATATCTTTACGTTCCTTAAATTTAAGTGCATTATTTAATAAAATTAAAAAGCCACCGCGAATCGCATCTTCTCGACTGAACGAACTACCAACCTGATGATTATTAAAATTAAAGATGAATTGATGACTTTTAAGCCAATGTTCTGTGATACAAAATATATCTATATTGTTACAATTCAAAAATAATTCAATTTCTAAGTCCTTACCCATCATTCCTTGAATATTTATATGCATCAGGCACGGGCATCAGGTTGATAAAATTTACATTTTCTTTTAATTGTTTGGGATTTTTCTGAATTAAATTAATATTTTTATGCAAGTTATTACAATAATTATTTATTATTAAGCAAGAGGAGTTGTCTGATGTCTCATTATTTTATTTAAACAATAGTTATTATTTTTTTGTAATTTGTCAGTAGAAGAGTTACTGTCAAGTCAATAGAACATTGCTCAATAAAAGCAATTTGTTTAGCCAAGTTTTTGGCTGTTAAATAAATATAATATGATAGCGACTTAGCTATCTGTCTTTTATAATAATAAGAAAGATAATATTTATCTTTGGTCAAATATAGATTTCTAACATAATTGTTAGTTTAAATGTAAAGAAAAGTTTACTAGAAAAAAATCCGCGCGGACCAGGCAGCGGACGGGACTCGAACCCGCACCCTTAGTAATCCGGGCGAATGCACTGACCATTATGCTACCACGGCCCTATTGGCCGCGTCAAAATTTTCCTAGCCTTAAGCTGCAAGGCAGCGCCATCTCTTCGCATTGTAGGTAACCCACAATGTCAAATGAATACTTTTTCAAGTATTAAACATTTGAAAGAAGAAATAGCAATTATAGTTATGTTTTTATTTATTTTTAAGCATTTAACTGCTAGATGTTTAAATCCAAAGAAAAGTTTACTAGAAAAATATCCACGCGTACCAGGCAGCGGACGGGACTCGAACCCTTTTCTAGTAAACTTTTAGATTTTTTTCTAGTAAACTTTTCTTTAGATTTAAACATCTAGCAGTTATTTTGAGCTCTAACCCAAGAAGCTTAAGTCCAATATATTAATAATTCACATGTGAAGTTCCCAACCATCCACTTGCCGTCTGGCGGTTAGTAGACAGATATTTACATATTTTTTTGTTGCCGTCTGACTCGACAGGCGAAAGGATAAAAACATACCTATAATTGTTAGTGTCAATAATATGAAATTTTTCACTACACATTGTGAACAAAAGCATATTTAATTTATATCTTAAGATATTTTCCTCCTTTGCCAGACTTCTACAATAAGGCAATGTAAACAATATAATTTTTTCAACATTTAAAGAACTCAGGTCATTCACATATTGAATCAATGAGTTTTTGTTCAAATTGCCTCTATTTCCCACAAAAAATAACAAAGTAGTGCATTTTCTGCAATTTTGTTTCATTCCACTTAATTACTTAAAAATAACACACAACCAGCGCACATATAAGGACCGCCCATACAGACCACAGGGCTTGGTAGAATCTGGTAGATTTACAAACACTTTTGGTAGATCGTGTAATGATAAACTGGTCACGCTGCAACTGGCTCGACTGACAATACTGACATTTTACGTAGAGTTCGGTTTTTTTGGCGGGATTTCACCGAGTGCGGTTGGCGTCTTAATTTAATTATTCTTAAATTCGTTCATAGTGGATATTGTGAAATAAAATTGGTGTGGTTTTGTGTAACAACTGTCTGCGTAACTGAAGAATTAGTGGAATCGTTAAAATATACGCTATTCCGGTCAAGTGGACGTGAGAATTTTATTGTAGTGTTGACTACCTCACAGAAGCTTATCGAAAAAGCCAACTCGATACATTTCGTGCCAAACACTCCAAGAAACATTAGAATGCGTCGCACCAACATTCTAATGTAAAAACAAAAAGAAGCTTAATTTAATTAAAGACCAGGCTGTATGGGCATTGTTCCCTTTGCCTTCCCTAAAACGGGAGAACTTCAACAAAAAAAAAACGTAGAGTTTATTCTGTCATTTAATTTCGCGCCAAAGAAATCCCACAAATTGGTAAGTTTTTCACTATATTCATAGTTATTAATTTTATACCAATATGAAAATTAATTAGCTCATTTCGTAAGTACCATATATATCTACTCCTAAATTAGATAATGTTTATTGATGACCTTGTTTAAAGCAGGAATTGCGTTTGGTTATCGTAAGCTGTGCTGTGTGTAGTAGGTATAGAGCCAAGACACCGGTTTCTGCAAAACTCATCTTATTCAACGTTTTCAAGACATTATTACTGATATTTTCGATAAAATAAGTAATGTTTGTGAATATTCATATAACTAATCTTGATCTTGTTAAATGAAAAAATCAATAACATATTTATTGTATCGATAATATCACAAAAAAGCCTTGAAAACAAAAAAAACATATCATTAATATATCCTCTAAAGGATTAATTAGTATGGACGAAATCCAGACAGCTATTTTGTGATTTCTATTTATAAACTTAGCTTATCTGACCTTCAGCTTATTCAAGGCTAAAAGTGCAAAGAGCTTGTTGACGTATGTATTACAGCATTAGCTCCCTATGCAAATATGGACGTTAAGCAACTTTTCATAAGGATAGATATCGAATGGAT
Organism: Chilo suppressalis; assembly: GCA_902850365.2. Taxonomy (NCBI): domain Eukaryota; kingdom Metazoa; phylum Arthropoda; class Insecta; order Lepidoptera; family Crambidae; genus Chilo; species Chilo suppressalis. The sequence goes on from OU963921.1 coordinate 11,496,557, forward strand.
GGGTGACCGAATTAACTATGTAGAGCACGTCCATACTTTGGAAGGCGAGTAAGCCTTTGATCACGGCTGCATCTGCACTCATTAGTGGGATGTGGTATATGCTTCCTATCCATCCATAGGGAAGACCTGTGCTCCCCTAATGGGGACATTAATAGGGTAATGATAATGTTTTCGTAAGGTCAGTTCAATTTTTAATCAAGCAATCCTTTAAAATACCCTCATATCGTCATCGCTACAAAAGAAACATGTACACCAAAATCTATTCCGGATGTAAATCATAATCATTGCCTAATGTTAGTTACAATAATTTGTTATTCAAATATTAAAAAGATATAAAAAAGGTTATTTTATAGGTGCACATTTTCAACTCATTGTGGTTAATAATATTTTTAATCTTTTGTCAATTTATGCGTAAAATGTACAAGCTCAACCATCTCAACAACTAAGTACATAAAAAAATAAACTATTTAAATTATAATAAGAGTCGTTCGAAAACTAAAATATGATTAAAAATTACAAAATCGCTCTGTGGAAAAACCCAAAGCAACACAGGTTTGCAACCTGCATATTAAAATGTTTAGGTATAATACGACCAAACCAAAAGTTTTTACTGGATGAATCATCGTGTCACTAAGTAATGAACGCGCATTGCATGAAAATCTTGATATTATCTTTGTTTTTTGTTTGGTGATGCACATATAATATATATTTCGTCATTTTAAATTGTCTTTCGTTACGTTGTAGTTGTTTTTTTGTTTTGAATTATAAAATGAATGATGCTGGTGCTGTCACTAGTAATTCTCAAACCATTCTACAGAACCCGCGGCCAAGTCGTGGTCCAAAACTCAATGAAGCGCTGTTGCTATTATCTCCTAAACAGAATCGACCAAACAAAGTCCTCTTCGCGCATTTGACAAAAATATTATTCTTAATATTTACAAAAATATATATATGATAGAAACTTAGCCAAAACAGCAGAAGCCACAGGTACATTTTACCATATAAATAATTTACCTCAATATGAATAACGTTTGTGTCGTAATGTATTTCAGTCTGTACCAACCTTAGATAAAAATAAAAAAGTGATCCGCTTAAATTGTGTTGCATGACCACAATTCGCTTTAGTCACAATTGGGCATTCAAACACGCTGCATATGCACTCAATATAACAACATTGCGTATATTCTGTGTTATAAAGATAAACCAATGCCTTCGATGCTTTTATAAATAACAAAAATAGTCAAAATCAAATGACAAATGCCTCGGCAACACTTTTCATTCGTAAAACTGTAAAATCATTTTTTTCTCAAAAATGACGGTTTGTCGTAAATGTTATTTACGTAATCGCTATTTTGTTATCAAGAAAAGGACAACAATACAGCTAAGCGAAACAGCGAGTCTGCTTCCGAGTCCGTACGGACTCGCTGTTTCGCTCGCGCTGCGTTGAAGCGTACAGTTCTGTCTCGCTCGCGCGATTGAATGTTTATATACAGACGTGTGCGTGTATGTGTGTGACAACTCTCACAAGTTGCTTATGTAGTTGAGTCGGACCATATTTTATTTGATGCTATTATGAGCGTACCTTATCTTCCCTTTTCGTTTAAATCTAAGAGGGTTAATTTAAAATTATTCTACATATAACTTTTGCTTGTACTTGATAAAAGTAGTTTATGTTAGAAATAATAATGAAAAAAAAAATTATGTTGTATAATTTGTTCCAGTTTCAATGTTTGTAGAAAGACACAAAAATAGATGATAATGAATAAATAACATCACGCTCAACCAGTCAAATCCAAACCTTAACACCAAAAGTGAAAAATTTTAAAAGAAAACCTCTATTAAATTGGTGTATTGCCGTAATATTTTAATTTATAACCAAACCAATATTTAAACAAAATTATTATTAAAAGCTTTCTATGTCAGAGACATAAAAATTCAAAGACCGACCTCCAAATTGAGCCACCAAAACATAGGAATAAAATTGTCAAATGAAACGCTACCAAAGAGGTTCATCATGTTCTGGAAGGAAAATGCTGTGCACGATCTCATTACAACCATTTTCATATCCACAAAAAAAAATTCAAGCGTTAAAGCACAAGTAGGTACGTGGGTTATAAAAATATGACACGTCTCGCGTCATCCGGTAATAAATAATGACACGGTAGCTCACGTTACGTATGCCGGTCAGCATTCTGCTGCTGCCTCAGCTTACGATTTTGCTTGGACAACTTTGATGCCAAATTTTTTGTGTTTCAATAGATAAAAATAATTTAAACAATAGGATACTACATTTACTTCAGTTAGTTTGTTTTTTTTTACTGAAACAGCCTCATTTTTACTAAATTATTAAATAATAAATATATTATATAATAATTTAACTTTGAACATAGTCAAGGCGAGTGACCTTCGAGAAAAAGTTAGCTGAGGACACGTCACTAAATACTTAAATAGACTCTATTTTTTTTGTAAAATAAACTTTTAAATTTTATTAGAATCAGTCTATTACGCCAACTAACTTGTTAGTTGCAGAATGCTGGAAAAAAATTACACGACAAAATATGCACTTTACACCCATTTGTTGTTTTCGCAAAAGGCAGTATATTTTTGTATCTTTTCAGGAGTGGCGTGCGTCTACAATATATTTCAAAACATGGACACCTCGAAACCTAGCACTACTAGAAAAAGAAAAATAGAGAGGAAACATAGTAAAAATGTCACAAATAAAAAGGTTCACAGCACTAAACACAAAATCGATGTAAAAGATAATGACGTAACTCTAAAATATGAATCTGCGTTTGATGGGAAAACCAAATCTTACACAATAACTCTTTACGGAATGGATCATGCGACAAGTGTACAAGATATTTTTAACGATCTGCATGACACTATATCTTCCTTGATACGAGAATCCGTAATAAATGCAAACCAAGTAAAGGTTACTTTGGATTTAGAAGTTTGCCGCAATGATTATGAATATGAAACTTATAATTTTGGTGCAACGGCAGATATAACATTGGAAGCTGGCGTCGAACCATTTGTCGATGATGCAGCTAAAAATATTCAATCTAAATATAACACCTGCATCAGCACCCCAGAAAGTATACAATTTCTGAATTTATACTTACACATTCACGAAATTGTTGCATCACCATCATTACAGTTGCCCGAGTCATTCCTTGATCATGTTGTTGATTTAGAGGTGAATGATGATACGAGTTTTAAATGGTCTGTGTTAGCAGCCCTTCATCCGGAAGTTGAGCTTGAACTTTTGGAAGAATATTCTGATGATCTAGTTATGGATGGCATCGATTCTCTAGTCCAATTAGACGATATACCGCATATTGAAGATATGAACACATTTAGTATCAATGTTTTCATGTTAAATTATAATTATGAACTTAAGGATTCTGAAATAGGAGGTCCCGTGCATCACACAAAGACTCGCAAAGGCAAACACATTAACTTATTACTGCTGCACGATAATGATAGGACTCGTTTCTGTTACATCAGCGATCTTAAAGGTTTGGTTTGTCCTCTATCTATTAACAAACATTTGTGCGATGGCTGTTTAACTGTTTTTGATAAACATGCAATTTTACATAAGCACCAACAAGAAGAATGTCCAAAAGTTAAAATAGCATTTCCAAAAGAAAAATCTATGTCCTTCTGTAATACGGAACGTTTAGAAGACGTGCCGTTTGTAGTTTATGCTGATTTTGAGGCTTTATTGGAAGTTATGGATAACAAATCGAACAATACACAAGCGTATGCTAGAAATATTCGCAAACATGTACCTTATAGCTATGGATATTATATAAAATGCATCGATGACACATATTCCAAGTTAGAAACCTATGTAGGCCCAGATTGTGTTAGTAAATTTACTTTTAATTTGAAAAATCATCTAACAGAACAGTATTTAAAGTATTGTAGACAACATGATAAAATATTCACAGATATTCAACACGTGCCTGTATTTCTTCATAATCTTGAACAATACGATTGTCATTTTCTTATAGGAGGCGGTAATTGGAGTAATGTTCTGGGTGACTTACACAATTATTTTGCAATGCACACAGAATTCAGTATTGGTTTCAACACATTACAATTACGTGTTCTTGATTCTCGCAAATTTGTTAAAGATTCTTTGAAGAGATGTGTAGAAGGTTTAGATGAATGCGATTTTAATGAAATCAAGCAAATTTGTAAGACGAATGAAGATTTACAGTTTTTGAGAAAAAAAGGTGTCTTCCCATATAATTACATAAAGTCATTCAAAGATTTAAATAAAACCTTTCTACCAGAAAAATTTCATTTTTACGACGATCTGACCGAAAGTGATATCACTGACGAGAAATATGTCTATGCTCTAAAAGTTTGGGATCACTTTCGCTGTAATACCATTCTAGATTACTCAATTTTATACCTAAAGACTGATGTTTTGTTGCTAGCTGACGTAATTGAAAATTTGCGACGTTCCTGCAAAATTAATTATGGCCTAGACTTGGCACATTATTATTCTCTTTCCACTTTTAGTTGGGATGCAATGCTAAAACACACAAATATGAAGTTGCAGCTATTATCTGATCCCGAAATGATAAATTTTATAAATAAGGGCATTAGGGGTGGCATAGCTCATTGTATCAAGCGGCACGTGGTCGCAAACAACAAATATCTGAAGACGTACAATACAAAACTGGAGGACTCCTATATTATGTACTACGATGCTAACAATTTGTACGGGTATGTTATGTCGCAGCCGTTGCCATACAGTGGATTTAAGTGGGTTGACGTTGATTCCATTGATATATACAACGTCCCCGAAGATTCAGACGTCGGTTATATTTTAGAAGTAGACCTCACTTACCCAAAAGAACTTCACGACATGCATTCTGATCTGCCATTCTGTGCCGAAAAGAAAATTGTCCCCCTTTCAAATACGGAATTCCTTACAACTAATCTTACCTCCAAACAAAATTACGTAATACATTATTCCTACCTAAAACTGTGCATGGAACATGGTTTAAAGATACACAAAATAAAAAGAGTACTCAAATTCAAACAAAAAGCCTGGATCAAGCCTTACATTGATTTCAACAATGAAAGAAGAAGTATAGCTAAAACAGAGTTTGATAAAAATATATTTAAGCAATTAAACAATGTCATATATGGGAAAAGTATGCAGCGAAGTGATTATGCAACTATAAAACTGTTCGATCATTGGGGAAATATAGGACGTAAAAGAGGTGCTTTTAACATTATAGGACAACCCAATTACAGCAGCCATACTATATGTTCCAAAAGCACAATAGCAGTGAAATTGCAACCACCGAAGGTGGTATTCAAGACTCCAATATACATTGGGTTTAGCATATTGGATCTATCAAAAAAATATATGTACGATTTTCACTACAATGTTATGAAAAAACGGTTTGGTGACAAATTATTCTTACTGTACACTGATACAGATTCTTTTATTTACCAAATTAAAATACACGATTATTATAAAGAAATTAAGCCTGATTTGAATAAATACTTTGATACGAGCAATTATGAAGTGGAAAATCAATTTCAAATACCGTTAGTGAATAAAATGGCACTCGGCTATTTTAAAGATGAAATGAAAGGAGAAGTTGTTAAGGAATTTGTTGGGTTGCGTCCTAAAATGTATGTAGTGGACTCAGAAAATAATACAATCAAAAAAGCAGCAGGAATACCAAGAGCGGTCACTGATAACTTTCAAGTTAAAGATTATAGAAACTGTCTTTACAGAAACGAGAGACGATATATACATTTTTACAGAATTAAGGCAGTAAATCATGATCTGTACACACAGAAAGTAAGAAAATTTGGCCTGTCGTCTAATGATCCAAAACGATTTATTTTAGACAATAACGTGGATACATTACCGTGGGGTCATTACAACCTTACTGAAGTCATTAATGACTCGTCTGGTGATGAATCAGCCTGAAAATGTCCGCACTGCTAATGCATAGTTCAATCAGAACTTTTCTTATACAATATTAGAAATTAGACGCGCCCAAATTTTGGATATTGTAAAAGCTTTCTTTTAACTTGCAATGGTTTTTAAATATGTCTGTTCATCCTTAACAGATTGAGATGAAATTTTAAACACACAATTTGGATGACAATGCGTGGTTAGTCATTCTATATTCAATATGGCAGGCTATAAATTTTTCGTGCACTCCCAAGACAAGAGTAATCAGTGAAAGGGTTTGCTGCTCTTAACTGCCTTTAATAATAAATTAAATAAAAGCTTGTTTTTAAAATATATAACACTAAGTAATTTCAATAGGTATCAAGTTAGTATATTAAGTAAGGATGTGGTGCCACGGCAGTTACACAGCTATGTTATAATAACTTATCTATTTACTTTAAACTTAACCGAAAGCTAATTCTACAATTTTGATACTGTCGTTAGGTGAGTACCTACTTATTATCTTTTTATTGTTTAAGAATTGCTATGTTTCTAAATACTTAAAGAAAATTGTACTAGAAAATATCCATTGAGTTCAGGCCTCAGGCAAGATATGATGCATTTTCCGGCTAGTTCGACATGCCATTAGATGTCCGTAGAATAATTTGTTAATGTGTCAGCCCGGATAGCAGAGGGTGCGGCTTCCAATTCTGTCCTGATGCCTGGCCCAAGTAGAATTTTCTCTAATAAAATTTTCTTTAGAACGATGACATATTTGTTAAGGTTTTTTTTGAGCCAGCAAACATCGCAATCACAAATACGGAATAATCGACCATAACTAATTTTTCAATTTATTGAATAGTTTAAATCTATGGTTTAGTTAAACATAGAGGGCAAAATATATATACAGGGCGTCCCACGGGTTTTTCACACGAAGGGAAAGTATATTAAATATTGCAGATAGGATATTTTACTGAAATGAGACATCATCTTATTTTTAATAACATCTAGAACTGTAGTTACAGAGATTTTTAATATCCGGCTGTTACAAACTCGTGAAATTTGAAAAATAACACATGACATATTTCATGATAACCTTCGAAAGGGTTAATCATAAGGACTATTTTTTTCCTAAATAACATAGCATTTTAAATGAAAGGAAGATCATTTAATTGTAATTTGGTTCAGGAAAAATTCCTCTTACTTTTTCGTGCTTCCGACAGCTAATGTTATCATATCAAAGTATTTACTAACTACTACCTGCTCACTTAATAATACAAGAATTCCTTAAAAGTACGTAAAAAAATAAGAAAGCGAGACTTATACAAACCTTGCACTGCTTCTTTTTTATTGTACTTTGTACTCATTATTAAAATAAAAGACAAACGTTGTTTTTTCTTTCATTTAAAATACTATGTTATTTAGGAAAAATAATTCTCTTTCGACGGTTATCATAAAATGCATGTCTTGTTTTGTTGCACTTTTTAAAAACTGTGAAAGTAGTTCTACTTATTATTGATAATAAAATGATGCCTCCTTTTTGTAAAATATCCTATCTTCAATATACTTTTTAATATACTTTCCCTCCGTGTGACGAACCCGTGGGACGCCCTGTATATATGTACCTACAAAATTAAATAACCGATTTGAAATGAAGTTTCCTATTTTTTTTACTGTGTATGACCAACGTGGTATGTGTGGCTTATCATTTTATGATATTTAGTTTTTATTGAGACTAGTATACGTATAAATCTTGTAACATAGTGCGACAAAGATGTTTATGAAGATGGCGAAAATTGGAACCAACGTCACCGTCTTTGTAAACATAATATTTTTTACTTAGATTAAATCAAAAAGGCAGATACGGTACGCTCATATTAGCATCAAATAACATATGATCCGACTTAACTACATATGCAACTCTCACACACGCACACTTCTGTATATAAACATTGAATTGAGCGAGCTTGACAGAACTGTACGCTTCAACGCAGCGCGAGCGAAACGGCGAGTCCGCTTCCGAGTCCGTACCGCTGAGCTGTATTGTTGTCCTTTTCTTGATAACAGAATGGCGATTATGTACAGACCATTCACGACTTACCGTGAGTTTTGAGAAAAAAAAATATTTTACAGTTTTACGAATGAAAAGTGTTTCCGAGGCATTTGATATTTGACTTTGAACTATTTGTGTTCTTTATAAAAGCATCGAAGGCATTGTTTTATCTTCATAACACAGAATATACGCAATATTGTTATACTGAGTGCACATGCAGCGTGTTTAAATGTCCAATTGTGACTAAAGCGAATTATGGTCATGCACCACAATTTAAGCGGATCACTTTTGAGCTTAGAGCGCTTTTGAGCCGCGAGTTCCGTATCTTCCCTTTTTGTTTTAATCTAAGGTTATTTACGGTCACTTACATAGACGGTGGCGCCCACTGAACTGTCACTCACATCTTAATATATATAAATCTCGTGTCACAATGTTTGTCCTCAATGGACTCCTAAACCACTGAACCGATTATAATAAAATTCGCACAACATGTGCAGTTCGATCCAACTTGAGAGATAGGATAGTTTAAATCTCAAATTATAGTCGCAATTTTAATTTATTGCAAATTATTACTTTTGGGCGGTACGAAGTTCGCCGAGTCAGCTAGTTCATTTATAAAGATCCTTATCGCGCTGAGTAGATTGATAAACATGTAATGATACCATTATCTTTCTGATAATAAGGAAAGCAATAGATTATATCTTTTTTATTATTTTAAAGCATGTAACTGCTTGATGTTTAAATCTAAAGAAAATATAACTAGAAAAATTCCACGCGGACCAGGCAGCAGACGGGATTCGAAACCGCACCCTTCGCAATCCGGGCGAATGCACTGACCAATTATGCTGCCACGGCCCTCACGGACCGCGTCGAAATTCTTCCAGCCATTCTTAAGCTGCAAGGCAGCGCCATCTCTTCGCATTATAGGTAACCCACAATGTCAAATGACATTGGCATTCGCCCGGATTGCGAAGGGTGCGGGTTCGAGTCCCGTCTGCTGCCTGGTCCGCGTGGAATTTTTTGTAGTTATATTTTCTTTATTGCAATAGATTGTAAAAAAAAATGTTACCTAGTATTAAGTAAAATACTTATTTATTTTAATGTTTTATAAATCAATGAGAAAGTATAATCAGGATCAAATATTGTTAATTTTTTTATACTACATTCTAATTTAATGTTTTTTTTATAATTCATTTTAATATATTAACCAATTAAAAGGAAAACGTATGGTTTGTTTTTATTTACCTACTTTACAGAAGCGTGGATCAATAACATGACAGAAGTAAGTATATTTCCGGTCTTGGATTGGCAAAATAAAGCAACTATTATGTAATACTAGCAAACCAGTGAACCAAATGTTCACCAAAAAAAAAATGTATTTATTTAATTGAGAACTTCGGAGATTTTGTTTGGTTTCGTTTGAAATAGAAATCACGTGATTTCTCGAAAACCGGAAGTGCTACGTTACTCACATCCGGTTTGTAGTCTTATCAGACTATTCTTAACTTATAACTTAAACATTCTCTATATCTATCTCTTACGGTTTGGCCGCTGAAACAGCACCACGGACGGACGGACGGACTTGTCTAATAGATAAGAGATACAAAGGTGAATAAAAATGTATCTGCACATTATCCCCAATTGGATCTCAAGATCCGTAATTTCCATTTTTCATGCTTTTGTTGAAGTTGAAAAGATTGATTGTTGATTTCTCACATTACAGAACTAAAGTCAGATGTTGTTCACGGTACACGGATTGCGTGCCACCAAAGCAAATATCAAGTCAAAAGCGAATACCAATTCGCGTCAGTACACCGCATCGCGTCGTGTTGTGAATACGTCCCGTGATATTGAGTTTTATCAAAGCTGGTACTCCTTGATAATAACTCAATATTTACGGGAATTCAAACATTGTAAAAAACTGTTCAGAATGGAAAAAAGAAACATTACTTTTGACTTCGTATTCGCTTTGGTGGCCGCAATTGCGTTGTAGGAAGGCCAAAGGGGGAGATCTTCCTCCGAGCTGGATGATGGTTGCTCGGGGACCGCGGCGCATCTGAATTTTCTTTTCTTTTAGTGTGTATGCCGTTGATCGCAGATGACCTTTACAGCGTCACCGGGTTTGGGGACGGCGAGATCCTAAGGGGACCCTCGGGCCGAGAATTGGCGAGTGCCTCTAAAGGTAGGATCCAGGCGGATGGCATCTCCCCACGGGGGAGTCTCCTCTCCATCAGGAGACCCTAGACCACACGAACCTTAGGGTGAGCGAGGCGTCTGATGTTGATCGGGCATTGTATATATTAATTGTAACCATCCGAATTTCACTTGCGCGATGTAGGCTCCCATACGTATTGATCGCAGAATCGGTAGCGCCATCTCTTGAGGAGGCGAGTGATGATTTCCTCCATCCGTTGTATATAAGTGAGGCATATAGATATCGCCGCCACAGCGTGTTCCATCTGCGTTTTGTGTATGTACACTGTTGTTTATGGTTATTTATTTTCTTTACTAGTTTTATGTATTAATATCATCGTCATCTCAGCCGTACTACGCCCACTGCTGAGCATAGACCTCCACCAAGGATCTTCACACCGACGATCGGTCCTGCGTCACTTGCATCCATCGGCTTCCCGCGACCTTAACCAGATCGTCGGTCCACCTGGTGGGGGCCTGCCCACTGGGCGTCGTCCGGTGCGCGGTCGCCATTCGGGAACCTTTCCGCCCCAACGGTTATCGGTTCTCTTCGCTACGTGTCCCGCCCACTGCTACTTCAGCTGAGCAATCCTTCGAGAGATGTCGGTATTAGCGATGTTTTTATATAGGTAACTATAATAAGGTAACTGCGCTCCGTTTTTGTGTACCTGTTTCGACGACGTCGCTTGTGAAAATCAAAACAACATCAGAGTTTATGATGAGTTTATTTATCAGATATTTTTTCATGGAACGTCATAAAAACATAGATTGTTGGAACGAAGTTCCTTACGGCAGGCTTGGAGGGGATAGGGATTTTGCTGCGCGACCGAACTGAAAAAAATGTGATAGTAAAACCGTAAGAAAAATCCGTGGAAAAAAGTGCGTGGAATAAAACCGTTAAATGAGACGTGCGCAGGCGCGACAGTCGCATACACAAGCGAGTAGTGTATAATACCTTTCTCTTTCTCCCTCTTTCTTTTCGTTCTCTCATCCCTTCTCTTTCTATTACCACTCCACCCCGCCAATGCATAGTATATACTCAACTTCGTTCCTACCTGGTGTCCCACGACACCACATCATTTTTTTTTTATATTAATCAAACGTACTTATACAGAAATATCCAAACAACTTGTTTGATTGAAAAAAGGTACATAAATGTCAGGTAAATGGAAACTCAGATTGTTAGGATCTTTGTTGTGAATTGACTATCATCATCATCATCACCCCATAAATATCCCCACTGCTGGGGCACAGGCCTTCCCTATGGATGGTATAGGGAGATTGGGCCATGACCCACCACGCAGGCCCAGTGCGGATTGGCGGGTGCTAATGACTGCAGATGCAGCCGGGACCAACGGCTAAACGTGCCTTCCGAAGCACGGAGGAACTCGACATAGATAATTTTTGGTCACCCATCCAATGACCGATCACTGCGAAAGTTGCTTAACTTCAACGATCGCAGCCGAACGCGCTAAACACCCGCGCCATCGAGCTCCTCGAATTGAATATAATTTTTTTAACTGAAGAGTGGTCTTTTTATGTTTAATGTTTGTAGTATCACGAAAATATAATGATTTGATTCACGCACAATAGGCTAGTTTACCCTTTTTGGAAAAAGGTTTTAAATGGTTAATAAATGTTCTATTAGACCGAAAAAAAAATGTATTGTATTTTTTTTAAACCTAGAAAGCTACAAATCTTTAATTTTAAAATAGACTTTTCATGGACATACAAAAACGCTGTCGGCCATTTTAGTCTATAGATTATCTATGCTATGACGTGAACTGTGGTAAACAAAAACTCGTAAACACGTAGAAAATTACTTAAAGCTGAGTTTATAATAAAAAAAACATGATTTCTAATAAATACCACGAAAAATAAAGTAATTATCATTACTGTATTGTACGAGAATATAAAAACACATCCTTGAAGACTCCAGGAAAGTTGTGGATTATAGTGCCGAAAGAAATTAACCTACGCAACTTTATTACACTTATTCATATTATGTTGTATCAGTTTTATGTTTATTACTACATTGTAATACTAAATGCACTGTACTTACATAGATGCCTTGTCGTTTCTCTGCTCCGCAGAGCAGAAATCGGGGTTTACTGCAACAAATTCACCAACCATCAATGCGTCAATTCTTGGCAGATTTGTGCTTTCTGCTTTTACAAAGCCGGCAACCATAATTAATTTTGTCAAAAAAAACTAAGTTTACTGTTTATTTCTTTCCTAAAGTTAAGTGTTTTAAGATAAATTTAGTCAGACGAAAGAATCCACCTACAGTAACACGTTTAGACATTTAGTTGTTTACCACAAGAGACGTCAAAATCATGGCGGATGTGGCGAACAGCGTTTTTAGTGTTTAAAAAAATATAGACTAAAAATATTTTTTAAAATTAAATTTCTACAGCAATCTTCTGCTTTTATGAAGTGAAATCGATATATTTAGGTTCCTTAGACCAAATACTTTAAGAAATAAACATTTATTTAATACAATTCGACATGAGTAAACTAGCCTATTGTTGTTTAATTAATTTAAACTTCACAAATGAGCATTTACACACAAGTAAATGCACAACAATAAAAAGTACACAGATCCATCAGACCTGCATGGCACCGATTCCAAATATTAATTCGACTAAGGATAAAAAAGGTTTATTATTTTTTACTTCTCGGCGGTTTAACTTTTTTGTTAAAAAAGTTTTATTGCACGCCTCACAACGCGCAAGCGTGCGGGAGTGCTTTACTCTCGATAGGCCGCTATGTGACGATTTTACAATATAAAATCGCTCTTAACTTCCAAGTTAGACACTAAATCAACAAAAAAGGGTGTTTTGAAAACTAGACATATTAAATTATAAAGTCAGCGTATTTTTTCATTTATTTTTTAGTACATATTATAAAAAAAAGGTGGTTAAAAAAATATTATTACTGCTGTCCGTTGGTCTGTGCACTTGTTTGTATGCACGTTTTAGAAAAATGTACACAATTAATTGTAATAAATCCTTTTGAATTAATTTCCACATATACTGAGGATGAACCCGATTTCTTATCATGATTGAATTGATAACCGTTTTAAAGATATTAGGTATTGAAATTCAATGGAATTTATTTACTGGGTTTCTGTTTCGTGAACGTGAGGCGTGCACTTTTGGATTTTCCAATTTTTTTATATATTTTTGTGCCTAAATTTTTTTATAATATACAACTCGGCATATATACGCTTCGACTTGAGAATCTCCTCCGTATTTTTCGGCGGCAAACATTCAGAATGTTGATTGATTATTAAAAGTATAATTTGTATCAAACATTATTCATGTTATGATTACTTTAAAAGCGAAATGGGTGCGCTACACTTCTCATACTTTGTTTCCAGTCAGTTTGCCAGACAAATTTATTTTTTATAAAACCACGATACAAGTGACTTTTAAAATCATCAATAAATAATTTAAAAAAAAAATCCAACACTTACACCAATTAGCCTAGCCCCAAAGTAAGCACTGTAAGGCTTGTGTTAATGGATGCTAGGGTAACGGATAAAATACATATACAGTACATATAAGTATATTTATATAGAAATACATATGAAACATCCATGACTGGAGTACAGATGCTCGTATTCATCACACAAACATCTACCCCCACCGGGACTCGAACCCGGGACCTCTCGAGTCGGCGACACCATGAAACGCGGCATACAAACCACTCGACCACGGAGGTCGTCAATAAAGAAGTTGGTGTTTAATTAATTTAATACCCTGATCTTCCCCGGCTGGGGTCCAATGCTTGTTGAAAAACTGATTTTTTAATAACAATCAAAATTGTAAAGCGACGTTCTAAAGATGAGCGAAAATATTTGAGGCGCTGTAATACTTATTTATGACATTAGTGTGGTAAGTGATAAAGTTCTCGTCACCCATCTCTCAATGTCTCAAGTCGAAAGTCTTCGACCAGTGCGTCCTCCCAGTTATAACATACGGCGCCGAGACGTGGACACTCACAGCTGGACGAGTCCACCAGTTTAAAGTCGCTCAGAGAGCTATGGAAAGGGCTATGCTCCGAGTATCTCTGAAGGACCGCATCAGTAATGATGTAATCCGACAGAGAACCAAAGTCACCGACATAGCCCACCGAATTAGCAAACTGAAGTGGCAGTGGGCTGGTCACATTAGCCGCAGAACTGATGGCCGTTGGAGTCGGAAAGTTCTTGAGTGGAGACTGGAGACCGCGACTCGGTAAACGTAGTGTAGGACGCCCTGAGACAAGATGGGATGATGATATTCGTAGGCTGGCTGGAGTGGGCTGGATGAGAGAAGCACAAAATCGGGAGCAGTGGCGTGCATTAGGGGAGGTTATTACAAACATGTAGACTTACTTTAGCCACGAGTTTGTAAATAACAAACGGCACGAATGTCATGCAACGTGTTTAAACACATTTGCGAGAAAACAGTGCCCCTAGCATGAACCATTATCGAATTCGAATAGTTAGTAAACCGAAATGTCAATGTTAAATTTTGTATGGAAACTTGAACGGCAGCGGCACAAAGTACGTAACGAGAACTAAAAATCAGTACACATTTGACAATGACATTTCGGACTTTGCAAACGTTAAGCAATTCTAGGGCTGCCATCTCTAAAATGTGGCAACCAGGATAAGACGCGTGATAACCCCGGATTTTGAAGCCCAGAACCCGGACAGACAAATAAAAAAACAGTTAAAAATGTCAAAAATCAACTATTTTATGTTGATCTAGGCAAAAGAGCTAGCGGTCTACCTCATAATAAGTGGTCACTGCTGCCCATGGACACTTGCAGCACCAAGGGCCACTCATGCGTTGCCGTAATTTTTTAAACCCGGACTACAAATAAAACCCCGCCCGGACGCTCCCCGGACGCCCCGTAAACTAGGACAAATCCGGGGAAACCCGGACGGATGGCAGCCCTACGCAATTCGATATTGGTTCGTGCTAAGGGTACAGTACCCCTAGCACGAACCATTATCGAATTCGAATAGTTTGAAAATTGAAATAAAAATGTCAAATTTTGTATGGAAACTTGACCGGCAGCGGCACAAAGTACGTAACGAGAACTAAAAATCAGTATAATGCGATTCAAATAAGAATGGGAAAGCCAATACCCTCCATCTGTCAAATGTCGCATAAAAAGTACGGTTTGCAAAACATCTCGGAACACTTTTTTAGCACTCGGCTAATTCTAGATTAAAAACCAAACATTTTTAAACAAGCAATAACAAATATTGATAATTAATATTGGTTGATATTTTTTTTCATTCATTGAGCTTTGGCTATGGATGGTTGATAACCTAAATCGTCAACCAAATGTTACTTTATGTTGCGTTCAGAAACTCGATTTAAAACTTTCGTTTTCATATAGGTTACGTTCGTATGTGACCTGCATGATTATTCATAACTATTCCGGCGGTAATGCAGAGATGAGCGGAATCGAGAAGCTTGATTCTGATTAATGTTTTTTCTCACACAGTCTTAATAAAGAAATATTACTAAAAATCGGTTCTGTTTTTGTCAATCTTAGTAAATTAATTTTATTAAAAAATCTGATGTGTTTCTCACTTAATCTTAGTAAATAAGTTTTATTAAATAGAAACTTTTTTTTGCTCACTACCAATTTGGTTTGAATTGACAGCAATGACATAAAAATATGGCGCCAAGTCGGGCCTATTCTTAGTTGAATCGCATTAAACACATTTGACAATGACATTTCAGACTCGCAAACGATACGAATTCTATGGTTCGTGCTAGGGGTACTGTACAGAATTTATACATAGTTTAAGTAATGAAGCAAGCTTTTTCTTATAATAAAAATGACGTGAATTTCCAAACGGCGCGGCGGAACGTGCGGTTGGTGAAAAAAATTTTTTTTTAATTATTATTATAATGGCTCGCACGGTTTGTGCATTGGCCACGACAGGGTAAAAGGTAAGGAAACCAAAATAATGAAATAAATATAGGTTGTGAAACGGAATTTGGAAGGATTAGGATCAGGTAGGTACATAAAATTAATTTGAAACATAAGTAATAGGTCTTTTTAAGTATATAAAATATATTATATTATTTGTTATAAATTACTTATAATTTTATATTATGTTTAGTTAGGAATTCAGATAGCTTGTTATATATTTTATATTTTTTATAATACAATAAGGAAGGAATATAAGTAGGGAGAGGTACATTAAGGGATATTAATGAATCCATAAAAGAGGAGGAATCATTGAGGGGACACTCGAAGAAGATGTGATTTAAGTCCTCTGCTCCAGTACCACAAGGACAAATATTATCATTTACTATGCCCAGTTTAGCCAGGTGGGAAGAAGAACAGTTATGACCTAGGCGCATTCTTGTGGTAAAAATTAGAACTAGAACATTTCTCTTTTTTTTAAGTTCTTCCTATGCCTTCAAATACCCAATACACCTACACGTAGGGTTACCATTAAGGAATTTTAAAAGTCCTAACATTTCGAAAATGTGCGGACTTTTTAGTCACAAAATGGTATCATGGTACTCACCTTAGTTACAACGGTATGGTATTTAAATCAATATGTACTAGTATTATTCATATTCAATGTATTTTAAAAAATCCGGTCACTTAAAAAGACCCGGAAAAAGTGCGGACTATAGTCTAAAAGTCCGGCCATGTCCAGACTAATCCGGACGGATGGTAGCCCTACCTACATGAAGTACCGAATCACTCATTTGACCGCTACCAGAGCCAGGCATCTCGGCGAGATGTGTTGGTTGAATATCTTCTTGTACCAGCAGTTCTTAATACCGTTCTCCTTTAAAAACAGGAGCCGGTCCAGCAATACGTAGTTCTCGACAATAGGCTGCATGTACTCCTGCATCAGAATGTAAACACCCGCTTTTTTGAGCAAAGGCCCTTGCGATATATCCCGCCAGAGTTGACGCAATTCGGCCATGTTGAAATTGTTTATGATTTCATCAGTTTTGTTGGTTTCGTGAGCAGTTTTCTGGTCTTTAGGCGTCAATGAGTAGCCGTGGGTGGCTGCGTCTAGGATGTAACACTGGAAGTCTCTCTTGTCCTTCAAACGCACCGCTTTTCTCTTGTTCCTTTTTATGATGAAACCGTCTGGAGGAAGAAAGCATAATTATAAAAAAAACGAAGGTATTTTTTTTTAAACACACCAATTAGCCTAGCCCCAAAGTAAGCACTATAAGGCTTGTGTTATGGGATGCTAGGGTAACGGATAGAATAAAATAAAGTCTGTGCGGAAAGAGAATGGGCGTGGCGAAAAGCGGAACTAACATCAAGATTTTTATTTGGCAATCAAACCCAGCAATCTGTAAAACGTCAAAGTTTTTGTATTGATACGGATTTGTTTGTTGTTGTGATTTCTTACAGTTTTTTGTATTTAATCATGTCTAAAAGGGGTAAAACCTTACAAATACGGTAGAAAAGCACTACAGCGCCCTCCGATCTAAATCCCATTCTCTTTCCGCACAGACTCTACGTGTGCTGTTCACATGCGATAGATGTGAAACCTTCAAAAATATGAACACACCTGTGTTAAAATTCAACTCTCTAGGTCAAAATTAAATATTTTATACTTTAAATTGTTTCGTAAATAAATAGATAATAAATCAAATAATATAATATTAAGCTAAAATGAATAAATAATGTTGATATTAATATATTTTTATTAATTGGGTAAAAAATTATCGTATTTGGATGGTAAATTGTATACGTTCTAACTAAATTACTATTAGTGAATGCGTCCTGGGGGCCAATCGCCTATAGGAAATGCTTTGGGAGACGCTAACGCTTTCGATTTTATGGTTCGCCTGAGGTTTTCGAATACCTCACGCTCATTTTTTTAAATATTGTTATTACCAATGCATAAGAAAAAGAAAGAGCGCGAGGCATTTGAATACCTCAGGCGGCTAGAAATAACAAAATAAAATCGTAAGCGTTAGCGTTTTCCAAAGCATTTCCGTTAGGCGATTGGCCCCCTGTTCTCTATTTGCTGTGCCCTGTTCAGGGTCTACAATGATCAAAGCAATGTACCTACTAAGATCTAAGAAAACATTGTAGAACGCAATAAAAGTATTAATTGATTGATTCAAATGAATAATAGCTTAATAAAAGAAAAACAATTAAAGTGTGTTATGTTTAAAGACATTATTAAACTAATTATTTTTATTTAAAGTGATTATTTTAGTTTAAAAGGCATTACAACAACCGTGTTGTTTGGAGACGTGTATGTATTATAAGTTTGTAGTTTTTTCATAATTTTTATATCTATCGCAAAAGCAAGGCAGTGTGCTTGTAATCATTCAAACCCCGTAATCTCGCGGGGTACGGGGTTCGATCCCCGAGCATAATTGGACCCGGGAAAATAAAAGTTAATTTTATAAGTTGACCTGTACCCCTAGCACGAACCATTATCGAATTCGTATCGTTTGCGAGTCCGGAATGGCATTGTTAAATGTGCTCTGATTTTTAGTTCTCGTTACGTACTTTGTGCCGCTGCTGTTCAAGTTTCCATACAAAATTTGACATTGACATTTCGGTTTGCAAACTATTCGAATTCGATAATGGTTCGTGCTAGGGGTACAGGTCAACTTATAAAATTAACTTTTATTTTCCCGGGTCCAATTATGCTACCGCGGCCCTCACGGACCGCGTCTAAATTCCTCTAGCCATTCTTAAGCTGCAAGGCAGCGCCATCTCTTGGCATTATAGGTAACCCACAATTTTTTCTAGTTATATTTTCTTTAGATTTAAATATCAAGCATGCTTTAAAAAATTAAAATTATAACGATAATTATGATTTTATTTATTTATTTTTTTAAGCATTTAACTGCTAGATGTTTAAATCTAAAGAAAAGTTTACTAGAAAAAAATCCACGCGGACCAGGCAGCGGACGGGACTCGAACCCGCATCCTTCGCTATCCGGGCGAATGCACTGATCATTATGCTACCACGGCCCTATTAGCTTATTAGCCCTTAGATTATAACTATAATTGCTATTTCTTCTTTCAAATGTTTAATACTTGTAAAAGTATTCATTTGACATTGTGGGTTACCTATAATGCGAAGAGATGGCGCTGCCTTGCAGCTTAAGAATGGCTAGAGGAATTTCGACGCGGTCCGTGAGGGCCTAGCATATTTGGTCAGTGCATTCGCCCGGATTGCGAAGGGTGCGGGTTCGAGTCCCGTCTGCTGCCTGGTCCGCGTGGAATTTTTTCTAGTTATATTTTCTTTAGTAATATTATGTTAATGATGTTGTACAATATTATATATAGGTATCTCGAAAGTAAGTAGTTAATAATAATAATAAATATTTCCAACACTCACACCATTAGCCTAGCCCCAAAGTAAGCACTGTAAGGCTTGTGTTATGGGATGCTAGGGTAACGGATAGAATACATATACTGTACATATATAAGTATATTTATATAGAAATACATATTAACATCCATGACTGGAGTACAAATGCTCTTATTCATCACACAAACATCTGCCCCCACCGGGATTCGAACCCGGACCTCTCGAGTCGGCGACACCATGAAACCCGGCGTACAAACCACTCGGCCACGGAGGACGTCCATTAATGTGCAAGAGTATAGGTACTTACTCTTCTGAGCATACAGTTCAAGAACCGCTCTGACGAGCAGGCAAAACACCTTCTCGTACAAATCCCTGTGTTCGCTGCCAGAGTGCGCTGCCAACCTCAGGAAACTGACATCCGTATAACCGTACGCGTCGTACTTATCGACCAATTTCTTCACACTGTCGCTCAACGGGAAGTATTTGAATTTAGCGCCATCTTTCGTCATTTTGTGGTAGCAACATGGCAGTACGCACAAGGTATTCGCGTCGTTCATTTTTAAAAAGTTGCATATCGCTTGAACTGACAAATCGGCGCATGCGTGAAGGCCTATCATGCAAAAAGGTCCGTGGTCTGGGAAAACTTCTTGCAAGTACTCGGCAATTATTAAATGTGAGTCTTCTTTCACTGTGTGCTTTAAGAATTTCACATTGGATGCGGAGGCTGTGTGGTACTGCATCTGGCGCTTCTGCGCGCCGTGGTAGTGGCTGTCGTTACACTCTAGACCTAATACTTTGTAGTCAGCAATGTCGTAAATCAATTGGTCGATGTAGCCCTAAAAAAGGACATACTTATTCAAATCAGAAATCAATATACCTTTGTTCAAATTGGATGTATAGTACAACTCTTTTGAATCGTCCATAAACTTTTATTTTCCCCTATCACTCGTTATTGGACATCTTTTTTTAGCTGCGGAGAAAAACGAGCGTAAAAAAATGGGTGCGTGTACTTATGTAGGCGCGTGAGAAGTTCTCCTTCTTTGGCATCGTTTAAAATTAGTTTTTAATTGCATGCAAATAATTAATTACAATAAATTAATAAAAAGTCTGGAAAAGGACACAGTCAATAAAGTTCAGTTTTAATTTGAAAAAATAAATAAATAATCAAAATATTCAATTAAAATCGCTACTGAATATAATTTATTAGAACATATGTGATTTGCACTTGTATGAAACTCAAACACGTATTCCGAATATACAAACTAGAAACATGTGGATAAATATTATAAATATGAATACCTATAACTGTTACTTTATTACAAAAAATAAAGATGTGGTTTTTGGTTCTACTACACCAATGGTCAAGAGATGGCGCTGTAGTCTCCTGAATCGCGCTTTGGTTCCGTTGTTCCAGATTAATAAATACTTTTGATAGGCCTTCACAATGCAGTCGTTAGCATCCACTAAATAAAGATTCTATTTCTATTTTGTTGGTAGATTTTCTTAATGTCCGGTAAACACAAAAGTAATAGCATGAAGTTGGTCAATAAAGCGACCAACTTCATGCTGTTAAAATTTTGTGTTACAGTGATGCGCGCGCATCTTAAAATTTCACTCTCATCATTTTTTCATAACGCGCCTAAAGAAGTATAACTTCAAAAATTCCACAATATTAAAAGTATAATATAAAAACATTTACAAATCATTCTTTTGTTACAACGTCAATACAAGCATGATTAATTTAGTATAGAAAACCTGTTGGAATGATTGGAACAATTCAAACTAATTAAGCGGAGCTCGATGGCGCGGGTGGTTAGCGCGTTCGGCTGCGATCGTTGAAGTTAAGCAACTTTCGCAGTGGTCTGTCATTGGATGGGTGACCTAAATTCTTCTATCTCGAGTTCCTCCGTGCTTCGGAAGGCGCGTTGAGCCGTTGGTCCCGGCTGCATCTGCAGTCGTTAGCACCCGCCAATCCGCACTGGGCCCGCGAGGTGGGTCATGGCCCAATCTTCCTATTCCATCCATAGGGAAGGCCTGTGCCCAAGCAGTGGGGACATTAATAGGCTGATGATGACGATGAAACTAATTAATATATCATTATAGCCGTAGAGAAAGTACAGATCCCGGCAAACGTCTTGAGCAAAACCAAAGACGAACAAACTTGCACAGTAGAAGCATTTGTAAGTAGATTTGCCACTCCGCAGGATTCCTTGTCTATGGTCGTTGCTTAAGAAGTCTGCCGGGATGTATACCTAGGTCTATGATTAGGTGATTACACCCGTTTCCCAGGGAAGTAGGCAAAAACAAATGTAGGTTTTTATTTAGAAATGACGGACATTAAAGTGGTAAGCACTAAAGCGAGAGGTCAAATAACTTAAACACTTCATCATCTGCTTATACATAACCCTACAGCAGGGGCAAAGGCCTTTCCCATGACTGGAATGGGGAGACTGGCGTGACCCACTACGCGGGCCTAGTGCGGTTCGGTAGGTACGACTGCAGGTACAGCCGGGACCGACGGTTTAACGTGCCTTCCGAAGCACGGAGGAGATCGAGATAGAAAAATTTTTTGGTCACCCATCCAATGACCGACCACTGCGAAAGTTGCTTAACTCGCAGCCGAACGCGCTAACCACTTGCGCCATCGAGCTCCTTCTCCTGGGTGGGTAAGTATTTATTTGGAATCGATGGACACGAGAGGGCAGTACTACTGTTCCGTTATGAATGAAAATGTTATCTGGTTAGATGAATGACTAGCAAACCAGTGAACCAAATGTTCACCAAAACCTGATTTCTCGAAAACCGGAAGTGCTACGTTACTCAAATCCGGTTTGTAGTCTTATCAGACTATTCTTAACTTATAACTTAAATATTCTCTTTATCTATCTCTTACGGTTTGGCCGCTGAAACAGCACCACCGACAGACGGACTTGTCTAATAGATAAGAGATACATTTGTGGCGACTACTCACCAGGCCCGATCCAAAATCAACGAGCAAATCGCAATTATTATTCTCGCAAAGGTTCACCACCTCCTTGACCAAATTCAAGATTTCGTATTTCTTTTTTGGGCTGAGCGGCGCCTCTAGGTCCTCATCGAAATCCTTCTCTTCCACATCCTCATAATTGACTTTTAATCGATCCAATGTGGAAAAGAATCGATTCAGATAATCGTCATCTGTTATCAGAGAAGTTATGTCGAACTTCTTGTCGAATACGTCTACAGATTCGATGTTGCATACGTCGATGTTGTCCAAAACGTGGTGGACCAGCACTTCGTTGTTTTGGTGGCAGAACACGTGACGGAACTCCTTGAAGAATTGAGTGCATTCTTCTAGGTATTGTTCTGCGCTTTCGAAGGATGGCGGGCAACTCATTTTTAAACTAAAAAAAATATATGTTTGTTTATATTTGTTTATTTATTTTTAATATATCTTTCGCGGGCCTGCTGGAAGAAATTTCAATATGAAATAAGCAGTGCCCTTATACAAATTTCTTGTTCCTGTTCTTATCTATTTTATTGTGTGTGTACTAAATTAGTAAATAAATAAATAAATAAATATGTATATATAAATTTGCTTTTCTATTTCTGATTACATAGCAAATTTTTACAGAATTTAAGAATCTCTAATTAATCTACCTTAAATAATGCTGTAAAGATACATCCAAATTTAAGTGGGTATAATTTATTTTATAGTGACGTACCTGACCCCTAGCATGAGCACCGCGACACGGTAATATTATCTATACAGTATTGTGACTCGGCCCTGTCCTTGAAATAACTGCCTACGGCCGAGCGGGGCGTATCCACGCGGTAGGGTTGCCCGCCTACGGTATTTTAATTTCATCTACGTAATTGAGTTTCTTTCTAGTTTTGTGAATGTAAATATTTTATTTCATATGTAAAAAAAAATGTTGTGAATGAATTAGGAAGTGTTACATAAAATATATGTTATTTAAAGTGTAATATTTAAAAAAAAATATAGATTTGAGACAGAAAAATATTTACGCCTCGACTGAGACGTACAAAAAGCTTTATTATTGAAGAGTTCAAGCAACCAAAACCAGCACAATATCGACTATTGCTCTTTGCCATATTAAATGATGTAGGTATCTACTTAATTCAATCAAATATTGACAATACAACTCGCACGTTTAAGCACGGCTAACTGCTTAAAAAACAATTCACACCGTTCGGTTGTCGCTGCGGCGCGTTTGCGACTGGATGCCCACCGGGTGCCGCGCGAACTCGAGTGGCGTAGGTATGACACGCTTTCCGACCGTTTGTATGAAGATAGAACACAGTTTAGATAATATTACCGTGACCGCGATATTATATATAACGCGTTTTATCACGCTCATATACGCACGTTTGACAGTTGGACGCGATAAAAATCGTGATATAATATAAATTGTGGTGCTGATGCTACGGGGAATGGATAAGGTAAAATTCCTGTATTTCATCAGTAGCAATTTCTAAAATTATTCAGGTAGGAGATATAAATAAATAAAGAAGCGTTACTAAATCTATTTCGAGGTATTAATCTACAGAAAATACATTACTACAGTCTGTGCGGAAGGAGAATGGGCGTGGCGAAAAACGGATCTAACATTATGATTTTTATTTGGCAATCAAAACCAGCAATCTGTATTTCAAAGTTTTGTATTGATAAGGATTTGTTTGTTGTTGTGATTTCTTGCGGTTTTTTGTATTTAATCATGTCTAAAAGGGGTAAAACCTTACAAATACGGTAGAAAAGCACTACAGCGCCCTCCAATCAAAATCCCATTCTCTTTCCGCACAGACTCTATATGACAGGTGGCATTAACTTACAACGGAATTAAATAAAAAAAGGATTACTTACATCCAGTGAAGTGAGTGACTTGAATGGCAAAGATAACTTCTTTCATCACCATCGCAGAAGAATAATATTTTGAGCTATGTTTTCCGATCGAATTTAAATAACGCAGTTTTGATGTGAAACTTCTTTTGGCGCGCGTAAAACCGATTTCTGTCGTGGCGAAGCTCGCGCCTAAAATGCAATATATACCAGTGCCAGTGTTGCCAACTCGGATTTTGAAAAAGGCGTAGGCCCGATGAGAAAATTACGTAGAATTGGTAAATTTTGCATATGAAAAGTAAGTAGATCTACGTACTTCTTTCTGAGTGAAATGAAGAAGTTATTTGAAACCGAATAAAACGAGTATTTTGTTATACAATTTGTTTAAGAACGGGAGATAGAACAAAGAGTTCTTGGAGAAGTCGCTGCATTGGAAGCATTTACCATGCTGTGGTAAACATTTACCATCAGACACAGACACTGGTGGGTGCCGATTCTGGATGGTTCTCTAAATTTAAAACTTAATTTAACATCAGTCTCTCCTTTTCATTCTGTATAGAGAATGACAAGGATAATCTGTTGTTAAATGGGCTAGTTGACACTTTTTGGAATTATGTTTAAATTGTTATTCTATCAGAACGAAAAAAAAAATTTTTTTACCTAGAAGACATACAAAAACGCTCTTTAGTCTATAGACTTATCTATGCTATGGCGCCAAAACATTTGTAAACAAACACTCGCAAGCACGTAGGAAATAAACTTTCTAAATTAATATTATAAAACCATGATTTCTAATAGATCACATGAAAAATATAGTAGTTATCATGATACACTTGGTAAAAGACTCTAGAAAAGTTATGGTTTAAATTGCCAAGAGAAAAAACATACTTACACATGAACATATGCTTAAAACTTGCTAAATCCTGTAACTTTATCGACTGAAAGTCTTTTCTTTTTGCAAAGATCAATTCGATGTGAGTAGGTACTCATTGATAATAGTAAAAGTTTAAAAATACAATTTTTAAGGTTATGAATGTACCTACTAAGTCAAAGAGTTTTGTCGTTTCTGCTTTCACAAATGCTGCGTCCAGCATTAATTTAGTCAACAAAACCAATAACGGGAACCTTTTCTACAAGATGCAAGAGTGTTTAGATACATCTTCTTAAATATTCAATATAAAATATTCTTCTTTATTCTAGTGAATTAAGTTATTTTACAAATTTGAAAAAAAATAAGAAAATACGTAGATTCTGGGACTTAAGTTAGTAGGTTTCCAGAAAAGGCCTAAAATACGTAGATCTACGTAAAAAGACGTAGAGTTGGCAACACTGACCAGTGCTCAACTACTCGCCGATCAGTACGGCGCCAGCGCCCTTCGAGGCAGGACCTATGTCATTTTTTACCACACGCATCCCAAGTAATTCTCAAAGTGTATTTAACGTAAACCGGCTAGTGTTTCAGATTTGCCAGGCGTCCCGTGACGGCTCACATTTTTATTTTATTTGCGGAAGGCCTTTAAAATGCAACCCCATTATTCTGCTTTTTAATCACCACCCACAACATTAAAAACCCCAAGGTCTGTTTCTCTCTTCAACATGTCTCAACCCTTTTCGGAGCAGACCTTCCTCAAATTACGGCACTTGTCACGACTTTGTGCGAACCACCGGCCTATTTGCTAGCTTTATTCATATTTACAGTGTGTGACTAAAGAGAAAATTGCATATCTATCGATGCTTTTCAGAACAAGTATCTTAGTGGCGTTATAATAAAGCAGTAGTGGATCACTAAATAGCTAGGTGTATTTCACTTCCATCTGTCTAAAGTAGATAGCGAATAGGTCTACTGGAGCCATTTCTTCCCAGCTGTTGTTTATGTTAAATGTATGTCAAACAAGCATAATATGGCCCGCCTAATGGTAAGCAGCCACCATAGCACGGTAATATTATATACAGTATTCTATCTTCATACAAACGGTCGGAAAGCGATTTATACCTACGCCACTCGAGTTCGCAGGACTCTCGGTGGACACCCAGTCGCGAATGCGCCGCAGCGATGACCGAACGGTGTGAATTGTTTTTTATGCAGTTAAGCGTGCTTAAACGTGCGATTTGTATTGTAAATATTTGATTGAATTAAGTAGATACCTACATAATTTAATATGGCAAAGATCAAACGACGATATTGTGCTGTTTCTGGTTGCTTGAACTCTTCAATAACGCACCCAGAGATATCATTTTTTAAATTTCCTGAAATATTGGAAAGGTAAGACTATAGAATATTTTTTTATATACCTATCTACTAGTACGTAATTTGTTTTTAATATTAAGTTATTTCGATTTTTATTTGTATATACACGTTTTGATTAAAAAGCACGGTTAGCTGTGTGACGTCGTTTACAATCAGAAAACTAGAAAGAAACTCAATTATGTAGATGAAATTAAAATACTGTAGGCGGGCAGCCCTACCGCGTGTCCACGCCTCGCTTGCTCGTAGGCAGTTATTTCAAGGACAGGGCCGAGTTACAATACTGTATAGATAATATTACCGTGACTATAGCCTATAGCCCACGGAGGAAAAACAAAGAGGAGGTGTGGTGATTAAATTTTCTCAAGAAACGACGCGTGATAATTTGCGGGATGCGGGGTGTTCAGCTCCGCCCACTTCTCAATATTTCATCTATCGGCTAATAGCAAAACTAGCTTAGGTTGATATTTATGTTACTACGTAGTAGTTCAGCTATCTAACACTAGATGTTCAAAAGTTTTGTATATAATGGGACGTACTCAAAATCGAATATATCAAATCAATATCAAAAATAACTTAACTTTACCTGCTACTAGGCTCCACAAAATCAATAATTCGTTTAGAGGTCTTAGTGTTCGCTTTTACAATAAAGTTCCAAGCAATATTCAAGAGTTAAGCATGACTAAATTTAAATCGACCATTAAAAAATCACTAGTTAAGAAAGCATATTATAAAGTGTCTGATTATATTACAGACAAAAATGCTTGGGTATGAACTGTTCCAACCATTCCAACGGGTATTTCTATATGATTTAAATTATGAATTATGTGTTGACAATACTATAATTAAACTGAAAGCTGTATATAAAGTTAATAACTTAAGTAAGATTACCAGACTGTTTAAGAATATTTGATTGACAAAACGGCGTGGTCGTGATTTCTCCTTTGCTTTGTTTTGTAATTGTTTGTTGTGTCTTACTGGTAAATGACCTTAATTTGAGTAAATATGTTGTAGTTAGTATGGGTAGTTATGGGTAGTCATGCTCTCATAATAGTCTCTTCGGCGGTGTCGTGTGAGGCGGGTCGTTACGTTCCCTAAAATATGGTTGAGCGAAGCGATGGCTGGTTCATGCGTCATGCTCGTGAACGGGTGCTGCCAGCGGAGATGAGTCTGCCCTAACTTCCTTAATATTGAAGTTAATGTTTAGTCACACTTAATATAAATAACACTATTTGTATTTATACTGTATGACACAGCAATCAAAATGCAGGTAAACAATTAATGTATATTTAATAATTATGTAATGAAAAGTGACTTCATGAATCACCTCTGAAGTCATTTTTCAATTTGACGACTCTGTAAATAATAAAACAGGGAGAAAAAAAACAGCCCTTGCTGAGTTTCTTGCCGGTTCTTCTCAGTACAAGGTCTCCCGCCGTAGATTTACGAACCGATGGCGTAGCTTCTAGACATTCATATGTGCTTGTAACAGCCTAAACTGAATAAATGATTTTGATTATGATTATGATTATTACTTGAAGCTTCAAAAAAATGAAATATGTAGGTAAATAAATAAAATAAACGTTAACAAATTTGACCGATTTTAAAATTTTTAAGCTATAATTTTTATTATTTTAAAACATGTAACTGCTTGATGAAAAAAAATCCAGGCAGACCAGGCAGCAGACGGGACTCGAACCCGCACCCGCTCCCGTCTGCTGCCTGGTCCGCGTGGATATTTTTCTAGTTATATTTTCTTTAGATTTAAATTTTAAGGTAGTTTAAAAATAATAGACAAAATGTTATTACAAACATAATTTTATTAAAAAACATCAATTACCTGTAAATAATAGTTTTGGTTAGTTGTTGTCGGTTGGTTGCCGTATCGTTTTGTATTGTGGCAAAATGCTTAAAACGAATATCAATATATTTTTCTGCAATCGATTTCATCAGAAATACAACATGATTAACTGTAGGTGATTGGTCAAACATATGGTTGGCCGATTTTTTGAAACAATCTTGTCCAATAAGTGATTTTAATGTATTCGATACAATTTTATGTTTACGAAAGTTAGGAGTATTCAAAGATTGCGATTTAACACAACGAATACTGCCTTCGGTCCGTATACATATTTTTATGACATCTCTAGATGGGAAAGTAAGACCACCCTTATTTTTAGTTTTTATCAAATCAAGGTCACTATCGTCGTAGTTATCAGCATATAATTCTTTGAGACAGCTCTCACATTTGATCTTGGAATGTAAATATTTGACCACATACCCAGAAATATATGCTACTATTTGACGGCGCAAATAGTCACCTATAGTTGTATTTAATTGTTGCTGACCTAGTGACCTCATTTTAGGAGGTGGGGAAACTTTAACTGTACGTGAAATGAAAAGCTATTCGTATCAGGAATCACATTTAATAATAGCAATAATAACAGTCTCAACTTCTAAAATACAGTTTTCATTAAATAAATACATTTGTCAAGTGTTCAACACTATGAGCTATTCTTTTCAACATACAACCATCTCGCTCTTAACCCAAAGAATCATTAAATTGCACAACAAAAACAAATCTTAGCTATGTTTTATATTAAAACGTGTTCTGTGTTAAAATTTATACATTTCTCAAAAGATCTGTATAACTTAAAAACGCAGTAAACTAGATTTTGTTTGCTAAAGGCAATGAATTAGAAATAATATGTAACACGAACTGCGTTAAAAAGTGGTTCCACGCAAACTGCGATCAAATGGGCGGGGCGTAATAAATGCGACCATCAGGCCGATCATGTGATTGGTTGGGATTTCTGTTTAAAATTATCTCACCCAATGAATGGATAGCGGAATTCATTTACAGGTATTTGACTTGTCAAAGTATTTTGTTTTGTCTGTGTGCGTGTCGCGTTAATATTGAAGTTTAGTTGTTAGTTTGGAACCATGTTTTAGCATCCTTAAGGCTGCTTTTCCATCAGAGATGTGCGATGCTACGTTGCTGTAGATGCGTTTGATATCCACCAATCAAATTCATTGGTCCACATAGCATAGCACTGGTGGAAACGGATTCAACTAAGCTTTGTTGGAACGAAGTTCCTTACGGCAGGCTTGGAGGGTATAGGGATTTTGCTGCGCGACCGAACTGAAAAAAATGTGATACTAAAACCGTAAGAAAGAATCCGTGGAAAAAAGTGCGTGGAATAAAACCGTTAAATGAGACGTGCGCAGGCGCGACGAAGTTCCTCACGGCAGGCTTGGAGGGGATAGGGATTTTGCTGCGCGACCGAACTGAAAAAAATGTGATAGTAAAACAGTAAGAAAAAATCCGTGGAAAAAAGTGCGTGGAATAAAACCGTTAAATGAGACCTGCGCAGGCGCGACAGTCGCATACACAAGCGAGTTTGCAATTTGTGTCGATTCTACATTAGCCGAAGGAACTTCGTTCTTACCTGGTGTCCCACGACACCACATCATTTCTTTTTTCATGTTATTTTTTATATGGAAGGATGCGTGCTATGGATGCGGGCTATGATTGCCGCGATTGGTATATCTATATGAATAGAAGAGTAACCAGCTTTGCTGCGAGGATGTGTCAGCTGAGCTACAAAACTACGTGACCGTTTCCACTGATGCTAAGCTATGTAGCGGGGCGAGAAAGATGTGCAGCTCAAGCTATGCGATGTATCGATAGCATGTCTACTTTCTATGACAAACATCGCATAGCTTGAGCTGCATCTTTCTCGCCCCGCTACATAGCTTAGCATCAGTGGAAACGGTCACATAGTTTTGTAGCTCAGCTGACACATCCTCGCAGCAAAGCTGTATAGCAAATCTCTGGTGGAAAAGCACCCTAATTAGATGCTTCCATATCATTTCTGATTCTTCACCATTTAAACCATTGGCCATCATAAAATCTAAGTCGTCCTAGTCCTACTTCACTATCACCTAGAGAAGTTCCTGTATTCG
This sequence comes from Chilo suppressalis, assembly GCA_902850365.2. Taxonomy (NCBI): domain Eukaryota; kingdom Metazoa; phylum Arthropoda; class Insecta; order Lepidoptera; family Crambidae; genus Chilo; species Chilo suppressalis. Next base: position 11,527,126 of record OU963921.1, read on the forward strand.
ATCCAATTTCTTGATTATCAAACTTATATTCTGATGTCTATATATAAAATATTTGTTCATTAGTTTGCATCAATATGACTAGTATACTAACCAACTTTGGAATACACTGCTATGAGAATCTTTATCATTATAAAGGTGAACGGATGTTGCTTAAAAAAATATGTTGTGCATTACCCAGAATCTGCTATGTTAAAGGTATATTTGTGCACACAGCAGATATCGATTTGACAACGAAGTTTTGTTAAATTGTTTCTCATCACTTAAAATATGTTTCAATATCACAATATGACCTTAAACTGGGAACTTGAAGTTGTCTTCTCAAATTTTCCTGTTGCAATAGTTAATATAGCGACATCACTGTTTTACCGGGATATTTTCATATCAATAATCGACTAGACACCTTTGATTATAAACATCGTACTACCGCATTAACTGCACGGAAGCGACGAAAAAAATATCTACTACATATGGTAGATATTCTCGTCGCTACACACGCACATATTGACTGCTTTAATACAATCTGACATTGGAGTCACGCACGCATTTCGCGTAACATGAGCCGTTTTCTTTGCGTGGTTCATTTGGATTGCTTTATCGAGGCGCATAATCAAAGCCTTATACAGTTAAAAGAATAGGATGAATATGTTATACATATTTTAAGTTTTAACTCGAAATAAAACTACTAAATGCACAATGAAACATGAAATTGTAACCACAATATTCTGTTATATATAACAAAGTTTGGTAACTAATATAACATAAATAATAAATATACATATAATTTGAAGTCTCAGTTATGTCTTATAAAACATATTATATCCATAAGGCCTAAACTTAATCCCTCTATTAATAAACGAAGAATTGAATTCATTGAATGAATAATGGCATTTGAGTGATATGAACAAAAAACGTCGTAACTCGTCTGAGTTTATTCCTTGTTTATTAAGAAGGTCCCTAAGTATAATATGTAATATCATTGTTGACAACACATAGTAAAGCTGTTAAAGAATGAGACGTGAAATACCACACTAATGATATCAAAGTGATGTTTTACTAAATATATGTAAATCCCAAAATTAAAACGTCCATCGGACTTTCTGGCAATCAAAATGGGTTGCTTTTCGCAAAAAGAAGATAACATTTTCACTGCTGAGGACCGCTAATCTTTTGCCAGATCACTTCACTATTCTCTAGATCTTGCGAACCCTCGCCAATGACGCATTTACCGGACCACTTCTCTTTGGTTAAGTACTTTTCGCAAACTTCCACCAAATCTTCCTTTTTCACGGCCAAAACGCGCTCTCTCTGCGTCTTCCATATATCGTAAGAGAGACCGTAGAGGAACAAGTCCACCCCTTTCATGTATTCAGCGATGGGTTGGTCCATTTGCTGCAGAATGGACAGCTTAGCTTCAAACAGGTTTTGGTCATCCAACAGATTGTGGTTTTCCACCATCCAATCCGCGGTGTTATCAAAAACGTCTAGGGTAACTTTAGAATTAGGATCTCTGTACGAATAGAAATTAAAAGTCCCGTCCATTGTCAATGCTGCTCCACCCCCGTAAGCACCATTCTGTTCTCTGACTACAGGATGAAGATATTTGGAGCTCAGGAATCTAGACAGAACTCGGAGTTTCGCGTAGTCTGGATTAGTATATTGTACGGTAGGTACAACTTTAGAGCAGAAGTTGACGGGTATATTCATGGATATGTGGATACCACGTTTATCCTGAGGCATCGGTACACATTCCGTCCAATTGATGCGATTCAGCTCTTTATTCACGTCATCCTTGCACAAATCAACGCAGAAATTATTTACGGAATCATGGACATCTTTATTTGTGTTGCAGTAATGGATGGCAGCTCTCAAGTTGTTCCCTTTAAGGATGGAATTGCCGATTTGTTCGACCAAAGACTGGATCTGTTCAATGCCATGTGTCTTTTGGACTTCTTGCATTTTCATGACGTGGTGGAGACCTGTAAGGTTTTCTTTGCATTCGTCTACAGAGGAGATGAGAGATCTAGCGGCTTGCATAGCGTAAGTGTGTCCATTGCTCACTACGCCGTTCGAGAGTGAAGAACAATAATTATTCAGGAGCATTGCCATTCGTTCGCTATTCTCGAAGTTGGGTTTACTAAATATCTCGGACCAAATATCAAGCATCTTCGGAAGGTTCTCGTCGAGGCAGTGGCTGCTGATCACAATGCCTTGTTCGTATTGGCCTTGTTGATCGATATGTTCGGTTATATGGGTGATGACGCCCAACCCTGAAGTAGTTTTACTCACGTGCTTGTCGAAATCTCGGTAATTGTAGGACTTGGTGTCGAATTTGTCGAGAATATAGTTGAAGAAAGGCAACAATTGTCTCTGAGATTCGTTTAGATATTCAGTGCCCAATATTCCTTTAAAGTAAGTAACACCATTCGTGTTCGCTTCGCATAGCTGTAGAGGGATGGTATCAGCCACTGTGTGTTTTAGAGGAGGAGCAGTTTTATTCACAGTAATTTCGTCAATCTTCAAACAAGGCAGCACTTCTAAGTTTTGCACTTCCTTCTGCGATTTGGAGAGTTCTAATCCATCTTTGTATATTTGTTCTTTTTCCTTCTCAGTCAATGTGCTAACTTTAGATTTCAGCAATTTAGCTTCGGCTTCGTTGAAAATGTCATCGAATTTCGGATCAGGTTGCATGGTCATTACAAGCCTATGGGGATTCAAGATGAAATACTTTTCGATAGCATCTTTAACGTAGCTTGGATTCATCAAATCAGTTTTTAATTTAGCAAGTAATTCGTTGACTTTCAAAGCATTCAAAACGGGACCGTTGTGGTTCCAAAGCGGCATTAAATTGAAAAGTACGTTGAGACCAAACTTTGGAGATTGGTGTTTGATAGAAAGCTCGAAGCCATGCAGAACGCTTTCAATGTGAGACTTCTCGAAACCTTTTTCGAATATTTCTTGGATAGTCTGATCGGCTATCTTCTCTACTAGATCAAAGTTACATTTTTCGACGTCTTTCAGACCTACAGCGAATAACGTGTCTCTTATTTGATTGTCATAGCCTGTCGAAGAGTTGTATCCTCCAGAAATGTTTTTCTCTATGAGACTTTTATAGAAAGCGGAGTTCGGACCAATTATCATGAGTTCAGCCAACGCTGTCAACATAAACGTATCATATATACTCGTGATATCAGACATAACCAAGCCTATTGCGATTTGGTTCTGTTTTTCTATAGGCACGCCGTATTGGTCTACTCGGCAAGTTATACTTTCCCTCTTGGGCGCTTTCCACCTTTCCTGGCGTGTGACGACAGTATTTGTCGGGTCTAAGAAATCGTATTTACTCAAATAAGCTTCGTTGACAAACTTCAGATTGGCTTCTAAAGGAAAGTTGCCATAAGAATAAATTCTCGCGTTGCTAGGATGGTAGTAAGTTTCGTGGAACTTTTTCAAATGCTGGTGCGTCAACTCTGGAATGTGTAACGGGTCCCCGCCAGAAACGTAGCCGTAAGTGCCTTTAGGTAAAATGGCGTTCATGAATTTCTGACCGAAGAGAGAGCTCGTCTCCGAAAATGCGCCCTTCATTTCATTGTATACGACTCCTTTGAAGCCCAAAGGTGAGGTTTTATCTTCTAATTTAGAATGTTCCAACCTCCAGCCTTCCTGCAGGAAATCCAACCTCGACAAATTCGGTTTGAACACCGCGTCAAGGTATACTTTTTGCAGGTTCCTATAATCCACTTCGTTTTGTGAGGAGAACGGATAGAACGTAAAATCAGGTCCTGTCAGAGCATTCATGAATGTGGCCAAAGACCTGTTGAGCATTTTGAAGAACGGATCACGCACCGGGTACTTCTCTGACCCGCACAAGACTGTGTGCTCTAAAATGTGCGGTGTACCCATAGAATCTAGAGGCGTTGTTCGAAATCCGATCGAAAAAACGTTATTTGAGTCATCTCTTTCTAAGTGGAGGTATTCTGTTTGAGTTTTCTCATGTGTGAGGAGGTACGCAGTCATGTTGTACTCTTTGATATGTTCCACTTCAGAGCAGACAAATCCATGTGCGCCTTTGCCTTGCTCGATCTGCCTGGCGGGTGATTCCTTCTTTCTTAATATGCTGCTGCTGTACCGTTGAGATATGCCCAGTCTGTAGTTAATGCTTGACGTGTACTTGTTCAGTCTCGAATACATTATCCTGAAAATACAATACTGGCTGTTTTTAATAGTTTTGATAGTACGATGGGTTTGGTAAATTTGGTTAAGGTCAGCTTTTGTTAATTTAAAGAGTAATTTTGGTGATTTATTTATTAAAAGAAAGTCGTTTGACTGGCAGTAGTGGGGATTCAAGATGGTGAAGTTCATGTGGCGAGTGCGGGCATTCTTGGTTGGGCGCTCGTACTGGACGGTCGTGTAATGAAGTGTTATACAGAGAGTGAAGACTAAAGGTGTATCAAGTGCTGAATCAATGTGTTTCATAACGGAATGAAGTTCTACATGTTTTGTTCTATGCCTGGTAAATGAGTCCAACTTTACTGCAGCCTGTGATTATAGTCCAGTTGTGCAGATAATTGGTGCAGTAAAGACATGTCTAATAATAGGTACTCCAGCCCCTACATTTTTATATCCTGAATCCCTATACCCCCTATACCCTAGTCTGAGAGTTAAAGGGCATTTAGGTGTTGAAAGGACTAAAGAAAGAAGTGCTGGTGCTGCTAGGATTATATTTTTTCTGCACATATTTTTAGAATTTATTATTTAGTCAATCATTGTACATTGTACTGGTAGGTGTTTTAAAAAATATATTATTTTAGTAATGAGAATAAAGATGGATCCTCATTGAATACAAAATATTAACTTAGAAATATTAAAAATAAAGCAGAGCACTTGATGCCACTTGATGCAATTAATGTAAATAACATTACTTGAAAAAATTAATCATAAGTATTTATTTATAGTAAATTACTGATTGCAGATTAACACAAAAAAAAATATAAGTATTTATTTTATTATAAGCTTAAATTACAACAAAAAGGAAAGCTATGGTCCTCGCGGCTCAAAATTCCTTGGCAACTCTTTTCATTGGTAAATCTATAAAAACACTTCTTTGTTTTCATAAAGTTGCTTTCTCATGAATGTTATTTTCTGATTCACCTTTTGTTATCAAAAAAGGACTACAATACAGCTTAGCCATTTGTAGAGAAAGAAAAACAATGCAGTTCTGTCTTGCTATTTGCAAATTTATTAAAAAAAATTGTATTACAGCAGAATTTGATTATTATGACATCAAAGGGAATTGACAAACACGTCATACTAAGCGTACATCATACTAAGCATTTTTGTGAAACGTAAAACAACCTTCTTTTTTTAGGTAAATACTTATTTTAATAGAGAAACATAGCATATTAAATCAAAATAAAAATTGCACATAAAACATGTATGTATATTTTTCATTTTTTAATTAAGAAATCTGTCAGTTTTGTCCGCTTTTGTTTTTTCATTTTATTGTAATAACAGACTCTTAATACTATTGTGTTTAAAAGACATTGCCATGGTCAAATTATCAGTTTCAATATTGCTGTGAACAAATCGTGATAATAATTCTACAGCCATGTATATAAATCTGCATAGCAGTTTTGTGTATTGTAACCTTAGACAACATTTTTTCATAAAAACTTAACTTGCTGTTTCGTTCGGGTCGGTAATGCTGTGACTCGGATCTCACCATCCCATTCTCGTTGCCATGGAATCAGTTTTTGTTTGATGCATGTATGAGCGTACCGTAGCTACCCTTTTTGTTTTAATCTAAGATTGTAACTCTGCATTGTGTCAATATGTAGTTTTGTCGTGGGGCTTATGGGAGTCCATCAGTTATAAGTAATCCTAAAAATAAATTCAGAGCTTTGGCGTCATGACAGCTTCCAGAGCACTCTATAGTTTAGGAGTCTATACTCTATGTTATGGATATAGTCCTTCAGCATCATGGGCATAATATAATGCTTATGGGAAACTCGTAAATTTTACAATTATAAAACTAAATTATTATAAATTTATTCAAATAAACATGGTGCTAACTTCTTCAAGGGCTACCATAGGCATTGGTAGAGTGGGTTTAATAGTAATAAATAATTTGCCAACCATAAGCTTAAATGGCATATACTTAAAAACATGTCAATAGTCTAGTAGATAATTAAATGGTAATTTACAAAGTACAATTTCACCTACCCCAATATGGGTTCGTAGGTAGTAACTACCAAACTAGTATTAAAAGAATTTATGTTTCTCTTATGCGATTCTGCTGGACTGACAATAAAATTACTTCTGACAGCCTTGACAGAATTGAATTTCAAAATAAATAAAAATCATAAACGAACAAATGTTTCTTGGAATGAGAAATTTGTGTGAACTCTTGTGAAATCATTAGGTTCCAAGTGTAACTTGTAAAACGGCATACCTGCCTACCTACATATGCATTTAATTTAAATTGTTTATATTAATAATTGTAATTGGTAATTGTAGTTCGAACCATAAATAATTTAAACATGAAGCACCAGACCAGACAGCTCTGCGCAGCTACAATGCCAACTATAAAGTCACTTGAAACTACATAATAAATTCATAGATATCCGTTCTGCCCTTCAGCAGCAGTTCTATCACTTTATACTGGGGCAGAAGAAATCTATAAATGAAGTAAGAGATTAATAATACTATTAAGTATAGTTAAACATATGGTCGGAACCTAAAAGCGAGGCAATATATTTCCCAAGATTTAGTAACGCTTCATTATTAAAAAAAAAGTACTTTTTGTCTATTTGACAAAGCCGCAAAAACAAATGAAATTTGATGTTAAAAATATACTTACGAAATTTAGAAGCCTCAGTTACCTATACAACTTTTAACACTTTTTTATTAAATAGAAATCAAATCTTCCACTTTGAATATTACCCAAACCCAACTAAATTCATTAACTATTTATTTTAATGCATTACTTTATTTCAGTTTAAAAATATAACCTCACATCACAATACCGCAGACCGCTGGAAAAATATTGCTGACTGACATTTCGAAATCAATGTTGCATCAAAGAAAAAAGTTATCTTTTTTAGTGTTCCGTAGTCCTGACAAGAAACCCTTATAGTTTCGTCATGTCCGTCTGTCCGTACCCGGTTTTGCTTGGAGACTTTTAGCACTAGAGAGCTGTTATTTTGTGGAGATATGTATATCGATCACGCCGACGCATAAAATATTGAAAATAGTTTTAAGTGCGTTTTTTAGCTCCCCTACATGTAATCTGGGACATTTTTTTTTCATCATCGACCCCATCGTGTGGGATATCGTTGAATAGGTTCTTTAAAATTACTTGGGGGTCTTAAGAGTATTTTTAGATTTGGAGATCCGTTTGCAAAATATTGAACTTTAAAGTGCTAAATTTTGTTGGAGTAGGGCGTCCCCCCACTGTAAAAGCTAAAGTTTTGGCTTGAAAAACATTGAAAAATTCATGATAGAGGTTAAGATAGATTTCTTACTTTATGAGTAATAGTCGTTAAACCTTGGAAAAAGAAAATTTCTTACCTGTTGAAAATTCCTTAGAAGAAAACATTAATAGTGACATAGATGAAGTTATTGCAGCGTAAAACCTAGAATTGCAAACAAATAAAAAAAAAATGAGTGCGTGTACTTAAGTAGGCACGTGAGAAGTTATCCTTCTTTGGCATCGTTTAAAATTAGTTTTTAATTGCATGCAATTTATTAATTACAATAAATTAATAAAAAGTCTGGAAAAGGACACAGTCAATAAAGTTCAGTTTCAATTTGAAAAAATAAATAAATAATCAAAATATTCAATTAAAATCGCTACTGAATAGCAGCATTTTACCTGAAATAAAATGCATATTAAAATACTTACCTCACTGAAAGCTTTATATTGAGATAGCACTTCCGTTTCCCGTCGAATTACCATCTGTTTCCGTACTTTTATTCACCTTGTATCCGGTCCAGTGGCGACACCTGGCAGAGGCGCGGCCATTTTTGTTTTCCTAAGTTTTGACAGCGCCATATTAACTCATTGGCTCAATTATTTCACCAGGCAGAATTTAAAGTGAAAGCTTTCAGTGAGGTAAGTATTTTAATATGCATTTTATTTCAGGTAAAATGCTGCTATTAAACTACTTGACCGTCACTGAAAGCTTTATATTGAGACCTGTTTGTTATCGCCTGGTGATCGCCACGTACATAGATATATACGCCAATGTGACAATTTATGATAAATTTAAATATTAACATTTATCAGATTATATGAAACTGTGTAAAGAAACGAGTAAGCTTAAAAATGGATCAAATAATATTATTTTAATCACGCCTTTAATTTCTTCCCGCTTACGAAGCTGCTTTACTATATGTATAAGCTGATCGCTATATTCCTTTGCTTAAAACTCGTGAAGTATATATATATATATATTTGCTTTGTTAATGACCGGACGCTTCCTTGTGTAGCATTCATTTGTATCTTTGTATATCACAAATAAGGCGTACAAATGCGAGAAAAAGATGTAAAGTTGTTCGATACCGAGTTACAAAACCAAAAATCAGGGTCCCACTTACGATTACCATTATTCAGTACAAGTGTCTTTAACTACTTTCACCTGTTTTGAACCAAAACAAGGTTAAAACTAATCTTTGTCGTTACAAATACAATGATTCGGGATAATTTGAAGTAGGAACAAGTCATGTGTACCACATGCTGAACCAAATAATACGCAGCATAGGTAATTGCTGTATGACGTTCAGAATAACAACTAGTATGACGAGGTATTTAAAACAGATCATTATGATGTAACGAGTACATTATTGAAGAAAAGGAAATAAGTTAACTTATAGACACAGAATAGTGGGTTACGGACTGATTCTTGAAAAACAATCGACTTCAATATATGTGTTTGCCAAGACAGGTGAGGTTAGGTAATTAGACTTATCATCCATTGGTATATCTTGTAAAAACTAATGGTATGCTATTTAAAATAATGGTACTTATTTTGAGATAAGTCACGTGTTAAAAATAAGTCTCTCAAAAATCTTGTTAGCTCAGAGCCGAGTCCACAACTTGCGGGATTATTCCGATAAACATTCTTGTTCCTAGACCAATGCAACCACGCAAGCCAGCGTTTCCCAGCCATCTCATAGCTGTTTAAGACAGAGCTGTCACTCTTTGTAGAATATGATGAAAAGCGTAGTGCTAGCATATCTATTTGATTGGAGTGGAGATTGAAGTGAAGTGGTAGAGCCGTGTTCAACTACACTTCCCAAGCTTTAATTATTAGATTGGCGGGAAGTGATTGCAAGGTCGATTGCAGTGAATTCATAATTATTGTTAGAAGTATGGAGTGGTTGATACAACCCCAGGGAATGACAAAAATGTTGAAACCGATTAACTTCTGAAGTTTACGTTTTTACAACGAAATTCTCAGGTATAGTTTTTATATTGTTGCAGGGTTGCCGTGATAAATTATGCTATTACGAAGTTCAGACCAGATTTTATGAAATTCATTTGCTATCCTGGAATCTATAATTGATTGTAATTTTTTCTTTTGTTTTTCAGTTCTTAGATCTGAGTCATTTTTATGTATTACTTAATACTAAATAAAGATTTAGTTATTTATAAGATTTACACAGCTTACATGAGGTGTGCATGTACTATGCGTAGGGTTTGAAGTATATTTATTGCAGACAGTCGTGGCAAGGTTTGAAAGCGTAAGTTTAATATTAAGAACAGTTTTCAGTAATTTTTACTAAAATAACATAAAGTGGATAATGATCTTCAAAACCTTTCAAGAATTAGGTAGATCGTGCAATTTTTTGGTTTACTTTTGTTATTTTCAAGAGAAAATATGTTATCATCTATTTATCTGGCAGATAGTCCTTAAATTGCAGAAAACTTAGAATTCTTTACATATTTATAGTGTACTGCATTTGAGATTGGAGTTTGATATATATTGGATTTAGATAAACAAGCTTCTGAATGGCATGCGATACCATTAAATTTATTTAAGAATTATTTATGGAGCTCCCAATTTATCAACTTACCTGCACTAAATTTTTTCAAACATTAATTGTTTCGATATTCCTTTTTCTTTTAAAATGAATTATATATTACGGTAGAACAACCGTAGTGATCGAGTCAACACTTCACACCAATTAGCCTAGCCTTATAATGGGCATTGAAAGGCTTGTGTTATGGGCTAACGCCTAGAAATGCATAATGATGATGCATAGATTAGTATGATTTTGAATTCATATTTGTTAACAACCAAAACTTAGGCACAGATACTCGTTTTTATCATACAATGATTTGCCCCACCGGGGTGAACCCAAGACCTCAGAGTATGCGACACCTTAAAAACCACGTACATTGCACTTCCCAACGGGGTACGTCAACATTCGATGTTCGATCTTTATAGTCTATTAAGAGGGTAGTTTATAGCCGATACTTATGTGTGTACGCAAGCCATGAGCGGGTATGTTGCGTTGCGTTGATGTATGGATTTCCACGCGATGGAAGTAATGAATTATGTCAAGCGACATTTATTATATTTTCAATTTACTTATTTTTAATGTTTCGAATCGTTTACACTTTTACAGACCCCATGGTCACAAAAATAAATTATGAATCACGAATAAACTACATGTTAAATTATGCATAATTTGCTCCACTTGAGTGTCGTATGTTACCGGTGCTTACATAATAGTACGAACTCCATAAGCTTCTAAGGAGAACATATATTGATATTCATGTAATGGAAATAATATATTATGTGTGATATGACCCCACAAGGGCGATTATAAGATTGATGGATAGGATATTTCTCTATCAACGATGTTTTGTTACTGATACTTGTATGTGTAGGCAAGCCATGGAAGGCAAGTCCTTATTCATAATGAGTTCCATACGGAGGAAGCAAATTATACATAATATGCCCCCGCGAGGGGCGGTCATCAGAGTTTTAGTTCGTATATGTAAGCAAGGCATTAGAGGTATTTCATAAGGTTTCACGTAGTGGAAACAAATTGTATATAATATGCACCCCGCGAGGGTGATTTGCTACCGGTACTCGTATATGTAGGCAAGGCATTAGAGGCATTTCATAAGGTTCCACGTAGTGGAAACTAATTGTACATAATATTCACCCCGCGATAGTGATTTGCCACCGGTACTCGTATATGTAGGCAAGGCATTAGAGGCATTTAATAAGATTCCACGTAGTGGAAACAAATTATATATAATATGCACCCCGCGAGGGTGATTTGCCACCGGTACTCATATATGTAGGTACGCCATGGGAGGGCATGTCCTGACACGCCTTGGGCTTCATGAGATGAAGCTTATGAATATCACTTGCCTCTGCGCGAGTTTCTCATTAGGTTGATGAAATGTCAATCACTTAAATCCATGACAAATACTTACTTAATACGAGAAAAACAACCTCATAGATGGTATCTTATTAAGTGGTGCTTCATCACAGAGATCACTAACTTCTTAAGCAGTGCTTTAGTTTTTACTTTTTAGCTTTGTGCTAGCTGTAAAAGACCTAAGAAACGATTCTGTTATCTTATCACTTTCGTTATTAAAATTAACTGAGCAGGTGCCTTCCCGCAATGATTCATTTTTATTTTAGAAATATGCAATTGCTGAAAGAAAATTAATGTCAGGAACGTGATATATCATAAATTATCATCATACTTCTTTACCTCGTTGTTTGTTTCCAGGTTGATAAAGCCTGGACTATGATTATAATTTTTAATTTACATCAGCATATCATTTAAAATAAACGTTGAATGTCTTTCGAAGAGAGCGTTCCTTTATCCTAGTTTAGTCACACGACTCATATGAGAATTTTTATTACGTGTATTGGTCAGTAAAAATGTTAGAACTTTTTATTCATAAGCCTTTAGATATTGATAGCTGGCCATGTTCAGAAAACGGCATATCGACATTAGAAATACCTTATTAAGATTGTACATAGTTCACTTACCCCTCGAACAATCTTTTAATAAAAGGGCTGGAATATCAAGCTCGCTTATTTTTCTTGAGGCAGCGATGCCGCTTTTGTTATACCAGAAGACGACAAATTCTACCAATTATTACTGCAGCTGTTCGAAGAACAATAATGACACATCTTGCTGTTTTTGCCAATAATGCCAGTCAGTCGGCGGCTGAAACGTCAATATTGACCGATATTCATTCACTCTAAACTGTAAAACAATTTAATTATTTTGTAATACATTTACCAATTTACTTTCACATTTACTTATACGGAAACATTAATTGAGTACCAAGAGAAAACACTCTTAAAATAGTTTTTATGATAAACGACCAAGACAGACGTAAAGTATTGCAAAATTTACTAGGTAGGTACTTTAATTTTTTAAACAAAACGCACCTTGAATTGCCGTCAAGTTTTACTCACGGCTTATTATTACTTTTTCAAACAAGCGTATTGCACAATTTAACATATTTGTTTTAAATATCCCTTATCACAAGGGCTGCAAAAACTATCAAAAGGAATAATAGTTTTACTTACGGTTCCTTCACTTTTAACACGTAAAGTACCTATTTGGAATAACACGAACGGCAAAAACCGTTAAAATCAAATAGTTTTACTTACAGTTTTATCACTTAATAATAATAAAACCTTTAAAATCTCACAACGATCGCTCAGATTGAGGACGTGTTGCTTCGACGGGAGTCAGAACGCCAATGAGTTAATATGGCGCTGTCAAAACTTAGGAAAACAAAAATGGCCGCGCCTCTGCCAGGTGTCGCCACTGGACCGGATACAAGGTGAATAAAAGTACGGAAACAGATGGTAATTCGACGGGAAACGGAAGTGCTATCTCAATATAAAGCTTTCAGTGACGGTCAAGTAGTTTAATATAATTTATGAGAACATATGTGATTTGCACTTGTATGAAACTCAAACACTTATTCCGAATATACAAACTAGAAACATGTGGATAAATATTATGAATATGAATACCTATAACTGTTACTTTATTACAATAAATAAAGATGTGGTTTTTGGTTCTTCTACACCAATGGTCAAGAGATGGCGCTGTAGTCTCCTGAATCGCGCTTTGGTTCCGTTGTTCCAGATTAATAAATACTTTTGATATTATCATTATAAATACCTATAACTGTTACTTTATTACAAAAAATAAAGATGTGGTTTTTGGTTCTACTACACCAATGGTCAAGAGATGGCGCTGTAGTCTTCTGAATCGCGCTTTGGTTCCGTTGTTCCAGATTAATAAATACTTTTGATAGGCCTTCACAATGCAGTCGTTAGCACCCACTAAATAGAGATTCTATTTTGTTGGTAGATTTTCTTAATGTGCGGTAAACACAAAAGTAACGCATGAAGTCGCTAAAGCGACCAACTTCATGCTGTTAAAATTTTGTGTTACAGTGATGCGCGCGCATCTTAAAATTTCACTCTCATCATTTTTTCATAACGCGCCTAAAGAAGTATAACTTCAAAAACTCTTTAAAAGCTTAATAAAATAATTAGTTCCACAACGCTACTGCGAGTGCCAACGGCAACGGGTTCTGAGTCGCGCTAACGTTACGTTTTTATAAAAAATATATAAGCATTTGAAAAAACTCTTTAAAAGCTTAATAAAATAATTAGTTCCACAACGCTACTGCGAGTGCCAACGGCAACGGGTTCTGAGTCGCGCTAACGTTACGTTTTTATAAAAAATATATAAGCATTTGAAAAAGATTGGCGGTTATGCCGCATCATTCCTTTCTCAGGGGGGTGATCGCTCCAGATGAAACTTTTAGTCAGTAGGAGTCTGACATAACTTTGCAGTCGGCTGTATTGTAACCATGAATATTTCACACCCGCTCCTCCACCTGGGCGGAAACAAAAAATTACCAGCGATTATCATTCGTATTCCAAAAATTGACACGCGTGACACGCACAGACTATTAGATGTTTACGCATGTGACACGACACGACACGCACTTGACCAGTTTTTTTATGCTAGCAACACATTTGATCGACTTGAAGATCGACTGTAAAAATGTGTCGCACCACTATCAAGTCTGACAGATCCATAGACTACAAAAACAAAAATTGATATTTGGTTGATTTGACATTTCTTTTAAAACACGTGTTTACGTGTGATGCACTCGTTCTGAGTGCTTTTATTTAAATAGTTTTATTAGAATAAGCCAATATGAGTTTGTATAATTTCAAAAAGATAGCTGTGGTTCCCACAGCTAAGGTAATTGTGGTTTTTAATGTTAATTCGCTTTACGATAAACGTCTTTGAAAAATTTTTTGGTAACCCTTATTATGAGTATTTATTTTTAAATTTCAGGACTTTATAGATATTATATTGTCTAAAACGCAAAGAAAAACACCGACAGTAGTACATAAGCACTATAAAATCTCTAGGATACGTGCTTTTTATATCAGAAAAGTGAAATTTACGCAACAGAACTTTCACGACAGGTTATCTAGGATAATTCAGGTTTGTACCCTTTTTTCGGTTTTAGTTTTGAGGATATTCTTTTATATTATATTTTGATAAATTGTTGACTTACAAATGGCTGTTAACTATTATGTACAACATTTATTTATTGCGCAATATGTTGATAACTAACGTTGTCAGGCGTCCGGATAAAGCCGGACATAGGCTTTTTGATTGTGTGTCCGTCCAAAATAAACGGTGTTCGCCTTTTGTTAGGTTTTTTACATTTCGCAATACGAGCGAGCGCCGAGCGTGGCCTACCGCAAGTGAGGTGACCTAAAATTTTTTGAAAAATTTAAAGAAAAAAAATCGTCAATAAATGTTTTTCTTTCTTTCTTTCTATCAGCCGGCCTATTCACTAATTTTTTTGATATTTACTCTATGCAAAAAAAGAGAAAATTGCATGTCCATCAATGCTTTTTAGAATAAGTATCTTAATGGTGTTATAATAAAGCAGTAGTGGATCACTAAATAACTCGGAGATTATCACTTCCATTTATCAAAAGCGGTTAGCGAATAGGCCTACAGATAAGTTTATTGATAATCCATCCATACTTTACATAATAATCTAAAACCAAAAGGTTGTTGTCAATGACTAGAAATTGACTTTCTGTTACTCTTTCTTTCATGCAGTCACTGAACTTATTCTGATAAATTTTGAGATATAGGATTCTTTAGGTTTAAAAGGACTAGGGGTACATTTTCCGACCGACAACCTCTGTGGCCGAGTGGTTTGTACGCTGGGTTTCATGGTGTTGCCGACTTGAGAGGTCCCAGGTTCGAATCCCGGTGGGGGCAGATGTTTGTGTGATGAATACGAGCATTTGTACTCCAGTCATGGATGTTAAATATGTATTACTACTAGCTGACTTGGCGAACTTCGTACCGCCCAAAAGTAATAATTCCAATAAATTAAAATTGCGACTATAATTTGAGATTTAAACTATCCTATCTCTCAAGTTGGATCAAACTGCACATGGTGTGCGAATTTTATTATAATCGGTTCAGTGGTTTAGGAGTCCATTGAGGACAAACATTGTGACACGAGATTTATATATATTAAGATATAAATATACTTATATATGTATGGTATATGTATTCTATCCGTTACCCTAGTATCCCATAACACAAGCTTTACAGTGTTTACTTTGGGTCTAGGCTAATTGGTGTGAGTAATGGAAATATTTATTATTATTATTTATATTATTATTTTGTCATACAATAAAACTTAAGGGGCTGCCCCAAGGGATATAAAGCTGTATTCTTATTAATTTTAGATTATTCTACACAGCACCATACTAATGTTAAATGCTTGTCAATGTTTTTATACTTCAATTTAGTATTTATAAATTATAATTATAATTGTATTCATTTATTTCCTTTGCATTCTAGGAATTTCCTAAACTGGATGATGTGCATCCGTTCTACGCTGACCTCATGAACGTACTCTATGACAAGGACCACTACAAGCTTGGTCTCGGCCAACTCAACACCGCCAGGCATCTTATTGACACGTATGTCTTTCATTCAGTATTAATTAATATTTTCCTTACATTGTTAAACAAGCAGCTGTCCAAGACTTTGCAGTGTTACCCTTTATTTTACAAATGTCAAAATATCTTTATTCAAATCAGATGCATAAATACAACTCTTTCGAATCGCCTATATTTTTTCCCCTACCACCATTTAAGAATATTGTTTTTTAGCTGTGGAGAAAAACTGGCGAAAAAAGCTTCACAGGGTTAAATAATTATGTAACAATATTTACAAAATATTATATTGATACATTGTTAATACAAAATTATTTCATCTTCATCATAATTAAAGAAAAAGCCTGCCGGAACGTTTGGAACAGTTTATATGTAGCCAGGTAGGCAAATGACTCTACTCCACTTGATGTTCAGTGGTGATAAAGTCCAAACGCGAAGATAGTTGGTACAGTAGTTATAAACTGCTACACCAACCATCCTCACTTTGCCGGCCCGCAGAAATACTTCTTCATGCCTCTTAAAAGGACCCCAGATTGTAGCAAGGAGGGAACAATAACCTTTAGTTGTTTGAAAATCTCTTGGAAACCTAACACTTTGTAATATTAAAAAATAAAATCAATGGTGACAATTGTATTAGTTACTTTAAATGGATAGGCCGAAATTAATTAAAAAAGAATACTCGGGCGCCAGGCCTACCACACTATCATTAAACCATATTAGCCGGGAAAGCAATGGACTATTATTCGCAAGGGGAGTTTAATGCAAATCCATATTCATTTTGGGTTGTCAATTTATTTAAAGGTCAATGTTAAAATTGGCCTAAGAACCAACACCAATTTGGCATTTATGATAATTCTTAGTATATTTTTTGCGATAATTATCAGTATTTAGATTGTGACGGACACTTCCAGTTAAGTAAGCTAAATTAAAAAGTTATAAAATAATCTGAGATGATAAATACCTAAATACCATTTTATGTATAATCTATGACAGCGCTGTGAACAAAACACTCTTTCTTCTTAATGCCGGCATTTTAATTGGCTATTTTAAAACATGACATCAGTCTGTCCTTTACATTCCTTATTAAGCATGAAAAGGACAAACTGTTGTCAAGTGAAGAGCCGGCATAAAACTCGTTACTCTGTGGTTGTGGTGCATGCAGTTTGCATTCGTAGTAATCTGTGATTTTCGTGCATTCCAAAGAGTAGTATATTATACCGGATAGTGCATTCTCGTTTCGGATTACCTGTTGTGTGTGTATATTTGCGATTGTTTTTCCTTTAATTTAACTATTTCGGCTATCTAATATGCCATCGATGTTACCAAAGAGCAGAGCCCTTATTACCAAGTGCTAGTGAACCTGTGCCACAACATCCTGACAGGATCATACTGCCAAATTATTTAAGAACACCTGATACACATTCACGCTGCATATTTATACAATATACATGTGATATACAAATATATACAATATGATACAATTATGTGAAAAATAGTCAATAAATAAGAAGCAAAATTACAGTTTTTATTTTATTCATGATTTCTACCTAACCAAGTTTTTCCTAATAGTTATTCTTTAAAATCGCACCGAAATAAATGAATTAGTTGTAATATAATTTCACTTCATACTAAGTACATAGGTTGACCCATGTTTCATTGAATATTAAAAATAACCTCAAAATAATTTTAGTTTTCCTAATAATTTAAGTTCTCAGAAGTGTCCGTCAATAATTTTTGTTTTTACAGTCATTTACTTACGATTTCGAACCTAGAAAATAATATTTCATGATTGTTGGTTCTTAGGCTAACGATGTATGGACGCTGAACAATGTCCTTTACTACAGAATTACGGGTCCAAAAGGGTTACTGCTAAATTTTGAAACTAAGACTATGATTCTACCAAAGATAAAATGAAAATTTACCTTATATTAGGGTTCGGGTACGACAATGAATTTGGACAATACGGACTTTGCTGCATCTGATCTGAGTAGTATACGTCTGGTGTTGTAAATATTTAAGGGATGGCCGTTGTTACATCACGTGAGTTCACCTCCACATCACGGGAAATGTTGAAGTTTGAATAAAAAATCCAAATAAAAAAAACGCTTTTCGCTGAAAATAAAAATTCCTCCTTCAAAAAAAATGTAAAACTAAGGAAATCACTAAGGTTCTTACCGTTTTACAAACAAATTAAGCTTGGAATGTGTTCGCCGCCATTCCGCGCAAACGGTGTAAAATATTACATCTGTAAACAAAATCAATCCTCATGTAAATCATTGAAATATATGAATTAAAACACTTTTCGAATTTGGAAAAACACTTACCATTAAAAACAATCAATAATCTAAGGGATTATCAATTTAAATATTTAGATTAATTATCTTACATGTTTTACGTAAAAATTTTGGTCGTGAAGTGAAGTGACATTAGTTTTTTCTGAAGTTTGTTTTCTCTTGCCGGGAAGGCAAAGAGAACAACGTCCATACAGCCTACTGCTTGATAAAGGCAGAAACATAATAATGAAAAGTGCACAGATTAAAGAAAATGGACGCGAGATAAAAACGACCAGAGAGACAACCAAAAAAAATCTTCTATCTCGCTCTTCGAGCGAAGGAGATCTATGTAACGTTTTTAACACGTTACAACTTTTAAGAGAAAATAAGTTTCCTATGTCTCTGTCCAGGCCAGATTTCCATAAGCTATCTGTGTGCAAAATTTCATCCAAATCCGTACAAACGTTTTTGCGTGATTGAGTAACAAACACACAAACATACAAAGTAGTCAGTGAAAGTTTTGTAAGTTTGTACTGGTTGTACTTAATGATGTAAAAACTACTGAACGGATTTGGATGAAATTGAGTCTGAATATAGTTTATTACCTGGATTGAGATATATGATACTTTTTAGCCTGGAAAAATGTTGATTTCCTGCGGCATTTACAAATAAAAACTATAGTTACATCAGACAAAGTCACAGGTACTCACTAGTATTTTTGTGAGTACTTTAAAGGGATGTATGGAAATTCATCCCAAAGGGTTGAAAACACGGGATGACTGTTTGTGTGAAATTATATTAGCTTCCCTTCGGCCGTTTCTGAAACCAGTTTTCAAATTCAAATTCTTCTTTCGGAACTTTGGAAACAGGTGAGATAAAGCACTATACTGATTTCGTATAAAGTTGAGTTGCAATTAGATTTTAGGCGGATCGTTAAAAATAATAAATAGGCCCATCGCCTTCTGATGATGAACCTCGTTTTTGTGCTTCGGAAGGCACGTTAAGCCGTTGGTCCCGGCTGCATCTGCAGTCGTTAGCACCTGCCAATCCGCACTGGGCCCGCGTGGTGGGTCATGGCCCAATCTCCCTATTCCATCCATAGGGACCTGTGCCCCAGCAATGGAGACATTAATAGGCTGATGGTGATGATGATGATGAACGTTGTATTGCAGTGTGGCCAAGGATTACGTGAGGCTGTTGAAATATGGAGACTCTCTGTACCGTTGTAAACAGCTCAAGCGAGCTGCACTTGGACGAATGGCCACCATTATGAAGAGACAGGCTGCCAACCTCACTTATTTGGAACAGGTGAAGATTCCTTTAATATGTCTATAACTAGCAAACCAGTGAACCAAATGTTCACAAAAAAAAAAAATATTTAATTAATTGAGAACTTCGGAGATTTTGTGTGGTTTCGTTTGAAATAGAAATCACGTGATTTCTCGTAAACCGGAAGTGCTACGTTACTCAAATCCGGTTTGTAGTCTTATCAGACTATTCTTAACTTATAACTTAAACATTCTCTTTATCTATCTCTTACGGTTTGGCCGCTGAAACAGCACCACGGACGGACGGACGGACGGACTTGTCTAATAGATAAGAGATTATAGAAAATATAACTAGAAAAAATTCTACTCGGACCAGGCAGCAGACGGGACTCGAACCCGCACCTATCGCAATCCGGGCGAATGCACTGACCCATTATGCTGAATAGGAAAGGCAATGACCTCTATCTGTCAAATGTCGCTTGTAAAGTACGGTTTGCAAAAAATACTTGGAACCCTTGATTAGCACTCCGCTAATTCAAGAATAAAAACCAAACATTTGTAAACAAACAATAACAAATATTGATAATTAATATTGGTTGATATTTTTTTTTCACTTATTGAGCTTTGGCCATGAATGGTTGATAACCTAAATCGTCAACCAAATGTCACTTTATGTTGCGTTCAGAAACTCGATTTCAAACTTTCGTTTACATAAAGGATGCATGTTCGTATGTGACCTAGTAATAGTGCATGATTATTCATAACTACTCCGGCGGTAATGCAGAGATGAGCGGAATGGAAGAGATTCTGATTAATGTTTTATCCCACAGTCTTAATAAATAAATATTATTAAAAATCGGTGTTTTTTTTCTCTCAATCTTTGTAAATAAATGTTATTAAAAAAATCGGATGCATTTTCTCACTTAATCTTAGTAAATAAGTTTTATTAAATAAAAACTTTTTTTTGCTCACTTTACCTATTTGGTTTGGATTGACAGCTATGACGTCACAATATGGCGCCCAGTCGGTCCTATTCTTGCTTGAATCGCATTATACAATTAAAGCACATGACACTTCTTAATTGTAATACTTGAGGAGCCCAATGGCGCAAGTGGTTAGCGCGTTCGGCTGCGATCGTTGAAGTTAAGCAACTTTGGAAGTGGTCGGTTATAGGATGGGTGACCAAAAATTTTCTGTCTCGAGTCCCTCTCGTGCTCGAAAATCACGTTAAGCCTTTGGTCCCGGCTGCATTTGTCAATCCACACTGGGCCCGCGTGGTGGGTCATGGCCCAATCTCCCTATTCCATCCATAGGCAAGGTCTGTGCCCCAGCAGTGGGGACATTAATAGGCTGATGATGATGATGATGATGACACTTCTTAATTGTACTTCTTCTTCCACAAGGTCCGTCAACATTTGGCCCGTCTGCCATCCATTGATCCGTACACTCGGACCATCATCATCTGCGGGTTCCCCAACGTTGGCAAGTCCAGTTTCATCAATAAGGTAAGTTTTATTATCACACTGTGGTTTACTGCTTCTGTCAATGAATTAGAAATTAAATGCAAGCTGCAACTTTGACAAGTCAAATATCTGCAAATGAATTCGACTATCCATTCATTGGGTAAGATAATGTTAAACAGGAATCCCAACCAGTCGCTTGATCAACAACAGGGACATAAATAGGCCAATGATGATGATTTATTTATATTCTTGGCCCGTTCGAAGCTGTCCTTGGCTGTTAATGCCTCGTGTCAGTCAACACGCGGCCTACAGTACTTCTGACATAAGGTCGCAAGTCGTGTGATATTATACGCGCCTTGCATTACCCAGTTCAGGGACAGAGGAATATATGAGGAGCTGGCGAACAAAACGGTATAATGACGCATCTGGTCATACTATTTTTTTTTACAGATTTCGGGCCCATTGAATTTGAATCTCAAATAATTTTCAAACAAAACCAACGATATTAAATACCCTCGATACACCACGAGCGCTCAAAATGTGTCCCAATCAAGAAGTGCTTGAACTCCACTCAAGCACTTCTTGGTTCACAGTCACGCGCGGACCATTGCAAAGTCAACAGAGCTCCGCGAAAAAATGCGAAAATAAAACTTAGACTATGAAAAGTGTCGTTTTTTCGACAGGTATCTAGTCAATGTTTGTTAATTTAACGCATTTGAAGTAAATTTTATTCTAATACTTACTATAAACTGCTTTAATATAAAATATTTGTGATATTCAAATGCATGGTCGGTCATACGTAGC
Organism: Chilo suppressalis; assembly: GCA_902850365.2. Classification (NCBI taxonomy): domain Eukaryota; kingdom Metazoa; phylum Arthropoda; class Insecta; order Lepidoptera; family Crambidae; genus Chilo; species Chilo suppressalis. The sequence goes on from OU963921.1 coordinate 11,548,950, forward strand.
CGTCTCTTTTCCTCGTAGTCCGTGCCTGCTATATAGCTAACAGCGCGTTCAAAATTGCGCGTAGAGTCAAAGAACTAAGGTCTAAATTTTTCCGCATATTGCAATAAGTTGTAAAATTTTACGAGCTTGCATTTCGAACTGTCAGAAGTCCTTGACGCATGCGTTTTATTTAAGACCTTATACAGTATGTATTGAAGGTTACTTTCAATATTTAAATAATGCCTTATAATGATTTTGACTACGCGTTCGTCATACGGAGCTCCGTGGATCGTTCAATGTACCTTTTGGACAGGTTTCGGCCACGATTTTGTTTGTGTTGGTGTATCTAGAGTAATTAATATCGTTGATCAAAACAGTGTTAAATAAACTAAATTTATGAATTAAAAACCATGCCAAAAGCTCACTGTATAATAGGTATGTCATTCAGTTTTATACAGCTCGTATAGGTATAGTAATTTTAGGTAATTATACCGTTATGTTCGCCAGCTCCTCAGTCACACCATCAGCATATAAATGTCACCAATGTTGAGGCTATAGACTTAGTATTTAAGAATGGCAGAGTGAGGAAAATATCCTTGCAACATCGCAGATCTGTTAGAGATCAATTATTTCTTTACAAACTTATTAATGACCTTGTAGATTCGCCGTTCCTTTTGCAGAGGATTTTTTTCCGTTGTCTGAATAGAACTAGAACACGTTTGTAATACAATTCAGCAGGACCAAGTTTTCTGCAAATAGTTTCATTTCTAGAGCATGTCACAGCTATAATAAATACTTCAGGGGATTGGATATATTTTGCCTTCCTTACAATCAATTCAGAAATGAATGCTATGAGGTCGTTTTACCCTAATAATTTTAGTATTTATTCAGTAATTATTTTCTTACCATAAATTTTGATTATCTTGTTTATTCTATTCATATAACTCTAAATATTGATTGTACGTAATCTTAAGTAAATTATGTAAGTGTATGAATGTTTCAGTCTGTGGAAACTTAACTGGTTTATGAAAAAGTAATAAGAGTTACTTAATTGTATTGTGTAAAACTGTATGTTTCCCAAATGAAAATAAATAAATAAAAGAGATATCATGCCTCTAAGACAATCCTACAAGGTAGAAAGAGACGCAACATGATGTACATTTGTTCAAATAAAGTAGGTCGTACTTTGATTGTAGTTTGTACACGTTAAATGTGAATTAGTAAGTTGGAGTGCAGGAGAAAAAGATCATAGAGAGATAAAATCAGTTACAGTTAAAGGTGTAGGCTATTCTTGTCACTAATGTGTGTTAATTAGTTCGCGTTTCTAATTGCATTGTCTTTAAATAAATAAAAACGACGGGTTGCACTCCGGGAGTGCCGCAGAAGTGAAAACTTGAATATTAACGTTGTGCATTTTTGATATTTTGGAATGGTTAGGAAATAATTTTGCACGAATTGCTTTAATTATCAGTATAAAAGTACTATCATGTATGTGGTAGAATACAATACTTATTTATTGCGCTATCGTACACAAACATGACAATTTATATTACATTAAAAAAGTTTATCTCTCAGAAAAATCATCTCACATGAATCACGTTTAAGCGCACCTAGCGACATCTATTGTAAAAAAATGCATTTTCTTCGCAATGAAGCTGCCACGTGGACGTCTTAAATAGAGACTTATTATTATGATACGATAAAATAAAATATTACTACGTTTCGTCCAATATATTAAAAGTCAACAACGTTTCCAATTTTATTGTGTGTCATGACGCGATCAGCCCACGTGTTTAACCTGACGCGAGTTTAACATATCTCACCCATACAAAAAAAAGTGTACAACGCCGCTAAAGAAGTTTTCACTTCAAAAACGTTGCTATAATAGATTACTTCGTTCACAGATAACCCGCGCCGACGTAGAAGTGCAGCCTTATGCATTCACCACGAAGAGTTTGTACGTTGGTCACACCGACTACAAGTATCTAAGGTGGCAGGTAAGTTGTTTAATATCTTTTATAGCAGTGTGACCTAAACCCGCACTTTACGCACGCTTTTCCGTGACCTAAGTTGCCTATTTCTGCACGGTGTGTAAATGAATTGACCAACTTCACTCATGTAGAATTAGTACATTACGATACGCGTAACTTAACTTTACTATGCCAATCAAGGAATAAACGTTCATGGATAATCTGAACCGGAATTCTTTCTTTTCAGAGTTTGACTTGCAGTCTGTATTGCAATTCTTTGTGATTGCAATACATGAATTTTACTTTCACAACACTAATCGCACCCCCCCCCCCCCCCCCCTTCCCCCCCCCCCCCCCCCCTCTTGCCCGCGTCCGGGGCGGGTTTATGTCACACTTGCTATAAAATAGTATACGATACTTGTGGCCTAAGTTGTCTATTACTGCACGGCGTTTAGCACCGGGCGCTAACTTCACGCCGTGCAGTAATAGGCAACTTAGGTCACGCGTATCGTAATGTACTATTATTCCTTAGGTTACGACAAGCACTTGGTCTTAAATAGTCTTATGAGCCCTTTCACATTTATTGTAAAGAAACTTAATTTTTGACGGCCTCGTTTACCTCCTTAGAAAAGATTTTGACTATTTCCAATACAAGTTAACAGTAGATTTATTCTTTCTATTGTAAGTTAATGTACAACTAGCAAACCAGTGAACCAAATGTTCACCAAAACCTGATTTAAAAAAAAAAATGTATTTAATTAATTGAGAACTTCGGAGATTTTGTGTGGTTTCGTTTGAAATTCGTGATTTCTCGAAAACCGGAAGTGCTACGTTACTCAAATCCGGTTTGCAGTCTTATCAGACTATTCTTAACTTATAACTTAAATATTCTCTTTATCTATCTCTTACGGTTTGGCCGCTGAAACAGCACCACAGACAGACGGACGGACGGACTTGTCTAATAGATAAGAGATTCTGACTATTTCCAATAGAAGTAAACAGTAGATTTATTCTTCCTATTGCAAGTTAATGTAGAATATTTGCAAATACTATTTTCCTTTTTTTGTACTGATCGTTCTACCGCAGCTAGTTTACGGAAAATAATGACTGTAGATACAGCAGGGACCAATGGCTTAAGTGCCTTCCGAAGCACGGAGGAGCTCGAGATAATAAATTTTTGGTCACCCATCCAATGACCGACCACTGCGAAAGTTGCTTAACTTCAACGAACGCAGCCGAACGCGCTAACCACTTGCGCCATCGAGCTCCTCGAATTATCGATTTAGAATAGTTGAATTCGATCTACATATAGCTCAAATGTGAGCTGATTTTTAGTTCTCGTTACGTCCGCTGTGGCGCTGCCGTTCAAGTTTCCATACAACTTTTGACATTGAAATTTCGCACTCGCAAACTATTCGAATTCGATATTGTTTCGTGCTAGGAATGCATATTAGACATGCATGACTGGATTACCAATGTATTCATCGCGCTCGCCTACTCGAGAGGTCTCGGTTTCGAATCCCGGTTAGGGCAGATGTTTATGTGATGAATATGAGCATTTGTACTCCATTCATGGATGTTTAATATGTTTTTCTATACAAATATATAGTTATATATGTATCAGTACATGTATTCTATCCGTTACCCTAATATCCCATATCACAAGCCTTATAGTGCTTACTTTGGGGCTAGGCTAATTGGTGTGAGTGTCGGAAATATTTATTTTATATATTTATATACTGACGACCTCCGTGGCCGAGTGGTTAGAACGCCGGGTTTCATGGTGTCGCCGACTCGAGAGGTCCCGGGTTCGAATCCCGGTGGGGGCAGATGTTTGTGTGATGAATACGAGCATTTGTACTCCAGTCATGGTTGTTTAACATGTATTTCTATATAAATATACTTATATATGTACAGTATATTTATTCTATCCGTTACCCTAGTATCCCATAACACAAGCCTTATAGTGCTTAGTTTGGGGCTAGGCTAATTGGTGTGTGTGTTGGAAATGTTTATATCTATATTTGTTCAGGTCATAGACACTCCCGGCATTCTAGACCATCCTCTAGAAGAGCGCAACGTGATAGAAATGCAAGCTGTCACGGCTTTAGCTCATCTCCGAGCTGCTGTACTATATGTGATGGATTTATCTGAACAGTGCGGTCACAGCGTGCAGGATCAGGTGAGGATATGTTCTTGTTTTTTAATTTTTAAATAGCATAATATTTAAAGAAAATATAACTAGAAAAAAATCCACGCGGACCAGGCAGCAGACGGGACTCGAACCCGCACCCTTCGCAATCCGGGCGAATGCACTGATTAATTATGCTACCGCGGCCCTCACGGACGGCGTCGAAATTCTTCTAGCCATTCTTAAGCTGCAAGGCAGCGCCATCTCTTCGCATTGTAGGTAACCCGCAATGTCAAATGAGTACTTTTACAAGTATTAAACATTTGAAAGAAGAAATAGAATTATAGTTATAATTTTTATTATTTTAAAGCATGTAACTGCTTCATGTTTTTTTTTCTTTAGATTTAAACATTTAGACATAAGCAGTTACATGCTTTAAAATAATAAAAATTATGAGCATAATATTTTTTTATTTTTTTACAAATCTACTATTTGAAATCTAAATATATTATTTCATTCTACTTAAGAAAAAAATCTATAAATTTATTATATAAACATCAAATCATACGCCAAATACTAGGGTGTAAGCACCATTGGTTCAAAAAATACCAAAATTTATGTCGCTTCAGCATGGTGAAAAATATAAAAAAGGGACTCAAAATCTTCACGAAACAATAAACAGATCGACGCAAAATTGTGTGTGTCAGCTCCGACGCACGACTGGAGTTTACTCCTTAAGTTCGATAGTCTAACCAGACGCAAAAAGAGTTTATTTAACTTAAAAAAGATTGATACTGTATGAAAGGGTAAATTAACAAATTAATGAAAATAATATACATATATAAATATATATTTATTCATTTCATATACATTTATTATAACTAATCGGCGAAATATTTTACATTAAACTTTTTACAATAGTCAATTTCAGATGTGCATAAATATATCATTAGGAATGTTGATAAATTATGTAATTATTATTATCAGACTATTATCATTTTTTAAATATTAATTAAATCAACATTGTCTGCATTATTAATTAAAGTGACAAGTGGTTTATGGTAACTAAATAAATAATAATATCTTTATTTAATTATTTAGCGGAACACAATGATAAAGATTAAAACTTCACAATAACAATATTAATTACTAGTGGCCCGCCCTCGCTTCGCTTCGGTGTAGAGCTGTAGTGTAGAATATAGTTTTTGTTCTCAGGCTTGTGCTATAAAGAATGACTTTATTTATATAATTACACGTGTTATTGTGAGTCAACCATAAAAGATAGACATATGCTGTTGCGGGATATTTTTTAGACAATTTTATGTAGAATATTTCCGTCATACATGATTTCTATGTAACTTTAACCATTAAGGCTGCACACGCGACGGAAGCTTAAAAAATGGAGTAACTTCTTCCGTTTTCCCAACATTTCCCTTCACTACTCTGCTGCTATTGGTTGTAGCGTGATGAAAAGTATACCATAACCTGCCCAGGAGTATGAAGAATAATTGTACCAAGTTTTGTTAAAATCCGTCGAGACGTTTTTGTTTCTATAAGGAACATACACACAGACAGACAGACAAAAATTTTACTGATTGCATTTTTGGCATCAGTATCGATCACTAATCACCCCCTGATAGTTATTTTGAAAATATATTTCATGTGCAGAATTGAGCTCTCTACAGATTTATTATAAGTATAGATTGATATTTATAATAAAAACAGCAGTATAAGTATGTCGACACTGATAGAAATAAACAAACCCAATAACATATAGGTATAGTCGCTTTGCAGTATACCCAATGCACGTGTCCCTATACCCTACACTCGCAACCAAATTAGAAAGTTGCGCGACACAGGATGCGCACCAAAAACGTAACGAGGTCATTCATCGATAGATTTTACTCCTCACATTTTTCTCATACCTAACCCCTTATATATGCAAATCGATTCTTAAGGAGTAAACTCCAAAAAAACTGATTTAAATGATATATAAAACTCATTTTCTAGGTCCATATTTATACAATAAGATTAATAAAGACATAAATATTTACCCTATGTGTAAGCATAATTTTAAAGAAGCCGTGTCAACGTGACTCGAAGCATTGGACTATGACTCAACTGAAGCACTTATGTCACAATATAAATAATAACGTTCTTAAAAACCATGCTTACATTCATTCAGAATTCATGCTTACACAGATTGAACACTGTCATACTCATTCACTCACACACTCTCACATAACCACACACACTCACTCACACACACAAACACACACACACACACACAAACACACGCGCGCATGCACATCACACACTTTCACTTATGTTTGAGATTTTAGTTGTTGTCTTTTTAGTAGTATTATAAATATTATTTTTAAATTAGCTATATTACTATGTTCGGATTCGATGAGCGGAGCTCACATCTTATGTAAGATTGTTTCCACCTTATATAGCGTCCCATATTATGTAAGTTGTGCAGAGTAATAAAATTATATTATTATTATTCTCTTTATTTATTGTATAACATATTGATTACATTTTTAAATATTGATATAAAAATAAAAACATTTAAAAATATAAAAAATAGAAGCCAACCGGCATCGGGAACAGGGTCCTAGCTACCGGCGGTTAGGGCCCCAGAGAGAGGAACCTCCTCACAATGCGAGCCGTGTCAAGGAGCACTGCCTTCTGTATCAGGCCCTTGATCCAGTCACCCAACTCGAGCCTCCGCAGATGACAGTCGAAGCTCTTAGCTATCAGGCCATTGACTGTCACAACTATCGGCACAATGATAGCCGAGTCAACATCCCACATGGCGACAACCTCATGAGCCAAGTCAAGATATTTTATTTGTTTATCTTTCTCGGCTTTCATGAGGTTATTATTATTATTATTATTTTCGACCAAAGCGGCGTTTAAGCGATTAAATGAAAGTTTCCTCTTCACATGTAAATTAAACGATATTGAAGTCTTCTTTTAATGTTTTCTATATATTCTTGGCCCGTTCGAAGCTGTCCTTGGCTATAAGTGCCTCGGTTCAGTCAACTCGCGGCCTACAGTAAGCTTTATGGTTACCTGACATAAGGTCGCAAGTCGCGTGACATTATACGCGATCTGCATTACCCAGTACAGGGACATTATAACTCGTTAACATTGATATATCTTTATATATATAATTCTTCTGTGAGTGTGTATGTCACTGAACTTCTCTTAAACGACTGGACCGATTTTGATGAAATTTTTTGTGTGTGTTCAAGGGGATCTGAGAATGGTTTAGATTCACAATTTTGTCCGCTGGACAACCCCTATTTTTTAGGGCGGTACGAAGTTCGCTGGGTCAGCTAGTTTATACTATATAATTCTAGCTGTCCCAGCGAACTTCGTACCGCCATAAAGAAATAAAGGTTGGTGGTAGAAGGGTGAAAATTTAGGGTTACAAAAAACAAAAAAAATAACCTTAAATTTTTTTTTGGACATTTTTTTTGTTTTTAAGACAATACATACAATCCTAAATTTTCACCCTTCTACCACCAACCCCTATTTTTTATGGACAACCCTTACCATTTAGAGGAATAAAAAATAGATGTTGTCCGATTCTCAGACCTTCTGAATATGCATATAAAATTTCACGAAAATCGGTCGAGCCGTTTCGCAGTAGTTCAATTACGCACACCGTGACACGAGAATTTTATATATTAGACTAGCTGTCCCAGCGAACTTCGTACCGCACTAAAAAAATAGGGGTTGGTGGTAGAAAGGTGAAAAATTTAGGGTTATATGTATTTACTAATGCTGTATCATAAAAAAAAGAAAAATTAAATAAATTGAAAGAAAAAATTTAGGAGTGGATTACCCTTAACATTTAGGGGGATGAAAAATAGATGTTGTCCGATTCTCAGACCTACCCAATATGCACACAAAATTTCATGAGAATCGGGAAAGCCGTTTCGGAGGAGTTTAACCACAAACACCGCGACACGAGAATTTTATATAATAGAAGATTATAATTAGGAAATCTTCGTATACATACATATAATGAGATTCTATGAACTAAATAGATTCAATTACGGAATAAAACAATTGTGTTGTGCTCAGAAAAGAGAAACAACATTTATAGCTATTATTTCGTACAATTGTTTGTGCCCAAATATTTTATATTTTAATAAGTTGTCCCAGCGAACTTCGTACCGCCATAAAAAAATAGGGGTTGGTGGTAGAAGGGTGAAAATTTAGGGTTGTATGTATTTTTTGTATGAGTCATAAAAAAGTAAAAACAAAAATTTTTGTCCAAACAAAAGGGTAGGTCAGGTTAGGTAGGTAGCTCGACAAAGTAAATAAAAAAACATTATTCTGACGACGTATACCTGCAAAGGTTGCGAAACGTGAATCTATATATATAAAACTCAAAGGTGACTGACTGACATAGTTATCTATCAACGCACAGCCCAAACCACTGGACGGATCGGGCGGAAATTTGGAGAAAATTTCATCCGCTAAGAAAGGATTTTGATCAATTCTACCCTCTAGGGGATAAAATCTTTTGTCCTTTGTTGTGTGCAATAAAGAATATTTATTATTGTTATTATTAAATAGGGAATGAAAGTTTGTATGAAACTTTCTCAATTTTAAACCGATCGGGCTGAGACTTTTGCATGCAGGTATGAGAAGAATCATAGATGAATATCATTGTGTATATTACAAGCCTGAGAACAAAAACTGTAGTCTACACTTCAGCTCTACACCGAAGCGAAGCGAGGGCGGGCCGCTAGTAAATAAATAAAATCAGTGCATCTAACCCGTTGAAACTTGTTTTATCAAAATATAACATTTTGAATGTCATCTTAAAGATTTGTTTTTCTAATGCCTGCCCTCTCCACAGATCTCCCTATTCGAGAGCATAAAGCCCTTATTCACCAACAAGCCGTTAATGGTGGTTTTCAACAAAATGGATGTGGTGACTCCGGAACAACTGTCCGATGACAAGAGAGTGGCCGTTGAAGAACTTATGGAGGCCTGCGCTAAAGGAAATCTTGTCAAGTGAGTATAACTGTTTTTGCCATTTAAATATCATTATCAGCCGATTAATATACCCATTGCTGGGGCACTGGCCTCCCCTATGGATGGAATAGGGAGATTGGGCCATGACCCACCACTCCCTCTCTCTGCTATCCGGGATGCACTGATCATTATGCTATCGCGGCCCTAATGTCCATGTTGCATTTTCTCTAGCATTTCATAGGCTACAAGGCAGCGCCAACTCTTCGCATTGTATGCAACCCACAATGACAAACGAATACTTTTACAAGTATTAAACATTTGAAAGAAGAAATAGCAATTAAACTTATAATTTTTTAAGCATGTAAAAAATTTTACTAGAAAAAATTTCCAAAAAAAATTTTATTTCTTTATTCTTTAAATATGATTATTATTTTTTTTCTTTCATCAGCGCGGATTCGAACTCCGAACTGTCAGTAGTGCCAGTGCTTCGAATGTCCACGGTCACAGAGCAAGGAGTGCAAGAGGTTAAGATTGAAGCCTGCGAGCGACTGTTGGGACACAGAGTTACCGAGAAGATGAGAACAAAGAAGGTGAGAGAAGATTGTTTAGAAATTCTCCTATGTTTCATTTACAACGAGATATCCGCCGATAATACTGACATACTTAGATATAATAGGGTATTTGACAAGTTTTAGAAAACGATCTCATGCTATTCAATAATGTTTATGGAATTCATAAAACGTGTATATTTTTAATTCTGTTGCGTGATAAATTAGAAATTCAATTTCCAAGTTGCCGCGAAAGCGTTTTTTGACTGCATCTGCAGTCGTTAGCACCTACCAATCCGCACTGGGCCCGCGTGGTGGGTCATGGCCCGATCTTCCTATTCCATCCATAGGGAAGGCCTGTGCCCCAGCAGTGGGGACATTAATAGGCTGATGATGATGATGATGATGATGATATTTATTTATCTATTACCTTGTCAAAATCAATAATTCATTTATAGGTCTTTCTGTACGCTTCTATAATTAAAGTCCCTAGCAATATCCAAAAATTAAGTGTCAATAAATTTAAAACATTCTTATTAATAAAGCATATTAAAAAGGGTCTGATTTATATTTCAGACAAAAATTCTTGGGTTTAAACAGTTCAAAAATTTCCGGCAGGCTTTTTCTATAATACTGATGAGGATGAAATGATTTTGTATTGACACCGTAACAAACAATATAATATTTTGTAAATATTGTTACATAATTTGTTTAATGCTGTGAAGCTCTTTTCGACAGTTTTTCTCCACAGCTAAAAAAAAGTCCTTAGAGTCAGTGCGGAAAGAGAATAGGATTTAGATCGGTGGGCCTTGTAGTGCTTTTCTACCGTATTTATAAGGTTTTACCCCTTTAAGACATGATTAAATACAATAAACCGCAAGAAATCACAACAACAAACAAATCCGTATCAATACACTGCTACTATTCTGGTCATTGAGCTTGACCAAAAAATTGATTGGAAGTTACATGTAGACAAGGTATGCAATAAAATAAATAGATTTGCTTATGCACTTTTTAAACTTACTAAAACAGCAACTAAAAAAAATGTGTGCGTGTACTAGTGTACACACGTAAGAAGTGAAACTTCTTTATGGCCTTATTTTTTTCGAAAAATGATCTACATGCAACTTTCCAGAAATATATATATATAGGCGTGCGCTAAGATTTTTCAAAAACTCACCCACTAAAGGGGTATAACTACATCTTACCTTACCTTACCTTACCTCGCAGTCCGTAAGCGCCCGCGGTATATTAGCATCTTCTTAAGCTAATCTCATATCAACCTACCTTACCTTACCTTACCTTACCTTACCTTACCTTACCTTACCTTACCTTACCTTACCTTACCTTACCTTACCTTACCTTACCTTACCTTACCTTACCTTGTGTGAAACACGAATATTTGCTGTCGATACTTTTTTTTTTTTAAAGTTGACAGAAGAAGCAATTGTTCGGATGAGGTAAATAGTGCTCTTTTAAAAAAAAGATGGCGCGTAACCAAAAAACGTGACGCGTAACCGAAAAAATGTGACGGTAAATTTTTTTCCAATGCCGATAAAGAAGTTTCACTTCAATACGGCTCTAACAGCATATTTTGCTTATGTGGAATCGGTCTTGCGATATGGGTTTATTGTTTGGGGAAATAGTACGGACATACAAAGGGTATTTGTAGCACAGAAAAAGTGCATAAGGGCAATATGCGGGATTGCACCAGATATGTCTGTATGCCTCTATATCCTGGAGATATCTAAGTTCGTAAAGTTAAATCAAAATTCCTTTGTAACTGCCCGTGAGATATTTCCTACAAATACAAGACATGGTAAAAGGTTAGTCATTGATACAATCCCGAAAAGCACACGTTTTAAAAAGAACTGTTACTATATGTGCATTCAAATTTTTAATAATATTCCACATTCAATAAGAGATTTGCCTTTCAGTAGATTTAAAATAACACTAACTAAAAAAATAATAACATAGATGGCTCATTGAACGTAAATTCTACTCAGTCAAGGAATTCTTGAATTATGATAGCTAATATATAAATAATAGTAATTTTGGTGGATGAGATTTTGAGTGACATATACTGATTTAATTATATTTTTGATTCACATTTTAATATGACCTGATTTTAATCGAATTTTTATATTTTTGACTATTTATTTTGTGACCTGTTAAGTAATTTTTATTCAATCATGTGACATAGTATTAATTAATTTGATAAAAAACTGATGTAAATTTGCATGCTACGGTCTATAGCTGAATAGGTGAAACCTACAGTATAGTTGTGTAACTATTTATGACCTAGATTACCCTGTTCAAACGCAAATAAATAATTATTCTATTCTATTCTGCAAAACTTTGACGTTTTACAGATTGCTGGGTTTGATTGCCAAATAAAAATCTGAATTCTTAGTTCCGTTTTTCGCCACGCCCATTCTCTTTCCGTACAGACTCTAACTGGTGGTAGGGAATAAAATATGGACGATTCGAAAGAGTTGTATTTTGCATCAAATAGCGATGATGACTATTTTTTTTTCTTCGTTTATCAGGTAGATTATCAAAAAGTGTTGGACACGTATTTTTTCTTTTTTCACATAATATAAACATCATCATCATCAGCCTATTAATGTCCCCACTGCTGGGGCACAGGCCTTCCCTATGGATGGAATAGGGAGATTGGGCCATGACCCACCACGCGGGCCCAGTGCGGATTGGCGGGTGCTAACGACTGCAGATGCAGCCGGGACCAACGGCTTAACGTGCCTTCCGGAGCACGGAGGAGCTCGAGATAGTAATTTTTGGTCACCCATCCAATGACCGACCACTGCGAAAGTTGCTTAAGTTCAACGATCGCAGCCGAACGCGCTAACCACTTGCGCCATCGAGCTCCTCGAATATATAAATAACTAGCAAACCCGGCGAACTCCGTTTCGCCACCAGATGGCTTCGTTTTATATAACATTTCGTTTGGTGATTAAAAGAAGTTTTTTTTTAATTTTTCCTAAATTTTCTTTGCTATAAACCTCACGGAGCCCGAGACCTTTCCAACGAATGCAAAACCGTGGAAATCGGTTCGTGCGTTCTGGAGTTATAGCGTCAGGAAGGAAAACCCGACTTATTTTTATATAGTAGACTAGCAAACCAGGCGAACTCCGTTTCGCCATCAGATGGCTTCGTTTTATATAACATTTCGTTTGGTGATTAAAAGAAGATTTTTTTTGATTTTTTTTTTCTGAATTTTCTTTGCTATAAACCTCACGGAGCCCGAGACCTTTCCAACGAATGCAAAACCGTGGAAATCGGTTCGTGCGTTCTGGAGTTATAGCGTCAGGAAGGAAAACCCGACTTATTTTTATATAGTAGATATAAACATTGCAGAGATATATTGATTTGAAAAGTCGCATGACGTCACGTTTTATTACACTTTTAAGTGAAAATTCACTCAAAAGTGACGTCACGAGCCCCTACTCCCAAACTTTGACGCGCTATAACTTTGTCATTTTTTGTTTGATTGCCCAAAGAAAAAATACGTGTCCATTATTTTTTGATCATCTAACTGACGGACTTAGTAGAATTTCGTTTACTGTACCCCGTCATCACCCCTATTTGAATAGATATTTTGACTGTTGACTTTTATCCCCCAACAGGTGGACGGTATCTTAAACCGTCTCCACGTGGCTGTTCCAACTCCTCGCGATGCTAAAATCCGTCCGCCCGTCATACCTGCCAACGTATTGATGAAGAAACAACAAGCGCAAGAGAAGGAGAACAGGAAACGGAAGCTGGAGAGGGAGATTGAACTGGAGATGGGAGACGATTATGTGCTCGGTGAGTTTTTTTGTAGGTTGGGGGTGGCAGAGCGGGAAGGGTGCATCATCAAGATAATAAGTTGGGCTCCCAAACAATGTAGTAGGTAATTATAGTCATTGGTCAGCTGTTTTGTAGCTTGGGGGTGGCAGAGCGGGAAGGGTGCATCATCAAGATAAGAAGTTGGGCTCCCAAACAATGTAGTAGGAAATTATAGTCATTGGTCAGCTGTTTTGTAGGTTGGGGGTGGCAGAGCGGGAAGGGTGCATCATCAAGATAAGAAGTTGGGCTCCCAAACAATGTAGTAGGTAATTATAGTCATTGGTCAGCTGTTTTGTAGGTCGGGGGTGGCAGAGCGGGAAGGGTGCATCATCAAGATAAGAAGTTGGGCTCCCAAACAATGTAGTAGGTAATTATAGTCATTGGTCAGCTGTTTTGTAGGTCGGGGGTGGCAGAGCGGGAAGGGTGCATCATCAAGATAAGAAGTTGGGCTCCCAAACAATGTAGTAGGAAACTATAGTCATTGGTCAGCTGTTTTGTAGCTTGGGGGTGGCAGAGCGGGAAGGGTGCAGCATCAAGATAAGTTGGACTACCAAACAATGCAGTAGGATGTTATAGTCATAGATCAGCTGTTTTGTAAGTTGGGGGTGGCAGAGCGGGAAAGGTGCATCATCAAGATAATAAGTTGGGCTCCCAAACAATGTAGTAGGAAATTATAGTCATTGATAGGAAGCAGTTGTCTTCTATCCGGTACGTGCTCGGTGTTTTGTAGGTTGGGGGTGGCAGAGCGGGAAGGGTGCATCATCAAGACAAGAAGTTGGGCTCCCAAACAATGTAGTAGGAAATTCTAGTCATTGATAGAAGGTAGTTGTCTTCTATCCGGTATGTGCTCGGTTTTTTGTAGGTTGGGGGTGGCAGAGCGGGAAGGGTGCACCATCAAGATAATAAGTTGGGCTCCCAAACAATGTAGTAGGAAGTTACAGTTATTGATCAGCTGTTTTGTAGCTTGGGGGTGGCAGAGCGGGAAAGGTGCATCATCAAGATAATAAGTTGGGCTCCCAAACAATGTAGTAGGAAGTTACAGTTATTGATCAGCTGTTTTGTAGCTTGGGGGTGGCAGAGCGGGAAAGGTGCATCATCAAGATAATAAGTTGGGCTCCCAAACAATGTAGTAGGAAATTATAGTCATTGATAGGAAGCAGTTGTCTTCTATCCGGTACGTGCTCGGTGTTTTGTAGGTTGGGGGTGGCAGAGCGGGAAGGGTGCATCATCTAGATAATAAGTTGGGCTCCCAAACAATGTTGTAGTAGATTATAGTCATTGATAGAAGGCAGTTGCCTTCTAACCGGTACGTGCTCGGCATTTTGTAGGTTTGGGGTGGCAGAGCGGGAAGGGTGCACCAGCAAGATAAGTTGGGCTACCAAACAATGTAGTGGCACATGGTAGTCATTGATATATAAGCCAGTTGTTTTTAATATTATTGTTGTTTTTAATTTATAAAACGGGAGCTGGAGACTGGAGAGGGAGATTGAACTGGAGTTGGGAGACTATTATGTGCTCGATGAGTTTTTTTGGAGGTCAGGGGTGGCAGAGCGGGAAGGGTGCACCAGCAAGATAAGTTGGACTACCAAACAATCTGCAACAGATCAAACAGTGTGCTGCCTGGTCCGCGTGGAAATTTTTCTAGTATATTTTCTTTAAAAATATTACTCTTTAAGTATATATTAATATATACTTATATATATTTAAGTTTATTAATTGAGTCATTTAAATATAATATAACTACATTTAAGTGCCTTTAAGTGCCTCAATGTCGTAGGACATGGTAGTCATTGATAGTACATTGATATACAGGCAGTGTACTGCCCAGCTTGGACACCAGTCGCTCCACAATATATTACTGTAAATAAATCTTTTGTAAATATACAAACAACCTGTTTTATGCTTAAACAGTAGGACACTTTTGTTTTTTATATTATGTATTTAAATTTTTCAGTCATAACTTTTATATCTTTTACATTTGTAATGGAAAGTGACTTCATGAGTTATCTCATATTGAAGTCATTTTTCAATTTTACGACTCTGTACATAATACAGGGAGAAGAAAAGCTGATTTTCTTGCCGGTTCTTCTCAGTACAAGGTCTCTCGCCGTAGATTTACGAACCGATGGCGTAGCGTTTGACTTTCACATGAGCTTGTAACAGCCTAGACCGAATAAACGATATTGATTTTTTATGTCTGTACCACAATATTTGTATTGTGGTGAGAATAAATAAACATTATTATTATATACTAGCTGACCCGGCGAACTTCGTACCGCCTTAGCGTAGCTTTGATGCACTACTTTATTTTGTATAGCTGACCTATCTTATGTATGAGTACCTATTCATTGTTAGCGCGGTTATGGATGTGTTGTCACAGATTACCACAGATTTTTTGTTTTAAATTGAATGACGTTGACATTCGTTACGTTATATTTTTCAATCTTTCTGAGAGATTTTCTTTATATTTTTTTCCGTAAGTACCTTGTACAGAGTATTAGAAAACTACAAAAAAAAAATCAGCCAAATCGGTAAGCCGTTTTCATGTTATGTCGTGACAACGGAAAACGGGTTTCATTTTTATATATATAGATTTGTAGACAGCAAGAATGCAATAAATGAATATGAATATTATTACTAGCTGTCCCAGCGAACTTCGTACCGCCATCAAAAATAAGGGTTGGTGGTAGAAGGGTGAAAATTTAGGGCTGTATGTATTTTTGTATGATGTATCATAAAAAAAATAAAAACAAAAATTTTTGCCCAAAAAAAAAATTAGTCCAAAAAAAAAATTGAGCAAAAAAAAAATTTAACGGTGGATCCGTAACATTTAGGGGGATTTAAAGTAAATGTTGTCCGATTCTCAGATCTACTGAATATGCATATATAAAATTTTACGAAAATCGATCGAGCCGTTTCGGAGTAGTTCAATTACGCACAGCGTGACACGAGAATTTTAGATTATTAACAACACTGCTCTTCTCTCTTCTTCTAGATTTGCAGAAGAACTACGCGGAGATAGCGGAGGAAGAGCGCCATGATCCGATTCCGGAATTCTGGGAGGGACACAACATTGCCGACTACATCGACCCGGAGATATTCGATGTAAGTTACACTTAATCATATGAGGAGGTCAGGAACAAAAAAAATCATTTACGAATTTAGCTCCTGGAGGAGCTCGATCGTTGAAGTTAAGCAACTTTCGCAGTGGTCGGTCTTTGGATGGGTGACCATAAATTTACTATCTCTCCCTCCTCCGTGCTTCGGAAGGCACGTTAAGCCGTTGGTCCCGGCTGCATCTGCAGTCGTTAGCACTCACCAATTCGCACTGGGCCCGCGTGGTGGGTCATGGCCCAATCTCCCTATTCCATCCATAGGGAAGGCCTGTGCCCCAGCAGTAGGGGCAATAATAGGCAGATGATGATGATGATGATGATTTAGCTCCAATCGGTTTTTGATCTCTCCTCTCGCTTTCCTGCAATTTGTGGGAGTGATGTCGTGAAATGGGACGGAATTGTGTAACAGGAAGTTGCGAAAGCGCACGCTATTTGATTTGATTTAAGAACATAATGTTGAAATGGCTTATTCCTATTGTAGTAGGTTTTATTTCTTTTTTTACTAATATAAGGTGAGGTTTCAAATGTTACACATCATACGCGACTACTGTAAGGCTCGCTCATTTTTTTTATTTTAATCGGCTCAAAATGTTAAATTCTATCTGTAACTTCCAAGATTTTGTTAAAAAAGTGACTAGTTTCATTGAAAAAGTTAAAAAAGGAACAAAAAGTTACATTTTTATTTAATCAGACTGATTATGAAGACTTGAATTCAAAATGTGACATATTCTTAAGAAATACGTTTGAAATCTTTTCGGTTCAAACTGGGAACCTGATTGTGGAGAATTACATGTGTAAGAAATAAAAATGTTTTGTGTGAATCTATTTTTATTTTCATACTGAATGTTTCATAAGGTAACATTTTTTAGACAGTGAGTTTTAAAAGGTGATATTTTACAAAATCATTGAATCAAATAGTGACATTTACAAGCTATTTTATCAAAGTTTCAAAAACCAGCAAGATAACCTTATAATACATTAAAGGACATTGGGCAAAAATGTATGGACGCTGCACCCACGTCCGCCACGGCTTAAACTACATTTGTGTGAAAGGTATTATAGTCGAGATCATCTGTGCCAAAGCGCATCAAATTCCATCCCGGGGGTCTTTAGTTATTTTAAGTTAAATATGTCCAAGCACTTTAACGAACTAATAAAATCAATCAAGTAGCAGGGAGCGCACAATCACAACGAAGTAAGACGAGTCGACTATTTGCAACTGCAAGTCCTTCAGCATCCGTAAACCGTTTTAAAATGTCTCAGTAAGAGCAAGCGCAGGATGGTCGACAGGCTTTGTCGTATATCTTGTTGTATAGTACGATATGGCATATTATTATGATTACTAATAATACAAAATGAATTTATTGAGCTACTTGAATATGACCATGTGTCATATCTATTGACTACCAGGATATTTTTTACGATGTCATATCTTTTGACTCCCAGGATATTTATTTTCGGTGTCATAATAAAAAAGGCTAGTTTTTCATAGATCTATCGATTCATACTAATTACATTGTTGGCGGGCCTGGGTGCGTTTTGCCCATTGTCCTTTTATACAATAATTGACACATAAATGGTTAATAAAAAATAATAAAGATTGCTAAGAACAACTTGAATAATTATTTTCTCAATAGGGTATTTGACAGTATTAAAAATAAAGTGCCAATTGTTAGCATCTGTGTTTAGAATGAATATTGGCTATTTACTATTTTTACAAAAAAAAAATATTCATAATTTTACTAAAAACCCACGAAAAACCTAATGGTTTTGTTATCTATTGTCACGTGATCCAAAACGCTTTTGATTGGCGGAGCCTAAAATGACGTCACACGCAAGTAAACTTCCGCTTAAAGTGACATTACATTGTATCGTTTGGCGTTCTAATTACAATCGTGTGACGTCACACACTAGTAAGACGCCATATTGTCCAGAGAACCGTTTTCGCGGCAACTTGAAAATGGAGTTTTTGATTTGGTTATTTTTACTGAAATACACAACAGAATGATGAATATCCACTTTTTACGGACTCCATAAACATTAGTCAATAACGTGAGATTGTTGCCTAAAACTTGTCAAATACCCTATTTCTCAAAAAGTTAAATACTGTAAATGACACTTTTTGTTCCTAACCTCCTCAAATGTATACATACAAAGGGAAACGAACTTCCTTACTAAACATTTACATGGTCTCATTAGAAAGAGACAAAATCCTTTCTTTTTCCTTTCACTCTGTTTTTTATAAGTAAACATACCCAGTCCTGTTTGCCCATGCATATATTATAATCATAATCTTTTTTACCAAAACACGGGACTCGAACCCATCTAGCAGAGCTAATGCTTAAAAAATCCGAAAATATAACTTTAATTGCTATTACTTCTTTCAAAATGCTTAATACTTGTAAAGGTATTCATTTGACATTGTGGGTTCCCTACAACGCGAAGAGATGGCGCTGCCTTGCAGCCTAAGTAAGGCTAGGGAAAATTTCGATAAGGCCGTCAGGGCCGCGGTAGCATAATGGTCAAGTGCATTCGCCTGGATAGCGAAGGGTGCGGGTTCGAGTCCCGTCCGCTGCCTGGTCTGCGTGGATTCTTTTCTAGTAAAATTTTCTTTACAATAATTGTTGTTCCAGAAACTGGCTCAGTTGGAGAGAGACGAGGAGTTGCGTGAAGCTGGTGGATTGTATGCTGTTCCCAAGATTGAGCTCGACGAGACTATGATGGAGATCAAGGAACTAGCCCGTCAGATACGGTGAGATATAAAGTGAATAAAAAATCTAAAGTGATGGCCAGAAACTTTGTAGAATCTGCTAAAGCAACTGGTTCCTTTTTTTAAATTTATATTAATATTGGCACTTCTTATATTAGGGAGGGTGAATTTTAAATTTGGTTTTATTCGAGTTTAATTTTAAATTATTTACTTTAAACAATTTTAGAGAGAGCACAATGTACTTTCTCATAATTTCTTTATCTCGTTTAACTCTAAACACCAAAGAGAAGAGAAAACTGTCTCACATAAATTCTTGGTAAAGTGAGGAAGGTCATATATGTAGATAACGAAAAGCAATGGGCCTAATATTGATCCTTGGGGCACACCCATAGCGACGGACACTTCTGCAGACTCTGCTTCATTGATACTTTTGAGTTCTTGCAGAAAGATGTACCAGACATAATGACATATTGAGAGACCATAATGCTTCAATTTCTTTAATAAAGCTTCATGGCTTACGCAATAGAATGCCTTTGATAGTTCGCAAAATATACCAATAGCATCGTACTTGTCCTCTCAGATGTCAAAAATACGTTTGAAAAGTGCAATTCCAGCGTCTTTAGTACATTTGCCTGTAGTAAAACCAAATTGTTTTGAGTAAAATAAAGTATTTGTTGAAAAGTGTACATATTTTTTTTTCAAATACTTTACTGAACGATGACTAAATAGATATTGGTCTAAAATTGGCGGGATCAGATTTGTCACCAGCCTTAAAAAGAGGAATAACTTTAGCACACTTCATTAGGTCTGGAAATATTCACATTTGTTAAAGCTAAAGGGTAATAACAGCTATCAATCAATCAATCAATCAATAGATTTAACTAGCAAACCAGTGAACCAAATGTTCACCAAAAAAAAAAATGTATTTAATTAATTGAGAACTTCGGAGATTTTGTGTGGTTTCGTTTGAAATAGAAATCACGTGATTTCTCGAAAACCGGAAGTGCTACGTTACTCACATCCGTTTTGTAGTCTTATCAGACTATTCTCAACTTATAACTTAAACATTCTCTTTATCTATCTCTTACGGTTTGGCCGCTGAAACAGCACCACGGACGGACGGACGGACTTGTCTAATAGATAAGAGATAACGTATGTTGACATGCCCCACAACTCAACTGTTTTTTTTATATAAATAGGGTATTTGACAAGTTTTAGAAAACGTTCTCACGTTATTTACTAATGTTTATAGAGTCAATAAAAAGTGGATATTCATCATTATATTGTGTATTTCGTTAAAAAAAAACTAATTCAAAAACTCTATTTTCAAGTTGCCGCGGAAACCGTATCTCTGGACAATATGGCGGCTCACTGGTATGTGACGTCACACGACTGTCATTAAAACGTCAAACCATACAATCAAATGTCACTTTAACCGGAAGTTTACTTGCGTGTGACGTCATTTTAGGCTCCACCAATCCAAAGCGTTTTGAGTCACGTGACAATAGACAAGAAAACTAATAATAGTTTTCTTACTTTTATGGTCATTCTTACGGTTACTAATTTTAGATTTTTTTTAAAGATAACTTTATCGTGGGTTTTTAGTAAAATTATGAAATTTTTTTCTGTAAAAATAGTAAAATCCCCTGCCAATATTCATTCTAAAGACAGATGCTAACAATTGGCACTTTATTTTTGATACTGTCAAATACCCTATTGAATCAAAGGTTTTCACAATATAGTGAACTTGACGACCTCCGTGGCCGAGTGGTTTGTACGCCGGGTTTCATGGTGTCGCCGATTCGAGAGGTCCCGGGTTCGATTCCCGGTGGGGGCAGATGTTTGTGTGATGAATACGAGCATTTGTACTCCAGTCATGGATGTTTAATATGTATTTCTATATAAATATACTTATATATGTACAGTATATGTATTCTATCCGTTACCCTAGTATCCCATAACACAAGCCTTTACAGTGCTTACTTTGGGGCTAGGCTAATTGGTGTGAGTGTTGGAAATATTTATTTATAGTTACTAATTGAAAACAAACATACTTTAGCTTTATCTAATATACAAAATTCTCGTGTCGCGGTGTTTGTGGTTAAACTCCTCCGAAACGGCTTTCCCGATTCTCATGAAATTTTGTGTGCATATTGGGTAGGTCTGAGAATCGGACAACATCTATTTTTCATCCCCCTAAATGTTAAGGGTAATCCAACCATTTTTTTTTTAATTTTAGTTTTTTTTTATTTTTTTTTATGATACAGCATTAGTAAATACATACAACCCTAAATTTTCACCCTTCTACCACCAACTCCTATTTTTTTATGGCGGTACGAAGTTTGCTGGGACAGCTAGTAATATTACATGCTGTTAATTTTTATGTTACAGTGATGCGCGCGCATCTTAAAATTTCACTCTCATCATTTTTTCATAACGCGCCTAAAGAAGTATAACTTCAAAAATTTGTACACTTTTCAACAAATACTTTATTTTACTCAAAACAATTTGGTTTTAATACAGGCAAATGTACTGCAGACGCTGGAATTGCACTTTTCAAACGTATTTTTGACATCTGAGAGGACAAGCACGATGCTATTGGTATATTTTGCGAACTATCAAAGGCATTCGATTGCGTAAGCCATGAAACTTTATTAATGAAATTGACATTAGTTAGTTTAAATTATAATTTTCTTATTCAATGTTTAGAAACAAGAAGGCCATACTCAAAGATGAGTCGCGTCTCACGAAGCAATCCACCAAACCTGTGATGCCAAGAACAAGCCGCGCGCGCGTCAAAGATCGATCTACGGGGAAATTGAGGGAGGAGATGGAGAAACTGGGTAAATATATCGCTATAGTTATATTTTATTTTATTTTAAAGCATGTAACGAATGCACTGACCAATTATGATACCACGGCCCTGATGGCCGCGTCTAAATTTTCCTAGCCTTAAGCTGCAAGGCAGCGCCATCTCTTCGCTATGTAGATAACCCACAATGTCAAATGAATACTTTTTCAAGTATTAAACATTTGAAAGAAGGAATAGCAATTATAGTTATGTTTTTATTTATTTTAAAGCATTTGACTGCTTGATGTTTAAATCTAAAGAAAATATAACTAGAAAAAAATCCACGCGGACCAGGCAGCAGACGGGACTCGAACCCGCACTTTTCGCAATCCGGGCGACTGCACTGACCAATTGCGTGGTGGGTCATGGCCCAATCTCTCTATTCCATCCTTAGGGAAGGCCTGTGCCCCAGCAGTGGGGACATTAATAGGCTGATGATGATGATGATGATATCACTATACTATACTTTATTGAAATGAAACTTCTTTACGAACGCTTGACTTGGGGAGTAGGCTGGCGAACGCGTTACGAAAAGTGTGATCGGGCGAGGCGAACGGCAGTTGAGTGGGGGATATAAGCAAGAGAGAGCAGTGCGCGCGCACATTTTCTTTCTCTCTTTCTCTTATAGCTAGCAAATAAAATATGTTTATGTACATACATGTATATGTGTGTACAATATATATATATACTATCTGACCCAGCGAACTTCGTACCGCCCTAAAAAAATAGGGGTTGTCCAGCGGACAAAATTGTGAATCTAAACCATTCTCAGATCCCCTTGAACACACACAAAAAATTTCATCAAAATCGGTCCAGTCGTTTAAGAGAAGTTCAGTGACATACACACTCACAGAAGAATTATATATATAAAGATATATATATAATATATATAATTATATATACAGGATGTTACAAAAATACAAATAAACCTTGAAGGGCGTTGAAGTACATCATAATGATTAATAAAAATATCGATTATTTTAAGACACGTCACTAGTTCAGAGAAACATCAAAAATAACTGTTTTTATAAAAAGTTAAAACTTCATGCAACAAATATTTTAAGAAAATTAGAGAAGACTCTTTATATGATGTACTTTAACGCCCTTCAAGCTTTATTTGTATTTTTGTAACACCCTGTATATATACACAAATAGAGCTAAAGAAGTTTCACTTCAGTCGTGTGGTCATAATTTTATTTTTATTTTATTTTATTCGGAAAACGTACAGTGTTTTTTTTAACAGCAATTATAACTAAATGTAAATCTAGACACCATTAACACGTTTTCGCATATGACTAACAATACAAAGCTCGTCGCTGAAACCATACAAGCAGTGCCAAGTGAAAAATACAGGAAAGTAATAAGACTAGAGATAATTGAGATATAACAGCAAGCGACGCTTAAAGCATGCATTAATTAAGCTAGGCAGTTTGAGAATCAGCAAACCAAGAACTGACTAAGATATTTTTAAGTATTTGTGGTTTAGTTATAAATAAGTCAAGTTGACGGAAACTTACTAATTTGTTAGTTTCTTTAGCAGACCTTACGAAAAAAGAGTTTTGTCTGTAATTAGTACCACATTGGGGAACATCAAATGTACAAATCGCCTTACGGTTTTGTTAGGGATTTTTATACCTATTTTTGTTAGTGCGTCCGGCGAGTCAATGAGACTTTGAGCGATTTTTGCCAGTAGAAATACATCTGCTATTTTTCTTCGCTCATTCAGGGGCAGGATGTGATGTCTACGACACCTTTCCTCGTAGCTAGAGTCATAAGTCCTACTTTTGTATTGTAAATACCTTTCATTGTATTGTAAAAGCACACTCGGTTTTTTTATACATATCATACTATCCTCTAGAGTTGGGCCGACTATAATATTTGCCGACTAACCGACTAGTCGACTAATCGGTATACGAATTTCCGACTAGTCGGCCGACTATTCGGCAATGCCGATCATTCTAATACCTATCTTAGGAAGGTGTTCAGAATATTTTGTCACTACTTGACTTGCTCACGCATGACACGAGTCTCCCAAATTAGAAATCAATAATCAATATATCTATTTGTTTCTTAGGTTTTTACGCACATCACTCATTAAATAAAACTAGTTTTTACGGGTTAATGCACGAAACTTTATTTATTTATTGACGTTTCGCAGCCTTTTCAGGTCTGCATCGTCAGAATAATATTTTTTTATTTAAAATTGTCGAGCTACCTTCGAAAGACTTTCAAGTCTTAATAAAGTTTTAATAAAGTTTCGTGCATTAACCCGTAAAAACTAGTTTTAATCAATATATCTGTTGGAGAGCGGCTATTCACTTTGTCATTAAAATGTCAATATAAATGAACTCTTCTACCACTGTAACGTTTTGCCTGTACACGATCAAGTCAAATCTAATCTGATCTCAGTAAACTTTTTTAATGAAAACTTTCGTATTATAAAGCAGCACAGTAAGCAAACCCGTAGTGCATCAGCACTTACATTCTATATCCCAAGATACAATAATCTTTATGGTAGGCAATTATTTACAGTTTCAGATACCCAAGTTAATTAACGAATTACCAATATATGTAAAAAAAGAAATTAGTGAAATTAATATTAAGAACGTACTAAAAGGATATTATTGCTCACAGTTATTAAATCAAGAATAACATCTATACTTATAATAAATCTGTAGAGAGGTCAATTCTGTACATGAAATATATTTTCAAAATAACTATCAGGGGGTGATTAGTGATCGATACTGATGCCAAAAATGCAATCAGTAAATTTTTTGTCTATCTGTCTGTCTGTCTGTCTGTATGTATGTTCCTCATAGAAACAAAAACTACTCGACGGATTTTAACGAAACTTGGTACAATTATTCTTCATACTCCTGGGCAGGTTATAGTATACTTTTCATTACGCTACAATCCAAAAGAGCAGAGTAGTGAAGGGAAATTTTGGGAAAACGGGAGAAATTACTCCATTTTTTAAGCTTTCGTTGCGTGTGCAGCCTTAATGGTTAAAGTTACATATAAATCATATAAGACGGAAATATTCTACATAAAATTGTCTAAAAAATATCCCGCAACAGCATATGTCTATCTTTTATGCTTGACTCACAATAACACGTGTAACTCCTGATAGCTAAGCAGTTCGGAGCATTCGGGTTATATTTTTACGTTTATAATACTCTCACTCATCCCTAATTTAAAAAAGTTATCATTATTACCTATTCAATAAAAAAGAATCATAGAAAAAGAATTAAATAAATAAATTCATTGTGTACAAAAACTATAGTCTACACTACAGCTCTACACCGAAGCTAAACAAGGGCGGGCCACTAGTATTTAATATAGTAAAATTTAATGTTTTTCAACACCATAATAGAGTAACAGTATTTAGTTAAATCTGATGGGGAACCCGCCCGTGTGAATAAACTCATTGCTCTGTTAGGGGCGACCGCCGACAACTCGTAGAAAGAGGGTAGATGCAGATGCGAAAAAAAAAGATCTAAAAGATGACGAATCCCAGTGCTCGGTAAAACTTACACAGGTTTTTGTAGCACTGGCTAAATGTATTATTATTATTTATAGTAATGTGAAATTCAATAAATAAATAAAATAAAAAAAAAATGGGTGCGTGTACTTATGTAGGCGCGTGAGAAGTTATCCTTCTTTGGCATCGTTTAAAATTAGTTTTTAATTGCATGCAAATAATTAATTACAATAAATTAATAAAAAGTCTGGAAAAGGACACAGTCAATAAAGTTCAGTTTTAATTTGAAAAAATAAATAAATAATCAAAATATTCAATTAAAATCGCTACTGAATATAATTTATTAGAACATATGTGATTTGCACTTGTATGAAACTCAAACACGTATTCCGAATATACAAACTAGAAACATGTGGATAAATATTATAAATATGAATAGCTATAACTGTTACTTTATTACAAAAAATAAAGATGTGGTTTTTGGTTCTACTACACCAATGGTCAAGAGATGGCGCTGTAGTCTCCTGAATCGCGCTTTGGTTCCGTTGTTCCAGATTAATAAATACTTTTGATAGGCCTTCACAATGCAGTCGTTAGCACCCACTAAATAGAGATTCTATTTCTATTTTGTTGGTAGATTTTCTTAATGTGCGGTAAACACAAAAGTAACGCATGAGCGACCAACTTCATGCTGTTAAAATTTTGTGTTACAGTGATGCGCGCGCATTTTCAAATTTCACTCTCATCATTTTTTCATAACGCGCCTAAAGAAGTATAACTTCAACAATAATTAGCGTTCACGGGCTTAGTGGGCGTCATTGGGGCTTGATACAGGCACGAAACTAAACAATCACTCTCAATCACTGTCCGTACAATTTTAATTACGTTCTTTTAACAAAAACAAAATAAAAATGTTTCACACACACTTTACTTTACACTAAGGACACTTAAATAACGTAACAACCGAGCAGCGGGTTCAAGGTACCAATCTGACTTCACTGAACTACCGTATCACCTTTCTAGTAATGAGTTCCTCGCCTTTAAATACCCGCAAAAACTACCTCCCTTCTGTGAAAATCAAGATGGCGCCTCGACCCCACTCGAGGCACGTGCTCTGCTCTGATTGGACGCGACATAAGATGATTTATAAGAGACTTTTATTCAATTGTAATTAATTTAAATCAAATTAAATTAAAATTTTATAAAATTATTTAAAGTGTAAACAATAGCCTTTTCACGCTTGGTATTCAACAATCAACTCTACTCGTCACATCCTCCGACATATCTTTATTCAAATTGGATGTATAGTATAACTCTTTTAAATCATTCAAATTTTTTTTCCTATTACTCGTTATTGGACATATTTTTTAAATGCGGAGAAAAACGAGCGAAAAAAACTCCACAACATTAAAAGACAAGTATAATGTAACAACATTTACAAATCATTATGTTGTTACAACGTCAATACAGTCATGATTTATTTAATATAGAAAACCTGTTGGAATGATTGGAACAGTTCGAACCCAAGCAATTTTGTCTGTAATACAATGAGACACTTTTTAATAAGAGCTTTTTTCTACTATCTTTGAATTTATTTATGGTTAACTCTTGGATATTGCTTGGGACTTTATTGTAAAAGCGAACATAAAGACCTTTAAATGAATTATTAATTTTGTGAAGCCTTGTAGCAGGTAAAGTTAGTTTATTTTTGTTTCTTGTATTAAGTGTGTGAACATCACTGTTTTTAAGAAACAAATTAATAGCCAAATATTCAAGTTCCAACATCACAATTTGCCTCCAAGGAAAAAGGGGAAAAAATACATGTGGACTTGTTTCAGTCTAGCTAGCCCTTAAGATTTTACTCAATTAATTGTTGTCGTTATTGAGTGTGGGTATTATGCAATATGGATTGTATCATTGTACAGAAAACCAAAACCAAAGACGAGTGATTTCGACGCTTTAGGGGAGTTTAACGTTATTTTTTTTTTTGGTTAAGTTCTCCCTTTTCAGGGAAGGCAAGGGGAACAATGCCCATACAGCCTAGTCTTTAGTTAAAATATATTTTTTTTTCTTTTTATTTTAGAATGTCGGTGTGACGCATTCTAATGTTTCTTGGAGTGTTTGGCACGAAATGTATCGAGTTGGCTTTTTCGATAAGCTTCTGTGAGGTAGTCAATACTACAATAAAATTCTCACGTCCACTTGACCGGAATAGCGTATGTTTTGACGATTCCACTAATTTTTCAGTTACGCAGACGTTGTAACACAAAATCACACCAATTTTATTTCACAATATCCAATATGAGCGAATTTAAGAATAAATAAAATAAGACGCCAATCACACTCGATGAAATCCCGCCAAAAACCGAGTTTGTCGTTAAATCGAGTGACGTTACATGGAACAACGTCACTCGATTTAACGACAAACTCTCTAAAGCGTTGAAATCACTCGTCTTTGGTTGGTTTAGTTTGTTTTCCATACAATGATACACTCCATATAGCATTACAACCGCTCTCAATAACGTCAACAACTAAGTAATAAAAAGTACCTTTTAAGTTTCCAAAATTTTTGTGAAAATCGTGCAGCTGTGTACGTTCTTTTGTCGCTTTATTATCCTAGCTCGTAATTAACTCGACTGACGGCATCATGCAAACCAAACTTTCTAAGAAATTCGTTCTTATGTTTACATATTGCGATTCGTGCAATCGCAATATGTAAACATAAGAACGTAGACTGTTGTTGACCATGACAAAAAAAATATAATACAACAAAATTACTAAAATAACAGAATATACGTAATAGCGTTCAAATAAGATTATTTTTTATGTACATAACTACTAGCTTGAAATGAACTTTTTCTTTTCATAATTCAGATTTTTCTTCTTTCCATATAGCGACAACTCTCTATAACGCCATAAAATGTACAGTCCCTTTAGTGTCGTCATATAGAGTTTACACTGTATATACACCCACAGGCGTGGACATGTCCAGCACTCAGTCGGCGCACTACAGTCAGTCTAACAAGTGTAAAACTGAGAAATGCCACAAAAACAATGTGATAACTTAAATAGTAAATGATTTAGAGTAACATACACATTTAGCTTGATGCTTTCGAGCATAAGGGATATTAGAGTGGTGTAAGCGTCCACCTACGCGCAATCATCAATCATCATCATCATCAACAGCCTATCCTAGTCCACTGCTGGACATAGACCTCTCCAATTGCACGCCACTTAGATCGATCTTGGGCTACTCGCATCCAGCTCCTGCCAGCCACCTTGCGCAAATCGTCACTCCATCGTGCCTGAGGACGTCCTACACTACGTTTGCCTAGACGCGGCCTCCACTCCAGAACTCGTCTACCCCAACGGTTATCGGTTCTTCGGCAAATATGGCCAGCCCACTGCCACTTCAACTTGCTAATCCGGTGGGCTATGTCGATGACTCTGGTTCTCTGTCGGATTACCTCATTTCTGATGCGATCCTTCAGAGAAACGCCGAGCATAGCCCTTTCCATAGCGCGCTGAGCGACTTTGAACTTATGGACCAGCCGTACCGTCAGTGGCCACGTTTCGGCTCCGTATGTCATTACAGGTAGGACGCACTGATTGAAGACTTTCGTCTTTAGGCACTGTGGGATCGACGATGTCATTACTTGACGTAGCTTCCCAAATGCTGCCCAACCCAGCTGAATTCTTCTATTCACCTCGTCCTCAAAGTTGTTTCTACCTAACTGCAATGTCTGCCCGAGGTATACATATTTTTGAACAACTTCGAGAGTGGCACCGTGTATTGCAATCGGTTCCGGTAGTACATGTTCATTGATGCCACAACATCAATGGCGAACGCATCTTTCACTTGCGATTTGCAGACGACATCGTCATCATGGCAGAAACCCTGCAGGACCTACAAAAAATGCTGAATGACCTGGTTGAGTCTTCTATACGCATCGGCCTACGGATGAACTTGGATAAAACCAAGATGTTCAATGAACATGTACTACCGGAACCGATTGCAATACACGGTGCCGCTCTCGAAGTTGTTCAAAAATATGTATAATAGGTCGGAGCCTGGATTTCATCAATCGGACGCGCTCGGCCTTAAAGTTGATATTCAGAGAGCCCCGGACGAGTCGGTCATCACTACCGGTATTGAACCTATTGATCACGGAGACGTCTCTGAATATATACCTCTTTTCTGTCATGATGAAATCGATCTCATTTTTAGTCAGTGTCGGGGCTTTGCCACGTCCACTTCCTTTGGGACTGTTCTTGAAGAACGAGTTCATCAAGAAGAGTCCTTCCCGTTCGAGGAAGTTGACGAGCATTTGCCCCCTATGATTTCTGCTTCCAAATCCATGGGATCCTACTACCGATTCGCTGCCATTCTGTACTTCCACTTTAGCGTTGAAGTCCCCCATAACAACGTTGTAGTGGGTCTTAGTAGTGGAGTGGAGGGCCCTCGATATATCATCGAACATATCCTCCACTTCGTTGTCCGAGTGTGTCGAGGTCGGTGCGTACACTTGCACCACCTTGAGGCTATACCTCTCGGTGAGCTTTATAATAAGGTACACTACCCTGTTCGACACGCTGGACATTTCTACAACGTTATCGGCAAGGGACTTATTTACCAAAGACCCAACGCCACCTTGAGACTGTTGGTTTCCCCCGCGGAAGTACATTAGGTGGCCCGATTCGAGGGTTATGGTGTCCTCCCCCTCTCTTCGGACTTCACTTAACCCTAAAATGTGCCACATAATCTTCCCAAGTTCCACCTCGAGTTGCGCCAGATGCGAGTCAAGCCGTAGCGTGCGTCCTTTGTACGTCGCCAGGGTCAATCTATTGTGGTGGCCTACCGTAGCCCGGAGATTCTTAGCATCCCCCGCCCCGCCGTTATCGTGGCCGCCACCGTGACCAGGAATAGCGGGGCTGCCGGGAATTGGGGGCCGTGGCATGTGGTCTGTGGTCATTGGAGGTATTGCCCGTAATCGCCACGCTGGGCACGCGGGTTGGCGATCGCAGAACGTAGGTTAATTCATGACGCTGCTGCCCGTCACCAGTGAGATTTCCCTCCCCTACGGCATTGGATGGTTATACCGCCATCGGTCGGTTTGCCAGAGCCTCGTCTGTTGGTCGGCAGGGTGCACCACGTGAAGGTGAGGTTGGCTTGGGTTCTTGCAGGTGTATTTAGAACCCCTTGTACCACTTACGCGCAATACACCAGAACAATCAATGAAGGGAAATAAGCTTTGTAAATGACGCTTAACATTTTTATTATTTTTTAAACAATTTATTTCTTATGATTTTATTTGTTTTTTTTTTAAGCATTTAACTGCTAGATGTTTAAATCTAAAGAAAAGTTTACTAGAAAAAAATACACGCGGACCAGGCAGCGGACGGGACTCGAACCCGCATCCTTCGCTATCCGGGCGAATGCACTAAACTAATGCAAAAAAAAACAAATAAAATCATAACTATAATTGCTATTTCTTCTTTCAAATGTTTAATACTTGAAAAAGTATTCATTTGACATTGTGGGTTACCTACAATGCGGAGAGATGGCGCTGCCTTGCAGCTTGAGGCTAGGAAAATTTCGACGCGGCTAATAGGGCCGTTGTAGCATAATGGTCAGTGCATTCGCCCGGATAGCGAAGGATGCGGGTTCGAGTCCCGTCCGCTGCCTGGTCCGCGTGGAATTTTTTCTAGTAAATTTATTTCTTCTTTGAAATACATTTACACTATAATATGTACATCCACAGGCGTGGATATGTCCAGCACTCAGTCGGCCCATTACAGTCAGGCTCGGAGCCGGTCCCGCTCCCGCTCGCAGTCCGCGCTGGCCGCCAAGAGGGCGCGGGCCGACTCCACCGGCCGCTCCGTCAGTCGGCCCGCGAGGGACCAGCAAGGACTCAAGGATACCACTGTGAGTCATCAATGTTTATACGCGTACCATAGGGACCGTTCAACTATTACGTGAGCATCACACGACCTACTATGGAATACTCTTCCTGTATCCATAACACGAGCGCAATCTATTAATGTCTTTAAAAATCTAGTTATGTTGTTGATTGGACTAAACGTATATATGTGTAGTCTATGTATTGTATGATATGTATATATGTATGTACAGGGTGTTACAAATATAACTTGAAGGGCGTTGAAGTACATCATATAAAGAGTCTTCTCTAATTTTCTTAAAATATATGCATGAAGTTTTAACTTTTTATAAAAACAGTTATTTTTAATGATTAATAAAAATATCGATCATTTTAAGACACATCACTAGTTCAAGGATCATATAAGCAAAAATCAATGGATTAATTCTATTATTTCAAGTCTTATAAAGGCTAAATCTTGTTTAGTAGAATCGAAGGCTAAACTGTACTTCCAGGGTCCAAGCGGTGATACTTCACACTAGGTTAGGTTAGTGTTGTGACCATAACGCGCGAGCCGAGCGAGCAAAGCGAGCGTGCCGCGGCTGCGGCCGGCGAAGCGCCAGAAAGAAAAATTCGTTAATAGAGACCTTTTCTACAAAAAAAAAGTCGAGTATCATCTCTTAGGCTCTGGAAGTACAGTTTTACCAAATCGAAATTTAGCAAAGCTGCTGTAAGTGGACCTTAATGTACCTAACATTGGTACTTTGTAGAAGAAAACCGATCTATTTTCTAGGTGGTAGAAAAAGAACTTTCTAATAAGCCAATTATATTTCATTTCATTTCTCGTACAAAATATATTCCTCTATCGTCCGCGCATCCATACAAACTGTCGCATTTATAATATTTGTTACTTTTTGACGCTTAAACGGCTAAACGTATTGTGATGAAATCTCGTAAATATAGTTCATTACCTAGATTGACACATAGGATACTTTTTATCACAGAAAAATTATGGGTTACACTTGTTCCTTACTTAACGCGGACAAAGTCGCGGGCGACAGATAGTATAGATGTATTTTTGTATAACAGAAACGATTGATTTCTGTTATACAGAATTTCACCCCTACAGAAATTTTCTCGTCAAAAAGCAGCGATCTACCTATCTATTGTCTCTGTAGAAGCTACTGAACCAATTTAGTTGAAATTTGGATATAGAGATAGTTTGGGTCCCGGAAAATAACATAGCATAGGGGGGGGGGGGGTTCTAATTTTCAAGCGCTCCAATGATTTCCGGGACCCAAACTATCTCTGTATTCAAATTTTATCCAAATCGTTAAGAGTTCGCATGAAAAAGCTATTTAGTTATACTATAATACCAAGTATTAATTACTAGGTAATTACGGATTAATATTTTGTACGCAGATGCAAAGGAAAGCGAAGAACATGGCCCACGTGGCGATCGCCAAGAAGACCAAGAAGATGGGCCTCAAAGGCGAGGCCGACCGGTTCATCGGCACCAAGATGCCGAAACATCTGTTCGCCGGGAAACGAGGCGTCGGCAAAACGGACCGGAGATAAAATCAAATATATCTATAACCTTCTTAATACATGTTATATGTTTGACAGAGTTTTGTTTTATTTAACGAAATCAAGGGCGGATCCAGCTTTGACACCAGGGGGGGGGGGGGTCATTTAGTCTTGGTCAAGTCACAATGGGTACAGATTGTGAAATACAGATGGACCCAGCCCAGGGGGGGGGGGGGGTCCAGACCACCATAACCCCCCTCTGGATCCGCCCTTGAACGAAATTATGTACTTTTTGAGGTTAGCGCGTTCGGTTGCGGTCATTGAGGTTAAGCAACTTTTGCAGTGGTCGGTCATTGGATGGGTGACCAATAATTTACTATCTCTCACTCCTCCATGCTTCGGAAGGCACTTTAAGCCGTTGGTCCCGGTTGCATCTGCAGTCGTTAGCACCCACCAATAGTACTGGGTCCGCGTGGTGGGTCATGACCGAATCTCCTATTTCATCCATAGGGAAGGCCTTGTGCCCCAGCAGTGGGGACATTAATAGACTGATGATGATGATTACTAATATAAGACAGAAACAAAACGAAGTTATAAAAGATCGCCGATAACGGTGGATATCTTCAGGCATCTACTCTCCCGTTCCACGTGGACCACATATGAACTTCATATCCTATCATCTAACAACGATGTGGAGCAGCCTCACTTGGCTGTTCGGCGTATACACTCACGTAGCAGAATGCTCGCAGACCAGAAATCCAAAATACTTACCTATTTGTATCAGCCGAAATTTTTATTATAGAAACTTCAGGTGATGATGAAAAATCGTACAATATCCGGAAAATATGTATATCCTATATCGTATCTTTATATATTATCGTATTTATCCCTCCTGGAAAGGTCACACGGAACTCACGGAAGAATGAATTTGGCATTGTAAACTAATATAATAATACTAGCAAACCAGTGAACCAAATGTTCACCAAAACCTGATTTCTCAAAAACCGGAAGTGCTACGTTACTCAAATCCGGTTTGTAGTCTTGTCAGACTATTGTTAACTTAGAACTTAAATATTCTCTTTATCTATCTCTTACGGTTTGGCCGTTGAAACAGCACCACAGACGGACGGATTTGTCTAATAGATAAGAGATATGTATGTATATAATATTAGGATGGTCTAAAAGTGATACAACGTGTGTTGACTAGATGGCAGCATAATCACTGTTACGGTTTTAGCCTGTGATCTAAATTTAAGGTGCCATACTGGCCTAAGTAAGATAGGCCACTATGGTTCTCATGGCCTCTTAACGTATCTTTATACATTATCTCATTTATACCTCGTGTAAAGGTCACACGGAATAATGAGTTTGGCATTGTAAACTAATATATATATATGTAAATATATAATGTTATAGACATTGATAGATAAATAAATGGTAACATCCCTTTATTTGTTAAATATATAATGGCACCCAATGATGTCGTAAATACATAATGCAAACTAAAAGTGGTACTTAGTAATTACAAATTGAAAACAATGCTTAGGTACTGCAACAAATAAAATCGTACGAGAAACCAATATAATGCGATTCAACTAAGAATAGGACCGACTGGGCGCCATATTGTGACGTCATAGCTGTTAATTCAAACTAGTTAGGTAGAGTGCGCAAAAAAGTTTTTCTTTAATAAAACTTATTTATCAAGATTAAGTGATAAAAAAGATCAGACTTAATGATATTTATTGAGTAAGGTAAGAAAAAACATAATCAGAATCTGGCTCTTTAAGTCCGCTCATCTCTGTACTATCGACGGAGTCATCATAGTCACTGATGCTTTCGGCTATAAAATAAAATATCGATTATTGAAGGTTGAAAGACAGCAACTTCATTTAAAATAAAAACGGTATTTTTATTACATGTATTTATAATAGAACTAAAGTTTTTCCAGTACTCATTTAGTACTCCAGTACTATACGTTTCATATGTATGATTTATTCCCATCTTTTGTTTGCAAATGTTTGGTATTTATTCTAAGATTAGCTCAGCGCTAAAAAAAGTGTTCCAAGATGTTTTTGCAAACCGTACTTTTCAAGCGACAATAGGGAATTTGACAAGTTTTAGAAAACGATCTCACGTTATTGACTAATGTTTATGGAGTCCGTAAAAAGTGGATATTCATCATTCTGTTGTGTATTTCAGTAAAAATAACCAAACCAAAAACTCCATTTTCAAGTTGCCGCGAAAACTTTTCTCTGGACAATATGGCGTCTTACTAGTGTGTGACGTCACACGACTTTTATTTAAACGTCAAACGATACAATGTAATGTCACTTTAACCGGACGT
Source organism: Chilo suppressalis (assembly GCA_902850365.2). Lineage (NCBI taxonomy): Eukaryota > Metazoa > Arthropoda > Insecta > Lepidoptera > Crambidae > Chilo > Chilo suppressalis. The sequence goes on from OU963921.1 coordinate 11,584,336, forward strand.
TTACTTGCGTGTGACGTCATTTTAGGCTCCGCCAATCCCAAGCGTTTTGGGTCACGTGACAATAGATAAGAAAACTGTTATCTTTTTCGTGGGTTTTTAGTAAAATTATGAATATTTTTTCTGTAAAAATAGTGAAAATACCTGCCAATATTCATTCTAAACACAGATGCTAACAATTGGCACTTTATTTTTAATACTGTCAAATACCCTATTGACAGATGGATGTTATTGGCTTTCCTATTCTTACTTGAATCGCATAGTACTTTAAACTAATAGCACTTATATTTTATTAATTTATAAACTTTATTGATAAAAATATGAACTCCATAATCAATTTTTACAAAATAATTGGTTTTCCTTCTGTATGGAAAAACACGCAAAGTAGAATGAGCTACAAGCTACGCGAGTACGCGATTTTCATAAATTTTCACTAAGCCCTACAGCGCATGCGCGGAACGTTCAATGCGCGGGAAACCCAAATCAAAGAAAAAAAGAAATGGAAATATACGTAATTTAACATGTGTGAAAAGGACAGACTGTATTTATTGAACACCATTAAATTAAAAAAAAACAGTTGAGAGTTAAATACTGCGTACAAAAAGTTTTATACAAAGAGGTTTTATACTATTTGTAAAAAGTTTCAATATAGGTACTAAAGTTTATATTGTGTAATGTTAAATAGGAGGAGCTCGATGGCGCAAGTGGTTAGCGCGTTCGGCTGCAATCGTTGAAGTTAAGTAACTTTCGCAGTGGTCGGTCATTGGATGGGTGTCCAAACATTAACTATCTCGAGCTCCTCCGTGCTTCGGAAAGCACGTCAAGCCGTTGGTCCCGGCTGCATCTGCAGTCGTTAGCACCCGCCAATCCGCACTGGGGCCGCGTGGTGGGTCATGACCCAATTTCCCTATTCTATTCATAGGGAAGGCCTGTGTCCCAGCAGTGGGGACATTAATAGGCTGATAATGAATGTTAAATAGACACATAGACAAATATTATAAATAAATTATGAATTTACGAGAGGTTTATATCATGTAACATCATCTTTGTTCTTATACAATAGGGCTACACTGGGTAGGGGTTTGTATCGGGGCGGGCAAAGGCGCGAGTGATATGTTATATCTATATATATAATACTCAAAGGTGACTGACTGACATAGTGATCTATCAACGCACAGCCCAAACCACTGGACGGATCGGGCTGAAATTTGGCATGCAGCTAGATACACACATCAAAAGTGTCTAGGGATCAAGCATTTTTATGCGGATTTCTTGAGATTGAGATGTGGCTTTGTAATAAATTTATGATTTTATAAATTTATATGGATCCTTTTTGGTGCATTTCATAATTTGAATCAGGAACTGTGAATCAAATTCGAGTAAAAGATGAAAATCAGCTGTCAATATTTTCCCTATAAAAACATACAACGCATTGAAGACATTATTAGTGCTACTGTTTCCCTACTACTGATTAAAACCAACGTTATTATGGAGCGGCGACGTCATTTAAGCAGGGAAGAAATGCTCAGAGCCGTGGGAATGATAGAAGCTGGTTCCCGGCAACGTACTGTGGCTTTAGCTCTGAATACAAGTCAGAGTGTTATCAGTCGACTTTGGACACGATACCGAAGCACTGGTACCGTGGCTGAGCGCCATGGAGGACGGTATCGCTGCACCACACGGAGACAAGACCGATACATTCAAATCTTAACTCGAAGAGCTCCAACAATAACCGCCATGATGTTAGCCGTGAGGCTTCATCACTCTTCAGGGAACTTAATTAGCGACCAAACAGTCAGAAACCGCTTGCATGAAGTGAACCTTCATTCCCGAAGCCCGCTACGGGTACCACCTATAGCAATGCACAATCGTAGGATTCGATATCAATGGGCTCTTGAACACAGAAATTGGGCAGAAGAACAATGGCGTTTCGTGTGCTTTTCTGATGAGTCTCGTTTTGGTATGAGACCGGATACAAGACGTATACGACACTGGAGAACCCCTGGACGCCAACAGCGATTAAAATCCTGCCAGGAAGTCCATCCTTATAGTGGTGGAACCATCATGGTATGGGCGGGTATTTGGATCGGCGGAAGAACTGAGTTGATTTGGATCAGAGGCAACCTCAACGCTCAAATTTATGCTGAGACGATTGTATCAGACGTCATCGTTCCTCTACAAGTGCAAATCGGTCCCTTATTTCAGTTAATGCATGATAATGCACGACCGCACACCGCAAGAGTTGTAAGACAGACTCTCGCCGCAGCTAACATCAATGTCCTGCCCTGGCCTGCTCAGTCGCCAGACTTGAACCCGATTGAGCATGCATGGGATATGCTACAGAGAAGAGCTCTGCCGAATATGGAGGGTATCCAGTCGCAAGAAGACCTTTTTTTGTTGTTGCAACGAACATGGGCGGCCATTCCACAGCGTGATTTGGATGAACTCATTTTGAGTATGCCAAACCGATGTTCTTGTGTTGTTAGTGTTCGCGGTAGAAATACGGATTATTAATTGTTTAAGTTACCCAATAAAATTTTAGAGAAAACTGTTATTTCAGTCTTTTTTTCGAACTTTTGTGTTAGTGGTTCAAATGTCAAAAATCCCTTTATTAGGAAAATGGCAAATTTCTTTATTAATGCAAAGGTGACTTGGTTTATCGTTACTGTGACAAACGAAAACACTTTATTTGATGAATCCTTAAAGAAAATTTTAATTAATATCAATCAGGAGAAAAGTTATTGCAAAAATATATGTTGATCCCTAGACACTTTTGATGTGTGTATTATGACGTAGGCATCCGCTAAGAAAGGATTTTGATCAATTCTACCCCCAAGGGGATAAAATAGGGAATGAAAGTTTGTATGAAACTTTGTCAATTTTAAACCGATCGGGATGAGATTTTGCATGCAGGTATAAGAAGAATCATAGATGAATGTAATTGTGTATAATACAAGCCTGAGAACAAAAACTGTAGTCTACACTTTAGCTCTACACCGAAGCGAAGCGAGGGCGGGCCGCTATATACAAAACACACTGCTGAACGGAATTGGATGAAGTTTGTTGCGCGTGTAGTCTATGACCTGAAATGACAGATAGCATACTATTACACCGGAAAATTCTCAGATTTCTGTGGGATTCTCAAAAAAACCAAGTTAACGCGGACAAAGTCGCGGGTGGCCGCTAGTTTTAACATAAAATCAATATAGTATAGTACAAGTAAGTACATGTTGCGGTTTTTGTTATATCAAAAGATCTAAAGAAAATTTTGGCTCTGACGGCAGCGTCATATACCTTGCAGCCTAAGGCTAGAGAAAACTCGACAAGGCCGTCATGGCCGCGGTAGCATAATGGTCAGTGCATTCGCGTGGATAGCGAAGGGTGTGGGTTCGAGTCCCGTTTGCTGCCTGGTCCGCGTAGAATTTTTTCTAGTAACATTTTCTTTACATTAAAATATCTAGCAGTTAAATGCTTAAAAAATCCAAAACATAATTATAATACCAAAAGATTTAAAGGTAAAGCACAGAACAGGATTCCATTACTTGTATCATCATCCTTTGCCCACGGAACCCTAATAAAACTTTTTAAAGAAAAAAACTCTCCGCTTCTTTTTCTTTGCCCTGAGGACATAGACAGCTTATTTCATAGATGTCTATGGTTTTTAGTCATCAAATGCATTCTGCGCGCGTCGCATACACATAACACATTAAAGTTGGTTCGTCTGCGTGTGTGCGTAATATGCATATTATTCTATAAGGCTTAGTGTACATTGATAGTTTATCTCCTGGAGCTGAGAACTTTATTTTATGTAAAGCCAGCACTTACATGGCTACTATAATAATCATAATCAAAATCATTCATTCAGTTTAGGCTGTTACAAGCACTCATGAATGTCTAGAAGCTACGCCATCGGTTCGTCAATCTACGGCGGGAGACCTTATACTGAGAAGAACCGGCAACAAACTCAGCAAGGGCTATTTTTTCTCTCTGTTTTATTATTTACAGAGTCGTCGAGTTGAGAAATGACTTCAGAGATGATTCATGAAGTCACCTTTCATCACATAATGATTAAATATACATTGTTTACCTGCATTTTGATTGCTGTGTCATACAGTATAAATACAAATAGTGTTATTTATATTAAGTGTTACTAAACATTAACATCTTCAATATCAAGGAAGTTAGGGCAGACTCATCTCCGCTGGCAGCACCCGTTCACGAGCATGACGCATGTACCAGCCATCGCTTCGCTCAATTATATTTTAGGGAACGTAACTACCCGCCTCACACGACACCGCCGAAGAGACTATTAAGAGAGCATGACGACCCATAACCACCCATACTAATAGGGTATTTGACAAGTTTTACAAAACGATCTCACGTTATTGACTAACTAGCAAACCAGTGAACCAAATGTTCACCAAAACCTGATTTCTCGAAAACCGGAAGTGCTACGTTACTCAAATCCGGTTTGTAGTCTTATCAGACTATTCTTAACTTATAACTTAAATATTCTCTTTGTCTATCTCTTACGGTTTGGCCGCTGAAACAGCACCACAGACGAACGGACTTGTCTAATAGATAAGAGATGTTTATGGAGTCCGTAAAAAGTGCATATTCATCATTCTGTTGTGTATTTCAGTAAAAATAACCAAATCAAAAACTGAATTTTCAAGTTGCCGCGAAAACGTTTCTCTGGACAATATGGCGTCTTACTAGTGTGTGACGTCACACGACTGTTATAAAAACGTCAAAGGATACAATGTAATGTCACATTAATCAAAAGTTTACTTGCGTGTGACGTCATTTTAGTTTCCGCCAATCCTAAGCGTTTTGGGTCACGTGACAATAGATAAGAAAACTATTATCTTTTTCGTTAGTTTTTAGTAAAATTATGAATATGTTTTTGTTAAAATAGTGAAAACCCCTGCCAATATTCATTCTAAACACAGATGCTAACAATTGGCACTTTATTTTTAATACTGTCAAATATCCTATTACAACATATTTACTTGTGTATAATGCTACCCGACCCCGAGCGCCGAACGCAACTACCCATTTCAAAAATAGAAAATTTTTATTAAATATATTTCCAACACTCACACCAATTAGCCTAGCCCCAAAGTAAGCACTGTAAGTCTTGTGTAATGGGATGCTAGAGTAACGGATAGAATACATATACTGTCATATAAAAGTATATTTACATAGAAATACATATTTAAACATCCATGACTGGAGTACAAATGCTCGTATTCATCACATAAACATCTGCCCCCACCGGGATTCGAACCCGGGACCTCTCGAGACGGCGACACCATGAAACCCGGCGTATAAACCACTCGACCACGGAGGTCGTCCAATAATCATGACGGTCGTCCCAAAAACAAACCATCAAAACGTAGGATATGATTTTCGTACAAAGATAGATTATAACATTTTAATTGTACTTCATTAGAAAATCATAGGATTATATTGGATGAAAATTTATAATTAATTCTGGGCTGTAGGCTACTTTTCATTTGTCCGTTTACGTCTATATTGTAACGCCAGAGGGCACTGCGTTTTTTTTTTTTTTTTTTGTGGTGGATTGTAAAACCTTTTACTGTGCACTGTTTGAATTGTTTAATAAAAACGTTTATAAGGTTCAAACGAATAGAAGTCTTGTTGATTATACAATAATTCAACAGGTTATGGGCCCAGGTCCACGTTAATTAATAGTTGGTGATAAACAAAGAGCAGAGAAAACAGAAAGGTGCTTAGTAATTTTTCGACAATAGAACTACGTGCTACCTATAACCTAAAAATGGAGCTTGGAAAGACAAACCTTGAAAAATTCGATGGAACGAATTTTAAACAGTGGAAATTCCAAATTAAATGTGCTCTGCGTGCCAAGGGGTTAGATATTAACACGCCAAGACCAGCGGGAAATGCGATTCAGTGGAATAATGATGATGGTATGGCGATGTTTATATTGACGTCTGCCATGGACTTAAATCAAATAGCACTCATCGAAAATTGCGAATCAGCGCTAGAGGTGATGACCAAGCTCGAGTCCATTTATGAACAGAAATCCGAGATGACTAAGATGATGATACATGAGCGTTTCTATCAGTATAAAATGTCACCAGCAGACAGCATAGCTCAGCATATAGCTAAAGTAGAAAGTTTAGCTAAGCAACTTAAAGAAAGTGGAGAAGTTGTTAGTGAAACTGCAATAATAACTAAAATTTTGAGCACATTACCTCCCAAGTACAGATCTGTTCGCCAGGCTTGGATGTCGCTTGATCCGAATAGTCAAACTGTAATCAATCTGACTGCTCGTTTGCTAGATGAAGAGGCCAGCTTGAATGTAGAAGAAGAAAATGAAACTGCTTTAATAGTGGCAAAACAAAATATGAAGAAGAAAACTGTTCCATTAAAGAAAACAAACAAAGAAGGAAAAGGAAAGCTAAGTGAAGGGTCAAATGAGAAGTCACATCGTTTTACATGTTACAACTGTGGGAAACGCGGTCATTATGCAAAAGATTGCCGTGCCCCAAAACAAAACCAGAAACAACAAGGAGAAAAGAACATGTTAGCATTCAATGTAGCAGATGCAGATTGGAAAAATAATGATGATGGTTTAAAATGGATATTAGACAGCGGTGCCTCAGCTCACATGTGTTATAAACGTGAAAATTTCGCTGAATTGTATGAATATACGGGCTCTCCGCTGAAAATTGGAAACCAAGAAGCGATAGAAGTAGTTGGCCAAGAAAATATATTGATAGACAAGTGTGTCAATGGACAGTGGGAGACGAGTATCCTGAAAAATGTTCTATATGTGCCAAAGTTGAGAAGAAACCTATTTTCTGAAGGAGTAGTGACAAGACAAGGTTATAACATTATAAAGAAACATACAGATGCTTTAATATACAAGGATAAGAAATTAGTGCTGTGTGCATCTTTGCAAAGCAACAACCTGTATGAGTTAAAGATGAAAACGCTCCAAAATCCAGTGTGTAATGTAGTGCAAAAATTGGACCTTAAAACGTGGCATGAACGTCTAGGGCATTTAAATCTCAAAGAAATACAGAAAATGTGCAAAAACAATGTGATTACTGGTGTAGACTTGTCAGACTGTGACAAGTTTGTGTGTGAGGGTTGTGCTTATGGTAAGCATGCTCGTCTACCATTCAAGAAATCAAACAGAGGACCACAGCAACCAGGTGATGTCGTATACAGTGATGTCTGTGGACCATTCAGTGTGCCATCTGTACAATGTATGAAATACTTTGTTATTTTTAAAGATGCTGCTACAAGTTTTAGATATGTGTATTTCTTAAAGAATAAATCTGATGTGTTAAACTGTTTCAAGAAATATAACTCAATAATCAAAAACAAGTTTTCACATAGTGTACGCATACTGCACACTGATAACGGCGGAGAGTACACAAGCAAAGACTTTAAAGAATATCTTGACTGTGAGGGGATCTCCCATGAGCTCACTGCTCCATACACGCCTGAACAAAATGGTCGAGCAGAACGAGAGATGAGAACAATTGTTGAAAGTGCGCGATCCATGCTTTATGCCCGTAAGGTACCACTCAATCTTTGGGCAGAAGCAGTAAATTGTGCTGTCTATTTATTGAATCGGACGTCTTCAAGCCAGACCCCAAATATCACCCCTATGGAGTTGTGGAGTGGTGTTAAACCCAGTCTAGATCATGTCAGAGTGTTTGGATGCGAAGGATATGTCCATGTGCCAGATCAGTTGAGAAAGAAGCTGGATAGTAAAAGTCGTAAAATGATGCTAGTTGGATATGATGATTCAAATTACAAAATGTACAACCCAATCACAAAAAGAATTACAATATCGAGGAATGTTATTTTCAATGAACAGAAAAGTCCTGAAATAAAACGGAATGAAGCTCAGATCTTTATAGGGGATAACGATGAACAAAATGCTGAAGAGGAGATAGATAATACTGAGTTGACTGAAAGTGATGACAGCACACATACTGCCAATGATGAAAACGATGAGACCTATGAACCTTCGCAAGAAATTGATCTTTTGGATACGGATCGTTCATATATTACTTTGCGACCACGTAGAAATAATGATCATGAGGCAAACTTAATGGAATTGGATGTACCTGTGAGTTACAATGACGCAATCAACGGTAAAGAGAGTGAATTGTGGCTGGAGGCTATAAATGAAGAGTTAGAAGCTCATCGTACCAATAACACCTGGAGTTTTGTGAATAATGAAAACCAGAGAGTGATAACATCAAAATGGGTTTTGAGTATCAAAAGAACTAAAGATGGTAAAGTGGAAAGGTATAAAGCTCGACTTTGTGCCCGTGGTTTCACACAAATTGAAGGGATAGATTACAATGAATTTTTCACCTACTACAAGATATGAATCAATAAGAATAATGTTATCCATCTCTGCTGAATATAATTGGAATCTAAGACAATTAGATGTCAAGACAGCTTTTTTATATGGAGAATTAGAGGAGGATATTTTTATGGTGGTTCCAGATGGAGTGAAAGCACCAGAAAATAAAATATGTAAATTGAATAAATCCGTGTATGGTCTAAAACAGGCATCTCGTTGCTGGAATCAGAAGTTTACTAATTTTTTGTTAAAGTTTGGGTTTGTGCAGTCACAAGCAGACAATTGTGTGTTCGTTGGTAACTTTAATGGCATTAAAGCTTTGTTAATATTGTATGTAGATGATGCTCTAATAATGTCAGAATCAAATTCAATATTAGATCTAATTGTTAGTTATTTAAAACAGGAATTTGATATTAAAGAGGTGGTTCTAAGTTGTTTTGTGGGTTTAGAAATTTTAAAAGATGATAATTCGATTTGTATCAGTCAAAGACAATACATTGAACAGTTAATAAGTAACTTCAATATGAGTACTGCACACTCAAGCAGTACACCAATTGATGTAAATGTTCAGTTAACTAAAAATATTGACAATAAACAGATTGTTTTTCCCTACAGAGAAGCCATAGGGTCATTACTGTTCTTATCTACAGCAACTAGACCAGACATTTCATATGGTGTAAACCTATTGAGTAGATATATCAATAATCCCAGTATTCAACATGTCAATCAGCTTAAAAGGATTATTAGATATCTCATAAAAACTAAAAATTTGTGTATAAAGTATCAAGGTCACGAAAGTTTAATCGGATACTCAGATTCAGATTTTGCTGGGGACTTGGATACAAGAAGATCAACCAGTGGTTACATTTTTATGTTAAACGGGGGACCTATATCTTGGTCTAGTCAAAAACAACCTTGTTTAGCCCTATCAACAACTGAAGCTGAGTTTGTGGCCGGTTGTGAAGCTCCCAAGAATCTTTTATGGTTAAGACAGTTTTTCAGAGAAATTGATATCATTCAAAATGGCACAACTCTGTGTATTGATAATGAAAGTGCAATCAAACTAGTGAATAATCCTGTTTATCATAAAAAGACTAAACATATTGATGTTAAATTCCATTTCATTAGAGAAAAGGTTAAAAAGAAATTAATTGTTATTAAGTATGTGCAAAGTTCAGATCAACTGGCTGATATTCTTACTAAGGCTCTACCTGCTGTTAAATTCGAACGTATAAGAGATGAAATATTGTCATTCATACAAGTTTAGTTTATCTTTGTTAAAAGCAGGCAAATATGAGAGTTTTTTTTATAAAATTTAGTGGGAGTATTGGATAAAATTTTATAATTAATTCTGGGCTGTAGGCTACTTTTCATTTGTCCGTTTACGTCTATATTGTAACGCCAGAGGGCACTGCGTTTTTTTTTTTTGGTGGTGGATTGTAAAACCTTTTACTGTGCACTGTTTGAATTGTTTAATAAAAACGTTTATAAGGTTCAAACGAATAGAAGTCTTGTTTATTATACAATAATTCAACAGATTATACTCGATCTTAAATTTTTGTATAAATTAGGTATATAACAATAAAATAGATTACCCTGACTCTCTCTGACCTCTTATTTACTTTAGATTTACTTTAGAGCAACTCAAAATCTATAAAATTACCAGTTTTCAAAACTCCCGGAAAAAAAATCCAGGTAAAACTACCAAACGACTGTACTACAAACTTCGAAAGGAAATTCATTTGTTAATTTTCGATATAACTTACAAAGTACATTATGAATCGACTTTTTCATTATTGTTTAAACACGGCATATGGTACATCAAATACTTAAACTTCACATTCCTAATTAGTGAGATGAGTAACAAATATGGATGCAATGGCAACTTTGCGGGCCCGCTTTTTTGATATTGAAAATTAAGGTATTTAGTATTAATGGTTTTATGCAACCACGATGCAAGTGAAACTTTTTAAAGTCCTTCCTCGACTGGGAATCGAACCCGGGCCGCCCGTGAGCATTCTACCACTGAATCACCGATGCTCGTTGACAAGGTCTGAATTTATAACAACCAATAAAAATGTAAATGTTATTAACACATTTGTATTTGTCAAAGCCTGAATAAAATAAAATAAATAAATTTTACCAGGATTTTATTTTTATTTAAAAGATTTTAAACGACCACTATAATATATTTGTATGTTTAGCGTGAATTCTGTGTTCGTAACGCGTTGATGTTTTTTGTATGGACTTAACATCTATTGAGATCCATCGACATGCTAAAGACGAACAATATAATATGTAGCGACATAAAAAGTACAAACAAAACTATTACCAGTAAAATGTATATCCAATTGTATAAATCATGATATATTTTACAAGGAAACAGTTTTATTATATACTTTAACAAAGTTAATAATGGCTACCGAGAAACGACACAAATCTTAATCTATGCCTCATTCGTTTTGTAACGCACTGTCTGTACCAAGCTTAACTTTCCGCCATGCAAGAACAGCGCGAGCATACAGCCTACAGCCAGTCCGTTATCGACAACCGCCGCGGACGGCAGTCGCGGTCGATTTAAAAAATAAAAAAAAGTTTACACCTAAAACTCCGCGAGTGTGTTCCGTTGCCGCAAAAAAGAAAAAATCATCCCGTTTTATTCCAAAGTGAGTTTAGTGTTGTGTCCGAATCTCACACCTGTGTTCTTTTTTTAAACCATGTTTATTTTTTTTAACGGCGCCGACTTATATTATGCAACACTTTTCGTAACTTTTTCGAGTTATACCTGTTTATAATCGGGTCATAGAGCCACGATCGGTTATTACACCTATTTCATAAGCAATAAGGTCGATTGTCGCGTTTCGCAATCCACATTTGCGGTCAATCCTCAGTGGATTTTATTTCGCGATCTTTATTGCATTTATTTTGATTGCATAATAGAAAGCAATGGCTTTATTTTTGCATAATTCATAAAGTTGTCTATGCGAGGTGTGTTTTCGCTTTTAAACCTTTTCAAAACCATTTTTTACTCGGTATAATTTTAACTATTGGATTTTTCTTTAATTTTAAAATATTTTCGTTTTATATTTTTGTTACAATAAAAGGCTTCTTGCATTTATAAAAGCTTCAAAAGACGATTTAATAACCCAGCTTCAAAGGAAACAGCTTTTTTTATGTTTTAACTTATACTTTTTTTTTATTTCTCAAATTTATTTATATAATATAACTAGTCTGGCCATAAATACTGTTACATGTTTTTTTTTTCAAAATTTAAACTACATATTTTGAATTTGGAACACATATATTATTGTAAAAACTTCTTTCGATTTTGCGCCGTTTCAAATATTTTTTTTCGTATTCATTATAAAAAACAGTCTGTGAATTGTAATTTTTCATACAATTTTGTAATCGAGTCGCGTTCAAACTACGTCACAGTCCAGTTTATTAAGAACTGCACTTATTTATTCAATGTTAACTTCATTGGATTCCAGTTTAAGTAGACAATAACCAGTAAAACGAGACCTATTTATTGGCACATTAAACTTGAGACGGGAGACCAGAGTGAATTGGTGTCATCAGCAAATTTAACCAGAGCTCCAGTCGAGTTCGTTGTAAAGGTTATAGTGTGTCAATATTAATTGGCGCTTCGCTTTACTTTCACCATTTAAGGCCACACATTCATAATAGACAAAGTCGTGTTATGTGACTTTTTGTTGTTGTCACGAGATGTGACAGACATTATAACGAATTCGATACCAACTACGTTTATTGATCTACAATGATAGATAATCTTAATTATAAAAGTACCTAATTGTTTTTAGGTTGACTTGACTCTTGTACTTTTAATGTTGTGGAGGTTTTTTCGCTCGTTTTTCTCCGTAAAAGAAAAATTTGGACGATTCAAAAGAGTTGTATTATACATCCAATTGAGGAGCTCAATGGCGCGGGTGGTTAGCGCGTTCGGCTGCGATCGTTGAAGTTAAGCAACTTTCGCAGTGGTCGGTCATTGGATGGGTGACCAAAAATTTACTAGCTCGAGCTCCTCCGTGCTTCGGAAGGCACGTTATGTCGTTGGTCCCGGCTGCATCTGCAGTCGTTAGCACCCACCGCATCCGCACTGGGCTCGCGTGGTGGGTCATGGCCCAATCTCCCCATTCCATCCATAGGGAAGGCTTGTGCCCCAGCAGTGGGGACATTAATAGGCTGATGGTGATGATAATGACCACGATAACAAGATTTGCAGAACAGCCATTGCAATGTAAAAAATATTTTTTATCTAAAAAAGAATTTAAACGTCTTCTTTAATCATACAAATATTACAAAGGCAAAAGTTTGTGAATGTGTATTTTCGTTACTTCTTCTCGTCTAAACGGCTCGAGCGATTTTAATATAATTTGATATGGAGTTAGCTGTCACCCTGGATTAACACATAGGCTACGTTTTACTGCGGGAAAATATCCCTAATAAACCGCGAGTAACATCGCGGGGCACAGCTAGTCATATATTCTATTAGCGGCCCGCCCTCGCTTCGCTACGGTGTAGAGCTGAAGTCTAGACTACAGTTTTTGTTCTCAGGCTTGTATTATACACAATGACATTCATCTATCATTCTTCTTATACCTGCATGCAAAGTCTAAGCCCGATCGGTTTAAAATTGACAAAGTTTCATACTTTCATTCCCTATTTAATCCCCTTGGGGGTAGAATTGATCAAAATCCTTTCTTAGCGGATGCCTACGTCATAACATCTACCTGCATGCCAAATTTCAGCCCGATCCGTCCAGTGGTTTGGGCTGTGCGTTGATAGATCATTATGTCAGTCAGTCACCTTTGAGTTTTATATATATACTAGCTGACCCAGCGAACTTCGTACCGCCCTAAAAAATAGGGGTTGTCCAGCGGACAAAATTGTGAATCTAAACCATTCTCAGATCCCCTTGAACACACACAAAAAAATTCATCAAAATCGGTCCAGTCGTTTAAGAGAAGTTCAGTGACATACACACTCACAGAAGAATTATATATATAAAGATAGATAGATACATATATTTGTATGTTTAGCAAGAGTTCTGTGTTCGTAATGCGTTGATGTTTTTTGTATGGACTCAACGTCTATTGAGTGCCATCGACAAACCACTATACATATAATTTGTCTACGTTTACAATGCGAGCTCTCAACTCAATACTTGATTAAGTGATTATGCCAAATTATATCTTTCATTCCGTATTTGTATTGTAATGGGTGCTCATATAAAAAATTGCATGTTATTATTATTTCTTGTAACTTGCTGATTGTAACTATGACTGTTAGTATGATTTTGTATTTTTTTATTTTTAGGCTCCCTAACCTCAATATAATACAACGGAACTCTTATAAGGTCACTTTGTTTGTCCGTCTGTCTGTCAAGACTCTTTGTCTCTGAAACGCGTGGAGGCGTCGAGTTGAAATTGTGCACGGTCTCTTGCAGCTCAAAAAAAATCACACTTTTATTTAAGAAAAACAAAATTGTGTGCACTTTTTTTTTGGGATAAAAATAGTCCTATGTCTCAATCCAGGTAATAAACTATTTGAGTTGCAAACTTCATCCCAATCTGTCCAGAATTTTCAGCGTGATTGAGTAACAAACCTATAAACACACTAACATATAAACTTCCACATCCTACTATGTAATTAGTGGGACAATCTGACAATCCTCCGAGCGTGTTGTGCTTAAAAAAAATTGTGTGCTTTGGAGCACATTTCTGAAGTGAAACTTCTTTTCTTAAATAATCTAACATTAGGCGGTGCGTAAGCCATAGGGAGCAGCGCACCCATCCCTCATATATACAGGGTGTGACAAAAGTAAGAAATAAAACTTTAGGGTTTGGTTGTGTTCCTTGTATAGAATTACCAACGAAAGTTTGACGCCTTGCAGACCACTTTCATTTTCTAATTAAATTAATAAAAATATCGTTTTACACCTGCCTATGACAATAGGCACCTATAAATGCGTAAGATTACTACTACCTAAACAGACCCCCCTCCCTCCCCCAGGCGCCCCTGCGCCCCGCTCAAATACCTACAAATTTTTATTTCGGAACACATACCTACAAATTTTATTTCGGAATTCTGTAACACCTTGTATATATTGTCACGTGTGACGCTCGTAGTGTTTCAGCCTTCGTCGAGTTTCTCCAACTTTCAGGCTCGTCGAGAAGAGCTCGCCTCCTACACACACACATACACACATATATTCAGTCGGGTGACGCTCGTGACGCATTTCCGTTACATCTTCTCCATAGGATTTTTCTTTTTACACCCCGTCCGAAAAGGAGTTTCACTCCCAGAAGTTTTTATATTAACGCATTGGAAATCGACTGTAACAATTCGTGGTAATGATCTAGATTTTATTACAAAAATACAATTTTATTATAACAAATCATTGAATGCCTAAAATAATAGATTTTATTTTTTTGATCAGGCTTGAGACAAGGCTGTATGATAATTTATCCTTTAATTTTTGCAAATGGACAAAATAAAACTTGACAGATTTCCTGTCAGGCCGATGACAACAAATTATTTTTGCTTAAAAAACTTTTTGTGAAGAGTTAATCACAGAAAAGGGAAGAGAGATTCAAAGAAAATGCGAAATTGATGACTCAGTAAAAAATTGGCAACATCTTTTATCAAATGTGGTAAGGTAATGACATAGTAGAACTTCTCATAATTTTCAAGAACGCGACTTTATCAAAAGTTCCTGAGCCTTTTTTCATAGAAATTATAAATATTCAGCCATTTACCATTGAATATTACCAAGTACAGTATTTATATATTGCCAGGGCAGTCGCTCATACAAAACTTTACCATGTCCTTTTGTATGGAAACTTGAACAGCAGCGCCGTAACGGTCGTAACGAGAACTAAAAATCAGTACTCATTTGACAATGACTCTCGCACTCGCAAACTATTCGAATTCGACATTGGTTCGTGCTAAGGGTACAGATTAATCTTAATAAAAACTTTATAAAAAAGGTACTTACTTTTTTTTTCTTTTTCTATATGGCTTCGCACGGTTTGTGCATTTAGCCAATGTCAAGTGTAAAATGTTTACATATTGTCAAAATATTAGTCAAGTCAAAGTAAGTGGCAGTCAAGTCAATCCCCCTTTCCCTATGTTTCAGTAAAAGTGAGGGGATTTACTGGAACCTCCCCGTGGACTTCTTGAGGGAACGTCGAAAGACACTTTCCGCTATTTTGTTTCACTTGCCAACACTTGTGCATGCTCCCGAACACTTAGTGGTTAATAATCCACTATTATTAGACACTTACATCCGCTACAACACATTTTTTAACAAGAAAAACAAAACTGCTAGAGTGATGCTTTCCGATACCGCCAAAAAGTCAATTACTTACTTATGAAGCGAGACATTATGAATTTTTACATGAATCGTCGGACACGTCTTCGGATTCTTTACAAGCTACAAGACTTTTTAGACCAAGGAAGTTGTTATGGATCGGGATCAATCCACTATTTTCAGTTCGTTCAATTAAGGGTGAGGCCAAACGAGCGTAATTTTGTGAGTGGTGAGTCGCAGAATTTCGGTCGCAGAAATTCTGCTGCATTCGGTTTCATACAAATGGGCAGTTGGTGCCACACGACAACGCAAAATGAGTTGTCTGCCGACTCAATGCGCATAAGCTTGTCCGAATTTCGGTCGGGGTGAGGGTAGTCCTTGCCCTACCCTAGGGGAGTGGGGAAGCAACAGTTTGTTACAAGTTTTACGTGGTGTAATAATTCTTGAAAAACACGTAATGGCATATGATAGTACTTTTCAAACATATCTGGATTTGCACATAAACGTTCATATAAAGTATGGAACTGTCCACATATCAGCCTCTGACTATTCAGTGGGTTTACCCAGTTTCTTTTTCTGGCCTCATCTTCTGAATATGCTTCGTAAATACACAATATTTTTAATGGATCCATTGCACTCGACGACACGAACACCCCGTACTAACGCTCAATAGTAACTGAATAAATTACGTTCGTATGGCAGCTCAACAGAAATTCAGTTGAACGTAAAATAAGTGACCGAAAATAAGCGACTCACAACTCACAAAATTACGCTCGTTTGGCTTCACCCTAAGCGAAAGCGATGGCAACTAAAAACTTTGATGCATAGTTGAACTAAATGTGTCTTGAATGTAAAAAATCTTGTAAATAGTACAAACACAGTTTTACAGAACAGCACAAAAGTAATTGCGTACCTAGTATTTGAAACAGAAACCACAGAATAGGTGAATTGAATAACATAGACTAATAATTTTATTTTAATTTAAGTAACGAAATACATCCGCTACAAAGTTATATACTTTGGTATATCAACCTCTAAATTTTCGTTCTAATTTCATCTTGTTGTGTCGGGAATAGAACTACATCCTCTGTGAAAATATACCAAAGTTGTAACTCTCAGTAAGAGGTTTCTTATGTTCCAATAAGCATGGAACTTTACTGAACATCATCGCCAGGGCCCAAGCTGCCCTTATGGATAGGCCGTGACCCACCACGTGGATCCAGTGCGGATTGGTGGGTGCTAACGACTGCAGATGCAACCGGAACCAACGGCTTAACGTGTCTTCCGAAGCACGGAGGAGTGAGAGATAATAATTTTTTGGTCACCCATCCAATGACCGACCACTGCGTAAGTTGCTTAACATCCACAATCGCGTATCGATCGAACCTCTGTGCCGTCAAACTTGTCCACTAACTCCTAAACTTTAATAAAATTATCAATTCATACTTCAAAAAAAACATTGTTCAATTTCAAGTTTAAAATTACCACAGACAGAAAAAGCCTTTAATTTTCGCCTTTTGTTTTTTTTTTGCGTCTGTGTGTTAATAATGCGATCGAAGTTGAAAAAAAAGCCGTTTGTTTCATCTTAACAGACTAGGCTTTCACCCGACCTTGCTCGCTCCATTTTGTCAACGGTTGCGGCAAAAGTTACACAATGATATTACGTAAATAATATCGGTCTGGGTACGTTTGTCAATATTGATTCGCAACTGACGGCATATTGACACATTGCTGACTGACTGACGGACGGACGATGCTTCGAAATCTAATGTTGAAAAGTGTATTGAAGAGTTACTCGCCCGGTTTATAACGGAAGCAATACTTAGACTAATTAAAAATTCAATTCAATTCGTTTATTGCATATCCACAATGTACAAAAAGATGTTAAATACAAAACAAAATACGGAAAGAGTTAGGTACTGAATGTCACTATAGGTAAATTATATATTACACAATACACAATACAATACAAAACACTTTATTGCACACCACAGAAAACATTACAATAAATACAGAACCATTCAAATCAAGTGTCACAATGGGCGGCCTTATCGCTAAAAGCGATCTCGTCCAGACAACTTTTGGATGGAGAGGATTAGAACGAAGTGGGAGAGACGGTGTGTAAATTTCAATGTAATTTATTAATATATACATATACATACAAAAACAAATACACATCTTTATATATATAATTCTTCTGTGAGTGTGTATGTCACTGAACTTCTCTTAAACGACTGGACCGATTTTGATGAAATTTTTTGTGTGTGTTCAAGGGGATCTGTGGATGGTTTAGATTCACAATTTTGTCCGCTGGACAATGTTTTTTTAATTAATTTTTAATTTATTAGTAGTTGTTGATTTTGGAATGTTTTACATTGGATCCGACAGACGGCCCTACCATCGCAGTGTCAAATCTTTATATATATAATTCTTCTGTGAGTGTGTATGTCACTGAACTTCTCTTAAACGACTGGACCGATTTTGATGAAATTTTTTGTGTGTGTTCAAGGGGATCTGAGAATGGTAATTTTCATCAAAATGGTCCAGAATGTTTTAGCTTATTAAAAAAAGTTTGAAATTTTCAAATTAAAGACGTGTAGACAGGACAACGTCTGTCGGGTCCGCTAGCATTATTATATAAGTGAAGATAAAATTCATTACATCTATATAAGACATCTATATAAATTGAGAGGTGTTAAGACTTCAATACGGAACCACCGTCCCGATTATCCAATTATCTTTATCCAAAAAAAATGACAAAAATAAATGTATATTTCTAACCCTCAATGTATATTTTAAGCCTAGCTCCAAAGAAAATCTAAAAATTCGTCACCAATATCGTAAAAAAGTATAAAAATTAAGTAAAATCTAAATTTATAAGATGTCTCCATACATTTGACGACCTCCGTGGCCGAATGGTATCTACGCCGGATTTCAAGGTGTCGCCCACTCGAGAAGTCCCGGGTTCGAATCCCGGTGGGGGTAGATGTTTGTGTGATGAATTCGAGCATTTGTACTCCAGTCATGGATGTTTAATATGTATTTCTATATATATATATATTTATGTATTATATATGTATTCTATCCATTACCCTAGTATCCCATAACACAAGCCTCACAGTGCTTACTTTGGGGCTAGGCTAATTGGTGTGAGTGTTGGAAATATTTATTATTATTTTATTATGACACGTAATTTTTGAACTTGCTGCATTCGATGTAGTTTTGCTTATTGCAATTTGCATCCATTACTTTGCGAGTTTTATTTACAAACGTTCGTCTTCTATAATCACATGAAATCATATTTTGATGACGAAAAGTAGTCTATGCCTATTTCCAGGTTCCTTTTTATGTTATAAAATGAAATGAAAAGCCATTTATTCAGTCTAGGCTGTTACAAGCACTTGTGAAGGTCTAGAAGCTACGCCATCGGTTCGCAAAACTACGGCGGGAGACCTTCTACTGAGAAGAACCGGCAAGAAACTCAGCAAGGGCTGCTTTTTTCTCCCTGTATTGTTATATACAGTGTCGTCAAGTTGAAAAATGACAAACTATAGATACGTAATTATTATACCGATGAAATAGAAAAAAAAAGAAGTCATTACGTTACACACAAAAATCACAAACCACATTTATTAATGAACATAGCTATTAAATTGCAATTGACGTAACAATTTAATATTTTCATAAAACGAGTGTTTACGTATATTTTTTGCGTTAGATTGTAAGACAGGTCTCATTAATGTATATATATATATCGATCATGAATGCTGGGTAACTTTCTTGTTTTGCCATTAGATAGGTGATAAATTCTTATTTAGTATCGTGTCTTTCAATCATCATCAACACTAAACTATAGTTTTGTGCTAACGAGCGCAGTTATAATACCGAAATATATTTCCAACACTCACACCAATTAGCCTAGCCCCAAAGTAAGCACTGTAAGGCTTGTGTTATGGGATGCTAGGGTAACGGATAGAATACATATACTGATACATGTATAAGTATATTTATATAAAAAATACATATTAAGCATCCATGACTGGAGTAAAAATGCTCGTATTCATCACCTAGACATCTGCCCCCACCAGAATTCGAACTCGGGACCTCCCGAGTCGGCGACACCATGAATCCCGGCGTATATACCACTCGGCCACGGAGGTCGCCCTAACAGCCTTTTATATGGACAAAGGGAATAGTTATTCCCGTTTTATCAAAACTTATTAAATATATATTACTTACTGGTGAGTTAATCTCTCAAACACGATATGTGTACGATAGGTTCTTCAAAATAGGGGTTTGTTTGATTTTTTATTAGCTTCAATTTTGGTAATAATGTTTTTTTTGTAAAAACTCATAGTTGTTGAGTTATTTATGAAAAACCGCTTTAAAACATGTATTTTTATCACGAAAATTACCAACCTTTGATCTTTTATAACTCAGAAAGTATTGATTTATTCTAAAAAAAATATGTAACAAATTTTGCTGTGAATCTGTCTCACTATCGATTTCTGGAGTTGTTTTTATTTAAATAATTTTCTCCATCGAGAAGGAGTGGCATCTACCCCCAGGGCAAAAGCGCAAGTTGGCAATATGCCACTTTTGTTTCTTAAGGTATCCCCCACCTACTCACCAATTTTCATGAAAATCGATGGAGATTCAACGAAATCGGAGGTAAAAACCTTCATTGACTGGACTAACAGTTGATTGAGGATTTCCGTTGTTTATCTCCGACAGTACTCATTAGATCTCAATCAAATGAATATGGGACCACCTTGCTAATAGACTCTATCAAACAAAAAAAAGGATCGTTAAAATTGATCTACTAATATAAGATATTAGCGGCCCGCCCTCGCTTCGCTTAGGTGTAGAGCTGAAGTGTAGACTACAGTTTTTGTTCTCAGGCTTGTATTATACACAATGACATTCATCTATGATTTTTCTTATACCAAATTTGAGTTAAAGTAAAGTTTAAAATTGAGAAAGTTTCATACAAATTTTCATTACCTATTTTATCCCCTTGGGGGTAGAATTGATCAAAATCCTTGCTTAGCGGATGCCTACGTCATAACATCTATCTGCATGCCAAATATCAGCCCGATCCGTCCAGTGGTTTGGGCTGTGCTTTGATAGATCACTATGTCAGTTAGTCACCTTTGAGTTTTATATATAAAGATATGCGCTAACATCAATAAAAAAATATATATAACTAGTATAAACTTCGTCAGCGTGAAATTAATGCATGTGGTAGTTTATTTTTTATCCATTCTGCATTGTCATCTCGCCATTTCATATTTATAACTTACTAGCTGACTCGGCGAACTTCGTACCGCCCAAAAGTAATAATTTGCAATAAATTAAAATTGCGACTATAATTTGAGATTTAAACTATCCTATCTCTCAAGTTGGATCGAACTGCACATGGTGTGCGAATTTTATTATAATCGGTTCAGTGGTTTAGGAGTCCATTGAGGACAAACATTGTGACACGAGATTTATATATATTAAGATTTAAATAAGTATTCGTACCAAGTTAAGTTTCGTCTATCACTCGAGGATTTTCATACAAACTTTCATCTCCTTTTTTAAACCCTCCGGGGATGAATTTTGAAAAGTAATTTATTAATGTACCTCTATACCTCATAGGGAACCTACGTGCCAAACTTACAGTATCTAGACCCAGTGCTGTTTCATCTCCTATTTTAAACCCTACGGGGGTGAATTTTGGAAATTCATTTCTTAAAGTACCTCTATACCTCATAGGGAACCTACGTGCCAAACTTGGAGTGTCTAGACCCAGTGCTGTTTCATCTCCTATTTTAAACCCTACGGGGGTGAATTTTGGAAATTCATTTCTTAAAGTACCTCTATACCTCATAGGGAACCTACGTGCCAAACTTGGAGTGTCTAGACCCAGTGCTGTTTCATCTCCTATTTTAAACCCTTCGGGGATGAATTTTGAAGAATTATTTTTTAATGCACCTCTATACCTCATATGGGAACCTACGTGCCAAACTTGGAGTCTCTAGACCTAGCGCTCTTTCATCTCCTATTTTAAACACTACGGGGGTAAATTTTGAAAATTCATTTCTTAAAGTACCTCTATACCTCAAAAGGAACCTACGTGCCAAACTTGGAGTGTCTAGACTCAGCGCTCTTTCATCGCCTTTTTAAAACCCTCCGGAGGTGAATTTTGAAAAGTAATTAATAATGCACCTCTATACCTCATAAGAAAACTACGTGAACAATTTGCGAGTCTCTAGACCGCATCGCTTGCGGCTGTCAGTTGATACGTCAGTCAGTCACTCTGTATCTTCTTTTATATATATTTAGATAACGAATTCAGAACCTCCTCATCTTTAAGAGCCCTTTCACATTTTTTGCAAAAAATCGTAATTTTTGAGCGCCTCGTTTACCCCCTTAGATAAGATTTTGACTATTTCCAATAGTGTACACAGTACATTTATTCTCTTTATTGTAAGTTAATGTAGAATATTTGCAAATACTATTTTCTTTTTTTTGTACTGATCGTTCTACCGCAGCTAGTTTACGGAAAAAACGATAATATGCACAACTTCAAACGCCTCAATCTCTAAATAATGTTCATTAAATTGGATCAAAATAATTACTAAGACATCAGAAATATGTTTTTGTTGTAACATAAAGTATTAGAGTTTTGATTTTCCATCACATTAATTATCAAAAAAAAACATCTCACCTCCGTGAGTTTTTCCAAAAAATAATGCAGGTTTACTTCGTATTTTGATATTGAATTAAATAGAATTACTATCATATACTTTCATAAAACTAATATACCATCATTGAACTACTGAAATATGTATACATTTTCATAATTAGTTCATTAATAATTATTTTATAAGACTCGAAACATCACCCGTAAAATGCAATATGTACTAGTGCAAATCCACCTACACGCCGATCAGTACGGCAGCGGCGCAATTTTGTAAAAGGGCTCTCAAAGTCGTTTAAAAATTCGCTGAACTTCCTTATTTACCCAACAACAGAATTCCAAAACGGTTTTTAATTAACACGCTGCAACTATAAAGAAAATGTCTTAACCGTACCTACCTACCAACTAAGCAATTACTAAACAAAATTGCTAAGTTTACGATTTACCGAAATGCCGAGCGACGCGACGTTAAGACGAGCAACTTTCACAAGTTACGCAAAACTATAGCATTCGCACGGCGCAAGCGCGGCATTATAAACAGGGGTGACGCTATACACAAATCGATTCATCGCTTTCGATATCGATTATACGAGCATCGTAATCGAGACGTCAGTGCGAATATTTTAATATAAAATAGGGGGTAGTAGAGCATATGGCCCGCCTGTTGGTATGCGACCGCCTTAAAGCGTTCCATGGTCTATACCACGGCGTCTTCCCATGACAAAGGCTAACTAGAGCCGAGGTCCGAGTCTCAGGGACGGCCTCTAGTTGAGCCAACCCCCTCAGGTTCGAGTGGTCTAGAGGCTCCAGACGGATAGTTCCACAAATCAAGGTTAGATGGCGTTGTAGTTGTCTGAATCGCGCTATGGATTTGAGCATCGAAAATATCTATACTATCAAGGAATGAAAGTCTCGGAGACTGGATAGTCCTCCTCAGCAGGGCGGTCTTTAACCTATTGGAGGCTGGGCATATTAGGATAATGGGGACTATGACTTTGATGTGGATTATGACTTGAAATGGAGCGAGTCATACTGACGTTGATGTACTACTGATGATTTTTCTTTAAAATGTGTATGTGCTTAGTATACCATTATATGTATATTTAAATTTATCTAAGCATGCTGAAATCGGAGAGCCTAATTTTTGGGCGAGAGCAGAATAGCTTCGCATATGTAAAAGCTAGTAAGTTGGTATTGTCATCAGTAATTTAGGTTCGATTTCATCGAATTATACTTATAAGGTTTTTGGTAATAAATATTGGTTATCGTTTGGTGATCTGACGGGAACTAGGGACTTTGTATTTGATCTGAGAGGGGCACTTGCCCAAAGTGCCCACTGGGAAAGAGTGGTCTGCCCCTCAGGTTCGAGTGGTCTAGAGGCTCCAGACGGAGTCCGCCTGGAAACCTCTAGAGACACTCGCTAATTCTCCGCTTGAGGTCTCCTTAGGATCTCGCCGTCCCCAAACCCGGTGACGCTGTGAAGGTCATCTGCGACCAACAGCATACACACTCAAGAAAAAACCACGGCGAGTGTTCTGAGTTGGTCGTGTTCCATATTAGCCTTTCCTTCAGATGACCACGCGCGCTGGCCTACGTTGTCACCGAATTACTGTGACCACAATTGCAACGCGAACAAAAACAATTTGGTGACTCTTTTCTTTGTCGCACTATCCGTTCACGTGTTCCCTCCCTCTTACAACCTGGGATCCTTTAAAAGAGGCGTAATGAAGTAATTTGTAGGCCGGTAAGGAGAGGATGCCTGGTGTGGCAGGTAGAACTGCTGTTACAGCTATCTTTGCGTCTGAACTGCACTGTCACTAACCCAGGACCCGATCCAAGGGGGGACGAGTCGGGAATTTGCCCAGAGCGGCAAAATTTAGGGGCGGCAATATACACTTAGGGTCAGCCGTAAGGTAGGGCTAAATCTTTGCCCGGAGCGGCAAAATTTCGAAACGCGGGTTCGAATCCCGGTGGGGCCAGATGTTTGTGTGATGAATACGAGCAATTTGTACTCCAGTTGTGGATGTTTAATATGTAATTCTATATAAATATACTTATATATGTACAGTATATGTATTCTATCCGTTACCCTAGCATCCCATAACACAAGCCTACAGTGCTAACTTTGGGGCTAGGCTAATTGGTGTGAATGTTGGAAATATTTATTATTTTATTATTATTTCTAGATCGGGCCCGGTTCATAAGATAAAACTTACTTTTTACAACAACACAACATTAAAAAGTTGTGTAAAATACATTGTGATTTTAGTTTTTGTGGTTCACACTAATTTGACTTGACAAAAGAATTGTAAGTATTAATACTATCCGAATAATTACACCAATGATTCAGTAACCAAACCAAACACAGATTGAACTTTAAATATAACATAATTGTCTATCATCTTATAAACTAAACTTGCCTAAACATTCCTAAACTTTGTTAAACCAGTTTTGACGTGACAACGTCTTAAATTAGGTTGCGGCTGGGAGTCACTTATGAAAAAGTGTAACGCTCGGTAACGTTACGATGAGTTTAAGTTTACATGTACAATGTTTTAGGAAACAAAATATATTTCTATAGTTAAAATTTGTGCAATTCTTATTTTCATTCAATTCCTTGTTCCTATTGTGCAATTTAATTATATTCATATCAATAAATATTCTACCGAGAAAAAGACGTTGTCACGTAAAATCTTCGCCCGTAAAACCGACTTTACAGGCAACCATTTTTTTTAAATATTTTTCATAATTTTTATATTAAATAAAACTAGTTTTTACGGGTTAATGCACGAAACTTTATTTATTTATTGACGTTTCGCAGCCTTTTCAGGTCGTTCTTGCATTAACCCGTAAAAACTAGTTTTATTTAATGAGTGATGTGCGTGAAAACCTAAGAAACAAATTTTTATATTGTTTGCATTTGTAATGGAAAGTGACTTTATGAGTTACCTCATATTGAGGTCATTTTTCAATTTGACGACTCTGTATATAATACAGGGAGAAAAAACAGCCCTTGCTGAGTTTCTTGCCGGTTCTTCTCAGTACAAGGTCTCCCGCCGTAGATTTGCGAATAAACGAAAGCCTAGATTGAATAAATGATATTCAATTTTGAATTTTTATATTGCCCGTGCTGGAAGTTCTGTAGATTTAGCAATTTTTTTCTCTACATTTAGCTGGAATTTCTTCAATTCCAGGTGCTTTTTTTTACCAAGATTGTTAATATACGAGTTAATGGATTATCGTATTATCAAATATCTTTATTTGTAGAAGATTTGAAGAAGAATGTTAGTTACCATGGAAACACTCTTTGGAAACGGTCTGAGAATCGGCTACTATCTATATTTCATACCCCTAAGTGATAAGGATTTTCCATCCTTAACATTTTTTTTTATTTTTTTTTTATATAATGTGGCATTAAAAACACATACAACCCTAAATTATCTCTTCTACCACCTGCATCTAGTTTTATGGCGGTACGAAGTTCGCTGGGTCAGCTAGTTTCTATATAAATTATATGTGCAGTATATGTATTCTATCCGTCACCCTAGTATCCCATAACACAAGTTTACAGTGCTTACTTTGGGGCTAGGCTAATTGGTGTGAGTGTTGGAAATATTTTACTTAAAAGCTTGGCTATATGAGATCTGATAACTTTTTGACAGTGCGAACCATATGGCGAGACCATCTTGGCAACATTTGACATGCAAATGTTTTTGGTGGGATTGACATGATTAGAAAACAAGTCATGAATAAATAAGATAAAATAATAATAATCATAGAACGATAAATGCAACTAGAAATTTAATATACCACAACCAGGATTCAAACCCAAGGACTTTTAGTGCAAAAGGCCTCCCCACAAGCTCGTAGCTAACTTAAGCTCTGTGCTTAAACTGCTTAATGAGTTATTAATGGTAATTTCGACATTTAAGTATTTCCGGTAAATCATTAAGTGGAACAGGTTTCCTAGTGTAAAATACTCACAGATAACCATTTTTGAATATATAGGTATAAGCAGATAACCTTTAGTATTTACCTTTAGAATAAATAATAGTAATAATATTATTACCCAATTTTATCACTAATTAAGTTATGTTTTTGAAGTTATACTTCTTTAGGCGCGTTATGAAAAAATGATGAGAGTAATTTTTTTTTATTTTTTAAGCATTTGACAGCTAGATGTTTAAATCTAAAGAAAAGTTTTACTACAAAAAAATCCACGCGGACCAGGCAGCGGACGGGTCTCGAACCCGCACCCTTCGCAATCCGGGCGAATGCACTGACCAATTATGCTACCACGGCCCTGATGACCGAGTCGTAATTTTCCTAGCCTTAAGCTGCAAGGCAGCGCCATCTCTTCGCATTGTAGGTAACCCACAATGTCAAATGAATACTTTTTCAAGTATTAAACATTTGAAAGAAGAAATAGCAATTATAGTTATGTTTTTATTTTTTAAGCATTTAACTGCTAGATGTTTAAATCTAAAGAAAAGTTTTACTAGAAAAAAAAATAGCTAATTAAGTTTACGAAAACGATGTTTTTTTTTCAATATCTCCACGCGTTCCCGAGATAAAGTGTCTTGTTTGGCAGACAGACAGACAGATGTACTAATAGTGATCCTATATGAATTCCATTTTTTTACTTTCGAGGTACCGAACCCTAAAATAAACTATCGTGCTTACCAAATTTCCCGAAAGGGATTTTACAAAAAAACAAACAATTACGAAAGTAAAAAAGCCATGACAGCAATGACGCATTATGTGAAAACAACAGATGAAATTTTTTTGCTAAAAAAGAAGGTTTAATACAAATTAGGTTCTTTATATACATAATTGTTTAATAATTAAATTCTTTTGTAATTTTTATCTTTAATTGTACTGTATATTGCGATACCCTGACAGGGTTCATGTTAGGTACTATAAGCATTTTGTAACCATCTATGTAACCACATGAGTGCAATAAATTGAATTGAATTGAATTGATTCCACTCGGCCAATTTGACAGACAGGATTGTGGAGCTTGACCGTGTGTTTTTTTTTGTTGTAATATTTTTTGGTGTGGTTTTATGAAACTGTTAAAGTGTTCTCGTCACCTTAATATTTTTATATTTAGTAGATGATATTAAAGCTTCAAAAAGGTGAAAAAAAACGACGGGTTGCGGGCAGAAGTAAAAACTTGAATATGAACGTTGTACATTTTTGATATTTTGGAATGGTTAGGGAATAATTTTGCACGAATTGCTTTAATTATCAGTATAAAAGTACTATCATGTATGTGGTAGAATACAATATTTATTTATTGCGCTATCGTACACAAACATGTCAATTTATATTACATTAAAAATGTTTATCTCTCAGAAAAATCAACTTACTTGAATCACGTTTAAGCGCACTTAGCGACATCTATTGTAAAAAAAATGCATTTTCTCCGCAATAAAGCTGCCACGTGGACGTCCTAGATAGAGACTTATTATTATTATACGTTAAAATAAAATATTACTATGTTTCGTCCAATATATTGAAAGTCAACAACCTTTCCAAATTTATTGTTTTTGTGAGATCCCCGATCAGGCCACGTGTCCTGACGCGAGTTTAACATTTTTTACCAATACAAAAAAAAGTGTATAACGCCGCTAAAGAAGTTTTCACTTCAAAAAAATATGTGTGCACAGAGCCCACTTCTGAAGTGAAACTTCTTTTCTTAAATAACCTGACATTAGGCGGTGCATAAGGCATAGGGGAATGGATCAGCGCACGCATCACTCATATTACGTGTGACGTTCGTGACGCTCGTAGCGTTTCACAGTCTTGGCCGAGTTACCTTCCAACCTTCATGCTACTTCGGGATAAGCTGCACATGCATCCATAGGATTTTTCCATTTACACCGCGTCCTAAAAAAGACGTTTCACTACAAACCACCAATACTTGTTCAATAGGTCTTATTTTTTAATAACTATAAAAAAATGCGACCTGCTAAAGATGAACGAAAAAAATGTTGCAATGTAATAAAAGTTTCACTTAAAGAAAATCAGTTTACCTATTTCCGTTCAAAAGATAACAACCCTTTTATAACTATACTATCTATTACTTATAATAAATCTGTAGAGAGGTCAATTCTGTACATGAAATATATTTTCAAAATAACTATCAGGGGGTGATTAGTGATCGATACTGATGCCAAAAATGCAATCAGTAAAATTTTTGTCTGTCTGTCTGTCTGTGTGTATGTTCCTTATAGAAACAAAAATGGGTGCGTGTACTTATGTAGGCGCGTGAGAAGTTATCCTTCTTTGGCATCGTTTAAAATTAGTTTTTAATTGCATGCAAATAATTAATTACAATAAATTAATAAAAAGTCTGGAAAAGGACACAGTCAATAAAGTTCAGTTTTAATTTGAAAAAATAAATAAATAATCAAAATATTCAATTAAAATCGCTACTGAATATAATTTATTAGAACATATGTGATTTGCACTTGTATGAAACTCAAACACGTGTTCCGAATATACAAACTAGAAACATGTGGATAAATATTATAAATATGAATACCTATAACTGTTACTTTATTACAAAAAATAAAATGTGGTTTTTGGTTCTACTACACCAATGGTCAAGAGATGGCGCTGTAGTCTCCTGAATCGCGCTTTGGTTCCGTTGTTCCAGATTAATAAATACTTTTGATAGGTCTTCACAATGCAGTCGTTAGCACCCACTAAATAGAGATTCTATTTCTATTTTGTTGGTAGATTTTCTTTATGTGCGGTAAACACAAAAGTAACGGTCGCTAAAGCGACCAACTTCATGCTGTTAAAGTTTTGTGTTACAGTGATGCGCGCGCATCTTAAAATTTCACTCTCATCATTTTTTCATAACGCGCCTAAAGATGTATAACTTCAAAAACTACTCGACAGATTTTAACGAAACTTGGTACAATTATTCTTCATACTCCTGGGCAGGTTATAGTATACTTTTCATCACGCTACAATCAATAGGAGCAGAGTAGTGAAGGGAAATTTCGGGAAAACGGGAGAAGTTACTCCATTTTTTCAGCTTCCGTCGCGTGTGCAGCCTTAATGGTTAAAGTTACATAGAAATTATGTATGACGGAAATATTCTACATAAAATTGTCTAAAAAATATCCCGCAACAGCATATGTCTATCTTTTATGGTTGACACACAATAACACGTGTAACTCCTGATAGCTTAGCAGTTCGGAGCATTCCGATTATATAACGTTAATATGAGAATTTTAGTTTGATTATAAATACAGGTAATAACAATGACCGTTTTTATCTATATCTTTATATATATAATTCTTCTGTGAGTGTGTATGTCACTGAACTTCTCTTAAACGACTGGACCGATTTTGATGAAATTTTTTGTGTGTGTTCAAGGGGATCTGAGAATGGTTTAGATTCACAAAGACGTGTAGACAGGACAACGTCTGTCGGGTCCGCTAGTATGTATATAAAAGTCAAAGGGGACTGACTGACATAGTGATCTATCAACGCACAGCCCAAACCACTGGACGGATCGGGCTGAAATTTGGCATGCAGGTAGATGTTATGACGTAGGCATCCGCTAAGAAAGGATTTTGATCAATTCTACCCCCAAGGGGATAAAATAGGGAATGAAAGTTTGTATGAAACTTTGTCAATTTTAAACCAATTGGGCTGAGACTTTGCATGCAGGTATAAGAAGAATCATAGATTAATGTCATTGTGTTTAATACAAGCCTGAGAAAAAAAACTATAGTGTACACTTCAGCTCTACACCGAAGCGAAGCGAAGCGAGGGCGGGCCGCTAGTATATACTATATTATTACTATATCTTCTATATATATAAAACTCAAAGGTGACTGACTGACTGCCATAGTGATCTATCAACGCACAGCCCAAACCACTGGACGGATCGGGCTGAAATTTGGCATGCAGGTAGATGCTATGACGTAGGCATTCGCTAAGAAAGGATTTTGATCAATTCTACCCCCAAGGGGATAAAATAGGGAATGAAAGTTTGAATGAAACTTTGTCAATTTTAAACCGATCGGGCTGAGACTTTGCATGCAGGTATAAGAAGAATCATAGATGAATGTCATTGTGTATAATACAAGCCCGAGAACAAAAACTGTAGTCTACACTTCAGCTCTACACCGAAGCGAAGCGAGGGCGGGCCGCTAGTATATATATATATACTTACATATACATATATATATGCACTACGGTATATATATGTACGGTTACTGTGTAGTATACCTGTATAAGAGAGAGAGAGAGATTTTTTTATTAATCATTTGTAACACGAGTATTACAACAACAATGAAAGAACACAAAAACATTAATATAAAAAACAAAATTAAAAAGTAACTTAAAACTATAAAAGTAAATTAATGGTTTAATCAGGACCCTGCCTCAGCTTGATGCTGTTGCCACCTTAGATTAAAACAAAAAGGGTAGATACGGCACTAGCCTCACAAAAGTGATCCGTATGAATTGTGGTCCACGACCCTAATCACTTTAGTCACAACTTGGCATGCAAACGACGTACATGTGAACACCAAAAAGAAATATTGCTAATATTTTGTGTTTATATGATAAAACAATTCATGTGTGTTTTTAAAAAGTGCTCAAATTGCTCAAGAACTAAAAATAAAACCCACGGCATCACTTTTCATTCGTAAGTACTATAAAATATATTTTTTCATAAAAATTGCTGTTTGTTTTGAATCATATTCGGTAGTGACGTCGAGTACTGGTCGCGTGATTGGTCGGTAGTGCAGTGACGCGGATCTCACCGTCTCGTTCGCGCTGCCGTTGAAACTTAACGTGCTGTTTCGTTCGCGCTGCCGTGGGATCAGTTTTTGTTTGATGCAAGTATGAGCGTACCGTATCTACCCTTTTTGTTTTAATCTAAGTTTGCCACACGTTACTATGCGAGTGACAACAGCGCTGGTATTCTGGCAGGGCCTGTAAGGTGCGCTATATATATTACTGGCTGCACGATTCTCCAATCTCAAAACCAAATCTAATATCAGTATAAGCATGCTGTTTGCACATTCTAGTGGAGTCTAGTATTTCTCTATTAATTGTCTTTTACCATTTTGCTTGCTGTAACTCTGTTTTGTGAAATAATCTCTTATCTATTAGACAAGTCCGTCCGTCCGTCTGTCTGTGGTGCTGTTTCAGCGGCCAAACCGTAAGAGATAGATAAAGAGAACATTTAAGTTATAAGTTAAGAATAGTCTGATAAGACTACAAACCGGATTTGAGTAACGTAGCACTTCCGGTTTTCGAGAAATCACGAATTTCAAACGAAACCACAAAAAATCTCCGAAGTTGTCAATTAATTAAATACATTTATTTTAAAATCAGGTTTTGGTGAACATTTGGTTCACTGGTTTGCTAGTTATATATAATAAATCTAACCCTATGGCAGACAAAGAGACAGCGGAAGCAAATTTATCAATATATTTCACCTTTATTTTTTTGTAATCAATCATTATACAAGTCCAAAATAAGGCAATAATATCATGTTTTCTATTAAAAGAAAACACAGACAAAAAGTCAAGTAGCTACATAATATTATTTAACAATCACTCACTGACCTATTGCACAACTGACAGAATGGTGTTTTGTCGCTGTCAAACCTCGGAACCACCTGTCACTGCCGCGGAAATAAAAGAAAGCGGGATTTTCGATTAATGTCCGGACTCTTTGCGATTTGCTTGTAATGTTTCTATTGTCTTTCCACTATGTGGATGAGAATGAAATATGTGTGTAATAGGGTATTTGACAAGTTTTAGAAAACGATCTCACGTTATTTACTAATGTTTATTAAGTCCATAAAAAGTGGATATTCATCATTATGTTGTTTATTTCGGGGAAAAAACCAAATCGAAAACTCTATTTTCAATTTGCCGCGAAAAACGTATCTCTGGACAATATGGCGTCTCACTGGTGTGTGACGTCACACGACTGTCATTAAACCGTCAAACCATACAATCAAATGCCATTTTATCCGGAAATTTAATTGCGTGTGACGTCATTTTGGGCTTTAAAAATCCCAAGCGTTTTGGGTCATGTGACAATAGACAAGAAAACTATTAACTTTTTCGTGGGTGTTTAGTAAAATTATGAATATTTATTTTGTAAAAATAGTTAATACTCCTGCCAATATTCATTCTAAATACAGATGCTAACAAGTGGCACTTTATTTTTAATACTGTCAAATACCCTATTGCACACCCCCTTTTTAATTAAATTTCGTCTCTCCATCCTATGGTTGTCTGGAAGAAAGCATACATAGCCATAAGACACACCTTTTTAAAATTATTGTCCAAACTTTGCACTTTATAGTGTGGTGTGTTCAATAAAGAATTATACATCTATCTATCTATGTGTGAGTGTGGCAAAACAGAAGGTCATTTGAAACTGTGCTGTTTTCCCTGTTCAGTTTGGTATGTTGAAAGTGTGACTAAGATGCACTTGAATTGCATAAGATAAAACCAGACGGATTCTTATTCTTCTGTTTAAATAAAAAGCAATCGTTAACTATTGGCTGATCTATCAACGCTCAGCTCATACCACTAAACAGATTGCGCTGAAATTTGATGACACACATATAGCTATTATGATGCAAACGTGCACTAAGAAAGGATATTCAAAAATTCACCTTGTAAACAGGTAAAACTGGAGTTCAAAGTTTGTATGGAGCACCAAGATAGCGAGGTTAATCCTTAAAAAGGAATTGTCTAAAAAGAAGAAGACATTCATTCATTCACCCAAAATCAAACCGAAAGAGAGCGAAGCCGCGGGCAAAAGCTAGTTTAGTAATGAAGTGTATTTTTGTAGTGGCTGGCTGTAGGCTGCGTCATCAAAAGTTTACTATCGCGATCTCCTCTATGCCTCAGAAGGCTACGTTAAGTACTTAACTCGCATACCATCCACGTTCAGTAATCCAGTTTATCACAACACTAACAACAAAAGACAGAGAGGAAGGTTACAGTTTACTATAATATCTATATATTTTTAAATGTTCGTAATAATAAACGATGTCACTAATATTTATGATTAAATGCGTTTATGTCACAACATGAGTGCCTGGGTGCATGGGTGGTTTTCCGCAACTCGACACCAGGTGCCTATTTTGCGTGAGAGGATGGCCTTAGTCGTGCCATCCCAACTCCCCCCAAGAAGCTCAGCAGTCTCTTGGTGTCTCTGCGGGCCTCGAGTAGCGTCTGAGGGCTGCCCAGGTGTGTCATCCGTTGTCTGGTCACGCCTCTGCACTGCAGCAGGACGTGAGTGCTCGTCTCCTCTCCCTCCATGCAGGCTTTGCACAGAGGACTGTCCAAGACACCTATTTTAAATAGATGTTTATTAAAGTGTCCGTGTCCTGTGAGAATGCTCACTATTTGTTTCAAAGCATGTCTTGGTAACTTGCAAAACTTACTTGCTAGCCGTGGGTCTACCTTAGGTATGGCCTCCCTGGCGTGCCAGCAGTCTGCAAGTCCAGCCCAGTATTCGTTATGTTGTCGCAGGTACCGTTCCCTAATCCAACTTCGCAGCAGCCGGTATGGGATCAGTACAATTGGTTCTGGGCCAAATGCCACAGTATCCGACCCTCTCCTGGCCAGACAATCTGCTGCATCATTGCCCCTTGCCCCACTATGTCCTTTAAGAGGAAGTTGTATATAATCGATGCACTCCGCGGTTTCGCCGATAGTGAGAACGGTCATAGTAAAAAGTGCATATATATGAAAAGGATGAAATGAATTAAGGCAATTGTATCTTTATATATATAATTCTTCTGTGAGTGTGTATGTCACTGAACTTCTCTTAAACGACTGGACCGATTGTGATGAAATTTTTTGTGTGCTTTCAAGGGGATCTAAGAATGCTTTAGATTCACAATTTTGTCCGCTGGACAACCCCTAATTTTTTAGGGCGGTACGAAGTTCGCTGGGTCAGCTAGTTTAAATATATAGTACAAGTGCTTAAATTATTTTAAAATCATCAAAAACCCTCAAAATACGAAATCCAATTGAAATTCAATGTAAATATTCTCATAAGTTGAAAACATTTTATACAATTCCTTCCGTAAAACCGGAAATAAACCGTAAAGTCCAAAACAAGGAAGTCACTCTCACAATTATCGTTTCATGTGTCCAGTCCACCGCTGCGCCGGTTTAAGCCTCAGGCCACAGCTCATACAAAAGATTCTTAATCTTTTTATCTCGATCAAGTGTGTTATCTGTCTTTTTTTAAGTCTGCTCACTGCAACCTACTTTTAAAACCAGTTCTCTGGTTACGCGTTTAAGTTAACTTGATAGCTTAACGCGTTATAATAAGTATTTTATCTGAGTATTTTTTAAAACCCGCATTCACATTTTTGAGCGATTAATTTAGGTTCCTACCTACTTATCATAAAACTATGGACATATTCCCAATTTAATAAAGTTTACAGCTTTCATTATTTAATTTAATCATTGGTGTCGATTCTGGCATGGTTCTCTAAACTTAAAACTAAATTTAACATCAGTCCCTCTCTTTCATTCTGTATAGAAAATGACAAGGATACACTGTTGTCAAATATAGGTTTAGGTTTAGAGAATCATGCCAGAATCGACACCAATAACTGCTTAAAATAAAACAATAAATATTTATATTTAAATATTAAACTAAAACTGGAGAAAAATTAAAACTATGTTAGGATAAAAAAATAGCTGCCCTATGTCTTCCCTGTCGGCAAAAGTTCACAGGATGCTAGCGGCATTTTCCCGCTGAAAGGCGAGACTTATGCGCTGGGCGAAATAGCCGCCAGCTCTGCGGTCTCCAGTGGTCTTCACAATTCAATAATCGTGAAAATATAAGAAATGGGGTATTTGACGGTATTAAAAATAAAGTGCCAATTGTTAGCATCTGTATTTAGAATGAATATTGGCAGGGTTTTTTAATATATTTACAAAAAAATATTCATAATTTTACTAAAAACCCACGAAAAAGAATAGTTTTCTTTTTTATTGTCACGTGACCCAAAACGCTTGGGATTGGCCGAGCCTAAAATGACATCACACGCAAGTAAACTTCCTGTTAAAGTGACATTACATTGTATCATTTGACGTTTTAATAACAGTCGTGTGACGTCACACACTAGTAAGGCGCCATATTGTCCAGAGAAACGTTTTCTAGGCAAATTGAAAATGGAGTTTTTGATTTGGTTATTTGTACTGAAATACACAACATAATGATGAATATCCATTTTTACGGACTCCTTAAACATTAGTCAATAACGTGAGATCGTTTTCTAAAACTTGTCAAATACTAAATTTGACTAATATAATTATCACTTAAAAAACTATCCATAACTTAGAGGTTAGGTTAGGTTACCTTTTTTTAAGAATCAATTATTATTATTATTTATTTAAAAATATTTAAAATTTTGCTGCAATTCTCAACCTATCTCAATTTTTCCCTAATCCCAGCGGCAAACTTTAAACGAGCAAAAACGGTAATTTTCTCATCAGGTAACTACCTATATAATGATACACATGACAAATGAACATTATTTCTTATCTTAAATTTAACAATTAAAGTTGTTAACATTGAGAAGTTAAAATTAACTATTTAATAATACGTCGAGTTGAACGCCCCGCGTCGTTAACATCAAAAGTGATTACAAAATGTGTGGCAATTATGTACTATATTTAACCGTGTTTTATACCAAATACTATTTACTATCTATCTATCTATATATATAAAACTCAAAGGTGACTGACTGACTGACATAGTGATCTATCAACGCACAGTCCAAACTACTGGATGGATCGGACTGAAATTTGGCATGCAGGTAGATGTTATGACGTAGGCATCCGCTAAGAAAGGATTTTGATCAATTCTACCCCCAAGGGGATACAATAGGGAATGAAAGTTTGTATGAAACTTTGTCAATTTTAAACCGATCGGGCTGTGACTTTGCATGCAGGTATAAGAAGAATCATAGATAAATGTTATTGTATATAATACAAGCCTGAGAACAAAAACTGTAGTCTACACTTCAGCTCTACACCGAAGCGAAGCGAGGGCGGGCCGCTAGTACTATGTATAAAATTGATGATTAACTAAAT
Organism: Chilo suppressalis; assembly: GCA_902850365.2. Lineage (NCBI taxonomy): Eukaryota > Metazoa > Arthropoda > Insecta > Lepidoptera > Crambidae > Chilo > Chilo suppressalis. The sequence continues at coordinate 11,620,857 of OU963921.1, forward strand.
AATCGTAATGCATGGACATAGTGTTTCTTGTAATTTGCTATTTGATGGGTATTAGTCATTTTTCATAACAGTAATATGGTGCCTATCTAATGCCGCTTCCTATATACTAAATATAAAGTTAACTATAAAATTTATTGTAACCATTTAACTATATCCTAAATGATGTAATGGAAGGTGACTCCTGAAGTATCTTTGAAGTCATTTTTCAACTTGGCGACTCTCCTTTCTCCGTGTGTTGTTATATACGGAGTACATAACTTTAAGATGTATATAACAATACAGGGAGAAAAAAACAGCCCTTGCTGAGTTTCTTGCCGGTTCTTCTCAATACAAGGTCTCCCGCCGTAGTTTTGCGAACCGATGGCGTAGCTTCTTGACCTTCACAAGTGCTTGTGACAGCCTAGACTGAATAAATGATTTTTGATTTTGATATAATTCGACCGCGAAGATGCGATTACGTATACTAAAGTAAAAATGGTTACGTTTATTTTTGGCATTAAATATTCATTCATAAGAAAATAATGGGTAATAATATATTATGCATATCACATTTACAGGGTGCCCGCGACTTTGAGAATAATTAATTACACTTGAATATTTGAATTTGGACTTTTTCATTGCTGGCAAATAGATATTGTATGTTTGTCTTTAAGTGCTCCCGCAAATAACTGCGAATTTTCATCGCATCGCAAATATCTGCGAAATAAACAATGAATTGGTCTACAAAAAGTCCGCGATGGTATATGTCTATCTTTTCATTTTTCATTTATTCATTTATTGCATGTCACATAACATTCATGGTGGTACGTTAATTTATGTAAAGTAAATATGTGACGCCCTGCAAGGGCATAGCAAATATCAAGCCAGAGGGCTTGTTAAATAATTATATTATAATACTTAGTTCACATTTCATTTTTACACAACAAATATATTTAATAAAATAGATTTAACAATTTCAATAAACAACAATAATAATAATTTAATTTTTACACAACAAACAATTCAATTTTATAAACTAGATTTAACAATGTCAATAAGCAATAATAATAATAATGAAAATGTCAACTTTAAAAATCAATTACATTTGTCGTCAAAAAATTCTTTTAAATTATAAAAACATTTTTGGATTAAATATGATTTTAATTGATTGTTGAATTTGGCTGATATTTCTACGTTCTTTATATTATTAGGTACATTATTATAGATTTTTATTGTCATAGCATGAGGACTATCCGAAACCAATCTTAATTTGCTGTATGGCACTTCTAATTTATTTAAATACCTATTATTTCTTTTAACACTTACTATTGGTGAATAAAATTCTGGGTGTTTTCTTACAAATTTACATGATTCAAAGATGAGTATGGATGCAAGGGTCAAAATTCTATGTTTAATAAAATAAGGTCTACATGATTCCATCTGATCGATGTTTGTCAAAATTCGTATGCATTTCTTTTGCATTATTAATAATTTGTCTACGTCAGATGAGCTTCCCCACAAAATTATACCATATGATAGTATTGAATGAGCATATGCATAGTAAGCAGTAAGAGCGGATCTAAAATCAGTCACACGTTTTAAATGTTGAAGTGCATAAACAAAAGATGACATCTTTTTTAACAGCCTTTGTATGTGGCATTTCCAGTTTAAGTGTGCATCCAACTCTATACCCAGCAAAGTAGCAGTATTGACAACATCAATCTTTGTGTCTCTATAACTGTACGATATGTCTAGTGGCACTTTTTGGTAGGGTCCGAATTGAATGAGCTTAGTTTTGCTAAGATTGAGTTGCAAATTGTGTGATTCTAGCCAATTCGTAATTTTATTAAGGGTAGAGTCTAGTTTAGATTGTAATTCTGAAGCACTTGAGCAAGATATTGAGATAGATATATCATCAGCAAACAGCACACACATCTCCTCCAGTACATTGGGTAGATTATTAATATAGGCAAGAAAAAAATTACACCCCAAAACGCTACCCTGCGGAATTGAACCAGTTACATGAATTAAATCAGATTTAGTATGTGTAATTTTACCTGTCTCAAAATCAGTATTTTCAATTTCCACGTATTGGTAACGATTTTCAAGATAAGATTTGAACCATTCATGAGGCAATCCCCTAATCCCCATTCCATATAATATATCCAGAAGAGTTCTATAACTGACCCTGTCGTAGGCCTTGCTCATGTCGAGAAGAAGGCCCACCGCGTACTTCCTATTATTTATTTGTTGGTAGACATCTTTTATAAATTTATAAACTGGAGTGATTTTTCCTAAAGCCATTTTGGCTTTCGTGCAAAATTTTAAACCTTTCTAAAAAAGAATAAAGCCGAACCGCCATAGCTGTCTCAAACACTTTGGATGAGGTCGTTAAGAGAGCCACTGGTCGATAATTATTAATATCAGTATATATTCCCCTTTTGTGAATAGGTTTTATTTTTGATATTTTCAAAGCATCAGGGAAAACGCCTTCCGAAAAAGATTGGTTTACCAGCATAGTGTATGGGACTGCCAAAACAGCGGCACAGCTTTTCACCAGGGTAGGAGGTATTTCATCGATTCCAAAAGATGTTTTACTTTTTAGATTTTTTATTATTTTGTATATTTCTTTAAAATCTACCTGTCGCAAGAAGAAACTTTGTTCGCTGTTAATTGTAGAAGGTGGTCTTTGCATGCTTTTAGAGACCGTATGTGAATTTCCAATTGCAGCAAAAAAAGAGTTAAAAGAATTGGCTACAAGTTTAGGATCGCTTTGTATTATATTGTCTGTTGTTTTAATTTTCGTATTTTTGTATTGTTGGATGTTTTTATTTGTCTCCTTATTTATTATTCGCCACATAGTTTTAGTTTTGTTTTGTGATTTCTCAAATACTTTTTTATTGCAACTTTTTTTAGATATATTAATAGCTTTTTTTAATATTTTACAGTACTGTTTATAATGATTTTTAAGATTATTATTACTTGTTTTTAATATTAATACTCTCAAGAATCTTTTATATCTACATGATGTCCTTAACCCAAGTGTTAAATATTTCTTATTACATTTTTTATTACTCTCTATTTTTATTACTCTTTTAGGTATATATTTATTTAAAGCTTCTTGTATAGTACTATTAAATATGTTATAATTATCATTAACGTTTTTACCAGAATTCAGCAAGTCCTCCCAATTTATAAGTGTAAGTGCGTTCCTAAATTTACTTACGTTTAGGTCACAAAACACTCGTTTGTATACAAAAAAATGTTTATTTTCTTTTTTACTAAAAGGTGCAGTAACTAATATACCGCGATGGTCAGAAAAACCGAATTCATCAACAGCTACCTTAGTATCGTTTAATGTAAAATTCAGGAATAGCAAATCAATACATTTCGAGCTATATGGAGTAATTCTAGTCGGTTCTTTAATTTTTTGCGTGAAATTATATAATAGCATATTATTAGAAAGCCTCTGTTTTTCAGCGTTATTTTCGCCTATGACTATATTTTTTGTGGAATCTTTTCTGGATAAGAGATTTAGTAGTTTTTCCAAACAAACATAGAATGTGTCCACTTCTCTTTTACTATTCGGCCAGTAGAGAATTATTATTAACAAATTAAACTTAGGTATTTCGACAGCGCATGTTTCGAAGATCATCTCCAATGATATAGAGGATATATCTAACCTATCAATAAATTCAATTGTATTTTTTATTAGAATACATACACCACCTCCCTGGTGATGTTCCCGGCAGAAAGACGAACATACCAAGTAACCCTCAATTTTTAAGAAATCTTTTTTATGTTTATTTAGCCAAGTCTCGGATATACATAGAACCTGAAGATCAGAGTTCTCCTCAGTAAATGCCTCTATAATATGCGTTTTGTTAGAAATGCTTTGCATGTTTTGAAATAAAATATTAAAATTGGTTTCGAAAGGTACGAAAAGTAGAGTTTTTAGTATAATTTTCGTCACTCCTCCTGCTGTTGCCTGGTTGGTTTGTTCTTACAGTTTGGGTACGGGGTGGACGAGGAGTGGCTGAGTTTCGACGTTTTCCGGGACTGTGCTCAGTGGTCTTCAAGTGATTTTTGTTAGTTGAATGCACCGGTGTGTCCTTTAGTGGCGGTTCTTCGCGCTCTTTGCCATCAATAAACAACTTATTGTTTTTTATTATGGCATAATGTCCTTGTTTTCGTGCCGAATACAAGGCATTGTTTAGTTTTTTTTTTTCGTTTTTTTTATCTCTTAGGGATAACCCACAATAACCATTTTTTAATTACTTATTACAAGAAAATAATGGCTTATTTACGAAAATGCAATTTTTAGCATTACAGCATTATTCCTTATCCAATTAAGTACCTTAAATACATTGTGCATGTAATATAGACCAATATGGCCATTTACAGCATGTAATTTAAATGAATATTCTCGAAGATATTACAGATTTGAAATGCGGGCACATACCGGTTCGGGCGGTACTAGCCGGGGGGCCGGCAGCGGCGCGTGCCTATAGTAATTAGGTATTTAAAGAAAGTCATTGTGTTTAATACAAGCCTGAGAACAAAAACTATAGTCTAAACTACAGCTCTACGCCGAAGCGAAGCAAGGGCGGGCCACTAGCAGTGTCACCAACCCTTACCAAAATTTTACTCTAACTATTTTTTAAAATCCCCTAAATATAGAAATTTATATGTACCTCTTATTTTATTACCTAAATTCTTTCGTTGCTCATAAATTAAAAAAATACATTTTCCGAATGGAAAATCAAACGAAAATGAGCTGACAGGCTGTTAAATCTTATTTAGCTGTTTTGATTGGTGGAAGGCAAAGAACTTTAGTCCATACAGCCTTAGGAAACAACCTGCCACACAGTCAGTTCAGTCGTTTCATATCGTAGTGCGTTCCATTCTACGCACAATACTGAAAGAAAACACAATAATTGCAAGTTTTGTTAAAAGCCCCTAAAAGAACCCCCAAAAAATTCCAGCCCCTAAAAAAGACCGTTTTAACCCTTCTAGCCCCTAAATCTGGGGGCAAAACCCCTAAGTTGGGAACCGTGGCCACTAGTACAATATAAATGCATTTATTTGTCCAGCGATTGATGCAGCAGTGTTGTAAACATGATTTCACCCAACGACACGGTCGAATCGGTTTACAATCACGCGAACCCACCATTCTTCACTTTTCCCGCGCATTGACTCGATATTGAAGCGATTAATCGTACTGTCTGTCGCCGCTGTAACGGTATGGATTTCTCCCGTTTTCGTTTTTATAGATGTCGTTTAAATCACGCTAAAGGCCAGTAGTCCAAGCACGAAGTTCTATGGAAACTCAGTTGCACCCCGGAGAACGAAATGGCTTCTTCCAAGTTTCGTTTAGGTCATAAGACCACACGACTGAAATGAAACTTCTTTAACTCCATCTGTATATATATCTAGTTAGGTCATAAATTCTGTCACATGTTTAATATACAATAATTGAAACAAGTTTTTTATTCATTATGTAACCATTTATATACCAAAATGAACTTAACAAAACATAGATTCTTATGACAATAAAGTTTATTCAAAATGACCTCCGTGATTTTGAATACAGGCCTTCAATCTGCGCGGCCAGTCGTCTATGGCAGCACGAACGAGGTCCATGTCAATATCGGCGGCTGCCTTAAACAAGGATGTCTTGAGTGACTCCAAATTGGGATGAGGCTTTGAGCACGCCTTTTCCTCCAAGTGTAGCCATATCTTGCAATCTAACGGACTCAAATCTGGACTGGAGGTGGGCCAGTCTTAGTGCCGGATGAAGTCGATTTCACGCGCCGCCAGCCAGTCTTGTGTGCTCTTCGCTCTATGAGCTGGCGCCGAATCTTATTAGAATACCCAGTGCCTGTTATTGAACACGGTATGAGAAACTGGTTCCACAAGGTTCGTTAGGACTGTATTTTGATACACAACTGCATTCGTTTTTACACCTTTCTCACAAAAATGTACCTCTGTTAAGCCCCAATAAGAAACTCCCAACCATACCATGGGCGAGGATGGAAAATGACCTCGTTGGACACGCGGAATACGGTTGCTCGCTTCTTCACTACTGTGTGCGTACACCTTATCATTTTGTTTGTTGTAGCTCTCTTCTACGGTAAAATTTTTTTCATCCAAAAAAAGAATTTTCCGATATTTTCTTCCCGCGTACCGCTTCAACAAAGCGGGGCATCTCTTCAGTCTCAGGTCCATTAGACCGGTGTTAGGTCGCTTGTTGCTCATTGCAGAAAAAACTTCTGGGAGGCATTTTGTGCTATACCTTTCGGCGCTGTTGATGCTGCTTTGGTCTCGAAGTGGAATTGAAATTAGGTACCTCGTCAAAGTGAAGAAACTAGCGACCAAAATTTTCCCTGCGCTCCTCGATCGCTTCACTTTCAAAGGCGTTGGTTCATTTTGAAACAGCCAAACTGTCGCCTGACGCTTTGTTTCTGGATCGTATTGATAAATCCAGGATTCGTCCTGTCGCGTCACCTGTCACATTAGCGTAAACGCGCGGTGACAGCCTGCATCAAATTTTTGTATCATACTGCACCAATCCACACAGGCCTGCTTCTGAGCTTTGTTTCCTGAACCAATCTGCAGAGTATGCTGAATGACTTTGTACGTAATTCGTCTGTTTTCTTGAATTATTTTTTTTACTGCCAGCACACTTTCTGCGGTGACAGCCGTCGTAGGACGACCACTCCTTTGTTCATCCCTCAAAGTAAGACAACCGCGTATGAACTCGTAGATGGTTGATTTTGAAGGTCCTTCATCCATAAAAGCAATTCGAAATCGATCAAATGACTAATCAGGATATAAACCACATTTAAAATCGTAAAAAACCATAGCAGGAAAATGTACTCGATGCAGATCCATTTTTAATGAGACTCGAAAAAATTCGGAGCGAAATTTGAAAATCGATCAGTGATATTTTACCTTTAAATAATCGAAGTTTTCAAAATAATTACAAGTGGCCAGTGTCTTATACATAAATACTTTTTTCGCAAAACTTTCTGAATGGCCCGGTATATAAAAAAATCTATAGATAGAAATAACCTGAAATTTAACGGGAATATTTTAGTTATTTATTTAATTTTTTAAGCATTTAACTGCTAGATGTTTAAACATATACAAAATTTTAATAGAAAAATTCCACGCTGACGAGGCAGCAGACGCGACGGGAGAATATCTTAGTTGATTCCTGTTTCGACCCAGATCAACTGCCCAAGTGAAGGCATTCAACTTTAATTGCGTTTAACCATTACGTAGGTGTGCACGGTCTATTAAAAGAAACCCAATTATTTAATAGCATGCGTTCAGCTTGCGTGTTTGTAACTTCCTACACCGTTTCCTGTTTAGCTTAACTACAGTTTCCTTGATTCCTACGATTCGATTGTGTTTTACTGTATCTGAAATTTCCGCTAGTTTTCGCGATATTGTAGTAGTTAATAATTATGCCGTCATCAGTAAGGTTACGTGAACCCTCCAGTAGCTTGTTCAAAAGACTGTTGATTTGGACGTGACCAAAGTAATGGCCGTTTGGTGAAAAATTTTTTGCTGCCCTAGACCCTATACTCGTATAAATAAATAAATAAATATTTCCAACACTCACACCAATTAGCCTAGCCCCAAAGTAAGCACTATAAGGCTTGTGTTATGGGATACTAGGGTAACGGATAGAATACATATACTGTACATATATAAGTATATTTTTATTTAGAAATGAAACATCTATGACTGGAGTACAAATGCTCGTATTCATCACACAAACATTGCCTCCACCGGGATTCGATCCCGGGACCTCTCGAGTCGGCGACACCATGAAACCTGGCGTACAAACTACTCGACCGCAGAGGTCGTCGATAAAGGGCATAGGTATTGTGGGAGTACTCACAAGGTGCAAGTTTACTCCGTTGTGTTATTCGACCCCCTCAGGTTCGAGTGGTCTAGAGGCTCCAGACGGAGAGGAGACTCTCCCCGTGGGGAGATGCCATCCGCCTGGAATACCTCTAGAGGCACTCGCCAATTCTCGGCTTGAGGTCCCCTTAGGTTGGTTCTTTATCGGATCCTTCAGAGAAACGCTGAGTATAGCCGTTTCCATAGTGCGCTTTCCATTACTTGTATAAGTGTTAAGATAGCTTTGAATGCTGTGTCATATAGTACGAGTACTATTATGTCATACCATATATACTATAACTGGCGGCCCGCCCTCGCTTCGCTTCGGTGTAGAGCTGAAGTGTAGACTACAGTTTTTGTTCTCAGGCTTGTATTATACACAATGAAATTCATCTATTCTTCTTATACCTGCATGCAAAGTCTCAGCCCGATCGGTTTAAAATTGACAAAGTTTCATACAAACTTTCATTCCCTATTTGATCCCCTTGGAGGTAGAATCGATCAAAATCTTTTCTTAGCGGATGCCTACGTCATAACATCTACCTGCATGCCAAATTTCAGCCCGATCCGTCCAGTGGTTTGGGCTGTGCGTTGATAGATCACTATGTCAGTCAGTCAGTCACCTTTGAGTTTTATATATATAGATAGATGTTTATATATATTGTCGCGTGTGACGCTCGTAGCGTTTCAGCCTTCGCCGAGTTAGCCTCCAACTTTCATGCTCTTCGGGATGAGCGCACGAATCCCACGCATACAACATTATATTCGTGTATATCTATTTTTCCATACGATTTTCCCATTTATACCCCGTCAAAAACAAATTTCACTTTAAACAAATGTGATCACCCACCCTAAAAAATAGCCTATGCAATCGTTGCTTAAACTCCATCGCAGTCCAAGCTGCTCATGTATATATTAAAACGACGCAGGTACAATGTGTTGACATGCTTGGGTGAAACAGCAGCCTTGTCTAGAAAGGTCGCGGTTTCGCGTCTGGCCTTGTATTAATGAGCAGTAACCGAAGATTTGTTTAACACAATGTTTGCATTTATATATATATAAAAAAAAACAGTCGCTATTTCGGTAGTATGGGGAAGAGCAGTGGAACTTATATCCTGTGTATTTCATTCTTAGGGTTCCGTACCGAAAAGGGACCCGGGACCCTGTTACTAACTGTTAGGATAATGGCAGATAATATTAAATGTGGCTTTTCTTTATTAAAGACATTATTTTGCTTTATGTTTTCATTATAACTATTTTACTTTTTTATGTGTTATATTTTTTATGTTTATATCTTAATATATATAAATCTCGTGTCACAATGTTTGTCCTCAATGGACTCCTAAACCACTGAACCGATTATAATAAAATTCGCACACCATGTGCAGTTCGAAGTTCGCTGAGTCACCTAGTTTTATATATATATACTAGCTGACTCGGCGAACTTCGTACCGCCCAAAAGTAATAATTTGCAATAAATTAAAATTGCGACTATAATTTGAGATTAAACTATCCTATCTCTCAAGTTGGATCGAACTGCACATGGTGTGCGAATTTTATTATAATCGGTTCAGTGGTTTAGGAGTCCATTGAGGACAAACATTGTGACACGAGATTTATATATATTAAGATTATATTATTCTTTATTATACTTCACATAACACACCATTGTCAAGTACAGCAAAAACCAGACGAAAAAATACTTTTTTATAACATAGATTACAAAACAAAAAGGCAAAGGGATTCAACTATTATAATGCCAAGCATTAAATCACATATTCTTAATACTAACGATGAGACACTTAGGCCCGTATTATAGAAAGATTCTCAGTGATTGATCTAGTCTTGAGCATAGTTAGAAAGGGATGTCGCTATATATAGCACATAGCGACATCCCTTTCTAATTGTACACAAGTAAAGATTAACGCAATACAGGCCTTTAGTATTGAATGTATTTCGTCAATGTCTGTATTTCCTGCAAGATTGTTAAACTTCATCTCTTACTCTCTTGTAACTCGCATCCTTTATACCTTTGATTTATTTTCTATTTCTTTTCCTCTTCCTTTCGCCTATCACTATTAATAAACCGTTCTCTCCTCTCCCTGTCTCTCCTATGTCGATTAAAATGAGAAAAATAACCATTTGTCGAGCCACATTTACTGTGTATTTGAAGTGACATCAATACATAGTATAAAACAAAGTCGCTTTCTCTGTCCCTATGTCCCTTTGTATGCTTAAATTTTTGAAACTACGCAACGGATTTTGATGCGGTTTTTTTTAATAGATAGAGTGATTCAAGAGGAATGTTTATATGTATAATACATACATAATATAGTAGAGAAACACTGATAATTTTAGAGGTTTTTAATGTAAGGTCGTAAATAAACACATTTTTTGCGCTTACATTGCAAACGCTGGCTGAACCCCACGAGATAGATCAAAATAATGTACTACAGTATTGTACACCTTAAAAAGGTCTACAAAAAAGTCCGCGATGGCATATGTCTATCTCTTAAGGATAACCCACAATAACCATTTTTTATCCTATACTTTTTACGAGAAATAATAGATTATTTACGAAGCGATTTTAAGCAATATAACATTCATCCTTATCCAATTAAGTACCTTAAATACATTGTGCATTTAATATAGAACAATTTGGCCCTTTAACGCATGTAATTTAAATGAATATTTTCGAAGATATTACAAATTTAAAATTCAGGGACATAGCGGTTCCGACGCTACCGGGCTTGGCGGCGCGTGCCTATTGTAATTGGGTATTAGAAGAATGTCATTGTGTATAATACAAGCCTGAGAACAAAAACTATAGTCTACACTACAGCTTTACACCGAAGCGAAGCGAGGGCGGGCCACTAGTTAGCAATATTTATCTGAATAAGACACTAAAACATGACAGAAACAATTAGGTACGATTTTAAAAACAGTTCTGCGGCGTTGTTTCGCATAAAAACTTGACGATTTCTTGTAATTATTTTTTAATTGTAATTATATGTGTGATCACAATATAAAGACGTCGTATAAAACTCGTTAAATGCACGTATTATAGCTTCTGTCTGTTTGTCACCAGTACCCTTATTACTAGTTTTACAATTACGAAAACGTTGATAGTTTTCGTGAGCTCGCACTCATACTAAGGGTACTGATTTTATTGTTTTCCTTTCAATACAAATAAACAGTGTTTATATTCTATCATTAAAACATTTGTGTCTTCTTAAATTTTAAGTTTATTTGATTACTTTTCACCAAAACGGAAGTAGAAACATAATTTACAATTACGAAAACTATGATAGTTTTCGTGAGCTCAAACTCGTACTAAGGGTAAAGGCTATATCTCGAAAAACCATGATAACTTTCACAGATGGTGTGCCATTTCTGTTGCCGCTATTAAAAAAATACTAAAAACAATTCAAAATAAATATTTGAGTGGTTTCCCAACAAACGTGTGTTTTGCCGTTTTATCTCTATATTAATAACGGCAACAGGTGTACGCTTGAAATATTCCCAAAATATTTAATTGTTTATTACCTTTAAAAACAAGGAATATAATTAAAATAAATATTTAAGGGGGGGGGGGGGGGGGGCTTCCATACAACAGACGTGATTTTATTGCCGTTTTTGCTCGATATTACCTATCTCTTATCTATTAGACAAGTCCGTCCGTCCGTCTGTCTGTGGTGCTGTTTCAGCGGCCAAACCGTAAGAGAATATTTAAGTTACTTTAGTTAACACTTCCGGTTTTCGATAAATCACGAATTTCAAATGAAACCACACAAAATCTCCGAAGTTCTCAATTAATTAAATACATTTTTTTTTTAAATCAGGTTTTGGTGAACATTTGGTTCACTGGTTTGCTAGTATAATATAATGTCTTATGTTGATAGATAATACCATATAAGAATAGGAACCCTTCGTGCGCAAGTCGAACTCTCCCTTGACCGGATTTTAAGTTTTTTCGTTGCAAACATTCCTTTAGCTGTAGAATCACTTCCCGTGGCTATTCGTGTTCGCTATTTGTGATTTTAACATCAGGTTGTTCTCTACATACCCCATCTATAGGGAATGAAAAGGAGAGAGTCTTGCTAGGTTTACAAATATCATAATCTACACTTATAATAAATCTGTAGAGAGGTCAATTCTGTACATGAAATATATTTTCAAAATAACTATCAGGGGGTGATTAGTGATCGATACTGATGCCAAAAATGCAATCATTAAAATTGTTGTCTGTCTGTCTGTGTGTATGTTCCTTATAGAAACAAAAACTACTCGACGGATTTAAATGAAACTTGGTACAATTATTCTTCATACTCCTGCGCAGGTTATAGTATACTTTTCATCACGCTACAATCAATAGCAGCAGAGTAGTGAAGGGAAATGTTGGGAAAACGGGAGAAGTTACTCCATTTTTTAAGATTCCGTCGCGTGTGCAGCTTTAATGGTTAAAGTTACAAAGAAATCATGTATAACGGAAATATTCTACATAAAATTGTCTAAAAAATATCCCGCAATAGCATATGTCTATCTTTTATGGTTGACTCACATATAGCACAAGCCTGAGAACAAAAACTATAGTTTACACTACAGCTCTACACCGAAGCGAAGCGAGGGCGGGCCACTAGTATTAAATAAAACAACTTTCAACGGGTTAGATGCACTGTTTTTATTTATTCATTGACGCTTCGCATCCTTTGCAGGAATGCGTCGTCGGAATGAAAGGACACCCGGCATTTTGTGCCAAAGTTGTATACTTTTTTAATTTTTTTATCTGTGTTTCATAATTGGGTAACGTAGTTTAGCAATCTTTGTCATCAGCAGCTAGCTGTCAATGTCAAATACGTAGGTTTGTCAATATAACCTCTATATGTAGCCGGGTCGTCAAGAGAAATAACGGATAATTAAAAAGGCAATCACAGCAGAGAACATTCACAATCACAGTTCGCGGGAGCGGATGCGAAATGCGAATGATTTTTTTTGTTTGTATTTTAGGATTGTCAAATTGACATTTGGTTTTTTTATTTAGGAAAAGCAAAGGAATCATGGTTTTTACAGTCACTTGAGTAATATTTTGAAGTAAAATTCTGTCCCTTGAAGATGTAGGGTTTCCATATCAGAAAATATTAATCATTATATAACTTCTTTCCACGATTCACTAAAAATAAGGCGAAAATAGTTTTATGTAGCAAATAATTTTGGCTTTATTTTAAGACCAAATTCAACTGTATACAAGTTTAGCATTTTTTCTATGAAAAGTGCCGGGTCTCCTTTGCATTCCTGCCAAGGACGCGAAACGTCAATAAATAAAGTCAGTGCATCTAACCCGTCAAAACTTGTTTTGTTTAATGAGTGATGTGCGTGAAAACTTAAGAAACAAATAGCATAATATTGGTTAGTATAAGTTGGTTCGCTGCGCCCGAGTGTCCGATTTCACGTCACGTCGTCGTCGGCGCAGACTGCCAAGCTAGAGCGGCCGACCATTGTGCGTTGCGTGCGAACACCATACGCTGAGGCAAACGCAGGACAAACATTAAAGTTTTGAAATTCATTCAAAGATACGCTCCACACGACAACGGCTTACTAGAGCCGAGGTCCGAGTCTCAGGCACGCCCTCTAGTTGAGCCGACCCCCTCAGGTTCGAGTGGTCTAGAGGCTCCAGACGGAGAGGAGACTCCCCCGTGGGGAGATGCCATCCGCCTGGAATACCTCTAGAGGCACTCGCTAATTCTCGGCTTCAGGTCCCCTTAGGAACTCGCCGTCCCCAAACCTGGTGACGCTGTAAAGGTCATCTGCGACCAACAGCATATACACTCAAAAAAAATCAAAGGTTATGTATTGAAGTTTCTTGCACTCGTTCTTCTATTAAATTAAAAGATGCCATGTAGGTATGGTTTACAAATATCATAATCTACACTTATAATAAATCTGTAGAGAGGTCAATTCTGTACATGAAATATATTTTCAAAATAACTATCAGGGGGTGATTAGTGATCGATACTGATGCCAAAAATGCAATCATTAAAATTGTTGTCTGTCTGTCTGTGTGTATGTTCCTTATAGAAACAAAAACTACTCGACGGATTTAAATGAAACTTGGTACAATTATTCTTCATACTCCTGCGCAGGTTATAGTATACTTTTCATCACGCTACAATCAATAGCAGCAGAGTAGTGAAGGGAAATGTTGGGAAAACGGGAGAAGTTACTCCATTTTTTAAGATTCCGTCGCGTGTGCAGCTTTAATGGTTAAAGTTACAAAGAAATCATGTATAACGGAAATATTCTACATAAAATTGTCTAAAAAATATCCCGCAATAGCATATGTCTATCTTTTATGGTTGACTCACATATAGCACAAGCCTGAGAACAAAAACTATAGTTTACACTACAGCTCTACACCGAAGCGAAGCGAGGGCGGGCCACTAGTATTAAATAAAACAACTTTCAACGGGTTAGATGCACTGTTTTTATTTATTCATTGACGCTTCGCATCCTTTGCAGGAATGCGTCGTCGGAATGAAAGGACACCCGGCATTTTGTGCCAAAGTTGTATACTTTTTTAATTTTTTTATCTGTGTTTCATAATTGGGTAACGTAGTTTAGCAATCTTTGTCATCAGCAGCTAGCTGTCAATGTCAAATACGTAGGTTTGTCAATATAACCTCTATATGTAGCCGGGTCGTCAAGAGAAATAACGGATAATTAAAAAGGCAATCACAGCAGAGAACATTCACAATCACAGTTCGCGGGAGCGGATGCGAAATGCGAATGATTTTTTTTGTTTGTATTTTAGGATTGTCAAATTGACATTTGGTTTTTTTATTTAGGAAAAGCAAAGGAATCATGGTTTTTACAGTCACTTGAGTAATATTTTGAAGTAAAATTCTGTCCCTTAAAGATGTAGGGTTTCCATATCAGAAAATATTAATCATTATATAACTTCTTTCCACGATTCACTAAAAATAAGGCGAAAATAGTTTTATGTAGCAAATAATTTTGGCTTTATTTTAAGACCAAATTCAACTGTATACAAGTTTAGCATTTTTTCTATGAAAAGTGCCGGGTCTCCTTTGCATTCCTGCCAAGGACGCGAAACGTCAATAAATAAAGTCAGTGCATCTAACCCGTCAAAACTTGTTTTGTTTAATGAGTGATGTGCGTGAAAACTTAAGAAACAAATAGCATAATATTGGTTAGTATAAGTTGGTTCGCTGCGCCCGAGTGTCCGATTTCACGTCACGTCGTCGTCGGCGCAGACTGCCAAGCTAGAGCGGCCGACCATTGTGCGTTGCGTGCGAACACCATACGCTGAGGCAAACGCAGGACAAACATTAAAGTTTTGAAATTCATTCAAAGATACGCTCCACACGACAACGGCTTACTAGAGCCGAGGTCCGAGTCTCAGGCACGCCCTCTAGTTGAGCCGACCCCCTCAGGTTCGAGTGGTCTAGAGGCTCCAGACGGAGAGGAGACTCCCCCGTGGGGAGATGCCATCCGCCTGGAATACCTCTAGAGGCACTCGCTAATTCTCGGCTTCAGGTCCCCTTAGGAACTCGCCGTCCCCAAACCTGGTGACGCTGTAAAGGTCATCTGCGACCAACAGCATATACACTCAAAAAAAATCAAAGGTTATGTATTGAAGTTTCTTGCACTCGTTCTTCTATTAAATTAAAAGATGCCATGTAGGTATGGTATGACGAATCATTTGAGGATGACTCGAATAAGCTTGTAATTGGTAAATTTGCGGATCCCAATGTCATAATTTATGAAGTACATAATATAACAATAATTAAAATAAGACTTTCGATTAGAAAACTCTTTCTTCTTTAGACTTTTTTTTATTATTTATTTATTTATTTCCCAATTACATTATCAAAACATATAAGTAATAACGGCGAACAAAAGCCATGCAAGGTTTGTCCGTCGCCGTGTTCACCAGTTGGACAGTAGGTACATACACAAATTATTATTTTATCAATGAGGTGCAGGTAGAATTACTATTGTCCGTCCGACTTTCTTTTATATAAAGTTTTTTTTTTATATAAAAGAAAGATAGATAGAGAATTAAATTACAACACTAAATGGCGAAAGGAGAATGGAGCCAACAGCTATAAGGTGAATAACAGTTTTTTTCATTAAAGCAATTTAGTTGGCCTTGTAAAAGATATCGACAATATCTTCAGGAACTTCTTCGGATAGCATCATATTAACCAGAAGTGTGATATTATTATTTATTAACTATTTTTGAAATAAAATATTTTCACTATCCTTAAGAATGGAATATTGTGTTCACCCTACTTCCCCACCTGCTGCGCTGCTAAGCGAGTGCTACAGTAGCAGTGTCTACAATTCATCACATTAAAATAATAAATAATTACAAGAAATCGTCAAGTATTTTAGCGAAGCAACGCCTCAAGACTGTTTTTAAAATCATAATACGGTATTTGACAGTATTAAAAATAAACTTATTGTTAGCATCTGTGTTTAGAATGAATATTGGCAGGGATTTTTACTATTTTTTACAGAAAAAATATTCATAATTTTACGAAAAACCCACGAAAAAGATGATAGTTTTCGTATCTATTGTCACGTGATCCAAAACGCTTGGGATTGGCGAAAGTGACATTACATTGTATCGTTTGACGTTTTAATAACAGTCGTGTGACGTCACACACTAGTAAGACGCCATATTGTCCAGAAAAACGTTTTCGCGGCAACTTAAAAATGGAGTTTTTGATTTGCTTATCTTTACTAAAATACACAACAGAATGATGAATATCCACGGACTCCATAAACATTACAGTGAGATCTTTTTGTAAAAATTGTCAAATATCCTGTCATTGTTTAGTATCTTTTTCAAAAAAAAATTGCTAATGGGTTTTTCTTCTTTAAGTCCGCGTTTAATCAATAGTTAAATTAGACTATAGTTAAGTGCCTCTCTTCCGCTACCCTCTTCTATCTCTAGAAGGGGAGTGAAACGTCACAGCATAAAACAACATAAATTAAAATTTTCAAATCGTATTAAAAAGTAGTTCTTGAAATAAGCTCGCTGAGCAAAAATCTACAAGCTCTTTAACTTAGAATATTAGTATAGATAAACCATTATGGGAAAATCTCCTAATATTTTATTCGGAAACTGTTTTCCTGTTACCTCGTACGTTATAAATTGATAATTATATCTTGCCTACGGGTTCCTGAGATGAGGTATAAGTTATTAATAAGAAATTAACATTATAAGTAAAAACGATACAATTATTTTAACGCACAGATTTTTAGACAATACTAGTGGCCCGCCCTCGCTTCGCTCCGGTGTACAGCTGTAGTGTAGAATTCGAATTTTTCTCACCTTTTAAACCTTCCCTAGACCTCCACGAACATTTCAAGACCAAGATAAGATAAATCCGTTCAGCTGTTCTCGAGTTTTAGCGAGACTAACGAACAGCAATTGATTTTTATATTATACTAGTGGCCCGCCCTCGCTTCGCTTCGGTGTAGAGCTGAAGTGTAGACTACAGTTTTTGTTCTCAGGCTTGTATTATACACAATGACATTCATCTATGATTCTTCTTATACATGCATGCAATGTCTCAGCCCGATCGGTTTAAAATTGACAAAAGTTTCATACAAACTATCATTCCCTAATTTATCTCCCTGGGGGTAGAAATGATCAAAATCCTGTCTTAGCGGATGCCTACGTCATAACATCTACCTGTGTGCCAAATTTCAGCCCGATCCGTCCAGTGGTTTGGGCTGTGCGTTGATAGATCACTACGTCAGTCAGTCATTTTGAGTTTTATATATATAGATAGATTAAATAATATGCGAATGTTTTCAAAAACCATATATTAAACATTTCCATGGAAAGTGGAATGAAAATAATGAAACACCATACGAATTTGAACCAGTTTTCACAGTCAGGGTCAGTAGGCGACGAAACCGGCCGTCAAAACATGTATGTGCGGTTGGAATAGAGCTCTTTCGTAATATCCTTTCGCAACACGTTACTGTGGTCGCCCTATCCTCCCACCATGCCGTGCCATAGCAGTTTGACGCGATTACACAGCCAAGAAAGTCTGTTTAGCTCGGTGTGCAGTGAAAATTTAAAAAAATACTTTTAATAAACATTTGTGTTTTCTAAATACATCGGTAGTTTTTAAAGCCGAACATGGAACATTTTGATATTTAATAGGTAAGGTTATTTGATAATTGTGTATTATTTTTTCTTCTAATTTATAAAAATCTCGTGTGACAGTGTTTGTAACGAAACTCATTCGAAACGGTTTGACTGATTCTTATGAAATTATTGTATTTTAATACAAAGGTACTTTTTAAAGTCGATTATGGAACATTTTGATATTTAATAGATAAGGTTATTTGATAACTGTGTATTATTTTTTCTTCTAATTTAAAAAAATCTCGTGTGACAGTGTTTGTAACGAAATTCCTCCAAAACGGTTTGACTGATTCTTATGAAATTTTAATTGTATAATTCAGAAGGTAGCTCTGATAATAGGACGTTAATTATTAATCAAACTCCTAAGTGATATGGGGTCTATCCCATTTTCTTTTGATTCGACATTAAAAATACGTACAACCCTTAATTTTCTCCTTTGCACCGCAAACCCCTATTTTTATGGCATTCCGAAGTTCACTGGGTCAGCTAGTAAATTATAAACATTACCTAAATTGTTTGTCGTGCGACTTCGTACGCGTGGAGTTAGTAAGAAATAAAGGTTCACTGCTCGTTCCCCGGAAGTGATAGCGTGATAATATGTAGCCTATATGCTAACCCGACATCTTAATAATATTCGTGCTAAATTTGAAGTAAATCCATGCAGTACTTTTTGAGTTTGTAGACACGTAAAAAAAAAATATTCAATGTACAGTTTTGACTTTCCTACCATTTTATTATATGTAGGTATAGATATTTTAAAAAGTCTGATTTTCATAAAACAATGAATAGAGACCTCACATTTGCGGCGTTTGGAGGACCATCTTTTCAAAGATATCGCGAAAAGATTGGTGTAGACCACTGGAGACCGCAGAGCTGGCGGCTATTTCGCTCAGCACATAAGCCTCGCCAGCGTCCTGGTAACCTTTGCATACGGGGAAGACTTAGGGCAGCTATTTTTTTAATATTTTTAATTTTTGTCTAGTTTTAGTTTAATATCTAAATGTAAATTGTTGTTTTTGTATATATTGTCAATACAGGAATGAATAGATATTTTACAATACACCTTTTTTTCAGTGTTTTGGTTATTCATGTTTGTTAGTAAATATTTTAAATGCAGAAATTATTGCAAGCTGTCATACGTCTCTTGTTAATGGTTTAGGTTACAATGGAGGCGTGGGAATTCGTAACCGCATTTGTGTTAAAAATTATGCAGATTTAGTGTGTTTCGGTTTTACATAACCCCGATGAAAGTGTTATAGTGTGTAACGTCACCTTTTATAATATTATGCCTTATTCTTTTGCAATTCAAAGTGAATTTGTAAATTATGAGAGTTTTTTTACCTACGGTTAGACAGTCGCTTAACTTTGTATGTTTTTCATAACAACAATACTTGTTTTTTTTTCTAGTAAACTTTTCTTTAGATTTAAACATCTAGCAGTTAAATGCTTAAAAAATAAATAAAATCATAACTATAATTGCTATTTCTTCTTTCAAATGTTTAATACTTGAAAAAGTATTCATTTGACTTGTGGGTTACCTACAATGCGAAGAGATGGCGCTGCCTTGCAGCTTAAGGCTAGGAAAATTTCGACGCGGCTAATAGGGCCGTGGTAGCATAATGGTCAGTGCATTCGCCCGGATAGCGAAGGATGCGGGTTCGAGTCCCGTCCGCTGCCTGGTCCGCGTGGATTTTTTTCTGGTAAACTTTTCTTTAGATTTAAACATCTAGCAGTTAAATGCTTAAAAAATAATTAAAATCATAACAACAATACTTGGGTTTTTTAGTGTTCCGTAGCCAAATGGCAAAAAAGGGACCCCTATGGATTCGTCATGTCTCTCTGTCTGTCTGCCGGTCCGCATGTCACAGCCGCTTTTTTCCGAAACTATAAGAACTATACTGTTGAAACTTGGTAGGTAGATGTATTCTGTGAACCGCATTAAGATTTCCATACAAAAATAGAAAAAACAATAAATTTTAGGGGCCCTCAATACTTAGAACTGAAGCTAAACGATTTTTTTTTCTTAAACCCATACGTGTATAGGTCTTCAAAAATGATATCTTAGGTTTCTAAAATATTTTTTTTCTAAACTGAATAGTTTGCGCGAGAGACACTTCCAAAGTGGTAAAATGTGTGCCCCCCTTCATTCAATCAACTCAAATATAAAAAAAATAAACCTATTTAAAAACAAGCTTTTATTCAAATGCGCTAAAAAGAAAAAAAGGAAATTTCAACTAAATTAGTTAAAGATATCTGTTTCTAAATAGATTTTCAAATTTCAGAAGTCCGCCATATTGGATTGAGAGTGACGTCACATTTTTTTCGAGTTACTCTCAGCAAGCCCTTTAATTTGATACCCATATTGTAGGAATGCATTAAAAATGATTGGTCCGCCATTTTGGGTATGCCACCATATTGGATTTAGAATGACGTCACACTGTTAATCATGCATTGTCATCCGAACTGAACGAGCATACCAAATTTCAGCTTAATCGGTTGAGGGCAAGTGCTTTAAAATTGAGTTGTAAGATTTGACCGTAACAAACATACATAGCAAGTTAAATAAAAGCTTGTAATAACATTTAATTTCATAAACATAAACCGTGAACCATTATTTCGGGTCAAGATTGAAACATTAAATAGATTTTCGTTTCTGATCGATAATAATAAGTCTTTCAATCTTGACCCGCCCGACTTCCAAATGATGAACCAAATATTATTTTTTACTTTTTAGTTCTATTTTCGATTTTGAAGTCGGTTTTTTTCTACTAAAAACTTCTTTATATTTAAAACGCGCTTTAATGTGCACAAACTTGATGTCTCTAAGCGAGGGGTGTAACTTTTCAAAAACTCTTAAGTTACAAACAATGCCAGAACATTGTGGAGATTTCATTCACTTGCTGAAAACTTAAATGTCGCAAGTTCAAGTAAATAAGTTGTAATCAATTGTCACAATTGCTGGCTGTCAACGAAGTTGAATGTGCAATCGGTGTGGTTGACATCGCAAACTGTGGCAATATCAAATTGATCATTGAGCAAAAAACAGAATTTAGGTATTGTTGTAATATTGATCTCATTTGATAGTAAATTAAAGATGTCGAGTGCTTTAAATTTGAAGCATTTATTTGTGTGAGGAAGATGGAGAGATTAAAAAAAAAGAGTGTGCTTATGACCACACGACTGAAGTGAAACTTCCTTAGTTTCATCTGTATGTATTGAGGAGTTCTAGCCACAGTGGATAAAACTCAGGGGACGTAGTTATTAATTAATTAAAAGATACTAGATTTTTAATGTTATTTATTTGATTCGGGCGAATATAATTATTTTTATCTAAGCTACGAAAGGGTTGGTGCCTGAAGATCGTCTGCTGTATGGAACCTTCTATCAAAAGACAGACGATTCCTTATTTCAAATCTTAAAATCATGACATTAACTTTATTACTTATATTAATAACTGCCAACCGTAGGTATTGCAAGAGCAAAAAGTTTACCTAAACAAGGAGGCTGTAACGTCACGGACGTTACAGTATGTATACAAAATATACATGCATGTATATTTTGAGGATTGAGGAGCTCGATGGTGCGGTTGGTTAGCACATTTGGCTGAGAACGTTGAAGTTAAGCAACTTTCGCAGTGGTCGGTCATTGGATGGGTGACCAAAAATCTTCTATCGAGTTCTTCCGTGCTTCGGAAGGCACGTTAAGCCGTTGATCCTGGCTGCATCTGCAGTCGTTAGCACCTGTCAATCCGCACTGGGCCCGCGTGGTGGGTCATGGCCTATCTCCCTATTCCATCCATAGGGAAGGCTTGTGCCCCAGCAGAGGGGACATTAATAGGCTGATGATGATGATACATGCATGTACAATAAAGCTGCCACGTGGACGTCCTGGATAGAGACTTACTATTATAATAAGACTAGCAAACCAGTGAACCAAATGTTCACCAAAACCTGATTTCTCGAAAACCGGAAGTGCTACGTTACTCAATCCGGTTTGTAGTCTTATCAGACTATTCTTAACTTATAACTTAAATATTCTCTTTATCTATCTCTTACGGTTTGGCCGCTGAAACAGCACCACAGACAGACGGACGGACTTGTCTAATAGATAAGAGATAAAATAAATTATTACTATGTTTCGTCCAATATATTGAAAGTCAACAACCTTTCCAATTTTATTGTTTTCGTCAGATCCCCGATCAGGCCACGTGTCCTGACGCGAGTTAAACATTTTTTACCCATACAAAAAAAAGTGTACAACGCCGCTAAAGAAGTTTTCACTTCAAAAAAAGAAATACAAAACCATTATTTTGATTAAAAAAATCGGATGTAAAAATAATATTACACTAACCTTTATTATATTACCTTAATTGTTAATTTCACTCATAAATGTATAACGTGTTAAAGTGTGAAATTGAAATTGATAGTTATTTTTTTATGGGTTATATCAATTTGAATGTAAGGGAGCGTACATATTGTACGCTTTTTTTCTTGAATTACAACGTTCGAACCGCAGCTGACTTATTTTTTTACTTTAGATGAATTCATTATTTGAAGTAAAAAAATAATCTTGTAATATTTAAATCTAAAGAAAAGTTTACTAGAAAAAAATCCACGCGGACCAGGCAGCGGACGGGACTCGAACCCGCACCCTTCGCAATCCGGGCGAATGCACTGACCATTATGCTACTACGGCCCTATAATCTTGAAAAAGTATTCATTTGACGTGGCAAATAGGGCTGTGGTAGCATAATGGTCAGTGCATTCGCCCGGATTGCGAAGGGTGCGGGTTCGAGTCCCGTCCGCTGCCTGGCCCGCGTGGATTTTTTTCTAGTAAACTTTTCTTTAGATTTAAAAGGTTAGCATTAATAACTCAGCCTGGTGTTCGCTTACAATTATGTAGACACTTAACTTGGTTGTTCGTATTACCTGCTTGTAATCTTGCCAAGCAACGGTCTGTCATGCTCTACTAATAATGACTGACATCAAGTTTACATGTATATGGCAAAAACTAATAGCCAAGAAATGCCAGCATCAGGCGGGTGTGAAATCCTCATAGATACCCTACAGCCGGCTGCAAGGAAATGTCAGACTCTTACTGACTAAAAGACACCCGTTGGGACTGCCTCTGGCCGAGAAGGCCTTTAAGGGTTCATCGAATGCGACAGTCTCCTGAGAAGGGGAAGATGCAGCGCTGCCTGGTTAAAAACTAGTGCATATGCGCTTCTTTGACGAGCGGTTCCCTTTTAAAGCACTTTGGGGACTGGTTTGGGAAGCTGCAGAAGGCTGCTCGCAATATGGGGGGCATTACAACAGCCAGAGGTTCTGCTGTCGGCTGTTGGCCTACTAAGGGACGGGGATGCGGTTGTCGCTATTACATTTAACTGAGAAGAAACTCTGTTACGACTTAAACAAGCCGTTAAGTGTCGCCGCACACGGGCCAAACGCCACAGCCATAAACGCCGCCACGAGAAGCTGAAAGCGGCTACTAGTGGCTGAAGCGCGCGACAGCGGCCGACTAAGCTAAGGGGGAGAGGCGTGGGGAATCGCGCGAGTGAAGTGTGGCGGCGTTTTGTATCGGCGCATTAAGTGGCCGGTGCGGGCCACGAGAAGCGAGCAACGACGATTTGTAGCGTGTGGCGGCCACCGGCGTACCGTGTGTGGCGAGTCCATATAAAATGTATGAAAACTACATGAAATATGACGGTGGCGGCGTTTTGTTGTTGTGGTCAGTGGCCCGTGTGCGGCGACACTAAGAGTACATCAGGGGCTTTATCGGCGCAATACTTTACCTAGTAAAATACTGCTCGGGGCTACCTCCTGGGGGGCTGTATTCTTGAGCAACGACCATAGATAGAGAAGCCCGCGCATTAGCATATATTCAGTGCCATCTTTGACCTATTGGAGGCCCTGGGCATATTAGGATATTGAGCCACAACCCCCTTTTTGGTGATCTAACAAGTACTAGGGACTTTGTATTTGTGATCTGAGGCCCACTTATCGATCACGGGGCCCTGGGCACTGGCCCAAAGTGCCCACTGGGAAAGAAGGATCTGCATACATTACATACAAAAACGTCTACTGCACAAGTGTATTTATTTGTCTGTGGTTTTGCTCAGCAACTTTGCCGCTGGACTTTTTGGTGGGATCGGGAATCGTCACTTTAGCAGTTTTGTTTTTCTTGTTAAAAATTGTGTTGTGGCGGATGTTAGTGTCTAATAATGGTGGATTATTAACCACTAAGTGTTCGGAAACATGCACAAGTGTTGGCAAGTGAAACAAAATAGCGGAAAGTGTCTTTCGACGTTCCCTCAAGAAGTCCACGGGGAGGTTCCAGTAAATCCCCACACTTTTACTGAAACATAGGGAAAGGGGGATTGACTTGACTGCCACTTACTTTGACTTGACTAATATTTTGACCACGAGTGCTATAGAATATGTAAACATTTTACATTTGACATTGGCTAAATGCTCAAACCGTGAGAGGCAATATAGAAAAAAAAAACTTTGCCGCTACCTATAACACAATCAGAAATAATAATGTGAACGCAACTTATAGGCATTTGAGAAAACCCATACATTTTTATTCATGTAATAAAGTATATAATTTCTCTTCTAAACTGAAGCAGGTAACAACCTCAGCCCGTATTTGAAGATCCATAGAGAATTGAATACTTTTGCTTGTGTCTTTACGCCAAATTCAACTTTAAAATTATTTGTTGCAGGGTTCAACTTGGCATGAACGCGACATAAATGCAAGAAACCTCCACAGTAGCGCCTCAGACCGAAAAGGGTGTAACTGCGAAATTTCTATTTTACATAAAAGACATCACGTTCATATATTTCAAATTCGTTGTTTATGCAGTAATAATTTACAGTCTTTTCTATTATTATGATTATTATTTTGGATGATAAATAAACAAGTGATGAGCAGGTGATAATGTGAATGAAGTGAGAAGTGACACAGTCAGTGAAGTGAATAAAAAGGATGTTTTGAGGAGTGAAAAAGAACACTTTTGGTACTTCGAATTGATTCTGGGAGTGTTTTAAGGTAAGTTTTTTTTTATCACTTATTATCTTATTTTAAGCTATTTGACAGTATGAGAAATAAAGTACCTACAAATTTTTGGCATCTGTATTTAATATGAATATAAGCAGCAATTTTAGTATTCTGGAAGGAAAAATCATTAACAATTTTCTAAAACTCATTTATACAAATGATTTTTTATGGTCAGGTGACCGAAAACGCAAGGGATTGGCGAAGACTGAAATGACGTCACACACTAGTAAACTTCCGGTCAAAGTGACACTATATTGTATCGTTTACCTTTTTAATGACAGTCGTGTGACGCCGCATGCCAGAGAAACGTTTTCGCTGTAATTTGAAAATTCAAGTTTTGATTCTTTGTTTTTACTGAAATAGACAACAGAATATTGAATATCGACTGGACTCCATAAACATGTGTATGTATAAACATGTGTAATAGTATACGCCAAGTTAAAGTCAATCGCGAGTAGAGTATCTATATTAAAAAATAAACTACCATACAGAACCCTTAGACTCATATATTTATTTATCCCTAGCTGAATCTGCTGTTAGGTATGGCTTAAGTAGTTATGAAAAAACATATAAGACAAACATAGAGGATATTTATAAAATTAAATATAAAATGCTAAAGACAATTGACGACCTCCGTGGCCGAGTGGTTTATACGCCGGGTTTCATGGCGTCGCCGACTCGAGAGGGTTCGAATCCCGGTAGGTGCCAATGTTTGTGTGATGAATACGAGCATTTGTACTCCAGTCATGGATGTTTTAATATGTATTTCATATAAATATACTTATATATGTACAATATATGTAATCTATCCGTTACCCTAGTATCCCATAACACAAGCCTTTACAGTGCTTACTTTGGGGCTAGGCTAATTGGTGTGAGTGTAAGAAATATTTATTTATTTATTATTAATTGTACCCAAATATATAAAAGTTTATTAGAAAGGTAACGCACAAGAACTATTTCGATATTGTAAAGCGATTAATGATTACGACAAAATTAATTACGTAATTCTGACAGAATGTAACGAGACTAATTACTTGAATATTAATAAAAGACCAGATAATCTGAGAAATGTTTAAGATCGCAATCGTAAAATATTTATTGCCAAAACGTAATAATGTCCACGGAAATAGAAAGCTTTGTTATTTTAGCCTTTTTATCTCAATGAATTGCTTAGTAATTTACAGGAAATTTACTCGAATACTATAATTAAAAAATATATATAAATTTAAAAGATATTACTCACAAAATGAAGAAAAGGACGAGTTCCGTGGCCGAGTAGTTTGTACGCCGGGTTTCATGGTGTCGCCGACTCGAGCGATCCTGGGTTCGAATCCCGGTAGGGGCAATTGTTTGTGTGATGAATACGAGCATATTTGTACTCCAGTCATGGATATTTAATGTGTATTTCTATAAAAAAAATATACTTATATATGTACAGTGTATGTATTCTATCCGTTACCCTAGCATCCCATAACACAAGCCTTATAGTGCTTACTTTGGGGCTAGGCTAATTGGTGTGTGTTGGAAATATAAAAAAAAAATATAGTCAACTTGAAAGTGTATAAAGTATTAAAGGAGTGGCTCTCATACACACATAAACCTTAACAGGTTTTCGTGTATGGTCTTTGAAATATTTATATGTATGTGTCAATGTGTTTGTAAAATAAAATAAATAAATAATGTGAGCTCGTTTTCTAAAACTTCTCACGTATTCTAATAAATAATTCAGCACCTACCCACATACTAATAATAATTTCATAAAACGCTGTCTTGTATTCGTTTGAATGCAAAGTTATACTTGACATTTTGGTAATTTTCCTTAATGCGTTGTCACAAGGAAGCTGATGTTCTAATATTCTGGTCTCTATTTTAATATAAACCTAGGTATCGTCTAGAAATGTTTACTTAAACATATACTAAAAATAAAAAATAAAAGATTTTTTTTCAATTATTTAAAGCCAGAAAAACATTTGTTATACAATCATGCACTATTTAGAGATTTTTTTATCATAATTTATCATTATGATTTATTTTATACATTACAGACAGACGTAGTCACAGGAAGAATTTAGTTATTGTCAATTTTACACTTACCTCACGACAAGACACCACCGCAAACCGCGAGCGAGATTTTCATCGCAATACTACGATTACAGAATCGGTTCAGATCTGTTCAAATCGATTACTACGCCGATTATTATCATTTGGTGCGTTACAAATTGATAAATCGGTATAGTAAAGTGCGGTTCACACCACAAGCAAGAGTTCAATAGATTAAATTGCGTATTTAAGGTCGATACGATATTTTAAACGAAATCATGTTAACAAGCCTCATCTCTTATCTATTAGACAAGTCCGTCCGTCTGTCTGTCTGTGGTGCTGTTTCAGCGGCCAAACCGTAAGAGATAGATAAAGAGAATATCTAAGTTATAAGTTAAGAATAGTCTGATAAGACTACAAACCGGATTTGAGTAACGTAGCACTTCCGGTTTTCGAGAAATCACGAATTTCAAACGAAACCACACAAAATCTCCGAAGTTCTCAATTAATTAAATACATTTTTTTTTAAATCAGATTTTGGTGAACATTTGGTTCACTGGTTTGCTAGTACTAAAATAATTTGATTGACAACTCGGCTCGAAATACCAAACTGTAGGGGTGACCTCCTACATAATGATATTGGGTTAAGGAAGAAAGACAACTAATTTTGTTGAATGCATGATGAGCATTGATTTATTATGCAAAGTTAAGTTTTTATATACCTAGAATAATGACTTAACTTCAGCGTTCGGCTGCGATCGTTGAAGTTAAGCAACTTTCGCAGTGGTCGGTCATTGGATTGGTGACAAAAAATTTACTATCTCTCGCCCCTCTGTGCTTCGGAAGGCACGTTAAGCCGTTGGTCCCGGCTGCATCTGCAGTCGTTAGCACCCGCCAATCCGCACTGGGCCCGCGTGGTGGGTCATGGCCCAATCTCCCTATTCCATCCATAGGGAAGGCCTGTGCCCCAGCAGTGGGGACATTAATAGGCTGATGCTGATGATGATGAGAACAATGATGTATACAAGATTAATCTACGTGACTCGTACAAAGAGTGTTATTTTAAGCAGAGATTTTTATATATTTACTTCTGGGATGGCTCCGCCAAGTACTTGCTCGATGCTTTGGATAGGTTACAGCGGCGCGCGATCCGCATCATAGGCGATGAGGAGGTGACTAAACACCTCGAGCCTCTTCAATTACGCCGTGACGTGGCGTCACTAAGCGCGTTCTGTCGTCTGTACCACGGCGAGTGTTCTGAGGAGTTATTCTCTCTTATTCCACCTTCCCCTTTCCTTCAGAGGACCACGCGCGCTGGCCTACATTGTCACCGTCTAACTGTGGCCACAATTCCAACGCGTACAAAGAAATTTGGTGACTCATTTCTTTGTCGCACTATCCGTAAATGGAATGCTCTGCCCGCTCACGTGTTCCCTCCCTCTTACAACCTGGGATGCTTTAAAAGAGGCGTGAAGAAGCAACATGCAGGCCGGCAGGGTGAGGATGGCTGGTGTGGCAGATAGAACTGCTGTATCAGCTATCTTCGCGTCTAGACTTCACCGTGACTTAACATTAGGTGGGTTGGAGTCATTTGTCTGAACTATCTATAAAAAAAATATATAATAATAATGGGAATATGGAGGAGCTTAGTAGTGCAGTTAGTTAGCGTATTTAGTCTGCGAATTTGAAAGTATAGCGGCTTTCACAATGGTCGCTCAATTCATGGGTGACCAAAAAATTAATATCTTGAGCTCCTCTGTCCGTTGGTCCCGGCTGTATTTGCAGTCGCTAGCACCCACCAATCCGCACTAGTCCCGCGTGGTGGGTCACGACCCGGTTTACCTATTCCATCCATAGGGACGACCTGTGCCCCAGCTGTGGGTAATTAATAGGCTGAATATTACGTTTTTATTCTTTAAGCATTTAACTGCTAGATGTTTAAATCTAAAGAAAAGTTTACTAGAAAAAATTCTACGCGGAACAGACAGCGGACGGGACTCGAACCCGCACCCTTCGCTATCTGGGCGAATGCACTGACCATTATGCTACGCGGGTCTCTAGTCCCGTGTGCTACCTGGCCCGTGTAGGCTGATGATTGTTAAATCTATATATATATATAACTCAAAGGTGATCGACTGACATAGTGATCTATCAACGCACAGCCCAAACCACTGGACGGATCGGGCTGAAATTCGGCATGCAGGAAGATGTTATGACGTAGGCATCCGCTAAGAAAGTATTTTGATCAATTCTACCCCCAAGGGGATAAAATAGGGAATGAAAGTTTGTATGAAACTTTGTCAATTTTAAACCGATCCGGCTGAGACTTTGCATGCAGGTATAAGAAGAATCATAGATGAATGTCATTGTGTATAATACAAGCCTGAGAACAAAAACTGTAGTCTACACTTCAGCTCTACACCGAAGCGAAGCGAGGGCGGGCCGCTAGTAACTTATAAGTAGTACTATTTAGACAGTAGATTTTTATTTCAATCAAGAATTTATTATAAACATGACTAGTACAAACATTACGCAATTTGAGGTTTTAAAATAAGATCGAAAACCAATATTGTCATCGGTAAAATACTTACACAGTTCACAGGACCAATCGGCATCGAGTATTGGATATGTAGGTAATATTTTTTTTTGTAATTTTCACACTTGTGAAATGCCGTTAAAGGTTACCTGCTCGCCGTAGAGTTAAGTAACTGACAGACAGAGCATCTAAATCAGTGATTCCCAAAGTGGTCTATATCGACCCCTAGGGGTCTATGACAACCTGCAAGGGGTCTACGTCAGCGAAAAAAAATCAATATCAGGTAAGTAGGGGGTCTACCCAACACGGAAAAGCATGGCAAGGGGTCTACGACACAAAAAAGTTTAGGGAACTCTGATCTAAATAAACTAATTTAAATGATAAACTAATTTTAATATTAAATAGTTGGGTAACAAAATTTCTAGTCAACATCATCACCAAACTATTAATGTTTCACTACTGGGGCACAGGCCTTCCTTGTACGGAAAACGGCCCATGACCCACAAGCCAATATGGTGCCTCATTTCTTTGTAGTACTATTCGTAAGTGGAATTCTTTGCCCGCGCACGTGTTCCCTCCTTCCTACAATCTGCGGTCCTTAAGAGAGGCGTGAAGAAGCATTTTTGCAGGCCGGCAAGGTGAGGATGGTTGGTTTCTTCGCGTTTGGACTTTATCACCATTTAACATCAGGTGGGGTAGAGACATTTGCTTACCTCGCTATAAAAAAAAGTGTAGATTGTCTTGCCTTGTCATCTTTGGATGTCGTATGCCTAATTTGACGAGTAAATGGGAGCGATCAGTGTGTATAGACATCACTTGGTGTCGCTTGTTAGCACTGACTGTGGATTTCCAACATTTTTCTGACGTCATCTATGGTAAATAATAACACACCAACATATGGGCAATTTTTTTTGAGTGTGTATGTCACCGGGTTTGGAGACGGCGAGATCCTAAGGGGACCTTAAGCCGAGAATTGGCGAGTGTCTCTAGAGGTATTCCAGGCGGACGGCATCTCCCTACGAGGGGAGTCTCCTCTCCGTCTGGAGCCTCTAGACCACTCGAACCTGACGGGGTAGGCTCAAATAGAGGGCGTCTCTAAGACTCGGATCTCGGGTCTAGTTAGCCGTTGTCGTTTGCCAAATTTGCCGAATAAAGGGCCAACGTTTATAGACCACATTTGGCGTCTCTTGTTGGCACTTGCATTCGCTCTCCAAGTCTAAGGCCCGTATTACAGAATGACAACTAAGTGTTGATCTTTACTTGAGTACAGTTAGAAAGGGATGTCGCTATGTGCTATATATAGCGACATCCCTTTCTAACTATGCTCAAGACTAGATCAATCACTGGGAATCTTTCTATAATACGGGCCTTAGTCTCACGTCGTCCATAATTATTCATAGCGCACCAACGTATGGGAAGATCCACAAAGCTCACCAATATTGGCCATTTGCTCTTCTTCAGACTTGCCCAACGTCTGGGCATTAGCTCTTGCTTTGTATTAGTTTGCGTACGCTCGAGTTGGCTTGAACTTGGCCAACACTATTTACAGTAGCAACCATTTGGGTGATCGCGCAATGATAAGATTGATTCTCAGGTTGGCTTTTTTAAGTGAAACTTCTTAAGGCACACTCGGGGGGGGGGGGGGTTAAACTGACGAATGTGATTCTTAGGTTTTCACGGACACCACTCATTAAATAAAACTAGTTTTTACGGGTTAATACACGAAACTTTATTTATTTATTGACGTTTCATAGCCTTTACAGGCTACGTCGTCAGAATCAAACTTTTATTTAATTTATCGAGCTACCTTCGAAAGACTTTTATTAAGCGTTCGGTTATTTCATTGATCAATTTTTAAAGTTTTATTGTCTATGTATGAATTTATTATTTAATTTACTTAATAAAGTATTTTATTTAAAATTCTTTTTTGTAATTTTGAGTTTATTTATTTGACCCTAACTACCACCGGTTCCAAAATTGGAAGACCTTTCTGAGAAGAACCGGCGAAACAAACTCAATAGAGGCTTTCTATCTCCTTCTTATGTTAAATTATGCAAACAAAAAGAACTAATAGTATCTGTTTTGGTCTTGCAGTGCGTGTTCCGGGTTGGGATTTTATCTCCTGTATAATGGGTTCCCAAGCTGGTGGTATATACCAACCATCTTCCCTATTGAATTTGGATATTTATTAATCTCAATAGCCTCGCGTATCATTCGAGGAACGAATCGCTGCTCAGTTGCAAGGATCTTTGGTTTATCAAATCTAATGTAATGGTTTGGTCCCCCTAATGCATGTTCACATACTGCAGACTTATTTTCGCGCCTATGTTAAATACCCAATACCCGTCACAAAATACATGAATCTTGTGCTTGGTGGGTGATAACGGACCCAGCGCTGATTGGTGGTGATAACGGACCCAGCGCGGATTGGTGGTGATAACGGACCCAGCGCGGATTGGTGTCTTTTTTTATCGCCAAATCTTCAGATTCATTTTATGATTTTCAGATCATTGGAGCTAAAGAAGTTTCACTTCAGTCGTGTGATCATAAGCACACTCTTTTTTTTATAATTGGCAAATACTTTTAGGTTAAAACTTCTTATTTTTATGTAATTGTAAAATGCTGCTGGTTTTCTTAATACGAGTATTATAGTTGGCCCATATGCGAGTTTGCCACCGTCTTAACATAAAAGGTCAGTTCTATATTATTTGTCGTCTATGACAAGGCGGCCTTCTGTCCACCGCCCGGCCGGACAAGGTCGCGGGACATTCTACTAGTTGCCAAGAAAAACATACGCACAGCTGCAAACATTTTATTTCACCAGCCTGCGTGCGCGTTGAATTTAAGTTTATGGAAAATCCCACGGGAACATAATATTTTACCGGGGCATAGTTTATCGTAAACTCTGTAAACGTAGTGTGGGACGCCCTGAGACAAGATGGGATGATGGCTTTCGTAGGATGGCTGGCGTGGGCTGGATGAGAGTGGCAGAAAATCGGGAGCAGTGGCGTGCATTAGGGGAGACCTATGTCCAGCAGTTGACGAGCATGGGATGATGATGATGATAGTTTATCGTAGTATAGTGTAATAGGCAAACTGTGGCCCGCGAGCCATCTCCGGCCCTCGAATGGTTGAAATCTGGGTTACGAATATCAAAAGAAAGGTTCTCACGAAGAAGTACCATTTTCCACATGTTCCGACAAGGGCCACCTCGCTACCGAACCTTTTTTTTTTGTCTGGGAAATGCCTTAGGCATCCTTCAACCACCGGGGGAGCGAGAAGAAGGTATGTGGGACTCCTTCCTGCTCATTTCAGCCAGCCCTTGACCCGGGTGAAATGAGCAGAGCCCTACCTAACGCCCTGAACAGGACCATTAAAAACCAGACAATACTCCTGCACCGGTCACCCGGCGTATATTCTGAGGACCGCAGTACCCCCAATGCACGCCAGGGGTGCGGGTGTGGTCGCGGCAACCTTTGCCGTCTGACCGCACAAACCTTGCTACCGAACCTGGTCGCGCCTCAGATTTCTCCCACACAGGCCACAAACACCAACACTACACAGCTTGCAAACTTGCACACTAGCTTAGCATTAGGCAGACACCGCACCCGTAGGATAAGTGTGCGAAGACCCGGTCTACACACGACACGCTATACCAGTAGGGGCTTTTTTCCCCGCCCCCCACGACAGCGCCTTACCAGAGCCGAGGTCCGAGTCTCAGAGACGCTCGAGCGGTTCGAGTGGTCTAGAGGCTTCAGACGGAGAGGAGACTCCCCCCGAGGGGAGATGCCATCCGCCTGGAATACCTCCAATTCTCGGCTTGAGGTCCCCTTAGGATCTAGCCGTCCCCAAACCCGGTGACGCTGTAAAGGTCATCTACACACTCAAAAAAAAACTGAACCTGGTTATTTTTAGTATAGTGTAGAAGTTACCTTACCTATTTACTTCACAGCAAATCTCTCTATCTCTCATACAACAGATGTGTTTTTTTGCCCTTTGTTGCGCTATATTGTAATATGGTGTCCAATGTCCTATAATGGTACGGAACTTTTCGTGCAGTAGTCCGACTTGCACATGAGCGGATTTTTACCCAAAATATTATGTCTCACTGGGCCAGCGGTTTAAGCGCGAATCACACCTGAGCCCAGTGGATTCTTTACCAGTATCTTTTATCAAAATAAAAATTTTGCATAATCATGCTCAAAATTTAATGAATTTTAGGATTTTTTTTTATATTCTATATTTGGCCTTTGACGACCTCCGTGGCCGAGTGGTTTGTACGCCGGGTTTCATGGTGTCGCCGACTCGAGAGGTCCCGGGTTAAATCCCGGTGGGGGCGGATGTTTGTGTGATGAATACGAGCATTTGTACTCCAGTCATGGATGTTTAATATGTATTTTCTATATAAATATACTTATTTAAGTACAGTATATGTATTCTATCCGTTACCCTAGTATCCTATAACACAAGTCTTATAGTGCTTACTTTGGGGCTAGGCTAATTGGTGTGAGTGTTGGAAATATTTATTTATATATTAGTACAACCTACAAAACGAAATAATGCCTTTTAATTCTACATTAATTTGAAAGATAATAATTTTAATACTTAAATAGTTCATTATGATCTATTAATTGTTGCTATAATCATTAGTAACCCAGTAAAGATAGTTTAATTTGACATTAGACAATTATACGAGTATCTATATATATAAAACTCAAAGGTGACTGACTGACATAGTGATCTATCAACGCACAGCCCAAACCACTGGACGGATCGGGCTGAAATTTGGCATGCAGGTAGTCAACAAGTTCAAAAACGTGAAAAATAGAGATAAAGCTCCTAAAAATATGAGCAATAGCTCATTGGATTCGTAACGACCTCTAGAAAAATGAGTTTTGAGGATTTTACTGCACGTAAAAAATTGCAATTGTTATTAACAAAATAAGATGAAAAAAAAGAGGTATTTACGTTTTTGTTAATAATTCATAAACTATTAATATTTACGATATTTGGAAAAAAGGTCCTTAAAGAGGAGGAAATTTACGAAATAAAAGTCCCAGCTCCCGGAACTCTACCTCTATTATTTATAATTTTAATTTAACGCTGAAAATAGGGCTCCGCGCAGCCATTACGGCATGGGCGCACTGCCGTTAAAGACAGTTTCTTACATAAAATTATTTTTTTATAGTAACAAATATGAATTTAAAAATTTAAATAAATTATGGTGTCATCCAGATACTTGAAAGAATATATTCCCGTTGGAATTTTTTTTTTAAATTAATTTTTCAAAAAGTTATGCAATTGTTAATTAACGAATTTTTTTCCTATCTCCGTTTTCATAAATGACGACATAAAAATTTAAATAATAAACCTATAAATTTTTGGCTCTGTGGAGCTCTTCTTATATATATACTTAACAAGATCCCGCGATAAAAGTTTATTAAAGTTAATTATTTTGTTTATAACAATTTTTTAAAGTTAACAAAAAATGAAAAGTCTAAGAAATGTTATTAAAAAAATTTTTTTAAACAAATGTTATATTATTGCTGCTTTCTTATCCAACAATGGCATTAGGTAACATCGGAAAAAAAATTTTTACATCATTTGTTAAGAAATTGTTTATAAACAAATAGACAAGTTTAATATTTAAAGAAATTGTTTTTTTACCATTATGTTGGCTTGGCAAAATAAGGATTTTTAAAAAAAAGAAATTTTCTTAAATAATTTTTTTTATTGTTTATAATCGTTTTTTTTTATATTTCGATTGTTTAAATAATTAGATAAGGAATGATTTTCTCTTTAAAAATCATAATTGGCATTTCTTCATAGGTAAATAGAAAAAAAAATTATCAATAATTTCATTGTTTGTTAACTTAACAATTTGTTATAAACAAATTCTAACTACCGTTATATTTTTTTCTAGAGCTAAAAAAAATAGCAAAAACAGCCATATATATCAAAATACTAAAAAAAATTTTTTCTATTTTTTATAACGCTTGTAAATATTACACGATACCAAAGTTGCACCGGACACTTGATTTGTCAAGTAAAAAATTAATATAACTTATAAACTATTCGAGATACGACAATGGACATTCAGGTCGTTTTTATAAAGCATTAATTAATCTTCAAAATAAGCTAAAAACCAAGTTTGTAACTATTGTTTATCAGCTAATACATGCATTTGTTTATAACATTTTGAGAATTCTTTAACTTTTTCGTATCTCTTATGACTTACAACTTAATAAATAATTAAAATACAGCTATAAACCTTAAAACAATTTTGTTTAGCGATACATTATCTCCCAAATTATTACCTCGATGTTAAATTGAACACGAGTTAAATAAATATTAATTAAGTCACGTATATTGTTTAAACAATTAGAGATGGAGGTACGATTAATTGATAATTTGGGAGATAATGTATCGCTAAACAAAATTGTTTTAAGGTTTATAGCTGTATTTTAATTATTTATTAAGTTGTAAGTCATAAGAGATACGAAAAAGTTAAAGAAATCTCAAATTTTTATAAACAAATGCATGTATTAGCTGATAAACAATAGTTACAAACTTGGTTTTTAGCTTATTTTGAAGATTAATTAATGCTTTATGAAAACGACCTGAATGTCCATTATCGTATCTCGAATAGTTTATAAGTTATATTAATTTTTTACTTGACAAATCAAGTGTCCGGTGCAACTTTGGTATCGTGTAATATTTAAAAGCGTTATAAAAAATAGAAAAATTTTTTTTTTAGTATTTTGATATATATGGCTGTTTTTGCTATTTTTTTTAGCTCTAGAAAAAAAATATAACGGTAGTTAGAATTTGTTTACAACAAATTGTTAAGTTAACAAACAATGAAATTATTGATAAAATTTTTTTTTTCTATTTACCTATGAAAAAATGCCAATTATGATTTTTAAAGAGAAAATCATTCCTTAACTAATTATTTAAACAATCGAAATATAAAAAAAACGATTATAAACAATAAAAAAAATTATTTAAGAAAATTTCTTTTTTTTAAAAATCCTTATTTTGCCAAGACAACATAATGGTAAAAAAACAATTTCTTTAAATATTAAACTTGTCTATTTGTTTATAAACAATTTCTTAACAAATGATGTAAAATTTTTTTTTCCGATGTTACCTAATGCCATTGTTGGATAAGAAAGCAGCAATAATATAACATTTGTTTAAAAAAATTTTTTTAATAACATTTCTTAGACTTTTCATTTTTTGTTAACTTTAAAAAATTGTTATAAACAAAATAATTAACTTTAATAAACTTTTATCGCGGGATCTTGTTAAGTATATATATAAGAAGAGCTCCACAGAGCCAAAAATTTATAGGTTTATTATTTAAATTTTTATGTCGTCATTTATGAAAACGGAGATAGGAAAAAAATTCGTTAATTAACAATTGCATAACTTTTTGAAAAATTAATTTAAAAAAAAAATTCCAACGGGAATATATTCTTTCAAGTATCTGGATGACACCATAATTTATTTAAATTTTTAAATTCATATTTGTTACTATAAAAAAATTATTTTATGTAAGAAACTGTCTTTAACGGCAGTGCGCCCATGCCGTAATGGCTGCGCGGAGCCCTATTTTCAGCGTTAAATTAAAATTATAAATAATAGAGGTAGAGTTCCGGGAGCTGGGACTTTTATTTCGTAAATTTCCTCCTCTTTAAGGACCTTTTTTCCAAATATCGTAAATATTAATAGTTTATGAATTATTAACAAAAACGTAAATACCTCTTTTTTTTCATCTTATTTTGTTAATAACAATTGCAATTTTTTACGTGCAGTAAAATCCTCAAAACTCATTTTTCTAGAGGTCGTTACGAATCCAATGAGCTATTGCTCATATTTTTAGGAGCTTTATCTCTATTTTTCACGTTTTTGAACTTGTTGACTGGACTATAGATGTTATGACGTAGGCACGCGCTAAGAAAGGATTTTGATCAATTCTACCCCCAAGGGGATAAAATAGTGAATGAAAGTTTGGATGAAACTTTGTCAATTTTAAACCTATCGGGCTGGGACTTTGCATGCAGGTATAAGAAGAATCATAGATGAATGTCATTGTGTATAATACAAGCCTGAGAACAAAAACTGTAGTCTACACATCAGCTCTACACCGAAGCGAGGACGGGCCATTAGTTGTCAAATATAATTTCAGAACGTTTTGTATAAGGGAAAGACAGATTTTGCTATAACATTTGATTTCCTATGTTGTTTAAGAGAGGGGCACGATGGCGCGAGTGATTATTGTGTTCGACTGCAATCGTTAAAGTTAAGCAATCTATATAGAGGTCGGTCATTGGATGGGTGACCAAAAATTTACTATCTCGAGCTCGGATTATGCTTCGGATGGCACGTTAAGCCGTCGCTCCGTAGGGGTGTTTGATGACCCCCCCCCCCCCTCATCACCACCCCTGGACCGCGGATATTTCAAAAAATGTATCTGACACCGGATTTAGAGAACCCAAATTACTATAGGACCAAGTTTCTAGGCTTCCATCAGAAGAGAAAATAAAAAATTAAGGGGGGGCCTACGACTTGAGGTGCTAACTAAGTTGATCATCATCATCAACCTATTAATGACCCCACTGCTGTGCCACAGGCGTTCCCTATGGGTTTGTGGGTGCTAGCGACTACAGATGCAGCCAGGACCAACGGCTTGACGTGCCTTCCGTAGCACGAAGGAACTCGAGATAGAAGATTTTTGGTCACCCATCCAATGACCGACCACTGCGAAAGTTGCTGAACTTCAACGATCGCTGCCGAACGCGCTAACCACTTGCGCCATCGGGACCAACGGATTATCGTGCCTTCCGTCCACGGAGGAACGCGAAATGGATGATTTTTTATCACCCATCCAATGACTGACCTTCTCTTTTTTGTGTTGGGAAAATGCGGGACACATACCCGCCCCTGGGTGAGAGACGGGGTTATGTGGGACTCATCCTCCCCCACATCCCGCCCACCCGCTCAGCCAAACTGGCTCAGCGGCTGCTCGGGATGAGGGGGCCTAACCACTAAAAACCCAACAATGCTCCCTCGGCTGCTGGAACGGGTTTCGTGGGATCCAGGTGACTCTCCACGTTACCCCCGGCAGGGGTTCCTCCTCCTCCTGGCGGTCGGGGGTATTTTTTTTTATTCGTTAATAGGCAAGCGCTTGACCATAATTCGCCTGATGGAAAGCAATATTATGGTCTACGATGGAGCGCGCTTACCTAATAAAAACCGGTTCACTCTTGCTTTGAAGACCGCTAGATTGTAGTGCTCGGGGAACAAGGGCTCAGGCAAGGAATTCCACAGTTTGGCAGTCCGCACGATGAAGCTAGACGCGAATCGCTTAGTGCGAGTCTTTGGAACTGCCACCGTGAATCGATGTCGCCTTGCCGTTTCCCTGTTCGGGGGGATGCCCGGGAGCACCCAGGCATCCCCCCTCGACAGGTGAGACTGTGCAATGCGGGTGACGGACCACCTGTCCGCCGCCCGCTAGCCTCAATAGGGTGGAAAGAGGCGGTTGTACCGCCGCC
Source organism: Chilo suppressalis (assembly GCA_902850365.2). NCBI lineage: Eukaryota > Metazoa > Arthropoda > Insecta > Lepidoptera > Crambidae > Chilo > Chilo suppressalis. The sequence goes on from OU963921.1 coordinate 11,660,134, forward strand.
GCCTTCCACCCCGATCCAATGACTGACCTCTGCGAAAGTTGCTTAACTTCAACGATCGCAGCCGAACGCGCTAACCACTTGCGCCATCGAGCTCTTCGTATTGTATTATATAGTAATGACTTAATATCATCGGTTTATGTAACGCGGCATTGTTAGGTCGCTTATAATAGCATTGCCACATAATATGTTGACTGTCGTACATACAAAATAGCTTTAGCTTTTTTATATGTGTAAACATTGCAATCTAATCTCTTATCTATTAGACTAGTCCGTCTGTCTGTTGTGCTGTTTCAGCGGCCAAACCGTAAGAGATAGATAAAGAGAATATTTAAGTTATAAGTTAAGAATAGTCTGATAAGACTACAAACCGGATTTGAGTAACGTAGCACTTCCGGTTTTCGAGAAATCAGGTTTTGGTGAACATTTGGTTCACTGGTTTGCTAGTAATAAGAATAATATTTCCAACACTCACAACAATAAGGTATTTGACAGTATTAAAAATAAAGTGCCAATTGTTAGCATCTGTGTTTAGAATGAATATTGGCAGGGGATTTTACTATTTTTACAAAAAAAAACATAATTTTACTAAAATAAGACACATGGACGTTCGTAGATACGTGGTTCACGAATCTTGAAAATACCGCATCAATGGTCGTACCATACCTCGTTGTCCCCATTGCTCTATCAGAAACAATATCTAAATTCAGTTCAGATTTTAAAAAAATTATTAATGTCAATCCGTCATCTTTGTTTGTCAAAGTTGCGCGACATAGGATGCGCACCAAAAACGTAACGAGGTCATTCATCGATAGATTTTACTCCTCACATTTTTCTCATACCGGGCCCCTTATATATGCAAATCGATTCTTAAAGAGTAAACTCCAAAATACTTTTTCTGTCTTAGTACAAACGATCTCACGCGCGGTTCTAGTAAGTCTGTATGTATAGACATCGTCACAGGCCTTCCCTATGGATGGAATAGGGAGATTGGGCCATGACCCACCACGCGGGCCACGCGGATTGGCGGGTGCTAACGACTGCAGATGCAGCCGGGACCAACGGCTTAACGTGCCTTCCGAAGCATGGAGGAACTCGAGATAGAAGATTTGTGGTCACCCATCCAATGACCGACCACTGCGAAAGTTGCTTAACTTTAACGATCGCAGCCGAACGCGCTAACCACCTGCGCCATCAGGCTCCTCGTAACATCATACACAATTCGTGTCGAATAAATATTATGTAAGTTTTATAAATGTTAAATCGCTGCCGCTCGACCTAGTAACCGACAATTGTAATAGCGAATGTATTTATAGTCGACTCGCTTAATATTAATAGTTTTGTTTTATGTTAAAAGTGTGGAAAACAAGTATGTAGCCCGCCCCCACGTCAACGGCTAACTCCCCACGACAACGGCTAACTCCCTACGACAACGGTTAACTAGAGCCGAGGTCCGAGTCTCAGAGACACCCTCTAGTTGAGTCGACCCCCTCAGGTTCGAGTGGTCTAGTGGCTCCAGACGTAGAGGAGACTCCCCCCGTGGGGAGACGCCATCCGCCTGTAATACCTCTAGAGGCACTCGCCAATTCTCGGCTTGAGGTCCCCTTAGGATCTCGCTGTCCCCAAACCCGGTGACGCTGTAAAGGTCATCTGCTACAAACCGCATACACACTCAAAAAAAAAATGTGAATGGGACACACCCTCATTCTAATGTAAAAAAGGAAGATTAATACAAAAATAAGACGCTGGCTGCATGGCTTTGCCTTTGCCTTTCTCAATAGAGAAGAATAGAACTAAAAAAAAGTATTCCAGTCCCTCTTGTCTACGTCTCGTCATCTGCATAGGTATTCTGTAAGATGCAATCGTCATTTTTCCGGATTTCTGATAAATGTCAAATATCTAATACTGGCTGCTTCTACAGACATAGCGACATTTTGCCGTGTAATGGCGTAAAGCATATCAAACTAATATCTAAAAAGGTAGCTACCAAAATTGAAAGTGAGACTTTATTTTACAGACTAGCGGCCCGCCTTCGCTTCGCTTCGGTGTGGAGCTAAAGTGTAGACTACACCTTTCATTCCCTATTTTATCCCCTTAGGGGCAGAATTGATCAAAATTCTTTCTTAGCGGATGCTTACGTCATAACATCTACCTACATGCCAAATTTCAGCCCGATCCGTCCAGTGGTTTGGGCTGTGCGTTGATCTCATCTTTGAGTTTTATATAGATAGATAGATAGATTTACCGTACTGATGTTACAAAGGATTTTGTAGTTCTCATAAAAGATTTAGAAATACTTACCAATAACGAAAACATTCCAGTTGTAATAATAATGTTTGGGCAGCTGTAGACTAGTTAAATCACCCGGCACCGAACAGGTTTGGAGCTCATTTAGTTTGCGGTTGTATAATTAGCGTGTCCAATGTTGCGCACGTCACGAATTTGTAAAATACTAATTAATAGCTAATGATAATAACAGTTGCGACAATTTTAATGTTGTTATAATGAAGTTGTTTTTTAAATTACTAGATGTAGGTATTTCACAGAACTCAATTTATTTATTTTACATCATCATTGTCAGCCTATTAATGTCCCAACTGCTAGGGCACAGACCTTCCCTATGAATGGAATAGGGAGATTGGGCCATGACCCAATACGCGGGCCCAGTGCAGAGTGCACTAACGACTGCAGATGCAGCCGGGACCAACGGCTTAACGTGCCATCCGAAGCACGGATGGACTCGAGATAGAAGATTTTGGTCACCCATCTAGACAGAAAAGTGCGAAAGTTGCTTAACTTCAACGATAGCAGCCGAACACGCTAATTATCATCATTACTATGTTGGTAATAGGGTATTTGACAGTATTAAAAATAAAGTACCAATTGTTAGCATCTGTGTTAAGAATGAATATTGGCAGGGGTTTTTACTATTTTTACAAAAAAGTATTCATAATTTTACTAAAAACCCAGGAAAAAGATAATAATTTTCTTATATATTGTCACGTGACCCAAAACGCTTGGGATTGGCGGAGCCTAAAATGACGTCACACGCAAGTAAACTTCCGGTTGAAGTGACATTACATTGTATCGTTTGACGTTTTAATAACAGTCGTGTGACGTCACACACTAGTAAGACGCCATATTGTCCAGAAAAACGTTGTCGCGGTAAGTTGAAAATGGAGTTTTTGATTTGGTTATATTTACTGAAATACACAACAGAATAATGAATATCCACTTTTTACGGACTCCATAAACATTAGTCGATAACGTGAGATCGTTTTCTAAAACTTGTCAAATACCCTGTTTCAGATTCAAATCTCTTATCTATTAGACAAGTCCGTCCGTCCGTCTGTGGTGCTGTTTCAGCGGCCAAACCGTAAGAGATAGATAAAGAGAATATTTAAGTTATAAGTTAAGAATAGTCTGATAAGACTACAAACCGGATTTGAGTAACGTAGCGCTTCCGGTTTTCGAGAAATCACGAATTTCAAACGAAACCTCACAAAATCTCCGAAGTTCTCAATTAATTAAATAATTTTTTTTTAAATCAGGTTTTGGTGAACATTTGGTTCACTGGTTTGCTAGTAATCTGTAATTACTTAACAGAATTGAAATCCAAATGGAGTGAAGTTATATTACCTCGTATCACTAAAGCCGTGTTACAATGGAAACTAACCGACATTACCTGCTCCAGTAAGATTACCAAAGTAACTACTACAAATTACCTACAGAATTTAATTAAAACCATTTTTTTTTCTTCAAATATAATCGTCCAGGAGAGTCTTGATTTAAAACACTGAAATTCTTTTAATAAATTTATTACAAACTAGCGGCCCGCCCTCGCTTCGCTTCGGTGTAGAGCTGAAGTGTAGACTAAAGTTTTTGTTCTCAGACTTGTTTTATACACAACTAGAGGTCGCCCGCGACTTCGTCTGCGTTAACTTAGTTTCTTGAAAATCCCTCTGGAACCTAACATTTTTTCGGGATAAAAGTAGCCTATGTGTGAATCTAGGGTGTCAGCTAACTCCATACCAAATTTTGTTAAAATCGCTCCAGCCGTTTAGACGTGAAGAAGTAACAAACATACACACTCACATACTCACAAACTTTCGCCTTTATAATATTAGTGTGATGACATTCATCTATGATTCTTCTTATACCTGCATGCAAAGTCTCAGCCCGATCGGTTTAAAATTGACAAAGTTTCATACAAACTTTCATTCGCTATTTTATCCCCTTGGGGTTAGAATTGATCAAAATCCTTTCTTAGCGGATGCCTACGTCATAACAACTACCTGCATGCCGAATTTCCGCCCGATCCGTCCAGTGGTTTGGGCTGTGCGTTGATAGATCACTATGTCAGTCAGTCACCTTTGAGTTTTATATATATAGATAAACGTAGTTTTGACTCATTAACATTAGAGTCATAAAAACTGTAAGCATTATTTCCAGGAACAGAAGCAGTTTGTTACACAAACGACACAAACGGCTTACGACAAATGTAATTTGTTATGTTAATTCTGCGCATGCCATAATTGTCAATTTTAAAATTTGACGTCTCAGCATGATGTGCGTCAACATCAACTTGCATCCTATGACATTCTGCAATTTGTTTTCGCTGCGAGTCCACAATAAATACATGTCGCCGCACACGGGCCACGCGCCACAGCCACAAACGCCGCCACGAGAAGCTAGAAGCGGCTACTAAAGTGGCTGCAGCGCGCGACAGCGGCCGACTAAGGTAAGGGAGAGAGGGGTGGGGAATCGCGTGAGTGACGTGTGGCGGCGTTTTGTATCGGCGCATTAAGTGGCCGTCGCGGGCTACAAGAAGCGAGCAACGACGATTTGTAGCGTGTGGCGTCCACCGGCGTACCGTGTGTGGCGAGTTCATATAAAATGTATGTAAACTACAAGAAATATTCCGGTGGCGGCGTTTTGTGGTTGTGGTCGGTGGCCCGTGTGCGGCGACATTTAGCGGATGCCATATTCAGTGACCTTTAAAATTTATTCCAAATGTTCGGAATGCTCTTTGTTTTGAAGCAAAATTATCATTTCGCATTCAAAACGCAAACATTATATTTATTATTCTTCTGACCAAACTCACAATATTCTGATTCTTCGTACCAAAGTACGTGACCGTTTGGAACACGACATATTTTATTTGTTTTGTTGTTTAATATTCATAATCGATTTATTTGCTGGCGTGGACGGTTGCCTCCATTCGTCCGTGCGATCATGAATATCAAGCGATTTCCCCAGAGGACAGGTGGTGATGGGTGACCCAAAATTATGAGTCCACACCGCAGCTGTTAATATAAACGAGCGAGTCTTACAGTAGTCATTTGAAACCTCACTAAAAAAAGAAATAAAATTTACTACAAAAGGAATAAGCCATTTGAACATTATGTTCTAAAATCAAATCAAATAGCGCGCGCTTTCGCGACTTCCTGTTACACACTTCCGTCCCATTTCACGAAATCACACAAATTGCAGGAAAGCTAGAGGAAAGATGTTACACATCAAAAAGTTTAGCGTGCAAATCAAAGGATGGCTGGCTAGTTTCTCATAAAATACTTGATTTAAGCAGTTATTACATTAAGTTTTGACCTCAAGAGTTAAGTGTAAGAAGTTAATAATGCATTGCCAATTCTCTATTTAAGTATTTAAGTTCTTACAAAAGCATTTAAGTAGGTTCCTTACAGCAAGCGAGTCACGTACGTACAGCCTGACTGTTGCATAACTAACATGAAGTTAGGTACGTAACTTAGTCGCATTATAGACGGAGAAGTTAGTAACAATTTAATAATTTTGATTTGTTTAATAGCTTTAAAAGGTCTTTCCAAATGTCAGCTTTTCTCATGCTCATCTTGTTCAAGAAAAAATCTAATTAAAAAATACTAGGTATGTTGGTTCTTTAACACTGAATTTAAGAAGCAATCAGATTTTTATTTCGTTAATGAAATGAAATGAAACCTCAATTGGCCATCTTAAGAAAAGGAAGTCTTATAAAAAAAATGGGTGCGTGTACTTATGTAGGCGCGTGAGAAGTTATCCTTCTTTGGCATCGTTTAAAATTAGTTTTTAATTGCATGCAAATAATTAATTACAATAAATTAATAAAAAGTCTGGAAAAGGACACAGTCAATAAAGTTCAGTTTTAATTTGAAAAAATAAATAAATAATCAAAATATTCAATTAAAATCGCTACTGAATATAATTTATTAGAACATATGTGATTTGCACTTGTATGAAACTCACGTATTCCGAATATACAAACTAGAAACATGTGGATAAATATTATAAATATGAATACCTATAACTGTTACTTTATTACAAAAAATAAAGATGTGGTTTTGGTTCTACTACACCAATGGTCAAGAGATGGCGCTGTAGTCTCCTGAATCGCGCTTTGGTTCCGTTGTTCCAGATTAATAAATACTTTTGATAGGCCTTCACAATGCAGTCGTTAACACCCACTAAATAGAGATTCTATTCCTATTTTGTTGGTAGATTTTCTTAATGTGCGGTAAACGCAAAAGTAACAGCATGCTGTTAATTTTTTGTGTTACAGTGATGCGCGCGCATCTTAAAATTTCACTCTCATCATTTTTTCATAACGCGCCTAAAGAAGTATAACTTCAAAAATACAAGAAAACTTAACATAACGATAAAAAATAGAACATAATATTCTAAGATAGCTAATCAGGACCCTGCCTCAGCTAATGCTGACACAGTGAGAAAGAGCTTTCTCACTGTAATAAACGGAGCTCCTACGGAAGGATTACTCGGTTGTCTATCTGTTTGTCACGTTCGATTTGCTAGAAATCTTTTGGACCGATTAAGTTGAAATTTGGTACATACATATATATTATATGTCCGTGAGTTTGTGACAGAAACTCGGACGAATAAATTAAATAAATAAATTCCGAATATGGAGGTTATACTATTGGGGGTGAATTAGAAAATTAAAATTAAGCTAAATGTACCGTGTTGCCGAAGGTTTTAAATATATTTTTTCAGATTTAAAATTAATACTGTAAAAATTATTTTAGAAAATTGATGAAAATTTACCTGTACCTCCGCTCCCCCGCCTAAACTCCGAAAATACTGCGTATTAAATTTGAAAATAAATGTGCAATGTAGCTTTTTGCTTGGCGACTATGTAGAACAGGAAGACTAGATATTACAGGAAGACCAGAAAAGCCAATCCCTCCTTCCTACGATGGCGTGAAGAAGCATTTTTGCAGGCCGGCAAGGTGAGGATTGTTGGTGTGGCAGTTTGTAACTGCTGTACCAGCTACCTTCGCGTTTGGACTTTATCACCACTTAACCTCAGGTGGGGTACAGTCATTTGCCTACCTCGCTATAAAAAAAATAAGTTAATAGTATGACTAGCGGCTCGCTCTCGCTTCGCTTCGGTGTAGAGCTGAAGTGTAGACTACAGTTTTTTTTTCAGGCTTGTATTATACACAATGACATTCATCTATGATTCTTCTTATACCTGCATGTAAAGTCTCAGCTCGATCGGTTTAAAATTGACAAAGTTTCATACAAACTTTCATTCCCTATTTTATCCCCTTGGGGGTAGAATCGATCAAAATCCTTTCTTAGCGGATGCCTACGTCATAACATCTACCTGCATGCCAAATTTCAGCCCGATCCGTCCAGTGGTTTGGGCTGTGCGTTGATAGATCACTATGTCAGTCAGTCACCTTTGAGTTTTATATTTATAGATATAATATGATGGTACGGAACACTGTGCGCGTGTCTGATTAGTACTTGTTAGGGATTTTAAATTAAATTAAATTGCCTTTAAAATCGAAATTGCATTTCACAATAAAAAACCGGACAAGAGCGAATAAACAATTATATTATTATTAAAAATAAAAACTGACTTTATAAAAGCTAAATCACTAATAAATATGAAATAATATCTACATATTCTTTACTTATGTATTCTATCCGTTACCCTAGTATCCCATAACACACGCCTTACAGTGCTTACTTTGGGGCTAGGCTAATTGGTGTGATTGTTGGAAATATTTATTTATATCATCTTTAAAGTCTAAATAATTTCCTAAAGTAAAATTAAGATACGATATTAGTAAAGAATATGTATGATATATTAATAATAGCCGCCTCCCAGCTCGTTACGTACTCAGTGTTAAAATACAAAGAGTATTTGATCAGACAGCATTCTAACTGCGATCGACATGCAAATGGCGTTACTCGATACAGACTAAGTGGCCCATAACATCCCTTGTAAGCGAAGTGGGCCGACCGTATAGTGGCCCACAGACTACGGGTCAAGTTGAGACCTTTACAACGGGCCGTTTCCGGAAAGAAAGTGGACCTTGAACTATTTTTCCTTTGCCTACTTTTTACATGAAACGGTTAATGGAATACTGTACCATTATCATGAACTAATATCGAAAGAAAAGTTTACTAGAAAAAAATCTACTCGGACCAGGCAGCGGACGGGACTCGAACCCGCATCCTTCGCTATCCGGGCGAATGCACTGACCATTATGCTACCACGGCCCTATTTGCCGCGTCGAAATTTTCCTAGCCTTAAGCTGCAAGGCAGCGCCATCTCTTCGCATTGTAGGTAACCCACAATGTCAAATGAATACTTTTTCAAGTATTAAACATTTGGAAGAAGAAATAGCAATTAAAGGTATTACTTTTCTTTAGATTTAAACATCTAGCAGTTAAATGCTTAAAAAATAAATAAATTCATAACTAATATCGAATTCGAACAAATAAATAAATATTTCCAACACACACCAATTAGCCTAGCCCCAAAGTAAGCACTGTAGGCTTGTGTTATGGGATACTAGGGTAACGGATAGAATACATATACTGATACATATATAAGTATATTTATATAGAAATACATATTAAACATCCATGACTGGAGTACAAATGCTCGTATTCGTCACACAAACATCTGCCTCCACCGGGATTCGAACCCGGGACCTCTCGAGCAGGCGACACCTTGAAGTAGATAGTAGACCATAGTTAGACGAATAGTTAGCGAGTGCGCAATGTCAATGTCAAAATTTGTATGGAAACTTGAACAGCAACGCTATAACGGACGTATGGAGAACTAAAAATCAATACACTTGTGACAATGACATTTCGGACTCGCAAACTATTCGATGCGAAATGGTTCGCTAAGGGTACTGTACTCCTAACACGAATCAATATCGAATTCGTAAACACATTTAACATTGAATATAAGGGATATGTTCTTATTTATTTCTTAACTAATGACCCGCCCTCGCTTCGCTTCGGTGTAGAGCTGTAGTGTAAACTATAGTTTTTGTTCTCAGACTTGTGCTATAAACAATGACTTTATTTATATAATTACACGTGTTATTGTGAGTCAACCATAAAAGATAGACATATGCTGTTGCAGGATATTTTTAGACAATTTTATGTAGAATATTTCCGTCATACATAATTTCTATGTAACTTTAACCACTAAGGCTGCACACGCGACGGAAGCTAAAAAAATGGAGTAACTTCACCCGTTTTCCCAACATTTCTCTTCACTACTCTGCTCCTATTGATTGTATTGTGATGAAAAGTATACTATAACCTGCCCAGGAGTATGAAGAATAATTGTATAAAGTTTCGTTAAAATCCGTCGAGTAGTTTTTGTTTCTATAAGGAACATAAACACAGACAGACAGACAAAAATTTTACTGATTGCATTTTTGGCATCAGTATCGATCACTAATCACCCCCTGATAGTTATTTTGAAAATATATTTCATGTACAGAATTGACCTCTCTACAGATTTATTATAAGTATAGATTTAGATATGTATGATATTATTATTAACATTTAAACGATATTTTTTTAAGCATTAAACTGCTGGACGTTTGAATCTAAAGAAAATTTTCCTAGCATTTTTGATGGCGCTGCCTTGCAGCAAGAAATACTAGAGAGAATTCGACACGGAGATCAGGGCCGCGGCAGCATAATGGTCAGAGCCTGTGCCCGGATAGCGGAGGGTGCGGGTTTGAGTCCCGTCTGCTGCCTGGTGCCAATTTTTTCCAGCTAAATTTTCTTTAGATTCAAAACCACCTTTCATATATATTTTTCATAAAAATCTGATCACAAATCCCTGTCTTATGCTAAGACAGGCTGCACTGCGACAATACGTTAACACCTATATAAAGATTACGTTTAAAATACGTTATAAACAAACGTAGTTCGAAGGAATGCACACGTACATATGTGGCAACTGAGCGTAGTAGTGAAAGTGTGCAGCGGAGCGTGCAGGTTCGATTCCCGGCGTAAGACACGCATTATACACCTACCTACGTGCGTATTGTATGTACCCATGTGTCTGGTCATGTTTCGTAACTGTAACTTTGCTGTTATGTCAACGCGACGAAATTAGGAAAGTTTTAGGAAGAATAGTTACAAGTTTATTCGTGTGAAACTTATTTTGGGAAAAATCCTATGGAAAAAGTAAATTGAATTTGAATTATTTTTTCTTTAAATAAATAAATATTATAAAATTATATGTTATTGGATACTAGGGTAACGGGGTAACGGATAGAATACATATACAGTACATATATAAGTACCATATTTATATAGAAACTAGCGGCCCGCCCTCGCTTCGCTTCGGTGTAGAGCTGAAGTGTAGACTACAGTTTTTGTTCTCAGGCTTGTATTATACACAATGACATTCATCTATGATTCTTCTTATACCTGCATGCAAATCTCAGCCCGATCGGTTTAAAATTGACAAAGTTTCATACAAACTTTCATTCCCTATTTTATCCCTTTGGGGGTAGAATTGATCAAAATCCTTTCTTGGCATCCGCTTACGTCATAACATCTACCTGCATGCCAAATTTCAGCCCGATCCGTCCAGTGGTTTGGGCTGTGCGTTGATAGATCACTATGTCAGTCAGTCACCTTTGAGTTGTATATATATAGATACATATGAAACATCCATCCAAACATCATGACTGGAGTACAAATGCTTGTATTCATTACACAAACTTCTGCCTCCACCGGAATTAGAACCAGGGACTTTTCGAGTCGGCGACACCATGAAACCCGGAGTACAAACCACTCGGTCACGGAGGTGAAACGGAAATGCGTCACGAGCGTCACACGACTATGTGTGTGTGTGTGTGTGTGTGTGTGTGTGTGTTCTTAGAAACTCAATATTTATTTTTTTCGTCAAACTCGTACGTGTAGGTTTTCTATTGATAGGTCTTCAAAAATGATAGATAGATAGATTAACACTTTATTATAACACCAAATACATAATTACGTAACATTCACAAACAATAATATTAACAAAAGCGTTATAATTGGCGGTCTTATCGCTAAGAGCGATTTCTTACAGACAACCACTGAGTATGAAAAGTTATACAGAGACCATAGGGGTGTTATTAAATTATTAAGGTTTCTAATATCATTTTTTTCTAAACTAAATAGGTTGCGCGAGAGACACTTCCAAAAAATGAAATGAAATGATGAAATGAGATGAAATCTAGTCAGACTTTTTTTAATGCGTCATAAATCCTATACAGAAATTGATTATATTTAAAATTTTCTATGGTGTATAACAATAAAGAATATTATTATTATTATTAAAACCACTTATCTAATTGTATCAATTTAAGTATTCTATCCGTGACCCTGGTATTCCATAACACAAGCCTTACAGTTAGGCTTGCCAGATGCTTATCAATTTGCATCCCCCTGAAAAAATAAAGCATCAAATCAACCCCCCATCACCCCCCAGAGTTAAAACATCAAGCAGGCCAGCGGTGTCATTCGTTATTAGTTTATTTTGTTACGAAACTAGCACATTATCGGAATTCGGGACAATAAGGTCTAATTACTGGACACGGGACAAGTCAATCAATCAATCAAAATCATTTATTCAGTTTAGGCTGTTACAAGCACATATGAATATCTAGAAGCTACGCCATCGGTTCGTAAATCTACGGCGGGAGACCTTGTACTGAGAAGAACCGGCAAGAAACTCAGCAAGGGCTGTTTTTTTTCTCCCTGTTTTATTATTTACAGAGTCGTCAAATTGAAAAATGACTTCAGAGGTGATTCATGAAGTCACTTTTCATTACATAATTATTAAATATACATTAATTGTTTACCTGCATTTTGATTGCTGTGTCATACAGTATAAATACAAATAGTGTTATTTATATTCAGTGTGACTAAACATTAACTTCAATATTATGGAAGTTAGGGCAGACTCATCTCCGCTGGCAGCACCCGTTCACGAGCATGACGCATGAACCAGCCATCGCTTCGCTCAACCATATTTTAGGGAACGTAACGACCCAAGACGCAAAGTTCCGGAACAATCCCGGATTTTCCGACCATCTAGAATGCCTATATACGTGTCGTGTGAGGCTGGTCGTTACGTTCCCTAAAATATGATTATGCGAAGCGATGGCTGGTTCATGCGTCATGCTCGGGTGTTACCAGCGGAGATGAGTCTGCCCTAACTACTTCTATATATATAAAACTCAAAGGTGACTGACTGACATAGTGATCTATCAACGCACAGCCCAAACCACTGGACGGATCGGGCTGAAATTTGGAATGCAGCTAGATGTTATGACGTAGGCATCCGCTAAGAAAGGATTTTGATCAATTCTACCCCCAAGGGGATAAAATAGGGAATGAATGTTTGTATGATACTTTGTCAATTTTAAACCGATCGGGCTGAGACTCTGCATGCAGGTTTAAGAAGAATCATAGATGAATGTCTTTGTGTATAATACAAGCCTGAGAACAAAAACTGTAGTCTACACTTCAGCTCTACACCGAAGCGAAGCGAGGGCGGGCCGCTAGTTGATATATAAGATGAAAATGATGTCGATTCTGGCATAATTCTCTAAAGCTAAACTTAAATTTGACAGCGGTGCATCCTTGTCATTCTCTATACAGAATGAAAAGGATAGACTGATGTTAAATTTAGTTTTAAGTTTGGAGAATCACGCTAGAATCGACACCTATGTCTAGTTACACCTAATATAAATAAAACTATTTGTATTTATACTGTATGACACAGCAATCAAAATGCAGGTGAACAATTAATGTATAATTTCACATTATGTAATGAAAGGTGACTTCATGAATCAACTCTGAAGTCATTCTTCAATTTGACGACTCTGTAAATAATAAAACAGGGAGAAAAAAACAGCCCTTGCTGAGTTTCTTGCCGGTTCTTCTCAGTACAAGGTCTCCCGCCGTAGATTTACGAACCGATGGCGTAGCTTCTACATTCATGAGTGCTTGTAACAGCCTAAACTGAATAAATGATTTTGATTATGATTATTATTACAGTGCTGACTTAGGGACAATGCTAATAAAAGCGAGTGTAAGAAATATTCACTTTATGCCTCAGCTTATTGGTAAGGAATATTTATTTTGTTTTAAACTTTCATGGTCACTAACATTATGACCGCATATTCCGGCACTGTTGCAAGCGCCATGATCTCGGAGTAACTGAAGTAATTGCGGGTAAATGTTATTGGCAGACATATCGGAGTCTCATAAAAAACAAGGTACATGGTAACAATCCCGTTAATAGCTAGAATATTTATTTATTTGTATGAGCGAGTACTATGCAAGTATGAATTTACAATAGCGGTAAAAGTTGTTCACAAGGACGGCAGGTGAATGCCCCAATGTACTGTACAGTGCCAGCCAGCCGGCGCGCTCCATTCCATTCGAAACGCACAAACATACAAGCCGTTGTGTACTTTGCAATACATATAAACATATTAAAATGTAAGGTTTAAGATTACAAGCACATTATCTGGGAAAACTTTAGAAAAACAGTCCGAAAAATGGTTATCTTGTAAATTGTCGTCTCTAGTTCGAGTGGTCTAGAGGCTCTAGACGGAGAGGAGACTCCCCCCGTGGGGAGATGCCATCCGACTGGAATACCTCTAGAGGCACTCGACAATTCCCGGCTTGAGGTCCCTTTAAGATCTCTCCGTCCCCAAACCCGGTGACGCTGTAAAGGTCATCTGCGACCAACAGCTTACACACTCAAAAAAAATACTTGTGTAAATGCAACGGAAGTTCTGAATCATTATATCTCATACTAGCTGCCTGTCCCGGCTTCGCACGGGTGTATTAAATACTATGGAAACAATGAATCAGCAATCACCTCATTTTTCAGCTTAGCAGAAAGTTTATAAGTAATTTTTTTTAGTTGTATTCTTCTTTATTGAGAAAGGCAAAGGCATAGCTATGCAGCCATCGTCTTATTTTTGTATTAATCGTCCTTTCTGAAGTTATACTTCTTTAGGCGCGTTATGAAAAATTGATGAGAGTGAAATTTCGAGATACGCGCGCATCACTGTAACACAATAGTAACACCATGAAGTTGGCCGCGGGCGCGTTATGAATGTTAGTGTCTAATAATGGTGGATTATTAACCACTTAGTGGTTAATAATCCACCATTATTAGACATCTGTTCGAAAGGTACTTTGAACGATCCACGGAGCTCCATAAGATGATCGCGTTGTCAAAAACAATGTTGGCACGCTCGTCGCCTCTGATCACTGTTTTCATATTTATAATATTTATCCACATGTTTCTAGTTTCTATATAGACACAACGTGTTTTAGTTACTTACAAGTGCTAATTACATATGGACTAATAACTTAAATTCAGTAGTGATTTTAATTGAATATTTTGAATATTTATTTAATTTTTCAAATTAAAACTGAACTTAGTTGACTGTGTTAACTATCCTTTTCCAGTCCTTTTATTATTTTATTGTAATTATTAATTATTTGCATGCAATTAAAAAATATTTTTAATGATGCTAAAGAAGTATAACTTCTCACGCGCGTACATAAGTTACACGCATCCATTTTTTTACATTAGAATGTCGGTGTGACGCATTCTAATGCTTCTTGGAGCGTTTGGCACGAAATATATCGAGTTGGCTTTTTCGATAAGCTTCTGTGAGGTAGTCAATACTACAATAAAGTTCTCACGTCCACTTGACCGGAATAGCGTATATTTTAAAGATTCCACTAATACTTTAGTTGCGCAGACGGTTGTAACACAAAATAACACCAATTTTATTTCACAATATCCACTATGAACAAATTTAAGAATAATTAAAATAAGACGCCAACCGCACTCGATGAAATCCCACCAAAAACTCCGTTTTTAAGTACATAGATCGAGTATATGAAATCTATTTGGCTATGGGCATGGCCA
Organism: Chilo suppressalis; assembly: GCA_902850365.2. Taxonomy (NCBI): domain Eukaryota; kingdom Metazoa; phylum Arthropoda; class Insecta; order Lepidoptera; family Crambidae; genus Chilo; species Chilo suppressalis. The sequence continues at coordinate 11,675,387 of OU963921.1, forward strand.
TCCTGATTTTTCTGTTTAGCAAAGGATTTCTTTTAGGCATATAGGTTGAATATCTTTTTTATTCGATGCAGAATAGTTGCCATTTGGTCCGATAAAACTTTAAAACAGTTTTTATTTCATAAGCGTTTTGTTATTTTGGACGATGTAATTTTCACGATACTTTGTTTCTATGTACACTGATTACGTAGAGATTTCTGGTCCAATTTGAGTGATTCTTTTTTGTTTGATATGTAGTAGAGACTTGCCATTTGGTTCCATTAAAATTCAATTTAGTTTGACCCAGTAGTTTTCATTTTAGCAGCATTTTTGTTTACACAGACGATGTAATTTTTACGATACTTTGCGAACGGGTCTGTTTAGGCGTTTTATGTGAAGGAGCTATATACTAAAATGCATAAAATAAAATCGTTTTTCAATCAACAAAAAAAAAATCGACTTCAAAATAGTCGAATATACAGGGTAAATATTGAAACGGGTATACCGACTAGCCGTGTGTGTGCCTGCCTAGAATAGCACCCCATGGGTGTCGTAGAAGGCGACTACGGAAGCACAGCCAGCAGAAGCCGGACAGCAGGGACTTCTCCCTCAATTCTTTGGCCATACTGCGATCGCCAACCCGTCTGCCAAGCGTGGCGTTTACGCAGAACCGCGTAATGATAGACACACATACGATGTGGAGATCCTTGCGGGAGACCTATGCTCAGCAGTGGGAGTGAGATGATAAAGACTAAAAATGAAAAAAATGGATGCGTGTAACTTATGTACGCGCGTGAGAAGTTAAACTTCTTTAGCATCATTAAAAATATTTTTTAATTGCATGCAAATAATTAATAATTACAATAAAATAATAAAAGGACTGGAAAAGGATAGTTAACACAGTCAATTAAGTTCAGTTTTAATTTGAAAAATTAAATAAATATTCAAAATATTCAATTAAAATCACTACTGAATTTAAGTTATTAGTCCATATGTAATTAGCACTTGTAAGTAACTAAAACACGTTGTGTCTATATAGAAACTAGAAACATGTGGATAAATATTATAAATATGAAAACAGTGATCAGAGGCGACGAGCGTGCCAACATTGTTTTTGACAACGCGATCATCTTATGGAGCTCCGTGGATCGTTCAAAGTACCTTTCGAACAGATGTCTAATAATGGTGGATTATTAACCACTAAGTGGTTAATAATCCACCATTATTAGACACTAACATTCATAACGCGCCCGCGGCCAACATCATGGTGTTACTATTGTGTTACAGTGATGCGCGCGCATCTTAAAATTTCACTCTCATCATTTTTTCATAACGCGCCTAAAGAAGTATAACTTCAAAAATTATTTTATGTTTCAATTTATTCCCCGCCCGACTTTCAAATCATGAACCGGATATTAATCAATCTAAAGAAAAGTTTACTAGAAAAAGGAAAATCCACGCGGACCAGCCAGCGGACGGGACTCAAACCCGCACCCTTCGCAATCCGGGCGAATACACTGACCAATTATGCTACCACGGCCATGATGGCCGCGTCGAAATTTTCCGGGCGAATGTATAGCGAATCGCCCGGATTGCGAAGGGTGCGGGTTCGAGTCCCGTCCGCTGCCTGGTCCGCGTGGATATTTTTCTTGTAAATTTTGCTTTAGATTTAAACATCTAGCAGTCAAATGCTTAAAAATAAATAAAAACATAACTATAATTGTTATTTCTTCTTTCAAATGTTTAATACTTGAAAAAGTATTCATTTGACATTGTGGGTTACCTACAATGCGAAGAGATGGCGCTGCCTTGCAGCTTAAGGCTAGGAAAATTTCGACGCGGCCATCAGGGCCGTGGTAGCATAATTGGTCAGTGCATTCGCCCGGAAAGCGAAGGGTGCGGGTTCGAGTCCCGTCCGCTGCCTGGTCCGCGTGGTTTTTTTTCTAGTAAACTTTTCTTTAGATTTAAACATATAGCAGTCAAATGCTTAAAAATAAATAAAAACATAACGGATATTATTATTTACTTTTTAGTTCCATTTTCGACTTTAATGAATTTCAAATAGTATGCATGACATTTTAATATTCTTTTTGTGTATGTCATTATCTCTTATCTATTAGACAATTCCGTCCGTCTGTGGTGCTGTTTCAGCGGCCAAACCGTAAGAGTTAGATAAAGAGAATATTTAAGTTATAAGTTAAGAATAGTCTGACAAGACTACAAACCGGATTTGAGTAACGTAGCACTTCCGGTTTTCGAGAAATCAGGTTTCTAGTAAACTTTACTTTAGATTTAAACATCTAGTACGTTTCTTCATCTAGCTTTATTTTCATTTCTTTTTTGTTGTGAGTTGTATATATTTCGGGTTATAATTCTATAAGAATATTTTAGTTCAAATAGTCACTTAGATTTTATGTGTAAGGTAGCTAAAGTTAGGACCACGTATTAGTTAAATGCTTAAAAATAAATAAAAACATAAATCAGGTTTTGGTGAACATTTGGTTCACTGGTTTGCTAGTAAATTATATTAAGATATCTTAACTTGAGTATGTTTTCCGTTTTCCTAAACTGTTAATTATTTTTTTATTAATTTGTAAGAAATTAATGAGTTTTAAATCATGTAATTTATTAACGTAATTTTCTTTATGACATATAATTTGATGTTCTTAAACTAAATTAATATATTAAATTAAATAACTACTGTTTTGAATGAATTTTAAATTAAATAAATGATTAGTTTTATTATTAGTGACATGTACCTATTTATATAGTAATGATTATGAGTTATGTTGCTCGAAATAATTGCTTTTTACAAGCTTTTTATTAACTTGCTATGTATGTTTGTTACGGTCAAATCTTACAACTCAATTTTAAAGCACTTGCCCTCAACCGATTAAGCTGAAATTTGGTATGCTCGTTCAGTTCGGATGATAATGCATGATTAACAGTGTGACGTCATTCTAAATCCAATATGGCGGCATACCCAAAATAGCGGACCAATCATTTTTAATGCATTCCTACAATATGGGTATCAAATTAAAGGGCTTGCTGAGAGTAACTCGAAAAAAATGTGACGTCACTCTCAATCCAATATGGCGGAAATCTAAAATTTGAAAATCTATTTAGAAACAAACTTTAACTAATTTAGTTGAAATTTTCTTTTTAGCGCATTTGAATAAAAGCTTGTTTTTAAAAAGGTTTTTTTACCTTAATTTTATTTACTTTTATAAACTATTGATTTATTAATTTTATTTATTCTTAAACGTAAAAAAACTTTAGTGAATTAACGTCCGCAACTATACACTTACTTGTCGACCTCCAAAGAACACTGTAGGATACGAACAAATACCAAATAAGCGCCAATATCACTATCAGATCGAGTAGTGTTGTCTGTAATACTATTCCGTTGAATATCGATAAAAAATATGAAATCTATGAGTTTTATCGTACGAAAGGCAAGAAAGGTAGAACGAAAATCACGAAGCCAATAAAAGTTCTAAAATCATTATATTTTGTAATGGAAGGTGACTTCAGAAGTGTTTTGAAGTCATTTTTCAAGTTGACGACTCTGTATATAACAATACAGGGAGAAAAAAATAGCCCTTGCTGAGTTTCTTGCCGGTTCTTCTCAGTAGTCTCCCGCCGTAGTTTTGCGAACCGATAGCGTAGCTTCTTGACCTTCACAAGTGCTTGTAACAACATAGACTGAATAAATGCTTTTTGATTTGATTTGATATATAGAAAAACATATAAACATCTATGACTAGAGTGCTCGTATTCATCATACTAACATATGCCCCCCTCGGATTTGGTTTAAAACCGATTTATTTGCAAATTATAAAGTTATTTTAGTATGGTTATAAAGTTAGGATTCATGATTAAATTTCAGGTATGATTTATGAAATCACATACCATGATGCATTGATAAAAACATGTACTTAGTGTAATATTTATATTAATAGCAAAATACTAAAATGAACATGCCATGTACTCAGTGAAATACATTGCTATTGTGATTATTATCATCTACAGGTAAATTTTGTTTAACATATACAACATCTACTATATAAAAATAAGTCGGGTTTTCCTTCCTGACGCTATAACTCCAGAACGCACGAACCGATTTCCACGGTTTTGCATTCGTTGGAAAGGTCTCGGGCTCCGTGAGGTTTATAGCAAAGAAAATTCAGGAAAAATTAAAAAAAAAACTTCTTTTAATCACCAAACGAAATGTTACATAAAACGAAGCCATCTGGTGGCGAAACGGAGTTCGCCGGGTTTGCTAGTCCTTACTAATATTATAAAGGCGAAAGTTTGTTTGGATGGATGTATGGATGGATGTTTGTTCCTCTTTCACGCAAAAACTACTAAACGGATTTTAATGAAACTTTACAGTAATGTAGCTTATAGATCAGAATAACACATAGGCTATAATTTATAAAGATATTGACCTTGCTTTTATTCGAATTACACGCAGACGAAGTCGCGGGCAAAAGCTAGTATTTTATAAATTTGAGATGTTATTACCTATCTCCAGTTAAATCATGTGAATTACTCCTAACTCAGCCCCCTTAGCATGAGCACCGCGATCATTTGTCAAATTACGAATGTAATATATATAATATGGAGTTTGACAGTTAGACGTGATAAAAACGTGAAATAATGTAAATTGTGGTACTCATGCTACGGAGACTGGGCTCGGTCACATTTAAATTATCGATAAATTTATGCAAGTCACATCACTTCGCTAAAACAAAGCAAGGCCCAATCCATTAAAGACACATTCTAAAAATGTAAACGTATATCGCGTGAATATTGAGCGGTTCATTTTTGTTTGTATTTTAAAAGGGACAAATTCAAGTGAATTTACTATGATAAACAACAATTTTTAGTATACAAATGTATTGACGGAAAAATAAAGGTCCTTACTCATTTAGGATCAGCCAGCGGACGCCCGCGATTCTGAGTTGTTTGAATCTTTAATTTTTTTGAGATAAACATGCTCCTATGTCTCAATCCATATTTGAGTGGCAAACTTCATCCAAATTCGTACAGCCGTTTTAGCGTGATTGAGTAACAAACATATAAACACACAAACATACAAACTTCCACATCCCACTAAATAGTATAGGATAATCTGACACTTCTCTGAGCGCGTTATGTATATCCTTATCCTTACTAATATTATAAAGGCGAAAGTTTGTTTGGATGGATGTATGGATGGATGTTTGTTCCTCTTTCACGCAAAAACTACTAAACGGATTTTAATGAAACTTTACAGTAATGTAGCTTATAGATCAGAATAACACATAGGCTATAATTTATAAAGATATTGTGTGAATTGTCCAAAATATAACGATAAATGTCATTTAAGTCTGAAAAAATTCTGCAATCTGCGAGCTATTCAGGCGTGTAAGGATAAAATTGTCTAAAAAATATCCCGCAACAGCATATGTCTATCTTTTATGGTTGACTCACAATAACACGTGTAATTATATAAATAAAGTCATTCTTTATAGCACAAGCCCGAGAACAAAAAGTATAGTTACCACTACAGCTCTACACCGAAGCGAAGCGAGGGCGGATCACTAGTTACTTAAAAAATTGTGTACACGGAGCACACATCTGAAGAGAAATTTGTTTTCTTAAATACCCTAACATTAGGCGGTGCATAGGTATAGGGGAATGGAGCAGCGCACGCATCACTCAAATTTATTATATATGTATGTATATATATATATACATCCTTACTAATATTATAAAGGCGAAAGTTTGTTTGGATGGATGTATGGATGGATGTTTGTTCCTCTTTCACGCAAAAACTACTAAACGGATTTTAATGAAACTTTACAGTAATGTAGCTTATAGATCAGAATAACACATAGGCTATAATTTATAAAGATATTGTGTGAATTGTCCAAAATATAACGATAAATGTCATTTAAGTCTGAAAAAATTCTGCAATCTGCGAGCTATTCAGGCGTGTGCTGCAAAAACAGTTAGTGCTACATGTATATAATGTATGGTGAAAATATTTATCTTAAATAGTCCTACAAAAAATTCTGCGACACCATATATATCTATCTTTTATGAGTAAGCCATTATTGTCAAAATAGTGAACCATAAATACAATAAAAATTGATAATTTATTTCTAATAATCCAATGCACATTTGGTAGTAATAAATGGATCCTTATCAAAATGAATACTTTTATCGCTTTTGGTATTTAAAGGAGATAAATTTTGTCCTTCACAATACATCATTTGGACAAATATTTTAATAGGTGCGAATGTAACATCTCAATATTGTCAGACTGTTATATTTTTCAAATACGACCCAAAAATTATGTATGTTATAATTTTAATGTCATAATGTTAGTTCTTTTCACGCTAATATAAGCTACTCGAAATACTAATACTGCGCACACGAAGTCGCGGGCACCAGTTATTGATACATAAAGACCTTGCTTTTATTCGAATTACACGCAGACGAAGTCGCGGGCAAAAGCTAGTATATTATATATCCATCTTAACACTTAAATTATCGTAATTGATCGCACAATTTTTTTGAAATTCTTGAAAAATTATGAACAAAACGGTACATTCTACTTAAATTTTTAATATATTTAATTTATTATATACTAGTGATCCGCCCTCGCTTCGCTTCGGTGTAGAGCTGTAGTGGTAACTATACTTTTTGTTCTCAGGCTTGTGCTATAAAGAATGACTTTATTTATATAATTACACGTGTTATTGTGAGTCAACCATAAAAGATAGACATATGCTGTTGCGGGATATTTTTTAGACAATTTTATCCTTACACGCCTGAATAGCTCGCAGATTGCAGAATTTTTTCAGACTTAAATGACATTTATCGTTATATTTTGGACAATTCACACAATATCTTTATAAATTATAGCCTATGTGTTATTCTGATCTATAAGCTACATTACTGTAAAGTTTCATTAAAATCCGTTGAGTAGTTTTTGCGTGAAAGAGGAACAAACATCCATCCATACATCCATCCAAACAAACTTTCGCCTTTATAATATTAGTAAGGATATAATTTCTCTCTTTTTTCACACCCTGTATATATTGTCGCGTGTGACGCTCGCGACGCTCGTAGCGTTTCAGCCTTCGCCGAGTTACTCTCCAACTTTCATGCTCATCTGGAAGAGCTGCGCACGCATCACACACACACACACACTTATCCATAGGATTGTTACATTTACACCCCCGTCGGGAAAGAAGTTTAACTTTAAAAGTGACACTAAATTCTTGCTTTTGTGTATTTATTTATCGGGAAAGAAGTTTAACTTCAGAAATGACACTAAATTCTTGCCTTTGTGTATTTATATATTGATTTTATAGTACTGTTAGGTAACTATGTTTGTTCTTGTTGCAGGTCACGCAATGAAGCGGAGACACAGATGGGTGGGCGTCAGCTTATTCTGTAAGTACCTCAAACGTTCCCGTCTCATCATCATCAGATTCTTAATTTATTTATTTATTATCTTAGTGTCGCCGCACACGGACCGACCACAACCAAAAAACGCCGCCACCGGCATATTTCTTGTAGTTTTCATACATTTTATATGGACTCGCCGCGCACGGTACGGCGCTGGCGGCCCACACGCTACAAATCGTCGTTGCTCGCTTCTTGTGGCCCGCACCGGCCACTTAATGCGCCGATACATAACGCCGCTACCCGTCACTCGCGCGATTCCCCACCCTTCTCTCCCTTACCTTAGTCAGCCGCTGTCGCGCGCTTCAGCCACTTTAGTAGCCGCTTCTAGCTTCTCGTGGCGGCGTTTGTGGCTGTGGCGTGTAGCCCGTGTGCGGCGACACTTAGGGCAGCTAACAGCTTTTGAAAATAAAGATATTAGCTTAAAAAACTATTGACAAGCTACCACATATAGAAATCTGTATTGATTAAAATACTAAATAAAAAGACAGAAGCGTCAACCATACAGTAGATAACATAGAGTTTTACATGAAATGTTAGTAGTGAGAGAAAACATAAAATTTCACAATAAGTTCGTTATAATTTTCAATTTTTAAGCATGTAACGGCTTGATGTTTAAATCTAAAGAAAATATAACTAGAAAAAAATCCACGCGGACCAGGCAGCAGACAGGACTCGAACCCGCACCCTTCGCTATCCGAGCGAATGCACTGACCAATTATGCTACGGCGTTAAGTGCAAATTGTACCAAAACGTGACGTCATGCGACTTTTCAAATCAATATATCTCTGCAATGTTTATATTATGTGAAAAAAGAAAAATACGTGTCCAATAAATACTTTTTGATTGATAATGCGACGAGATGGCGCTGCCTTGCAGCTTAAGAATGGCTAGAAGAATTTCGACGCGGTCCGTGAGGGCCGCGGTAGCATAATTGGTCAGTGCATTCGCCCGGATTGCGAAGGGTGCGGGTTCGAGTCCCGTCTGCTGCCTGGTCCGCGTGGAATTCTTTCTAGTTATATTTTCTTTAGATTTAAACATCAAGCAGTTACATGCTTTAAAAATAATAAAATTTATAACTACTTTTTGATAATCTACCTGATAAACGAAGAAGAAAAAATTAGTCATCATCCCAATTCTCGGCTTGAGGTCCCTTAGGATCTCGCCGTCCCCAAACCCGGTGACGCTGTAAAGGTCATCTGCGACACAACAGCATACACACTCAAAAATAAAGATCTCGTTCACAAACTATCAATAAACAAAACCAAAATATAATCCAAATGTTGTGAAATATTATACACAATGATCTTTTACGGCAGACAGTCTCGCCTTGACATTTTATCCAGGTATGTTGAAGAAGAGCTGTTTAAATATGTGTAAATGAGACGGACCACTTTTTATAGTTATTGCTTTATGTATATCAATGAGCAGGATAAAATATCAAGGTGACTTTACTAAAACATCATTATAATGTTGACTTATAACGTCGACTACGTTAAACAATTTATTAGTTTAAATCTAAAGAAAATATAACTAGAAAAAAATCCACGCGGACCAGGCAGCAGACGGGACTCGAACCCGCACCCTTCGCAATCCGGGCGAATGCACTGACCAATTATGCTACCGCGGCCCTCGCGGACCGCGTCGAAATTCTTCTAGCCATTCTTAAGCTGCAAGGCAGCGCCATCTCTTCGCATTGTAGGTAACCCACAATGTCAAATGAATACTTTTACAAGTATTAAACATTTGAAAGATGAAATAGCAATTATAGTTATAATTTTTATTATTTTAAAGCATGTAACTGCTTGATGTTTAAATCTAAAGAAAATATAACTAGAAAAACTAGAAAAAATTCCACGCGGACCAGGCAGCAGACGGGACTCGAACCCGCACCCTTCGCAATCCGGGCGAATGCACTGACCAATTATGCTACCGCGGCCCTCACTAAACAATTTATTAGTTTATCTATATTATCATCATTATCATCATCATCAGCCTATTAATGTCCCCACTGCTGGGGCACAGGCCTTCCCTATGGATGGAATAGGGAGATTGGGCCATGACCCACCACGCGGGCACAGTGCGGATTGGTGGGTGCTAACAGCTGCAGATGCAGCCGGGACCAACAGCTTAACGTGCCTTCCGAAGCACGGAGGAGCTCGAGATACTAAATTTTTAGTCACCCATCCAATGACCAACCACTACGACAGTTGCTTAACTTCAACGATCGCAGCCGAACGCGCTAACCACCTGCGCCATCGAGCTCCTCTATCTCTCCGATTTTATATTATTCTACCGAGCTCTCCTTATCTATATACATATAATAAAATGGTAGGAAAGTCAAAACTGTACATTGAATATTTTTCACTTGGGGTGTGGTCTACAATCTATACCGAAACCAAAAATATAGTTTTTAGAATTTTCTGTCTGTTTGCCTGTATGTATGTCCGGGATAAACTCAAAAAGTACTGCATGGATTTACTTCAAATTTGGCACGAATATTATTAAGAAGTCGAGTCAACATATAGGCTACATATTATTATGAAGGAGCAGTGAACCTTTATTTCTAAGTAACTCCACGCGTACGAAGTCGCGGGCAGCCGCTAGTCTTTAATAAAGTTTCTTTAGCAATTTTTATAGATTTAATATAATAATATATAATGATCATAATAATTTATTTGCATCATAAATATTTTTACAATCGTGAGGTACACTTGGTTGCAAACCACGGGCCACAGACCACAACCACAAAACGTATTTCTTGTAGTTTTCATACATTTTATATGGACTCGCCACACACGGTACGTCGGTGGCCGCCACACGCTACACATCGTCGTTGCTCGCTTCTTGTGGCCCGCACCGGCCACTTAATGCGCCGATACAAAACGCCGCCACACGTCACTCGCGCGATTCCCCACCCCTCTCTCCCTTACCTTAGTCGGCCGCTGTCGCGCGCTTCAGCCACTTTTAGTAGCCGCTTCTAGCTTCTCTTGGCGGCGTTTGTGGCTGTGGCTTGTGGCCCGTGTGCGGGGACACTAAAAGGAGTTCAAGTTGTTGGAACACTAGCTACCTTACTAAGTTGACTTGTATTAAGAGAGCTAGGCTGGAGCCATGTAATAATAATAAATTTATTTATTTCTTCTTAAAACAATTAAGGCACATAAAATACAGGTTAAGCAACACTTTTTTAATACTATTAGGCGTTGTAAGAAGCTGGTGACCGAAATAGGCGTTAACCTGTACTACGGATCACCAGGTCCTTAGCCCTGGCAAATAATCTCTATACAATGTTCTTTATAACCATAATGACCCTGTATAGTACCTAATATTTATTCATGGTAAATACAAAAAAAAAATAAAGGTTGAGAGATGAAAAACAAAACTTAATCTACTATATAAAAATAAGTCGGGTTTTCCTTCCTGACGCTATAACTCCAGAACGCACGAACCGATTTCCACGGTTTTGCATTCGTTGGAAAGGTCTCGGGCTCCGTGAGGTTTATAGCAAAGAAAATTCAGGAAAAATTAAAAAAAAAACTTTTAATCACCAAACGAAATGTTACATAAAACGAAGCCATCTGGTGGCGAAACGGAGTTCGCCGGGTTTGCTAGTCGTTTATAAATGCATGCTAGTTAATTATTATAAGCAAAAATTTGTTCACATATCAGAATTTATTTTAGATGGCTAAGTAGATTTTGTGTTGGCTGAAGTTACAATATTAGGCATTTATGGCTCATAGATATGATTGCTTCAGCATGAACATTATAAATACAATCTTTAGGCCAATTACAAAAACTTATTATGTACACATTAGCAAACCAGTGAACCAAATGTTCACCAAAACCTGACTTAAAAAAAAAATGTACTTAATTAATTGAGAACTTCGGAGATTTTGTGTGGTTACGTTTGAAATTCGTGATTTCTCGAAAACCGGAAGTGCTACGTTACTCAAATCCGGTTTGTAGTCTTATCAGACTATTCTTAACTTATAACTTAAATATTCTCTTTATCTATCTCTTACGGTTTGGCCGCTGAAACAGCACCACAGACGGACGGACGGACTTGTCTAATAGATAAGAGATTAGATGCTAACGCGGCGTTGCTATACACCGATGTTACATTTGTTATTAAATTGTATAAATATGTTATAATATACAAAGAGAATTAAGTTTAGATGTTGATAAGACGTAACGGATAGAATACGTAATATACTGTACATATATTTATATAGAAATACATATAAAACATCCATGACTGGAGTACAAATGCTCGTATTCATCACACAAACATCTGCCCCCACCGGGATTCGAACCCGGGCCTCTCGGTCCGGCGACACCATGAAACCCGGCGTACAAACCTGGCCACGGAGTTCGTCAAGGAGGTCGTATTTACTCTCATAATTAGTTCTAAGGCTGCAAGGCAGCGCCATCTCTTCGCATTGTAGGTAACCCACAATGTCAAATGAATCGGGGGGGCACGGCAGTGCCACCGCCAAGGCGAAGCAAACACTGCCGTACCATCCTTTACTGGAACCATTTCGCCGCATTTTCAGGCCCCTATTTGAGAAACTCTGGATAAGACCAGAACGCAGAAGTTTTTGTCATCCAGTAAGCTATAATCACATACTTAAAATCCAAAATTTCAAGTCATTTAATTCGGAAGTCAAGTGAAAGCAAAGTTTCGCATTTATGACACTTACTCACTCATGATCATCAGAATAGAATTAGTACTTCCCAAAAACTCAGAGAGCTGAAATTTGGTACAGAGTTAGGGTTTAATGGCCACATAAAGGGAAAACTATAAAAACTAAGATAATCGAAGATATCGAAGATCTGGAGTACCTAGTAACCCTGATTAAAAAACACAAGAGCCTAACAAGAGACAAGACTTGGCACGACTTTGTCTAGATTTCGTTACTTTTTAGAGATAAACAAGCAGCTCCATCGAGACTTGGCTAGTTTTTTACAAAATGTTTTTGGTGGGATTACCTTAACAAGTACCTACATATTAAAAAAAATATGTGTTTGTTTTTTATTGGCCTTTACATGACAAAAGTCATTTTGGACGAAGACGACGCAAAAAAAACCAACTCGTATGATTTTAATGTAATTTTCCTTATCGTGAACGCGCTTAAAGGATGAATGTTAGCTTAAAATTTGAGTCAGTATAAAATAAATATACCTATGTGTAATAATTGTTACCTCTGGTTGGGTGACCAAAATCTTCTATCTCGAGTTCCTCCGTGCTTCGTAAGGCACGTGAAGCCGTTGGTCCCGGCTGCATCTGCAGTCGTTAGCACCCACCAATAAGCATAGGGTCCGCGTGGTGGGTCATGTTCCAATCTCCCTATTCCATCCACAGGGAAGGCCTGTGCCCCAGCAATGGGGACAATAATAGGCTGATAATGATGATGATGATAAATTGTCATGTATTGACCAAAATTTTAAGTTTATTGTGGTTCCGTATTCATTCTATGACGTCTAGACTTGCACCGAATATTCGGTTACTATTCGGTATTCGGCCTTTTCGGCTGCTTTTATTATATTCGGCCGAATACCGAATACTTAAATAATATATTTTGTCATAGAGAAATAATTGGTAAAATGAAAAATTAATATCGATTGATTACGTATATATTCATATTTTCATTTCTGTCATATATAATCTATGACATATATAATATATATATAAAGTAGTCATTGGTACATAATCATCTTCTGAATTGGAAAAATGGAGGATTCTATGTATTTGAATTATTGTGGTAATCAAAATTTAGAAGGGTAAGATTCTCATTTCTCATATATTCATTTATTAAGTAGTCATTGGTACATAAAACAGGTACATAATTTAATCATTTTCTGTATTAAACAAGATAAGTTTTTAATTGATTCAGTTATGTGATGAATGGTTACATAATAGCAGTAATTTAAAGTTTACGCGCCGTTTTTGGCCATATCTCAAAAGTTGGTTTTGTCATTTAGCCGCATTTTAGCTTGAGGACGGCAGATTGGAACAAAACAAAGGAGCGCGATACAATCACGTCTGTACAAGTTTTTGGCGCTAAAATTCAGCCGAATACTTTTGTCTAATATTCGGCTATTCGGTCAGGGGCCTCGCCGAATATTCGGTATTCGGTATACTGCCGAATATACTATTCGTTGCAAGTCTAATGACGTCTCATCCTGTTTCCTTCATCATTCACTCTACTAACTATATTATTTATATATTTTTGTTTAATTACCATTTGCGTTCAGTACTCATCCCAAGACCAATATTATCAGGAAAAGTATGGCTGACCTGAGTTTATGCTTATAATTTCAAATCGATATCTCCACGCGCTCCCGATATTTCCCGATAGGTTCCCGTTGTCCGTCCATCCTCCTGTCAACACCTTATTCTCAGGAACGTGAGGAAGTGTCAAGCTGAAAGAAGGATGGCCAAATCGTACCTGATGAGGAAACGATGACGTCCCAATATGCCATATATATAGGGTTACCATATCTCAGGATTTGTCCTGAGATTACAGGATTTTTGGACTCTTCTCAGGATTGCGGCTGGATTTTGCAAATCTCATGAAATCTCAGGATTTTTTGAATTTCCAATAAAATACAGCTTACGTTTTAAAATAACAATAATCTTGTATTGGTAATAATTGCACAATTAAAATCAGTACTTTATTATCCAAGTAGGTACTTATTCAGTTTTATCATACTTAATATGTGAAGTAACATTTTTAAGTAAGGTTTTTTCTTCAATTATGGATTCATATAATGCCCCACATTTTAAGCTCTTCAAATTATATAGATATAAAGTATAAGCAGAGTATAAACGATAATACTACGACTTTTTTTAAATTGTTAAGAACGTTTGAGAGCAAATTCTCAAACTGTAAAAAATCTCAGGATTTTTCAATGGAAATGAAGCCTTTTCTCCGGACTTTTGATTTTGTCATCTGGTAACCCTACATATATATCATAAAATCCCTTATTTATAAAGGTTTTAGAAAATATAAGCAAAATATCCATATTATCCCACATTAAAAAGATATACCTTTTTTTGTGTTTTGGTTATTTATTTGAAATTATTTTGAATAACAGGTTCAGAACGCACCCATTGACTATTAATTTCGCAAATGAAATGGTTTAATATTCATACAATATGTATAAATTATTTCTTTTTCTAAATACTTGTTAACCGTAATTCAATTAACAGTTAGGCATCTGATCAACTAAGTACTGACTACAATACCAACTTACTTACTAGCTTTTACATAAGCGAAGCTATCCAACTCTCGCCCAAAAATTAGGCTTTCCGAATTCAGCATGTTAGATAAATTTAAATATACATATAATGGTATACTAAGCACATACACATTTTAAAGAAAAATCATCAGTAGTACACTCATCAGTATGCCTCGCTCCATTTCAAGTCATCATCATTACATCAAAGTCATAGGAGGCCCCATTATCCTAATATGCCCAGGGCCTCCAATAGCCTGACCATGTACCCTGTTTTTTATGAGTCGTTGCAACAGTGCCGAAATATCGGAGACTCATAAAAAACAAGGTACATGGTAGCAATCCCGTTAATAGCTATAATGTTAGTGACCGTGAAAGTTTAAAACAATATATCATCATCAGCCTATTAATGTCCCCACTGGTGGGGCACAGGCCTTCCCTATGGATGGAATAGGGAGATTGGGCCATGACCCACCACGCGGGCCCAGTGCGGATTGGTGGGTGCTAACGACTGCAGATACAACCGGAACCAACGGCTTAACGTGCCTTCCGAAGCACGGAGGAGCTCGAGATAGTAAATTTTCGGTCACCCATCCAATGACCGACCACTGCGAAAGTTGCTTAACTTCAACGATCGCAGCCGAACGCGCTAACCAGTTGCGCCATCGAGCTCCTCATATAAATCAAACAATATATATATCAGATTAATTTTTCCTATTTTTCCAGGTATAAGTGTCACCTTGTTAGCATCCCAGCTGCCTTCAGCATCAGCCGTGCGTGCCACGTCGCTGATCTTCCAGAAGACTACCACCACCACCCCAGCTCCTGAGGAACCATCAGGGCCTGACGATGAAGCCCAGGTAACCACCACAAAAGACAGAACTTCAATGAAAATGTCACTCGCAACAGTGCCGAAATATCTGAGACGCGCTATATACAAGGTACTAGGTATGGTAGGCTGAATACATAAATAACTATAAGGCCGGCAATAGGCTAGTTGACACTTTTTGGAAATATGTTTTAAATGGTTAATAATTGTTCAATTAGTCAGAAAAAAAATGTATTGTATTTTTTTTTAACCTAGCAAGCTACAAAACTTTAAATAAATTTTTCATGGACATACAAAAACGCCGTCGGCCATTTTAGTCTATAGATTATATCTATGGTATGACGGGAACAATAGTAAACAAACACTCGCAAGCACGTAGGATATAACCTATCTGAATTTATATTACAAAACTATGATTTCTAATAGATTTCATGATAAATATAGTAATTATCATGATTGTATTATACGAGAATAAAGAAACACAACGTTAAAAGCTTCAGAAATGTTGTGTCTTCAATTTTTAAGGTTATGAATGTACCTGCTAAGTCAAAGAGTTTTGTCGTTTCTGCTTTCACAAATCCGGCGTCCAGCATTAATTTAGACAAGAAAACCAATAAACGGAAACTTTTCTTCAAGATATAAGAGTTTTTAGATATATTTTAGTCGGACGAAAGAAACCACAGTAACACGACAATGACGTTTAGTTGTTTTGCTATTATGTTGACGTCACAATCATGGTTGACAGCGTTTTTAGTGTTTAAAAAGCAAAGACTAAAAAACTGTTTTTCAATTTAAATTACTACAGCCATCTTCTAATTTTATGAAGTGAAATCGATGTATTTAGGTTTCTCATACCAAAAATTATAAGAAATAAACATTTCTATAGTGCAATTTGACATGAGTCAACTAGCCTATTCTCATGGCTAATTGTATTTGCTATTTGGAAGCTTGACAGTAGATTCTTCATTTCATTGCCTATCATATGGTATCAGACTTTCTGATGACGCCCTTACAAAATAAGCATTCTCTTTTTTTATGAGTAAAAGAGCAAAAATATATATGCTACTTGGATCACTGAAGCTGCATCTATTTATTTATTTAAACTTTATTGCAAAATAGTAGCAAATGGCGGACATAATGCCATTATCTTAGATTTAAACTAAAAGGGATGATAATCCGCTTAAATTGTGGTGCAGGACCATAATTTGCTTTTCAAACCCGTTGACGCTGTAAAGGTCATCAGCGACTAACAGCATACACACTCAAAAAAAAATCGCTTTAGTCACAAATTGAATATTCAAACTCGCTGCATGTGCACTCAATATAACAATATTGTGTATATTCTGTGTTATAAAGTTAAAACAATGCCTTCGATGCTTTTATAAATAACACAAACAGTTCAAAGTCAAATAACAAATGCCTCGGCAACACTTTTCAATCGTAAAACTGTAAAATCATTTGTTTTTTCTCAAAAATCACGGTTTATCGTAAACGTTTTGTACGTAATCGCCATTTTGTTATCAAGAAAAGGACAACAATACAGCTCAGCGGCTACAGTGAAGCGGACTCATCGTTTCGCTCGCGCTGCGTTGAAGCGTACAGTTCTGTCTTGTTCGCTCGATTGAATGTCCGTACGCGAAGGGGACTCGTGAAGCGGACTCACCGTTTCGATCGCGTTGCGTTGAAGCGTACAGTTCTGTCTTGTCGCTCGATTGAATGTCCGTACGCGAAGGGGACTCGTGAAGTGGACTCACCGTTACGCTCGCGCTGCGTTGAAGCGTACAGTTCTGTCTTGTTCGCTCGATTGAATGTCCGTACGCGAAGGGGACTCGTGAAGTGGACTCATCGTTACGCTCGCGCTGCGTTGAAGCGTACAGTTCTGTCTTGTTCGCTCTATTGAATGTCCGTACGCGAAGGGGACTCGTGAAGCGGACACACCGTTTCGCTCGCGTTGCGTTGAAGCGTACAGTTCTGTCTTGCTCGCTCGATTGAATGTTTGTACACAGATCATATTTTAGATTTAGATTCAGTTGAGTTGGATCATATTTTATTTTATGCTATTATGAGCGTACCGTATCTTTCTTTTTTGTTTTAATCTAAGGCCATAACTATAAGGCATTCTCTACCAGTCAACCAGTAAGAGCGTGAGAAAAAATGTAATGTAAGGGGGGCGCAATAAATACAAATGTAAGATAAACCATGGATATATACTGTTAATGGAATACACACATAAATATACAGAAACATACCAAGGATATTTAATATCCTAGCTACAACAACACAGACACACTCGTGCCCGAAACCTGTCCAAAAGGTACATTGGACGATCCACGGAAATGTGTAAGATGATCGCGTAGTCAATAGGTCATAATATTAGGCATTATTTAAACATTCAAACGAAATGAACATTTGTCTAGTAGAGAGTCTGTGCGGAAAGAGAATGGGCGTGGCGAAAAACGGAACTAACATTAAGATTTTTATTTGGCAATCAAACCCAGCAATCTGTAAAACGTCAAAGTTTTGTATTGATACGGATTTGTTTGTTGTTGTGATTTCTTGCGTTTTTTTGTATTTAATCATGTTTAAAAGGGGTAAAACCTTACAAATACGGTAGAAAAACACTACAGCGCCCTCCAATCTAAATCCAATTCTCTTTCCGCACAGACTCTAGTACAATTTGACATGAGTCAACAAGCCTATTGTCTATGGCAGTAGACGCTCATACGTCATGGCATTACTTCTATGCTTTGATTATGAGTACTTTAAAAAGTATGATAAGGACAACCTGCTATCGAAATGACAAATATATAATATAATGACATAGTGGAAAACAATTTAATTAACTTGAAAATGCATTTCAATCCAATATTCACAATTTACAAAAACACTTTTAAAGCTGATCTAATAACGTAATAACACCCCAATTCCTTTATTCAGGGCCTACTGTCACCAAGTTTCTTAAATCTTTAAAAGCAAATCATGTTTAAATCTCAGTCTATCTCTGTTTGTCTTTGAATAATTGACAAAGATGGAATTATGAGTTAAGCAGGACCAAGTCTTAATTTGAATTAAGCACTTTGATGCCAATAGCCCTGAAAAAGTGTTACAATCATTATATTTTTTAAGCGTTTAACTTGAATTTAGTTCCATAAATTGTCGCATCTTAAACTACTTGAATACTTCAAGCTACAAAATAGGCATGTCGAAAGTTGAAAAAAATATCGATGTATCGATACATCGATCTTTTAAAAAATATCGATATCGGGTTCGATATATCTCGAAAAAAACATCGATATATCGGACCAATTTTCCCAAAAATACCGTACAGTATCTCACGAAAATTATCTCCCTAAAAATAGACCCTATTTTCGAATGATGAAAATGATTGCAGGGCCTCTCAGGTAAATGATTGCAGATTGCTTTCGTAAACAAGACCAGACAGTCACACACTTCACAGAATTTAATGGAAATCAACACAACCAATTCACCAGCGAATAATAGACAATACTAAATACAGCACAGATCATAGATATGTATCTGAGATCCAGTTACGATTTTTCCAGATACGAATTTAGTTAGATCGTGATACGCCGCTAATAATTAAAAAAATATCGTTTTTGATACGAATTTCGATATTGGTTATTTTGTATCGATGTATCGATATATCAAATCAAAATATATCGGCAAAAAATAGCGATATATCGAACAAAATATATCGATATATCGATACATCGATATATTTTAAACAAGCCTACTACAAAAACAAGCGGAAATATCACTGATTTAATAAAGTGTAATCATTAATTATTCGGATATCTAGTCGCATTACAACAGCCAAGACGCGGAAGTGAAAAGTTATTCGCCTTGATGTAAGTCACTACTTGCATTCCTACACCCGTCGAAATGTTATATTGCAAGTTTTCATCTATATATATAAAAAACTCAAAGGTGACTGACTGACTGACATAGTGATCTATCAACGCACAGCCCAAACTACTGGACGGATCGGGCTGAAAGGCATGCAGGTAGATGTTATGACGGAGGCATCCGCTAAGCAAGGCTTTTGATCAATTCTACCCCCAAGGGGATAAAATAGGGAATGAAAGTTTGTATGAAACTTTGTCAATTTTAAACCGAACCGAAAAAACAATTCTAATGCTATTCTATCTACTTACAAGTTCTATTCAGTTTGCAATTGTGACTAAATTATTGTCGCCAATTTATCTATATAATTCTAGAATAGTTATTCCAACCTTGACAATATAAAAAGACTTTCATCTCCTGGTGTAGAAAAATAGTCACGATTATTTAAGGTCATAAACGTTTAGCAAGCTAACCATACTAATATTAGTAATATGACAGCGTGTCTGTTTGTCAGTTCCACTAAATCGATTTGGATTATATAATTAAATATTTTCAACACTCAAACAAATAGCCTAGCCCCAAAGTAAGCACTGTAAGGCTTGTGTTATGGGATACTAGGGTAACGGATAGAATACATATACTGTACATATATAAGTATATTTTTAAAGAAATGCATATTAAACATCCATGACTAGAGTACAAATTCTCGTATTCATCACACAAACATCTGCCCCCACCGGAATTCAACCCGGGGACCTCTCGAGTCGGCGACACCATGAAACCCGGCGTACAAACCACTCGGCCGCGGAGGTTGTCATATTTAAGGGATTAAATTTGGTCGTCAAATTTAAGGGATTAAATTTGGTATAAATTGTTTGAGTCCCGGGATAGGACATAGAGTTCTTTTTGACGTGATAGCGTGTTATAAATCGGTGAACACCGGCTGTACGCACGAGAAAGTGTCACGTTCCGCCAGAGCCTGAGCGTGCGAGCGAGAGCGCGTAACAAGCGATAGAGAGGCACGATCGGACCAAGCCGAGGCTTGTACACATTTATCTCTAGCTAGCAATTATGCGATTGTTCATCAATGTTTCTTTATGACGTTATCTCGTAAAACTATCGTCCGTAAACCGAGTTTACAGACAACCAATTTTTTCCCTAGAAATCAAATGCGAAGCCTAAATTTAATAAAGCAATCTTATTAAATTTAGGCTTCGCATATAGGTATTTTTAGGGTTTCATACCTCAAAAGGAAAAAGGAGCCCTTAAAAGATCTGTTTGTTCTCCGCCTGTCCCTCTTTCTGTTTGTCAATTTGTGGAGCTATCGGGTTGAATAACGCCCTGGCAAATGACTGGTAAAAATACTTTAATTTGTGGGTCATAAGGTTGATTTCACATTTTCGTTTTTTCACCTTTATCGTATTGTTTCCAAGTACATATAATTTATTGTCTTGTTCGTTTTAATAGATAAAAGGTCGTATGTACGAAGTAACATTTTGTTATCTGTAACTTTATTCCTTTGTGACATGGTTGTTATTAGGTTCAACTTAAACTGTTTTAAAACATTTGTCTTTGTTCATCGGGGATAGAATCTAGCTGCATGAGTTTAAACATGCGCGGACTTTTTTTAGCTTTGATTTTTAATGAAACTCGTTATCTATAGAATTGTTGATCGAAGCTTCGTGCACACAATTTTTTTATTAATATTCATTTGCATGTGAGCAAAAAGACTGTCATTTGTATATTTCATTCCAATTCTCTCCGCAGGTGGAACCGACTGCCGAAGGCGCTGCGGAACAACAGAACAGCACAAGCAAGTTGACAGGAATACCACAGATCGACTATATATACGACCCAAATCTCCCGCGCGAGCTGAACGGGTATGTCTACTTCTCGTTAGGCCCAACTTTAGGATTTGCAGCAATGATATTAAATACCCTAGATACAGCAACACGAACAAAATCATGCCGGAAACCTGTCCAAAAGGTACATTGAACGATCCACGGAGCTCCGTTCTTACGATGATCGCATAGTCAAAAACAATATACCGCATTATTTATTATATGTCAATGACAGGTGTAATGTCATAAAGAAGGGTTATGTATACCAATTCGCAGACGATACATGTCTACTGGTGGCCAACAGGAACATAAATCTTGCACAAATCGATATGCTGGAAAGCTTTGATCAGTTATGTAAGTGGGCACATGATGTAGGATTGGTGATAAAATAAAATCAAAAATAATTCACATACACTCATCGCAGAATAGGACACCTGATACACCGACCATCCTGGCTCACAGTCATCAATGCCTGCATAGTGATACGAATGTTTGCTCATGTCCAACTTTAGAGGTAGTAGAAAGTCATATGTATATTGGTCTTATTATCGATCACAGATTCAACTGGGGATATCATAAAAATTATGTATGTTTAAAACTAAGGTCTATTCTAAGCAAGTTTGCTGTGCTTAAATATAAGCTTCCATACAGAACCCTCAGATTAATGTATATGGCCCTAGCTAACTCAGTTATTGGCTATGGCTTGAGCAGTTATGGTTTGACATATGATACATATTTGAAAGATATATACAGATTACAAATAAGAATCTTAAAAACTATTGTACCAAAATACATTTAAAACTTGTTGTTTAACCATTGTAAAGTATTGAGTGTATACGATAAAGTCAAATTTTGTGCACATAATCTACAGACTCACCATCGTAACCAGAATACTTGCGTAACCTTAATTATAATAAATATCTCCTACCGCAAACCAACAATGTATATGGTTCGGGAACACTAACATATGTTATTCCTAAATTTCTTAAAGAAATGCCCCCCAGTATTCAAGAATTGTATGTGAAAAATAATCGTAAATATAAACTTAAGAAATATTTGTTAGAGCGAATCGCTGTAGACAGATAAACTCATGTTTAAGGGTTTTTAGATACAGCCATTGTATATTAAAATGTAATTGATTTGATTGAATAAATAAATTAATAAAATTTAAACATTTAAAGTCATCTTTAATGCATACGGTATAAGATCTTAATTAAAACGCATGCGTCAAAAAGTTATGACAGTTCGAAATGCAATTAAGTAAAATTTTACGACTTATTGCTATATGTGAAAGAATATAGACCCTATTTCTTTGACTCTACGCGCAGCTTTGAATACGCTGTTAGCAATATAGCAGGTACGGACCGCGAGGAAAAGAGACGGCTATATTACCAACCATGTATTTGAATATCACAAAATTATCTAGAAAATCAATTATAGTAAGTATTAGAACAAAATTTACTACAAATGCGTTAAATTTACAAAAACCGATTAGATTCTGTCGAAAAACGACACTTTGGATACTATAAGTATTATTTTCGCATTTTTTCGCGGAGCTCTGTGGGATCTTGACTTTGTAGCGGTCCGCGCGTGACTGTGGACCAAGAAGTGCTTGAGTGGAGTTCAAGCACTTCTTGATTGGGACACATTTTGAGCGCAGGTGGTGTACCTAGGGTATTATATCGTTGATTCGCAGTAATAATTAACCATTTTCAAGACTTGACAACATTTTATATACATAATACAGTTTTTTACACAATTCTAACAAAACAAATGTGTGAGTGGACTGTGTGTGTGATATGTGAGGTGTTTGTATGTTGAAAGTTAGGTGATATACGCAGTTCTTGCCAAATCAAAAGGATGAGTTAAATCCAGTAACCTTAACCATCTAGCTTCGCACACCAACGCACGGCGCCGCGGTGCTTTAGGGCAACAGGATCTTGCAGCAAGAACTTTCACTCCGCACAATGTTCTATAGCACAGCTATAAACTGTAGGAATTTATTTCCACTCAATGTGACTGGTAATGGAGACACGACGTGAAAAACGTTTGTCCTGTTCGCACCATAATAAGGAGAGTGCCCGAGCATAAATAGTGAATCAATTTAAACTTACCCTCTTAATATTTGGCAAGAACTGAATATATAAAATATGATCCGACTCAACTACATGAGCAACTCTCACACACGCACACGTCTGTATATAAACATTCAATCGAGCGAGCGAGACAGAACTGTACGCTTCAACCAAGCGCGAGCGAAACGGCGAGTCCGCTTCCGAGTCCGTACGGCTGAGCTGTATTGTTGTTCTTTACTTGATAACAAAATAGCGATTGCTCAATGTGTGTGTAATTTACTCGGACGTGCTGCTACTATTGTTAGAACTAGCTACTTGATAATTTTTATTTAATTATTTGCTTTTAATAATTAAATAAACAACTAAGTAAATAAAATGGCGCCCATAGGTACAACCTCACCGAGTACCCTTTCTACGAGACTGTACCTCCACCGGAATTGATCGACTTCAAATGTGACGGGTTACACGACGGATTTTACGCTTCAGTGCCACATAAGTGTCAGGTGAGAATCTATACTAATATTACAAATGCAAAAGTGTGTTTGTCCGTCTGTGTGTTACCTCCTTACGTGAGAAAGTTAAGTCCTGGAAAAGGATAAAGGATAGTGTTTAACTCCGAAATCAACCATTAAGGGGATGAAAAAAGTGGTGAAAGTTTGTAAGGGAAACCAATTTTTGACGTATATGAACCCACTAGTCATTCATAAAGATACTATCTTTTTTATGGCGAACTTAGTACCGCCATAAAAAGGAAGTTAATTGTGGAAGGGTGAAAATATTGCTAAATCATAATAACAATATTGTTGTCCATTAACCAAAATGAATGCGATCTGATACACTGGAAATGTGATAGCTTACATAACGGGTTTGCGCCTTGGTGCCATATAAGTGTCATATAAATAATAAATAAATAAATAAATATTTCTAACACTTACATCAATTAGCCTAGTCCCAAAGTAAGCACTGTAAGGCTTGTGTTATGGGATACTAGGGTAACGGATAGAATACATATACTGATACATATATAAGTATATCTATATAGAAACACATATTAAACATCCATGACTGGAGTACAAATGCTCGAATTCATCACCCAAAACATCTGCCCCCACCGGGATTTGAACCCGGGACCTCTCGAGTCGGCGACACCATGAAACCCGGCGTACAAACCACTCGACCATGGAGGTCGTCAATGATGAATTCATCATTTATTCCCTAACGACAATAAGTTTTTTTTTTATTATAATCAGGCAACGTACGCCCATAGATAAATATCTTATTGTATACAGATATGAGTAATACATTAAATGTTAATTATAACTGTGTTAGTAGAAACCTAATATCATGGGTTGATTATCTACCGCGACATCGACCGCGTTAAGGTCTCCATTTTTATGGTTAATATTGGTACTTACTATTGGTAAATGAAAATTTAAAATCGTTTTAGTACATTTAACCCCTCAGTAATAGACGAGGAATAAGCTTAGATTAGTTACGCCATGTTTCGTTCATATCACTGAAATACCATTTTTCATGCGATGAACGGAGACAAAACATACTTAGGAACTTATACTACCTTAGTATTCGTTTATTGATAAGGGGACAAGAGATTACCGCCTGCAACTCCACAAACTTTACCTCTTTATGATGTCTATATATATAAAACTCAAAGGTGAGACTGACTGACTGACATAGTGATCTATCAACGCGCAGCCCAAACCACGTAGGCATTCGCTAAGAAAGGATTTTGATAAATTGTACCCCCAAGGGAAAAATATAGGGAATGACAGTTTGTATGAAATTTGAAACCGATCGGGCTGAGACTTTGCATGCAGGTATAAGAAGAATCATAGATGAATGTCATTGTGTATAACACAAGCCTGAGAACAAAAACTGTAGTCTACACTTCAGCTCTACACCGAAGCGAAGCGAGGGCGGGCCACTAGTTAGTATAGATAACTCTTCCCCAGAGACTACAATTATAGGAGAATGGGCTAAATGGATGAACCTAACCCCTGGTTTCTGAAAAGTGTCCAATCATTATTTAACAGACATGTTCATGCCTGTCAATTTAACATCAGTATTTTAAACCTTTAAATTAAATTCTGGACATCCGAAACGGCCTTACCGCAACGAATTTTTACTTAATTTTTACTTTTTAGAAGCTGTGTAAACAGACATTCGTATTGATTCTGCATGATTCTCTAAACCTAGACTTAAATTTGACAACAGATTATCCTTGTCATTCACTATACAGTATGCAAAGGTCTCTCCTTTTCTTTCTTAATTAGCTTACTTTTCTGACGTTAAATTATGTATTTAATAATTAATTTTAAGAAAATTGTATTGTCAGCTTACCAGGGCTTGTTTACCGGTTAATTTTCAAACCTAAATCAGTGTCAAGTACATTAGGAGCGTTTTATTTAGGTTTGGCTCTACCTTAACCTTTAAAAACCGGTTTTCTTTTCGGTTTTTTTTCGGTTTTCGGTTTTTTTTTCGGTTTTCGGTTTTTTCGGTTTTTTCGGTTTTTTCATCAATTTTCATTTGATGGGGTTGATATGGACAATCCGGACTGAAAGTACCTTAAACAAGAAAAAACAATATTATCCCCCATCTTCTAAACCGACTTTTGTGACATTAGCTTCACAATTCTGTTTGTTTTCCAGGTATACCACCATTGTCTGTTTGGCACGCGATACGATTTCCTGTGCGCTAACTACACAGCGTTCGATCAGAAGACATTCATTTGCCATTTCGTATCCGAAGTTGACTGCAAGAATTCGCCTAATTATTTTAACAGGTAATTTATTATGTATTAAGTTGAAAGTATTGGTGAGTCTGTCTGCCTGTCTGTTACCTCTGCAAATGGGAAGTTGAATTTTATGAACGGACATAGAATAGTTATTTTCCAAGAATTCATCCTTTCAAGGGGATGAAAAAGGTGATGGAATTTTCCACGCTCGGGTTATTATTTTAACAAGTAATTTACTGTTTTAGTTTAAAAGCATTATACTTCTTGATGTATAAATCTAAAGAATTTAGATTTTTTTTCTGGTTTCCTCCAAAAACATCTTTTGGTATTTCTCTGTTTTTCCATACACACTTACATCACATAAAAAATGTCCACAGATCAAGTTTGCAACTTAAGTAGGTACGCAATTAATTTCTCAGAATTTACAAAAAAAAACATCTTTAGTTTTAATTTTTATTATTTTTAAAGCATGTAACTGCTTGATGTTTAAATCTAAAGAAAATATAACTAGAAAAAATTCCACGCGGACCAGGCAGCAGACGGGACTCGACCCCGCACCCTTCGCAATCCGGGCGAATGCACTGACCAATTATGCTACCGCGGCCCTCACGGACCGCGTCGAAATTCTTTCTAGCTATTCTTAAGCTGCAAGGCAGCGCCATCTCTTCGCATTATAGGTAAACCCACAATGTCAAATGAATACTTTTACAAGTATTAAACATTTGAAAGAAGAAATAGCAATTATAGTTATAATTTTTATTATTTATAAAGCATGTAACTGCTTGATGTTTAAATCTAAAGAAAATATAACTAGAAAAAATTCCACGCGGACCAGGCAGCAGACGGGACTCGAACCCTCACCCTTCGCAATCCGGGCGAATGCACTGACCTGATCTTTAGTTTTGTAACTCTAACTAGATTTCATTTATTCAAATAGTTTCATCCATTTAATTTAAACATTTATTCATTTGATTATTTCTTCCATTTTACATTTCGTTGATTTGTTCCTTTCATTAATTTCAATTAATCATTAAAACGCAGCATGATATTTGTTTTTTTTTACGAGAGAAATTAAATTCGTACGGCTGATATGATAATGGAAAATTTGCTATTAATTCTTAGGAACAAAGCTTTCTAATTACCTATGACCAGTACATGACGTAATTTAGCTGTTGGTTACAAAAATAATAAAAGTACAAAGCTTTTGTATAGATACTAGGGTCCAGCAGCAATTTTGCTAAATCTAAGTTTAATTAAAACTAGACTTAGCCCATACAATAATGTCAAATTTATATTGACGTTTTGACATTTTTCTAAGTTGTCTAGGTTAATAAATAAGTTTCCTGCAAGTGAGCCTGAATCTGCTTAGTATGGACAACGCATGTTACGTTTTACGGGAACCTATACTAAGACTCCGCTGTCTGTCTGTCTGTCACCATGCCGTATCTCATGAACCGTGATAGGTAGATAGTTGAAATCTTCACAAATGATGTATTTCTGTTGCCGCTATAACAAGAAATAAATACAATAAAATAATATATAATTTTTGCCGTTTTTTGCTCTGTTACTAACGGCAACGTGTAGACGCTTGGAATATTCACATAATATTTAATAGTACACCTATTTATTCACTTAAAAAATAAAATAAATGTTATAGGCGTTTTCATACAAAAGACGTATTATTTTTTTAAAAATAAAATAAATATTAAAGGGGTTTCAATACAACAGACGTGTAGGAAGGCCTAAGGGGAAGATCTTCCTCCGAGCTGAGTGATGTTAGCTCGGAGGCCGCGGCCCGACTGATGTTGGTCGGGCATCGTATATATGAACTATTGGCTACCGAATTTTACTTGCGCGATGTAGGTTTCCTTACGTTGTGAACGCAGCGCCGGTAGTGCCATCTCTTGAGGAGGCGTAAGATTGTTTCCTCTATGTTAGTTATATGTGGGGCCTGTAGATGTCGCCGCTACAGACGTATTATTTCTGCTTGTAAAGAACCCTTCGTGCGCGACTCAGGCACAAACTTAGCCGGTTTTTCTATAAGTAATTATTAAAAAATAATACCTTCTCCCCCCACAGGAACGAAGCTCTCTACAAAGCCACTACTACCGCCCCCCCTCCCACCACAACAACTACAACGACCACTACAACTACAGTCCGCCCCCCTCGGCCGGGACGTCGTCGTCCCCCCTCTAGATACGACTACTACGACTACGCAGATGAAGATTACGAATACGACGACAGGTTGGTTAATATTATTGTATGTATTACGAATACGACGACAGGTTGGTTAATATTATTGTATGTATTACACGCTAATTGCTTTTGCTTTGACCCACACGACAACGTCCTTGAGTTATGCACTTTTATCAATACACGACGTGTAAGTAAAAACAGTCATGCACCTTTCTTGTTCACGCATATCAAAGACGCGTATTCACACTACCTACCCTCAAATCCAATATTATAATTGTCAAATAAATTAGTCTTTTAGTAAATAACTAGCAAACCAGTGTACCAAATGTTCACCAAAACCTGATTTAAAAAAAATGTATTTAATTAATTGAGAACTTCGGAGATTTTGTGTGGTTTCGTTTGAAATTCTTGAGTTTTCGAAAACCGGAAGTGCTACGTTACTCAAATCCGGTTTGTAGTCTTATCAGACTATTCTTAACTTATAACTTAAACATTCTCTTTATCTATCTCTTACGGTTTGGCCGCTGAAACAGCACCACGGACGGACGGACTTGTCTATTAGATAAGAGATATCAATCAATATTCTCATATTACAGTAAACTGTGTTGTATTGCATTACATTTAAAGAGTGGAGGGCTGATAACCTGAGACACGGGTTTTTTCCTAGTTCAGGTGTCAGCCCGCCATAATTAGATAAGTGACCTTTTTACTTAGTGTTTTTAATGAAATAAGAAACTCATTATGGTGAGAAATAAAGAATTATTATTATTATATTAATTAATATTTTTATAAATAGGACTGGTAACTATGTGACGCCCTGAAAGGTCATAGTAAAATTATAATAATTAATGTTTAATTGGAGGAGCTCGATGGCGCAGGTGGTTAACGCGTTCCGGCTGCGATCGTTGAAGTTAAGCAACTTACGCAGTGGTCGGTCATTGGATGGGTGACCAAAAATCTTCTACCTTGAGTTCCTCCGTGCTTCGATTCATCTGCAGTCGTTAGCACCCACCAATCCGCACTGGGCTAGTGTGATGGGTCTTGGCCCAATCTCCCTTATTCCACCATAGGGAAGGCCTGTGCCCCAGCAGTGGAGACATTAATAAGCTGATGATGATGAATACAGAATTAATCACAAATTATGTCATCAATGAAATTTTCGTATTCTTACGTTTTCGTAAGCAGTTATCTTAAAGTTATAAACCAATGTAACGAAACAAAGTAACAAGAGTAAGTCAAAACCCAAAAAATACCAATAAAACCAATCTTTAGGTCAGTTTATAAAGTAAACGACTGCGGTGTACCACAAGGGAGTATTCTGGGTCCAAAGTTTTTCTTAGCGTACATAAATGATATTCCCAATACATTAACAACAGAAGATTGCTTTTTATTTGCTGATGTGCCACAGTAATTGTAAAAGAAAAATACAGGAAATTTAAAGACAAAAGGATTAATAAGGATTCAAGCAATATCAATATATAACAAGCTGCCGCACTGTATTAAAGATTTCTTCATCATCAACAGCCTATCCCAGTCCACTGCTGGACATAGGTCTCTCCAATTGATTAACGATGTACCTTTTAGAAAAGCAAATTATCTTTTAGAAAGCAAATTGTCTACTTGGCTTATAGAAAATTGTTTTATACACTAGATGAGTACTTAAAATTTCAACGACAGTAGTGAATTCTTTTTCAAATATAGTTTTCCAAAATGATTTTCTGACATATTTCATTATTATAATGATATTATCAATAGTATTTTATTTTCACAGTAATAATGAATTGACCTATTGAATTAATTAAATTTTTCTTATTAGACATAGTACTTTGACATTAATGATGAAATGGTGAATTTTATAGATTCATTTGTTTTAGCATTAATAATTATTGCATAGTATAATTAGCCTAATTTATCTTTTAATATTTCTATGTCACTTCAAATTGTAGATTATGTGAATAAAAAATAAAGTTTTCATCATTTTATGTATACCATATTATATGAAATAAATATTCATAAAAAAACCTAATCATTTATCGGGGTAAAAAGTATTCAATGTCTTAATCTAAATAAACTCATAAACTATATAGAAGTTTTAAAAACTATACGCGTACCAGGTTTCTTCCAAATCCGTTCGGAAGTTTCCACGTTATTCAGAAGGTAACATACAAACTTGCATATTTATATTATAGTAAAGAATTCTTCCCTTACATTTCCAGGCCTAGAAGGACTAGACCTCGTGCTCAAGGCAGACCCGGGAAAAGGCGACCTCAAGACGACTACGATGACGACAGGTAATGGACTGGAAGATATATAAAAACATAACATAATTATAATATTAATAAAACCCTTCATAATAGTTTCAAGGCAATAGAATTAGATGACAACACTTATATTTCCCTTCAAAAAGCAGCAATACTGAACAAGCGCAGGACTGTGAGAAAGTTCTCAGAGATATAGGAGAATTAATACAAAACTTACGTACACATTTTACTTTTAAAAAAACCGGCTAAATTCCGTGAAAACGTATAAAAAACACTAATAATAAAGTTTCATTTGTATTTCCATTACTGAGCATATATACTTAAAGACAAAATAAATCAGAAAACAAAATGGTTTGTGACACAGTGACCCCAGTGTCTTCTATTCTGTCACAACCTTTCCAAATAGCAATACCGTTTCCTCCTATGAAGACACAACACAAAATAAACTAGGAAATAGCAGGAGTTCATCGGATCAAAGACCACCCTTGATCTGACACAATCTGTTATGGTTTTATACAAAAAGTAATAAGTACCTTGTATTATTTAAAAAAAACGAGCGAACCTTACAGTAGTCGCGTATGATGTGTAAAATTTGAAACCTCACATTATATTAGTAAAAAAAGAACATTATGTTCTAAAATCAAGTCAAATAGCGCGCGCTTTCGCAACTTCCTGTTACACACTTACGTCCTATTTCACGAAATCACTCCTACAAATTGCAGGAAAGCGGGAGGAAAGATGTTACACGTCAAAAAGGATGATGGATGCACTTGACAGTACTAAATAAACCTTACCAACATACAGGGTGTAAATTGAAACTCATAATCATATAATCAGTTTAGGTTAGCAGAAGAACTCTTGAAAGTACAGAAGATAGATAGATATTTGGAAACTATTGTTTAACGAAAAACTTTGGATGCGTCAGATGATAACTTTATCGTGCAAATCGAATCGCATCAACAAACATTTTAAGAATTGTTGTTAGTAATGAATTGTCACTTTTGTTTCCAGATAGACCTATATAATGCCAAATTGCCAAATAATATGGTTTTATTTTTTAACTGTAAAATGTGTTAGACTGCAGATTTAATCTAAAGAATATTTATTTACGCCAGGCAGCAGACGGGACTCGAACCCACACCCTCTACCATCAATGAAAATAGACGACGTGAAAAGGAATTGTTTCAATTATAAAATTACCAAGTTTCTCCCTTCATAAATTGTACATGTAGCGGCTGTTTTAATTTAACAAACTTATGTAGCTATGTATGTTATGTTTATTTTATTTATTTAATGTATTACTTATGTGTTCTTGTATAAAAACATAAGAATTTTACACCTTTTCTCCATATAGATTGTTAATGCAAAATTTCACATTCCTCCATATCCAAAATGTGCTTTAAAAGTGGAGTAAAAAAGTCTTTTACATTCAAGTATTAATGTAGGTAATCAATGGTCTTTTCAGATATGAACGTCGTCCAAGGCCGAGAGACGAGGCGGAAGACGAATTTGAAGAACGCAGACCGTACGATAGAAGACCGGCGAAAAGACCGCAGTACGATAGAAGACCTTACGATGAAGACGAAGACAGAAGACCAGGGTATAGAAATAGACGACCTGTTAGACCACGAGACGACGATGATGATAGATACGCAGAAGAAAGACCAAGAGGAGGACAGAGAGATCAGAAAAGAGATGATTTGAGACCCAGAGACAAGAGACCGAGGGATGAATACAGGCCTAGGGATGAAGTGCGGGCTAAAGAAGACCTTCCTAGGGAAGAAACTAAGTCGAGGGATGAAATAAGACCGAGAGATGAAATAAGACCAAGGGGTGAAATTAGACCAAGGGATGAAATTAGACCAAGGGATGAAATACGGCCTAGGGATGAAATCAGACCAAGGGATGAAATTAGAGGTAGGGATGAAATTAGACCTAGAGATGAAGTCAGATCAAGAGATGAAATAAGACCTAGAGATGAAATAAGGCCAAGAGATGAAGTCAGACCAAGAGACGAGTACAGGCCGAGGGATGAAAAAAGACCTAGAGACGATAGAGTACGAGATGAGATTAGACCACGTGAAAACCTAAGACCACGGGATGAAAGGAGACCTTCTAGAGATGAAGATTTAGCTGAACCTAAAAGACCTAGGGATGACCGATATCCTACTAACGAAGGTCGAAGATATCGCGACGAAAGACCTTACAGGATCAGAGACGATAGACCTTACACCAAACCTGATAGATATGACGATGATAAAGTAGACGAGAAAAGGGAGATCCCATCAGCTCCTGAAACCCAAGGTCTTGTAAAACCCAACGGCCATGGGCTTTTCAGCAAACCAAGAATGCCTCCGAAAATCAAAAGACCAGTCCCAGTAAACGCTAAAGAGAAATTTGAATACGTAACAGTTGCAACTACAAAAGCGCCACCTAAAGCTGACGATGACGACGAATATTACGATGATTACGAAGACGAAGAACCTACTAGACCCTCGTCTTCAGGGAAATCGTCCACGATTCACCAGAGACCGAAAACGGAACCCGTTGAAAAGGAAAAATTCAAACCTTCCCGTCCACATGTTTCGAGTCAATCTGCCAATTATAAAGAGAGGAAAGCGGCTAAAAAGCCTAATTATGAAGACGAATATTACGACGACGTTGAATATAAAAAACCGCGTCCTTTAGCCAAAGTCGAGCAAAAACCTAAAGTGACGACACTGATTGACGATTATTACTATGACGATTATGAAGAAATTAAAGATATAAAAGAGAAAAAAGTAGTCGCTAAACAACAAGAAGATATAACGGATAAAATTAAAGATATCAGGCCTAATGTAAAAGTTTTCAAGCGTCCTTTTTTACCGTCTAGGGGTGGTAGTCCCTATTTACCTAGGGGCTTGCAGCCTGTCAACGGAAAAGTTATGACTGCACCTCCCAAAACCACCCCTAAACCCACTACAACCACTTCTACAACGACCACTACTACCCCTAGGACTAAAACTACAAGAAAAACTACTACTACTGCGAGATTAACAACTACAGAATCTAGTTTGGCTGAAAAACTAACAGCTCCCGAAGATGAATATGAATATTACGACGAGGAAGACATAGAATATGATGTTAAAAAACCATCACCTTTATCCACTGCACATCCATATGTAAACAGAGATGACGAAGAAATTGAAACGCGAAAATCAAAAGCATCTCATGAACCCGATATACAGATAGAAGAACAAGACTATTATCCCGAAGAACCGAAATTAGACCAGGAAGAACCAGAATTGGATACTCGAGAAGAATCAGAATTCGAAACTTTAAAACCCGAAATCAAAACGTATTCACCGGAAATCAAAACACGTCCGCCCGAATTAAAAACTCGTCCACAAACGTTGAGAAGTCATTTCCATGAAGTCAGAACTCACAAACCTGAATTGAGAAGTCGACCATATGAATATGAAACTCAATCGCCAGAAGTCAAACTTCATGATCTTGAATTCAAAACTCATACGCCAGAAGTAAAACATCATTCGAATGAATTCAAAACTCATACGCCAGAAGTCATACCCCATTCACATGAATTCAAAACTCATACGCCAGAAGTAAAACATCATTCACATGAATTCAAAACTCATACGCCAGAAGTCAAAACCCATATACATGAATTCAAAACTCATTCACCAGTAGTCAAACCTCATCCACATGAATTCAAAACTCAATCGCCAGAATTGAAAACTCATACTCCTGAATTAAAAACTCACACAAACGAATATAAAACTCGTCGAACAGATTTCAAAACTCATGCCCCAGAATTTATAACGCATGCACCAGAAATCATAACTAGTCCAGAAATTTTTGAAAAACATCCACCAGAATTCAAAACGGATTCACCAGACTTCATAGCTCGTCCACAAGAATTTAAAACTCAACCGCCAGAATTAAAAACTAGCGCGCCCGTAACGGAATCGCGATACCAAGAATTGAGGACTTATGAACCAGAAATTGTAACGGACAAACCCGAAATCTTAACTCGCAGACCTGAAACTAAAACACAAAAACCTGAAATCATAACGCACAGTCCGGAAATCTTCTCTCATGAACCTAAAATCATAACCCAAGAACCGGAAATCATAACGCATGCAGCAGAAATTGAATCGCACTTGCCACAAATCGATACACGCCAATCGGAAATTATCTATGAGCCGGAAACGGAAACCCCGAAGCCGGAAGCGCTAACGCAAGCGCCGGAACTGAAAACCAGCAGACTGGAAACGTCGACTTTGGCTTTAACAACACCCGAGGAAAGGGCTAAGAATTTAGCGAACAAAGTCTTGAGAATTTACAATGATAATTACCAACTGATCAAAGATAAACTGAAGACAACGCTTTCGCCGGGCGCTTATATAAAGCCATTTTTGGAAGCAGATGCTTATACGCCAAGGGAACCCGAGTATAAAATATCTAATCGCCCTACGAAAGCCAAAATAGCACCGCATCCAGAAATATCTAAACCTTACACTGCTACTGGGAAGCCGCCGAAAATACCTGACATCAAACAGAACTTAGCTGATTCCTTAGAAAGCGATTATGATGTAACGCTTAATGAAGCGATAACACCCAATGTTCCACAAGTTAACGTTAGAGTTCCAAGCGGTTTCGTTATACCAAATAGGGACTACTCTTTCTCTAGATTCGGGAATAGCTACCATCATTTGGAACCCCAATATGCGGCTTCGGAATTGAAAAGCTATCAGTTAGTCAAACGCCCCCAAGTTAGCGTAAGGACCCCCAATAGCTACTATTTACACCCTCAAAGGGTCGTAGGGTTCCAAGATGACGGGGTCCATAGATATCCGAGGCAACTGATGTACAGACAGGTAGGAAATTATTTTTAAAATTGTGATTTTTCTTTATTATATTGGTAACCTTTGAGAGATGTCAATTGGTTTATACGAAAACCTGTGAGTGTGTATTCTTAAGAAATGTATTTTTCATATATATTTTTATTTCTTATTTTGTTTTTTTTTTTAATATTTTATTATTTCTCAATATGCCTTACAGGTTTTTGTTGAAAATTGAGGTACTTGTATGTAGTACTTTTAAGTATGGAATAGTCATTTTTTGATGTGAAATTAAGAATAATTATTTAATTTAAAAATTTATAATTGTAAAATAAATATTTGTATTATAATAATTAATGCGTCACACAACCACAATTATATTATTTTAATTATTTTACAACGAACACAAAATATGACATGATTTATTTAATTATTTTTAATTTTCTTTTCTTTTTATTAAAGTCAACTACGAAAGCAAACGAACACGAAAAGTCGTTCTTGGTTTTGTATTATTTAAAGTATATTTTCACACTTTAAAATTCAGCATGTAAATGCAAGTAAACAAAAAATAAATTATTTCACATCGACATTTAAGTAATTATATTTATGGAAAAACTGAACAAAAAAAACACAAATTATTTCTCTCCTTTTACTGCCAATTTATTTCTAAGTTTAAAAATAAGATAATTATGAAATATAAATATAATACTCTAGTTACCCGTGGTAAGATTAAGAGTCGAATTTTTCAAAGGTTACCCAAGAATGTGTTTAGTTGAACAAATTTTATTGTCAAAAAATATTAAATAAAAATTTTGTTTTATTATAAGTATATTATTATTTATAAAATAAAAAAAAATCATGGCATTAATGCTTGCAAATTCAATTAGTAACAAAAAAATATAAAAAAAAATGAATAAGAAAATTTGTTTAACTGAATAATGACAACGTGTAGGTGTCAAATTGTAAATTTTTATAATTTTAAATATTACTACTTTATGATGTAAGTGAAATTAAAAATACAAAAAATCCATAAAAAAATGTCGTATTTATTTCTACATTTAAACTTAACATGAATTAAATAAAATATTTGGAAGCAACCTCAGTAGTTTTGGTAGAGCTCAATGGCTCGTTCGGCGAGCGATCGTAGAAGTTAAGCAACTCTAACAATGGCTGGTCATTAGATGGGTGACCAAAAACTTGTTATCTCCCATTCCTCCATGCTTCAGGAGCAACGTTAAGCTCTTAGTCACGGCTGCATCTGCAGTCTTTAACATCCTCCAATCCGCACCAGGTCCATTAGTTCCCACTAGTGTTGCCGAACTATCGATATTAAAACTATCGACAGTTTACATCGAAAATCATGTACCCTATCGATAGAATCGATACAACCGATAGTATCGATACTATCGATAGCTCAGAACAAGGCAATACTATCGAATTAGTGCAATACTATAGATACTATTGTAGTTCGTTAATAACAAACTATTGATAGTATCGATACTATCGATTGTGTTGATTTATCTGCAACAAAACTATCGATAGTATCGATACTAGCGATTGTTTTAGACTAAAGTTTGTGATTGACTATAATACCTGAAAATTGTCAACAAGACTATTGCAAATTGTTAAACTATAGATAGTATGGTTGCAAATAAAATCGACAGTATCGATACTATCCATAGTTTGTTATTAACGAACTACAATGCTATCAATGGTATCAATAGTATTTAACTCATCCGATAGTATTGGCTTTTTCTGTGCTATCGATCGATTGTCATACGATTGATTAACTATCGATAGACTATCGATTAATCATCGATAGTCGACTATCGATCGGCAACACTAGTCCCCACTAATCCGCACAGGACGTTAACACTAACGCACTAAACTTGTCAAATACCCTAATATGTAAATCGGAATGACGTCTATTAGGTAGATTATTATCTTTATTAGTATTTTTTATTTATATAACACTTGTATCTTGCCGGTTTTTCTCAGTACAAGGTCTCCCGCCGTAGTTTTGCGCACCGATGGCGTAGCTTCTAGACCTTCACAAGTGCTTGTAACAGCCTAGACTGAATAAATGTCATTTCATTTCATTATCAAAAAAAGTTGGGTAAATTTATTAGTATGTACCAAAAAAAAATGGATGCGTGTAACTTATGTACGCGCGTGAGAAGTTATACTTCTTTAGCATCATTAAAAATATTTTTTAATTGCATGCAAATAATTAATAATTACAATAAAATAATAAAAGGACTGGAAAAGGATAGTTAACACAGTCAATTATGTTCAGTTTTAATTTGAAAAATTAAATAAACATTCAAAATATTCAATTAAAATCACTACTGAATTTAAGTTATTAGTCCATATGTAATTAGCACTTGTAAGTAACTAAAACACGTTGTGTCTATATAGAAACTAGAAACATGTGGATAAATATTATAAATATGAAAACAGTGATCAGAGGTGACGAGCGTGCCAACATTGTTTTTGACAACGCGATCATCTTATGGAGCTCCGTGGATCGTTCAAAGTACCTTTCGAGCAGATGTCTAATAATGGTGGATTATTAACCACTAAGTGGTTAATAATCCACCATTATTTTTGTAACACCATAGTATTAAATATCATCACGCCGCCCGTTACTAGATGGCGCTGTACGCATGTGAATCGTGCTATCCTATACCGGCACCGATTGTATGGCACATCATAGGATCAAATATCATCACGCCGACCGCTACTAGATGGCGCTGTACGCATGTGAATCGTGCTATACTACACTGACACCACTTGTATAAGGTGTTCTTGGGAAATTGACCAAGTCATCGCTTCGTAGGTAGGGCCTATTGTCTTGCACGCTATACGCTTCCACCACGTGGGACGTCTTAGTGTCTTGATAATAGTATAAGTACATGTACTTCCACCCTTGTGGGATACAGTAATACCATTTCTCCTACAAATATTGAATAGTAATCACAATATAAGTATTTTCTACCTACGCCTATCTTTATTTGACGTCAGTCTTCTCACACTCCCCCTTCGCCCTCCCGCACATTATTACAGTTTTATTCAATAATAAATATTATAAATATGAAAACAGTGATCAGAGGCGACGAGCGTCCCAACATGTGCGACTAAGAGATCCTATTACTACTTTGTTGGAAGTTTTTTTTCGAGACTTATGAGTAATGTGCGGTTTAGCGGCCGACTTCATGGTGTTACTTTTCTGGTACAGTGTTGCGCGCGCATCTTAAAAGGACATTGCTCGTTCCCCATACATCGAATGCCCTAGAACGCCCAGCAATGAGAAAATACTAGTTATGTTCGGAATCATTCATAAACTCTAATTAGGCATTTGTTGAGATACGGACAACTTGAGGAACCGTGGCCTACTACAGAATGTATTAGATTTTGAGGTTATAATTATTATACTTAAACTTAAAAGATGTACACTTTATATATTCTGAATAGATTCAGTATTTACCTCTATGTAAGCACTGAAATAATATGCATTAAATGAACATAAAATGCAATTAATAATAAAATGCAATTCATATTGATTTATGAGTGTTGGCAGTTGGCACCTATGATACCTATACCTACCTGTAGTAATAATAGATTTATTTTCAAATGAAATGTTCAAAATCTTTCCATTTACTTGTTTCAATATTTTACTATCGGTAATTATCTGGTTAGGTATGTATCTGGTTATAATTTCATAAAAATAAACAGATATTACATGGGATGGGAGTATAAACTATTTTTACATAATTTCAGAAATAATCTTTTTATAAATATAATATAAATACTAGTAATAAGTATTATTAACTAAGGTACCTAGTTCTATTTTTATGTTGATAAATACCTATGGTCGCCTATATTGCATATTTTATTAAGGTAAACAATCTTGGCACAACTTTTTAACAGAATCACCCATTTAATAATAAAATATTAACCAAGCCAATAAACTATTAAAATAAATCGTTATTATAGACTGAAACCTATTGAATCCAGTTATCAGTTGATTTTTAATGCTGTATTTTCAATAAAAAGGAGTGCTTAGATTGTTTACCAAATAGGACAAGTTGATGAACAGACTGTAGTATCTAGTAACAGAACTTTTATTTTTTATTTCTTTAAACAGATTGTCCGTTTACTATGATTTATTGCTAATTATTTAAAAAAATAATAGAAAAATAATCGTGAAGGACATTCTTTTGGGCATGCTAGGGCCGATTTCGTCGATGTCCTTTCACTCTCATCATTTTTTCATAACGCGCCCGCGGCTAACTTCATTATGTTACTTTTGTGTTACAGTGATGCGCGCGCATCTTAAAATTGCACTCTCATATTTTTTTCATAACGCGGCTAAAGAAGTATAACTTCAATAATATGTATTGATAAACTCTTAATTTTAATTTTCTTCTATATAAATCGCACATATTTGATTTGAAAGGGGAAGAGGAAACATACATAGGGAGCTGGGATTTATTTTATAATCTACCAAGTTTGCATTATATACCTCTTTTTTGTTGTCTTCATACATTTTTCTTTACAATTGTTATAGATATTACTTTAAATAATTGCATGTAAATTGAAAATGTACCTATTTTAAGCCTACTGTGTCAAATAAAATTATTTTGATTTGATTTGATTATCTAAAATCTTCATATAAAAATATAGAGAAATATTAATGAAGGACATTCTTCTGTGCATGCTGTGGCAGATTTCGTCGATGTCCTTTAACAATATCTTGATCATCTACAATTACACTTGCATACAATATTTAAATATGGTTTTTTCTCATTTAAGTGGTGGTATTTCATAATGGTGGTTTCACAGTCGTATTCACTTACACAAAATAAAAGAAGTAGACGATTCAAAAATTTCATGTTTGTTAATTTTATGTTTCATGAATGAAATAAAAATACCCGTTTGAATTTTTCGAAAATGTTTATTTATTTTGTTTTATCACAAACGATTTATCAAAACTTTTTATAGCTGCATACAAGATATATTTTCGCCTATTAAATGTATCTTTACACCTTTCACCTACATATTCGTACATTAACAAATAAAATAACACACTTAATTGTGTCACAATTTTAGTGATTTCGTTGATTTGATGTAAGAACAAAAATGACGACAATATTATTTTTATTTATTCGTCTTTGGTGTCTTTGATGCATCAAATCAACGAAATATTACACGTATCATAGTATAATTCATTTTCAAATTTCCTACTTACTTTCTATACTTATTAAAAAATACGCAAACCATTTCATTGTTTTAATTTTGTACTGGGGACTGTTAATTATAGAAAATTAAACAAACCTTACATACAAAAATCGCATAATAATAAATGGAAATAAAAATAATATATTTCAAAATTAACAGTAAAGCATATTTGACTACTGTTTGACCGCCATTGACGTATGACAACACACACAAGGAATGTTCGTTGTCATGGCAACGCACCACTGCTCTAGTGACCGTGGCTTATGAATATAACGGAAAAATAATATTCTTATGTTTCAAATTAAACTTATTATTTTTAATATTCTCATAAATACTTCATTCATTTAATGTACATTTAATAATAATGATCTTCAAAAATATGCACGGAAATATTTTCTAGCTAAAAATTGTTCGATAAAAATAAATTTTACAATAACTCCAATGGCTAATTATTATGAAAGACACTGTACTAAAACTAATACAACGGAACGCTTTAAACAATGTTTAAAAGAAAAGATAATTTCGAATAGTATGTATTACATTATTGTTTTATTAGGAGACCCACATTTTTCTAATTTATTCCTCATCATAAATATCACTTTATCAGATCACTGTTATAGATAGATAATATTGTACCATCACTTTCAGATCCCTAAACTTATCTAATATCATGCTAGACATTTTCGTGTTTACGCATTCATGGCCTTAT
Source organism: Chilo suppressalis (assembly GCA_902850365.2). NCBI lineage: Eukaryota > Metazoa > Arthropoda > Insecta > Lepidoptera > Crambidae > Chilo > Chilo suppressalis. Next base: position 11,716,675 of record OU963921.1, read on the forward strand.
GATATCACTTCACATGGCTTATTTTTATTCTGTGCCCGTTTCCGTTTTACGCAGAAATTTTGAAAATGGCCCGTAGAAAGAGAGACACGATATGAGAGAGGTTGCTCGGTATTTATACAAATTAAAATTTAATATTTCATCCAAATTATCATTCTTCCTTGAGCTTTTCACTATGTTCTTCTGAAAAACTTGAAATTTAGCATGTATGCTATGCTATAGATGGTGTAGAGGTGTACTAATAATGTATCTTTTGAAATAAACCCCGTTTTAGGGTCAAAAAGTATGTGCAAATAACTAAATCCACGCGTACGAAGTGGCGAGCGGCTGCTAGTATAGTATAAGTAATTTAAAAGGTAGAAAGAGAAATTATTTAATAAAATTCAAAGGGGATATTAGTTTGATATAGGTAATAATTTTTAAAAGCCAGGCTTGTCAGAAACTGTTAAAATAGTGTTAAGTTTAACGGGACGCTATTTGTGTCTGTTATTTGTAAACTTGACAGCAGTCTCTCGTTTTCACTCCCTATAGAGTGTGAAAAGGACAACCTCCTGTCAAAATGACAATAAGCAGAGAGCCATGTGAAGTGTTAGCATGGCATGCTTAGTAAATTTTCGACGATACAAATGGATGTACTTAAAAATATATAAAAAAAAATGATCAATATTAATGGTGCAAACGAACATTTTAAACAAACATTATTGGACTAGTTTTCGTTTTTAAATAAAATCCTGCTTTGCTACTATGACGTTACTGTATTAAGCTCACAAAGTTATTAGACAACTAGTACTTTACGAAGAATTAAAAAATACTTATTTCAGATTTTAAAATAAATATTTCTCGTATAAAATAATTTAAATATGAAGTCTTCGTTCAGTAAAAAAATACTTTCCTATCATGTGGCCCAGTTTTGGGACACCCTGTATGTATTTATATTAAAAAAAAGGGTTTTAATAAAAGTAATTGAATATAGCAAAGTCTTTGTTCAAAATTTGGTATTATCATTTATTGCAACATTTGAAATGACGACAGACAATCGCCTGTATAAGTTAAAGCACTTAAGCACTTACGTAAACCACCTGAATTCCTAACCACAGTACCTATTGAGTCTCAGCTTGATCCCAGAAAAGTTGTACTTACTATACTTAGATTAAAACAAAAAGGGAAGATACGATACTCTCATAGCAGCATCAAATAAAATATGATACAACTCACATAAGCAACTCTCACACAAGCACACTTCGGTAAATAAACATTCAATCGAGCGAGCGAGACAGAATTGTACGCTTCAACGTAGCGCGAGCGAAACGGCCAGTCTGCGTCGCTTTGCAGCCGACTGCGATTTTTTTTCTCTTTCTACAGACGGCTGAGCTGTATTGTTGTCCTTTTCTTGATAAAGAATGGCGAATCAGTAACTAACATTCATGGCAAACCGTGGTTTTTTGAATTGAGAATAATGTTTTTAAAGTTTTACGAATGAAAATGTCGCCGTAGCATTTGTTATTTGATCTTGAACTATTTGTGTTCTTTATAAAAGCATCGAAGGCATTGTTTTATCTTTTATAACACAGAATATACACAATATTGTTATATTGAGTGCACATGCAGCGTGTTTGGATGTCCAATTGTGACTAAAGCAAATTGTGGTCATGCATCACAATTTAAGCGGATCACTTTTGAGCCGCAAGTGCCGGATCTTCTCTTTTTCTTTTAATATAAGTTACTATATTATAAATAACAAACACTATTATAACCTAGAATTTTCGAATTTCTCCCTCAGAGATCTGTATTTCAAATGCCAATTGTCAGAACTGAACGCGTCGTCTGCGCTCTTCTTCTGTATTGTGGCTATTTCTACGCTCTTCTGAGTGCCGTTGCTCGGCTGAACTTTGTTGGTTTCCACGCTCTTCTCTTCTTGACCGTGGATCAGCCTGTTTATGGGGAAATGCATGAAATAGAAGACGTAAGTGGAAGACCAGATGCCGATTTGATACAAGCAAACCTGCCACCAAGTCATGATGCCGAAGATATTGTATAGCCAACGGTTTGTGAAGAAATAGATGGAGTAGTACCTGGAAAGAAAGATAAAATAAGTTAAACAAAAAAGGATGAGACTAAAGTTTTATTTTTTTGTCTATCAGGCTAGGCTTGTTGAAAATATATCGATGTATCGATATATCGATATTTTTTGCCGATATATTTTGATTCGATATATCGATACACCGATACAAAATTACCAATATCGAAATTCGTATCAAAAGCGATATTTTTTTAATTATTAGCGGCATATCACGATCTACCTAAATTCGTATCTGGAAAAATCGTAACTGGGTCTCAGATTAATGATATTCAACATATGTATGATCTGTGCTGTATTTAGTATTGTCTATTATTTGTAAATCTGTTTCGCTGGTGAATTGGTTGTTCTGATTTCCATTATATTCTGTGAAGTGTGTGACTGTCTAGTCTTGTTTACGAAAGAGACCCTGCAATCATTTACCTGAGAGGCCCTGTAATCATTTTCATCATTCGAAAATAGTGTCTATTTTTAGGGAAACAATTTTCGTTCCATTATTATTCCGCGTGTCATATTTCATGAGATACTGTACGATATTTTTGGGAAAATTGGTCCGATATATCGATATATCGATGTTTTTTTCGCGATATATCGAAGCCGATATTGATATTTTTTAAAAGATCGATGTATCGATATATCGATATTTTTTTCAACTTTCGACATCCCTATATCAGGCTATCATCATCATCATGTCAGCCGTATTACGTCCACTGCTGAGCATAGGCCTCCCCCAAGGATCTCCACACCGATCGGTCCTGCGCCACTCGCATCCATCGGCTTCCCGCGACCTTCACAAGATCGTCGGTCCACCTTGGACCTTGAAGGCACCTGCCCACTGAGCGTCGTCCGGTGCGTGGTCGCCATTCCAAAACCTTTCCACCCCAACGGCCATCGGTTCTTCTTGCTACGTGTCTTAGTTAATGCTTAGTTATTCTAGGGCGGGTTGGGTCCAGTGGGAGATATTGAGATGGATATGGCCTTCCCTATTCCACAAAATAAAATTATCCTACCCAGTGCTGTCAATTCTACGTCTTTTTACGTAGATCTACGTACTTTAGTCCTTTTCTGTAAACCTACTAACTTCAGCCCCAGAATCGACATATTTTCTTTTAATTTCTACAAAGGAGACCCGGCACTTTTCATAGAAAAAATGCTAAACTTGTATACAGTTGAATTTGGTCTCAAAATAAAGCCAAAATTATTTGCTACATAAAACTACTTTTGCCTTATTTTTAGTGAATCGAGGAAAGAAGTTATATAATGATTAATATTTTTTGATATGGAAACCCTAAATCTTCTAAATCTAAATCTTCAAGGGACAGAATTTTACTTCAAAATATTACTCAAGTGACTGTAAAAACCATGATTCCTTTGCTTTTTCTATATAAAAAAACCAAATGTCAATTTGACAATCCTAAAATACAAACAAAAAATCATTCGCATTTCGCATCCGCTCCCGCGAACTGTGATTGTGAATGTTCTCTGCTGTGATTGCCTTTTATTCTGTTAACGACCCGGCTACATATAGAGGTTATATTGACAAATCTACGTATTTGACATTGACAGCTAGCTGCTGATGACAAATATTGCCAGACTACGTTACCGAATTATGAAACACAGATAAAAAAAAATAAAAAAGTATACAACTTTGGCACAAAATGCCGGGTGTCCTTTGCAAAATAACATAACTCACTATAATGAAGAAGCACATTTTGCGTTACTTAACTTAAAAACTATACAAATGTTTATTTCTTAAAAATTTTTGGCATGAGGAACCTAAATACATCTCATTCACCTCATAAGATTAGAAGATGGCTATAGTAATTTAAATTGAAATATGCTTTTTAAACACTGAAAACGTTGTCCACCATGATTGGAATGAGAGACTGATGTTGAATTTAGTTTTAAGTTTAGAGAATCATGCCAGAATCGACACCCACCAGTGTCTGTGTCTAATGGTAAACGTCTACCACAACATGGTAAATGTTGCCAGTGCAGCGACTTCTACAAGAACTCTATCTTCTATCTCTCTTTTTTAAATCAATTGTATAACAAAATACTCGTTTTATTCGGTTTCACCTGTCCTAACTTCTTCATTTCACTCAGAAAAAAATACTCTACCTATATCTATATCTACGAACTTTTCATATGCAAATTTTACTAATTCTACGTAATTTTCTCATCGGGCCTGCGCCTTTTTCAAAATCCGTGTTGGCAACACTGATCCTATCCTTCATCATGGCCTGGTCTCCTGATTCCGTTAAACTATTAAACTAAAGATTAATCTACCGCTGTCAGTGGTTACCCACCCAGCTGCCTAGCTAGCTGCCTCGCTAGGTTCTGACGGAAATTTTCGCCTAGTACCATTCGCTATATTGCCCCATGAGGAACTAGTTCAAAAAAATTTTTTTTTTAATAAAAAAAAAAACCTTTTTCTGTCTTAGTACAATCGATCTCACTCGCGATTCTAGTAAGTCTGTATGTCGATGGGACCTATGTATAAGGGCCAAAGTAGCATTTCGTTCATTTTAGCTTTTTGGTGGTAAATACTCGCTTTTAATGTAATAAATGATATTCATTGAAAAAAACTCCAAATTTATTGCTACAAACACGTTTTTTCGATGCAGTAAAAGCGCTATTGTGTTACACTTTGAAACGTATAAGGGCCTAAACGGTAGTCCGAGACTTATACGCGGGGAGTTACCGAAATTTAATTTGACTTATCGGCCAATCTGTCAGTAATACCGGGTTCACACGACACGATTTTAGCTGATCAACTGTTACATCGCATGCGATTTGAACTGTCTGAACTATTGAACAAACTTTCAATTAAATTGAAGCAAATTAATTGAAGAAAAGTAATTTGACAATAAAAATAATCAATTTAAATCGCTTCGTGTGAACCTGGTAGTGACATAGTGTAAGCTATTAAAAGTGAATAATATGTCAGTCTTTGATGATAGAAACTTGGTCGGCTTTTGCTGACTTTGAAACCAACAAATAGCTCTGAAAGGATCTTACGAAATTGCTAGCTGTTTATGATACTTTGACTTTAGTTTTTATTGTGGTCAGACAATTTTGCTGGCCAAAATAGAATCAGAGTAACGCTTTTTGTGTTCTTTTAAACAGCTTTATACATTTTATTGAGAAAGGACACATCCAAAATCAAGCTACATTTGAATGTGAATCAAAATGTAATAATATCTTCACACCATTTGAATGGAGCCTATTAATAATACAATGATTTAAAATTATTTATAACTTCAAACATCCCAGGCTTGCATGCTTTCTACAATGGGACTAAAAACTCAATAGGGGAGGAATGTCTTTGTAAAGATGAAAATTTTATTTTATAAACTGGACCTGTCTGAAAATTCCATTGAAAGCAATCTTTACATATTTTAAGTTACAACCGGCCAATACATCCATCCAAAAAGCAAGACTTCATTGACATAAGCCGTGAAAATATTATTCCACCACACTGGTGGATGATCATCATGATTATCATGAAAATTTAACCACATTTAATGATAACATTTCAATGTATGCGAGTGATGATGATGGCAATTATTGACAACAAGTGGCCCGCCCTCGCTTCGCTTCGGTGTAGAGCTGTAGTTTAGATTATATTTTTGTTCTCAGGTTTCTATTAAACACAATGACTTTCTTTAAATACCTAATTACTAAAGACACGCGCCGCCGCCGGACCCCCGGCCAGTACCGCCCGAACCGGTATGTTCCTGCATTTTAAATCTGTAATATCTTCGAAAATATTCATTTAAATTACATGCTGTAGAGGGTTATATTGATCTATAATACACGCACAATGTATTTAAGGTACATAATTGGATAAGGATGAATGCTGTATTGCTTAAAATCGCTTGTTGGTAAATAAGCCATTATTTTCTCGTAATAAGTAATTAAAAAATGGTTATTGTGGGTTATACCAAAAAGATAGGCATATACCATCGCGGACTTTTTTGTAGACCTTTTTAAGGTGTACAATACTGTAGTACATTATTTTGATCTATCTCGTTGGGTTCAGCCAGCGTTTGCAATGTAAGCGCAAAAAAATGTGTTTATTTACGACCTTATATTAAAAACCTCTAAAATTATCAGTGTTTCTCTACTATATTATGCATGTATTATACATATAAACCTTCCTCTTGAATCACTCTATCTATTAAAAAACCGCATCAAAATCCGTTGCGTAGTTTCAAAGATTTAAGCATACAAAGGGACATAGGGACAGAGAAAGCGATTTTGTTTTATACTATGTAGTGATATTGAATATTTTATTTTTTAATAAAATATTAAATGACGATACTTTTAAAGTACATAAATATAATATTATATTTTGATTATAATTATAATAAAGTAGGTACAAATAAAAGTCTGTGATTTGAGCAAAAATTATCTTTATAAGTATGATTACTTCAGATAATTTTTAAGAACAATTAATTTTTGTTCACTTTTTTTTTAACTTTCACAAAAGTAAAGTATTGCTAGCAGCAATGTTAGCATTTATTACTTTTGTGAAAGAAAAAAAAATAGCTAATGGTTTAATTTGCGATTTGTTTGTCATTTTTTAAACGTACAAGGGTCAATATGACTTATTGCTTAAAGTACTTATATGGTTAATGTTATTTTGGGTTATTTATTAATGTTACTTGGGTGATGTTATATTGTAATAGTAAAAATAAAAATTTACGCATTAATTTTTTTTTTTTTTTTTTTCAAATTAAAACTGAACTTTATTGGCTGTGTCCTTTTCCAGACTTTTTATTAATTTATTGTAATTAATTATATGCATGCAATTAAAAACTAATTTTAAACGATACCAAAGAAGGATAACTTCTCACGCGCCTACATAAGTACACGCACCCATTTTTTTGTAAGTATGCACTAAGTAAATCGACCAAAGTAATACTTTGGCCTTTTTACTAGTTTTTTTTTTGGATAACTAAAAATATAAAAATATAACGAATAACGGCGAATGAGCAATAAAAGCAAAATAAAAATATATTTAAAATATGCACTGAAATATTCCCGAAGAATATAGTTATTATAACAAACATGCAAAGTTTCATAAACTACAGATTCATAGTTATAAAAATATATAACTTTAAAACTTCAACAGTCTCTCCTGCAAAGTCATAATTTTACACTTTAGCCCTTATACATAGGACCCATCGATGTATACATCATCACAGGCCTTCCCCATGGATGGAATAGGGTGATTGGGCCATGACCCACCACGCGGGCCCAGTGCGGATTGGCGGGACCAACGGCTTAACGTGTCTTCCGAAGCACGGAAGAACTAGAGATAGAAGTTTTTTAGGTCACCCATCCAATGACCGACCATTGCGAAATTTGCTTAAGTTCAACGATCTCAGCGGAACGCGTTAACCAACGCGCCATCGAGCTCATCGGAGGTTTTTACACAGTCTTAACAAACACTGGTATTTTAAAACTATTAGTTTTAAAAGTCCGACAAATGACTCCACCCCACCTGATGTTAAGTGAAGGTGAAGTCCAGACGCGAAGATAGCTGGTACAGCAGTTCTACCTGCCACACCAGCCATCCTCACCCTGCCGGCCTGCATGTTGCTTCTTCACGCCTCTTTTAAAGGATCCCAGGTTGTAAGAGGGAGGGAACACGTGAGCGGGCAGAGCATTCCATTTACGGATAGTGCGACAAAGAAATGAGTCACCAAATTTCTTTGTACGCGTTGAAATTGTGGCCACAGTTAGACGGTGACACCGAAGGCCAGCGCGCGTGGTCCTCTGAAGGAAAGGGGAAGGTGGGATAAGAGAGAATAACTCCTCAGAACACTCGCCGTGGTACAGACGATAGAACGCGCTTAGTGACGCCACGTCACGGCGTAATTAAAGAGGCTCGAGGTGTTTAGTCACCTCCTATCCAAAGCATCGAGCAAGTACTTGGCGGAGCCATCCTAGAGGTGCGAGCGTTAAGTGTTTATATGACGAAAGCGAAGTGATACCTAATTAATTTAAAGTGATTATACCTGGAATCCCGAATATATACAAATTCATCCTTAATACTAATAATATTGACGACCTCCGTGGCCGAGTGGTTTGTACGCCGGGTTTCATGGTGTCGCCGACTCGAGAGGTCCCGGGTTCGAATCCCGGTGGGGGCAGATGTTTGTGTGATGAATACGACCATTCGTACTCCAGTCATGGATGTTTAATATGGATTTCTATATAAATATACTTATATAATATGTACAGTACATGTATTCTATCCGTTACCCTAGTATCCCATAACACAAGCCTTACAGTGCTTACTTTGGGGCTAGGCTAATTGGTGTGAGTGTTGGAAATATTTATTTATTGTCATCATCATCATCACCAGTCTATTAATGTCCCCACTGCTGGGGCACAGGCCTCTTCTATATCATTGGGCCGTGACCCACCGCGGGGCCGGTGCGGATTGGTGGGTACTAACGTCTGCAGATGCAGCCAAGATCAAAGACTTAATGTTTATCTGATTAGATTGTTTTTATGATTTTTATTATTTTAAAGCATGTAACTGCTTGATGTTTAAATCTAAAGAAAATATAACTAGAAAAAATTCCACGCGGACCAGGCAGCAAACGGGACTCGAACCCGCACCCTTCGCATCCGAGCATCATATATGATATCATTCGCATCATATGATGATGAGATGGCACTGCTTTGCAGCTTAAGAATGGCTAGAAGAATTTCCGTGAGGGCCGCGGTAGCATAATTGGTCAGTGCATTCGCCCGGATTGCGAAGGGTGCGGGTTCGAGTCCCGTCTGCTGCCTGGTCCGTGTGGATTTTTTTCTAGTTATATTTTCTTTAGATTGGTTGATGAATGAAGATACTTACACGACGGCATACCCGAAGGTGACCAGCGTCGATATCTTGAGCTCCAAGCCTTTATTGGTGGGGTGTCTTCTGGGCGTCAGCAAGGTCTCCACCACCAGTATGATGGCGATGTTGGTGTGGACACAGTGGTTGAACCACCAAGGCACGATCGTGTCGAAGATCTCGGGGAACACCAGCTCCCGGTCAATCGTGTATAGGGTCCAGAACATTATTGTGACGAACTGGAAATTGAGAAAGTTTATTAGGAGAATATTCACGTGGATTTATGAATCTTGAAAAAGTTGAACTTCAATAAAGGTGCTGCCTATGAAATACTGGTAGAATCATTTCATCATCATCATCATCATCAGCCTATTAATGTCCCCACTGCTGGTGCACAGGCCTTTCCTATGGATGGAATAGGGAGATTGGGCCATAACCCACCACGCGGGCCCAGTGCGGATTGGCGGGTGCTAACGACTGCAGATGCAGCCGGGACCACCGGCTTAACGTGCCTTCCGAAGCACGGAGGAACTCGAGATAGAAGCTTTTTGGTCACCCATCCAATGACCGACCACTGCGAAAGTTGCTTAACGTCAACGATCGCAGCCGAACGCGCTAACCACCTGCGCCATCGAGTTCCTCAGAATCATTTTATGAAAAAAAAATGTTGTAGAAGTGACTCATAAAGTATATTATGTTACCTGACCTTTTAGTGGATAAATGTCATTATAATGTTAATGAATATTTAACGGATACAGATATATACAGGGTGTAAAAAAACCTTTAACGAAGTCAAATGCCATGTATTGGAATATCCAGAAATTAGTTGCTTGGGTGCGGAGTTGTCGGTGTTGGGTTTGTGTGCTTCAATTTTAATTTTATTTTCACTGAAACTATTTTCTTTAGACATGCTTAAAAATAAAAATTATAAATATTGACTCACTGATCAATTTATCAATTTTGTTTTCTTTGTTTTTATGTTTATGTAAAGTACCATACAATTATATGTCCAATGAATGTTTAATTCATTTTTGTATTTAATTTAATTTGAAATTTCGTTTATTGTATTGTGAATTTTAATCTGACAATTAATTGCGTGACCTCATCTATATGGGTCAGAACTGAAAATCAGCGATTTACTCTCGGAGTAAATGTTACGCTGAGTTTTCGCCCATTCGCATCGCTGCTGCACACGAAAATATCAGTATTTTTGTATAAATATAATTTGTTATATTTTTAAAGGATTTATATAATTGTAAAATTTGTATTCAATTTGTATGTGTGCATGTTGGTGTGAATAAAGTTTTATCTATCTATCTATTTTTCACATCATGACGATATTTTTTTTTCTTCTGGACCATATCTGGGAAATTTATGGTTATATTGAAGATCAAATTCACACTATCTTTTTAGATTTTTCCAAAAACTTTATTTAGAAACTTCTTTATCGACGCACTTACACACACGCACACTCATACACACATGCACACCCGTACCACTGTTCACATTCTCACTATTCACTCGAAACTGTTCTCGACACACAACACTTACAGTATCGGATCGTATCGGATCGGATCGATTCAGTTTCGAGTGAATAGTGAGAATGTGAATAGTGGTACGGGTATCGAACGCAATAAAAGACTTCGTCGGAGGGTAGACCGATATGTCTGCCAATAACAGCCTACCCGCAATCACTTCAGTCACTCCGTGATCATGGCGCTTGCATCAGTGCCGAAATATCGGAGACTCGCTAAAAACAAGGTACATGGTAACAATCCCGTAAATAACTTATATTACTATAATGTAAGTGACCATGAAAGTTTAAAACAATATAAAAATACAAATGTTTCCCACGTATAATACTTTGTAATATTACTCGTTTGGGTGTACAGAATGCGTAGTTTTAGTCTTTGTCATATGTTTTTTTACATCCTGTATATAAATTTAATTTTACTATCGATTTTATAGATTAACTGGTGGCCCGCCCTCGTTTCGCTTCGGTGTAGAGCTGAAGTGTATACTACAGTTTTTGTTCTCAGGCTTGTATTATACACAATGATATTCATCTATGATTCTTCTTATACCTGCATGCAAAGTCTCAGCCCGATCGGTTTAAAATTGACAAAGTTTCATACAAACTTTCATTCCCTATATTATCCCCTTGGGGGTAGAATTGATCAAAATCCTTCTAACCGGATGCCTACGTCATAACATCTACCTGCATGCAAAATTTCAGCCCGATCCGTCAAGTGGTTTGGGCTGTGCGTTGATAGATCACTATGTCAGTCAGTCACCTTTGAGTTTTATATAAATAGATGTATTGATTATTTTATGATAATGATTTTATAGAAATTCTAGAAGATCTATTGACTCACCAATGTGAAGGGAACGACCAAGGAGTTGAACATGATATCCCGCCAGTACGCTATCTGTCTCGCTCTCAGGCTGTCCTGCTTGTTCGTCCATTCCAGGATGTCGTGAGCCAGCGCAAGGAACAAGAACAATGTCTGGAACGTCTGGAATTAAGGAAAAAGTATTTATTGTCTTTGTAGATACACAGAGCCCGATCTAGAAATTTTGCCGTTCCGGGCAAAGATTTTTGCCGCCTTTTAGTGACGTACTTTACGGCAGACCACAACCACAAAACGCCGCCACCGGCATATTTCTTGTAGTTTTCATACGTTTTACATGAACTCGCCATACATGGTACGCCGGTGGCCGCCACACGCTACAAATGGTCGTTGCTCGCTTCTTGTGGCCCGCACCGGCCACTTAATGCGCCGATACAAAACGCCGCCACACGTCACTCGCGCGATTCCCCACCCCTCTCTCCCTTACCTTAGTCACGGTAATAATATCATACAGTATTCTATCTTCATACAAACGGTCGGAAAGCGAGTCATACCAACACCACTCGAGTTCGATGTGCTCTCGGCGTGCACCCAGTCGCGAATGCACCGCCGCGCCGCAACGACGACCGAACGGTCAGAATTGTTTTTTATGCAGTTAGCCGTGCTTAAACGTGCGTTTTGTATTGTAAATATTTGATTTAATTAAGTAGATACCTACATAATTTAGTATGGAAAAGAACAAACGACGATCAATATCGTACAACAGCACAATTGCTGTTTTTGGTTGCTTGAACTCTTCAATAACACACCCAGAGATATCATTTTTTAAATTACCTGAAATATTGGAAAGGTGTCTTACCTTTATAGAATATTTTTTATATACCTATCTACTAGTACGTTATTTGTTTCTAATATTTAGGTATTTCGGTTTTTCCATCGGGCAAAATATCTGGAATAATATATAAATAAGTGGTTAGGATGAAAAAAGAGACAAACGAGTAATCTACCTACACTCGCGTTAAAAACAAAACTACATAAAATACTGTAGGCTGGCGGCCCTACCGCGTGCCAACCTAGCGTTTGGTGTAGGCATTTATTTTCAAGGACAGGGCGGAGTCACAATACTGTATAGATAATATTACCGTACCTTAGTCGGCCGCTGTCGCGCGCTTCAGCCACTTTAGTAGCCGCTTCTAGCTTCTCGTGGCAGCGCTTGTGGCTGTGGCTTGTGGCCTGTGTGCGGCGACACTAAGTATTTTTTTGCCGCTCTGGGCAAATAAAGGGAAATACGAAGTAGAACTGAGTTTTTATTGAAGAAAGCCTCCCAGCTTCTATGCCCAAACAATATTATTTTAGTGATCTAAAAGGGTAATAAATATACTAAGTTTCGTTATATTGTATGGGGCATATATGGAGGTTAGAGGGAAGGTGAATGATCACTGTGCTGTAGACAATAGTTTCCCAGAAATATGGACAAAATAAGTGAGGCGCTGCAATCGCTAAGTTGTCTCAATAAAAGTGGGCTATTGTGTGCTAATTTAAAATTTGTACACTATTCAACTAACTTCATCTACTTGTACTCATAACACGGAGTACCCCCACTAGAGTCCGCATCACGCAAATTTTGTTTGGAATCAAAATCGCCAAAGTCGGCGGCGTGCAGGGAGATCAGCCGCGTTGTGATTGGACACGTCAAGGTCAGATGATATACTCAGTGCAGCGAAGTGATGAGGGTAAGATCGATTTTAGAAAATATCGATATTTTCTATCGATAAATAAAGGACACCCGGCATTATGTGCCAAAGTTGTATACTTTTTTAATTTTTTATCTGTGTTTCATAATTGGGTAACGTAGTCTGGCAATATTTGTCATCAGCAGCTAGCTGTCAATGTCAAATACGTAGGTTTGTCAATATAACCTCTATATGTAGCCGGGTCGTCAAGAGAATTAACGGATAAAAAGGCAATCACAGCAGAGAACATTCACAATATTAGTACGCGGGAGCGAATGATTTTTTTGTTTGTATTTTAGGATTGTCAAATTGACATTTGGTTTTTTATTTAGAAAAAGCAAAGGAATCATGGTTTTTACAGTCACTTGAGTAATATTTTCAAGTAAAATTCTGTCCCTTGAAGATTTAGGGTTTCCATATCAAAAAATATTAATCATTATATAACTTCTTTCCACGATTCACTAAAAATAAGGCAAAATTAGTTTTATGTAAGCAAATAATTTTGGCTTCATTTTGAGACCAAATTCAACTGTATACAAGTTTAGCATTTTTTCTATGAAAAGTGCCGGATCTCCATTGTACAGAGGCCTAGTACTTTGGTGCGCTAGTGTAGCTATGCGCAAACATACTCTCTCCACTTTCTTCCAGCGTTCTAATTACATGACGCGACTAGTAACTACATACTAAATATATTATTAATTAAATATACTAATTAAATATATTTTCGCATTTTTACGGAGCTCTGCGGCATTTTGACTTTTCATCGGTCCGCGCGTGACTGTAAACCAAGAAGTGCTTGAATAAAGTTTAAGCACTTCTTAATTGGGACACATTTTGAGCGCTCGTGGTCTATCTAGGGTATTTAATACGGTTAATTCCATGTCTTTATCTAGGTCATAAAGTATGCACACTTAATTTCATACAAATCGGTTTAATCGTGTAATAGTAACAAACATCCATACAAATTTTCGGGTTTAAAATAGGGGTACGATATGATTAAAAACTGTTGGTTGTATACTCATGATATCTGTTATTGTATACGATGAAATAAATAGTTTTTATTTATTTTTTCTATTTCCGTAGCTGACAAACTTATCGATAAACTTACGGGTACAGACATGAGCTGCGTCAAGTCACTAGCAATACACGTGCCGGTGTGAGAGCGGAATAGCATATATGATGCAGCGCATGCGAGAAAGGGATAGTGTTAAAAGACATCAACGCGTTCACCAAAAAATAAATACAATTAAAAGCAATTTCATATAAGAGTATTTTTGTCTTTTTGTAATGCATTTAAACTTACCGGTGAAAAGTAATACCATCTTTTTGAAGACTGGAAGTTTTACTCCACTTTCCACATAATTTAATTGCACAGTACGGCATTTTTTCTAGTTTTTTAACGCAAAAACGAGAGAAGCACTTCTGCTAACGCTCGGCTTCGGAATGAAACGATGTATAGCGACGTCTGTGGGCGTGTCTCACGCATACGTAATATACTACTTAAGCTTGGCGTAAGCGCTTGCCCTTGTATGCGGACTCTAGTGGGGGTGCTCCATGACTCATAAACAGCTAACTTCACAGATACTACTTACCGACGGCAGCGCGGCTGGTGGCTGAAAAATGAACTATAAATTCTACAAACTTTTACACAGACAGGCCGCTATAGATGTAAAACAACCGATTTAAAACGTTTTAAACCAAATGTTGCCGTTTTAAACCCCAAATAAATCGTTTTAAACGGTTGAAAACTGGCATACAAAAATAAAAGAACTATGGTTTTTACACTTCAACAATGTTTTTTTTGAAGTTATACTTCTTTAGGCGCGTTATGAAAAAATGATGAGAGTGAAATTTTAAGATGCGCGCGCATCACTGTAACACAAAAACTTTTGTGTTTACCGCACATTAAGAAAATCTACCAACAAAATAGAAATAGAATCTCTATTTTGTGGGTGCTAACAACTGCATTGTGAAGGCCTATCAAAAGTATTTATTAATCTGGAACAACGGAACCAAAGCGCGATTCAGGAGACTACAGCGCCATCTCTTGACCATTGGTGTAGTAGAACCAAAAACCACATCTTTATTTTTTGTAATAAAGTAACAGTTATAGGTATTCATATTTATAATATTTATCCACATGTTTCTAGTTTGTATATTCGGAATACGTGTTTGAGTTTCATACAAGTGCAAATCACATATGTTCTAATAAATTATATTCAGTAGCGATTTTAATTGAATATTTTGATTATTTATTTATTTTTTCAAATTAGAACTGAACTTTATTGACTGTGTCCTTTTCCAGACTTCTTATTAATTTATTGTAATTAATTATTTGCATGCAATTAAAAACTAATTTTAAACGATGCCAAAGAAGGATAACTTCTCACGCGCATACATAAGTACACGCACCCATTTTTTTTTATTTACCAACACAGAGTTTTTAACTTATGATAAGAGTTTTTATAACTTAGATAGGTAATATCTACGCTTGGTGGCGGATGGACCAACTACAACTAAAATCGCTAAGTATATCAATATCAGTAAGCTTATCCCACATTTAAAAAATCTTTATACAATTTATAGGTACTTCGTTATATTCCTACCTCGGCAAAATCAAGACAATGTATATAATATAATTAAGAAAACATAGTCATCAACACCAACCGTTTTAAATCGAAAAAAAAATGGTTGCCTGTAAAGTCGGTTTTACGGGCGAAGATTTTACGTGACAACGTCTTTTTCTCGGTAGAATATTTATTGATATGAATATAATTAAATTGCACAATAGGAACAAGGAATTGAATGAAAATAAGAATTGCACAAATTTTAACTATAGAAATATATTTTGTTTACTAAAACATTGTACATGTAAACTTAAACTTAACACGAGAGACTCATCGTAACGTTACCGAGCGTTACACTTTTTCATAAGTGACTCCCAGCCGCAACCTAATTTAAGACGTTGTCACGTCAATACGTCAAAAAAACATATTACAATGCATTGTGCTTGTGAATACCATCGTAGCATGCAACCACGCTACGACGATTCGTAGCAAACTTGCTACACGGCTACGGGGTTCCAGCATGCTACGAGACTCATCGTAACGTTACCGAGCGTTACACTTTTTCATAAGTGACTCCCAGCCGCAACCTAATTTAAGACGTTGTCACGTCAAAAAATGGTTTATTTCGGTTTGAAACGGTTTTTTTCGTTTTAAACGGATTGGTTTAATTGGTTTTAAACTGGCCTTACATCTATAATCTCATACCATCTCTCTAACCTCCATCATACGAGCTGACGGCTCACTTATTCTAGTATAGTACTCATTGTGTACAGTATTGTACTATGTTTCGGGTCTGCGTACTATATATTGTTGAAGGAACACATAGTACACAAAAATACTATATTTTCAACACCGAAATGTAACGAACCCTTTTTTATTTGAAAAATGTATGAACGTGTCCTTTCTTTATATTTTGACTGATGCAATACCGTATCCAAACGTATCTTTCTGCGTTCCGAACTTGTCAACGTCAAATTGACAGAGTCAAACTTGTGTTGCGTTCTGAACCTGTGGAGCAAATGTCAAAGTTGACATAACTTTCATACATTTTAAGTCAAAATTGAATCGTCAGAGCAAGAAGGAAGAAGTTTTTTTGGCGGGATTTCATCGAGTGTGGTTGGCGTCTTATTTTAATTATTCTTAAATTCGTTCATAGTGGATATTGTGAAATAAAATTGGTGTGGTTTTGTGTAACAACTGTCTGCGTAACTGAAGAATTAGTGGAATCATTAAAATATACGCTATTCCGGTCAAGTGGACGTGAGAATTTTATTGTAGTGTTGACTACCTCACAGAAGCTTATCGAAAAAGCCAACTCGATACATTTCGTGCCAAACACTCCAAGAAACATTAGAATGCATCACACCGACATTCTAATGTAAAAACAAAAAAGAAGATTAATTTAATTAAAGACCAGGCTGTATGGGCATTGTTCCCTTTGCCTTCCCTAAAACGGGAGAACTTCAACAAAATAAATAATAATAAATCAGAGCAAGAAGTACTCAGAGCGCAGGTTCTGAACGCAACCCTGTCAAACGCATGTTTTGTCTCTGCTTCGTTTTGGTTTTGGTATTTTGTTAATGCACCATTTAGCAAAAATGAGAAAAATAATTTAATTAGATATCTATTGTCATTTCTTTTGAGAAGTCCTTAATAAACAAGTTATGGAAAGTGGTAGTTTTTATAAAATTAAATAGGTAACAAATTTTTTAAGTTTACTTTACATATTTTTTATACATCGTCTGTAAAAACTGCTGCTTCTGACAGATGGAAGTTACGATCACCGAGCTATTAAGTGATCCACTACTGCTTTATTATAACGCCATTAAGTTTTTTGTTTAGAAAAGCATCGATGGATATGCAAATTTCTCTTTAGTTATACTAGTTTAGAATAGGCCATTCGCTAACTTTACTTTGACATTTACAGTGTATAATTAATAAATACATCTTACACCCAGCCTGGCATCATGGTAAATGATCACTGTCGCCCATAGGCACCATTACATACATACACTCAAACAGACACATTTATGCCAGCTGACTCGGCGAACTTCGTACCGCCCGCGCCCATCGTAATTATCTCTTATCTATTAGACAAGTCCGTCCGTCTGTCTGTGGTGCTGTTTCAGCGGCCAAACCGTAAGAGATAGATAAAGAGAATATTTAAGTTATAAGTTAAGAACAGTCTGATAAGACTACAAACCGGATTTGAGTAACGTAGCACTTCCGGTTTTCGAGAAATCAGGTTTTGGTGAACATTTGGTTCACTGGTTTGCTAGTTAATTTTTAATTTACAGTAAAATAATATTGTAACTATAAATTAAAATGTAAGCTATCAAATGTTTCAAGATGGAACAAACTGCACACGGTATGCAAATTTGATTAAAATCGGTGATGTAGTTTAGGAGTCCATCCCGGACCAACAACGTGACGCGTAATCTATATAAATATATATAATACTCAAAGGTGACTGACTGACATAGTGATCTATCAACGCACAGCCCAAACCACTGGACGGATCGGGCTGAAATTTGGCATGCAGGTAGATGTTATGACTTAGGCATCCGCTAAGAAAGGATTTTGATCAATTCTACCCCCAAGGGGATAAAATAGGGAATGAAAGTTTGTATGAAACTGTCAATTTTTAACCGATCGGGCCGAAACTTTGCATGCAGGTATAAGAAGAATTATAGATGAATGTCATTGTGTATAATACAAGCCTGAGAACAAAACTGTAGTCTACACTTCAGCTCTACACCGAAGCGAAGCGAGGGCGGGCCGCTAGTATATCTTAATATATATAAATCTCGTGTCACAATGTTTGTCCTCAATGGACTCCTAAACCACTGAACCGATTATAATAAAATTCGCACACCATGTGCAGTTCGATCCAACTTGAGAGATAGGATAGTTTAAATCTCAAATTATAGTCGCAATTTTAATTTATTGCAAATTATTACTTTTGGGCGGTACGAAGTTCGCCGAGTCAGCTAGTATATATAAAAATATTTTTTTTTTTTTTTTATAGATAGGTCCGACAAATGACTCCACCCCACCTGATGTTAAGTGGAGGTAAAGTCCAGACGCGAAGATAGCTGATACAGCAGTTCTACCTGCCACACCAGCCATCCTCACCCTGCCGGCCTGCATGTTGCTTCTTCACGCCTCTTTTAAAGGATCCCAGGTTGTAAGAGGGAGGGAACACGTGAGCGGGCAGAGCATTCCATTTGCGGATAGTACGACAAAGAAATGAGTCACCAAATTTCTTTGTACGCGTTGGAATTGTAGCCACAGTTAGACGGTGACAACGTAAGCCAGCGCGCGTGGTCCTCTGAAGGAAAGGGGAAGGTGGAATAAGAGAGAATAACTCCTCAGAACACTCGCCGTGGTACAGACGATAGAACGCGCTTAGTGACGCCACGTCACGGCGTAATTGAAGAGGCTCGAGGTGTTTAGACACCTCCTCATCACCTATGATGCGTATTGCGCGCCGCTGTAACCTATCCAAAGCATCGAGCAAGTACTTGGCGGAGCCATCCCAGAGGTGCGAGCAATATTCCACGCAAGACCGAACCTGCGTCTTATATAACAAGCATAGTTGCTCGGGCGTGAAAAAACGCCGCACCTTGTTCAGGACTCCGAGTTTGCGTGAGGCTGTTTTTATCACACTTTCGATGTAATTTTTTGGATTTAAGTCACAGCGAATCTCCATACCGAGCATGGTGATACTGCTCTCTAGCTCCAGTGTTGTGCCCTGAAGAGAAGGACATAAAAGGAATGGCGACGTTTTTGCCGTGAAAGCGCAGACCTGGGTTTTCTTAGCATTGAACTCAACCAAGTTCTTGGTACCCCATTCAGAAATGTGGTCCAAAGCCTGATTGAGTTCAATGACAAGATTCTCCCGTTTCTCCTTGGTTACCGCCTGCCCAGCCGCTGCTTGTCCGAGATACCCCGCATGCACTGTACTGTCGTCTGCATAGCAATGAATATTCCCAAGAGGAATTAGGTCATTGATATGCAGCAGAAAGAGAGTGGGGGATAGGACGGAGCCCTGGGGAACGCCGGCATTCACTGACATGAACCGCGAACTGCTACCATTCGTAAGGACACGAATTCTACGCTCATGCAGGAAGTCAGCTACCCAAGAACAGAACTGGGCCGGCAGACCGTATGCCGGAAGCTTGGAGAGAAGGCTTTTGTGCCAGACCCTGTCGAATGCCTTGGCAATGTCTAGGCTGATAGCCAACGACTCGCCCCACTTGTCGATAGCCCCACCCCAGATATGAGTCAAGTACGCTAGAAGATCACCCGTCGATCGTTTCGGTCTAAAACCATATTGACGATCATTATATCATTTGTTTTGTTTCAATTTCAATTTAATTTATTTATTTAATTTTATTCTTAGCGCCATGTAGGCCTACAATTACAAGCACTCACACTGAAGTACTTACTTGAATGATGTAGTGCCCGGGTTGCGGCGTCCGCCATCTCGTTACCAGGCATAGCATTGCAGCTGCATGGACACACACACACACACACACACAAACACACATACATACGCGCACACACACCCACTCACACTTCATAAGGTTATCATGTGACAAACTCTTGAAAACCTTTTTACATGGATATTCAGTGTTTGATTTTCTTCTTTTTTGTCTTTTTGTTATGTTTATGTCCAATCTTAATTTTATTTTATTTTTATGTTAATGGATTATATGATTTTTATGCAATTTTTAATATTAAATTAATTTAAGTGTAATAATTACTGACATATAATAACGCCGTTAATATCTAATGTGTACGTAATGAGTTTCTGTAATTGGCTTTAAGATTATATCTATATTTTATTGTATTAAATTTCACAAAAACCGCTGTAGAAACTTTGTTAAAGATAAATAAATAAATAAATAAATAAATTAATCAGGGAGTGATCCTCTAGGTAGCGGGTCAGATGGTTGTTAAGGACCTTTTCTAGGACTTTACATAATACTGAGGTGACTGCTATTGGCCGGTAGTTTGCCGGGTCTGAGCGATCCCCTTTTTTGGGTACCGGTTGCACGTTAGCATCTCTCCAAGTCTCCGGCACACGCCCCAAAGAATACGAGCACTGGTACAAACGCGTGAGCACGGGAGACAACTCCGCTGCACATTTTTTCAATACTACTGCTGGGATGCCATCAGGTCCACTAGCTTTCCGGACGTCGAGTGATTGCAATTCGGCACGAACCTCACGCTGCCTGATTTTGATATCAGGCATCGTTGTGCCACAATGAGGTAATAATGGTGGCAGTGCATTGCAATCATCGATTCGGGAGTTAGCCGCAAAGAGTTTTGCCAGTAAATCGGCTTTCTCCTGCGGCTTATGAGCTAGTGTTCCGTCTGGACATCTCAGAGGTGGCAGCGAGGGCTGGCAGAAGTTCTTTTGCACGGCCTTGGCCAAACGCCAATAGCTACGGGAGCCCGTAGGATGCGTTATAAGTTCGTGACCAACACGTGCAACGCGCTGGGCATCCGCTCTGATGTATGCCTTCTTACAGGCCTTGGAAGCAATATTGTAGGCTGCTTTTAGTGAATCGACCTCGGGATCCTTAAGAGCGCGGCCTCTGATCCAAGCACGATATGCCGCTTGCTTACGCGAAGCAGCTTCAGCACAGTCGTGATTGAACCAGAGGTTACGTGTGCCCTTACTGATGAGATTGGAATGAGGAATATAGTATTCCATACCCATTACAATCTCCTCAGTAATAGCAACGGCGCTGGCCGATAGGTCCTTGTCATTGAAGCAGCGCTGCTTCCAAGGGACGGACGCAAAGTAGTCACGCATACCGTCCCAATCTGCTGACCCATAGTGCCAGATCCGGCGTTTTACCACCGTTGGACGCGGAGGTTTAGCCTGTGGCGCTTTGGCAGATATCAGGCAGTGATCTGAAGAGCCCAGGGGGGCTCCTACCACAACCTGATAGCCCTGTGGATGGGTCGTGAGAAGAAGGTCCAGCAATGAAGGCGCTTGACTTGAAATATCTGGAATCCTGGTGGGCTGATCAACCAGTTGCTCCAAGTCATGCGTGAGAGCGAACGCGTGAGCAGAGATCCCTGCATGGTCAGTTTTCGAGGAACTTAACCACAAATTGTGGTGAGCATTAAAGTCCCCCAAAAACACCAATTCTGCATTGGGAAATTGCTCCTGCGCGTCACCTGCTGCCCGACTAAGATGTTCGAAAAGTCGAGTTGTCTCAACATCACCAGTATGGGATCTGTAGAGGCACACGTAGACTCTGGCCTGGGGACCTGAGTCGACGTGTACCCCCAATATGGAGAAGGTGGGATCTTCCAAGCAGCGGAGACGGCGACAACAAACATCCGCCCGAACATACAGGCATACACCGGCTTTCGCTTTGAAGGACTCTTCAAGCACGTAGCCGGGATAGTTAAGGTAGCCTGTGTCAGCAGGCGGAAGTATTTGTGTCTCCGTCAGGAACAACAATGCTGGCCGTGCTGTCTCAAGGTGGTGGTGGACAGCATTGAGGTTAGAGTGGAGTCCGCGTATGTTGCAGAACTCGACCTCAAACAGCGTTGAAGGCGTGGGGGTGTGCACCGCTGAACGTCCAAACTTTGTTTTAAGAGCTGCCATTATGGAAGTAAAAAAGAGACGTGAAACGAGTAGACTTTGTCGCGACAAGACCGGGCAAATTAGGAAGGCATGTTTATATATGTTTATATTAGATTAAGATTTTATCGGACATGACAACGTCTGGCGAGTCCGCCAGCATAAAAATAAAATAAAAATAATTGACTCATTACTTTACGATGTGTAATATTCAGATCACACTATTGCGAGTTTTATCTTTCGATTTGATGGCCCATAGGGTCATGCTCATGCCACATTGTGGTCGAGATAAATCCAATGAGACCATTATTTAATTCATATCATCTTATACTGCCAATTATTATCTCATTAGTGTCACTTCATCGGCCCATTAATGTCTCCACTGCTGGGGCACAGGATTTAGAGAGATTGGGCCGTGACCAGCGTTGCCGGACAAAACACACCCACACACATACACACATGTACAATGGCGCGCGCGCATTGCAAACATCTCGCTCTTGTTTGGTAGAGGATTTTTTAAACTTTTATGCTATAACTAAAACATGAAAATCCGTAATTGGCATTAAGATAAACTATATTGTAAAACTTGTATTATATTAAGAACATGCTGTGGATTTTGGTTAGAATTAAATAATTAAATTAATTTGTAATGCAAATAAATGAATGAATTTGTCTATAACTTTAAAATATCATCAGGTGAAAGCATAGTAACAGGGTCCCTATGGCATTGTATGGCACTTTAAGAACCTATTGTAACTTTAAATTATCCAGCCCTTTATTGAGTTGTGTCCTATAAAATATTATCAAAGGCTCATTAAAGTTCAAAGGGCATTCACGTGCCCTTATCAAGTTACGAAGAAGAATTTGTGTCAACAACATGATAATATTAAAATTAGAAATCAACAACAACAATGGAAATAGGTCGGTTTCTACTCTGTGCAGTGTTTACTTGATAACAATGCATACGTGTAATGGCGGGCTTTCTATAGTCTACAATAATTCCGAAAAACATTTACACATTTTAAAATTGAAATGTTTTTCCAGTAGGCCCCTATTTTTGGTGAAAGTGCGACTTGCCCATGACACCCCGAGGTTTAGGGCCACGAGGACGTATGAGGGCTCAAAAAACTCGGAATTTGAAGGTTTTCAAGAAAATGTTAAAATTATTTTGGATTAGTCAAAGACTATTTTTGAAAATCGAAAAAAAAACATCGACCGGAAAAACGTGTGTTTTTACAGAAAATTTCGCATATCTCGAAAACGGGGGCGAATTTCAGAAATATGAAAAAAGAGCAACTGGGTGTAGCGGCGTCATCTACACGCCCCACATATAACTAACATAGAGGAAACAATCTTACGCCTCCTCAAGAGATGGCACTACCGGCGCTGCTGCCACAACGTAAGGAAGCCTACATCGCGCAAGTAAAATTTGGTAGCCAACAGTGCATATATACGATGCCCGACCAACATCAGTTGGGCCCCTCGCATTCCAAGTGCACATCTGAGTGCACTTGTCCTCTAAGCTCATTTTGCGTTATTTTAAACTATGCACTAGTTTAAACTAACGGGGGATGATCGTTTCAGATGAAGCTTGTAAGGCCCTTCTGGCCATAAGCATGATTAAAGGGTGTTTTTTAGTTAGTAAGAGTCTGACATAACCCTACAGCCGGCTGTAGGGTATCCATGAGGATTTCTCACCCTCACCCCCGCCTGGGAGGAAACAAAAAAAAACATCAGTCGGGCCGCGGCCCCCGAGCCTTCCTACATCGGTATTGAACTAAGGAACATTTTAGGTCATTACTTATTTCGATATTGGTGACGGTTGAGGCAGTAGAGGTGCCCTTAGCCGCGAATTTTGCGAGATGCGTGATGCGTTCTCACGCGGGGGGCAGATCACGTGCGGTTTATAAATTACACTTTGAGTTGCATTTTCCGCCTTTAATAATGTAGGTAATATTAGAATTGTCTTTGTAAACGCAGTACCATACATAGTTTTAGGTCTTTCATAATGTAACTTATAACTAGCTTTGTAAACAGAAATGTATTAGGTCTCTAATCATTCTAATGTCATTCCTACTTGTCTTGCTGCGTAATTGTGTCTAGCTGTGTGTTTGGCATTTCTGTGCGAGACGGAACGCACCAAGTTAAGGTTCGGCTCGGTCACCAATCCGTATGGTGCTACATGACGCGATATAAAAATCGACGCTGCCATTGGTCGCTAAATATTGTTCCCAACCCCTCTTCCTCGAATTTTGTAACAGATTTATTTGAATACAATATACGCTATTAGACTTTCAAAGATATCACACCTTTTATTTAAACATCCAAAATCTCAGTCTCAAAACTCCGTAGCTAAGCTGCGACGATACGAAAACCAAGTACCGGTGGTCGCTATCCGGCACACTGTGTCTCCTCGAAGTGAAATAAATATCTACTTAAATCGTGACTGGTGTTCATATTTCTGGCCATAATCCATCAGGTAATCTTAATTATTTTAAAATAAATATTATTGTCTAAAAAAACGAGCTTTGAGGGGCGGCAGAAGCTACAGAAAAAACACGTTCGTTACTGGCCTGTGAACGAGGTGAATAGAAGAATTCAGCTAGGTTGGGCAGCATTTGGAAAACTACGTCAAGTCCTGACATCGTCGATCCCACGGTGCCTAAAGACGAAAGTCTTCAATCAGTGCGTCCTACCTGTAATGACATACGGAGCCGAGACGTGGACACTGACAGCACGGCTGGTCCACAGGTTCAAAGTCGCTCAGCGCGCTATGGAAAGGGCTATGCTCGGCGTTTCTCTAAAGGATCGCATCAAAAATGAGGTAATCCGACAGAGAACCAGAGTAATCGACATAGCCCACCGGATTAGCAAGCTGAAGTGGCAATGGGCTGGCCATATTTGCCGAAGAACCGATAACCGTTGGGGTAGACGAGTTCTGGAGTAGAGACCGCGTCTAGGCAAACGTAGTGTAGGACGTCCTCAGGCGCGATGGAGTGACGATTTGCGCAAGGTGGCTGGCAGGAGCTGGATGCGAGTAGCCCAAGATTGATCTGAGTGGCGTGCAATTGGAGAGGCCTATGTCCAGCAGTGGACCAAGATGGGCTGTTGTTGATGATGAATTCTAGGCTGTTGCAAATCGGAAAAAGTACGCCTCTGCATCTACTGTCATTTTCTTGTAGCTCTTTCCAATCATTTACTGCTTTTTTCTATAACGCCTCCCGATTTTTCAAAATCGGACCTTGCAACACTGACTAAACCTAAGAAGGTCGAATCTCAGCCGCTAGTAACGTAAAGATTACGACTTCTTATTAATTCAATGTTACTCGATAACCCTAATGGGTAAACGACATCCCTTATCAACATTTCATTTTTAATAAGCAATATTACATTGCATGCAAACTGATAAGAAAGTCAGCCGTTCCGGATGTCTATCTAGATATTATATACATGTATTATATGTGGTTGAAACACGTGTTGTAGTCGTGTGGAGCCGGGTTCACTACCCTGAACTTGATAAAGCAAGCGTGAAGCTTAAGGCACATCCGCATTAGACGCTACGACCACGAACAGTGGCTGCAACGACCAGATTAAGTAAGCAAAGCATGTGAAAGTCGCGTACTTCGTACAACTGTACACTTAGTACGAGTTTTACAATTACGAAAACTATGGTAGTTTTCGTGAGCTCGCACTCGTACTAAGGGTACTGATTTTATTGTTTTTGTTTCAATACAAATAAACAGTGTTTAAATTCTATCATTAAATCATTTGAATCTTCTTAAATTTTAAGTATATTTATGATTTTATTTATTTTTTAAGCATTTAACTGCTAGATGTTTAAATCTAAAGAAAAGTTTACTAGAAAAAATATCCACGCGGACCAGGCAGCGGACGGGACTCGAACTCGCATCCCTCGCATCCATCCCTCCAGGATGCGGGTTCGAGTCCCGTCCGCTGCCTGGTCCGCGTGGATTTTTTTCTAGTAAACTTTTCTTTAGATTTAAGTATATTTGGTTAGTTTTCACCAAAACGTACATAGAAACATAATTTACAATTACGAAAACTATGATAGTTTACGTGTGTTCAAACTCATACTAAGTGTACTGGCCGCACACGGGGTCGTTGCGACCAACTTACGTACTTCAAACTTCAAAGCATTTATTACATTTTCTATATTGTACATTCTGTTGGTTTCAAATTATACATA
Source organism: Chilo suppressalis (assembly GCA_902850365.2). Taxonomy (NCBI): domain Eukaryota; kingdom Metazoa; phylum Arthropoda; class Insecta; order Lepidoptera; family Crambidae; genus Chilo; species Chilo suppressalis. The sequence goes on from OU963921.1 coordinate 11,743,076, forward strand.
TATTTCCAAACCTAGATCCCGATAGGGCACAGCAAAATGATATCTAAAATAATAAATTAATTATAATATTTTATTTTTTAAGCATTTAACTGCTAGATGTTTAAATCCTACAATGCGAGAAATGGCGCTGCCTTGCAGTTTAAGAAAGGCTAGACAAAATTCGACACGGCCCTCAGGGCCACGGTAGCATAATCGTCAGTGCATTCACCCGGATAGAGAAGGGTGCGAGTTCGAGTCTCGTCTGCTGCCTGTTCCGCATGGATTTTTTTCTAGTAAAATTTTCTTATAAATTAATTAGTTAAATTGTATGATGTTAAATTTATATATTAATGATGATGACGTATAGTTTACTATGAGCGTTTGCATACTAGATCGACCGCGACCAGCTTTCTCAGTGTTAGCGGGCAGTCCGTGAGTGAACACACTTCGTATCGTTCGGTCACACAATACGACGACGTTTATTTCTACAATGAAATGAAATTTATTTGCATTCATAGTGGTTACAATGATGTTTTAAATGATTAGGTCAGAGCGCACAATTAGCCGTTTCCAGCATGCAAAAACTAATTGAAATATAGATTTAAATTTATCTTATGTCTTCTTTGTATAATCTAGGTTCTAAGAGCTTATCTCTTAGTCTGTGTAAAATACTTATTTGCAAAATAAAAAAATTGTGTGTGTCAGCTCCGATGCACGACCGGAGTTTACACTCTAAAAACGATTGTCTTTGAACAGATACAAAACAAAATGAAGTCCGAAGAAGTCGGTTACAAGTAGAGATACCTCAGGAATCGTCCAATGGTTTCGTCTATCATAGGTGTATTGTAATTCTATCTGTACTGAAAATCACAATTCCAGAGTGCTGGACACTTACCAGCATTTCTCTATATTCTGTTACTTATTGGTTTTCATTAATTTTGCTCCGATTTTATCTATTTTTAGTTTATTTATTTTATTGACATTTGTGACAACTTAATGTTTTTTATCCGTTGCCATGGCTAAAAGTGAAAGGTGCGCAGATGAGGTTGCGCACAAAAAAGTAACGAGGTCATTAATGTCATTCATCGATGGATTTTACTTCTCACATTTTTCTCATACCCTTATATATGCAAATCGATTCTAAAGGAGTAAACTCCAAAAATCTAATACATTGATAAAATTAAATTTCAAAAGATAATCACATCATGTCACATCTCACCATCAGTAGGTACAATGATAAGTACAGAGTTATTTATTAATGAAATAACTCCTTATTTCATTAAGACCACGTTATCGGCCAGTCGTGGTCGTTGCCGCAAACTTGGCCACAGCCTTACCGTATTTTTTGCGGCCAACTCTGTGGTCGTGGCCGTCCAGTGCGCGAGGTCCCTAAGGCAAGCAATAAGAATATTGGATTTACTTGTGGTGGAAGTATCCACCATATAATTGTCACGTAGTAACGTGACAATTATATAAGCAATATTTGACGAAAACTAGATGGCGTTCTGCGATAGTTGAAGTTAAGCAACTCTCGCAATGGTCGGTCATTGGATGGGTGAACGAAAACTTAATAACCGGAGTTCCTTCTTTCTTAGGAAGGCACGTTAAGCCGTTGGTTTGGTAGCTTCTGCAGTTATCCGATCCGCACTGGGCCCGCGTGGTGGGTCACAGCCAAATCTTCCTATTCCATACATAGGGAAGCCCTGTGCCCCAGCAGTGGGAACACTGAAAGGTTGATGATGATTATGCGATGACTTCAAATTGTATCGAAACCGCGCGTGTCAGTATTTGAGTACTTATGAGAACAAATCATTGTCAAGGACCTTGTGGGTGGGGCAGGTGCGCCACAGTTATGTGTGAGCAAATGCTCATAACTTGACCAAAACTTGGTTCTGATTGCGTTGTTGCTCGGATATGACCGCTGATTGGTTAGATTGTTTGATGTCGCGTCGTTTGATTGGCTATTATCTATTGGGTGGGAGTGTAGTGGGGGCGAGCCGGCGACATCGGTTGCTGTACGGACTATAATCATCCTTCTAACCTCTTTCTGTGGTTAAAAGCATGGATTCCTGACAACTATTTCAATGATATCATTTTTAAAGCTTACTTTCACATAGTTAGATATTTTTTACATGACGATAGAAGCCCAAAATCTAGAACGAGACGAGAAGAAATAAGTTTACTTCTTATAGTTTCGGAAAAAAGTGGCTGTGACATACGGAAGGACGGACAGACATGACGAATCTATAAGGGTTCCGTTTTTCGGCAAAAAAAAGATCCTTGTAGATCCCATCTCAAATCCTTCGTAAAATGTCCCACCCATAACACTGGCTTCGCATCCTATTCCTTCACAGTACATGCCGTCCGCCTGTGGAATTCGCTGCCAGCAGGAATTACAGATTCCAGTTCTGTCTCGGTGTTCAAAAACCGTCTAAAGGAACATTATTTATCTTCATGCCCTTACTTTTTCCATTGTTTCTTTTCTCCCCTTTTCGTCCATGATATATGTATATATATTTAAATGTGTATTTATGTATTATTATAAGTATTAGTATCTATGTATAAATTTTATATGTGTATGTCCCCTATTCATAAGTATTTAACGTATATATTTATACACACCGACTGCCTTGCCTTTTCAATGTGTTTTCCTACAAGCAACGGGCCTGCTGAAAGAAATTTCACATTGAAATAACCTGTGCCCTTGTACTATTATCTTATTTTGTAATTTCTGTCTATTTATATTTGTGTGTACAAAATGTATAAATAAATAAATAAAGAAGTGATCGAAAGGTGGTTTACAAATTCTGAAGCTACTTACGAAGGGTAGGTACAATTTAAATAAAAGCTTGTTATCTATTATATTAAAATGAATCGCTGAATGTGTTGCTAAGCTCATATCTCGAGACCAGCTGAACCGATTTCGATAATTCTTTTTTTAGAATATTTCTTGAAGTACGAGGACGGTTCTTACGCAGAGAAAAATTAAAAAAAATGCCTGAATAAGCCCGAAAACAACACTTTTCTATACTCCCATACAAACGATTCGTAATAATACTTAAAAGTCAATTTGAACTTTAATACCATAGCATACATTTCAAATGTTAGTGGAGAGGTTCCGGGAAGACAAAACAATTGAGTGACGTGATGTCAATAGAAGTTTGGAAAAGGCAAATATACCATTTTCAGTGTTTTTTTATAATTATACTAGTGGCCCGCCCTCGCTTCGCTTCGGTGTAGAGCTGTAGTTTAGATTATATTTTTGTTCTCAGGTTTCTTTCTATTAATCACAATGACTTTCTTTAAATACCTAATTACTAAAGACACGCGCCGCCGCCGGCCCCCTGGCCAGTACTGCCCGAACCGGTATGTTCCTGCATTTTAAATCTGTAATATCTTCGAAAATATTCATTTAAATTACATGCTGTAGAGGGTTATATTGATCTATATTACACGCACAATGTATTTAAGGTACTTAATTGGATAAGGATTAATGCATTATTGCTTAAAATCGCTTGTTCGTAAATAGGCCATTATTTTCTCGTAATAAGTAATTAAAAAATGGTTATTGTGGGTTATACCAAAGAGATAGGCATATATACCATCGCGGACTTTTTTGTAGACCTTTTTAAGGTGTACAATACTGTAGTACATTATTTTGATCTATCTCGTTGGGTTCAGCCAGCGTTTGTAATGTAAGCGCAAAAAAATGTGTTTATTTACGACCTTATATTAAAAACCTCTAAAACTATCAGTGTTTCTCTACTATATTATGCATGTACTAGCAAACCAGTGAACCAAATGTTCACCAAAAAAAAAATGTATTTAATTAAATGAGAACTTCGGAGATTTTGTGTGGTTTCGTTTAAAATAGAAATCACGTGATTTCTCGAAAACCGGAAGTGCTACGTTACTCACACCCGGTTTGTAGTCTTATCAGACTATTCTTAACTTATAACTTAAACATTCTCTATATCTATCTCTTACGGTTTGGCCGCTGAAACAGCACCACGGACGGACGGACGGACTTGTCTATTAGATAAGAGATTATACATATAAACCTTCCTCTTGAATCACTCTATCTATTAAAAAAACCGCATCAAAATCCGTTGCGTAGTTTCAAAGATTTAAGCATACAAAGGGACATAGGGACAGAGAAAGCGACTTTGTTTTATACTATGTAGTGATGAAGAGTCGTTTCAGTCTACACTACAGCTCTACACCGAAGCGCAGCGAGGGCGGGCCACTAGTAATAAATAAATAAGTCAGTCCCCGTAGCTTCATCAGCTTTTTTTATCGCGTCTAACCGTCAAACTTCATAGTAATTTGACAATTGAGCATGATAAAAAAAAGATTTATATCATATCGCGGAGCGCATGCTAGGCTCTCCGACGTAGGAGGGTAAGGGCAAGGAGACGGGGGAACCCCCGTCGTCTTGGGGCTCTCCCCGGTAGAGGCCTGCGGGGTTTGGACTTGTGAGGTTCAGCTCCTGCCTTGCACAGGTCTTTGCTGATGGCTGGGGATGTTGCTTTAGTAAAAAATCAATTAAGTAGTTCTTTAAATCAATCTTCCTTGCAATCAACATCATCTGAAATTATAGAGGTTGTTAATAATAATTCTCAAACAGTTAAAAATTTTGGTGGTTCCTCTGTCTGTTCTGGGTCAACTTGCAAAACATATAACAACTCCCCTGTGAGGTCAATCTGCACTACATATAGTACCTCTCCTTTCAAACCAGTGCTATCTGAGAACACAACTAGAAGTAAAACAATTATGTTCTCGGATAAGTTAGGATGCGGCTTTGGATATATGTTAAAGAATTATTGTAATGAAAGAATTACTAATATATGTATGCCAGGTAAATCAATAAATGACATTGTAAGTGAACTGAATCAGTATGATGCGGACAGTTTGACAAACATAGTTATTATGTGTGGTGACAGCTCTAAAATAAGAGCAAGAGATATGTATAGAAATATAGAGGTGCTACTTAACTATCAGTCTAGGTGCAAGTGTAAAATAATAATAAGCGCTTTCCCATATGCAGAAAATTTAACTAGGGAACAAAACAAGCGCATCTTTAATTTGAATTTAATAATTTATAATTTATTAAATAGTCATAGTGACAATTTTTTATATTTTGATATAAATAAATATATTAGTAAATTTAAGTTGACCACAGATACTATGTATCTTGCAAAAAAATATAAGACTCAGATAGCTACTTTGTTAGCTTTTAATATACAAAACTCAGTTATACATGGTATAACAAAGTCTATGCAACTGGATTGTTTTAGTGTCAGCACTAATAAAATTATTAATTTAGAAAATAGGGTGACCAACTCAAATTTAAACTGAGGGGTACGACAACAGCCAAATCCAACAAAATTAATATTATTTATCAGAATATTCAAGGGTTGGCTGGCAAAGATTTAGAATTAGAACTATTTGCAAAGAGCCAGGATATTCATGTTATCTGTTTATCTGAACACTGGCTTAAGTCTTCTGAGGTGTCTTTTAGCATAAACAATTTTCAAATGATAAGTGCATATGTTCGTACTGCAGCTATACATTCAAATTAAAACAAAAGAACAGATTGCCAATACTTTTAATGAATATTTCGTTAATATACCATTAATTACTACTTCTAATTTGAATTCGACGCCAGCGGGTGCTAAGAGTTTGCTAGAGACGTGTGTGCCTCGGTGTAATAACCTGTTTACGTTTAAACATGTTGATTTTATGGATATTATAAAATGCTTTAACTCACTTAAAAAGAAAAATACGTGTGATTTGTTTGGAATGTCTATTAAAATTACTAAAAGTATAATAACAGTTATCGCTCCTTATCTTGCAGATATATTCAATAAGTGTATTGATCAAGGTGATTTTCCAGACCTTATGAAATATAGTAAAGTTATCCCTCTCTTCAAAAATGGCATAAGAGATGATCCCGGTAATTACAGACCTATATCAATATTACCGGTATTAAGTAAAATTTTCGAAAAAATTATTTTAGATCAATTATTATCGCATGTCAGTTTGAACAAACTGTTACATAATAATCAATTTGGCTTTACTAGGGGTAGATCAACAACGGATGCGGGTGTTGCACTTATAAGACATATAATGGAAGCCTGGGAGAAGTCGCAGAATGTTCTTGGGGTATTCTGTGACTTATCCAAGGCGTTTGACTGCGTTGAGCACCAGACGCTGATGTTAAAATTAAATCACTATGGAATCAAAGGCGCAGCCCAAAACTTGCTACTATAGTATCTCAGTTCCAGAGTTCAAACTGTAGAGGTAAATGGTGTTAAGTCATCTGGATCTTATGTGAAAATGGGCGTTCCCCAGGGATCGATTTTAGGTCCGTTTCTATTTTTATTGTACATAAACGATTTGCCATTTTTTGTGGAAAAATTGTGTGAGATCGTATTGTTTGCTGATGATACTTCTTTATTATTTAAGGTTGACCGATACAAGAATAACTTTGACGATGTAAATAATGCTCTCTCACAAGTATTGCACTGGTTTAATGTAAATAACTTAAAATTAAATGCAAATAAAACCAAATGCATTAAATTCACTTTACCTAATGTTAGAAGCGAAACCATTAGAATTAAACTAAACAATGAAAACCTAGATTTAGTTGAGTCAACGATATTCTTAGGTATAACCATAGACTCGAAATTGCAATGGTATCCTCATATTTCTCTGCTAGCTGGTAAACTTAGTTCAGCAGCCTATGCCATACGTAAAATAAGACAACTTACTGATGTAGCTACTGCTAGAACTGTATACTTTAGTTACTTTCATAGTATTGTATCCTATGGTATTATTCTCTGGGGATCAGCAGCCGATATTGAAACTATATTTATCTTGCAAAAAAGAGCTATAAGGGCTATTTATCAACTTAGTTCTAGAACATCTCTTAGAGAAAAATTTAAAGAAATCGGGATTTTGACTGTTGCTTCTCAATTCATTTATAATTGCATACTTTTTGTTCGAAGCAATATTAACTATTATCTAAAACACAGTGACATACATTCTTTTAATACAAGGAATAAAAATAAACTCAAGATACCAAATTACAGGTTACAGAAGGTTCATAAATCATTTATGGGTCAAGGTATACATTTCTATAATAAGATTCCTATTGATATCCTTGATTTGCCTCCTCATAAATTTAAAATACACATTAAGAATTGTTTACTTAAGAAAGGATATTATACTGTCAATCAATATTTGAATGATAAAACGGCCTGGTTGTAATTTTACTTGTAGATAATTTTTCAAAAGTTATATTAAAACTAAGGCTCCCAGCTATAGAAAGAGTTTTGAAGAGAACCTTGCACTTACTCCCTTTCATATACTTGTTCATTTTATTTTGAAAATTGTTTCTTGCTATTTTGGGACTTATCTTTGCACTTATTGTTAGTAAATTCATTGATTGTTACATATTTGACATTATGTGATGGAAGTTGACCTCAACACATGTTTGCAAGTTTGATGTCAACTTTCAATTGGACGACACTGTATGAAATAAAACAGGGAGAAAAAAGCAGCCCTTGCTGAGTTTCTTGCCGGTTCTTCTCAGTACAAGGTCTCCCGCCGTAGTTTTGCGAACCGATGGCGTAGCTTTTCGACATTCACAAGTGCTTGTAACAGCCTAGACTGAATAAACGATATTGAATTTTGAATTTTGATGCCCATGATGCTCCTAACCTAACCTAACACTGGGGAGTGTTGGAGATGGGTCTGAGAACTAGCTAGTCCCAGGACTGGCTGAGCGGATGGGCAGGACGGGTCGGGAGGAGTCCCATATAACCCCGTTGCTACTCCCAGGTGGCGGGGTATGAGTCATGCATTTTGCTGACGAAAAAAAAGGAGGGCTGAATTTACATTATAGAACGTTTTTTATCGCGTCTGACTGTCAAATTTCATGGTAATTTGAAAATTGAGCGTGATATATACGCGTTCTATATCATACTAGCGGCCCGCCCTCTCTTCGCTTCGGTGTAGAGCTGAAGTGTAGACTACAGTTTTTGTTCTCAGGCTTGTATTATACACAATGACATTCATCTATGATTCTTCTTATACCTGCATGCAAAGTCTCAGCCCGTTCTGTTTAAAATTGACAAAGTTTCATACAAACTTTCATTCCCTATTTTATCCCCTTGTGGGTAGAATTGATCAAAATCCTTTCTTAGCGGATGCCTACGTCATAACATCTACCCGCATGCCAAATTTCAGCCCGATCCGTCCAGTGGTTTGGGCTGTGCGTTGATAGATCACTATGTCAGTCAGTGAGTCACTTTTGAGTTTTATATATATAGGTTGCGGTGCTCATGCTAGGGATTTGAACCCAGTTTCTTTTGATATGAATGTGAAATCATTATCGATGTATTTATTGTCGAAGTGAAAAAATGGTAGTCTTGTGTTATTTGCCCCTGACGACACCTATTTAAAGAGCGGATAATTAATTCATTCTACGAAACAGCCATTAATCGATGAAAGATTATTAATAAATTACGTTTATTTACAATGAACAGTAGTTACTTAGGCACTAATTATACAATTTTTCAATACTTTCATTTCAACGTTCGGTTTGCTAATTGACTAGTTTTAATTATAATTTTTATTATTTTAAAGCATGTAATTGCTTGATGTTGAAATCTAAAGAAAATATAACTAGAAAAAATTCCACGCGGACCAGGCAGCAGACGGGACTCGAACCCGCACCCTTCGCAGTCCGGGCGAATGCACTGACCAATTATGCTACCGCGGCCCTCACCGACCGCGTCGAAATCTTTCTAGCCATTGTTAAGCTGCAAGGCAGCGCCATCTCTTCGCATTGTAGGTAACCCACAATGTCAAACAAATACTTTTACAAGTATTAAACATTTGAAAGAAGAAATAGCAATTATAGTTATAATTTTTATTATTTTAAAGCTTGTAATTGCTTGATGTTTAAATCTAAAGAAAGTCCCGTCTGCTGCCTGGCCCGCGTGGAATTTTTTCTAGTTATATTATCTTTAGTTTTAATTAGTTATGAAGATTAAATATCGACAGAGGATATAAATAAAATCGCAAGCAGAGCGCACTGGGCCAATTCCTAACTAGGCTTAATCCGTTCTGGGCCAATACCCCATTCGAAGTCCCAGTGTGGGCACGATGAGAGCGGAAATACGAAGTTTTTTTAATGAAAACATGGTAATATTGTTTTAATGAAGTCAGTTTTAATTTTTGTTATCGCATCAACGCACAATAAAATTGGAAAGGTTGTTGACTTTCAATATATTGGACGAAACATAGTAATATTTTATTTTATCGTATTATAATAATAAGTCCCTATCTAGGACGTCCACGTGGCAGCTTTATTGCGAAGAAAATGCATTTTTTTACAATAGATGTCGCTAGATGCACTTAAATGTGATTCATGTAAGTTGATTTCTTTACAATAGATGTCGCTAAGTGCGCTTAAACGTGATTCATGTAAGTTGATTTTTCTGAGAGAAAAACTTTTCTAATGTAATATAAATTGTCATGTTTGTGTACTAATAAATATTGTATTCTACCACATACATGATAGTACTTTTATACTGATAATAAAAGCAATTCGTGCAAAATTATTCGCTAACCATTCCAAAATATCAAAAATGCACAACGTTAATATTCAAGGTTTTACTTCTGCCGGCACTCCCGGAGTGCAGCCCGTCGTATTTTTTTCTTTTATTAAGCTACTATTTATTTTTTGAAACAATTTAAGTATAGAATATTTAATTTTGCCCAGTATTTTACAGTACTTAGACATGAAGGACTTTACGTGTTCACATTTTTGTAGGTTTCGCGTCTATCGCATGTGATAAAAGATACAGCCGTTTATGCCGCAAATTTTCGAAACACGCACGGGAAACAAACAAAATCCCGTGAACTTAGAATCTTGAAATTTGGCACGAAGTAACGTCTTATAGTACAGGTAAAGGAAAAATTGGGAAACCGTAAATTTTTAGTAACATCATATAATCTTTTTATATATAATTCTTCTGTGAGTGTGTATGTCACTGAACTTCTCTTAAACGACTGGACCGATTTTGATGAAATTTTTTGTGTGTGTTCAAGGGGATCTGAGAATGGTTTAGATTCACAATTTTGTCCGCTGGACAACCCCTATTTTTTTAGGGCGGTACGAAGTTCGCTGGGTCAGCTAGGAAAATATATTTTTTGAAAATTGTAAAGTTACTACCTCTTCTCTCATGAACGCGTAGAGGTATTAAATTGAGTTTTTACGGAACCCTCGATGCGCGAGTCCAGCTCGCCCTTGACCGGTTTTTTTTAAATTTATTTACTAAGTTTCACATTCATGTATTCAAAATCAAATGTAACGCGAGTGAAGCCGCGGGCAAAAGCTGATAATCATCATCATCAGCCTATTAATGTCCCCAGTGCTGGGGCACAAGCCTTCCCTATGGATGGAAAAGGGAGATTGGGCCATGACCCACCACGCGGTCCCAGTGCGGATTGGTGGGTGCTAACGACTACAGATGCAGCCGGGACCAACGGCTTAACGTGCCTTCCGAAGCACGGAGGAGCGCGAGATAGTAAATTTTTGGTCACCCATCCAATGACCGAACGCTGCGAAAGTTGTTTAACTTCAATGATCGCAGACGAACGCGCTAACCACCTGCGCCATTGAGCTTCTTCCGCAAAGTGCAAAGCTGATAATAATTAAATCTAACAAAAGCATAATTATATATTACTAGCGGCCCGCCCTCGCTTCGCTTCGGTGTAGAGCTGAAGTGTAGACTACAGTTTTTGTTCTCAGGCTTGCATTATACACAATGACATTCATCTATGATTCTTCTTATACCTGCATGCAAAGTCTCAGCCCGATCGGTTTAAAATTGACAAAGTTTCATACAAACTTCCATTCCCTATTTTATCCCCTTGGAGGTAGAATTGATCAAAATCCTTTCTTAGCGGATGCCTACGTCATAACATCTACCTGCATGCCAAATTTCAGCCCGATCCGTCCAGTGGTTTGGGCTGTGCGTTGATAGATCACTATGTCAGTCAGACCTTTGAGTTTTATATATATAGATTAATTTGAACAAAGCGCCTTGTTTAAACTGTGTGCGGTTAAGATGCGTGTTAAATTACCTTAAAATGATTGTTGTAATTACTTATGATAACAAAAAACATGTTTCACGTGATTGGTTTTAATAAACGTTTCAGGTTTTTGTCTCGCAAAAGTAAACAAAAGTGGGCTAAACTGTACTTCCCGGGCCCAAGCGGTGATTCACACTAGGTTAGTTAGGTTAGTGTTATGACCATAACGCGCGAGCCGAGCGAGCAAAGCGAGCGTGCCGCCGAAGCGGCCGGCGATGCGCAATTCACTCAATGAGTTCATAAATTGACATCTGTATGTTATTATCATATATGAGCTATATTATTGTATAGTTTCATTAAAATCCATTCAGTGTTTTTTAGATGAAACAGTAACAAAGATCCATAGAAACGTAAAATTGAAATTAAAAGCGTAAGTGGTTAATATACAACTTTAAATCGCTGTAGATCCTAAACAGACACAAAAAATGAAAAATGGTGCAGGGAACCTAATCATGATTTTCGATTATCTAGACAATGATACCCCACTCGACATATTTCGTCAACTTATTTTTTTTACTTCGTCACAATATGGCGCCTAATTGTCCCCATATTGAATTTTGATTACTATCATATCTTTAGTAGCACTCCCATGATTAAAACGAATCGATTGATATATGAATTATCAAAATCCGTCCAGGCGTTTGGTCTCTAGTGCGCCACAAAGGAACAAACATACATATATAGACTGTTAAACACATAACCCTGTCTGCGCGTCGCGCTTCGCGCTCTTGCATAGCGCAGTCGGGTAAAAAATTAAAAAAATAGTTTTTAACGACGGGAAATCTTGTACTGAGAAGAACCGACAAGTAACACAGCGGGGCTGCTTTCTCTCTCTGTTTTATTTTATCATATAGGTGCAGAGATTTCAGGTTGTTGAATGCAAAAAATATAATTATTACTCACAAAACTCCATCCTGTCAGTAGTCCGTAACGAAACTCGTACAGTTTTCTGATTTCCCTTTCTGGATTAGTGGCTAACTCTAAGCCAAGTGCGAACAAACCCGTGTAACTATGATGCAGTATAGTGAATATGTGCATTACAGTACGCAAATACAGCTTTGCATCGTTTCTGTCGAACAATTTCTCATTCTCTGTTATAAGAAAACACAATACGTTGTAGAAAATGTTCGTGGTTTTCAGAAGAGGGGGCACATCCATTTTTGTAACTTTTATATTCAAAAATTTAAAAACACTACCCGACGAATTATATTAATAATAAATACTTGGTAATTAATTTGATTGATTTAAATATTTTTTTTGTTTTTTTTTTCTATGTTAAATTATAAACTATGTTTGTTGTAAATTATTTTATTATAATTCACTTAATTATATTATAAACTAAGGAGACGCCCGTATTTAATGAAAAGGGCGACTGTTTATGTTTAGTTTGACGGTGGGTGGTTAAAAGTAGCGGTGTTGCCAGTATAGCTTCCGAAAATCGGCCTAAACTATTAATTTAAAAAAATACAATTATTAAATCGGTTTGTGTAAGAAATAGAGGAGGACATGTATAATATGAATTGTAATTAATAAAAAAAATAACAAAAATAAAATAAAACAAATTTAATCTTTATTTTTTATGGGCTGGCATGCTTATTGCTTTTTACGTGAAAAACAGTAAAAAGTCTGATCCAAAATCGATAAAATAAAAAAAAATGTGGGCAAAAAATTGTACTTTTATTGATTTTTTCAGAACATGGTTAACTTTTCGTCTTAGGTATGGTTCGTATTGTTAACTTAGGTCATGTCTATGGTTTAAGGTGTATGGTCATAACTTATGTCTATGGATTCAGCAAATTATTATTTTCTTTTTTTTTCAAAATTTTCTCCACGTTACCTCAATTATGCAACCTTAACAATTTCAATTGTTTAATTCTAAAGAAAATATAACTAAAACAACTAATATTATAATAATAAGTCTCTATGTAGGACGTCCACGTGGCAGCTTTATTGCGAAGAAAATGCATTTTTTTACAATAGATGTCGCTAGGTGCGCTTAAATGTGATTCATGTAAGTTGATTTCTTTACAATAGATTTCGCTAAGTGCGCTTAAACGTGATTGATATATGTTGATTTTTCTGCGAGATAAACTTTTTTTATGTAATATAAATTGTCATGTTTGTGTACGATAGCGCAATAAATAAATATTGTATTCTACCACATAAATGATAGTACTTTTATATTGATAATTAAAGCAATTCGTGCAAAATTATTCCCTAAACATTCCAAAATATCAAAAATGCAGAACTTTAATATTCAAGTTTTCACTTCCGCGGCACTCCTGGAGTGCAGCAAGTCGGTTTTTTTTTATTTATTTCTTATTCTACAAAACCTAATTATCTCAAATTCTAAAAACAAATGTCACCTTCCCCCTCAAATATACCCCAAATCTGGGAAGATGTCCCAATAAGCGCGCTGGCAACCCGCTGCGGTATCCTTATCAACTTTGAATTGATTAAAGGTCAAACTCAATAAATGTCTATTTCAAAATAACGTCCTATCATAAAGACATGATAAATACATTCATTATAATACCATTATATCGTTTTCACGATAAAACGAGTAGCCAGACGAGTCACCAGACGATTATTTATGCGTTACTAGCTCCTGCCTGCGGCTTCTTCCGCATTAAAGTTAGTTTCTAGATCTACCACCTCAATTTAGAAGTTTTTTTTTTAGATTTAAATTGCATGCAATGCAATGCAGAGCACACTTCAGATCACACCTACAGGATTTGCAATAAAAATATCCGTCACCCTTAGTAATTTCTTGAAGCCAACCTGCAAATTCCTTGTCTTTCTCCCATAATTTCGAATATTTTTGGTCATAGTGCCTTTTTCTAGGTTTTCGTGGCGGAGTTCCTAACCTAGAACTATGTGCATGGCTTTCGCTGCTGTCAGAATCAATATAAATAAATGCACGCAACATAGAACAAACAGCAATCAGCACCGTTAATACGCAGTTAATTAGTTTTTACATGATAACAGGAGCAAAGATTCAACATTGATTCCGCAACAAACCAACCGGAAATAGGCCACAGTAGGAATAGTAAAATTGTGCGAACGCCGAACTCATGGCGAACTGTTGCTGACGTTTTCTTTTTTTTGTGGTTTTTGGCCTGGACTCTATGTATGCTTGACGCATCGTTGCATGGCTCACGCAATACATTTCAACGTCGCTCGTCGATATAAAAATAATTCAAAGTGATGATATGTCAAACTAATTAAAAAATAGGTAGTTTTTAGGTCTAGGGTGGTAGATAGGTAGACTGAAGTGAAAATTGGTAGATCTACCAAAAAGTTGGTAGATATGGCAGCACTGTACGGTACGCTCATACTTGCAACAATTTGAGCGATAAATCCACTTTACCTATTTTAAAACTTAAAGTAAAGTAATATTAGTGTTTGTTTTGTAAAAAGCTAAAAACAGCGACATCTATCGGTACCGTCCTTAAATAACTTGTAAGAAAGTTACTCGTAAATGTGTGTTGAAAACGCTTCGCCAGATGGCACTTGGAACTAACGAAGTTGCCATTAATAGGGCGGCTCTTTTCTTTCTGCGCATTTTCGATTTTAAATTGTATTAAAAATGTACAATACAATACACAATTCTTTATTGAAAACACCACAGTACAGTACATAAATGGGGTAAATACATTATGCTTAAACATCGTGATTCAATGGGCGGTCTTATCGCTAAAAGCGATTTCTTCCAGACAACCTTTGGATGGAGAGGATTGAAATAAACTGGAGTCGGTGGTGTTATTAAAAAAAACACGGGATATAAAAACTATATATATTAAATATATATACGGTATGTATATATATTTATTATACGATACATACATAGACTACACATCTATATATAAGTTTATTTAATAATGTAATGTAAAAAGTAAGTTAATATTACCATAATCATAACTAAATATCACATAAGTAAATATAAATTAATATAATTTTATTGTAATAAATCTTACAAAAAATTACGCGTCAAGTTGTTTGTCCGGGATGGACTCCTAAACTACTTCATCATCATCATCATCATCAGCCTATTAATGTCCCCACTGTAGAGGCAGAGGCCTTCCCTATGGATGGAATAGGGAGATCAGGCCATGACCCACCACGCGGGCCCAGTGCGGATTGGCGGGTGCTAACGACTGCAGATGCAGCCGGGACCAACGGCTAAACGTGCCTTCCGAAACACGGAGGAACTCGAGATAGAATATTTTTGCCCACCCATCCAATGACCGACCACTGCGAAAGTTGCTTAACTTCAACGATCGCAGCCGAACGCGCTAACCACCTGCGCCATCGAGCTCCTCAAACTACTTAACAGATTTTAATGAAATTTGCACACCGTCTGCAGTTTGATCCAACTTGAAGGATAGGATAGCTTACATCTCAATTTATAGTCACAATATTATTTTATTGCAAATTATAACTTTTTTTCAGTACGAACGTTCGCCGAGTGAGTTTATTAAATACTAGCAAACCAGTGAACCAAATGTTCACCAAATTCCTGATTTAAAAAAAAAAGTATTTAATTAATTGAGAACTTCGGAGATTTTGTGTGGTTTCGTTTGAAATTCGTGATTTCTCGAAAACCGGAAGTGCTACGTTACTCAAATCCGGTTTGTAGTCTTATCAGACTCTTCTTAACTTATAACTTAAATATTCTCTTTATCTATCTCTTACGGTTTGGCCGCTGAAACAGCACCACAGACAGACGGACGGACGGACTTGTCTAATAGATAAGAGATAATTAAATAAGTACTGTTAGACACTCTGGGGTAAATCCACTACATTTACCCCAGAGTGTCTAACAGTCGTCTTTGCAATTAATATATATTGCATAGTATATGCAATTGTCGATGCAATTAATATATATTGCATAGTATCAGTTTAAAATGTAACAAGATTGTTGATGAGAAAAAAATATACCTCCCTAAGATAGGTATTACAATGATTGTTCACACTTATTGTTAGTAAATTCATTGATTGTCTATTGTTACCTATTTGACATTATGTGATGGAAGTTGACCACAACACATGTTTGCAAGTTTGATGTCAGCTTTCAATTTGACGACACTGTATGAAATAAAACAGGGAGAAAAAAGCAGCCCTTGCTGAGTTCCTTGCCGGTTTTTCTCAGTACAAGGTCTCCCGCCGTAGTATTGCGAACCGATGGCGTAGTTTTCGACTTTCACGTGTGCTTGTAAAAGGGTAAGCTGAACAAATGAATTTTGAATTGAATTGAATTGCCATTATTGACTAGTGGGTAATTTGAAGACCGATTAGTCAGTTAGTCGGCAAACACTATAGTCGGCTCATCTCGCTTAAAAGACAAATTTTCGATATTATAAAAAAAAATGGGTGCGTGTACTTATGTAGGCGCGTGAGAAGTTATCCTTCTTTGGCATCGTTTAAAATTAGTTTTTAATTGCATGCAAATAATTAATTACAATAAATTAATAAAAAGTCTGGAAAAGGACACAGTCAATAAAGTTCAGTTTTAATTTGAAAAAATAAATAAATAATCAAAATAATTAATTAAAATCGCTACTGAATATAATTTATTAGAACATATGTGATTTGCACTTGTATGAAACTCAAACACGTATTCCGAATATACAAACTAGAAACATGTGGATAAATATTATAAATATGAATACCTATAACTGTTACTTTATTACAAAAAATAAAGATGTGGTTTTTGGTTCTACTACACCAATGGTCAAGAGATGGCGCTGTAGTCTTCTGAATCGCGCTTTGGTTCCGTTGTTCCAGATTAATAAATACTTTTGATAGGCCTTCACAATGCAGTCGTTAGCACCCACTATATAGAGATTTTATTTCTATTTTGTTGGTAGATTTTCTTAATGTGCGGTAAACACAAAAGTAACGCATGAAGTTGGTAGCTAAAGCGACCAACTTCATGCTGTTAAAATTTTGTATTACAGTGATGCACGCGCATCTTAAAATTTCACTCTCATAATTTTTTCATAACGCGCCTAAAGAAGTATAACTTGAAATTAAAATTCTTAAATGACATTGATGTCGATTCGTGCATGGTTCTTTAGTCCTAGACTTGGACTTGACGTCGATGTATCCCTATGTGAATGTCGGGGAGGGACTGATTTGAGTTTGGGATTGGAGATTCGAGTCGACAATACTGACACAATACAATATAATAAAGTATTGCTTAAAAACAGCCTCTAACCACTCCAAACAGTGGCGGCGCTAGACCACATGTGGACGTCGGCGACATCAAGTTCGCGAGGCCTATTTTACTTCGCAGTAAAAAACCGTTAAATTAAGTGAGCCAAATTATAAAATAACGTATGAGTAAACGAGTTTTATTGTTGATAATCAAATGATGACAAAAAATAATTACAAACATAGAAATTTAATTACAAAAATAGTGTTGCCAGACAGACGATTCTGAATACCCGTAAAGTACTACTCGCTTCCATCACGCACGTGTTCGAAAATAATAAAAGTCATTATCATCTGCTTAGCTTTTCCCCCGAATTGTTCGGGGTCGGCTACCTAAGCCAGGCCAGGAGAAACGAAAATAAAAATGATGTGGTGTCGTGGGACACCAGGTAGGAACGAAGTTCCTTCGGCTAATGTAGAATCGACACAAATTGCAAACTCGCTTGTGTATGCGACTGTCGCGCCTGCGCACGTCTCATTTAACAGTTTTATTCCACGCACTTTTTTCCACGGATTTTTTCTTACGGTTTTACTATCACATTTTTTTCAGTTCGGTCGCGCAGCAAAATCCCTATCCCCTCCAAGCCTGCCGTAAGGAACTTCGTTCCAATAGGTAACTTGTAAAAAAAATTTGCGAGGCCCCCTCAGGCGCGAGGCCATCGGCGGTGGCCGAAGTCGCCGACGCCTAGCGCCGCCACTGACTCCAAATATATAGGTATATCTTAATCTTAACAGTAAAAGTACTCGTTCTTGTTTCCTATTATATGTATATAATTTTAAATATATACTTATATGCTAAAACCGTTGACAATTCCTTTTCAATAATAACTCTGAAAAGCAAAGCCTATCCATTAACCATTAGTAAAATAAGTCACTTACTTTATGCATAAACTATATGTAAAACATACTATGTTAAATTGTTGTCACTGTAATGAAAAACAATGTAAACTGAAAATGAAACCATCAATGTTGGGTTTGCAATAACCAATAACTCTTTAGATTATATGTGTAAACAAATGTCCATGGCTGTAATGAATTTGACATACAAAGAATCTGAAAACATAATGGATATTATCATATAAAATTAATCTTTAAAACGTGAAACACACACACACACACCACACACGCACGCACACATACTCACACACGCAGACACAGGCGCACACACATTCACACGCACATACACACTCACACGCACACACACACACACGCACACAAATTGTATGTATTTATATAAATGTATTCTGTAAATCAACTCCGCTGTCCTGTTTAGTCACATTTATTTAATGTATATCAAAATCCTTCCCCCACAGGACAGGCCAAGCCTAGTGTGGGGGCTAGAAATCTGTAAAATTGTTGTGAAATTTGGAAATAAATTATTATTAAATATTATTAAATATGATTGTAAACTTGTTAGTGGTTCTTCAAATAAATTAAAAAAAACGTAACGAGGTCATTAATGTCATTCATCGATAGATTTCACTCCTCACATTTTTCTCATACCGGGCCCCTTATATATGCAAATCGATTCTTAAGGAGTAAACTCCAAAATAGAAATCTCTACTTAGCATTCTTTTTGGATGCCTTTATTATCTTAACGATATCGAATCAAAACACTATCTTATGTCAAATATAACCTGCCAACACGCCACTAAAACTTTTTGATTGGGTTCCCTATTCATTGTTTGGAAATCTTTTCGTTTAAAAAGAAAATTCTACATAATTTCGTTATGTATAACATTTATTTATGATACTGGGTAAGAAGGTTAGGTTTGTCTTGTGACCTGAATTTAGGTCACCAGCTTATATAATAAAAGAATATAAGGAAAAGTTAAATATTTGTATGCAAAGAGTCGATTCTGACTGTGAACTTTCTACGATATGATGATTCTGCTTTTAAATAATATATATAATTACTAGCTGACCCAGCGAACTTCGTACCGCCCTAAAAAAAATAGGGGTTGTCCAGCGGACAAAATTGTGAATCTAAACCATTCTCAGATCCCCTTGAACACACACAAAAAATTTCATCAAAATCGCTCCAGTCGTTTAAGAGAAGTTCAGTGACATTGACTCACAGAAGAATTATATATATAAAGATTGGCAATATTAAATTTATGCCGAAAGACGTTTCTAGCACAATTATGCGTTTGAATGTCTGCTGATATGCATCATCATCATCATCATCATCATCATCATTAGCCTATTAATGTCCCCACTGCTGGGGCACAGGCCTTCCCTATGGATGGAATAGGGAGATTGGGCCATGACCCACCGCGCGGGCCCAGTGCGGATTGGTGGGTGCTAACGACTGCAGATGCAGCCGGGACCAACGGCTTAACGTGCCATCCGAAGCACGGAGGAACTCGAGATAGTAAATTTTTGGTCACCCATCCAATGACCGACCACTGCGAAAGTTGCTTAGCTTCAACGATCGCAGCCGAACGCGCTAACCACTTGCGCCATCGAGCTCCTCCTGATATGCATAATTGGATCATTATACCGATTCATCTTGATATATAATAAAATTCCCGTTACTATTAAAACAGAATCTAATATAAACACATTTAAGAATAAATTGAAACAGCATCTTATAAAAAAAGCGTATTATTCTGTTAATGAATTTATAAATGATAAATAAATTTGTTACTAATAATAAATAAACTTAGTATTTAACTTCATTTAATTTAATTTAACTTAATGATGTTTGACCTGTTAATTTGATTTGATTTAATTTAACTTGTTATGATATGATTTTGATTTGACTGTGATGGTATGATATGAATATGATGACATGATATGATATAAATTGACTTGATTAATTTTTAAATTGGATTGATTTTGTTTAAATTTGGTTGGACCTGATTTGATTTAATATGAATTGAGCTACAACATTTTTGCTCCATGAAATTAATGTATATATTGTTAAGCTCATGTTTGTTGCAACACCCAACGGGGTCATGTACCACTCACTATTAAGTATGTAAGACCTTATAATAAACTAGTGGCCCGCCCTCGCTTCGCTTCGGTGTAGAGCTGTAGTGTAAACTATAGTTTTTGTTCTCAGGCTTGTACTATAAAGAATGACTTTATTTATATAATTACACGTGTTATTGTGAGTCAACCATAAAAGATAGACATATGCTGTTGCGGGATATTTTTTAGACAATTTTATGTAGAATATTTCCGTTATACATGATTTCTATGTAACTTTAACCATGAAGGCTGCACACGCGACGGAAGCTTAAAAAATGAAGTAACTTCTCCCGTTTTCCCAACATTTCCCTTCACTACTCTGCTCCTATTGATTGTAGCGTGATGAAAAGTATACTATAACCTGCCCAGGATTATGAAGAATAATTGTACCAAGTTTCGTTAAAATCCGTTGAGTAGTTTTTGTTTCTATAAGGAACATACACACAGACAGACAGACAGACAAAAAATTTACTGATTGCATTTTTGGCATCAGTATCGATCAGTAATCACCCCCTGATAGTTATTTCAAAAATATATTTCATGTACAGAATTGACATCTCTACAGATTTATTATAAGTATAGATAATGTACATGAGCAATGTGAAATAAATAATAATATTATGGCATTAAAAGATTTGCGATGCAAGGTAGACTCATTTGGTATAAACATAGTTTAGAAAATGTTGTTACATTATACTTTTAATGTTGTGGAGTTTTTTCACTCGTTTTTCTCCGCAGCTTAAAAAACAATGTCCAATAACGAATGGTAGGGAAAAAAAATTATGTCGATTCAAAAGTGTTGTACTATACATCCAATTTGAATAAACATATATTGATTTCTGAAGGTCCCGGAAAAGGACATGGGATAGTTTTTTATCCAAGAAATCATCCTTTATGGGGGTGAAAGGAGACAGGTGTAAGTTTCAATGGGAAATTAATTGAATAAAACTAGTTTTAAAGGGTTTAACGAAAGACTTTCGAAGGTAGCTCGACAAAGTGAATAAAAAATCTTTATTCTGACAATACAGACCAGAACTTAATAGCATTAACCCGTTAAAACTAGTTTTATTTAATGAGTGATGTGTGCGAAAACCTAAGAAACAAATAGGGAAATTAATTGATTTACACAGACGAAGTCCTAGACACCCACTATATTATAATGCGAAAGTGTATCTGTCTGTCTGTAACCTCTTCACGGTTACACCGCTGAACCGATTTCGACGAAACTTGGTATTATGTTTGAGTCCTGGGAAATACACACAGGATAGTTTTTCATCCCAGCAATCATCCTTTAAGGGGGTGAAAAGAAAAGGGTGTAAGTTTCTATGAGTAATTAATTGATCTACACAGACGAAGTCCCAGGCACTCACTATATTATAATGTGAAAGTCTCTGTCTGTCTGTAACCTCTTCACGGTTACACAGCTTATTTAGATGAAAAATTGGTATAAAGTTTGACTCCCGGGAAAGGACACAGGATAGTTTTTCATCCCGGAAATCATCCTTTAAGGGGATGAAAAGAGTGGTGTAAGTTTGTATTGGAAACCAATTAAATTACTTATACGGATTCGCCGGCACCCACTAGTATTATCATCATCAGCCTATTATTGTCCCCACTGCTGGGGAACAGGCCTTCCCTATGGATAGAATAGGGAGATTGGGCCATGACCCACCACGCGGGCCCACTGCGGATCGACGGGTGCTAACGACTGCAGATGCAGCCGGGACCAACGGCTTAACGTGCCTTCCGAAGCACGGAGGAACTCGAGATAGTAAATTTTTGGTCACCCATCCAATAACCGACCACTGCGAAAGTTGCTTAACTTCAACAATCGCAGCCGAACGCGCTAACCACTTGCGCCATCGAGCTCCACATCCTCACTAGTATTATATATGTTGTTATTATTGTAGGCAAGCAATAAACCTGTGGTTTAAAAATAACTATGTACTTCGTTCTAATTACCATTCATAACATAACAATACTAACAAGGTCACTTACAGTAATTATTATATAAGGCAACTATTATTACCGGAGATTATCTTGTGTATCGACCGAGTGGAAAGGCAAAACCGTTTATACGCCACTTTGGTCGTAAATGAGTTATATTTTCCAAATCTCTTTATTCCATCCATAGGGAAGGCCTGTGCCCCAGCAGTGGGGACATTAATAGGCTGGTGGTGGTGACTAGCGGCCGGCCCTCGCTTCGCTTCGGTGTACAGCTGAAGTGTAGACTACAGTTTTTGTTCTCAGGCTTGTATTATACACAATGACATTTATCTATGGTTCTTCTTATACCTGCATGCAAAGTCTCAGCCCGATCGGTTTAAAATTGACAAAGTTTCATACAAACTTTCATTCCCTATTTTATCCCCTTGGGGGTAGAATTGATCAAAATCCTTTCTTAGCGGATGCCTACGTCATAACATCTATCTGCATGCCAAATTTCAGCCCGATCCGTCCAGTGGTTTGGGCTGTGCGTTGATAGATCACTATGTCAGTCAATCAGTCACCTTTGAGTTTTATATATATAGATTTTATTCAGATTTTTTCTGCGTCGATCTGTTTATGTTTCGTAAAGGTTTCAGTTCTTTTTTGGCTTGATTTTGGCTTTTCTTTTAAGTAACTCAATTTTTATGAAGATTTATAACGCTGATGGGACTTAAATTTTGATATTTTTTGAATCAGTGGAGCTAACACCAGTCACTCTGTCACTGTCATTGTATGTGTGGCCAAACATTTTCTATCTAGGAGGAGCTCGTGATAGTATATTTTTGGTCACCCATCCTATGACCGACCACTGCGAAAGTTGCTTAACTTCAACGATCGCAGCTGAACGCAATAACCTTGCGCCATTGAGCTCCTCTAAACAGTGCTTACATATAAATTAAACTAAATAATATTAAATAACTAGCTAACCAAACGAACTTTGTGCCGCCATAAATCTTTTTTTGGGGTTCCTTAGTCCTGATAAGGAACCCTCATAGTCTCGTCATGTCCGTCTGTCCGTCCCCAGTTCTGTTTGGAGACTATTAGCACTAGGGAGCTGTAATTTTGTGGAGACATGTAGGTATATTGATCACGCCGACAAAATTGTAAAATACAATTTTGAAAAATATATTTTTAGAGTAGTTCTTCTACATGAATTTTTGAAATTAGTATTTTGCTTTTCAATACAAGGTTTTACGCTACAATAACTTCATCTATGTCACTATTAATGTTTTCGTCTCTGGAATTTTCTTTAACCAAAGTTGAACGACTTATTCTTAGTGTCGCCGCACACGGGCCACCGACCACAACCACAAAACGCCGCCACCGACATATTTCTTGTAGTTTTCATACATTTTATATGGACTCGCCGCAACGGTAAGCCGGTGACCGCCACACGCTACAAATCGTCGTTTCTCGCTCCTTGTGGCCCGCACCGGCCACTTAATGCGCCGATACAAAACGCCGCCACACGTCACTCGCGCGATTCCCCACCCGTCTCTCCCTTACCTTAGTCGGCCGCTGTCGCGCGCTGCAGCCACTTTAGTAGCCGCTTCTAGCTTCTCGTGGCGGTTGTAGCGTGTGGCGCCGCACACGGGGGCCAAACTTAAACTAACAAATCTATCTTAACCGTTATAGTTTTCCTTAAAAGTTTATGAAAAGCACTACTATCATGAATTTTCGAGGTACGGACAGACGGACATGAAGAAACTATAAGGTTTGCTTGTCAGTACTACGGAACTCTAAAATTCTAACAGGCAACTACGACATCCTACACTGCGCGTGGCGCGACACGCACTTGGCCGGTTTTAATAAAACTGACTTCATAAAATTAAGAACGAAAACACAAAAAGTTATGAAATAATACATAATCAATATTGACATTGAATTTATATTAGGTATTAAAGATACCATACCATTGAATTTATTTAAATTGTCATGGAATTTATTAAAATAGTCAAGACCGTAATTAATGTTTTATATTTTTTTTGTATGCTGTCAATTCGGTGAGACATGTAGTGCCTTTAGCTTTTTAAAATTATCTTTACTAAATAAATAATAAATAAATAGATATTACCAACTGGTTGAGCGCCATAAGAATGGTTTTAGTTTTTTTTTGGTAAAATTATGTTTCTATATTATTATGTGTGGCGATATACCAGGAAAACTTCTCGCACCCACTTATTTGTGGGATTGATGTCGCCGAGGCTGAGGGCACTGGCTGGTTACCGGAATAAACATTGTTTATGGTGCCTTTCGTGTAAAAAAGTGAACATACTCTCTTCCTTAAAAAAACTGTCAAGATGTGTGTCAATACTTTTCTTTAATTATTATTAAAATATTCGGGACAATCGTAAAAACTACAATTGTGACGTGCGCTATCTGGAATGCCGGCAAAGCAGGGTCCAGCCGCCTCACATTACGCCCGTCGGAGACCACGCAACCCATCGTCTTGGAGGTAAGTGGGCGCTTCCTTTTTCCTGGTATTGAACCACATAATTTATAATTTTGGTGTAATCCACCCCAGGTGTGGGCTATTTACACGCGCCACACCATTTATTTTGGTCCTTTGAGTGCGGATTCCATGCTCCAGCTGGAATTTTTAGGCAGTACATGACTTGGATGTTCGCAGAATAATTACGTATTAATTGGTATAATTCGCGAAGTTGCTACGTAGTACTGTCATATTCGCCATTTTGTAATTGCTACAAAATTTCACGGAAATAAAATTATTTCATTTAAAAATTATTTCTCGCATTGTAATAGCGTATTTAGTTGTTTAAAATGTCGAATTCAACTGATGATTATTCTGTCGCTGAACCGTCTGATAAGCAACTTACCTTATTAATAGCAAAAAAAGAGCGTCTTTTTTCACGCATAAATGATTTGTATAGGTTTGCAAATAATGTGTCTAATTTTGCATCACGTAGTAATGAAACTTTCATGGCTCAGTCAGAGATAATCGATGAAATGCGAAGGCAATTTGAGTCCATAATTGACGATATAAATGACCGCCAGCTTACGCTAGATTCGGAATTTCAGCCTGATTATCAGCCTCTGACCGCTTTTGAAGATTTGTATTTTGTGGTAAAGCGCGTCCGAAATAATATTATTCTGGCGTCGCAACCAGTTTTTCCGTCGTCATCGAATAATTCCGGTGATCATAATCCAGGATGCACCATTAAGTTGCCTCCGATTGAATTGCCTAGCTTTGACGGCAAAGCGGAAAATTGGCCGAAATTTTACGAATCTTTCAAGTCCAATATTCACAATAACCAACAGCTGTCTGACTCGCAGCGCGTGCAATATTTAGTAGGTAAACTGACGCACGGTGCGCTCAAAGCGACCGCGGGTATTGTACCTTCGGGTGAAACCTATAATATCATTTGGGATAGCTTAGTGAAAAAATATCAGGATGTGCGTTCATTAGGTACACTTTATCTTAACAATATTCTCGATGCGAAATGTTGTTCAAACACGGCAGCCAGTCTTGATTATTTTATTGAAAAGTATTCATCCTCCGTGTTGGCTTTAAAACAGCTGAATATTAGTGATTTAACCGATTTCATACTTTTGCATTGTGCGCTAAGGAAAATCGATGTTCAGACTGTTCAAGCGTTTGAATTATCTGTGCGTAACAAGGAAATTCCTTCTTATGACGAATTAATTTCTTTTGTGCAAGATCAAGTCAAAATCTTAGAACGGTCGAACGTTTCGTATTCGGCGCGGTCTTTGGGCGGTAGTATTAATAAAGCGTCTTCGTCTGCCGCGAACCCGGCATCCCGTTCTAACACGTACAAGTCTTTTGTTGCGAAGAATGAAAATTTCACTTACGCGTCGGAGAAATCGTGTATTTTTTGCAATAAAGGTGATCACTCAATTAATGCTTGTTCACAATTTAAAGGTCTGAGTTCACCTCAAGTTCGGTTCGATTTTATTAAATCGAAACAAGGTTGTGTAGGTTGTCTTAGTGGATCGCATACCCTAACCTCTTGTAAGTCGACGGTTGCTTGCGAGTTATGCAAAAAACGTCATCATACTCTTTTGCATTTTGAGGATAGGAATCACAATGTTCGGAAAAATAGTTACGTTCATACCTCTCGAGTACCTTCCGGCGGAGAGTCGTTGCCCAGTGTATCGTCGTCGGTGCCGCCTGTCGCCTCGCTGCCCGCAGCGTCGTATCTCTCTGCACCCGGCGTAGTGTCGAGCCCGTGCGTTTTGGATACCCCTTCGGGTACCCCGTCCATTTTGGATACCCCAGCTATTTTGGGTTCCTCGGGTACCCCGTCCTTGTCTTTAAGTGTGGAGGTAAAACCGAACTCTACGATTTTGTTATCGACAGCTCAAGTTTATGCCAAAATTAAGAATAGTAATCATAGAAGGATTATTCGTTGTTTGATAGACAACGGGTCGCAAAATAATTTAATTACGATGGACTGCTGTAAATCGCTTAATTTACCAATAATTCCACTGAGTAACTCATTTGTCAAGGGAATTGGTTTGGCGTCTCGTCCTATTTTAGGGTACGTTTACTTGGACATTGAGTCCCGCGTATATACGAATAATAAATATACTATACACGCTTTAGTGATAGACTGTATCACCGATCAGTTGCCCGCGAGTTATGTGGACGCTGGTGATATGGGTTACCTGAAAGGGATTCCACTCGCCGATCTGAAATGGAACCTTCCCGGGTCGGTAGACGTCGTTCTGGGTGCTCAGCTGTTCCCATATATTTATTTAGGGAATAGGGTCGTGTCTGGTACTACTGCGCCTCCTGCTTTGCTGACCGCGTTCGGCTACGTTCTGATGGGTGATTTCCCGAGTAATGTTCCTGTTGATACTTCTACTTCGTTATGCGCGCTTTCGCTTAATGACATGGTGCAGAAGTTTTGGCAGTTAGAGGAATTGCCTAATTTGCGATTTTTGAGTCCTGAGGAGACGGAATGTGAAAATTTGTATGTTTCATCTGTCACCCGCGGGGAGGGTGGTAGGTATTCTGTTGCTTTACCGTTCTGCAAGGACCCTAAAGAATTGGGTAACTCTCGCACCGCTGCCCAACGCCGCTTTATGGCTTTGGAGCGGAGGTTTAAACAGTCACCAGATCTACGAGATAAATATAATAGTATTATCGGTGAATATATCGAAAAGGGTTATTTGTCTGAAGTTGCTGTATCCGATGTGACCGTGGATGGGTATTACATCCCTCATCACGCTGTCACTCATCCGGGTAAGCCTATGCCTCGGATCGTTCTCGATGCTAGTGCGAGAACGCATACAGGGGTTTCACTGAATGACGTCCTGCATATTGGCCCTAATTTGCAAGCCGATTTGTTTTTGCTTCTGCTTGGCTTTCGTCTTTTTCCAGTCGCGATGACTGCGGATATCAAGCAAATGTACTTACAGGTTTTGGTTCCGTATGAACACCGGAAATATATTCGGATTTTGTTTCGTTTCTCGGAGAAGGAGGTCGTAAGAACCTTTCAATTTAATCGGGTCCCTTTTGGTCTCAAAGCGAGCCCATACTTAGCAATGCGAACTGTTCGTCAGCTGGCTAATGACATGCGATCTCAGTACCCGGAAGCTGCCTCGATCGCGGAGTCCAGATTGTACATGGATGATCTGGTCTATTCTGTGGCTGATGAGGCTAGTGCCGTGCGTCTTTCTCGAGAGTTAATCTCGCTTTTCAAGGCTGGTGCTTTCGACTTAGTCAAATGGTCAAGTAATTCTCATGTGGTTCTTCAAACCCTTCCGGACTCTCACCGCAGTGCAGTGGATTTGAATGACGGCTCTAACCATACCTTGAAGGTGTTAGGCCTTTCGTGGGATCCCGCGGACGACAATTTCTTCTTTACGACTGCTTACGTTCCAGAGAAATGTACGAAACGGAGTATACTCTCTGTGGTTGCCCGTTTGTTTGATGTCCTTGGTTTAATGGCTCCTGTTATTTTGTACGCCAAATTGCTTATAAAAGAGCTATGGCTATGTAACATAGATTGGGACGTTACTCCCCCCGAGAGCATTTTACGAAAATTCTCGGCGCTCATTCAGGAGTTTCCTCTCATTTCAACTGTGAAAATCCCTCGTCATATTGGTGTAGTCAACGATTGTACCGTGCTGATTGTCGCGTTTTGTGATGCGAGTATGAACGGTTATGGTTGTGTTCTCTACTTACACACCACTGACTCCTTGGGGAATATAACTGTGAGGTTACTCTGTGCGAAGTCAAAGGTTTCACCGACTAAGGTGACCACACTCGCCCGTTTAGAATTATGTGCTGCGGTCTTGATGTCCAGGTTGATACGGACGGTTCAAAGCTCTTACAAGGAGCGTATTCCGATCGCGGGAACGTATGCTTTTTCGGATTCAACTATTGCGCTTTCGTGGATTCATTCCTCACCGCATCGTTGGTCGGTGTTTGTTAGCAATCGCGTCGCTCAATGTCAA
The DNA here is from genome assembly GCA_902850365.2 of Chilo suppressalis. Taxonomy (NCBI): domain Eukaryota; kingdom Metazoa; phylum Arthropoda; class Insecta; order Lepidoptera; family Crambidae; genus Chilo; species Chilo suppressalis. Next base: position 11,771,849 of record OU963921.1, read on the forward strand.
GAAAATCTACCTCCTGAGAACTTTTTTCATGTCGCAGGAAGTGAGAATCCGAGTGATTGTCTTTCCCGGGGGATGCTCCCCTCCCAACTCATTTCACATGATTTATGGTGGAACGGCCCGTCATGGATTCGAAGCCCTCCTTCTGAGTGGCCTTTGAAAGCCTTTTCGCCTAGCATAACTGCCGAGCTGCCTGAGCACAAAATTAACGTGCTGACTGCAATGGTTCAGACTGAACCACCGGCCTTGTTGGAATTGGCCCGGCGTATATCCGTGTGGGATAAACTTTTACGGACTGTTGTTTACGTCCTTCGTTTTATTAAAAAGATTGCGCCTTCCTTTGAAACAGTCAATAGTCTTATGATTGCTGAAAAATTCGTGCTACGTGCAGTGCAGTCTGTTCACTTCGCTGAGGACGTTACCGCGCTTAAAAAAGGTAAATTGCCTTCGAAGAAGCTTTTGAATTTGTCGGTGTTCCTTGACGGAGATGGTGTACTGCGTGTTGGAGGACGGCTTTCGAAATCGGATTTACCTTTTGAGGCTAAACATCCAGCATTACTCCCTAAACATGACCATGTAGTGGATCTTATCATTCAACACTACCATATTATGAATTGTCATACTGGTCCGGGACTTTTGATGTCTATCTTGCGGCAACGTTTTTGGATATTGGATGCCAGGACGGTTATAAGAGCTAGGGTCAGGAAATGCAATTGCTGTTTTCGTGTAAGTCCATCTCACCCTGCACCTAAGATGGCTGATTTACCTTCGTTTCGTATCACAGAAGCAAAGGCTTTTGTTCATACCGGCGTTGATTACGCAGGTCCCCTTCGCATTACGCTTGCTCGTCGAAGAGGACAGCATGCTCAGAAGGCATATATCTGCTTATTCGTTTGTCTTGTGACTAAGGCTGTTCATATTGAGCTGGTCTCTGACCTAACCTCAAATGCTTTTCTTGCGGCTTTTAGTCGCTTTATTTCACGGCGTGGACCTGTGTCATGTCTATATTCAGACAATGGTACCAATTTCGTCGGTGCAAAGGCGCAGTTAGATGATCTTTATAACTTTCTAATTGGTTCGGAGTTTCATCCAACTTTAAAGCGCGAACTAGCTAAAAGTCGTATTGAGTGGAGAATGATTCCACCTCGCGCGCCGCATTTCGGTGGTATGTGGGAGTCGAATATTAAAAGTTTAAAGACTCACCTTTATCGCGTTATTGGGGCTCAGCTCCTGACGTACGAGGAGCTTCAGACTGTGCTGGTGCAGATCGAGTGTATCATGAACTCGCGCCCACTTGCTGTCATCTCCTCGGATCCCGACCCCGATGTGGTCACTCCTGCCCATTTTTTGATGTCATCGCCGTTGCGGTACTTACCGGCGCCTCCTGTCACTGATACGCGTTTCACTCTTTCCCAGCGAAAGCAGCTGCTAGACAGCATGGTACAGTCCTACTGGAAGAAATGGCGCATGGAGTATTTACATACCCTACAAGTACGGCAGAAGTGGTCTACCGCTGGCCACGTGATTGATGTGGGAACCGTTGTTATTGTGGGACAGGAGGATTCTCCTCCCTTGAGTTGGCCCTTAGGTGTAATTTCAGAGGTTCATCCCGGTTCGGACGGAGTCGTTCGAGTGGCGACGGTTAAAACTAAGTTCGGGATCTTTAAACGGCCCATTGTAAAGTTATATCCTATTCCTACTCAATAATAACTCTCTCTTTTAGTAACGTACTAATCTTAAATTGTGTCAAGGCTTAGCCATGAAACGTTTTAATTTTCAGTTAACCTTATTAAAGCAAAGTTGTAATATTTTTTGTTTATAATTTTATTTTGTTTTGGACTTCTGCGAACGTCCAAGGCGGGGAGCATGGTTGAGCGCCATAAGAATGGTTTTAGTTTTTTGGTAAAATTATGTTTCTATATTATGTGTGGCGATATACCAGGAAAACTTCTCGCACCCACTTATTTGTGGGATTGATGTCGCCGAGGCTGAGGGCACTGGCTGGTTACCGGAATAAACATTGTTTATGGTGCCTTTCGTGTAAAAAAGTGAACATACTCTCTTCCTTAAAAAAACTGTCAAGATGTGTGTCAATACTTTTCTTTAATTATTATTAAAATATTCGGGACAATCGTAAAAACTACAATTGTGACGTGCGCTATCTGGAATGCCGGCAAAGCAGGGTCCAGCCGCCTCACATTACGCCCGTCGGAGACCACGCAACCCATCGTCTTGGAGGTAAGTGGGCGCTTCCTTTTTCCTGGTATTGAACCACATAATTTATAATTTTGGTGTAATCCACCCCAGGTGTGGGCTATTTACACGCGCCACACCACCAACACTCACACCAATTAGCCTAACCCCAAAGTAAGCACTGTAAGACTTGTGTTATGGGTTACTAGAGTAACGGACAGAATACATATATTGTACATATGTAAGTATATTTATAAAGAAATACATATTAAACATCCATGACTGGAGTACAAATGCACGTATTCATCACACAAACATCTGCCCTCACCGGGATTCTACCCCGGGACATCTCGAGTCGGCGACACCATGAAACCCAACGTACAAACCACTCGGCCACGGAGGTCGTCTAAAGTTTATTATTATACAACAAATATTAATTTGACCTAAGGGTCAACAAATGAATATTTGGTGTCGGATCCATCAGACCTGCATGGTAATTTCCAAATATTAATTTGACATTCATAATCATAATAAAAATCATTTATTCAGTCTAGCCTGTTACAAGTACTCATGTATGTCTAGAAGCCACGCCATCGGTTCGTAAATCTACGGCGGGAGACCTTGTACTGAGAAGAACCGGCAAGAAACTCAGCAAGGGCTATTTTTTTCTCCCTGTTTTATTATTTACAGATTTTACGTCAAGTTGAAAAATGAATTCAGAGATGATTCATGAAGTCACCTTTCATTACATTCGTCACATTACATTAAATTACCTAGTACACTGAAGTTCTAGAAAATGTAATATTTCTTTATAAATCTGAAGAAATTTTTACTAGAAAAATTCTACGCTGACCGGACAGTAGACCTTGACATTGTTTAACCTACAATGCGAAGAGATGGCGCTACCTTGCAGCCTACGAAAAGCCTATGATAAGCCTTTTCTTTAGAAATAAACGAAAATGTTAATAAAATAAACACTACTAAGTCAGAGTTAATAAAAAAAACGACGGGTTGCACTCCGGGAGTGCCGGCAGAAGTGAAAACTTGAATATTAACGTTGTGCATTTTTGATATTTTGGAATGGTTAGGGAATAATTTTGCACGATTGCTTTAATTATCAGTATAAAAGGACTATCATGTGAGTGGTAGAATACACTATTATTTATTGCGCTATCGTACACAAATATGACAATTTATATTACATTAAAAACGTTTATCTCTCAGAAAAATCAAATAACATGAATCATGGTTAAACGCACTTAGCGACATCTATTGTAAAAAAAATGCATTTCCTTCGCAATAAAGCTGCCACGTGGACGTCCTAGATAGAGAATTATTATTATAATACGGTAAAATAAAATATTACTATGTTTCGTCCAATATATTGAAAGCCAATAACCTTTCCAATTTTATTGTGAATGTGTAATAAATAAATATTGGACTATATGCTAAGTATCTCCCTTCGACCAAAAAAATACTCAATTCAGATCAGAAATCTTAAAGTAACCGGTGTCCATACATAAAAAAATCGGACCGAATTGCAAATGTCCTCCTTTTTGAAGTCGGGTTTTTTTTTATATAGCCAGGTAGGCCAATGACAACCTGACGTTAAGTGGTGATAAAGGCCAAACGCTCAGATAGCTGGTACAGCAGTTATAAACTGCCACACCAACCATTCTCCCCTTGCCGGCCTGCAAAAATGCTTCTTCACGCCTCGCTTAAAGGACCCAAGATTGTAGGTTAAAAATATACTCGTATAAGAAATATGACACTCCTTCCATAGCAAAAAGGGTAAAAAAGCTTTTTGATACCACTTGCTCAAAAAAGTGACATTCTATGCCACAAAAAGCGAACATAAAAATAGTCATTTTTAATCTGCTAAAAACAGGGAAAGAAAATTGTACTGAATTTCATTCTTCCTCTGGGGGGACAAAAATTGATTTGAATTTGGAATACTTACCGAAATTTATAGTGAACTATATCTGTGTTTACACTATTGAGTTTGTATATAAAGCATTATACATCTTTTTGAAAAAGGGATACGCATTTATTGTGCAGTTATGATTATTCAATAAAACTAGCAAACCAGTGAACCAAATGTTCACCAAAAAAAAAATGTATTTAATTAATTGAGAACTTCGGAGATTTTGTGTGGTTTCGTTTGAAATAGAAATCACGTGATTTCTCGAAAACCTGAAGTGCTACGTTACTCAAATCCGGTTTGTAGTCTTATCAGACTATTCTTAACTTATAACTTAAACATTCTCTTTATCTATCTCTTACGGTTTGGCCGCTGAAACAGCACCACGGACGGACGGATTTGTCTATTAGATAAGAGATTACAAAACCGACAAGGCCATTTTTAATTGGACCAATGTTTCGAATGTAAACTTTTACTTTTAATTGTCATTATTTTTGATAAATGCCTATCTCATATTATTACTGTGTTAATTTTTTCGCAAATGGTACTAAAAGTAAAGTATTTTCCTCGGTGATAAAGCTGTCTTAGTCTTGGGTGAACTTATTCGCTAGTGATTTAAGTTTTTAACACCCTCGCTACGCTCGGGAGTAAACCTCGAGTCCTTCGTTACGATCGCGATTTAAATCGTCACCCGCGACAGAAGACACTGCTTATTATTATTGAAGTTATACTTCTTTAGGCGCGTTATGAAAAAATGATGAGAGTGAAATTTTAAGATGCGCGCGCATCACTGTAACACAAAAAATTACAATACAAAAATTACTTACCGCACATTAAGAAAATCTACCAACAAAATAGAAATAGAATCTCTATTTAGTGGGTGCTAACGACTGCATTGTGAAGGCCTATCAAAAGTATTTATTAATCTGGAACAACGGAACCAAAGCGCGATTCAGGAGACTACAGCGCCATCTCTTGACTATTGGTGTAGTAGAACCAAAAACCACATCTTTATTTTTTGTAATAAAGTAACAGTTATAGGTATTCATATTTATAATATTTATCCACATGTTTCTAGTTTGTATATTCGGAATACGTGTTTGAGTTTCATACAAGTGCAAATCACATATGTTCTAATAAATTATATTCAGTAGCGATTTTAATTGAATATTTTGATTATTTATTTATTTTTTCAAATTAAAACTGAACTTTATTGACTGTGTCCTTTTCCAGACTTTTTATTAATTTATTGTAATTAATTATTTGCATGCAATTAAAAACTAATTTTAAACGATGCCAAAGAAGGATAACTTCTCACGCGCCTACATAAGTACACGCACCCATTTTTTTTTTATGTTATAGGTGGCCTACGAGCAGACGGCTCACCTGATGGTAAGTGATCACCGTCGCCCATGGACACTTGCAACACCAGGAGTATCACAAATGCGACGCCGGCCTTTAAGGAAGGAGTACGCTCTTTTTTGAAGGTTTTTGGGTCGTATCGGTCCGGAAACACTGCTGGCGACAACATATTCCACAGTTTTGTCGTACGTGGTAAAAAATTTCGACAAAAACGCACGGTTGTGGATAGCCACGCATCAAGATGATGGGGATGAAATTTTTGTCGCGATGTACGATGGCGAAATCCAGCGGCTGGAATTAATCCGAACAACTGCTTTATCCCCTTGGTTAATAATCTACTATTTCTTTAAGCTAGGTATTGATAACAATGATACCGCATTCCTTTAGAATAGGTAGTAATTTAAAACCGATACACTCGCAACTATTTCTCAAAGTCATCAAAAATGGTTTAACTTAATAATTTCGTAATGTTATAAATCATTAAAGTGTAACATTAAGTAATGGCTTTAAGATTAAGTTATTAGTGTAGATCCTTTCTCGATTTATACACTAACTTTATACGAAAGTTTGTGTGTTTGTTTGTTACTTCTTAACGTCTAAACGGCTGGAGCGATTTTAATAAAATTTGGTATGGAGTTAGCTGATACCCTGAATTAACATATAGGCTACGTTTTACTGCGGGAAAATATCCGCGGTGCATAGCTAGTTGACCATAAACTCAAACTTAAAATTATTTTTTTTCAGTCAAGGCTGTTACGTCAACTCTACTGACTTCAATTAATCCGAATCCGAAATTGTGCCATCGGTTCGTAAATCTATCAAGAATCCGAAATTGTGCCATCGGTTCGTAAATCTAACAAAAATCCGAAATTGTGCCATTGGTTCGTAAATCTATCAAGAATCCGAAATAGTGCCATCGGTTCGTAAATCTAATAAGAAACCGAAATTGTGCCATCGGTTCGTAAATCTATCAAGAATCCGAAATTGTGTCATCTGTTCGTAAATCTATCAAGAATCCGCAATTGTGCCATCGGTTCGTAAATCTATCAAGAATCCGAAATTGTGCCATCGGTTCGTAAATCTATCAAGAATCCGCAATTGTGCCATCGGTTCGTAAATCTATCAAGAATCCGAAATAGTGCCATCGGTTCGTAAATCTAACAAGAAACCGAAATTGTGCCATCGGTTCGTAAATCTATCAAGAATCCGAAATGGTGCCATCGGTTCGTAAATCTAACAAGAAACCGAAATTGTGCCATCGGTTCGTAAATCTATCAAGAATCCGAAATTGTGCCATCTGTTCGTAAATCTATCAAGAATCCGAAATAGTGCCATCGGTTCGTAAATCTATCAAGAATCCGAAATTGTGCCATCGGTTCGTAAATCTAACAAAAATCCGAAATTGTGCCATCGGTTCGTAAATCTATCAAGAATCCGAAATAGTGCCATCGGTTCGTAAATCTACGGCGGGAGACCTTGTACTGAGAAGAACCGGCAACAAACTCAGCAAGGGCTGCTTTTTCTCCCTGTTTTATTTCATACAGTGTCGTCAATTGAAAGATTACATCAAAACTTGAAAACATGTATCAATGTCAACTTTTATCACATTCTTAAAAAATACATAAATACTAGCAAACCAGTGAACCAAATGTTCACCAAAACCTGATTTAAAAAATGTATTTAATTAATTGAGAACTTCGGAGATTTTGTGTGGTTTCGTTTGAAATTATTTAGTTAAAAAAAAAATTAACCTTTAAATAGTTAATTAAAATTGTGATTACAATTACAAAATAGAAATCACGTGATTTCTCGAAAACCGGAAGTGCTACGTTACTTAAATCCGGTTTGTAGTCTTATCAGACTATTCTTAACTTATAACTTAAATATTCTCTTTATCTATCTCTTACGGTTTGGCCGCTGAAACAGCACCACAGACAGACGGACGGACGGACTTGTCTAATAGATAAGAGATTTTATTAAATAACCGGCTAAGTGCGTGTCGTGCCACACGCAGTGTATGGTTCCGTAGTTGGCTGTAGTTACATTATATTCAACCAATATAGCAAAAAATCAAGTCATATAAAATGAAGCCCAATGGGCTTTGTCATATCTTTTACATTACAGTAAGCCTTCTTAAGAGCCCTTACACATTTTTTGCAAAAATCGTAATATTTGAACGCCTTGTTTACCCACTTAGAAAAGATTTTGACTATTTCCAATAGAAGTAAACAGTAGATTTATTGTTCCTATTGTAAGCTACTGTAGAATATTTGCAAATACTATTTCGCTTTTTTTGTACTGATCGTTCTACTGCAGCTAGTTCACGGAAAAAACGATAATATGTACAACTTCAAACGCCCTAATCTCTAAATAAAGTTCAATAAATGAGATTAAATTAGTTACTACGACATCAGAAATATATTATAACATTTGACAATGACATTTCGGACTCGAAAACGATACGAATTCGATATTGGTTCATGCTAGGGGTACTGTACCCCTAAATGTCATTGTCAAATGTGTACTGATTTTTATTTCTCGTTACGTACTTTGTGCCGCCGCTGTTCAAGTTACCAATTACCATACAAAATTTGACATTGACATTTCGGTTTGCAAACTATTCTAACTATTTAAATCTCAGATCAAGAATACTCTTATGAATAAGGGCTATTATAAAGTTAATGATAATCTAAATGATCGTAATGCATGGACATAGTGTTTCTTGTAATTTGTTATTTGATGGATATGTGTCAGTTTTTGTAACAGTAATATAGTACCTATCTAATGCAGCCTATCAATGCAATCCTATATACTAAATATAAAATTTATTTTAACTATATATCTATATCCTAAATAATGTAATGGAATGTGACTTCAGAAGTATCTCTGAAGTCATTTTTCAACTTGTCGACTCTGTATATATCAATACAGGGAGAAAAAAGCAGCCCTCGCTGAGTTTCTTGCCGGTTCTTCTCAGTACAAGGTCTCCCGCCGTAGTTTTGCGAACCGATGGCGTAGCTTCTTGACCTTCACAAGTGCTTGTAACAGCCTAGACTGAACTGAACGCTATGGAGTTTTAATTTGGGGTAATTCTGTTCATAGAGATAAAGCATTTTTGATACAAAAAAAATGTATTCGTGCTATATTTGGTTTGAAGTAAACTGATTCCTGTCGACCTTACTTTAGAAACTACTAGTGGCCCGCCCTCGCTTCGCTTCGGTGTAGAGTTGTAGTGTAAACTATATTTTTGTTCTCAGGCTTGTGCTATAAACAATGACTTTATTTATATAATTACACGTGTTATTGTGAGTCAACCATAAAAGATAGACATATGCTGTTGCAGGATATTTTTTAGACAATTTTATGTAGAATATTTCCGTCATACATGATTTCTATGTAACTTTAACCATTAAGGCTGCACATGCGACGGAAGCTAAACAAATGGAGTAACTTCTCCCGTTTTCCCAACATTTCCCTTCACTACTCTGCTGCTATTGATTGTAGCGTGATGAAAAGTATACTATAACCTGCCCGGGAACATGAAGAATAATTGTACCAAGTTTCGTTAACATCCGTCAAGTAGTTTTTGTGTCTATAAGGAACATACACACAGACAGACAGACAGACAGACAGACAAAAATTTTACTAATTGCATTTTTGATAGTCCTGATAGTTATTTTAAAAATATATTTCATGTACAGAATTGACATCTCTACAGATTTATTATAAGAATAGATAAGCTGTTGACTTTGCCTTGCCTGTATATTCTTCATATATGTACATTTGTACACCAACTTAAGTATCTATTTAAAGAGAATCATCAAATAACTAATCGAAATTTACGCTCATTTTATAAAAATAAGCTCCATAGGCCTGCTACAAAATTGTCTTTGGCAGCTAAAAACACTTTTATTATGTGCATTAAAATTTACAATAAATTACCAGACAAGTTCAAAGAACTAAAACTTTTTAAATTAAAAAAAATACTTAAGGATTGGCTTAGCCAAAAATGTTTTTATAGTATCCAAGAGTATTTAGAATATAAGTAGAAATATTCAAATGGTTCCTATACGTACAATATAAATGTGTATACACCTGAAAGGGTAGGATCAAATGGCACTGTACATTAGCATTAAGACCTGTATATTCATGTTACCTTGTTCCATACTCAATAAAGATTTATTATCACTACATAGTATAAAACAAAGTCGCTTTCTCTGTCCCTATGTCCCTTTGTATGCTTAAATCTTTGAAACTACGCAACGGATTTTGATGCGGTTTTTTCTAATAGATAGAGTGATTCAAGAGGAAGGTTTATATGTATAATACATGCATAATATAGTAGAGCAACACTGATAATTTTAGAGGTTTTTAATATAAGGTCGTAAATAAACACTTTTTTTGCGCTTACATTGCAAACGCTGGCTGAACCCAACGAGATAGATCAAAATAATGTACTACAGTATTGTACACCTTAAAAAGGTCTACAAAAAAGTCCGCGATGGTATATGCCTATCTCTTTGGTATAACCCACAATAACCATTTTTTAATTACTTATTACGAGAAAATAATGGCTTATTTACGAACAAGCGATTTTAAGCAATACAGCATTAATCCTTATCCAATTAAGTACCTTAAATACATTGTGCGTGTAATATAGATCAATATAACCCTCTACAGCATGTAATTTAAATGAATATTTTCGAAGATATTACAGATTTAAAATGCAGGAACATACCGGTTCGGGCAGTACTGGCCGGGGGGCCGGCGGCGGCGCGTGTCTTTAGTAATTATGTATTTAAAGAAAGTCATTGCGTTTAATAGAAACCTGAGAACAAAAATATAATCTATACTACAGCTCTACACCGAAGCGAAGCGAGGGCGGGCCACTAGTTTATTTATAAATGACATTTCATTTCATTTCATTCGAATTCGACAATGGTTAGCGCTAGGGGTACTGTAAAGTCGATTTACGGGCGATAATGTTACGTCATAACGTTACGTCCGCTGTTTGCCTCGGTGCAGTATTGTGGGGCTTCTTGTTAATTTTCGTTTAAGCCCAAACACACGTCTGGTGGTTCACCTCACACACACCGCGGAACGTTGAACTAACGTGACGGTTCTTTTGGAGTTTACTCCTTAAGAATCGATTTGCATGTATAAGGGGCCCGGTATGAGAAAAATGTGAGGAGTAAAATCTATCGATGAATGACATTAATGACCTCGTTACGTTTTTGTGCGCAACCTCATCTGCGCACCTTTCACTTTTAGCCATGGCAACGGATAAAAAACATTAGGTTGTCACAAATGTCAATAAAATAAGTTAACTAAATATAGATAAAGTCGGAGCAAAATTAATGAAAACAAATAAATAACAGTATATAGAGAAATGCCGGTAAGTGTCCAGCACTCTGGAATAGTGATTGGATGGAATTATAAAACATATAATTACAAAATGATGACTAGTGTGTGATATTTTCGAAATTGTGTGTTTCCAGAAATACATAATAAAATATATGATGAATATCGCTGATGTTAGATGATAAAATGTGTGACATGGAATTGAACTTGGCTCGCTATTTCACATTAGTGTCTTGAAGGTATTATTAACTTAATAAGTACAGATATGTTATTTATTACAGAGAATTTTCCGGTTAGAACCTGATCTGTGCTGCAATTATGCAGTTGTCTTGGTATTATTATTCACGTTTAATAGCCGTCGAACTGTTGGTCTGTATAATTGTGGCCGACCTTCATCGGGCAGATCATTCATGACATTTCGATTCTTATAGCTGTGCCCGAGAGATGTAAGAAAAATACGTGTGGCACTCGGGGACTGCCGCGGTAAAGCTATTGCACGGCATTTTTAATCAACTTATGCAATTTTAATTATTTATTTATCTTACTTATGCAGTATTTTTTTTTTCTTTGATTTCTTTAGGTGGCGAGGCGGGCCTTATGATATTTTATTGGGCAAGCACAGCAAACAGCAGCAATGCCCGGCGCCAAAAAACTTACACAAGCTCCGTAGTTTACCATCTTTAGTTCAAAAATTATAATTATACAGTCTAAATAAAAGGGAGACAAATAAAAATTAGAACAGGTGCTGGGGTCTAAAACAAATATATAAAAAAAGAAAAAAAAAATACGAGTGCGGGATTTGAACCGTAGACCGCGGTGATGCGTCGAACGTTGGTCCCGTAGCAAAAATTTAACACACTGCGCCGTTTAGATCGATACTGGAATGGCGATAAAAGCTATACAATAGCTTAAAAAAAATGGGTGCGTGTACTTATGTAGGCGCGTGAGAAGTTATCCTTCTTTCGCATCGTTTAAAATTAGTTTTTAAATGCATGCAAATAATTAATTACAATAAATTAATAAAAAGTCTGGAAAAGGACACAGAAGACAAAAGGAAACTAGAAACTTGTGGATAAATATTATAAACATGAATACCTATAACTGACTCTTTAATACAAAAAATAAAGATGTGGTTTTTGGTTCTACTACACCAATGGTCAAGAGATGGCGCTGTAGTCTCCTGAATCGCGCTTTGGTTCCGTTGTTCCAGATTAATTAATACTTTTGATATTATAAATATGAATACCTATAACTGTTACTTTATTACAAAAAATAAAGATGTGGTTTTTGGTTCTACTACACCAATGGTCAAGAGATGGCGCTGTAGTCTCCTGAATTGCGCTTTGGTTCCGTTGTTCCAGATTAATAAATACTTTTGATAGGCCTTGACAATGCAGTCGTTAGCACCCACTAAATAGAGATTCTATTTCTATTTTGTTGGTAGATTTTCTTAATGTCCGGTAAACACAAAAGTAACGCATGAAGTTGGTCGCTAAAGCGACCAACTTCATGCTGTTAAAATTTTGTGTTACAGTGATGCGCGCGCATCTTAAAATTACACTCTCATCATTTTTTCATAACGCGCCTAAAGAAGTATAACTTCAAAAATATTTTAAGAACTATACAGGACGTCCCACGGCTACCTCACACGGAGGGAATGTATATTAAATATTGAAGATAGGATATTCTACTGAAAGAAGATATCATTTTATTTTTAATTAGCTGTACCCCGCGGTGTTACCCGCGGTTTATTAGGGATATATTTCGGCAAAAACGTAGCCTATGTCTTAATCCAGGGTGTCAGCTAACTCCATACCAAATTTTATTAAAATCGCTTTAGCCGTTTAGACGTGAAGAAGTAACAAACATACACACTCACAAACTTTCGCCTTTATAATGTTAGTGTGATTGTGATAATAACTAGAACTGCATTCACAGATTTTTTTTCAAATCGCCTGCTACAGCTGGGAATCAAACTCGTGAAATGTGAAACAATAGAACTAAAAAAATTGTGTGTGTCAGCTCCGACGTACGACTGGAGTTTACTCCTTAAGTTCGATAGTCTAACCAGACTCAAAAAGAGTTTATTTAACTTAAAAAAGATTAATGTCAATCCGTCATCTTTGTTTGTCAAAGTTGCGCGACATAGGATGCGCACTAAAAACGTAACGAGGTCATTCATCGATAGATTTTACTCCTCACATTATTCTCATACCGGGCCCCTTATATATGCAAATCGATTCTTGAGGAGTAAACTCCAAATAAATATGTATTTTATGATAACGAGTACTTGCCATTTCATTTTTGTTTGCTTAGAAGATATATTTTTCACGATAATTTGTGTACAGCTTACAAGTCATTTTGTATGTGTAGGCCACGCTTAGGCGCTTAACACAAAAATGGATGAAGCAAAAGTTATTTTTAAACAAAAACTAACACGCTATAGTTAAAGAAAATATAACTAGAAAAAAATCCACGCGGACCAGGCAGCAGACGGGACTCGAACCCGCACCCTTCGCAATCCGGGCGAATGCACTGACCAATTATGCTACCGCGGCCCGTCCGTGTCCGAGTCCGTGAGGACCGCGTCGAAATACTTCTAGCCATTCTTAAGCTGCAAGGCAGCGCCATCTCTTCGCACTATAGGTAACCCACAATGGTCAGTGCATTCGCCCGGATTGCGAAGGGTGCGGGTTCGAGTCCCGTCTGCTGCCTGGTCGGCGTGGAATTTTTTCTAGTTATATTTTCTTTAGATTTAAACATCAAGCAGTTACATGCTTTAAAATAATATAAATTATAACTACGTTATACGAAACTTTATTTATTTATTGACGTTTCGTAGCCTTTCCAGGCTTCGTCGTCAGAATAAAACTTTTGTTTAATTTGTCGAGCTACCTTCGAAAGACTTTTATTGAGCGTTTGGTTATTTCATCGTTCGATTTTTAAGTTTTATTGTCTATGTATGAATTTATTATTTAATTTACTTAATAAAGTATTTTATTTAAAATTCTTGTTTGTAATTTTGCGTTTATTTATTTGACCCTAACTACCGTAAACTACCACCGGTTCCAAAATTGGGAGACCTTCCTGAGAAGAACCGGCGAAACAAACTCAAGAGAGGCTTTCTATCTCCTTCTTATGTTAAATTATGCAAACAAAAAGAACTAATAGTATCTGATGGTCTTGCAGTATGTGCTCGGGGTTGGGATTTTATCTCCTGTATAATAGGTTCCCAAGCTGGTGGTATATACCAACCATCTTCCCTATTGAAATTTGGATATTTTTTAATCTCAATAGCCTCGCGCATCATTCGAGGAACGAAACGCCGCTCAGCTGCAAGGATCTGTGGTCTATCAAATCTAATGTAGTGGTTTGGTCCCCCTAATGCATGTTCACACACTGCAGATTTATTTTCGCGCCTATGTTTCATATCTGCGATATGTTCTTTTACGCGAGTCCCTATACTCCTCTTTGTTTGACCGATGTAGGAGAGCCCACAGTCGCATTCAAGTTTGTAGACACCAGCAACTTGAAAGGGTATATTGCACTTGACTGGTCGTAGAAACTGGTTGATCTTCTTTGGCGGCTTGAAGTATGTATTGATTGAAGCACGCTTCAGAATCCTCCCAATCTTGTCAGTGACTCCTTTCATGTAAGGTAGTATAGCAGGTTGTCGGTCGACTGTGCTAGGTTTGGTGCGACTGTGACGGCGACGTGGTACATTCAGGTTATTATCCTTCAGTACTTGCTCGACATGCTGAAGTTCAGCTGCCAGGTGTTGTTCGTCACAGACACCCCGTGCTCTCTGAAACAAAGAGTTTCCTACGGCAGTTAATTGTTTCGGGTGATGGTGTGAGTCACCATTGAGGTACCTATCAGTATGAGTCACTTTACGATACACAGTATGGCTTAAACTTTGGTCAGGATTCCTAATTAATAAAATATCTAGAAAAGCTAGTTTGCTATCTGCCTCTAACTCCATAGTGAATAGGATGTTGGGGTGTATAGAGTTAAGGTGATTTAAAAAGGCAGAAATTTGATCTGTTGGGAGGATTGTGAAAGTATCATCTACGTACCGCTTATATAGCCTGGGTGTGACAGGTGCTACGCTGAGAGCCCTCTTCTCGAAGTCTTCCATGAAAATGTCAGCGACAACAGGTGAGACAGGGGAACCCATTGCCACACCCTCCATTTGTACATAGAAGTCATCCCCCCATAACAGGTAGCCAGATGTAAGGCAATGCTCCAGTAATACTGCATATTCTATAGGCATATTATTTTCAAGTAGCTTCTTCTTAGTGATTTCAATGCAGTCCTGTACTGGTAGGCATGTAAATAAGGACTGAACATCAAAACTGACCATGATTTCATTGTCCATGAGACGTTGATCTCTAATCTCATTGACAAATTGGTATGAATCTTTCACAAAGGCTGTTGTGTTACCTCTCAGTGGTGAAAGTAACTTTGCTACGTGTTTAGCCAAACGGTATGTTGGTGAATCAATCTGGCTTACAATCG
Source organism: Chilo suppressalis (assembly GCA_902850365.2). Taxonomy (NCBI): domain Eukaryota; kingdom Metazoa; phylum Arthropoda; class Insecta; order Lepidoptera; family Crambidae; genus Chilo; species Chilo suppressalis. The sequence goes on from OU963921.1 coordinate 11,787,201, forward strand.
GACGTAGTGGAGCATTCGGTTTGTGTATTTTCGGTAACCCATACAGTTTTGGTGGCTTGGGACATGCAGGAATTAGGTAGTTGATGTCAAGATTCAACGTTTCGGAAAGTGATTTGATGAGTTCACTTGTCTTTTTGAGAATCTTGGCGGTCGGATCACTCTTCACAAGTTTATATGTGTTCTCATCCGATAGAAGCTGTAATATCTTGTCGTTGTAATCTGACGTATCCATTACTACCGTGGCGTTTCCTTTATCTGCACGAAGGATAGTAAGCTCTGGCTTAGTTCGCAAGTTCTTAAGTGCAAGGTATTCATCACGAGGAAGGTTTGATTTCGGTGGCTTGCTCCGTCTTAACACTGATGAAATGTCTTGACGCAGCGCCTCCATGTCTTCCTTTCTCATGTTGTTTTTCACTAAGCAATCCTCTACGTTACAGATAATTTCTTCGTACGGTATCCTGCGTGGTGCTACAGCAAAATTCAGTCCTTTCTCCAAAACTTTTAAAGTAGGTTCGTCCAAGTTTTGTTTACTTAAGTTGACAACTGCTCGGGTAGCGTTCGCCTTGTCTGTGGTTCTGACAGGTGCGTTTCGTTTTTCCTGAACGCGAGATAGTCTTTGATATTTATCTATTTGTCTATGTTTGCACTCGTTGAATTTTGATGACTCACGATTGTTAAGTATCAGAATGCAATTATGATAATCCTCCGATGACAATTGTTTCCTCAAATCACTGGACAAAACCTCAATGGTGCCGTTGATTTTATATAAATCCGAACGATGCCCTTCTATAATAAACTAGTTTTATTTAATGAGTGATGTGCGTGAAAACCTAAGAAACAAACTACGTTATAGTTTTTATGTCACAAACATTTATACATAATATATTTTGTTTTTATGTTAAATGGGTGTCCAAAAAGCATATTATGGCCAGTGTCATGGTAACGTCCACAAACTTCTATCAGAAATGCAAAATTATCATCATCATTAGCCTATTAATGTCCCCACTGCTGGGGCACACGCCTTCCCTATGGATGGAATAAGGAGATTGGGCCATGACCCACCAGGCGGGCCCAGTGCGGATTGGTGGGTGCTAACGACTGCAGATGCAGCCGGGACCAACGGCTTAACGTGCCTTCCGACGCACGGAGGAGCTCGAGATAGGTATAATAAATTTTTGATCACCCATCCAATGACCGACCACTCCGAAAGTTGCTTAACTTCAACGATCACAGCCGAACGCGCTAACCACTTGCTCAATCGAGCTCCTCGCTTACGAAAAAATCAGCCCTTGCTGAGTTTCTTGCCGGTTCTTCTCAGTACAAGGTCTCCTGCCGTAGATTTACGAACCGATGGCGTAGCTTCTAGACATTCATGAGTGCTTGTAACAGCCTAGACTGAATAAATGATTTTGATTATGATTATGATTATTCCAAACTTTTATTGACGACCTCTGTGGTCGAGTGGTTTGCACGCCGGGTTTCATGGTGTCGCCGACTCGAGAGGTCCCGAGTTCAAATCCCAGTGGGGGCAGATGTTTGTGTGATGAATACGAGCATTTGTACTCCAGTCATGGATGTTAATATGTATATCTATAAAAATATACTTATGTACAGTATATGTATTCCATCCGTTACCCTAGTATCCCATAACACAAGCCTTACAGTGCTTACTTTGGGGCTAGGCTAATTGGTGTGAGTGTTGGAAATATATATTTATTATCAGATATACAAACTTACCGCATTCCAATTGGTCCCAAAAGCAGGCCCGAAATATCCCATGAAACGGCATAATTCATTATCACTGGTAATAGCATCATGGAGAACGAAAAAGGCGAACACTAGCAACGTGATGTAGTAACAACATAATCCCAAATGAAACACTGAACTGAAAACGCGCAAACATATGTTCCTCTTTGGCGCCAAAACGGTCGCTTCGCAATCATTGTTGACGACGACACTGTCGCTCTCGACGTCCATTTTGAAAAAAAAATTGCACTCGAAAAAAAAATATTGCACTCGAAAAGAAAAATGCACTCGAAGATCACGTATTCAATTTTTTTAAAGTCACATTTGACTAAATTGTATAATAATTGCCACTAGATATGTATTTGTCCATTTTGAAAATTTTTAGCGAACGAAACAGACTATTTTAGTCTGTAATTTAAAAAAAACACCAAATAAAACCTTTTCCAAAGTCACATTCGTCAACATTCCTTCCTTTGAACTGAAACTCTATTCACTTTATTTCAATTAACAAATCAAAGTTGACTATTCGGAATTAAAAATGTCTTTCTTTTCCCACAAACGTGTTGACATTGCCCTGCACCGTATCAAAACTTGACCACTGTGTCCGCGCGTAGGACAATAACAAACAACTTGTGAGTTTGTAATAGGACTGTAAGTAAAAACGCGGCCATGAATGCTAACATGTTATAGTGTATCAACCGGTCTATTTAGGCTGGGCGCATATGTACGGTTTCCCGATCAGGATTTCAGAATCGTAATATCATATGCCTAACGAAGACTATCACACTAATATTATAAAGGCGAAAGTTTGTGAGTATGTGAGTGTGTATGTTTGTTACTTCTTTACGTCTAAACGGCTGGAGCGATTTTAATAAAATTTGGTATGGAGTTAGCTGACACCCTAGATTAACACATACGCTACTTTAATCCCGAAAAAATGATGGTTACAGAAGGATTTTAAAGTCGCGGGCGATCTCTAGTATATATATAATTCAGACTACGCACCCTGAAAAGGGTGAATAAATAAATATATGAGTGCATGTATACCGTTGAAACTTATAACTATTAATTATACTTGCTTTAATGAATGGTGTACGTGAAAACCTAAGAAACAATTATTTAAATACTAGCTGTCCCAGCGAACTTTGTACCGCCATTAGAATAAGGGCTGGTGGTAGAAGGGTGAGAATTTAGGATTATATAAGTATATTTTTTAAATGCCACATTACAAAAAAAAATGAAATTTGTTCAAAAAATGTATGTATGAAAAATAGATAGTAACCGATCCCCAGATTCACGGAATCTTTTTATATATATAATTCTTCTGTGAGTGTGTATGTCACTGAACTTCTCTTAAACGACTGGACCGATTTTGATGAAATTTTTTGTGTGTGTTCAAGGGGATCTGAGAATGGTTTAGATTCACAATTTTGTTCGCTGGACAATGTTTTTTTAATTAATTTTTTTTATGGCGGTACGAAGTTCGCTGGGTCAGCTAGTTATATATATAAAGATATACTAGCTGACCCAGCGAACTTCGTACTGCCATAAAAAAATAGGGGTTGGTGGAAGAAGGGTGAAAATTTAGGGTTGTATGTATTTGTGTATAACGTATCATAAAAAAAATTAAAAAAAAAAAAAATTGAAAAAAAAAATTGGGGTGGATTACCCTTAACATTTAGGGGGATGAAAAATAGATTACATCCGATTCTCAGACCTACCTAATATGCACACAAAATTTCATGAGAATCGGGAAAGCCGTTTCGGAGGAGTTTAACCACAAACACCGCGACACGAGAATTTTATATATTAGATATATATATATATATATATGTGATGCATGCCCTGCTCCATTCCCCTATGCCTTAAATGACCTAATAATGTTAGGTCATTTAAGAAAAGAAGTGTCACTTAAGATGTGTCCATGCACACAAAAAAAAAATCAAAAAAAAAAAGGAAGATCACAAAGTTTTTACTCTCACTAGATTACGAAAAAACTGAGGAATTGGTTGCCATGGCCATAGGGCCATGTGTGTGTATATGTGTGTGGTGCGTATGTGTATATATAATCATAAGCATTTATATTTATAGAAATATAAATGCTTATGATTATATATACACATACGCACCACACACATATACACACACACACGTACACACACACATACGTACACGCACACACACACACACTTATTATATTAAAGTACTGTAATATTGATTAACGTAAGAAAATATGGTACTCATGTTATTTGTATGGCTATATTGCAAATAAAATTCGGGAAGAGCGCTGAAGCCAAAACACAGGATGAACTTCCTAGATTGGCTGAGGATGTCTATATGTAGGTACTTTGTGTGAAATAATGGCCTTAGTTTCAACATATTTATAAGATTATTACCATGTACATTTTTTTACAAATAAAATATATTATTATATATTACTAGCAAACCAGTGAACCAAATGTTCACCAAAATCTGATTTAAAAAAAAATGTATTTAATTAAGTGAGAACTTCGGTGATTTTGTGTGGTTTCGTTTGAAATTCGTGATTTCTCGAAAACCGGAAGTGCTACGTTACTCAAATCCGGTTTGTAGTCTTATCAGACTATTCTTAACTTATAACTTAAATATTCTCTTTATCTATCTCTTACGGTTTGGCCGCTGAAACAGCACCACAGACAGACGGACTTGTCTAATAGATAGGAGATTATTACATTTTTTTTAATTTGGCAGTTTCCGAACCGTACGTTAGATTTTTTCCCACTCTGAAAAACTAAGCATATTGTGCGCCTCATTTAACATTTTGTATGTAAAGACGTGCATTCAGGTCCCCGAATCCGTATTCCTGATCAGGAAACCGCATCAGCAAAACCGTACATATGCACCTAGCCTTAATGCATGTTTCGTTCGAACCGGTTAAATAATTGCATTGAAATCGTTAGCTAAAAGCGCATCAAATGATTTCATTAGTACCTAGTGACATATATTCGGTCAGTTGGGTATGACGCAACAGTTAAAAATGCTAAGCAGGTGATTTAACGTTTTTATTGTAAACCTTCGCGTGTTTTTCTAGTTTATGTATAAAGTAAACTTGCAACGAATAGTATATTCGGCAGTATACCGTATACCGAATATTCGGCGAGGCCCCTGACCGAATAGCCGAATATTAGGCAAAAGTATTCGGCTGGATTTTAGCGCCAAAAACTTGTACAAACGTGATTGTTTCGCGCTCCTTTGTTTTGTTCTAATCTGCCGTCCTCAAGCTAAAATGCGGCTAAATGACAAAACCAACTTTTGAGATATGGCCAAAAACGGCGCGTAAACTTTAAATTATTGCTATTATGTAACCATTCATCACACGACTGAATGAATTAAAAACAGTTAACTTGTTTAATACAGAAAATGATTAAATTATGTACCTGTTTTATGTACCAATGACAACTTAATAAATGACTATAAAAGAAATGAGAACCTTACCATGAACCATGGGGTCCAAGTGCTCGTTCCTTCTTTAAGGAATTGTCTAAGAGACTCACCGAGGTGACCGGTGATCAAAAGGCTGGCAGCTACCTCGGCCAACGGATTAGCCTCGCTATCCAACGTGGAAATGCTGCCAGCCTATTGGGCACCATTCCTGACGGCGGCGCTGGGGGTGATATATTTTATATTTTGTAAATTGTATATTTAAGTTCTTAGTTATTTCTAGTTTTTACGTTTTTAGACATAAGGTAGTTGTAATTCACTTGTCAAAAGTAGGAAGTATTTCAGTTTTTGTTATTTAAATGTTTCACAAAGAGTTATATTCTATTAGATCATGAATAAACAATGAAAGAACCTTACCCTTCTAAATTTTTGATTACCACAATAATTCAAATACATAGAATCCTCCATTTTTCCAATTCAGAATATGATTATGTACCTATGTTATGTACCAATGACTACTTAAATGATTACATATATAACAGAAATGAAAATATGAACATATACGTGATCAATCGATTTTAATTTTTCATTTTACCAATTATTTCTCTATGACAAAATATATTATTTAAGTATTCGGTATTCGGACGAATACTATATAGATATTCGGTATTCGGCCGAATATAATAAAAGCAGCCGAATAGGCCGAATACCGAATAGTAACCGAATATTCGTTGCAAGTCTAGTATAAAGTAATCGTAGCGGGATTTTTACCTGGCTTAGTCAAGAATGGTTGGTTGATTATGTTCGCAAATATAAGTAACTTAAATGATGATGAGATGGTTACACCCATTCTTCTCTTAAGTTTAAAGATCTCATGAATAGTAGGAGAAAATATTGGACGATTCAAAATAGTTTTCGATAAGTCAATTCAAAAAAAAAATTACAAAGCATTCCACGCGGACCAGACCAGACGAGTGGTCTAGATGCTCCAGACGGAGGAGAGACTCCCCCCGTGGTGAGATGCAATCCGCCTGGAATAAGTCTAGAGGCACTGGACAATTCTCGGCTTGAGGTCCCCTTAGGATCTCGCCGTCCCCAAACCCGGTGACGCTGTAAAGGTTATCTGTGACCAACAGCATACACACAAAAAGAAACGAAGGGTTGGACTCCGGGAGTGCCGGCTGAAGAGAAAACTTGAATATTAACGTTGTGCATTTTTGATATTTTGGAATGGTTAGGGAATAATTTTGCATGAATTGCTTTAATTATCAATATAAAAGTACTATCATTTATGTGGTACAATACAAAATTTATTTATTGCACTATCGTACACAAACATGACTATTTATATTGCATCGAAAAGTTTATCTCTCAGAAAAATCATCTTACACGAATCACATTTAAGCGCACTTAGTATTGTAAAAAAAATGCATTTTCTTCGCAATAAAGCTGCCACCTGGACGTCCTAATTACAGACTTATTATTATAATACGATAAGGGTGAAGCCAAACGAGCGTAATTTTGTGAGTTGTGAGTCGCTTATTTTCGGTCACTTATTTTACGTTCAACTGAATTCCTGTTGAGCTGCCATACGAACGTAATTTATTCAGTTACTATTGAGCGTTAGTACGGGGCGTTCGTGTCGTCGAGTGCAATGGATCCATTAAAAATATTGTGTATTTACGAAGCATATTCAGAAGATGAGGCCAGAAAAAGAAACTGGGTAAACCCACTGAATAGTCAGAGGCTGATATGTGGACAGTTCCATTCTTTATATGAACGTTTATGTGCAAATCCAGATATGTTTGATAAGTACTATCATATGCCATTACGTGTTTTTCAAGAAATATTACACCACGCAACTTGTAACAAACTGTTGCTTCCCCACTCCCCTTCCTTGCTCTACCCTCACCCCGACCGAAATTCGGACGAGCTTATGCGCATTGAGTCGGCAGACAACTCATTTTGCGTTGCCGTGTGGCACCAACTGCCTTTTTGTATGAAACCGAATGCAGCAGAATTTCTGCGACCGAAATTCTGCGATTCACCACTCACAAAATTACGCTCGTTTGGCCTCACCCTAAAATAAAATTTTACTATGTTTCGACCAATATATTGAAAGTCAACAACCTTTCCAATTTTATTGTTTTCGTCTTACGAATTTTCGATTAGCGTGTCCACGTGTCCTGACGCGAGTTCAACAGTTTTTACCCATTACAAAAAAAGTGTACAACGCCGCTAAAGAAGTTTTCACTTCAAAATAGCCTTCCGAAGTGGTCGGCCATAATGAATCATTGGTCACTCCCTCACCGGTAATGCGAACTGCATTTTTGAAGTTATACTTCTTTAGGCGCGTTATGAAAAAATGATGAGAGTGAAATTTTAAGATGCGCGCGCATCACTGTAACACAAAATTTTAACGACCTTATTGTGTTTTTTGTGTTTACCGCACATTAAGAAAATCTACCAACAAAATAGAAATAGAATCTCTATTTAGTGGGTGCTAACGACTGCATTGTGAAGGCCTATCAAAAGTATTTATTAATCTGGAACAACGGAACCAAAGCGCGATTCAGGAGGCTACAGCGCCATCTCTTGACCATTGGTGTAGTAGAACCAAAAACCATATCTTTATTTTTTGTAATAAAGTAACAGTTATAGGTATTCATATTTATAATATCTAAATTATTTATTAATCTGGAACAACGGAACCTAAGCGCGATTCAGGAGACTACAGCGCCATCTCTTGACCATTGGTGTAGTAGAACCAAAAACCACATCTTTATTTTTTGTAATAAAGTAACAGTTATAGGTATTCATATTTATAATATTTATCCACATGTTTCTAGTTTGTATATTCGGAATACGTGTTTGAGTTTCATACAAGTGCAAATCACATATGTTCTAATAAATTATATTCAGTAGCTATTTTCATTGAATATTTTGATTATTTATTTATTTTTTCAAATTAAAACTGAACTTTATTGACTGTGTCCTTTTCCAGACTTTTTATTAATTTATTGTAATTAATTATTTGCATGCAATTTAAAACTAATTTTAAACGATGCCAAAGAAGGATAACTTCTCACGCGCCTACATAAGTACACGCACCCATTTTTTTATGTTAAAAGAGTGTCAAACAATCATATTATGGCCCACCATAGCATAAAGACTTTTTACTGTCTACTGTAAGGTGGACAAAAAGTACGTTCCGTTCACCCTAATCAATATTAATTTGACACCAAAAGTCATTGGACAAAAAAAACATATTTCTGGTAGTTTTCCAGTAAGTTTTCCTTAAACTAATTCTATTCAAACGTTATAAATAGAATAAAACTAGAAAAATTGCTTTTTTTCTTTTGACGTGACAACGTCTTAAATTAGGTTGCGGCTGGGAGTCACTTATGAAAAAGTGTAACGCTCGGTAACGTTACGATGAGTCTCTCGTGTTAAGTTTAAGTTTACATGTACAATGTTTTAGTAAACAAAATATATTTCTATAGTTAAAATTTGTGCAATTCTTATTTTCATTCAATTCCTTGTTCCTATTGTGCAATTTAATTATATTCATATCAATAAATATTCTACCGAGAAAAAGACGTTGTCACGTAAAATCTTCGCCCGTAAAACCGACTTTACAGGCAACCATTTTTTTAATTTAGTAGTGGTATGATATTATACGTCACTGTATGTATGAAACTTTGTCAATTTTAGACCGATCGGGCTGAGACTTTGCACGCAGGTATAAGAAGAATCATAGATGAATGTCATTGTGTATAATACAAGCATGAGAACAAAAACTGTAGTCTACACTTCAGCTGTACACCGAAGCGAAGCGAGGGCGATAGTCGTGTGACGCTCGTGACGAATTTCCGTTTCATCTTAGGATGTAAATGGAAAAATTCGAAAAGAAGTTTCACTTTAAAAATATACATACTCATATTATTTACGAGAGTAATATTAAATAAAACTAGTTTTTACGGGTCAATGCACGAAACTTTATTTATTTATTGACGTTTCGTCGTCACAATAAAACTTTTATTTAATTTGTCGAGCTACCTTCGAAAGACTTTTATTGAGCGTTCGGTTATTTCATTGTTTGATTTTTAAATTTTATTGTCTATATATGAATTTATTATTTAATTTACTTAATAAAGTATTTTATTTTAGTTTCGTGCATTAACCCGTAAAAACTAGTTTTATTTAATGAGTGATGTGCGTGAAAACCTAAGAAACAAATAGAGTAGGTAATATTATTTACGTATTTCAAAATATTCAAAGGGAAAATAAAATAACAATGACATTGTATTAAGTGTTTTTATGTCAGAGGTAGCAACAAGCCTTACGCATTATAACTTCCTTATAACAAAAAAAAGTTAACAAAGAACAAAGAATTATTAAATATGTACAAGTGCATATATTATTATCTTAAAATAGCCAAGTCCTTGAGCAAAACAAACATATTATCCATACTACTAATATTTAGAGATGGGCGTTTTTAGATATTATTGAAATCGGTATCAGATAAATCGCATCGGATGCCCGCATCGATGCCGGCATCACAGGATTCCTTGTATCACAGGAGACGATGCAATATGAATTTCTACAGATGCGTGTTTTGTGTGGGTGTGTCTCTTCGATTCCTTGAATCAGGACTTGAAAATGTAATCGAAAACCATTTATTTACTTTTCGGTATGTTATCTAAAACGATTGAATGCTGGCAAAATTATTACATAAAAAATTTCACTCAGAGCGTAGGTTTTGAACGCAGGCAGGATGCCAGGTTTGGATGCGTGCATCCGATGCGACTGGATGCCGTTAATGGATGCCGATATCATCTAGTTTTTGTCATCGTTACTATAGCAACAGTGCCACAAACTTTTCTGTGCCTGTGGCAAAAATTTGAACTACAATTTATCCATAGCATTTTGACATTTTTATGACATATTTGTTCACCGCTAGCGACATCTCCACCGGCACAGATAAGTTTGTGGCACTGTTGCTATGGTAGCGTTGACAAAAACAAGATGGCATCGGCATCCAATAACGGCATCCAGTCGCATCGGATGCACGCATCTGAACCTGGCATCTCTACTAATATTATAAAGAGACTAGCTGGTGTCCCAGCGAACTTCGTATCGCCATAAAAAATAGGGGTTGGTGGTAGAAAGGTGAAAATTTAGGATTGTATGTATTTTTGTATGATGTATCATAAAAAACAAAAAAAAAATTCAGGGTAAAAGTTTAAGACGAACCTTTGGTTCCGCCATAACCTGAGACCGATTTTATCAATTTCATCCATGGTTTTTGTAAAGTTTTCTAATATGTATTAGAAAACTTAAAAAGAAAACATATATTAGGGAGTTATTCTCTCTTATTCCACCTTCCCCTTTCCTTCAGAGGACCACGCGCGCTGGCCTACGTTGTCACCGTCTAACTGAGGCTACAATTCCAACGCGTACAAAGTTTGGTGACTCATTTCTTTGTCGCACTATCCTTGATGATTATTGTCGCATGATCCTAGGCGTGAAGAAGCAACATGCAGGCCGGCAAGGTGAGGATGACTGGTGTGGCTAGGGACACGATATCGAATAGAAAGTATCGATACTGTACTCATGAGTAGTATCGGAAAAAAAGTATCGTACTCGTAAAAGTATTGAAACAAAAGTATCGATACTTCAAAGTATCGAGTACATTTCATAGGACCTTATAAGCAATGTAGATACTCTTAAAAAAATGGTTGCCTGTAAAGTCGGTTTTACGGGCGAAGATTTTACGTGACAACGTCTTTTTCTCGGTAGAATATTTATTGATATGAATATAATTAAATGCACAATAGGAACAAGGAATTGAATGAAAATAAGAATTGCACAAATTTTAACTATAGAAATATATTTTGTTTACTAAAACATTGTACATGTAAACTTAAACTTAACACGAGAGACTCATCGTAACGTTACCGAGCGTTACACTTTTTCATAAGTGACTCCCAGCCGCAACCTAATTTAAGACGTTGTCACGTCAAAACGTGTAATGTTAATATAATCAACTGCAAAACTAAACGTGAATTACTCAAGTACGTAAGTCTCAGGACACACTAGATTGCTTCTGCTTCCAATTATATCAACGCAATCGAATGTTTTAGAAGGTTTGCTATGATTCCACTAGATGGCGTTGCCATCAATATAAGGCGCTTATCCAAATTTTTAAAGGTATCGATACTTTTTTTAGTTTAGTTATTTAGTTGAAGTATCGAAAACCAAGTATCGAGTACAAAAGTATCGGTATCGAAAGGAAAAGTAGTCGATACCACAAAGTATCGATACTTTTTTCGTGTCCCTAGGTGTGGCAGGTAAAACTGCTGTATCAGCTATCTTCACGTCTGGACTTCACCGTCACTTAACATCAGGTGGGGCGGAGTCATTTGTCGGGCCTATCTATAAAAATAAAGTTATTATAGGAAGTTTTGTGTGAAGAGAAGCCATCTAATGTTCTAAATAACTTGGTCCCACTATGTGCGCCCTAGATAGTCCCGACGTGTCACTTTACAGGTTTCATACTAAACTATGTTGGTACTCAAATGAACTTTAATCCTTTTCATTAGCGAGCTAATCGCATTGTTTTAACAATAACTGTAAGCAATCAGCGTGTTCGATCGTGGAGGTTAAACAACTCTCGCAATGGCCTTTCATCGGATGGGTGACAAAAAATTTACCATCTATGATCCTACCAAGAGTTCCGTTCCACAGTAACAAACAGTGGCTAGACCACATGTGGACGTCGGCGACATCAAGTTCGCGAGGCCTATTTTACTTCGCAGTAAAAAACCGTTAAATTAAGTGAGCCAAATTATAAAATAACGTATGAGTAAACGAGTTTTATTGTTGATAATCAAATGATGACAAAAAATAATTACAAACATAGAAATTTAATCACAAAAATAGTGTTGCCAAACAGACGATTCTGAATACCCGTAAAGTACTACTCGCTTCCATCACGCACGTGTTCGAAAATAATAAAAAGTCATTATCATCTGCTTAGCTTTTCCCCGAATTGTTCGGGGTCGGCTACCTAAGCCAGGCCAGCAGAAACGAAAGGTAACTTGTAAAAATTTTTTGCGAGGCCCCCTCAGGCGCGAGGCCGTCGGCGGTGGCCGACGTTGCCGGCGCCTAGCGCCGCCACTGGTAACAAAGTCCATGCTCAGATCTTGTTAATTTTTCTATGGGACCACTTCAGGAGTTATACCTATGCAATTGCTAAAAAAAATAGTTTGCACGGAGCACACATCTGAAGTGAAACTTCTTTTCTTAAATATCCTAACATTAGGTGGTGCGTAAGGCATAGGGGAATGGAGCAGAGTACGCATCACTCATACATATAATATATACATATATATATATATATATATATATATATACATATAAACTACTCAAAACAAAATAGGGCCCACCCATAAATAATCCAGTATATTGGGGAAAAAAAAATATATGGGGTAATTATTGGCGAGTTGAAGCATTTTAACTTATTGTTGACATGTTTACGAATCTTTTTCAATGTTTCAAGCGACAAGTTAAATGTTACTCTTAAGTGAGCAAACAAAAAAGAGAAGTGCCCTATAATCGTCCAATTTTAAAATTCCCAATCACTTGTGTTCTCAGTCTCAGTCTGACTGTTCTTGTTGCACCTTGTTCATTTTGTTTTAATTTCTACGTTATGTGTGATCATTATTCCTGGTTCTCGCCGTCATATGGATATGGAAAGAGCTTCAAGAGCGGTGGCTATGCTTCAGGAAGGACATTCACAGAGATCAGTGGCAATACGAGTTGGTGTGTCACGACGCGCTCTCCGTAACCTGTGGGAACGCTACCAAGAGACTGGTAGTGTTGCTAGGAGAGCGGGAACAGGAAGAACTCGAGCTACCACCGACCAGGAAGACCGTTATATCCGATTGACTGCACGTCGAGAGCGTACAATAACCGCTCGGACCTTACAAAATCGTTAACGCCAATCTACTGGCACACGAGTAAGTTATCAAACCATTCGGAATAGACTTCATGAGGATGGCCAACGATCCAGAATGCGAGTAATCCGGCTCAAGTTGACAAGGGCACATCGTGCAGCACGGTTAAGATTTGCTCGCGAACACTTAAATGGACCATGGACAACTGGAGGACAGTACTGTTTACAGACGAGTCTAAAGTGAAGTTTTTGAAGTTATACTTCTTTAGGCGCGTTATGAAAAAATTATGAGAGTGAAATTTTAAGATGCGCGCGCATCACTCTAACACAAAATTTTAACATAATGAAGTTGGTCGCTTTAGCGCTTTAGCGACCAACTTCATGCGTTACTTTTGTGTTTACCGCACATTAAGAAAATCTACCAACAAAATAGAAATAGAATCTCTATTTAGTGGGTGCTAACGACTGCATTGTGAAGGCCTATCAAAAGTATTTATTAATCTGGAACAACGGAACCAAAGCGCGATTCAGGAGACTACAGCGCCTTCTCTTGACCATTGGTGTAGTAGAACCAAAAACCACATCTTTATTTTTTGTAATAAAGTAACAAAAAGTATTTATTAATCTGGAACAACGGAACCAAAGCGCGATTCAGGAGAATACAGCGCCATCTCTTGACCATTGGTGTAGTAGAACCAAAAACCACATCTTTATTTTTTGTAATAAAGTAACAGTTATAGGTATTCATATTTATAATATTTATCCACATGTTTCTAGTTTGTATATTCGGAATACGTGTTTGAGTTTCATACAAGTGCAAATCACATATGTTCTAATAAATTATATTCAGTAGCGATTTTAATTGAATATTTTGATTATTTATTTATTTTTTCAAATTAAAACTGAACTTTATTGACTGTGTCCTTTTCCAGACTTTTTATTAATTTATTGTAATTAATTATTTGCATGCAATTAAAAACTAATTTTAAACGATGCCAAAGAAGGATAACTTCTCACGCGCCTACATAAGTACACGCACCCATTTTTTTAGTGACGATCGTCGAGTCCGCGTGTGGAGAAAAGAAGGCGAACGTTTTTCAGAAGCCTGCATTCACGGAACAGATCGTTTCGGGGGTCCAAGTGTAATGGTGTGGGGTGGAATTAGTTTAATGGGCAAAACTGAACTGGTATTTCTGGAAGAAGGCACCGTTACTGCTGCCAGTTACATCGAGCATGTAATCCAACCTCATGTCATCCCATTTAGGCAAAGAATCGGTGAAAACTTCGTCTTCATGCAAGACAATGCCCGCGCGCATACGGCTCGTATCACTCAGAGAGCACTTTCAGAAGCCAATATTACGGTACTACCATGGCCAGCCATGAGTCCCGACCTCAATCCTATTGAACATTTATGGGATCATTTAAAAAGAAGCCTCAAGTCAAATTTCAGTCATGTGAATAGCCGACAAGACCTCATAAACGCCCTTAAAGTCTGTTGGGAGCAAATACCGACTGAAAACGTTATCCATTTAATCGAAAGCGTTCCAGATAGACTAAGAGAGTGCATACGGACCAGAGGAGGTCCTACTCGCTACTAAAAGAGACAATTTTCATAAATTTGTGTGAATATATTGTTAATATTCAAACTTTACTTTCTTAGTTAATTTGTGTTAATTTTCTTAAAAACTGTAATTACTGTGTAATTCACATAAAACTTTTAATTTTCACTGTTGTTTATATTTACACAATTTCCAAGCGTCAATTATAAACACCTCAATTAAAAAAAAATACTTAAGTTAAAGGAAAAATAAATTATAGCTGGAAAACGGGGTGGGCCCTATTTTGTTTTGAGTAGTTTATATACAGAGCGTTCCACGGCTACCTCACACGGAGGGAAAGTATATTAAATATTGAAGATAGGATATTTTACTAAAAGAACTGCATTCACAGATTTTTTTTAAAATCGCCTGCTACAACTGGGAATCAAACTCGTGAAATTTCGAAAAAAAACACGACATATTTTATGATAACCATCGAAAGGATTACTCATAAGTATTATGTTTTGTTAAATAACATAGCATTTTAAATGAAAGGAATGTCTTATTACGTGATAAAAATAATAAAGTGATAATACAAATTGTAGTACGTATGTTACAATTTTTTGCCAGTCGCATTGTAACTGTGAGTTCAAACGAAATGCATACGTACTACAGTTTGTAAATCACTTTATTATTTTTATCACGTCATTCTTTTTCCTTTCATTTAAAATGCCATGTTATTTAACAAAAAATTATCCTTATGATTAACCCTTTCGATGGTTATCATAAAAAAGGCCGTATCATTTTTTTCGAAATTATACGAGTTTGATTCGCAGTTGTAGCAGGCGATTTTAAAAAAAATGGGTGCGTGTACTTATGTAGGCGCGTGAGAAGTTATCCTTCTTTGGCATCGTTTAAAATTAGTTTTTAATTGCATGCAAATAATTAATTACAATAAATTAATAAAAAGTCTGGAAAAGGACACAGTCAATAAAGTTCAGTTTTAATTTGAAAAAATAAATAAATAATCAAAATATTCATAAAGATGTGGTTTTTGGTTCTACTACACCAATGGTCAAGAGATGGCGCTGTAGTCTCCTGAATCGCGCTTTGGTTCCGTTGTTCCAGATTAATAAATACTTTTGATAGGCCTTCACAATGCAGTCGTTAGCACCCACTAAATAAAGATTCTATTTCTATTTTGTTGGTAGATTTTCTTAATGTGCGGATTGTGCGGTAAACACAAAAGTAACAGCATGAAGTTGGTCGCTAAAGCGAATAATAATATATTTTGTGTTACAGTGATGCGCGCGCATCTTAAAATTTCACTCTCATCATTTTTTCATAACGCGCCTAAAGAAGTATAACTTCAAAAATATCTGGTTCATGATCTGGAAGTCGAGCGGGTCAAGATTGACCGATCAGAAACGGAAATCTATTTCATGTTGCAATCATAACCAGATAAATATTTTTTACTTTTTGGTTCCATTTTCCATTTTGAAGTCGGTTTTATTTTAGTGAAAAATACATGAGACTACCTCGGAAGTGCACTCTTTCGAATAAAAAAAGATTTTTGGAAATCGGTCCACAATAGGGATGATGACGGGGTACAGTAAAGGAAATTCTATTTAGTCCGTCAGTTAGATGATCAAAAAATAATGGACACGTATTTTTTCTTTGGGCAATCAACCAAAAAATGTCAAAGTTATAGCGCGTCAAAGTTTGGGAGTAGGGGCTCGTGACGTCACTTTTGAGTGAATTTTCACTTATAAGTGTACTCAAACGTGACGTCATGCGACTTTTCAAATCAATATATCTCTGCAATGTTTATATTATGTGAAAAAAGAAAAAATACGTGTCCAATACTTTTTGATAATCAATCTGATAAACGAAGAAAAAAAAATAGTCATCATCCTTATTGACGGAAAAATCGGTGAATATACATAAAAAAAACAAATATACAGTGGAACTCAGAACCTCCTCCTTTTTTTAAGTCGGTTAAAAATTTCTGTCAAATTGAAAACGTCCTCCTGTTTGAGTCGGTCAGTGTTGCCACCTTGGATTTTTTTAAGGCGCCAAGTCAAAGGTAAATAATCGCCAGATTTCAAAAATTTGGATTTAATAAAATACACCAAAATCCGCTAAATTACAATTACATCTCTGATAACAAAAAACCCTAATTTAAATAAAAAACCAGTGAATATGTATGAGATGCTACAGAAATAACTGTGAGTAACCACATAGAACATTATGAAATTTCGGAAAGTTAGGGCATTTCCCCCTTGAAAATATGTTGCTAGATTTCATGTTAAAAAACCACTAAAAAATTTACCCGCTAGATGATGAAAATATACCACTAGAAGCCGTGAAAAAGCACCAGTTCTGGTGGAAAAACCACCAAGGTCGCAACACTGGAGTCGGTTAGAAAATATTATTTAGCAAAATGTGTTTAAAAGGGGAAACGATAGTTTATCATGATATTTTTTTTATCTCTACAGTTTAAATCTAAAGAAAATTTTACTAAAAAAAATCCTTGGTTGGATAGCGAAGGGTGCGGGTTCGAGTCCCGTCTGCTGCCTGGTCCGCGTGGAATTTGTTCTCGTAAAATTTTACGTACATTTAGACATCCAGTAATAAAATGCTTAAAAATTTAAATATAACCTGTTGTTTGTTGACGTCAGACGAAATATTAAAACACGGTTCAGACACCTTGAACCGTGAAAATAAAACAGTAAAATGTTAACTGGATAACGAACAAGAAAAATATCAGTATTTTTATTATTTGAGAGCATATTTTTTTACTGGGTAAAGCCGCATACATGTTGGCCAAGCGAAGGCCAACGTTTAGACAGCACATTGGCACAGTATATATACTGTGATATTTACTGTGTATGCTGTTGGTCGCAGATGACCTTTACAGCGTCACCGGGTTTGGGGACGGCGAGATCCTAAGGGGACCTCAAGCCGAGAATTGGCTAGTGCCTCTAGAGGTATTCCAGGCGGATGGCATCTCCCCACGGGAGAGTCTCCTCTCCGTCTGGAGCCTCTAGACCACTCGAACCTGAGGGGGTCGGCTCAGCAAGAGGGCGTCTCTGAGACTCGGACCTCGGGTTTAATTAGCCGTTGTCGTTTGCCAAATTTGCCGAGTAAAGGGCCAACGTTTATAGACCACATTTGGTGTTTCTTTTTTTTTTTTTTTTTTTTTTTTTTTTTATTTTTATAGTTAGGTCCGACAAATGACTCCACCCCACCTGATGTTAAGTGAAGGTGAAGTCCAGACGCGAAGATAGCTGATACAGCAGTTCTACCTGCCACACCAGCCATCCTCACCCTGCCGGCCTGCATGTTGCTTCTTCACGCCTCTTTTAAAGGATCCCAGGTTGTAAGAGGGAGGGAACACGTGAGCGGGCAGAGCATTCCATTTACGGATAGTGCGACAAAGAAATGAGTCACCAAATTTCTTTGTACGCGTTGGAATTATGGCCACAGTAAGACGGTGACAACGTAGGCCAGCGCGCGTGGTCCTCTTGTTGGTACTTGCATTCGCTCTCCAAGTCTTAGGCTCGTATTACAGAATGACAACTAAATGTTGATCTTTACTTGAGTACAGTTAGGAAGGGATGTCGCTATGTGCTATATGGGGAACGATGGCATTAGTCGCAACATGTTAATACCAATCCTAGATATCATTCTTCCTGTCCTTACTTTCCTATTTAACAGCTCAATTTGCAATGCTGTCTTTCCGTCAGTTTGAAAGCAAGCACAAATTATCCCACTCCCTAAAAAATCGAGCCCTCAATCCACTACCGATTTTCGCCCCATCTCTATCCTACCCTGCCTATCTAAGGTCCTTGAACGCCTCGTCCACAACCAATTTAATATGTTCCTATCTCGCCACAACCTCTTTAATCCTTTCCAATCTGGTTTCCGTCCCGGCCACAGTACTACGACTTGCTCAAAGTGACAGATGACATACGCCTTGGAATGGATAACGGTCTCCTCACGGTATTAACATTGTTGGACTTCAGCAATGCTTTTAACACCATCAATTTTGACGTTCTTTTGGCATTGCTGCGCTCACTTAACGTATCTCCATCAGTGATTGAGTGCTTTCACAGTTATCTGTATGGGCGCAGGCAGCGCGTTTGCCTTGAGGATACATTTTCTTCTTGGAGCGACGCGACTGCTGGCGTTCCGCAAGGCAGCGTCTTATCGCCTCTTCTTTTTGCTGTTTTAATCAACTCCGTTTGAAATAATATCTCTTCTTCCTACCACCTATATGCAGATGACCTCCAAATCTATCGCCAAGCATCACTTGTTCAACTTGGAGATGCGGTGCGAGCCACTAATTGCGATCTACATACCATATCAGAGTGGAGCAAATCTTTTGGATTGCAATTGAATCCTTCTAAAACTACTAGCATAATAGTAGGTAGTTCTAGAATGATAGATAGAGTAGAATGGCAGTCACTACCCAATATCCAACTGGCTGGTAATAATGTTCCTTTTAGCGCGTCGGTAAAAAACTTGGGGTTAACTTTCGACACTTGTTTGAGCTGGGGTCCGCAGATGCAAGTGGTCAGCCGCAAATTGTTTGCTTCAGCAGCTTCGCTTAGGAGACTACGTAATTTCCTACTCATCACCACCAAAATTACCTTAGCACAGTCGTTGTTGCTTCCCATTCTTGATTATGCTGACGTCTGCTATTTTGATCTCACGGAGGACCAGCTTAATAAGCTTGAGCGACTTCAAAACTTTTGCATCCGCTTCATATTTGGCTTGCGCAAATATGATCATGTTTCTCAATTTCGTTCGCAGCTCAAGTGGCTACCTATTCGTCTTCGCCGGAATGCTCATGTTCTCACTCTCCTTACAACATATTGTTTAATCCTAAGACCCCGCGCTATCTTAAGGAATGTTTTAATTTCCTTCACACCTCTAACACGTTATCTCTTAGGTCATCAGAAAATCTTACTCTCATGACTCCTGTACACGGTACAACATTTTATAGCCGTTCGTTTGCAGTACGATCCGTACACCTGTGGAATTCTCTCCCAGTTACCATACGACGTGCAGAATCTATTCACGCTTTTAACAACCTTGTAAAGTCCCATTATCTGTCCATATAGAACTTTTGGTTTTAATCTTATTTGTGACATTGTTACACTAGTTTTAATTGGTTATGTACTAAATTTAATGTTATATGTGGTGTACAATAAAGTGTTTTGTATTGTATTGTATTGTATTGTACGGGAAGATCCACAAAGCTCGCCAATATTGGCCATTTGCCCTTTTTAAACTTGCCCAACGTCTGGACACTCTTGCTTTGTATCAGTTTGCGTACGCTCGAGTTGGGTTGAGCTTGGCCAACATTATATTAGCGGGTGGCTTAAGAGCGGACGCGAGCTAAGATACATTTGAGAAATAGGTATTTGAAAAAGCTATTGCTGTCACGCTTTGGCAAATACCGTGTGATAGAGACAACAGTAGTTAACTCTGAAAATTGCGCATAAAATCGAAAATTAGGTATATTTAAAAAAAATACCCATAGAATATATTTGTTTCTTAGGTTTTCACGCACATCACTCATTAAATAAAACTAGTTTTTACGGGTTAATGCACGAAACTTTATTTATTTATTGACGTTTCGCAGCCTTTTCAGGTCTGCATCGTCAGAATAATGATTTTTTATTTAAAATTGTCGAGCTACCTTCGAAAGACTTATATTGAGCGTTCGGTTATTTCATTGGAAGATTTTTAAAATTTTATTGTCTATGTATGAATTTATTATTTAATTTGCTTAATAAAGTATTTTATTTAAAATTCTTGTTTGTAATTTTGAGTTTATTTATTTATTTGACCCTAACTACCGTAAACTACCACCGGTTCCAAAATTGGGAGACCTTCCTGAGAAGAACCGGCGAAACAAACTCAAGAGAGGCTTTCTATCTCCTTCTTATGTTAAATTATGCAAACAAAAAGAACTAATAGTATCTGATGGTCTTGCAGTGTGTGCTCGGGGTTGGGATTTTATCTCCTGTATTATAGGTTCCCAAGCTGGTGGTATATACCAACCATGTTCCCTATTGAAATTTGGATATTTTTTAATCTCAATAGCCTCGCGCATCATTCGAGGAACGAACCGCCGCTCAGCTGCAAGGATCTGTGGAAAAACAAAGCGTGTGTTTTCTTTTGTGTAGAATGGAACGCTCCACGATATGAAACGACTGAACTGACTGTGTGGCGGGTTGAGCAACGCAATTTATGAGCAACGAAAGAATTTGGGTAATAAATAGGTACTTAAAAAATTGTATATTTAGGGGATTTTAGGGGAATTTAAAAAATACTAAGGGGAAATTTTTGGTAAGGGTTGGTAACACTGAAGTTTACGAAAAAAGGAAGACATAAGAGCATAGAATGAGTAAACCCGGCCGTCTTTAACCTATTGGAGGCCCTGGGCATATTAGGATAATGGGGCCCCTATGACTTTGATGTGGATTATGACTTGAAATGGAGCGAGTCATTC
The DNA here is from genome assembly GCA_902850365.2 of Chilo suppressalis. Classification (NCBI taxonomy): domain Eukaryota; kingdom Metazoa; phylum Arthropoda; class Insecta; order Lepidoptera; family Crambidae; genus Chilo; species Chilo suppressalis. The sequence continues at coordinate 11,808,391 of OU963921.1, forward strand.
TGATGAGTGTACTACTGATGATTTTTCTTTAAAATGTGTATGTGCTTAGTATACCATTATATGTATATTTAAATTTATCTAAGCACGCTGAAGTCGGAAAGCCAAATTTTCGGGCGAGAGTAGCATAGCTTCGCTTATGTAAAAGCTAGTAAGTTGGTATTGTAGTCAGTAATTTAGGTTCGATTTCATCGAATTATGTAAGTTTTTTGGTAATGAATATTTATCGTTTGGTGATCTGACAGGAACTAGGGACTTTGTATTTGATCTGAGGGTGTGTCATCAAAGTGCCCACTGGGAAAGAGGGGTCTGAGTAAACCTATATTTATTGTATGAAAATCATTTCCCTAGTGAATAAATCCAAGGAGAAATCACTCGAGAATGTTTGTATGGAAAAAAAATTGCCTGCCTTAAAACTTAACAGGCTTCAAAGTTACATAACGCAGAACAAGAATTTCTAGTTTTAAAGCCTTGATTATCTAATCCTCTCCTTAGTAAACAATGGTGACATGTATGTTTGACTACGAATAAAATGAATACACAATTTCAACGCGTACAAAGAAATTTGGTGACTCATTTCTTTGTCGCACTATCCGTAAATGGAATGCTCTGCCCGCTCACGTGTTCCCTCCCTCTTACAACTTGGGGTCCTTTAAAAGAGGCGTGAAGAAGCAACATGCAGGCCGGCAGGGTGAGGATGGCTGGTGTGGCAGGTAGAAATGTTGTACCAGCTATCTTCACGTCTGGACTTCACCGTCACTTAACATCAAGTGGGGTAAAGTCAGCTGAGCGAGTATCGCTGAGCGAGTACCGCTGAGCGAGTATCGCTGAGCGAGTATATCTGAGCGAGTATCGCTGAGCGAGTATCGCTGAGCGAGTGTCGCTGAGCGAATATCGCTATGCGAGTTTGGCTGAGCGAGTATCGCTGAGCGAGTATCGCAGAGCGAGTATCGCTGAGCGAGTATCGCTGAGCGAGTATCGCTGAGCGAGTATCGCTGAGCGAGTATCGCTGAGCGAGTATCGCTGAGCGAGTATCGCTGAGCGAGTATCGCTGAGCGAGTATCGCTATGCGAGTTTGGCTGAGCGAGCCAAACTCGCATAGCGATCTATCTTTAATAACTATTGTCACTCAGCTACAAACGAGTAGAGAGAGTTCTCGCCGGCGACAGTGTGATCATTCAGCTATCAACTATTAATATAAAATAAGATGGCGCGTAACGGAAAAATGTAACGCGTAACGTCCGCAAAAATGTGACGGTAAATTTTTTTCCAACGCCGATAAAGAAGTTTCACTTCAAAAATCGTCAGCTCATTTGGACTGTGATCTTGGAAATTAAGCAAATTCCACAACGGCCGGTCAGAAGATAGGTGACCAAACATTTATATCTCTGACTCCTCCGTGCTTCGGAAGGCACGTTAAGCCGTCGCACATTGTGTTATTTCACCTCAAAATTACCACTCCCTTGATTAAAGGTGAATCAGATAAAGCTCTTCATTCTAAGCACAAGAGTAAAACTCCCACGATTCTAACTATAATAGTTTCGACGAAATCCCGGTTTTTCTTTTTTTGTACCACATTGTGAAAAAGAAATAAAAAAAAAATTTTGTCTAAACTATTACAGTTATTTTATTTTTTACATTGTATTTCAAAAGGTATTATTTTTATCCATATTATGAGTCTTCTATGGCTGCCCTAGATATTGTAGGAACCGAGAAATCAGCGATTTAGTGATTTTCGTTTTTAATTTTTTGTGCTCATGTTATGCAATATTAAAGCTTATAATTTAGTTCAAAATGTAGCTAATAATGTAGACTATCAACTCAAAAAATAACAAGCTTTAACTCGGTGGTATATCGGAAATATTAAGAATTTAAATTTGTGGGACAATGTCCCGAACCCGAAGTTTGGGATGTTTATATGACGATAACAGTGATGTCGACGACGAAACTGCATGCATAGAAAGTGAAGAAAATGAATTCACAACTGTTCTTCATAACGAAGACAATGTGTTTACGACAGATAATGTTTAAACAGATTAATTTGTTTATTTGCACTTAATAGGGAAGAACTTAATGCCTGTGTGCCACATTTCATCCAAACAAGTTGGCCCACAAAAGTGGGTGATTATGTAACAAACATACCAAACACATTTATAATCTTATATAAATAGTAAATAAGATAATAACAACTTATTTATATAGTTATTATAGTATAATATTTAAAAAGTAGCACAACTACGTTTTCAAAATTAAGTCTTCAAAATGTGGGACATTGTCCCACAAATTTAAATTCTTAATATTTCCGATATACCATCGAGTTAAATCTTGTTATTTTTTGAGTTGATAGTCTACATTATTAGCTACATTTTGAACTAAATTATAAGCTTTAATATTGCATAACATGAGCACAAAAAATTAAAAATGAAAATCACTAAATCGCCGATTTCTCGGTTCCTACAAGCTCTAGGGCAGCCATAGAAGACTCATAATATGGATAAAAATAATACCTTTTGAAATACAATGTAAAAAATAAAATAACTGTAATAGTTTAGACAAAATATTTTTTTTATTTCTTTTTCACAATGTGGTACAAAAAAAGATAAACCGGGATTTCGTCGAAACTATTATAGTTAGAATCGTGGGAGTTTTACTCTTGTGCTTAGAATGAAGAGCTTTATCTGATTCATCTTTAATCAAGGGAGTGGTAATTTTGAGGTGAAATAACACAATGTGCGTCGGTCCCGGCTGCATCTGCAGTCGTTAGCACCCACCAATCCGCACTGGGCCCGCGTGGGGGATCACGGCCTCTCGCAATCTCCCTATTCCATCCATAGGGAAGGGCTGTGCCCCAGCAGTGGGGACATTAATAGGCTGATGGTGATGCTAAGAATCAGCCAAGTGTGATTCAGACTAGCTTGCGAACTTCGTACAAGGATAAAAATAATCAAAAACAGTGATACAGGTAAGGATGAAGAAAAAAACAGAAAAAATCTAGTTTTGTTGGATGTGGAAATACTCCTTTTTAGGGTTCCGTACCCCATGGGTGAAAACGGGACCCTTTTAATCCACTGTCTGTCTGTCTGTCACCAGGCTGTATCTCATGAACCGTGATAGCTAGACAGTTGGAATTTTCACAGATAAATGTATTTCTGATGCCGCTATAACAACAAAAACAAATACTATAAACAGAAGAATAAAACTAATATTGAATCCAACTAGTTGTAACGGTTTAATGCAAGAACTTTATTTATTTATTGACGTTTCGCAGCCTTTACAGGTCTGCATGTTCAGAATAATGATTTAAAAAAATATATACATATATTATTCTGACGATGCGGACCTGAAAAGGCTGCGAAACGTCAATAAATAAATAAAGTTCGTGCATTAACCCGTTAAAACTAGTTTTATTTAATGAGTCAAGTGCGTGAAAACCTAGGAAACAAATAAATATTGAATCCCCCTCTCAGGAGATTATCGCTTCAGATGAAGCTTGTAAGGCAAGCATGAACTAAGGGTGTGTTTTAGTTAGGAGTCTGACATAACCTTGCAGCCGTTAATAGGGTATCCATGCGGATTTCACACCCGCTCCCCTGCCTGGAAAGAAACAAAAAAAAAAGGCCTAGACAGGCAACTACGAAACCTTACACTGCGCTTGGCACGACAGGCACTTGGCCGGTTTTAGCTTCATATCAATAACGGCAACAGGTAAAATCTTGAAACATTAACAGAATATTAAGCTGGGTTTTCACTATAAAAATAGAGAATTAAATAAAAATATTCAAAATATTTAAAGACGACTCTCATACAAGAGACTTGATTTTTTGCCATTTTATTGCTTGATATTATAATATTATTATATAGTGGTGTCGATTCTGGCACGATTCTCTAAATCTAAACTTAAATTTGACAACAGTGTATCCTTGTCATTCTCTATACAGAATGAAAAGGAGAAACTGATCTTAAATTTAGTTTAAAGTTTAGAGAATCACGCCAGAATCGACACCATTGTCTAATGTTAAATAGACAATGGTAGGGTGGCTACCCTTCGGGCGGGCCGGCCCGGGGGCGTCCCGGTGAAATGGCGCACACAGAGGTGCGCCGATTCCGAGACGCCCCCACATGGGCGTAGAAACCGTACCGGTGAGTTTTCATGGTTAGGACTTAGATTAAAACAAAAAGGGTAGATACGGTACGCTCATACTTGCATCAAACAAAAACTGATCCCACTTTACTACATATGCAACACTCACACATCCACCTGTTTGTAAAGATACAATCGAACGAACGAAACAGCTATTTAAGTTTCAACGGCAGCGCGAACGGGACGGCGAGATCCGCGTCACTGCACTACCGACCAATCACGCGACCAGTACTCGACGTCACTACCGAATAAGATTCAAAACAAACAGCAATTTTTATGAAAAAATATTTTTTATAGTGCTTACGAATGAAAAGTGATGCCGTGGGTTTTATTTTTAGTTCTTGAACAATTTGAACACTTTTTAAAAACACACTTAGGCATTGTTTTATCATATAAACACAAAATATTAGCAATATTTCTTTTTGGCGTTCACATGTATGTCGATTGCATGTCAAGTTGTGACTAAAGCGATTGTGGTCTTGGGCCACAGTTTATGCGGATCAGTTTTGTGAGGCTAGTGCCGTATCTACCATTTTTGTTTTAATCTAAGAGGTAGGACCGGCGCTGTATCCCGCGCTGGTACGGTCCGGATTTCTCAACGTCAAAAAAAAAGGGTAAATTTAAAAAATCAAAAAACCCGACTGCTTAATTATACTTCAAATAAAAACTAAAAAAAAAGAAAAAAACAAGTCCAGTAGTCTATAATTCTGTTAATAACGAACAAAGCTACTTTAACAGTCGGGACCCATTAGATATTCAAGAATACATCATATTTTTCAACAGTTTTTTTTTTGTTTTTTTTTTTTCGCACTTGGCCAGTTTTTGAAGTGAAAACTTCTTTAGCGGAGTTGTAGGTACACCTTTTTTTCATATGAGTAAAAAATGTTAAACTCGCGACAGGACACGTGACCTGGAGCCCTATTTTTAAATCACTCGTCTGACATTGTATCGTCGAATGCGACATAAGTCACCTTCGACTTGCAAGTCGCATGTACTGATTTTCCGTATTTTTGAATCATTCGTCACCGGTGTTACCTGTTTAATACGAAACATGAAATTTTACTCATTTCACGCAGAAAAAATAAAAAACGGTAATTACCGCAATGAAAACCGAACAAAAAATTCTCGTTGTCGTTTTATATAAAGCATGACAATGATAGATTCATCATCATCATCATCAGCCTATTAATGTCCCCACTGCTGGGGCACAAGCCTTCCCTGTGGATGGAATATGGAGATTAGGCCATGACCCACCACGCGGGCCCAGTGCGGTTTGGTGGGTGCTAACGACTGCAGTAGCAGCCGGGACCAACGGCTTAACGTGCCTTCCGAAGCACGGAGGAGATCGAGATAGTAAATTTTTGGTCACCCATCCAATGACCGACCACTGCGAAAGTTGCTTAACTTTCCAACCAACGATCGCAGCCGAACGCGCTAACCACTTGCGCCATCGAGCTCCTCAATGATAGATTATCGTCGTCTAATACCACAAAAAAATTGACAATTATTCTATCATTCGCCTCCACCATTCGCCATGCAGCGAGTGGTCTCACCCATTCGTTGCACTCGAGCGATTCAAAAATACGGAATTAATTATGTCGAATGAAATTTAGTATAAATCGAGCGTTCGACGCAAGACGAGTGATTCAAAAATAGAGCTCCTGATCGGGGATCTGACGAAAACAATAAAATTGGAATGGTTGTTGACTTTCAATATATTGGACGAAACATAGTAATATTTTATTTTATCGTATTATAATAATAAGTCTCTATCTAGGACGTCCACGTGGCAGCTTTATTGCGAAGAACTTCTTCTTCTTCTGCGTAATAACGGTCAGCGTAAATTCGTGACGCGACTTATATATGCACAGGTCTCAAGCGCCGTGTGCTAGCACCCTCACTAGCCAAGGGCGAGGTATCTACCGCCAGCACACGGCTTCCGCAGGCTAATAAGGTCGTAAATCTAAAGAAAAGTTTACTAAAAAAAATGCGAAGATGCGAAGGATGCGGGTTCGAGTCCCGCTGCCTGGTCCGCGTGGATTTTTTTCTAGTAAACTTTTCAAATGTTTAATACTTGAAAAAGTATTAATTTCACATTGTGGGTTACCTACAATGCGAAGAGATGGCGCTGCCTTGCAGCTTAAGGCTAGAAAAATTTCGACGCGGCTAATAGGGCCGTGGTAGCATAATGGTCAGTGCATTCGCCCGGATAGCGAAGGATGCGGGTTCGAGTCCTGTCCGCTGCCTGGTCCGCGTGGATTTTTTCTTCTAGTAAACTTTTCTTTAGATTTAAACATCTAGCAGTTAAATGCTTAAAAAATAAATAAAATCATAATAAGGTCGTAATTCAAACGGATTTACACATTGAGTGCGATAGGTAATCTCCGATAAGCCTCGGCAAGGCCTGAAATACTCGTTTTCGTCCCTTGGGGGTAGACAAAGGGTCTTCTATTTCAATCCTTAATCTCTAGTCTTTACTTATACCTAAATTAACAAGTAAAATTAACAAATATTGGAACCGGTGCCACGCCGTACCATGCCAAAAAACATTAGTTTAGTAATTAACGTAATTAGTTTAGTTTTTTTTGCAGTTCTGTTTTTAAGGAGTCGCTTTAGTTTTTGTCAAAAAGTTTTTAATTGCTGTTATAATCATAATCAAAATCATTTATTCATCTTAGGCTGTCACAAGCACTCTTTTTAAACGATGCCATCGGTTCGTATATCTGCGGCAAGAGGCCTTGTACTGAGAAGAACCGGCAAGAAACTCAGCAAGGGCTGATTTTTTTCTCCCTGTATTATTATTAATTACAAAGTCGTCAAGTTAAAAAATGACTTCAGAGATGATTCATGAAGTCACCTTTCATTACATAATTTTCACCTGCATTTTGATTCATGTGTTAAATTATTTATATCATTATCAATATATATAATAGCAATGTCCTGGGGCACAGACCTTCCCTATGGGTTGAATAGGGAGATTGGACCATGACTACGTCGGGCCTAGTGTAGATTGGCGAGTGCTGACAACTGCAGCCAGGACCAACGGCTTAAAGTGCTCTGAAACACGGAGGACCTCGAGATACCAAGTTTTCTGTCACCCACACCAATGGCCGACGACCATTGCGAATGTTGCTCTACTTCCACGATCAGGGCCGGATCTACCGGATTCAAGGGGCCCCCGCTATGTCAAGTTTAGTCAAAAATGGACGATAATGCGAAAGAATCCATAATTTTATTAAATTAAAGATCGTATAGTTTGCAACCCTGCGAATCCTGCGATTAATAAAACCCATTCAATTCATTAAATTCAAGTCTACTTTCATGTGTTGGTATTTCGAACTGGCAGTTAAAATGTTCCGCTGCCATTACACATTCATCTCAATCGTGCTCCGCTGTTTCCCTCCTAGACTCCGTCTCTTTCTATCTTGCTAGAATTATTTATAAGTAGTATTTTTTTTTTATGTTATAGGGGGCATACGAGCAGACGGCTCACCTGATGGTAAGTGATCACCGTAGCCCATGGACACTTGCAACACCAGGAGTATCAGAAATGCGATGCCGGCCTTTAAGGAAGGAGTACGCTCTTTTTTTGAAGGTTTTTGGGTCGTATCGGTCTGGAAACACTGCTGGCGACAACATATTCCACAGTTTTGTCGTACGTGGTAAAAAATTTCAACAAAAACGCACGGTTGTGGATAGCCACGCATCAAGATGATGGGGATGAAATTTTTGTCGTCGCGATGTACGCTGGCGAAATGCAGCAGCATAGAAAGAAATAGCAGCATAGTATGATAGAAAGAAATACTAAGCGAGCGAGCGAGCGTAGCGAATCGTGATCCAGATTGCATGTGTAGTGGCCGCCTACGGGTTGGCAACTCTGAACTCCCGGTATGCATTGTTATCAAACGAAAGCGCCCGTACGGTTATTAACGATTATATACGGTTATTATCGCGATGATGTGTAGAGAATAAATACAGAACGACAATGTCTAACTTACGACTTAACCGTTTATCCTTTTTGTCCATAAATCTTGATTTAACTAAGAGCCTAGAATGTGAGAACCAAATTAAAGAATTTGCTAAAGGAAAGTGCGGAAAGGTTATAATTTGTCAATTTATTTATGGTTGTATAACACTAAGGCATAATATCTAATATATAAAATTCTCGTGTCGCGGTATTTGTGGTTAAACTCCTCCGAAACGGCTCGACCGATTTTCGTGAAATTTTGTGTGCTTATTGGGTAGGTCTGAGAATCGGATGTAATCTATTTTTCATCCCCCTAAATGGGTGGTTAAGGGTAGTCCCCCCCCCCCCCCCCCATTTATTTTTTAATTTTAGATTTTTTTCATAATTTTTTTATAATACATCATACAAAAATACATACATCCCTAAATTTTCACCCTTCTACCACCAACCCCTATTTTTTTATGGCGGTACGAAGTTCGCTGGGACAGCTAGTATTATAATATAAATTAAATATTTTACAGTCACATTTTCTATACTTTGAGTATTTAGGTGGGCCCCTAAGTAGTATTAGCCCAGGGGCCCCTAAACTCACAGTCCGGCCCTGTCCACGATTGCAAGCGAACGCGCTAAGCATCTGCTTCATCGCTTTCAGTATAAATATCTCTTATCTATTAGACAAGTCCGTCCGTCCGTCCGTCCGTCCGTGGTGCTGTTTCAGCGGCCAAACCGTAAGAGATAGATATAGAGAATGTTTAAGTTATAAGTTAAGAATAGTCTGATAAGACTACAAACCGGATGTGAGTAACGTAGCACTTCCGGTTTTCGAGAAATCACGTGATTTTAGAAACGAAACCACACAAAATCTCCGAAGTTCTCAATTAATTAAATACTTTTTTTTTTTGGTGAACATTTGGTTCACAGGTTTGCTAGTAAAGGACATTGCTCGTTCCCCATACATTGAATGCCCTAGAACGCCCAGCAATGAGAAAATGCTAGTTGTGTTCGGAATCATTCATAAACTCTAAATAAGCATTTGTTGAGATACGGACAACTTGAGGAACCGTGGCCTACTACAGAATGTATTAGATTTTGAGGTTATAATTATTATACTTAATCATAAAAGATGTACACTTTATATATTCTGAATAGATTTAGTGTTTACCTCTATGTAAGCACTTAAATAATATGCATTAAATGAACATAAAATGCAATTTATAATAAAAATAATAAATGCTTATATTCTTATTGATTTTACCTGTAGTAAGTAATGATAGATTTCTTTTCAAATGAAATGTTCAGTCTTTCCATTTACCTGTTTCTATATTTTACTAACGGTAATTAGGTATGTACCTGGTTACCATTACGATTTTCATAAAAATAAACAGATATTACATGGGATGGGAGTATAAACTATCTTTAGATAATTTCAGAAATAATCTTTTTATAAATATAATATAAATACTAGTAATAAGTATTATTAACTAAGGTACCTAGTTCTATTTTTATGTTGATAAATACCTATGGTCGCCTATATTGCATAACTAAGGTAAACAATCTTGGCACAACTTTTTAACAGAATCACCCATTTAATAATAAAATATTGACGAAGAAAATAAACTATTAAAATAAATCGTTATTATAGACTGAAACCTATTGAATCCAGTTATCAGTTGATTTTTAATGCTGTATTTTCAATAAAAAGGAGTGCCAAGTTGGATGAACAGACTGTAGTATCTAGTAAGAGAACTTTTATTTTTTAAACAGATTGTCCGTTTACTATGATTAATTGCTAATAAGTTAAAAAAATAATAGAAAAATAATAGTGAAGGACATTCTTTTGGGCATGCTAGGGACGAATTTGTCGATGTCCTTTATAATACACTCACCTGAATCCAGCCAGTGAGAAAATATGGTAAATACCCCGCCATTTCTTTTAAGAAGGCCGACTCATAATCTAACGCGATTTCTTTCATCCATAAAAGTTGGAGATACAGATAACAGTACAATGCTGAAGTTGCTATATGAAAAATAGTGCTCAGTACCCGCCGTACTGTTAAAGACTTGGTGTTCACACTTTTTTTGTTCATTTCAGCTGTTTTTTAGGGTCCAACTTAAAGACTGATGCACTTTTATTGAGAAAACCACACAGATCGTTTCACAGAGAAAAATCAGGAAAAATAACGATACGCTTAATTTTTTTTTCTTTTTTCACTATTACTTAAAAAAACACAGCAAATCTTTTCAAAAACTAAAATTAGAGAAAAAATATTCGCTCTGCTTTTGTCAACAAACTTAAAATCAGTATTAAAAAAGTTGTTTATTTATTGTCTCGTAAAATAGATTTCCGTTTTTCAAAAAATAGGATTTTTTTACGGCTAAATTACTTATTGTTTCAAAAGATCACTCACTAGTGTGTACGAAGTATTTTTTCCATAATTGTACGTAAATGTACTTTGGGTCTTGTGACGTCATTTGGCATTGTCATTTGCATATTACAGTGTCAAAAGGTTCTATTAAATAATGCCATAGCGATACCTACTTTTGTAAACCTTGTAAAAATTTAAAAGCGCAAGGAAAGACGGATATTCGGTTATATAATTATAGACTTTGTACCACCATAATCTGTTTCTATCGAGCAGTCTTTCTCGCGTCTCTCTCACTACTGGAGATTGGCGAAATTTTGTGTATAAAACTGAGAAAGCAAAAGACACAAAAAGAAAAACCTTATATAAACCTCCAAACCAAAAAGAGCCCTTTTACAAAATTGCGCCGCTCGCTGCCGTACTGATCGGCGCGTAGGTAGATTTGCACTAGTAATATTGCATTTTACGGGTGATGTTTCGAGTCTTATAAAATAATTATTAATGAACTAATTATAAAAATATATACATATTTCAGTAGTTCAATGATGGTAGATTACTTTTATGAAAGTTTTTGATAGTAATTCTATTTAATTCATTATCAAAATACGAGGTAAACCTGCATTGCTTTTTGGGAAAACTCACGGAGGTTAGATGTCTTTTTTGATAATTAATAAGATGCAAAATCAAAATTCTAATACATTAGGTTACAACAAAAACATATTTCTGATGTCGTAGTAAATAATTTGATCGAATTTATTGAAAACTTTTCGAGATTCAATCGTTTGAAATTGTGCATATTATCGTTTTTTCCGTAAACTAGCTGCAGTAGAAAGATCAGTACAAAAAAAAGAAAAATAGTATTTGCAAATATTCTCCATTAACTTACAATAAAAATAATAAATCTACTGTTTACTTCTATTGGAAAAGTCAAAATCTTTTGTAAGGTGGTAAACGAGGCGTTCAAAAATTCCGTTTTTTGCAAAAAATATGAAAGGGCTCTTAAATACTTTTTTTTGCTTTTTTTATGTCAAAAGGGTGTCTAACGATCTCTCAGGCCCCTCTGATGGTAAGCGGCTACCAAAGCCTGGGATACCATCAACTTGACATGAATATATATATATATTTCTTAATGTTTAATAGGCAAGGCGTTTGACCACAATCTCGTCTGATGGAAAAAGATGATGAGGCCTAGGATGGTACACGCCTGCCTAGAAGATGCCTGTTCACTCTGGCCTTGAAGATGTCCAGATTATATTGGTCCGGGAGAACAGACCTCGGCAAGGAGTTCCACTCCCTAGCCGTTCGCATAATGAAAGCGGAAGTAAATCGCTTCGTTCGAATGAGAGGAATTTCGACAACATAAGGGTGCAAGCCCTCGCCGCGCCTGGTCGTCCGGTGGTGGAAAGGAAATATAATCAATAAGGAAGAATAATTTAAGAAAATTACTATCTATACAATCTTAGATCGACTCGAAAAAGGATGAAAAATTGGTTGAAAAATGTGCTTCCCATACAAACTTCTACACCCCTTTTCGCCTCCTTAAAAGATGGTTTCTGAGTTAAAAACTATCCTTTGTCTTAATTCAAATTCTACAAGGCATACTCTACCAGCCAACCATCGGGCTAAGCTGAGAAAAATACGCGTAATAAAGCGTTCAGCAGTTTAGTCATGAAACGGTAACAGACAGACATACTTTCGGTTTTTGTTAAAAGTCTGTAAAAAATATACAATCTGAGATCGACCTGAAAAAGGATGAAAAATGGGTTGAAAAATTTGCTTCCCATACAAACTTCTATAACCCATGATTTTATTTATTTTTTAAGCATTTAACTGCTAGATGTTTAAATCTAAAGAAAAGTTTACTAGAAAAAAAAAATTATACTTGAAAAAGTATTCATTTGACATTATGGGTTACCTACAATGCGAAGAGATGGCGCTGCCTTGCAGCTTAAGGCTAGGAAAATTTCGACGCGGCTAATAGGGCCGTGGTAGCATAATGGTCAGTGCATTCGCCCGGATAGCGAAGGATGCGGGTTCTATAACCCATTTTCGCCTCCTTGAAAAATGATTTCTGGGTTAAAAACTATCCTTTGTCTTCAGGCATATGCCATAAGGCATTCTCTACCAGTCAACCATCGGGCTGAGCGGAGAAAAATACGAAAAATATAACGAATGTGGATATGACCACACGACTGAAGTGAAACTTCGTTAGCTCCATCTGTATGGACATATATACACACTAGCTGACCCAGCAAACTTCGTACCGCCATAAAAAAATAGGGGTTGGTGGTAGAAGGGCGAAAATTTTGGGTTATATTTATTTTTGTATGATGTATCATAAAAAAATAAAAAAAAATCTAAAAATTGAAAAAAAAAATTTTGGGGTGGATTACCCTTAACATTTAGGGGGATGAAAAATAGATGTTGTCCGATTCTCAGACCTACTGAATATGCATATAAAATTTCACGAAAATCGGTCGAGCCGTTACGGAGGAGTTTAACCACAAACACCGCGACACGAGAATTTTATATAGTAGATATATTTCATTTACTAACTATAAGAGAAAGAGAGAATGAAAATGTGCGCGCGCACTGCTTTCTCTTGCTTATATCCCCAACTCAACTTATAGCATAGTTTATTCTCTTTTAAATATATATGTATATGTAGGTATTATTGTTTTGTATGTATTTTACATAATGTATGTATTTTTATTTTATATTTTGCTGGCACATTACTCCTCTATCTCTGTTAAACTATCCTTTGACTGAAAGGTTGTCTGGAAGAGATCGCTTTCAGCGATAAGACCGCCTTTTCCCACCATAGTTTACTATCTGTTTTGTAGGCCCTTTAATTGTGTATGTGTGAGTAATAAAGAGTATATCTATCTATCAACTCCCTTTACCTCTCCCGAACACACTTTTCGTAACGCGTAACGCATTCGCCAGCTTACCGGAAGTCAAGTGGGCGTAAAGAAGTTTCACTTCATAAATCCTTTCCCGGGTCTCAAACTATGTCTATCTATACCGAATGTAATCTAAAACGGTTCAGCGTACAGCGGTTTAGTCATAAAACGGTAACAGACAGACATACTTTCACTACTTACTTTTTGGCAGGGAAGCGTATGGGTATTAAGTTTTTTAAACTTTATTGTCTATGTATGCATTCTTTAGCTAATTTATTTAATAATTATATTCTTTTTTATAAGTTTTAGTTTATTTATTTGACCCTAACTACCGTAATCTAACGTAAAGTCGCTCAGAGAGCTATGGAAAGGGTGTATCCCTGAAGGACCGCATCAGAAATAATGTAATCCGACAGAGAACCAAAGTCACCGACATAGCCCACCGAATTAGCAAACTGAAGTGGCAGTGGGCTGGTCACATTAGCCGCAGAACTGATGGCCGTTGGAGTCGGAAAGTTCTTGAGTGGAGACCGCGACTCGGTAAACGTAGTGTGGGACGCCCTGAGACAAGATGGGATGATGACATTCGTAGGCTGGCTGGAGTGGGCTGGATGAGAGAAGCACAAAATTGTGAGCAGTGACGTGCATTAAGGGAGACCTATGTCCAGCAGTGGACGAACAGGGGTTGATGATGATGATGACCTTAAACTACCACCGGTTCCAAAATTGGGAGACCTTTCTGTGAAGAACCGGCGAAACAAACTCAAGAGAGGCTTTCTATCTCCTTCTTATGTTAATTTGATTAATATGGATAACACTTACCGCAGTCCAGACAGTCATGTAGCCCAAAGCTTTAGCTCCTATACCACTGATCACATCCGATTCGTGATAAATATATAATGGCAATACACCCCAACCATATATAAAAGTATACATAGTGCCGAACCAAACGTGAAAATGTACGGGCAAACTCAACCACAATCTTTTGGAAACATAACCCGATTCACAATACGAAGTTCGGAACGACATTTTCAAATCGGCAATCTTATGTTTGAATATGTTTTTTTTTATCTTAACACTTTACGCGCGTTTTTGTAAATCTTTTTTTTTTATAAAACTAAAAACCAGGCTCTATAGGCATTGTTCCCTTTGCTTTCCCTGATAAGGGAAGAAATAAAAAAATATTTAAGTTAATTCTTTTTGAATATCTGTTTTAACTATTCTATAATGCCTGTCGCGTTTGAAGAATAAACACTTTTTAATAATATTCAAACGGTATTAAATTTCTAATACTGTAAATTCATTAGAAGTGGCGTTTGTAAAAAAATAGCCAAGTATGAAAAGATTTTATTTTGTTTTATCTTTTAGTGTCGGATAAACACCTTTGTCGGGTTTCCGTTGTAGGGTTGGTGGATCAATAGAAAAAAACGTGTTTAATAATAATAATAAATGTTTATTGAATTTCAGTTCACATTTTTTTTAATTTTCGTTTAAAAGGCGTAAGATCGATAAATTATTTTTCGACGCCAAGAATACTTGAATAATCGAAGTTTCTAGGAATTAACAACACTAAGCTCATTTAACTAAGCAAAGTCCTGTCAGAAAATGTACATGTAACTGTGTAACACTTAATTATTGTATTCTAATTAATGATATTGGTAGAGACACGATTTTATGTAAATGTTGCTACTTCTGTTTAATGCTGATAAGTTCCTTGCACCCACTCTTTTTATCACCTAAAAGATGCCCTGAATATCGTAGAAAAGAGTTTTTAATAACTCAATTTGAATAAAGTATGATGAAATCATTCCATTTTAGTAATAATTTCAAATATAAATTTACAAAACATTAAAATAATTATTCTTAAAACACATTCCCATAAAACCAAACTTCCCATTTTCTTGTACTAAACATGATATCTGGACATAAGAATAAGTTTCTAAGATAATAACTATCTCGCATCCTATCTAGAGACGCAAATTATGTTTATAGCAATCTGCATCCAAATAGGTACAGCGGTTGACAGACAGACAGACTTTCCATTTACAATAAAAGTATGGATTTACTTCAACCAAAGCACTTGCCGTATCAAAATATATGTTTGACCTTCTAATAATGTTAACTTTGTTTTCATCGAAAGCAGGAACACAATATATGCTCATGGATATTAAAATAATATTTTATCTCACTGACAAGCACATTTCCTTTCCCAAACTCCCACTTTTGTTAGCCCCCTTATTAATAAACGAAGAATACGCTTGGATTAGCTACTCCATGTTTTGTCATTGGCATTTGAGTGACATGAACAAAACGCAGCGTAACTAGTCTATACTTATACCTCGTTTATTAATATATTAATAAGGTGGTAGGCGTCTTGGCATTTCCACTACCGTAGCCCGAAAAGTATTAATATTTAATTTCGAATTTGCATCATTGTATAAAAAAAAGACTGTCAATCATTGTAAGATATTTTCTTCTATAAAAAAAAGACGTAGAAAAAACAACAGCGTCACAACATACATAAACATACTTTTAAAAATAAAAACCGGAAAATGCTAGTCGGACTCACACACGAAGGGTTCCGTTCCATTATCTATACCATTACACACTACATTATAACAACTCTATTCCAACGCGTACAAAGAAGTTTGGAGACTCATATCTTTGTCGCACTATCCGTAAATGGAATGCTCTGCCCGCTCACGTGTTCCCTCCCTCTTACAACCTGAGATCCTTTAAAAGAGGCGTGAAGAAGCAACATGCAGGCCGGCAGTGTAAGGTTGGCTGAAGTGGCTGGTAGAACTGCTGTACCAGCTATCTTCGCTTAACTTCACCGTCACTTAACATTAGGTGGGGCGGAGTCATTTGTCGGACCTAACTATAAAAAAAATTACATCGAAGAAAAATCGGCAAAATAAAACACATCTGTCGTATGAATCCGCCTTAACTATAAATTAGATTTTATTTAAAGCCAATACATCAATAACAATTCATAATACAATTAAATTAAATACCTTGATGGTGTTTTGATTACTTAATAACTAGAGTTGGACTTTGGCGCTTAAACTAGACTTTTTTTTATACCCCATCTGGTGTTAAGTGGCGATAAAGTCCAAACGCGAAGATAGCTGGTACAGCAGTTATAAACTGCCACACCAACCATCCTCACCTTGCCGGCCTGCAGAAATGCTTCTTCACGCCTCTCATAGAGGACCCCAGATTGTAGGAAGGAGGGAACACGTGCGCGGGCAAAGACTTATTAGAAACTAGTGGCCCGCCCTCGCTTCGCTTCGGTGTAGAGCTGATGACTATAGTTATTGTTCTCAGGCCTGTATTATACACAATGGCATTCTTCTTATACCTACCGCCGCCGACACCCATGTCGAGCGCGGCAACCGTTACACAAAAATAATCCTTATAGCATGATTCAGTATTTACGTGCGACGGCGCGATGACTTATTTCATGTATGAGTTTGGTGTTTATATACCGATTTCTATGATTCTTTTTTTATTGAATAGGTAATAATGTTAACTTTTTTAAATTAGGGATGAGTGAGAGTATTATAAACGTAAGAGTAAACAAATATAATCAGAATGCTCCGAACTGCTAATCTATGAGGAGTTACACGTGTTATTGTGAGTCAACCATAAAAGATAGACATATGCTGTTGCGGGATATTTTTTAGACAATTTTATGTAGAATATTTCCGTCATACATGATTTCTATGTAACTTTAACCATTAAGGCTGCACACGCGACGGAAGCTAAAAAAATGGAGAAACTTCTCCCGTTTTCCCAACATTTCCCTTCACTACTCTGCTCCTATTGACTGTAGCGTGATGAAAAGTATACTATAACCTACCCAGGAGTATGAAGAATTATTGTACCAAGTTTCGTTAAAATCCGTCGAGTAGTTTTTGTTTCTATATGGAACATACACACAGACAGACAGACAGACAGACAGACAAAAATTTTACTGATTGCATTTTTGGCATCAGTATCGATCACAGATCACCCACTGACAGTAATTTTGAAAATATATTTCATGTACAGAATTGACCCCTCTACAGATTTATTATAAGTATAGATTAAAAGTTTTTTTTTCAGTGCCATTTCCCTATGCAAACCTAGAGCATGTTTAGCAAGTTTTTAAAACTGGTTATGACGAAATTAGTAGGCCGTGACTGGTATTGTAAAGAATAATCGGCATTAAAAAGTGAAAATTGTTATTAAACAATTACGTTGTGAAATTATCTTTTACTCCACGCGTTATAGCGAGAGATTTAGAGTTAACGAATAAAGACTAAAACGTGTTTGTAAATTCCTAGCGATTACAATTACCTACAATAATAAAAAAATGGGTGCGTGTACTTATGTAGGCGCGTGAGAAGTTATCCTTCTTTGGCATCGTTTAAAATTAGTTTTTAATTGCATGCAAATAATTAATTACAATAAATTAATAAAAAGTCTGGAAAAGGACGAAGTCAATAAAGTTCAGTTTTAATTTGAAAAAATAAATAAATAATCAAAATATTCAATTAAAATCGCTACTGAATATAATTTATTAGAACATATGTGATTTGCACTTGTATGAAACTCAAACACGTATTCCGAATATACAAACTAGAAACATGTGGATAAATATTATAAATATGAATACCTATAACTGTTACTTTATTACAAAAAATAAAGATGTGGTTTTTGGTGCTACTACACCAATGGTCAAGAGATGGCGCTGTAGTCTCCTGAATCGCGCTTTGGTTCCGTTGTTCCAGATTAATAAATACTTTTGATAGGCCTTCACAATGCAGTCGGTAGCACCCACTAAATAGAGATTCTATTTCTATTTTGTTGGTAGGTTTCATAATGTGCGGTAAACACAAAAGTAACGCATGAAGTTGGTCGCTTTAGCGACCAGCCAGCCTATATCCGTCCAGAAGGAAAGCAGCCTTGGTAGACTGCTGCAAGCTTCCGGAAACGATTCTGGTGACTGGAGAAGTCGTGCTCGTTGGTCGGCCACACTCCTGCATTCCATGATGACATGCTGTGGCGTTTCTTCTGCCTCCATGCATCCTCTGCATAGGGGGCTGTCTGTAACTCCTATTGTATATAGGTGTTTGTTTAGGGGACAATGACCAGTCAGGGATCCTATAATCCTGCGAAGTTTGTCCCTATTTAGTCTGGTAAGGGTGCGGGCAAAACTTTTATTTACCGCCGGAACCGCGTTTTTCGTTTGCCGGCATCCTTCACCTGTTTTCCACTCCGTCAAGTGTCCTTTATGAGTTATTTCACGCAGCCACGTTTTAATTTGGGCCTGAGGTATGGGCAGCAAAGGCTCCGGACCATACACCTATGTGTCTGCTCCCCTCTTAGCCAGTTCGACTGCTGCGTCGTTTCCAATTGAGCTGCTGTGTCCTTTTATTTATTGCAGAGCTACCGTGTTGCTAACCGCAATGGATTGAAGTGCCTTATGGCACTCCATTACTAGGACAGAGTTTATTGTGTTGCTACGTAGGGCTTGAAGCACGGATTCACTGTCAGAGATGATCTTGATGTTATACTCTCTGATATCTCTGGCTGCAACCGCCTGTGCCGCTCTGGTAATGCCAATACATTCTGCCTGGAAGATTGTACTTTGTTTAACGCAAAATGAGTTGTCTGCCGACTCAATGCGCATAAGCTTGTCCGAATTTCGGTCGGGGTGAGGGTAGGGCAAGGAAGGGGAGTGGGGAAGCAACAGTTTGTTACAAGTTGCGTGGTGTAATAATTCTTGAAAACCACGTAATGGCATATGATAGTACTTTTCAAACATATCTGGATTTGCACATAAACGTTCATATAAAATAAGGAACTGTCCACATATCAGCCTCTGACTATTCAGTGGGTTTACCCAGTTTCTTTTTCTGGCCTCATCTTCTGAATATGCTTCGTAAAAACACAATATTTTTAATGGATCCATTGCACTCGACGACACGAACACCCCGTACTAACGCTCAATAGTAACTGAATAAATTACGTTCGTATGGCATCTCAACAGAAATTCAGTTGAACGTAAAATAAGTGACCGAAAATAAGCGACTCGCAACTCACAAAATTACGCTCGTTTGGCTTTCATTTTTAGCTGTGGAGAGAAACGGGCGAAAAATACTTCACAGCGTCAAATCTTGTAACAATTTTTACAAAATATTATATAGTAACAGTGTCAATTACAAAATTAGGTCGTCATTATCATAATTATAGAAACAGCCTGTTGGAATGTTTGAAACAGTTTAAACCCAAGCATTTTTGACTGAAATATAATCAGACACCTTATAATAAGCTTTATTAATAAGAACCTTTTTAATAGCAGCTTAAAATTTATCAACGCTCAATTGCTGGATATTGCTAGTAACTTTATAGTTACAAAATTAAACACAATAGAATATAAAATTTTTCAGAATTAGCAGCTTTTACGTGAGAAAGCATTTTTAAAATTGATTCGGCATATTAAGAAGTTCCTCCCTACAAACAAACTTACAAACTTTAGATTTTCATTACATTAGGTAATAATACTTAAAGACTATATTTACTACCTACACAACATGATTTCCTATTATATAATAGGCCTTTAAGTTTTATTTTAGCCGCAAAATGGTGTCTATTCTGCCATGATTCTCACTGAACCTAAACTTCAATTTGACAATAGTTTATAGTAATATAAGTAATTTACGGGATTGTTACCATATACCTTGTTTTTAGCGAGTTTCCGATATTTCGGCACTGTTGCAAGCGCCATGGTCACGGAGTAACTGAAGTAATTGCGGGTAGGCTGTTATTGGCAGACATATCGGTCTACCCTCCGACGAAGTCTTTTATTGCGTTCGATACCCGTACCACTGTTCACATTCTCACTATTCACTCGAAACTGTTCGCGACACATAACACTTACAGTATCGGATCGCGACATGGCACTTTTTTTGATTATTTCCGGTTTTACAACTCGATTTTACAAATAGCGGAAACTCGCTAAAAACAAGGTACATGGTAACAATCACGTAAATAACTTATATTACTATAATGTTAGTGACCATGAAAGTTTAAAACAATAGACAATAGTTTATCCTTGTCATTCTCTATGCAGAAAGAAAAGGAGCCTCTGACGTTAATTTAGTTTTAAATTTAGCGATTCATGCCAGAATGGACACCATTACCACTTAAAAGGTAGGTTTTTCAATGCATTATTTTTAAATTACTAGTAGATAAAAAGCTTCAACTGACATTTATTCGATGAGATAGTCTAATGAACCGATTGAAGTCAAGCAACTTTCGCAGTAGTCGGTCATTAGATGGGTGATTAAAAATCCTTTATCACAAGTTCCTCCGTGCTTCGGAAGGCGCGTTAAGCCGTTGGTCCCGGCTGCATCTGCAGTCGTTAGCACCCGCACTGGGTCCGCGTGGTGTGTCATGGCCCAATCTCCCTTTTCCATCCATAGGGAAGGCCTGTGCCCCAGCCCAGCAGTGGAGACATTAATAGGCTGATGATGTTGGATGATGAAATCTTCTATCAATATAAATAAAAATATATACAGCAAATGTTTATTCCTGTGCGTTGCTATTTTTTGTCTACAGGCATTTAGGTAGGTATAATGCGATTCAAATAAGAATAGATAAGCCAATGACCTCCATCTGTCAAATGTCGCTTCAAAAGTACGGTTTGCAAAAATAACTCGGTACACTTTTTTAGCACTCAGCTGATTCTAGAAGAAAAACCAAACATTTTAAAACAAACAATAACAAATGTTGATAATTAATTAGTTGACTTTTTTACATTTATTGAGCTGTAGCTATGAATGGTTGCTAACCTAAATCGTCAACCAAATGTCACTTTATGTTGCGTTCAGAAACTCGGCTTAAAACTTTCGTTTACATAAAGGATGCATGTTCGTATGTGACCTAGTAATAGTGCATGATCATTCATAACTTCTCCGGCGGTAATGCAAAGATGAGCGAAATTGAAGAGCTAGATTCTGATTAATGTTTTTTTTCACAGAGTCTTAATAAAGAAATACTATTAAAAATTGGTTGAGTTCTTTCTCAACCTTAGCAAATTAATTTTATTAAAAAATCTGATGTTTTGTCTCACTTAATCTTAGTAAATAAGTTTTATTAAATAGCAACATTTTTTTGCTCACTCTACCTATTTGTTTTGAATTGACAGCTATGACGTCAAAATATGGCGCCCAGTCGGTCCTATTCTTAGTAGAATCGCATTATAGGACAGCAGATTTTCCGTTCAATTTGGAGCGTCCCTTTGAGGAAGTAACCTCCAGGAGAAAACCACAGTAATGTGACGCTACCTATTGGTGCTGTGTTGTGTTTCGTGTGAGGAAGGCTCCAGAGCTCCAAGGGTTGGGGATTAAGTCAGGGTAGCCAACTATTAGTCCAGACATGTTGGGACTTCGTTCGGATTTTTGAAGTGAAAACTTCTTTAGCGGCGTTGCTCACTTTTTTTTGTATGGGTAAAACATGTTAAACTCGCGTCAGGATAAACACGTGGGCTGATCGCATCATGGCACACAATAAAATTGGAAAGGTTGTTGACTTTCAATATATTGGACGGAACATAGCAATATTTTATTTTACCGTATTATAATAATAAGTCTCTGTCTAGGACGTCCACGTGGAAGCTTTATTGCGAAGAAAATGCAATTTTTTTACAATATATGTCGCTAGGTGCGCTTAAACGTGATTCATGTAAGTTGATTTTCTAAGAGATAAACTTTTTAATGTAATATAAATTGTCATGTTTGTGTACGATAGCGCAATAAATAATAGTGTATTCTACCACACACATGATAGTACTTTTATACTGATAATTAAAGCAATTCGTGCAAAATTATTCCCTAACCATTCCAAAATATCAAAAATGCACAACGTTAATATTCAAGTTTTCACTTCTGCCAGCACTCCCGGAGTGCAACCAGTAGTTTTTTATTTTAAATTACATTGAATTTCAATTACATTATGAACATTTGAATAAAAGTACATTTATTTTGATTTAAATACCATACCATTGTAACTAAGTGAGTAATGGTACCATTTTGTGACTAACAAGTCCGGACTTTTTACGAAATGTCTCGATTATTGTCAGGACTTTGTCGTTTTTGAAATAATAATAGTAATATATTTACTTGAAAATTATTTGTTGAAGTTATACTTCTTTAGGCGCGTTATGAAAAAATGATGAGAGTGAAATTTTAAGATGCGCGCGCATCACTGTAACATAAAATATTAACAGCATGAAGTTTTGTGTTTACCGCACATTAAGAAAATCTACCAACAAAATAGAAATAGAATCTCTTTTTAGTGGGTGTTAACGACTGCATTGTGAAGGTCTATCAAAAGTATTTATTAATCTGGAACAACGGAACCAAAGCGCGATTCAGGAGACTACAGCGCCATCTCTTGACCATTGGTGTAGTAGAACCAAAAACCACATCTTTATTTTTTGTAATAAAGTAACAGTTATAGGTATTCATATTTATAATATTAATCCACATGTTTCTAGTTTGTATATTCGGAATACGTGTTTGAGTTTCATACAAGTGCAAATCACATATGTTCTAATAAATTATATTCAGTAGCGATTTTAATTGAATATTTTGATTATTTATTTATTTTTTCAAATTAAAACTGAACTTTATTGACTGATTCCTTTTCCAGACTTTTTATTAATTTATTGTAATTAATTATTTGCATGCAATTAAAAACTAATTTTAAACGATGCCAAAGAAGGATAACTTCTCACGCGCCTACATAAGTACACGCACCCATTTTTTTTGTAATTCAAACTGATTTTAAGACACAACGGCGATCACTTCGTTAAAACAATATAATTAAACTGGTCATGAACATATTGAACATGCTCTAATTAGTATCTATTAATTAATCAGATTTTTATTGCGTTCATTCCGTGATCAATTTTATTGATCGTATAAATGAATCCATACCAATAAATGCTAAAATGTGTTTGTACGTCTGTCTTATACCTCTTCACGATTAAACCGATCGACATGGAATTTAGTACAGAGATAGTTTGAAACCCGAAAAAAAATATAGTTAGTTTTTATCCCTTAGTATATATCCTTAGTAGTCAGGTAGTTTTAGAAATGCATGTTGTGCTTGCATCTAGTAGGTTGCAAAGTTGTCGATTTTTTTTGTATGCATATATTTACATGCAGGGCCGGATTTAGGATTGTGGAGGCCCCGGGCCACTTAGGATTTGTATGCTTATTGACCCATCGAAATGTTGTTATTTCTTAAGCTGTTGTGGAGGCCCCAACTAGGTGTTACTAGAAAAAAATCCACGCGGACCAGGCAGCGGACGGGACTCGAACCTGCATCCTTCGCTATCCGGTCGAATGCTCTGACCATTATGCTACCACGGCCCTATTAGCCGCGTCGATATTTTCCTAGCCTTAAGCTGCAAGGCAGCGCCATCTCTTTTAGTGTTTTTCAAGTGTTTACTAGTTGGAATTTGAAAGTTTTTTTTCCGAAGTCTCTATTGTGGAGGCCCCGGTTCTTTCGCCCCGGTTGCCCTCCCCTAAATCCGGCAGTGTTTACATGGTTATTCTTTGTAACCAGTTTTGTGAGCCAAATAATAAAAAAAAACCCAGAAATCATCCTTTAAGGGGATGAAATAACACTTGACATTGACTAAATGCACAAGCTGTGCGAAGCCATTTAGAAAAAACCATTTTTTTCTAAGGTGAAAAGGAGTTTCAAGTTTGTATAAATCAATAATTCATTTAAAGGATTTTGTGTTCGCTTATACAATAAAGTCCCAAGCAATATCCTAGAGTTAACCATAAATAAATTCAAAGATAGTAGAAAAAAGCTCTTATTAAAAAGTGTCTCATTGTATTACAGACAAAAATGCTTGGGTTTGAACTGTTCCAATCATTCCAACAAGTTTTCTATATTAAATAAATCATAATTGTATTGACGTTGTAACAACATAATGATTTGTGAATGTTGTTACATTATACTTTTAATGTTGTGGAGTTTTTTTCGCTGGTTTTTGTAGTGTAAAAATGTTTGAACGATTCAAAAGAGTTGTACTATACATCCAATTTGAATAAAGATATATTGATTTCTGATTTCTATGGGAAACTACTTTTTCACGAAGAATAAATCGCAGACTCCCACTAGTATGCTTAAAAGAAGGGCACGAAATATAGTAATTCTCGTATTAATGAAATGAAATGAAAAGTCATTTATTCAGTCTAGGCTGTTACAAGCACTTGTGAAGGTCAAGAAGCTACGCCATCGGTTCGCAAAACTACGGCGGGAGACCTTGTACTGAGAAGAACCGGCAAGAAACTCAGATACTATATACAGAGTTGTCAAGTTGAAAAATGACTTCAGAGATACGTCTGAAGTCACCTTCCATTACATCATTTAGAATTTAAATATATAGTTACAATAAATTTTATGGTTACCAATATATGTAGTATATAGGAAGCGGCGTTAGATAGGTACATTATTACTGTTATGAAAAATTACTAATATCCATTAAATAACAAATTATAAGAAACACTATGTCCATGCATTACGATCATTCAGATAATCATCAACTTTGTAATAGCCCTTATTCATAAGAGTATTTTTGATCTGAGATTTAAATTTAGTCAGTGGGACCTCAATCAGATCTAGGGGAACTTTATTAAACAATGCAAAGCAAAAAACAATAAAGGGCAATGCCCACTTGGGATGGGAATTTGACTTAACATGACATGTTATAAATTTTATTTTTTAAGTATGTAAGTGCTTGATGTTAAGAAAATATTACTAGAAAAAAATCCACGCGGACCAGGCAGCAGACGGGACTCGAACCAGCGGCGAATGCGCTGACCTATTATGCTACCGCAGCTCTAACGGCCATGCCGATTTTTTCTAGCCTTTCTTAAGCTGCAAGGCTGCGCCATCTCTTCGCATTGTAGGTAAAGTTTTTTAAGCTAAACAGAAATGAAAATTATAACTGTAAATGCTATTTCTTCTTTCAAAAGTTCAATACTTGTAAAAGTATTCATTTGACATTGTGGGTTACCTATATATATATATATATATGTATATGTATATATATATATATATATATATATATATATATATATACATATATATTTCTAACACTAACAACAATTAGCCTAGCCCCAAAGTATGCACTGTAAGGTTTGTGTTACCCTAGTATCCCATATACTAGGGTAACGGATAGAATACATATACTGTACATATAGGTATAAGTATATTTATATAGAAATACATAGTAAACATCCATGACTGGAGTACAATCGCTCGTATTCATCACACAAACATCTGCCCCCACCGGGAATCGAACCCAGGACCTCTCGAGTCGGCGACATCATGAAACCCGACCTACAAACCACTCGGCCACGGAGATCGACATTTTATGTCAAAACAAATATGTTTTATTTGATTAACGTACAAATAAATTTTCCAAATGGAGTTATTCGGTTACACAGTGAAATTACAAATATTTGACGTCACTGTACGTGTACAATTTGAGAAATTTAACATCGTCTAACCCAGTGATTCCCAAAGTAGTCTATATCGACCCCTAGGGGTCTATGACAACCTGCAAGGGGGCTACGTCAGCGAAAAAAAATCAATATCAGGTAAGTAGGGGGTCTACCCAACACGGAAAAACATGGCAAGGGGTCTACGACACAAAAAAGTTTGGGGAACTCTGGTCTAACCCAAGCTCGATGGCACAGGTGGTACGCGCGTTCGGCTGCGATCGTTGAAGTTAAGCAACTTTCGCAGTGGTCGGTCATTGGATGGGTGAACAAAATTCTTCTATCTCTCGCTCCTCCGTGCTTCGGAAGGCATGTTAAGCTGTTGGTCCCGGCTGCATCTGCAGTCGTTAGCACCCACCAATCCGCACTGGGCCCGCATGGTGGGTTATGGCGCAATCTTCCTATTCCTTTAATTGGGAAGGCTTGTGCCCCAGCAGTGGGGACATTAATAGGCTGATGATGATGAGTATTTGCTCACACATATAACTGTTGCGAGCCTGCCCCGCCCACAAGGCCATTCCAACCTTTTTCTGTCTTCTGTGACTTTGACGTTGGCACTAAGAAAGCGGGTTCTGTGCAAAGTTCAAGTCCTTTATTGGACCATGTTGTTACATGGTCCAATGTCGTATGAGGCGGGTCGTTACGTTCCCTAAAATATAGTTGAGCGAAGCGATGGCTGGTTCATGCGTCATACTCGTGAACGGGTGCTGCCAGCGGAGATGAGTCTGCCCTAACTACTTTGATATTTAAGATGTAAATGTTTAATTACACCTATTATATATTACACAGCAATCAAAATGCAGGTGAACAATTAATGTATAATTTCACATTATGTAATGAAAGGTGACTTCATGAATCATCTCTGAAGTCATTTTTCAACTTGACGACTCTGTAAATGATAAAACAGGGAGAAAAAAACAGCCCTTGCTGAGTTTCTTGCCGGTTCTTCTCAGTACAAGGTCTCCCGCCGTAGATTTACGAACCGATGGCATAGCTTCTAGACATTCATATGTGCTTGTAACAGCCTAAACTGAATAAATGATTTTGATTGATTGATTGACATAGATCTTAGATAGAAAGGGCTTTGGGTAAAAGTGGCTTGATTTTCAAAGTCTGCGACCACAAATGATTTTTTTTTATTGAATAGAACTAAAAATATTAAAAATAAAATATTAAGGCCATATACAGGGCGTCCCACGGCAACCTCACACGGAGGGAAAGTATATTAAATATTGAAGATAGGATATTTTACTGAAAGAAGACATCATTTTATTTTTAATAATAACTAGAACTGCGTTCACGGATTTTTTTAAAATCGCCTGCTACAAATGGGAATCAAACTCGTGAAATTTCGAAAAAAAATACACAACATGTTTTATGATAACCATCGAAAGGGTTAATTATATGGATTATTTTTTGCTAAATAACATAGCATTTCAAATGAATAGAATGTCTTATTAAGTTATAAAAATAATAAAGTGATATACAAAACTGTAGTACAAATGCATTTCTTTTTGAACGCACAGTTACAACGTGATTGGCTGAAATTTATAAAAATAATAATTCGAAAATGGATCACAAATTTTCAAGCGTCTGTTCTTTTGTTTTTTATGAGTTTCATTTTAGTTTATTTGTATTTTTTTTGTTAATTTACTTACCATGGCGTATCAAAATAAAATGGATATAATGGAAGCTTACTTTATGAACCACAAAGACATAATAGCTTTGCGGTGGTACCGCGAAAGATATCCTGATAGGGACGTAACTTCTCGATATGTGTTTAAAATGTTAGTGGATACTTTAAGAAAAGGACGTTTTGATATGCGCTTACAGAAACCAGAGCAGCGGATGATAAACGTCAACGATGATCAACTCAACATTTTAACTAACTTTAAAATAAAATGTTAAATTTAATTACTTTTTTTCTTTCATTTAAAATGCTATGTTATTTGGCAAAAAATAATCCTTATGATTAACCCTTTCTATTGTTATCATAAAATATGTCGTGGTTTTTTTCTCGAAATTTCACGAGTTTGATTCCCATTTGAAGCAGGCGATTTAAAATAAAACTGTGAATGCAGTTCTAGTTATTATTAAAATTAAAATGATGTCTTCTTTCAGTAAAATATCCTATCTTCAATATTTAATGTACTTTCCCTCCGTGTGAGGTAGCCGTGGGACGCCATGTAGATCTCCGAAGTACATCGAAGCCAAGATATGATTTTTTTTAAAATAGAATAATGGAAAATTCATACCATTGAATCTTATGTGCTTTTTTGTATGAACTGATGTCTAAAACATACCATTTAAGTTAATAACGTTTTGACAGACCCTTTTTTGTGATCATTAATGATATATTTATGAGTTTTTTTATCATATGACTTTTGTTAGAATTCCAGATCAAATATCTTGGTTTCGATATTAGTTATAGAACTACTAATTCGCTAAGTACAATTCACATATATAGTACTATCAAACAATCATATAATTAGTTCAGCGGCCGCTGTAAAAAAAATCAAGCCAACCTCCATGCAAAATCACCCAATCCCCTTTATACAAACATGACCCTGCTAGGGCATTGCAAATACTAAAAAAATGGTTGCCTGTAAAGTCGGTTTTACGGGCGAAGATTTTACGTGACAACGTCTTTTTCTCGGTAGAATATTTATTGATATGAATATAATTAAATTGCACAATAGGAACAAGGAATTGAATGAAAATAAGAATTGCACAAATTTTAACTATAGAAATATATTTTGTTTACTAAAACATTGTACATGTAAACTTAAACTTAACACGAGAGACTCATCGTAACGTTACCGAGCGTTACACTTTTTCATAAGTGACTCCCAGCCGCAACCTAATTTAAGACGTTGTCACGTCAATAAATATATGCATTTTCTTAACATCATGTACGTATTCTATATTAACATTATTTATCGATTGTTACTATTTAATAATCATCAATACATTATGCTTACAATGTTGTGGAGTTTATTTCGCTCGTTTTTCTCCGCAGCTAAAAAATATGTCCAGTGGTAGGGAAAAAAATGTTTGGACGATTCAAAAGTGTTGTACTTTACATCGAATTTGAATAAAGATATATTGATTTTTAATTTTGATTTTGATTATTTATTAATTATCGTTAATTTTATTAATAATTTATTAAGATTACGCATTCAAAAATTCATGCAGCGAATGGAATCATTTTTAAATAAGATAATCTTGCTTGGGGTACAGAAGATCAGAAGTGACTAAAGATTCCGATGAATTGTGCAAAGATACATAATAACTCAATATTAAACTGATAAAGTAAAGTAGGCTTTTGCCCGCGGCTTCGCTCGCGTTAGATTTAATTTTGAGTGAGTGAATAAATGTCAATCTCAGTAAATAAAATAAAATAAAAAACGGTACAAAACTTCCTCGCGATGCTTTGAAACTGCGTTTGACCCATTTACGGAGTGTTTTGGATAATTCTTTCTTAAAGCATGCCTAATTCAGGATAGCTATATTTGTGCCAAATTTCAGCTCAATCAGGGTTTCAGCTATGCGTTGATTATACATTTAACTATGAAAAGGAAATCCGCCAAATCCCATACAAAATTACCCCAGGCCCGGCGCCAAAATAAAGTAACCCAATTTTTAGAGTAAAAATAGCAAAAATATTATATAGTTTCGGTATTGCTAAATTCACATGCTAACATATTTTTTTTGCCAGTTGAATTTTAATATGTGCTCTTTGTAAAATTATATTTTTTAGAGAAACGTCGTCATTTTTAGTTCATTAATCTTGTAATTAGTGATTATGGCATATAAGCATGTATGTACTGTACTGTAAATATCATTAGAATAAAATACAAACAAAAAGCTAAAACTAACATTTGACTTGATTCTTCTATTTATTTATGGGAAGTTTAAACTATTTTTTTTTTCAAAATAAAAATATAACTGCAAATGAAATATCTTTATATAATATGATTGATATACATGCTTATATGCCATTATTATTTATTACAATGTTAATGAACTAAAAAGGACTCTTTAAATTTTTTTTTTGAAGTTATACTTCTTTAGGCGCGTTATGAAAAAATTATGAGAGTGAAATTTTAAGATGCGCGCGCATCACTGTAACACAAAATTTTAACATAATGAAGTTGGTCCGACCAACTTCATGCGTTACTTTTGTGTTTACCGCACATTAAGAAAATCTACCAACAAAATAGAAATAGAATCTCTATTTTGTGGGTGCTAACGACTGCATTGTGAAGGCCTATCAAAAGTATTTATTAATCTGGAACAACGGAACCAAAGCGCGATTCAGGAGACTACAGCGCCATCTCTTGACCATTGGTGTAGTAGAACCAAAAACCACATGTTTATTTTTTGTAATAAAGTAACAGTTATAGGTATTCATATTTATAATATTTATCCACATGTTTCTAGTTTGTATATTCGGAATACGTGTTTGAGTTTCATACAAGTGCAAATCACATATGTTCTAATAAATTATATTCAGTAGCGATTTTAATTGAATATTTTGATTATTTATTTATTTTTTCAAATTAAAACTGAACTTTATTGACTTCGTCCTTTTCCAGACTTTTTATTAATTTATTGTAATTAATTATTTGCATGCAATTAAAACTAATTTTAAACGATGCCAAAGAAGGATAACTGCTCACGCGCCTACATAAGTACCCATTTTTTCATAAAGCGCCTATGAAAATTCAACAGACAAAAAAAAAATATGTTAGCATGTGAATTTAACAATACCGAAATTATATAATATTATTGCTATTTTTGCTCTAAAAACTGAGATACATTGCTTTAGCGCCGGGCCTAGGGTCATTTTAGCGGAAGTCCTTTAAAAAAAATGGGTTACAAGACAAAAAGCCTAGTATCACATCACGATGCGACTATTGTGCATAGATCATGCAAACAGCTGTCTATATTTATATCATTTTCAAGATCTTAGGCTTATATGAAAACGTGTTCTCAAATTTTATATCAAGTTTATTGTGTTAACAATGGTGTAACAAGATAGTTGGTTTCTAAACGCTTAATTGTACAAAAAAATTCCAAGGCATCTGCTAAAATCATAATCACCATACTGCGTATGGGAAAAAATTATCGATCACCGCGAAAACCACGCGAAACTTTCACTCCTTTTCCAATTTAATTACTAATCTATAACGCACGCAGCTTTCTTCGCCAAAAACTGTGTTTTTGAAAACCAAAATGGCCACCCGCGTTTGCACACATAACACATGATACCAACTTGAAGTAAAAAGAAAGTAGGTGCATTAAAAAGAAGGTCTTTGCCTTCGCGCGCTCAGTGCAACCTTGAACGCGGAGAAGCGCGCGCGCTTTTTCAAAAAAACAAGAAAAAAAAAAAAGAAAAAAAAAACAAAAGTCAACGTCCGCCGTCTGACGTAACTCTCGCGTCACAATGGCGTCGAAGAAGACATTATTGTTCGTTTTGTTCCTCGTTTTCTGTAACAATGTTGAGAGTGCTAGTATTTTGGAGCGGTCCTACGAGTACTTTATGAACTTGGGCAAAAGTTGGGCACCCAGTTTGATGTCTATTTTGGACTGCATGGGTGAGAATGAGCCTATGGCGTGCGCCAAAGAAAAGGCGGGAAAAATACTTGACAGCTGGGACGAGGACGTTCAGAAGCAGAGGAGAAGCTGGCAAGGTAAAAAAAAACAAATCCACAGAATTCTGTTCTATAATTTGAAAATAATAGTTGGCTAAAACTAGTTTTTTAACGGGTTCATGCACGAAACTTTATTTATTTATTGACGTTACCGACGGAGCAGCTTGTAAAGGCTGCGAAACGTCAATAAATAAATAAAGTTTCGTGCATTAACCCGTTAAAAAAACTAGTTTTATTTAATGAGTGATGTGCGTGAAAACCTAAGAAACAAATAATAGTTGGTTTCGTCTCTAAATAAAAGGATGAAAATAAATCTTTCGGCGATACTTTAATAGAAAAATATAAATTGTTAATTTGTAATCTTCTCTGTAAAGGCAACCGTTATTAACTGACTGATTTATCAACGCATGCGCTGAAATTTGACACACATATAGCTAATATGTAGGCTTGGCTAAGAAAGGGTTTTTGAAAAACTAAAAACTGGGGTTCTTAGTTTGTATGGAACACCAAGATCACAAGGTTAACCAACCTTCAAATAAAATGTCTTTAAAGGAGTTTTGTAGATTTTTTGAGTCAAAATTTAATTTCACATTCATTCATTCGCTCTAAAGCTTTTCATACATTATAACGCACGTCACAAACAATAGGGTATTAAGTCGGCAAAACCATTTATTTTTTTATTTGCGTTTCGAAAACTACATTTTTATCTCTATAAACTGGTAAGATAATTGTATTTTAATTCGAAATAGTTTTTGAATTATAGCAACACATGTCGTCAATTTCTAGGCAAAATTTATGATTGTGAGTATTGTAAACAGTATTAAGTTAAGTTAATACCCTATTGCCCGTTCGGATTAATACAAGTTTGAAGTTTTATTTAAAATAATACCCTCTGGCCTGTTTAATTTTATCTAATATGTTATTTTCAGCGAAATTATTTTAAAATGATACTAGTTGTAATTTTAACATGAGCCATTTGAGCCATTTCGACTGCTGATAGGGTATTCTCTTTACCCAGTCACATAAAAGTACTTTTAAAATAAAAAACTACTATTAATACACAAACTAAACTTACTCAACACAAAGAAGGATAATGTACGTTTAAATCAAGATATCATTTTAAACATTTGAACTAGTAGTTCCGCTTCTATGATTTTTTAAAACTTCAAAACGAGATATCTCAAAACACTGTTTTTGAAGATTATACCTTTTCGTTTGTGACGTGCGAGATATAATGTGAGTGGATATTCTGATATTCAAAAAACTAGGGGCGTGTCGGGCAATATTTAATCATAAAAAAAATGTTCTCCACTGATTCCTCTTTCATTTTTATCACTCAT
Organism: Chilo suppressalis; assembly: GCA_902850365.2. Classification (NCBI taxonomy): domain Eukaryota; kingdom Metazoa; phylum Arthropoda; class Insecta; order Lepidoptera; family Crambidae; genus Chilo; species Chilo suppressalis. The sequence continues at coordinate 11,841,334 of OU963921.1, forward strand.
AAATGATTTTCATACATAAAATATAATTTTACTCATTCTATGCTCATCATATGTCTTCCTTTTTTCGATAACTTGTGTTTAAAAAAAACTAGAAGCCCTCAAATGCGTTTAGGTTTTGGCGCGGAAACATTATTTAAATTTATCGCAAAATGCTTGAATTTGAATTAGAATACTACTAGCAAACCAGTGAACCAAATGTTCACCAAAATCTGATTTAAAAAAAATATGTATTTAATTAATTGAGAACTTCGGAGATTTTGTGTGGTTTCGTTTGAAATTCGTGATTTCTCGAAAACCGGAAGTGCTACGTTACTCAAATCCGGTTTGTAGTCTTATCAGACTATTCTTAACTTATAACTTAAACATTCTCTTTATCTATCTCTAACGGTTTGGCCGCTGAAACAGCACCACAGACGGATAATGTGTCTAATAGATAAGAGATAATCAGACACTGCATAGATATTATTGTTAGATATGTATTTATGTATGTATATATTTGTGTGTATCTATTATATATGTTGCTATAATGTATGTTTATATATGTATGTATGTGTAGGTATAAGTAATTAATGTTTTCTCTGTTCGTTGTCTACCGTTTCATTCTGCACCTTATTTCCGGTTGACTGGTAGAGAATGCCATACTGGCATTAAGTCCGCCATTTGCATTTTAAAGGCAATAAAGATTTTAGAAATATATATTGAACATCCATGACTGGAGTACAGATGCTCGTATTCATCACACAAACCGAATGCTTAATTGAATTCTGACATATTAGTACTTAGTTCAACGTCGAATAACATAAAATCTAAAAAAAGTTTACTAGAAAACTTTCCTTTAGATTTAAACATCTAGCAGTTAAATGCTTAAAAATAAATAAAAACATAACTATAATCACTATTTCTTCTTTCAAATGTTTAATACTTGAAAAAGTATTCATTTGACATTGTGGGTTACCTACAATGCGAAGAGATGGCGCTGCCTTGCAGCTTAAGGCTAGGAAAATTTCGACGCAGCGAATAGGGCCGTGGTAGCATAATGGTCAGTGCATTCGCCCGGATTGCGAAGGGTGCGGGTTCGAGTCCCGTCCGCTGCCTGGTCCGCGTGGATTTTTTTCTAGTAAACTTTTCTTTAGATTTAAACATCTAGCAGTTAAATGCTTAAAAATAAATAAAAACATAAGTTAGTATTCCTTTAAGCGTGCTTAAACATCTGCCCCCATCGGGATTCGAACCCCTCAGCCACGGAGGTCGTCAAAGTAAAAAGTCTTAATGAAACATAAAAGAAATCTCGTCTCCGTATCTGGATAGACCTCTTTAACACATAACAGCTCTCATCCGGGTGTTGGTCTAATGACACTTCATAGTTTCTAGCCGCAGCCATCTAGATAGCTGTCACGGTGTCATGGCAACCGCAGAGAACTCTAACACCCAACCTCAAAACAATTAAACAAAACTAGCAAAGCAGTGAACCAAATGTTCACCAAAACCTGATTTAAAAAAAAGAAAAAGAAATGTATTTAATTAATTGAGAACTTCGGAGATTTTGTGTGGTTTCGTTTGAAATTCGTGATTTCTCGAAAACCGGAAGTGCTACGTTACAAAAATCCGGTTGTAGTCTTATCAGACTATTCTTAACTTATAACTTAAATATTCTCTTTATCTATCTCTTACGGTTTGGCCGCTGAAACAGCACCACAGACAGACAGACGGACGGACTTGTCTAATAGGTAAGAGATACAAATGCTTTATTATTAATAATAATAATTTTTATTGCTTAAAAAACTGTGTACAATTTTGCAGTTGGAATTGCAAAGTCTTAACAAAGTCACAACAGTGTGCCCACAACAGGCATGCAATGGTAAAATTTATAACTTAAAACTGTCTTAATTTAAAAAGTACATTTTAGAGCCTAAATTATATTAAGTTTTACAAGTATAATATTCATCAAGATTATAGAAAACATTATTTAATAACCAGCTTTTTAACTTAAATTTAAACAGTGGCAAATTGTGTGCTTTAATTTCTGCAAGCAAATGATTGAAGATCCTTATGCTAGTACTGAAAGCGCTATTATAATACAAGTGATTATTTATCATAATTATACATATATCATATTTATATTTATTACGCGTATTCGGACGTAATTTGGTTTTATTTTCAAAGTATTCTGGATTTTGTTTGATAAAAATTGCTGATTGTAATATATAAAATATTGGTCAAAGTGAGATAGCCCTTATCCTTAAAAACATTTCGTAACGTTTCATCTGAATTCATATTATATATTATGCGTAAACAACGTTTTTACAATAGGAAAATGGATTGAACGTTCACTGAATTACCCCAGAACATTTCCATGTCGTATTACAACATATGTATATGACTAGTAAATATGAATAGGAAATAGGAATAGGCATATCGCTGCTGGTTTTAAGCCTACCCACCGTCAAATTCTTGGTTACAACACGGTAACGGCTAACTAGAGCCGAGGTTCGAGTCTCAGAGGCGCCCTCTAGTTGTACCGACCCCCTCAGGTTCGAGTGGTCTAGAGGCTTCAGATGGAGAGGAGACTCCCCTCGTGGGGAGATGCCATCCGCCTGGAATACCTCTAGAGGCACTCGTCAATTCTCGGCTTGAAGTCCCCTTAGGATCTCGCCGTCCCCAAACCCGGTGACGCTGTAAAGGTCATCTGCGACCAACAGCATACACACTCACAAAAAAAAATATTGGAAATTTCATCATTCTTTGGCAACCTTCTTCGAGATAAATTTAAGTTGCTGTACTGGCCACATGTGTAATATGTGGATGAGGTTTGCCATAATAATGATGAAATTGCAATTTAAATGGAGATGCAAAGAGAATCTGTTCATTGAAAAAAATCAAATAAATGAGTTAGGTTAGTTTATTCTGTATGACACAGCAATAAAAATGCAGATAAACAATTAATGTACTTATATTTAATCATTATGTAATGAAAGGTGACTTCATGAATCATCTCTAAAGTCATTTTTCAACTCGATGACTCCGTAAATAATAAAACAGGGAGAAAAAAGCAGCCCTTGCTGAGTTTCTTGCCGGTTCTTCTCAATACAAGGTCCCGCCGTAGATTTACGAGCCGATGGCGTAGCTTCTAGACATTCATGAGTGCTTGTAACAGCCTAAACTGAATATATGATTTTGATTATGATTATGATTATAGTTGTTCATCATTGATTTTAATTTTTGCATTAAAAGTTTAAGAAAAAATACAATGGCGCGAATTAATATTTGAGCTTCGATCAATGATTGTCTTCATCGTGTAGTGAGAATGAAATTATGATACAAATAAGATAGTCTTTTATTAAATCCTGCTCCGGACTCAAAAAAACGCTCTCGCCTTGAATATAGATATTAGCACCCATTATAAGTAATCTTCTATTAACTTCGTACCAACCGATTGTTCCACGACACTCACGCATTTTTTATAGAACTTTAATAAAATCGCTTCGTAAATAAGCCATTATTTCTCTTAAAAAGTAAAGAATAAAAAATGGTTATTGTGGGCTATCCCTAAGAGATAGACATATATCATCGCGGCATTTTGTAGACCTTTGAAAGGTGTACAACAATACTGCAGTACATTATTTTCATCTATCTCGTAGGGTTCGACCAGCGTTTACAATGAAAGCGCAAAAAAAGTGTTTATTTACAACCTTATATTAAAAACCTCTGAAATTATCAGTGTTTCTCTACTATATTATGCATGTATTATACATATAAACCTTCCTCTTGACCGCAACCGCATCAAAATCCCTTGCGTAGTTTTAAAGATCTAAGCATACATAGGGGCAGACAGAAAGCGGGAAGCGACTTTGCTTTATACTATCTAGTGAAGATTGTGTCTTGATTATACTAAACGTTTGAATGGAATAACGCACGTCTTTACAAATATTAGTATCATGGCGAGATTAAGGCCACCTCATTTCATTGTAAATAATTAACCAGATCCGGTTATGAATCCGCCGCTGACTGGCATTTACACAACCACTTTCTCCACAAATACTTGGCTGAGATCAAACTTAGATAAAGAATAACTTTAGATTGAGTTTTACTTTGGAAAAATCGTTTAATTAATCAGATGGTGTTGTGTTTTCTTTGGATCAGTAATGATTGTAGTTGGAAGGTAGCGCAAACGGGTATTTTGGGATTCATTCGAGGCTTACCTTGCACTTTGTGAAATCCCGTACCCTTTATTCAAATTCAAATTCAAACTCATTTATTCAGTCTAGGCTGTTACAAGCTCTTGTGAAAGTCAAACGCTACGCCATCGGTTCGTAAATCTACGGCGGGAGACCTTGTACTGAGAAGAACCGGCAAGAAACTCAGCAAGGGCTATTTTTTTCTCCCTGTTTTGTTTCACACAGTGTCGTCAATTGAAAGATGACATGACAAAAATTGAATACATGTGTTGATGTCAACTTCCATCACATTAATATTATTAATTAACAAAAGTTAAGTATAACTAGGTACTATTTTTAAATTTAGAAGTGGCGATTAAACAATTTTCAACCAAATTAGCAAAGTAAAACGACAGTCTATTATGTTAAGCCCAAGGTGACTTATCATTTATGAAATCTTTTACAGTATAGTAACCTTTCTTAAGGAGACATGTTTTTATACACACTTTAAACTTATTAAAAGGTAAATTAATTATTTCTCTTGGTATTTTATTATAGTAACATATACCTTGACCCACAAATGAACCAAGAACCTTTTGGAGTCTCAATGGTGGCAATTTGAATTTTTATGTAGGGCCCAACGTCTATCGTGGTAGAATCCCTAACGGGGACCCCGCGGCTTCGCATTAAGCAGTGTAGAAGGTATTCGCAGGACTTTTTTAGGGGATATTATGCCGTAAAGCGCCCGTAAGAAGTGCAGGACCCTCGGTGGGCAGCCACTGGGGGGTCCGTAAGACTTGTGGGAGCCAGGTGTGAGGTCCGTTCGGCGGTGTGCCTCTTAAAGGCGCCGTCGTCTGTAAAAAGATTATTTACCTGCGTTATATAAAAATACAAAAAAAGGCCCAACGTCCATGCACGAAAGACATTACTCGATCGTAGGTCCCTCCAATCCCGTCGGCCTAGGCTCGTCTTAGAGTACCCCGACGACGAAATTCTCACTCAATGCACTCCACACATGCCACAAACACCAACACTACACAGCTAGCATACTTGCACACTAGCTTAGCATTAGGCAGACACCGCACCCGTAGGATAAGAGTGCGAAGACCCGGTCTACACGACACGCTATGCCAGGTACGTACCTGGACTTTTTCCCTGCCCCCCACGACAACGGCTAACTAGAGCCGAGGTCCGAGTCTCAGAGACGCTCTCTAGTTGAATCGACCCCCTCAGGTTCGAGTGGTCTAGAGGCTCCAGACGGAGAGGAGACTCCTCCCGTGGAGAGATGTCATCCTTCTGGAATACCTCTAGAAGCACTCGCCAATTCTCGACTTGAGGACCCCTAAGGATCTCGCCGTCCCCATACCCGGTGACGCTGTAAAGGTCATCTGCGACCAACAGCATACACACATACGGGCACAGGCCTTCCCTATGGATGGAATAGGGAGATTGGGCCATGACCCACCAGGCGGGACCAGTGCGGATTGGCGGGTGCTAACGACTGCAGATGCAGCCAAGACCAACGGCTTAACGTGCCTTCCGTGGCAAGGAGGAAATCGAGATAGAAGATTTTTGGTCACCCATCCAATGACCGACCACTGCGAAAGTTGCTTAGCTTCAACGATCGCAGCCGAACGCGCTAACCAGACGTACAATATAGCCATAATGTATGAAAAGTCATTATTCGATACTCGTTCTTTCATGGCGTGGTAAAGCACAATAATTCCCATAACGAAAATGAAATTCATCACAAAATACTTACTTAATTGCAATACCAAAACCGGTTTAAGTAGGATTGTAAACTTGCCGTTTGACCGTAAAAAATTAATTGATTAAAATTCAACGCTCGGAAAGTGGCCCGCCTAAGAAATGAGGTTTGCGATAGTGGAAGTCAAGCGCATCATCGTAGTAGCGTGTGAAGGGATGGGTGACCGATGGAAACCTAAAATCAATTTTCCAAGTTCCATTACTCACTCTGAAGTGAAACTTCTTTTCTTAAATAATCTAACACTTGGCTTAAGACAATTATGCAGTAATCACTACATAGTATAAAACAAAGTTTCTCTGTCCCTATGTCCCTTTGTATGCTTAAATCTTTGAAACTACGCAACGGATTTTGATGCGGTTTTTTTTAATAGATAGAGTGATTCAAGAGGAAGGTTTATATGTATAATACATGCATAATATAGTAGAGAAACACTGATAATTTTAGAGGTTTTTAATATAAGGTCGTAAATAAACACATTTTTTTGCGCTTACATTGCAAACGCTGGCTGAACACAACGAGATAGATCAAAATAATGTACTACAGTATTGTACACCTTAAAAAGGTCTACAAAAAAGTCCGCGATGGTATATGCCTATCTCTTTGGTATAACCCACAATAACCATTTTTTAATTACTTATTACGAGAAAATAATGGCTTATTTACGAACAAGCGATTTTAAGCAATACAGCATTAATCCTTATCCAATTAAGTACCTTAAATACATTGTGCGTGTAATATAGATCAATATAACCCTCTACAGCATGTAATTTAAATGAATATTTTCGAAGATGTTACAGATTTAAAATGCAGGAACATACCGGTTCGGGCGGTACTGGCCGGGGGGCCGGCGGCGGCGCGTGTCTTTAGTAATTAGGTATATAAAGAAAGTCATTGTGTTTAATAGAAACCTGAGAACAAAAATATAATCTAAACTACAGCTCTACACCGAAGCGAACCGAGGGCGGGCCACTAGTTATACATAAAGCATAGGGCACGCATCACTCAAACACAGTGATGAAAAATTTGAATTGCGTGACAAGTGTAGAGGCAGTTTTTAGATTACGTGGGTCAAAGCTGCTTAAGGAGCTCAATGGCCCAAGTGGTTAGCACGTGGATTGTACGCCGGGTTTCATGGTGTCGTCGACTCGAGATGTCCCGGGTTCCAATCCCGGTGGGGGCAGGTGTTTGTGTGATGAATACGAGCATTTGTACTCCAGTCATGGATGTTTAATATGTATGTATTTCTATATAATACTAGCTGACCCAGCGAACTTCGTACCACCCTAAAAAAATAGGGGTTGTCCAGCGGACAAAATTGTGAATCTAAACCATTCTCAGATCCCCTTGAACACACACAAAAAAATTCATCAAAATCGGTCCAGTCGTTTAAGAGAAGTTCAGTGACATACACACTCACAGAAGAATTATATATATAAAGATATGTACTGTATATGTATTCTATCCGTTACCCTAGCATCCCATAACACAAGCCTTACAGTGCTTACTTTGGGGCTAGGCTAATTGGTGTGAGTGTTGGAAATATTTATGTTGGAAATATATTTATTGGATGGGTGACCAAAAATTACTATCTCTCGCTCCTTCGTGCTTCGGAAGGCACGTTAAGCCGTTGGTTCCGGCTGCATCTGCAGTAGCACCCACCAATCCGCACTGGGCCCGCTTGGTGGGTCATGGCCCAATCTCCCTATTCCATCCATAGGGAAGGCCTGTGCCCCAGCAGTGGGGACATTAATAGGCTGATGATCAAAGCTGCTTCTACTGTTAGAAATGGAGCGATGTTCCGCTGCACGCAGAACTTGTTAATCTTGCCTGAACATGCCGCCGGCCTTGGAACCAGCGTCCAACACCTTGTCTTCTGGACAACAGCCGTTTGAGCCGCCGGTAATAGGGATGATGACTAATTTTTTTTCTTCGTTTATCAGGTAGATTATCAAAAAGTATTGGACACGTATTTTTTCTTTTTTCACATAATGTAAACATTGCAGAGATATATTGATTTGAAAAGTCGCATGACGTTTGAGTACACATATAAGTGAAAATTCACTCAAAAGTGACGTCAATCCCAAACTTTGACGCGCTATAACTTTGTCATTTTTTGGTTGATTGCACAAAGAAAAAATACGTGTCCATTATTTTTTGATCATCTAACTTGAGGACTAAATAGAATTTCGTTTACTGTACCCCGTCATCACCCCTATTTAGTTTGGTTTCAAAGATACAGCCTACGCTTGTATAATATAATAATTATCTTCGAACTATCAACGGCTAACTCTCTAGTTGACTCTGGATATTATTGAAGTTATACTTCTTTAGGCGCGTTATGAAAAAATGATGAGAGTGAAATTTTAAGATGCGCGCGCATCACTGTAACACAAAATTTTAACAGCATGAAGTTGGTCACTAAAGCGACCAACTTCATGCTGTTACTTTTGTGTTTACCGCACATTAAGAAAATCTACCAACAAAATAGAAATAGAATCTCTATTTAGTGGGTGCTAACGACTGCATTGTGAAGGCCTATCAAAAGTATTTATTAATCTGGAACAACGGAACCAAAGCGCGATTCAGGAGACTACAGCGCCATCTCTTGACCATTGGTGTAGTAGAACCAAAAACCACATCTTTATTTTTTGTAATAAAGTAACAGTTATAGGTATTCATATTTATAATATTTATCCACATGTTTCTAGTTTGTATATTCGGAATACGTGTTTGAGTTTCATACAAGTGCAAATCACATATGTATGTTCTAATAAATTATATTCAGTAGCGATTTTAATTGAATATTTTGATTTTTTATTTATTTTTTCAAATTAAAACTGAACTTTATTGACTGTGTCCTTTTCCAGACTTTTTATTAATTTATTGTAATTAATTATTTGCATGCAATTAAAAACTAATTTTAAACGATGCCAAAGAAGGATAACTTCTCACGCGCCTACATAAGTACACGCACCCATTTTTTTGAAAAGTGAGTTTTTTCTTACAAAACAGAACTGCAGAAACGCGAACGCAAGCACAACACTATACGATCAGTATTGTTCTGTCATCCTTGAGTGAAAGTGTACCGAAGAGATTTTTCTCACAGCAAGTGACAAATTAGTATTTCACAACTTTCGATGGATTCCCAGCGTGCTTCATTCTTTTGTGTTTAGCAAATAATGGGTTAATTTTACTGGTCTTCACGTTAGCCTGTTTGCTTCGTAAAAACGTTTGAACACAGCGAACTAAAGTCTTCGATGAATTAGGTAACTAAAGAGTACACAATATTATGAAACGTGCAATTCCATTATTTTCCAATGTGATTAATTATTTATTTATCACGTAATGTGTACAAACCTGCCGAGGTTTAAGTCAAAAATCCCAAGGTTACGGACGTCCAGTTCAAAATCACAAGTATTTGAACTTATAGGGCCGAGCATTTAAAGGCCAGCTTCACATTTAAGGAACTGACGAACGAAACAGCATCTATAATATAAAAAAGAATGACTGAATGTGTTGCTAAGCTCAAATCTCGAGAACAGCTGCACCGATTTTAATAATTCTTTTTTTAGAATATTCTTACGCAGAGAAAAAATAAAGAAATTGCCTGAAAAAGCCCAAAAACTACACTTTTCTGTACTCCCATATAAACGATTCGTAATAATATTTAAAAGTCAATTTGAACTACCATAACTATTTGAAATACCATACCATAAATTTCAAACGTAAGTGCAGAGGTTCCAAGAAGGAAAAACAATTGAGTGACTCAATAGAAGTTTGGAAAAGGCAAATACATAATAATATACTCGTAGCATTTTCAGTTTTTTTTTATAATTATATGAAGAGTCATTTTAGTCCACATCACGGCTCTATAGTATAGAGATACTATAGAGCCGTGGTGTGGACTAAAAATCGAATGACACACATACAGTGAGCTTTTGGCGTAGTTTCTCTTTTAGCAATTTAACACTGCATTAGGCGGTTTTGCTTGAAAATGACTTGAGATTCAAATTCAGCGAGCCCGAATCCTCCGGACTGTAAAAAAAGAAAAAAAATAACCGTTTTTTCCCCTTCGAAACGAAATTTCGGCAACGAACGAATTTGCGCCAGTGACTTCTCTATTTTCGAACTAGCACATACTATCACACAAGTTTGGAATCACAGTCAATTTACGTGAACCAATGGAATGAGTCATGTTTTTCATTTCGTCAATTCAGGTTTTAAATTCCGAACAATTATTATCTGTCAAATTCAGCTTTTCGTTCGAAAGTGTTGTGAATTAGGCTAGGAGAATTTAATTGTCAAACTACTTTCCCGAACTACTTTAGCCCGAATACGAATGCCAATGGAATTCGGGTAAACGACTAAGGCCCACTTGCACGTAAATCTTGAGATAACAAAATAAATTCGAGTTTACTAACTCAAAGTTAATATAACATTTTCTTAACTCTGAGTTTATCTTGCACGAACAGAAAATAATCCAGGGTTTACTAACCCAAAAAAAAGAGAGAATGATGAATGACATAAATATTGTTCTCTCTTTCACACAACAGTATCTTATATATATCTCGTTCGTAATGTCAAATTTGAAAAGACGTGGTGTTTTTGGGCGTTTAAGTTGAATGGCGTCCTGTAATTTGTCTGTCAAATAGGTGTTTGTATACCGATTGCATGGTGTTTTTAAAGTATCTATCTATCTTGTAAGTTTGTATTTTGTGACAACAGTTTGCGGTTTTATTTTGTAAAATGAAAAAGAAATCTCGTTTATGTGACCCGAATTTTACAAGTAGTGACAGTTTACTTCTATGTGATATTTTATACAAATATAAAAATATTATTGAAAATAAAAAAAAATAACGGCGCTACTCTTTTTCAAAAACAAAAAGCTTGGCAGGATATAATGGAAGAATATAATGCTGTTATTACTGGTCATCATCGCTAAAAAAAATCAGTCAAAAAATATGTACCTACTTATATTATAGTCGTAAATTTTCTCGTCATCATCAGAAAACAATAAGTCATCCAACATTGAGAAATAAATAAAATAAAATGATATTTCTATAATAACAAACAACACAGCCTATAATAAATAACCATTAACAATTTGGACGTTTTAAATCATATTAACCCTCCACCTTTGGAGGGTTAATTATTTAATTAAGTATTTAACTCTAGGCAGTGCAAGAAAAAATATTTTTTAACCCCAGTTTTATAGTTAACTCTAAGGTTAATAAATTCACCCTAGAACGTGCAAGTAGGCCGAAACGAACGTAGTATTCGGGTAGATTTCCTTTTGTTTACCCGACATCGACTTCCAGCCAGTGTAAATATTGCTTCGTGTGTCCGAATTTAAGTAATGTGTTTCGTGCACCCAATTCGGGCTAGCGACCAAATGTAATTGTGGCATTAGGACATTTAGAGTTTAGAATCTTGTCTCTAAATGAGATCGGATAACTTTTCGACAGTACGAGACATATATAACTCGTAGTGGCATAATTTCTCCATCACTAAAATTTGATTTGACCATCAGACCTGAACACACAGATTATTATCATTATATCTACAATTATCTAGCCGATTTATCATGACCATTTAAAAAAACCGGCCAAGTGCGAGTCGGACTAGTGCACCGAGGGTTGCGTACAAACGTGTAGGTATCGGGGGGCACGGCAGTGCCCCTGCCAAGTCGAGCGCGAAGCAAACACTGCCGTACCATCCTTTACTGGAACCTTTTCGCCGCATTTTCAGGCCCCTATTTGAGAACCTCTGGATAAGATCAGAACGCAGAAATTTTCGTCATCCAGTAAACTATAATCACATACTTAAAATACAAAATTTCAAGTCTGTAGGTCATTTAATTCCGAAGTTAAGCGAAAGCAAAGTTTCGCATTTATGACACTCACTCATGATCATCAGAATAGAACTAGTACTTCCCATAAACTCAGAGAGCTGAAATTTGGTACAGAGAGAGAGAACAGCCAAGTCACACATCATAGATACTTAGAGATAAAGAAATCACAGTAAGGAACCTTAGACTTGGCACGCCTTTGTCTAGATTTCATTACTTTTAGAGATAAACAAGCAGCTCCATTGAGACTTGGCTAGTTTTTTACAGAATGTTTTTGATGGGATATGTATTTACGGTTTTCGCAATTTTTCCTTTATCTGTGTTATAGGAAGTTGCTTCGTACCAAATTTCAAGATTCTGAGTTCACGGGAAATACCCTGTAGATATTGATTCCCCTGCGAGTTCCGGACGGAAATCTGCGGCATAAACGGCTGTATCTTTTGATTGCGTTGGCTTAGAAGTTTGATTTTTTCACAGCTCCAAGTGACAGTAGACTTGAGTATTTCATATAAATTTTAGCTTGATACCTCCACGCGTTTTAGACAAAAAAGAATCTTGACTGCCGGACAGGTGGACGGACAACAAAGTGATCCTATAAGGGTTCCGATTTTAACACGCTTTTATTAGGTTATTAGGTCGACCTGTATGTAACTATGTAATGGAATCAATGAATTTGAATTACACGCACTTCTAATTCTTGTATCACCATGAAACTTGGCAATTATATGTAGATTGGATGACAATACAATATTATGGCGAGCTGGTCTGATGATGGGAATCGAAGGTGGCGGAACCTTGGGCTCATTACATTTACCTTAACATATTCTATTCATTTTTACTAAAATTAAATTTAAATTAAAATTTAATAATGAAGCGCCCCACGCTTTTTCAGTTATGTGTATATATATGTTAAAATAAACTATACACATGGCTTACTCTAAGGCCCAAATAAAGAAAACAGAGAGTATATTTCGTTTATATTTCGCTTTTTAGTGCAGTAAATAAAAACGTGTTTTTAGTTTTTAAACTATTAATTTTTTCCTTTCAAAATACGGAACCCTAAAAAACAAAGAACCGACATTCTTATTTGTAATTCCATAATGTTTTCAAGTCATCGTACTATAATAGCTACGATTATTATCATTACTTGGCATTTTGTAACAAACAAACTGTGGTGTTTCACTTTCTTTCTCCGACTAAACTTTTGACCTGACGTTGTGTAAAGACTAGTTGGATCGTGGAATAGATAACATAGAATGATACATCCTTTATGGTTATATCTATGGGCAGGTCAACGCAAGATGGGTTTTATATGTTAAAAGGGTGGTAAAGAAGCATTTATAAATAAAATAAAATAAAATTCATTTATTTCGAGCAACATAACTCATAATCATAATAACAATACATAATCAATTATTATTGAAATAGGCACATGTCACTAAAAAATACACCTAATCATTTATTTAATTTAAATACATTACATAATTTAAATTTAATAATTTTCATCAAATAAAATAATTAAAAATCAAAGGTCAAGTTAGGTTAGGTTATAATGTCATACACAAAATGAATATAATATTATATTATATTAACCAGCGTGGTGGTAATAATAATAATAAGATTTATTGACCAAAAAATCAGTACAATAAGATTTCGTAACAAACTTAGCACTAGTTATACAGAAAATATAATTTACTAGCGGCCCGCCCTCGCTTCGCTTCGGTGTAGAGCTGAAGTGTAGTCTACATTTTTTGTTCTCAGGCTTGTATTATACACAATGACATTCATCTATGATTCTTCTTATACCTGCATGCAAAGTCCCAGCCCGATCGGTTTAAAATTAACAAAGTTTCATACAAACTTTCATTCCCTATTTTATCCCCTTGGGGGTAGAATTGATCAAAATCCTTTCTTAGCGGATGCCTATGTCATAACATTTACCTGTTTTATTTAGTGTTTCGGTAAGTTTTTAAACCTCTGTATCGGGAACAGAAATGTATTTATGAACCGGATTGTTCCTGGAGATGAAACTTGGGTTCGTCAATATGAACCTGTGTCCAATAAAGGCTAAAAAGGCACAAAAAATACAGTACCACCAAATCAATTTAAGGTGACACAATCGCTTGGAAAGATTGTTGTTACGATTTTTTAGGGATCTAGAGTGAATTTTATTGGTTGTATTAAAAGAAAAATGTGTCAATGGTGTCGATTCTGAAAAATGTGTCAATGGTGTCGATTCTGGCAGGATTCTCTAAACTTAAAACTGAATTTAATGTCAGTCTGTCCTTTTCATTCTGTATAGAGAATGACTAGGATACACTGTTGTCAAATTTAATTTAATTTATTAAGTTGTCATTATAATGGTAAAATACTACGTTACACTGCTGCAAAAATTGATATACTTTTATGGTACCACGATGCAACGGAAACTTTAAAAATCATTCCTTACAATATTCTGTGATTATATTTTTGTAATATACCTACAATTCGGCAACAAAATCTGTTAGTGAACATTAACACCTATTTTCCAACCCTTAGGGTATTTTTGTTTCTAAATTCATATGGGACCAACTTCGGGGTATCATCAACATCATCAGCCTATTAATGTCCCCACTGCTGGGACACAGGACTTCCCTATGGATGGATTAGGGAGATTGGGCCATGACCCGCCACGCGGGCGCAATGCGGGTTGGTGGGTGACCGCTACTAACGATTGCAGATGCAGCCGGGACCAACGGCTTATCGTGCCTTCCGAAGCACGGAGGAACTTGAGATAGTAAATTTTTGGTCGCCCATCCAATGACCGACCACTGCGAAAGTTGCTCAACTTCGCTTCGGGTAGGGTATACCCTTTACAAAAAAAAATATAAAAATCAGGCTACTCTGTAAAAATAGATTTAAACATCTAGCAGTTAAATGCTTACAAAAACACAAAAACATAAAATAAAGATTATTCGTTTTCTTCCAGACGCGGCTGATGCGGAGGTTGTGTCATCTGGAAGAACAATCCAAGACATGCCCTCGAAGATCGGAAGACAGGTCGAGGACTCTCTCAATTCGTTAGCGGAAATCTTCGGAAACGGTGTGGCGAGGTGAGTCGTAAAATTATGTCAAATTTTTATACACCGTGAATTTCGAGTTACCTGAGAAACTTCACTAGAAAATTGTGACAACGATTTTAGTTGTTTATGATTATAGTAAGTTGGTTATTATTAATAACTAGCGGCCCGCCCTCGCTTCGCTTCGGTGTAGAGCTGAAGTGTAGACTACAGTTTTTGTTCTCAGGCTTGTATTATACACAATGACATTCATCTATGATTCTTCTTATACCTAGCATGCAAAGTCTCAGCCCGATCGGTTTAATATTGACAAAGTTTCATACAAACTTTCATTCCCTATTTTATCCCCTTGGGGGTAGAATTGAACAAAGTCCTTTCTTAGCGGATGCCTACGTCATAACATCTACCTGCATGCCAAATTTCAGCCCGATCCGTCCAGTGGTTTGGGCTGTGCGTTGATAGATCACTATGTCAGTCAGTCACCTTTGAGTTTTATATATATATAGATAGATATATATAGATAGACACCATATTAAGCTTAAGAATATAAAAGACAATCTTATCATCTGCTGCCAAACTAGGATTTTCATCCAGTATTTCAGCATACAGAGCGCCTCAATCCACGGGTTTAGACAATTACTTGTATCCTATATGAACTAGTGAAGTTCATGTTCAATGCTGATGTTACAAGAAATATCATTTTGATATTAGTAAACTATTACAAGTCGAGGGCTTACTGTCTTATACCTCTTCACGTTTAAACCGATTGACATGGAATTTAGTACAGAGATAGTTTGAAACCAGGAAAAGGATATAGGTAGTTTTTATCCCAGAAATCCAAGTGAAAAGGAGTTTCAAGTTTGTATAAATCATTAATTCATTAAAAGGATTTTGTGTTCGCTTATACAATAAAGTCACAAGCAAAGTCCAAGAGTTAACAATAAATAAATTCAAAGATAGTAAAAAAAATCTCTTATTAAAAAAGCTTATTACAAAGTGTCTCATTATATGACTACCATGACGACCTCCGTGGCCGAGTGGTTTGTATGCCGGGTTTCATGGTGTCGCCGACTCGAGAGGTCCCGGGTTTGAATCCCGGTGGGGGCAGATGTTTTTGTGATGATTACGAGCATTTGTACTACAGTCTTTACTTATACACATATATATGAAATATATGTATTCTATTTGTTATTTCTAGTATGCCACAACACAAGCCTTACAGCTAATTGGTGTGAGTGTTGGAAATAATTATTTATTTATTATTTAACCGACTTACAAAAGGAAATACAACAAAAATGACACGAACATGATACCCGGCGCCGCGGCATATAATCCACTCGGCCACGAAGCTCGTCAAAATAGACGCATAAACTGCGCGACTGACACACATTGTTTACTTGCTCTAGAACCTCAAAATTAAATAAGTAAGTGAAAAATTTTGCTTTCAAACTAAACAGTGAAGCGTTTTAACTTGAACAAGTCATCATTCGACTTAACCATTGTGACCTCACAAATATTTATTTTAATGTAATTCTATTTATGGTCGTAGCGAGAAGAGAACATTTCTTTTTTTTTGTCTATGCTCTTGTTTATTGCTAGTTTGAAAGAATGTTACTCAAGCAACATAATTATTTTAGACTAGTGACACGTCCTCGCTTCGCTTTGGTGTAGATTATTCTACATATTAGAACAACAAAAAAAAGTGTATTTTTTAAGCATTTAAATGCTAGATGTTAAAATCTCAAAATAATGCTTAAAAATATAAAAACATATAGTATATTTATTCAACTGCTAGATATTTAGAATAAAATAAAAATATAACGACAATTGCTATTTCTTCTTTCAAATATTTAATACTTGTAAAGGTATTCATTTGTCATTGTCGGTTGCCTACAATGCGAAGAGATGGCGCTGCCTTGCAGCCTAACAATTTACTAAAGAAAATTCGACACGGACAATTAGGGCCGCGGTAGCATAATGGTCAGTGTATCCGCCCGGATAGCAAAGGGCGCTGGTTCGAGTCCCGTCTGCTGCTTGGGAAAACTTAGTTTAGAAGAGAAATGTGATTTATTCTCATATATATAATCATCACACACTGGCGCATATTAATGTAATGATTCTCACTCATCCGATTTCACTGACACAGAATTCGTATCCTGTTCTCTCTTTCCCGCGTACTATGAATTGGGTGTGTTGGAATGAGACAGATGTATAAGGAAACGAGTTTCGCTTTTATCGAACTCCTTGAGGTGAATTGAAAGTGAAGCTCAAGGTTAGCTGCGATGATTCATTCGGCTTTTGATCGCATAATGGTAGAAGCACAGATACCACTGCTGTGACGTAGATATTTTTTAGTAGTCTAGTAAACTTTTCTTTAGATTTAAACATCTTGCAGTTAAATGCTTAAAAAATAAATAAAAACATAACAATAATGGCTATTTCTTCTTTCAAATGTTTAATACTTGTAAAAGTATTCATTTGACAATGTGGGTTACCTACAATGCGAAGAGATGGCGTTGCCTTGCAGCTTAAGGCTAGGAAAATTTCGACATGGCCATGAGGGCCGTGGTAGTATAATTGGTCAGTGCATTCGCCCGGATTGCGAAGGGTGCGGGTTCGAGTCCCGTCCGCTGCCTGGTCCGCGTGGATTTTTTTCTAGTAAACTTTTCTTTAGCAGTTAAATGCTTAAAAAATAAATAAAAACATAGTAGTCTAGAAGTTAAGTTATAAAACCGATCTGCTAAGTTATCGTCGCTTTATGAAGTGAAACTTCTTATAGAAAAATCCTATGGCAAAGATGAAACGAAAATGCTATATATATATATATATATACTAGCTGACCCAGCGAACTTCGTACCGCCATAAAAAAAAATTAAAAAAACATTGTCCAGCGGACAAAATTGTGAATGTAAACCATTCTCAGATCCCCTTGAACACACACAAAAAATTTCATCAAAATCGGTCCAGTCGTTTAAGAGAAGTTCAGTGACATACACACTCACAGAAGAATTATATATATAAAGATAAAACTCAAAGGTGACTGACTGACATAGTGATCTATCAACGCACAGCCCAAACCACTGGACGGATCGGGCTGAAATTTGGCATGCAGGTAGATGTTATGACGTAGGCATCCGCTAAGAAAGGATTTTGATCAATTCTACCCCGAAGCGAAGCGAGGGCGGGCCACTAGTATGTATGTATATATATGTGGGGGGGGGGGTCGTGCATGTAGCTTGTTATACATCTTTTTTTCAATACAAAATGGTCCAGAGCGAATCATAGCCTATATAGATTATTTGGATAAGTATTCGTAGGTACAAAGTTTTAAGTCCATCACACTGAAACAATAGGTTTTTCCATTAAAAATTTTAAACCCCCCTTTTCACCTTTTAAGTGGTAAATTTACGGTTATTATTATCGTCAGCCTATTAATGCCCCCACTGCTGGGGCACAAGCCTTTCCTATCGATGGAATAGAGAGATTGGGCCGTGATCCACCACGCAGGCCAAGTGCGAATCGATGGATGCTTCCGATTGCAGCTTAGCGTGCCCTCCAAAGCACTAAAAAGCTCGAGATAGTTAATTTTTGGTCACCCATCCAATGACCGACCATTGCGAAAGTTGCTTAACTTCAACGATCGATACGAGATCCACAACAACGATATTGGATACGATACTAGGTGGACAATTATTTTTATTTATTTATTCATTAATTCAGAGGAAAACACTTTCTCGGCTTTCACGTGAAGTAAGTCACGGAAGAGGGTCAGCCGAGTTATGGACCGGTTGCGACTGGAATTATTAATGAATGTCTATTAACAACATGATACGATAAACGCTGCGTACCTTGGGAATGGACTTTAAATTGAAAACAGTTTATTAAAAATAAAATGTAACGTGAAGAAATTCCACGCGGTTCAAAAAGCAGACGGGACTCGAACCCGCTCCCTCCGCTATCCGGGCGGATGCACTGACCAATCATGCTTCTGCATGGCCGTATAATTTCTTCTAGTATTTCTCAGGCTGCAAGACCATCTCTTCCCATATAAGGTAACCCACAATGTCAAATGAAATACCTTCACAAGGTATTAAACATTGTAAGAAGAAATAGCTATTGTAGTTAAAAAAAAAACGACGGGTTGCACTCCGGGAGTGCCGGCAGAAGTGAAAATTTGAATATTAACGTTGTGCATTTTTGATATTTTGGAATGGTTCGGGAATAATTTTGCACGAATTGCTTTAATTATGAGTAAAAAAGTACTATCATGTATGTGGTAAAATACAATATTTATTTATTGCGCTATCGTACACAAACATGACAATTTATATAACATTAAAAAAGTTTATCTCTCAGAGAAATCAACTTACGTGAATCACGTTTAAGCGCACCTAGCGACATCTATTGTAAAAAAATGCATTAACTTTTCAATAAAGCTGCCACGTGGACGTCCTAGATAGAGACTTATTATTATAATACGATATAATAAAATATTACTATGTTTCGTCCAATATATTGAAAGTCCTTTCCAATTTTATTGTGTGTCATGATGCGATCAGCCCACGTGTTTAACCTGACGTGAGTTTAACATTTTTTACCCATACCACATGAATGTCTAGAAGCTTCGCCATCGGTTCGCAAATCTACGGCGGGAGACCTTGTAATGAGAAGAACCGGCAAGAAACTCAGCAAGGGCTGTTTTTTTCTCTCTGTACTATATACAGAGTTGTCAAATTGAAAAATGACTTCAATATGAGGTAACTGATAAAGTCACTTTCCTTTACAAATGCAAATAGTAATATAAAAATTATGACTACAAAATAAAAAATATATAAAAAACTGGTTTAACATAGTTTAGGAATGTTTGGGAATGCCGTGTCCTATTGTTTAGGCAAAGTAAAGTACCCAATATGGTTTTATTTCGTATGTGGGTGTTAATGGTACATCTCGGATACACTTTGCAAGTTTCTACATACGATTGGAAGTTCGTTTTCTATTTGTAATCCAGTTATCCAAAACTGTCAACATTTTCTCTAAGTGACTTAAGTTTTACCTTACTTTTCATATAGGGTCTACAAACTTGGACAAAATGTTACACCTTGTGATAGCAAAAATTGTGTGTTGGTGAAATGTGTGTACAAGTACAATCCCTCTACTACACAACGACATTTACCTAAATATAAAGTTAATGTAAAATTTGACATTTCAAATTATTTTTTGTTATATTATGTTCTTCAACAAAGATACGAGTAGGTCTTGACAGTTAAATGCTTCACTAAAATAAAATATAAAAAACATTATATTCATTTTTTAAGCAAAATTTTTTTGTTCAGTAGTTTCATTTAAAATAAATCAATGTATTAAAATTCCATTCCTTTCCACAGAGCCTTATCCAGGAAGCACGAAAGCGGCGGAATAGACTCAATAACAATATCCACCGGAAGCGACAAGAAGAAGAAGAAGATGAAGAAGAAGAAGACAAAGCCACCGAAAATACATCTCGTACACCCGGCGATGGTGCATGCGATGCAGAAACACGAGAAAGGTGAAGAAAGCGAGGGGAGAGGTTTCGCCAGCGGTGTCCAATCTTGGGTTATCGGAGAGAGGAGTGTCAACTCTTCCTCTAGGAGAGGGAGAGGGCTTCTCACCGATCTTTGGGGTGCAGGAGAGGAATATTTGGATGCTGCCGCTGAGCATGCTCTGAAAAGCGACCAAAGTGAAGACGGGATCACTGATAAAAGCTCTTTGCAAGGTTGGTGGTGGTTTGCATCTTGTTCTTTCTGATATTGTCTATTGATACATCTCTTAATCTTTCTATTTACTCCATAAGTTAGATTATGAAAAAAATAATGGATACTTGTTTTTTCTTTCGTCAATCAACCTTAAGCGCGGCAAAGTTTGGGAGTGGGGCTCGTGATGACACTTATAAGTTAAATTTGTATTAAGGCTATGATATTGCATCATGCCACATTTCACTTCAATAAATCTCTGTAAAGTTGTGACAAAAAGAAAAAATACGTGTTCAATGCTTTTTGATAATCTACTTGATAAACGAATTACAAAAAGTTAGTCATCTTTCCTATTGCGTTGATGTGGAACTTCATAATATTTTCAAGGTTGTACAATTGGTAGTTCCTCTGTCGCTGCAAAATATAGGTAAACGAAATATCATAAATTGTTTACAAATATAAAATAGATTCGAACATTGCATTAGATACCATGCCGACAAACTTTAATAAAAAAAAAATAAGATAGGAACTTTTAACACATTTTTTTTTTGCAAAGTTAAAGATAGTTAGGAAGTTTTATCCTCACTATTTAAACTATAAAAACAATTGGTCTTAGTTACAAAAGAAAGTTAACAATTCTTGAGTCTAAATAGTAATTATAAAACAGTCAGAATAGAAGTTAACGAAAAGTCCACAACACATTGTCCAATAATAACGACATTTAGGGGGAAACAGAGAGACATGCCCAGGTAGTTCGTTTTTAGTAAAACTTGCCGTTAGTTAATTAACTAAAACCTATTATAGTCACGACAAAAACACTCGTTGTCAATTGTAGGGGAGAAACGGAAGACTTGCCCAGGTGGGAGAATTGCGTCATGTTTCAAAATTGAATTTTAATTTCATGCGAGAATATTTTGGTCTCACATGAGATAACCAATGAACGAATAGACGTTGTATCCATGTAGTTTTCTGTAAGAACGACAGCGCTGATGGGATCATCGTCGCATCAACTCATGCTGAGACATGGTCCTGGTTGTTGTAAACCGTAATCCTGGCACATTTTTTTGATCACGTTTTGAATTTTAGTTTTCTATGTCTATTGTTTTTATATGTCATTGCTATTTATCTCGTCTGTGTGTTACATTACATTAAAGAAAAGTGCTATCTTCAAACTAGTTTTTTCTCTTATATAAAACTGGTTAACCCTTATTATTATTGTTATTCAATATTCCTTCTTTTTCACGATTCATTGTGTATATGAAATTGAGGTTAATAAAACCTTTTTCTATTTTTCTTTCTTTACAATCATAATTTATATCTCCGCCAGCATAGGTATTCTTTAAAATGCAATCTTACATCTGAAAAAAATGGCAAATATCTACCCATTCGGTGTCGAGACCCTTGGTCCGTGGGGTCCTAGCGCTATAAGGTTTTATTATTTTATAAGAAATATCAAAAAGTTTAGTCGACATCACTGGAGACCGAAGAGCTGGCAGCTACCTCGGACAAAGAATTAGTTTAGCTATTCAAAGGGGGAACGCTGCCAGAATCTTCGGAACCTTGCCTAAAGGCACCTCCTCAGACTCCTTTTAGTAATATATTTTTAAGGTTCATTGTACATATAAATATATATTAAAATTTTACTATGTGATATGCAATCAAATAATATATTGGCTGCTTCTACAGACTAATCGATATTTTGCTGTATAATGTCGTAATGCATATCAAACTAATGTTTAAAATGTCAGTTACCGTAAACGGAACTGTGATTTTATTATACAGAATTTCCCTACTGGGCAAGTCTCCTGGTTCTCCCCTACAATTGACAAAAGGCTATGTTTCTATTGTGACTATGATACAGTTATAGTTAACAAACTAACGGCCAGTTTAAATTAAATCAAATTGCAGTAAGACGTAACCTTTTAGAGCATTGATGCTTAAAGATTATTATTCAAATTATACTAAGAAATGTCACTAGTCGAACTATGTGACTTGGCCGTTTCGTTACTACAAGAACTATTGTTTAAGTAATGAACGGTGGATAAATGTTTCACCTTACGCCCATTCAGATATAGTGAAATGGCCAGGTTACGTATTTTGACTTAGGTGTAGCATTTGTGAAGGAAAACCTTGTAGAGTAAAGGCGTGTGGAGATAGAATCTTGACTCTCTCGCTACCCCACGACAACGGATAACTAGAGTCGAGGTCCTGGTCTCAGAGACGCCCTCTAGTTAAATCGACCACTCGTTCGAGTGGTCTAGAAGCTCCAGGCGGAGAGGAGACTCCTCCCGTGGGGAGATGCCATCCGCCTGGAATACCTCTAGAAGCACTCGACAATTCCCGGTTTTGAGGTCCCCTTAGGATCTCGCCGTCCCCAAACCCGGTGACGCTGTAAAGGTCATCTGCGACCAACAGCATACACACTCAAAAAGCTTGGCTCTTTAAGAGGGCAGATAACATTTTGACAATGATAGTCATATAGTCTTGCCAACATTTTACATGAAAATGTTTTTGGTATATTTATCCTCACCTTTAACTGGAGGTTTATTTATTTTATTGTTATATTTTTTTATTATATTTAATATCTTATTAACGTTTAATAAATTTACTTTTTTTACAGAGTTTAGTTCATTCAGTAACTTTTCGGTAAAATATTATTGTTTTTTATTGCATCGTGTACTGTCTTGCATTTGAATAGCATGTTGCATAAGGTTTTCAACGTCTTTTATAAGCATGCAATTTTCTTTCTCTGTGTTTTGGGATTGATAATTTATATCAAATTATTTGAGTCGAGTCGAATCACCTAGCAAAATATAACTGATTTTATACTCGTAAAGTTAATGCTAAGATCACAATGTCACGCTATTTTTACGCAAATTTTCACATATCAGGCCACAGTCAACAATGTGATGTGGGTAATATTTAAGTATTGGTTAGAAATGTCGTGATAAAGGCAAATGGTCGAGTATAACCGTAACATTATAATGTGTTCTGACATTTTTTATTACTGTACCCCTAGCACGAACTAACATCGAATTCGTATCGTTTGCGAGTCCGAAATGTCATTGTCAAATGTGTACTGATTTTTAGTTCTCGTTACGTACTTTGTGCCGCTGCTGTTCAAGTTTCCATACAAAATTTGACATTGATATTTCGGTTTTCAAACTATTCGAATTCGACAATGGTTCGTGCTAAGAGTTGGGTGGGGGGGGGGGGGGGCACTGAAGTGCTGAAAAGTTTCGAATGAAATTTAGCACTCAGACAGAGCGTGACTTAGAATTAGCAAATATAACACTTTTTGTCTAAATAAAAAAAAAAACAGAAAAGAATGAAGTCAAAGAAGTTTTTCAGGTACTTACCTATACAAAATTCTTTAGTCCTTACAACTGAATTTGCTTGCAAAAGCAAGTGAATGGCATGATTTTTTTTTTATAATTTGCATGTCTTATATTTTTGGATTCACAGATTTTATAGACTTTTAAAAGAAAATGTGGGGTAAACTTAAAAAAAATGGATAAGAATGTGTGATTGGTTATCTGACGAGGATAAGGCAATGCAAGATACATAATCGAGTGATAGCTGCTCTCTAAAGAAGATCAGTTTTTCTTTAGAGAAGAGTTTCTTTAGAGAAGATCACTTTTACCGTGGAGAGTGGAATATAAAAGGTGTCGTAAAAAGTAATCTTCCAAAATTGGAAGTCCAATTGGTAAATTAGAATTCCAATTTTGGTCAAGTCCAATTAGTAAATTGGAATTTCAATTTGGGAAGATTACTTTTTGCGCCATCTTCTATATTCCACTCTCCACGGTAAAAGTGATCTTCTCTAAAGATAAAGTGTTCTTCCCTAAAGAATATCATTTTAACCGGAACCGGCAAGGTGGCGCAAAAGTAATCTTCCAACTTTTTTAGTAAATAGATAAAATGATTTTGTATGAAGAAGGTCTTTATGATATCCATCAATTGACCAATCGTATTTTCCATGATTGACGCAAGATTTCCGGTGATAACTGTTCGCATTCCTGCCTTATGATCCTTTAAGGGCTGCCATTGTCTGAGGTTTGTTTGCATAAAACCGAGACTTCAACTAGCCCTTAAGAAAGAAGTCTGTTGTGGTAAAATCAAGCGATCTTGCTAAAACCCGGCCAAATCGCCAAAATGAAATTGTGCCGAGTGTGTCGTCCTGCGGAGTATCGTACTCCGTTTTTGTCTTTTTGTATTCTGCGTCTGTCTAGTTCACAAAAGTCAAATATGATTGGCGTACGACGCAATTTGCAATAATTACAACATCATCCTATAGAAAATAAATATAACTAGAAAAAAATCCACGCGGACCAGGCAGCAGACGGGACTTGAACCTTCGCTCTTCGCTTGCACTCGAACCCCCCCTTCGCTATCCGGGCGAATGCACTGACCAATTATGCTACCCACCCCTGACGGCCGCATCGAAATTCTTCTAGCCATTCTTAAGCTGCAAGGCAGCGCCATTTCTTCGCATTGTAAGTAACTCACAATGTCAAATGAATACTTTTTCAAGTATTAAACATTTGAAAGAAGAAATAGCAATTAAAGCTATAATTTTTATAATAATTGGTCAGTGCATTCGCCCGGATAGCGAAGGGTGCGGCTTCGAGTCCCGTCTGCTGCCTGGTCCGCGTGGAATTTTTTCTAGTTATATTTTCTTTAGATTCAAACACCAAGCAGTTACATGCTTAAAAAATAAAAATCATATCATCCGATAGGTTGATTACTTTGGTGCCACCCTGTACTGTTTACCATAAAACTGACTTTAATAGAATCTTCCGTTCTAGAACAAAGAGGAAAGAAAAAGAAGAAGAAGAAGGCCATTTTGAAGCTCCTGATCCTCGGTGCAGTGCTGAAGGCCAAAATCGGAACTTTACTCCAGATATTATCTTTCAAATTGCAGGTAAATAAATAAATGAATATTTCGTACACTCACACCAATTAAGCCTAGCCCCAAAGTAAGTACTGTAAGGCTTGTGCTATGGGATACTAGGGTAACGGATAGAATACATATACTGATACATATCGCATGGATGGGTGACCAAAAATTTACTATCTCGAGCTCCTCCGTGCTTCGGAAGGCACGTTAAGCCGTTGGTCCCGGCTGCATCTGCAGTCGTTAGCACCTACCAATAGCACTGGGCCCGCGTGGTGGGTCATGGCCCAATCTCCCTATTCCATCCATAGGGGAGGCCTGTGCCCCAGCAGTGGGGACATTAATAGGCTGATGATGATGATGACTGCTACATATCGCACGTCACAAACAATAGGGTATTAAGTCGACAAAACCATTTTTTTTCAATTTTTCATCAAAAAGTATTGGACACGTATTTTTTCTTTTTTCACATAATATAAACATTGCAGAGATATATTGATTTGAAAAGTCGCATGACGTCACGTTTGAGTACACTTATAAGGGAAAATTCACTCAAAAGTGACGTCACGAGCCCCTACTCCCAAACTTTGACGCGCTATAACTTTGTCATTTTTTTGGTTGATTGCCCAAAGAAAATATACGTGTCCATTATTTTTTGATCATCTAACTGACGGACTAAATAGAATTTCGTTTACTGTATCCCGTCATCACTCCTATTATACTTACTAGTCCGTTACCCGAATTCCATTGGCACTAGTATTCGGGCTAACGACCAGATGTAATCGCGCCATTAATGATGCCATTTCCTTTGCCCCAGGTGAAGTTCTTCCTGATAGCTCTGATTGGGCTCGGCATCAACCTGGCTCGCCTCTGGATTGACATCAAGAACAAGCACAACCATCAACCGCAGAAGGTAAGAATTTTAACTAAATAAGAAATGAAAGAGGAGCTCGATGGCGCAGGTGGTTAGCGCGTTCGGCTGCGATCGTTGAAGTTAAGCAACTTTCGCAGTGGTCAGTCATTGGATGGGTGACCGAAAATCTTCTGTCTCGAATTCCTCCGTGCTTCGGAAGGCACGTTAAACAGTTGGTCCCGGCTGCATCTGCAGTCGTTAGCACCCGCCAATCCGCACTGGGCCCGCGTGGTGGCCTGTGCCCCAGCAGTGGGGACATTAATAGGCTGAACACGATGATGATGATATTGTTACAGTGACAATAAAAAATCCTATCATCTTCATCACAGTTACGGAAAAAGTCTGCAGGACTGTTGTTGGAACAGTTTAAACCAAAGCATTTTTGTCTGAAATACAGAGTGGCCGGGGAGTTGACGTTCAAGTGTAAAATTTAGATACTTTATGATGAGGAGTACCAAATCACCCCCATGTATAAATCCATCATAACTCATAGAAAGTCAAAGATTTAAATGAAATAAAATAATTCCTTTGAAAATGAATAATTTACTTTGAAGGTCAGTTACAGAAAATAAACCCCATTAACCCTTTCTTTATTTGGCCTTGTTTGAAAGTTTAATGTCTCAGGAAGTTTCTAAAAGCACTTTGAACTCCAAATCACATTATTTACATTTTTTTTGATACTTTGAAAATTTGTGTGTACTGAGCTCAAATCGTAATTTTGAACTTTCAAACAAATTCTAAGTGAATTCTGCAATGCCTAGATAAACCATAAGTTTAAGGGAAATAGGTTAGACTACGTTAGTCAGTTATTACAAAAAAACTGAAACAGAAACGTCCAACAGAATGAGAAAAAAATCGAAAACGGATGTTAGGTGAAAATTACGAAAAAAATCATTAAAGAAATTATAACTCGAAAACTACGCAAAATCGTAGAACATACATGGGGATGATTTGGATACTCCTCATCCTGAAGTATCTAAATTTTACGCTTGAACGTCAACTCCCCGGCCGTCCTGTATAATCAGACACTTACAAGATTAACATATGCTGTCGCGGATTTTTCTTTGTTATAGAACTATTAAATGTATAAGGGACTACAAACTATTCTGACAGATATGATTTTTAAGTTACTTCAACGGAAATGATCCAGCGCACGTAACGGAAGCTCACAAATTGAATATTTCTATAGGTTCGATAGGTTTTTAACATTGTTGGTTGTTGCAACATTTTTAATTGGTGCTCCGCTTCTATTGTCTCGGAAATATTGCCGATCGTAGTATTTCTTGGTCCGGTTTATAGTGCGCAGTGTAGCGTAATTTTGTGATGCTGTGCCACGTTGTTAAATGGTCCGATGACGTGGCTTTTAGTACATGTCATCTTATCTCCATTTTGTTAACATTACTTTTTTTTTCTCCCATTTTTATGTATTCAAATTTTCGTAGGCAAAGAGCCGAGCCCATACAGCCTCTTGTGTTATTTTTCTTTTTTTAATTTGTGTATTATGTGATTGTCTTGTATTTCCGTCCGTCGATGTCCAAATTAGGTCCCTCCAGAATATCAGCGTTGCAGCGGCAATCCTTTTTTGCCGTTGCAACATTATGCTGAGGTGGGGCCTAGTTTACGATGTACCTTTTGTTTTATGTTTGTTGTGTATTTATTGTAATTGTTAATGTATGTATGTCGTCAATAAATGTTTTTCTTTCTTTCTTTCTTCTTTCTTTCTATTGGTCGTAGCGTCATTTTATATAGCCCATAGCCTTTCTCGTTAAATGTCCCCCCACGACAACGGCTAACTAGAGCCGAGGTCCGACTTTCAGAGACGCTCTCTAGATGAGCCGACCCCCGCAGGTGCTGGTGGTCTAGAGGCTCCAGACGGAGAGGAGACTCCCCCCGTGGGGAGACGCCATCCACCTGAAATACCTATAGAGGCACTCGCCAATTCTCGGCTTGAGGTCCCCTTAGGATCTCGCCGTTCCCAACAGCATACACACACAAAAAAAATCAATATATACACTATACAAAACTTAAAGAAAGTTTCGAATCGGACCGGTCGTTTCTGAGATTAGCGCGTTTATACAAACAAACCAACTCTTAAGCTTTATTCTATTAGTAGTACTTAAAGATTTGGCCTGTTGAATTATTTGCAGTAAACATCTCCGTCAGATATAAACAAGGTCATCCATCACCTTTCATTGTCTACAGACTGTGTTATTAACAATCGTAAAATTTAATTTGCACAAGTTCATCAACCGTTGAATTGGAGGCAGAAAAACAGTACAGTATCCGTTTTAGCCACCCATCATGCTGTCACTTTCACTCTGGTTCTAAATTGGATTAGAAGAGTGAATATTAACACTTGTTTGTTCAATTCTCGATTCTCATTCACGATAATGTACAGAATGAGGTTACCGTTGTAAAGTATGCCTCTTTGTTTTGTAGAGAATCCCTTGGAGACAAATCCAAATACATTTATGAAAATTTAATATATGTAAGAAAAAACTATGATGCATTTGCAAAAAAAGTGAAACCCATAACTTTAACGCGAGATTTAAGAACAAGCTTTATTTGTTTCTTAGGTTTTCACGCACATCACTCATTAAATAAAACTAGTTTTTACGGGTTAATGCACGAAACTTTATTTATTTATTGACGTTTCGCAGCCTTTTCAGGTCTGCATCGTCAGAATAATGATTTTTTATTTAAAATTGTCGAGCTACCTTCGAAAGACTTATATTGAGCGTTCGGTTATTTCATTGGAAGATTTTTAATATTTTATTGTCTATGTATGAATTTATTATTTAATTTACTTAATAAAGTATTTTATTTAAAATTCTTGTTTGTAATTTGAGTTTATTTATTTGACCCTAACTACCGTAAACTACCACCGGTTCCAAAATTGGGAGACCTTCCTGAGAAGAACCGGCGAAACAAACTCAAGAGAGGCTTTCTATCTCCTTCTTATGTTAAAATATGCAAACAAAAACGTCAATAAATAAATAAAGTTTCGTGCATTAACCCGTAAAAACTAGTTTTATTTAACAAGCTTTAATTGAGCTTCCACTGACCAAATTTAAATCTCAGATCAAGAATACTCTTATGAATAAGGGCTATTAAAAAGTTGATGATTCTCTTAATGATCGTAATGCATGTTTGTTTGGTTAAGTGTTATTTGAATATATTTATCGACCATTGAATTTTACTTATACAATAAAATTAACACATTCATTCGATAATTATGTTTAACCATATCGAATGTAAATATTTATTCAATTCATGTTGATTTTAAAGCTAAAGTTAACGGACTGATAAAATTATCTTAATGAATGAATAATGTGCGAACTAATAAAAATATTGACTCTAAATCAACTTATCAAAAGTATTTAGATATTATATTTGAATAAAAATATTAACTGATATTTTCAACCGTTAAAATTATTTGATATTTTAATTCTACTTTAAACTAATAATTTCAACCATTAACGCCATCTCCTGTTTGGTTAAACGTGCTAATTTCTCGAAAAGATCTCTGTGTGTTGGATATAGTCCCATTTATCGGGTAAGGCTATATCTTTAAATAGCCTTACCCGTATACTCCCATTTATCGGGTAAAGTTATATATATACATATATAGCCTTACCCGATAGATAGGACTATCCAAAGCAACTAATATTACGTAGTATATGCGAAAGCGTGTCTGTCTGTCTGTAACATCTTCAAGCTTAACCCGAGGAACCAATCTAAATGGAATTTGGTATAGAGATATTTTCTCGGAAAAGTTCTAATGATATTTTTTTATCCCAGATAGCATCCTTTGAAACTAATTATTAGTCCACGCACTAATTCACGATATCATAGAGATAATTTAGATTTTAAAACTTCTGTCAATAATTGGAATGGTTCATTTTACATTACCCTTATGTAACAACCTAACTATTTTTTTTATTTATTTATTTATTTATTTTGTACACACACAATAAAATATTACATAAAAGAGAAACAAGAGACATGTACAAGGGCACTGCTTATTTCATAATGAAATTTCTTCCAGCAGGCCCGCGAAAGGAAAGAACATAGAAAAAGGCAGTCAGTGTGTGCTCCTGAATAAATATAACATAATACATATGCAATACATACAATAACATACAATACATATATAAATAATAAATATTAACTAATAAATTGATAAATATTAATATAAAATAAATAAAAGCAAACTAGGAGAAGCAATAAAGTTTTAGATTTTCAAGTAGAAAGGTAGTGTTCCTTCAATCGTTTTTTAAAGGTAGAAATGGTCTGGGCGTCTCTGATTTCTGCTGGCAACGAGTTCCATAAGCGGATGGCATGGACTGTAAAAGAGTAGGATGCAAAGTCAGTTTTGTGAGTAGGACATTTGAGAAGGGATTTTAGGTGGGACCGGCAAGGAACATCAAGCGAGTGGGTGAAAGAAAACCGCTCTCGAAGATAGGAAGGATATAAAGGATTGTAAAGGATGTTGAAAAGGAGACAAAGGATTCTGACATTCCTGCGCAGACGTATGGGAAGCCACTCGAGTTCCTTTCGAAAGTTGGAGACGTGATCGTACTTACGAAGACCAAAGATGAATCGGATGGCAAGATTCTGCAGGCGCTCAAGTTTGTTAAGCAAAATCTCCGTAGCGTCTAAATAGCAAGCATCAGCATAGTCGAGAAGGGGTAGAATAAGAGATTGGGCAAGGGCAATTTTAGAATGTAGAGGAAGAAAATTTTGTAAACACTTTAAGGTGTGAAGTGAAAAATACATTTTGCGACTTACATCAGCGACGTGAGCTGTCCATGAGAGATTGGAATCAATTATCACTCCGAGATTTTTCACCGTGTCGCTGTAAGGAATATTGATTCAACATATAGAAACAGGTGGCAAATGAAAGGAACGGATATAATTAGACATATACCTACTCCCTATGATGATCGCCTGTGATTTACAGGGATTAACAGAGAGACCATAAAATTTTGCCCAAGTACTGATACGGTTAAGGTCCTCATATTTTTAAGCATGTAACTGCTTGATGTTTAAATCTAAAGATTGTGGATCGTACTTTACCTATAATGCGAAGAGACGGCGCTGCCTTGCAGCTTAAGAATGGCTAAAAAAAATTTCGATTTCGATTTTTTTCTATTTTTATTTTCTTTACATTTAAATATCCTAACTAATATTATAAATGCGAAAGTGAGTTTGTTTGAAACGCTGATCGGATTTGGATGAAATTTGGTACGCATAATAGTTCATGATCTGGATTGAGACATAGGATATTTTTTATCCGGAAAAAATGTCGGTTCCTGTAAGACTGTCAAAAAACTAAAGGTAAGGGGGACGACGTCGCGGGCTCTCCTAGTATTAGTACAGATTTCAACGTATCTTGACTAACGCACTTACCGAATCACGCTGGACCATTCTAATGTAATCCTGCAGGAACCGATTCTTATTTTCCAGATAAAAATTATCCTGTGGATAAATTCAGGTCATAAATTATATCCCTACCAAATTTCATCCCAATCCGATAAGCGTTTTAGGTGTGAGAGCGTAACATACAGACTATCGCATTTATAATATTAGTTAGAATGTTACATCTTTTATCTTTATATATATAATTCTTCTGTGAGTGTGTATGTCACTGAACTTCTCTTAAACGACTGGACCGATTTTGATGAAATTTTTTGTGTGTGTTCAAGGGGATCTGAGAATGGTTTAGATTCACAATTTTGTCCGCTGGACAACCCCTATTTTTTTAGGGCGGTACGAAGTTCGCTGGGTCAGCTAGTATATATATAAAACTCAAAGGGGACTTACTGACTCACGACTTAGTGATCTATCAACGCACAGCCCAAACCACTGGACGGATCGGGCTGAAATTTGGCATGCAGGTAGATGTTATGACGTAGGCATCCGCTAAGAAAGGATTTTAATCAATTCTACCCCCAAGCGGATAAAATAGGGAATAAAAGTTTGTATTAAACTTTGTCAATTTTAAACCGATCGGGCTGAGACTTTGCATGCAGGTATAAGAAGAATCATAGATGAATGTCATTGTGTATAAATACAAGCCTGAGAACAAAAACTGTAGTCTACACTTCAGCTCTACACCGAAGCGAAGCGAGGGCGGGCCGCTAGTGTAATGTAAAATGAAGCTTTCCAATTATTGAAAGTGCTTTAAAATTAGTTTTTGAGTTTATCCTTATCCTAATTCATTAAACATTCAAAGAATGTGCTAGAAAAGAAAGCCTTATTATTCCTAAAGTGTGTCAAACACACATTAACACGAAGAATACTTAATTAACTTCTTATAATTAGAACTTCTTAACCACTTTTATTTATCATAATAACACTATTACGAAGTTTTTTTTTTTTTTTACTTCAAAATTGAATCTTGAAATGGTATGAAATAAAATTATATTTTATTCAAATTGACTAATTGAACTCTCTTTTGAATCGTCAAATATATTTATTTTCCTGCCACACATTCAGGACATTTTTTAGCTAATGAGATGAATGGGCGCAAGAAACTCATAAGCATTTAACAGAAGTAGCAACATTTACAACAACAAAAAACATGTCGCTACCAACAACGTCCACCTAGATCCGTCTCGAGATACAGGGTCTTGACACTGTCTGTCAAGACCAGGGTTTGATTTTGTACTATAATTATAGCATTTATACTATGATTTCGCCTTTTGTACTGTAAACTATCCACAGCTCAGGATAGTACGTTTAAATACTATAGTTAAAAGTTTGCTCCCGAATGCTTAGTTTTACGTCATATTATGAAAATTTCGACCGTGCTTGTATAAATGTATGCTAAATCAGAAAAAGTACGCCTCTGAATGTACTGTTTTTTCTTGTAGCTCTTTCCATAAATCTACTGCTTTTTTCTATAAAGCCTCCCGATTTTTAAAAATCGATCCTGGCAACACTGTGTACAGGTGCAGAAGTCAATGACTTAGCTCGCTGCTTACATTATTCAAGGCCACAAGGTCACACGGTGCTTTCTCTGTCTTGTCGCAATAGGTACTTACTTAAGTTATACTTAAGCTTTCACAACGCCTCCACTTTGAAGGAGACTCGATGAGTATTGAATTTGATCTGTTTACTTATAACAATGACTAGAAGTGTCCTGTGGTTTCACCCGCGTGGAATTTGAGGAAAATGGTTATAGTCTGGCACCATTAAAAGACAAACGAATGCTGTTGTCACTAGGCTTGGCCAGATGGCCAGGAAATCCGGGATTGTCCCGGAATTTTGCGTTTTGTCCCATGTCCAGTAAAAATTCCAAAAAAATCAATATCGTTTATTCAGTCTAGGCTGTTATAAGCTCTTGTGAATGTCGAAAAGCTACGTTATCGGTTCGCAAATCTACGGCGGGAGACCTTGTACTGAGAAGAACCGGCAAGAAACTCAGCAAGGGCTGTTTTCTTCTGCCTGTATTATATACAGAGTCGTTAAATTGAAAAATGACTTCAATATGAGGTTACTCGTAAAGTCACTTTCCATTACAATTGTAGAAAGGGCTGCTTTTTCTCCCTGTTTTATTTCATACAGTGTCGTCCAATTGAATTTATTTATTTATTTATATCAAATACTTATATCTGTTATTACAGGTATATACCCAAGGCAATAGATACATCCATTTAAGAAATACATTATAATACACATTTACAAACACATTGGAAAAAATAATTAATTGCAACCGATAATAATCCACTCAGCTAGTTTTGTAAATTCGCTCAGAGCACAAACGAATAAGTCCATCTTTTCATTAATTTTGTTGATTGTGCGCAATGCATTAAGTAATTAGACCTTACTGTCCCGGATTCCGATAATGTGCTAGTTTCGTAACAAAATAAACTAATAACGAATGACACCACTGCTTGATATTTTAATTCTGGGGGGTGATAGGGGGGTTTGATTTGATGCTTTATTTTTTCAGGGGGGGGGGGATGCAAATGTCCCGAATTGATAAGCCAGCATCTGGCCACCCTAGGTTTCACCCGCGTGGAATTGGAGGAAAACAGTTATAACGTGACACCTTTAAAAACAGACGTGTACTGTCGCACTTTGTATAGATTTTTTAAATGGAAAAGAAATGATGTGGTGTCGTGGGACACCAGGTAGGAACGAAGTTCCTTCGGCTAATGCGCATTTAATGGTTTTATTCCACGCACTTTTTTCCACGGATTTTTTCTTACGGTTTTACTATCACATTTTTTTCAGTTCGGTCGCGCAGCAAAATCCCTATCCCCTCCAAGCCTGCCGTAAGGAACTTCGTTCCAAAAATTCCGTCATAAATGATATTTGTGTAACTTTGACCGTTAACGCAGCGCACGCAACGGAAGCTCATAAATGGAATGTTTTGTCCCGTTTTTGCAACATTATTCATATTAATTTTAAATTAGCGTGTTTTAACAAACTCTGCAGCTTTCTAATATTAAGTATAGATTTTATTTGTAACTCTGAATGTACTTAGGGGCCGTTCATAAAATACGTTCGCATACAAGGGGGGGGGGAGGGGTCTTGCTAAGTGTGACAAGATGTGACAAGGGGGGACGGGGGGTCTACGGCAACGTGACGTTCGTCGTTCATTAAAAATTTTTAAATTAGTATTTCTTTCAACTATTTTTCTTTCTCAATTTTCATCAAGATAGAAAATCATTTATTTCGTATTTAGTAAACATATAGACATTCAAACGTATATTGTTTTATTATACAATAAATTGTAACTTGATATATTTACTCATGTTTATTTTTCGACATTAGCGCATATTTATATATTTAAATTTTATTATAAAAACTAAATAAATATTTAAATTCTTAAAATTTGTGTACTATCAATTGAAATGAATCATACTTGGGGAGGGGGGGGGGGTCTCCGTTTTTGTGACGGAATATTTCAAGAGGGGTCACAGAAAGTGTGACACAGCGTGACAATAGAGGGGGGGGGGGGGGGGGTCGGAAAAAGCTGATTTTAGCGTGACGTATTTTATGAACGGCCCCTTAGGTAGTTTTTCGGGGTTCCCAGCTTGAGCTGGGAACCTTTGAAGGTTTAAAATTCAAAATTAGGTCGATAGGCCGATAATTTATTTTTATTCCTAACTAGCGGCCGCCCGCGACTTCGTCCGCGTTAGTTTTTACTTTTTTTTTAAATCGAAAAAAATAAAATGAAAGTAGCTCAAGTTACTCCTTATTACACCAGCTACCTGCCAATAAAAGTCCTGTCAAAATCGGTCCAGCCATTTCAGAGATTAGCCGGAATAAAGAGACAGAGAAACAAAAAATGTAAAAAAAAAATGTTGTATGTACGTATATTTTTTCATATGCATGTAGTAAAAAGCGGTTATTTCAATATTACAAACAGACACTCCATATTTATTTATATGCATAGATGTTTAAAAGTTATTCAAGCGATGACCCACAGTTTTGTAAAGAAAAAACAACTTTTCCATATTACTAAGCGGAAATCTAGTTTATTTTATTCATTATTTTAATGGCATCCACAAGTACCATCTCGCTGAGCAGCTGAGTATCAAATCTATGCCGTGCTTAAAGCAGATTCATGCTGGGACCCGCCCAAACACTTTCTCTGTGACCCGACCCCAGTAGCAATAATGTAAACATAAAAACAGTACGCAATCTACATACTGTAAACATGACTCAAAACAGACCATTTAACAATATCATAATAATGTACCTATATATATATATATATATACGCATTGATAGGGTTGTCATAGGCAGGTGTAAAACGATATTTTTATTAATTTAATTACAAAATAAAAGTGGTCTGTAAGGCGTCAAACTTTCGTAGGTAATTCTATACAAGGAACACAACCAAACCCTAAAGTTTTATTTCGGACTTTTGTCACACCCTGTATACATATATATATATATATATATATATATATATATATATATATATATATATCGAGCCCTTACCGCCAAATTATCGTAAGCGACACTTTTGTCGAAATGCGTTTTTTGTGGAAACTAATATTTTAAACCGTAATGGACCCATCTCTGTTGATATTTCCCTCCAAAAGAACACCGTTATAATATAATAGAGGGAAGAATAGAGGGAAATATCAACAGAGATGGGTCCGTTACGGTTTAAAATATTAGTTTCCACAAAAAACGCATTTCGACAAAAGTGTCGCTTACGATAATTTGGCGAGAGTCGCTTACGATAATTTGGCGGTAAGGGCTCGATATATATATATATATATATATATATATATATATATATGTATACAGGGTGTGACAAAAGTCCGAAATAAAACTTTAGGGTTTGGTTGTGTTCCTTGTATAGAATTACCTACGAAAGTTTGACGCCTTACAGACCACTTTTATTTTGTAATTAAATTAATAAAAATATCGTTTTACACCTGCCTATGACAACCCTATCAATGCGTACGATTACTACTACCTAAACAGACCCCCCTCTCTCCCCCAGGCACCCCTGCGCCCCGCTCAGATACCTATATATTTTTATTTCGGAATTCTGTAACACCCTGTATATTACAAGGCTTCACAAAATCCATAATTCATTTAAAGGTCTTTGTGTACGCTTCTACAATAAAGTCCCTAGCAATATCCAACAATTAAGCGTCAATAAATTTAAAACTACCTACCATTAAAAGAGTTCTTATTAATAAAGTATTTATATTTCACACAAAAATGCTTGGGTTTAAACTGTTCCAAACGTTCCGGCAGATTTTTTCTTTAATAGGGTATTTGACAGTATTAAAAATAAAGTGCCTATTGTTAGCATCTGTATTTAGAATGCATATAGGCAGGAGTTTTTACTATTTTTACAGAAAAAATATTCATAATTTTACTAAAAACCCACGATAAAGATAATAGTATAATTCTTGTCTTTTGTCACGTGACCCAAAACGCTTGGGATTGGTGGAGTCTAAAATTACGTAACACGCAAGTAAACTTCAGGTTTAAGTGACATTTGATTGTATGGTTTGACGTTTTAATGACAGTCGTGTGACGTCACACACCAGTGAGACGCCATATTGTCCAGAGATACGTTTTTCGCGGCAACTTGAAAATAGAGTTTTTGATTTAGTTTTTTTTACCGAAATACACAACATAATGATGAATATTTTTATGGACTCTATAAACATTAGTAAATAACGTGAGATCGTTTTCTAATACTTGTCAAATACCCTATTATAATGAAGATGAAATTATTTTGTACTGACACCGTAACAATATGATATTTATAATTTTTATTATTTTTAAAGCATGTAACTGCTTGATGTTTAAATCTAAAGAAAATATAACTAGAAAAAGAGTCCCGTCTGCTGCCTAATATGATATTTTATAAATATTGTTATTTTAACGCTATAAAGTTTTTTTAGCCTGTTTTTCTCCACATATATAAAAATGTCCTTAACTGGTAGTAGTGAAAAAAATATGGACGATTCAAAAGAGTTGTATTTTGAATCCAATTTGAATAAAGATATTTTGACTTTTTGACAATATTGCTAAGCCACTTCGTAAAAATAACAGCACTTTTATAATGAGAAAAAAGTAATTATAAATATTTCAAACACTCGCACCAATTAGCCTAGCCCCAAAGTAAGCACTGTAAGACTTGTGTTATGGGATACTAGGGTAACGGGTAGAATACATATACTGATACATATATAACTATATTTATATAGGAATGCATATTAAACATCCATTACTGAAGTACAAATGCTCGTATTCATTACACAAACATCCCGGTGTGGGGTATATACCGTGTGATGAACCTCTTGGGTAGGTGATACCTTATGAAGTTTGTTTGTTTAATTATCAAAATCATTATTAAAACATTTTCATTACGAAACAGAACCGACAATGCGAACTCAAAGATCATTAAAATGTGAAATTACTTTTTACAAATAAGAAATTTAATCATCGTTATGCTTTACCCTCTTATCAATGTGGAAAGCTTTCATTTTCATTATATTTCTGTATTTAACTGCTAGTATTTTTTTTCTAGTAAAATTTTCTTTTACTTCAATTTTGTTAGTGGTTGTTCCTAGAAGTTTATCCTACACTAGCGGCCCGCCCTCGCTTCGCTTCGGCGTAGAGCTGAAGTGTAGACTACAGTTTTTGTTCTCAGGCTTTTATTATACAAAATGATATTCATCTATGATTTTTCTTATGTGCAAGTCTCATGCAAAGTCTCAGCCCGATCGATTTAAAATTGACAAAGTTTCATACAAACTTTCATTCCCTATTTTATCCCCTTGGGGGTAGAATTGATCAAAATCCTTTCTTAGCGGATGCCTACGTCATAACATCTACCTGCATGCAAAATTTCAGCCCGATCCGTCCAGTGGTTTGGGCTGTGCGTTGATAGATCACTAGGTCAGTCAGTCCTTTGAGTTTTATATATATAGATAACTCCTATATTTGACTACTGTGTCTCAAACTGCACTATGGCGTAAGTTCGCGCGACTACTCATCGTGAGCTTGCAGCTAATAAATTGCAAACGACATTCCTTTCTATAGACTAGACAAGATAATAATCCTGTGGATGCTTATTCATGGACGCTTTCACCTTTCATTGCCACGGAAATTATTGAAACATTCAACTTTTGCGACTACACTGTACCTATTACCAATGAGAATTTAATTTAGCACTCCCAAACTTTGTCGGGCGATGAAAAAATAAATGTCACTTATTGAAGCCAAACTTCTTTTCGGGAGGGATGTAAATGGAAACAGAATATGGAGAAGATGAAACAGAAATGCGTCACACGACTATATATATAAT
Organism: Chilo suppressalis; assembly: GCA_902850365.2. Lineage (NCBI taxonomy): Eukaryota > Metazoa > Arthropoda > Insecta > Lepidoptera > Crambidae > Chilo > Chilo suppressalis. The sequence continues at coordinate 11,880,507 of OU963921.1, forward strand.
ATATATATATATATATGAGTGATGCGTGCCCTGCTCCATTCCCCTATGGAGGATAGGAATGGAGCAACGCACGCATCACTCATATACCTATATGTATAAATATATTGTCGCGTGTGACACTCCTGGCGCTCGTATCCTTTCAGCCTTCGCCGATTTGCCCCCCCAACTTTCATGATCGTCGGTAAGAACTGCGCACGCATATATATATATATAGTCATGTGACGCATTTCCGTTCCACCTCAGGTTCGAATGGTCTAGAGGCTCCAGACGGAGAGGAGACTCCCCCCGTGGTTAGATGCCATCCGCCTGGAATACCTCTAGAGGCACTCGCCAATTCTCCGCCTGAGGTCCCCTTAGGATCTCGCCGTCCCCAAACCCGGTGACGCTGTAAAGGTCATATGCGACCAACAGCATACACACTCAAAAAAAAAGACAAAAAAAGCATTTCCGTTTCATCTTTTCCATAGGATTTTCCATCACTTCAAAAAAGTCCGCGGCAACATAGGGATGTCTTTTTTTAAGGGTGACCTACTATAACCTAACCATATTCTACAAATTAATGAAACCCCAGAACACCTCCAGTATCGAGATACAATTATGTTGTTTGTTACCAGGTAATATACTATGAACATGCTCAGCATCAGCACCACTACGATCATGAAGAAGAACACGGCTGGGGGCCATGGTCCAGGAGTATAGCCCCGGAGGTAAGTCAGTTCCTTAACCAACTGTCCACTGTAAGTCAAGTTTGTAAGTCAGTTCCTGAACCAACTGTCCACTGTAAGTCAAGTTTGTAAGTCAGTTCCTAAACCAACTGTCCACTGTAAGTCAAGTTTGTCAGTTCCTAAACCAACTGTCCACTGTAAGTCAAGTTTGTAAGTCAGTTCCTAAACCAACTGTCCACTGTAAGTCAATTTTGTAAGTCAGTTCCTTAACTAACTATCCACTGTTAGTCAAGTTTGTAAGTCAGTTCCTTAACCAACTATCCAATGTAAGTCAAGTTTGTAAGTCAATTCCTAAACCAACTGTCCACTATAAGTCCAGTTTGTAAGTCAGTTCCTTAACCAACTGTCCACTGTTAGTCAAGTTTGTAAGTCAGTTCCTTAACCAACTGTCCAATGAAACTGGGCATACACGAACCAAACTGGGCATACTTAAGAGCGGACGCGAACTGAAAGACTTTTGAGAAATATGTATTTGAAAAAGACTATTTCTGTCACGCTCTGGCAAATACCGTGCGATAGGGACAACAGTAGTTAACGCTGAAAATTGCGTATAAAAATTGCAATATTCGATGTTTGGCTCTGGACGATTACTTCGGAATATGACGGAATCTGTCGAGAACGTTTGTATGGAAAAAAACATCATTGTACACAAACAAGTCGGAGTGTAACTCTGTGAAGGCTACAAGCGTCACAAGAGTCACACGCAACAATATATATATACATACAGGGTGTTACAAAAATACAAAAAAGCTTGAAGGGCGTTGAAATACGTCATATAACGAGTCTTCTCTAATTTTCCTAAAATATTTGCATGAAGTTTTAACTTTTTATAAAAACAGTTATTTTTAATGATCCTGGAACTAGTGACGTGTCTTAAAATGATCGATATTTTTATTAATCATTATAAATAACTGTTTTTATAAAAAGTTTAAACTTCATGCAAATATTTTAGGAAAATTAAAGAAGACTCCTCCATATGATGTACTTCAACGCCCTACAAGCTTTATTTGTATTTTTGTAACATTCTGTATATATGAGTGATGCGTGCGCTGCTCCATTCTCCTATGCACCACCTAATGTAAGGTTATTTAAGAAAACAAGTTTCACTTCAGATGTGGGCTCTGCGAATACAAATTATTTTTTATTTAATTTAATGTTGTATTTACCCCTAAAGGGGTACTTACTGTTAGACTAGTAAAATTTTAATAAGATTAAAAATGTTATTTCATTAATTTTCACGTCTATTTATAGGACTCATCGGACTTAGAAGAACTACCTACCTCACCTTATCACGCGCAAGAACGGAAAGACGTCGTATACAGGCCGATTTTGACAAAAGACTAATGAATTTTATTGTTATATTTAAATTAATTAATTTAATCTGAACGACTGTATAGAAAATGTATTTATAAGAGAGGCTGCTTTCTTAATTTCACTTTATTTAATAGGTATATTTCAAATGTGTTTTGTAATATTTTTATCATCATATGTACTTAAATGTTGTGAAATGAGTTAGCTGTATTTAATAAATGTATTTATGTGAAAATGCCATTTAGAGACATTATAAATTTTAACGATTTTCAATTGGAAAAGAACTATCTTTTTTAGGGAAAGAAGGCAAAGAAAATCTCATTATTATTTAAATTATAATTCGAACAAAAATGACGGGTATTTAATACGTTTTAAAATCATACCGAATAAAATGGTATTTAATTTGCATTCAGCTTTTTAATCTCCAATACTTTTTTAAATAAATCCAAAATAAGTATTTTGTACTTGAGTACTTACTTGCTAGCATATTGTACATACTTAATCCTTTTTAAAAAAATATATTAAATTTTGCATTTTCACAAACACTAAATATATATAAAATGAATATATTTGTATATAACGTAGCTTTACCATTTTCATTTCATCATAATATAATTTAAGCATAACATTTTCAAAATTACCAACAAGCCGCACTCAAAAATATCAAACTATTTGAAAGCTTCATTGAGTCACTTGTTCCTTGTCTCGCTCTATTCCCAACTTAAAGACAGTGACAGCATCCTATTAAGTCAAACTTAAAGTTGATTGACTTCTTGGGAAGCGGCCGTAAGTTATAATAAATTATTTCCCTAAGTAAAATAGTTGCGTTAAAGCGACAGAAGAGATTGCATTAACGCAACTATAAAAATGAATTAACTTAATTAATAGTTTTAATTTATTTATTTATTTCTATTTGTTTTTAATCGAACTAAATTTCCACCAGTCAATTAGCAATAAGTCCAGTGTAATTTATTATAATTTAGTTTTGTTATTATTTATTTTTATGTAATAAGTTTAGCAAATTATTAAATGTGGCCAGAATACTTTTAAATTTGTTGTTTTTTTTTTCAAACTTTTTTGCTATCATCGTCATCATCAGCCTATTAATGTCCCCACTGCTGGGGCACAGGCCTTCCCTATGGATGGAATAGGGATTTTTTTTGCTATATGTCTCATTTACCCCCTTGCCTTGCTTATAGTCCGCTTTATAACTTAATTAATTTGCAGAGGGTTAACATTCTTGGTAAGCACTTTGTCTCTGCGTATTATTTTTTTTTTAACTAGACAAGCAACTTAATGAGGAAAATTCCTTAAGCGTGGGGCACAAGTACTTAGATAAATTCCGCACACCAAAAATAAAGTTATAGAATTCCTTTGATTTTTATAGCCCAGACGTCTGAAAGACAATCTTTTAAGAAAAAATCATTTTTAGAAACACAAAGCATGGCGCCAGAACAAGCCATATTATTTAAATGCCTTCGATATACCCTGCTAGTGTTCCTCTCGTGTTTAAAACTAAAGACGTCAAGCCTGCACAAGTCATTTAGAACAGTGGCCCAAGCATTAATTTTCACAATTCAGTATCCTTGGCACGAGTCCTAAATGTCATTGACAAATGTGTACTGATTTTAAGTTTCCATACAAAATTTGACATCGACATTTCGGTATGCAAACTATTAAAATTTGATATTAGTTCGTTACCCCTAGCATGAAAGAATATCGAATTCGTATCGTTTGCGAGTACGAAATGTCATTGAAAAATGTGTACTGATTTTAAGTTCTCGTTACGTTGTTTGGGCGCTGATGTTCAAGTTTCCATACAAAATTTGACATTGATATTTCGCACTCGCAAACGATTCGAATTCGATAATGATTCGTAAAAAGAACAAACTTGCTCTTCGACGATGGCGGTACGATTTCGAAGCTGTCAAAATTGGTGCTTACCTTTGTTCAGCGTGCCAAAAACATTTTTACACTTTACACGCAAAAAACTTTAACCTACTCCTTTAGGTGCATCATCTTCATTCATCATCACCAGCCTATTAATGTCCCCACTGCTGGGGCACAGGCCTTCCCTATGGATGGCATAGGGAGTTTGGGCCATGACCCACCACGCCGGCCCAGTGCGGATTGGCGGGTGCTAACGACTGCAGATGCAGCTGGGACCAAAAGCTTAACATGCCTTCCGAAGCACGAAGGAGCTCGAGATAGCAATTTTTGGTCACCCATCCAATGACCGACCACTGCGAAAGTTGCTTAACTTCAACGATCGCAGCCGAAAGCGCTAACCACTTGCGCCATAGAGCTCCTCGCTTCCTTAAGGCGCAATCGGATGAAAAGATTAAAAATTAATGTTATTACACCTTGACGTGATGTACAAGTACTTGTACATTACCGTTCAACAATTTTGCGGTAAAAATTCCATGCTACTCGGTGACTTTGTAAATGGGTTACGCGCAGAGAAACTCAAACCGCTACGTAGGAGCTGTCCGGCCTTATAGACCGGCTCGAGACCAGTCTTATAAGGGTTATTTGCGTCACCAAACGGCTTTTCTTGACCTTTGCGGTGCCACAAGGATGTTTAAACACACTTTCTACAATGCCAAGTTGAAGATTTTATGCATTACAGCTGCTGCAATTGCTTATTATGTACGAGAATGACTTGAAAGAATATTGTATAATGCGATTCAACTAAGGTGCGGTTGCTTGTTGTATAAAGTTGTTTCGTACATAATTACCAACAACTTTTGTATAAACAATTTTTTTGTATTACTTACCGTTTTCAAGTTATAAATTGCGCAGGTATGAAAAATCCAATAGAGCGGTTTTGAGCAGTTCACGTACACATTTGCAGTGCACATTTCAATGTACGTTTTACTATTTTTTATCATGATTGTAATAATTTACTAATGTACTTTGTGAATAGAGCAGATGTCCGAATTGGCCCACTGTGTTGGCACTCACTGTGTTGTATACGTAGCGCTGTATTGCACTGTAACTTGAAAACTGTAAGTAATTGAAAAAAAATATTTTTACAAAAGTTGTTGTTAATTATGTACGAAACAACTTTGCCATCTAAAGTTTTCCATTAAAATGATATTTTCAGGGTGAAAAAGTGAAAAAACACTTTTTTTGAGACTTTAGCGCCACCTACAATGCGCATTTTTTGGTGTACGAGATTGCAACAATGACATAAATTGTAGTACTCAACGCCCTCTACAATTATGGTCAAAAAAAAAGTTTCTAAAATGCATACAAAACAAGAAAAATGTGTTGCAAAAAATTTTTGAGGGTTTTTTTGAGTTTTTCAAAAAACGCCTACGAGTTGAACATGCCCATCGCCAAGGTGGCACACTGACGTCATTTGGCAACAGAAAAAACAAGACTTACCCTTTAGGTTTTTTTTTCACCACTCAACCTACAGATTGACTGTACTAATTGTTTGTTGTGTGTGGTGACGTTCCGGTGAATTGAAAATCGTTGTGGTGATTTCAAAACTTTTTCTGAGTCATTTTATGTGTTTAGTTTTTGTAAATACGGAAAAAAGAACAAAAATACCACGTATTTTATTGAACCTGCTTACTTTACTAACCGTGAATTCGTCAAAATGGATAGGACCGACTGGGCGTCGTATTGTGATGTCATAGCTGTCAATTCAGACCAAATAGGTAGAGTGAGCAAAAAAAATAATCATGCAGGTCACATAGGAACATGCATCCTATATGTAAACGAAAGTTTAAAATCGAGTTTCTGAACGCAACATAAAGTGACATTTGGTTGACGATTTAGGTTATCAACCATTCATAGCCAAAGCTCAATAAATGAAAAAAAATATCGACCAATATTAATTATTATCCATATTTTTTATTGTTTGTTTAAAAATGATTGGTTTTTAATCTAGAATTAGCTTAGTGCTAAAAAAGTGTTCCGAGATTTTCTGCAAAACATACTTTTCATAAGACATTTGACAGATGGAGTTCATTGGCTTTCTTATTCTTATTTGAATAGCATTGTACCCTAAGCACGATCAAAATCGAATTCGTAACTTTTGCGAGTCCGAAATGTCATTGTCAAATGTGTACTGATTTTTAGTTCTCGTCACGTACTTTGTGCCGCTGCTGTTCAAGTTTCTATATAAAATTTGACATACATTTTTGGACTCGCAAACTATTCGAATTCGATAATGGTTCGTGCTAGAGGTACTGGACTCTAAAATTTTGTGGCATGTTAGTATTTATCTTAAGAAAATGTAACTAGAAAAAATTCCACGCGGACCAGGCAGCAGACGGGACTCGAACGCACACCCTTCGCAATCCGGGCGAATGCACTGACCGATTATGGTCCGCGGCCCTCACGGACCGTGTGGAAATTCTTCTAGCCATTCTTAAGCTGCAAGGCAGCGCCATCTCTTCGCATTATAGGTAACCCACAATGTCAAATGAATACTTTTACAAGTATTAAACATTTGAAAGAAGAAATAGCAATTATACTTATAATTTTTATTAATTTAAAGCAAGTAAAAAAAGTATTCATTCATTCGCCCGGATTGCAAAGGTCGTTCGAGTTCAAGTTCGAGTCCCGTTTGCTGCCTGGTCCGCGTGGAATTTTTTCTAGTTATATTTTCTTTAGATTTAAACATCAAGCAGTTACTTGCTTTAAAATAATAAAAAATATAAGTATTTATTTTTATCTAAGTAGAAAAATCTGCCATTCCAGCCACTTTACAAAAAATATAATTAAAGGAAAATTATGAATACACGATGCCTGCCAAAAAGCAAAATAAAACTGAACGGAAATATTTTTTTCTTAAAAGCAAAACTGATTATTTTTGATGTGAAAACTTCTTTAGCGGCGTTGTACACTTTTTTGTATGGGTAAAAACTGTTAAACCCGCGTCAGGTTAAACACGTGGGCTGATCGCATCATGACACACAATAAAATTGGAAAGTTTGTTGACTTTCAATATATTGGACGAAACATAGTAATATTTTATTTTATCGTATTATAATAATAAGTCTCTATGTAGGACGTCCACATGGAAGCTTTATTGCGAAGAAAATGCATTTTTTTTTTACAATTGATGTCGCTAGGTGCGCTTAAACGTGATTCATGTAAGTTGATTTTTCTGAGAGATATACTTTTTTAATGTAATAGAAATTGGCATGTTTGTGTACGATAGCGCAATAAATAAATATTGTATTGTACCACATACATGGTAGTACTTTTATACTGATAATTAAAGCAATTCGTGCAAAATTATTCGCTAACCATTCCAAAATATCCAAAAATGCACAACATTAATATTCAAGTTTGCACTTCTGCCGGCACTCGCAGTACTATGGAGTTTCATAGTGAGACACGGAAAAAAGGTGATTTAATGTAAATTGTAGTGCTTATGCTACAGGGACTGGCTGCTTCTAGACATAGTGACATTTTGCCGTGTAATGGCGTAATGCATATCAAACTAATATCTAAAATGGCTGCTACCGAAATCGGACGTGAGATTTTATTTTATTTTACAGAATCGCCTCTGCAATAGTGTAATTGACAGTGTTAAAAATAAAGTGCCAATTGTTAGCATCTGTGTTTAGAATGAATATTTGCAGGGGTTTTTACTATTTTTCCAAAAAAAAAATACTCATAATTTTATTAAAAACCAACGGAAAAGATAATAGTTTTCTTATCTATTGCCACGTGACCCAAAACGCTTGGGATTGGCGGAGCCTAAAATGGCGTCATACGCAAGTAAACTTCCGGTTAAAGTGACATTACATTGTATCGTTTGACGTTTTAATAACAGTCGTGTGACGTCACACGCTAGCAAGACGCCAAATTGTCCAGAGAAATGTTTTCGCGGCAACTTGAAAATGGAGTATTTGATTCGGTTATTTTTACTGAAATACACAACAATATGATGAATATCCTTTTTACGGACTCCATAAACATTAGTGAATAACGTGAGATCGTTTTCTAAAACTTGTCAAATACCCAATTCATTGGAGCAGCGTATATAAACAGACTTTCTAAGTTGCAGCGATCAAAACATTTGGCCGTTTAAGCTGTGTTTCGGCCAGAGATTTGACAGATTAACGGCGAATGTGTTTGTAAACAACCAATAGAATGGCTTGATTCAACTTGCCTCAGTCAACTCAGCTCTGGTGGAAACGGCTTTTTTATGTTAAAATGGTGTCAAATGAGCATATTGCCGGCCTGATGTAGTGTTGCCGAACTATCGATATTAAAACTATCGACAGTTTACATCGAAAATCATGTACCCTATCGATAGAATCGATACAACCGATAGTATCGAAACTATCGATAGCTCAGAACAAAGCAATACTATCGAATGAGTGCAATACTATAGATACTATTGTAGTTCGTTAATAAAAAACTATCGATAGTATCGATACTAGCGATGGTTTTAGAGTAAAGTTTGTGATTGACTACAATACCTGAAAATTGTGAACAATACTATAGCAAATTGTTAAACTAACGATAGTATATTTGCAAATAAAATCGACAGTATCGATACCATCGATAGTTTGTTATTAACGAACTTGAATGCTATCGATAGTTTTTAACTCATCCGATAGTATCAGATTTTTCTGTGCCATCGACAGACTATCGATCAATCATCGATAGTCGACTATCGATTGGCAAAACTAGCCTGATGGTAAACGGCCACCGTAGCCTACAGTGACGGAAATGAAGAAACTTAATCAAACTGATTGCTGCCATCATTATCTTCATAGATTGATTAGTAGATAACGTTAACTAAATTATGTTAAGACTAGCGGCCCGCCCTCGCTTCGCTTTGGTGTAGAGCTGAAGTGTAGACTACAGCTTTTGTTCTCAGGCTTGTATTATACACAATGACATTCATCTATGATTCTTCTTATACCTGCATGCAAAGTCTCAGCCCGATCGGTTTAAAATTGACAAAGTTTCATACAAACTTTCATTCCCTATTTTATCCCCTTGGGAGTAGAATTGATCCAAATCCTTTCTTAGCGGATGCCTACGTCATAACATCTACCTGCATGCCAAATTTCAGCCCGATCCGTCCAGTGGTTTGGGCTGTGCGTTGATAGATCACTATATCAGTCAGTCAGTCACCTTTGAGTTTTATATATATAGATGTATCGGGGAATACAGACGCAGAAAGGGAGTTTGAGTGTGTATGCTGTTGGTCGCAGATGACCTTTACAGCGTCACCGGGTTTGGGGACGGCGAGATCCTAAGGGACCTCAAGCCGTGAATTGGCGAGTGCCTCTAGAGGTATTCCAGGCGGATGGCATCTCTCCACGGGGGGAGTCTCCTCTCCGTCTGCAGCCTCTAGACCACGAGCACCTGAGGGGGATGCGAATCGTAAGAAGCGCAGGGGAAGTATGTCAACCACGTATGGAAGACCTTGTCTACGGTCTCGTCGTTCGATGGTAATTATTGATGTAAGTAATGTTTTTGTGTTACCATAGAAGTCCAACTCAAAACCGGTTTGAACTTAATGTATTTGAAACCCACTTTTCGTACTCGATAACTACCTGAGCTTAAAGATTTTTCAAACAATCATTCTGCAAATGATATGAAGCTATTCTGCAAAGGAAACGGTAGCGCGATGTAGTTATATTAATAAAGTACATTGGGCAAAAATGTATGGACGCTGCACCCACGTCCGCCACGGCTTAAACTACATTTGTTTGAAAGGTATTATCATGATATAGTCATGATCATCTGTGCCAAAGCGCATCAAATTCCATCTCGGGGTTCTTTAGTTATTTTAAGTTAAATAGGTACAAGTACTATAACGAGCGAACATTAATGAAACAAGAGAATTCATTAGTTAGTTAGTTCGACACCACATTGGGGGCTCAGGTATTATGGGAGTACTCCACAAGTTGTAAGGTGCCCCCTTAAGTTATTCTGCCGCACTACAGTAAATCCAAAAAACCCCACATGGGTTGGGGGCTTTTCAAACATTCTGTTCGTTATAGTAAACTGTATTTTATGTAAAACGGAGCGACCACAAATCACACAAACTTGTCCACGCTTCGGAGAAAACATGATTCTAGTTCATCTATACTAATTGACAAAACCGATAATCGTTTTCTAATGCCCAAAGCGTGTTAGATAAAAATCAATCAAGTGTCAGGGAGCGCACAATCACAACGAAGTAAGAAGAGTCGACTATTTGCAACTGCAAGTTCTTCAACCCCCGTAAACCGTTTTGAGGTGTCTCAGTAAGTGCAAGCGCAGGATGGTCGGCAGGCTTTGTCGTATATCTGGATTTATAGTACGATATGGCATATTATTATGGTTACTAATAATATGAAATAAATAGGTAGTACCTTTATTTTAGCTAAATAAAATGAATTTATTTAGCTACTTAAATATTGGGTATATGTAGCTAAATAAATTCATGTCATATCTTCATATCTTTTGACTACCAGGAAATTTTTTACGGTGTTATAATAAAAAAGTCAAGTTTTTCAAGATTCATACTAATTACATTGTTGGCGGAGCTGGGTGTGTTTTGCCCATTGTCCTTTAGATTGATAACTTCATAATGACCATTGTAAATTGAGTGCTTAGACGATAGCGCCATCTGTTGATACAGTGTGTAACTTTTTATTCCATTTAGTTACAGCAGGGAGTGTAGATGTCACTGCTATATTACGGTTTATTCTTATTTATTTACAGCCAGTTTTCATAATATAATCAAACTCGAGTACGAGAGCCTATCCTATATCCTATAGAGATAGATCCTCAGAACATATCTGTATGTACCCTTTGCACAAACCATTATCCAATTCGAATTATTGCGTGTGCGAAGTGTCGATATCAAAGGACATCGACCCAAAAGAATGTCCTTCACTATTATTTTTATATTATTTATTTAACTTATTATTAATTAATCATAGTAAACGGACAATCTGTTTAAAAAAAGAAAAAATAAAAGTTCTGTTACTAGATACCACACTCTGTTCATCCTAACTTGTCCTATTTGGTAAACAATCTTGGCACACCTTTTTTATGAAAATACAGCATTAAAAATCAACTGATAACTGGATTCAATAGGTTTCAGTCTATAATAACGATTTATTTTAATGGTTTCTTGGCTTCGTTATTATTTTATTTTTAAATGAGTGATTTTGTTAAAAAGTTGTGCCAAGATTGTTTACCTTAATAAACGCAATATAGGCATAAATACTTATACCTATGGTATATAGATATTGCAAATATGTATTTATATTATACCTACTAGCTGACTCGGCGAACTTCGTACCGCCCAAAAGTAATATTTAGCAATAAATTAAAATTGCGACTATAATTTGAGATTTAAACTATCCTATCTCTCAAGTTGGATCGAACTGCACATGGTGTGCGAATTGTATTATAATCGGTTCAGTGGTTTAGGAGTCCATTGAGGACAAACATTGTGACACGAGATTTAATATATATTAAGATTTATAAAAAGATTATTTCTGAAATTATGTAAAGATAGTTTATACTCCCATCCCATATAATTCTGTTTATTTTTATGAAAATCATAATGATAACCAGGTACATACCTAATTACCGATAGTAAAATATAGAAACAGGTAAACGAAAAGACTTTGAACATTTCATTTGAAAAGAAATCTATTATTACAACAGGTAGGTATAGGTATCATAGGTGCCAACTGCCAACACTCATAAATCAATATATAATATAAGCATTTATTATTTTTATTATTAATTGTATTTTATGTTCATTTAATGCATATTATTTAAGTGCTTACATAGAGGTAAGCACTTAATCTATTCAGAATATATAAAGCGTATATCTTTTACGATTAAGTATAATAATTATAACCTCAAAATCTAATACATTCTGTAGTAGGCCACGGTTCCTCAAGTTGTCCGTATCTCAACAAATGCCTAATTAGAGTTTACTAGCAAACCAGTGAACCAAATGTTCACCAAAACCTGATTTAAAAAATGTATTTAATTAATTGAGAACTTCGGAGATTTTGTGTGGTTTCGTTTGAAACTATTTAGTTAAAAAAAAAATAACCTTTAAAGTAATTAGTAATAGTTAATTAAAATTGTGATAATTACAAAATAGAAATCACGTGATTTCTCGAAAACCGGAAGTGCTACGTTACTCAAATCCGGTTTGTAGTCTTATCAGACTATTAACTTATAACTTAAACATTCTCTTTATCTATCTCTTACGGTTTGGCCGCTGAAATAGCACCACAGACGGACGGACGGACGGACTTGTCTAATAGATAAGAGATGAATGATTCCGAACACAACTAGCATTTTCTCATTGCTGTGCGTTCTAGGGCATTTAATGTATGGGGAAAGAGCAATGTCCTTTTGTATGGAAACTTGAACAGCAGCACCACAACAGAAGTAATGAGAACTAAAAATCAGTACACATTAGAATTATTTGAATGGTTGGAGAAGTTTTGGAATCAGTTCAGTTGGTTTTGAGCTTGTCTGTCACTAACATACAAACCTTTCCTCTTTGCGTCTGCGTGGAAAAATGGGTTTTCCATACAAACTCCCATCGCCATTTTCACCCCCTTAAAAGATAATTAAAGGGATAAAAACTACTGTATATCCTTTTCTGAAATTCAAACTATGTGTAAACCAAATTTCATCTAAATCGATTCAGTGGTTTAAGCGTGAAGAGGTAATAGACAGACACACTTTCGCAGTCATAATATCCATGCTAATATTATAAATGAGAAAGTGTCTGTCTGTCTGTGACCTCTTCACGCTTGAACCACTGAACCGATTTAGATAAAATTTGGTATAGAGATACATTGGGTCCCGGGAAAAGATACAGGATAGTTTTTTTTTCAGAAATCATCTTTAAAGTAAATCCATCTTTCCACGCAGACGGAGTCGCGTGCACCAGATCATCATCATCAGCCTATTAATGTCCCCACTGCTGGGGCACAGGCCTTTCCTATGGATGGAATAGGGAAATTAGGCCATATTTCGTGCAAACATCTAAAGTGAAGACTGAAAGAAAACAACAAAGATTTATATAAAAAAACCAAAAATATATTTTTTCATCTCGCATTTAACGCATATATAGGTACATACATATACACAATCACTATACATCTCTTCTCACGAACAGACACACAGATCTACCGAGGCGAATATTTAGGGTTCTCCGGTGCGTAAGTGAAACTTCTCAACTCGAAGGCGACTCCATTGCCATTCTCGTAACAGATTTCGAGCATATTATTGTCTCTTTTCGCTTCTGTATCGTGTTCGCTAGAACCTCCAAAGACGCGATTCGGACCGCGACAGTTCCCGATCCCGTCGGCAATTTTCGACGCCCCGTCGGCAATTTTCGATTGGGCATCGGCAGTTTTCGATTGGGCGTCGGTAATTTTCGATTGGGCGTCGGCAGTTTTCGATTGGGCGTCGGCGTTCTTCGATGGGCCGTCGGTAAACTTCGTTTCCCCGTCGGATTTCGTGTCGTTGTCGTCGCTAGGAGCTGTTATTGGCCTAAATATGGAGTGGGCGGTGGCAGTGTCCAAGTCCGCTTTCCGAGAAACTATGATTCGAATGTCTGTATGAAGGTACAGCTTCCCAGACTTTGAAGTCATGAATCTGTGAAAAAGTATAATATAATAATTAATATCCTTTATTGTAATACAGCATACAAGACACACAAGTACACACACAATATAGGCGGCCTTGTTGCTAGGCAGCAATCTCTTCCAGGCAACCCATAATATAAAAATAAAAAAATATGAATGAGAAAAGGAGTTATAGAAAATAATAATAATATTAATGGCAGGAAAACAGATATATAGATATATCTAAGGAAGGACAGAGAGAGGATGAGGAAATACTTAATGAAGGGTATACTTAATATTAATTATAATGATCACAAACACATACATATTTTAAAGAATTTAACTGCTAGATGTTTAAATCTAAAGAAAATGTTACTAGGAAATAATTCCACGCGGATTGGGCAGCAGTTATTTCTTCTTTCAAATGTTTTAATACGTGGAAAGGTATTTATTGGGCATTGTGGGTTACCTACATTGCGAAGAGATTGCGCTGCCTTGTAGCCTAAGAAATACTAGAGAAAATTCGATACGGCCGTCAGGGCCACGGTAGGATAATGGTCAGTGCATCCGCTTGGATAGCGAAGGGTGCGGGTTCGAGTCCCGTCTGCTGCCTGGTCAGCGTGGATTTTTTTCTAGTTGACATTTTCTTTAGATTTAAACCTTATCATAAAAGCATTGGTGGTTCAATGGTTAGACGCTCGCTTGCCACGCGGCCGTCCCGGCTTCGATTCCCAACCGAAAATGAACTTTTTTCATTTGATTTTCCAACTTTCATCTGCATCGTGATTTTACAAAACGACACTACCTTTTTGTCATCATATCGTTATCGTGAACATTATCGACAAACAATCTATCGATAGTCCCACAACACTTATTGTGTGTGTTAAAGTGTGTAACTTTGTTGGAGATCAAATAAATAAATAAAATAAGACATTTCTTATACACATTTATAGTAAGACACATTATTAGTAGAACTTCAATTATAGGTGATTACGACATGCAATAAACACTTAACTAGCAACTTATATTACTAAATGTATTCGACCGTGATTTCATAAAACGACAGCTGTAATTTTTTTTATTCTATCATTACTGTGTACATTATCGACAGTCAATCTATCGAGAGTCCTACAACACTAATGTTACTAATTGTTTTTCTTAATAAATAAATAAATATTTCCGACTCTGTCACCAATTAGCCTAACCACAAAGTAAGCACCGTAAGGCTTGTGGACAGATGGCGCTGTCGACTAGTAAACATAGGCTCCGTATATATTTGCAAATTAAAAACAAGTTAGTGACTTTTTTATATTTTAATTGGTATTGGTGTGTGAAATATTGCTTAATTTTCAAGCTCCAGTGTTATCTCCAGCTAAATGTGAATATAAAGTAAAAGAATAATGAAAAAGTAACTGTGACTTTGTGACCTAAAAGAAATCGAATATTTGTGTTTTATCTAAGGACAACGTGAAAAACGTGAGTTACTCTTTGGCGTCAAGTGTTTTATTACACAAAAATAAACTAAAACCTATTTACAGAATAATTGGTTAAAAACACCAAAAGAACAGTTTATTTTATTCAAAAATTATGGCACAATACAAGCTATTTTGAGCGTTTTGAACCTTGTAATAAAGGCGCTTACGATTACCACAACTATAACGCCATCTAGTAAATGCTGGAGTATTCACATTCATATTGAGACCATAAATTTACCACTTCAAGCATAAAAAAAAAAGCACCAAATTCGATTGCTTACTTATTTATATCTCATTGACAACCCAACCACAAGATGGAGACACAATGTAAAAAATGCAACAAAACAATATTGAAACGTGATTTTTTGAGATGCGGTACTTGTTGTCAAAGTTATCATATAGATTGTGCAAATGTATCATCAAAAAGATTTTACCTTTTGACTACTGAAAACAAAAACACATGGAAATGTGACCTATGTTGTAATACAACTGATCATAAAAACTACAATATAAACATATCGACACATAATTCATTCGAAAGCTTATCAAGCGATGAATACACCGATTTTTTATCGCAATCACAAAATAGTCGATTAAATAATAGTTCTCCAAATTTTAAAAAGTTCAATACGGAAGAAAGAATTGGTTTTTTGGTAAAAGAAAACAAAAAGCTGAAAGAAAAGTTATATATAGCCGAAAATGAAATAGAAAATATGTTAATCGAAAATTCTAATCTAAAAAAACTACTAGCTAGTCATGAAACAAAATCAAGGGAAATCACTGAAAAAAATTCTAGTTCAAAGAAAAATGTAACACAAAGGAAAAAAACCTTTAAACCGAACCGCACTTCAGTTTTCATTAGATGAACAGGAAATAAACTGTACTCAGACCCAGCAAATACATTGTACCACGCCATCTAGGACAACGAATAGGAACCTCACAAGTACTCCATATAGGCAAAATGAAACTGCTTTACCAACCCAGCCACCAAATCTCCTTCAGAACCAAACAACAGGTAACATAGAAGCAAATGAGTGCAAAAAGCCTGTAATTTATCTACTTGGTGACGAACAACTGCGTGGATTTGCAGAAAACTTGAAAAAAACGCGATGCGGAAAGTGGAATGACAATTATACTATTACTAGTACAGTGAAACCTTTTGCACCCAGCTCAGAAGTATTAAATAGTTTTAAAAATTTATGTAAAATTCTGAACAAAGATGACATCTTAATACTATCCATAGGAAATAATGATAAGAATCCTTACATAACTATAACTAGCTTATGTAACGTCCTATGCAGTCTGAAATGTAAAATGTTTTTGTTAAGTATTCAACATAATAATTGTATTAATGTTCAAAAACTAAACTCTCAATTACATATGATTGTAAATCAATATGACAATTGCACTTTTATAAATACTCAACAGCTATTACACCACAATTTTTACAATAAAATGCTACTTAGGAACAAGATATGTTTTAAAATCAATGTAGAAATAGATTTCATAAAATACAAACAAGATTACATTATGAATACTTTGCAAATGATAAAAACACTTAAACCGAATAACTCTTGCAACTTAAAAAATAACAACAGCAATTCAAATGTAATGATATTCAAAAAAGGTACTATTCCTTACTACTTCCCTCTAAAAAATTCCAATTCTACAGAACAAATAAAAACAAAATGTTTTCGTTGATAATAGGGAACGAAGTTTTGTACCACCAAAATATTCAAGGCTTCACATCTAAAAAAGAAATTATTGAAATAACACTTACAGATTTGAAAAATGATCTGTCCCCTGACGTTTTGTGTTTCACAGAAACATTTATAAAAAATGGTGAGGAAAAAAATATTAACATACACAACTATGAACTAGCAGCTCATTTCTCAAGAAACAAAAAAAGAGGGGGTGCCTGCATATTAATTAAAACAGGAATTTCCTATAAAAAAATTGGTTTAGGTGTTGATCTAGCAGTAAATTTTCATTTTGAGTGCTGTTGCATACAGCTTCCGATGTGTAATTTAATTATTTTATGTGTCTATCGAACCTCAACGGCAACAAAGAAAAGACATTTTGAGTATTTCTTTGAAAAACTGGAACTCTTGTTAAATAAATATATACATAAATATCCAAAGCATAGGATAGTTATATTAGGAGACTTAAATATCAATACTTTGCTGAATAATGATGTTACTAAAAGTCTGATTGATATATTAAACAATTATAATTTAACTCAATTTATAACAGATCCCACTAGAGGTTTATCCTGCATTGACCATATCCTTAGTAATGTAAGAAATGCTACAGGATTAACTCTTCCTCTAGGTCTATCTGATCACGATACTGCCCAGCTACTTGTTATTAAAATAAAAAATAAACCTATAATTCCAAAAGTAATATTTAATTTTAAAAGGTGTTATTCTACGGAAAATATAAAAAAAATTCGAACATATTTAGCAAAACTGTCCTTTGTAGAAATGTATAATGAGGCAAATGCAAATGTGGCCTTTGATATCTTTTATGACTGGTTTTGTTTATTATACAAGCTGTGCTTTCCTATCTCGAAAGTCAGAATTGATACTAAATCAAAATTGAACTGGATTACCAAAGGAATAAGAAAAAGCTGTGTCAATAATAGAATCCTCCGTCAAGATTATTACAAAAAAAAAAATATTAATGCCAAAAATAAATATCAAGTGTATTCCAGACTTCTTAAAAAATGTATAATACAAGCTAAAAAACAGAGTAACAACAAATTCATACTTAGAAGTAAAAACACTTGTAAAGCTACGTGGAGAATAATACAGGATGAATTAGATAGCAAATCACGAAATAGTAATTTCATAGAATCTATTGAATATCAGAATAATATTATCAATAACCCTAAAAAAATTGCGACCATTTTTAATAACTATTTTATTGAAATAACGAATAAATCCAATGATATTAATATTAATGAAAATTCTAACGACATTATAAATAATTCGATATTTCTCACACCCATTGACGTACACTATGTGAAAAAAATTATTAACTCCTTAAATAATACAAATTCAGTAGGTTATGATGACATTTGTACGAAAGTATTAAAAGCATGTAACGATCAAATAAGCCATATTTTGACATACTTAATTAACCTTTCATTGACATCAGGCGTATTTCCGAATAAACTCAAATTATCAATAGTAAAACCATTGTTTAAAAAGGATGATAAAGAAAAAATAGATAATTATCGACCTATAACACTGATACCTATATTATCTAAGATATATGAAAAAGTCATGCATGCTAAACTTACTTCTTTCTTTGACAAATACCAAGTTATAAGGCAAAATCAGTACGGATTTCAAAAGAATAAATCGACTACCCATGCCGTTTTTGATTTAGTAAAAGAAACAATGTTAGGTCTGAATGATAATAAATACACAACGGTTGTATTTTTTGATATGTCAAAAGCTTTTGATTTTGTACATCACGATTCACTCTTATCAAAATTAGAGCACTGTGGTATCAGAGGCGTTGCATTAGAATGGATACGTACTTACTTGGGGAACAGAAAGCAATCGGTTGAGATCTCGCAACTAGACAGTAACTGTGTTGTCCAAACATATAAATCTGAGTTTAGAGATAATAATTTTGGTGTTCCGCAAGGAAGTGTATTAGGACCTCTCTTTTACTTGGTATATACTAACAAGTTGTCAGACGTGACTGAACATCGTTGTATTCTTTTTGCTGATGATATATCAGTGGTAATAACAACGGATAATAAAATGGCATTAGAAGACCACAAAAATGATGTAGAAAATACAATTAGATCAATTGCAAATTGGCTTCAGCAGAATAATCTGACTATAAACATAAAAAAAACTTGTTTCATGAATTTTAATAGTTCTATTGGTAAATCATTAAATATTAACTACAAAGGGCAAACACTAAAAAGCTCGAACACAACCAATTTCCTCGGCATAGAAATTGACCAAAAGTTGGACTGGAAAGCACATATAGAATCTATATGCAATAAAATTAATCGTTTTACATTTGCACTTTATAAATTAACGAAAATAGCTACAAGAAATACTGCTCTTACAGCATACTTTGCATATGTCGAATCAGTCCTGAGATATGGATTAATTGTATGGGGAGGTAGTATAGAAGCCAATAAGGCTTTTATAGTGCAAAAAAAATGTGTAAGAGCTATATGTAGAACTGCACCTGACGAACCGTGCAGACCGCTGTTTAAACACTTAAAAATCTTACCATTGCCTTGTCTTTACATTTTTGATGTTGCCAAATTTGTAAAGCAAAATATGCATCATTTTAAACAAGCTGAAGATGTGTACCCTCGAAATACACGCAATGGCAATAGACTAGTCTCTGTGATAATTCCAAAGAGCATGCGGTTTAAAAAGAATTGTTATTGGATGTGTATACAGATCTATAATAAGGTACCAACAAACATAAAACAATTGCATTTTATAAAATTTAAGACTACTTTGTTTAAATGGCTACACGATAAGATGTTTTATAGTGTAAAAGAATATTTGAGTGATTGTAACTAGTGACATTTTAATGATATATAATTATAGTAGGTTCTTCTTTTTACCAAATGGTGCTTTATAATTGACATTGTAATCTTTGACATTATTGATATGACTTTTTTTTTTTTTTTTTTATGTATGTATTTAATTTTGAATGATGTTTTATGAAATGAAGCGGACACTTTTTGTAATTTCACTGACTTATTATTTACTAGATAAATTTAAATTTATTGTTATTGATATTGAAAAATGATTTCACAATGTTGATTAATATGTATTACGTTTAATTATGTAGTATAAAATATTTGCATGCTATTTAAGATGGCTGAATGGGCCGAACTTCAAAATTTGTAAGATCCCCAGTGTACCCTATTCAAATGCAAATAAATAAATTCAAATTCAAATTCAAATTCGTTATGCTTCACTCTCTTATCCATGTGAAAAGCTTTCATTTTTATTATATTTCTGCATTTAACTGATAGTATTTTTTTTTGTAAAATTTTCTTTATCTTCAATTTTGTTAGTGGTTGTTCCTAAAAGTTTATCCTACACTAGCGGCCCGCCCTCGCTTCGCTTCGGTGTAGAGCTGAAGTGTAGACTACAGTTTTTGTTCTCAGGCTTGTATTATACACAATGATATTCATCTATGATTCTTCTTATACCTGCATGCAAAGTCACAGCCCGATCGGTTTAAAATTGACAAAGTTTCATACAACTTTTCATTCCCTATTTTATCCCATTGGGGGTAGAATTGATCAAAATCCTTTCTTAGCGGATGCCTACGTCATAACATCTACCTGCATGCCAAATTTCAGCCCGATCCGTCCAGTGGTTTGGGCTGTGCGTTGACAGATCACTATGTCAGTCAGTCACCTTTGAGTTTTATATATATAGATAACTCCTATATTTGACTACTGTGTCTCAAACTGCACTATGGCGTAAGTTCGCGCGACTACTCATCGTGAGCTTGCAGCTAATAAATTGCAAACGACATTCCTTTCTATAGACTAGACAAGATAATAATCCTGTGGATGCTTGTTCATGGACGCTTTCACCTTTCATTGCCACGGAAATTATTGAAACATTCAACTTTTGCGACTACACTGTACCTATTACCAATGAGAATTTAATTTAGCACTCCCAAACTTTGTCGGGCGATGAAAAAATTAATGTCACTTAATTATTGAAGCCAAACTTCTTTTCGGGAGGGATGTAAATGGAAACAGAATATGGAAAAGATGAAACAGAAATGCGTCACACGACTAAATATACAAAATATATAGGAATGAAGCAACGCACGCATCACTCATATACCTATACTAGCTGACCCAGCGAACTTCGTACCGCCCTAAAAAAATAGGGGTTGTCCAGCGGACAAAATTGTGAATCTAAACCACTCTCAGATCCCCTTGAACACACACAAAAAATTTTATCAAAATCGGTCCAGTCGTTTAAGAGAAGTTCAGTGACATACACGCTCACAGAAGAATTATATATATAAAGATGTATAAATATATTGTCGCGTGTGACACTCCTGGCGCTCGTATCCTTTCAGCCTTCGCCGATTTGCCCCCCCAACTTTCATGATCGTCGGTAAGAACTGCGCACGCATATATATATATATATATATATATATATATAGTCATGTGACGCATTTCCGTTCCACCTCAGGTTCGAATGGTCTAGAGGCTCCAGACGGAGAGGAGACTCCCCCCGTGGTTAGATGCCATCCACCTGGAATACCTCTAGAGGCACTCGCCAATTCTCCGCTTGAGGTCCCCTTAGGATCTCGCCGTCCCCAAACCCGGTGACGCTGTAAAGGTTATATGCGACCAACAGCATACACACTCAAAAAAAAAGACAAAAAAAGCATTTCCGTTTCATCTTTTCCATAGGATTTTCCATCACTTCAAAAAAGTCCGCGGCAACATAGGGATGTCTTTTTTTAAGGGTGACCTACTATAACCTAACCATATTCTACAAATTAATGAAACCCCAGAACACCTCCAGTATCGAGATACAATTATGTTGTTTGTTACCAGGTAATATACTATGAACATGCTCAGCATCAGCACCACTACGATCATGAAGAAGAACACGGCTGGGGGCCATGGTCCAGGAGTATAGCCCCGGAGGTAAGTCAGTTCCTTAACCAACTGTCCACTGTAAGTCAAGTTTGTAAGTCAGTTCCTGAACCAACTGTCCACTGTAAGTCAAGTTTGTAAGTCAGTTCCTAAACCAACTGTCCACTGTAAGTCAAGTTTGTCAGTTCCTAAACCAACTGTCCACTGTAAGTCAAGTTTGTAAGTCAGTTCCTAAACCAACTGTCCACTGTAAGTCAATTTTGTAAGTCAGTTCCTTAACTAACTATCCACTGTTAGTCAAGTTTGTAAGTCAGTTCCTTAACCAACTATCCAATGTAAGTCAAGTTTGTAAGTCAATTCCTAAACCAACTGTCCACTGTAAGTTAAGTTTGTAAGTCAGTTCCTTAACCAACTGTCCACTGTTAGTCAAGTTTGTAAGTCAGTTCCTTAACCAACTGTCCACTGTTAGTCAAGTTTGTAAGTCAGTTCCTTAACCAACTGTCCACTGTTAGTCAAGTTTGTAAGTCAGTTCCTTAACCAACTGTCCACTGTTAGTCAAGTTTGTAAGTCAGTTCCTTAACCAACTGTCCAATGAAACTGGGCATACACGAACCAAACTGGGCATACTTAAGAGCGGACGCGAACTGAAAGACTTTTGAGAAATATGTATTTGAAAAAAACTATTTCTGTCACGCTCTGGCAAATACCGTGCGATAGGGACAACAGTAGTTAACGCTGAAAATTGCGTATAAAATTTGCAATATTCGATGTTTGGCTCTGGACGATTACTTCGTCGAAAATTAAATAGGTATATGTAAATGAGATTTTACACAAATTATAATAAGTAGTTATACTATGCCTGTATGTTTTGCTTTTTTGAAAATGCTTATTTAATCTACACACTAGTCGTCTTTATTGGTGATAAAATTTGTTTATTTTGGCCTTTTTCGAGGTCTTCTAGTTTCTTTGAAACACAAGTTATCGATAGAGGGAAGACATAGGAGATTAAAATGAGTAATATTATATTTTATGTATGAAAATCAATTCATTAGTGATAAAAAGCAGAGAGGAATCAGACGAGAACGTTTGTATGGAATAAAACATTATCATTGTACACAAACAAGTCGGAGTGTAACTCGGTGAAGGCTACAAGCGTCACAAGAGTCACACGCAACAATATATATATATATATATATATACATACAGGGTGTTACAAAAATACAAATAAAGTTAGAAGGGCGTTAAAGTACATCATATAAGGAGTCTTCTCTAATTTTCCTAAAATATTTGCATGAAGTTTTAACTTTTTATAAAAACAGTTATTTTTAATGATCCTCGAACTAGTGACGTGTCTTAAAATGATCGATATTTTTATTAATCATTATAAATAACTGTTTTTATAAAAAGTTTAAACTTCATGCAAATATTTTAGGAAAATTAAAGAAGACTCCTTATATGATGTACTTCAACGCCCTACAAGCTTTATTTGTATTTTTGTAACATTCTGTATATATGAGTGATGCGTGCGCTGCTCCATTCTCCTATGCACCGCCTAATGTAAGGTTATTTAAGAAAACAAGTTTCACTTCAGATGTGGGCTCTGTGAATACAAATAATTTTTGAAGTTATACTTCTTTAGGCGCGTTATGAAAAAATAATGAGAGTGAAATTTTAAGATGCGCGCGCATCACTGTAACACAAAATTTTAACATATGCTAAAGCGACCAACTTCATGCGTTACTTTTGTGTTTACCGCACATTAAGAAAATCTACTAACAAAATCGAAATAGAATCTCTATTTAGTGGGTGCTAACGACTGCATTGTGAAGGCCTATCAAAACTATTTATTAATCTGGAACAACGGAACCAAAGCGCGATTCAGGAGACTACAGCGCCATCTCTTGACCATTGGTGTAGTAGAACCAAAAACCACATCTTTATTTTTTGTAATAAAGTGACAGTTATAGGTATTCATATTTATAATATTTATCCATATGTTTCTAGTTTGTATATTCGGAATACGTGTTTGAGTTTCATACAAGTGCAAATCACATATGTTCTATATTCAATTAAAATCGCTACTAGAAGAATCGCTATTAGAAGTTCTAATAAATTATATTCAGTAGCGATTTTAATTGAATATTTTGATTATTTATTTATTTTTTCAAATTAAAACTGAACTTTATTGACTTCGTCCTTTTCCAGACTTTTTATTAATTTATTGTAATTAATTAATTTGCATGCAATTAAAAACTAATTTTAAACGATGCCAAAGAAGGATAACTTCTCACGCGCCTACATAAGTACACGCACCCACCTTTTTTATTTAATTTAATGTTGTATTTACCCCTAAAGGGGTACTTACTGTTAGACTAGTAAAATTTTAATAAGATTAAAAATGTTATTTCATTGATTTTCTCGTATATTCATAGGACTCATCGGACTTAGAAGAACTACCTACCTCACCTTATCACGCGCAAGAACGGAAAGACGTCGTATACAGGCCGATTTTGACAAAAGACTAATGAATTTTATTGTTATATTTAAATTAATTAATTTAATCTGAACGACTGTATAGAAAATTTATTTATAAGAGAGGCTGCTTTCTTAATTTCACTTTATTTAATAGGTATATTTCAAATGTTGTTTGTAATATTTTTATCATCATATGTACTTAAATGTTGTGAAATGAGTTAGCTGTATTTAATAAATGTATTTATGTGAAAATGCCATTTAGAGACATTATTAATTTTAAGGATTTTCAATTGGAAAAGAACTATTTTTTTTAGGAAAAAAAGGCAAAGAAAAGCGCATTTTTATTGAAATTATAATGCGAACAAAAATGACAGGTATTTAATACGTTTTAAAATCATACCGAATAAAATGGTATTTAATTTGCATTCAGCTTTTTAATCTCCAATACTTTTTTAAATAAATCCAAAATAAGTATTTTGTACTTGAGTACTTACTTACTAGCATATTGTATATACTTAATCCTTTTTAAAAAAATATATTAAATTTTGCATTTTCACAAACTCTAAATATATATAAAATGAATATCTTTATATATATAATTCTTCTGTGAGTGTGTATGTCACTGAACTTCTCTTAAACGACTGGACCGATTTTGATGAAATTTTTTGTGTGTGTTCAAGGGGATCTGAGAATGGTTTAGATTCACAATTTTGTCCGCTGGACAACCCCTATTTTTTTAGGGCGGTACGAAGTTCGCTGGGTCAGCTAGTATTTGTATAAAACGTAGCTTTACCATTTTCATTTCATCATAATATAATTTAAGCATAACATTTTCAAAATTTCCAGCAAGCCGCACTCAAAAATATCAAACTATTTGAAAGCTTCATTGAGTCACTTGTTCGTTGTCTCGCTCTATTCCCAACTTAAAGACAGTGACAGCATCCTATTAAGTCAAACTTAAAGTTGATTGACTTCTTGGGAAGCGGCCGTAAGTTATAATAAATTATTTCCCTAAGTAAAATAGTTGCGTTAAAGCGACAGAAGAGATTGCATTAACGCAACTATAAAAATGAATTAACTTAATTAATAGTTTTAATTTATTTATTTATTTCTATTTGTTTTAAATCGAACTACATTTCCACCAGTCAATTAGCAATAAGTCCTTAATAAGTGTAATTTATTATAATTTAGTTTTGTTATTATTTATTTTTGTGTAATAAGTTTAGCAAATTATTAAATGTGGCCAGAATACTTTTAAATTTGTTGTTTTTTTCTCAAACTTTTTGAAGTTATACTTCTTTAGGCGCGTTATGAAAAAATGATGAGAGTGAAATTTTAAGATGCGCGCTCATCACTGTGACACAAAAAATTAACAGCTTAATAAGCAGCTTTTGTGTTTACCGCACATTAAGAAAATCTACCAACAAAATGAAATAGAATAGAAATAGAATCTCTATTTAGTGGGTACTAACGACTGCATTGTGAAGGCCTATTAGTAGAAGATCCGAACTAAAATCGATCTTCACCGAGCTGATAATAGAATGAATCATATTTTATAACAAATTTAGTATGTTAGAAAATATGTTGAAAATGGGTTGCCTAAAAAAATCCTTTAATTATTTAAAAAAAAATGTTTTATTTTTTATTTTAGCAACATCAAGATAATAAGAAAATTTTTACCCTGACTTAAAGTATGAAACGTATAGAATGTGCAGCCGTTGGGTTGCCTATTATTTACCTGGACAAACTACTCGGTTGTCAGGTATAAACAGGTATGTCGATGCCAGTTACCTTCACTCGATTAGATAATCGAAAAAAATTTATATCAATATGAGCGTTGTTTTATTGCGAACACGGTGATATAGGGTTGTCTGCAAAAAACTTGGTCCTAATAGGGGTTTGCGAATTTAGAAGATTTTAATTTTAACGCAAGTGGAAATGTGTGACAGAGAGATCCGAATTGAGTATAGCGTGTAATAATAAAGGACACAACATGGCACAACTGACATTTAAGTTGTAAATAATAATAATTATAATAATATTGAAATACTAAAATATTAAACAATAAAACCTCAATTAAATAAATTAATAAATATATATAAATGAATTTACTTATTGACTTATAAGTATCATTATACACTTCTGGACACATCTATTGGCCCACCTTAGAGTTTAGATTTCGATGGCCCCTACCGAAATATGATTGCTAGATTGAACAAAAACTGTTGATGCAGTTTTAAACCTGATACATTTTACCATCTTTTTCGATCGTATTGTTTTAAATTTGAATTCAGAATACCATGCGACATGGAGCTACGCCTAACAAGTCGGATATGTGCCTATTTGTTTTGTATCTCAATGGAGGTAAGATGACGATTTCTCAAGCTGGTCGTCACGATAAATCGATCCTGCCTTTCAGTTGTGACCCGAGATCGTGGCCTTCCTTGGCGACGAACAAAGCCGCCAGTCTCTAGGTACCTCCGATAAACATTTCGGACCGCAGATCGACTTAAATTAAGTTGAGCACTCACGTTTCTTTAGCTGTGTCCGGCCTGAATAAGTGCCACAGCTTGGGTGGCGACTTCAGGTGAAGTATCCATAGATTATTGATAGAACCTCACCTTAATGTTAAGAATAAGTAATGTTTGTTGCAAAACCAAAGGTATCAATCACTTTTTCAAGAATTAAATCCAAGTAAACCAATAAAACCAAGTTTTCTTAGTATTCGATTGTTTGATATCAACAAACAGGCTCCAAATTGTCTTTTGTTTCTTTAAATTCTGTGTTCGAAATTCAAAAAAAGACTATTGAATGAAATTGTGAATGTGCTAGGTTCAAAACTGCATAAAAACTTTTTGCTCGACCTAATATAAAATTTTAGCTAGGACCAAACGAAACTGAAAATACAAGGTGGGCCAATAGATGTGTCCAGAAGTGTATATTTATACAAGTTTTTGTAACTCAAAATATAATGACGTAAATAATACAAATATCAATACTTTGAAATTTTTTTTTCTCTTTCTGGAAAAATTTATGAGAAACAAAGTGGACAGCCGAAAATTCAAATTCATGGATAAAAAAAAAGATAGACTAAAAATCTTGTATTACGTTTGAAAATTTTATTAAAAAACAGCATAAATACAAAAATAATATCAATAAAAAATAAATTATAATAAATATTTTCTATTCTATCTCTGATTCATCAGAAGTATAATTTTGATTCTCGAATTCATCTGACTCATTATTAGTTTCTTCCTCAATTTCTTCCATTTCGACATTGTCCTGGATTTTCAAAGGAGTTTGATCTCCGATCAAACCAGTTGGTTTTAAAAAATCATCTAAATGCCAACCGTAGCTTTCGGGGTTTAATTTCGCACATACAGCATCAGTTGCATTAAGCCACATAGAATTTACATATATAGTTCTTAAAATTTTTTGTAGCAGATAAATCCAACATGGCGGTATAAAGTTGGAATCAAAACTTTTTATCTTCTTTAAAAATCATTCGCTGTCTTCTCTTGCGCCGTACTTCTTCATAAAAATACGAATTCTCGCATCATTAACTGTCTGACAGTGATTCACGCCATACATTTTTGCTGTAAACTCTTGAACAGCTTTCATTTTTTCATTAATAAAAATATCAGCTTCATCAGTTAATGAAGCAAAAATAGTTTGATACGTCTCATTTTTATAAAATATTTTAAATGGTCTAATTTTTCCTTTATTATAAAATGCCGCAGTGTAATCACAACCTGTGAATGCGTGAAAATAGACTTTTACATAATTTGGGTCCTAACTTTAATGCTAAATCGATGCAGTTAATACACGCTTGTTAGTTATTACACGCTATACTCAATTCGGATCTCTCTGTCACACATTTCCACTTGCGTTAAAATTAAAATCTTCAAAATTCGCAAACCCCTATTAGGACCAAGTTTTTTGCAGACAACCCTATATCACCGTGTTCGCAATAAAACAACGCTCATATTGATATAAAATTTTTTCGATTATCTAATCGAGTGAAGGTAACTGGCATCGACATACCTGTTTATACCTGACAACCGAGTAGTTTGTCCAGGTAAATAATAGGCAACCCAACGGCTGCACATTCTATACGTTTCATACTGTAAGTCAGGGTAAAAATTTTCTTATTATCTTGATGTTGCTAAAATAAAAAATAAAACATTTTTTTAAATAATTAAAAATTGTCTGTCCAGGATTTTTTTAGGCAACCCATTTTCAACATATTTTCTAACATACTAAATGTGTTATAAAATATGATTCATTCTATTATCAGCTCGGTGAAGATCGATTTTAGTTCGGATCTTAGACTATATCAAAAGTATTTATTAATCTGGAACAACGGAACCAAAGCGCGATTCAGGAGACTACAGCGCCATCTCTTGACCATTGGTGTAGTAGAACCAAAAACCACATCTTTATTTTTTGTAATAAAGTAACAGTTATAGGTATTCATATTTATAATATTTATCCACATGTTTCTAGTTTGTATATTCGGAATACGTGTTTGAGTTTCATACAAGTGCAAATCACATATGTTGTAATAAATTATATTCAGTATCGATTTTAATTGAATATTTTGATTATTTATTTATTTTTTCAAATTAAAACTGAACTTTATTGACTGTGTCCTTTTCCAGACTTTTTATTAATTTATTGTAACTAATTATTTGCATGCAATTAAAAACTAATTTTAAACGATGCCAAAGAAGGATAACTTCTCACGCGCCTACATAAGTACACGCACCCATTTTTTTGCTATCATCGTCATCATCAGCCTATTAATGTCCCCACTGCTGGGGCACACAGGCCTTCCCTATGGATGGAATAGGGATTTTTTTTGCTATATGTCTCATTTACCCCCTTGCCTTGCCTAAACTCCGCTTTAATAACTTAATTAATTTGCAGAGGGTTAACATTCTTGGTAAGCACTTTGTCTCTGCGTATTATTTTTTTTTTAACTAGACAAGCAACTTAATGAGGAAAATTCCTTAAGCGTGGGGCACAAGTACTTAGATAAATTCCGCACACCAAAAATAAAGTTATAGAATTCCTTTGATTTTTATAGCCCAGACGTCTGAAAGACAATCTTTTAAGAAAAAATCATTTTTAGAAACACAAAGCATGGCGCCAGAACAAGCCATATTATTTAAATGCCTTCGATATACCCTGCTAGTGTTCCTCTCGTGTTTAAAACTAAAGACGTCAAGCCTGCACAAGTCATTTAGAACAGTGGCCCAAGCATTAATTTTCACAATTCAGTATCCTTGGCACGAGTCCTAAATGTCATTGACAAATGTGTACTGATTTTAAGTTTCCATACAAAATTTGACATCGACATTTCGGTATGCAAACTATTAAAATTTGATATTAGTTCGTTACCCCTAGCATGAACCAATATCGAATTCGTATCGTTTGCGAGTACGAAATGTCATTGAAAAATGTGTACTGATTTTAAGTTCTCGTTACGTTGTTTGGGCGCTGATGTTCAAGTTTCCATACAAAATTTGACATTGATATTTCGCACTCGCAAACGATTCGAATTCGATAATGATTCGTAAAAAGAACAAACTTGCTCTTCGACGATGGCGGTACGATTTCGAAGCTGTCAAATTTGTGCTTACCTTTGTTCAGCGTGCCAAAAACATTTTTACACTTTACACGCAAAAAACTTTAACCTACTCCTTTAGGTGCATCATCTTCATTCATCATCACCAGCCTATTAATGTCCCCACTGCTGGGGCACAGGCCTTCCCTATGGATGGCATAGGGAGTTTGGGCCATGACCCACCACGCCGGCCCAGTGCGGATTGGCGGGTGCTAACGACTGCAGATGCAGCCAGCTGCATCTGCAGTCGTTAGCGGTCCCAGGACCAAAAGCTTAACATGCCTTCCGAAGCACGAAGGAGCTCGAGATAGCAATTTTTGGTCACCCATCCAATGACCGACCACTGCGAAAGTTGCTTAACTTCAACGATCGCAGCCAAAAGCGCTAACCACTTGCGCCATAGAGCTCCTCGCTTCCTTAAGGCGCAATTGAATGAAAAGAATAAAAATTAATGTTATTACACCTTGACGTGATGTACAAGTACTTGTACATTACCGTTCAACAATTTTGCGGTAAAAATTCCATGCTACTCGGTGACTTTGTAAATGGGTTACGCGCAGAGAAACTCAAACCGCTACGTAGGAGCTGTCCGGCCTTATAGACCGGCTCGAGACCAGTCTTATAAGGGTTATTTGCGTCACCAAACGGCTTTTCTTGACCTTTGCGGTGCCACAAGGATGTTTAAACACACTTTCTACAATGCCAAGTTGAAGATTTTATGCATTACAGCTGCTGCAATTGCTTATTATGTACGAGAATGACTTGAAAGAATATTGTATAATGCGATTCAACTAAGGTGCGGTTGCTTGTTGTATAAAGTTGTTTCGTACATAATTACCAACAACTTTTGTATAAACAATTTTTTTGTATTACTTACCGTTTTCAAGTTATAAATTGCGCAGGTATGAAAAATCCAATAGAGCGGTTTTGGGCAGTTCACGTACACATTTGCAGTGCACATTTCAATGTACGTTTTACTATTTTTTATCATGATTGTAATAATTTACTAATGTACTTTGTGAATAGAGCAGATGTCCGAATTGGCCCACTGTGTTGGCACTCACTGTGTTGTATACGTAGCGCTGTATTGCACTGTAACTTGAAAACTGTAAGTAATTGAAAAAAAATATTTTTACAAAAGTTGTTGTTAATTATGTGTACGAAACAACTTTGCCATCTAAAGTTTTCCATTAAAATGATATTTTCAGGGTGAAAAAGTGAAAAAACACTTTTTTTGAGACTTTAGCGCCACCTACAATGCGCATTTTTTGGTGTACGAGATTGCAACAATGACATAAATTGTAGTACTCAACGCCCTCTACAATTATGGTCAAAAAAAAAAGTTTCTAAAATGCATACAAAACAAGAAAAATGTGTTGCAAAAAATTTTTGACGGTTTTTTTGAGTTTTTCAAAAAACGCCTACGAGTTGAACATGCCCATCGCCAAGGTGGCTTACTGACGTCATTTGGCAACAGAAAAAACAAGACTTACCCTTTAGGTTTTTTTTTCACCACTCAACCTACAGATTGACTGTACTAATTGTTTGTTGTGTGTGACATTCCGGTGAATTGAAAATCGTTGTGGTGATTTCAAAACTTTTTCTGAGTCATTTTATGTGTTATAATTTTTATTATTTTTAAAGCATGTAACTGCTTGATGTTTAAATCTAAAGAAAATATAACTAGAAAAAATTCCACGCGGACCAGGCAGCAGACGGGACTCGAACCCGCACCCTTCGCAATCCGGGCGAATGCACTGACCAATTGCGGCCCTCACGGACCGCGTCGAAATTCCTTCCAGCTATTCTTAAGCTTCATTTTATGTGTTTAGTTTTTGTAAATACGGAAAAAAAAAACAAAAATACTGCTTACTTTACTAACCGTGAATTCGTCAAAATGGATAGGACCGACTGGGCGTCGTATTGTGATGTCATAGCTGTCAATTCAGACCAAATAGGTAGAGTGAGCAAAAAAAATAATCATGCAGGTCACATAGGAACATGCATCCTCTATGTAAACGAAAGTTTAAAATCGAGTTTCTGAACGCAACATAAAGTGACATTTGGTTGACGATTTAGGTTATCAACCAGCCATAGATAGCCAAAGCTCAATAAATGAAAAAAAATATCGACCAATATTAATTATTATCCATATTTTTTATTGTTTGTTTAAAAATGATTGGTTTTTAATCTAGAATTAGCTGAGTGCTAAAAAAGTGTTCCGAGATTTTCTGCAAAACATACTTTTCATAAGACATTTGACAGATGGAGTTCATTGGCTTTCTTATTCTTATTTGAATAGCATTTGTACCCTAAGCACGATCAAAATCGAATTCGTAACTTTTGCGAGTCCGAAATGTCATTGTCAAATGTGTACTGATTTTTAGTTCTCGTCACGTACTTTGTGCCGCTGCTGTTCAAGTTTCTATATAAAATTTGACATACATTTTTGGACTCGCAAACTATTCGAATTCGATAATGGTTCGTGCTAGAGGTACTGGACTCTAAAATTTTGTGGCATGTTAGTATTTATCTTAAGAAAATGTAACTAGAAAAAATTCCACGCGGACCAGGCAGCAGACGGGACTCGAACGCACACCCTTCGCAATCCGGGCGAATGCACTGACCGATTATGGTCCGCGGCCCTCACGGACCGTGTGGAAATTCTTCTAGCCATTCTTAAGCTGCAAGGCAGCGCCATCTCTTCGCATTATAGGTAACCCACAATGTCAAATGAATACTTTTACAAGTATTAAACATTTGAAAGAAGAAATAGCAATTATACTTATAATTTTTATTAATTTAAAGCAAGTAAAAAAAGTATTCATTCATTCGCCCGGATTGCAAAGGTCGTTCGAGTTCAAGTTCGAGTCCCGTTTGCTGCCTGGTCCGCGTGGAATTTTTTCTAGTTATATTTTCTTTAGATTTAAACATCAAGCAGTTACTTGCTTTAAAATAATAAAAAATATAAGTATTTATTTTTATCTAAGTAGAAAAATCTGCCATTCCAGCCACTTTACAAAAAATATAATTAAAGGAAAATTATGAATACACGATGCCTGCCAAAAAGCAAAATAAAACTGAACGGAAATATTTTTTTCTTAAAAGCAAAACTAATTATTTTTGATGTGAAAACTTCTTTAGCGGCGTTGTACACTTTTTTGTATGGGTAAAAACTGTCAAACCCGCGTCAGGTTAAACACGTGGGCTGATCGCATCATGACACACAATAAAATTGGAAAGTTTGTTGACTTTCAATATATTGGACGAAACATAGTAATATTTTATTTTATCGTATTATAATAATAAGTCTCTATGTAGGACGTCCACATGGAAGCTTTATTGCGAAGAAAATGCATTTTTTTTTTACAATTGATGTCGCTAGGTGCGCTTAAACGTGATTCATGTAAGTTGATTTTTCTGAGAGATATACTTTTTTAATGTAATAGAAATTGGCATGTTTGTGTACGATAGCGCAATAAATAAATATTGTATTGTACCACATACATGGTAGTACTTTTATACTGATATAATAAAAAACTATCGATAGTATCGATACTAGCGATGGTTTTAGAGTAAAGTTTGTGATTGACTACAATACCTGAAAATTGTGAACAATACTATAGCAAATTGTTAAACTAACGATAGTATATTTGCAAATAAAATCGACAGTATCGATACCATCGATAGTTTGTTATTAAAGAACTTGAATGCTATCGATAGTTTTTAACTCATCCGATAGTATCAGATTTTTCTGTGCCATCGACAGACTATCGATCAATCATCGATAGTCGACTATCGATTGGCAAAACTAGCCTGATGGTAAACGGCCACCGTAGCCTACAGTGACGGAAATGACGAAGCTTAATCAAACTGATTGCTGCCATCATTATCTTCATAGATTGATTAGTAGATAACGTTAACTAAATTATGTTAAGACTAGCGGCCCGCCCTCGCTTCGCTTTGGTGTAGAGCTGAAGTGTAGACTACAGCTTTTGTTCTCAGGCTTGTATTATACACAATGACATTCATCTATGATTCTTCTTATACCTGCATGCAAAGTCTCAGCCCGATCGGTTTAAAATTGACAAAGTTTCATACATGAACCTGCTAACAATAAACTTTTTTGAGACTAACGTTACAAACAAGCTTATAGTATTTCATCAAAACATAGCAGGCCTTCTAAGTAAAACTGAACAACTTGAGATGGCGTTGAAAGACGTTTCAGAGCTGTGCGGTGATGTAGATATTTTGTGTTTATCGGAAACTTTTGTCAAAGCTGGATGCGAGTCAAATATTGTTCTAAATGGCTTTAAATTAGCGGCATGGTACTCTAGGAGGAATCAGAGACGTGGTGGCACTTGTGTTCTGTGTAGGAACTATGTTGAATACAATAAACTCTCTGTTTTGGATGATCTGAAGTGCGATTTTGATTTTGAGGCAAGTGGTATAGATATTCCAAAATATAAATGTATAATAATATGTATATATAGAGTTCCAAAATTGAATCCTTATAAATTTCTTTACAAATTGGAACAGTTAATGCAATTTCTACGTAAAAAAAGGAATAGGAAATTTATAATCACAGGAGATTTTAATATAAACTTATTACAGGATTCAGAGGCCTTCAACGAATATAAAAGAATAATTGAAAATTTTAATTTCACAATTCACATAAATGAACCCACTAGATTAAACGCATGCTTAGATCAAGTTATCAGCAATTTTAAAGACGCTATGGGAAAAAATCTGACTTTAGCACTATCGGATCACGAAAAAGCTCAATTACTTGTCATTCCACTTCTAGAAAAATATGTGCCACACAAAAAAATATTTCATAAGAAACGGGCTTTTACTAAAGAAAATGTAAAAAAATATGAATGTTGTCTAAAGCAATTGCCCTGGCATAACATTCACCAGATAACTGATACAAACGAAGCATTTAATCAATTTCATGAATATTTAGTTTTACTCTTTGATTTATGTTTCCCATATTATTTGACAAAACAAAACATTAACACAAACAAAAAGCTTGCATGGTTAACTAAGGGTATAAGAATTGCAAGCAAGACTAAACGTAAATTAAGGCTCAGATTTTATAAATCAAAAAGGGATATTGACAAACTAGAATATAAAAAATACAATAAACTTTTTAAGAACTGTATTGAAACTGCTAAGAGAATTTCTAACATAGCATTTATTAATAGTGCAGATAACATATGTAGAGCTTCGTGGAAAGTTATTAAAGACAACATGGTTTCGACTAATAATTCATTCCAACAAATAAGCCATATAACATTTGATGGTATTATCTATAAAAGCCCAAAGGACATATGCGAAATTCTAAATAAATATTTTATAAATTCATGTAACATTGACTTGACTAACATAAGATATGATAATTATATAAAACAAAATGACTCTAGTATGTATTTATTTCCAACTGATCCGGACGAAATTATAAAAATAATAAACAACCTTAAAAATACTAATTCAGTTGGTTTTGATAGTTTGTCTACTAAAGTAATCAAACAATGTAGACAAATAATAGCACCAACTCTTGCACACATCATAAACGTATCTTTTAAACAAGGTATCTTTCCTGAAAATTTAAAAATCACAAACATTAAGCCTATATACAAAAAAGGAGATAAGGATAATCCAGCGAATTACCGGCCCATAGCCTTAATATCGGTTCTGTCAAAAGTTTTTGAAAAATGCATGCATACAAGAATAATGAAATTTATAGGAAAATTTAATATAATTGACGCCAATCAATACGGCTTCCAAAAAGGAAAATCTACTACTTTAGCAACGTACAAGCTGGTAAATGAAGTTGTGAAGAATGTCGATAAGAAGGTTGAGACAGTTGCCATCCTTTTTGACTTAAAGAGGGCATTTGATTTAGTTTCGCACGAAATACTTTTAAGGAAATGTGAAGCATATGGTATACGTGGTGTTTGCCTTGATTGGATCAGAAGTTATTTGGAAAATAGAGCACAATATGTCACATCTCAGTATTTAAATTCTGATTCATTCGTAGAATCAGCTTGTTCTAATTTGGCATATAAAAACACAGGCGTCCCACAGGGGAGTATCCTGGGTCCTCTTTTCTTTTTACTCTTTTCGAATGATCTTACAAAAGTTACTGATTTCCCATGTATAACGTATGCAGATGACATATGTGTAATAATAAGTAATAAATCACATGACTCATTTAATAATGTAATAAATAATACAGTCTATGACATAATGAATTGGATAAATCAAAATAATTTAATAGTAAATAAGGACAAAACAAAATATATTCAGTTTATAAACAAAGGGGGTACTAAATGCAAGCTATCAATTTTATGTAATGACAAGATACTAAAAAAGGTTGACTGTGCTACTTTTTTGGGCATTGAAATTGACGATAAATGTTCTTGGAAACCCCACATCGATAACTTATGCAGTAAGCTAAATAAATTTTCATATGTACTATGGCGACTGTCGAAAGTTACTAATAGACAAACTGCTTTAAAGGCTTATTATGGGTATGTGGCTTCTAATATTAGGTACGGTATTTTAGTATGGGGCAATTCAGTCAAAGTACAAAGAGTTTTTATAGCACAAAAACAGTGTGTTAGAGCCATTATTGATGCTAGTCCCTGGTCCTCCTGTAAACCTATATTTATAGAACTTGGAATATTAACTGTGGCGTGTTTATATATTTTTGATATTTGCGTATTTGTGAAAACTAATATGAATCTCTTTACAACTAAAAAGACTGTATGTAATTTCATGACAAGATTTCCTAATAAGTTGGAATTACCTATTGCGAGAACTAATATTTACAAAAACAGTACGTATGTTATGTCTGTGAAAATATTTAATAACATACCAGAGGACATAAAAATGTTTCCACTAAGATTATTTAAGTCTCGGTTACGAAAATGGCTACAGGACAAATGCTTTTATTCAGTGGGAGAATTTTTAGCAAAAAAGCATATTTAATTTGTAATTATCTTTGGTACTTTACGCGATTTTCAATTTTATAAACATTGACTATTAAGTATAAGAAATGAACATTTGGATTTGATATGAATATGTAATATATTGTTTGAATGATTTTTTTTTTTTTTAATTAATAATATGATGTAGATTTATCAAGGACATAATTTTGAATTTTTTGAGGTTATTTGGATTGTTTTATTTTATATGTTTTCTGTATTGCATGCTGTGTGACAGTAAAATATGTGATACTTTATTTATACTGAATGTGTAAAATAACATCAAACACATATGTAACATCTTATGTACACCATATTTAATGCAAATAAAGACTTCTTCTTCTTCTTCTTCTACAAACTTTCATTCCCTATTTTATCCCCTTGGGGGTAGAATTGATCAAAATCCTTTCTTAGCGGATGCCTACGTCATAACATCTACCAGCATGCCAAATTTCAGCCCGATCCGTCCAGTGGTTTGGGCTGTGCGTTGATAGATCACTATATCAGTCAGTCAGTCACCTTTGAGTTTTATATATATAGATGTATCGGGGAATACAGACACAGGAAGGGAGTTTGAGTGTGTATGCTGTTGGTCGCAGATGACCTTTACAGCGTCACCGGGTTTGGGGACGGCGAGATCCTAAAGGGACCTCAAGCCGAGAATTGGCGAGTACCTCTAGAGGTATTCCAGGCGGATGGCATCTCCCCACGGGGGGGAGTCTCCTCTCCGTCTGCAGCCTCTAGACCACG
This sequence comes from Chilo suppressalis, assembly GCA_902850365.2. NCBI lineage: Eukaryota > Metazoa > Arthropoda > Insecta > Lepidoptera > Crambidae > Chilo > Chilo suppressalis. The sequence goes on from OU963921.1 coordinate 11,918,080, forward strand.
AGCACCTGAGGGGGATGCGAATCGTAAGAAGCGCAGGGGAGGTATGACAACAACGTATGGAAGACCTTGTCTACGGTCTCGTCGTTCGATGATAATTATTGATGTAAGTAATGTTTTTATGTTACCATAGAAGTCCAACTCAAAACCGGTTTGAACTTAATGTATTTGAAACCCACTTTTCGTACACGATAACTACCTGAGCTTAAAGATTTTTCAAACAATCATTCTGCAAATGATATGAAGCTATTCTGCAAAGGAAACGGTAGCGCGATGTAGTTATATTAATAAAGTACATTGGGCAAAAATGTATGGACGCTGCACCCACGTCCGCCACGGCTTAAACTACATTTGTTTGAAAGGTATTATCATGATATAGTCATGATCATCTGTGCCAAAGCGCATCAAATTCCATCTCGGGGTTCTTTAGTTATTTTAAGTTAAATAGGTACAAGTACTATAACGAGCGAACATTAATGAAACAAGAGAATTCATTAGTTAGTTAGTTCGACACCACATTGGGGGCTCAGGTATTATGGGAGTACTCCACAAGTTGTAAGGTGCCCCCTTAAGTTATTCTGCCGCACTACAGTAAATCCAAAAAACCCCACATGGGTTGGGGGCTTTTCAAACATTCTGTTCGTTATAGTAAACTGTATTTTATGTAAAACGGAGCGACCACAAATCACACAAACTTGTCCACGCTTCGGAGAAAACATGATTCTAGTTCATCTATACTAATTGACAAAACCGATAATCGTTTTCTAATGCCCAAAGCGTGTTAGATAAAAATCAATCAAGTGTCAGGGAGCGCACAATCACAACGAAGTAAGAAGAGTCGACTATTTGCAACTGCAAGTTCTTCAACCCCCGTAAACCATTTTGAGGTGTCTCAGTAAGTGCAAGCGCAGGATGGTCGGCAGGCTTTGTCGTATAACTGGTTGTATAATACGATATGGCATATTATTATGATAACTAATAATATAAAATGAAGGTACTATAAAATGAATTTATTTGGCTACTTAAATATGCCCATGTCATATCTTCATGTCTTTTGACTACCAGGATATTTTTTATGGTGTCATAATAAAAAGGCTAGTTTTTCATAGACCTATCGATTCATACTAATTACATTGTTGGCGGAGCTGGGTGTGTTTTGCCCATTGTCCTTTACATTGATAACTTCATAATGACCATTGTAAATTGAGTGCTTAGACGATAGCGCCATCTGTTGATACAGTGTGTAACTTTTTATTCCATTTAGTTACAGCAGGGAGTGTAGATATCACTGCTATATTACGGTTTATTCTTATTTATTTACAGCCAGTTTTCATAATATAATCAAACTCGAGTACGACAGCTTATCCTATATCCTATAGAGATAGATCCTTAGAACATATCTGTATGTACCCTTTGCACAAACCATTATCCAATTCGAATTATTGCGTGTGCGAAGTGTCAACGTCAAAGGACATCGACCCAAAAGAATGTCCTTCACTATTATTTTTATATTATTTATTTAACTTATTATTAATTAATCATAGTAAACGGACAATCTGTTTAAAAAAAAAAAATAAAAGTTCTGTTACTAGATACCTACTACAGTCTGTTCATCGTAACTTGTCCTATTTGGTAAACAATCTTGGCACACCTTTTTTATGAAAATACAGCATTAAAAATCAACTGATAACTGGATTCAATAGGTTTCAGTCTATAATAACGATTTACTTTAATGGTTTCTTGGCTTCGTTATTATTTTATTTTTAAATGAGTGATTTTGTGAAAAAGTTGTGCCAAGATTGTTTACCTTAATAAACGCAATATAAGCATAAATACCTATACCTATGGTATATAGATATTGCAAATACGTATTTATATTATATTTATAAAAAGATTATTTCTGAAATTATGTAAAGATGGTTTATACTCCCATCCCATATAATTCTGTTTATTTTTATGAAAATCATAATGATAACCAGGTACATACCTAATTACCGATAGTAAAATATAGAAACAGGTAAACGAAGACTTTGAACATTTCATTTGAAAAGAAATCTATTATTACAACAGGTAGGTATAGGTATCATAGGTGCCAACTGCCAACACTCATAAATCAATATGAATATAAGCATTTATTATTTTTATTATTAATTGCATTTTATGTTCATTTAATGCATATTATTTAAGTGCTTACATAGAGGTAAGCACTTAATCTATTCAGAATATATAAAGCGTATATCTTTTACGATTAAGTATAATAATTATAACCTCAAAATCTAATACATTCTGTAGTAGGCCACGGTTCCTCAAGTTGTCCGTATCTCAACAAATGCCTAATTAGAGTTTACTAGCAAACCAGTGAACCAAATGTTCACCAAAACCTGATTTAAAAAATGTATTTAATTAATTGAGAACTTCGGAGATTTTGTGTGGTTTCGTTTGAAACTATTTAGTTAAAAAAAAAATAACCTTTATAGTAATTAGTAATAGTTAATTAAAATTGTGATAATTACAAAATAGAAATCACGTGATTTCTCGAAAACCGGAAGTGCTACGTTACTCAAATCCGGTTTGTAGTCTTATCAGACTATTCTTAACTTATAACTTAAACATTCTCTTTATCTATCTCTTACGGTTTGGCCGCTGAAATAGCACCACAGACGGACGGACGGACGGACTTGTCTAATAGATAAGAGATGAATGATTCCGAACACAACTAGCATTTTCTCATTGCTGTGCGTTCTAGGGCATTTAATGTATGGGGAAAGAGCAATGTCCTTTTGTATGGAAACTTGAACAGCAGCACCACAACAGAAGTAATGAGAACTAAAAATCAGTACACATTAGAATTATTTGAATGGTTGGAGAAGTTTTGGAATCAGTTCAGTTGGTTTTGAGCTTGTCTGTCACTAACATACAAACCTTTCCTCTTTGCGTCTGCGTGGAAAAATGGGTTTTCCATACAAACTCCCATCGCCATTTTCACCCCCTTAAAAGATAATTAAAGGGATAAAAACTACTCTATATCCTTTTCTGGAATTCAAACTATGTTTAAACCAAATTTCATCTAAATCGATTCAGTGGTTTAAGCGTGAAGAGGTAATAGACAGACACACTTTCGCAGTCATAATATCCATGCTAATATTATAAATGAGAAAGTGTCTGTCTGTCTGTCACCTCCTCACGCTTGAACCACTGAACCGATTTAGATAAAATTTGGTATAGAGATACATTGAGTCCCGGGAAAAGATACAGGATAGATTTTTTTCAGAAATCCTCTTTAAAGTAAATCCATCTTTCCACGCAGACGGAGTCGCGTGCACCAGATCTATTAATGTCCCCACTGCTGGGGCACAGGCCTTTCCTATGGATGGAATAGGGAAATTAGGCCATATTTCGTGCAAACATCTAAAGTGAAGACTGAAAGAAAACAACAAAGATTTATATAAAAAAACCAAAAATATATTTTTTCATCTCGCATTTAACGCATATATAGGTACATACATATACACAATCACTATACATCTCTTCTCACGAACAGACACACAGATCTACCGAGGCGAATATTTAGGGTTCTCCGGTGCGTAAGTGAAACTTCTCAACTCGAAAGCGACGCCGTTGCCGTTCTCGTAACAGATTTCGAGCATATTATTGTCTCTTTTCGCTTCTGTATCGTGTTCGCTAGAACCTCCAAAGACGCGATTCGGACCGCGACAGTTGCCGATCCCGTCGGCAATTTTCGACGCCCCGTCGGCAATTTTCGACGCCCCGTCGGCAATTTTCGATTGAGCGTCGGCAGTTTTCGATTGGGCGTCGGTAATTTTCGATTGGGCGTCGGCAGTTTTCGATTGGGCGTCGGCGTTCTTCGATGGGCCGTCGGTAAACTTCGTTTCCCCGTCGGATTTCGTGTCGTTGTCGTCGCTAGGAGCTGTTATTGGCCTAAATATGGAGTGGGCGGTGGCAGTGTCCAAGTCCGCTTTCCGAGAAACTATGATTCGAATGTCTGTATGAAGGTACAGCTTCCCAGACTTTGAAGTCATGAATCTGTGAAAAAGTATAATATAATAATTAATATTCTTTATTGTAATACAGCATACAAGACACACAAGTACACACACAATATAGGCGGCCTTGTTGCTAGGCAGCAATCTCTTCCAGGCAACCCATAATATAAAAATAAAAAAATATGAATGAGAAAAGGAGTTATAGAAAATAATAATAATATTAATGGCAGGAAAACAGATATATAGATATATCTAAGGAAGGACAGAGAGAGGATGAGGAAATACTTAATGAAGGGTATACTTAATATTAATTATAATGATCACAAACACATACATATTTTAAAGAATTTAACTGCTAGATGTTTAAATCTAAAGAAAATGTTACTAGGAAATAATTCCACGCGGATTGGGCAGCAGTTATTTCTTCTTTCAAATGTTTTAATACGTGGAAAGGTATTTATTGGGCATTGTGGGTTACCTACAATGCGAAGAGATTGCGCTGCCTTGTAGCCTAAGAAATACTAGAGAAAATTCGATACGGCCGTCAGGGCCACGGTAGGATAATGGTCAGTGCATCCGCTTGGATAGCGAAGGGTGCGGGTTCGAGTCCCGTCTGCTGCCTGGTCAGCGTGGATTTTTTTCTAGTTGACATTTTCTTTAGATTTAAACCTTATCATATAAGCATTGGTGGTTCAATGGTTAGACGCTCGCTTGCCACGCGGCCGTCCCGGCTTCGATTCCCAACCGAAAAAGAACTTTTTTCATTTGATTTTCCAACTTTCATCTGCATCGTGATTTTACAAAACGACACTACCTTTTTGTCATCATATCGTTATTGTGAACATTATCGACAAACAATCTATCGATAGTCCCACAACACTTATTGTGTGTGTTAAAGTGTGTAACTTTGTTGGAGATCAAATAAATAAATAAAATAAGACATTTCTTATACACATTTATAGTAAGACACATTATTAGTAGAACTTCAATTATAGGTGATTACGACATGCAATAAACACTTAACTAGCAACTTATATTACTAAATGTATTCGACCGTGATTTCATAAAACGACAGCTGTAATTTTTTTTATTCTATCATTACTGTGTACATTATCGACAGTCAATCTATCGAGAGTCCTACAACACTAATGTTACTAATTGTTTTTCTTAATAAATAAATAAATATTTCCAACTCTGTCACCAATTAGCCTAACCACAAAGTAAGCACCGTAAGGCTTGTGTTACGGGATACTAGGGTAACGGATAGAATACATATACTGTACATATATAAGTATATTTATATAGAAATACATATTAAACATCCATGACTGGAGTACAAATGCTCGCGTATTCATCACACAAACATCTGCCCCCACCGGGATTCGAACCCGGGACCTCTCGAGTCGGCGACACCATGAAACCCGGCGTACAAACCACTCGGCCACGGAGGTCGTCAAACGTCTCAATGAACGTATTCGACTCACCTCAAATGTATAATAAAACGACACTATATTTTTGTTATCCTTTCGTTATTATTAACACTATCGACAATCGAATCTATCGATAGTCCTACAACACTAACGTTACTAATTTTTTTCTTAATGAACGTATTCGACTCAACTCAAATTTATAATAAAACGACACTACATTTTTGTTATCCTATCGTTATTGTTAACATTATCGACAATCGAATCTATCGATATTCCTACAACACTAAAGTTACAAAACGTATTCGTACTCACCTCAAATGTATTAAATATCTCAACCATTTGTGTATCAAATGTGGCGGCGGCGCCGGCGCAGAAGCTGGCAGGTACAGAGTCCTCTGCCTCAAGAACGTTCTAGCACGAGGCGGCATTTTGGTCAGATCGTACAGAACTACGAACATTTTGACCAATGTGCCGTGCGGGTTGAACAAGGACACTTGGATGGTCCCAGAACGGGAGACCCGGTAACCGGATGGACCCAAATTTATATGACCCTGGAGGAAAGAACGAAGAAAAACTGAATTAATCTATACTTATAATAAATCTGTAGAGAGGTCAATTCTGTACATGAAATATATTTTCAAAATAACTATCAGGGGGTGATTAGTGATCGATATTAATGCCAAAAATGCAATCAGTAAAATTTTTGTCTGTCTGTCTGTCTGTCTGTCTGTCTGTGTGTATGTTCCTTATAGAAACAAAAACTACTCGACGGATTTTAACGAAACTTGGTACAATTATTCTTCATAATCCTGGGCAGGTTATAGTATACTTTTCATCACGCTACAATCAATAGCAGCAGAGTAGTGAAGGGAAATGTTGGGAAAGCGGGAGAAGTTACTCTCTTTTTTTAAGCTTCCGTCGCGTGTGCAGCCTTAATGGTTAAAGTTACATAGAAATCATGTATGACGGAAATACATAAAATTGTCTAAAAAATATCCCGCAACAGCATATGTCTATCTTTTATGGTTGACTCACAATAACACGTGTAATTATATAAATAAAGTCATTGTTTATAGCACAAGCCTGAGAACATAAACTGTAGTTTACACTACAGCTCTACACCGAAGCGAAGCGAGGGCGGGCCACTTGTATAGAAATAAATTTATAATGCGATTCAAATTAGAATAGGAAAACCAATGACCTCCATCAAATGTCGCTTAAAAAGTACGGTTTGCAAAAAATCTCCAAATACTTTTTTAGCACTCAGCTGATTCTAGAATAAAAACCAAACATTTTTAAACAAACAATAACAAATGTTGATAATTAATATTATTTGTTTTCTTTTACACTTATTGAGTATTGGCTATGAATGGTTGATAACCTAAATCGTCAACCAAATGTCACTTTATGTTGCGTTCAGAAACTCGATTTAAAACTTTAGTTTACTTAAAGGATGCATGTTCGTATGTGACCTGCATGATTATTCATAACTTCTCCGGCGGTAATGCAGAGTTGAGCGAAATTGAAGAGCTAGATTGTGATTAATGTTTTTTTCACACAGTCTTAATAAAGAAATACTATTAAAAATCGGTTGTGTTCTTTCTTAACCTTAGTAAATTAATTTTATTAAAAAATCTGATGTTTTGTCTCACTTAATCTTAGTAAATAAGTTTTATTAAATAGCAACATTTTTTTGCTGACTCTACCTATTTGGTTTGAATTGACAGCTATGACGTCAAAATATGGCGCCCAGTCGGTCCTATTCTTAGTTGAATCGCATTATAGACGCAATTTGTCATTGACTAACAGATGACAGCTAATACTATTTTTGGTTAAAATTAATTTCAAAACAAAAACACAGTTTTAATTGGCAAGATTTAGACTCACTCGTGGCAAATTCGCTAAATCTCAATCCAACTAAAACTAGCTTTAAACATCGATAAATTATGTTTTTAAGCATTTCACTGCTAGATGTTTAAATTTAAAGAAATGTTTTACTAGAATAAATCCACGCGGACCAGGCAGCGGACGGGACTCGAACCTGCACCCTTCGCAATACGGGCGAATGCAATTGTGGGTTACCTACAATGCGAAGAGATGGCGCTGCCTTGCAGCTTTTAAGGCTAGGAAATTTTCGACGCAGCCATCAGGGCCGTGGTAGCATAATTGGTCGGTGAATTCGCCCGGATTGCGATGGGTGCGGGTTCGAGTCCCGTCCGCTGCCTGGTCCGCGTGGATTTTTTTTTCTAGTAAAATTTTTCTTTAGATTTAAACATCGATAAATATCAAAATATAATCCGCACTGGGTCCGTTATCACCCACCAATCCCCTCCGGGCACGTTACCACGCTAGCGCGGCAGGCGTGCTATAATAATGTATAGTAAAATCATTACCATATACGGAGCGTTGGTAGCTCCGCAAGCGTAGAAGAACACGGTGACGGGTAATCTTCTATGTGGGGCACAGAATGCCCCAGAGGCAGCCAGCTCCGCGGTGAAGCCCTGAACTGTCGCCACTGGTTCTAGGCGGCCTTTCAATGCGGATTCTTCGAAGCTACCTGAGTTTGGGGAAAGGGGACGAAAATCAGTTAAATTACTGGAAATCGGGGGAAAAGAGTAAATACTAGAAACATTGTGTAAACATTAAGTGAAAGTACTGGGGAAAAAAGGGAAAAATTTAGTGAAAATACTGGGGGGAAAAGGGGAAAAGATTCAGTGAAAATACTAGGGAAAAAAGGAGAAAGATTTAGTAAAAATACTAGGGAAAAAAGGAGAAAGATTTAGCGAAAATACTGGGGAAAATTTTGTGAAATTCATAAAAAAGTACTGTAAAAACAACAGGGAAAATATGTAATATAACTATATATATATATTAAACAAAGAAACAAGCTTTTATAGCCACTGATTCTTATTGGCTTTTTAGTACGGATTCTTCGAAGCTATCTATGTATGGAAAAAGAGGGGAGAAATTACGTGAAATTACCTAAAAAAGCTAGTAACCGTAGGAAAAGAATATTAAAAAAAATCATTTAAGAAGCTAAACTACTGGATTTGAGAGGACTTTTAAAGCGGATCCTTTGAAACTACCTGTGTATGGGAAATGGAAAGGAAAATTTACGTGAAAATGCAAAAAAAAGAACTTACAAAACCGTGAAAATGGAAAAAAGGTACTGCAAAAAATTTGGGTAAAATACAGAAAAAAGTACTGCAAAAAATTGGGAAAATACGGAATAAAGTACTGAGAGAAACTTAGGGAAAATACGGAAAAAGTACTGCAAAAAACTTTGGTAAAATACAGAAAAAAGTACTGATTTTTTTTTGGGAAAATACGGAATAAAGTACTGAGAGAAACTTAGGGAAAATACGGAAAAAAGTACTACAAGAAACGCAAGGAAAGAATTTGAAAAATCGATTGATAAAAAAAACAAGCACTTATAGCAACTGGTTTTAGACGGCCTTTTAATGCGGATTCTTCAAAACTACCTATATATGGGAAAATAAGGGATAAATTTGGGGAAAATTACAGGAAAATTATGAAGCTAAAGATTTGCACAAATATACAATACAAAAAATCTAAAAAATACCTTAATAAATAAATACTTAAAAAACCTAATAAGTGCATTTTTTAAGTTAACTCAGAAGTTCGATTGTTTTCACAGCTTATAAGGACCGTAGACCGTAGAATATTAGATTAAAATACCTCCACACGTTAGGAGACAAAGGATATTGACAGACAGACGGAGAACAAAGAGATTATAAATAAGAAATAAATAAATGTTTCCAACACTCACCAATTAGCCTAGCCCCAAAGTAAGCACTGTAGGCTAGTATTATGGGATACTAGGGTAACGGATAGAATACATATACTAATACATATATAAGTATATTTATATAGAAATACACATTAAACATCCATGACTGGAGTACAAATGCTCGTATTCATCACACAAACATCTGCCCCCCACCGGGATTCGAACCCGGGACCTCTCGAGTCGGCGACACCATGAAACCCGGCGTACAAACCACTCGGCCACGGAGGTCGTCAAGATTCTATAAGAGTACTGTTTTTCCTTTCGACCTACGGAACCCTATAAATCAACTTTCCAGCTATCACAGTTCATGACATACAGCCAGGTGACAGACACACAGACGGACAGTGGAGTCTTAGTAATAGGGTCCTGTTTTTATCCATTGTGTACTGAACCTTAAAAAAACAGTCCAATTTAACCAATAGCCGACCACTTCGCTCGGAATTTACATTTATAACAAAATCATTATATTTTCTACAAATCTCCCAGTTGCAGCAATTTTCCTTAAATCTCAATTTAACTAAAACCAGATGTAGTCCATACAGTGATGTCAATGTGACGTTCTCACACTTTTCTATGTATAAGGGATAGAAATAAAAATTAGAAAGATGCCGGAAAAAATATGGCGCGTTCGAAGAGATACTACGTGAGGTAATTAGGGTTACCATCCGTCCGGATAAGTCCGGACATGTCCGGAATTTTAGACTTAGTCAATAGGGTTGATGACTAATTTTTTTTTCTTCGTTTATCAGGTAGATTATGAAAAAGTATTGGACACGTATTTTTTCTTTTTTCATATAATATAAACATTGCAGAGATATATTGATTTGAAAAGTCGCATGACGTCACGTTTGAGTACACTTACAAGTGAAAATTCACTCAAAAGTGACGTCACGAGCCCCTACTCCCAAACTTTGACGCGCTATAACTTTGTCATTTTTTGGTTGATTGCCCAAAGAAAAAATACGTGTCCATTATTTTTTGATCATCTAACTGACGGACTAAATAGAATTTCGTTTACTGTACCCCGTCATCACCCCTATTGTCCGAATTTTTTAAATTACTTTGAATATGAATAATTAAAGTACATATTGATTTGAACACCATACCATTGTAACTATGTGAGTAATGGTGCCATAAAGAAAATATAGCTAGAAAAAATTCCACGCGGACCAGGCAGTAGACGGGACTCGAACCCGCACCCTTCGCTATCCGGGCGAACGCACTGACCAATTATGCTACCGCGGCCCTGATGGCCGCGTCGAAATTCTTCTAGCCATTCTTAAGTTGCAAGGCAGCGCCATCTCTTCGCCCGCCTCGGGTGTTGATGCAGAATTGAGAGAGGTGGTTGCAATCATCTTTCCTGATGGCGCATTCGTCCACATCTATTCATAACTGTGTTCATACAAATATTATTGTTAATAAACTGAGAATGTAAAGAACATTAGAAAGATAAACATCGAATAATATAAAACTGTGTTAAGTTAACCCACAATGTCAACTGAATACTTTTACAAGTATCAAACATTTGAAAGAAGAAATAGCAATTATAGCTCTAATTTTTATTTTTATTTTCAGTGCATTCGCCCGGATAGCGAAGGGTGCGGGTTCGAGTCCCGTCTACTGCCTGGTCCGTGTGGATTTTTTTCTAGTAATATTTTCTTTAGATATAAACATCAAGCAGTTATATGCTTAAAAAAAATAAAAAATTATAACGGTACGGAAATTATAACTAAAAAATGGTTGCCTGTAAAGTCGGTTTTACGGGCGAAGATTTTACGTGACAACGTCTTTTTCTCGGTAGAATATTTATTGATATGAATATAATTAAATTGCACAATAGGAACAAGGAATTGAATGAAAATAAGAATTGCACAAATTTTAACTATAGAAATATATTTTGTTTACTAAAACATTGTACATGTAAACTTAAACTTAACACGAGAGACTCATCGTAACGTTACCGAGCGTTACACTTTTTCATAAGTGACTCCCAGCCGCAACCTAATTTAAGACGTTGTCACGTCAAAAGTCCGGACTTTTTTCGAAAAGTCATAATTTTTATGTCGGGACTTTTGGAATTCCTAAATGGTTACCCTCTGTAATGGTCGTAATGCAACAGCGTGGGGCACAGTGGGGCATTAGGCCCGATACTAGCACCAATCACGCGGTAGCTTCTCGGCAGCGGATTAATTTATTTGTCAATAGGGGTGATGACGGGGTACAGTAAACGAAATTCTATTTAATCCGTCAGTTAGATGATCAATAAATAATGGACACGTATTTTTTCTTTGGGCAATCAACCAAATAATGACAAAGTTATAGCGCGTCAAAGTTTGGGAGTAGGGGCTCGTGACGTCACTTTTGAGTGAATTTTCACTTATAAGTGTACTCAAACGTGACGTCATGCGACTTTTCAAATCAATATATCTCTGCAATGTTTATATTATGTGAAAAAAGAAAAAATACGTGTCCAACACTTTTTGATAACCTACCTGATAAACGAAGAAAAAAAAATTAGTCATCATCCCTATTAACAAAATACATTGGTCTTCAATTACGATCAGTACTCGTAGCACGACCCAATAACGAATTCGTATCGTTTGCGATTACGAAACGTCATTGTCAAAATTTAAAAAAAGGAATATGTAGTATTTTTGTAATATTCTACATTAGCTTACAGTAAAAATAATAAATCTACCGTTTATTTCTATTGGAAATAGTCAAAACTTTTCTAAGGGGGTAAACGAGGCGTTCAAAAATTACGATTTTTGCAAAAAATGTGCGTCGCCTCCACCATTGTATAAATCAAGTTTTGGTTGAATCGAGATTTAGCAAATTCTCTGTAAATGGGCACTTCGAAATAGAGACATCGTCCTCACCCAGCAGTCCAGTGCTCGGCCCCATCCTGAGTTTGGGCGCGGACTCCTTTTTGGTCGCAGTCGGTTGAGGCGAAGAGGACACTGAGGACACTGGGGACACTGGGGACGGGGGGCACAGGGGAGACGGGGGCGTGGCCGGGCCGGGGGGCACCAGGGGGCACGAGGGGGGCTCCTCTGCGCCGCCGGGGTGGAACAACGCGCTGTTGGGGAGAGATGCACTAATGTTATTTTTTTTTATTTTTTTATAATTAGGTAGGCAAATGACTTTACCCCACCTGATGTTAAGTGGTAATAAAGTCCAAACGCGAAGATAGCTGGTACAGCAGTTATAATTAATATTACCTTTTGAGACCTACACTGGACAGTCAAAGAAATCATCGAGTCAGATGTGATTTTTTCTCGAAAACAAGTACAAAACTTGCAGCCATCAAAATTTGACTTCTCAACTAATATATTATTACCTTCTCACGCTTAAACTGCCGAACCGATTTAGATGAAATTTGGTATAATTTGAGTTACGGGAAAGGGAAAGCATGGTTTATATTGCTTTACAATTGACATTGAAATCTTTGACATTATTGATTTGACTTTTGAATTTTTTAACCATGTATTTAATTTTGAATGATGTTTTATAAAATGAAGCGGACACTTTTTGTAATTTCAATGACTTATTATTTATTTGATAATTTTAAATTTATTGTTATTGATATTGAAAAATGATTTCACAATGTTCATTAATATGTATTACGTTTAATTATGTAGTGTAAAATATTTGCATGCTATTTAAGATGGCTGAATGGGCCGAATTTCAAAATTTATAAGATCCCCAGTGTACCCTATTCAAATGCAAATAAATAAATTCTAATTCTATATCCTCGATATTATATACCCCCTTTAAGGGGGTGAAAAGGGGTGGGCAGAATGAAACGCTCTTTCTGAATGTATAACTTTGAAATAAGAAAGAAAGGAAAGACTAAAAATTGTTTTCTTTTCATTGAAATGAAACTTTGGTGAGCTCCCATCTAAAGCGAAACTCATTTCGGACGGGGTGTTAATGGAAAAATCCAAAGGAAAAGATGAAACGGAAATGCGTCACGAGCGTTACACGACCATATACAGGGTGTTACAAAAATACAAATAAATTTGAAGGTCGTTGAAGTACATCATATAACGAGTCTTCTCTAATTTTCTTAAAATATTCGCATGAAGTTTTAACTTCTTTGTAAAACCAGTTATTTTTAATGATCCTCAAACTAGTGACGTATCTAAAAAAGATCGATATTAAAAATAACTTTTTTTTTAATTTAAACTTTATGCTAATATTTAAAAAAAATAGAGAATTCTTGACGAGCTCGATGGCGCAGGTGGCTAGCACGTTCGACTGCGATCGTTGAAGTTAAACAACTTTCGCAGTGGTCGGTCATTGGATGGGTGACCAAAAATTTACTATCTCTCGCTCCTCCGTGCTTCGGAAGGCACGTTAAGCCGTTGGTCCCGGCTGCATCTGCAGTCGTTAGCACCCGCCAATCCGCACTGGGCCCGCGTGATGGCCTGTGCCCCAGCAGTGGGGACATTAATAGGCTGAAGATGATGATGATGAGAGAATTCTTATATGACGCACTTCAACGCCCTTCAAGCTCTATTTGTATTTTTGTAACACCCTGTATATTTATTTGTTTGTGTGTGTGGGATGCGTGCGCAGCTCTTCCCGAGGAGCATGAAAGTTGAAGGGTAATTTAGAGAAGGCTGAAACGCTACGAGCGTCACACGCGACAACATATATATATATACATATATATGAGTGATGCGTGTGCTCCATTCCCCTATGCCTTATGCACCGCCTAATGTTAGTTTTTTTTTTCTCTTTATTTAAAGGACTTTTATCTTTACAGACATGTCAGTCCCATCGTGTACTTATATAAATTAACAAATCATCTAAGCCAATGAGGGCTATCGCGTATGAATCCGCCGCTAGAGGCGCTAGTGTAGCGTGAGGTCTCCGAAATGTCAAATGTTATTGCTTGTTGGTTGACTACGCGTGTTTATTTCTAATTAAAATAATGTTGTGAATAATTGGTAACAATTCGGCTTAATTATGGCAAATATGAGTTATGTGGCAATGAATGTCAGTTATTAAAAATTTGAGCTTAGAAAAATGATTATGTTCCCATTTTTTTCGAATAAAACGGAACTGGGCGTCACTGTGGCATGGCCTATTATGTTTAGGATATGGTTCTTTTGTGTTAAAATACGATCTAAATGTAACCTTTGATTTCATGTGCGTATTAATAAACTTTAAAAGTTACAATTTAGGACCTCACTCAACAGGGGCGCCATCTGGTGAGACAGAAAACGGTAGCCCTCATTAACGTAATACGTTATTGTCGGAAGAAAGTCGCGACAGACATATAAAGCGATACAGCATTCTGGCCTCTTCCGAGACCGGTTGGGCCAGAATGATGTGAAACACACCAATGTCTGACATATTCAATTTACATTTTTTAACAAACTCTTGTCTCTCTAATGTAAGGTTATTGAAGAAAACAAGTTTCACTTCATTAAAAACATTTTTCAGTCTTTCCTTTCTTTCCTCTTTCAAAGTTATAACTTCAGAAAGAGCGTTTCATTCTGCCCACCATTTTTCACCTCCTTGCTCTTTCCCTTTCCCGTAACTCAAATTATACCAAATTTCATCTAAATCGGTTCAGCGGCTTAAGCGTGAAGAGGTAACATACACACAGACAGAAAACAGACACACTTTCGTATTAAATCAAATAGAATATATTATATAAAACTATTTTTTTTCCATACTAAATGCCTGCAACGAGACATTAAAGCATATAGAAACAAAAATAGAAAAAAATCAAATCCTTGGATAAACTAAGTGTGTCAAATTTCATCCAAATCAGTTCAGCCGTTTTAACGTGAGTAAACAAACATCGATGCAAATGTTCGCATTCATAATATTTGTATATATATAAATATATATGGTATATATACAAATATATACCTTACCCATAGAAATATATACCTTATAGTCTAACATAAATATGAAATATAATTAAATTTTAAGAAATTTTCCAATACTTAAAACTTAAAATCACACACATTATTTAAAATACATAAAATTAGTAGGATATATATATATATTACCTGTATATATTTAGTATTGTATACCACTCGTTATTATAATTTAAGCTAAATCATGTTTGATTTAATCTTATATTTCCAACTATATAATTATTAAAAATCGTGCACAAAAAAAACGACACTGCACTTGAGAATTCAACCTTTTAATTAAAACGTCATGAGTCCACAATTAGAACAAGAAAATATTGTGGTAAATATTTTTTTTAACTAAAATATGCTTTCGTGAATCACATGTTTATTAATTAGTTTGAAGGTCTTGTATTTTAACAAAGACTTTATAGTTATGATTTATTTATTTTTTAAGCATTTAACTGCTAGATGTTTAAATCTAAAGAAAAGTTTACTAGAAAAAATCCACGCGGACCAGGCAGCGGACGGGACTCGAACCCGCATCCTTCGCTATCCGGGCGAATGCACTTTTTTCTAGTAAACTTTTCTTTAGATTTAAACATCTAGCAGTTAAATGCTTAAAAAATAAATAAATCATAACTATAATTGCTATTTCTTCTTTCAAATGTTTAATACTTGTAAAAGTATTCATTTGTCATTGTGGGTTACCTACAATGCGTAGAGATGGCGCTGCCTTGCAGCTTAAGGCTAGGAAAATTTCAACGCGGCTAATAGGGCCGTGGTAGCATAATGGTCAGTGCATTCGCCCGGATAGCGAAGGATGCGGGTTCGAGTCCCGTCCGCTGCCTGGTCCGCGTGGATTTTTTCTAGTAAACTTTTCTTTAAAGACTTTATACTTGAATGGAATTTGTGGTTTTTTTTTCTAATAAGTAATATTTTCTTTAGATTAAAACATCTAGCAGTTACATGCTTAAAAAGTAAAAAATATGACATTATAATTATAATTTTTATTATTTTTAAAGCATGTAACTGATTGATGTTTAAATCTAAAGAAAATATAACTAGAAAAAATTCCACGCGGACCAGGCAGCAGACGGGACTCGAACCCGCAACCGTCGCAATCCGGGCGAATGCACTGACCAATTATGCTACCGCGGCCCTCACGGACCGCGTCGAAATTCCTCTAGCCATTCTTAAGCTGCAAGGCAGCGCCATCTCTTCGCATTGTAGGTAACCAACCCACAATGACAAATGAATACTTTTACAAGTATTAAAAACATTTGAAAGAAGAAATAGCAATTATACTTTATTTTACTATTTATTTTGTAAAATTTGTCATGTTTAGGAAAATTTTGTTTAAACGGTTAAGTACCTAACTTCCATCCAACACTATAACTTGAGAATGACTTAACATATTTCTTCCAAAGATTTCCTTAGGAACATTTAAGAATACTTATTGACATTGACAGCTTAACACAATAGTTGTCGCTACAGACGTGTTTAATTTGACAAAAGAAAATCTAAGGGTCCATTAATTTTTGGAGGTTACTCCTTAAGAATCGATTTGCATATACACGGTGTTTCAAAAATACCCCTAAAGCGAAAAGGCTGTTAGAATCAGGGCTTGTTTACCGGTTAATTTTCAAACCCAAATCAGTGTCAAGTACATTAGGAGCGTTTTATTTAGGTTTGGCTCTACCTTAACCTTAAAAAACCGGTTTTCCTAAAGAGCGAAATCAAATAGGTTTTGAATCAATTTAGCGGTTTTTAAAGGGTTTCTTTTCGCTCTTTCTGACGGCATCGATAATAAATGAATAACTTGACTCACTAGATGCTAGCAATCGTGTCAATAAATGCATCAATCTCTGAGCATTAACAAGTTGTGACTTGATTAGTTCAAACAAAACAAACTTTAAGCGATGCCGACGCGTGCACGTGGAGGTCTGGATTAAACCGGTTTATTAAGGTTTTAGGTACCGCTTTCATTTCGGACTCGCTCCGAACGAAACCTTTACTAAAACCGGTATTAACCTTTATTTACCGGTATTTTCGAAACCGGTTTCAAGCCCTGGTTAGAATGTCCCTTATATAGAGATCATTGCCAATATATGACAACCGTAGCTTAATATTATTATATGCTGAAAAATTAATTATTCTTCATAAAAAAAAAAATGAAATGCAATGAGCTCTATGCATGGGACCTTCTAACGCCCTTTTCGCTTTAGGGGTATTTTTGAAACACCGTGTATAAGGGGCCCGGTATGAGAAAAATGTGATGAGTGAAATCTATCGATGAATGACCTCGTTACGTTAATGACAATTTAACTGACGAACTAATATTTCGTTAACTTTAACCCCATCATCGCTTCAATTATAATAGTACTAGTGGATACTGCGACTTTGTCTGAGCGAAAAAATGGATTTCCCGTACAAACTTCCACATTTTATGCCCTTAAAGGATGACTTCTCTCGAGGAGGAGCTCGATGGCGCAGGTGGCTAGCGCGTTCGGCTGCGATCGTTGAAGTTAAGCAACTTTCGCAGTGGTCGGTCATTGGATGGGTGACCAAAAATTTACTATCTCGAGCTCCTCCGTGCTTCGGAAGGCACGTTAAGCCGTTGGTCCCGGCTGCATTTGCAGTCGTTAGCACCCGCCAATCCGCACTGGGCCCGCGTGGTGGGTCATGACCCAATCTCCCTATTCCATCCATAGGGAAGGCCTGTGCCCCAGCAGTGGGGACATTAATAGGCTGATGATGATGATGATGATGATGAAAGGATGACTTCTGGGATAAAAACTATCCTATGTCCTTTTATTTATTTTATTTAAACTTTATTGCAACATAACACA
Organism: Chilo suppressalis; assembly: GCA_902850365.2. NCBI lineage: Eukaryota > Metazoa > Arthropoda > Insecta > Lepidoptera > Crambidae > Chilo > Chilo suppressalis. Next base: position 11,936,050 of record OU963921.1, read on the forward strand.
GCAAATGGCGGACATAATGCCATAAGGCATTCTCTACCAGTCGACCAGTAAGAACGTGAGAAAAAACTAATATGACGGGGGCGCAATAAAGACAAATGTTCTTACATTAACCAAGGATACAAATACTTAAATAAAACTAGTTTTTACGGGTTAATGCACGAAACTTTATTTATTTATTGACGTTTCGCAGCCTTTTCAGGTCTGCATCGTCAGAATAATTCTAATTTAATAATTCTTTATTCTGACGATGCAGACCTGAAAAGGCTGCGAAACGTCAATAAATAAATAAAGTTTCGTGCATTAACCCGTAAAAACTAGTTTTATTTAATGAGTGATGTGCGTGAAAACCTAAGAAACAGATACAAATACTCTTAACAGAATACACACACATACATACACATGCATATATATATAAATATACATAGATACACACATATACATACATACATACATACTCCTTTCCCGGGACTCGGAATATATCTATACCAAATTTCATCTAAATCGGTTCAGTGTGACAGACATACAGACACACATAATATACAGTACCAGCTGTACCCCGCGGTGTTACCCGCGACTTATTAGGGCTATTCTCCTGTAGTAAAATGCAGCCTGTGTTAATCCAGGGTGTAAACTAATACCAAATAGGATATTTGACAAGTTTTAGAAAACGATCTCACGTTATTGACTAATGTTTATGGAGTCCGTAAAAAGTGGATATTCATCATTCTTTTGCGTATTTCAGTAAAAATTACCAAATCAAAAACTCCATTTTCAAGTTGCCGCGAAAACGTTTCTCTGGACAATATGGCGTCTTACTAGCGTGTGACGTCACACGACTGTTATTAAAACGTCAAACGGTACAATGTAATGTCACTTTAACCGGAAGTTTACTTGCGTGTGACGTTTTGGGTCACGTGACAATAGATAAGAAAACTATTATCTTTTTCGTTTAGTTTTTAGTAAAATTATGAATATTTTTTTTGTAAAAATAGAAAAAAACCCCTGCCAAAATTCATTCTAAACACAGATGCTAACAATAGCTGTGTGAACCTAGCACCCGACTTTGGAAAATCAATTTTTTTCTTAACGATTCTTGAAGACTTCCGTATGTAGTTGCTTCAAAAAAAAGTTATGGGACTTCGAAAAATCGTTAGCACCCCGATTCGGCTAAATTCAAATTTTTTGATTGCTTCGTATCGAGAATCGTTTGTAGTTAATTGTAGTGAAAGAATTTTCGTTTTTAGTTGCTTCAAAAAAAAGTTATGGGACTTTGAAAAATCCGTATAATCCCGTTTCAACCGAACCCAAATTTTCTTATTGAATCTCATCGAGAATCGTTTGTAGTTGATTGTAGTGAAAGAATTTTCGTTTGTAGTTGCTTCAGAAAAAAGTTATGGGACTTTTCTCGATGAGATTCAATAAGAAAATTTGGGTTCGGTTGAAACGGGGTTATAAGGATTTTTCAAAGTCCCATCACTTTTTTTTGAAGCAACTACAAACGAAAATTCTTTCACTACAATCAACTACAAACGATTCTCGATACGAATGAATCAAAAAATTTGAATTTGGCCGAATCAGGGTGCTAATGATTTTTCGAAGTCCCATAACTTTTTTTTGAAGCAACTACAAACGAAATAATTTTTTCTACAATCAACTACACACGAAAGTCTTCAGGAATCGTTGAGAAAAAAATTGATTTTCCAAAGTCGGGTGCTAGGTTCACACAACTGCTAACAATTGGTACTTTATTTTTAATACTGTCAAATACCCTATTTTATTAAAATCGCTCCAGCCGAGCCAGAAGTAACAAACATACACACACAAACTTTCACCTTTTATAATACTATATAGTGTGATGTCCAAAACTCACCTTTTAATACCGGAGATCCCATTAATAGAATCGTCGAAGTCGAAGCAGTTGTTGCCCCTCCGAAGGGGAGCCGGACTCGAAGTGAGAGGTAAACCAGTCTTCGTATGAAACACCATCGAAGCGGCGGAATCGAATCGAAATCTAAATCTATCCGTCTCACTCGGCGACGGCACAAGATTCTCCTGTCCCTTTCTAACTTCAGGAAACTTAAAGCCGTTCTGATCTACCGGAGATTCTATTTGATCACTTTCGTATTTCTCGAAAGTGCCGTAATCGCATTTCTCGTAAGGTACGTACTCGTCGTCGTTTATCGAGAAAGTCTTCTGCCTCTTCGATTCCCTTTTCGGTACAGAGAACACTGTATCGTCAGTTTTCAAATGTAACTCTTCAATGTCTTTATTCGATCTGTCTTCGACAACTCTGTCGATCCTATCCATTAGGTGTTGGTACCTCCTAATTTTAGGTCTCTTCACAACGTCACTACCAAAACTAACATTAGTAACAACTAAATTATCACACTTTTCACTATGAATACTACTACCACTACATAAATTATCACATTTCGGCTTTTTGAACATTTCCACGGCATCATCTTCGCGTTTGCGCCTGGCTCCATTGTTTTTCCCATCCAAAGAAGCTAAATCGTAATTCGCTTCCGATCTAACAAGTCTGTTTTGAACGCACGAATCGCATTTCATCTCTATAACACTGCCACATGAGCATGCCACGTTGTCAGTCTGCGTTCCAACAGTGCAAGTCTTTTTGATTTCGTCGGGTTGTATCGTAGCCGCGTCTACGAAAGGCGATTTGGTTTCAATCCTGCTCGCCGGCAATGTCAGATAAGTTTGATTCCTATAACATCCTATAGCTCTCAACCTATCGAATCTGGAAGCTTGCAAAATAGGTATTGATGTGTGCGTTTCTTTAGCCTTCTCAATTTTATCGCCTTCCGAGGACGTGCTGTCCGATAGCTTTTTTAATTTGCTCTCTTTCCGCAATCGCCTTTTGTATTTGGCTATTTCCCGCAAACGTCTCTCGTCCAGTTTCTTAGGTTCATTATTGACGCTAGTGAAAGATTTCATCTCTCTACCGTCAGATTCTTCGTCGCAATTGCATTTGTGCTTCCCGTTCTCGCTGCATGGCGTCAACATCCTATCGTCTAGCACTTTATTTTTTTCATCTTTCTCATCGCTCGTATATAAATATTCGGTAGAAGCTGCATTGGTGACAATGGAAAGCCTCCTAGCTGGGTTGCCAGTATTCGAATTGATCAAATCCGTGGGGAATTTTATCCTATTACCTATTGTGAGATCATTGAGTTTGCCCGTCAATTCCTCGTGAATGTTGACGGGCATTTCCTTGCTAGCTCTCCGCTTTTGACAGGTACATTTGACGTTTGGTATTTCGTCCACCCTTGGAAGACTTTCTAGAACAACTTTTAGATGGACATTCCCTCCTATGTCTGTCACTGGGAATTGATGGCTTATAGGAGTTTTTTGGAATTCGTTCGCATGGTAAGTATCGCCCGGAGTGCGGACGGAATATACGACGTTCAGTTTCCGTTTGAACTCGTCCAACTCGTCCAACTCGTCCTGGTCGCAATTGGCTTCGATCTTCTTGATGTTGCAAGTCTCCCTGCTGAGTTTGCGCCTGTAATTTTAAAGAAATTACTGTTATTTTTAAAGTAAGATTTTTAATGGTGATCACGAAAAATTTGACTTTATTTAATTCTAGTGGCCCGCCCTCGCTTCGCATCGGTGTAGAGCTGTAGTGTAAACTATAGTTTTTGTTCTCAGGTTTGTGCTGTAAAGAATGACTTTATTTATATAATTACACGTGTTATTGTGAGTCAACCATAAAAGATAGACATATGCTGTTGCGGGATATTTTTTTGACAATTTTATGTATAATATTTCCGTCATACATGATTTCTATGTAACTTTAACCATTAAGGCTGCACCCGCGACGGAAGCTTAAAAAATGGAGTAACTTCTCCCGTTTTCCCAACATTTCCCTTCACTACTCTGCTGCTATTGATTGTAGCGTGATGAAAAGTATACTATAACCTGCCCAGGAGTATGAAGAATAATTGCACCAAGTTTCGTTAAAATCCGTTGAGTAGTTTTTGTTTCTATAAGGAACATACACACAGACAGACAGACAGACAAAAATTTTACTGATTGCATTTTTGGCATCAGTATCGATCACTAATCACCCCCTGGTAGTAATTTTAAAAATATATTTCATGTACAGAATTGACATTTCTACAGATTTATTATAAGTATATAAACAACATCAATTACATAGTAAATGTATAATCTTTTGACAAAGGGTATTTTTGAAGAAAAATCTTCTTTAGCGGCGTTGTACACTTTTTTTTGTATGGGTAAAAAATGTTCAACTCGCGTCAGGACACGTGGGCTGATCGCGTCATGACACGTGCCCTGATCGGGGATTTCGACGAAAACAATAACATTGGAAAGGTTATGGATTTTCAAATACTAAGTCTCTATCTAGGGCGTCCAGGTGGCAGCTTTATTGCAAAGAAAATGCTTTTTTTTTACCATAGATGTCGCTAGGTGCGCTTAAACGTGATTCATGTAAGTTGATTTTTCTGAGAGATAAACTTTTTTACTGTAATATAAATTGTCATGTTTGTGTACGATAGCGCAATAAATAAATATTGTATTCTACCACATACATGATAGTACATTTAGCAATAAACAAATCCTTATGATAAACCTTTTCGATGGTTATCTTAAAACATGCCGTGTTTTTTTTTCGAAATTTCACGAGTTTGATTCCCAGTTGAAGCAGGCGATTTTTAAAAAATCTGTGAATGCAGTTCTTATTATTATTAAAAATAAAACGATGTCTCCTTTCAGTAAAATATCGTATCTTCAATATTTAATATACATTCCCTCCGTGTGAGGTAGCCGTGGGACGCCCTGTATATATATATATATATATGTATACATCACCTGTGTTGTCTATATGAATGTTGTACGCGTGCCATCCTCCAGGCTATATCTACCACTATATCTATCATTATATGTATATACTAGCGGCTGCCCGCGACTTCGTACGCGTGGAGTTAGTTAGAAATAAAGGTTCACTGCTCGTTCCCCGTAGGTGATAGCGGGATAATATGTAGCCTATATGTTGACCCGACTTCTTAATAATATTGCTAAATTTGAATTGAATCCATGCAGTACTTTTTGAGTTAATCCCGGTCATATATTATTATTATATATATATATATATATACTAGCTGACCCAGCGTACTTCGTATTGCTTACAATAATTTGGAAGAAATGATAAACGACGAACGTCAAATGTTTGACAGGAATATACACATAGCCATCTGTCGGATCCAATGTAAAACATTCCAAAATCAACAACTACTAATAAATTAAAAATTAATTAAAAAAACATTGTCCAGCGGATAAAATTGTGAATCTAAACCATTCTCAGATCCCCTTGAACACACACAAAAAATTTCATCAAAATCGGTCCAGTCGTTTAAGAGAATTTCAGTGACATACACACTCACAGAAGAATTATATATATAAAGATATATATAACAGACAAACAGACAAAAATTCTAAAAACTATATTTTTGGCTTCGGTATCGATTGTAGATCACACCCCAAGTATTCTTTTAAAAAAATATTCAATGTACAGTTTTGACTTTCTAACATTTTATTATATCTTTATATATATAATTCTTCTGTGAGTGTGTATGTCACTGAACTTCTCTTAAACGACTGGACCGATTTTGATGAAATTTTTTGTGTGTGTTCAAGGGGATCTGGGAATGGTTTAGATTCACAATTTTGTCCGCTGGACAATGTTTTTTTAATTAATTTTTAATTTATTAGTAGTTGTTGATTTTGGAATGTTTTACATTGGATCCGACAGACGGCGCTACCATCGCAGTGTCAAATCTTTATTTATATAATTCTTCTGTGAGTGTGTATGTCACTGAACTTCTCTTAAACGAATGGACCGATTTTGATGAATTTTTTTGTGTGTGTTCAAGGGGATCTGAGAATGGTAATTTTCATCAAAATGGTCCAGAATGTTTTAGCTTATTAAAAAAAAGTTTGATACGTTCAAATTAAAGACGTGTAGACAGGACAACGTCTGTCGGGTCCGCTAGTATATATATATATAACAGACAAACAGACAAAAATTCTAAAAACTATATTTTTGGCTTCGGTATCGATTGTAGATCACACCCCAAGTATTCTTTTAAAAAAATTATCAATGTACAGTTTTGACTTTCTAACATTTTATTATATGTATATATATAAATGAATGTATACAACACCTGTGTTGTCTATATGAATGTTGTACGCGTGCCATCCTCCAGGCCCTCAGTTGTGAAAAGTGCAATTGTGATCGAACAGCATTCAGCAGCCACGCGGAACAGGTGAAAGCTGCCTCGTTGCTTCTGCGAAAACAACATACAATACTACACATAGTATGTACTTTATTAAACACTAATAATAATCATCATCATCATCAACAGCTTATTATTGTCCCCATTGCTGGGGCACAGGCCTTCCCTATGGATGGAATAGGGAGATTAGGTCATGACCCACCACGCGGGCCCAGTGCGGATTGGTGGGTGCTAACGACTGCAGATGCAGCCGGGACCAACGGCTTAACGTGCCTTCCGAAGCACGGAGGAGCTTGAGATAGTAAATTTTCGGTCACCCATCCAATGACCGACCACTGCGAAAGTTGCTTAAATTCAACGATCGCAGCCGAACGCGCTAACCACTTGCGCCATCGAGCTCCTCAGTAATAATAATAATTTATTAATTTCATTTCATGTCATTGTACATTATATTTATACTAGCAAACCAGTGAACCAAATGTTCACCAAAACCTGATTTAAAAAAAAATGTATTTAATTAATTGAGAACTTCGGAGATTTTGTGTGGTTTCGTTTGAAATTCGTGAACCGGAAGTGCTACGTTACTCAAATCCGGTTTGTAGTCTTATCAGACTATTCTTAACTTATAACTTAAACATTCTCTTTATCTATCTCTTACGGTTTGGCCGCTGAAACAGCACCACAGACGGACGGACGGACGGACTTGTCTAATAGATAAGAGATTACATTTTAATTGGAGCGTTGGTATCTGCACTAGTATAAACTGTATGGCAGGTACCAGCGACTTCCCATAAATAAATTGTACATTTAATAATGTCATGCAAGCAGAATGTAATCTTTTAAATAATCATGACGCCTTAATAACAATAGATTAGATTTTTTATTTTGCTAAAAATTTGCATTACTAAATTATTATACTGAAGTAAGTGTGATTTACGTGCTATAAATAAATCATTTTTACAAATAAATAATAAATCATTTCATACATTATTTATTATTCATACCCTTTTTATATTATAATTAATCATACCTATTTAAATTAACTGACTTTACAAACAACATACCTAGTTCATTTTTATGTTTAATTTACTAAGCCATTGCAATCAACAACTTTTCCATTTCATCATAATAAAGTCCCAATAACCAACTGGTTATCACTGCCTTACATACTTACATATGAATACTGTGAATTGGAAAATTTTCAGTGTTTAGTTTATCATGGCCCAATCTCTATTCCATCCATAGAGAAGGCCTGTGCCCCAGCAGTGGGGACATTAATAGGCTGATGATGATGAAACAGTGTTTTAACAAAATAGCCTTGAAAATGAAGTTTTTGTAAAGGCAATGCATATTTATAGTAATTTATGTTGTTTACGGGATTGTTATCATGTACCTTGTTTTTAGCTTGTTTCCGATATTATTTGTTTTAAAGAAAGGAATACTCCAGAAGTGGCCTTGAGAAGTTATTATTGTGTGGCGACGACATCTACATGCCTCACATATAATCAACATGGAGGAAATAGTCACTCGCTTTCTCAAGAGATGGCGCCACCTGCGTTGCGCTCCCAACGTATGGAAGCCTACATCGCGCAAGTGAAATTCGGAGGCTAACACTCCATATATATAATGTCTGGCCGTGGTCCCCAAGCTACCATCATCCAGCTCTGTATTTCATAATATATACCAGTATACTGGCCAGTGCACTGACGTCATAAACCGACGAAATATTAAAAATAGTGCGAATAAAGAAGAATTTCTTATTCACCTCATCAATTAAAAGGAATTCTCTTTGTTTGGATGTCATTGTTGTTCTTTAAATAATAAATGAAATAAAATTCGAATGCATCACGCACGCTCGGTCATACGTCATATTCGTTTACTGGGTATATATACATACCAGTACAATATGGCGTTGGATTCGTGACGTCATTACCACTGACCAGTATACTGATGTATATTTCGGAATACACCGATTAATTCGACCATCATTGATTGATTCATTGATCGTTGAGTCATTAGTTGACAGTATACTGACTTGGCGGGCAGAGTATGCATGGTCCATCGCTCCAGCAGCACCCCACGCGGGTGGGTCTCCGCTTGCGGCGTGGGGGGCTCCTCGCGCCCCACGCGGCGACACTCCGAGCACTCGCCCGCCAGCAATACCTGCGGGACGATATATACAGGTATAATAAATAAATATTTCCAACACACACACCGATTGGGTATTTGACAGTATTAAAAATAAAGTACCAATTGTTAGCATCTGTGTTTAGAATGAATATTGCCCCTGCCAATATTTTGACAAAAAAAATATTCATAATTTTACTAAAACCCCACGAAAAAGATAACAGTTTTCTTATCTATTGTCACGTGACCCAAAACGCTTGGGATTGGCGGAGCCTAAATGACGTCACACGCAAGTAAACTTCCGGTTAAAGTGACATTACATTGTATCGTTTGACGCTTTAATAGCAGTCGTGTGACGTCACACGCTAGTAAGACGCCATATTGTGCACCCTATTAGCCTAGCCCCAAAGTAAGCACTATTAGGCTTGTGTTACGGGATACTAGGGTAACGGATAGAATACATATACAGTACATATATAAGTATCTTTATATATATAATTCTTCTGTGAGTGTGTATGGCACTGAACTTCTCTTAAACGACTGGACCGATTTTGATGAAATTTTTTGTGTGTGTTCAAGGGGATCTGAGAATGGTTTAGATTCACAATTTTGTCCGCTGGACAACCCCTATTTTTTTAGGGCGGTACGAAGTTCGCTGGGTCAGCTAGTATTTATATAAAAATACACATTAAACATCCATGACTGGAGTACAAATGCTCGTATTCATCACACAAACATCTGCCCCCCACCAGAACTTTCGAGTCGGCGACAGACACCATTAAAAACCCGGCGTACAAACCAATCGACCGAATTAGTAAATTTAGTTGTGTAGTTTACCTCAATGCAGACTGGGATCTGGTCGGTCCACAACGCCTGCACGTGGTCGCTGAGCTGGCCCTCCACGCCTGGCTTACACTCTTCGACATCAGACTTCGGCTGCGTTTGGATCTGAAATCGACGCGAAACATCATATGAAACGTCTAACGTTGTTCTAACGCGAACAAAGAGGTGACTCGATTTCTCTGGTGATGTTCCCTCCCTCTTACAACCTTGGATCCTTTAAAAGAGGCGTGAAGAAGCAACATTAAGACCGGCAGGGTGAGGATGCTTTAGTGGCAGGTAGAACTGCTGTATCAGGTATCTTTGCGTCTGGACTTAAACATCAGGTGGGGTGGAGTCATTTGTCGGACCTATCTATAAAAGAAAGAAAAATGTTGCGTTGTTCACATAAATGACAGAGCAGGACAGCATTGGTTCCCTGAGTCCAGTTAATCATCGTTGTAGGAATTCTTTCGTTCACTCTGATGTTTCCATCCAGTGGCGGCGCTAGACCACATGTGGACGTCGGCGACATCAAGTTCGCGAGGCCTATTTTACTTCGCAGTAAAAAACCGTTAAATTAAGTGAGCCAAATTATAAAATAACGTATGAGTAAACGAGTTTTATTGTTGATAATCAAATGATGACAAAAAATAATTACAAACATAGAAATTTAATCACAAAAATAGTGTTGCCAAACAGACGATTCTGAATACCCGTAAAGTACTACTCGCTTCCATCACGCACGTGTTCGAAAATAATAAAAAGTCATTATCATCTGCTTAGCTTTTCCCCCGAATTGTTCGGGGTCGGCTACCTAAGCCAGGCCAGCAGAAACGAAAATAAATAGGTAACTTGTAAAAACTTTTTGCGAGGCCCCCTCAGGCGCGAGGCCGTCGGCGGTGGCCGACGTCGCCGACGCCTAGCGCCGCCACTGTTTCCATCTACACAGTGAGTAAATGTTTGCTCCTTCAGAACTGTTCCGAGCCGAAGGGAAACGCAGCTAAATACATATTTCAAATGTACTGAAGGATATTTTGATTTAAAATTGCATCGAGATTAATTGGCTACCAGAACAGCACAGTTGAGGATCTCTCCCCGTTACGCCCAATCAGTCGTGCCTTTATAAAAGCGAGAGCATATGTGCCAAAGCGTCATACCTATTGAAGAGCTAGGTGATAAGTGATGAGTCGTTAGTCTAGACCAGTAGTGGGCAAACTTTTTGAATGGCGGGCCATAAAATTTATGAAATTCTTAAGGTATCAAAGATTGACAATTTCAATTAAAGAAAAAATTGTGGATCGGTCAATGACAAAGAAGATTAAGTTGGTAATAATCACTTAAACTTATCTCTTATCTATTAGACAAGTCCGTCCGTCTGTCTGTGGTGCTGTTTCAGCGGCCAAACCGTAAGAGATAGATAAACAGAATATTTAAGTTATAAGTTAAGAATAGTCTGATAAGACTACAAACCGGATTTGAGTAACGTAGCACTTCCGGTTTTCGAGAAATCAGGTTTTGGTGAACATTTGGTTCACTGGTTTGCTAGTAATATATATAACTAGCAAACCAGTGAACCAAATGTTCACCAAAACCTGATTTAAAAAAAAATGTATTTATTATAGCTATTAACGGGATTGTTACCATGTACCTTGTTTTTTATGAGTCTCCGATATTTCATTATTTACATGGTAACAATCCCGTTAATAGCTATAATGTTAGTGACCATGAAAGTTTAAAACAATAAAATGTATTTAATTAATTGAGAACTTCGGAGATTTTGTGTGGTTTCCTTTGAAATTCGTGATTTCTCGAAAACCGGAAGTGCTACGTTACTCAAATCCGGTTTGTAGTCTTATCAGACTATTCTTAACTTATAACTTAAACATTCTCTTTATCTATCTCTTATGGTTTGGCTGCTGAAACAGCACCACAGACAGACGGACGGACTTGGCTAATAGATAAGAGATAGACCATATAATATCCAAATTGAAAATCCTTCGGCAGGCCGGTTGTGGCGCTCGGGCCGTACTTTGCCCACCACTGGTCTAGACTCTTGGATGGATACCAGGATGACATAATTGTTGAGGAGCTCGGCTACGATATTGTTTTGTCTTTTTGGACCTTTTATAGAGAACCAGGATATCATAGCAGTTGAGGAGCTCATTGAAGCGCCGTTTGAGAGTGCGTGCCAGGGCGGCATACCTGGTGACTGGTGGATGGTTTCTCGGCTCGCAGCTTGGCGTACAGCAAGCGGTCGCGAGGTAGCGATGCTTTAGTAGAGGCGAGAGTATCTCGACCAGCTATATCGCTTTCTTTCTTTCTGGGAAGTTGTCAATTTCATCGCTCTCATTTTATACTGTGGCTATGATCTAGCGTTATACCTATCGAGGAGCTCGGTGACGGACCGTTAGCTATGACTTCTTGGAGGCGAGAGCATCTAGAGTACCAGGACGACATAACTGTTGAAGAGTTAGGTGACGACCTCGCTTGTTGAAGTGTAGACCTGCCTTGTAGAAGCGAGAGCAGGTTAAGTACCAGGGCGACATAGCCGTTGAGGAGCTCGGAGGAGAGAGAGAGCACGAAGTAGTGTGATGTTTAATTCCCCTCTACTGCCCTCTCTTCGCTCACTCAGAGCACCGGGGGAACAATAAAAGAAAATCAAAAAAATTAAGATAATGTTATAAGTATATTTTATCCACTTTAGATACCAAAGCATAGGAATTCAGTAGTTTTAAGTTATTGCTTATATAAATCAACAAGTCTAACTATGTTTATTATTTATATAATAACTATGTTTCACTAATTATAAATATCTAAGCTGAATACAGTAGTTCAAAGTTAATGTGTATATAAACCAACAAGTTGTCATGAAAGGTTATAATTATATGAATATCAGACATTCATAACACTTTACCATGTACTTACAATATAATCCTTACTAATATATTTTATCCACAAATACCACATAGACTAGACTGAATAAGCTATTGAGTGGATTTCAGAGGTTCTACGGCTCGTTTGATCGATATTGGTGACAAACTTAGTTAATTCTAGTTCTCAGTGAGATAACCAGCTATATAGATATATGTAAATATATGGAAATGGGTAAGTCGGGGTCCAACCTCGCCTGTTGTTTCCTTTTCACGTTCACCCGGGGTTAGTAGAGAAATACCTTGATTATGATAGGTTAAGCTGTGTATAATCTGTCTGCTGTTCGGCCGGGTTACATAAAACCGGAGAGCGGCTGGCAAATAAACTCCCGCGCCCCTTCTGGTCCGTGCACAGAACAAAAGTCTCCTTGTTAGTCCTCCAGTATTTCTTGAGGGGAACGTACAAGCCGTTCGAAATATGAAACTATCCGTAAGTATTTTGTTTCCTATCACAAGTTACCGCCTTATTATTGCAATCGCCTTGCGAAGGTTCGTGTTCGTCCACCTACGAAACTCAGTTCGGTTAGCGACTCCGCGCTTTTTCCGCCAATATCCTTCGGGATATAAACTTTTCGGATCTATCTCACGACTTCGACGACAATAATATGCCGTTTATTATACTTTGGGCAGAAGAAAAGATGAAAAGTTAACTGTACCACAAACAGATTGTGAAATTTTTAAAAGTTGTTTTGACAATTGCTCATAGATGATAGACGAATCGTCTACTCCCAAACATGTGTCTATGATTTGTTTCCCACTTCAACTGAAGGCAAAGGCCACAGTCAAACAGACAGCCGCCGCATTCGAGACGAACCGAAGAATAAACTCAAAACTATATACCTACGCTCGCCGTAAGCTGAGGAAAAGGGAATACCTACCCAAATCAGCGAGGAAATTCAATTTCGAGTAAAATTCAAAATCGATTAAAAAACAGCACCCGATAAGGAGGACTCAAATCGATCTGGGAAAGCCTATTCAAAATTCAACAACTGTCAAACTCCATCCATTCATCCACGCGCCCCCACAGAGATTCACCGCCTGATTAGTTTTTTTTTTTTTTTTTTTTTTTTTTTTTATAAGTCTCAAGGCGAATATTTTAGTCGAATAGGAAAATCGACTCTTCCCTCAAGGCTACCAACCCAATCAATGAAGTTTGACAGCTACGCTGACGTAAGCGGTTCGCTATCATAGACAAAACAGCTGTCCTACGTGTGTCAGTGTCACGCTCTGTTTAAAAACAAACACTACAGTATCCCCCCACTCACGGCAGAATTCACGTAGGGAATTCGTCGAACGCCCTCGTTCGTATATCCCCATGTCTTATGTACTTTAGTTAAGATATGATTAAGTTATGTTGTATAAAATAATAGAATATTATAAACCGCTAAGTTAAGAAAAAATAAACATACAGAACGATAAATCATTGATAAATCTCTAAGTTGTAACAAAAATAGATAATAATAAATGACAATAGTAACACAAAGTGTATACCACTCAAGGCCGTACCGCAAGCATCTTTGCTCCGAAAATAGATATAATCAAAAAAAAAAAAATTATAATGTTACCAGTTATACCGAGAAAAACATAATGGTAGAAAATTAACCAAACAGATGTTATTGGTCAAAGGCGATTTGCTCACAAAATTGCATGTTGTGTGTTCGTCCATCGTGTGTCTCATTTACTGTCTCCCGAGAGAAATAAAAAAAAATATCATAAATATTCTATGCTCATCATAGGATATTATGATAAAAGTTGTTGTTAATACGTTTTCATTTGTATTAGCAACTTCAATAAAATGCCTTGGTAGGTAAAAAACTAACAAGCACATTAACAAAACCTTCTCCTGGAAAAGTTAAGAGACAATTAAGTGTTTAAGCATTAATTAGGTGGCAAACAAAGAGATCACACTATCGGGGACGAACACACACATGGGTATCTAAGATGCAGTGTGATACCAAGACCCATTGACGATTTCTACGTCACGCCGGGCAGAAGGCGGAATGGGTATTCGTCGGCCGCCACATCCACGGCGATAAGTCCCTACCTAAATATCTATTCGGGGTCAGCGCTTTTGAAATCTTTTATATGCCATTTGCCTACATACTTCCCGTTTTCGTCTTCGAGCTCGTAAACGAGTGGGGAGAGTTTACGGATTATTTTGCAACGTTCATATTTCGGTGCAAGTTTGACTGAAAAGTATTTATGAGCCGCGCTTTGTTTATACGTCCGTTTCCAAATGTAATCGCCTACGTTAAAGGAAATATCCCTACGACGCCTGTTATAATATTTAACGTTCCTATCGTGGGCTTTTCGCAGTGAGTCCTTGACCTCTTTAAAGATTTCACCTAAATGACCCAGATTAGACGCATGAGTATCCCGGGGTACTATCACTAACTCGTCAAGATCGTTGAAACCGGCATAAATACTACCATCGGTCACAGCCTCCCTACCATGAACTAACATAAACGGAGTATATGACGTGGATTCGTTCACAGAGGTGTTCATAGCGAACTGGATCTTATGAATATTCACGTCCCAAGATCTATGGTCATTTTCAACGAACGAGGCCACCGCAGTGATGACAGTACGGTTATAACGTTCGACAGTGTTAACCTGAGGGCAATACACAGGACCCAAATGGACTTGTGGTATATTATATTTGGCATACAAAGATTGAAGTTCATGGCTTACAAATTGCGATCCGTTATCGGAGATCACGGTTTGAGGTATACCATGAATCAAAAAGACATGATCCTCCAGTCGCTGAGCAATCACCCTACCCGTAGCTCGACGTAAAGGAAATAATAAACAATATTTTGTAAAGCAACACACTACTACCAGCAAATAGTTGTTTTGCTGTCTGGACATCGGCAGTGGGCCAACTAAATCGATGCTGATGCACTGGAATGGCCGACAGCAAACTTTAGGTTCTCCCATGAACCCAGGAGTTGCCAGTGAACTGTGTTTGTATGCGTTGCAAACCGAGCAACTCTTAATAAAATCCACGGTATCCTTATACATACCGGGCCAAAAATATCTTAATTTTAAACGTTTATAAGTTTTTGCCACACCAAGATGAGCCGCGATTGGTTCAGAGTGGTTCTGTTTAATTATAGATTCCCTACTCTCAATCGGGATAACCTGTTTCCACTGGTAATCACCACTGAGCTTATTACTACTTTTTGTGAAACGGTATAACCTACCATCAACTATCTGAAAATTTGGACAAGCTCTAGGTTTGTCCGTACAACGTTTAATTATATTATTATACCACGAGTCGGCTGTGGCGTCAGTGATACCTATAGATGCCACGGGAACAGAGCGGGATAACGCGTCAGGTACCACATTTTGTGAGCCACTGCGATGTTCTATTACAAAATTATAGGGTGATAATCTACAACCCCAACGCGCCAAGCGACCGGTCGGATTTTTAAGCTTCAGAAACCATTTTAGACTAGCATGATCGGTAATAACACGAAATGGCCTACTACCCTCCAGATAGGGACGGAAATGCTCGACTACATGTACCACAGCTAAAGCTTCCCGCTCGGTAGCCGAGTAATTTCGCTCGGCGTGGGTAAGTGA
This sequence comes from Chilo suppressalis, assembly GCA_902850365.2. Classification (NCBI taxonomy): domain Eukaryota; kingdom Metazoa; phylum Arthropoda; class Insecta; order Lepidoptera; family Crambidae; genus Chilo; species Chilo suppressalis. The sequence continues at coordinate 11,951,789 of OU963921.1, forward strand.
GCGACTACAATACGCGACCGGATGCTCCTGGCCGTCTACGGTTTGGGTGAGGGTACCTCCAATGCCAAAATTGGACGCATCGCAATGAACTGCAAATTCCTTCGTGAAGTCCGGACATGCCAAAACTGGAGCACTTGTAAGAGCCGACTTCAAGTCCAGAAATGCTTGCTCTGCCTCATCCGACCATTTAAAGGGAGGAGCACCCTTACGCGTAGAAGTGAGAGCATTTAATGGCCCGGCCATATGGCTAAAGTTTTTAATAAATCGCCTATAATATGATGCAGTTCCCAGAAAACGTTTCACCTCCTTTCTATTAGCGGGTATGGGAAAATCCACAATAGCTCTTATTTTATCGGGATCGGTACGCAAACCATATTCATCAACCACGTGACCCAAATACTTCAACTGTCTTCTAAAGAATTGACACTTCCCCATATTAATAGTTAAATTAGCCTCCAACAATCTATCTCTGACTTTACGTAGAATATCAAGATGTTCGGACATAGCAGGCGAGGAAGTTAAAATTATTAAATCATCCAAATAAATGAATATTTTATGGTTATCCGGGTTAAAATCTGGTGACCCGGATCCCAACAGCTTATTAAACTCCGGCCCAAACAAACTATCCATCAAGCGCTGCTGGGTGGCAGGCGCTGAGGTCAAACCGAAACACATGACCTTAAATTGAAATAGCCCGCGGGAGGGAATAGTGAATGCGGTCTTTTCCCGGGAATCCGGTGATAATAATACTTGATGGTATGCCGATTTAAGATCGATTGAAGACAGGAATTTCGCGTCACGGAGCTGGTCCAGGATGCTACTGATATACGGCAAAGGATAGGCGTCATGCTTTGAAATCGCGTTGAGTTTCCTACTGTCCAAACAAAAACGATAAGATCCATCCGACTTTTGCGCCAGAGTGACGGGATTGTTCCACGCACTATTGCTCGGCTCCACCACATCATCTTTGAGCATTTGGTCTAGTTGCTTGTTCATTTCGGCCAACTTTTCCGGAGACATGATATAGTAACGCTGCTTGATCGGTGGATGATCGCCCGTGTCTATTTTGTGCGTGACCAAGTGAGTCCCACCTAATCCTCTCTTCTCCGCTGATATATCCTCAAACAATCGTATTACTTCCTGAGCCTGCCTACGCTCGGACTCAGAGAGCGACTCAAAATCTTGTAAAAATCTATCGTTACAAGTGATCGAACCAATATGATTACCCCCCGGCAAATACTCACCACCCTCCAATAAGGATAGAACGTCGGGTGCTATCTTAAATTCTTTCCAGAAATTCATCCCAAAAAGTAGCTCAGTGGCGACCCCAGGTACTAAGTAGAATTTAATAGTGGCGGTTCTTCCTCCGACAGTGACTGGCAAAAATATGTAGCCCGTCACTGGAGACGACGAACCGTTTGCAGTAGTAATGTGTGTTAAGTCCCATGACTTATGTACAGTACCAAGGCCAGAAAAATGTTTTATTGCATTGTTACCTACAATAGATATTTCAGAACCAGAGTCTAGCAAGCCTATATATTTTAATTCATAAATAGTAATTTTTAAAAATGGACGGGCATCCCCTCTTGTGTTGTGAATCGGCGCTGTCAGATGTTGACATTCATTTTGACACTTTTTAATAATGTTTTGTTTATTACTATCGAAAAACCGTCGAATTACTTCCAACCACGAATCCCATTCGTGTTTAGACAAAAATGTATAACAGCGCCGATTCACACCTTCCCGTTTTTTGGAAGATAAGTATGTTTAGCTTTCCCCTGGGAGCACTCGGGACACGATCTTGCCGTCACCCCTTTTCGGCCGCAACGATAACAAACCAAAACATGAGCTTCCCGGCATGTTCCCAAAGTGTGCCCTTCAACACGGCAACGCACACAGAACTTATCATTTCCCACCAGTTGCACGGCTGAGACCTTAGGCAGTTGTCTATTATTGCTATTCTTATAACTCAGATCTGGAGCTAAGCAAGCCTGGGTTATTTTAGGTGGTTCACTAAAATGTTGGGAACGCTCCTTAGCACCTTCCAGAAGTCTACATTTGCGTTTCAAATCTGTCCAGGACTCTATGGGATTCAAAGCTAATTGGGTAGTGTAAAAAGGTCTAATATTAAAAAGAACAATATTCAATTTCTCTTCCTCTGAGAGCGACTTTGACAACCGAGTAAAATAGTTCTGCATAATGCTAAGATAATTCACTATGCTTTCATCGGAACCCTGAGTGCGAGACCGGATCTCTTGTAATAAACGATGATCATAATCTGATGGTAAATATTCATCAAGAAGCAAGGTTTTCAACCCTAACCAGCTATGTACTTCGGATTGCACCCCACGATACCAACAAAGAGCCTCATCTGTAAACAATTCAGCTGCAGAATTGAACAATTTACCATCTGTTACACCACGAGACAAACATAACTCCTCTAAACGCTGCAAGAATGCCTTTACACAGGTTTTCCCATTAAACCGTATGTTTAGTTTATGTACGGCAGCACCAGAGTCAGGGGAAGCATTCCCAGTGCGTTCAGAAGCAGCATGGACTCTGCTATTCTCTTCCGGAGGCACCTGAGTTAAACTACTCTTAAAATGGTGCATAATGTTATCTAACTTAACCAGAAACTTGTCCAGACGTTCTTGCAGCGCCTCCAATTGAGAGGCGATGCTGTCATCATTATCAGAATCTAAGCGACTAAGTCTATGAAACAAGTGATGTGCTAATGATTGTATTCTGTTCAGTGCTTTAAGGGAACTAGCTCTAGAAGAAGTTTGAGAAGTAAGATCATCTAAACTGTCTAATTTCTCCCTAATAATATCCAACTCTGATTCTATCTCTACTTCACAAGTTAATATTTCATCAGAAGGTAAATCTTTATTTAAAGCACGCACTTGTGCCTTTAAAGCAGGCACCCCGTCCACAGGCTTCGCACCCCTAATTCTGACTTCATATTCCAACTCATCTTTGTGTAACAAGTTAAAAGTGATTGGCCTCTGTTCCATTTTGTAAGTTAAAATTACTCCTAGTGTGGCAAAATAAAGAAATGTTCAATAACAAAGTGTAATTAATATGATAATAAAATCACCTACCTGTTAAGATATATCAGTTAAAATAGTAGTGTTGTAACAAGTGTGGTTTCACACCTGAGGGTTGAAAATTGTTAGGTTCTAAAGGATTAGGTTTCTCAATGTTAGGTTTCTTCTTGTTAGGTTCAAAAAAGTGAGGTTGGTGAACTAACCTACCAAAAATCAGTACACAATAGGGTTTTTTTTTTTTTTCCTTTAAATAAGGGTATAAAAAAGTAAATATGACTTTTTTGATTGTAAATTTTGAGCCAATATCGATCATCCGATGTTACAAATTATTATGTTTACAATACAGTATAACCAGATAAACAAATCTTTGGATATAAGCCAAATAATTCAGAGAAAAAAGAAAATTTAAAAAAAAAAAGAAAAATCACCAATATCGATCAACCTTTTTTGAGCAATTAATGACCAAAAAAAAAGAGCAAAGTAAATGCTACAAAGCCTTGTTTCCACTTGTTCGGGCGCCACTTGTGATGTTTAATTCCCCTCTACTGCCCTCTCTTCGCTCACTCAGAGCACCGGGGGAACAATAAAAGAAAATCAAAAAAATTAAGATAATGTTATAAGTATATTTTATCCACTTTAGATACCAAAGCATAGGAATTCAGTAGTTTTAAGTTATTGCTTATATAAATCAACAAGTCTAACTATGTTTATTATTTATATAATAACTATGTTTCACTAATTATAAATATCTAAGCTGAATACAGTAGTTCAAAGTTAATGTGTATATAAACCAACAAGTTGTCATGAAAGGTTATAATTATATGAATATCAGACATTCATAACACTTTACCATGTACTTACAATATAATCCTTACTAATATATTTTATCCACAAATACCACATAGACTAGACTGAATAAGCTATTGAGTGGATTTCAGAGGTTCTACGGCTCGTTTGATCGATATTGGTGACAAACTTAGTTAATTCTAGTTCTCAGTGAGATAACCAGCTATATAGATATATGTAAATATATGGAAATGGGTAAGTCGGGGTCCAACCTCGCCTGTTGTTTCCTTTTCACGTTCACCCGGGGTTAGTAGAGAAATACCTTGATTATGATAGGTTAAGCTGTGTATAATCTGTCTGCTGTTCGGCCGGGTTACATAAAACCGGAGAGCGGCTGGCAAATAAACTCCCGCGCCCCTTCTGGTCCGTGCACAGAACAAAAGTCTCCTTGTTAGTCCTCCAGTATTTCTTGAGGGGAACGTACAAGCCGTTCGAAATATGAAACTATCCGTAAGTATTTTGTTTCCTATCACAAGTTACCGCCTTATTATTGCAATCGCCTTGCGAAGGTTCGTGTTCGTCCACCTACGAAACTCAGTTCGGTTAGCGACTCCGCGCTTTTTCCGCCAATATCCTTCGGGATATAAACTTTTCGGATCTATCTCACGACTTCGACGACAATAATATGCCGTTTATTATACTTTGGGCAGAAGAAAAGATGAAAAGTTAACTGTACCACAAACAGATTGTGAAATTTTTAAAAGTTGTTTTGACAATTGCTCATAGATGATAGACGAATCGTCTACTCCCAAACATGTGTCTATGATTTGTTTCCCACTTCAACTGAAGGCAAAGGCCACAGTCAAACAGACAGCCGCCGCATTCGAGACGAACCGAAGAATAAACTCAAAACTATATACCTACGCTCGCCGTAAGCTGAGGAAAAGGGAATACCTACCCAAATCAGCGAGGAAATTCAATTTCGAGTAAAATTCAAAATCGATTAAAAAACAGCACCCGATAAGGAGGACTCAAATCGATCTGGGAAAGCCTATTCAAAATTCAACAACTGTCAAACTCCATCCATTCATCCACGCGCCCCCACAGAGATTCACCGCCTGATTACTTTTTTTTTTTTTTTTTTTTTTTTTTTTTATAAGTCTCAAGGCGAATATTTTAGTCGAATAGGAAAATCGACTCTTCCCTCAAGGCTACCAACCCAATCAATGAAGTTTGACAGCTACGCTGACGTAAGCGGTTCGCTATCATAGACAAAACAGCTGTCCTACGTGTGTCAGTGTCACGCTCTGTTTAAAAACAAACACTACAGTATCCCCCCACTCACGGCAGAATTCACGTAGGGAATTCGTCGAACGCCCTCGTTCGTATATCCCCATGTCTTATGTACTTTAGTTAAGATATGATTAAGTTATGTTGTATAAAATAATAGAATATTATAAACCGCTAAGTTAAGAAAAAATAAACATACAGAACGATAAATCATTGATAAATCTCTAAGTTGTAACAAAAATAGATAATAATAAATGACAATAGTAACACAAAGTGTATACCACTCAAGGCCGTACCGCAAGCATCTTTGCTCCGAAAATAGATATAATCAAAAAAAAAAAAATTATAATGTTACCAGTTATACCGAGAAAAACATAATGGTAGAAAATTAACCAAACAGATGTTATTGGTCAAAGGCGATTTGCTCACAAAATTGCATGTTGTGTGTTCGTCCATCGTGTGTCTCATTTACTGTCTCCCGAGAGAAATAAAAAAAAATATCATAAATATTCTATGCTCATCATAGGATATTATGATAAAAGTTGTTGTTAATACGTTTTCATTTGTATTAGCAACTTCAATAAAATGCCTTGGTAGGTAAAAAACTAACAAGCACATTAACAAAACCTTCTCCTGGAAAAGTTAAGAGACAATTAAGTGTTTAAGCATTAATTAGGTGGCAAACAAAGAGATCACACTATCGGGGACGAACACACACATGGGTATCTAAGATGCAGTGTGATACCAAGACCCATTGACGATTTCTACGTCACGCCGGGCAGAAGGCGGAATGGGTATTCGTCGGCCGCCACATCCACGGCGATAAGTCCCTACCTAAATATCTATTCGGGGTCAGCGCTTTTGAAATCTTTTATATGCCATTTGCCTACATACTTCCCGTTTTCGTCTTCGAGCTCGTAAACGAGTGGGGAGAGTTTACGGATTATTTTGCAACGTTCATATTTCGGTGCAAGTTTGACTGAAAAGTATTTATGAGCCGCGCTTTGTTTATACGTCCGTTTCCAAATGTAATCGCCTACGTTAAAGGAAATATCCCTACGACGCCTGTTATAATATTTAACGTTCCTATCGTGGGCTTTTCGCAGTGAGTCCTTGACCTCTTTAAAGATTTCACCTAAATGACCCAGATTAGACGCATGAGTATCCCGGGGTACTATCACTAACTCGTCAAGATCGTTGAAACCGGCATAAATACTACCATCGGTCACAGCCTCCCTACCATGAACTAACATAAACGGAGTATATGACGTGGATTCGTTCACAGAGGTGTTCATAGCGAACTGGATCTTATGAATATTCACGTCCCAAGATCTATGGTCATTTTCAACGAACGAGGCCACCGCAGTGATGACAGTACGGTTATAACGTTCGACAGTGTTAACCTGAGGGCAATACACAGGACCCAAATGGACTTGTGGTATATTATATTTGGCATACAAAGATTGAAGTTCATGGCTTACAAATTGCGATCCGTTATCGGAGATCACGGTTTGAGGTATACCATGAATCAAAAAGACATGATCCTCCAGTCGCTGAGCAATCACCCTACCCGTAGCTCGACGTAAAGGAAATAATAAACAATATTTTGTAAAGCAACACACTACTACCAGCAAATAGTTGTTTTGCTGTCTGGACATCGGCAGTGGGCCAACTAAATCGATGCTGATGCACTGGAATGGCCGACAGCAAACTTTAGGTTCTCCCATGAACCCAGGAGTTGCCAGTGAACTGTGTTTGTATGCGTTGCAAACCGAGCAACTCTTAATAAAATCCACGGTATCCTTATACATACCGGGCCAAAAATATCTTAATTTTAAACGTTTATAAGTTTTTGCCACACCAAGATGAGCCGCGATTGGTTCAGAGTGGTTCTGTTTAATTATAGATTCCCTACTCTCAATCGGGATAACCTGTTTCCACTGGTAATCACCACTGAGCTTATTACTACTTTTTGTGAAACGGTATAACCTACCATCAACTATCTGAAAATTTGGACAAGCTCTAGGTTTGTCCGTACAACGTTTAATTATATTATTATACCACGAGTCGGCTGTGGCGTCAGTGATACCTATAGATGCCACGGGAACAGAGCGGGATAACGCGTCAGGTACCACATTTTGTGAGCCACTGCGATGTTCTATTACAAAATTATAGGGTGATAATCTACAACCCCAACGCGCCAAGCGACCGGTCGGATTTTTAAGCTTCAGAAACCATTTTAGACTAGCATGATCGGTAATAACACGAAATGGCCTACTACCCTCCAGATAGGGACGGAAATGCTCGACTACATGTACCACAGCTAAAGCTTCCCGCTCGGTAGCCGAGTAATTTCGCTCGGCGTGGGTAAGTGAGCGACTACAATACGCGACCGGATGCTCCTGGCCGTCTACGGTTTGGGTGAGGGTACCTCCAATGCCAAAATTGGACGCATCGCAATGAACTGCAAATTCCTTCGTGAAGTCCGGACATGCCAAAACTGGAGCACTTGTAAGAGCCGACTTCAAGTCCAGAAATGCTTGCTCTGCCTCATCCGACCATTTAAAGGGAGGAGCACCCTTACGCGTAGAAGTGAGAGCATTTAATGGCCCGGCCATATGGCTAAAGTTTTTAATAAATCGCCTATAATATGATGCAGTTCCCAGAAAACGTTTCACCTCCTTTCTATTAGCGGGTATGGGAAAATCCACAATAGCTCTTATTTTATCGGGATCGGTACGCAAACCATATTCATCAACCACGTGACCCAAATACTTCAACTGTCTTCTAAAGAATTGACACTTCCCCATATTAATAGTTAAATTAGCCTCCAACAATCTATCTCTGACTTTACGTAGAATATCAAGATGTTCGGACATAGCAGGCGAGGAAGTTAAAATTATTAAATCATCCAAATAAATGAATATTTTATGGTTATCCGGGTTAAAATCTGGTGACCCGGATCCCAACAGCTTATTAAACTCCGGCCCAAACAAACTATCCATCAAGCGCTGCTGGGTGGCAGGCGCTGAGGTCAAACCGAAACACATGACCTTAAATTGAAATAGCCCGCGGGAGGGAATAGTGAATGCGGTCTTTTCCCGGGAATCCGGTGATAATAATACTTGATGGTATGCCGATTTAAGATCGATTGAAGACAGGAATTTCGCGTCACGGAGCTGGTCCAGGATGCTACTGATATACGGCAAAGGATAGGCGTCATGCTTTGAAATCGCGTTGAGTTTCCTACTGTCCAAACAAAAACGATAAGATCCATCCGACTTTTGCGCCAGAGTGACGGGATTGTTCCACGCACTATTGCTCGGCTCCACCACATCATCTTTGAGCATTTGGTCTAGTTGCTTGTTCATTTCGGCCAACTTTTCCGGAGACATGATATAGTAACGCTGCTTGATCGGTGGATGATCGCCCGTGTCTATTTTGTGCGTGACCAAGTGAGTCCCACCTAATCCTCTCTTCTCCGCTGATATATCCTCAAACAATCGTATTACTTCCTGAGCCTGCCTACGCTCGGACTCAGAGAGCGACTCAAAATCTTGTAAAAATCTATCGTTACAAGTGATCGAACCAATATGATTACCCCCCGGCAAATACTCACCACCCTCCAATAAGGATAGAACGTCGGGTGCTATCTTAAATTCTTTCCAGAAATTCATCCCAAAAAGTAGCTCAGTGGCGACCCCAGGTACTAAGTAGAATTTAATAGTGGCGGTTCTTCCTCCGACAGTGACTGGCAAAAATATGTAGCCCGTCACTGGAGACGACGAACCGTTTGCAGTAGTAATGTGTGTTAAGTCCCATGACTTATGTACAGTACCAAGGCCAGAAAAATGTTTTATTGCATTGTTACCTACAATAGATATTTCAGAACCAGAGTCTAGCAAGCCTATATATTTTAATTCATAAATAGTAATTTTTAAAAATGGACGGGCATCCCCTCTTGTGTTGTGAATCGGCGCTGTCAGATGTTGACATTCATTTTGACACTTTTTAATAATGTTTTGTTTATTACTATCGAAAAACCGTCGAATTACTTCCAACCACGAATCCCATTCGTGTTTAGACAAAAATGTATAACAGCGCCGATTCACACCTTCCCGTTTTTTGGAAGATAAGTATGTTTAGCTTTCCCCTGGGAGCACTCGGGACACGATCTTGCCGTCACCCCTTTTCGGCCGCAACGATAACAAACCAAAACATGAGCTTCCCGGCATGTTCCCAAAGTGTGCCCTTCAACACGGCAACGCACACAGAACTTATCATTTCCCACCAGTTGCACGGCTGAGACCTTAGGCAGTTGTCTATTATTGCTATTCTTATAACTCAGATCTGGAGCTAAGCAAGCCTGGGTTATTTTAGGTGGTTCACTAAAATGTTGGGAACGCTCCTTGGCACCTTCCAGAAGTCTACATTTGCGTTTCAAATCTGTCCAGGACTCTATGGGATTCAAAGCTAATTGGGTAGTGTAAAAAGGTCTAATATTAAAAAGAACAATATTCAATTTCTCTTCCTCTGAGAGCGACTTTGACAACCGAGTAAAATAGTTCTGCATAATGCTAAGATAATTCACTATGCTTTCATCGGAACCCTGAGTGCGAGACCGGATCTCTTGTAATAAACGATGATCATAATCTGATGGTAAATATTCATCAAGAAGCAAGGTTTTCAACCCTAACCAGCTATGTACTTTGGATTGCACCCCACGATACCAACAAAGAGCCTCATCTGTAAACAATTCAGCTGCAGAATTGAACAATTTACCATCTGTTACACCACGAGACAAACATAACTCCTCTAAACGCTGCAAGAATGCCTTTACACAGGTTTTCCCATTAAACCGTATGTTTAGTTTATGTACGGCAGCACCAGAGTCAGGGGAAGCATTCCCAGTGCGTTCAGAAGCAGCATGGACTCTGCTATTCTCTTCCGGAGGCACCTGAGTTAAACTACTCTTAAAATGGTGCATAATGTTATCTAACTTAACCAGAAACTTGTCCAGACGTTCTTGCAGCGCCTCCAATTGAGAGGCGATGCTGTCATCATTATCAGAATCTAAGCGACTAAGTCTATGAAACAAGTGATGTGCTAATGATTGTATTCTGTTCAGTGCTTTAAGGGAACTAGCTCTAGAAGAAGTTTGAGAAGTAAGATCATCTAAACTGTCTAATTTCTCCCTAATAATATCCAACTCTGATTCTATCTCTACTTCACAAGTTAATATTTCATCAGAAGGTAAATCTTTATTTAAAGCACGCACTTGTGCCTTTAAAGCAGGCACCCCGTCCACAGGCTTCGCACCCCTAATTCTGACTTCATATTCCAACTCATCTTTGTGTAACAAGTTAAAAGTGATTGGCCTCTGTTCCATTTTGTAAGTTAAAATTACTCCTAGTGTGGCAAAATAAAGAAATGTTCAATAACAAAGTGTAATTAATATGATAATAAAATCACCTACCTGTTAAGATATATCAGTTAAAATAGTAGTGTTGTAACAAGTGTGGTTTCACACCTGAGGGTTGAAAATTGTTAGGTTCTAAAGGATTAGGTTTCTCAATGTTAGGTTTCTTCTTGTTAGGTTCAAAAAAGTGAGGTTGGTGAACTAACCTACCAAAAATCAGTACACAATAGGGTTTTTTTTTTTTTCCTTTAAATAAGGGTATAAAAAAGTAAATATGACTTTTTTGATTGTAAATTTTGAGCCAATATCGATCATCCGATGTTACAAATTATTATGTTTACAATACAGTATAACCAGATAAACAAATCTTTGGATATAAGCCAAATAATTCAGAGAAAAAAGAAAATTTAAAAAAAAAAAGAAAAATCACCAATATCGATCAACCTTTTTTGAGCAATTAATGACCAAAAAAAAAGAGCAAAGTAAATGCTACAAAGCCTTGTTTCCACTTGTTCGGGCGCCACTTGTGATGTTTAATTCCCCTCTACTGCCCTCTCTTCGCTCACTCAGAGCACCGGGGGAACAATAAAAGAAAATCAAAAAAATTAAGATAATGTTATAAGTATATTTTATCCACTTTAGATACCAAAGCATAGGAATTCAGTAGTTTTAAGTTATTGCTTATATAAATCAACAAGTCTAACTATGTTTATTATTTATATAATAACTATGTTTCACTAATTATAAATATCTAAGCTGAATACAGTAGTTCAAAGTTAATGTGTATATAAACCAACAAGTTGTCATGAAAGGTTATAATTATATGAATATCAGACATTCATAACACTTTACCATGTACTTACAATATAATCCTTACTAATATATTTTATCCACAAATACCACATAGACTAGACTGAATAAGCTATTGAGTGGATTTCAGAGGTTCTACGGCTCGTTTGATCGATATTGGTGACAAACTTAGTTAATTCTAGTTCTCAGTGAGATAACCAGCTATATAGATATATGTAAATATATGGAAATGGGTAAGTCGGGGTCCAACCTCGCCTGTTGTTTCCTTTTCACGTTCACCCGGGGTTAGTAGAGAAATACCTTGATTATGATAGGTTAAGCTGTGTATAATCTGTCTGCTGTTCGGCCGGGTTACATAAAACCGGAGAGCGGCTGGCAAATAAACTCCCGCGCCCCTTCTGGTCCGTGCACAGAACAAAAGTCTCCTTGTTAGTCCTCCAGTATTTCTTGAGGGGAACGTACAAGCCGTTCGAAATATGAAACTATCCGTAAGTATTTTGTTTCCTATCACAAGTTACCGCCTTATTATTGCAATCGCCTTGCGAAGGTTCGTGTTCGTCCACCTACGAAACTCAGTTCGGTTAGCGACTCCGCGCTTTTTCCGCCAATATCCTTCGGGATATAAACTTTTCGGATCTATCTCACGACTTCGACGACAATAATATGCCGTTTATTATACTTTGGGCAGAAGAAAAGATGAAAAGTTAACTGTACCACAAACAGATTGTGAAATTTTTAAAAGTTGTTTTGACAATTGCTCATAGATGATAGACGAATCGTCTACTCCCAAACATGTGTCTATGATTTGTTTCCCACTTCAACTGAAGGCAAAGGCCACAGTCAAACAGACAGCCGCCGCATTCGAGACGAACCGAAGAATAAACTCAAAACTATATACCTACGCTCGCCGTAAGCTGAGGAAAAGGGAATACCTACCCAAATCAGCGAGGAAATTCAATTTCGAGTAAAATTCAAAATCGATTAAAAAACAGCACCCGATAAGGAGGACTCAAATCGATCTGGGAAAGCCTATTCAAAATTCAACAACTGTCAAACTCCATCCATTCATCCACGCGCCCCCACAGAGATTCACCGCCTGATTACTTTTTTTTTTTTTTTTTTTTTTTTTTTTTATGTCTCAAGGCGAATATTTTAGTCGAATAGGAAAATCGACTCTTCCCTCAAGGCTACCAACCCAATCAATGAAGTTTGACAGCTACGCTGACGTAAGCGGTTCGCTATCATAGACAAAACAGCTGTCCTACGTGTGTCAGTGTCACGCTCTGTTTAAAAACAAACACTACAGTAGGTGGGAACATCAAGAGTACCAGGACGACATAACTGCTGAAGAGTTAGGTGACGACCTCGCTTGTTGAAGTGTAGACCTGTCTTGTAGAAGCGAGATCAGGTTAAGTACCAGGGCGACATAGCCGTTGAGGAGTTCGGAGGAGAGAGAGAGCACGAAGTAGGTGGAAGCATAAAGAGTACCAGGACGACATAACTGCTGAAGAGTTAGGTGACGACCTCGCTTGTTGAAGTGTAGACCTGTCTTGTAGCGACGGCAGGTTACGTACAAGGGCGACATAGCCGTTGAGGAGCTCGGAGGAGAGAGAGAGCACAAAGTACTGTTAGGAGCATCTAGAGTACCAGGACGACATAACTGTTGAAGAGTTAGGTGACGACCTCGCTTGTTGAAAGTGTAGACCTGTCTTGTAGAAGCGATGGCAGGTTACGTACAAGGACGACATAGCCGTTGAGGAGCTCGGAGAGAGAAAGAGCACGAAGTATTGGTGGGAGCGTCTAGAGTACCAGGACGACATAACTGCTGAAGAGTTCGGTGACGCGCTCGCTTGTAGAAGTGTAGACCTGCCTTGTAGAAGCGAGAGCAGGTTAAGTACCAGGGCGACATAGCTGTTGAGGAGCTCAGAGAAGAGAGAAAGAGCACGAAGTATTGGTGGGAGCGTCTAGAGTAGCAGGGTCGCATACCTGGTGACTGGTAGAAGGTCTCGCGGCTCGGAGCTTGGCTTGCAGCAGGCGGTCGTGGGGGGACGGCGCTGGCGCGGGGGCGGGGGAGGGCGGGGGGCTGCGGCTGCGCGAGCGGACGATGAGGCGACCCAGCTCCAGGAGGAGGTTGGGGCCCGTCGACGGCGGAGCTGCGAGCGTCTCGCTGCTGTGCATCTGGTGATGGTGAGAGAGATAAAGAATACTTTAGTTTGAGTTGATCTGTTTTTCAAATTTCTTGTAGAGAAGGCGAAAGTTCGTTAGTGGATAGTGGCTGTCCACATCTCCGCGTCATTACGTCGTCAACGTGAAACGGTGCGGTAACGTTGCACGGTGCATTGACAGACAAACCAGGGGCACGGTAATAATATCATACAGTATTCTATCTTCATACAAACGGTCGGAAAGCGAGTCATACCTACGCCACTCGAGTTCGATGTGCTCTCGGCGTGCACCCAGTCGCGAATGCGCCGCCGCGCCGCAACGACGACCGAACGGTCTGAATTGTTTTTTATGCAGTTAGCCGTGTTTAAACATGCGTTTTGTATTGTAAATATTTGATTTAATTAAGTAGATACCTACATAATTTAGTATGGAAAAGAACAAACGACGATCAATATCGTACAACAGCACAATTGCTGTTTTTGGTTGCTTGAACTCTTCAATAACACACCCAGAGATATCATTTTTTAAATTACCTGAAATATTGGAAAGGTGTCTTACCTTTATAGAATATTTTTTATATACCTATTTACTAGTACGTTATTTGTTTCTAATATTTAGGTATTTCGGTTTTTCCATCGGGCAAAATATCTGGAATAATATATAAATAAGTGGTTAGGATGAAAAAAGAGACAAACGAGTAATCTACCTACACTCGCGTTAAAAACAAAACTACATAAAATACTGTAGGCTGGCGGCCCTACCGCGTGCCAACGCAGCGTTCGGTGTAGGCATTTATTTTCAAGGACAGGGCGGAGTCACAATACTGTATAGTTAATATTACCGTGCCAGGGGGCCATTCGCCTAACGGAAATGCTTTGAAAAACGCTAACGCTTACGATTTCATTTTGTTATTTCTAGCCGCCTGAGGTTTTAAAATGCCTCGCGCTCTTTTATTTTCTTTTGCATTGGTAATAACAATATTAAAAAAATGAGCGTCAGGTATTTGAAAACCTTCGGCGGTCAGAAATAACAAAATAATATTGAAAGCGTTAGCGTTTTCCAAAGCATTTCCGTTAGGCGAATGGCCCCCAGGTCGTAAATATGCACGTTGTGTCACCGCACCGGCCGCGTTACCGCACTGGTCCACTTTGATGACGTCGTGACGCGGAGATGTGGACAGGGTCATACAGTTAAACATACTTAAAACGTAAATCCGATCTAATGCCAAAACTGGCGTCGTTGAGATGACATTAATGGATTAATAAAAGAACATGGAATGGATTTTCGAAGACGAAAAACTTCCGAGTCGATTCGTTTTGTCAACTCAATTAAGACTTACTGGGTTTTCGATGTACATACAGCGTAGCGACTATTCATAAGAAATGACTTTGCCAAAGTTCTTGCAACTATAAATAAACAATAAATAATATACCTATTTGTTATTGTTATCCAAGTGCATTTGTTATCTGCAAGGGCATCGCGAAGAGCTCGATGGCGCAAATGGTTAGCGCGTTGAAGTTAAGCAACTTTCGCAATGGTCGGTCATTGGATGGGTGACCAAAAATTTCTATCTCGACTTCCTCCGTGCTTCGGATGGCACGTTACGCCGTTGGTCCCGGCTGCATCTGCATCACCCACCAATGCGCACTGGGCCCGCGTGGTGGGTTATGGCCCAATCTCCCTAACTCCTAATAGGGAAGGCTTGTGCCCCAGCAATGGGGAAATTAACCCGCTAAAAGCGAATTCAACATCAGTAGCATTTTATTCATATTAGATTTTTGGTGAGAAATGCTGGCTTTTAGTGTAATGTCATGTACATTAATTATTTCTTTTATTTATTTAAATATTATTAATGTGAAAAGATTGACTTGTTATATTTATTTATTTATTATTGATGATGTTGTTTTTTATGTTAATGAATTTAATGTTAATTTATTGTTTGATTTTGTATAGTTGATATGGGCTGCTGTTGTCCGAAATAAATAATTTTTAATTTTTATTTTATTATTAATTAAAAAAAATAAGACCGAATTTATTGCTTCAAATCTGACTCTGATATTTTAGTAATATGAACCATGTCAACGAAGGATACTATTCAATCACTATTAAGGCACACTATACCTAATTTAGCCTATTAGTGTCCCCACTGCTGGGGCACAGGCCCTCCCTTTGGATGGAAATAGGGAGATATGGACATGTCCAGACAGGCCGAATTGATGGGTGCTAACGGCTGCAGATGCAGCCGGGACCGACAGCTTCGCGTGCCTTCTAAAGCACGCAGGAAGTCCAGTTACAAAATTTTTGGTCACCCATCCAATGACCGGCCACTGCGAGAGTTGCTTAACTTCAACAATCGCAGCCGAACGCGCTAACCACTCCTCCTATATATAAATTATTGTATGTTGGAATACAAATAAATAAATAAATATTTCCATCACTCACACCAATTAGCCCAGCCCCAAAGTAAGCACTATATTAAGGCTTGTGTTATGAGGTACTAGGGTAATGGATAGAATACATATACTGTACATATATAAGTATATTTATATATACATCATATTAAACATCTATGAATGGAGTACAAATGCTCGTGTTCATCACACAAACATCTGCCCCCACCGGGATTCGAACCCACCCACTCGCGTACAAACCACTCGGCCACGGAGGTCGTCAAATAGGACTGATATAACCTTTAAAAACTTTAATTGTCCCATTTATATATCAAACAGCATGCTGTGTGCGATTTGCTATCGATCGATAAACAAGTTAGCGATACCAATGTCGGATCTAAACTGCAGACCCTGACCGGCTGAATAAATCAATATGTATTATGCGACAACAAAGCCTCTGTCATGGTATGGTATAAATTATTTATAGCGCTATCGTACACAAACATGACAATTTATATTACATTAAAAAAGTTTATCTCTCAAAAGAACAACTTTCATGAATCACGTTTAAGCTCACCTAGCGACATCTATTGTAAAAAAAATGCATTTTCTTCTCAATAAAGCTGCCACGTGGACGTCCTAGATAGAGACTTATAATACGATAAAATAAAATATTACTATGTTTCGTCCAATATATTGAAAGTCAACAACCTTTCCAATTTTATTGCGTGTCATGACGCGATCAGCCCACGTGTTAACCTGACGCGAGTTTAACATTTTTTACCCATACAAAAAAAAGTGTACAACGCCGCTAAAGAAGTTTTCACTTCAAAAATCTTAAACTATTCATTTTACATTTGCGATCCACATTCTTTTTTTTTTTATAAAATAAAGATAAAATCTTATAATTCCTATCATTTCTTTAGTTTTGGTCGATAGTTTTCTCCGAGGTGTGTTTTCTTGCTACGTTTTTACAACCGACGAACGACTCTTCTTCGTAAAAAACTTGAAAAAATGTTAAATATCATAAATTCCCGTTTATTGACGTGACAACGTCTTAAATTAGGTTGCGGCTGGGAGTCACTTATGAAAAAGTGTAACGCTCGGTAACGTTACGATGAGTCTCTCGTGTTAAGTTTAAGTTTACATATACAATGTTTTAGTAAACAAAATATATTTCTATAGTTAAAATTTGTGCAATTCTTATTTTCATTCAATTCCTTGTTCCTATTGTGCAATTTAATTATATTCATATCAATAAATATTCTACCGAGAAAAAGACGTTGTCACGTAAAATCTTCGCCCGTAAAACCGACTTTACAGGCAACCATTTTTTTTTAATCATCTTTTTATTTTATTTATTTATTGCACAAAAAGAGTTACAGCAAGCAAAAAGACACTTAAAAAAAACAATTGATAAAAAAAATACTGTACTCCACTAGCATGTGCAAACAGCATGCTTATACAAGTACACAGCAACCCAAACATACATTAAAAATTACATCAACATAGAATTCATTAATAATAACAACTTAAATGAGATTAAGATATATGCACAATTAATTAATTAAATTCATCATCATCATCATCATCATCATCAGCCTTTTAATGTCCCCACTGCTGGGGCACAGGCCTTCCCTATGGATGGAATAGGGAGATTGGGCCATGACCCACCGCGCGGGCCCAGTGCGGATTGGTGGGTGCTAACGACTGCAGATGTAGCCGGGACCAACGGCTTAACGTGCCTTCCGAAGCACGGAGGAGCTCGAGATAGTAAATTTTTGGTCACCCATCCAATGACCGACCACTGCGAAAGTTGCTTAACTTCAACGATCGCAGCCGAACGCGCTAACCAGTTGCGCTATCAAGCTCCTCCTATGTTTAATTAATAATTCCTCCTTAATTAAATTAGAAATATAAAATTAAATGAATTATAAATAAAGACATTATTAAATTAAACTAAATAAAAAACACGTGAATTTTAAAGATACTGTTAAACAATTGTAATAATGGTTATATCAATGCAATGGTATCATCACTAAACATCACTAAAAGACACTCTTTGTCGGTATAAATTTGATAGTCGCAAGTTATATTATACATATTCAGAAAATTAAATCAGAGACCCGATTTCTTTGCTGTCTAGTATAACACGGAAAAATTAGCTAAATTGTTGTTTTTCTAATTCACCCCCAAAATTCAACCCCCATATAGAGAATTTATTACTAAATTTCAACTGAATCGGTCAATTAGATTTCGAGCAAATCAGTGACAGACAGACAGACAACTGATTATTCATATAAGTTACAATAGCTTAATTTAAAAACATTGAATCAACTTTTACAACATTTTGATTATTCCAATTCAAGAAAACAAATATTGTATTAAAAGTACCGAGTAATTTTCCCCTGATGTAAAAAAGCTATTTACCATATTAAAATACAAACTTTTAATCTAATTTGTATTTCATTGTTTTGATGACGTCACACGTAGAGCAACAAAAGCCGATATGACATCATCAATACCCGAGCGTTACGTCATTATCTTATGAAGTCAATACGATTTTTAAACAAAGCTTCGTCACGCCCTATTAAGCTTTGATCTGTTGCTATGATAATTAAAAAGGTATCCTAAGATGTGACATGCCCTATTTTGGCAGAAAGCGCTGTTGCCAACGCCCTACATTTAAAAATAGAACGCTGTTTGAACAACTCAGCGGCTGCAGCGCTAACGCGGAACAAGGTTTGTTTACAATAACGAAATTGAAGTAACTCTTGTATTCCGTAGTTTGTTGAGTTTGCAGTTTCCAGTTAAGGTTCTTTCGATAGCACGGGAGTTATATAACCTAACTAAAGCCTTTCTCGATAAGTGCACTAACCAACAAAATAAAAAACGAGCGAGCCTTACAGTAGTCGCGTGTGTAACATTTGAAACCTCAACTTGTATTAGTAAAAAAAGAAATAAAACCTACTACAAAAGGAATAAGCCATTAGAACATTATGTTCTAAAATCAAATCAAACAGCGCGCGCTTTCGCGACTTCCTGTAACACACTTCAGTTCCATTTCACGAAATCGCTCCCACAAATTGCAGGAAAGCGAGAGGGAAGATGTTACACATCAAAAAAACGTGTTATTGTGAGACAACCATAAAAGATAGACATGTGCTGTTGCGGGATATTTTTTAGACAATTTTATGTAAAATATTTCCGTCATACATGATTTCTATGTAACTTTAACCATTAAGGCTGCACATGCGACGGAAGCTTAAAAAATGGAGTAACTTCTCCCGTTTTCCCAACATTTCCCTTCACTACTCTGCTCATATTGATTGTAGCGTGATGAAAAGTATGCTATAACCTGCCCAGAAGTATGAAAAATAATTGTACCAAGTTTCGTTAAAATCCGTAGAGTAGTTTTTGATTCTGTAAGGAACATACATACAGACAGACAGACAGACAAAAATTTTACTGATTGCATTTTTGGCATCAGTATCGATCACTAATCACCACCTGATAGTTATTTTGAAAATATATTTCATGTACAGAATTGACCTCTCTAGAGATTTATTCTAAGTATAGATATGAATTCGTTGTTTACATTCGCATTTTCATTTAGCATCTAGCGTATTGCTGCAAGCGCTGTTTTAGCAGCGCACTGGGTCACCGAGGCGGGTTGTGGGTCGCGGGGGTGCATCGCGTATCGGTGTCAAGGTCCCGCCTGCACGACGACCACGCCCTTACACCCTTAACAGACTATACTATTGAAAAATTGCAGACTGAGATATAGAAATATTTGCTGATCATAAGTTGCTGCCCAAACTTGCTATTTTGGCTAACCTATATACCTATGTATATTTTATTTTTAATAGAAATACGATTCCTTTGTTTCCGGGGGTGCTGATGTTCGCATCTAGCGTTGCCAGGCGTCCGGATAAAGCCGGGCATAGTTAGGCTTTTTGATTGTATCATCATCAGCCTATTAATGTCCCCACTGCTGGGGCACAGGCCTTCCCTATGGATGGAATAGGGAGATTTGGGCCAGGACCCACCACGCGGGCCCAGTGCGGATTGGTGGGTGCTAACGACTGCAGATGCAGCCGGGACCAACGGCTTAACGTGCCTTCCGAAGCACGGACGAGCTCGAGATAGTGATTTTTGGTCACCCATCCAATGACCGACCACTGCGAAAGTTGTTTAAGTTCAACGATCGCAGCCGAAAGCGCTAACCACTTGCGCCATCGAGCTTCTCAATTTGATTGTATGTCCGGTTTTATTTTGTTAGGTTTTTTAACCGACTTCAAAAAGGAGGATGTTCTGTGTTCGACTGTATATTTCTTTTTTAAGTATGTTCACCGATTTCTCCGTCAATTGTGGACCGATTTCCAAAATTCTTTTTTTTTATTCGAAAGAGTGCAAATCCGAGGTGGTCCCATTGGAGCCAAGTCAGGATCTGATAGTGGAATTCGGGGAAATGGAGGGAAACCTTCAAATAATTTCAAAGGCATGAACGATGTTTTTTTATGCATGTTCATAGATTTCTACGTCAATTGTGTTATTGTTTACTTGAACGATGTAATTTTCACTAAAATGGATGAAATAAAATAAAATTAAACAAAAAATAAAACCGACTTCAAAATCTAAAATGGAACTAAAAAGTAAAAAATAATATCTGAAAATAAACGATTGGAACATGAAATAGATTTTCGTTTCTGATCGGTAATAATACGTCTTTCAATCTTGACCCGCCCGACATCGAAATCATGAACCAGATATAATTTTTTTACTTTTTAGTTCCATTTTCAATTCTGAAGTCGTTTTTTTTTTGTTTTTTTTTTACCATTTCGCTGTCGAGCGGACGTTGAGCGTGGCCGAGCGCAAAGCGATTTGACAGTCGGTCGCTTCTACATACATTTTTTTGTCGTATTTAGCAAACTGAGCCATGTAGGGTGTCTGACATTAAATAATAAGATTCATTCACTATGCCGTCACTGTTAAGCTGTCCAACTGAGTGCAGGTGAGAATTCAAAAGTACAGATAGAGGTAGTACATTTCGGTCATATATTTTTGTACGGCATTCTTTCCATCGTTAGATCCATGAAAAATAATAAGAAAACACGTAGTGCCGTACAAAAATAGTGCACAACAAAGTCGTGAATTTTTCTAATTCTCCAATGATTTTCAGTGTAAATTTGCCCATTACATAGTCCAGGGGGCCAATCGCCTAACTGGATTGCTTTGGAAAACGCTATCGCTTACGATTTCATTTTGTTATTTCTAGCCCCCTGAGGTTTTCAAATGCCTCGCGCTCTTTTTTTTTCTTTTGCATTGGTAATAACAATGTTAAAGAAAATGAGCGTGAGGTATTTCGGCGGTTAGAAATAACAAAATGAAATCGTAAGCGATAGCGTTTTCCAAAGCAATCTGGTTAGGCGATTGGCCCACAGTTCGCACACAAAATCAAAGCTTAATAAAAACTTTGCGGGTACGTTTAAACAGCAGCTGCATTCGATTCCCAATGAACTAAGATAAATGTTTTAAAACAGTTTAATTCGAACTTAATAACAACTATCTCACAAGGGAATAAAGTTACAAATGACCAAACGTTATTTCGTACATACGACCTTTTACCGTCCGACCCATTGGCTGTGTATTAACCGAACTAATTGAAAATAAGATGTCACGCCCCAAGCACGCCTCAAGTGATGCTATCTTTACCGAGACGGATTTTACGCTATAAAATTGTTGATCGAAGACACAAACATAAAATCATAATGTTACCTGGATCCTATGCACGAAGTTGTTTTCTATAACTGCAAATCCGTATATTTTCCCACACAACCAATCTTGCTCATACATTTTGTTAAATACATGCGAAAGCTTATAATATTCCGGAAACCGTGTCACGCGTAGTGCATGCAATATAACACACCACACCACCACAACACGGAGTGGCGAAACGTAAATAAAGCGGGAACTATTTTCTGGAATCCCGCCAAAATTCAAAAAGCGAACGAACGTTGCATAGAACTATTTTTTTTTTCCAGTTATAACTCTCGTATTCAAATCATACAGCCAATTTATTTATTTAAAAAATGAAATGCCGGTTTCGAACGAACGTTGCATAGAACTATTTTTTTTTTTCTAGTTATAACTCTCGTTTTCAAATCATACAGCCAATTTATTTATTTAAAAAACGAAATGCCGGATTTCTTATAACAAACAATACGTATTTTTTTATCATCAAGATAATATTGAAAATTCAAGTTATTTAATTAGCTCCCGGAATCCGGACAGTGAAAGATGCAGGTAAGAATCCTGCTGGCACCTGTCCGAGTGGATGTTTCTAGTGGAACAATTTCTTTAGATTTGTAGATTAAGGTTTAAAATAAAAATGTAATAAACAACAATTCATAAATTGAGCTACGAATTCATAGGGTACAACTTTAATCAGACAAATAATTAAACTCCAATACTTTAGGAATTTTCTTGATTTTTTAAAGTGAAACTTCTTTGCGCACGATGAGGGTAACTTTTCAAGGCCGCGTCACGATTTGAGCGTCAGATTTCAGTGCAACGATTTTAAATTTTTATTGTTTTTTTAATTATGTAATTATGTTAATATATATTTTTATAATTATTATTATGTAAGTTCGTTTCACTTTTGACATGCGTACTCTGTACACACGCTGTTTTTTTTAATGTTAATAGGGTAGTAAATAAATATATGGCCGCCCTATTGTGGTAAATGATGCTGTACCAAAGCTATTGCCCGCGCCGTTGCCTACCCTGAGTCCCTGACCCAATCCCTTACCCTGAGTCCCTGACCCAATCCCTTACCCCGACTCCCTGACCCAATCCCTTACCCCGACTCCCTGACCCAATCCCTTACCCCGACTCCCTGACCCAATCCCTTACCCTGAGTCCCTGACCCAATCCCTTACCCCGACTCCCTGACCCAATCCCTTACCCCGACTCCCTGACGCAATCCCTTACCCTGAGTCCCTGACCCAATCCCTTACCCCGAGTCCCTGACCCAATCCCTTACCCTGGAACCTTAATGACGAACAAAAATACAACACCAAAAAATGGTAGTGTTATTTTACAGTGGTCTTGTATGGTGGAGGTTAGTTACACCCCAGACGGGCGTTCCAGTTTGAGCGGAAAAAAGGCAACGTTGCCTCTCTTAAATCTCGTTCGGATTTAGAGTATTTAGATCTCTTAGATATCAGAAAAAGGCTACGTTAAGCCTTAACAGACGTGATGTGTTGTCCCATTCCAATGCTACCGCAACGAAAGTGACAGACAGCTACATATTTAATCGAACTTAAAAAATTTGCTTATTGTCGTCTCTGAGTACTGTAGACATAGACAGTGCCCATTCGGGTCGAAAATGTCATGCAACTTTCACCGGTGACCGACCGGTTCTCGATTGGCGACCCGAAAACTGACAACCTTTAATTCAAAATGTCTCTCATGATACCTACTATAGTCTATTCACTTTGGTGTGAGACAAAATGTAAACAAACCATAAACAGGATACTTTTTTAGGTCACTTTTGAAAAAAATAAAGATTAAATACTATTTTCATAGGAAATGCAGTGAAACATTAAGTTATTTTTTTAAAAGCTGGTACACACATTTGAATAAAAAAATAAAATATTTTACATAATATATTTAACGTACATACATATCATAAATTCGTATATTTTTATATTGCTGATAAAAGTATTTTAACAACTTCAGTTGACATGGAAACAGACCTAAAAAAACATAATCATTCCCAAACTAAGACGTACTATATATAATACGACAAAATTTAAGAGAAGACATGATATAAGTATTTTACGTTGAAATGTTGTATTTTATAATCAGTTGGTTTTTTAACGTCAGCCATCTTTACTCTCCCGATCAACCTGTTGACGCGAGCATGCATATTTCTATCATAATTGTTAAATTCTTGTTATTTCCTTGTTTCATTTTTGTTATTTTTTTACTGTTAAGTTTAAAGTTGTCTGTGATTGTTTTCTTGTTGAGTTGACGTTTTCGTGGCTATATTAATGAGTGGTAAAGCTGGACCTGATCATTGACTAGTGGGTACTTTCTGACATTAAAAAAGTTTTACAACCTCAGATTCTTTGTTTACATTTTGTCTCAGGCCAAAGTGAATAGACTATAAAGGTTTCGATTTTATTGTGGCACTAGTGTCGCGACATCGTCTTTAAGCTTTAACTAGCTGTGCCCCGCGGTATTGCCCGCTGTTTATTAGAGATATTTTACCGCGGTAAAACGCAGCCTATGTGTTAATCCAGGGTGTCAGCCAACCCCTTACCAAATTTTACTAAAATCGCTCCAGCCATTTAGACGTGATGAAGTAACAAACATACACATTCACAAACTTTCGCCTTTATAATATTATAGTGTGATTTGTTTCTCGTACGTAACTTCCTCTTGAAGGATGATTTAAGTACGTAGAAAACTATCCCATGTCCTTTCGTAGGATTAAACTATGGAAAAACCAAATTTCAGCTAAATTTATATTTAGCTAGAAAAAAATTCACGGGGACCAGGCAGCAAGACTTAAGCCGTAATGTGGCATCATTAAGCGCATTCTACCGACTATACCACGGCAAGTGTTGAGGAGTTATTCTCCCTTATCCCTCCATCACCTTTTCTTCAGAGGACCACGCGCGCTGGCCTACGTTGCCACCGACTTACTGTGGCCACTATTCTTACACAAACAAAGAAATTTGATGACTCATTTCTTTGTCGTACTATTAATAAGTGGAATTCTTTGCCCCCGTACGTATTCCCTCCTTCCTACAATCTGGGGTCCTTTAAGAGTGGCATGAAGAAGCATTTTTGCAGGCCGGCAAGGTGAGGATGGTTGGTGTAGCAGTTTATAACTGCTGTACCAGCTATCTTCGCGTTTGGACTTTATCACCACTGAACATCAGGTAGGGTAGAGTCGTTTGCCTATCTGGCTATATAAAAAAAGACTGGACTCGAACCCGCTATCCGGGCGGATGCACTGACTATTGACCGTGGCCCTAATTGTCCGTGTAGAATTTTCTCTAGTGTTTATAAGGCTGCAAGGCAGCGCCATCTCTTCGCATTGTGGGTAACCCGTCTGCTGCCTGGTTTCGCGTGGTTTTTTTTCTAGTAAAATTTTGATTTAGCTTAAATTTGGTTTTAATGGTCTATTTTTTTTTAAAAAAATAATACCTAGATGTGACTTGCATTTGATTTAAATAATTATTTTTTCATCCCACCACCTCGGAAAGTGTAATTTTGCGCTTCGAAATCTGGCTGGAAAATTCTATTTTATTCGCTTGAGCGGCAAAGTAGATTTGAATTTAGAACATCACATATAATGAGTACTCAATATAATTGTAAATTCAAAACGTCATTAAACCTATTTAATGTAACCTCTATGGTGCCAAATTTATGATTAGAACTTTTTAAATTGTGAAAAAATTTAAATTTGGAACCTTCTTGGTTTCTTTGTTTTATTTGCGTGCTTCGCGCCATTCTAGTTTTTCACGTTTTATTGCTTAATATAATTAACATAACCTAAAAACTGTACAAAAAAATCAACTAAAATGAGTGACATTAGCGACGATGAAGTTTATCTAACGCCAACTGAGTTAACTGAAACAGTTAATAATGCGCAAATGAGCCTTCTCCCTCAGCAATCACGAGAGAAGTATTTGAAACAGTACGATATATTTAACATGTGGCGACTAGCTAAAGGAGCAAAAACTTTCTCCGAAAACGTTTTGCTGGCATATTTTATAGAATTATCTGAGACCAAGAAAGCAAGCACGCTATGGAGTACGTATTCAATGCTAAAATTAACAATTAAGATGAAGAAAGACGTTCATATCGACACCTATCATAAATTAGTGGCATTTTTAAAAAGAGCCTCATCTGGTTATAAACCAAAAAAATCGAAGGTTTTCACAGCATCTGAAATTGCAAAGTTTATTAATGAAGCACCTGATTCCGTATATTTAGCGGCAAAAGTAAGTCAATACGTGTAATTTTTTGTTGTTGATAAAATTGTACATAGTACTTACAATATTTTTAATTTGATTAATTTATTTACGATTATAAATACTTCTTTTGTTACAGGTTGTTCTTATTATTGGTATAACCGGAGCATGTCGAACAAATGAACTTACACTACTTAATGTCAATAACGTATCAAAATATTCTCATAATTCTGATGAATTGCTATTAATTAATGTACTAAATACCAAGACAAAAAAAGACCGCAACTTCGTTATTCGCAAGGAATATGTAAACATTGTTCAGAAATATCAAGCTTTACGTCCTTCTAACACCCCAATTGAACGATTTTTTCTACAATATCGCAACGGAAAGTGTATCCGACAACCTATGGGTCAGAATAAAATTGGCAGTATTCCACGAGAAATAGCAACTTTTCTCGGACTTTTAGAACCCCCGTTATACACCGGTCACTGTTTTAGAAGAACCTCAGCCACACTTTTGGCCGAATCAGGGGCTGATCTTCTATCGCTTAAGCGCCATGGAGGCTGGAAGTCTAATTCGGTTGTAGAGGGATACATAGAGGATTCAATCCAAAGTAAATCAAAAATTTGTAATAGTATCGTGGAGGCCATAACGCTGAAAGAACCTCTGTCAGATTCTTGGTCTCGCCCTTCTACATCTAAAATGAGCCCCCATAAGATTGGAAACAATAGCCCTCTCTCGCCAACATTTACGCCAATAGAATCCAATGAATCGGCACAACTATTTAAAATTACTGATACGAGTAGTTTACCACAAAACAGCGCACAATTCACAAACACCAACATAACATTACCTAACAAAAATATTAAACTTAACATAAGTAACTGTAGCAACGTTACATTTAATATTTCTTAATTATTTTCTACTTCTTATTATTTTCTTCAATTTATAGATTATCTTAATGTGTTTTAATTGAAATAAAAATATTTTGTCATTATAAATTGTTTTCTTTTTCATTTTGTCATTTCCTCGCTGAGGTGGGATGAAAAGTTACGTATTGCACTCGAGTGGAAAGATTTTTCACCTTGTGCTCGTTTGTTTCCCTCGCTGACGCTCAGGATTCTAATTTAGAATCACTCGCTGCGCTCGTGATTCAACTTTAGAATCCTTCGCTTGCTCGGTCATCCAAATCGAGCACGCGGTTAAAAAGGAACTTTCCACTCTTGTATAATAAATAACTATTATTCATTCGTTTAACGTTTGCGACTTCTACGAAAGTACCAGGCGATTATAAAGGCTAAAGAATTAAAAGAGGTCGTTGCATCTTTAATGCGTGTGTCAGTGAGATAATTTGTGCACAGTGCGTCCCTTTTCACCGCTATTATTCAATTATCCAGTCATCTCGCTCGCACTTTGACCGATGAACTGTTAATTTTGTCGGATTACGAAATTGTAGTAAACGCTAAAGTCGAGATAAATCTTTTTTTTTTATGTGTACGAGCCCTTTTACAAAATTGCGCCGCTGCCGTACTGATCGGCGCGTAGGTAGATTTGTACTAGTAATATTGCATTTTACGGGTGATGTTTCGAGTCTTATAAAATAATTATTAATGAACTAATAATTCTATTTAATTCAATATCAAAATACGAGGTAAACCTGCATTATTTTTTGTGAAAACTCACGGAGGTAAGATGTCTTATTTGATAATTAATGAGATGGAAAATCAAAATTCTAATACATACTTATTACAATTAATTTGATCTAATTTATTGAACATTATTTAGAGATTCAGGCGTTTGAAGTTGTGCATATTATCGTTTTTTCTGTAAACTAGCTGCAGTAGAACGATCAGTACAAAAAAACCGGCCAAGTGCGAGTCGGACTCGCGCACCGAGGGTTCCGTACAAACCTGCAAGGTTTACAAAGTTCGTTCATTACGACAATCGAGTCATAACTATGGTATTTTTATTGCAAAATGAAATTCATAACATTACAATGGGGAAAGATGGAGGAGCATAAATTTAAGACAAAGATCTCTTTATCGTTTAAGTAATCCTTTATTTTATATTAACACATATCATTTATCTATAATATAACTGAAACACTTATACTAGCCTTGCAGCAGACTTGCGAAAGTTCTTTTATTAAAGTTATTTATTTACTAAGTTTTTTAGTCACTATTTAGAAATCTGGTTCAAAAATATTAATTAAGTATTAAATTTGAACCAGACCTGTAAATGGTGACTGAAAAAGTTATGAATAGTACCACATTGAACATTGAAGTTCGAAAAAACGTTATCAATAGTTGTACAACTTCGTGTAGTGCTACTGTTTATTAACGCCAGTGCGAGCGCGTTCATGCCCCGCCCCGCGCCCCGCGTGCCTCCCGTGCCACCAGCGTCCCATCAAACTTCGCCAGTAGAAACAATACAAGCAAGCTGTCTGATAATAACCAACAATAAGAAATATAATAATGTCATTGAATTTAATTATAAGTATAACACTTTAAGCAGTTAGGACGCATTTAGATTATACAGCTACATTCACCAAAACATCGGGATTGAATGACGATGAGTGAGGTCGTCTTTGCCGTTTGAAATATGTTGCCCTCCCCATACATAGTATAATAACTCGCGGTCATTGCTGTAACTACAATTATGTTTACAATCACAATTTTTTTGGTGGTATAACTACTTAAAATTTTAAGCTTTTCGGAATTTTTCTGTTACCTGTGCTGTAAGCTATTGCTTCTTACCAAATTTCGAGATTCTATGTCAACGGGAAGTGGTCTTTAGGTTTTAATTCCCTTGCGTGTAGTTGCGAGTTTCAAAATATGCGGTATCAATGGTTGTACTTTTGCGTTTTGCGTTTTTGCGTTGACTTAGATTTTTTTTTTTCACGGGTTAAAGGCAATTAGATCTAAGTATTTGATATTTCAACTTGATAGCTCTACGCGTTCATGAGGAAAAAAGTAATAAGTTTATATTTATTAAAAAATATATATTTTGTAATGTAACTAAAAATTTAAGGTTTTCGGAATTTTTCCTTTATGTGTGCTATAAAACGTTGCTTCATGCCAAATTTCAAGATTCTAGGTCGACTGGAAGTACCCTTTAGGTTTTGATTCCCTTGCGAGTACTTGCGAGTTTCAAAATATGCAGCTTAAATTGCTGTTTCTTTTGATTGCGTTGACATAGAAGTTTGATTTTGTTACAGCTTAAAGGTATTATAGACCTGAGTATTTGGTATGAATTTCAATTTAATACCTCTACGCGTTTATGAGGAAATGGGTAGTAAGGTTAAAATTATTAAAAAAAAAAATATTATGTGATGTAACTAAAAATTTATGGTTTTCGTAATTTTTCCTTTATCTATGCTATAAGACGTTGCTTGGTACCAAATTTCAAGATTCTGAGTTCACGGGAAGCACCCTGTAGGTTTTGATTCCCTTGCAAGTGTCGAAAATTTGCGGCATAAACGGATGTATCTTTTGATTGCGTTGGCTTAGAAGTTTGATTTTTTCACAGCTTCAAGGGACAGTAGACCTGAGTAATTGATATAAATTTCAGCTTCATACCTCCACGCGTTCCTGAGAAAAAGGGTCTTGACAGACGGACGGACGGAGGGATAACAAAGTGATCCTATAAGGGTTCCGTTTTTCCTTTTGAGGTACGGAACCCTAAAAAGGAAAATAGTGTTTGCAAATATTCTACATTAACTTACATTAGGAAGAATAAATCTATAATTTACTTCTATTGAAAATAGTCAAAATCTTTTCTAAGGGCAACCAAGGCGCTCAAAAATTACGTTTTTTTTTGCAAAAAAGGTGAAAGGGCTCGTAAGGCGTTTGACCACAATCTCGCCAGATGGTAAGCGACGATGAGGCCTCAGATGGTACACGCCTGCTTAGAAGATGCCTGTTCACTCTGGCCTTGAAGATGTCCAGATTATATTGGTCCGGGAAAACAGACCTCGGCAAGGAGTACCACTCCGTCGCTTGTTTGTGTTTGATTGGGAACAAGTCAACAACATACTAACGATTAACGAAATGTCTGAACAGATTTAGTAACACAGGAAGACTACATCAATATTACTAAATAAGATTGTTTTTATTCCAATGACCGTAAATCCTTGTGTACCACGTGTAAAATTCAACTACTGTCTCAGAAATGAAATAATGATTCTCAAGATAATTTTAGATTTTATTCCGACACGTAGCGTTCGCTAACACGCCTCGATATCAAGTGCGCAATCTACCGGCCAGCGAGTATCTGTCAATGGCAATGTTGCCAGTACAAAAAATAACTTGGTACTAATAATTGACATTGTAGTTATAGATCGCGCCAATCTTCTAGTCCGCTCTGAACACTGCACAATTCGCATCGTAGTAAACAGAAGACAGGTATTTAAAGGGACGAAGGTTGTGTACACCTGCGCGAAACAACTTCAGAGCGTACTAGACGTTTGGCGCGATCTATAACTGGTATAATCGATAGTATTGACATATACTCGTTATGATTCGATCGGTATTAATTAGGTAATACCGATCGAATCATAACGACTGACGCTGACATGACGCTATCACTAAAATTTATCTAACAAATGTTCTTATTCCTATTGTGATACGAAAACAAATACTATAAATACATGCCCGAAGCTGAATACTTATTTGGTTGAAAATCAAAAAAAATATATGTTTCATTGTTTAGAGCTCGTTGAGTAGGATATAAATAAATTTGTTCATAATTTATACATTATTTTTGTTACGGCGTCAATCTCAAAATCGAAACTATATCGAGCTACGAATGTGTGTCTTACATCATATTGGGAACATTTCGTTTACCCTAAACAATTAAAGACATTAAATAAAACTAGTTTACCGGGTTAATGCACGAAACTTTATTTATTTATTGACGTTTCGCAGCCTTTTCAGGCTGCTTCGTCAGAATTATTTTTTATTTAATTTTGTCGAGCTACCTTCGAAAGACTTTTATTGAGCGTTCGGTTATTTCATTATTCGACTCTTAAAGTTTTATTGTCTATGTATGGATTTATTACTTAATTTACTTAATAAAGTACTTTATTTAAACTTATTTTTTGTAATTATGAGTTTATTTATTTGACCCTAACTACCGTAAACTACCACCGCACCGGTTCCAAAATTGGGAATCCTTTCTGAGAAGAACCGGCGAAACAAACTCAAGAGAGGCTTTCTATCTCCTTTCTCTGAAAACCTAAGAAACAATTAAATTAAAAGACATTTAAATTAAACGCATTTCTAGCATGTACCTATATTATTTCAATTGTATGGCGAGTTTACTTACAAGCACAAAGCACGTTTATGTTAAATAAAATTTGTCCTATCGCAAAACAGCTGCAACCTTGCAATGATCACGTGATTCAAACAGAATTCTTGGTTTTACACCCACAATAATATTCTTTACTAGTGGCCCGCCCTCGCTTCGCTTCGGTGTAGAGCTGTAGTGTAAACTATAGTTTTTGTTCTCAGGCTTGTGCTATAAACAATGACTTTATTTATATAATTACACGTGTTATTGTGAGTCAACCATAAAAGATAGACATATGCTGTTGCGGGATATTTTTAAGACAATTTTATGTTGAATATTTCCGTCATACATGATTTCTATGTATCTTTAACCATTAAGGCTGCACCCGCGACGGAAGCTTAAAAAATGGAGTAACTTCTCCCGTTTTCCCAACATTTCCCTTCACTACACTGCTGCTATTGATTGTAGCGTGATGAAAAGTATACTATAACCTGCCCAGGAGTATGAAGAATAATTGTACCAAGTTTCGTTAAAATCCGTTGAGTAGTTTTTGTTTCTATAAGGAACATACACATAGACAGACAGACAAAAATTTTACTGATTGCATTTTTGGCATCAGTATCGATCACTAATCAACCCCTGATAGTTATTTTAAAAATATATTTCATGTACAGAATTGACATCTCTACAGATTTATTATAAGTACTAGCTGACCCAGCGAACTTCGTACCGCCCTGAAAAAATAGGGGTTGTCCAGCGGACAAAATTGTGAATCTAAACCATTCTCAGATCCCCTTGAACACACACAAAAAATTTCATCAAAATCGGTCCAGTCGTTTAAGAGAAGTTCAGTGACATACACACTCACAGAAGAATTATATATATAAAGATAGATAGATTGTAATACACCATACAAGACGCACAAGTAAATAAAAGTTATTAATTATAGAACACAACAATATAACTGGTACTTACTATATTTTTCATACTATCAAATAATCTATTTAAGTTTTGTTTCTCGCTTTTCCTATAACAAAATACAATAGGTTTGTTACTAGCGAAGGCATTATAATTAACTTGGGAGAAAATCATGCCTATAAGCAAGAAATGATTTGAGCTACTTATAAGAAGCTGAAAGAGAAGGGAACTTTTATTATGTAGCGAAAACGAGACAAACGCAACACAATAGATATTTAAGTCGCAGTCACTACGGCATATAGTCTACTAGCTGTGCCCCGCGGTTTAGTTTATAGTTTAGTTTAAGTAAATATGTTGTGGTTGGTATCGGTGGTTATGGGTAGTCATGCTCTCTTAAGTCTCTTCGGTGGTGTCGTGTGAGGCGGGTCGTTACGTTCCCTAAAATATGGTTGAGCGAAGCGATGGCTGATGCTTCATGGTATATAACAAATCAACAATTACACCATGACCTTCAAATCAGAACAATTCAAGAAGAGATCAAACACGCAATGAAATCATACAGGGATAGACTAGACAATCATCCAAACATACTAGCTACGCACTTAATGAATGCTGATTCAACTTTCAAAAGGCTAAAACGAAAGTCCCCTAGAGATTACTAGGGAACATATTTTGTGTAACAATGGGTTCATGGCACTGGACTGACTGCCCTTCAAGATGAATAAATTTCTACTTTTAACCAGATGCTGAATGTTCGCACGGAACAGATTGCAGAATGTTCGGGGGTGTTTGATAATGTTCTGGATAATACCGAACTATATACTAAATATAAAATTTATTGTAACTACATATCTATATCCTAAATAATGTAATGGAAGGTAACTTCAGAAGTATGACTGAAGTCATTTTTCAACTTGACGACTCTGTATATATCAATACAGGGAGAAAAAAGCAGCCCTTGCTGAGTTTCTTGCCGGTTCTTCTCAGTACAAGGTCTCCCGCCGTAGTTTTGCGAACCGATGGCGTAGCTTGACCTTCACAAGTGCTTTTAACAGCCTAGACTGAATAAATGACTTTTTCATCCCACCACCTCGGAAAGTGTAATTTTGCGCTTCGAAATCTGGCTGGAAAATTCTATTTTATTCGCTTGAGCGGCAAAGTAGATTTGAATTTAGAACATCACATATAATGAGTACTCAATATAATTGTAAATTCAAAACGTCATTAAACCTATTTAATGTAACCTCTATGGTGCCAAATTTATGATTAGAACTTTTTAAATTGTGAAAAAATTTAAATTTGGAACCTTCTTGGTTTCTTTGTTTTATTTGCGTGCTTCGCGCCATTCTAGTTTTTCACGTTTTATTGCTTAAATATTTTGTCATTATAAATTGTTTTCTTTTTCATTTTGTCATTTCCTCGCTGAGGTGGGATGAAAAGTTACGTATTGCACTCGAGTGGAAAGATTTTTCACCTTGTGCTCGTTTGTTTCCTTCGCTTGCTCGGTCATCCAAATCGAGCACGCGGTTAAAAAGGAACTTTCCACTCTTGTATAATAAATAACTATTCATTTCATTTAAGAGAATAAGTAGGAAGAATCACGGCCATTTTGTACGTCTTTTGTTTGATCGTATAACCATTAAACAAAACGTGATGTTTAAGTTGTAGGAAGGTCGATGGGGAAGATTTTCCTCCTAGCTGGGTGTTGGTAGCTCGGGGGCCGCGGACAGGCTGTTTTTCTTTTTTGAGTGTGTATGCTGTTGGTCGCAGATGACCTTTACAGCGTCACCGGGTTTGGGAACGGCGAGATCCTTAGGGGCCCTCATCAAGCCGAGAATTGGCGAGTGCCTCTAGAGGTATTCCAGGCGGATGGCATCTCCCCACGGGGGGTCTCCTCTCCGTCTGGAGCCGCTAACCACTCGAACCTGAGCGGGTCGGCTCAACTAGATGTATTACGGTTCCTCATACCAAACATTATAAGAAATAAACATTTGTATAATGCAATTTGACATGAGTCAACTAGCCTATTGGGCAAATTATATTTTCACTAGCTTTTGACCGCAGCTTCGCTCGCGTTAATTTTGAATTTGAGTGCATGTATGAATGTCAAACTAAGTAAACAAAAAGCTCTACAAAATTTCTTTATCGCCAATATTCTTCACTAAACCAGGTATTTACTA
This sequence comes from Chilo suppressalis, assembly GCA_902850365.2. Lineage (NCBI taxonomy): Eukaryota > Metazoa > Arthropoda > Insecta > Lepidoptera > Crambidae > Chilo > Chilo suppressalis. The sequence goes on from OU963921.1 coordinate 11,986,077, forward strand.
GTTAATGGATTAACCCCCGTTTTACCGCTTTCGGAGCAGTGTTGCCACTACCGATTTTTAAAAAATCGGATGCGTTATAGAAAAAAGTTATTTTTTTTTCGACAACTACATACATTTTATTATAATTATTAAGGTTACCTACATTCTTAATGGCGGAAAACGCAACTCAACATGTAATTTAAAAAAAGAAAAATTCATTCTAAGAAAAACAGTAAATTCATGTAGAAAAACAGGAGAACGTGTGGCGGCGACATCTATATGCCCCACAGATATTACAACGGATGTAGGAAAATCATTACTCACCATCCTCAAGAGATGGCGTTACCTGCACTGCGATCAATATTAGTATGGAAGCCTACATCACGCAAATGAAATTCGAAGGCTAACTCTTCGTATATACGATGCCCGACCAACATCAGTCGGGCCGCGGCCCCCGAGCTAACACCACCCAGCTCGGAGGAAGATCTTCCCCTTTGGCCTTCCTACAAACGGGAGAAATTTCAGAAGACCAGGAGATCTCCTGTAAAATCGAGACCTGGCAAACCTGTTTGGGGGTGATTTTAGGAAAGCGCACGCCTCCATCATAATAGCTATATGTGTGCCAAATTTCATCGCAATCCGTTCAGTGGTTTGATTGTGCGTTGATACATCAGTCAGTCAATAACGGCTGTCTTTTTCTCAGTTGACAACCTTAGTGTACATGCAGCTGATAAAACACAACGTCGTCCGTATCGGCTGGATGGCCTTGCGATAAGCGAAGCGATAACAATACGCAATCGCGGGTATTAGGTCACGCGTTCAATTCAGACAATACAGAAAGACGCGTGGCACCTGTGGAATCGGAAACAAGTGATCACACAAAAGAAGATTACTAATTATTTTTTGTTACTTGAAAGCAAAGGATGCTAAGTCCATACATCCTTTCAAGTAATAAAAAAATAATTAACATGTCTTTTTTTGTGTCACTAAACAGGCTCTGCCAGAATAACAGCGCTGGTGCGGCACAATGTTGCATCAGCTAATGCTGAGGCAGAGTCCTGGTTAGCCCTGTGTTTTTTTGAATTTGTATCTGTAAATGCGTAATATCTGTAATATGAGGGCTAATATAATACTATTATATTCTATTCTAATTAGAAAATAATAATAAAAAAACGCTAAGAAAGAAGTAGAAGTCCTTTTGATCTAGAAAGAAGATTAAAGGGAAGACAAGATACCTAAAAGAAGAGTTGGCTTCGGCCTCAAGAAAGAAGAAATTACAGAATAATAAACTTACGAATTGGCGGTATGGGCACAGTACCTTTTGCCTTCCCAGAAAGGGGAAAGAAATTTAAAAAAAGAAACAAGTGATCAAAGGGCACTGCGAAGCACAAGATAAGGGGTCCAAAGACTTTAGAGGGGTCATCCAGAAAGTAACACGTTAAAGGAGAGGGAGGAGATCGAAGAAGAGAAAGACATTGTGTGACAAGGGATGGGAGGGAGTCTTAAGTTTTGTGACATCACATTTTAAAAGCTAATAATTTTGAACTTTATAAAAAAACTTTAAAATATTAACAATTCTTATCTGTATAGGTTTTAATTTGTTATATTGGAACAGGTTTTCGGAACTTATATCGGAACGGCTATTTTAATTTAAGAATTTTAGATGCAAAATAGCAAATTATGTGACGTCACACTAGGGAGGGGGGGATACAAATGTGACCAACTGTGACAAGGACGGGGGAGGGGTAAAAAAAATCACAAAATCAGTGTGACGCACTTTATGGATGACCCCTAATAACGACATGCGTAAATCTTTATCACCTGTTGTACGCTAATTACAGTTTTGGCCAATTTTATTGGCATTTGATTATTAAATTGACAATTTTGACATGTTTGTTTCTTAGGTTTTCACGCACATCACTCATTAAATAAAACTAGTTTTTTACGGGTTAATCTACGAAACTTTATTTATTTATTGACGTTTCGCAGCCTTTACAGGCTGCGTCGGCGGAATCATTTTTTTATTTAAAATTATTTAAAAAACACTATTCTGACGATGCAGACCTGAAAAGGCTGCGAAACGTCAATAAATAAATAAAGTTTCGTGCATTAACCCGTAAAAACTAGTTTTATTTAATGATGATGTACCCGTGTCATGTACCAATGACTACATAAATGATTATATAACAGAAATGAAAATATTAATATTGTAAACAATCGATATTAATTTTTCATTTTACCAATTATTTCTCTATGACAAAATATATTATTTAAGTATTCGGTATTCGGCCGAATAATATGTAGATATTATATAATAAAAGCAGCCGAATATGCCGAATACCGAATAGTAACCGAATATTCGTTGCAAGTCTAGTTTAAATTCAAATGGGAACTGAAATTGGCTGACCTGAATTGTTGTCAATTTTACAGTGTAACCTGAATTCTACTATCTCATATATACGTTATTCAACAATCAATAGCCGCCATTATAATTATTACAAAGTCAAACTACCGTTGTGTAGCAAAATTGAAATAATAGCGTTACCACAATTCCTACGTTGTGGTAGACTTATTATAAACTAGAGTTGCCCTGCGCTTTCACCCGCATTAATTTGAGGAAAAAGAATTATAGTGTGCCCACCCTTAAAAGATAGCCGATAGATAGACCGTCTGTGTAGTGGCCACACTGCTGTGTATTCGTAAAATTCGTGAATATAAAATGTTACCGATAATTAAAGCAATTCGTGCAAAATTATTCCCTAACCATTCCAAAATATCAAAAATGCACAACGTTAATATTCAACTTCCGCTTCTGCCGGCACTCCCGGAGTGCAACCCGTCGTTTTTTTTCCCCTGTATTATTATTTACAAACTTACTTCTTATTTGTCAACCCTGTGTACCTACCGACGCGTTTGAAGGAAATTGCCTCATTAATATTTACGACAATAGATGAGCTATTTCCATGCAATGCACCGCTTGTGTGGAGCAATAGAACGAATACTTTAAAAATAAATTTCGTAAAATGGTGTGTAAACACTTGGTGATATCAATTAAAATGAAACTGTAACAAGCGACAGCCAAGCAGGTAACCTATAATTTTTGAAGTGAAAACTTCTTTAGCGGCGTTGTATACTTTTTTTGTATGGGTACAAAATGTTAAACTCGCGTCAGGTTAAACACGTGGGCTGATCGCATCATGACACACAATAAAATTGGAAAAGTTGTTGACTTTCAATATATTGGACTTTGGAAAATGCATTTTTTTACAATAGATGTCGCTAGGTGCGCTTAAATGAGATTCATGTAAGTTGATTTCTTTACAATAGATGTCGCTAAGTGCGCTTAAACGTGTTTCATGTGTTGATTTTCTGAGAGATAAACTTTTTTAATGTAATATAAATTGTCATGTTTGTTTACGATAGCGCAATAAATAAATATTGTATTCTACCACATACATGATAGTACTTTTATACTGATAATTAAAGCAATTCGTGCATTAAAGCATTCATTCCCTAACCATTCCAAAATATCAAAAATGCACAACGTTAATATTCAAGTTTTCACTTCTGCCGGCACTCCCGGAGTGCAACCCGTCTTTTTTTTTTATTTCAGAACCTTTGCTAAATTTAAGGTTTTTAAAGTGGTTAGAATTTAGTACATGTATTTGTGGAGACATTGCATTGGATACCCAATTCTGGTATGATTATCTAAACCTACTCGTAAACTTGACAACAGTGTATCCTTTTCATTCTCTATACAGTATGAAAAGGAGAGACTGATGTTAAATTTAGTTTTAAGTTTAGAAATGTCAGAATTTACAACATTGATAGGACTAATAATAAACTAACATTAACATAAACTACAAATAACAATAATAGTCGATTATGTAAATTTAAGTAAACAGCGTACAATAAAAAAAAGAGTTGCATAACCGTATTTTCGCATTTACTATGCTAATCAGAACAGAAATCATCTGTGCCGTGTGCTTGCGTGAAGCCATCTTGTTTTGATTGCGTGCGAGTGAGACAACAGACGCTCCCCACGAGAACGAGTGAACGGGACCGACTATTGTTTGTCAACATACCGGGCAGTTTTAAATTTAGAAGGCTAACGCTTCCGCGTGTCGAATACAAAGTATAATGCGTTACCTACTCGAATGTTGTGAAACGGAACGTGTATTATTAATAACCATCTTTTTAATTTTATACGGCAGGAAATTAGGGCATATACCTACTACAACTTTGATGCTTAATAAATAACAATATGTCTAGTAAACACTAGCGGTGCCCTGCGGTGTTACCCGTATTAATTTGAGGAAAAAGTGAGTCAGCCTTAAGAGATAGACATACGCTGTCGCCGACATTTTTATAGGACTTTTAAAGGAGAACAATTCCGTCATACATGATTTTTGTGTAACTTTTACCGTTTACACAGCGCACGCAACGGAATATCACAAATGGAATATTTTTACCCGTTTTTTGCAACATTTTTCATTGGTAATCCGCTCCTATAAGTCGTAGCATTAATTTATATAGCCAATAGCCTTCCTACATACATGCACTATCCAAGACAAAAAGATTTTTTCAAATCGAACCTGTAGTTCCAGAGAAAAGCGTTCAAGTTGCCTAGCTAGCTGCCTAGCTAACTGCCTCGCTTGTTGTGACAGTTCGCCTAGCTCCCATCCACCTTACCGCCATACCGTGCGAAAAGGAACTTGGTTCCAATAATCAACTAGTGGCCCGCCCTCGCTTCGCTTCGGTGTACAGCTGTAGTGTAGACTATAGTTTTTGTTCTCAGGCTTGTATTATACACAATGACATTCTTCTAATACCTAACTACAATAGGCACGCGCCGCCAAGCCCCCCGCCCGGTAGCGTCGGAACCGCTATGTCCCTGCATTTTAAATCTGTAATACCTTCGAAAATATTCATTCAAATTACGTGCGTTAAAGGGCCAAATTGGTCTATATTAAATGCACAATGTATTTAAGGTACTTAATTGGACAAGGATGAATGTTATATTGCTGAAAATCGCTTCGTAAATAATCTATTATTTCTCATATAAAGTATAGGATAAAAAATGGTTATTGTGGGTTATCCCTAAGAGATAGACATATACCATCGCGGACTTTTTTGTAGACCTTTTTAAGGTGTACAATACTGTAGTACATTATTTTGATCTATCTCGTGGGGTTCAGCCAGTGTTTGCAATGTAAGCGCAAAAATTGTGTTTATTTAACCTCTAAAATTATCAGTGTTTCTCTACTATATTATGCATGTATTATACATATAAATCTTCCTCTTGAATCACTCTATCTATTAAATAAAACGCATCAAAATCCGTTGCGTAGTTTTAAAGATCTAAGCATACTTAGGGACATATGGACAGACAGCGGGAAGCGACCTTGCTTTATACTATGTAGTGATGACATATAGAACACAGTTCATTGTAATAATAATCATCATCACCCTATTAATGTCCCCACTGCTGGGGCACAGGCCTTCCCTATGGATGGAATAGGGAGATTGGGCCATGACCCACCACGCGGCCCCAGTGCGGATTGGTGGCTGCTAACGACTGCAGATGCAGTCGGGACCAACGGCTTAACGTTCCTTCCGAAGAACGGAGGAGCTCGAGATAGTAAATTTTTGGCCACCCATCCAATGACCGACCACTGCGAAAGTTGCTTAACTCCGACGATCGTGGCCGAACGCGCTAACCACTTGCGCCATTGAGCTCGCATTGTAATAATGTTATTTTATTATTAGGAACAGTTAAAACATGCAGAAACTATTATTATCGTCTTTGTTTGACATACAGATATGGATTGCTTACACTTGCTTATCTATAGCATGAGCTATGTTATGTCTCGCATTATTTAATCATGATGATAATACGGCACAGATACAGACACATATATTTATTTATATTTCATTCATCAAACGATATAAAAGTAAGTAATATGTATATTATCATCATCAGCCTATTAATGTCCCCACTGCTGGGGCACAGGCCTTCCCTATGGATGGATTATAGATGGAAGATAATAAATAAATAAATATTTCCAACACTCACACCAATTAGCCTAGCCCCAAAGTAAGCACTGTAAGGCTTGTGTTATGGGATACTAGGGTAACGGATAGAATACATATACTGTACATATATAGGAATATTTAAATAGAAAATACACATTAAACATCCATGACTGGAGTACAAATGCTTGTATTCATCACACAAACATCTGCCCCCACCGGGATTCGAACCCGGGAGTTGGCGACACCATGAAACCACTCGACCACGGAGGTCGTCATAGATTGGGCCATGACCCCCCACGAGGAGCTCGATGGCGCAAGTGGTTAGCGCATTTGACTGCGATCGTTGCAGTTAAGCAACTTTCGCTGTGGTCGGTCATTGGATGGGTGACCAAAAATCTTCTATCTCGAGTTCCTCCGTGCTTCGGAAGGCACGTTAAGCCGTTGATCCCGGCTGCATCCCGCATTAGCACCCGCCAATCCGCACTGGGCCCGCGCGGTGGGTCATTTCCCAATCTCCCTATTCCATCCATAGGGAAGGCCTGTGCCCCAGCAGAGGGGACATTAATTGTTACGAATTTTCAGGTTGGCTTAGTTTCAACAAAACCATGTGACGATATCATTCAACTTACTAACAAAAACAGTAATTAAAGAAAACTTCATAAATAATGAGCCAATATATAAAATCAATTAGGCAATTCGTTTTAATTAACATTGACAATGAAAAATATAAATAAAATTATTATCGCGTGTACACCGAAGGCGAAACATGGTTTGCAATACCGTTGCCAACGATTCACGAACACGCGACAATCACCGTTAAATTAAACTACATAAAGTCCATTATGATACGACACTTAACCTATGTCACGAAACTCGGCAAGCAAGCAAGGTAAATCAACATAGAAACAATTTTGATTCCAAAATGGTTAATATTAAAGTCTAATATTCAATGTGAGCGTTGGTGATTGCAGCTATTCGATATTAGAATGCACTGTGACGTCACGAGACCCTTTTTATTCTGACATACGCAACCACAGTCTCTATTATCACAAAATAGATAGTGCAGAAGGTAATCTCATGCATCTTCTGTACCCTTAGCACGAATCAATATCGAATTCGTAACATTTTCGAGTCCGAAATGTCATTGTCAAATGTGTACTGATTTTTAGTTCTCGTTGCGTACTTTGTGCCGCTGCTGTTCAAGTTTCCATACAAAATTTAACCACATACTATATTTATAAGTAAATATTTACTAAATAAAATTAATATTTTAAGCACATACTAAGTATATTTATATTGTTTTAAACTTTCATGGTCACTAACATTATTGATATTAACGGGATTGTTACCATGTATGTACCTTGTTTTTTATGAGTCTCCGATATTTCGGCACTGTTGCAAGCGCCATGATCACGGAGTAACTGAAGTAATTGCGGGTAGATGTTATTGGCAGACATATCGGTCTACCCTCCGACGTCGTCTTTTACTGCGTTCGATACTCACTACCACTGGTCACATTCGCATTTGTTCCCGGCACACAATACTTACAGTATCAGATCGCGGAACGACACTTTTTTGATTTTTGCGGTTTTTACACATACGAACCACTGGATTCTGGATTAAGTATATTTATTAACATTTTTTGTCATCTACTATATTTTTAGCTTCGATAATACTATATTTGATAGAAAAAAAAAATGGTAAGCCAAGTGGGGCCACTGCAAGCGGCCTGTCAGAGCTGAGATATCGTATCCGTGCTTAGATTAAATTAATCTAAGTGTCTATAATGCGTTTCAACTAAGAATAGGACCGACTGGGCGCCATATTTTGACGTCATATCTGTCAATTCAAACCAAATAGGTAGACTGAGCAAAAAATGTTGCTATTTAATAAAACTTATTTGCTAAGAAGAAGTGAGACAAACATTAATTTTTTTAATAAAATTAATTTACTAAGGTTGAGGAAGAACACAACCGATTTTTAATAGTAATTCTTTATTAAGACTGTGTGAAAAAAAAAACCATTTATCACAATCTAGCTCTTCAATTTCGCTCATCTCTGCATTATCGCCGGAGAAGTTAAGAATAATCATGCAGGTCGCATACGAACATGCATCCTATATGTAAACGAAAGTTTTAAATCAAGTTTTTGAACGCAACATAAAGTGACATTTGGTTAACGATTGACGCTATCAACCATTCATAGCCAAAGCTCAAAAAATGAAAAAAAAATACAACTGATATTATTATCAACATTTCGTTTGTTTAAAAATGTTTGCTTTCTATTCTACAATCAGCTGAGTGTTAAAAAAATGTTCCGAGTTTTTTTGCAAACCGTACTTTTCAAGCGACATTTGACAGATGGAGGTCATTGGTTTTCCTATTCTTATTTGAATCGCATTATATGTGTGCGTTCCTCGTGCGGACTTTGTATGTAGATTGCCTTCTGCACTATCTAGGTATTTAGTGTTCACGTGTTCGAATGCAGTGTGACGTCAGAAGGCCTGTCTGCTTCTAACATACGCAATGTTGCCAAGCAAGAAGCGACTAAATCGCTTTCAGCGCTAAAAAAGGCAATGTGCAGTTACCGACTGGCAGCTGAGAAAAACAACCGACGCTTTGTTGTATTTACAAAGCGATGGATGCTAAATTTAAATGCGCACAGATTTCCGACCGCATGGCGATAGGCGACGCGTGGTCTAGGCAGACTGGTTTCGTCTAACCGTGAGTACTTGTAAACAGGGTTGGATTAAGGTTTGTTGAAAAAGATAGCACAAAAAAATTTAAAGGATAGTATGTATTTATAAAAAAAAAAAATAAAGTGTACTATACACTTTCATTATTTTTAATTTAACATATCATCATCATCATCAGCCTATTAATGTCCCCACTGCTGGGGCACAGGCCTTCCCTATGGATGGAATAGGGAGATTGGGCCATGAGCCACCACGCGGGCCCAGTGCGTGCTAACGACTGCAGATGCAGCCGGGACCAACGGCTTAACGTGCCTTCCGAAGCACGGAGGAGCTCGAGATAGTAAATTTTTGGTCACCCATCCAATGACCGACCACTGCGAAGGTTGCTTAACTTCAACGATCGCAGCCGAACGCGCTAACCACTTGCGCCATCGAGCTCCTCAAGTATAAATCAAGTGTAAATAGGATATAAAATTAACACCCGTTAAGGCAATATTTACTCCTCTTCTAAGTCTATGAGTTCTTCAATATTACTATTACCTAGTTCTACCTTAATCCTTGGCATTTAATCTCATCAATATATTCTCAGTAGGAATAAAATCAGTACATTCTCACTTTTGCTACCGCTTTTGATGCGTCTTTCCATAATTAAAACACTGAAAACGTATTGTTTTACACAAAAACTCGCAAGTGATTGTTTAAACACTGAGCAAACTTTGATTGAGTTTCGAATGGAATGGAAGTAATGAGATTAGTGGAGAGTTAGGCCGTATACAGAAAGAAAGCGTAAAGTCGATCGGCGCTTATCGGCGCCTGTCGGCGCCGATCCTTCCTACATAAAGGAAGCCGATTAAAGCAGATCAAGCAAAATGTCGGACTCATCGGACGATGATTTGGTTTTGTTAGAAAATGTTTATTTAAAAATGCGAAAAACAGCTATACATCCTATAAATAGAGAAAGGAAACGTTTCGGAGAATACCATCATTTATTTTTAAAAAACATTAAATTTGATGAACAAAGATTTTATACATATACAAGAATGATTCAAGAAACATTTTATTACATTTTGGATTTAGTGAAAAACCGTTTGATGAAAAATTGGGGCAATTGGCATAAACAACCAATCCTTCCAGAAGAAAGACTTGTTGTCACCATTCGGTAAGTACCAAACAAATAATTTTAGCGCTTAGTTAATAAAAGATAAAGTTATTAGATTTATAAAAAGATTATAACATAGATTGATTTAATCTAAGGATAATAATTCAAATACAAATTATTTATACCAGCGCGTGTCGGCGCCGGTCCATAGAAAAAGGATCAGCGCCAATAGGCGCCGATAAGCGCCGATCGGCGCTGATCGGCGCCAATCGGCTTTCGGCTTTCTTTCTGTATACGGCCTTAGAGAGAGAAGTGTACTGCGGAGGATAATCAGGGTGGGGATCTCTGATTATGGGAGCCATCAACACAGAAAACATCGCATGATCAGAATTCGGATGGATACACGCACGGTCGAAATATTCATAACTAGTGGCCCGCCCTCGCTTCGCTTCGGTGTAGAGCTGTAGTATAGACTATAGTTTTTGTTGTCAGGCTTGTATTATACACAATGACATTCTTCTAATACCTAATTACAATAGGCACGCGCCGCCAAGCCGGCCCGGTAGCGTCGGAACCGCTATGTCCCTTCATTTTAAATTTGTAATATCTTCGAAAATATTCACTTAAATCATACGGTGTAAAGGGCCATATAGATCTATATTAAATGAACAATGTATTCAAGGTATTTAATTGGTTAAGGATTAATGCTGTATTGGTTAAAATCGCTTCGAAAATTAGCCATTATTTGGCGTAAAAAGTAAATGGCAAAAAAAAGTTATTGTGGGTTATCCATAAGAGATAGACATATACCATCACGGACTTTTCTGTAGACCTTTTCAATGTGTACAATACTTAGTACATTATTTTGATAAAACTCGTAGGGTTCAGCCTGCGTTTGCAATGTAAGCGGAAAAAATGTAATTATTTACGACATCACATTAGAAACCTCAAAAATAACAGTACTTCTCCACTATTTAATGGATGTTATTATACATATAAACCTTCCTCTTGAATCACTCTATCTATTAAAAAAACCACATCAAAATCCGTTGCGTAGTTTCAAAGATTTAAGCATACAAAGGGACATAGGGACATAGAAAGCGACTTTGTTTTATACTATGTAGTGATGACGTAAAACTAAGCATTCGGGAGCAAACTTTAAATTATAGTATTTAAACGTACTATCCTGAGCTGTGAATAGTATATAGTACAAAAGGCGAAATCATAGTATAAATACTATAATTATAGTACAAAATCCAACCCTGGTTTGACGCAACGCTCTCTAGCTGGCTTTGCTGAACCTTGGCACGGTTTTGCTACACACAGATCACGTTTTTGAACGCAACAAATTTTAATCTCTACTAATACATATACACAAGCATCTACTGAGATGCCAACATATTTGATGGACGTCAATATTCCGAAACGGCGGCGTCCTTTTGTTGTCAACGGTCTTCATAATCGAGTAGGTACCAATTTCGTTTCGTTTTCATTTCTGTTTGGCGTATTTGGCACAAATTTAATACGAGTCATAGTCATAACATGGCTATCGCGACAATAACATTGTCATTTGGGCGAGCTTGATCGTATTCGCGTCTGTTTAAAATATTCCACTAATTGTAAATTTTGTCTTTTTTTTCTCCCATTTGGGTGTATTCAAATTTTCGTAGGCAAAGAGCCGAGCCCACACTAGGGATGTCGAAAGTTGAAAAAAATATCGATATATCGATACATCGATCTTTTAAAAAATATCAATATCGGCTTCGATATATCGCGAAAAAAACATCGATATATCGATATATCGGACCAATTTTCCTAAAAATATCGTACAGCAGCTCACGAAATATGACACGCGGAATAATAATGGAACGAAAATTATCGCCCTAAAAATAGACCCTATTTTCAAATGATGACATAGACAATACTAAATACAGCACAGATCATAGATATGTTGAATATCATTAATCTGAGATCCAGTTACGATTTTTCCAGATACGAATTTAGTTAAATCGTGATATGCCGCTAATAATTAAAAAAATATCGTTTTTGATACGAATTTCGATATTGGTTATTTTGTATCGATGTATCGATATATCGAATCAAAATATATCGGCAAAAAATATCGATATATTTTCAACAAGCCTAGCCCACACAGCCGCTTGTGTTATTTTTTTTTTACTGCTATGGGCCAGGGATGCGAGGTCCAGATTGTTTTTTGTTTTTGTTTTGTGTATTAAGGGACTGTCTTGTATTTCCGTCCGTCGATGTCCAAATTAGGTCCCTCCAGGATATCACCGTTGCAGCGGCAATCCATTTTTGCCGTTGCAACACTATGCTGAGGTGGGGCCTAGTTGACGATGTACCTTTTGTTTTATGTTTGTTGTGTATTTATTGTAATTGTTAATGTATGTCGTCAATAAATGTTTTTCTTTCTTTCTGTCTCTCTAAAGTTGCGTAGACGCTAGGAGACAGGAGAGTGTCCCCTAAATTACCAAATACTAGCAAACCAGTGAACCAAATGTTCACCAAAACCTGATTTCTCGAAAACCGGAAGTGCTACGTTACTCAAATCCGGTTTGTAGTCTTATCAGACTATTCTTAACTTATGACTTAAATATTCTCTTTATCTATCTCTTACGGTTTGGCCGCTGAAACAGCACCACAGACAGACAGACGGACGGACTTGTCTAATAGATAAGAGATACTCCACTCCACAATCACACTTACCAATGCGAATCAATTGAAACTACTGATAAAATCTCATTCACTCAATATTATCATCATCAGCCTATTAATGTCCCCACTGCTGGGGCACAGACCTTCCCTATGGATGGAATAGGGAGTTTGGGCCATGACACACCACGCGGGCCCAGTGCGGATTGGCGGGTGCTAACGACTGCAGATGCAGCCGGCACCAACGTGCCTTCCGAAGCGCGGAGGAATTCGAGATAGTAAATTTTTGGTCACCCATCCAATGACCGACCACTGCGAAAGTTGCTTAACTTCAATGATCGCAGCCGAACGCGCTAACCACTTGCGCCATCGAGCTCCTCGATGGGCACTCGATATATAAAGCATTATTGTTTCTTTATCATAAAGTAAAATGTATATATGGCAAATGTGTAAATATAATTAATACAAGATCGAACTAAAACTGTTTATTATAACACCAAATTGGATAAGTAGGTATTCTATTAAAAACGTGGACGCCACTGATAAAGTCTTACTCATTCAATGAGCTGAATCTAAATAATCGCACTTAATAAATTTGTTTCGTATTCGTAATAAAATACGTGGCAAAGGTATATAAAGATCATTAATCCAAGATCGAACATGGAATGTTTTAAAATTGTTATTAGTAAGTAAGTTAGAAAGAAAGTAATTTTTTTTACTAGCGGCCCGCCCTCGCTTCGCTTCGGTGTAGAGCTGAAGTGTAGACTACAGTTTTTGTTCTCAGGCTTGTAATATACACAATGACATTCATCTATGATTCTTCTTATACCTGCAAGCAAAGTCTCAGCCCGATCGGTTTAAAATTGACAAAGTTTCATACAAACTTTCATTCCCTATTTTATCCCCTTGGGGGTAGAATTGATCAAAGTCCTTTCTTAGCGGATGCCTATGTCATAACATCTACCTGCATGCCAAATTTCAGCCCGATCCGTCCAGTGGTTTGGGCTGTGCGTTGATAGATCACTATGTCAGTCAGTCACTTTTGAGTTTTATATATATAGATTTTTAAAACTTGTAACGTGAAAGGACATCTTTAAAAAAGTCCTATATCTCTAAATGTATAATATACAGCCACAAATGTCAGAGAGCTACGCCCTTTTCCGTCTAAATCATATTATCCGATTTAATTCGCTGACGTCATTAGTAGGTACGACACATGAGTGAATAAGGTACAGACGCGAAAGCTTCATGCAGTGCACGTAAATGAATGAGCACTGGCAACAATAGAAGCTGTTACGATAGCGCCATCTAGTCGCTCTAGGTGAATCTAGCTTGAAAAACTTCGCATACCTAATGTGTTTAGATTTGACATTTAAAAAATAGATAAAAACGTAACGAGGTCATTCATCGATAGATTTTACTCCTCACATTTTTTCTCATACCGGGCCCCTTATATATGCAAATCGATTCTTAAGGAGTAAACTCCAATAATATATTGTCTTTTTTACATGCTTTTTTTACAGATACAGAAAACAAAACGATAGGGAATGGCTAAGCCTATGTTGGTCAAGGCTAGACCTGAACCAACGCTGTTAACTTTAGTCTTTAGATGCCGTTGTCGAACATATTATATCATGTTTATATGGAGAAAAAAAATGGTTTTAAAGACACTTTTTAATGGCTTCCGAGCAGTAAAAGTGTCAGATAATCTAATACTGTTTTTCATTTCATTTTTTTTCATTTGGGCACCCATTTTACAGATAGGTTTTTACGGCGCCGTGCGTATCCCTTTATTTTTAATTTCAATGGAACCTTCTTGAAAGCTCTTTTAATCTATACTTTTATCTCACTTTAATACTGAAAAGAAAATGAGACGAAAGATGTAGTTCTAATTATCACTACCCACACTATCTATCTGATGATAAAAAATTAAAAACCGGCCAAGTGCAAGTCGGACTCGCGCACCGAGGATTCCGTATAAACCTCTAGGTATATTTTAATAATTATTAAAAAAAAAAAATATAGGATGTAACTAAGAATTTACGGTTTTCGCAATTTTTCCTTTATCTGTACTATAAGACGTTACTTCGTACCAAATTTCAAGATTCTAAGTTCACGGGGGAAGTACCCTGTAGGTTTTGATTCCCGTGCGAGTTTCGAAAATTTGCGACATAAACGGCTGTATCTTTTGATTGCTTTGGCTTAGAAGTTTGATTTTTTCGCAGCTCCAAGGGACAGTACTCCTGAGTATTATATATGAATTTCAGTTTGATACCTCTACGTGTTCCTGAGAAAAACGGTCTTGACAGACGGACGGACGGACGGACAGACGGACAACAAAGTGATCCTATAAGGGTTCCGTTTTTTCCTTTTTAGGTACGGAACCCTAAAAAACGACACTTCACAGATTGATTTGGAAATTAAACAACCATGAAACACAAAAATGAAACACACATGTCTACATATATACACACAAACACACACACACACACACACACACACACACATATAAAATAGCGCGCGCGCATTGCACACATCTCGCTCTTGTTTGGTAGAGGGTTTTCTAAACTATTATGCTATAACTAAAAAATGAAAATCCGTAATTGGCATTAAGATAAACTATATTGTAAAACCTGTATTATATTAAGAAAATGCTGTGGATTTTGGTCTAGAATAAAATAAATAAATAAAATAAAATAAATCTATTGATAACTATAACAACTTTTTTGTTGCTTCATTCTTTCACAAAAATCTTTACTCGCGCTAGCACTGGTCCCGACCGGTCCGAAATATCGTGTCCGTGGCCGGTGTCTATGTGTGCGTTGCCCGAGCGCACTTTGTATATGGATTACCTTCTGAACTCTCTATTGTGTGGTCAAAGTTTTGTGTTCCATTCCGTGGGCAACACTGTTCTTCCGCCTTGTGATGGCGACGGCTGACTGAATGTGAATACATTAGTAATGTTTTTGTAAGTTTACTACGCAGTTAGATCTATAAAAGAATAAGCAAGGGAACTCGGTGTTCAAAGATTAGCAATCTTATGATTTAATATATGCATATTTTATTTCTAATGATTTGTTTCGTAGTACCTATACATTTTGTTTTAATAAATTAAATAATATTTCCAACACTCACTGCACTTAGCCTAAGCACAAAGTAAGCACTGTTACCTTGTGTTATGGGATACTAGGGTAACGGATACAATACATATTCTGAAACATATATAAGTATATTTTTACAGAAATACATATTAAACATCCATCAATGCAGTACAAATGCTCGTATCTGTCGTTTAATCACACAAACATCTGCCCCCACCGGGATTCGAACACGGGACCTCTCGAGTCGGCGACACCATGAAACCCGGCGTACAAACCACTCGGCCACGGAGGTCGTCAAGGTTTTGATTTTGAAATCCATAATATGGTAGATAATACTCATTGCAATGATATACAGGTTATATGGTAACATTTTAAAATGGCACAAGTAGCCCCGCCCCAACTACCCAACTATCGCGTTTATAATCCTCCTAATATTTATGAAATGCGAAAGTTCGTATAATCGTTTGTCACCTCGATTGTATTTGAGACAGGAATACAGGTTACTTTAAATAAAAAAAGCGAGCGAGCCTTACAGTAGTCGCGTACGATGTGTAACATTTGAAACCTCACCTTGTATTAGTAAAAAAAGAAATAAAACCTACTACAATAGGAACCATTTGAACATTGTGTTCTAAAATCAAATCAAATAGCGCGCGCTTTCGCGACTTCCTGTTACACACTTTCGTCCCATTTCACGAAATCACTCCCACAAATTGCAGGAAAGCGTGATGAAAGATGTTAGTTACACATCAAAAATATTAGATTCCAATGAAATTCTTAAATACTAACTTTAACTGGGACAAAGTCGCGGTCGCGAGCTAATATTGAATAAGTAGGATGCTGTGTGATAAATTATTAATAACTAGCGGCACGCCCTCGCTTCGCTTCGGTGTAGAGCTGAAGTGTAGACTACAGTTTTTGTTCTCAGGCTTGTATTATACACAGTGAAATTCATCTATGATTCTTCTTATACCTGCATGTAAAGTTTCAACCCGATCGGCTTTAAATTGACAAAGTTTCATACAAACTTTCATTCCCTATTTTATCCCCTTGGGGATAGAATTGATCAAAATCCTTTTTTAGCGGATGCCTACGTCATAACTTCTACCTGCATGTCAAATTTCAGCCCGATCCGTCCAGTTGTTTGGGCTGTGCGTTGATAGATCACTATGTCAGGCAGTCACCGTTGAGTTTTATAGTTATAGATGGTAACCCTAATATTGACCATGCAATGTAAACGTATTAATAACAAGACAAAGGAAGGTATTATCGTCGCATGCGCACCACAAACACAAATATACGCTATTTATGAATGTATATGTATACCCATTACTATTGAGAGCTTCTGTTACGTGCGCTGTGTAAACGCTAAAACGTACACAAATATACATATAATAAAATGGTAGGAAAGTCAAAACTGTACATTGAATATTATTCTAAAAGAATACTTGGTGTGTGATCTACAATCGATACCGAAGCCAAAAATATAGTTTTTAGAATTTTTGTCTGTATGTATGTCCGGGATAAACTCAAAAAGTACTGTATGGATTTACTTCAAATTTGGCACGAATATTACTAAGAAGTCGGGTCAACATATAGGCTACATATTATCACGCTATCACCTACGGCACGGTAATAATATCATACAGTATTCTATCTTCATAAAAACGGTCGGAAAGCGAGTCATACCTACGCCACTCGAGTTCGATGTGCGCTCGGCGGGCACCCAGTCGCGAATGCGCCGCCGCGCCGGCCGCAACGACGAACGGTGATGAATTGTTTTTTATGCAGTTAGCCGTGCTTAAACGTGCGTTTTGTATTGTAAATATTTGATTTAAATAAGTAGATACCTACATAATTTAGTATGGAAAAGAACAAACGACGATCAATATCGTACAACAGCACAATTGCTGTTTTTGGTTGCTTGAACTCTTCAATAACACACCCAGAGATATCATTTTTTAAATTACCTGAAATATTGGAAAGGTGTCTTACCTTTATAGAATATTTTTTATATATCTATCTACTAGTAAGTAATTTGTTTCTAATATCTAGGTATTTCGGTTTTTCCATCGGGCAAAATATCTGGAATAATATATAAATAAGTGGTTAGGATGAAAAAAGAGACAAACGAGTAATCTACCTACACTCGCGTTAAAAACAAAACTACATAAACTACTGTAGGCTGGCGGCCCTACCGCGTGCCAACGCAGCGCTCGGTGTAGGCATTTATTTTCAAGGACAGGGCGGAGTCACAATACTGTATAGATAATATTACCGTACCTACGGGGAACCAGCAGTGAACCTTTATTTCTTCGACGCATTCTGTAACAACGTGTAATCTAACGACGCATATTTGAATGTTGTCATTATGTCAACCATGCTATAAGCTAGCTTGAAACTTAACATGAATGCTCTATAGATGATGTAGAGGTGTACTAATAATGTATCTTTAGAAATATATATAAAACTCAAAGGTGACTGACTGACATAGTGATCTATCAACGCTCAGCCCAAACCACTGGACGGAACGGGCTGAAATTTGGCATGCAGGTAGATGTTATGACGTAGGAATCCGCCAAGAAAGGATTTTGATCAATTCTACCTCCAAGGGGATAAAAATGGGAATGAAAGTTTGTATGAAACTTTGTCAATTTTAAACCGATCGGGCTGAGACTTTGCATGCAGTTATAAGAAGAATCACAGATGAATGTCATTGTGTATAATACAAGCCTGAGAACAAAAACTGTAGTCTACACTTCAGCTCTACACCGAAGCGAAGCGAGGGCGGGCCGCTAGTTAGAAATAAACCCCAAAAAAAAAATTATGTGCAGATAACTAACACCACGCGTACAAAGTCGCGGGCGGCCGCTAGTATATATATATATATATATATATTTAGCTATGTATGGCTATGATATCAAATTGCCTGCGGTTAAGAACCACAGCGTGGTGTTGTGGTAGATAACTCTCATTATCATTTAACTAAACATACTCGATGCAAACCTGCTGCACTACACAAACAACTGTGAGATAATGCAACTACCTATTCAAATGATAATAATATAAATAATTACTGGAAACTGATTTACTGTCGGCTGCGATCGTTGAAGTTAAGCAACTTTCGCAGTGGTCGGTCATTGGATGGGTAACCACCGTTTATTTTATAATATAATATATAATATCATTTATTGTTAGACAACACAGATCCTAGCATGTTAGTATACAATATAACTAAGGGTTAGTAGCCTATAAGTAAGTATTCACAAGTTTTGATTTTTAATACGTCATGTACCTTAAAGGCACTCCGCGCGAACGACACCAGGAAGAATAATTAACTTCTATTTCAGTCATCATTCGCACGGAGTGCCTCCAAAATGGTGCATGCGGATCACCTGCCACGACTCTCAGAATGGTGTTGTTACCGCTCCGCACTCTACACATCAGGGACGCAACTTTTTGCCGCAAGACGGCATGGAAACCGTTTGTTCGAGTTACAGCAAACATTCCGGAGGCACTACAGAAGCGGGGCAGTCCCAACATCATTCTGAAAATGTTAAATTTTGGCCGGACACGTAATCAAAAAGCCTAACATTGAGACATATTTTTTCCTGCCTTTTGCTGTAGAGACAATGGGTCGTTGGGGCTCTGCTGTAAAAGTATTTCTAAAGGATATGACTGCTCGCCTGTGCGAGGCTACGCGACTCAAGATCTGGTAGCTTTTTTGCTCAACGAATTAGTTTGGCGCACAGGCGCACTCAATGAAATATTAAATTTGTAATTATTGTTCTACCTTTTGTTGGCATAAATATTAAAAAAACATGTTAATTATTAAAATCCTAACTATGTCCGGCTTTATCCGGACGCCTGGCAACGCTAGCTAGGATGAGGGTCTGGGCCAGCCATTTTTTTTATCAGCCCATGGAATAGCTTCCGAAATAAAAAAAAACTTACGTCATCTGTGACTTCTTCATGGTGATCAAAAAGGTTGACACACTCACCTGAAAGCAAAAGAAAACTATTAAATACGTATATGCAAATCCATTATTAATTTATTACTCTTTGATAAATTACACAGCAGGACTTGTCTACCGGTTAATTTTCAAACCTAAATCAGTGTCGAGTATTAGGAGCGTTTTATTTAGGTTTGGCTCTACCTTAACCTTAAAAAAACCGGTTTTCCTAGAAAGTGAAATCGAATTGGTTTTAAATCAATTTAGCGGTTTTTAAAGGGTTTCATTTCGCTCTTTCTGTCGACTGAAATAAATACACAACTACAAAATGAACAACTTGACTCACTAGACGCTAGCGTATCAATAAATGCATCAATCTCTGAGCATTAACAAGTTGTGACTTGATTTGTTCAAACAAAACAAACTTAAAGCGATGCCGACGCGTGCACGTGTCGCTCTGGATTAAACCGGTTTATTAAGGTTTTAGGTACCGCTTTCATTTCGGACGCGCTCCGAACGAAACCTTAACTAAAAACCGGTCTTAACCTCTATTTACCGGTATTTTTGAAACCGGTTTCAAGCCCTATTATACAGGCTTGCGTTCGGTATTTTCAGAGTTGCGTCGTCAATATGGCGAATGGGACCTTATTGCGAGGAGCTCGATGTCGCAGGTGGCTAGCGCGTTCGGCTGCGATCGTTGAAGTTAAGCAACTTTATGTCGGTCATTGGATGGGTGACCAAAAATCTTCAATCTCTAGTTCCACCGTGCTTCGGAAGGCACGTTAAGCCGTTGGTCCTGCATATGCAGTCGTTAGCACCCGCCAATCCTTACTAGGCCCGCGTGGTGAGTCATGGCCTAATCTTCCCTATTCGATCCATAGGGAAGGCCTGGGCCCCAGCAGTGGGGACATTAATAGGCTGATGATGATGAGGGGGTAATCCCTGTATCTACTGAATGGAGATTTAAAATTCGTTTTATCAATAAAAAGTCATGTTATTCGAGGGTAACATAAGGTACATATTAGCCAGAAAAATGCAAAGACCTTTACGTTGCGATTCAAATAAGAATAGGAAAGCCAATGACCTCCATCTGTCAAATGTCGCTTGTAAAGTACAGTTTGCAAAAAAAACTCTGAACACTTTTTTAGCACTCAGGTAATTCTAGAATAAAAATCAAACATTTTTAAACAAACAATAACAAATATTGATAATTAATATCGGTAAATATTTTTTTTTCAGTTGTTGAGCTTTGGCCATGAATGGTTGATAACCTAAATCGTCAACCAAATATCACTTTAAGTTGCGTTCAGAAACTCGATTTCAAACTTTCGTTTACATAAAGGATGCATGTTCGTATGTGACCTAGTAATAGTGCATGATTATTCATAACTACTCCGACGGTAATGCAGAGATGAGCGGAATAGAAGAGCTAGATTCTGATTAATCTCTTTTTTCACAATCTTAATAAATAAATATTATTAAAAATCGGTGTTTTTTTTCTCAATTTTAGTAAATAAGTTTTCTTAAACAAAAACTTTTTTTTGCTCACTCTACCTATTTGGTTTGAATTGACAGCTATGACATCAGAATATGGCGCCCAGTCGGTCCTATTCTTAGTTGTATCGCATTATATAACTACTTATTATTCTGTGTAAAATGTCTTTTACATGTATCTAATTTTTGAGGAGGAAATCTTCGAGAGCAATCAAATTTTCCTCAAAATCCTCGAATTTTGCAATTTTCAATCGTTGAAAATTGCGTATAAACAATTTTCAGCGTTACCTACCGTTGTCTCCCTATCGCACGGTATTTGCCAATGCGCGGCAGCGACCGCTATAGTAGGCTTGTTGAAAATATATCGACGTATCGATATTTTTTGTTCGATATATCGATATTTTTTGCCGATATTTTTTGCCGATATATTTTGTTTCGATATATCGATACATCGATACAAAATAACCAATATTGAAATTCGTATCAAAAACGATATTTTTTTAATTATTAGCGGCATATCACGATCTAACTAAAATCGTATCTGGAAAAATCGTAACTGGATCTCAGATTACTGATATTCAACATAACTATGATCTGTGCTGTATTAAGTATTGTCTATTATTTCTAAATCTGTTTCGCTGGTGAATTAGTTGTGCTGATTTCCATTATATTCTGTGAAGTGTGTGACTGTCTAGTCTTGTTTACGAAAGAGACCCTGCAATCATTTACCTAAGAGGCCCTGCAATCATTTTCATCATTCGAAAATAGGGTCTATTTTTAGGGAGATAATTTTCGTTCCATTATTATTCCGCGTGTCATATTTCGCGAGATACTGTACGATATTTTTGGGAAAATTGGTCCGATATTTCGATGTTTTTTTCGCGATATATCAAAGCCGATATTGATATTTTTTAAAAGATCGATGTATCGATATATCGATATTTTTTTCCACTTTAGACATCCCTAAGCTATAGTTTTTTCAAATACCCATTTCGTAAATGTCTCTCAGCTCCCGTCCGCTTTAACAATAAAAAATTTAATAGGTTGTACAATTAATATAGATAGCCCTTGGTTAAGCGTTCGAGGTCGTATAGCTTAGGCGGTGGTTCTACTCTCTTAATGAAGCATAATCAAATTCTACCTGTTTAGTCCTTGGGTTTAATTCTGAGGAGTTCGATGGCGCAGGTGGTTAGCGCGTTCAGCTGCGATCGTTGTAGTTAAGCAACTTTCGCAGTGGTCGGTCATTGGATGGGTGACCAAAATTTTCTATCTCGAGTTCCTCCGTGCTTCGCAAGGCACGTTAAGCCGTTGGTCCCGGTTGCATCTGCAGTCGTTAGCACCCGGCAATCCGCACTGGGCCCGCGTGGTGGGTCATAGCCCAATCTCCCTATTCCATCCATAGGGAAGGCCTGTGCCCCAGCAGTGGGGACATTAAGAGGCTGATGATGATGATGATGATGTTTAATTCTTGTATGATTCTCTAGAATTAAAACTGAATACAACATCATTATCAGCCTTCTAATGTCCCCAATGCTGGGGCACAGGCCTTCCCTATCGAGACGGTGCCGTGTGTGACCCATCACGCGGTCCCGTATAAAGCGAGATTTTGTACCGAATATTTCTCATTATTCCTAACGTATAGTATACTTAACGAACTTTTTGTCTGAGTACTAACTGAAGGCAGCTAGACAAAAATTAACAAATGAACAGTCATGTGACCGCGGAACCTGTAAAGAATCCAAAACTTCCCAAATAATCTAAACTATAATATTATAAAGCTGCAGAGTTTGTTTGTTTGTTTGAACGCGCTAATCTCTGGAACTACTGGTCCGATTTGAATGATTCTTTCAGGTTTGGTAGTCCATTTATCGAGGAAGGCTATAGGCTATATTTTATTTTTCAAAATTAGGGGTCCGTAATAAAATTGCTATTTTGTAACACAAGGTGTAAAATCGAAAAGCTATTTTTGCGTGCGCTGCAAAAACTATTGACAATAGAACAAAATGATGTACTACGGGTTTGTAGATCCCATTAAAACCTACAGAAAATTCCGCGAGAACATATATCTAGCTATTAATTTAATCACAATAACCGATTTTGTGTTCAAAATAATTATTAAATCGTCTGAAGAAAAAAAAACTACGTTAAATATGTATCGTAATATTAATCTTTATCGAAATTAAGCATTATGTTATCAAGAGTATTTATGCAGAAGTAAAATACTTTTTGTTTCATCTCAATCGGATATTTCGTTTAAAAGTTATCACGTGTGTAAGATGTTAAGAGTTGGTACCTATATATTTGATCTCGGTATTTTCACGGAAACGAGAAAAACGCGGGTGAAACCGCGGGGCACGGCTAGTTGACAAATATAAGGAATCGCGCTATATACTCATTCAAAAATTGTTTTATTGATGTCTAAAAATCAGTGAAAAAAATGGAATAAGTAATTATAAATGTGAAAGCTTGTAAGTTTGTTTTTGGGTTAACTCAATCTGACGACCTCCGTGGCCGAGTGGTCTGTACCTTCATTCCCTATGGATGGAATAGGGAGATTGGGAAATGACCCACCACGCGGGCCCAGTGCGGATTGGCGGGTGCTAATGCGGGATGCAGCCGGGATCAACGGCTTAACGTGCCTTCCGAAGCACGGAGGAACTCGAGATAGAAGATTTTTGGTCACCCATCCAATGACCGACCACAGCGAAAGTTGCTTAACTGCAACGATCGCAGTCAAATGCGCTAACCACTTGCGCCATCGAGCTCCTCGTGGGGGGTCATGGCCCAATCTATGACGACCTCCGTGGTCGAGTGGTTTCATGGTGTCGCCAACTCCCGAGTTCGAATCCCGGTGGGGGCAGATGTTTGTGTGATGAATACAAGCATTTGTACTCCAGTCATGGATGTTTAATATGGATTCCTATATAAATATACTTATATAATATGTACAGTATATGTATTCTATCCGTTACCCTAGCATCCCATAACACAAGCCTTACAGTGCTTACTTTGGGGCTAGCCTAATTGGTGTGAGTGTTGGAAATATTAAATTTAATTCAATTTAATCACGCAAAAACTACACGGATTTGGGTGAATTTTAGCACTCACAATTTTTACGATCCGGATTAAGACATAGAACACCTTTATCCTGAAAAAAAGTTAGGTTCCTGAGGGACTCACAAAAAACTACAGCTACCTCAGACGAAGGCGCGGGCTGCTGCTAGTAGTGGAAATAGATGACATATCTACAAATAAGTATATTTAAATTAAAGCTAAAGAAAATATTTGTTTCTTAGGTTTTCACGCATATCACTCATTAAATAAAACTAATTTTTACGGGTTATTGCACGAAACTTTATTTATTTATTGACGTTTCGTCGACGAAATACGAAATACCTTTTCGAAGGTAGCTCGACAAATTGAATAAAAGTTTTATTCTGACGACGAAGCCTGTAAAGGCTACGAAACGTCAATAAATAAATAAAGTTTCCTGCATTAACCCGTAGAAACTAGTTTTATTTAAAGAAAATATTACTAGAAAAAATTCCACGTGGACCAGGCAGCAGACGGGACACTGACCATTATGCTACCGCGACCCTGATGGCCGTGTCGAATTCTTTCTAGCCTTTCTTAAACTGCAAGGCAGCGCCATCTCTTCGCATTGTCGGTAACCCACAATGTCAAATGAATACCTTTACAGATATTAAACATTTGAAAGTAGAAATAGCAATCATAGTTATAATTTTTTTAAGCATGCAACTGCTCGATATTTAAATGGAACCTCGGGTCCCGTGTGCTGCCTGGTCCGCGTGGAACTTTTTCTAGTAATATTTTCTTTAGATCTAAACATCGAGCGAATACATGCCTAAAAAACAAAAACTATAAATCAGTAGATATATTATTTAGAAAGAGACAGCAAGAAGGGACTCAGGGTATGCCCCGTCAAGTCTAGACTCCGCACAGACCCCGACCTAGGTCAACGCTCAGACTACAAAGGGGTGAAACGAGGTGCGTTCACCTGGGGGGACACCCCATATATAATGCTAATGTCTCGTGTTAGTACACAGAATATAACTCCATTTATTTCTAATGTTTACACGCACACCATTAATCGAATAAAACACTTTTGAATTGGCTTGTAAACAGATTTGAACTGTGCTTATCTAATATATAAAATTCTCGTGTCGCGGTGTTTGTGGTTAAACTCCTCCGAAACGGCTCGACCGATTTTCGTGAAATTTTATATGCATATTCAGTAGGTCTGAGAATCGGACAACATCTATTTTTCATCCTCCTAAATGTTAAGGGTAATCCACCCCTAATTTTTATTTTATTTTAAGATATTTATTTTTTATTTTTTTATGATACATCATACAAAAATAAATATAACCCAAAATTTTCGCTTTTCTACCACCAACCCCTATTTTTTTATGGCGGTACGAAGTTCGCTGGGTCAGCTAGTCTTATATACAAAATTCTCGTGTTACAATGTTAGTTACCATACTCCTCCGAAACGGCTTGACCGATTTTTATGAAATTTTATATGCATATTCAGTAGGTCTGAGAATCGGACATCTATTTTTCATACCCCTATGTGTTAAGGGTCCACCCCTAACATTAATTTTTTTATTTTTTGGGACAATTTTTTTTTATTGTTTGGCATTTAAAAATACATAGGTCCACCCTTAATTTTCACCCAACTACCATCAAACCCTATTTTTATGGCGGTACGAAGTTCGCTGGGTCAGCTAGTAATGTATAAAGGCGAAAGTTTGTGAGTGTGTAAGTTTGTTACTTCTTCACGTCTAAACGGCTGGAGCGATTTCAATAAAATTTGGTATGGAGTTAGCTAACCCTGGATTAACAAACACATAGGCTACGTTTTACTGCGGGAAAATATCCATAATAAACTGCGGGTCACAGCTAGTATTACATATTATTAAAAATCTGAAGAGTTTGTTTCTTTGTTTGATTGAACGCTCAAATATCAGGAACTACAATAATCGTCCGTATTTGAAAAAATATTTTGTGTTAGATTCAAAGGAACCCCACGACCTCACCTCACACCGCGGAATGTTGAACTAACATGTCACGACGTCACATAACGTGACGTCACACTTTTTCGTGCACCGATAAAAACGTACACCACACCGAAAAAGTTAGGTTCCTGTGGTAAATTGCCTTTTGATTGCTTTTTAAACGTATTTAAAATGTCGACAGTGGAACGACAAAATCGCTTAACCCCACTGGCCGAAAATGAGTTATATTAATTGAATTTTTTGGAGTTTATTCCTTAAGAATCGATTTGCATATATAAGGGGCCCGGTATGAGAAAAATGTGACGCTACGTTACGTTTTTGGTGCGCATCCTGTGTCGCGCAACTTTGACAAACAAAGATGACGGATTGACATTAATATTTTTTTAAAAATCTGAACTGAATTTATATATTCTTTCTGATAGAGCAATGGGGACAGCGAGGTATGGTACAACCATTGATGCGGTGTCTTATTTTAGTTACCATAAACCACTTGTCACTGTAATTAATAATGCAGACAATGTTGATTTAATTAATATTTAAAAAAAATGATAATAGTCTGATAATAATAATTACATTATTTAACATTCAATTCAACATTCCTAATAATATATTTATGCACATCTGAAATTGACTATTGTAAAAAGTTTAATGTAAAATATTTCGTCGATTAGTTAGAAATGAATAAATATATATTTATACATGTACATTATTTTCATTAATTTAAATAAAACTAGTTTTACGGGTTAATGCACGAAACATTATTTATTTATTGACGTTTCGCAGCCTTTTCAGGTCTGCATCGTCAGAATAATGATTTTTTATTTAAAATTGTCGAGCTACCTTCGAAAGACATTCATTAATTTGTTAATTTACCCTTTCATACAGTATCAATCTTTTTTAAGTTAAATAAACTCTTTTTACGTCTGGTTAGACTATCGAACTTAAGGAGTAAACTCCAGTCGTGCGTCGGAGCTGACACACACAATTTTTTTCTGCGTCGATCTGTTTATGTTTCGTGAAGATTGGAGTACTTTGTTGGCGCTTAAGCAATTTCAATTTTTTGAACATTTTTATTGTACAGAACGCTGAAGCGACAGACGATTTGGTGTTTTACGTATGATTTGATGTTTGCTTGACAAACAAACAAAATAAATAAATGTTTCCAACACTCACAACAATTAGCCTAGCCCCAGAGTAAGCACTGTAAGGCTTGTGTTATGGTATGCTAGGGCAACGGATAGAATACATAATATTATACTGTACATATGTAAGTATATTTATATAGAAATATATATTAAACATCCATGACTGGAGTACAAATGCTCGTATTCATCACACAAACATCTGCCCCCACCGGGATTCGAACCCGGGACCTCTCGAGTCGGCGACGCCATGAAACCCGGCGTACAAACCACTCGGCCACGGAGGTCGTCAACAAAATGTATGGCGGGAAGAGTGTTTTTCATTTCAGCTACATCCATGGAGCACCCCCACTAGAGTCCGCATCACACAAATTTTGTTTGGAATCAAAATCGCCAAAGTCGGTGGGGTGCAGGGAGGTCAGCCCCGCTGTGATTGGACGCGTCAAGGTCAGATCATATACTCAGTGCAGCGAAGTGATGAGGGTAAGATCGATTTTAGAAAATATCGATATTTTCTATCGATAAACAATTTAGAATAGAGGCCTAGTACTTTGGTGCGCAAATGCGTAATCATACCCTCTCCACTTTCTTACAGCGTTCTAATTACATGACGCGACTAGTAACTACATATAATTTAATATATAAGCAACACAAAAAAAAAACACGTCCAGGACAAGAAGTATTAATGCAACGATATTAACTACCCTAGATACAACAACACGAACAAAATCGTGGCCGAAACGTGTCCAAAAGGTACATTGGACGTTCCACGGAGGTCCGTAAGATGATCGCATGGTCAAAAACAATATAATGCCTTATTTAAACATTGAAAGTCACCTTTAATGCATACGGCATAAGGTCTTAATTAAAATGCATGCGTCAAGTTCGTAAAATTTTACAATTTAGTGTAATTTAGTTATGTGAAAGAATATAGACCTTATTTTTTTTTTACTTTTCACGCGCAATTCTGAATGCGCTGTTAACAATATAGCAGGTACAGACCGCGAAGAAAAGAGATGGCTAAGGGCGACGTATAACCGACCATGCATTTGAATATCACAAATATTTTAAATTAAATCAGTTTATAGTACGTATTACAACAATAAAATTTGCTTTAAAGGCGTTAATTAAAAAACATTAATTAGATACCCGTCGAAAAAACGACACTTTACGTACTATTAGTATTTTTCTGCATTTTTTCAAGGAACTCTTTGGCATCTTGACTTTTCAACGGTCCGCGTGTGACTGTGTACTAAGAAGTGCTTGAGTGGAGTTCAAGCACTTCTTGATTGGGACCACAGACTATTTAGATATTGGGACACATTTTGAGCGGTCGTGGTGTATCTAGGGTATTTAATATCGTTAATTCTATGTCTTTATCTAGGTCATAAACTATGCGCACTTAATTTCATACAAATCCGTTTAACCGTTTTAGCGTGAAAGAGTAACAAATATGCATACAAATTTTCGCGTTTTTAAAATTTTATTAGGATATGTTTGACTTCAATCAAATAAAAACTGTTGGCTGTATACTTATGACATCTATTATTGTATACGATGAAATAAATAGTTTTTATTTATTTTTTCCATTTCCATAGCTGACAAACTTATCGATAAACTTACGCGTTGAGACATGAGCTGCGTCTGAGTCACTAGCAATACACGTGCCGGTGTGAGAGCGAGATAGCATATATGATGTAGCCCATGCGAGAAAGGGATAGTGTAAAAAGACATCAACGCGTTCACCAAAAAATAAATACATTAACAGCAATTTAATATAACAGTATTTTTGTCTTTTTGTAATGCATTTAAACTAACCAGTGAAAAGTAATACCATTTTTTTGAAGACTGGAAGTTGTACTCGACTTTCCACACAATTTAATTGCACAGTACGGCATTTTTTACAGTTTTTTAACACGAAAACGAGAGAAGCAGTTCGACCAACGCTCGGTTACCGAATGAAACGATGTATCGCGACGTCTGTAGGCGTGCCTCACGCATAGGTAATATACTACTTAAGCTTGGCGTAAGCGCTTGCCCTTGTATGCGGACTCTAGTGGGGGTGCTCCGTGGCTACATCTAATTCGTAAAGTAAATGCATTATGTTTTTTTTAATAGGAGAAAAAAAATATTCTATGAATACGTTTTCATTTTATTTACCTCTCCTTCTTATTTAAAATGAGATAATTATGATATTTCTTGTGAAAAGTTGCACGTTCCAGGGTTAATTTATTTACCGCCGAGTTAACTATTAAACTGGGGTTAAAAAAAAATTTTTCTTGCACTGCCAAGAGTTAACACTAAAGCATAGGTTAAATAATTAACCCGCCAAAGTTAGAGGGTTAAATTGCTAACTCGAGATTTAAAACGTCAAAATTGTTAAAGGTTATTTATTATGTTGTTTGTTTTTGTAGAAATATCATTTTATTTTATTTATTTCTCAATGATGGATGATTTTTTGTTTTCTGATGATGACGCAAAATCTGCTGCCTGGGCCGCGTGAATTCTAGTAAACTTTTCTTTAGACTTAAAGATATATTGATTTTAAATATCGCATGACGTCATATCTTGGTACAATTTTCACTTAGAAGAGACGTCTAATGCCCCCACTCCCAAAGTAGGACAAGTTTGTCTTTGTCATTTTGTTTTGATCGGACAAAAGAAAAGATACTTGGCCATTTAATTCAATATCAAAATACGGGTAAACCTGCATTGTTTTTTGGGAAAACTCACGGAGGTTAAATGTTTTTTTTGATAATTAATGAGATGTGAAATCAAAATTCTAATACATTAATTATGTTACATCTAAAACATATTTATGATGTCGTTGCAATGAATTTGATCTAATTTATTGATCATTATTTAGAATTCAGGCGTTTGAAGTTGTGCATATTATCGTTTTTCCCGTAAACTAGCCGCGGTAGAACGTTCAGTACAAAAAAAGGAAAATAGTATTTGCAAATATTCTATATTAACTTTCAATAAGAAGAATAAATCTACTGTTTACTTCTATTGGAAATAGTCAAAATCTCTTGTAAGGGGGTAAACGAGGCGCTCAAAAGTTGCGATTTATTGCCAAAAATGTGAAAGGGCTCTGAAGTTTTTTTTGCCAGTTTTTCTCCACAGCTAATAAATGTCCTAAACTGGTGGTAGGGATAAAAATTTGGACGATTTAAAAGAGTTGTATTGTGCATCCGATTAGAATAAAGATATTTTGACTTTTGACTTTTTTGACTTTTGTTTTTTTGACTTTTGACTTTTTTGACTTTTGACTTTTTTTTACTTTTGAATAAAATTTCGCAAGAGGAGCTCGATGGCACAAGTGGTAAGCGCGTTCGGCTGCGACCGTTGAACTTAACCAACTTTCGCAGTGGTCGGTCATTTGATGGGTGACCAAAAATTACTATCCCGAGCTCCTCCGTGCTTCGGTAGGCACGTTAAGCCGTTGGTCCCGGCTGCATCTGCAGTCGTTAGCACCCACTAATCCGCACTGGGCCCGCGTGGTGGGTCATGGCCCAATCTCCCTATTCCATCCATAGGGAAGGCCTGTGCCCCAGCAGTGGGGACATTAATAGGCTGATGATGATGATGATGAATAAAATTTCGTTTACTTTACAACGCCATCACCCCAATTGTATTTAATAATAAGAAATCAATATATATAAAATGTCTATTTGTACTCACTGGTGCCAAACAAACAGAACATCTTCGTGTTAATTATCACAAAAAAACTAATTAATAATCAAAAATATTATTGCCAAAGGATATCACAACAGTTTTAGATTAAATAACGTATCACAGATTTTTTATCACAACGAATTTTATACATTTTAATTAATTAATATGAAAATCACACGTTTATTATTACGATTATAAGAAAAGTGGTTACATTATTTTTTTATAATATATAACCCGCAATATTTGTTTCCAAACTTTATCCTAAGTAAACAGTTACTAATTAAAGCTATTTTTTCTTTAAACGTTACGGACGTCCGTCCGCTTCGGCGGTTGGTGCGCGACTGGGCTTTGTTTTGATACTTTTGATATGTATTGGAGGTGTACTGAACAGCTGTTCGCCACATACCTACAAAATATAGTGAAGTCTAGACGGGGTCTATGCACTTTAGCGTCTACAGTTCTAGACACTGTTAGCGTCCATTTTATATTAAGCTAATGTCTCGCCCAGGTTTCGCACGCCATACAGGAATAATTTAATCTAAGTTGATGAAATGCCGATATTGCAATACGAAAACACCATTCCAATTTCAGAAACTTCCGGGAGATTATGCCTTGTCCTGAAAATAACGAACATAACAAAAAAAACAGTGTGCTTATGACCACACGACTGAAGTGAAACTTCTTTAGCTAAATCTGTATGTATCTAATACATATATAAAAACGGACACGAGAATTTTGCGTCTCGTGCGTAATTGAACTACTCCGAAACGGCTCGACCGATTTTCGTGAAGTGCATATAAAATGCATATTCAGTAGGTCTGAGAATCGGACATCTTTTTTTCATCCCCCTAAATGTTAAGGGTGGGCCACCCTTAATTTTTTTGGTCATTTTCTATGTTTTTATGATACATCATATAAAAATACATACAACCCTAAATTTTCACCCTTCTACCACCAACCCCTATTTTTTATAGCGGTACGAAGTTCGCTGTGACAGCCAGTATATATATGTATATTATGTGTGTACAATATATACATGTATGTCCATATACATATTTCATTTACTACCTATAAGAGAAAGAAAAAAAATGTGCGCGCGCACTGTTTTCTCTTGCTTATATCCCCCACTCAACTCCCTTTCGCCTCGCCCGAACACACTTTTCGTAACGCGTAACGCGTTCACCAGCTTACTCCGCAAAACAAGCGTGCGTAAAGAAGTTTACTTTATATCCGCCCACTCAACTCCCGTTCGCCTCGCCCGATCACACTTTTCGTAACGCGTAACGCGTTCGCCAGCTTACCCCCCAGGTCAAGCGTGCGTAAAGAAGATTCATTTCAAACATAAATATCTAAATCTGACTACTCTGTTAAAAGTTACGCGTGGTCATATAAGTGTCGCCGCACGGGCCACAAGCCACAGCAACAAACGCCGCCACGAGAAGCTAGAAACGGCTACTAAAGTGGCTGAAGCGCGCGACAGCGGACGACTAAGGTAAGGGAGAGAGGGGTGGGGAATCGCGCGAGTGACGTGTGGCGGCGTTTTGTATCGGCGCATTAAGTGGCCGGTGCGGGCCACAAGAAGCGAGCAACGACGATTTGTAGCATGTGGCGGCCACCGGCGTACCGTGTGTGGCGAGTCCATATAAAATGTATGAAAACTACAAGAAATATGCCGGTGGCGGCGTTTTGTGGTTGTGGTCGGTGGCCCGTATACGGCGACACTTATACGCGTCGACTAGAGAAACTCCTCCGGTTTTTCGTCAGTTTAAAAGAAATAAGTGGTCGCTCTATTTACCATGTCCGATATTAACAGACATTTGTACTCTGCGCGTTTAAACTAAGCTTCTGGTAAATTCAATGTTATTCTTCGCTCTCAAACCATCATAATAACAATGTGTCAGTTTCCTGATAATATTCAGAAACAAGTTTCCAACGAAGAAATGAATGAATCACTCTCAATTTACTTACTGCTAAATTTTCCGTTGTGATTCATCTACAAATGCGAATTTAGATCGATAAGTGATGCCAAATTGAGTCGGTGGTCAAATGGGACCGGGGGGCGAAACCCTTAACGGGGTTGCTATGGCTATCGCTTTCATTAACGTTTTCATATTGTTATTTCTGACCACCGAAGGTTTTCAACGCACACTCATCGGATTCGTAGCGGAATCGCCGCGCCACGAGACAAGCCCATGTTTCTTGTGCGAGTGTTAGAAATATTTATTAGTAAACGTCCTAATTTACCTGGGTCGACAGCCCAAGTTCAAGGTTATATTCAGTCATAGCGGCGTGAAGCCATCAATGTTTTTGTATCGAGTTTTTTGCCAAAACACTTTTTAGCTCCACCCACTGGGGGTTAAATGACCTGTCAGCGACTCCGGCTGCCAGATATAAATTATTCTTGTATACATTTCGATTACCTTTAAGAAATTAGTTCCTAGGTCCAATTTTTAAAAAATCGGGAGGAGTTATAATACGAAACAAGCAACTCAACATGCAATTTAAAAAAAGAAAATCGTATTCAAAGAAAAACTGTAAATTCATGTAGATACAGGAGCACAGGAGAAATTTCCGAAAAACAGGGGATCTGTAAAATCGGGAGACCTAGCAACCCTGAATATTACTCGCACTAGAAATAGTGGAGATTTATGGTATTAGTAAATATATTGTCTCATTTAATCTTAGCAATCAATCATTTATATCAGGTGACGTGTGAGGCGGGTCGTTACATTCCCTAAAATATGGTTGAGCGAAGCGATGGCTGGTTCATGCGTCATGCTCGTGAACGAGTGCTGCCAGCGGAGATGAGTCTGCCCTAACTACTTTGATATTTACGATGTAAATGTTTAATTACACCTATTTCAAATAACTCTGTTTGTATTTATACTGTTGTGACACAGCAATCAAAATGCAGGTGAACAATTAATGTATAATTTCACATTATGTAATGAAAGGTGACTTCATGAATCATCTCTGAAGTCATTTTTCAACTTGACGACTCTGTAAATGATAAAGTTTGCTGAGTTTCTTGCCGGTTCTCCTCAGTACAAGGTCTCCCGCCGTAGATTTACGAACCGATGGCGTAGCTTCTAGACATTCATATGTGCTTGTAACAGCCTAAACTGAATAAATGATTTTGATTATGGTTATGATAGCCATTACCGAATTTAACCTCCTGGAGCTGTTATTAATAAAGCATTTAACTGCTAGATTTTTAAATATAATCTTCCATGCAGACGAAAATCGAACTGGCACCCTCCGCTATTCGGGCGGATGCACTGACCATTATGCTACCACAGCCCTATTGGCCGTGCCGAATTCTCTCTTGTGTGTCTTAGTTTACAAGGCAGCACCATCTTTCCGCTTTGTACTGGAACTTCTTTTCCGCTTAGGTTACAAGCTTACATGTTTCGAGTGTTATTGAAAATTCAACGTCAAAGTTTCTACGGAAATAGGGGTGATGACGGGGTACAGTAAACGAAATTCTATTTAGTCCGTCAGTTAGATGATCAAAAAATAATGGACACGTATTTTTTATTTTGGCAATATACCAAAAAATGACAAAGTTATCCACGGCCAGAATAAATTAAAAAAAAAAAAAAAATGACAAAGTTATAGCGCGTCAAAGTTTGGGAGTAGGGGCTCGTGACCTCACTTTTAAGTGAAAATTGTATCAAAACGTGACGTCATGCGACTTTTCAAATCAATACATCTCTGCAATGTTCATATTATGCGAAAAAAGAGAAAATACGTGTCCAATACTTTTTGATAATCTACCTGATAAACGAAGAAAAAAAAATAGTCATCATCCCTATTATGCAGCATCGCTACCAGATGTAAAAACAAACTAGTCTTTTCGGTAGAAATTTTGACGTGAGCGTGACGATACGTATGCTTTTTCGCTAGTTGTTCGTGCTTCGGTACGACTCAGTACAAGGTCTCCCGCCGTAGACTTGACATAGCGTATGACGTTCTCATGCGCTTTTAACAGCCAAGCCAGGAATGTGCAGAATTTTTCCTCATTGTGTCAATATTTCTAATCAAAACCTATGGCGGGCAAAGTTTTTGCTCAGACCACTTCATCAACATCTCATTAATGTCCCCACTGCTGCCGCACAGGTTTCCCTATGGATGGAATAGGGAGATTGGCCCATGACCCACCACGCGGGTCTAATGCGGATTGGTCATTAGACTACAGAAGCAGCCGAGGTTCAACGTGCCTTCCGAAGCACGGAGGAGCTCGATAGTAAATTTTTGGTCACCCATCCAATGACCGACCACTGCGAAAGTTACTTAACTTCAACGATCGTAGCCGAACGCGCTAACCACTTGCTACATCGAGCTCCTCAAACCACTTATTCATAACGAATGCCCATCACCCAGCAGCTAAGCAGCATGGTAAATACTCCCCTGAGTTTCATCGTCATCATCAACCCATGTTCGTCTACTGCTGGACATAGGTCTTCCCTAATGCACGCCACTGCTCCCGATTTTGTTAGGCTTGTTGAAAATATATCGATGTATCGATATATCGATATTTTTTGCCGATATATTTTGATTCCATATATCGATACATCGATACAAAATAACCAATATCGAAATTCGTATCAAAACCGATATTTTTTTAATTATTAGCGGCATATCACGATCTAACTAAATTCGTATCTGGAAAAATCGTAACTGGATCTCAGATTAATGATATTCAACATATCTATGATCTGTGCTGTATTAAGTATTGTCTATGTCATCATTCGAAAATAGGGTCTATTTTTAGGGAGATAATTTTCGTTCCATTATTATTAGTCCGATATATCGATATATCGATGTATCGATATATCGATATTTTTTTCAACTTTCGACATCCCTAGATTTTGTGCTACTCGCATCCAGCCCACTCCAGCCAGCCTAGGAATGTCATCATCCCATCTTGTCTCAGGGCGTCCTACACTACGTTTACCGAGTCGTGGTCTCCACTCGAGAACTTTCCGGCTCCAATGGTCATGAGTTCTGCGGCTAATGTGACCCTGAGTTTGCCGTGAAGTAAATAGGTAAGTGTTAGGTTCGGTAGCGGGCTGGTTCTTATCAGAACATGTGAAAAAATGGTCCTTTTTGGTAAAAACCTTAGACTTTTGCTTGTTGATCGCGGGCGGATTTCAACCATTTGAAGGCCGGAGAAGGCACGTGGGCA
This sequence comes from Chilo suppressalis, assembly GCA_902850365.2. Lineage (NCBI taxonomy): Eukaryota > Metazoa > Arthropoda > Insecta > Lepidoptera > Crambidae > Chilo > Chilo suppressalis. The sequence goes on from OU963921.1 coordinate 12,022,154, forward strand.
CACCCTTCTTTCCCAGTGGGCACTTTGGGCAAGTACCCGGGGCCCCGCGATCGATAGGGGCCCACTTCAGAACAAATACAAAGTCCCAAGTTCCTGTTAGATCACCAAACGGGGGTCATAGGGGGGTCCCCATTATCCTAATATGCCCATGGCCTCCAATAGGTCAAAGACGGCACTGCACGTGGTCCGTAGTTTGTCCATTCTTGGCTTTAACTGAATGAGTTTGAGTAAAGTGGTATGTATATTTTATGCAATTATCACACAAATTGCAATAGGTTAATATCCCTGCCCCCTCCAGACTTCTCAGTATCTACCTACTACGCGTTCAATCATTTCCGCCGACGCAACGTATACAAGCGAATTTGAACGGTAACGACCTTGAAATAAGAGCGGAGATAAATTCAGTAAGTGCGTTGCCCCGATTTCTTTTCATATTGGTGTATTTATAAATAAATATACATGTTTAGCACTGTGTGTTTTCGTCCGAAAGTGCAACGCACTACTGGGTGCCAATGTCCTGCTGACGAAAACCCTACTCCAATCCATACTAGGTAATGCAGAAGTAAAAGTCTATCTGTATGTCCGTCTGGCTACTTGTCTCTTGAGCCGCCAATACATGTTGGATGTTGATTTGACGCCTAAAACACTGAAGCGATTATGCGAACTTTCGATAAAGAGATAGATCCTGTACGAGTTTTACAATAGGGGTGATGACGGGGTACAGTAGACGAAATTCTATTTAGTCCGTCAGTTAGATGATCAAAAAATAATGGACACGTATTTTTTCTTTGGGCAATCAACCAAAAAATGACAAAGTTATAGCGCGTCAAAGTTTGGGAGTAGGGGCTCGTGACGTCACTTTTGAGTGAATTTTCACTTATAAGTGTACTCAAACGTGACGTCATACGACTTTTCAAATCAATATATCTCTGCAATGTTTATATTATGTGAAAAAAGAAAAAATACGTGTCCAATACTTTTTGATAATCTACCTGATAAACGAAGAAAAAAAATTAGTCATCATCCCTATTACGAAAACTATGATAGTTTTCGTGAGCTCGCACTCGTACTAAGGGTACTGATTTCATTGTTTGCGTTTCAATAGAAATAAACAGTGTTTAAATTCTATCATTAAATCATTTGCGTATTTTTAAATTTTATGTATATTTGGTTACTTTTCACAAAAATGTACATAGAAACATAATTTACAATTACGAAAACTATGATAGTTTTCGTAAGCTCAAACTCATACTACGACGAGCTCCGTGGTCGAGTGGTTTGTACGCCGGGTTTCATGGCGTTGCCGACTCGAGAGGTCCCGGGTTCGAATCCCGGTGGGGGCAGATGTTTGTGTGATGAATACGAGCATTTGTACTCCAGTCATGGATGTTTAATATGTATTTCTATATAAATATACTAATATTTATATATACTTATATTTATATATATGTTCAGTATATGTATTCTATCCGTTACCCTAGTATCCCATAACACAAGCCTTACAGTGCTTACTTTGGGGCTAGGCTAATTGGTGTGAGTGTTGGAAATATTTATTTATTTTTATTTTATACTAAGGGTACTGGAGACGATCGTAGGCTACTATTTGTTGTGAAAATAATACTTTAAAGGTAAAATGAAGTATATTTTGTATTGAAAACCAATATTTCCTCACAAACGAAATGTTTAGATACAAATAAATATAAAAATAAGCAAAAAAGTACTCGATTCGCGTAGCGTTCGTACTAAAAATACTTACTCAACGTAATTCTTACGTAACTTACGTAACGAGCAATAACTACGTGGCGAGATTTCGTTTCCGTCAACGTATCTACGCTACGTGACAACTACGGTGATTGACACATATTAAAACAAACCCAGGCAACGTGTATTTTGTAATATTACCTATTATTCTTTTATCAACAAAACTATAGTTTTAATTATATATTGAGGAAAATGTATAAATAAATTGGTCACCCATCTAATATCAACTTGATGAGAGTTGCTTTCACTCGTAACCACATCATCATCAGCCTATTAATGTCGCCACTGCTGGGGCACAGGCCTTCCCTATGGATGGAATAGGGAGATTGGGCCATGACCCACCACGCGGGCCCAGTGCGGACTGGCGGGTGCTAACGCCTGCAGATGCAGCCGGGACCAACGGCTTAACGTGCCTTCCGAAGCACGGAGGAACTCGAGATAGATGTTTTTTTTTGGTCACCCATCCAATGACCGACCACTGCGAAAGTTGCTTAACTTCAACTATCGCAGCCGAACGCGCTAACCACCAGCGCCATCGAGTTAATGGCATAGTAACATATAATTTGACTAAGTATCAAATAAGTTGTCCTTGACAAACGAATTGCCTCATGGAAAGGAAACATAAAGGCGAAATAAGGTTTCATAACAGCATTTGATTAAATTGTCCAATCAAAATTTCCAGAAAAGAACATGACGCATTTTAAATTCTAGACCTCAAAATTATATAAGTAATTAAAAAAAAACGACGGGTTGCACTCCGGGAGCGCCGGCAGAAGTGAAAACTTGAATATAAACGCTGTGCATTTTTGATATTTTGGAATGGTTTGGGAATAATTTTGCACGAATTGCTTTATTTATCAGTATAAAGTCATGTATGTGGTAGAATACAATATTTATTTATTGCGCGCTATCGTACACAAACATGACAATTTATATTACATTAAAAAAGTTTATCTCTCAGAAAAATCTACTTACATGAATCACGTTTAGGCGCACTTAGCGACATCTATTGTAAAGAAATCAACTTACATGAATCACATTTAAGCGCACCTAGCGACATCTACTGTAAAAAAATGCACTTTCTTCGCAATAAAACTGCCACGTGGACGTCCTAGACTTATTATTATAATACGATAAAATAAAATATTACTATGTTTCGTCCAATATATTGGAAGTCAACAACCTTTCCAATTTTATTGTGTGTCATGATGCGATCAGCCCACGTGTTTAACCTGACGCGAGTTTAACATTTTTTACCTATACAAAAAAAGTGTACAACGCCACGAAAGAAGTTTACACTTCAAAAATTAATTGGGAGAACTGTGATTGGGAATGACTGCTTTATAATTTTTGATTTAAAAATATTTTTTAAGGTTCCGTAGCCAAATGGCAAAAACGGAACCATTATAAATTCGTCATGGCTGTCTGTCTGGCCGTCCGTATGTCAAAGCCCCTTTTTTCCGAAATCATAAGAACTATACTGTTGAAACTTGGTAAGTAGATGTATTCAGTGAACCGTATTAAGATTTTCACACTAATATTTATATTCTAAATGATGTAATGGAAGGTGACTTCAGACGTATCTCTGAACTCATTTTTTAACTTGACGACTCTGTATATATCAATACAGGGAGAAAAAAACAGCCCTTGCTGAGTTTCTTGTCGGTTCTTCTCAGAACAAGGTCTCCCGCCGTAGTTTTGCGAACCGATGGCGTAGCTTCTTGACCTTCACAAGTGCTTGTAACAGCCTAGACTGAATAAATGACTTTCATTTCATTTCACGCAAAAACAGAAAAAAAACCAGTATATTTTGGGCGGTCCCCATACTTAGAACTGAAACTCTAAATATTTTTTATTCATCAGTATAGCTTACATCTCAATTTATTGTCGCATTATTATTGTAATGCAAATTATAACTTTTATACGGTACGAAGGTCGCCGGGTCAGCTAGTTAGAAGCTATAGACAGAGTGAATTTTACAGTTATAGAAATATCTAGACCTGAAATAAAAGCTTTAAATTTTTAAATCTAAAAAAAATATAACCTTACAAAATTCCACGCGGACCAGGCAGTAGACGGGACTCGAACCCGCACCCTTCGCAATCCATTCTTAAGTTGCAAGTCACCTACAATGCGAAGAAATGGCGCTGCCTTGCAGCTTAAGCATTCTTAATTCTTTTTTAGGGTTCCGTAGCCAAATGGCAAAAAACGGAACCAATAGGTATAGATTCGTCATGTCTGTCTGCCTGCCGTCCGTATGTCAAAGCCCCTTTTTTCCGGAATCATAAGAACTATACTGTTGAAACTTGGTAAGTAGATGTATTTAGTGAACCGCATTAAGATTTTCACACTTATATTTATATTCTAAAAGACTATATATTTATATTCTAAATGATGTAATGGAAGGTGACTTCAGAAGTATCTCTGAAGTCATTTTTCAACTTGACGACTCTGTATATATAACAATACAGGGAGAAAAAAGCAGCCCTTGCTGAGTTTCTTGCCGGTTCTTCTCAGTACAAGGTCTCCCGCCGTAGTTTTGCGAACCGATGGCGTAGCTTCTTGACCTTCACAAGTGCTTGTAACAGCCTAGACTGAATAAATGACTTTCATTTCATTTCACGCAAAAACAGAAAAAAAACCAGTATATTTTGGGGGGTCCCCATACTTAGAACTGAAACTCTAAATATTTTTTATTCATCAGTATAGCTTACATCTCAATTTATTGTCGCATTATTATTGTAATGCAAATTATAACTTTTATACGGTACGAAGGTCGCCGGGTCAGCTAGTTAGAAGCTATAGACAGAGTGAATTTTACAGTTATAGAAATATCTAGACCTGAAATAGAGGCTTTAAATTTTTAAATCTAAAAAAAATATAACCTTACAAAATTCCACGCGGACTAGGCAGCAGACGGGACTCGAACCCGCACCCTTCGCAATCCATTCTTAAGTTGCAAGTCACCTACAATGCGAAGAAATGGCGCTGCCTTGCAGCTTAAGAATGGCTAGAAGAATTTCGACGCGGCCGTCAGGGCCGCGGTAGCATAATTGGTCAATGCATTCGCCCGGATTGCGAAGGGTGCGGGTTTGAGTCCCGTCTGCTGCCTGGTCCGCGTGGATTTTTTTCTAGTTATGTTATCTTTAGATTTAAACATCAAGCAGTTACATGCTAAAAAAATTAAAATTATAGCTTTGTATTTTGTTTTTTTGTCTTTACAGGATAATTAGTTCAGTTAATTCTGTAGCTAAGATAAAAGTGGAAAAACATTGTAAGAAAAAACAACTTTTTGTTAATAAAATTTTGTCTTTACAGAAAAACGCAACTATCTTTATTTCATACACCAGATTGTGTTGTTATTATATGTTTAAGGTTTCATGGTGTGTCCGACTCGAGAGGTCCCGGGTTCGAATCCCGGTGGGGGCAAATGTTTGTGTGATGAATACGAACATTTGTACTCCAGTCATGGATATTTAATATGTATTTCTATATAAATATACTTATTATATACGTACAGTATAAATATGTAATCTATCCGTTACCCTAGTATCCCATAACACAAGCCTTACAGTGCTTACTTTGGGGCTAGGCTTATTGGTGTGAGTGTTGGAAATATTTAATTATTTGTTTATTTATAATGTTGAAAAGGATTTCCAACTGCTCCTTAGCTACCGAGGGCGCCTTGTTTTTTTTTCTCCTCCTCCTTTAATACTCCGAAGGTATTGAAGTTACAGAAAAAAGTTTAAGAACAAAATTGTGCATAATTAAAAGATATACACGTTGATGATCGGTAAAATTCAATAAAATTGAATGTTTGGGGAGAAAACGACGAAAAATAGGGAAAAAAATGAAATTTTTGCCTTGCGGGAGTAATAACTTAAAAAATATTGATGTTACAAAAAAAAAGTTTTAAATAAAAAAGTTAATAAATTTCATTTAGAAGAAAAAAGGTCTCTATAATTTTTTGGCTAACACTGATATTTCTCGAGATATCGAATTAAACGCGTTTGCATCGAAATGACCTTGAGCTGACCTCAGTACAGCCCCTCAAATTGGAACCTAAGCTCAGGATGCACCCCCCTAACGATCCTCAAAATCCCCAAACTGTGTTCGCTCATGTTTATTTGATTCCGTAATTTGACTGGACTAATTTAAAATTCTAGACCTCAAAATTATATAAGTAATTAAAAAAAAACGACGGGTGGCACTCCGGGGATCGGCAGAAGTGAAAACTTGAATATTAACGTTGTGCATTTTTGATATTTTGGAATGGTTTGGGAATAATTTTGTACGAATCGCTTTAATTATCAGTCATGTATGTGGTAGAATACAATATTTATTTATTGCGGAATCGTACACAACCATGACACTTTATATTACATTCAAAAATTTTATCTCTCAGAAAAATCAACTTACATGAATCACATTTAAGCGCACCTAGCGACATCTATTGTAAAAAAAATGCATTTTCTTCGCAACAAAGCTGCCACGTGGACGTCCTAGATAGACTTATTATTATAATACGATAAAATAAAATATTACTATGTTTCGTCCAATATATTGAAAGTCAACAACCTTTCCAATTTTATTGTGTGTCATGATGGGATCAGCCCACGTGTTTAACCTGACGCGAGTTTAACATTTATTACTCATACAAAAAAAAGTGTACAACGCCGCTAAAGAAGTTTACACTTCAAAAATTAATTGGGAGAACTGTGATTGGGAATGACTGCTTTATAATTTTTGAATTCAAAATCTTTTTTAGGGTTCCGTAGCCAAATGGCAAAAAACGGAACCAATAGGTATAGATTCGTCATGTCTGTCTGCCTGCCGTCCGTATGTCAAAGCCCCTTTTTTCCGGAATCATAAGAACTATACTGTTGAAACTTGGTAAGTAGATGTATTTAGTGAACCGCATTAAGATTTTCACACTTATATTTATATTCTAAAAGACTATATATTTATATTCTAAATGATGTAATGGAAGGTGACTTCAGAAGTATCTCTGAAGTCATTTTTCAACTTGACGACTCTGTATATATAATAATACAGGGAGAAAAAAGCAGCCCTTGCTGAGTTTCTTGCCGGTTCTTCTCAGTACAAGGTCTCCCGCCGTAGTTTTGCGAACCGATGGCGTAGCTTCTTGACCTTCACAAGTGCTTGTAACAGCCTAGACTGAATAAATGACTTTCATTTCATTTCACGCAAAAACAGAAAAAAAACCAGTATATTTTGGGGGGTCGCCATACTTAGAACTGAAACTCTAAATATTTTTTATTCATCAGTATAGCTTACATCTCAATTTATTGTCGCAATTTTATTGTAATGCAAATTATAACTTTTGGACGGTACGAAGGTCGCCGGGTCAGCTAGTTAGAAGCTATAGACAGAGTAAATTTTACAGTTATAGAAATATCTAGACCTGAAATAGAGGCTTTAAATTTTTAAATCTAAAAAAAATATAACCTTACAAAATTCCACGCGGACCAGGCAGCAGACGGGACTCGAACCCGCACCCTTCGCAATCCATTCTTAAGTTGCAAGTCACCTACAATGCAAAGAAATGGCGCTGCCTTGCAGCTTAAGAATGGCTAGAAGAATTTCGACGCGGCCGTCAGGGCCGCGGTAGCATAATTGGTCAATGCATTCGCCCGGATTGCGAAGGGTGCGGGTTTGAGTCCCGTCTGCTGCATGGTCCGCGTGGAATTTTTTCTAGTTATATTTTCTTTAGATTTAAACATCAAGCAGTTACATGCTAAAAAAATTAAAATTATAGCTTTGAATTTTGTTTTTTTGTCTTTACAGGATAATTAGTTCAGTTAATTCTGTAGCTAAGATAAAAGTGGAAAAACATTGTAAGAAAAAACAACTTTTTGTTAATAAAATTTTGTCTTTACAGAAAAACGCAACTATCTTTATTTCATACACCAGATTGTGTTGTTATTATATGTTTAAGGTTTCATGGTGTGTCCGACTCGAGAGGTCCCGGGTTCGAATCCCGGTGGGGGCAAATGTTTGTGTGATGAATACGAACATTTGTACTCCAGTCATGGATGTTTAATATGTATTTCTATATAAATATACTTATTATATACGTACAGTATAAATATGTATTCTATCCGTTACCCTAGTATCCCATAACACAAGCCTTACAGTGCTTACTTTGGGGCTAGGCTTATTGGTGTGAGTGTTGGAAATATTTAATTATTTGTTTATTTATAATGTTGAAAAGGATTTCCAACTGCTCCTTAGCTACCGAGGGCGCCTTGTTTTTTTTTCGCGCACTTTTTCATGTGATTTCGGTTCATTGACCTGTCGGGTGTCTGCGGTGGTCAATGCACCTCCTTGAGGCTAGTACATGACGTCATTGCAACGATGACTCTTCATACAAAGTTGCTAGATCACTGATAAGTACCGGAGTATTGTATTGATTGTAAATCACTTATGAGTTAATAGCTTCCGGCCGCCCGCGACTTGCGCCGTGTTAAACTTCGGTTTTTCAAGTGAAACTTCTTTAGCGGCGTTGCACTTTGATAAAACGTTACCAATTTATCGTTATTCGGTTTATAACGGTTGTTCCAAATAACGTTAATCATCGCGGTATATTTGTCAGCCGACGTGTCAAAGCGACGTGCTGTCAAATTCTTTTTTTTTATAGATATGTCCGACAAATGACTCCACCCTACCTGATATTAAGTGACGGTGAAGTCCAGACGCGAAGATAGCTGGTACAATAATAGTTCTACCTGCCACACCAGCCATCCTCACCCTGCCGGCCTGCATGTTGCTTCTTCACGCCTCTTTTAAAGGATCCCAGGTTGTAAGAGGGAACACGTGAGCGGGTAGAGCATTCCATTTACGGATAGTGCGACAAAGAAATGAGTCACAAAATTTCTTTGTACGCGATCAATTGCCATCGAAAGAAATTGACAGCATGAACGCTGGCTGTGGCGCTTTAATTGAACTGAAAAATTAATCGACTTCTCCGATTGCGGCCGTATCTCGAGTGATAATCATATTACATAAATACGTTCTCAAGTTACGAGATACTGCAAGCGACGCTTTTCAACAGACTCGACTGCAAAACGAACGAATAAATAAAATGAAACAATCAACCCGTTTTGGGGTCACTGACTTTAAGCAAACCCATCCAACACTAGTGATGTGCACCACTATACCGGATATAAATAACAGTTAATCTGTTTTTTAGAGATGTGACGTTTCGTTCCGTACGCCATAGGTTCGCATGGGTGTAGTTTGCACAAACAAGAACTGTGATTTTTGAAGTTAGCAACTTTAGGCACGCTTGACTTGGGGGGTAAACTAGTGAATGCAGAGCCGGACCGTGAGTTAAGGGGGCCCTTGGCTAATACTATTTAGGGGCCCACCTAATAGGGGTGATGACAAGGTACAGTAAACGAAATTCTATTTAGTCCGTCAGTTAGATGATCAAAAAATAATGGACACGTATTTTTTCTTTGGGCAATCAACCAAATAATGACAAATTTATAGCGCGTCAAAGTTTGGGAGCAGGGGCTCGTAACGTCACTTTTGAGTGAATTTTCACTTATAAGTGTACTCAAACGTGACGTCATGCGACTTTTCAAATCAATATATCTCTGCAATGTTTATATTATGTGAAAAAAGAAAAAATACGTGTCCAATACTTTTTGATAATCTACCTGAGAAACGAAGAAAAAAAAATTAGTCATCATCCCTATTACTCAAAGTATCGAAAAAAATGAGACAATAAAATATTTAATTTATATTATATTATATTATGCCTTAGTATTATACTACTGTTAATAAATTGATAAATTACAGAGCAACCTTTCTGCAAGTGCAGACATGGCAAATTCTTTAATTTGCTCCACACATTCTAGGGGTAATATAAATGGGGTTACATACAACAATGTATTTTTTTAATAATAATAATAATATAATATAATTTCCAACACTCACACCAATTAGCCTAGCCCCAAAGTAAGCACTGTAAGGCTTGTGCTATGGTATACTAGGGTAACGGATAGAATACATATACTGTACATATATAAGTAAATTTGTTTATAAATACATATTAAACATCCATGACTGGAGTACAAATGTTCGTATTCATCACACAAACATCTGCCCCCACCGGGATTCGACCCCGGGACCTCACGAGTAGGCGACACCATGAAACCCGGCGTACAAATCACGGAGGTCGTCGACATTTTTTTCTACATTGAATGTACTTCTTGGCGGATTGAATCTACTGCTTTAAACAAAATAATATTAATTTACTTTCTTTAGTGAATCACTTCAGCTTTAGACATCTATTTTGAATTTATTATATCTGCTATGGATATTCATCGATGTTTGCTTGTCTGATTTCCCGATCTCTTTACTTTAATAAAAGTATGGCTCCTTTCGCATTATCGTCTGGCTTTGACTTGACTTAGCTGGGGGCCCCTTGAACCCACGGGGCCCTGGGCTGAACCCAAAAAGCCATATGGTAGATCCGGCCCTGCAGTGAATGTGTAACGATTTTTGCGTTACGCGCGTAACAGTGACTCATCGGTAGACAATGAACAATACCCGTCACAAAATATATGAATCTAGTGATTGGTAGGTGATAACGGACCCAGCGCGGTTTGGTGGGTGATAACGGACCCAGTGCGGATTGGAGGGTGATAACGGACCCAACGCGGATTGGTGAGTGATAATGGACTCAGTGAGGATTGGAGGGTGATAACGGACCCAGCGCGGATTGGTGGGTAATAACGGACCCAGTGCGGATTGGAGGGTGATAACGGACCCAGCGCGGATTGGTGGGTGATAACGGACCCAACGCGGATTGGTGAGTGATAATGGACTCAGTGAGGATTGGAGGGTGATAACGGACCCAGCGCGGATTGGTGGGTGATAACGAACTCAGTGCGGATTGGTGGGTGATAACGGACCCAGCGCGGTTTGGTGGGTGATAAGGGAACCAGTGCGGATTGCTGGATGATAACGGACTCAGTGCGGATTGGTGGGCGATATCAGACCCAGCGCGGATTAGTGGGTGATAATGGACCCAGTGCGGATCGGAGGACGATAACGGACCCATCGCGGATTTGTGGGTGACAACGGAACCAGCGCAGATTGGTGGGTGATAACGGACCCAGCGCGGATTGGTGGATGATACCGGACTCAGCGCGGTTTGGTGGTTCTATCAAAAAAAATGGTTGCCTGTAAAGTCGGTTTTACGGGCGAAGATTTTACGTGACAACGTCTTTTTCTCGGTAGAATATTTATTGATATGAATATAATTAAATTGCACAATAGGAACAAGGAATTGAATGAAAATAAGAATTGCACAAATTTTAACTATAGAAATATATTTTGTTTACTAAAACATTGTACATGTAAACTTAAACTTAACACGAGAGACTCATCGTAACGTTACCGAGCGTTACACTTTTTCATAAGTGACTCCCAGCCGCAACCTAATTTAAGACGTTGTCACGTCAAAATTTAAAGGTAAAATTTATGATTTTCAGATCATTGGAGCTAAAGAAGTTTCACTTCAGTCGTGTGGTCATAAGCACACTCGCTTTTTACTAATGAGATACCTAGTAGTCAATTGAGTAAGTTATATTGTTAAACTAATGGAATCAGATGGCATTTATGCATAATTTGAGATATAAAGTGGTTTAATACAAATTAGGTTCCTCATATACATAATTGTTTATTGATTAAATGCTTTTGTAATTTTTATCTTTAAGACTGTATATTGCGATACCCTGACAGGGTTCATGGTAGGTACTATAAGCATTTTATTACCATCTATGTAACTAACTACATGAGTGCAGTAAATTGAATTGAAATGGAAAAGTTATGCCCTTACACTCAGCAACACGAGGTATACAAGTACATTCAACTAGCACGTGATAAAACATTAATATACTTAAAGTTATACTTTTAATCAATGTCCCATTATTATTAGATAACATTTAACGAAGTAAGCTTAAGGACATCCTGTAACGTTCCCCGAATTCATTAAAGATTAGCCAAGACAAACACGTGGGTGAAGGCCATATAAATATGGCTCCTTACTGAGTCGCTCCCCCCCCTGGGGGACGATAGCTTCCGATGAAGCCTTAGAGGCGTTCCCGACCAGAGGCAGCCCCTACGGGTGTTATTTAGTCAGTACGAGTCTGACATAACCTTGCAGCCGGCTGTAGGGTATCCATGAGGATTTCTCACCCGCTCCCCCGCCTGGTCCCCCCCAAAAAAAATGGAGAGGACCATTCCGATTCCCAACTCAGTGTGGAGTAGATCATTAGGTTAGGCTCAATCCTGAGAATAGTTTTAAGTTATCAAATGTAAGTTTCTTATATATAATAAATTTATATTTTTTGAAGTCTGCTGTTTCAACCAACCTGACTACCTATATTTATGTAATGGTAGGTGACTTCATGAATCATCTAATATTGTAGCTGTAGCTTAGACAATCATGAGTGCTTATAACAGCCTAAACTCAATAAAATTTTGATAGTTACATTTCTCTTAGGATTTTATTCACTCGCTACCGTTTGAGAAACTCACAGTATACGCGGCGGAAACAGATAAGATGCATTGCACACCAATATTCTGGACACATCTTCTTCTTCATCGTTCTGGACTGGATCACAACCAGATCTTTATGCACCATTAGAAGATCAAAATATTATACGAAATATCAAACTAAGGAAACGGAAAAATCCTGACGAAGAACACTTTGAAAATCTGAAGGAGGATCTTATGAACTCATTTAAGGAATTAATAAATACTGAGATTGATTGTGATAAAAAATCAAAACCACAAAATTCTAGAATCAAACTCTGTTGTAATTGAATGCTATTAACTACAATAATATTCACACTAAGGTGTAAAATCTTAAAGCTAAATACGAAAAAGCAACGGATCGAATCTCCGACTTAGAAAATCAACTATATAGTAAAATATGGCACATAAACAATTTATTAAGAATATAGTTGAAATAAGAAATATACCAAGAAGTGGCAATGAAAATACACCTAAAATTGACAATAGTATTTATAAAACTGTAAATTTGGAGCCAATGGATGAAACTACAATTATAAAAGAATATTCACAGAGGAAAGACAAAGTTCTAAAAGCGGTTAAAAAATATGACGCTGACAATAAAATTAATCTATGATGTACCGGTGAATATGAGTGCGTTGAATTGTATAAAACTATTGTATTAAAAACCTAGGAGCAGAAATTGATAAAAAAATAAATTGGGAACAACATATCAGTTACTCTAATCAACTTAAGATCTCGCATTTGTAAGCTAATACCTATATCCAGAAAATCAGAAATTTGAGAGATGATAAAACCAAAAAGACAGTGTACTTCACATTGTGTCAATCTATAACTAAATATGGCATTTCAGTTTGGGGTGGAGCCAAAAAGAGTACTCATAAAAAGATAGAAAGGGCTCAAAGGTGCATTTTGAAGGTAATGGGTTTTAAGTATTTCAGGTATAAAACTACTAAGTTATATAATCAGTGAAAATTTTTGTCAAGATTGTTTGTCTTCCGAAGTACGGAGAAACTCGATATAGAATATTTTTGGTGACCCATCCAATGACCGACTACTGCGAAAGTTGCTTTACTTCAACACGCTGTCTCGTATACCCACATGGAATAAAATTATTTTCTTTGAGAATTAAGTAGGTCGTTTTTCTTTCAATTATTTACTATTAATATTGAGTATAATAACGATAAGTGCTTAATTCCATATACTTACCATGCTGTTACGAGTGTGTGTGTGTGGAAATTACATAATTATGTAAGTGGTAGCTCAATGTTTTAACTATTCCCATTTTTTTTATTGGGTATTTAACTGCTGGATATTTGAATGTGGGGAAACGTGGACCGAAAGTTTCTTTTTTCTTTACATTTAAACTTAAGCTATCTTAGAAAAATAGTAGTCTTTGAAAATAGCTAAAGAAGGTTTATGTTTATTGCCAACCAAGGTATACTGTAACACATTTTCATGAATAAAATTCTATTCTAATATACTTTTCATGAGTGCCAATTTTAATCAAATCTTCAAACAAAAATTTTCTGTTTAGTTTGGGTGTACAATTTGAAGTAACTTCCACATTCGCTTTCATTAAAAGGTAAGCTCTTGATTTTCCATCTGCCTGAGAGCAAAGATGAGACCTGAGATGTAGCAAGCTAACCCAGAAGGAGTATATTCAACCTGGCTTTAAAAAGAGTCTTATCATATGTACTCTGAAATAATACGCAGGCAGGCAATTCCACTCCTCCGCCGTCTTATTATAAAAGCATTTGGTCCGAAGGGTGGAACAGCATGAAGTATTGTTGTTATGAATAAAAGAAAGGTGATTCACACGTAGTACAAGATATCCACAACACGCTTTAGTTCTACCGTCACCAGATCGTTGTATAATAAGCAAGTTGTGTTGTTTCCGCTCCATTCAATAATTCAATTACTGTTGCATCATTCTACTATTCGTCACACAATGCCATTGTGACGGGATGCACTACAAAGTATTCATTACGACTTATACATATAATTTCGACTGGAATTACACAGCGCTTCTGATTTAATAAACATTGCATTCTCCCACGTGTATATTTGAGAAATTCCGTTTAGTTGTTATGACATACGTATGCAAATATGCTTACGATCACATCCTTTGTAACCATCTAATTATCATTTTACAGATTACCTCATCTAATTGGATTAGGACTTCCTCGAGGTTCTATTCTGGGTCACGACCTTTTTACTGTATTCACTAAAGTAAACGCTAGAAATAACTATTAGCAATCAATATACAAAGGAAATAAGGAATCACGCAAACCTATTGAACCGAGAAATAACCTCAAAGCCCCGTCGCAGCCTTCAGATCTTGAAGCAATGCTGACGGTACTAAACTTAAGCAATTAAGGCGCTATAAATACACGCGCATGTAATAAATATCGTAAAACTAATACCACTCATTGAAGCAGTGTTCAGATAACAGACAAAAGTTATTGTTTTGTTCAGATGAGCCAAATATAATTCATAAACTAACATTCAAAATAATTTTAGTCGAAGTCTTGCGTCGAGGATTCAGGGGGCCAATCGCCTAACGGAAATGCTTTGGAAAACGCTAACGCTTACGATTTTATTTTGTTATTTCTAGCCGCCTGAGGTATTCAAATGCCTCGCGCTCTTTCTTTTTCTTTTGCATTGGTAATAACAATATTTAAAAAAAATGAGCGTGAGGTATTCGAAAACCTCAGGCGGCTAGAAATAACAATATAAAATCGTAAGCGTTAGCGTTTCCCAAAGCATTTCCGTTAGGCGATTGGTCCCCAGATTCAACGCGAGTCGCTAAACTGCAATGTCAATATTTTTTTATAAACACCGTGCAATTTTGGGTTACCTGAGAAAACTTTATGAGCTAATTTAGCCAACGATTTAGATAAAATTTCTAAAGCTTAAATAAATAATAAATAAAATAAATAAATTATTACGTTTACTGCTTCATCTAGATGATTATTAATTCACTGTGTAAAAATATTATACATGCGGAAATATGTTTCTACCCCAAAGTCATTGAAGTCATTATCATTTTGGTAATTAGAACTCAATATGAGAATGAAAAGATAAAAAAAAAGTGTTTCTGATAAAAAACCTATTAAGTCCCATTTTCGAAGCGATAAGAGCAATCTCGTCTACATAATTAGAGCAAAATATAAATAAAGGAGCTCGATGGCGCAGTGGCTAACGCGTTCTGCGATCGTGGATTAAGCAACTTTCGTTATTAATGGCAAGAAATAGGATGGGTCACCAAAAAATTGATTTGTTCAATATTCTTTAAAAATCTACCAGCATGGCGGCTCTGTAAGATAGAATCCCACTGACGATCTTATTTATTCGTCATCATCATCATCATCATCAGCCTATTAATATCCCCGCTGTTGGGGCACAGGACTTCGTGACCCACCACGCGGGCCCAGTGCGGATTGGCGAGTGCTAACGACTGCAGATGCAGCCGGGACCAACGGCTTAACGTGCCTTCCGACGCACGGAGGAACTCGGGATAGAACATTTTTGGTCACCCATCCAATGGCCGACCATTGCAGAAGTTGCTTAACTTCAACGATCGCAGCCGAGCACGCTAGCCATCTACAACATCGAGCTCCGAGATGTATTCGTATATTTTGACAAACGACAAATTTCTTTTACCGCTTGCTTCGATAAATCATTACGCCATTTTGTCGTGTAATGGCGCAATGCATATCAAACTAATGTCTTTATTGACAGCTATCGAATTCGGAAATGAGATTAATTTTACTGAATTGGTACTCTTGAGGAACTCGATGGCACAAGCGGTTAGCGCGTTCGGCTGCGATCGTTGAACTTAAGCAACTTTCGCAGTGGTCGGTCATTGGATGGGTGACCAAAAATTACTATCTCGAGCTCCTCCGTGCTTCGGAAGGCACGTTAAGCCGTTGGTCCCGGCTGCAACTGCAGTCGTTAGCACCCACCAATCCGCACTGGGCCCGCGTGGTGGGTCATGGCCCAATCTCCCTATTCCATCCATAGGGAAGGCCTGTGCCCCAGCAGTGGGGACATTATTAGGCTGATGATGATGAATTGGTACTCATACTTATAGTGGAAGAAAAAAAGTTTGACATCATACTATAAGTATTACTTTCATTTCTTTTATATTTAAAAACAATGAACACTATAGAAATATACCTATAATATGGAGAACAATTAAATTGTGTTAAAAAACTGTTACCATTGTAATCTTTTACACTCTTTTGTTCATAATACAAGAACAACACAATGATTGCTTACAAAATACTAAGTTGCAAACATAATGTTGTCATTATTGAAGAATTCCCTTTAGTTATTATTGATACGACCTAGGGAATGCAATCCCGCGAGATAATTTCAATCCCGGTATTTGCGGGATTGAACAATCTTATTACCGCTGGATCCCAGTATTTGCGGGATAGCGCAGAGTAAACTTAAATATTTTTGAAATAGATCGCAATAAAAACCTGATGGACTTCGTTTTTATGGTCTTACTTGTGACCCAAATTAAGCACAGCATTTTTGAAAAAATCATACCTTTTGAACAAGATCGTCCGAGATTAAGTTCACCGGTCATAGTCTTTATAACAGTTCTATTATATAATACCACTAGCGGCCCACCCTCGCTTCGCTTCGGTATAGAGCTGAAGTGTAGACTACAGTTTTTTTCTCAGGCTTTTATATACACAATGACATTCATCTATGATTCTTCTTATACCTGCATGCAAAGTCTCAGCCCGATCGATTTAAAATTGACAAAGTTTCATACAAACATTCCCTTTTTTATCCCCTTGGGGGTAGAATTGATCAAAATCCTTTCTTAGCGGATGCCTACGTCATAACATCTACCTGCATGCCAAATTTCAGCCCGATCCGTCCAGTCCCTTTGAGTTTTATATAAATAGATCGAGTTTCAGCCAGACCGGAGCGCGTTATGGGAAAAACAAATTCTGTTTCCACACATTTGAAACGATCGCTCTCATATTTTATAATGGCTAATCGAAAGAGAACCCCCGACATTACTTTACAATTCAAACAATTAACATATTTAACAAATACCTTAAATTGGCAAATTTATATCAATATGTACTAATATTTTAAATGCGAGAGTGTGGATGTCTGTCTATTACCTCTTCACGCTTTAACCGCTAAACCGATTTGAATGGAATTTGGTATTGAAATAGTTTGCGTTCCGTAAAAGGACTTGGGATAGTCTTTATCCTAGAAATCTATAGAGAAAAATTTAAGGAGGTGCAAATGGGGTGGAAGTTGGGATGAGAAACCGGTATTTCCACGCAGACGAAAGCGCGGTATCCTACTAGTTAAATATATTAATAAAAAATCTATTAAAGGGAACGCTGATTTTTGTCCAGATGCGCCGCGCGTAGAGTAACACGCTTCATTCGTAATTCTGCCAATTCAGCGGGATCCCGCAAAATTTTGGATCAAGATTAGTCCCGCAATATTTATACGGGGACCCCGGTATTGCATTCCCTAATACGACCAATAGGGAATATTTCAAACTCCACGGGGTATGGGACGGCATCGTAAAAAACGGCTGCGAGATCGAGAAGTCCACATAGCTGGTTAGTATTTGAAAATATCTGAAGAATGAGTCTAGTAAGTTAAAGGTATGTGAGAAAACTTAATCAAAATCAGAATTTTATTTGTGAAACATAGCTTAGTATACATGGTATATAAAATTTTTGTTAGTATCACTACATTTCCACCTTAATTAAGGTATACAAATAGATATGGACCTATGAAAGAAGTACTATTATTTTTACATTGGAATCACAATTTATGAATATAATTTTAAATTGTCTATTGTTACATGCATGTCAAAGTAGATTATAAATTTGATAAGCCATAAAGTTGTCATACTAATAGTCAAAAATTTTAATAGAAAAATAAGCAAAATGTCCGAAATAGCAATAAATACGCATTTCTTAACTGGATTGTCAATTTTTTTAATATGTGTAAATTTTTTAATAGAGAACTGCTTTTATAAAAGACTTGTCCGATTTAATTACAGGATTTGTCATTTAAAAATTCCTCAACTATATAGTAGGCCTTTTCAACTAATAATGCTAATATTAACCAACAAAATTATGATTTTATTTATTTTTTAAGCATTTAACTGCTAGATGTTTAAATCTAAAGAAAAGTTCACTAGAAAAAAATCCACGCGGACCAGGCAGCGGACGGGACTCGAACCCGCATCCTTCGCTATCCGGGCGAATGCACTGACCATTATGCTACCACGGCCCTATTAGCCACGTCGAAATTTTCCTAGCCTTAAGCTGCAGCGGAACCAGACCGTTCCAACGTGACGTGGAGATGTCGACAAGCACTTAATCATCATCATCAGCCTATTAATGTCCCCACTGCTGGGGCACAGGCCTTCCCTATGGATGGAATAGGGAGATTGGGCCATGACCCACCACGCGGGCCCAGTGCGGATTGGTGGGTGCTAACGACTGCAGATGCAGCCGGGACCAAGGCCTTAACGTGCCTTCCGAAGCACGGAGGAGCTCGAGATAGTAAATTTTGGTCACCCATCCAATGACCGACCGCTGCGAAAGTCGCTTAACTTCAACGATCGCAGCCGAACGCGCTAACCACTTGCGCCATCGAGCTCCTCACGCACTTAATAGAAGTGTATAATCAACGTCACGTCAGACTTTCAGTGTTAAATTAGCTATAAGTACTTATACAAAAGAAACGGCCAAGTGCGAGGCGGACTCGCCCATGAAAGGTTCCGTAGCAGTAAGTAATAGGATATTTGACAAGTTTTGGATGGAGTCCGTTAAAAGTGGACATTCATCATTCTGTTGTGTATTTCAGTAAAAATAACCAAATCAAAAACTCCATTTTCATGTTGCCGCGAAAACGTTTTTCTGGACATTAAGGCGTCTCACTAGTGTGTGACGTCACACGACTGTTATTAAAACGTCAAACGATACAATGTAATGTCACTTTAACCGGAAGTTTACTTGCGTGTGTCGTCATTTTGGGTTTCGCCAATCCCAAGCGTTTTGAGTTACGTGACTATAGATATCAATGAATCAATCAATCAATTATTTATTTGCAAATACAGGTGATACAAAGGTGTTAAATTATAATAAATACGCTTATTCTATATTTCACCACAAGGCATGCAAATTACATAGTGTACATCCATTTACACAGATTTGTCCTCTGAGAATTCCTTAATACTATAATATGCTTTTTTAAGTAACATATTCTTTAATTCAGAACGAAATATATTGGGGCTTTCAGCTTTTCTAATTTCAATTGGAATTTTATTATATACCTAAAGTGCCATACAAAGTACACTATTATTCATAAGCCATGTCTTGTTAGATGTTAAACAAAGTCTGGTTTCGAATCTTCTACTATTAAAAGTAACATATAGGTGTAAATTGATAAGGTAAGAAAATTATTATCTTTTTCGTGGGTTTTTAGTATAATTATAAATATTTTTTTTGTAAAAATAGTAAAAACCCCTGCCAATATTCATTCTAAACACAGATGCTAACAAATGGCACTTTATTTTTTAATACTGTCAAATACCCTATGACTTGTTAGTAAAAAATACTTGCTAGATCTCGTTAAAAGCATGGTAATGTACATCATATATTTTATTTAGTTTTATCATTCTCTTATTTTAGAAGTTACAGGGGGAGGGGGGGGGGGGGGCATTTTACCACTTTGGAAGTGTCTCTCGCGAAAACCATTCAGTTTAGAAAAGAATGATCTTAGAAACCTCAATATCATTTGAAAACCTATCCATTAAGATCCCACACATGGGTTTTGATGAAAAAAAAAATGTTTGACTTGCAGTTCTATGTATGGGGAACCAAATGGGGAACTCCTAAAATTTATTGTTTTTTTTTTCTATATTTGTGTGAAAATCTTAATGCGAACCACAGAATACATCCCTACTTACCAGTATAGTTCTTACAGTTTCGGAAAAAAGTGGCTGTGTCATACGGACGGACGGACAGACAGACATGCCGAATCCATAAGGGTACCGTTTTTTGCCATTTGGCTACGGAACCCTAAAAATGAGTTTGAAAAGTCGGAAAGATTTCATTCTATTGCGCCATCAACGTATCCGAACGTGTGATAAGGTCGAAAGTCCATTGTTTTCGTACCAATAATGAACCTTAATACTACGACATAACAGCCTCCAAACTCACGAGTTACGCCAAATGATGATGAAACCTAGTGAAGAAAAGTATTTGATTCCATTGGTTTCGTATCAATTTATTATGAACCTAATCACGACGGCATAAGAGCTTAAAAAGTTAAGACTTATTATTGTTATACCTACCTAACTAGTGCCCGAGTATGAGTCAACTTCGTGATAGGTTAATGTTTGATTCTGAGTATGTTATTTAAATATAAATAATCGTATACCTATTAGTGCTGTAACGAATGATGAATGAATGATGAATGATTTATTTATTTTCTCTCACAAAGTCACAAAGTAACATTATTATTAATTAAAGGGTATTGAATGACAAAACAGTAATAACAATGCAGTTCTTTGAGAGAGCTGGAGATTGTACTAGGTTACAAAACCTGTGTTACGACCCCCAGGCTCAAATCCTCTTAAAAAAATATGCGAATATTCGTATCCGCATTCGCGAATATTCGCATATTTTTGAATGTTCGCATTCATCCTATCCTGTATATGTACGATATCATCTAATTTTATCTCGCCAACAATCACTACATTATTTGTCTTTATATTGTAGTAAATATGTGTTTGTCTCCACTGCATTGTCATGGCTGTTTTCTCTTTTCTCCTTGCAAAATCTTTTAAATGTTCATTATTAATAAAGCTAGTCTACTCACTCATAAAGGTGATGGCTGAAAATCGGTATTTTGCCTTAAAACTGGCAAATGTTTAGCCGAGCCTTGGCCTTTTGCTTTCTGCAGCATACATATGGATATTTCATAGCTGATTTCTTGTATCTTTTTTTTATTGTATTACCTACTCTGTCTGTAAATGTATATGTATGTTGAAGAAAAAATAAATAAACGCATTATCTATCTATCTATCATCTATCTATTCACATTCGCATTCACTAAATCTCTATGAATGTTTTGCGAATATGACTATTAGAGAAATTAAATTTGAAGAAGTTGTAGTTCTTCCTTTCCTTGAATATTCATTGTTACACAGCTTTCATTTAGCTCGTTCAGCATCGCGAAGTATGAAATAAGTCCATATTTCACTAGAATTTGATTTACTCATGTTAATAAATCACTATTCAAACTAACCTCAAAATTCACTTGTTTTGTTTACGATAAGACTGACGCGTGCGGAATAACACTTCAGTCGGATGAGTTCATATCAACTCGGCAATTCGAACGAGACTGCCAC
The DNA here is from genome assembly GCA_902850365.2 of Chilo suppressalis. Classification (NCBI taxonomy): domain Eukaryota; kingdom Metazoa; phylum Arthropoda; class Insecta; order Lepidoptera; family Crambidae; genus Chilo; species Chilo suppressalis. Next base: position 12,043,908 of record OU963921.1, read on the forward strand.
CATGCCATAGACAATTGGCGCCAATCTTCAACAAAAACTGAATATTCGCATTCGCGAATGTCGGTACCAGATATTCGCATCCGCATTCGCGAATGTTCAAAAAATGGCATTCATCACGTCACTAATACCTATATCATATTAAGAAGAATTATTATGTTAGTAAGATGCCAATGTTGAGTATTCCAAAGTGACTTCCGTACTAGGCAAACCATCAAACATTTTTTTAACATGCTATTATTAGGTCGACCTGTATGTAGGGTTACCACCCGCCCGGATTTGTTCGGACATGTCCGGACTTTATGCCCTTTGACCGGATTTTATTGATTACTATCTATACTTATCAAATTATATTAAATAAGTCAACTAATCTTTATTAAGTTCTCATTAATTTAAAACAAAATATAAATCATCTTTAAAAATCAACAACGAGTTCAATCAATAAAACCTTCCATTGCAAACAATCAAAATGTTATAATTTTGATTATTATTTTAAAGCATGTAACTGCTTGATGTTTAAATCTAAAGAAAATATAACTAGAAAAAATTCCACGCGGACCAGGCAGCAGACGGGACTCGAACCCGCACCCTTCGCAATCTGGGCGAATGCACTGACCTATTATGCTACCGCGGCCTTCACGGACCGCGTCAAAATTCTTCTAGCCATTCTTAAACTGCAAGGCAGCGCCATCTCTTCGCATTATAAGCAACCCACAATGTCAAATGAATACTTTTACAAGTATTAAACATTTGAAAGAAGAAATAGCAATTATAGTTATAATTTTTATTATTTTAAAGCACGTAACTGCCTTGATGTTTAAATTTAAAGAAAATATAACTAGAAAAAATACCACGCGGATCAGAAATCAAAATGTTTTCTTCAAAACTAAAAAATCCTATTTTGGGAAAAACTAACTTAACGCTAGCGGTTATTCCTAGTTTTAAGTCGCGATTCCCCTCGCGTTGCGAGCTTCTGCTACCACGAGTTTCATACCACTGTCACTAATTTTGCATTTTGTGACTAAAATGTCCGGACTTTTATGGAAATGTCCGGCTTTAGGTCAGGACTTTTAAATTTTTTAAATAGTCACCCTACCTGTATGTAACTATGTAATGGAATCTAAATATCTGAATTACACGCACTTCTAATTCTTGTATCACCATGAAACTTGGCAATTATATGTAGATTAGATGACAATACAATATTATGGTACCATCGAGCTGGTCTGATGATGGGACTGGAAGGTGGCTGATGGAACCTTGGACTGCCTACGAGTAAACATATCGAGTTTGGACTCATTAGATTCGTCTTAACACATTCTGTTCATTTCTCATGATGACGAGGACCTGACGATGGACTGATTACTAGTAAACATATCAAGTTTGAGCTCATTACATATCGCAATAAACTCGTTCTATGGTTTGTAATAAACTTAAGAGAGAAAAAAACTATAAACATGGCTAACTCTAAGGCCCTAATGAATTCAACAGTGTATATTTAGTTTTTTTTTGGTTATGGTATTAGTGCAGTAAAAAAAAGGTGTTTTTAGTTTGAAACAAAAATTAAAGGGGTCATACGAGCTGACGGCAGTGCCGTCTTTGACCTTTTGGAGGCCCTGGGCATATTAGGTAATGGGGGCCCTTTGACTTCCGTTTGGTGATTTAACAGGAATTCGGGAATTTGTATTTGATCGGAGGGGGCCCCCTATCGATCGCGGGGCCCTGGGCACTTGCCCAAAGTGCCCACTGGGAAAGACGTTATAATTTTGATTATTATTTTAAAGCATGTGACTGCTTGTTGTTTAAATCTAAAGCAAATATAACTAGAAAAAATTCCACGCGGACCAGGCAGCAGACGGGACTCGAACCCGCACCCTTCGCAATCCGGGCGAATGCACTGACCAATTATGCTACCGCGGCCTTCACGGACCGCGTCGAAATTCTTCTAGCCATTCTTAAGCTGCAAGGCAGCGCCATCTCTTCGCATTATAAGCAACCCACAATGTCAAATGAATACTTTTACAAGTATTAAACATTTGAAAGAAGAAATAGCAATCACAGTTATAATTTTTATTATTTCAAAGCATGCAACTGCTTGATGTTTAAATCTAAAGAAAATATAACTAGAAAAAATACCACGCGGACCAGAAATCAAAATGATTTCTTCAAAACTAAAAAATCCTATTTTAGGAAAAACTAACTTAACGCTAGCGGTTATTCCTAGTTTTAAGTCGCGATTCCCCTCGCGTTGCGAGCTTCTGCTACCACGAGTTTCATACCACTGTCACTAATTTTGCATTTTGTGACTAAAATGTCCGGACTTTTATGGAAATGTCCGGCTTTAGGTCAGGACTTTTAAATTTTTTAAATAGTCACCCTACCTGTATGTAACTATGTAATGGAATCTAAATATCTGAATTACACGCACTTCTAATTCTTGTATCACCATGAAACTTGGCAATTATATGTAGATTAGATGACAATACAATATTATGGTACCATCGAGCTGGTCTGATGATGGGACTGGAAGGTGGCTGATGGAACCTTGGACTGCCTACGAGTAAACATATCGAGTTTGGACTCATTAGATTCGTCTTAACACATTCTGTTCATTTCTCATGATGACGAGGACCTGACGATGGACTGATTACTAGTAAACATATCAAGTTTGAGCTCATTACATATCGCAATAAACTCGTTCTATGGTTTGTAATAAACTTAAGAGAGAAAAAAACTATAAACATGGCTAACTCTAAGGCCCTAATGAATTCAACAGTGTATATTTTGTTTTTTTGACCTTTTGGAGGCCCTGGGCATATTAGGTAATGGGGGCCCTTTGACTTCCGTTTGGTGATTTAACAGGAATTCGGGAATTTGTATTTGATCGGAGGGGGGGGCCCTATCGATCGCGGGGCCCTGGGCACTTGCCCAAAGTGCCCACTGGGAAAGACGGGTCTGTCTGTTGGTTAGTGGTCTCCGTCGCCCGTAGACAACTGCAACACCAGGAGTATCACAAATGAGAAGCAGGCCTTCAAGAAAGAAGTACGGTTTTTAAGTCGTGTGTAAACACTTATGTATTACACAGTTCTGTTGAACTCGGTAAAAAATTTCGACAATATCGCCAAGTTGTGAATAGCTACGCAAAGGGTTGTCAGATGGCCGGGAAATCTGGGATTGTCCCGGAATTTTGCTACTTGCCCGTGTCCAGTAATTAGACCTTATTAATTATAATGGCGTATGGTCTACCATACGCCCTCGGTGGGCGTGTCCGACTCGCAGTCGTCCGACTTTTTATCGAAAACAATATTCAAGAGTTCTACAATAGCTAGGGCTGCCATCCGTCCGGGTTTCCCCGGATTTGTCCTAGTTTACGGGGCGTCCGGGGAGCGTCCGGGCGGGGTTTTATTTGTAGTCCGGGTTTAAAAATTTACGGCAACGCATGAGTGGCCCTTGGTGCTGCAAGTGTCCATGGGCAGCAGTGACCACTTATTATGAGGTAGACCGCTAGCTGTTTTGCCTAGATCAACATAAAAAAGTTGATTTGTGATATTTTTTATTGGTCTGTCCGGGTTCTAGGCTCCAAAATCCGGGGTTATCACGCGTCTTATCCTGGTTGCCACATTTTAGAGATGGCAGCCCTAACAATAGCCAAAAGTGAGCTCTACTGTTGTAATTCGCGTATCCGTCTGTCTGGCTCTGGCATACGGAAACCCAAATACGAATTTCTGATAGCTCCGTAAAGACAAGTTTGTTCTCACCTCCGGTAGAGGCGCTGCTAAGTTTTCATAGAAACTTTGAAGATGCAGTACGATTACGAAGCTGTCACAATTCGTGCTTGGGTGTTGGGTGGGCCTCAGGTTTAACAGCCAAACGCTTGATAGCCTTCAAATTGAGAAGGTTAAAACATGGTTTTGGGTCAACATAATTTTGCCCTAATAGAATAGAATATATTTTATTAGCCCTCTTAATACAGATATTACACATTTACAGATACAAAATCAAAAAACACAGGGCTAATCAGGACTCTGCCTCAGCGTTAGCTGACGCGACATTGTGACGCACCAGCGCTGTTATTCTGGCAGAGCCTGTTTAGTGACACAAAAAAAGACATGTTATTTATTATTTTTTTATTACTTGAAAGGATGTATGGACTTAGCATCCTTTGCCTTCAAGTAAATAATGAGAAGCCATTATTATTTTATGACCGAGTAGGTGAGGTATCCTTGTTTAGAGCTCGTTGAGTAGATAAATTAACTGTATTCTTGTTAAAAACTTTGGATGTCAAAAGAATGAGAAGTAACAAAAGTCAGATTTGGTTTCAAACTTTTTTTACTTCACATTGTCATATGAACTTGAAATCTGAAAATATTCATTAAAATCTATTTTTTTTTCGGATCGGATAAGTTAGTTTTGCGTTTCATACGGAACTGTATGTGCCAAATACGATACGCACTTCGCCGGTTTTTCTACTAAGTCAAACGCCCACAACGACCTACGTTGGTTGAGGACAAAACGAACACAAAAAAAAAGGTTTCCGAATACAACTTATTGAAAAAAAAACTACTTGAACTGGTTATTCTTTTGTTTAGACCCATTCTTTCATTCTAAAACTTACAATTACAACAAAACAAAAAAATATAGGTTCGTTTGTGGAAATATTAGCACGGTTTTCGCTAGTAAGAAAAGCTCGCCCTCTCCAATGTTTTAAATTAAATTAGTTTTGTATGTTTTAGTTAGGGTACGATGAGGCTGGCATATTCGTGGGATTGGAGCTTCTAAATAAATAAAGAAAAAAAAACAACACAAAAAGGTTTTTTCGAACGAAAAATTACGCATCGACATCCGGAAGTGTTGGCGTGATATTTGTTCAGACTTCGCAATTAGTTAATTAAGATTTCCGTACAAAGTAATACCTAGTTAACAACCACTTTAATTTAAAGGAAAACGTTTCTCACTCTGCCCGATTTTCCGAACCGGAAAATACCGGTTGTTAAAGTACACTTATTACCTACCTACGCACACATCACTACACAACAGGTTCAAAAAGGCCCAAGCGTATATAGAAGGCTCCCTACCTACTTTTAGCACAATAAAACGAACCCGTTACAATACTGGATAACAAAGGAAATCTAAAACACTTCTTAGCAAGATCACACGCCTATACTTAAAAAAAAAACAGCTGTTTCGGTATCCATAAATCGATTACCCTATTTTCTTTTCTTTTCACAAAATAAATCTAGTGCAATCAACTTCAACTAATAAACTTGGCACATTCGAAAGTGCATCAACGACTGCATGACAACTGGATTATTCGCACCACCACAAATCGGTCGTGTTATATCACTCACTTTCTAAATAAGCAAGGTTTTTTTCAAACAAAACCAGCCACGGCGAGCGCTCGCAGGCTCGCTGTGGTGAAATCTAAACATATGGTAGCATCTCACAAAGCAATTTTACCTTAAATTAACTTGCCAAGTCGTCCCACTCCTTTGTACCACCTGCGCTATAATATAACACTCCTGAAATCGTGTCTTTTTCTCTTTAAATACATTATTACACTGTGTACAGTCCGGACAAGCGAATGCTGTCCAAATGTGATTTTTATAACAATTATCGCCACGCGCAAATCGAGCGTACGTCCGATGACGAAACGCTCCAATCTTGCACTAAACTGTCAGCTGGGCGAGCTACGCTGCCATTGGTAAATCGATTGAAAAGATACTAAAATTGTCTTCCGTCTTGTTCGCACTGGTGACCTCTTGCTCTAAGTCCATCGACCTTGATACGGATTTATGAACAAATCTAGACTTGTTTTTTACTACTGTATGCTTATATTCTCATTTTTTTAACTTATCATTTATGTTTTAATTTGAATTTCAATCAATCGTAGGCATGTTTCTTCAAATCAAATCATATGGGAAACAATGCAATGTGTCAACAGGTTCTATGTGTGCGTGTGCGAGAGAAAAAGCGATATATTTACAATGCCAATACACTCAATGTTCATTGGCCAGCGCACAGCTGTTTTTGACACGATGCTCGATAAAATTATCATGCATACCAGTACAACATTGTGGTCTTTATGACATTTGCCATAAGGTTTAAATTAAAAACCTTTTCTCTACGATTTGTGTACAATTTAGTTTTTACCTCCTTTAACTAGGTGGCAGCACATACTTAACAACAACAAGATAAATAAGAATGCTCATAAGATTTAGTAATTATGAATATTCTTATTAAATTAAAATGCTTATTATTTCATCCTCAAAGTTTAGTTAGAGAGCATGCGCAAGAACATAATTTTATAAAAGACTTCTTTTTGACTTTTTGGAAGAGTAATGGAAGTGTTTTGATTACTACTTATTGTTTGTTACCATGACAACCACAAAATGTTTGATCAATGTCATTTTGCGATGTAATGTCAAAATTTGTGAATTATTTTGTGCTAAGCAATGGATTCCCTTGATCTTTTAGCAAGAGAAGATGAATTTAAAAAGCTGAATAAGCAACTCGAGAGAAAAACTGAAAGTTTAATGAAAGAAATTGAAAATGTAATGGTAAGATTGTTAAATTTTCGTCATCATTGAACCTTCATAAACTATTATTAAAAATCTCTTTCGTGTGTTAGTATAGTCTTGAGTTAAAGTTTACCATAATGAATTCATGTGAGATTATGCAAATTCTGAAAAGCAGTTTTTAAAACACTGAATAACCACTTTTTTACTATCAATTGCAGCAAAAACCTGATATTTTCAGCGACTTTTCTCACAATTTATCATTGACGCCAACACCCTTTGTTAAAAAACATTTCTGCACTACACCCACACGAGAAAACGTTAATGTACAAACATACACAGATGAGAAGCGAAGAAAACCTGTGAAAACATCAAAGAAAAATGACAATTCTAAAACGGTAACAGCCAAATATGATGAAATAGACGATACATTAACATCCACTGATGCAGATTGTGTGAAAAAGGTAGTTTGTGATTGTTGTGTAGCAACAAGGGAAACTAACAGAAGCGACTATGATGGATTTTTACAAGCGTTCATATCAGTCGGTGTACAGGACAACATTTTGCCCAAATCATTCTTAAAAGGTAATTTCAGTTGCATACTAAGTGATGTCAGGGTATGCCTGTGACTACATGCAAACTTGTAGGTTTCTGATACAAATTTACATTCCAAAGTTCCCATTATCTATGTCTTATAACCAGTGCAGTCTTTGACCTATTGGAGGTCCTGGGCATATTAGGATAAAAGGGCCACTATGACCCCCGTTTGGTGATTTAACGGGAACTACGACTTTGTATTTGATCTGAGGGGGGCCCCTATCGATCGCGGAGGCCTGGGCACTTGCCCAAAGTGCCCACTGGGAAAGAGGGGCCGGCTTATAACTGTCTGAAATATATCAAAATCTGTTCAGTGGTTTGAAAAGTGTTGAAACGTTTAAGACAGGTAGTTTGAGTTTCTTTGGCATTTATGAGGACCTCCGTGATCGAGTAGTTTGTACGCCGGGTTTCATGGTGTCGCGGAGAGGTCCCGGGTTCGAGTCCCGAGGGGGGCAGATGTTTGTGTAATGAATACGAGCATTTGTACTCCAGTCATGGATGTTTCATATGTATTTCTATATAAATATGCTTATATATGTACTGTATATGTATTCTATCCGTTACCCTAGTATCCCATAACACAAGCCTTACAGTGCTTACTTTGGGGCTAGGCTAATTGGTGTGAGTGTTCTAAATATTTATTAATTATATTACATATATGTACAAGCTAACATTAGCACAATCTTGCATGTGCCAGCAATGTTTTGGTGAGAAAACTATTTAAACCCCTGCCCCCCTAGCATGAGCACTGCAATATGATATAAAGCGTTTTAATCATGCTCAATTGTTAAATTACCATGGAGTTTGACAGTTAGGCATGATAAAAAATGTGATATAATGTAAATCGTGGTGCCCATGCTGTTGAAAAACAGGGTTTTATAAGTTTGATGTGTCTATTTGTGGCACCGTACCTAAACTAATGGACCGATTTGAATGCTGATTATTTTATGATTTATGAAAGCTGACATGATTGAGATGGTTCTTAGCTTTAATACTTACTGTAACAGCACTGAGGCAAAGTCATGATTAACTTTTCTCATGATTTTTTTAAGTCTTATTGTAATAATTGTAATAAAATTATTATTTATCTAGCCCTGTCTCTGTAGCATGAGCACCACAATTTAGATTATATCATGTCTTTTATTCTGTCTAACTGTCAAACTTCATAGTAATTTAACCATTGATCGTAATTAAAACAAGCTGTATATCATACTAGCGGCCTACCCTCGCTTCGCTTCGGTGTACAGCTGAAGTGTAGACTACAGTTTTTGTTCTAAGGCTTGTATTATACACAATGACATTCATCTATTTTACCCCCTTGGGGAAAGAATTGACCAAAATCCTTTCTTAGCGGATGCCTACGTCATAACATCTACCTGCATGATTTTATTTATTTTTTAAGCATTTAACTGCTAGATGTTTAAATCTAAAGAAAAGTTTACTAGAAAAAAATCCACGCGGACCAGGCAGCGGACGGGACTCGAACCCGAATCCTTCGCTATCCGGGCGAATGCACTGACCATTATGCTACCACGGCCCTATTAGCCGCGTCGAAATTTACCTAGCCTTAAGCTGCAAGGCAGCGCCATCTCTTCGCATTGTAGGTAACCCACAATGTCAAATGAATACTTTTTCAAGTATGAAACATTTGAAAGAAGAAATAGCAATTATAGTTATGATTTTATTTATTTTTTAAGCATTTAACTGCTAGATGTTTAAATCTAAAGAAAAGTTTACTAGAAAAAAAAGGCTGGGAAAATTTCGACGCGGCTAATAGGGCCGTGGTAGCATAATGGTCAGTGCATTCGCCCGGATAGCGAAGGATGCGGGTTCGAGTCCCGTCCGCTGCCTGGTCCGCGTGGATTTTTTTCTAGTAAACTTTTCTTTAGATCTACCTGCATGCCAAATTTCAGCCCGATCCGTCCGTTTGGGCTGTGTGTTGATAGATCACTATGTCAGTCGGTCACCTTTGAGTTTTATATATATAGATTGCGGTTTAACAGAAAATACATTTATGTTTTCAGATAAAATTTCCGTTGAAAGCGTTTGTAAATTTTTGTCATCCAAATTGAAATTGCTCCAGGAACAAATTGATGTATTGCAGACAACTATTGACAAAAAGGTATAGGTGTTTAAAAATTCATTAATAAATAAAGTTTATTTATGAAATTGTCTTCAACTTGAAATTCACAGGATCAAGCCTATTGTATAAGATGAATCTTTAATATCAATTTTAATTTACTAATCTTATTTAATTTATTAATTCAATTATTTTTTTAATTAAATTTTGATCTTATTCTAATTTAATTATATAATTGGTCTAAGGAAAAGTTTTAATAGATAAAAATCCACGCGGACCAGGCAGCAGACGGGACTCGAACCCGCACCCTTCGCGATCCGGGCGAATGCACTGACCAATTATGCTACCGCTTTCCTAGCCTTAAGCTGCAAGGCAGCGCCATCTCTTCGCATTGTAGGTAACCCACAATGTCAAATGAATACTTTTGCAAGTATTAAACATTTGAAAGAAGAAATAGCATTTATAGTTATGTTTTTATTTTATTTTTTAAGCATTTAACTGCTAGATGTTTAAATCTAAGGAAAAGTTTTAATAAAAAAAAATTCGACGCGGCATCAGGGCCGCGGTAGCATAACGGTCGCCCGGATCGCGAAGGGTACGGGTTCGAGTCCCGTCTGCTGCCTGGTCCTCGTGGATTTCTTTCTAGTAATATTTTTTCTTTAGATGTAAACATCGAGCAGTTACATGCTTAAAAAATAAAAATTACAACAATAACTGTTGTGTTTGTTTAAGGGGGAGCAATGTAAAACGCACTTGACTCGACATGCGGAACTGGAAACTGAACGCTTGTCATTGTTGAACAAATGCAACAATTTGCGGGCCTCCACTGCCGATGCGAAAGCTAAGACTGCAGCCCTGGAACAGAGACTTGCTGTAAGTGTTATCTTTATATATATAATTCTTCTGTGAGTGTGTATGTCACTGAACTTCTCTTAAACGACTGGACCGATTTTGATGAAATTTTTTGTGTGTGTTCAAGGGGATCTGAGAATGGTTTAGATTCACAATTTTGTCCGCTGGACAACCCCTATTTTTTTAGGGCGGTACGAAGTTCGCTGGGTCAGCTAGTCTTTTATATAAAACTAGCAAACCAGTGAAACAAATGTTCACCAAAACCTGATTTAAACAAAAAAAAAATGTATTTAATTAATTGAGAACTTCGGAGATTTTGTGTGGTTTCGTTTGAAATTCGTGATTTCTCGAAAACCGGAAGTGCTACGTTACTCATATCCGGTTTGTAGTCTTATCAGACTATTCTTAACTTATAACTTAAATATTGTCTTTATCTATCTCTTACGGTTTGGCCGCTGAAACAGCACCACAGACGGACGGACGGACTTGTCTAATAGATAAGAGATTCTCGTGTCACAATGTTAGTTACCATACTCCTCCGAAACGGTCTGACCGATTTTTATGAAATTTTATATGCATATTCCGTGGGTCTAAGAATCGGCTACTATCTATTTTTCATATCTTTAAGTGATAATGGTTGTCCACCCATAACATAGTGATCTGAAACCTACAATGCGCCTTCGTGCCACAATTCAAACTATTGGGTATTGTAACGTAGTGTTCTCATAAGGGTTAGGAGGAATGTTATCCCGGGGGAATTGATAGAACACTACGTTACACACCCCTAAAATATTTTTTTGACAATATTTATTGAAGTTTTACTTCTTTAGGCGCGTTATGAAAAAATGATGAGAGTTAAATTTTAAGATGCGCGCGCATCACTGTAACACAAAAAATTAACAGCATGAAGTTCATGCTGTTACTTTTGTGTTTACCGCACATTAAGAAAATCTACCAACAAAATAGAAATAGAATCTCTATTTAGTGGGTGCTAACGACTGCATTGTGAAGGCCTATCAAAAGTATTTATTAATCTGGAACAACAAAATCAAAGCGCGATTCAGGAGACTACAGCGCCATCTCTTGACCATTGGTGTAGTAGAACCAAAAACCACATCTTTATTTTTTGTAATAAAGTAACAGTTATAGGTATTCATATTTATAATATTTATCCACATGTTTCTAGTTTGTATATTCGGAATACGTGTTTGAGTTTCATACAAGTGCAAATCACATATGTTCTAATAAATTATGTTCAGTAGCGATTTTAATTGAATATTTTGATTATTTATTTATTTTTTCAAATTAAAACTGAACTTTATTGACTGTGTCCTTTTCCAGACTTTTTATTAATTTATTGTAATTAATTATTTGCATGCGATTAAAAACTAATTTTAAACGATGCCAAAGAAGGATAACTTCTCACGCGCCTACATAAGTACACGCACCCATTTTTATTTATAATGTGGTATTAATAAATACATACAACCCTAAATTTTCTTTCTACCACCTGCCCCTATTTTTATGGCGGTACAAAGTTCGCTGGGTCAGCTAGTTAACTATATATTTATTAATACTTGATGCACAAATGTACAAAGGTGGACTTAATTCCATAGGCATTCTCTACCAGTCAACCATAAGGTGTTGTGGATAAATAGTGGTAGGGTGCACAACTTAGATGGAAATTACAGAAAGACAAACAGGTGTAAATATGAAGTAGTCATAATATAATATAATATATAATTAAAAATACATAAATCAGTCAAATCAAATAAAACTAGATTTAATGGATTAATGCTTTCTAATAATTAACTAATAATGTTTCGCCGGTTCTTCTCAGAAAGGTCTCCCAATTTTGGATACGGTGGTAGTTTACGGTAGTTAGGGTCAAAGAAATAAACTCAAAATTACAAAAAAGAATTTTAAATGAAGTACTTTATTAAATAAATTAACTAATCATTCATACATAGACAATAAAATTTTAAAAATCTTCCAAACGAAATAACCGTACGCTCAATAAAATTTTCGAAGGTAGCTCGACAAAATTAAATAAAAAATCATTATTCTGACGATGCACACCTGAAAAGGCTGCGAAACGTCAATTAATATATTTTATTAATAATCAGGCAGGTCAAGCCGTTGGTCCCGGCTGCATCTGCAGTCGTTAGCACCCACCAATCAACACTGGGCCCGCGTGGTGGGTCATGGCCCTATCTCCCTATTCCATCCATAGGGAAGGCCTGTGCCCCAGCAGTGGGGACATTAATAGACTGATGATGATGATGATGATGAGATGGAACAGTAAGTAAACGATTAGAACCAGATAGATAATGTGAAATTGGGAAGTGAGATAGAAGGGGCATTTGGAGATTCCAGCAATTTTTTAAGCACTTAACCGCCATATATTTGAATCTAGAGAAAAACCGCACTCTTCGCTATCCGGGCGATCAGTGCATTCGCCCATTACGCTACCGCGGCCCCGACGGCCGTGTCGAATTTTATTTAGCCTTACTTAGGCTGCAAGGCAGCGCCATCTCTTCGCATTGTAGGTAACCTAAAATGTCAAATGAATACCTTTACAAGTATTGAACATTTGAAAGAAGAAATAGCAATAATAGTCATATTTTTTTATTTTTATAAGTATTTCACTACCATTTAGATGTTAAGTTAAAGATATTTTATTTTATTATTAACTAGTTTTATTTTACACTAGTGGGTGACTGCGACTTCGTCTGTCTGCGAATATTAATTAGCCATAAATCTTTGAAACGCCTTTTTTTACTGAAGTGAGTTTAAAAAAATCTTTTCTTAGCGCATGCCAATGTCATGGCCCAATCTCCCTATTCCATCCACAGTGAACGCCTGTGCCCCGGCAGTGGGGTCATTAATAAGCTGATGATGATGAAACATCGAGAAGTTACATGCTTAAAAAAAAAATGGGTGCGTGTACTTATGTAGGCGCGTGAGAAGTTATCCTTCTTTGGCATCGTTTAAAATTAGTTTTTAATTGCATGCAAATAATTAATTACAATAAATTAATAAAAAGTCTGGAAAAGGACGAAGTCAATAAAGTTCAGTTTTAATTTGAAAAAATAAATAAATAATCAAAATATTCAATTAAAATCGCTACTGACTATAATTTATTAGAACATATGTGATTTGCACTTGTATGAAACGTTTGAGTTTCATTTCACGTATTCCGAATATACAAACTAGAAACATGTGGATAAATATTATAAATATGAATACCTATAACTGTTACTTTATTACAAAAAATAAAGATGTGGATTTTGGTTCTACTACACCAATGGTCAAGAGATGGCGCTGTAGTCTCCTGAATCGCGCTTTGGTTCCGTTGTTCCAGATTAATAAATACTTTTGATAGGCCTTCACAATGCAGTCGTTAGCGCTCACTAAGTAGAGATTCTATTTCTATTTTGTTGGTACATTTTCTTAATGTGCGGTAAACACAAAAGTAACGCATGAAGTTGGTCGCTAAAGCGACCAACTTCATGCTGTTAAAATTTTGTGTTACAGTGATGCGCGCGCATCTTAAAATTTCACTCTCATCATTTTTTCATAACGCGCCTAAAGAAGTATAACTTCAAAAAATGTGTGCGTGTACTAGTGTACACACGTAAGAAGTGAAACTTCTTTATGGCCTTATTTTTTTCGAAAAATGATCTACATGCAACTTTCCAGAAATATATATATAGGCGTGCGCTAAGATTTTTCAAAAACTCACCCACTAAAGGGGTATAACTACACCTTACATGCACATAATATAAACATTGCAGAGATACATTGATTTGAAAAGTCGCATGACGTCACGTTTGAGTACACTTATAAGTGAAAATTCACTCAAAAGTGACGTCACGAGCCCCTACTCCCAAACTTTGACGCGCTATAACTTTGTCATTTTTTGGTTGATTCCCCAAAGAAAAATACGTGTCCATTATTTTTTGATCATCTAACTGACGGACTAAATAGAATTTCGTTTACTGTACCCCGTCATCACCCCTATTCATATTAGATAGAAATTACATCTAAGCATTTAGTTTGTATGAAAATATTTTTTTTAAAGAAATCGGAATTCATAAAAGTGTCCATAATAAAAAACGATCAATTTAATAGTCTGAATAACATGCCAAAGTTAGTGTATAAAAACTCACCCACTAAAGGGGTATAACTACACCTTACCTTACCTTACCTTACCTTACCTTACCTTACCTTACCTTACCTTACCTTACCTTACCTTACCTTACCTTACCTTACCTTACCTTACCTTACCTTACCTTATGACATATGCCGCTGGTGTTTGGGGTGAAGCGGCAAATAAGGAATACGTCCGCACCAAGCTCGACAGCCTGCAGCGACTTTTCGCGATCAAGGCCATCAGAGCTTTTAGGACCGTCTCCACTGTTGCGGCAACTGCGCTCGCCCGCATGACACCTCTGCACCTAAAGGTGAAAGAGGTCTGGCGCATTGAGCAAGTTCGCCTCACAGGAAGGACGGAAATGCTCCCGGACGACATCGAAATGGAACAGCCGACACCCGCACACCAACTGCTACCGCCTCCCAATAGAATAACAGTTGAATACAAAACTGCCACCAATGACCAGGAAATCGACCGCATTTGCCCGCCAGGATCCACCAGGGTGTATACCGACGGAAGCAAGCTCGACACCGGGGAAGTGGGAGCTGCTTTCGTCGCGTGTCACCCGGAGCAGAAACACCTCCAAATTACCCGAAAATTTAAGCTACACTTCACGTGTACAGTATTTCAAGCGGAACTGCTCGCTATCCACCGAGCCTGTCAGTGGGCGCTGGGCTCCCGATCAAACGCATACACCATCCTAAGCGATAGCATGTCCTCCTTACAGGCGCTAGCTGACCGCAGCAACACAAACCCACAAGTGGCTCAGATACACCAAACCATAAACGATGCCCAAATGGCAAATAAAACTATTAATTTCATCTGGGTCAAAGCGCACGTTGGCATCAGGGGAAACGAAGAGGCCGATTGCGCTGCAAAAGCAGCTGCAACGCTGCACAGCAGATACAACTACGTAATGTTCCCCATCAGCTACGTTAAACATCAAATCAGAGAGGAAACACAAATGAAATGGACAGAAATGTACAGGGATACTGTCGGCGTTGCAGAACATACCAAAAAGTTGTGTCCTGAGCTGGGCGACGTTATAAAAGTCATGGAACTATGTGGCGCTTCCTTCTGGCTGTCTCAAGTCCTCACAGGACATGGGTACCACCTGCAGTATCTATGTAGATTTAAAATCATAGATAACGACACCTGTCCCTGCAATAGCGGGGCCATTCAGAGCATTGATCACCTACTGTTCGAGTGTGGTAGATATGCACGAATCAGACAGAAATATACTTCGTGCTGTGAATTTCATAAAATAGATCCACACAATGTTATAGAAAGTGCATCCAATGAGAGAACGCGAGTAGTAATGCTCGAATTCTTTGAGGGAATATTTGGAACTCTAAAGCAGTTCAACGGAACATAAATTTGAAAACATAAAACTAAATATAGTACTATTAACTTATTATACGTATTTATAACATATATATATATATATATATATATATTCACAAATATACTACTTATATAAATAACAAAAAACATATATAGTATCAAAGATATAATAAATAATACTTACCAACAGTGTAAAACGAGTTAAATATATGAAGACCACAGGTTTTGCTGTATCAAATCGCAGCGTACCAAACCTGCAAAACGAAATCACACACATAATTATATATATACCTTACCTTACTTACCTTACCTTACCTTGTGTGAAACACGAATATTTGCTGTCGATACTTTTTTTTTTAAAGTTGACAGAAGAAGCAATTGTTCGGATGAGGTAAATAGTGTTCTTTTAAAAAAAAGATAGCGCGTAACCAAAAAACGTGACGCGTAACCGAATAAAAATGTGACGGTAAATTTTTTTCCAACGCCGATAAAGAAGTTTCACTTCAAAAAGATGGCGCGTAACCAAAAAACGTGACGCGTAACCGAATAAAAATGTGACGGTAAATTTTTTTCCAACGCCGATAAAGAAGTTTCACTTCAAAAAGATGGCGCGTAACCAAAAAACGTGACGCGTAACCGAATAAAAATGTGACGGTAAAGTTTTTTCCAACGCCGATAAAGAAGTTTCACTTCAAAAAGATGGCGCGTAACCAAAAAACGTGACGCGTAACCGAATAAAAATGTGACGGTAAAGTTTTTTCCAACGCCGATAAAGAAGTTTCACTTCAAAAATATAACTTATACATCGTGTTCCTGATGATATACATTAACTTTGATTAATACTTCTATAGCTATTGTTAAACATATCGTACAAATAAAGTAGTAGTTTAAATAGCATAGTTTTACAGTTATTGGTAATTTAAGTTTAACCAACTTCATTGTATTGTGCAGTGAGAAAGAGTCTTTATCTGTGAGATGTTGCCACTTTGTGCAACCAAAACTATCAAACTATCAACTCTTTGACAATGGTCGTTTCAAAAGTCAAAATTTAAAAAAAAAACATTGTTGACGTCAAGAAAAGTTTCAAAAAGTTTATGTGGACATGTGAACCAAAGTGTGAAGCGACGTTGCCAGCTCAGGTAAAGAGTAATAGGGATGATGACTATTTTTTTCTTCGTTTATCAGGTAGATTATCAAAAAGTATTGGACACGTATTTTTTCTTTTGTCACATAATATAAACATTGCAGAGATATATTGATTTGAAAAGTCGCATGACGTCACGTTTGAGTACACTTATAAGTGAAAATTCACTCAAAAGTGACGTCACGAGCCCCTGCTCCCAAACTTTGACGCGCTATAACTTTGTCATTTTTTGGTTGATTCCCCAAAGAAAAATACGTGTCCATTATTTTTTGATCATCTAACTGACGGACTAAATAGAATTTCGTTTACTGTACCCCGTCATCACCCCTATTCATATTAGATAGAAATTACATCTAAGCATTTAGTTTGTATGAAAATATTTTTTTTTAAAGAAATCGGAATTCATAAAAGGGTCCATAATAAAAAACGATCAATTTAATAGTCTGAATAACATGCCAAAGTTAGTGTATAACCTCAGGAACACGGTGTATAATATAATACACAAATACCTCAATTATTATAGACAATCCGGCTGCGCTGGGAGACGAATGAATTTATTTTTGTAGTTGTTGGTGTTCTAAGGGCCATTCGCCTAACGGAAATGCTTTGGAAAACGCTAACGCTTACGATTTCATTTTGTTATTTCTAGCCGCCTGAGGTTTTCAAATGCCTCGCGCTCTTTCTTTTTCTTTTGCATTGGTGATAACAATATTAAAAAAAAAAAAATGGCGTCAGGTATTTAAAAACCTTCGGCGGTCAGAAATAACTAAATAAAATCGTAAGCGTTAGCGTTGTTCAGTACAAATGTTTAACAAAGAATTATTGAACGAAAGTAGTTTGTAAAGTTTTTCCTTCCTTCACATATAAGAAGATATACTAATATTTAAGTCTCATCTTTAGGAAAAGGATCGCCTATACAAGGAACAAAGGAGTGAGTGCGACAGACTGATATGTGAAGTGAAACGGTTGCGTGTAGAAACTTCAAACGCGTCTGCCAAAAACGCGGCTCAGGACGAACAAATATCGACTTTAACCCAACGTCTTAAGGTCGCCAAAGCTGAGCATATGGTGAGTATAATCTTAAATCTAATCAAAATTTATTTATTTAAATTAGATGCATTTGGACAACTCTTTAGAATAAAAATAAAATAAAAATGAGATAACAAGCTGACGGTATGGCTGAAGACTTTAGACTAAATGCAACTCAATATGCCATTTAAAAAAGAAAATCGTATTCTAAGGAAAACAGTAGATTCATGTACTCGTAATAAACAGTAGAACAGGAGATCTCCTGTTTTTTTCAAATTTCTCCTGTTATTTGTTTCTTAGGTTTTCACGCACATAACACACACGAAACGTCAATAAATAAATAAAGTTTTCGTGCATTAACCCGTAAAAACTAGTTTTATTTCTCCTGTTAGTTCAGAAAAACAGGAGTTCTCCTGTTGTTCTCAAATTTCTCCTGTTCTACTGTTTTTACGAGTACATGAATCTACTGATTTTCTAAGTAAACGATTTTCTTATTTAAATTGCATGTTGAGTTGCATTTTCCGCCATTAATAATGTCGATAACCTTCATTATTATAAAATAAATGTTATTGTCTTATCGGTAAAGTACGCCTCTGCATCTACTGTTTTTTCTTGTAACTCCTTCCATACATCAACTGCTTTTATCAATAACGCCTCCCGATTTTTAAAAATCGGACCTGGCAATACTGTACATAATACACACATACGAGTTTTTTTGGCGGGATTTCATCGAGTGCGGTTGGCGTCTTATTTTAATTATTCTTAAATTCGTTCATAGTGGATATTGTGAAATAAATTTGGTGTGATTTTGTGTTACAACCGTCTGCGCAACCGAAAAATAAGTGGAATCGTTAAAATATACGCTATTCCGGTCAAGTGGACGTGAGAATTTTATTATAGTGTTGACTACCTCACAGAAGCTTATCGGTACAGCTAACTCGATACATTTCGTGCCAAACACTCCGAGTAACATTAGAATGAGTCACAACGACATTCTAATGTAAAAAAAGAAGATTAAAATAACTTAAGACTTGGCTGTATGGGCATTGTTCCCTTTGCCTTCACTGAAAAGGGAGAATCTTAAATAAAAAAAATACACACACACATATATATCACATAATGTATGTATGTTTATTATGTTATATTTATTCAGGAGTACACACACATTGGCTGCCTTTTCATGTTGTATCCTTTCGTCGGCCTGCTAAATGTCAGTCAAATGTCTTCCATTTCAGTGTTTCTTTTTTTCTTAAATATTTTATTGTGAGTACAAAATAAATAATAACCGATTTCATATAGGTATATAAATTTCTTATCTATTAGACAAGTCCGTCCGTCCGTCTGTGGTGCTGTTTCAGCGGCCAAACCGTAAGAGATAGATAAAGAGAATATTTAAGTTATAAGTTAAGAATAGTCTGATAAGACTACAAACCGGATTTGAGTAACGTAGCACTTCCGGTTTTCGAGAAATCACGAATTTCAAACGAAACCACACAAAATCTCCGAAGTTCTCAATTAATTAAATACTTTTTTTTTTATCAGGTTTTGGTGAACATTTGGTTCACTGGTTTGCTAGTCTATATTATAACTAACTTATATATAAAATTCTCGTGTAACAATGTTGGTTACCTTACTATACTCCTCCGAAACGGCTTGGTTTTTATGAAATTGTTTAAGCATATTCAGTAGTCGAAAGAAAGTCTATTTTGATTCGGAAATAATATTATTGGGTTGGGTTGAATCTAGTTTTACTTACATCGAGATTTAACCAAATAGCTGCAAGGGGACTAACCATCCTAACCTAACCTAACCTAACCTACTAAAATAGATCCACACAATGATATAGAAAGTGCATCCAATGAGAGAACGCGAGTAGCAATGCTCGAATTCTTTGAGGGAATATTTAGAACTCTAAAGCAGTTCAACGGAACATAAAATTTGAAAAGATAAAACTATATATATTACTATTAACTTATTATACGTATTTATAACACACACACACATATATATATTCACAAATATACTACTTATATAAATAATAAAAAATATTTTAAGTAAATATGTTGTAGTTAGTATGGGTAGTTATGGGTAGTCATGCTCTCTTAATAGTCTCTTCGGCGGTGTCGTGTGAGGCGGGTCGTTACGTTCCCTAAAATATGGTTGAGCGAAGCGATGGCTGGTTCATGCGTCATGCTCGTGAACGGGTGCTGCCAGCGGAGATGAGTCTGCCCTAACTTCCTTAATATTGAAGTTAATGTTTAGTCACACTGAATATAAATAACACTATTTGTATTTATACTGTATGACACAGCAATCAAAATGCAGGTAAACAATTAATGTATATTTAATAATTATGTAATGAAAAGTGACTTCATGAATCACCTCTGAAGTCATTTTTCAATTTGACGACTCTGTAAATAATGAAACAGGGAGAAAAAAACAGCCCTTGCTGAGTTTCTTGCCGGTTCTTCTCAGTACAAGGTCTCCCGCCGTAGATTTACGAACCGATGGCGTAGCTTCTAGACATTCATGAGTGCTTGTAACAGCCTAAACTGAATAAATGATTTTGATTGATTGATTGATATATATAGTATCAGAGATATAATAAATAATACTTACCAACAGTGAAAAACGAGTTAAATATATGAACACCACAGGTTTTGCTGTATCAAATCGCAGTGTACCAAACCTGCGAAAAGAAATCACAGACATAATTAGAAAAAACCTAACCTATAGAAAATCACAGTAAAATAACACTACCTTTTGGTGATGTTGTGTTTCTGTCGGTGATTAAGGTTCCAGGGCTCCACGGGGTAGGGGACTGAGTCAGGGTTAGGCCTACTTTAAAAGTCCTGACAAAAAGCCGGACATTTCGATAAAACTCCGGACATTTTAGTCACAAAATACAAACATCGTCATCACCCACTAAGCTACAGTGATATTATCCGCGACGCTCGCATCGCGAGGGGGGTCTCGTTATTGATTTTTAAAGATGATTTACCTATATATCTCATTCTCTTTATCTACCACACTGTCACTTATGCAAAAAAAAAATTTTTCAGTATGAGCGTTTAAAACTTTAACATCCCAAAACATACAATATTTAAAGATTTTTACGTGATGAAAAGCTTATACAGCTTAGCTATTCATCTAAAAAAGAAATAAAAAAAAACTTTAAATATGTATGTTTTGGGATGTTAAAGTTTTAAACGCTTCTCCTGAAAAAATGTTTCGCAGTGGTCCCGCGTGTGGGTCATGGCCCAATCTCCTTATTCCATCCATAGGGAAGGCCTGTGCCCCAGCAGTGGGGACATTAATAGGCTGATGATGAATTTTGAATAAATGAAATAGTTTTAGTTTTACTCATTTTACTACGAATTAAAAAAATCCGGACAAATTTAAAAAAGCCGGCCAAAGTCCGGACAAAAGGCTAAAAAGCCGGACATGTCCGGACAAATCCGCACGGATGGTAACCCTAGTCAGGGCAGGCAGCGGCGCGAATGATATTTTTTGTATCGCAAGCATCTAATGTAATAAAACTTTCACTTTATTTATTTTTTTGAAGTTATACTTCTTTAGGCGCGTTATGAAAAAATGATGAGAGTGAAATTTTAAGATGCGCGCGCATCACTGTAACACAAAATATTAACAGCATGAAGTTGGTCGCTTTAGCAACCCAACCAACTTCATGCTGTTACTTTTGTGTTTACCGCACATTAAGAAAATCTACCAACAAAATAGAAATAGAATCTCTATTTAGTGGGTGCTAACGACTGCATTGTGAAGGCCTATCAAAAGTATTTATTAATCTGGAACAACGGAACCAAAGCGCGATTCAGGAGACTACAGCGCCATCTCTTGACCATTGGTGTAGTAGAACCAAAAACCACATCTTTATTTTTTGTAATAAAGTAACAGTTATAGGTATTCATATTTATAATATTTATCCACATGTTTCTAGTTTGTATATATTCGGAATACGTGTTTGAGTTTCATACAAGTGCAAATCACATATGTTCTAATAAATTATATTCAGTAGCGAGTTTAATTGAATATTTTGATTATTTATTTATTTTTTCAAATTAAAACTGAACTTTATTGACTGTGTCCTTTTCCAGACTTTTTATTAATTTATTGTAATTAATTATTTGCATGCAATTAAAAACTAATTTTAAACGATGCCAAAGAAGGATAACTTCTCACGCGCCTACATAAGTACACGCACCCATTTTTTTTTAAACATCACACCAATTAGCCTAGCCCCAAAGTAAGCACTATAACGCTTGTGTTATGGGATACTAGGGTAACGGATAGAATACATATTCTGTACATATGTAAGTATATTTATATAGAAATATATATTAAACATCCATGACTGGAGTACAAATTGCTCGTGTTCATCACACAAACATCTGCCCCCACCGGGATTCGAACCCGGGACCTCTCGAGTCGACGACACCATGAAACCCGGCGTACAAACCACTCGGCCACGGAGGTCGTCAAATTAATAAAAGATATTATTTTTACAGGAATTCCGCGATGCAACACGCGCCCTTTCTGCCTCCAACCAAAGCGCCATAGACACGTTAGAAGCGCGGATAAAGTCTCTAAACTCGACCGTAGACAAACAGACCTCGCTAATAGACAATCTGAGGAAACAGAACGCCATATTGGCGGCGGAAGGCGCTGTCATAGCATTAGAAAAGGAATACAGTATTTTTTTGAGTCAAGATTTGTGAGAAATCATTATATTATAAGGAAAAACTAATTATATCTATTTTTTTTAAATATAAGCGTATTACACCGTTTTTTATTTATCTTACCAACAATATGTAAGAAAAGGGACATCATGCAAGGGTCAAAAAACAACAGCTCCGTAAATGTGGCAACTCATTAATAGAGTGCGTGTATGTCAATTTGCAAGAATGCTAAATGTTCCGATTCTTCTCTAATCTTAAATATTAAAAACATCAGTCTCTCCTTATTTATTATGTATAGAAAATGAAATGGATACACTATTGTCAAATTTAAGTTTAGATTTAGAGAAGACACGTCAGAATCGACACCGTTGTATGGCAAAAAACGTGTAGCCGGCTGCTCAACTGCTACCCAAATAATAGGGAGAATATATTTTATGTTGTGTTCTATTGCTAATAAATGTAGGTGGTTACATCTCCTTTAAGTATTGTATGAGTTACATTTAGTTCTTAATGTAGCTCATAAAATACTATTAATATATCACAGGTTCTAAATCAAATATATAAAATTCTCGTATCACGGTGTGCGTAATTGAACTACTCCGAAACGGCTCGACCGACTCGATATCTCGATATGCATATTCAGTAGGTCTGAGAATAATCTATTTTTCATCCCCCTAAATGTTAAGGGTGGTCGGTCCACCCTTAATTTTATTTTGGACAAAATTTATAGTTTTTATTTTTTTATGATCACACAAAAATACTTACAACCCCACATTTTCACCTAAGTTGGTGGTAACCAACCTCTATTTTTTTTTGGCGGTACGAAGATCGCTGGGACAGCTAATGTAGCTCGAAAATACCATTAATATGTCAGAGGTTCTAAATGAAGCTCATAAAATACTTTAAGAAGATGCCCTTAATGATGGTTTCCTGGAATGACTGGCGCCAGGTGGCAGCACCGAGAGGTAAGGTCTGCTCATCCGTCAAATCACGTTATAGTCTATGGGTCAGTTTAAACGCTCGTTCGGTTAATTTGCGCCAAAAACTTCATACAACAGACCTTACGTCACAGTGGTGCCAACTGGTGACGTAAGTTTTCCTGAACACCCTCAAAAAATGCGAATGTATGTATGTATTTAAATCTAAAGAAAAATAAAGTTAGAAAAAATTGCACGCGGACTAGGCAGCAGACGGGACTCGAACTCGCCATCTTCGCTATCCGGGCGAATGCACTAACCATTATACTACCGAGGCCCTGATAGCCATGTCGAATTCTTTATAGCCTTTCTTAAGCTACAAGGCAGCGCCATCTCTTCGCGTTATAGGTCACCCGCAGTGTCAAATGAATAGCAATTATAGGTATATTTTTTATTCTTCTTTATATTTTTTTAGATTTATATATCGAGCAGTTACATGCTTAGAAAAAAATATACTATAATTGCTATATCTTCTTTCTAATGTTCAATACTTGTACTCACATTGTGGGTACAATACAATGCCAAGAAATGGCGCTGCCTTGCAGCTTAAGAAAGGCTAGCATGAATTCGACACGGCCATCAGGGCCGCGGCAGCATAATGGTCATTTGCTATTCCGGTATATTGCTTATGTGTCCATTGTTTTGAGTGTGTATGCTGTTGGTCGCAGATAGGGTTACCATTTAGGAATATCAAAAGTCCTGACATTTCGAAAAAAGTCCGGACTTTTTACTCAGAAAATGGTAACATTACTCATTTACTTACAATGGCATGGTATTCAAATCAATATGGACATTTATTATTCATATTCAATGTAATTTTAAAAATCCGGTCTATTTTGAGATATGGATAAAGTCCTGACTATAGCCTAAATGTCAGGGCATGTCCGGACTAATACGGACGGATGGTAACCCTAGCCGCAGATGACCTTTACAGCGTCACCGGGTTTGAAGACGGCGAGATCCTAAGGGGACCTCAACCAGAGAATTGGCGAGTGCCTCTAGAGGTATTCCAGGCAGATGACATCTCCCCACGGGGGAGTCTCCTCTCCGTCTGCAGCCTCTAGACCACTCGAACCTGAGGGGGTTCTGTCCTTCTGCTGCAGAGGGCAGTATTTAAAGTACCTTTCTCCTTCAGTTTTGTCTGGGTACTTTTTATGTGAGGAGCTCGATGGCGCGGGTCCGCTGCGATCGTTGAAGTTAAGCAACTTTCGCAGAGGTCGGACATTGGATGGGTGACCAAAAATCTTCTATCTCGAGTTCCTCCGTGCTTCGGAAGGCACGTTCAGCCGTTGGTCCCGGCTGCATCTGCTGTTAACACCCGCTAATCCGTACTTGGCCCGCGTGATGGATCATAGCCTAATCTCCCTATTCCATCCATAGGGAAGGCCTGTGCCCCAGCAGTGGGGACAATAATAAAACTGGCCTGTAAAAAGCCAGCGACCGTATCAGGTAGGTATTTACGTACAAAATGGTTTGCCTTGAAGTTTTTAACAGACTGATACGGGTTGTAATCAGTTGAGAACAAATTGATAAATCTTCTGTGTTAGGTAAGTATGTATATACAAATCAATTGCTGTTTGTTTGTCTCGCTACAAACGAAATAAATCGGCTTGTTAATTTTTTTACAATGAGAATCAGTAAATCAAATCAAAACATGGGTCACAGTTGCTACCCGTACCATATCATAAAGTATTGTACGTTATTTCTGGTAATAGGGTATTTGACAGTACTCAAAATAAAGTGCCAATTGTTAGCATCTGTGTTTAGAATGAATGTTGGCAGGAGTTTTTACTTTTTTTACAGAAAAAATATTCATAATTTTACTAAAAACCCACGTTTAAAGATAGTTTAATAGTTTTCTTGTCTTTTGTCACGTGACCCAAAACGCTTGGGATTGGTGGAGCCTAAAATGACGTCACACGCAAGTAAACTTCCGGTTAAAGTGACATTAGATTGTGTGGTTTCACGTTTTAATATGACATTCGTGTGACGTCACACACCAGTGAGACGCCATATTGTCCAGAGATACGTTTTTCGCGGCAACTTGAAAATAGAGTTTTTGATTTAGTACTTACTACTTCGGTAAATAAATACCGAAATACACAACATAATGATGAATATCCACTTTTTATGGACTCTATAAACATTAGTAAATAACGCGAGATCGTTTTCTAAAACTTGGCAAATACCCTATTGTACTATATAGGTACTTTATGTCAACGATTAAGTACGCGAAAATACTTTATTTCGAGTGATATGATTTTTAAAGGTTTCATTTTTACATAAAATATACAAAAAAGGTTGATAGTAAGATTTTTTGCGTAAAACTGAACGACGGTTGGTAGATGTCGCTGTCGTCGTTAGCTCATTTCTGGACTCAACCGCAAATGTCAACTTTATCGTGGCTGTTTGGCTTTATACGTCCTTTCCCAATGCTAATAAAAACTACAAATTTATAGTAGTTAGCACTATTGAAAGAAAATATTACTAGGAAAAATTCCACGCGGACCGGGCAGCAGACGGGACTCGAACCCGCACCCTTCGCTATCCGAGCGAATGCACTGACCATTATGCTACCGCGGTCCTGATGGCCGTGTCGTGTGTGATTATTTATTAAAAGTTGCTAGAAGCAACGAAAATATATTGACATACTAATATAGTGGAATAAAAAGTACTGTATTTGGACAAAATGTTTTTTTTCTCCCTTTAATATCCAATGTATTTTATTTGGACAAACAAAGGGTAATAAACCCTGGTCAGTAATGAATACCTTTCTGACTTCTGCCGTCCCTCGCGGCCTGTCGCCCCGGGCCCCAGCCCTCTCGGCACCAAAGTAAATACTTTTTTTATAGATAGGTCCGACACATGACTCCACCCCACCTGATGTTAAGTGACGGTGAAGTCCAGACGAGAAGATAGCTGGTACAACAGTTCTACCGTTCTACCTGCGACAACAGCCATCCTCACCCTGCCGGCCTGCAAGTTGCTTCTTCACGCCTCTTTTAAAGGATCCCAGGTTGTGAGAGGGTGTTCCCTACACGTGAGCGAGCAGAGTATTCCATTTACGGATAGTGCGAGAAATGAGTCACCAAACTTCTTTGTACGCGTTGGAATAGTGTCCAGAAGGTGGAATAACAGAGAATAACTCTTCAAAACATTCGCTATGGTACAGACGATAAAACGCGCTTAAAGACGGCATGTAACGGCATAATTGAAGAGGCTCGAGGTGTTTAGTTACCTCTTCATCGCCTATGATGCGGATCGCGCGCCGCTGTAACCTATCCAAAGCATCGAGCAAGTACTTGGCAGAGCCCTCCCAGAGGTGTGAGCAATATTCCACGCCAGACTACACCTGCGTCTCCCATAGGCTTCTGCCTGGGGCCAATAGGGCCATTAGGCCGAGAGAATGTCAGGTGCAGAGACGCGGTGAAATCCCTCAACGAATACCTCGCAGTTCCGCACTTAACAGTGTTGAGGGTATTCGCAGGGTTTTTAGCGGATCACTGATGCCAGATTGGGGGGATTCCCCCAAATTAGGGGGGTTTATAAAGCGATGTAGGGATAATTGGGGGGTAAATATTTTTGGGGGATTAATGGGGGGAAGAAATTTGGATTTGGGTGAAACAGGTTTTTTTTATTACATTTGTTATCTATATATATATAACTCATGGTGACTGACTGACATAGTGATCTATCAACGCACAGCCCAAACCACTGGACGGATCGGGCTGAAATTTGGCATACAGGTAGATGTTATGACGTAGGCATCCGCTAAGAAAAGATTTTGATCAATTTTACCCCCAAGGGGATAAAATAGGGAATGAGACCGATCGGGCTGAGACTTTGCATACAGGTATAAGAAGAATCATAGATGAATGTCATTAGCCTGAGAACAGAAACTGTAGTCTGTCTACACTTCAGCTCTACACCGAAGCGAAGCGAGGGCGGGCCGCTAGTATAAAAATAAAACCACTTCATAAACTTTTAACATGAAAAGTCGCGATCAATAATCAATCAATAGCCTCTCCTTCTCATTCCGTATAGAGCATCACAAGGATAGACTGCTCTCAAATTTAATTATATTAGGTTCAAAGGATCATGCCAGATTCGGGCCCACTGAACTGTGTTCATTCAGTAAGCCCAATTCACACCCCTAAGTCCAAAGCCCACTTAAAAAAGTATTCTTTGGTCCAATCCGTGTCGCTCAGTCGCTCGGGCAGTCAAATCAAGCAAGTCAGTCATTTGTTAAAGGTAGAGTAGCTTAAACTGCAAATCGAATCGACACTATCTATTATCATTGCTTTGCTAAGTCGCAATTTGGTAACTTGTCCTTTTAATTGGTAAATTAAATTAGTCCTTGGTAAATTAATGACATTATTAAAACAAAGTTATGTAAGAACATTAACAAGGGAGTGAAAGACGACGCGTGCGAAGATGTTGATCCAGTAATGGATAATGTTGCAAAAATTCATACTGTGTAGTAAATATTGTATTTTTAATAAATATTAGGGTTTTTTCTTCAAAAACCCTGTATTTTGGGGGGATTTCGGGTAAGTTTTGAGGGAAAGACAAAATGGCTTTCTGGTAAAGTGTTACGCGAGATACGTTTAATAGTAAGGACATAACCCAATGGTACCTAAGGGGGACTAACTTTTAACAGCAAAGCATTCGGTACTACGGGTCCTAACTCCTAAACTATATCACAATTAGTCAGACATTTATTTCTTTATTCTTTACTGCATGCCACAGATAGTACAAAAAACAATAATATCATAAGTTGCACAAATATGTGACATCCTGTAAGTTACTATTATTATTTAAATAAACTATTAAATATTGTTATACATGTATCTTACTAAAATTAAATACCTATTCATATGTCATGAAATATAATTTTATTATTACTTTATAAAAATTATATCAGATATGTTTATCTCGAAAAAACTCTAATATATTATAATAGGATTTATTAATTAGGTATTATACCTTTAGACGTTTTTCACAAAAGGAGCCTGAATACAAGCCTGACAACAATAACTAAAGTCTACATAGAAGCGAAGCCAGGGCGGGCCACTAGCAATCTGTAATCCTACACATCTAATACAATAAGTATATCTAAATTATAGTAGTTTAATTCGCACAACGGATAATAAACGATTAGATAAAAAAATGCAGATAAAATTGCCAGTAAATCAATTGATACGGAAATATCTACAACATTCATATTTTTATTGAAGCTAAGAATATTCATGTTTTCTGCTTCGTTAAATCAGAATATTAAAAGACAAGTGTGAAAAGTGCATGTTGGTTCAACAATCAACTTCTAATGTTCAGTAAATAAATTAGTTTTGTCGATGACACGCGTTCTGAGTACTTAGAGCAAGAGAAATTTCGGAACGTAAGTACATAATTATCATTATCAATGTACTAGCAACTAGCTGACTGTATTGAGACAGGGCGACCCCGCCCGTCTGGGGAGTAACCTCCACTTTACAAAAGACTGTCTGTCGGTGAGAAGAGTTACAGGCCTCCACGGGGTAGTGGATTAGGTCTGTCATTGGGCCCTCCGAGAGGCCACTGTGAAAAACTGATATTTCCTACACATAAAGATTTAGCAATCTTTAAAAATTGTAGCCGGAAGGATAAAATTTGTAGCTGTTGTACGTCGAACACCTAAGAGGCGTTACCAGTTTAAATAATTTTGATGAACAGTAAATATTTAAAAGGTAATTTGTAGAATTACGTACAAGCATTTGATCTCTCCTCAGTGGCAATAAAGGAAATCCAATCAGTTAGTGGGCCCTCAGTTCTTACGTGCTTAAAATTTACTGTTACAAATTTAAAAGGACGAAACAGGAATTTTTGACAGCTCCGTAAGGGAAGATACCTTACGGAATCGCGCGAGTGACGTGTGGCGGCGTTTTGTATCGGCACATTAAGTGGCCGGTGCGGGCCACAAAAAGCGAGCAACGACGATTTGTAGCGTGTGGCGGCCACCGGCGCGTACCGTGTGTGGCAAGTCCATATAAAATGTATGAAAACTACAAGAAATATGCCGGTGGCGGCGTTTTGTGTTCGTGGTCGGTGGCCCGTGTGCGGCGTCACTTATTTGTTATATACTATATAACAAATAAGTGTCGCCATAAGTATAGTCATGATAAAATATGTTTCATTCGGTTATCAGCTCGGTGAAGGTCGATGTAGGTTCGGATCTTACACCAATGGGGCACTGCTGAATTTTCACATTCACACGAATCGATGATAGCATCAGCCTATTAAAGTCCCCACTGCTGGGGCACAGGCCTTCCATAGGGATGGAATAGGAAGATTGGGCCATGACCCACCACGCGGGCCCAGTGCGGCTTGCGGGTGCTAACGACTGCAGATGCAGCCGGGACCAACGGCTTAACGTGCCTTCCGAAGCACGGAGGAACTCGAGATATAAGATTTTTGGTCACCCATCCAATGACCGACCACTGCGAAAGTTGCTTAACTTCACGTATATTAAGCTAGCAGACCATGGTCGCAACGCGCACATCTAACCTACTGGGTATTTAGTTGCTAATTAGTTACACTATTCCCGATTTAGTTGCTCAACACCTGTAAAAGATACATGTGATCTGCTAGCTTAAGTCTTAACCTAGCAGACCACAATACTATATCTTCGGTTCTAGTAAAGATATCGAAGTTCTGCAAACGGCATATTTAGTTGCTCATTAGTTGCTAATTAGTTACACTATTCCCGATTTAGTTGCTCAACACCTGTAAAAGATACATGCGATCTGCTAGATTAAGTCTTAACCTAGCAGACCACAATACTGTATCTTCGATTCTCGTAAAGATATCGAAGTTCTGCAAATGGCATATTTAGTTGCTAATTAGTTGCTGTAAGACAGCATTATTTGTATTATCCCCCCATCATCCCTTAATTGCCGCACCAGCACCCACACTACCCCCGAAATACGATAAAATTAAAAAGAGCTCATCAGAGAATATAAACTATGGCGTATTTCGTTGCTAATTAGTTGCTGAAAAATAGGGTTGTTTAAAAAATTTAATTATCAACCCTTAACTCCAGATCATCCCTGCAACCACCTCGGAATAGGACGATACCGGAAAATTCTCGTAGGTGAAAAAAAGCGGCGGGATATTTAGTTGCTAATTAGTTGCTCGTCAAAAACGCAGATAAGAGTATTCTACAATCATCCCCTAACCTCAGATCCAACCCCTCTCCTCACTAAGAAACAGTAGATGGATGGAATTCGCAAGCAGATGTTTAAAACTGCTGGATGTTCTGTTGCTAATTAGTTGCTCGCCAAAAACGCAGATAAGAGTATCCTACAATCATCCCCTAACCTCAGATCCACCCCCTCTACTCATGAAAAAATAGTAGATGGTTCGAATTCACACGCAGATGTTTAAAACTGCTGGATATTTTGTTGCTAATTAGTTGCTGCAAAATAGCGTTGCTTACAGTATTTAATTATCAACCCTTAACTCCAGATCAGCACTGCAACCACCCCAGAATAGGACGATATCGGAAAATTCTTGTAGGTGGAAAAAAGCGGCGGGATATTTAGTTGCTAATTAGTTGAAATGAAATGAAATGAAATGAAAAGTCATTTATTCAGTCTAGGCTGTTACAAGCACTTGTGAAAGTCAAGAAGCTACGCCATCGGTTCGCAAAACTACGGCGGGAGACCTTGTACTGAGAAGAACCGGCAAGAAACTCAGCAAGGGCTGCTTTTTTCTCCCTGTATTGATATATACAGAGTCGTCAAGTTGAAAAATGACTTCAGACATACTTCTGAAGTCACCTTCCATTACATTATTTAGGGTATAGATATATAGTTACAACAAATTTTATATTTAGTATATATAGGAAGCGGCATTAGATAGGTACCATACTACTGTTACAAAACTGACTCATACCCATCAAATAAGAAATTACAAGAAACACTATGTCCATGCATTACGATCATTTAGATAATCATTAACTTTATAATAGCCCTTATTCATAAGAGTATTCTTAATCTGAGATTTAAATTTGGTTAGTGGAAGCTCAATCAGATCTTGGGGAACTTTGTTAAACAATGCAATACTACATCCCAGAAATGAACCTCTAGATTTTTGGAGTCTGAAACATGGAACGGCAAGCTTGTTCTTAAATCTCGTGTTTAAGTTATGGGTTTGACTTTTTTTTGCAAATGCGTCATAGTTTCTTCTTACATATATTATATTTCCATAAATGTATTGCGATGCCAGTGTTAAAATATTAATTTCTTTAAATTTTTCTCTAAGAGATTCTCTTGCCTTTAAATTATATATGGCGCGAACAGCTCTCTTTTGCAGTACGAAAATACTTTCTATATTAGCAGCTGAGCCCCACAACAAAAGGCCATATGACATAACGCTATGAAAGTAACCAAAGTAAACCATTCTTGCCGTTTCCACATCAGTTAGGAGTCTTATTTTTTTAACAGCGAAGGCCGCAGAGCTCAGTCTACTTGATAAGGCATCAATATGAGGATCCCATTGCAGATGCGAGTCTAAAGTAATACCCAGAAACTTTGTAGAATCCACTAACTCTACAGGCTGCTCATTTATTTTTAAACTAGTATTAACCTGCCTCACATTAGGTAAAGTAAACTTGTTGTAAAAGTTGCTCGTCAAAAATGCAGATAAGAGTATTCTACAATCATCCCCTAACCTCAGATCCAACCCCTCTCCTCACTAAGAAACAGTAGATGGATGGAATTCGCAAGCAGATGTTTAAAACTGCTGGATGTTCTGTTGCTAATTAGTTGCTCGCCAAAAACGCAGATAAGAGTATCCTACAATCATCCCCTAACCTCAGATCCACCCCCTCTACTCATGAAAAAATAGTAGATGGTTCGAATTCACACGCAGATGTTTAAAACTGCTGGATATTTTGTTGCTAATTAGTTGCTGCAAAATAACGTTGCTTACAGTATTTAATTATCAACCCTTAACTCCAGATCAGCACTGCAACCACCCCAGAATAGGACGATATCGGAAAATTCTTGTAGGTGGAAAAAAGCGGCGGGATATTTAGTTGCTAATTAGTTGCTCGTCAAAAACGCAGATAAGAGTATTCTACAAACATCCCCTAACCTCAGATGCAACCCCTCTACTCACTTAGAAACAGTAGATGGTTGGAAGTCGCACGCAGATGTTTAAAACTGCTGGATGTTCTGTTGCTAATTAGTTGCTCACCAAAAACGCAATTAAGAGTATTCTACAATGATCCCTAACCTCAGATCCTACCCCTCTACTCACTTAAAAATAGTAGACGGTTCGAATTTGCACGCAGATGTTTAAAACTGTTGGATATTTTGTTGCTAATTAGTTGCAGAAAAATAGCATTGCTTTTAATATTTGATTATCAACCCTTAACTCCAAATCATCCCAGCTGACACCCTTATGGTTATAAAAAATGCGGGATATTTTTCTACAATCGTCTCTTCACCTCAGATCGACCATCATTTTCTCTTTACAATAAAAAAACGGCCAGAATACGCTCGTAGATGTATATTACTGCAGAATATCGTATTGCTAATTAGTTGTTCGCTAAGTTTACGTTTAAAAATGTTCTACAATAATCTCTTTACCTCAGGATGCCTACTCTATTTCACCGAAAAATTAAATTCGATCGAAATTTCGCACGTTCTTTACTCTGTTTCTTTTTCATTTCAAACATTCGAAAATAGTTTGACGATTAAATTCTCCATACCTATTCTAATTAAAAAAACTTTCGAAGGAAAAGTTGTCAATGACAGATTTCTTTTCTGCGTTCGAAATCTTATCCTCAAATTGACGAAATGAAAAGTGTTAACTTTTCATTTTCGTTTTAATTAAGCCTAAAATAACTGCTAGAGTATTTTTAATCACGGCTGCTTAGCGTGAGGAAAATTTTTTGCATGTTAAATTAAAAAATAATCTTAATTTTTATTATTTTTTGTATTTCCAATACTTCAAAGTATTAAACGTCAAATTTAGGTTGACATACAATCGATTGTATTAATTCTACAAATTAGTAAAAAAGAAAGTTCTTAGCAACTAATTAGCAACAAAATATCCAGCAGTTTTAAACATCTGCGTGCAAATTCGAACCGTCTACTATTTTTAAGTGAGTAGAGGGGTTGATTGTAGAATACTCTTAACTGCGTTTTTGGCGAGCAACTAATGAGCAACTAAATATCCCGCGTCTATATTCCACCTACGAGAATTTTCCGAAATCGTCCTATTCTGGGGTGGTTGCAGGGATGATCTGGAGTTAAGGGTTGATAATCAAATATTATAAGCAACGCTATTTTTCGGCAACTAATTAACAATAAAACATCCAGCAGTCTTAAGCATCTGCGTGCGAATTTTAACCATCTACTGTTTCTAAGTGAGTAGAGGGGTTGGATCTAAGGTTAGGGGATGATTGTAGAATACTCTTAACTGCGTTTTTGGCGAGCAACTAATTAGTAACAAAATATCCAGCAGTTTTAAACATCTGCGTGCAAATTCGAACTGTCTACTATTTTTAAGTGAGTAGAGGGGTTGCATCTGAGGTTAGGGGATGTTTGTAGAATACTCTTAATTGCGTTTTTGGCGAGCAACTAATTAGCAACAAAACATCCAGCAGTTTTAAACATCTGCGTGCGAATTCCAACCATCTACTGTTTCTAAGTGAGTAGAGGGGTTGGATCTAAGGTTAGGGGATGATTGTAGAATACTCTTAACTGCGTTTTTGGCGAGCAACTAATTAGTAACAAAATATCCAGCAGTTTTAAACATCTGCGTGCAAATTCGAACTGTCTACTATTTTTAAGTGAGTAGAGGGGATGGATCTGAGGTTAGGGGATGATTGTAGAATACTCTTAATTGTGTTTTTGGCGAGCAACTAATTAGCAACAAAATATCCAGCAGTTTTAAACATCTGCGTGCAAATTCGAACCGTCTACTATTTTTAAGTGAGTAGAGGGGATGGATCTGAGGTTAGGGGATGATTGTAGAATACTCTTAACTGCGTTTTTGGCGAGCAACTAATTAGCAACTAAATATGCCGCGTCTATTTTCCACCTACGAGAATTTTCCGATATCGTCCTATTCTGGGGTGGTTGCAGGGATGATCTGGAGTTAAGGGTTGATAATCAAATATTATAAGCAACGCTTTTTTGCAGCAACTTATTACAAACAAAATATCCAGCAGTTTTAAACATCTGCGTGCCAATTCCAACCATCTACTGTTTCTAAGTGAGTAGAGGGGTTGCATCTGAGGTTAGGGGATGTTTGTAGAATACTCTTATCTGCGTTTTTGACGAGCAACTAATTAGTAACTAAATATCCCGCGTCTATTATCCACCTACGAGAATTTTCCGGTATCGTCCTATTCCGAGGTGGTTGCAGGGATGATCTGGAGTTAAGGGTTGATAATTAAATTTTTTAAACAACTCTATTTTGCAGCAACTAATTAGCAACGAAATACGCAGTAGTTTATATTCTCTGATGAGCTCTTCTTAATTTTATCGTATTTCGGGGGTAGTGTGGGTGCTGGTGCGGCAATTAAGGGATGATGGGAGGATAATACAAATAATGCTGTCCTACAGCAACTAATTAGCAACTAAATATGCCGTTTGCAGAACTTCGATATCTTTACGAGAACCGAAGTTACAGTATTGTGGTCTGCTAGGTTAAGACTTAAGCTAGCAGATCGCATGTATCTTTTACAGGTGTTGAGCAACTAAATCGGGAATAGTATAACTAATTAGCAACTAATTAGCAACTAAATATGCCGTTTGCAGAACTTCGATATCTTTACGAGAACCGAAGATACAGTATTGTGGTCTGCTAGGTTAAGACTTAAGCTAGCAGATCGCATGTATCTTTTACAGGTGTTGAGCAACTAAATCGGGAATAGTGTAACTAATTAGCAACTAAATACCCAGTGGGTTAGATGTGCGCGTTGCGACCATGGTCTGCTAGCTTAATATACGTCTTAACTTCAACGATCGCAGCCGAACACGCTAACCGCCTTGGGCTTATAGAAAATATTTATGTCGGCGTGACCAACTGTAATAGCGATCAATTTTTGTAATGCGTCATAATTTAAAAGACTTTGCCACATGGAGGGTTTTCTTTTAATAGTGTAGATAGAAAACTTCTTTATTATTTCAAATAATCTTTTTTATATAATCTGTTGTTTAAAACGGTCAATTTCGTTTGTGCTTTCTTGCGTAAGCTGTCCGCAGACTTTTTAAACATGCCACAAAAGTATTGCGTAGTATACGGCTAGGCTGTTTGAACTCGGCTTCTTCAAAACCGGAGCTTTCATTTAGTTTGCGAGTCCTGAATGTCATTGTCAAATTTTGTATGAAAACTTGAACATTAGCGCCATAACGTACGTAACGAGAACTAAAAATCAGTACACATTTGACAATGACATTTCGGACTCGCAAACGTTACGACTTCGATATCGGTTCGTGCTAGGGGTACTGTTAACTTGGACGATATATTTGAGGCCATGAGAATCATAGTGGCCTAACTCATTTTTTAACCATAGTGGCCTATCTTACTTAGGCCAGTATGGCACCTCAAATTTTGATCACAGATTAAAAACCGTAACAGTGATTATGCTGCCATCTAGTGAATATTCGTTGTATCACTTTTAGATCACTCTGGTCCTATCAAAATTATCAATTTGAACTGGAAAAAATCATAAACTCAATATTCTAAAAAAATTAGTTAGGCCACTATGGTTCTCATGGCTTCATATAGAATGACGACAACTCAATTAACGTGTAGGTATAAGTCGCGGCACAAAACTCCAGCCACGGTAATATTATCTATACAGTATTCTATCTTCATACAAGCGGACGAAAAAATTGTCATACCTACGCCACTCGAGTTCGCGCGGCACCCGGCGGGCATCCAATCGCGAATGCGCCGCAGCGACCACCGAACGGTGTGAATTGTTTTTAATAGTCCAGTCAATGAAGGCTTAACTTTGCCATTTTGAGTTGATCACCTGCAACCAACGCGAAAATTTCCGCAAGGGTTCGTAGATTAATATACTAAAATTGGCAGGGTGCTGCATTGACGGCAAAGGGTGAAAAAAAAATGCGAAATGGTGTAAAAACGAGTTTTTCGTCAATATCTCGCGACTGGCTGGAAAAATAGAAAAAGTTTGTAGCACAAAGTTGTAGAAAATTTAATTTCCTACAAAAAAGGTATCAACTTATTTTCGCGTATCTCTCATAGTTTTTACACAAAATGCAATTAAAGGTGCAAAATAAAAAAATAAAAAATATTGTTTATGGTTTTTTTTTCCATTTTAAACGATCCTACGGGGCAAATTCAACAATCACCAATTACTGAAATATTTAAGGATGAGTTTTCGGCAGTCCACTGAAATGAAAATTGTCTACCGAAATGGTAAAAAAATTACCACCGAAATGATACAGCCAAGAACATCGCCTTTGTTCCCTATTTTGAATTTAAATAAATGTCTTTATTCTTTGTAAATATTTATGTTCATTATTTTTTAATAAGAATTATTAATGAAGAATTAATTACTTGTTACTCCTATTAAATATTATTACTAATTATAATTATTAATATGTACATTTTCAAAATAACGAACAAAGCGCGTTTAGAAAGCGAGAAGTTTATTATTAGTAAATCGTCCCCTTAGTGCCAAAACCGATTATCTGCACTTTTCCGCTACTGAACTTTTATAATACCAATCGACCCGTCTCATTAAGCCGCATCTACAGGTAAAACCCATTATGCTCTACGACGCATACTTCCTGAAATAGCTAATGAATAAACAAAATAACTGCAAATTATTTCCAAAATTCTTGATTTAAAACCTAACAAACCCATTCAAAACACTTAAATTTGTAAACGTATTAATTGTTGAAACCAAGTTTCGGATTTAAACTCATTTTTCATGTAGACACTTAAAATATCCTGTGAGTATCCTGTAATTGGCTTTGACTTGAATTTTACCAGATATTTTAATTTTACTAGATGAAGTAAAAACTAACAAATCTGTCGCTTTTTGCAAAAAAAATATATATAATATGTTTGCGTTATATTTGAGGCAAGTAAAAGAGGATAGATCGAATCGATCGACAGGTGACCTTCTAGCGTACGTGACATATATCTGGGGTGAGGCTATCGATAAGCGAGGTGAGTCTTTGGCTATCAGCCTTAACATCGCCAAGGCTTTGATAGGGTCTGGCACATAAGTCTTCTCTCCAAGCTTCCTGGATACGGTCTGCCTACTCAGTTCTGTGCCTGAGTGGCTGACTTCCTGCATGAGCGTCAACGGACGGCGACGGATGTAGTTCGCAGTTCATGTCAGTGAATGCCGGTGTTTCTCAGGACTCCGTCCTATCCCCTACACTCTTTTTGCTGCATTCAATGATTTAATTCCTCTTGAGAATATTCATTGCTATGCAGACGATAATACAGTGCATGCGGGATATTTTGGATACGCAGCCGTTGGACAGGTAGAAACCAAAGAGAAACGGGAGAATCTTGTCATTGAACTCAATAAAGATTTGGACTGCATTTCGGAATGCGGTACCAAGAACTTGGTTGAGTTCATTGCCAAGAAAGCCCAGGTCTGCGCTTTCACGGTAAAACTAACGTTTTTTCACGCCTGAGCAACTGTGCTTGTTGTACATGACGTAAGTACGGTGATGCTTTGGATAGGTTACAGCGGCGCGCGATCCGCATTAATGTCGATAAGGAGGTGACTAAACAAATCGAGCCTCGTGAATTACGCCGTGATGTAGCGTTATTAAGCGCGTTTTATCGACTATACCTTGGCGCATGTTTTGAGGAGTTATTGTCTCTTAACCTACCTTCCCCTTTCCTACAGAAGTCTACACGCGCTGGCTTACGTTGCCACCGACTTACTGTGAACTACTATTCCCACTGTTCCAACGTGAACAAAGAAATTTGGTAACTCATTTCTTTGTCAGACTATCCGCAAATGGATTACTTTGCCCTCTTACGTGTGTGAAGTAGCAATTCTGCAGGCCGGCAAAATGAGGATAGCTGGTGTGGCAAGTAATACTGCTGTACCAGCTATCTTTGCGTCTAGACTCCTCCGTCATCTAACCTCTGGTGGAGTCATTTCTTGAGCCTATTTATAAAAAAAAATCTATAGCAAAGATTTTTTTTTGATTTTTGCTACAAAGGTGTCATATCTGAGGAGTACCATGGATTATGCAGAAAAATCGGAAAAGCCGTTTCGGAGGAGTTTAACCACAAACACCGCGACACGAGAATTTATATATATTAGATTGATATAAAAGTTAATTTCAATCCAAAAAATAAAAGTAACTACAACGGTAGTAATTTTACGAGAGGAATTTGGTTTAGAACAGTTCACCGTGATGATAAAATGCCACTTCGTTTTTTTTTATTTTATGGATTTAGAGCCCATTACTCAATAATTATTTTTGCCAAGGTTGAGAAGTAGTAGGTACTTCTCAACCTTGGCAAAAATAATTAACCAAGAAAAAATACAAAATCATAAATCAGCACATTGCACTGCCGCTCTGAGGAATACCGTGTATTTTTTTTTTGCTCGGGGAGTTTACCCCTACATGCTTCATTAGGATTTAATTAATATGTTTCGGGTATTTATTTATTTATTATTTCCTTTTTTCATATAATAATCTTGACAAAAAAAATATTTATATTTTATTATATGATAATGATAATACATATTGCAAATATATGTTTTAAACGTAAATTTTGCGCTGAACACGATGAAAGAAAAAGAAATGGTAAAATTAAATTATCATATAATAAAATTAAATATATTTTTTTTAACTATATTTTTCGTCATCTTTCTTGGTAACCATCATTTTAAACTAAATACGCAGAATAGTTCACCCAGTAATGTTCATTAGTGATTAATTAAACAAAAGAATAACAGTGTTGCCCAGCGCGCGATTCAACAATGAATGAATAAAAGTGAGCAACTCACTCGCTAGCGCACGATCTGTGTACGGAAGAGACGGTTAAACATGGATAACTGGTTTTAGCTGAAGCATAAATTTTAAAGTAACGATGACTAACGCTAATAAATTACAGTGGAAGAAAAGAGTAAGCACTGATAGTTGATTTTAGCTGAAGTAATTTATAAAGCGTCAAATAAAAGTTATTCAGTAAAAACAAATTAAAATTCGGTATCTTCTTTTACTTGCCTCAAATATAACGCAAACATATTATATATATTTTTTTTGCAAAAAGCGACAGATTTGTTAGTTTTTACTTCATCTAGTAAAATTAAAATATCTGGTAAAATTCAAGTCAAAGCCAATTACAGGATACTCACAGGATATTTTAAGTGTCTACATGAAAAATGAGTTTAAATCCGAAACTTGGTTTCAACAATTAATACGTTTACAAATTTAAGTGTTTTGAATGGGTTTATTTGGTTTTAAACCAAGAATTTTGGAAATAATTTGCAGTTCTTTTGTTTATTCATTAGCTATTTCAGGAAGTATGCGTCGTAGAGCATAATGGGTTTTACCTGTAGATGCGGCTTAATGAGACGGGTCGATTGGTATTATAAAAGTTTAGTAGCGGAAAAGAGCAGATAATCGGTTTTAGCACTAAGGGGGCGATTTACCAATAATAAACTTCTCGCTTTCTAAACGCGCTTTGTTCGTTATTTTGAAAATGTACATATTAATAAT
Source organism: Chilo suppressalis (assembly GCA_902850365.2). Classification (NCBI taxonomy): domain Eukaryota; kingdom Metazoa; phylum Arthropoda; class Insecta; order Lepidoptera; family Crambidae; genus Chilo; species Chilo suppressalis. Next base: position 12,084,032 of record OU963921.1, read on the forward strand.
TATAATTAGTAATAATATTTAATAGGAGTAACAATTAATTAATTCTTCATTAATAATTCTTATTAAAAAATAATGAACAAAAATATTTACAAAGAATAAAGACATTTATTTAAATTCAAAATACGGAACAAAAGCGATGTTCTTGGCTGTATCATTTCGGTGGTAATTTTTTTACCATTTCGGTAGACAATTTTCATTTCAGTGGACTGCCGAAAACTCATCCTTAAATATTTCAGTAATTGGTGATTGTTGAATTTGCCCCGTAGGATCGTTTAAAAATGGAAAAAAAAACCATAAACAATATTTTTTCTTTTTTTATTTTGCACCTTTAATTGCATTTTGTGTAAAAACTATGAGAGATACGCGAAAATAAGTTGATACTTTTTTTGTAGGAAATTAAATTTTCTACAACTTTGTGCTACAAACTTTTTCTATTTTTCTAGCCAGTCGCGAGATATTGACGAAAAACTCGTTTTTGCACCATTTCGCATTTTTTTTTCACCCTTTGCCGTCAATGCAGCACCCTGCAATTTTAGTATATTAATCTACGAACCCTTGCGGAAATTTTCGCGTTGGTTGCAGGTGATCAACTCAAAATGGCAAAGTTAAGCCTTCATTGACTGGACTATAAGCAGTTAGCCGTGCTTAAATGTTTGTATTGTGAATATTTGATTGAATTAAGTAGATACCTACATAATTTAATATGGCAAAGAGCAATAGTCGATATTGTGCTGGTTTTGGTTGTTTGAACTCTTCAATAATTAAACTTTTTATACGAATGCGTATTTATTATACTATTAAAGGACAATGTTAAATTTGGCCTAAGAACCAACACCAATTTGGCATTTACGATAATTCTTAGTATATTTTTTGCGATAATTATCAGTATTTACATTGTGACGGACACTTCCAGTAAAGTAAGCTATATTAAAAAATTAAAAAAAAATCTGTGACTACCATTTTATGTGTATAATCTATGACAGCGCTGCAAACAAAACACCCTTTCTTCTTAATGCCGGCATTTCACTTGTCTATTCGTGTTTGCTTTTTGAAAACTTGACATCAGTCTGTGCTTTTTATTCCTTATTAAGCATGACAAGACAGACTGTTGTCAAGTGAAGGGCCGGCATAAAACTCGATACTCTGTGTTTGAGGTGCAGGCAGTTTGCATTTGTAGTTACCTGTGGCATTCGTGCATTCTCGTTTCGGATTACCTGTTGTGTGTCTTTATATGCGATTGTTTTTCCTATAATTTAACTATTTCGGATATCTAATATGCCATCGATGTTACCAAAGAGCAAGGCACCTTATTACCAAGTCCTAGAGAACCTGTACCACAACATCCTGAGAGGATCATACTGCCAAATTATTCAAGAACACCTGATACACATTCACGCTGCATATTTACACAATAAACATGTGATATACAAATAAATACAATATACAATATGATACATTTGTGAAAAATAGTCAAAAAATAAGAAGCAAAACTACAGTTTTTATTTTATTCATGATTCCTACCTAACCAAGTTTTTCCCAATAGTTATTATTTTAAATCGCACCAAATAAAAATGAATTAGTTGTAATATTAATTCAATTCATACTGAGTGCATACTAAGTTCATAGGTTGACATGTTTTATTTAATATTAAACATAACCTCAAAAAATATTTAGTTTTCCTGATAATTTAAGTTCTCAGAAGTGTCCGTCATTAATCTATGTTTTTACAGTCATTTACTTGCAATTTCGAATCTAGAAAATAATATTTCATGATTGTTGGTTCTTAGGCTAACAATGTATGGACGCAGAACAATGTCCTTTAATAATAAAGCTTTTCGTAGGTCTAAGTCGCGGCGTAAATATTTTTCTGTCTCAAATCTATATTTTTATGTTTTATATTAAATATTACACTTATAATAACATGTATTTTATGTAACACTTCCTAATTCATTCACAACATTTTTTTTAACATAAGATATAAAATATTTACAATCACAAAACTACAAAGAAACTCAATTACGAGAATGAAATTAAAATACTACAGTATTTGCATACCGGGCAGCCTACCGCGTGGATACGCCCCACTCGGCCGTAGGCAGTTATTTCAAGGACAGGGCCGAGTCACAATACTGTATAGATAATATTACCGTGCTCCAGCGCTGACCGTTATTGCGCAGAAGTAAAAATTAAGATGTCTTGGGGGGAAGCGAGGTGCGCGGGTGGTCATGCCCTGCTCCGATTGGCTCTCCAGTCGTACCCATGCGTAGCTATCCCTGACGCGTTTTATTCAGCGCTAGACTTACGTGCCGCCACCTACATTTATCTAAACAACATGGCCTAGTTGCGGTACTGTTTTAAAGCTTATATATACTGTGGCTTATTACTAAATTGACCTTCACCTCACGGAAGATCATAGTAAAAGCCACAGAGCAACAGAATAGAATTTCCGATATCTAAGTTTAAGTTTTTTGTTTTTGTGATGGACTTCACATCCTTGGGCACGGGATGATGGTTTTTGCTATTTGTTAGTGTTAATTTTAATAGGTAGATTAATATCTTCTCTTATTTTAGGTGATTGTCTTGTGTCTCCGTCCGTTGATGTCCAAATTAGGTCCCTCCAGAATATCAGCGTTGTAGCGGCAATCCATTTTTGCCGTTGCAACACTATGCTGAGGTGGGGCCTAGTTGACGATGTACCTTTTGTTTAATGTTTGTTGTGTATTTATTGTAATTGTTAATGTATGTCGTTAATAAATGTTTTTCTTTCTTGTCATCATTTACAAGCTTAGTAGTTAATATTAAATTGTTTGTTCTAGAAAGTGTTCGCAGAAAAAGACAAGTATGGATGACGACAATGACTTTAATAATGAATTTGAGGTCGAGCATAAGACCGCATTTGAAGGCAAAACCGAGAGTTACAGAATGAATCTATCTATCATAAAGATGACGGATGATGTCATAAAAGATGGCCTCCAGACAGTGTTCGAGAAAGTGAAAGAGGTTTTAAGAAGACGTTTAGAAAAATTACCTAAACATAGCAGAATCATAGCTACTATAAATGTAGAAGGTGCCATGAACGAATATGATTATACAGTATTCGCTCTTAATGCTTTTATAAAACTTCAACCAAGAGAACCGAAAGCCGATATGGCAGAATATGTTAAAAAACGTGTCCAAGAGGCACAACAAAAGATCCAAACCAAATATTCCGATTATAGTAAACAAAACAAAGGAGATAAACACCTCCTTTATTTGTACCTGCAAATTCATAAATTCACTGATGTTCAATCTAATGATAGCAGTATCGAAAAGTCACTTTTTGAAATCAAAGAGCTAGAAAAGGATTCAAAAAAAATTGATTTAGGTGACATTGTTTATCCTGTCCTAATGGACGATATACCAAGCATAGCAGAGAAAAATAATATTAGTATCAACGTTTACATGTCAAAGCAAGAAGGAGTAATAGAAGGACCCGTGTACTACAAAATGAAAAAGAAAAAAGAAAAAAGAAAAAACATTAACTTGTTGTGGTCTTGTGAAAGCGAACACGATCATTTCAGTTCTGAACCTGGTATCAATACCAATCGCTGCGATGGTTGCTTAAATTTCTTTGATAATGAGAAGTATTTAGAACTTCACAAAAGTGAATGTCTTCGTGTTAAGACATCAATCCCACAGGCTAAAACTATTCAGTTTGATAATAAAGATCGTGCAAAAAAAGCACCCTTTGTGGTGTATGCTGATATCGAGACCGCTGTAAGCAAAACTTTATATCAAAATAAATTAACATCAAAAGATATGCCAAACAAAAATTGGACGAGAAATATAAAAAAACATGTGCCATATCGTTATGGCTATTACATAAAATGCGATGATGAAGATTTTTCTCTTCCCTTTAAGACAGACGTGAATCCAAACCTTGAGCACATTGTTAGTAAATTCACGGAAAATTTAGTTAAAGATCTTATGACACAGATAACTAAGTACAAAAATAAAAATCCAGAGGCATCTATAAAAACAGTGCCTGTGTTAATGCATAACTTTAAAAGCGAAAATAGCTGTTTTATTGTCCAGGGTTCTAATTGTCAATCTATGTACAAAAATTACTCTGCAATACACAAAATAGTGAAAAGTGATGTGGGAGATATTCAGTTACGTTTTCTTGAATCACGCGGATTTTTAGATGAATCATTGGAGGAATCCATAAAGAACATGAAAATAGTCTTTAAGGAAATCGAAAAAATGTGCAGCGATATCAGGACTGATGACAGTAAAGATATAAAGGAAACTGTAATCGGAGCCGGGGGTTTTCCATTTCCAAGGGAATATATAGAATCACCTGAAAGTTTAAGAGAAAATCGTTTTCCGGATTTACCAACTACCAATGATGATGCTTTGATATACAAAGCAATGACTGATACACAAAAACAAAATGGCAGAAAAATTTGGCAGAAAATTGGATGTCGGAATATCAACGACTATTTGGAGTTACGTCTTAAGGCTAATGTTCTCTTTCTTGCTGATATTATCGAATATTTGAGACAGCTCTGTATAAGCAATTATGAATTAGACCTAGCGTATTATTATTCAATTGCTGGATTAAGCTGGGACGCGATGTTGAAATCCACAAATATAACATTACAGCTATTGCCTGATGTTGAAATGTTATTGTTTATCAAGAAAGCTATTAGAGGGGGTTACATACAATGCAGTAAGAGGATGGCTACCGCCAATAATGAAAGAATGTTAGAATACGATCCAAAGAAGGATAAATCAAATTTGATGTTTTATGACGCTAATAATCTTTATGGTCATGTAATGTGCCAGAACCTGCCATATGGAGGATTTGAGTGGGTTGATACGAATGTCAATTACAAAGTCGGAGAACATTCAGATGTAGGTTATATCTTGGAGGTCGATATCGATTATCCAGATTTTCTACACGACTTGCATTCTGACTTCCCTTTCTTCCCTATTAAGAAAAACGTAGATGGTAATAATTACAAACTTCTTGTAGCTGATCTTGGAAAAAGAAAGCGCTACGTCGTTCATTATTTATACTTACAACTGCTCGAAGAGCAATTCAACGAGCAATTGAAAGCGAAGAAGTTGTCTAAACCACCCAAGTTGATTACAAAAATTCATCGTATTCTAAAATTTAACCAAAAGCCATGGTTAAGAGAATACATAAAGAACAACATTGAAAAACGTAAAATGGCTAAAGCTACTAAGAAAGATACTGAGGAAAAGTTATTCAAATTACTAAACAACTGTATATATGGAAAAACAATGCAAAATGTGGAAAACCAAGGAGATATTTTACTTCTTGACAACTGGGAGGATAGCGATAACCGAAGAGGTGCCGCACACTATGTCCTACGTCCTGATTTTCACAGTCTGTCCATATGTTCCGAAAACATGGTAGCAATAAAATTACACCATACCAATTTAATATTTAAATATCCCATCTATGTAGGATTCTGTATTTTAGATCTCTCGAAGGCAGTTGTGTATAATTTCCACTACAATGTTATGAAAAAAACATTCAAAAACAATATCACTCTACTTTATACCGATACTGATTCTCTTTTTTATGAATTTAAAGGGGATTCTTATAAATTGCTGGATGGAAAAGAAATTGAGAAATACTTTGATGTTGAGGAATATGCCAATGGCAATTATGATAAACTGTATTCGTGTTGTTTTAAAGATGACATGGGAGGACAACTTACTAAAAAATTCGTAGGTTTGAAATCAAAGATGTATGCTATAAGGGCTGAAAGTGAAGATAAAAAGGATAAGGAAAAAATGAAATCACCCCACTTGCCTAGTTATGTCAAAGATAAATTGTCTTTAAAAGATTATGTGCAATGTTTACGTTCTAACACACCTTTATATAAAGAATACAATCGAGTCAGAGCACTAGACCATGATCTGTACTCACAAAATGTTAAAAGGGTAGTTATATCACCTGTAGAAAAAAAAAGGAAAATTTTAGATAATAACATTGATACTTTGCCATATCATCACAAACTCTTACCCAGACCCAGACCCAAACCCAGAGGCGGCGTAAGGCGTGGGCGATGTGGGCCACCGCCTACGGCCTCGGGGTACAAGAGGCCTCGCGCCTCATAAATTTTTATGCATTAGTCTCCTAAAATCCGGTATCAAACTGATTTTTTTTACGCCATGATTGATTCTATAATAACCAGTATGGAATTAAGATTTACGTCTTTAAATCAACATTTTCAAGATTTCGGTTTTCGCTATGATTTAAGCAAGCTAAAAGATATGCCAGAGGAGCAAATATTAAAACACTGTAACGATTTACATAACGTCCTGCGTGTGGGTGAGAGCAGTGACTTCCAACCATTTGAATTATATGAAGAATTAAATTCAATGATCCCAACCCAACTTCATTATAGTTTTATTTTATGACTCTATAGTTTTATTTTAAAACACAAATTAATTTGTACCCAACAAAACGGCTTTCAAAAAGGAAAGTCGACAACTTTAGCAGCTTTCAATTTGATTACCAAAGTAATTGATGAAGTAAATCAAAAGAATGCGACCACAGCTGTATTCTTTGACATGTCCAAGGCCTTTGATAGGGTGTCACATGAATCACTTTTGAAAAAATGTGAACTATATGGAATTCGCGGTAAACCATTGGAATGGCTGAGATCATATTTGATAAAAAGAAATCAATATGTGGAGATTAATGGTCTCAATGCAAATAAAGAGGAAGTAACTTATAAGTCGCGGCTAAAGATAAAAAAACTTGGGGTTCCACAGGGAAGCATTCTGGGTCCCTTACTATTTCTACTGTATATAAATGACTTGCCTGAGGTCACGAGACATCAGTGTTCACTCTTCGCTGATGACATTGCTTTGGTTGTACCATGCAGGGACAAATTGACATATAATAATGAAATCAATTCTGCGATTGCTGACATAATAAAATGGCTCCATTGTAATAATTTGAAAGTTAACATGTCAAAAACTAAATATTTACAATTTCATAATCAAGGTGGTAAAAAGCAGATGCTTAATCTGACATTCAATAACATAACAATTGATGAAACAAATGAAACAACTTTCTTAGGCATTACATTAGACAACTGTTGCACATGGAAACCACATATAGAACAATTATGTACGAAACTAAACCGTTTCGTATATGTTCTATGGCGTTTGAGTAAAATCAGCAACATACAGACAACACTAAAAGCATATCATGGATATATTGCATCAAATTTAAGTTATGGAATTTTGCTATGGGGTAACTCAACAATGGTGAATAGGTTATTTTTAGCGCAGAAGCAGTGTATAAGAGGAATCTGTAATGTACCACCACTTACCAGCTGTAAACCTCTTTTTAAAAAACTTGGCTTATTAACACTTTGCGGCATCTATTTATATGAAGTTTGCATTTTTGTCAATAGCAATATACATTTACATGCCTGGCTTGTCGACAAATGTTTTTATTGTATTGGCGAATATTTTATGAGTGATAATTATTAATTAATTATTATAAAAATAAGTCGGGTTTTCCTTCCTGACGCTATAGCGTAATTAGTTATAACTCCAGAACGCACGAACCTATTTCCACGGTTTTGCATTCATTGGAAAGGTCTCGGGCTCCGTGAGGTTTATAGCAAAAAAATTCAGGAAAAATTTGAACAGAAAAGAGGGAAAATCTTTTTTCAGATACAGCGCCATCTCTGATACATAGCATGTACTTACAAACCAATATTTTAAGTAGATGGCGTCGGTGCGTGATACATTGTTTGACAGCTACTCATTGTTCTCTGCTCAGTTAATTTCATGTGACAAACCGATATTGTATTCACTGAGAAATTGTGAAAAAAAGTAAAAAAAAAAATAAGTTATTCGTTTCCTAACATTTCAATTGGAAACCATCAAATCAATCACGTTTATTGTGCAAATTTTTATTCAATTTCAACAGCAGGCATTTGTCTTTAAGGTAATAAGTTGAACTGTGTAAATTATGTGGATCGTGCATTTGAGGTTAAATTCACCACTCTGTCCATAGTCCAAAATGCCTAGAGGACGACGTGCGAACATCGGCCGCCGCACAAGACATGCAAGCCAGCAACAAGTGTATTCACAGAACTTAAGCGAAGAAAGACAAAATATAATAATAGAAAATGCCCGACTGAGACAACGCGTGAATACCGAAGATTATTGGCATCATACAATCGCTTGGCATTCCAATATGATCCCACTGCGAACTACAGTGATGATGAAAATTTAGAGATTGGACCAATGACTACTACACTATATGCCGATATTGCAATGCGTTAAAGTTCAAAAGAGAAACGGCTGGATTGTGCTGCGCAAGTGGAAAAGCCAAACTGGATTCATTACTTACACCACCACAGCCACTGAAACTATTGTTCGATGGAAATGATCCCGATTCCAGCCATTTCTTTAACACATCCTTGAATACAATAACTGCTTTCGCATGACTTCCTTTGGAGCTAATATCATTCGAGAAGGCGGCTTCATGCCGACTTGCAAGGTAAAAGGTACAACACACATAACCAATCACTCACACCAACACAATGAATTGCGACACATAACAACTACATATACAACTTCTTTAGCGGCATTGTACATTTTATTGTATGGTTAAAAAATGTTAAACTCGCGTCAGGTTAAACACGTGGGCTGATCGCATAATGGCACACAATAAAATTGGAAAGGTTGTTGACTTTTCAATATATTGGACGAAACATAGTAATATTTTATTTTAGCGTATTATAATAATAAGTCTCTATCTAGGACGTCCACGTTGCAGCTTTATTAATTTATTTATTTTATAAGAAAATGCATTTTTTAACAATAGATGTCGCTAGGTGCGCTTAAATGTGATTCATGTAAGTTGATTTCTTTACAATAGATGTCGCTAAGTGCGCTTAAAGGTGATTCATGTAATTTGATTTTTTTGAGAGATAAACTTTTTAAATGTAATAAAAATTGACATGTTTGTGTACGATAGCGCAATAAATAAATATTGTATTCTACCACATACATGATAGTACTTTTATACTGATAATTAAAGTGCAAAGCAATTCGTGCAAAATTATTCCCTAACCATTCCAAAATATCAAAAATGCACAACGTTAATATTCAAGTTTTCACTTCTCCGGCACTCTGCCGGCACTCCCGGAGTGCAACCCGTCGTTTTTTTTTAATAATTATTATATACAGCTACAGGTTTGTGCGTCACCTTCAGTGTGTTAGGCCATCTCGCACTTTTTTCTCGATAGACAGCATCGCACGTATCGCGCGAAATATGCTCGTGGAGACACCTATCGGCCCACCTAGCATTAAGTTTACATGATCCCAATACGTTTTATTGAGCAAAAGGTATAACCTACGCTGTTCTCAAGCTGAGTTAATATATATAAATATACATATATGTACTTATATAGACATACGAAAAACGTATGTCTCTTTAAATTTCTACTAACTACTCAAATATTAACTTTTAAAAGACATGGTAAAATTTTGTATGAGCGACTGCCCTAGCAATGTATAAATATTGTACTTCATCATCATCATCATCATCAGCCTATTAATGTCCCCACTGCTGGGGCACAGGCCTTCCCTATGGATGGAATAGGGAGATTGGGCCATGACCCACCACGCGGGCCCAGGGCGGATTGGCGGGTGCTAACGACTGCAGATGCAGCCGGGACCAACGGCTTAACGTGCCTTCCGAAGCACGGAGGAACTCGAGATCATTACCTTGCTACATTTGATAAAACATGTTGCCAATTATTTACAGAGCCATAAATTTCGCATTTTCTTAGAATATTTCGTCACATTTATCTGATTAACACTTCACAAAAAGCATTTTTAAAAGTAAAAATAAATACAAATAATTTGTTGTTGTCGGTCTGACATGAAATCCACCGAGTACCTTATTATAACATTAGACGGAGACTATGTGAGGCAAACTTGTACGGAAGAGTGTCTCGGAAGGTGACACTTTTGAAAAAGCAAAATGCTAAGGCAAGATTAGCATTTGCTAAAAAATATGTACACTGGACTGAACGAGAATGGAAACATGTGCTTTTCTCTAATGAAACAAAAAATAATATGATTAATTCTGACGGAAAACAATATGTTAGACGCCCCCCGAACAAAGAAATGGATCTAAAGTATACCAAGAAGGTAGTTAAACATGGGGGCGGAAATATCAAAGTTTGGGGCTGTTTCTCAGGACTTGGTGTTGGACCTGGCAGGAAATTAGAAGGCAACATGGATAAAGGACAATGTTAAAATTGGCCTTCTTAGGCCAATTTGGCATTTATGGTAATTCTTAGTATATTTTTTGCGATAATTATCAGTATTTAGGTTGTGACGGACACTTCCAGTTAAGTAAGCTAAATTAAAAAGTTAATAAATAATCTGAGATAATAAATACCATTTTGTGTATAATCTATGGGTGCGGCCAGAGTGCACTCAGATTCAGACTCAGATTCCGATTTCGAAAACAAGCGCGAGAAATAAACAGTGTAGTCTAAGCAGGTTGCCTGCTTTTTCTCGCGCTTTGTTTTCTGAGTCTGAATCTGAATCTGAATCAGGAGTGCAATCTGGCCGTACCCTTCGACTACACTGTTTATTTCTCGCGTTTGTTTTCGAAATCTGAATCTGAATCTGAATCTGAGTGCACTCTGGCCGCACCCTATGACAGCACTGCAAACAAAAAACACTTTCTTCCTAATGCCGGCACTTCACTTGGCTATTCGTATTTGCTAATTAAAAACATGACATCAGTCTGTCATTTTCATTCCTTATTAAGCATGACAAGGACAAACTGTTGTCAAGTGAAGGGCCGGCATAAACTCGATTCTCTGTGGTTGTGGTGCAGCCAGTTTGCATTCGTAGTAATCTGTGGCATTCGTGCATTCTCGTCAAAGAGTACTTTTTTTCTTAAAAAATCTGGTTCGGATTACCTGTTGTGTGTGTTTATTTGCTATTGTTTTTCCTTTAATTAAACTATTACAATTTCGGCTATCTAATATGCCATCGATGTAACCAAAGAGCAGAGACCTTATTACCAAGTGCTAGTGAACCTGTGCCACAACATCCTGAGAGGATCATACTGCCAAATTATTCAAGAGCACCTGATACACATTGACGCTGCATATTTACACAATATACATGTGTTAAACAAATAAATACAATATGATACAATTATGTGAAAAATAGTCAATAAATAATAGAAGCAAAACTATTGTTTTTATTTTATTCATGATTCCTACCTAACCAAGTTTTTCCTAATAGTTATTCTTTAAAATCGCACCGAATAAAATTAATTAGCTGTAATATTAATTCACTTTATACTGAGTTCATACTAAGTTCATAGGTTGACCTATGTTTCATTGAATATTAAACATAACCTCAAAAAAATTTTAGTTTTCCTATAATTTAAGTTCTCAGAAGTGTCCGTCAATAATCTTTGTTTTTACAGTCATTTATTTGCGATTTCGAACCTAGAAAATAATATTTCATGATTGTTGGTTCTTAGGCTAACTATGTATGGACGCAGAACAATGTCCTTTCAATACAAGAATATTTTAGAACAATCCGTGCTGCCCTATGCCGAGCAAAGTTTACCTGTCATTTCGATGGGTGCAAAGTAAATAAAGTCAACTACAAATTCACGTTTTTCTTTTTATTTCATTTTCGTACTAATCAAACAAGACGCCACAACCTGACATATTTTGTTTTGCAGATTTCACTTTATTTCAATCAATTTTCGAACGTATCATAAGCCATCTACGCATGCTTTTGCAAATAGTACGAAATCAATGCGACCAAGTAAGTTTGGTCGTTTCAACGCGGAGCGCGAGGCGGGCTCCGAGCGCGCACAAAATGACATCAGGCAGTTGGCTCACTTGTCACCGGCCCGCGCGTACCTTTTAGGTTAAGAAAAGTTTTTTTCTTTAACGGCAGCAATTTCAAGGTGTTATTTTATTCTCCATTTGCATTAATCCTTAAAATTTCAAAATGAATAAAGAACGACGCAAACTACAATTAGGAAGAATAAGAAAATAACTGGACATCAAGGAATCGGATGGGCTTTCAAAACTAAAAAAATATAATAGCCGTGATACTGAGGCTGCTATGTATAACTATACGGACGGACGTTATGTATGTATACGGATGGTATGTATAACTAGACGGAGTATACACGACCAACTGGTAGTTGGCTCAGTTAGCATTTTTTAAAGTACGATGTAAGAACGGCTATCTGCAAATATCTGAAATTAGCTAAACCAGCTTAATATACAAATATATAACAGTATAAATAGATTATGATAAAATTTTCAGAACTATTGGTCCACTCATTAGAAAAATAACACACTTTTTCGATCTTTTCGCTCTCCTGTAAAGTTGCTATTTTGTAGATGTCCGTTTTTACTTTGCACCAGTCGATTTGGACTTTCCAACAGGATAATGATCCGAAACACATTGCAAAAGTAATAAAAGACTTTTTAAGGAACCAGTCTGTGACAGTTTTGGATTGGCCTCCGTACAGTCCTGATTTAAACCCAATAGAAAATTACTGGTACCAGGTGAAGGAGATAGTGGCGACAAAACGGACATCAAACATCGATCAACTTTACACAGCTTTTAGAGAAGCTTGGAAGCAAATTCCGGTGGAAGCTTGTAAAAAATTGATCGCTTCCACGACCAAGAGATGTCGTGCTGTCATTTCTGCCAAAGGACATGCGACCAAATATTGATACGTACCGCAAAGTTTTATAAATGTGTTAGGAATATTGTGTAATAAATATAATTTCAATAATAACAACATTTTGAAGTTATACTTCTTTAGCCGCGTTATGAAGGCAATATGAAAAAATATTAAAAAAAAAATAATATATTCAAAAAGAATGCATTATAAAAATAGAATAAACAGCTCCAATAATAAAGTAAAGACTATGTGGCACATTATTAACGAGAGAACAAATAAAATAAATAGAAAATCGAAATGTAATATAAAATTAAATATAAATAAAGTAATACAATCAGACCCTAAACTAGTTGCAAATTCATTTAATGATTTTTTTGTCTCCATCGGGCAGCCCAACTCACAGCAACAGGGCTGCGATACTGGAGGTGCCGGACCAGCTAACTGCGCGCGCGGCCGCCCTGTAGTCCACCCCACAGAAAACTCAATGTATCTTAGCCCGGTCGACTGCAGCGAGGTCAAAAGAATCATAAAAAACCTAAAAAATAAAAAAAGTTATGGAGTGGATGAGTTACCACCTAGTTTATTTAGAGAGTGCGCCGAAGAATTGGCTCTGCCATTTAGTTTGTTAATAAACCAGTCATTCAGTGAGGGCGTTTTTCCCGATTTACTCAAAAATACTTTGGTAAAACCTATTCACAAGAAAAATGAGATAACTAATCCAAGTAATTATAGACCTATTTCAATTTTACCTACAGCATCAAAAATTTTTGAGAAAGCAATGAGTGATAGAGTTATGAATTTTTTTGAAAAATACAAAATATTCGATGATTCACAAAATGGTTTTCGGAAAAATCGTTCCACAATTTTAGCCGTGTATAAATACATACAAGAAGTTGTTACATTGTTAAACAATAAACAATACGGTGTAGGTATACTGTTAGATATGACTAAAGCATATGACAGAGTACAGCACAATATCTTGCTAAATAAATTGTATGGCATGGGCATTCGTGGATCTGCGCACAAATGGTTTGCATCATACTTAAAAGATAGGCGCCAATATGTAGAAATTGAGTACTTTGATGATAGTGGAAACATCACACGCGTACGCTCCGATTGTAAAATTATAAACGCATCTATACCTCAAGGAAGCGTGGTTGGATGTCTTCTGTTTTTGGCTTGCATAAACGACCTTCCAAAGATTATGGAGGAGCCCTGCATTCTGTTCGCAGACGATATCATCTTACCTCATGCCACAACAATAACAATAATGATGTTAACAAAAATTTGAATTGCTTACTTAACAAAACTTTAGACTGGTTAAATGATCACAATTTAAAAGTAAATTTTACAAAAACCAAAATAATTACTTTCCATCCACACCAGAAAACTCAATTAAATTTAAATTTTATCTACAACGGTATAAGATTGGATTGTGTGGAAGAGTTCACATTGTTGGGTATAGTGATAGATAGGCACCTCAACTGGAAAGCTCACGTACAAAAAACAAAATCTAAACTGTCTAGCTTTGCTTATGCGCTACGCGAGGTAAAAAAGGCGACTGATAGAGAAACAGCTATAGTTACATACTACGCTTACGCCCATGCTTGGCTGTGTTACGGGGTGGTGTTGTGGGGTAACAGTACGGACGCACATTTGCTGCTTACCATGCAAAAGAAGTTAATCCGTATCATAGCCAACATCGAGCAGACGGAGAGCTGTAGACCATTCTTTCAAGAGTACCAGATACTTCCACTACCGTGTTTGTATATTTTGGAAGTGTGCAAGTTTGTGCGCAAACATAGCGAATTCTACACTAGACGACAAGACATTCCATCTAGATACACATCTCGATACAACAATAAATTAATATTGCCTAATTCTAGGCTAAAACTATCATCATCAAGCACATTTAATTCATCAATTAAAATTTATAACAAATTGCCCAATACAATAATGAATGAAAATAATTACTTGACATTTAAAAATAAATTAAAGGAATTTCTAATTAACAAATGTTATTATAATGTAAATGAATATTTTAATGATAAGATTAGTAATTATTAATGTACATGTACAAATAATTTATTTAATTATTTATTATATTTTATATTTAATTTTGTGAAATTATTAATATTATTATTTATAATTAAATCAGATCCAATCCAATTATAACAATCAAAAATAAACAAAAGAAACAATCTCTAACATCCAATTTAAATTTTACTATTAGTGTTGTTCTTCTGAGAAGCGTATCCTCTGTTCTAATAACCAATTGCGTGCCCGACGAGGTCCATAATGCTCATATTTAAATAAGTACCTACCACCCACTGTACACATTATGGTTGCAATAAATGATTTGAGTTTGAGTTTGAGTTTAATGTAGTGGTTTGGTCCGGAATTATAATTCTATTAATTTATACTAAATATATTGAACAGCGACAGACAGTCTTTTGTAAAGTGGAGGTTACTCCCCAGACGGGCGGGGTCGCCCTCTCTTAATACAGTCAACTTGTTGCTACTACATTGATAACGATAATTATGTACTTACGTTCCGAAATTTCTCTTGCTCTAAGTACTCAGAACGCGTGTCCTCGACAAAACTAATTTATTTACTGAACATTACAATTTGATTGTTGAACCCCCATGCACTTGTCTTTTAATATTCTGATTTAACGAAGTCGAAAACATGAATATTCTTAGCTTCAATAGAAATATGAATGTTGTAGATATTAGATCAAGTTAGTCCCCCTTAGGTACCATTGGGTTATGTCCTAACGTATCTCGCGTAACACTTTACCAGAAAGCCATTTTGTCTTCCCCCCAAAACTTACCCGAAATCCCCCCAAAATACAGGTTTTTGAAGAGAAAACCCCCCAAACATGCAAAATATTTATTAAAAATACAATATTTACTACATAGTATAATTTTTTGCAACATTATCCATAAAGCGTGTCACACACGATGAAGATACTATAAAATATATCTTATCTTCGACATATCGCTAACCATACATTTCAATTGACCACCATCAACGCAATATTTGCAATATAGCTCACTTATTTTACGTGCAAAAGACTTTTAATAGTGCTCATTTTAAAGCTTATTTCAAGCACTACAAAACCCTTTTGTATTAGAATGCATAAAATGCATCTGCTCGCCGCTAGATGGCATTGACCACATCGATTAAATTGCAGACAAAATAAAAAACGGCTTTGATCTTTAATATCTAGCCTAATATTGCACTTAGAATACTTTATAAAAAACAAAATTGTTCATTGTTTTACCTGCTACAATTTTGTTCTTTATAAAATTTTCGATAAAACTTATATTTTTGGAGATATTTGCAAAAAACCGATGAAAAACGGGAAGAAAATTCGAATTTTCAATTGCCAATAACTTGAAAAGTATTGGATTTTTTTAAAAACTTTATAGATGAAGAGGCTTGTATTTATACATTTAAGAATAATTAAAACAAAAAATATACTATAACAATGAACCTAAAACTAAAAACCTTAAAAAAATAAAATATAATAACTAAAATACATTATTAAAAGGAGTCCCTTTAGGCACGGTTCCGAAGATACTGGCAGCGTTCCCCCTTTGGATAGCTAGACTAATTCTTTGTCCAAGGTAGCTGCCAGCTCTTCGGTCTCCTGTGA
Source organism: Chilo suppressalis (assembly GCA_902850365.2). Taxonomy (NCBI): domain Eukaryota; kingdom Metazoa; phylum Arthropoda; class Insecta; order Lepidoptera; family Crambidae; genus Chilo; species Chilo suppressalis. Next base: position 12,100,433 of record OU963921.1, read on the forward strand.
TGTCGACTAATCTTTTCGCTATTTCTTTAAAAAGCCTTATAGCGCTAGGACCCCACGGACCAAGGGTCTCGACACCGAATGGGACAAAATCATATTCGGAGCCTAGACCCCTGTATTTGCCTGCCTTAGCTTTTTCAGCCGCTTCACAAGCCGCACCAGCTCTGTTGTTGGTTCCATGTAGATGGGAAGGGGCCAGCGTGTCTGAACAGGTTGCATCCCATACTAGCACCCGACCCATCTTCCATGGAATCAAACTCATACCGTCCGGTCTCTTGCCATCGTCTCTTGCAATACCAGTTGGCTCAAGTAGACTTGGCACGTTGACGGTGGCAAGGGACCGGCGTATGATATCGTTAAGTGCGGCGTGTCTCGAGAAGCGGCCTGCACTTTTTTGGCAAGACAGTCCATGATGTCCTAGCTTGTCGACATCACTGCCACAGGGACATTTATGAGGAGCGCAGACCGGGACCCCAAGCCGTAGACAGGTTGCCATTCGGATTGTGTCAGGCTCAAGAAATGTGCCCGTATTTGTCGAAGGGTACGCGTGAAGCCAGTAGCCAGCCTCATGCGTACCCACGGCCAAAAGCCTAGCACGCGCCGAACCTGTACTGCAGCTCAAAAGGTTATTATAGGTTAATTTACAATTTATGTCGTCCCAGCTCCTCTGTGAATTTGGAGAAACTGGAAAATTTTGACCTGGGCATGCAATTAAGAAAGCGTTTCTAGCTTCTTCCAAGCCAGCAATCTCAAAGTTTGAAGGGGGTGCCCTTAAAATTTTACTTATGAGATTTGCTGAACTATGGACAGAAGATAGGAAGGCTGGTAAAGCGACACTGGAAATTTTGCGAATCCCTAAACCACCATAACGGATGGGTAGGGATGCTTGGGTCCAAGATTGCTCGTTCAGCTGCATATTAAGAATCGATTCTAATTTAATTTTGATTAAGTCGTCTAATTGTGACAAAAGATCTAAGTGATTCCAAAAGGAGCAGCAACGGAGCACATACATAAATTTTGGGACAAAAAGACAGAATTTTAAGATGCAAAGTGCATAATGTGGACTAATTTCAAGGAGACGGTCGGCAGAATTTTGAAATTTATTAATTGAATTATTAATATATTCAGAAATAGATTCATCAAAAATTGGAGAACCTAAAAGGTAAAGGGAATTACTGTTAACTATTTTAATATTTGGAGCTAAAATATTAAATTTTTGTTTAACGTCATTTAAATTTAAGTCGTTGTTATTTATAAAAAGTTCGCATTTGCTAAAATTAAGCTCCAAACCGATGGCTTCAAATTTATTTTTGATTGAAAAAAGGTCCGAAAAAGCAGTATCCACATCACCTCCTAGGGTTCCGTCGTCCAAATACCAAACATTGAATTTAGAATTTAAATTTTTGATTATCGGATTTATAGCCAAACTAAAAATTGCAGGCCCAAGGGGATCACCCTGTTGACAACCTACTTCCGAGGACAGTTCATTAGAACGATATAACAATTTTGTTGGGTCGGCGTAACTGAGAAGAAGATAATTGTATATTTCCGGTAAATGTTGTTTTATTTCTGTCAGCAGGGTATCCCTATTTACCGAATTGAATGCATTTTTGACATTAATTTTGAGCAACACGTCAGGCTGCCCGTAAGTTAGGAAGGAGCGTAGGGCATGGACGGCTGCCTCACACCCTCCTTTGACACCGAAGCCTAACTGTACGGGTTCAAATTCCGAATTTAGTTTTGGTAAAATATGTCGAACAGCAATTTTGGAGGCCAGACGTCGTAGTGTTGATCCAACAGCAATTGGTCTCACCCCTCCGTCCTTTTTGGTCAGGGCAATGAGGTTCGCGCCGAAAAGAATAGGAACAATTTCTGGATTGACACTACCGGAATACATAAAGTTGATTAATTTAGTGATCGAATTTACAAGTTGCTCGCCTGCATTACCCACAGAATGCGATGTTAAATCTTTCAAATGTTGGGGTGAGATTCCATCCAAACCTGCAGCCGAACCTGGTTTAAAAGATAAAATGGCATCCATAACATCTTTGTATTGAATTTGAAGGCATGCTTGCCCTGCTGTTGGTGGGTCGAGAAAATATGGGTTTGCTGGAGCTGGGGGATGTTTTGTCCGTAAGGCCTGAAGGGTGTCAGGGGTATCTGGTGATAGCACGTCATTGGAGAACAAAAGGCGAACGGCACCTTTGAGATCTCCGTCACAGATTTTGTTTTCAACGAGTTTTTTGCGATTATGAGGGGCATCATGTTTGATTAGAGGTGCGGGAGAAGGCGAGGAGCTTACAGCACAGTTATTCTTAATCTTTTGTGTCAAGGATAAATTCGGTTCATCAGTTTTTAAGATATGAAGAGTGCTGTATGAAAATAAAAATAGGTTCTGCCAGTCTTGAGTTAAATTGCTTATATAACATTTCTGGATTAATTGTGACAAATATGTAGCAACGGTTATTCGAGCTCCTCGCGGGATTCTTTTAACTATTGGTATACTATTTTTCAAATGGCTGAGATATGTGTGGAAAGGAGTTGGATCGTTGGCAGGCGCACTCGGAATAATGGGATGTATGTCTAAATGTGAATTGTTTTGACTAATACATTGCCTGTGTGTTTTTGAAGTGTGTATTTTGAGGCCTTTCAAAGATTTAAAAGACTTGTGGCACTGTGTACATGTGTAGGTCGCGTTCGACGTGCCATCACAAGATTGGGTCACGGACTGCATTCACAATAGTAAAATACATTCAAAAATAAATAATAACTTAAAACAGGTTTAAAAACACAAAAAGTAACTTAAAATGTACACTAATGAAACTTAAAATGTAAACATAATAAATTTAAAAAATCAAACAACCCGACTGCTTAATTATACTTCAAATAAAAACTGAAAAGAAAAAAAACAAGTCCAGTAGTCTATAATTCTGTTAATAAGGAACAAAGCTACTTTAACAGTCGGGACCCATTATTGAAAAATATTATGTATTCTTGAATATCTAATGGGTCCCGACTGTTAAAGTAGCTTTGTTCCTTATTAACAGAATTATAGACTACTGGACTTGTTTTTTTTTCTTTTCAGTTTTTATTTGAAGTATAATTAAGCAGTCGGGTTGTTTGATTTTTTAAATTTACCTTTTTTATTTCACACTTTTTAGTTAGTTAGTATTTTAAGACGGTATATACCGTAGTCTTATTACTTCAGTAAGGGAATTAATATCGCGGGAATTATTAAGTACCTCGCGGTGGTCTAAAATATTGATTTATTAAGACATAAAGAGACTACCAGCGGGGTCAAGGCTACAGATGGGCCTCAAATTTCGCAAAAATGTGTGAAGTTAAATCAAGTCGTTACATAAATATTTCTAATGCATGTAAATTTTATAGTAAACTAGCACTTATTCAAAAAGTCATCTTTTGTTTATGTTCTTATAAGTAGTTTAGCAGTAAATATAAAATTCATTTACTTTTATTCGTCGACTATTTAATAAATAAAATTGGCAGTGGCTGCATTGTCATGTCAACGCCGGACGTCTAAGAATGTGATATACACAAATGCTGTGTCATATCCTAGTCTCATAATTTGATATACCTACATAATTCACAGAAACCCAATATGTAGATGCCAGAAGTTAACTTCAAATGTTGTTAATCACCCTATATACAATACCAATCAATGACGTTTATGTCGTAGGTTGAAGAAAGCAGCAACTCCCGTCTGTTGTTTTGGACAATGGTGGCAACTGCCTTAGATCGCTAAATTAAATAATTGTGCAATCACCAAAGCAAAGTTTATATATTTGATTAAACTTAAGGCGCATAATAAAATTTTCATAACGTTAGGTAGAGCACCATAGCAATCTCATTTATTATCAATTTATAGTTCTCTTTGTACTTAGTTTTCTTTTAAAGCATTCACATATAACAGGTCAAAGACTTTGTGACACCGCGCTATCACTTTGTCATCGTTGTAACTTTTTAAGTATTTGTCGAAATTACATAGTGTAAAAGGCAAAGTTTATCGTCTTTAAATATCAAAAACGATAAAAGTTTTTGTTTTGATAAAAAATATTTTTTGGTAGTGTAAAGCTCGAATGAAGAGTACTCCCAGTAGTGCAATCATGGCAATTATTTTCCAAATTTTTTTTTGTTTAAAAAAATACCGAATAACTTATCACTGTTAAGCACAAATGCTAAGTAACTTTTACAAATATAATCAAATAAACCTATTACTTACTTTATTTTTAAATCTTTTTCATCAATTAAATACTCATCTTATCCTAACTATCTATACTAATATTATAAAGAGGCAAGATTTGTATGTTTGTAACATATAATCTGTCAAACTACTGAACCGGTTTCAAATATTAATTCACCATAAGGTAGCTACATTATTTGTTATTACATTTTTCTTTATTTAAATATATTTTGTCCTAGTGACAGGCTATATTTTATCCCGATAAAATAATTTTCGCCCGTACAATGCCCGGGTGGATCACTAGTAAGTATAATCACTAGTAATATTATAGATGCATAAGTGAGTTTGTTTGTTGTGCTTCCGTGCCCTCATAGCTAAATCGATTATAATGAATTCCCCTATAGAAGTAGATGGGAACTTGGTTCTTAGCTACAACATCGCAATACTTATAGGCGTAGGGTGATGAAAGGGGTGATTTACCTATAAAAATCTACATTATTTACTTTGAATTTTGCAGAATTATTACAAAACCAATATTATCGCGAGCTGATTAAATACAGGGATTCCAATAATGTATATACTTACTAGCGAAAATGGGTTATTTGTCATTATATTAAGTAAACCTTTTTTGTAACATTAAGTAATATCGTTAAAAAAATGAAAAACAGTAAAATTCTGAGTTTTTCATTAAAATTCAATAATCATAAATACCTATTATGATTATATATTTTTCATCATTTAATAAGAAGGAACTGTATCACAGTTTTATTGTTAGTACTTCGTATAGGATCAGATACTGCGAATACCCCTTTTTTTTCTTTTACATAGTACACCGCGCTATCACATTGTCATCGTTGTAACTTTTTAAATATTTGTCGAAATGACATAGTGTAAAAAGAAAAGTTTATCGTCTTTAAATATCAAAAGCGATAAAAGTATTTGTTTTGATAAAAAATGATTTGTTAATACAAATTGTGCATTTTGGAAATAGATATCAAATAATATTTTAGTTTTGATTCACTATTTTAGCGGTAATGACTTTCACATTAAAAATAGATATATAGTGTCACGGACTTTTTTTTAAAACTATTTAAGAGATACATTTTCACTCTTCATTACATTCATGTAACTTTTATTGTTTTTGCAGTGCAGGCCAAAATGGCTCGCAGATGGGAGATTTTTTTCCGTCTTATGTGACACTTATTGTTATATATTGGCCAATAAGTACATAAATTATTATATATATGTAATTATCATATATGAGCTATATTACTGTTAAGTTTCATTAAAATCCATTCAGTATTTTTTAGGTGAAAGAGTAACAAAGATCCATGTAAACGTAAGATTGAAATTAAAAGCGTAAGTGGTTATTTTACAACTTTAAACCGTTGTAGATCCTAAACAATCACATAAAATGAAAAATAGTGTTAGGAACCTAAATATGATTTTTGATTATCTAGACAGTGATACCCCACTCGACATATTTTGTCAACTTATTTTTTTTACTTCGTCACAATATGGCGCCTAATTTTGCTCATATTGATTTTTGATTACTATCATATCTTTAGTAGCACTCCCATGATTGAGACGAATCGATTGATGTATGAATCATCAAAATCGGTCCAGGCGTTTGGTCTCTAGTGTGCCACAAAGGAACAAACATACATATATAGACTGTTAAACACATAACCCTGTCTGCGCGTCGCGCTTCGCGCTCTTGCATTGCGCAGCCGGGTAAAAAGTCAGTCTATATGACAGCTGCTTCCAAGACGCATGCGTCGTTACCTAGGTCCGTCAAGGTTGCTAGGCCGCCGGAGCAAATCAAGACTCCTATTGGCTGAGTAGTAGCGGGTACCTAGCAACAGGTGTGGATGTCCAAGGCGTCCTTAGTAACACAATTTGTTCGGGGAAATGTCAACAAAATAGCAGACTTTATGTAAACACATTCCAGGCAAATACATCAGCACTCAGGTTGCCCACATGCGGGGTCATAAAGAAAAATTTGGGCTGCAAAAATATGGTATTATTTACCATTTATGGGTCATAATAATAATTTTAAAATCCAAAATATGACCCGAGGATCTGACAGTTCAGTTCACTTTTTTTTTTTTTTAATTTTTTTTAATTTTTTGTCTATCATACATAAATAAGCCACGTGTCACTTTTGCGGCGTTTAGAAGATATTAATATTTAAATTTTTATGCTAGGGTTGACACCGAGTGTTTTATTTTATTTTTACTTTATAGATGATTTTTGCTTAAAATTAGGCTTCCTATCGATATCCGAAGTTATTTTGAAAAAAATAAATTCACCCCCGAGAATGGGTGGCAACCACCCCCAGGGTGGTTGCGGAGCACAGTGTTTTATGGAACCAAAAAAATTTACATGTTCAGGTTCTTACATAAATAGATTATTTATACCCTAAAAAAGGCATGAGTTCAATTTACAGAAGTCTAACTCAAATACTTTTTGAGAAAAAAAATCATGAACTTATCGTGACCTTTGACCTATGAAATCTAGAATATTTTTTTATAAAGTGAATATTAACAATATATTTTTTTAATAAATATGTGTCAATCGGGCATAATCAGAGGCGTATAAACGCGTTTCTTTAGCTTAAAAAAATGCATTGGTTTGGGAGCAGCATTTTTTTTTGTATTTCGTATTTATTGTTTTTTCTCCCTAAAAACGAAAAAGTGGAACCTAGAACTTAGATAGAAATAAACCTACGGATGAGGTCTATCATACATAAATAAGCCACGTGTCACTTTTGCGGCGTTTAGAAGATATTAATATTTAAATTTTTATGCTAGGGTTGACACCGAGTGTTTTATAGAACCAAAAATATTTATACCTTAAGGTTTTTGCATAAATCAATTATTTAAACCCTAATAAAGGCAAGAGTTCAATTCCCAGATCACTATTTTAAGTAAAAAAAAGATATGAAGTAGCAAAGTTTTTGAAATTTGCGCATGAAAATATTAACAATTTAATTTTCTCAAAAGACGGTTCCATATCTGTCCATGAGATATTTGCCACTTGCTAAGGAATTATTAGTGGCATAATTTTGTAATTTTATTTTATTTATAAGTGTCCTAGTTTCCAAGAGTTTTTTTAAATTTCGATTTTTAATTTTTTTCTCCAAAAATCGGCAAAAGTGGAACCTGGATTTAGTACAGAAAGTTTCTATAAGCCAAGTTCTATCACCCATAAAAAAATCAAGTTTCACTTTTGCGGTTTTAAGAAGTTATGATAGAATTTAGATAAATGTCAACTTTCATGATCTATATGTTGAAAAATATGTCCGTTTTTATAGTTGGCACCCGATGACATTAACAGTTCATAAAATCCTCATGCACGGTGAAGAAATTATTGCGTCCAGTGCACTGCCCATCGGTATGCTATCTGAACAAGCAGCTGAGTCCCGAAATAAATTCTAGCGTTCAGACAGAGAGCATAATTGCCGAAAAATGAACAGGAGAACCACAATGACGGACCTCTTTCACCGTGCCCTAGAATCATCAGACCCGTTTATTTCTATGGCAAATATCAGCCAACGTCGAAAATATTCTAAGCGATTTCCCTTGCCTTCAGCTGTTTGCGAGCTCTTACAACCAATTGATGCAGATCGATTGCCGTTATTCGAAGCAGAGGAAGATGCTGAAGATGAAGATTTTTCGAACGTCGCAAATGAAAGCAACCTAGAATTATTAAACGAAGATGATTTATTTGTATAAAAGTTAAAGTAGAGGTGTTGCATAAAGAAGGTGCCGGCAGGTGATGACCCTATCCTAGATTGATTTTAAATGTGAATGAATTTCTAAATCCAAAATTTCATCACAATCGTTAGATCCGTTTCCGAGAAACCAATTACATACCAATATATTTATATAGGTACATACAATAATTGCTCGTTTATAGTATAGGATGTGTGTTAATTTTTTTCAAACAACATAGTTTATTTTTTCGTTGCCATTTAGCGTGAAGGCAAAATTAAAATGTGGTCGTCAAAATTAAAACATAAAGTATTCCTACATTATCACATCTACATTAGGTAGGTAGTATATGTAAATATGATGTATTCGTCTATAAGTACAACACTTATTCAATTATAATATAATATAATTTATTCAATTGATTGACGATATCAATAACAAAAAAAACCATTTTCATTTAACTCATAGTTGACCTTTGTGACAACCCTAGATCATGAAAGTTGACCTTTATCTAAATTCTGTCATAACTTCTTAAAACCGCAAAAGTGAAACTTGATTTTTTTATGGGTGATAGAACTTGACTTATAGAACCTTTCTGTACTAAATCCAGGTGTACGGGACGCCGGGCTGTCGCAGTAGCGGACAGTTACCGACTCGTACTGAGGGGGTGGAGGAAGTTACACGCAGGAGTCTTGACTGTAGTGGACTGTAGTTTCGGCGAATAAAACCCCTGGTGTTCGGTATTGAAGAAATCGGTGGGCGCTGATAATGGATGGCCGGTGAGAGGAGGCTTCAGGTCCAGAGTGAACCGCTTGATTGTTTCTTCCTGTTCCTTAGGGTAGGAGCGCCTGTCGCTGAATGCATGTCGGGGCGTGTTCCGACTCGAATTTTATATGCTAGGACTGAGCTGGCCAGCGATCCATTACTTCACCCACGCTATACTTTATTTTTCATTTTCTCAAAAATTACAATAGTGCGAGCTTAAAACTAATTGTACATACATCGGGCATACATTTAGGCATATTTTTAACACAGTTATGTGTCCGTAAACACGATATTTTAGGTGTGGCGCGCAAAAAATAGGTCTCCGCAATATTTATACTTTCCCCCTCCATAGGGCTTCGCCCTGCCACGGGGCTTCGCTGCCCCACCCGCGCGCTCCGGGCGCGCCGGGTGGGGAGCGCAACATGTCTCAGAAAACGGTTCTATACAAACATGTTTTGTCTCCTACACGGTACATTTTTACACTTATTGATGTGATACCTATTTATTTACGTAGCCCTACGTGTTACCTATCTAATACAACAAGTTTCTTACAAGAATATTAATAAACAACAGCTCTACGGCCCTATAAAGTTTACAAATTAAAAAGTCTCAAAAAACCTACTTATATTCACTTAATGCCTAACTATCATATACCGTTTTATAGAAGAAGTAAAAACATACAAAATGACATCATTATTATAACAATTATACCTATATCCTATTGACCATTCGTAAAAAACTATTCCCAATATTTTCCTTAATTACGCTTAAACTACTAACACGATTCATACAAAACTTCGATATATTATTCCTATGACTACCTATTTTCTAATAAGACATAAGATAAATCAATGAAAACATAAAACATACTATTATCGAAAACTGTCAACTCAGGCAAAATCCTATAAGATGTGAGACAAGGACAACCTATTGTCTCCGTCCCTCCTATAGGTCGGAACTATCAGTATTCTGACTAGTTTCCCCGCGCCACCGCTTGGCGTCGTGGCGATCGTTTAGATAAAGTCTTATAAGATTATTGGAGAGAACGGGGCGGAATATCGCTCTGAACTATCAATTTTACAATGGTTTACTATGGGCAGAGCTATCTAGTATTGCGATATCCGACTCATTCTAATAAGACAACAAGGGAATGATATTTTTAATGCGTATACAACCGATTCATGTGAAATTATAGATACATTTTTATACATTGTTCTCGTACTGTCGTAAGTTCATTTTCTCTCGCTTCGGTCGTAAGGCGGTCGTCTCGTACATACTCCCGCCGTGCAGCGTCGGTTGACTCGTCGCTGCATCCAATCACCGTGGGAGAGGCGACCGATGATGTTGTATGCACCACCAGCCGCTCCGAAGGTCGATGTAGTGCTCCTCCAATCTTGATAAGGTTGATGACTCGTGTAGTCGCGTTTCGCCCGAATTGGTTGGCGATAACGATTCGGTACTTCTTGTCTATACGGCGACCTCCGTCGATTTTCTCTGTTGCGATCGATGCGATGCCAACCCGGGGCTCCCGCCGGTGGCGCGGGCGGCCGAGGTCGATGAACTCGCGGCTCGTCGCTGTAGGTATAGCGAGCTGGGCGATTTCTTCTGTGTGTCGCATTGTGTTTCGTGCTCCCGCCGCTATGCTGACCCGGTGGCGGTGCTTTTCGACTTCGTGGCGGCGCGTGCTCGGTGCGAATTTCTATGTGCGCGTCCGCTCTTCTATTCGTCTTCGATAATGGTCGATGATCGATTTTTAGATTTTCATTCTTCGGGCGATTTTCTATTTTCGGGCGATTTTCGATCTTCGGTCGATTTTCTATCTTCGGGCGATTTACGATGTTGACTTTTTCGATGGTGTTGCGCGCGTATGTGCCGTGTAGGACCCATCCGAGCGCGGTTTTCGATGCGGCGAGCTGTTTTCGGTTTCCTCTTCGGACTTCACTGGCGATAAGGAGGTCCCAATTGTCTTGACCGATCAAAATGGTGGGACGGGCGTCTTCGTATACGAGATGCTTTTCTATATCTCGGAGGTGCTTGCAGTCACGTAGGCAATGTGGCTCGACCGTTTGCGATGAAATCTTCATGCGCCGAATAGTGCGCGCTTCTATGTCGAAGCCCTCCGTCTGTCCCTCGATGTTGAAGGCGACTCGTTTCGATTGTGTTTCGGGCAGCTCGGCGTCTATGGTTTCGATCTGGAAGTCTTCGGTTGGCCCGTCGGCGCCTATCTTCTCGGCGGCTCGCTCTTCTATTAGTGTCACGGTGGAGCCGTCGTCGAGCAGTGCGTAGGTATCGAAATGACCTCGCGGTCCGGTGATGCGTACTGGAACTATCTTGAGGTACGCGTCGCGCTTGCGGCTGCTGTGTGTGCTGGCTACTCGTTCGGTTTCTATTTTTTCTGTTCGATGCGGTGGCGACTCCTCTTCTTGATCGATTTTCGGTTTGAAGTGAAGTAGCGGATGATGAGTGCGTTCGCAGCCATCTCTGTTGCACGCGCGCGGCGCGCAGTTGTGTGTTCTGTTTCTGTACTGTAGGCACTTGTAGCACAGGTTGCTCTGCTTCGCTATTTCCCAGCGGCGTTCTCGGTTAGCGGCCTTCAGTGTTTTGCAGTCGACCGGCGTATGCTTTAGTTCCGCGCAGACAGGGCACGGAACGTCTTCGACGTAATATCTTTTACTTCTATCTTCGATACTTTTTCTTTCTTGACCTTCTATGCTGTGTGTTCGAAATCTTCTTTGCGAAGTAGAGTGTTCTTCACTCCCGATGTATTCCGGTGGGGCGTATCTTGCGTTATTCTCTGCTTCGACTTCTATAAACTCGGCGAACAATAATAATTCCGGTTGCGACTTCAACTTTTCTATGTTTCTATGTTGGTTGGTGAAGTCGTTCCAGCGAAAACGAATGGTCGATGGCAGCTTTTCTATAATTGTCTTCATAATGTCCGGCGCACGTAGGTACTCGTTTTGCCCCAGTACTTGTAGTGCGACGACGCTATTCTTGATTTTGTTTGCAAAAATCACGATGTCCCTCGGCGAATCGGTGAGTCGGGGTAAATGGCGCAGCTTTTCTATCTCGGTTGCGGCGATGTTGTCCGGGCGGCCGAATCTGTGCTCCAATTGCTTCATAATGTCGCCCGGCGTAGTGTTGCTTATTAGCATGCTGCCCACGGCTTCTCTTGCCTTCCCCTTGAGGGCTCTTCTTAATCTTGATGAGTTTTCCGCCGACGATAGGTAGGTTGCGGATTCTAGGTACGCCGCCCTGAAGGTGAGCCATTCTGTGTGCGCGCCGCTGAAGGGTGGCAGCTCTCCGACGTAGCGTGGACCCGGTGCAGGCGGTACGGCGGCACGGACGGCGGCGTTGATTGCGACGGCCAGCTCGGAGACGTTCATTCTGTCTTGCTGGACCGGCGGTGGCGGTGGCGGCAACGTAGGGGCGACTTGTTCTTGAGCTTCATCAATACGGGACGGCGGACTCTTCTTAATGCATGGCTTCAGCGCCCCTGGAACTGGATCTTCGGCAAGTGGTGCGACGGACCCACCAATCTGTACGGTGTCCTCGACGGTCGGTCTTCTATACGGTTCGGTGGTGCCGCCGTCGGAGGTGGTGTCCTTTGTCGCTGTGTCCAGCCAGGTGATGACGCGTTCTTCATTCTCGGTGCCATGTGTGCTATCGGTTTCTCTTCTATCTTCTATTTGCGGGTCCTCTTGGTCCTCATCTTCGCTATCTTGCTCTTCCATTCGTATCTTCGCCCTTATAGTCTTCTCTAATTCTTCATATAACGCCGCCAGGCGCTTCTTCTTTGCTGCTCTTCGTGCAGCTATCTTCGATTCTGTTCGGTGTGATGTCATTGCAGCTGATGGCGACTTCGGCGGTTGGTCGTGGCGCAGCGGGTACGGTGGCCGCGTCACGGTGTCGCTCCCTTCCGATGGCGCTCTTGACGGGGGTTGGACAGGATTCTCTCCTGCGGCGGTTCGCTCTGGCTCTTCGATGCTTCTCTCGATGCGCTCCTCTTCGGCCTGGTCCATTTTGTCAGCTTGAGATCTTGTTCGTGGCATTTTTCTTTCTTCAATCTTCTATATTTTCTGTCTTCAATCTTCTATAATTGACCACGACGATCTTCTTTCTTCAATCTTCTATAATTTTTCTTCAATCTTCTATAATTTTTCTTCAATTCTTCCTCGGCGCTGTAGATCCGGCTCGATGCGACCAAAAAATGTACGGCACGCCGGGTACAGCTTGAATAGATGGCCGCTGAGAGGAGCTGATGTTGTCCAGAGTGAACCGCTTGATTGTTTCTTCCTGTTCCTTAGGGTAGGAGCGCCTGTCGCTGAATGCATGTCGGGGCGTGTTCCGACTCGAATTTTATATGCTAGGACTGAGCTGGCCAGCGATCCATTACTTCACCCACGCTATACTTTATTTTTCATTTTCTCAAAAATTACAATAGTGCGAGCTTAAAACTAATTGTACATACATCGGGCATACATTTAGGCATATTTTTAACACAGTTATGTGTCCGTAAACACGATATTTTAGGTGTGGCGCGCAAAAAATAGGTCTCCGCAATATTTATACTTTCCCCCTCCATAGGGCTTCGCCCTGCCACGGGGCTTCGCTGCCCCACCCGCGCGCTCCGGGCGCGCCGGGTGGGGAGCGCAACATGTCTCAGAAAACGGTTCTATACAAACATGTTTTGTCTCCTACACGGTACATTTTTACACTTATTGATGTGATACCTATTTATTTACGTAGCCCTACGTGTTACCTATCTAATACAACAAGTTTCTTACAAGAATATTAATAAACAACAGCTCTACGGCCCTATAAAGTTTACAAATTAAAAAGTCTCAAAAAACCTACTTATATTCACTTAATGCCTAACTATCATATACCGTTTTATAGAAGAAGTAAAAACATACAAAATGACATCATTATTATAACAATTATACCTATATCCTATTGACTATTCGTAAAAAACTATTCCCAATATTTTCCTTAATTACGCTTAAACTACTAACACGATTCATACAAAACTTCGATATATTATTCCTATGACTACCTACTTTCTAATAAGACATAAGATAAATCAATGAAAACATAAAACATACTATTATCGAAAACTGTCAACTCAGGCAAAATCCTATAAGATGTGAGACAAGGACAACCTATTGTCTCCGTCCCTCCTATAGGTCGGAACTATCAGTATTCTGACTAGTTTCCTCGCGCCACCGCTTGGCGTCGTGGCGATCGTTTAGATAAAGTCTTATAAGATTATTGGAGAGAACGGGGCGGAATATCGCTCTGAACTATCAATTTTACAATGGTTTACTATGGGCAGAGCTATCTAGTATTGCGATATCCGACTCATTCTAATAAGACAACAAGGGAATGATATTTTTAATGCGTATACAACCGATTCATGTGAAATTATAGATACATTTTTATACATTGTTCTCGTACTGTCGTAAGTTCATTTTCTCTCGCTTCGGTCGTAAGGCGGTCGTCTCGTACACCAGGTTCCACTTTTGCCGATTTTTGGAGAAAAAAATTAAAAATCGAAATTTAAAAAAACTATATTTCTTGGAAACTAGGACACTTATAAATAAAATTAAATTACAAAATTATGCCATCAATAATTCCTTAGCAATTGGCAAATATCTCATGGACAGATATGGAACCGTCTTTTGAGGAAATTAAATTGTTAATTTTTTCATGCGCAAATTTCAAAAACTTTGCTACTTCATATCTTTTTTTTTACTTAAAATAGTGATCTGGGAATTAAACTCTTGCCTTTATTAGGGTTTAAATAATTGATTTATGCAAAAACCTTAAGGTGTAAATATTTTTGGTTCTATAAAACACTGTGAGTTCAAATCATTTTCACTTTTGAAGTTAAGGGTAAGATGAACCTAATTCCAAAATTGTATGCAATTCGGTTCACAGTAAAAAAATTCGGAGCAATAATGCTTCAATGACTGCACTAAAAGCAATGATGATATATAGTGTCCATTCGATTTGCAGTTTAAGCTATCTATCTACCTTTAAAAAATGACTGACTTGCTTGACTTGACTGCCCGAGCGACTGAGCGACACGGATTGGACCAAAGAATACTTTTTTAAGTGGGCTTTGGACTTAGGGGTGTGAATTGAGCTCACTGAATGAACACAGTTCAGTGGGCCCGCATCTGGCATGATCCTTTAAACCTAATAAAATAGTCTATCCTTGTGATGCGCTATACGGAATGAGAAAGAGAAACTGTTGATTGATTGTTGATCGCGACTATAGATAACAAATGTAATACAAAAAACCTGTTTCACCCAAATTAAAATTTCATCCCCCCATTAATCCCCCAAAAATATTTACCCCCCAATTATCCCCCATCGCTTTAAAAACCCCCCTAATTTGGGGGAATCCCCCCAATCTGGCATCAGTGATCCGCTAAAAACCCTGCGAATACCCTCAACACTGTTAAGTGCGGAACTGCGAGGTATTCGTTGAGGGATTTCACCGCGTCTCCGCACCTGACATTCTCTCGGCCTAATGGCCCTATTGGCCCCAGGCAGAAGCCTATGGGAGACGCAGGTGTAGTCTGGCGTGGAATATTGCTCACACCTCTGGGAGGGCTCTGCCAAGTACTTGCTTTTGGATAGGTTACAGCGGCGCGCGATCCGCATCATAAGCGATGAGGAGGTGACTAAACAACTCGAGCCTCTTCAATTATGCCGTTACATGCCGTCATTAAGCGCGTTTTATCGTCTGTACCACGGCGAGTGTTCTGAAGAGTTATTCTCTGTTATTCCATCTTCTGGACACTATTCCAACGCGTACAAAGAAGTTTGGTGACTCATTTCTCGCACTATCCGTAAATGGAATGCTCTGCCCGCTCACGTGTTCCCTCCCTCTTAGAACCTGGGATCCTTTAAAAGAGGCGTGAAGAAGCAACATGCAGGCCGGCAGGGTGAGGATGGCTGGTGTGGCAGGTAGAACTGTTGTACCAGCTATATTCACGTCTAGACTTCACCGTCACTTAACGTCAGGTGGGGTGGAGTCATTTGTCGGACCTATCTATAAAAAAAAAGTATTTACTTTGGTGCCGAGAGGGCTGGGGCCCGGGGCGACAGGCTGCGATGGACGGCAGAAGTCAGAAAGGTATTCATTACTGACTAGGGTTGTCACCCTTTGTTTGTCCAAATAAAATACATTGGATATTAAATGTAGAAAAAAAGTACATTGTGTCCAAATACAGTACTTTTTATACCACTATATTAGTATGTAAATATATTTTCGTTGCTTCTAGCAACTTTTAATAAATAATCACACACGACACGGCCATCAGGACCGCGGTAGCATAATGGTCAGTGCATTCGCCCGGATAGCGAAGGGGGCGGGTTCGAGTCCCGTCTGCTGCCTGATGAAACCTTTAGAGATCATATCAGATTTACTGGTTCTCATTGTAATAAATAAACAATCCGATTAAGTTTGTTCGCAGCGAGACAAACAAACAGCAATTGATTTGTATATACATACTTACCTAACATAGAAGATTTATCAACATTTTGAACGTAAATACCTACCTGATACGGTCGCTGGCTTTTTACAGGCAATGAACTGTTAACATAAAAATTCATCATCATCATCATCAACAGACTATTAATGTCCCCACTGCTGGGGCACAGGCCTTCCCTATGGATGGAATAGGGAGATTGGGCCATGACCCACCATGCGGGGCCAGTACGGATTGACACGTATAAACGACAGCAGATGCAGCAGGGACTAACGGCTTGACGTGCCTTCCGAAGCACGGAGGAACTCGAGATAGAAGATTTTTGGTCACCCATCCAATGACCGACCACAGCGAAAGTTGCTTAACTTCAACGATCGCAGCGGACCCGCGCCATCGAGCTCCTCACATAAAAAGTACCCAGACAAAACTGAAAAAGAAAGGTACTTTAAATACTGCCCTCTGCAGCAGAAGGACAGAACTTTTATATCTTTTTTTGACGTGACAACGTCTTAAATTAGGTTGCGGCTGGGAGTCACTTATGAAAAAGTGTAACGCTCGGTAACGTTACGATGAGTTTAAGTTTACATGTACAATGTTTTAGTAAACAAAATATATTTCTATAGTTAAAATTTGTGCAATTCTTATTTTCATTCAATTCCTTGTTCCTATTGTGCAATTTAATTATATTCATATCAATAAATATTCTACCGAGAAAAAGACGTTGTCACGTAAAATCTTCGCCCGTAAAACCGACTTTACAGGCAACCATTTTTTTAATTATAATATAGTAGGGTTGGCAGGTTGAGGAGCTCGATGGCGCAGGTGGTTAGTGCGTTCGGCTGCGATCGTTGTAGTTAAGCAACTTTCGCAGTGGTTGGTCATTGGATGGGTGACCAAAAATTTCTATCTCGAGTTCCTCCGTGCTTCGGAAGGCACGTTAAGCCGTTGGTCCCTGTTGCATCTGCAATCGTTAGAACCCGCCAATCCGCACTGGGCCCGCGTGGTGGGTCATGGCCCAATCTCCCTATTCCATCCATAGGGAAGGCCTGTGCCCCAGCAGTGGGGACATAAAGAGGCTGATGATGATGATGATGATGATGAGGGTTGGCAACCCTAGACATACCATCAATAAGGCAACGTAAAATTAAACTGGTATAGAGTAGGTATGTATTTATGTGTATGTTTAAGTTTAGTTATATAAACTAATATAATAATATTGTTATATAATTATATTTATTATTAGTACTATTGGCGGACTTAATGCCGTAGGCATTCTCTACCAGTCAACCATAGGGTGTTGTTGAGATTTTAGTGGTAGGGTGCACAACTGAAGTGGAGATCACATTAAAAAAATATGAATAGTGTTAACAATAAAATATAATGATGACTTGACGTTCCGGTTGAGTCAAGAGACGTTACTACCTATCATTACATGTTTACAATATTATAAAACCACTTTTTTTGTTGAAGTTCTCCCGTTTTAGGGAAGGCAAAGGGAACAATGCCCATACAGCCTAATCTTTAATTAAATTAATCTTCTTTTTGTTTTTACATTAGAATGTCAGTGTGACGCATTCTATTGTTTCTTGGAGTTTTTGGCACGAAATGTATCGAGTTGGCTTTTTCGAGAAGCTTTGTGAGGTTAGTCAACACTACAATAAAATTCTCACGTCCACTTGACCGGAATAGCGTATATTTTAACGATTCCACTAATTCTTCAGTTACGCAGACGGTTGTTACACAAAACCACACCAATTTTATTTCACAATATCCACTATGAACGAATTTAAGAATAATTAAAATAAGACGCCAACCGCACTCGATGAAATCCCGCCAAAAACCTTTTAGAAAAGCACTCCGTGCGACAAGGATCTTTATGAATGTGAGTGACAGTTCAGGGAGGGCGCCACTGTCTATGCGAATGACCGTAAATAACGTACAAACTTAGATTACAACATTGTTTTAATCTAAGACTAACCTACGTAGTTATGTTACTGAGTCAAATTGATTCGACTGTAATACTATTTTATCTCTAGCCTTGAGCTGCAAGACAGCGCCATATTAGCTACGCCAATTCGAACAATTCGACAACAAGACAATTCGTCACGGCCGTCAGGGTTTGCGGTAGCATAGTGGTCAGTGCATTCGTCCGATAGCGAAGGGTGCGGGTTCGAGTCCCGTCTGCTGCCTGGCCCGCGTGGAAAATTGTCTAGTAACATTTTCTTAAGATTTAAACATAGAGCCGTTACATGCTTAGAAAATAAAAATTATAAATAGGATACTTACTTAACTTTTGTCGTGAAAGTAGTACTTGAAGGAAGTAGAAAACAGTATTCTAAAGAGTGTACTAACAATAAAATACTGGCACGAAAATACCTAATATTAATCTTTAAACCTGAAATTAAATTTGACAAGAGCGTATCCTTGTCATGCTTTATATACAGTAGCCTTAGCAAGAACCAATATCAAATTCTAATAGTTTGCGAGTCCGAAATGTCATTGTCAAATGTGTACTGATTTTTAGTTCCCCTTGGGTACGTACTTTGTGGCGCCGCTGTTCAAGTTTCCATATAAAATCTGACATTGACATTTCGCACTCGCAAAACTATTCGAATTCGATAATGGTTCGTGCATCGTGCTAGGGGTACTGAATGAAAAGAAGATACTTTTGTCAAAGTTTAGAGAAATCAGACCCAAAATATTATTTAAGGCGCAGACCGAGCCGCGGGCATCCATTCTTTAAACCTACAAAGTATATTTCTAGTCTATTTGTAAACGCTTCAAAACACGCCTGCAGCTGAACTAATTTTGATGGTATTTCTGAGTGCATTCGAGTGGGGCACGAGGTTTTAAATGCAGAACTGAATCCTGTGGTAGCACTGCAGTTGCGCAGGACCAATAGGGTATTTGACAAGTTTTAGAAAACGATCTCATGTTATTGAATGTTTATTGAGTTCGTAAAAAGTAGATATTCATTATTCTGTTGTGTATTTCAGTAAAAATAACCAAATCAAAAACTCCATTTTCATGTTGCCGCGAAAACGTTTCTCTGGACAATATGGCGTCTTACTAGTGTGTGACGTCACACGACTGTTATTAAAACGTCAAACGATACAATGTAATGTCACTTCAACCGGAAGTTTACTTGCGTGTGACGTCATTTTAGACTCCGCCAATCCCAAGCGTTTTAGGTCACGTGACAATAGATAAGAAAACTATTATCTTTTTCGTTAGTTTTTAGTAAAATTATTTTTTTTTTGTAAAAATGGTAAAAACGCCTGCCAATATTCATTCCAAACACAGATGCTAACAATTGGCACTTTATATTTAACATTGTCAAATACCCTATCCATGAGCAGGTTAAAAATTAATTACATAAATGTTTTTTGTGTAATTTTTTATTGTTTAAAAATAATACAAAAGGAAAGGCAAAGTATGCCTTGTTGGTACTTCATTGGGCTATTTGTGTTTGTTTGCTATTTGTAATCTTGACATCAGTCCGTCTCTTTCATTGCTTACAAAGCATGATTAGGACGCAGCAGCATACGTTTTCCTTTATTAATTTCTTCAATTAACAGATTAAAACTTGAAATAAATAATTTAATTATATATTCTGATCTTATTTTACTTATAATTAGGTAAGTAGGTAACTAAACAAGTTCGTTTTAGTTATGCTTTTTTTAAGCATTTAACTGCTAGATGTTTAAATCTAAAGAAAAGTTTACTAGAAAGAAAAATCCACGCGGGCCAGGCAGCGGACGGGACTCGAACCTTTTTTTTTTCTTTAGATTTAAACATCTAGCAGTTAAATGCTTAAAAAAACATAACTATAATTGATATTTCTTCTTTCAAATGTTTAATACTTGAAAAAGTATTCATTTGACATTGTGGGTTACCTGCAATGCGAAGAGATGGCGCTGCCTTGCAGCTTAAGGCTAGGAAAATTTCGACGCGGCCATCAGGGCCGTGATAGCATAATTGGTCAGAGCATTCGCCCGGATTGCGAAGGATGCGGGTTCGAGTCCCGTCCGCTGCCTGGTCCGAGGGATTATTTTTCTAGTAAATTTTCCATAAGTTCGTTTTAATTTGCAATGTAACAATAATTACTGGAGATGCGTCGAATGTATGATTTAATCAAATACGAATTTTGGGCCGAATATTCGGTCCGAAATGTACCGAACAGAATATTCGGCTGAATCATTCGGTTCAATTCTGCGCGGAAAACAGGTTTGTATACGTCGTCTTTCATTGTTGATTTCATAGGGTATTTCACAAGTTTTAGAGAACGATCTCACGTTATTGACTTATGTTTATGGAGTCCGTAAAAAGTGGATATTCATCATTCTGTTGTGTATTTCAGTAAGTGAAATCGTGAGATTTTATTCAACCCCCTCCCCCATCCCCCAATCTCACGTGAGATTTTTCAAAATGTGGGTTTATTTCGTAAACGCATTGGATTGTTATTGTAAAAAGAAAAAAAATGCTTCGTGCTTTTATTTACGACTAGTTAAGACTGGTAATCAATATTGCTGAGAGCTATAAGTGTAATAAAAATTTAACAATAGAATACTTAATAGATACTACTGTGAAAAAAAATTGCGTGATATTTGCCGAGACCCCCCCTCTCTCCAACGTAAGATTAGATGAGATTTGACTCGACCCCCTCCCCCCCTTAAACATCTCACGTAATTTATGGACGCCCCCAAACACAGATGCTAACAATTGGCACTTCATTTTTAATACTGTCAAATACCCTGCTATATATACTTAAAAAAAACTTAATTGGATGAAAACTACAAATAATTATGTCAAATTATAAATTTTTATGTTGCAAATTAATATTTGTTACTTAAGGTTTTTTTTTCTATTGTTGATTTTATAAATTTTATTCAGCATAGACATATATATTTAAAAATAACTTTATTTGATTATATATATCGTGGCCATATCGTAGATTTGCTCACTTCATGAAATGCTCAAGTATTTCATGAAATGGTCGCATTTCATGATGTGGCCAACTTAATTTGACCAGATCATTAAATCGTCAACGTTTAACGATTTTGTCATCCACATTTGGCCGGATCGTATATTCAGGGTGACCATAAAATATTTAATAAAAATCCAGAATATGTTAAGAACTTGTTTATTGTCATTTGAGTCCGAATGACACAAACAAATTGAATAAAATTTTAAAAACACACACGTAAATTTCATTTACATTTAGAAAACTAACAAATATTGAGAAATAAAAAGGTACTTTGGTATATATTGCAATAGTAGGGTAAACTGTACTTCCAGGGCCCAAGCGGTAATACTTCAACACTAGGTTAGGTTAAGTTAATGTTGTGACCATAACGCGCGAGCCGAGCGAGCAAAGCGAGCGTGCCGCGGTAGCCAGAAAAAAAACTCTATTAAAAGAAAGCTTTTCTACAAAATAAATTCAAGTATCACCTCTTGGGCCCTGGAAGTACAGTTTAACAGTATATCTTTGTACGGCATTGATTCTCATCCGCACTTTGTACCTCAACCGCAGTTTCCAAAATGGCATATTTTGACAGCCAGTAGTAGTCCATAGATTTCTTTTGCGTAGTCACTCTACTCTCCTTAAATTGTTTCGTCGAAAAATCTTTTGTTATCACTTTCTTCCTCATTAAATAACGAATTATGCACTTTTTCACTGCGAGAAACAACATTCTCGGCGGCCGCCATATACATATATAAACAAAGCGCTTGCAGCACCTCTACCGGTAATTAATGTAACTACTTTACAATATGATCAAATAATTTTTGCCATTTCATGAAGTAGCCACGCGTTTAGTTGGCCATATCGTGAAACGATTTCTCATCATTGATCTGCCCAAACCACATCATGATGTGGTCAATAAATAGTGAAACATTTCATGAAATGCGACCATTTTATGAAATTCTCGAGCATTGCATGAAGTGAGCAAATCTACGATATGGCCCGACACATACATATTTTAAAACTTGTGTTGGTACCTAAATATAGTAGTATTTATATTGGTGTCGATTCTGGCGTGATTCTCTAAACTTAAAACTCAATTTAATATCAGTCTCTCCTTTTCATTCTGTATAGAGAATGACAAGGATACACTGTTGTCAAATTTAAGTTTAGATTTAGAGAATTGTGCCAGAATCGACACCACTATATTCTAAAATGAAATTTTTCGTAAAAAGTTGTTATTGAAAGTGGTGTTCTTAAAATTTAATTTAGTTAAATTTATCATCTGTTAAAAAAGCAGAAGTATATCTGATTAAAATTGATTGTTAACATTTATTGAAGTGAAACTTCTTTATCGGCGTTGGAAAAAAATTTACCGTCACATTTTTCGGTTACGCGTCACATTTTTTGGTTACGCGCCATCTTTTTTTTGGTAATAACAACGACGATGAACATATAAATGAAATGAAATGAATCTTGTTTGTATTCATGTCTATGATAATAAAATCCTTTTGTTTAAACTTTATCTAATTTAACTTTATTTAACCAATTTCTGGAAAGTTGCATGTACATCATTTTTCGAAAAATAAGGCCATAAAGAAGTTTCACTTCTTACGTGTGTACACTAGTACACGCACACATTTTTTTTTATTATAAATGATAAATAAATGGCACAAAAACGTAGTGTTCTTTTCATGTACAAAAAACTATGTACAATTTTTGGAATAAACCACTCTTTTAACCTAACAGTTAACCTAACTGTTTATAAAATGATATATTTTTTAAATATTTTTAGTATAATTTAAACATTCGTTAATTATTCGACAAATCAACCGAATATTCGACCGAATACGAACATGAAAGAATTTGGCGAATGTACCCAATACGAATATTCGGCCGAACATTCGGTGCATCTCTAATATTGACGTCCTCCGTGGGCGAGTGGTTTGTACGCCGGGTTTCATGGTGTCGCCGACTCGAGAGGTCCCGGGTTCGAATCTCGGTGGGGGCAAATGTTTGTGTGATGAATACGAGCATTTGTACTCCAGTCATGGATGTAAAATATTTATTTCTATATAAATATACTTATATATGTACAGTATATGTATTCTATCCGTTACCCTAGTATCCCATAACACAAGCCTTACAGTGCTTACTTTGGGGCTAGGCTAATTGGTGTGAATGTTGGAAATATTTATTATTAATTATAATTCCAATAAAAATTATTCGGGGTGATAAAAATAAAACACAAAATTAGCAAAATGAATGGCACATTTAATTAATATTATTCATTTTTATAATAAGACCTTTCTTGTAATTATAATCATCATTTTTAATCTATGCATTTCAAATGTAGAAGGGCACATAGTAGTAACATATAAATCTTTGATACTGTCTGTCTGTCTGTGGGAGATAATTATAACAAAAAAAAATATTATAAAAATAAAAAGAAGCCTCATTTACACAATCGCCGGGACGTGTCAAAATCTCCAGTGCCTTACAATGTGAGCATAATTCATAATAAATTACAGATTTAAGAGTACAGATTACTAATTTAAAAAAAAATGGCATCCTAACATAGTACGTACAGACAACAAAAGTAGAAAAAAATAATAATTAATTAATCAATAAGAAATAATAAAAATCACTTAAAAAAAATCGAAACTTAGTTTTTACCGCTAAATGGAAGAGAAGGCCATCTAAGCTAAACTAAATGGGCTCAAATTAATGATTAAAGTGACGCTTACAAACTATTCATACAATAATAGAATACTAAAAAAATATTTTGAACTTTTTCTTTTCTTGAATTTGGACTTTACGTCGTGGTGCATAAGGTAATTAGTCGTCTGCGCCCGACACAGACGACATTCGGTGTCAATTCACAAATTCTCGTATATTATGCGAACATTATTGTAAAAAAACCCTCTTAAAAACAGCATTTTTGTATATATTCTTACGAATTTAAATTACAAACAAGAGTTTATTTTTATTGTTAATATAAATATCTTTTATTTATCTATTTATTATGCGTTATTTATTCCGTTTGCAATTGTGAATGTCCACATAACATACGCGGGTTTGAACGCTAAACATTATTTGATAGGAGTACCCGGTCAAATCTGCCATTGGTTCATCGATCGTTACAGACGAAAATCAACCTTAATCTCTATATAATACAGTGTTAAATCGAAACTAAATTACGTTTTCACATCGCGTGTCGGGCCGATGTGTCTCTCAAACTAACAAAAACGTACTGTGTCGTAACTGGTTACTGTAAGTACGTAAAGTAGTTAATTTTGTTTTAAACTAATTTTAAAAGTCAAAATCAAAGTCAAATATTATGAATGTGTATATCTCAATTTCGTTAATACCGACTAAACTAAAACGTCAATTTTCAACGGCGGTACTGTCGCCATCTCTCTCTTACTCATTGGTCAGAGAGAGACGGCGATAGAGTCGTGTTAGGGGCTCCAACTTGTTCAGAATATCGATTGGTGACGTCACAAAGCAAACACTAGTGATGACGTAATAATTAATAGCAATTTTCTTTTAAATAATCAATTGAGCTTCAAATCGATTTTATATACATTTATATAACAGGACGATGCAAAAAAAAAAATCTGTATTTATTATATCAATTTAAAAAAATGCCTCTGTTAGCCCTGAAAGCTGACAGAAGTTGCCAGTTCATGACAAATTATATTATTTATTTTACGTCGATTCCCCAACATGCAAATTTTATGTGTATATTTAAAACTAAGACATGCATACATTTGCATGATGCTGATTCAATATAAATATATACAAATCCCAATATAGAAAAATGTCAATGTAAAAATAGAAATGAATCAAGATCCAACAGGTTGATTGGCCATGAAAAAAAATTCATCAAAAACTGACGCACAGAGAAAATCATACATAAATACCAAAAAAAGTATAGTTTTATGGATCTCCCGGATCCGTTAAGTATAAAATAAGTATATTTCTTTTGTCAATAAAACAAAAAGCAATGTCAACGATTTTTCACTGGAGTTTTTTTAAGTGAAACGAACGAGCGGCAATTTAATTTCAATAGAAATTAAAAAAACTTAAATCACCACTTAAGTACATTGTTGAAACAGCAGCAGCCATCTTTACAAACAAACCATTAATAATAAAACTGGTCACATAGCCGTTTTATTTGTGATTCGTTCCGAAATCATACCTGAAGCTGGGGAAAGCGCAAATAATGTAAAATTTTCATAATCTACTTTTATTGTAACAAAAAAAATAGTTGTTACAACTTTTTTTTGTTTAATTTACTTTGTTACAAAAAAATTTTTGTTACAATATTTTTTGTTAACGTACATTTCTTTGTATATATTTTTCGGAACCGTCCCACAAACAAAACACGCGAGCGTCCGCACATACATACATTAATTTTCTTTATATTATTAAAGAGCGATTTTCATACAATCTCCCATTCACATTTAATCACATACTCATCATTTTAATGTTAAAATTATTTGTAACGATTCGAAATCCATTGTTGAGGTATCTAATTATTGTCAAGCTTACTGTCAAACACAAAACGAAAATCAATTTTCTATCTATTCTGCGTCACAAGCGGTATAGCAGGGAGGCAAAGATTTGGCAACATATATTTAAAATGTATTATTATATAAAGATACATATTTTGCTTTTTTCCCAAAAATAAAAACTAGCTACCTCAACCCCCGAAAATGGACTCGGAACCGACTTATAAACTACGCTCTTATGGCAGCCAAAAAAATAAGAAATACAGAAATAATTTTAAAATCGTAATTAAAATATCTTTTCTCAATAGTTCGAACTATTAATATACCTATACATAGATTGTAGGGTCTAATACTAATATTTTACAAAATTCAGGATTCGCCTCGCCCTCATGTCGCTAAAGTCTGTGGGTCGAGACATGATCCCCTCCCTTTCAACATATATCCCTCTCTGTCTCTCATAGGCGATTAGAAGGAAACAAAGCATGTCAATGTTAACTTTCCTCTCTTTCCTTGGGGCGTTTTCGTTTGTCTGTATATCTATCCCTAATTATAAAACTATATAGTTTAAAGGCTAGTAATATACACACTTAACACTAAAGTCCAATTATAACAGTCACTACGCACGTGTTTCTTTGGGATTTCAAAAAAAAAATTAAAAAAAAAAACTACGCTTTCATTTAAAAAACAAAAGTCGTTGATATGTAAAAATAATAACAATTCGTTTTAGTAAAATTAAAAATAATTGTAAAACCAGTTTTTGCGATTTTAATAAAAACTTAGCGATTTTTCAAAGTTCCCCTATAGAAAACATGTTTTGTTATAGCGAGCGAGCCTGTCATATTATTTCATGTTATTATCAAAATCACAAAAAAGGCTTTTAAAAATTGTATTAAATTGTACATTTGTTATAACCACTGGTTTAATTTACATTTTTTGTAAATTTATTAACACCCCAACAACCTTTTTCATTTTGGTATGTTTCACATTATTATTATAATAGCGTGTAATTAATTTTCAATTTTTTTTTCTAATATAAAAAAAAATACTATGCTAAAGAAAAACGCAACTTAAAAGATTTTTTATAAAGTAAAAAATATAAAATAGAAATCACTAAAAATACTGAAGAGTTAATAAATATGTAAATATAATAAAAATCTCCGCAAATATGCTATTTTCAAGTTACGTTACGTTAAGTTAGAATATGTTGAGAACTTGTTTATTGTCATTTGAGTCCGAATGACACAAACAAATTGAATAAAATTTTTGTAAGAAAATAAACAAATATTTTTTTTTTCTAAATTAAACATCAACGTGTCATGTAATTACACACACGTAAATTTCATTTACATTTAGAAAACTAACAAATATTGAGAAATAAAAAGGTACTTTGGTATATATTGCAATAGTAGGGTAAACTGTACTTCCAGGGCCCAAGCGGTAATACTTCAACACTAGGTTAGGTTAAGTTAATGTTGTGACCATAACGCGCGAGCCGAGCGAGCAAAGCGAGCGTGCCGCGGTAGCCAGAAAAAAAACTCTATTAAAAGAAAGCTTTTCTACAAAATAAATTCAAGTATCACCTCTTGGGCCCTGGAAGTACAGTTTAACAGTATATCTTTGTACGGCATTGATTCTCATCCGCACTTTGTACCTCAACCGCAGTTTCCAAAATGGCATATTTTGACAGCCAGTAGTAGTCCATAGATTTCTTTTGCGTAGTCACTCTACTCTCCTTAAATTGTTTCGTCGAAAAATCTTTTGTTATCACTTTCTTCCTCATTAAATAACGAATTATGCACTTTTTCACTGCGAGAAACAACATTCTCGGCGGCCGCCATATACATATATAAACAAAGCGCTTGCAGCACCTCTACCGGTAATTAATGTAACTACTTTACAATATGATCAAATAATTTTTGCCATTTCATGAAGTAGCCACGCGTTTAGTTGGCCATATCGTGAAACGATTTCTCATCATTGATCTGCCCAAACCACATCATGATGTGGTCAATAAATAGTGAAACATTTCATGAAATGCGACCATTTTATGAAATTCTCGAGCATTGCATGAAGTGAGCAAATCTACGATATGGCCCGACACATACATATTTTAAAACTTGTGTTGGTACCTAAATATAGTAGTATTTATATTGGTGTCGATTCTGGCGTGATTCTCTAAACTTAAAACTCAATTTAATATCAGTCTCTCCTTTTCATTCTGTATAGAGAATGACAAGGATACACTGTTGTCAAATTTAAGTTTAGATTTAGAGAATTGTGCCAGAATCGACACCACTATATTCTAAAATGAAATTTTTCGTAAAAAGTTGTTATTGAAAGTGGTGTTCTTAAAATTTAATTTAGTTAAATTTATCATCTGTTAAAAAAGCAGAAGTATATCTGATTAAAATTGATTGTTAACATTTATTGAAGTGAAACTTCTTTATCGGCGTTGGAAAAAAATTTACCGTCACATTTTTCGGTTACGCGTCACATTTTTTGGTTACGCGCCATCTTTTTTTTGGTAATAACAACGACGATGAACATATAAATGAAATGAAATGAATCTTGTTTGTATTCATGTCTATGATAATAAAATCCTTTTGTTTAAACTTTATCTAATTTAACTTTATTTAACCAATTTCTGGAAAGTTGCATGTACATCATTTTTCGAAAAATAAGGCCATAAAGAAGTTTCACTTCTTACGTGTGTACACTAGTACACGCACACATTTTTTTTTATTATAAATGATAAATAAATGGCACAAAAACGTAGTGTTCTTTTCATGTACAAAAAACTATGTACAATTTTTGGAATAAACCACTCTTTTAACCTAACAGTTAACCTAACTGTTTATAAAATGATATATTTTTTAAATATTTTTAGTATAATTTAAACATTCGTTAATTATTCGACAAATCAACCGAATATTCGACCGAATACGAACATGAAAGAATTTGGCGAATGTACCCAATACGAATATTCGGCCGAACATTCGGTGCATCTCTAATATTGACGTCCTCCGTGGGCGAGTGGTTTGTACGCCGGGTTTCATGGTGTCGCCGACTCGAGAGGTCCCGGGTTCGAATCTCGGTGGGGGCAAATGTTTGTGTGATGAATACGAGCATTTGTACTCCAGTCATGGATGTAACATATTTATTTCTATATAAATATACTTATATATGTACAGTATATGTATTCTATCCGTTACCCTAGTATCCCATAACACAAGCCTTACAGTGCTTACTTTGGGGCTAGGCTAATTGGTGTGAGTGTTGGAAATATTTATTATTAATTATAATTCCAATAAAAATTATTCGGGGTGATAAAAATAAAACACAAAATTAGCAAAATGAATGGCACATTTAATTAATATTATTCATTTTTATAATAAGACCTTTCTTGTAATTATAATCATCATTTTTAATCTATGCATTTCAAATGTAGAAGGGCACATAGTAGTAACATATAAATCTTTGATACTGTCTGTCTGTCTGTGGGAGATAATTATAACAAAAAAAAAATATTATAAAAATAAAAAGAAGCCTCATTTACACAATCGCCGGGACGTGTCAAAATCTCCAGTGCCTTACAATGTGAGCATAATTCATAATAAATTACAGATTTAAGAGTACAGATTACTAATTTAAAAAAAAATGGCATCCTAACATAGTACGTACAGACAACAAAAGTAGAAAAAAATAATAATTAATTAATCAATAAGAAATAATAAAAATCACTTAAAAAAAATCGAAACTTAAGTTTTTACCGCTAAATGGAAGAGAAGGCCATCTAAGCTAAACTAAATGGGCTCAAATTAATGATTAAAGTGACGCTTACAAACTATTCATACAATAATAGAATACTAAAAAAATATTTTGAACTTTTTCTTTTCTCGAATTTGGACTTTACGTCGTGGTGCATAAGGTAATTAGTCGTCTGCGCCCGACACAGACGACATTCGGTGTCAATTCACAAATTCTCGTATATTATGCGAACATTATTGTAAAAAAACCCTCTTAAAAACAGCATTTTTGTATATATTCTTACGAATTTAAATTACAAACAAGAGTTTATTTTTATTGTTAATATAAATATCTTTTATTTATCTATTTATTATGCGTTATTTATTCCGTTTGCAATTGTGAATGTCCACATAACATACGCGGGTTTGAACGCTAAACATTATTTGATAGGAGTACCCGGTCAAATCTGCCATTGGTTCATCGATCGTTACAGACGAAAATCAACCTTAATCTCTATATAATACAGTGTTAAATCGAAACTAAATTACGTTTTCACATCGCGTGTCGGGCCGATGTGTCTCTCAAACTAACAAAAACGTACTGTGTCGTAACTGGTTACTGTAAGTACGTAAAGTAGTTAATTTTGTTTTAAACTAATTTTAAAAGTCAAAATCAAAGTCAAATATTATGAATGTGTATATCTCAATTTCGTTAATACCGACTAAACTAAAACGTCAATTTTCAACGGCGGTACTGTCGCCATCTCTCTCTTACTCATTGGTCAGAGAGAGACGGCGATAGAGTCGTGTTAGGGGCTCCAACTTGTTCAGAATATCGATTGGTGACGTCACAAAGCAAACACTAGTGATGACGTAATAATTAATAGCAATTTTCTTTTAAATAATCAATTGAGCTTCAAATCGATTTTATATACATTTATATAACAGGACGATGCAAAAAAAAAATCTGTATGTATTATATCAATTTAAAAAATTGCCTCTGTTAGCCCTGAAAGCTGACAGAAGTTGCCAGTTCATGACAAATTATATTATTTATTTTACGTCGATTCCCCAACATGCAAATTTTATGTGTATATTTAAAACTAAGACATGCATATTTGCATGATGCTGATTCAATATAAATATATACAAATCTCAATATAGAAAAATGTCAATGTAAAAATAGAAATGAATCAAGATCCAACAGGTTGATTGGCCGTGAAAAAAAATTCATCAAAAACTGACGCACAGAAAAAATCATACATAAATACCAAAAAAAAAGTATAGTTTTATGGATCTCCCGGATCCGTTAAGTATAAAATAAGTATATTTCTTTTGTCAATAAAACAAAAAGCAATGTCAACGATTTTTCACTGGAATTTTTTTAAGTGAAACGAACGAGCGGCAATTTAATTTCAATAGAAATTAAAAAAAAATTAAATCACCACTTAAGTACATTGTTGAAATAGCAGCAGCCATCTTTACAAACAAACCATTAATAATAAAACTGGTCACATAGCCGTTTTATTTGTGATTCGTTCCGAAATCATACCTGAAGCTGGGGAAAGCGCAAATAATGTAAAATTTTCATAATCTACTTTTATTGTAACAAAAAAAATAGTTGTTACAACTTTTTTTTGTTTAATTTACTTTGTTACAAAAAATTTTTTGTTACAATATTTTTTGTTAACGTACATTTCTTTGTATATATTTTTCGGAACCGTCCCACAAACAAAACACGCGAGCGTCCGCACATACATACATTAATTTTCTTTATATTATTAAAGAGCGATTTTCATACAATCTCCCATTCACATTTAATCACATACTCATCATTTTAATGTTAAAATTATTTGTAACGATTCGAAATCCATTGTTGAGGTATCTAATTATTGTCAAGCTTACTGTCAAACACAAAACGAAAATCAATTTTCTATCTATTCTGCGTCACAAGCGGTATAGCAGGGAGGCAAAGATTTGGCAACATATATTTAAAATGTATTATTATATAAAGATACATATTTTGCTTTTTTCCCAAAAATAAAAACTAGCTACCTCAACCCCCGAAAATGGACTCGGAACCGACTTATAAACTACGCTCTTATGGCAGCCAAAAAAATAAGAAATACAGAAATAATTTTAAAATCGTAATTAAAATATCTTTTCTCAATAGTTCGAACTATTAATATACCTATACATAGATTGTAGGGTCTAATACTAATATTTTACAAAATTCAGGATTCGCCTCGCCCTCATGTCGCTAAAGTCTGTGGGTCGAGACATGATCCCCTCCCTTTCAACATATATCCCTCTCTGTCTCTCATAGGCGATTAGAAGGAAACAAAGCATGTCAATGTTAACTTTCCTCTCTTTCCTTGGGGCGTTTTCGTTTGTCTGTATATCTATCCCTAATTATAAAACTATATAGTTTAAAGGCTAGTAATATACACACTTAACACTAAAGTCCAATTATAACAGTCACTACGCACGTGTTTCTTTGGGATTTCAAAAAAAAAATTAAAAAAAAAAACTACGCTTTCATTTAAAAAACAAAAGTCGTTGATATGTAAAAATAATAACAATTCGTTTTAGTAAAATTAAAAATAATTGTAAAACCAGTTTTTGCGATTTTAATAAAAACTTAGCGATTTTTTAAAGTTCCCCTATAGAAAACATGTTGTGCTTGTAGCGAGCGAGCCTGTCATATTATTTCATGTTATTATCAAAATCACAAAAAAGGCTTTTAAAAATTGTATTAAATTGTACATTTGTTATAACCACTGGTTTAATTTACATTTTTTGTAAATTTATTAACACCCCAACAACCTTTTTCATTTTGGTATGTTTCACATTATTATTATAATAGCGTGTAATTAATATTCTATTTTTTTTCTAATATAAAAAAAATACTATGCTAAAGAAAAACGCAACTTAAAAGATTTTTTATAAAGTAAAAAAAATAAAATAGAAATCACTAAAAATACTGAAGAGTTAATAAATATGTAAATATAATAAAAATCTCCGCAAATATGCTATTTTCAAGTTACATTTTTCTTTGAACAAAATACATGTCGTAGAAGTGTGATGGTATAAATATTAACAATTTTTTTTTATATATAAAGAAACAAATCAATTTCCTTTTTCATTTATTATGAAAACCTTATTAGGCACTTAATGATATTTTGTTACAAAGTGTATTTAAAAATAAATTTAAATTGAAAAAAAATGTGTTAAAAATTAAGATTGAAAATATCATCACACTAACACAAAACAGTATACAAATTCACTACCAGAGTGTTTAAAACGTTAAAAATTATAAAAAAAAACTGGACAACCATAAATTACTGGGCTATGATTATACAAAATCAATGGCGGCAAATATTAAAGATACAAATTAAATTGATACTATCAAATATACATAATTCACTGGATTTTGCATCAATATAAAGTTATTGACAACTTTGCATATACAATTTCATTTCAACATAGAGGCTTTATTCAAACTATATTTACTCTGACAAAATTACTATTTTTTAAACATTTTTAAACAAAACGCAATTTTAATTCCAAATTCTTTATAAAGAAAAAAAAATCGCGTAATTAATTCTACTGAAAATGATTCACAAAATAACTTTAATAAATAAATAAATTTTCAATTTTATTAATTTAACGCCATCGATTTCGTAGCACATTTTAACCGCAAAAATATATTATTTAATACATAAATATATGTCGTGTTGGTCGTCAGGGCGTTTTAAATGCTGCAGCTAGCGAGGCTGCCTGCTCGTGTGGGTCATAATATGGCCTGTGTTGCCAGCGTGGGCATTGTGGGGATTGTGGGCGTTTTGTAGGGTATTGTGCGTAGAGTTTGAGGCCAGTCGCTATTGCGGCGGCCCACCTGTGGGCGGTTGGCCCGGTAATTGTCCCATACCCTGTACATATATACAAAATTATTAATTTTACATATATTTAAAATAATAAATTTATTTCAGGCATAACATCCATAAAATTACAAAAATAGGTGTGTTTTAAAATAAAAGTCCTTTCTCGTCTGGGACTCGAACCCAGACCGTCTTTCTAACAATTTTAAACTGTCATTTTATTCAAATAAATTTACTTTTTGTATCAATGTACTTTAGCGAATAATAATTCCATAATAGATTTGTTATTTACAAATTTGCGCCGTTTTAGGATATTTTGTCACCTAGTACAGGCAAACTTGATTATTAATAATTAATATTATTTATAATTAGTATAATTTTTTATTAAATGTCATTATGACTTTTTTTTCATGAGTTTCATTTATTATTTTTATTTGCACGATTTTGAAGTTTTTCAGGCAATTCAAAATTCACGGTGTTGCTTATAATCTTAACATTATAAGCAATAACTACAAATAAATTGGAATTAAATATAAAAGGCTGTTGTGGCTGTCACAGTTTTTATTACTGACAACTTAACGAATGACAATTCACTTTTTATAAACCATCAGTACGAGATAATAATTAATTCTCTTTGCAGATTGTAACAGTGTTTAAGAGCCCTTTTACAAAATTGCGCCGCTGCCGTACTGATCGGCGCGTAGGTAGATTTTCACTAATATATATTGCATTTTACGGGTGATGTTTCGAGTCTTATAAAATAATTATTAATGAACTAATTATAAAAATATATACATATTTCAGTAGTTCAATGATGGTAGTTTAGTTTTATGAAAGTTTTTGATAGTAATTCTATTTAATTCAATATCAAAATACGAGGTAAACCTGCATTATTTTTTGGGAAAACTCACTGAGGTTAGATATTTTTTTTGACAATTAATGAGATAGAAAATCAAAATTCTAATACATTATGTTATAACAAAAACATACTTTTGATGTCATTGTAATTATTTAGATCTAATTTATTGAACATTATTAAGAGATTAAGGCGTTTGAATTTGTGCATATTATCTTTTTTTCCGCAAACTAGCTGCAGTAGAACGATCAGTACAAAAAAGGGAAAAAAATATTTGCAAATATTATACATTACCTTACAATAGGAAGAATAAATCTACCGTTTACTTCTATTAGAAATAGTCAAAATCTTTTCTAAGGGGGGTAAACGAGGCGATCAAAAATTACGGTTTTTTGCAAAAAATGTGAAAGGGCTCTTAACTGTCATTTTATTGAAATCAATCTACTATTTGTATCAATGTACTTTAGCGAATAATAATTCCATAATAGATTTGTTATTGAAAAATTTGCACCGTTTTAGGATATATTGTCACCTAGTTCAGGCAAACTTGATTATTAATAATTAATATTATTTTATAATTAGTATAAATTTTTATTAAATGTGATTATGACTTATTTTTCATGACTTATTAGTTCATTTATTATTTTTATTTGCACAATTTTTAAGTCTTTCAGGCAACTTAGAATTGACGATGTTTAAGTGGTGTTTTGCAAAGTAACGTGCTACGTACGGGCATGGGCGGGTAGTGCTGCAGGGGCGCCAGCAGCTTGGGCGCTTCCTCTGCCTTCTCCTCTTCGCGTCTCTTCAGACACGCCGCCTTAGGATTGAGGTTTCGTTCTAAAAAAAAAATATATAGTCATAATAATATATTGTTTGAAAACTTTTTTTTAAACCGACAAAGGAGGTCAAAGTATACTATTAATTACTCGTGGATGTTAATATATTTTTAAAGAAAATAAATGTCATTCTGTCAATTCATGTCACCACAGAGCTGGTTTTAATTTATATTATTTTCCGTTTTATTTCTTTTGTTTACATTTTTAATAATTTATTTGAATGACTATTTTCGTCAAGCAAATCTACATCCCTTAAATAAATTCAAATATACCTTTAATTAAATTTCTAAAAGAGCTTATTACAAAGTCTCCGCTTATATTAAAGACATAAATGCTTGAGTTTTAACTGTGGAACAGTTAAAACATCAGTCCAACAGGTTTTCTATAATTATAAAAAGAATCATGGGTGTTTTGATGTTGGAACATCATAATGATTTGAAAATACTGTTACATTATTCTTTTTATAATGTGAATTAATTATCGCTCGCAGCTTAAAAAAAAATGTCCAATAACGTGTGATAGGGGAAAAAATACGATTGAAAAGAGTTATGCATCTAAATTAGAATAAATAATTTTACTTTATGGTAACCGGTTGCAAATCAGTTGAAAGTTAAATGGTAGACGTGCCGGTCTGCTGGCCGTGATTTAATAACTACAATCAGTAAATAATTTCTCACTAAAGAAAATATAACTAGAAAAAAATCCACACGGACCAGGCAGCAGACGGGACTCCAACCCGATCCGAGCGAATGCCCTATCCAATTATGCTACCGCGGTCCTGATGGCCGCGTAATGC
The DNA here is from genome assembly GCA_902850365.2 of Chilo suppressalis. Lineage (NCBI taxonomy): Eukaryota > Metazoa > Arthropoda > Insecta > Lepidoptera > Crambidae > Chilo > Chilo suppressalis. Next base: position 12,136,209 of record OU963921.1, read on the forward strand.
TTAAATATATATATAATTTCTCACTATTTATAAAGCTCGGTTTCTGAAGGTTTGTCAAATCAATAAAATGCCTGTCAATTTAACAGCAGTGTTATTATCAATGTCATTTTCTGTAACGAAGATTAGAGAAAAAATCCAGACACACACAAAAGCGCCCGCCGAAACAAATGTTCTTGACTAAGCAGCGATTAGTTGATTGGGTTTTCAGCAACTCAAATGACAATAGGGATGATGACTAATTTTTTCTTTCTCACCTATCAAAAAGTATTGGACACGTATTCTTTCTTTATTCACACCCGCGGTCTGTGTAAATGGCGGATTTCTGCCACGCAATATTATAATACAATATTTAGGTATAGAACAGATAAATACAAATAGATGCAGAAAATATTAAAGATTGATTTCAGACATTAATGAAGACAATATATTCAGTAGAACTCCAAATATAACGCGAGGGTTTCGACGGCCATTATGATTACAGGGACCACGGGGTAATCACAACATTACGGAGACATATATATTGATTTGAAACGTCGCATGACGTCACGTGTTGGTAAAATTTTTACTTATAATGCGATTCAAATAAGAATAGGACCGACTGGGTGCCATATTGTGACGTCATAGCCGTCAATTCTAACAAAATACTACCTATTTTGTAAGCAAAAAAAGTTTTAATTTAATAAAACTTATTTACTAAGATTCAGTGAGACAAGCATCTGATTTTTTTAATAATATTTATTTACTAAGATTGAGAAAGAAAAACATATTTATTTATTAAGACTGTGTGGGAAAAAACATTAATCAGAATTTAGCTCTTCAATTCCGCTCATTTCTGCATTACCGCCGGAGTAGTTTTGAATAATCATGCACTATTACTAGGTCACATACGAGCATGCATCCTTTATGTAAACGAAAGTTTTAAACAGAGTTTCCGAACGCAACTTAAAGTGACATTTGGTTGACGATTTAGGTTAGGGGCCGTTCATAAAATACGTCACGCTAAAATCAGCTTTTTCCGACCCCCTCCCCCCCCCCCTATTGTCACGCTGTCACACTTTCTGTGACCCCTCTTGAAATATTCCGTCACAAAAACGGAGACCCCCCCCCCCTCCCCAATCATGATTAATTTCAATTGGTAGTACACAAATTTTAAGAATTTAAATATTTATTTAGTTTTTATAATAAAATTTAAATATATAAATATGAGCTAATGTCGAAAAATAAACATGAGTAAATATATCAAGTTACAATGTATTGTATAATAAAACTATATACGTTTGAATGCCTATATGTTTACTAAATACGAAACAAATGATTTTCTATCTTGATGAAAATTGAGAAAGAAAAATAGTTGAAAGAAATACTAATTTAAATTTTTTTAATGAACGACGAACGTCACGTTACCGTAGACCCCCCGTCCCCCCTTGTCACACTTAGCAAGACCCCTCTCCCCCCCTTGTATGCGAACGTATTTTATGAACGGCCCCTTATCAACCATTCATAGCCAAAACTCAATAAATGAAAGGAAAAAAACAACCAATATTAATTATCAATATTTGTTATTGTTTGTTTACAAATGTTTGGGTTTTTTATTGTAGAATTAGCCGAGTGCTAAAAAAGGGTTCCAAGATTTTTTTGCAAACCGTACTTTTCAAGCTACATTTAGTTGACAGATGGAGGTCATGGGCTTTCCTATTCTTATTTGAATCGCACTATACCACCTTTTAGAAACCGGGTGTTATGATTTAAAACTGACCTCTGACTTGCTGCTCCAGCGTCATGATGACCTCCACGGCCATGTTGAGTATGCCGAGCTTCGTCTGCGGCTTGTCGCTCTTCAGGTGCGTCATACACATCCTGCCCAACTCTTTGAGTGCCTCGTTTATGTCCCTTATTCTTATCCTACGCACAATCCAATGATTATTTATTTATTTCCTATTTATCTATTACGTTTTCATGAAAATCGACAAATTTATAAAACACTTTTTGAACGGTATGAAGCATGAGATATTATTCATTATTACTGATGTTTCGGATTCTCTTCGGGCTACCGTTGTCCCAAAATTTAACTACGAACTCGATTGAACACCTCAGAGCCTGTTAAGGATCTCAAAGAATAATGAAAAATTCTAATTAATTGGTCTTTACAAAAGTTCAAAAGGTGTTTTAGTAAATTTATAATCTCGAATGCGGTTATTGCTACTAACTGAAAAATGCTTGAAAACTCAACTTCAGCTCGGGTGATCAACAACTTTAAAAATGTTTGTTTGTTTTACTTTGTAGTACGCACAACAGAACATCGAACTATTAAACTATTTCCAGATTCTGAAAATGATGCTTTCAAATCAATCACCAATGTTGAAAATCGATGGGATATTTTTACTGTACTATATTACTTTAAGTTAAAAGCTGCTTTATTTATAAATATTACAGTTGATTTCAATAAACATAAAATTTCAAATATTCATCAAAATAATAAAGAAATACGTACTTTTTTAACATAAAAAACGTCCATCGATGAAGAAAACCTAAGGTTTTTTAATAAATTATGAATTTAAAATAATATATTGGCGTAAGTCACGAAAAAGTATAACTAAGTTGACGTTCACAAGCATTTTTCGAAAACATTTAAGTTTGCAAAATATTTCAAAAGCAGAGAGGGTCACAGTATGCATATATAATAAAATTTAATACTAATATTGTCATCTAATTTTTCTTCAAGCTAAGCCTGCAGCCAGCTTGAAATATGCTATATGTATTTAGATGAATTTGAAAATAAAAACTACTATAGGTAAAATTAGCTAGACTTATGAGTTTATAGATTTGTTAGCCGCATGAAACACAAAAATACTGGTGATAGTTGAATTGGAATAGCTCTTCATAAACTAGGTTGTGGTTTGTTTCTGTCCAAAGAAAGCAAACAATAAGTTGAGCTACTACAAACAATTAAGTGACTGACAGATTTAAAATAAAAAAATTTGCTCATTCTCCAACAGACAAGCATTCAGTTTTACTTGGCACCCTACACGGCATTCGAGTATTTCAAATACGCGTGGAAAGGTAATGGTAAAAATGGTGTGCCTCAAGGTACTACATTCAGACCGTTAGTATTCTTCTACTTATTATTAAGTACTTTTGTTTACTCGGGATATAATTTTATTGTCTACTAATGTCTTCTCGCTGGGGTACAGGCCTCCTCTACGGTTGGTATAGGGTGATTAGGCTATGAAGTGACATGTTTAATGTGGCGAACAAACTAAATATTCTATGTACCGTTCTCTCGCGTTGTTGGCTTGCCGCCTCTCCTTTTCTCGCATCGCTTTGGCCTGTGGATCCGCTTCGTCGTCACCTTCGTCCGCTGACGAGCAGCTGTTAAACGCTTACGTGTTACCATTCAACCTTATACAAGTTAACGCGTTTTGAGTAGTAGTTTGAGATGCCGATGTGTTGAGTAGATAAGAGATCATCTTATTTATATATGGAGTAGAATATAATATCTTTCTATAACGTATATAGAAATATTATTTGTTAAAATTTGACAAGGCTTTAAAACATGATTTTTTAGATACAAATTTAATTAGATACCAGATATCTCAGTATTTTTTAGGAAACTAAATAAACATGTTGTAAATTTAAAACTCTTTGTGAGTTAAATATCTCACGAGAAACCGGTTTTGTAGATAGTAACTTAAAATCAGCATCACAAACTATAGGCCTATAGAGTAAAGACAAGACAGGAAAAGGACAGCATTACCTGCACGAAGACGGCGCGAGAGAGAGAGACAGCTGCCGACCTCCTGCTCAAACAAAACTACAACCACCCACAAGCTACCGTGTTAATAAGCAATGATCATGATATGATGTATATTTGCTTGTTCATATTGTTCTTGTTATCTACAGTTCAGATTTAATATTCGACAATGTTTTATCGTTTTGGGGCAATATTATTATTAATAAGTAACTTTTCCTACACTGTTGCTTGTGTAAAACTTTTAAACAAGACAAGGTTTATCATATTTTTATTTTAAGCACTGAACTTTAAGATGTTTATAACCCACTTGTTACAGATATACATTTTTTTGCAGAATCTCCATGATTTTTGAAGTGAACTTCTTTAGCGGCATTGCACACTTTTTTTTGTATGGGTAAAAAATGTTAATTTCGCGTCAGGTTAAACACGTGGGCTGATCGCATCATGACACACAATAAAATTGGAAAGGTTGTTGACTTTCCATATATTGGACGAAACAAGACTCTATCTAGGACGTTCACGTGGCAGCAATGTGATTCATGTAAGTTGATTTTTCTGAAAGATAAACTTTTTTAATGTAATATAAATTGTCATGTTTGTGTACGACAGCGCAATAATAAATATTGTATTATACATACACGATAGTATTTTTATACTGATAATTAAAGCAATTCGTACAAAATAATTCCCTAACCATTCCAAAAATGCTCAACATTAATATTCAAGTTTTCACTTCTGCCGGCACTCCCGGAGTGCAACCCGTCGTTTTTTTTGTACACATACTCATGTAGGTTTAATTAAATCACGAAATGTTACGTAAAAGCGGGAAAATGTTACAGTGTTTGATATACGGAACACTAGTAATCTGTACTACTACTTATCGCATATTTACAGAACTTCGCGAGACAATAATTCACGAATAATATTTGAAATTTATGTATTACATTCATTTAATATACGCGAGACAATAATATTTGAAATGTAAGTATAACATTCGTTTAGTTAATAAGAAGGAACCCATTTTTTTAAGGCCAAAATTTCAGACTAAAGCGAGTACCCGTTATAAATATGTTCAGCTTGACCCACAAAGCACGTTGAATATCCATATTCATATAATTTCAATAATCTCGCAATAAGAACGATTTAAATGACTCTTTTAGTGACAAATAAAGTTTTGGGACAAAATATAAATATATTATGTTAGCTGTGTTATTTAAGTACCACAATAAATTTGAAACAATGCATCTATAGATATGGAATAGTTTTTGAACATAATATTTTAGTATAACATCTACTTTATATTGATGAATACTACACTGTTAGGATGTTTTCTAATGATTTGAGGGAAAGATTTTAAACTATAGTAAATTATGTTACTTACGGGATTGTTACCATGTACCTTGTTTTTAGCGATTTTCCGATATTTCGGCACTGTTGCAAGCGCCATGATCACGAAGTAACTGAAGCGATTGAGGGTGGGATGTTATTGGCAGACATATCGATCTACCCTCCGATCCTAACCACTGGATTGAGTTCAGTTTATTCAGAATAACCCCAATGAGACGTGAAGACAAATTACATTTACCTCGATCAAATTCAGCAATTTTTGAAAAAAAGTACTTAGGTATGTCTGCCATACGAATATACAATAATGTACCGCCTTATCTGCGGTCACTTTCTGAATATAAGTTTGTAAGGTCCCTGAAGCAATGGCTAATTTATGTAATGTATTTTATAATCTAAATTATTAAATAATATTTTAATAATGATTTGTAAAAATGTCTATTGCATGCCCGATTAGGGTAACTGTTTGTTACAATTGTGTACACTAACATCTAGCAGTATCAATAAATGTAACAGTTTAGCAATAAAGACTTAACGTATTCTATTCATAAAGCTTAGATTATCTTGACAGAACGCCACTATATACCAAGATTCAAAATTCAATATCGTTTATTCAGTCTAGGCTGTTACAAGCACTTGTGAATGTCTGGAAGCTACGCCATCGGTTCGTAAATCTACGGCGGGAGACCTTGTACTGAGGAGAACCGGCAAGAAACTCAGCAAGGGCTGTTTTTTTTTCACCCTGTATTATATACAGAGTCTTCAAATTGAAAAATGACTTCAATATGAGGTAACTCATAAAATCACTTTCCATTACAAATGTAAATAATATAAAAATTATGACCATATAAAAAACTGGTTTAACAAAGTTTAGGAATGCCGTGTCCTACGGTTTAGGCAAAAAAAATGAACGATTAAAGTTTAGTACAACGATTGGTCAGAAACTCGTTAAAAACATGGTGCATGGTAACAATCCCGTAAATTGCTATGACATTAGTGAATTAAATTATTTTTTTTATTCCGCCCGGTAAAGCTATCTGTTTATACTATAATAATTTGTATTATAACGTTTTCATTTAATAATTATATATAAAAAACAAAGATGTTAAATATGCGGTATGTTTGACATTAGAGTTTTAATTTCATAAATTGAAGTGTTAAACTTATAATACGAAAAAATATGTATTGACATTATTGCCAAATTGTAAATGTATTATTAAATATATTATGTTTAAAGATTTTTTAAACTTATTTACAAAATCAAAACTCCAATTTGAAAATACATATAATGAATCCCACTTACCTTGCGTCCTACCTTAATGATACAAAACAAAATGGTTTTTATCACAAACGACTAATGTCGATTTTACAATGGCAGACTATAGAATAATGTAACACAAACATACTGTGACCCTCTGTTGTTAATGATGGCAAAGCTGAAACTTCAATATGTACACTGTACTGTTAGTGATAAGGTTGAAAATTGCACGTGGAGTACAATCGAGGCTATGCGACTTGCCTTGGAAAAATAGCTTTTACGGCTTTGATAATAAAGTCTATGACGGCGAACATTAGCCTTGATTGTAATATTATTCATTTATACATGTCTTATTATTAGATACATTTTTTTAATTTTTTAAAAGATTTTTAAAGTTTTTGGTAAAAATTCAAAGTTTCTGAAAATAAAACTGAGCAAAAAATTTTAAAACAAATTTATTGAAACAATGATGAGATAGAATATTGCGTCTCTATTTATCTACGAGCGCATGAGAGAGATAGAAATATAGTGGGGAATTTAATGGAATCATATTATTTGTAAGTATTTAACAAATGAGACTATGTATAAATGATTGCTTATACAGGGTGACATAGTTGAAATTGTATATAAAAAGAAATGGATCTTTTTTAACTATTAAAAAAATACTTATTTAATAAAATAAATTAAAAGCAAGTATTTATTTAACCATTAAAAGAGAATTCTTCTAATATATCATCCTGTAGATAAATGGACAAAAATCACACAAATAAAACAGACAGAAAGTTATAAAATTCAATTATTTATCAAATCATTGAACAAACAATGTTCTAATAAGTTAAGAGAATTTATTATTCTAATAAATATTTATAACTTTCTGTCAAGAATAAATGACTTTTGGGCCGGAGGAAGTCACTAATCTAAGAAACTATGTTATAGGAAATTTTCTTTGTCAATTCTTTTCCACAACTATAAAAAATCTCGAATAAGGAAAACTAGAAGAAAATAAATTTCCTTTTTTTTGTAATTTTCATCCAGTTTCCATTATACAACCTGCCCCATTTACCGTAATGCATCCTATGCCATTCATAGTCATTCCCACCCAATTTTTTATCAATCACAACGCCATTGCCCACCCTTCTCATTCCTTTCATCATCGATTCTATCCCATCTTCCCCCTATCCTAGTATTATTTCCCAGCCATCCTATCGCATTCTCCACCAATCCTATCCCATTCACTATGAATCCTAACCCGTTCCCAACCCATCCTCTCTCATTGACTATCAATCCTATCCCTTCCCTACTAATCCTATCCCATTGACTAATAATCCTATTCCGTTCCCCACCCATCCTACCCCATTGAATAATAATCCTATCCCATTGACTAATAATTCTTTCCCGCTCCCCACCCATCCTACCTCATTGACTAATAATCCTACCCCATTCACTAATAATCTTATCCCATTGACTAATAATCCTATCCCATTGACTAATAATCCTATCCCATTCCCCACCCATTCTATCCCATTGACTACCAAACCTTTCCCGTTTTCCACCCATTCTATCCCATTGACTATCAATCCTATCCCATTCCCCACCCATCTTACCCCATTGACTAATAATCCTATCCCGTTCCCCAACCAAACCTACCCCATTCCCCGCCCATCCTACCCCATTCCGCACTCATCCTACCCCATTCCGCACTCATCCTACCCCATTCCGCACTCATTCTACCCTATTCCGCACTCATCCTACCCCATTCCGCACCCATCCTACCCCATTCCCCACCCATCCTACCCCATTCCGCACTCATCCTACCCCATTCCCCACCCATCCTACCCCATTCCGCACTCATCCTACCCCATTCCGCACTCATCCTACCCCATTCCGCACTCATCGTACCCCATTCCGCACTCATCCTACCCCATTCCCCACTCATCCTACCCCATTCCGCACTCATCCTACCCCATTCCGCACTCATCCTACCCCATTCCGCACTCATCCTACCCCATTCCCCACCCATCCTACCCCATTCCCCACCCATCCTACCCCATTCCCCACCCATCCTACCCCATTCCGCACTCATCCTACCCCATTCCGCACTCATCCTACCCCATTCCGCACTCATCCTACCCCATTCCCCACCCATTGTATCCCATTGACCCTTCCTCCGCCCATAGTACCCCCCGGCGCGCGGTTAGTATCGCCCCCCACCCCCCACATATAGGAGTACCTCTCCCGCACGTTGTTGGCCTGCCGGCGCTCTCTCTCGCGCGCCGCCTTGGTGTCGGGGTCGAGGTCGTCCTCGTCGGCGGAGGAGCAGCTGTCGTGTAGAGCGTTACACGGGTGCTTACTATACGAGTGCGGGACGAGTGCGCACCGGCCGCGGGTTTAGTACCGCGGTTCGTCTTATACACTAGTCACACGATAATGGCCCGATCGCCGACCACCTCGCGTTGAGTAAGAGACCGTTCGTCCTGTCCAGACTGCAGGATCGCCGACCGTATCGTACCGTAATCGTACCGTAAATTCTCGTACAAACACCTTAGATAAAAACAAAAAGGGTAGATACGGTACGCTCATACTAGCATCGAATAAAATATGATCCGACTCAACTACGTATGCGACTCTCGCCACGCACGCGTCTGTATATAAACATCGATCGAGCGAGCGAGACGGAACTATACGCTTCGACGCAGCGTATTGTTGTCCTTTTCTTGCTTACAAAATGGCGATTACGTAATAGGGATGCTCGATGAACATCGATATTCGATGATCATCGATGTTGAAAGCAAAAATATCGCTGTTTTTACATCGATATTAACTCACGGCCTCACGCACGATACGACCAATGCAACTTACGAAACAAAATATGTCTTTTATGAACGCATCCACAAATCAAGTTTATTTTGAACGCGTATTCATTGAGGGCGCACCTGTCGTTCGTTCCTTTCATTCGTACGTTCTTCGTCGTCTCCTCGCTCGCTCTCTCTCTCACTCCCACTCGTTTGTTGATAAAAAATTTGTTGTGCCGGTTGTGCGTGCGTCGGCTGTTTTAATTTACTCATTTGATAGTATTCTATTATTAAATCATCGATGGTATCCAACATCGATGTTCGGTTTTCGATAAATATCGAACATCGATGTCGGGCTTTCGATTATGACATCGATGTCAACATCGATGTTTTTCGAATATCGATCATCCCTATTACGTAAATAATATTCACGACAAACCGTGATTTTTGAGAAAAAAATGTTTTCACAGTTTTACGAATGAAAGGTGTTGCGGGGCATTTGATTTTGAACTACATATTTGTGTTCTTTATAAAAGCATCGAAGGCATTGTTATATCTTCATAACACAGAATATATACGCAATATTGAGTGTGCATGCAGTGTGTTTGAAAGTCAAATTGTGACTAAATCGAATTATGGTCGTGGACCACAATTTAAGCGGATCACTTTTTAGCCGCGAATGCCGTATCTTCGCTTTTTGTTTTAATCTAAGACAAATACGAGATTTCTGATCTTCCGTACGAGGGCCGAGAACACTACTCTAAACTTAAGGTTGCCTGGAAGAGATCGCTTTAAGCGATAAGGCCGCCCATTGCATCACGTGTACCAGATGGTTTTGTACAATGTTCAATGTTTTTTTGTAGTGTACAATAAAGAGTTTTTGTATTGTATTGTATTATTTTGTACTCGTATGTTCGAGATTTTGTCAGATAATTTTATAACATGATTTTTCATTGAACGCAACATGTTGGAGCGTAAACCGTAACTATCCAAATGGGTCGCTGTTTATTAACATTTTTATTTCAAGCTTGGGATTTAAAACTCAAGAAAAATTTACTGGGAAAAATATTTGTTTACAGTCTATGGTCAGTTGAGCCAGCCTATAAATTTACCAATTCTAGAGGGGGGATGCAAATCGTGTACCTACGAGATTCGAAAGCCAATTTTTTTTTTGTTTTTTTTTATTGCATAGGCATTCTCTACCAGTCAACCAGTTTGATTGTTGGAGACAAATAATAAGGCGATAGAGCAAAGTTGCTAAAAATTATGTACGAGAAAAATAATTCTACGGTTGGCAATCCTGCTAGACTGAGACTGTGTTACTGAATTCCATTTCGGACGAACGGTTTTGGTACGCACTCTGTCGGAGGTGCTCGGAGATTCTAAAGCACCATGCCGAGTGCGAGTTTATCACTATAGATCGCTTCTACGCGTTAATTATTCATTGCAAATTTAGAAAAACTACATTGCAAACATCAGAAACGGTCGCCTCGTTTGAAGAAAAAAGAAACTAGATTTTTCCAATTAATACATTGAAAATTGATTTAGAATCAAATCGTTTGTTCCTCAACATTTCAAACTTTGAATGAGAAGCAAACAGCGGCGACTTGTACGAACGTGTTTAAGCGAGTCATATGTTAAATACAACATACTATGTTGCTTTCAAGTTATCATAGTAGCGATCGAGTGTATCCAAAACTCATACTCAGCACTCTGAGTACAAAACTTATGCTATATTATATACTTTAAAAGGTTTCTGATAAATTATTCCTTAATAGGGTATTTGACAAGTTTTAGAAAACGATCTCACGTTATTAACTAATGTTTACGGAGTCCGTAAAAATTCATCATTCTGTTGTGTATTTAAGTAAAAAAAACCAAATCAAAAACTCCATTTTCAAGTTGCCGCGAAAACGTTTCTCTGGACAATATGGCGTCTTACTAGCGTGTGACGTCACACGACTGTTATAGAAACGTCAAACGATACAATGTAATGTCACTTTAACTGGAAGTTTACTTGCGTGTGACGTCATTTTAGACTCCGCCAATTGCAAGCTTTTTGGGTCACGTGACAATAGATAGGAAAACTATTATGTTTTTCGTTAGTTTTTAGTAAAATTATGAATATTTTTTTTGTAAAAAATAGTAAAAACACCTGCCAATATTCATTCTCAACACAGATTTTAATACTGTCAAATACCCTATTTTAATTTTATTTTAGAATACTTAAAAATGGACGTTGTAATTACGAAGCTATAAAAACACAGGCTAAGTACTCAGTTATACCAGTGGTCAATACTCAAAGCTTTAAAGTAAAAATCTTTATTTGACATTCATAATTTTAATGTGATCGAAATATTTGTAGAAGTATACACTATATATATATACAATAGATACTTGAAAGATTTATAAAACTGAAAACTTTTTCAGTCAATTTGAGATTCAAATTAAATGTGATTGAGTATTGGATCAAACAACAATAAAAAATCAAAGTTTAGCACTGAATTTGTATTAATAAAAACAAAAACATTCAAAATTAAACTTTATTGGGGTTAAAAAAATGTTTAAAATTCAGTGCTAAGCTATAAATGAGTCACGCGTAAAAATATGTGAATGCACTTTTTAATAAATAGCCACCCTTATTGCAATGTTAATAAGACACACATTGGTAGGACAGCTTTGTATTCATATTTTTATTCGTTGACAATACGATGGGCCTAATTCTGAAATGAATCTCTAAATCTTTAACTTGATAGTCTATCTTTATCATGCTCCATAAAGAATGAAAAGGACATACTGTTTATAATTTAATTTTAAGTTTACGAAATCACGCCAAAATTAGGCCTAGTAAGATTTTAATGTCTCATGAACTTAGCAACATTTAAATTTGTGACACTGAAGTTAGGTAGGTATAAACAGGAGTGCTATTTCGTCATAGAAGGTGTTGTGCTTCATTTCGCAGCTAACTTCAGGGTGACAAATTCAAATTGAGAATATTTGTGTATTCTGTTTTAATCATGGTAGGAATTTCATTTCTAGTGAACTGTATATATGTGTATATAAATATGTTCAGTTCGTATGTATAAAACATGTCTTTAATTGGCGCTACGAAGAAACAATTTAAGGACAATTCAAAAAAGATTTCAGGTATATGCTAATAAAGTTAATTTTCATTTAATTGTGTGGAACTAGGTTTAAAATGTAACAGCCTGTCCCCTGATCCATGTGACTTGCCTGTCAACATTTCAACAAGAAGAAACCATGTCATCCATTGAAAGTCTTCAATGAAAACTCAACTGTTGTACGGTTGTATGATGAACAGTGTATGATGTAAGGTTTTGTGACGTTATGAGATTTCATATATCTTTCATGAAACGTTTATAAACATTAAAAGCTAAGTGACGTCATTAGAAATCCTTTATGGCGGATAATTCCAGTATGACGTCATTCATACCCATTTCGTTATTTTAAAATTATACGAATACACTAATTAAAGCTTGTCTATTATAGATTTTTTTTGTGTTCTAATTCCTATTTGTATGTACCCATGAAGATTTGTGTATTCAACTATGTCTGTATACACACTAGAAATCATTTATACGTGTGTATGTAACAAGGAGTACTGTGGCGTATTGCGGCGTCTAATGTGTATCTTTAGTTACATAAATATATTTGTATATATCGACCTATCCATAGAATAAAGCTACTTCTGCATAATCACAACTTTACAGGAGAGCAATTTTAAGTTTTTAAAATGTAAAATATGCTGTAACTTGTATTGGTATTTTTCTATCATTAGAATTTTTTTATTAATCATATAAAGCATGAAGAAGCAAATTATGACGCATTTATTGTTTAAAAAAAACTACATTTACTGCTTATATTTCGTTATTTAAGAGTTTCTTATGTGATTATGTGACAGTTTACTACGGACATCTTTATGTTACATATGCATATCAGACCTTATGCTTGGGAAACGTGTCAAATTATGTGTAGATATAACTTTGTTTTACGTAATTTATATTTTCTGTCGCGTCACATTATGATAATATGGCAAAGATTGGGCAAAATGGATCAAACAAGAAAAATAGAATCAAACATTTAGTAAAAATTCTTAGTTTATAACAAAATTGAAGCCGTGCAGGCTGCGTTCTTGCTTATCCAAAAAGTTCTTGTGCTCTTGGCTCTATATTCTTCGGAAACGAAATGTACCTTTATTCAATTGCTATCTTCAAAGTTATATAAGTTTAAGAATAAATGTTTTAAGAGTAAAACATATGCGTCCGTTTCGCCTAAATGTACAATAAAAGCAATTTGGTAACATTTTCATATGTAACTTTATTCTATGCATATATCATACCGATATATGCATATATATGTCTGTATGTGTTAAATGTTCTCTAGCGCCTGGATCGCTTAGAGCCGGTGGATGTTGCATGTATATATCGATTTATCCATAGAATAAAGCTACTTCTGAATAATCTCAACTTTACAGGAGAGCGTTTTAAAGTTTGTATGGTATAAAATTTGCTCCAACCTTACATTTATTTTTCTACGCAATTAATTTCTTTTTTTAATGATAACGAAGCATTTAATTGTTGCAAAACAACTAAAATTCACGCCCATATTTTGTTACTTAAGAATATCTATTGAATTATGTACTACTGACATTATATATGCATATCGGACAGATTATTCTTGGGAAAAGTCTCATTATTATGTGTGGATATAACTTTGTATTTCGTACCTAATTTAAATGTCCTGTCACGTTGTAAATTATAATATGACGAAGATTAGGCAAAAACGGTCAAATAAAAAAATTTAACCAAACGTTTAGTAAAAATCTCGTGTCAAAAAATTTAAACTGTGCGTGCTGTGATCATGCCTATACTAAAGGTAGTAGGTAGAAGTAATATACATATATATATATATGTATACCTTTAGGATAGCATGAATGATATGTTCTTGACTCCATATTCTTCGGAAACAAAAATCGCATGTACCTTTATTCAACTGCAAAATTAAATGAGTGAGAAAAAATCTCAACATATATTATCAGTTTGGTCTTAAACAATACAATTAAACTATTTGGTACAGACGCATATGTAACTTTATACTATGTATAGGTCGATATATGTGTTATATTATAAACATATATATATGTTATATATGTCTGTGCATGTTATAGGTCGATATATATGTTATATTATAAACATATATATATATATATGTTATATATGTATGTGAATGTACTCACTACCGTCTGGATCGCTTGGAGCCGGGTGGTTTAGCGGCTAGAGCGTCGGCCGATCCGGAGGACGAAGGCTTCGAGTCCAGACCTGAGTCGGGCGGTTCTTTGCGTTTCTCTGTGACAACGAAAAAAAGATGGTGTTCATTAATTATTAATAAATCACAGATGTAAAGGTGTTATTAATTAAAGAGTAAGTTTATGAATGATTTTATTTAAACATTTAACTGCTAGATGTTTAAAAATAAAGAAGTTTTACTAGAAAAAAAAAACCACGCGGACCAGGCAGCGGACGGGACTCGAACCCGCACCTTTCGCAATCCGGGCGAATGCACTGACCAATTATGGTACCACGGCCCTTTTTTAAGCTATTGCATAGATTTTATCGCGGGCTTTGAGCGCGGCGACCGATCAAGAAATTCCGTGACGAAAATAACCTGACGAAAGTGCATATGAACACAATTTTCGCCTTTCCAGTATCGATCTAAACGGCGCAGTGTGTTAAATTTTTGCCACGGGGCCAACGTTCGACGCATCACCGCGGTCTACGGTTTAAATCCCGCACTCGTATTTTTTATTTTTTTATTATATTTTCTTTCCTTCCGCGTCGAAATTTTCCTAGTCTTAAGCTGCAAGGCAGCGCCATCTCTTCGCATTGATGGCGTAGGTGTCTAGGTGGTTCGGCTGCGATCGTTGAAATTAAGTAACCCGAAGAGTCCCGTCTGCTCCTGGTCCGCGTGGATTTTTTTCTAGTTAAAATTTTCTTTAGATTTGAGATATACAGGGTGTTAGAAAAATACAAATAAAGCTTGAAGGGCGTTGAAGTACATCATATAAGGATTTCTCTCTAATTTTCTTAAAATATTTGCATGAAGTTTTAACCTTTTACAAAAATAGTAATTTTTAATGATCCTCGAACAGTGACGTGTCTTAAAATGATCGATATTTTTATTAATCACTAAAAATAACTGTTTTCATAAACTTCATGCAAATATTTTAAGAAAATTAGAGAAGACTCCTTATATATTGTACTTCAACACCCTTCAAGCTTTATTTGTATTTTTGTAACACCCTGTATACGTAGTTTTGCATTGTCCCTTTGTACTTACTTGAGGTGGATAGCGGATGTCTTTCCAATTTGACGGCTGAATCTGGATGAAGGTGCGGCGCTAGGCGACCCCCTGATAACCAAAACAAAATAATCATTCAAACATTATCACTAATATTAAACAAATCCAGAACCTGTGTTTGGGTTTACGGTAGTCAGGGTCAAACAAATAAACGCAAAAATGTAAAAAGTATTAAATAAAGTTGTTTACTAATTAAATTAGCTAATAAATTCATACACAGACAACATAAATAGTAATAAATTATATTTTTCATTATTTTAAAGCATTTAACTGCTTGATGTTTAAATCTAAAGAAAATATAACTAGAAAAAATTCCACGCGGACCAGGCAGCAGACGGGACTTGAACCCGCACCCTTCGCAATCCGGGCGAATGCACTGACCAATTATGCTACAGCGGCCCTCACGGACCGCGTCAAAAATCTTCTAGCCATTCTTAAGCTACAAGGCAGCGCCATCTCTTCGCAGTATTCATTTGACTTTGTGGGTTACCTATAATGCGGGTTCGAGTCCCGTCTGCTGCCTGGTCCACGTGGAATTTTTTCTAGTTATATTTTCCTTAGTAATAAATTGCTCAATAAAATATCCGAACTCTCAATGAAAGCCTTTCGAAGGCAGCTCGACGAAAGTAAAGAAAAATCATAATACTGACGACGCAGCCTGAAAAAGGATGCGAAACGCCATAAAGATATATATTTGCCAACCGACATTAAAGATTTCAATTTATTGGAATTTAAATTTAAATTAAAGAAATGGTTACTAGATAAATGTTTTTGCCGCTGATAATGAATATTGTACGTCCGAAACGGGCAGCTGTTTAGAACTAATGAGACATTACTTGTAACATCATTGTACTCAGCATGATAATAAAGCTTTCTATTTCTGTTAATTAAAAATATATAATAAATTGATATAACTCACCAGGCTGGGGTTGGTGCGGCAAATGCTCTTGTGGGTACAGATCTGCAGCTTCCGCGTGATTCCGTAAAACATTTATCGCGTCATCTAACCTTTCTTCCATACGAGCACCCTGTATAGAGAACAAGTAACAGAACCTGTATAGTGAACGAGTAACATAACCTGTGTAATAAACAAGTAACTACCTGTATAATAAACAAGTAACTACATGTATAATAAACAAGTAACTACCTGTATAATAAACAAGTAACTACATGTATAATAAACAATTAACTACCTGTATAATAAACAAGTAACTACCTGTATAATAAACAGGTAACTACCTGTATAATAAACAAGTAACTACCTGTATAATAAACGGGTAACTACCTGTATAATAAACAAGTAACTACCTGTATAATAAACAAGTAACTACCTGTATAATAAACAAGTAACTACCTGTATAATAATAAGGTAACTACCTGTATAGTGAACAAGTAAGACATCTGCTTGTATATCAGTGTTATAGGATAGTCGACTTTTGAAAATATTACACAGGCTTTTCGGTACGTATATTATTATTATCGATTATGTCAATAATTTAAAAATCTGGTAAAATTCTTTAAGCCTTGACAACAGTGTACCCTTGTCAATTTCTAAACAAAACTAAAAGAAGAGGCTGTTGTCAAACAATTTTTTATGTTTAGAAAGGTGTTGATTCTGGCATGATTCTCTGAACTGAAAACTTAATTTAACATGAGTCTATCCTTTTCATTCTGCATAGAGAATGACAAGGATACACTGTTGTCAAATTTAATTTTAGGCTCAGAGAATCATGCCGGAATTGATACCAATATTTTACTTATTTTAATCAGTTGAGTTTGAATTTTAACCTTTCTTAATAATATTTGTTCCTAATTCATTCATACAAAAATCATTTACTACTTCGAAAAACCACATTTAAAAACGCATGCTCTACTAAAAAAAAACAGCAAAACTTCAAACATCTACAAAAACATTAATTCCAAACTTTTTATTTTTTACTAACTATAAAAAAATCAAACGTTTAAATATGTTTTCGCGTCTTCAATAATTTATATTTTATGAAATAAGGTTTAAATTAGGCATAAACAATATTATTACGGTACAACCGTAATAATATTGTAACCGTACCACACCCACAAGAGCACATTGCAAAGAATACAAAGCATTTTCAATAAAAGCTTCTTCTATGGCTCAATGTTTAACTCTGTCGAATTGAAATGAGATGGCATTATATCGCTGTCCAATTTACATTGCATTAAATAATAATAGCGACATCTACAATCACCCCTTGTAACTAAACGGAGCAAGATGTTACGCTTCGTGTCAACAGATGGCGCTACTTATTGCGGCAATGGCGGATATTCATGTGTAATAGGGGTGATGACGGGGTACAGTAAACGAAATTCTATTTAGTCCGTGAGTTAGATGATCAAAAAATAATGGACACGTATTTTTTCTTTGGGCAATCAACCAAAAAATGACAAAGTTATAGCTCGTCAAAGTTTGGGAGTAGGGGCTCGTGACGTCACTTTTGACTGAATTTTCACTTAAAAGTGTACCAAAACGTGACGTCATGCGACTTTTCAAATCAATATATCTCTGCAATGTTTACATTATGTAAAAAAAGAAAAAATATGTGTCCAATACTTTTTGATAATCTACCTGATAAACGAAGAAAAAAAATTAGTCATCATTCCTATTGACGATTAGTATGGAAACCTACATCACGCTAGTAAAATTTCGAGGCTCATACAACTATTATAAAGCTATAATCTTCGATTATATACACCCTAGATAACGTTTTAACGTTCACGGAAGCCGCACAAAAAATATCTACTACAAATGGTAGATATGTTCGTGTCGTTCATACACACGCACACATCGACTGCTTTATTTATTACAATCTGACATTAGCGTCACGCACGAAATTGCGCGAATAAGGGGCCGTTTTCCTTGCGTCATTAATTTGGATTGCTTAATCTTAATACGATTTTAACTTTAAACAATCATATTGAACGATACTGCTACAAATCTATTCAGGAAAGCGAGCAAATCGTAATAGGCATTTTTACTTGTTTGACTGAAAATAAAAAGAGTTTCCAACGGTATGAATGCACTGATTCATTTATTTATGACTTTTCGCTATCTTTTCAGGGTGCGTCGTCAGAATAATCATCATCCATCAGCCTGAGAAGGGTGCGAAACATAATAAATAAATAAATCAGTACCCTTAGCACGAACCATTATCGAATTCGAATAGTTTGCGAGTCCGAAATGTCATCGTCAAATTTTGTATGGAAACTTGAACCGCAGCGCCACAACGGACGCCACAACTAAAAGTCAGTACAAATTTGACAATGACATTTCGTACTCGCAAACGTTACGAATTCGATATTGGTTAGCGCTAACGGTTCAGTGCATCTATACCGTTGAAACTTGCTTTATTCAATGAACGGTGTGCGTGAAAACCTAAGAAGCAAATATGATAACTTGATATATATATATATAAATATATATCATATATATATCATATATATAGATATATATATGCGTACTTACGCCGACATCGGAATGTTCCCTGAGGAACACCATCGCCTCGTCGAGCTGCCTCTGCTCCGCGGGCGCGCCCTACAAAGGTTACCCGTCAGAGGGGAATCCGCTGACACTGACACCGAGTAGAGAGTAGTGTGCTTAGAGAACTACCCGCACGAAACTTAGAAAACTACCCGCACGAAACTTAGAAAACTACCCGCACGAAACTTAGAAAACTACCCGCACGAAACTTAGAAAACTACCCGCACGAAACTTAGAAAACTACCCACACGAAACTTAGAAAACTACCCACACGAAACTTAGAAAACTACCCGCACGAAACTTAGAAAACTACCCGCACGAAACTTATAAAACTACCCGCACGAAACTTAGAAAACTACCCGCACGAAACTTGGAAAACTACCCACACGAAACTTAGAAAACTACCCACACGAAACTTAGAAAACTACCCACACGAAACTTAGAAAACTACCCACACGAAACTTAGAAAACTACCCGCACGAAACTTAGAAAACTACCCACACGAAACTTAGAAAACTACCCGCATGAAACTAGATGGACAAAGCGCTCAGTAGACAAATTGTGTATCGTAAAGTCAGAAAAAGGCATAAACTCAGTGATACCTTGCCTTTGAGAGAAAAGCACTGGTTTTCAGTTTTGGCTAGAAAAAAACGTAAACAGCTGGACTATTTTGCATCAATACCTGCTGAGCGAAAAGGGACTTCTATACTCAATAACAATAAGTCCTGTGTGGAGATTTCTCTAGTAAATTAGAAAACTCTTTAGATTTATAAATACAGCAGTTTGATGCTTAAAAACAATACAATCATAATGGGAGGGTTATTACAAATAAAGTAACTCTGAAACTACCAAAACAACTGGACTGTTATGCATAAATACCAGCATAGAGACGACTATCTATATAATTACGCTTCCGTATAACAAGAAGCTTACGCTGGATCACAAGACTCCCCTACGTAAAGGAACGCAAAGAGAGGATTTTCAAATTCAACAAGACATCGATTTATCAACGTAATGGGAATACGCTATTTGCCAGTACAAAAAATACCAGTACCAATTGTTGCCATCTTTATTTCATATGAATATTAGCAGCGATTCTACTATCTCGGAGAAAAAATAATTAATTACTTTCCTACAAAAAATAATTAATAGACATTATGTTTTTTTCTTCTATATTCACGTGACCGAAAACGCCTGTGATTGGCGAAGATCAAAACGACGTCGCACGCTAGTAAACTTCCGGTTAAAGTGACGTTACAATGTACCGTTTGAAGTTTTTATAACAGTCGTGTGACGTCACATGCTAGTAAACCGCCATAATGTCCGGAGAAGCGCTTTCACAGCAACTTGAAAATCTATTTTTTTTTTTTTTTTTACTGAATTACACAAGACAATGTCGAATATCTTTTTATGGACTCCATATACATTAGTGAGTAAATAACGAGAGATCTAGCCTGTGGTTATAACTTGCGGGATGGATGGATGGATTGCGGGATCAAGATTGTTCTAAATAAGTAGATGATAATTCCAAAACTGTCCCAAGAACTCACTATTAATATATTTATTAAACATAATGATGTTGAGTAACTTGTCAAAATTTTACACGACCCCAAACAGCTATATATTATGAGCAATCCAATATGAATGGCTGATTTCTAGGCTAATTTTAACAGCGATATACGCTGCGATAAAGCTTTTCGCAGAACTTCCTGATCTAATCCTAAACTAGACTAGACTAGAATATCGGGGGACTCACCGACAACAAGGCAATCACGTTAGTAACTATAATGTTTAGCGACCATGAAACTTTAAACAATATACAAGAAACAGATCAAAGACATTTACAAAAATAACCTCTATTAACTCACAACAAGGTCTATTATCCTATGATCGATAGAATGACATCTCAGATCATTAAAATGGCCATAGAGATTTCTACTAAAAGCTAAATTACATAGCTAACCTAAGTTACAACTCTTAAAGCATGCACTCGCAAAGGGCGGCAAGTCATTAAACAGACTTGATTAAGACAACCAAAAAGATAAACTAAATAAAAACACAACAAAATTTTATAACTATGGTAGAATATTAATTTACAAAAATGAAAAACCAAAAAAAAATGTATTAGCATCAAACCACACTACTGCTACAGCTAAGTGTCAGAATGGCGGGTTCCAAACGCTCTTATATATATAAATATTAAGATTAAACAAAATGGCAGCTTGCGTCAATACTAGAAACACTTATCTTTACCTATCAAAAACTGTCAATTTCTCAAAATTAATAATTATGAGCTTAATCATGCTCGATATAAGATATACAATCGATTTTATTAATAACAAACGAGGCATAAGTTTAGTCTAGTTACGCTGTGTTTTGTATATACAGGCTGTCCCACGGTTTTGTCACACGGAGGGAAAGTATATTAAATATTGAAGATAGGATATTTTACGGAAAGAAGACATACTTTTATTTTGAATAATAAGTAGATCTGTATTCATAGTTTTTAAGAAATCGCTTGGCAAAACCGGGAAATGAGAAACAAAAAACACATGTATTTTATGATAACCGTCGAAATGTTTATCATGAGGATTATGTTTTCGAAAAACTATTTTTGGAAGCACAATTTTCTTAAACAAAATTTTAATTTTATGATCTTCCTAACATTTAAATGCTATTTTATTCAGGAGAAAATAATCCTTTTAAATAATTCTTTCGTTGGTTATCATAAAATACATCATATTTTATTTTTAAAAAATCCGTAACATCAATTCTCGTCATTATTAAAAATAAAATGATCTGCTCTTTCAGTAAAATATCCTTACTTCAATATTTAATATACTTTCCCTCCGTGTGACAAACCCGTGGGACGCCCTGTATATAACTAAAAGACCATTTGTTATTCCATGAACAGAGACAAGAAATTAAGTAACTAATTCAAGCATAAGCTTGGACTTACGTTTATTAATAAGGGGAATAAGTTTCTAGCTAGAAACTTGAGGTACAGCTGTACCTCAGTTTTATCAGCGATAACTCTGGTCAACTTACTATAAAATCTAAAGTTTATTATCCAGGTCGAGAAATTATTCAGTCGATTCCGTTTACCAAAAATAACAAAGCTAAGTTTAATCAAACCAAATTTTAACTATAGTTAATAGAACTAATTGTGGAGAATTAAAAACTAAAAATGTCTCATAGTATTGACGCAATCGTACCACAGAAATAAGAAAACACATCAAAACAATCACAAAGTAAAACTTGTACGAACATAATAAATTGAAGAAAAAAATACACAAATATATAAAATTATATATTTTACATGGTTTAATTTATTATCTTCGTACAAGATTTACGTAAAAATTAATCACATCAACACACAAAATAATAATTTCTAATAACCGTATTTAAATCGAAAATAAAACACATTTTAAACAACAAAAAAAAATAACAGTCCCGCGAGTGTAAATATCACAATTACCTGTTTCAAAAACTGCAAAAGAAATATTTATAAATTGGTCAATGGGTGTTGGATTTTAGACCTTATGTCTTTGGCACAGCTAATAATTTGCTTTGCTGATAACTGTTAAAATTGTGTCTTCACATTCGTTGGACTGTCGATTCAAAAAACGAAACTGAAAATAAATATCCTCAAATGAATCGTTTCAAAAAGCATAATTAATTTACATCCATGCAAAATACATGCTTTTCTTTGGATTAACGAAATTACCAGTGGTTGACCGAAATTGGCCCATTAAAAGTTTTCAAACTTTAAAATTTTACTGTCAAACCACAGAACACAGAAACAGGTTAGAAGGATGATCATAGACCGTTTGTACGGGAACCGATGTTGCCTACTCGCCCCCACTACATTTCCACCTAATAGATAATAGCCAATCAAACGACGCGACATTAAGCAATAGACCCGATCAGCGCTCATATCCGAGAGCGACGACGCAATCAGAACCAAGTTTTGGTCAAGTTATGAGCATTTGCTCACACATAACTGTGGCGCGCCTGCCCGGTCCACAACGCCCTTTTAACCTTTTTCTGTGTTCTGTGTGTCAAACAATATAGTTCTAAAATTATTGTGGGTTAGGTGTGTGTGTGTAATATACTTTGGTAGTTAGTGAAAATCGTGCGTCATTTATTTTCCAATATCTCTTATCTATTAGACAAGTCCGTCCGTCCGTCTGTGGTGCTGTTTCAGCGGCCAAACCGTAAGAGATAGATAAAGAGAATATTTAAGTTATAAGTTAAGAATAGTCTGATAAGACTACAAACCGGATTTGAGTAACGTAGCACTTCCGGTTTTCGAGAAATCGCGAATTTCAAACGAAACCACACAAGTTCTCAACTAATTAAATACATTTTTTTTTAAATCAGGTTTTGGTGAACATTCGGTTCACCGGTTTGCTAGTTTAGTTTCTAATTTAGTTAGGTTCTAGTTTAGTTTGAAACTTTTTTATCTCCATTAAGATTTGTCTCGCAGTGTAGGGTGAGCGTGTTATAGTCATTCGGCGCTATCGTTTCAGTGAGTGTAGTATGGGAGACACAGGAGTATTGTAGACGAAGAAGTCGATGTTCGGAGCGGCTATAGTATAATGTTGATGCACTCACCATCTGCGGGGGGTGGTAGGGCGGCGCGTGGTGCCCGTTGGTGGCGGCCGGAGACACCACGCCGCTGCCCGCCCACGCGGCCTAACACCACAGGAAAACACTCATTCAATATCATCATCATCATCAGCCTATCGATGTCCCCACTGCTGGGGCACAGGCCTGAACCTATGGATGGAAGGGGGCGTCCATAAATTACGTGAGGTGTTTTTTGAATTTTCTGTTTTTTTTGTTTCAATCAGAAAAAAAATGCGTGATGTTTGCCGAGACCCCCCCTCTCTCCAATGTAAGATTAGATGAAATTTGAATCAACTCCCTCCCCCCCCCCTTAAACATCGGCCCATGACCCACCATGCGGGCCCAGTGCGGATTGGTGGGTGCTAACGACTGGAGATACGACGAGGACCAACGGCTTAACGTGCCTTCCGAAGCACGGAGAAGCTCGAGATAGTAAATTTTTGGTCACCAATCCAATGACCGAACACTGCGAAAGTTGCTTAACTTCAACGATCGCAGCCGAACGCGCTAACCAGTTGCACCATCGAGCTCCTCATTCAATATTATAATAATACTTAATATTTCCAACGCTCTCACCAATCAACCTAGCCTCAAAGTTAGCACGTTAGGCTTGTGTTATAGGCAGTGCAGTCTTTGACCTTTTGGAGGCCCTGGGCATATTAAGATAATGGGGCCCCTATGACTTCCGTTTGGTGATTTAACAGGAACTAGGGACTTTGTATTTGATCTGAGGGGGCCCCCTATCGATCGCGGAGCCCTGCACTTTGGGCAAGTGCCCACTGGGAAAGACGAGACTGGTTATAGGATACTAGGGTAACGGACGGGCGTCCCATAGGTTTCTCACACGGAGAAAAAGTATATTAAATATTGAAAATAGGATGTTTTATTAAAATAAGACATCATCTTATTTTTAATAATAACAATACTGAATCACAGATTTTTTTTTTAAAATCTCCTGTCACAATCGGGAATCAAACTCTTGTAATGTGAAACAAAAAACATGACGTGTTTTATAATAACCATCGAAAAGTTCAATCATAACGATTATTTTTTCCAAAATAACGCAGCATTTTAAAAGAAAAAAATAGCATGTAATTACAAATTTGTCCAGGAAAATTTCCTCCTACTTTGATTGTTATATTTATAAGTTTTTCTTTTGTTAAGATAGCCAATAAAAGGTTTTCATTTCATTACTTGTCTCCTCACCTGCACGTTGTGATGAGGCGAGTGCTTGAGCGGAGGGTACAGCCTCGCGTGATGCAGCGGGGGCGGGGAGTGCACCGGGGTGGAGGGCGACGACCCGTACGACGACAGCGACGCCTCTACCCCTCCGCCTACCCCGGCGCCTACCCCGGCGCCTACCCCGGCGCCTACCCCGGCGCCTACCCCCGCGACTACCCCCGCGGGCATCACCACCCCCGACCCTATACTGCTCACGTTCACGCCCGGGACGCTCACGTTGCTCACGCCGGCGTACATCTATGCGATACATAAAAAAAAAATGTCTGTAAAGTCGGTTTAGGGACGATAAAATTGATTCAAAATTCAATATCGTTTTAAAAAAATGCTTGTCGATAAAGTAGGTTTAAGGACGATAAAATTGATTCAGAAATCAATATATCTTTATTGAAATTGGATGTATAGTACAACACTTTTGAATCGTCCAATCATTTTTTTCCCTACCACTCGTTATTGGACATATTTTTTTAGCTGCGGAGAAAAATGAGCGAAAAAAACTCCACAACATTAAAAGATTAATGTAACAACATTTACAAATCATTATGTTGTTACAACGTCAATACAATCATGATTTATTTAATATAGAACACCTGTTGGAATGATTGGAACAGTTCAAACCCAAGCATTTTGTCTGTAATATAATCAGACACTTTGTAATAAGCTTTTTTAATAAGTGCTTTTTTTATACTATCTTTGAATTTATTTATGCTTAACTCTTGGATATTGCTTGGGACTTTATTGTATAAGCGAACACAGAGACCTTTAAATGAATCATTGATTTTGTGAAGCCTAGTAGCAGGTAAAGTTAGTTTATTTTTGTTTCTTGTATTAAGTGTGTGAATATCACTGTTTTTAAGAAACAAATTAATACTGCTGCAGAATAGAGCTATTCACTCTCTTCTGCAGCAAAAAAATAGTTTGAATGTCGGCGGCGTTTCCCCACAATAAAATTCCATACGACATTACACTATGGAAATAACTAAAGTATACTAATCTGGCCGTATCTACATCCGTTAACTGGCGTATCTTCATTACGGCATATGCTGCAGAACTAAGTCTATTTGACAATTTATCAATATGTGGGCCCCATTGAAGCTTAGAATCTAAAGTAATCCCTAAGAATACTGTGGTGTCTACAAGGCCCATATTCCTATCCTTTACATTCACACTGGTTTTTACCTGTTTTACATTAGGTAATACAAATTTCATACATTTCGTTTTTCCTTCATTTAGTAATAAATTATTAACATTAAACCAGTGGACTACCTTAGAGATACAACTGTTCACGTCGTCAATAACTGTTTCCTTACGTTTGAGTTTAAATAAAAGTGATGTATCATCCGCGAACAATACTATCTCATGCTTAGGTATCTCTAACGTAGTAAGGCAAGTCATTAATATAAATTAAAAATAAGAAAGGACAAAGGATTGAGCCCTGTGGAACCCCCATTTTAACCGGCGAACCCGCAGACTTATTGCCGTTAATGTCAACCCTCTGAATCCTATCCATCAGGTATGACGCAATAAGATCCAGATCAGTATCTTTAAATCCATAGTGGTGGAGTTTCCTGAGTAATGTTTCATGAAAAACGCAAACGCATTTAAATGTGATTGCATTTGATCTAAAGTTTGTGGGGTCTGGTGTACTTCCCGTTTTATGCAAAGGAGTTATTTTACTTTATTTCATGAGGCCAGGAAAAACACCACAGTCAACACAATCATTAAATATGAAAGCTAGAATAGGAGCTATTGTCTCAATTACCGATTTAGAAACATCAACGGAATTGCCCCACAGATCCGCGGTTTTCTTTTTATTTAATTGGTGAAACGTTTTAATTGCATCTTTAAGGTCAACATGTTTAAAATGAAAATGACTAGTACAAGGTTTCACGTTTTCTCGGCAGCAATGGGGGAAGAGTTCAAAGATTTAGTAGTTGTAACTGGAATATCAGTAAAGAAATTTTCGAAAGCTGTAGCAACTTCAATATTTGAAGTAACCCTTTTATTATCAATATTTAAGTTATAATTATTATTGCGAGTTTTGGATTTTCCAGTTTCATCGTTTATTCCATGTCGTTTTGATTTTGTCATTACTGTTCTTAATCTTTGAACTTATGTAATTTGATTTTGCTAAGCGGCATACTTTTTTAAACAATTTAGAATAGTTACGAACATGCTCTTTAAATTTTTCACTAGTGTTACAGTTTCTTTCATTATAAAGTTCATAAAGTGTCCTTCTACTTTTATGAATTCCAGGCGTAGCCCACTTAGTAAAAGTTACCGCATCATTAACACAGATTTTTTTGGATACAAAAACATTATTAAATTCAGTGCAGTATTATTACAAACATTCAAAATTCAATATCGTTGTAAAAAAATGCTTGTCGGTAAAGTCGGTTTAAGGACGATAAAATTGATTCAAAATTCAATATCGTTTATTCAGTCTAGGCTGTGTTACGAGCACTTGTGTTGTGAATGTCGAAAAGCTACGCCATCGGTTCGTAAATTTACGGCGGGAGACCTTGTACTGAGAAGAACCGGCAAGAAACTCAGCAAGGGCTGTTTTTTTCTCCCTGTATTATAATACAAAGTCGTTCAATTGAAAAATGACTGCAATATACTCATGAAGTCGCTTTCCATGACAAATGTAAATGATATAAAATTATGACAGCGAAATAAAAAAAAGAAAGTGGAGACTAAGATGAAACACACACACAGATAATAAAAAAAAGAAATCTGACACAAAGAGTTCAAGAAATCTTTACAACTACCAGTCATCAAAAAAACCGGTTTTCCTACAAAGCGAAATCAAATCGGTTTGAATCAATTTAGCGGTTTTTAAAGGGTTTCATTTCGCTCCGTATGACGGCCGAAATAAATACACAACTACAAAACTAATAACTCGACTCACTAGACGCTAGCAAACGTGTCAATAAATGCATCAATCTATGAGCATCAACAAGTTGTGTAACTTAATTAGTTCAAACAAAACAAACTTCAATCGATGCCGACGCGTGCACGCGTCGCTCTGGATTAAACCGGTTTATCAAGGTTTTAGGTACCGCACTCCGAACGAAACCTTTACCAAAAACCGGTATTAACCTTTATTTACCGGTATTTTTGAAACCGGTTTCAAGCCCCGGTCTTTGCATCCTGCAGTGTGTACTCACCGGCTGCAGCGTCGGTTTCCCCAGCAGCATGGGGTCGGTGGGGGAGTGCAGCGGCGCGGCGGCCCGGAACGAGGACATGGGGGGCAGGGGGAGCTCCGCGCCGCCCGCCTCGGCGCCGCCGCCCGCCGCCGCCGCCGCTACGCCTGTCGGTGGGAAACGCGACGCGAATCAGCAAAATTCATTACTTAGATCCTGGGTTCCGAACCTGGGGGTAATTACCCCTCCGGGGGTAAATCGGCCATACTTGGGGGGTAACAAAGAACCTAATTATTTGGTCAAATCTAAATAATAAGAAAATACTAGATAATAATACTACTAAATAGAGCATGCGCTCCTTCTTGCTAGCGAGCCCGCGGGGTGCTGAGTGTGGGAAGCGGGGCGCGATTTTCTCCTGATGATGACATTATTAGAGACGAAGATGCAGCGGCCAAATTGGAATTTCTTGGACTGATGATAACATTTAAAGTCGGGGTAAAATCTGTTTTCCTAATAGGTTACAGGGGTAGCCGTATTCAAGGTTAGGAAACACTGACTTAGATAGATAGACAGATAGATATTATAGCTATTAACGGGATTGTTACCATGTACCTTGCTTTTTACGAGTCTCTGATATTTCGGCACTGTTGCAAGCGCCATGATCACGGAGTATTGTGTGTCGGGAACAGGTGCGAGTGAATAGTGAGAATGTGACCGGGACCGGGATAGGTTTATTGCTGGTGGTTGACGCGGTTTTTATTGCTTCGCGGACAAAAAGCCCGCCCCGCCTCGTCGTCTGTAAAGCGACTTAAGGAAGTATGTTCTAAGAGCCATACCTGGCGACGTAGCGTAGGGGTCGTGCTGGTAGGGCGGCGGGGGCTGGTAGTAGTTGGCGGCCCACTCGCCGCCGCCGCCGTAGTAGGGCTCCTGGTACGGCGCGCCGGCGCCCGCGCCTTTAGGTGACGCGTACCGACTTGGGGAGTCGTGGCCGAACTCGTCGCTGCCATACTGGAATACGCAAAACATGACACATTGAATACGGTGTGAAACAGAGGTTGGTTTTCCGCTGGAATTAGACGCCTGTCTGGGAAAGTAACCTTTCACCTTGCAGATAACAATTTCTTTTTTTTTAACGTTCTCTCTTTTTATGGAAGGCAAAGGGACAATGCCCATACAGCTTAGTCTTCAGATTTCTTTTTGTTTACATAAGAAGATGGGTGTGACGCATTCTAATCTTTCTTGAAGTATTTGGCACGAAATGTATCGAGCCAGCTTTCTCGATAAGCTACTGTGCGATAGTCAACACTACAATAAAGTTCTCACGTCCACTTGACCGGAATCACGTATATTTTAAAAATTCCACTAATTCTTTGTGCACAAAATTACACCAATTTTATTTGCCAATTTTTCAAATTACATAAAATTTTAATTAATAGTACAGTATCCAATTGTAAAATTTAAACATCCAGCAATGTTTAAAAAAGTCAAAATATAACAAACTCAAAATCAACTTGCCATTCACGACATTATCGAACGAAAATCGATAAAAATCAATATTAAATACTTACAATAACGCAGTAGCTACCAAAATGGAAACCAATGACGCCTGTGTACATAATTGACAACCATTTTGAGATTATGTTAAAAGAGCTGTCACATATCGAAAATGCGACCGATGAAATATTGAACGCAAACCTGATTTTGGCAAGACAACATTGTAAACTGATTGACTTTACTTAGCTAAGCGTATTTAGTATAAAAAAAACCAGACAAGTCCGATTCGGACTCGTCCACCGAGGGTTCCGCACAAATTTATAGGTACACGAGTTGGATTTTTTCACAGCTTAAACTAGGGTTGCCAACCCTACTATCTATATATATATAAAACTCAAAGGTGACTGACTGACATATTGATCTATCAATACACAGCCTAAACCGCTGGACGGATCGGGCTGAAATTTGGCATGCAGGTAGATGTTATGACGTAGGAATCCGCTAAGAAAGGATTTTGATCAATTCTACCCCCAAGGGGATAAAATAGGGAATGAAAGTTTGTATGAAACTTTGCCAATTTAAAACCGATCGGGCTGAGACTTTGCATGCAGGTATGAGAAGAATCATAGATGAATGTCATTGTGTATAATACAAGCCTGAGAACAAAAACTGTAGTCTACACTTCAGCTCTACACCGAAGCGAAGCGAGGGCGGGCCGCTAGTATATATATCTATGAGTGATGCGTGCGCTGCTCCATTCCCCTATGCCTTATGCACCGCCTAATGTTAGATTATTAAAGAAAAGAAGTTTTCAGTTGTGTGCTCTGTGCAAACAATTTTTTTCTTTTGAAGTAAGGATCCCTAAAAAACCCCATGTGTCCGCATGTGTAATGGATATTGCATAGATGTTTGTTAGCAATTATAACACTAGGTTTGGTGAACAGTCGGAGAAGTGGTTTAACCGTAAAATAAACTTCATGTCTTAGAATAATTCTAAACTTAAACTAAAAAAAATAAAAATCATAAAATTTTAAATTCTTTTTTCAAAACCAATAATAAAATTTTGAAACCAATTTTTCCCAAATATTTTTATCATCGTAAAGCCCTTCAAATTCCGCGTCTTTTGATCCCTCATACGTTCTCGTAGCCCTAAACCTCGGGGTATCACGGGCGAGTCACACTTTCAGCGAAAATGGGAGCCTACTGGATCGAACGAAAAAACATTATTAATGTTAAAAATGCTTCCTTCGCGCATTACTACAATTATTATGTACGTGCAGGCGATAATAGCTGACAGATCAAATGATCGAATGAAGTCATTTCAAGAGTATACCATTTACAGAAAACATAAATGTAAGTGTATTTATTATTAATAGCTCTGTGCCATGTTTAGACAGGTTGTTGAATAAAAGATGTTGAAGCCTTTATGATATATTTTTATCCACGTTCAATGTTGAAAAATAAATTTGTATCATTAATAAATTACCATAAAGAAACCAGACCATATATATCCCTAGAAATGATTTTACTACTCGTACTTGAGTTGGTGGCACAGATTTAATTTTACTTTTAGGGTTTAAGTTGAGTATATGTATTATCTAAATGTTTAGTGGTATTATTTTACCGACCGCTATTGGTTACTTCCCCAGTCGGGCGCTCCAATTCGAGCGTATACCTGTCTTCCCCCCCTAATAATAAACGAAGACTAAACATTCATAACTTACTCCATCTTATAATTTTTATTTATAAGCATGTAACTGCTTGATGTTTAAATCTAAAGAAAATATAACTAGAAAAAAATCCACACGGACCAGGCAGCAGACTGGACTCGAACCCGCACCCTTCGCTATCCGGGCGAATGCACTGAACAATTATGCCACCGCGGCCCTGACGGCCGCGTCAAAATTCCTCTAGCCATTCTTAAGCTGCAAGGCAACGCCATCTCTTCGCATTGTAGGTAACCCACAACGTCAAATGAATAATTTTACAAGTACCAAACATTTGAAAGAAGAATCGCAATATAGTATTATTACTCCATGTTTTGAATTTGTTTTAAATTTGAATGACAAATGGCATGTGAGTAGGTGATTATTGGGCAATTTAAAATACATTTTACTCCCGGCTCTCACGTTTGTTCGATCCAGTCGCGGTTTCGATAAAAAAAAGTGTTTGGAAAATGCCTAATCTGAACGCTCGCGCAGCTCGCTACGTTGAAAACACATTTCACGCCAGGCTCTTACGTTCCTTCGATCCTGTCGCGGTGTTTTGAAATGCCCAATAATCGCCTACTCATGTGAGTGACATGAAAAAAACACGGAGTAATTAGTCTAGGCTTACACCTCGTTCATTAATAAGGTTGTTAATGTCTATGGATCCGAGTTTACGTTAATCATCATCATCATTAGTCTATTAATGTCTCCACTGCTGGGGCACAGGCCGTCTCTATGGATGGAATAGGGAGATTGGGCCATGACCCACCACGCGGGCCCACGCACGGTGGAATATGGTAGAACAAACGCATATCAAAATTGATTTTTATTACTGATTGAAATTGGGTAATATATGAATATAATTTAATAGTTCAAAAGTCGAAGTTTAATATTCTGCAGCGTAATTCATATTTTATTTCGTAAAAGTACTTTTTTTCAGGTAGCAAAGTTAAACGTTTAGGCAGCTGGGAAATATTAAGTTCTTCATTTACGTTTTTCAACGTGAAATAGTTTTAAAACTTGAAATGAAAGGTATAAGGTATTATATATTTTTGAAAAGCACATTTATCAGAGGTTAGAAATAAATACAATTGATTATTTTTAATACGAATATAAATTTAAAAACCAATTTAAAGAAAAAATGGAGAAATATTTTTTTTTCCTCAACTTCGTCGAATCTTTTAACATTTAGAGTTGCTTACCGATGCTTTGAATTTAATGTTAAATTATAGGTTAGTTACTCATCTAAAACATATAAAAAAATTAGCTGCGGCTTTTTGCGGTTTTCGGAGATATGTGAAAAAATCGAATACTAGTCTGGGAACGGAAATCGCTATCAAATGCGGTTTCGTAGTTTACTTTTAATATCAATAGTTTGTGGTACATTTTATGAATTAATTATTTGATATTGTTATGTAGGTTTTATCATTTCGATGTCATTTTCCGTGAGAAAATAGATATCTTAAATAATTCCCACATTCTGAAACAATATAAAAAGAGCAGTGAAAAAATATGTCTCCATTACCGTTTCAGTGGTCTTTACGTCAACGTACTCTAGTATTAGTTAGTAGTTATTTCATTATTCAACATGTCTACTTTTAACTGTACTAAACGTGAGTTAATAGTGTCTTATATAGAAGGCGGAAAAACGACTGCGGCACTTTCAACATATTTGGAGGGAAAACAAATTTCGGGTGTCAATATATGTTTTATTATTGACCATATTCAAAGGGATGTCATCCCTTCGTTTAATAAACGCTGGAGTGAAGCAGGACGCAATAAAAATACCTTTTTAAGAAAGAACACCAATTGGTTGGATTCTGAATATTCGTTAACTATACCAACATCAGAAAACGTGTCAACAGACTCTACACCGTCTACTTCTTCTGGTAAACGAGGAAGACCGTGTGTGTCATATGGAGACTCTTCAGAATCAAGCAAAAAAAGAAAAAACACCATTTTGCTAAATGAATATGGTTTGGAGCACATTCTAAGCGCATATCTTCAAGGATTGCGTTCTATAGGAGAAGGAATTGAAGCAAAAGTTGTTGAAAAATTAAGGTTGGCTGATGCAGAGAAAAAGGTTTTCGTTATAAATCAATTAGATGATGCAAAAATAATTAAAGGGCTTACAGATGAAGAAGCATTAAGTGTCTTCATTGACTTGGAACTAACAAAGGCACAATATCTGTATCTCAGGAACGTTACAGATGAAAGAAACTGTTCTTTATTTCCACCATACTATAAAATACAGGAAATGAAACAGAGGTGCTATCCACCATCATCAACAATCGAAATCACAAATACTTATGCAAAAATATTGAGAGTTCAAGATCTATTGGATCACACTGCAGCTCGAATTTTATCAATAGATAAGGTTTACAAGAATGGACAAAAACATTTACTATTGTATAGCAAATGGGGTTGTGATGGGTCATCTGGACAAAGCCAGTACAAGCAAGCACTACCAGAGGAGTCTGAACTTATTTCCGATGCAAATTTATTTATTACTTCTTTTGTGCCTATCAGATTAACTGACGTGGAATCAGGCGCCATCACATGGCAAAATCCAGTGCCTTCATCTGTTCGTTTCTGTCGGCCTATATCTATAGAATTTTGCAAAGAAACGCCAGAAAAAACTAAATCGGTTGTAGATGAAATAAAAAATCAAATACAAACTATGCTTCCATCAATAATTAATATAGAGAGGCGTGGGAGTCCAAGTCAAGCATGAACTTTTTTTGACGATGATAGACGGAAAAGTGGCACAAGTTTTAACAGATACGCCTTCTAGTTCCACATGTACAATATGCGGAGCAACTCCTAGACAAATGAATGATTTAACGAAAGTAATAGCTAGGCCTGAAAATGAAAATGCTTATCAATACGGATGATCCATATTACATGCCTGGATTCGTTGCATGGAAATGATATTACACATATCATATAATCTATCTTTCCAAACGTGGTCTGCTACAAGCGAAGAAAAAAAAAGACACAAACAAGAAAAAAAGGCTGAAGTACAAAAGCGATTTCGTGAAGAGTTGGGTCTAAATATCGATAAACCACGACAGGGGACGGGAAATAGTAATGATGGCAATACTGCTAGGAGATTTTTTTACAATGCTGCCTGTTCTGCTGATATCACAGGGATTGACATTGATTTAATTAAACGGTTATATATAATTTTGCAGGCTTTGTCATCTGGTATAGTGGTAGATAGTAAGAAATTTGATAATTATGCTCTGGAAACTGCAAGAATATACGTGAGTAAATATAGTTGGTATTACATGCCATCATCTGTCCACAAAATTTTAATTCACGGAGAGAGTGTCATAAACCATTTCGCGGTATTACCAATTGGGCAACTTTCAGAAGATGCTCAAGAATCTCGCAATAATGACTATAAAAAATTTCGCTTACACCATGCTCGGAAATGCTCTCGAATAGCTACAAACGAAGATGTGTTTAATACACTACTTTACACTTCAGATCCATATATAACGAGCATAAGAAAACCATATGCAAAATATGTAAAGGAGCTCCATGAAGATACTTTACACCTTCTCAAGGTTAATGAACTTATTTCAGATCCTGAAGCTCACCGGGTGTAAGATGTCAATCTTGCTGAGCAAAAAAAAAGAAATATTAATTGCGATAATTTTGATTTGTTTCTGTATGTTAGCGTAGTGTTAAAAATATTTTACCATTTTTAATTTTATATTATCAATATAATATGATAGTTATCTTAATAGAGTAATTAGCAAGAAATAGACGTACAATATGTTTCTAAAATATATTTCAATAAATAAATAATACTAATAATACTATTTTAAATCATTTTGTGACTTTTCTTTTTTAATTAAAAAAAATACGCATAATTCCAATTCATCAAACATTACTTATATGAATCCTTATGTATCACTTTATATTATAGTAAAATTTTATAAGTCTATCTTTCAAATTGACGGAGTTACAGATTTTTAATCCGAAACACACCGAAATATTCCACAGTGCCACGTGCTAACGACTGCAGATGCAGCCGGGACCAACGGCTTAACGTGCCTTCCGAAGCACGGAGGAACTCCAGATAGAAGATTTTTTGGTCACCCATCCAATGACCGACCACTGCGAACGTTGCTTAACTTCAACGATCGCAGCCGAACGCGCTATCCACCCGCGCCATCGAGCTCCTCTTTATGGGTTTACGTACAGCGCGTGTAATCCGACACGCGCGCCCCCTACAACTCGACGGCGTCTAATGGATCGCGGTAACATGACACCCGATGCGACCTGGCACATTATCGGTTCGGGATACGCAAGAACCATTTTAGAATCACCATTCACTCCCTTTAACCCAGTGATTCCCAAAGTGGTCTATATTGACCCCTAGGGGTCTATGACAACCTGCAAGGGGTCTACGTCAGCGAAAAACAATCAATATCAGGTAAGTAGGGGGTCTACCCAACACGGAAAAACATGGCAAGGGGTCTACGACACAAAAAAGTTTGGGGAACTCTGGTTTAACCGAAAACTAAAGGAATGGTCTAAAGCGGTGTTTCCTAACCTTTCCAATACTGCTACCCCTGTAACCTATTAGGATAGCAGATTTTACCCCGACTTTGAAGTTTTATCGTCAGTCCAAGAAAATCTAATTTGGCCGCTACATCTTCGTCTCTAATAATGTCATCATCAGGAGAAAATCTCGCCCCGCTTCCCACACTCAGCACCCCGCGGGCTCGCTAGCAAGAAGGAGCGCATGCTCTATTTAGTAGTATTATTATATAGTACTTTCTTATTATCTAGATTTGACCAAATAATTAGGTTCTTTGTTACCCCCGAAGTATGGCTGATTTACCCCCGGAGGGGTAATTACCCCCAGGTTCGGAACCCAGGGTCTAAAGGAATGGTGAAGCTTCGAGTATTTTTGATCTGATAGCACTTCATAGGTCTATTCGTACGACCTTAGTGCCCAGAGTGGTATGTACTCCGGTTTCCAAGGTGTGGTGTGGGTTCGAATCCCCGTGAGATCACTCACATGGTTGTGTGATGAATACCAGCATTTGTATTCCAGCCATGGATATTTAATATGTATATCTATATAAACATACTTATATATGTATCAGTAAATAAATAATAATAAATAAATAAATATTTCCAACACTCACACCAATTAGCCTAGCCCCAAGCTAAGCAATATAAGGCTTGTGTTATGGGATACTAGGATAACGGATAGAATACATATACTGTACATATATAAGTATATTTATATAGAAATACATATTAAACATCCATGAGTGGAGTACAAATGCTCTCATTTATCACACAAACATCTGCCCCCACCGGGATTCGAACCCGGGACCTCTCGAGTAGGTGACACCATGAAACCCGGCGTACAAACCACTCGACCAAGGAGGTCGTCAAAGTTTGTTTATTTATCTAAGTATCTTTTCAATAAAATAAATAAAATAATTGATTTTTACCCATTACCTATTAAAGACGCGAAAACTAAAATAAGAAAATGGTTACTTACCATTGACTATAATTATACCGAATCTTTGCTGTTAAACTAAGTTCCCTACTTTATGACTTGCATGCACACACACCCACACACGCGCGCACAAACACACGCACACACACACACACGCGCGCGCACACACACACACACACACACGCACACACACACACACTCACACACACTTATTTATTCTGATCGAATTCTGACTGCTTTAATTATTTCAATAACGTATGTGTTATTGTAAAACTGTTTTGTTACATAAATAGTTATGATCTATGTATTCGGAAGTGGGCACTGACCCTTGTCACACAGGCCTTTATCCTATCATAGGGGTCAGGCACTACATTATAAAAAAGTATGTAATCAATTTATGTGACAATAAATAAATTTACTATGTATTATTATTATAATTTCTCTTTCTTGCTTACACAAAATTTCATTTTGAACAGAGATTTTCTTACTCCTCCATGAGCAAGATGTGCTCAAAAGAAGTAGGAAAGACTTTCCTTCCTTTACAATCAGATACTCATATTATAAAGAACTAGCAAACCAGTGAACCAAATGTTCACCAAAACCTGATTTAATAAATTTTGTGATTTCTCGAAAACCGGAAGTGCTACGTTACTCAAATCCGGTTTGTAGTCTTACCAGACTATTCTTAACTTATAACTTAAATATTCTCTTTATCTAACTCTTACGGTTTGGCCGCTGAAACAGCACCACAGACAGACGGACGGACGGACGGACTTGTCTAATAGATAAGAGATTATTAGAAGAACTCAATGTGTAAGTATAGGACCAAACCCCTCTTTCCCAGAGGGCACTTTGGGCAAGTGCCCAGGGCCCCGCGATTGATAGGCCCCCCTCACATCAAATACAAAGTCCCTAGTTCCTGTCAGATCACCAAACGATAACCAATATTCATTACCAAAAAACTTACATAATTCGATGAAATCGATCCTAAATTACTGACTACAATACCAACTTACAAGCTTTTACATAAGCGAAGCTATTCTACTCTCGCCCGAAAATTAGGCTTTCCGACTTCAGCATGCTTTGATAAATTATGGTATACTAAGCACATACACATTTTAAAGAAAAATCATCAATAGTACACTCATCAGTATGACTCGCTCCATTTCAAGTCATAATCCACATCAAAGTCATCCCCATTATCCTAATATGGCCAGGACCTCCAATAGGTTAAAGACGGCCCTGTATGGGACACACCATACAACAACAATATACCAACCCGACCATCATCTGTGATGATATAAAACCGTTCATAATAATTCAAATTCCCGTTATTAGTTGTATCTCAGCAATAATAAAAAGTCGAGTTGATATCCTGTCGTGTGGTTCAAGTCATAAGATGTCGTTTTCAGATGCTCTTTCTTTGCATGTTTTCATCTATTTAATAAAATATTAATAAAGTTTCGTATAAGATATGAATCGCGTACATTTTTGCTTTTACTAAATTCTTTTGGTTCCTGGCCCTAAAAAAACCCTTTTTAAACGTTTCACTTCACGTTTTACGAAGTAATTTGATTGTCAGCCTTAAAAAAATGGTTGTAAATATGGCTAACATATTTGATCGTTTACAGGGCTCTTTACACAAGAGGTCGTCCCATCGTACAATGTTTAACATATGAAATACAAAGATTTTTTATTAATTATTATGTAGACTTTTAAAAACTTCTCTCCCTGCTAAATACATGGCTTGGTGAAACCCTAGGACACTACTAGTATATTATATACTAAACACATAACTAGTATAATATAATATTTACCGAAAGCCCCATTCAAATCAGATCAACCATTTCTTAAGATAATCGCGGCCAAACATACATACATATAGGTCAATATAGATCTTTTTGAATTCTGTTAAAAATATATCTTATGCCTTGTGACCATGACGACCTCCGTGGCCGAGTGGTTTGTACGCCGGGTTTCATGGCGTCGCCGACTCGAGAGGTCCCGGGTTCGAATCCCGGTGGGGGCAGATGTTTGTGTGATGAACACGAGCATTTGTACTCCAGTCATGGATGTTTAATATGTATTTCTATATAAATATACTTATATAAGTAAAGCATATGTATTCTATCCGTTACCCTAGTATCCCGTAACACAAGCCTTACAGTGCTTACTTTGGGGCTAGGTTAATTAGTGTGAGAGTTGGAAATATTTATATTTATTTTATACTTGTATTGGACGTTTTCTTATGGCTTGTACCACTCCCTTGAGTAACTTTACAGGAAACGGCGTCTCGGGACTATGGGATGGGAACTAGTTTGCCACTGACTCACGTAAAACTATTTATAAATGCATTCACTGCGGTTACTATCAAATTAATTAGATCACACAATTGAAATGGAGCTTTAAATAATTTTATGAACAATTTAA
This sequence comes from Chilo suppressalis, assembly GCA_902850365.2. NCBI lineage: Eukaryota > Metazoa > Arthropoda > Insecta > Lepidoptera > Crambidae > Chilo > Chilo suppressalis. The sequence continues at coordinate 12,175,387 of OU963921.1, forward strand.
CAGTGATTCATTATTTATTGTACATTTTTACACAAGTGGTGCGCGGTATTTTTCATAATTTCGATATGGTTCCAGATAATTTCCTAATGATTCATTGAATTTTGATGGTTCTATAAATAGTGTGAGGAGTAAGGAGCTCGATGGCGCAAGTGGTTAGCGCGTTCGGCTGCGATTGTTGAAGTTAAGCAACTTTCGCAGTGGTCGATCATTGGATGGGTGACCAAAATCTTCTATCTCGAACCTATCCGTGCTTTGGAAGGAACGGCTGCGATCGTTGAAGTTAAGCAACTTTCGCAGTGGTCGGTCATTGGATGGGTGGCCAAAATCTTCTATCTCGAACCTCTCCATGCTTTGGAAGGAACGGCTGCGATCGTTGAAGTTAAGCAACTTTCGCAGTGGTTGGTCATTGGATGGGTGACCAAAATCTTCTATCTCAAACTTCTCCGTGCTTCGGAAGGCACGTTAAGCCGTTGGTCCCGGCTGCATCTGCAGTCGTTAGCACCCGCCAATCCGCACTGGGCCCGCGTGGTGGGTCACGGCCCAATCTCCCTATTCCATCCATAGGGAAGGCCTGTGCCCCAGCAGTGGGGATATTAATAGGCTGATGATGAATGAATGAGTGAAAAATCTCAGTAATATTTAAAATTAAAAAAAATTGCCAGTACTCAGTTCGCCGGGTCAGCACTTATTTAAGTATATGTCACTAGCATGTAGTATATGTCACAACTTATGTGCCCCCTTGTCTTAATGTGATTCTCCTTTTAAGCACCAACAATGAGAGAAATAAGCCCCGCAAACATTTTCACGCGTCACCTAAAACGGCTGCGATCAGAGTTTCTCAAACCTTTATTAGTCGCATCCCCAATTAATTATCTCGTTCGCACAATATTTTTTTATGACTAATGGATATCCATCCGATGTTAATCAGAAATAAAGTACATAGGTACACTAAAAGCCAAATCAAAAAAAAATTATAAATTTAAAAAATCTAAAAACCCGACTGCTAAAATATTACTTGCAATAAAAAATAAAAAAACAAGTCCAGTAGGTAGTCTATTATTCTGTTAAGTAAGTAACAAAGCTACTTTAACAGTTGGGACCCATTATTGATTTTTTTTGATGTATACTTAAATATCTAATGGGTCCCGACTGTCAAAGTAGCTTTGTTCCATGTATGATTTTATGATATCATTATCATGTATGAGCTATATTATTGTAAAGTTTCATTAAAATCCATTCAGTATTTTTTAGGTGAAACAGTAACAAAGATCCATACAAACGTAAGATTGAAATTAAAAGTGCAAGTGGTTAATATACAACTTTAAATCGTTGTAGATCCTAAACAGTAATATAAAATGAAAAATGGTGTTCGGAGCCTAAACATGATTTTCGATTAACTAGACAATGATACCCCACTCAACATATTTCGTCAACTTATTTTTTTTACTTCGCAACAATACGGCGCCTAATTGTCCCCATATTGAATTTTGATTACTATCATATCTTTAGTAGCACTCCCATGATTAAGACGAATCGATTGATGTATAAATCATCAAAATCGGTCCATGCGTTTGATCTCTAGTTTGCCACAAAGGAACAAACATACATATATAGACTGTTAAACACTATACCCTGTCTGCGCGTCGCGCTTCGCGCTCTTGCATTGCGCAGTCGGGTAAAAAGAACGCTGCCAGTATCTTCGGAACCTTGCCTAAAAGGCCTATTAGTGCCTTGCCTTTTAATATGATGTTTGTGTGATGAATACCAGCATTTGTACTTCAGTCATGGATGTTTAATATAAACTTATATGTATCAGTATCTGTATTCTATCCGTTACCCTAGTATCCCATATCACAATATTGGTATGAGTGGTGGTAAAAAAAACCAGTTCTAATTAAACTATTAATATTCAGCGCTAATGTAGCACGAATACTTGAAACTAAGTCGAAAGGGTACGAACTCGGTTCGCATATATGCGCCCGCTGCAACGTAAGACCGTGTGTTTCACTGAAAATGGTGAAACAGGATAAAAATGCAATATATGTAACAAAAACATTTTTAAACATTTGAAAGAAGAAATAGCAATTATTGTTATAATTTTTATTTTTTAAAGCATGTAACTGCTTGATGTTTAAATCTAAAGAAAATATAACTAGAAAAATATCCACGCCGACCAGGCAGCAGACGGGACTCGAACCCGCACCCTTCGTAATCCGGGCGAATGCACTGACCAATTATGCTACCGCGGCCCTCACAGACCGCGTCGAAATTCCTCTAGCCAGCCTTCCTCTAATGCGAAGAAATGGCGCTGCCTTGCAGCTTAAGAATGGGATGCTGGTTCGAGCCCCGTCTGCTGCCTGGTCCGCGTGGAAATTTTTCTAGTTATATTTTCTTTAGATTTAAACATCAAGCAGTTACATGCTTTAAAAAAAACATTTTTAATTTAATCAGACGAAATGTGACATCATTTCACCTACAAACTTGAGTCAGCTAGGTGTTGTAACAGTGATTTTAATTAAAAATGAACTAAAACAAACAACATCGTCTCCAAATAAGTAGGGCGAGTTAAATTATAGGTTGGTGTGTCCGTTATTAAATATACGAACCAAGGTGTTTTGTCACTAGTGTAATGTATTAAATATTTTATTAACCCTTCCCGTAATATCATGTTTAGATTTTTGTTTATTAAACAACTTAAAATATTCTTTCAACTACAGCAATAAAACCTTAAAAAAATATATTAAAAAAGTAGTCCTTTGTTTTTGGATAAATGATTTCCAACACGAAAACATTAAAAGCATTTCGGAAAGACAATTATTACATTAATAAGTTATGAGAGCAAAGGAAAGTATTTCTTTTTTATAAATACACGTAGAAAAAACACATGTGTGTGATCTCACAATAAATAAATACAAACAGATCCTAACTCAACCTTTAAATTGTAAATGTATATAAAACTTAAAACCGACCAAATGGTGGTCGCATTCGTACACGACAAAGGATTCTATACCATTATGCAAGATTAGGGATGAAACGATACCATCTAGGTATCGATACGTTTACTCGATACTGTATCGGTCATAAAGTATCGATGCCTACTCGGTATCGAATGAAAAGTATCGAGACCTACTTGTATCGATAAATTTTGACGTACTATATTACAATTACAAATTCAGTCACAGATTTAATTTAATGAAAACAAAATAACGGCTCAAGCCACGAGATGAACGAATGACTGACTGAAAAAACAGAATAAATATAAATCATACGCAAGGTTGCCAACTGAGCAGTAGGAAAGATGCGTTCGCGAAACAAACATTCCAAATAGACACCTTAACATAGAGTAAATAAATAGCCTATGAATATTTTTTATACTTCTCAGTGAGTGACCGACCGAGTACTGATACAAGTATTTACTTCACGATACCACTTGTTACTCTGTTCTAAAGTATCGATGCCAAAAGTACTTGGTATCGAAAGAAAAGTATCGATTAGTTACTTGTATTTACTCGTATCGTTTCATCCCTATGCGAGATTAAACATTGGCTTAAATTCCAACTGACTAGCTTTATATTTTCATTCATCAGTTTTTTTTTTCTTTTCGGTAATAGGTAAGCGCTTGACCATAATTCGCCTGATGGAAAGCAATATTATGGTCTAAACTGATTCAGTTTGAACTGTCTTGTATACTCTCCTCCTTTTTACGAGTTTCCGATATTTCGGCACTGTTGCAAGCGCCATAAACACTGAGTACCAGTAGGCCTTTGACAGGTGGAAGTGATAATCACAGAGCTATTTCAATATTCCACTACCGCTTTATTAAAACGCCACTAAGATACTTGTTCTGAAAAGCCGATGGGTACGCAATTTTCTCTTTAAATTGTACACTGTCAAACCATTCAAAGCCTTTAATATGCCAATTGCTTGAGCAAGCTAACCGCGTCTCGAGACTGAAGAGGAAGAATGTTCTCTAAAGGAAGTGGTGGCGCTGGCCGACCACTCCTGTCATGTTTGGTTGCGCTCAATAAATTTGCTCATAGTCCAAAGACTGATTGCAAATAATAATAAAAAAAAAATTAACACTGTAAATGTCAAAAAAGTTTGCGAATAGGCCGGCAGGTCAGTTAAGTCTGTGATCATGGCGCTTGCAACAGTGCCGAAATATGGGAAACTCGCTAAAAACAAGGTACATGACCATAAAAGTTTAAAATGATATAAGGCACAAGCATCGCTTATGCGACTAAGTTTAGAATAATATAAGCATCGTATATGCGATAAACTTTTACGTGTGCCCCCCAACTACAGTTTGAGAGCCAACGGCGGAGACGGTGTTTCACAAGATCCATGCACAGTCACCGTTCTAATATGGGCGCGATATTATTTTTTGTCCAGCGCCGATTTGGTCAAGTGTACCTAATTGCAATCAACAATGGGACACTGGTAGAAAACACCTATCTAGCGTACACTTGGGGCCGCTTTAAAGTGCACACTGGCTTTAATCGAAAAATTCTATGGAAATTATGAAACGGAAATGCGTAGAAAGAGGTTAGAAGTGTGTGTGTGTGGAATGCGTGCGCAGCTCTTCCCGACGAGCATGAAAGTTGGAGGCTAACTTGGAGAAGGCTGAAACGCTACGAGCGTCATACGCGGCAATAAATATATATGTTACAGTTAAACCAGTTTTTAGATACAACGCGTTTTCCCTAGTTAGAACTAGTTTTTTTAAATTATTAACAAATCTAATTTTATAAACGTATTTCCATAATAATAATTACAAAATTAAACTACTACTGTAAATAAGATCAATTGAGTAAGTTATAAAATTAATGAAATCAGATGACATTTATGTATGCTTTGAGAAATAAAGTTGTTTAATAAAAATTAGGTTCTTTATATAGATAAAATTGTTTATTTGTTAAATTCTCTTTTGTAATTTTTATCTATATTGCGATACCCTGACAGGGTTCATGTTAGGTACTTTGTGCTTGTAACTTGTATTATACATGGATGGTGTACCACATGAGTGCATTTTTTTTTTTTTATATATATAATCTTCTTTATTTAGATGCTTTTACCTTATAAAGATATGCCAGCCCCATCTTATCCTAACATTATAAATGACAAAATTAATATAAAACTACGACGACTCTTTGTTTGCAATATATATATAAGGCTTTTGAATATTTCCGACTGCGAATCTGCCAATATTGTTGCGAATATACCTACACCGAACACGTTTATATTATGTTTTTGCAATAATGACATTGTCTTATTGTTATACTTAGTACACTCTACAAGCATGTGCTGAACGTCATCGACTGTACCACAAATTTCACAATTAGGAGAGTCTAATTTTTTCATGAGGAAACCATATTTCCTGGATGGATAAGAAATTGAATTACTAAATGCCTTTGTTAAAACTAGAATTGACTAATGCTCAAAATGGAATATCAGTTAAAACTAGTTCTTACTAGACAATACGCGTTTTTCCGAAGCGAGTCGGTTAAAACAGTTCTCAATAGCCACACCACCTGTATAACCTATGGCATAATAATGCCAATTTATAACAAAATCAATGTGAAACATTATTAAAAAAAAGAAAACAATTTCGGATCAATCTTTATGATTATACAATAACTTAAGAATTACATGAATTATTTTTTCCAACATATTGTTTTAAACTTTCATGGTCACTAACATTATAGTAATACTAGCTGTCCCAGCGAAATTCGTACCGCCATGAAAAAATAGGGGTTGATTGTAAAGGGTTGAAAATTCAGGGTTATATGTATTTACAAATGCTGTATCATAAAAAAATGAAAAAAAATTTTTATCTAAAATTGAAAAAAAATTAGGGGTGGATTACCCTTAACATTAAGGGGCATGAAAAATAGATGTTGTCCGATTCTCAGACCTACCCAATATGCACACAAAATTTCATGAGAATCGGGAAAGCCGTTTCGGAGGAGTTTAACCACAAACACCGCGATACGAGAATTTTATATATTAGATAAGTTATTTACGAGATTGTCACATAGGGAAGGCCTGTGCTCCAGCAATGGGGACCTTAATAGGCTGACTAAGGCGATGATGATGACGAAAAACATAGATCATGTTTTTTTACTTGTTCGTAATACGACCTCAGATCGGATCGGAACATCGCGTCCGTGATGCAATGAAGTCCAATATATTTATTTCGGTTTCGAGTCCGATAGCGGACTCTAATAATAGAACTACAACCATCCAAGAGAGACATTAATAGACCACCACATGGCAAACAGCATTTTAGCTGCTTGTATTTATATATATATAAATAACGTGTGGGTGTTTATTTATTGGCGAAGAGACGAATCTAAACCAGTATCATGTTCTTTGTTATCAGGTCGCAGTAGAAAAAAAAAATTAGTGTAGCAACTTTATTTATTCATTACGTACTTCCGCTGTGCCGCGACTTAATCCTTCTTTGTTGCTTGCAAACTTGTACATTTTTAGGGTTTTGTACCACAAAAGGAAAAAAACGGAAACCTTATAGGATCACTTTGTCGTCCGTCCGTCTGTCAAGACCGATTTTCTCAGGAACGCGTGGAGGGATTAAATTGAGTTTGTACGGAACCCTCGGTGCGCGAGTCCGACTCGCACTTGGCCGGGTTTTTTTTCTTGAGTACCTTCTACAAAGCGTAAAAAAGATTTTTAAAAAAAAATAGGACTGTCTTTTTACCGACTTCATTTTATTTGATGTCGATACCATTATCATGATATATGCTTAACATCTGGCTTGGTATCGACTTCAAATATATCAGTTGGTGAATCTATATTTCTTATTTTCAGTATTTTTGAAGTCGGTTCTATTTTTTATTAAAAATTATTTTATTTTTCAATTTTTAGTGTAATACGAACTACGCTACTGGTTGGAAAATTTACACGCATAGGTCGATAAGAAGATTGGGCTTACGCGTGCTCCTCCAATCGATCTACACGAGTGAAACCGTGGGGCACTGCTAGTATATTATATACGAAATCCTTCCCTGATAAAAACGCATTTATATACCGAAAACACCATCCAAATCGGATCGGAAGTTTTTGAGATAATCGCGGACAAACATACATACATACAAACATTTAAAATACCGGCAAATTATGTATAGCATTAGCGAAGGATGTTGAGCAACGGGAATCATATTTCTTTCTCAAAAACACTAAATATTTTTGTAATTCTCTGTGAATAACGCAACAACAACGAATTCAACATAAAATACTTTAATCTAATTTATTTAGAAAAAAAAACATTAAAAAATATCTCATCTGTGGAGTGCGCTCTTCGCATCGGCCGCCAGTGTACGGCACGGCGCGGGGCGGTACGGCCACAATGGACACAATTACGCACAGACCGACAGATACACTCTTGTGATCTCGCAACACTAACAACTAACATGGCACACAATTATCAAGTCCATACAAAGTACCGACCGACCAACAAATAATATCTATCATACATTTAAACTTCGACCAAATTAAAGCTTATTTAAGAACTCTGTATTAAATCTAAAGAAAAGTTTACTAGAAAAAAATCCACGCGGACCAGGTAGCGGACGGGACTCGAACCCGCACCCTTCGCAATCCGGGCGAATGCACTGACCATTATGCTACCACGGCCCTATTCGCCGCGTCGTCGATTTTTTTCTAGTAAACTTTTCTTTTAATTTAAACATCTAGCAGTTAAATGCTTAAAAAATAAATAAAAATATAACTTTGTATTGGGTTTAATTCTATTTTCACCAAAGTATTAATGAAATCATATTTTTGTTAATTTAAAAGAATTTATTGATCACTGTATTAGAATTAATTAAAACCGGAAGATTTAAATAGCGCGAGGGAGGTATTTTTTTAGTGTCTTGGAATTTTTTACGCATCCATCAACCACCGGGGGAGCGCGAAGAAGGTATGTGGGACTCCTCCTAAACAGGGTCACTAAAATCCACACATACTTCTGCACTGGTCACCAGACACGCATTCGGAGGACCTCAGTCTCCCCAATTCAAGTGTCAAGAGTTCATGAGCGTTCTGCTCATAGCCGTCGTGTCGTCTGCAATAGGGATGATGACTATTTTTTTTTCTTCGTTTATCATGTAGATTATCAAAAAGTATCGGACACGTATTCTTTTTTCACATAATATAAACATTGCAGAGATATATTGATTTGAAAAGTCGCATGACGTCACGTTTGAGTATACTTATAAGTGAAAATTCACTCAAAAGTGACGTCACGAGCCCCTACTCCCAAACTTTGACGCGCTATAACTCTGTCATTTTTTGGTTGATTGCCCAAAGAAAAAATACGTGTCCATTATTTTTTGATCATCTAACTGACGGACTAAATAGAATTTCGTTTACTGTACCCCGTCATCACCCCTATTATTATTACAAGAACTGCTGACTCGAAAATTTAATAAAGAAGTTGCAGGTTTCTGAAAGAGTTTTATTACATTTGGTACAAGTTGACCCGAGACTCGATACCTACAGGGAATCTTACATGAGCGACTTGCTGATGTAGTTGTCAGTCAAAAAAGCGACTTAAAAGTCAGCAGTCAGCCAATGAGACAGCAGGTTATCAATCAGTCAGTCACATAACCTTCATCACCAGTAAACTAAAAGCACAACTGACCGTCCAACGGATACATAAGTATCCATTTACTGCTCAGATCAGTTCCGAGCGAGCAAGCATTATTAATTTTTTATTTTTTTTACGCACACCGCTGCTCATTAAATAAAAACACTGTTTCAAATCAACGGGTTTAATTAGCGCCTTTTTATACTTATATAGATATCTCTACGTTTCGAATCCTTTAAAGGTTCCGTTCTCAACAGTACGGTTTTTAATTATTGATGATTATTTAAAAAAAATACTCATGAGAACGAATCTAAATCGTAGAGATATGACTGTATAAAAGTATTAAAAAAAGCATTTTAAAGCAGTTAAAAGTGTTTTATTTGATGAGCAAATATTAGGTCACTCGGTAAATGGAATGCTCAAAGCAATGTTGCACGTTTTCATTGATGATTGAGCATGAGAGCATTTGTTCACTGACTCCACTAGTCAAACATCGTTGCACGAAGTCGTTCGCTCGCTCTGATCTTTCCATTAACCGAGTGAACTCGTTCGCTCAGATTTGTTTTGAGCATGAAGTGGAAACGCAGCATAAAGAGCCCTGTAAACGATCAATTTGTTTGCAAAATTTATCGTTTAGTAAGTTTTTCATTAACCGAGCGTACTCGTTCGCTCAGGATTGTTCGGAGCGTGAAATGGAAACGCAGCATAAAGAATTTGTTTGTCAAATTTACGTGCGTGTCAAACAAATTTGATATATTGTTTTAAACTTTCATGGTCACTAAAATTATAGTAATATAAGTTATTTACAGGATTGTTACCATGTACCTTGTTTTGAGCCAGTTTCCCATGTTTCGGTACTGTTGCAAGCGCCATGATCACGGACTATGAGTAACTGAAAACTGTAACAGTTACTCCGTGATCATGGCGCTTGCAACAGTGCCGAAATATCGGAAACTGGCTCAAAACAAGGTACATGGTAACAATCCCGTAAATAACTTATATTACTATAAAACAAATTTGATCTTTTACATGGCCTTTAAGGGATTTGTGTTCTGTACCAACTTACCCCGCTCTCCTGACTGGTGGCTGGCGGAGGCTGCAAGCCGTGCTCTTCATTGTATCTCCGCCTCGCTCTGTGCCTCAGCAAGGCCGACGCGTCCGGCTGGCCGAATTGGAACACATGCTCGTCCTTCAGAAACACTTTATCACTAAAATCCGTGCTCACGAACTCGTGTCTGTCATCCTTGTACAACCGCTCAGAGTACTCGTTGTATTCTGAGCGTACACCGTCCAATATTTCGGAGGTCAATCGCAGCGAGTCTGAAGTCTGTCTGTTCACCGTGTCGGTTGAGTCGGTGGCGCGATAGTTCTCGCAGATCTGACTGAAGGTGTTGAAGTACTCCGTGGCTAGATCCGTCTTCGGTTGGTAGTCTAAATTTGCTATCGGTGGCGTGTCAGCCGGCAGGAAGGTGGCATCCATTGCATCGTGACGTAACGCCATCGCATAATCGAGTCCACTCAGATACGCGTAGATTTGAATTTGAACTTTTTACACTTACGCATCACTTTGGATTTTTGCTTTTTAAGTACGATTCACACTTTTTTCGTTTACTCTCCGTTTGTTTTGACACTTTCTTCTGGAAACTGTTGCGATTTGTGACAATTAAAATATATATTTTACTGCTTAAAGTTTTGTGTGTGTGCATCAGTCTTAGGAGCATCTTCGGGACTTTAACGTGTATAATATTTCTTAGCGAGACCTGCTCCGTACAACGACGGAAATGGATAGTATATAAACAATATAAACTATCGGTCTAGTTTTAAATTAAATAAACAAAGACTGGATAAACAAATATTTTTACTACGTTAGATATAACAAGAGGAATACTTTAAAACCTCAAATCCGACTACAAAAAATCACGGATAATGTCCTTTAATAGCTGGTAATACTCGAAGAAACAGTGTGCACATCTGAAGTGAAACTACTTTTCTTCTATAAACTAACATTAGGCGGTGCATAAGGCATAGGGGAATGAAGCAGCGCACGCAACACTCATATATACAAAAATGTATATATATACAGGGTGTTACAAAAATACAAATAAAGCTTGAATGGCGTTGAAGTACATCAAATAAGGAGTCTTCTCTAATATTCTTAATTTTTTTGCATGAAGTTTTAACTTTTTATAAAAACAGTTATTTTTAATAATTATTAAAATACCGATCATTTTAAGACACGTCACTAGTTCGAGGATCATTAAAAATGGCTGTTTTTATAAAAAATTAAAACTTTATGCAAATATTTTAAGAAAATTAGAGAAGACTCCATATATGTATGATGTACTTCAACGCTTTTCAAGCTTTATTCGTATTTTTGTAACACCCTGTATATTGTCGCATGTATGCGCGTTTCAGCCTTCACCGAGTTACCCACCAACTTTCATGCTCGTCGGAAAGAGCGGAGCGCACACATCCCACACACATACATATATATATATATATATATAGTCACAGGCATTTCCGTTTTATCTTTTCCATAGGATTTTTCAAGTTATATACCCCGTCCGGAAAGAAATTGTACTTGAAAAACCATCATATAAATTAATTTTTGACCCGCAATCAAAAGGAAGACACTACCTATTGTACAAGACACATTTTACAGTAACCTTATTTACACAAGCGACACGTACACAAACACTCCTATCACCAATACGGATGAACCAACTTTAAAAAACCTTCTGAAATTATCGACATAATTTCCTAAACTTGAAAACTATATTTAACACCCTCTTTCATTCCGTATTGAGAATGACAAGAATACACTGCGTTCATAGGAGACCCGGCACTTTTCATAGAAAAAATGCTAAACTTGTATACAGTTGAATTTGGTCTCAAAATAAAGCCAAAATTATTTGCTACATAAAACTACTTTTGCCTTATTTTTAGTGAATCGTGGATAGAAGTTATTTAATGATTAATATTTTTTGATATAGAAACCCTTTTGATGACAAACCTACGTATTTGACATTGACAGCTAGCTGCTGATGACAAATATTGCCAGACTACGTTACCCAATTATGAAACACAGATAAAAAAAATAAAAAAGTATACAACTTTGGCACAAAATGCCGGGTGTCCTTTGATTTAAGATTAAGAAAATGCCATGCCATAGACCACACCAATCACTACGAGCTAATCGTAACTTTGCGAAACCGCCAAAGACCACCAACAAGGCGAAATCACTAAACTCATAAACAATGGTTATGGCGAGAAAGCAACAGCTTATAACATCCAGAAAAACTGCACCATCGATCCCATGGGAAAGGGATGGGGTTACAAGAAAGCAGGTACATGAAACCACCTTGCCATACCGTCACTAAACAATATTGACGCATCACTGCGAGTGAAAGGCTATTGTGCGGATCGGGTTACTTAATTATGTTAAACTTAGCAGCTTTGGGAGAGAGTTCCGTCTGTATGGACCTGTAAAGTACATATTCGAAGAATCCCTAGGGAACCAACCGTTCGTGAGGATAAGAATTCAAGAAGATGTAATCCTGGACCAATGACTATTACTATTTTTTTATTTTCTAAGCATTTTTAACCGCTAGATGTTTAAATCTAAAGAAAATTTTACTGGAAATAATTCATCATCATTAGCCAATTAATGCTCCCACTGCTGGGGCACAGGCTTTCCAAATGGATGGAATAGGGAGATTGGACAATGACCCACCACGCGGGCCCAGTGCGAAAAGGCGGGCGCTAACGACTGCAGATGCAGCCGGGACCAACGGCTTAATGTGCCTTCCGAAGCACGGAGGAGCGAAAGACAGAACATTACTGGCCACCCATCCAAAAGTTGCTTAACTAAAACGATCGCAGCCGAAACCAATTACCATCCGTGCCATCGAGCTCCTCAGGGCGCATGCACTGGCCACAATGCTACCGCAGCCCTGATGGCCGTGTCGAATTTTTTCTAGCCTTTCTTAGGCTGCAAGGCAGTATAATGGTCAGTGTGTTCGAGTCGCGTCTACTATTATCATTTCAAATTTTTGGGGCTATGCAGTCGTAAGAGCTATTCGATCAATTTATAATCTTAAAGTTAAAAAATCATTAATAAGATAAGTTTAAAGAATTTGGAATAATGACGGTCGCATCACAATACATATATGAAAATTTATTACTTGTAAGAAAAAATATTAATTTGTTTCTTAAAAACAGTGATGTTCACACAATTAATACAAGAAACAAAAATAAACTAACTTTACCTGCTACTAGGCTTCACAAAATTAATAATTCATTTAAAGGTCTTTGTGTTTGCTTATACAATAAAGTCCCAAGCAATATCCAAGAGTTAGCCATAAATAAATTTAAAGATATTATAAAAAAAACACTTATTAAAAAAGCTTATTACAAAGTGTCTGATTATATTACAGACAAAAATGCTTGGGTTTGAACTGTGCCAATCATTCCAACAGGTGTTCTATATTAAATAAATCGTGATTGTATTGACGTTGTAACAACATAATGATTTGTAAATGTTGTTACATTAGACTTTTAATGTTGTGGAGATTTTTTTTCGCTCGTCTTTCTCCGCAGCTAAAAAAAAAGGTAAATTTAAAAAATCAAAAAACCCGACTGCTTAATTATACTTCAAATAAAAACTGAAAAGAAAAAAACAAGTCCAGTAGTCCATAATTCTGTTAATAAGGAACAAAGCTACTTTAACAGTCGGGACCCATTAGATATTCAAGAATACATAATATTTTTCAACCATGGGTCCCGACTGCTAAAGTAGCTTTGTTCCTTATTAACAGAATTATAGACTACTGGACTTGTTTTTTTCTTTTCAGTTTTTATTTGAAGTATAATTAAGCAGTCGGGTTTTTTGATTTTTTAAATTTACCTTTTTTATTTCACACTTTTTAGTTAGTTAGTATTTTAAGACGGTATATACCGTAGTCTTGTTACTACAGTAAGGGAATTAATAAGCACCTTGCGTCGGTCTAAAAGATAATTTATTAAGACATATAGAGACTTTACCAGCGGGGTCAAGGCTACAGATGGGCCTCAATTTTCGCAAAAATGTGTGAAGTTAAATCAAGTCGTTACCTAAATACCTCTAATGTATGTAAATTTTATAGTAAACTAGAACTTACTCAAAAAGTCATCTTTTGTTTAGGTTTTTTTAATAGTATAGCAGTAAATATAAAATTCATTTTCTTTTATTCGTCGACTATTTAAAATTGGCAGTGGCTGCATTGTCATGTCAATGCCGGACGTCTAAGATTGTGATATACACAAATGCAGTGTTAGTCCCTAGTCTTATAATTTGATATACCTACATAATTCACAGAAACCCAATATGTAGATGCCAGAAGTTAATTTCAAATGTTTTTAATCACCCTATATACAATACCAATCAATGACGTTTATGTCGCAGGTTGAAGAAAGCAGTAATTCCCGTTTGTTGTTTTGGACAATGGTGGCAACTGCCTTAGATCACTAAATTAAATAATTATGCAATCACCAAAGCAAAGTTTATAATATTTGATTAAACTAAAGGCGCATAATAAAATTTTCATAACGTTAGGTAGAGCACCATAGCAATGTCATTTATTATCAATTTATAGTTCTCTTTGTAGTTTTCTTTTAAAGCGTTCACATTTAACAGGTCAAAGACTTTGTGTTCGACCCTTTTTTATTGGTAGTGTAAAGCTCGAATGAAGAGTACTCTCAGTAGTGCAATCATGGCAATTATTTTCCAAATATTTTTTTTGTTATAAAAATACCGAATACCGTATCACTGTTAAGCACAAATGCTAAGTAACTTTTACAAAGATAATCAAATAAACCTATTACTTACTTTATTTTTAAATCTTTTTCATCAATTAAATACTTATCTTATCCTAACTATCTATACTAATATTATAATGAGGCAAGATTTGTATGTTTGTAACAAATAATCTGTCAAACTACTGAATCGGTTTCAAATATTAATTCATCATAAGGTAGTTACATTATTTATTATAACATTTTTCTTTATTTAAATACATTTTGTCCGAGTGACATAGGCTATATTTTATCCCGATAAATAAATTTCGCCCGTACAATGTCCGGGTGGATCACTAGTAAGTATAATATAAAATTATAGATGTGAAAGTGAGTTTGTTTGTTGCGCTTCCGTGCCCTAATAGCTAAATCGAATATAATGAATTCCCATATAGAAGTAGATGGGAACTTGGTTCTTAGCTACAACATCGCAATACTTATAGGTATTAATACTATAACTAGGTAGTACTTATAGGTAAAGGGGTGATTTACCTATAAAAATCTACATTATTTACTTTAAATTTTGCAGAATTATTATAAAACCAATATTATCGCGAGCTGATTAATAAATACAGGGATTCCAATAAGTATGTACTTACTAGCGAAAAATGGGTTATTTGTCATTATATTAAGTAAACCTTTTTTTGTAACATTAAGTAATATCGTTAAAAAAATGAAAAACAGTAAAATTCTGAGTTTTTCATTAAAATTCAATAATCATAAATACCTATTATGATAATATATTTTTCATCATTTAATAAGAAGGAACTGTATCACAGTTTTATTGTTAGTGCTTCGTATAGGATCAGATACTGCGAATAGCCCATTTTTTTGTCTTTTACATAGTACACCGCGCTATCACTTTGTCATCGTTGTAACTTTTTAAATATTTGTCGAAATGACACAGTGTAAAAAACAAAGTTTATCGTCTTTAAATATCAAAAGCGATAAAAGTATTTGTTTTGATAAAAAATGATTTGTTAATACAAAATGTGCATTTTGGAAATAGATATCAAATAATATTTTAGTTTTGATTCACTATTTTAGCGGTAATGACTTACACATTAAAAATAGATATATGGTGTCACAGACTTTTTTTTAGAACTATTTAAGAGATATATTTTCACTCTACATTACATTCATGTAACTTTTATTGTTTTTGCAGTGCAGGCCAAAATGGCTCGCAGATGGGAGATTTTTTTCCGTCTTATGTGACACTTATTGTTATATATTGGCCAATTCACTCAATAACTACATAAATAATTATGTATATGTAATTATCATATATGAGCTATATTACTGTTAAGTTTCATTAAAATCCATTCAGTATTTTTTAGGTGAAAGAGTAACAAAGATCCATACAAACGTAAGATTGAAATTAAAAGCGTAAGTGGTTAATATATAACTTTAAAGCGTTGTAGATCCTGAACGTTCATATTAAATGAAAAATGGTGTTAGGAACCTAAATATGATTTTTGATTATCTAGACAGTGATACCCCACTCGACATATTTTGTCAACTTATTTTTTTTACTTCGTCACAATATGGCGCTTAATTTTGCCCATATTGAATTTTGATTACTATCATATCTTTAGTAGCACTCCCATGATTGAGACGAATCGATTGATGTATGAATCATCAAAATCGGTCCAGGCGTTTGGTCTCTAGTGTGCCACAAAGGAACAAACATACATATATAGACTGTTAAACACATAACCCTGTCTGCGCGTCGCGCTTCGCGCTCTTGCATTGCGCAGCCGGGTAAAAATATGCCCATAACGACTGGTAGGGAACAAATTTTTTGGACGATTCAAAAGCGTTGTACTATACATCCAATTTGAATAAAGATATATTGATTTCTGATATTGATTTCTGATTTCTAATGGAACTGTAGTCTGCGACCTAAAAGTTCTATTGTGGCACTTATCAATTCATTTTTATCCCGACAGCTTCCAAAAGGCTCAGACCGTTTCTGTTATAGATTTTAGAGGCCTGAATTTCAATAGGCGTCTTAAATGTCGTCCCAGATGAATAAATACTACATGACGCGGCCTTGAAACGTTAGCCTCAACGCGCGCAAAAAAGTCTCACTTCAAATATACGCATTTTATATTATTTCTAGCTGTCCCAGCGAAATTCGTACCGCCATAAAAAATGGTGGTAGAAGGGTGAAAATTTAGAGTTGTATGTATTTTTGTATGATGTATCATAAAAAAAATTAAAAAAAAACTAAAATTGAAAAAAAAATAGGGGTGGATTACCCTTAACATTTAGGGGGATGAAAAATAGATGTTGTCCGATTCTCAGTCCTACCCAATATGCACACAAAATTTCATGAGAATCGGGAAAGCCGTTTGGGAGGAGTTTAACCACAAACACCGCGACACGAGAATTTTATATATTAGATAAATAATTCGAAGCCACGCACTTCCTGCGTGTAAAAATGATATCTATAACATTCTAGACGTGTAATCGTGATTGAGCAACCAAAATCTCAAGTATCAGATAACAAAGACATGTATTAAGATATGTAATAGCATTTTTTTAAATAATTAACGCAATGGTAAAGTAATCTATGTTCTTTTCACGTCGTACAATATGCGTGCACGCAGCCGGCCGGCGTCAAAGCTAACGTACAAAAGGTGTTACATTTGTAAGTATCAATTCGCAAAAACCTTACGAAACCATTTCGAGAGCGTAGGAAAAAAATATCACTGTTGAATACGAAATACTTAATTCGGTTCGGGACATCGTCTTTTGTAATATTCCAAAGATTGTCAGGTAGAGATCCGTAGTATTGAAATGATAAATCATGAATATAGAATATAGAGTAGCTTTTAAAGATGTAGCGAATTTTGGTTTACTTATCATTGGGTTTAGAGTAGAAACTGTAATTTTTAAGGGTATTTATTGAAGTAAGACTAAAAGGGTCTAGGCTCCGAATATGATTTTGTCCCATTCGGTGTCGAGACCCTTGGTCCGTGGGATCCTAGCGCTGTAAGGCTTTTTAAGGAAATAGCAAAAAGGTTGGTCGACGTCACAGGAGACCGAAGAGCTGGCAGCTACCTCGGACAAAGAATCAGTCCATATTTCCAACACTCACACCAATTATCCTAGCCCCAATGTAAGCACTGTAAGGCTTGTGTTATGGGATGCTAGGGTAACGGATAGAATACATATACTGTACATATATAAGTATATTTATATAGAAATACATATTGAATATCCATGACTGGAGTACAAATGCTCGAATTTATCATACAAACATTTGCCCCCACCGGGATTCGAACCCGGGACCTCTCGAGTCGGTGATACCATGAAACCCAGCGTACAAACCACTCGGCCACGGAGGTCGTCAAATTCAAAGGGGGAACGCTGCCAGTATCTTTGGAACCTTGCCTGAAGGGACTTCTTTTAATGATGTATTTTAGTTATATATTTTATTATTATAGTTATTTTAATTATTTTAATCGGTCTTGTACTTAAATAATGTTATGAATTGTATGATTGTATATGCATTAAAATAATTTTGAAGTAAAAAATCTTATCGGATGGGGTGTGTAAATGGAAAAATTCCATGGAAAATATGAAAAGAAATAACGTCTAGAGCGATAAACGACTATATATAAATAAATATACATCCTGGCAAACTTCATGAACATCGACATATACAAGACGGCCTGGTTGTAATTTTACCTGTAGGGGGTCGTCCATAAATTACGTGAGATGTTTAAGGGGAGGAGGGGGTCGAGTCCAATCTCATCTAATCTTACGTTGGAGAGAGGGGGGGTCTCGGCAAATATCACGCATTTTTTTTTTCACAGTAGTATCTATTAAGTATTCTATTGTTAAATTTTTATTACACTTATAACTCTCAGCAATATTGATTACTAGTCTTAACTAGTCGTAAATAAAAGCACGAAGCATTTTTTTTCTTTTTACAATAACAATCCAACTCGTTTACGAAAGAAACCCACATTTTAAAAAATCTCACGTGAGATTGGGGGATTCAGATTCAGATTCATTTATTCATTGTTTAAACTGGGTACAATAAGATGGTAACATTATGTATTAATATACAGATCCAAACAGTCTGCCCATTTCGGACGTACAATGTCAATAGTTAATTAAAATTATTTTACAATGTCAAAATTTCAAATTAAAGTAAATAATAATATTCAATTAAAATTAATCTCATAATTTAATATTACAATTTGCATTCAATTAATATAAAAATAAAATTATCATCTATAATAATTAATTAAAATGCCCCTCCCTCCCCCCCTGGTGAGATGTCGTGAGATTTTATTCAAATCCCTCCCCCATTATAGGATGGGATCCCCATCCATCGTTGATTGTCTATTGTTACATATTTGACATTATGTGATGGAAGTTGACTTCAACACATGTTTGCAAGTTTGATGTCAACTTTCAATTGGACGACACTGTATGAAATAAAACAGGGAGAAAAAAGCAGCCCTTGCTGAGTTCCCTGGCGGTTCTTCTCAGTACAAGGTCTCCCGTCGTAGATTTGCGAACCGATGGCGTAGCTTATCTACATTCACAAGTGCTTGTAACAGCCTAGACTGAATAAACGATATTGAATTTATTTTTACATACAAAAATAGCAAAACTTATTTGTCTGTATTCAGGTTTGGCTCAAGTTTGTACCAACCTACCTACCCCACTCCAAAACCCAGTGGAGCCCGGAAACCTTACTTACTGACAGACACACGACACCACCCAAAGCTAGTGTAATTTCACTGCGCTTCTATAAGTTAAATTGGGCGACCACGCCAATTTAAGGTTAAAATCCCCTAATTCCTAACAACTCCTTAATTTTTTGAAGTGAAAACTTCTTTAGCGGCGTTGTACACGTTTTTTTATGTATGGGTAAAAAATGTTAAACTCGCATCAGGTTAAACACGTGGGCTGATCGCGTCATGACACACAATAAAATTGGAAAGGTTGTTGACTTTCAATATATTGGACGAAACATAGTAATATTTTATTTTACCGTATTTTAATAATAAGTCTCTATGTAGGATGTCCACGTGGCAGCTTTATTGCGAAGAAAATGCATTTTTTTTACAATAGATGTCGCTAGGTGCGCTTAAACGTGATTCGTGTAAGTTGATTTCTTTACAATAGATGTCGCTAAGTGCGCTTAAACGTGATTTATGTAAGTTGATTTTCCTGAGAGATAAACTTTTTCAATGTAATATTAATTGTCATGTTTGTGTACGATAGCGCAATAAATAAATATTGTATTCTACCACATACATGATAGTACTTTTATACTGATAATTAAAGCAATTCGTGCAAACTTATTCCCTAACCGTTCCAAAATATCAAAAAAGCACAACGTTAATATTCAAGTTTTCACTTCTGCCGGCACTCCAGGAGTGCAAACCGTCGTTTTTTTTTTTGACTAAAGGTCTAAGTTTACTCATCATCACATCGCACGATTGAACACGCATTGAGATCGCGTGTTTTCTCTCGCGTATAGGTATGCTCGTACTCAGATCACGACATAGGGACCTATTTTCGAAACGCATCTCCGATATCGACAAGTTGTAACGTACCTCAGGGATCGTCCCATGGTTTCGACTATCATAAGTTCCATTTCACACATTTTATCATCTAACATCATCGATATTCATCAGGTATAAACATATATTTTATTATGTATTTCTGGAAACATATAATTTCATAAATATCACACATTATTCATCATTTTTGAAGTTATACTTCTTTAGGCGCGTTTTGAAAAAATGATGAGAGTGAAATTTTATCTGTTCGAAAGGTACTTTGAACGATCCACGGAGCTCCATAAGATGATCGCGTTGTCAAAAACAATGTTGGCACGCTCGTCGCCTCAGATCACTGTTTTCATATTTATAATATTTATCCACATGTTTCTAGTTTCTATATAGACACAACGTGTTTTAGTTACTTACAAGTGCTAATTACATATGAACTAATAACTTAAATTCAGTAGTGATTTTAATTGAATATTTTGAATATTTATTTAATTTTTCAAATTAAAACTGAACTTAATTGACTGTGTTAACTATCCTTTTCCAGTCCTTTTATTATTTAATTATTTGCATGCAATTAAAAAATATTATTAATGATGCTAAAGAAGTATAACTTCTCACGCGCGTATATAAGTTACACGCATCCATTTTTTAAATACATAAGTATAATAATTCCATCTGTACTGAAAATCACTATTCTTCTTTATTTTTTTTTATTATAGGGGGCTATTCCAGGGGGCTGGACACTTACCGGCATTTCTCTTTATTCAGTTATTTATTTGTTTTCATTAATTTGTCGTATGCGAATATGCAAATCTCAATCGAGCGATTAAACAATAGGGGCCCCGAATGATACGATCCCACGCCCCTGGTGGTCACCGCCGGCATCGCTGCAACCCGACACCGCCAGTCAGCTCGTCAGCTGAGTAAGTTCCCGTTAATGGGCTGTCGTAAGACTTCCCCGCAATAAACAGGGTTAAACACCCGATTGTTAGCAAATTTAGGCAAATCGGCAAAAAAATAAAATAAAAAAAAGTTTATGTTTAGTAATAGTAATACATAGTTTAGATATAGTATAAAGTAAAAATTTAGTTAAGCAATAGTATAGATAAAGTAAATAGTAAATAGCAATAGGAACTACATCTAATCTTTATATATATAATTCTTCTGTGAGTGTGTATGTCACTGAACTTCTCTTAAACGACTGGACCGATTTTTATGAAATTTTTTGTGTGTGTTACGAACACGAACGAAACCCACTGGTTGAATCACACTAACAATATAAAGGCGAAAGTTTTACGATAGTTATAGAATAAGACAATATATAATTTGACTTTTACGACCTCCGTGGCCGAGTGGTTTGTACGCCGGGTTTCATGGCTGTCGCCGACTCGAGAGGTCCCGGGTTCGAATCCCGGTGGGGGCAGATGTTTGTGTGATGAATACGAGTATTTGTACTGCAGTCATGGATATTTAATATGTATTTATATAAATCCTTACTAATATTATAAAGGCGAAAGTTTGTTTGGATGGATGTATGGATGGATGTTTGTTCCTCTTTCACGCAAAAACTACTAAACGGATTTTAATGAAACTTTACAGTAATGTAGCTTATAGATCAGAATAACACATAGGCTATAATTTATAAAGATATTGTGTGAATTGTCCAAAATATAACGATAAATGTCATTTAAGTCTGAAAAAATTCTGCAATCTGCGAGCTATTCAGGCGTGTAAGGATAAAATTGTCTAAAAAATATCCCGCAACAGCATATGTCTATCTTTTATGGTTGACTCACAATAACACGTGTAATTATATAAATAAAGTCATTCTTTATAGCACAAGCCTGAGAACAAAAAGTATAGTTTACACTACAGCTCTACACCGAAGCGAAGCGAGGGCGGGCCACTAGTTTATAATATAATCTAGAACATATCTCTATATATCTGTCTGTTAAGCTTTCTTGCTTAAATTACTGAATTGATTATAATGAATTTCAGTTTAGACATAATGGATTTCTTGGAGAAGGATAAATGCATTTTTCTATGAAAATAAAGCTTTATTGCTTGGAATGGAGATTATTACACGCACCAGTTGCGATCTATTCATATACTTCACACTAATATTATAAAGGCGAAAGTTTGTTAGTGTGTATGTTTGTTACTTCTTCACGTCTAAACGGCTTAAGCGATAATAATAAAATTTGGTATGGATTTAGCTGACACCCTGGATTAACACATAGGCTAAGTTTTACTGCGGGAAATTATTAGGCTTGTTGAAAATATATTTTTTGTTCGATATATCGATATTTTTTGCCGATATATTTTGATTCGATATATCGATACATCGATACAAAATAACCAATATCGAAATTCGTATCAAAAACGATATTTTTTTTAATTATTAGCGGCATATCACGATCTAACTAAATTCGTCTCTGGAAAAATCGTAACTGGATCTCAGATTAATGATATTCAACATATCTATGATCTGTGCTGTATTTAGTATTGTCTATGTCATCATTCGAAAATAGGGTCTATTTTTAGGGAGATAATTTTCGTTCCATTATAATAATAACGCGGAATACCGCGTGTGATATTTCGTGAGCTACTGTACGATATTTTTGGGAAAATTGGTCCGATATATCGATATATCGATGTTTTTTCCGCGATATATCGAAGCCGATATTGATATTTTTTAAAAGATCGATGTATCGATATATCGATATTTTTCTCAACTTTCGACATCCCTAGAAATTATCCATAATAAACACAGGGCACAGCTAGTACAAAATAACCATGAAATAAACGCCTTCTTAGTACAAGGTCTGCCGCCGCTGGCTTACAAACCGACACCGTAGCTTATAGACTTTCACAAAAAAAGCTGTTCAAAGGACATTAGAAGCTTAACTAACGTTCATGGAATAAGCATTTCGACGACCTCCATGGCCGAGTGGGTTGTACGCCGGGTTTCATGGTGTCGCCGACTCGAGAGGTCCCGGGTTCGAATCCCGGTGGGGGCAGATGTTTGTGTGATGAATACGAGCATTTGTACTCTAGTCATGGATGTTTAATATGTATTTATATAAATATGCTTATATATGTACGGTATATGTATTCTATCCGTTACCCTAGCATCCCATAACACAAGCCTTATAGTTGGCAACCCTATTTCGTACCATTATCCATATCCATAGATACTGAGTTTATTATAAAATCGATCAAAATAACGGCAAGAAATATCACATTTCTTGTATGGGAGCTGAGCTTAAACATTTATTTTATTCTATTTACAGTATTTGTTGTTATAGCGACAACGGAAAAACATCTTCTGTGATTTTTTTTATTTTTATTTTTTTTACCAACACCCCAATTAGCCTAGCCTCAAAGTAAGCACTGTAAGGCTTGGGTTATGGGATACTAGGGCAACGTATAGAATACATATACTGTACATATAAAGGTATATTTATATAGTAATACATATTACATCCATGACTGGAGTACAAATGTTCGAATTCATCACACAAACATCTGGCCCCACCGGGATTCGAACCCGGGACCTCTCGAGTCGGCGACACCATGAAACCCGGCGTACAAACCACTCGGCCACGGAGGTCGTCTAAAGTCTAGCTATCTCAGTTCATTAGACAGACAGACAGACACACAGACGGACAGTGAAGTTACTTTGTTAGTAACATGGTCCCTAAAAAGCTACGCTTATTAACGAGAGGGTTTAATTCCATTAAACTTCGTGTATTATAAGGTATACTGCACCTCTTGTGAACTGTCGGCCGTATTCCCTTAGCCCTAAGGTCCAGATTGGTGAGTACCCGACCCGTCGCCAGTTCTCCTTGACTGCACCGACCGATATTAGAAAGTACTCGTAAGTACAGATCAAATTGATTTGAATTGTGCATTGTGGCCGCTAAGTTGTAGGGGAACTTGATAGAGAAAATTACACTTCATTAATGTACGCTTATATTTTATTATTAAGATTTGGTTGTGTAGTTATATAACAGTCATATAGTTTAAGGTAGCCATATATTAGCTATATAGTACAGTATTAAGCAGTCAGAAGTCTTTATTTGCATAGTAGTTATGTATTAGCCATATAATAGTATTAATGTACGTTAATATTTTATAATTAAGAATTGAGTAGTTATATATTAGGTATATGTTATGTTTATGTTATGTTATAGGGGGCATACGAGCAGACGGCTCACCTGATGGTAAGTGATCACCGTCGCCCATGGACACTTGCAACACCAGGAGTATCACAAATGCGACGCCGGCCTTTAAGGAAGGAGTACGCTCTTTTTTTGAAGGTTCTTGGGTCGTATTGGTCCGGAAACACTGCTGGCGACAACATATTCCACAGTTTTGTCGTACGTGGTAAAAAATTTCGACAAAAACGCACGGTTGTGAATAGCCACGCATCAAGATGATATAGTATCACGTATATAGTATCAGGTAGTTATATATTATTTATTTTTATTTTCTTTATGCACAAATGTACAACGGCGGACTTAATGTCGTAGGCATTCTCTACCAGTCAACCATAGGATGTTGTGGAGATTATTAGTGGTAGGGTGCACAACTGAAGTGGAAATCACATTGAAAGAAAGTTTATAAAAGTTACATAAGTTAATATATTTAAATAAATACATAAATACTTCCTATATTAGCTATATAGTATAGTATTGAGTAGTTATGTATTAGCCATATAGTAGTATTAGTTATTTAAGATCATGAAAGAATTCCTCTTTAGCAAAAGCGACTTCCCATACTAGTCTTTCGCAAATAATTTTGTATCCGTTTATGTAAATATAGCAGACATAATATTTTTTTTTATGTAGTTGGTTTCCGCGCACCCCGCTTTCACCCCCCTTGAAGGATTAAAAATATCTCCCTACGAAATTTCATCTAAATCGGTTCCGCTGTTAGCGCGAATAAGTAACAGACAGACACACTCTTTCGCATTTATAATACCTACTAAATATCGATATGGATTGTTTGTATAGCATGGGCGATTTGAGCAATGGTTATAAAATAAAATCCGTTGCCAAAATAAAGTCTGAAGATCTTTTGCGTGTAAATAACCTCACTAATCTATATTTCATGTTCCACACGATTACACACCTATAATCGTTTACATCGTGAACCAGGGCTTTAAACCGGTTTCAAAAATACCGGTAAATAAAGGTTAATACCGGTTTTTAGTAAAGGTTTCGTTCGAAGCGCGTCCGAAATGAAAGCGGTACCTAAAACCTTAATAAACCGGTTTAATCCAGAGCGACACGTGGACGCGTCGGCGGCGCTTGAAGTTTGTTTTGTTTGAACTAATCAAGTGATAACTTGTTAATGCTCAGAGATTGATGCATTTGACACGTTTGCTAGCGGCTAGTGAGTCAAGTTATTCATTTTACAGTTGTTTATTTATTTCAGCCGTCAGCAAGAGCGAAATGAAACCCTTTAAAAACCGCTAAATTGATTCAAAACCTATTTGATTTCGCTTTTTAGGAAAACCGGTTTTTTTAAGGTTAAGGTAGAGCCAAACCTAAATCAAACGCTCCTAATGTACTTGATACTGATTTAGGTTTGAAAATTATCCCGTTAAAAAGCCCTGTAGCGAACAGCTTAAAGAAAGAAGAGGTCTTCACTTCACCATAAAAATTATGTCACCCAACCCTACCCACCTACGTGCGACACATCGTTATATTCCAACATAAACGCGGACAAAGTCGCGCGCACAGCTAGTAATACATACAAACGCGCTGGTCCGGTATGACAGCAATGCATAATAATGCCCTTGATATGACGACGTCATCTGGTCATATGTTGTGGCATTCCAACGCTTTGTGACGCGTCTTGTCACAATCAAGCTGCCAGTAATACATACATGTTATAACACAACTAGCAAACCGGTGAACCAAATGTTCACCAAAACCTGATTTAAAAAAAAAATGTATTTAATTAATTGAGAACTTCGGAGATTTTGTGTGGTTTCGTTTGAAATTCGTGATTTCTCGAAAACCGGAAGTGCTACGTTACTCAAATCCGGTTTGTAGTCTTATCAGACTATTCTTAACTTATAACTTAAATATTCTCTTTATCTATCTCTTACGGTTTGTCCGCTGAAACAGCACCACAGACAGACGGACGGACGGACTTGTCTAATAGATAAGAGATACGTACATGATTTTTGGGTTTCCGTACCTTAAGATACAAACATCGGAACCCTTGTAGGATCACTTTGTATTCCGTCTGTCTGTTTGTCAAGACCCTTTATCTCGGGAATGCATGACTGTGACATGGTGACTTCTTAAATCATCTCTGAAGCCATTTTTCAACTTGACGACTCTGTAAATAATAAAACAGGGAGAAAACAACAGCCCTTGCTGAATTTCTTGCCGGTTCTTCTCAGTACAAGGTCTCCCGCCGTAGATTTAAGAAACGATGGCGTAGGTTCTAGACATTCATGAGTACTTGTAACAGGCTAAACTGAATAAATTATTTTGATTATGATTATTATGGAAGTAAAATACCTTTAATATTGGACATGATACATTTTTAGTTTAGAATTATTTTTTCACGATTAAAAAACCTTGAAACACTTCGCGTCGCTTAAAAATCGTAAAAAAAAAAACAATTTTCTTGTACTGATTTTCAACAGACTTCAATATGGAGCAGGTTCTCAATTCGCATTTTTTTCATTGTTGTTCGTACGATCTTCAAGGTTTCTGGAGCGATTTTAACAATTCTTTTTTTGCTTGGAAGAGTTTATTAGGGAGATGGTTCCATATTCATTTGGCGAGGATCTCACCAGCACTTTCGGAGACAAACAACGAAACTCCTCAAATATTGCAAGCCAGGTAGGTACTGTAAGCCCTGTAGCGTTACGGCCTCCTTGCTTGTGTAAACTCTTTGCTTGCATAATGCCTACAGCTGGCAGTTTTATTAAAAAAGTAAATGATTTTAAAGATTTGTATATGAAAATCTTTTGTCTTATATCGAACATTCCAGGAAATAGAATCCAGGCACATACTAGATCGACTGATTTTTCTTGAGTTAAAATAAACAAAGTTGAGCAGCCTAAGTTTTTTATTGTAATAATTGTGAACTACGTTCCCCATGGCAATCCCTTCAGGATAAGCCCTACAGTACCAATACTTAGTGAGTTGACGTTGTTTTGGCTCATAAAATGTACAAAATAAAACCTTTTTCATACAAAAATATAAACAGACTTCACAAAACTTAACATATAATACGAACTAGCGGCCCGCCCTCGCTTCGCTTCGGCGTAGAGCTGAAGTGTAGACTACAGTTTTTGTTCTCAGGCTTGTATTATACACAATGACATTCATCTATGATTCTTCTTATACCTGCATGCAAAGTCTCAGCCCGACCGGTTTAAAATTGACAAGTTTCATACAAACTTTCATTCCCTATTTTATCCCCGTGGGGGTAGAATTGATCAAAATCCTTTCTTAGCGGATGCCTACGTCATAACATCTGCCTGCATGCCAAATTTCAGCCCGATCCGTCCCGTGGTTTGGACTGTGCGTTGATAGATCACTATGTCAGTCAGTCAGTCACCTTTGAGTTTTATATATATAGATTTCATTACGAAAATCTAAAGTATACTTATTTGGATGCATCTCCAAGGCGAATAGTTTCATACAAAGCGAAAGAGTACGAATTGAAAGAGGTCAGACTCCTAAAAGCCACGTTCTCTTTAAAACTCTAAAGCTCGTATTACGGAATGACAACTACGTGTTGATCTTAACTTGAATACAGTTGGAAAGGGATGCCGCTATGTGCCATATATAGTGACATCCCTTTCTAATTATGCTCAAGACTAGATCAATCAATGAGAATCTTTCTATCATACGAGCCTTAGACCCCGATTAACGTGTATGTGACATACATATTTAGTGTGTATACACACTAGTGTGTCATAGTATCTATGTAGTATGTTGATAACATCCTGTATACGTCACACGGCGACTCGCGGTCTGCATCTTCTCATTACTATTCAATCAGCAAACGAAAGCGTGTGCGTAGACTTAATAAGGGATACAGGCGGCCTGTGTTCATACACATTTAATATAAACTAACTTAAGGAAATCCATGCTATTTTTTTTCTTGTTTTCGTTTTTAATCTGTGTTCGACACATACAAATGTAACATGTGTTGCATACAGTATCCATTAATATAAATGGTTGGTAATCTTTTTACCCATAATTTATCGCCAGACTCACTGTCTCCTGGGAATCATTTGACCGATGATACGTATATACTACCTATATTATTAAGTAAATAAATGAGTATTATTATTATATTACAAATGCAATAGTGCGTCTGTCTGTTACCTCTTCACTCTCAAACTGCTGAACCGATTCAGACGAAATTTCGTATGTAAATAGTTTCGAGTCCCGAAGTTGGAAAGGAGGATAGTTTTTAATCCCAAAATTCGTCTGCATATGAAAATTAGTTTTTGTGGGCACACAATAAGTAAACAAATAAAAAAGAAACTATCTATGTATATTTGACCTCTATGCATTTTATAAATCTATATATATAAAACTCAAAGGTGACTGACTGACTGACATACTGATCTATCAACGCAACGCCCAAATCACTGGATGGATCGGGCTGAAATTTGGCATGCAGGTAGATGTTATGACGTAGGCATCCGTTAAGAAAGGATTTTGATCAATTCTACCCCTAAGGGGATAAAATAGGGAATGAAAGTTTGTATGAAACTTTGTCAATTTTAAACCGATCGGGCTGAGACTTTGCATGCAGGTATAAGAAAAATCATAAATGAATATCATTGTGTATAATACAACCCTGAGCACAAAAACTGTAGTCTACACTTCAGCTCTACACCGAAGCGAAGCGAGGGCGGGCCGCTAGTAATAAATAAAATCAATAGTAGTAATTAAGTAATTGTTAAGTATCGAGTGTGAAAGTCAAGTTTTGTGTTTTAACAGAACATAACAGTGCACATAATCTACAGTCTCACCATCGTCCAGATGACTTGCATAACATTAATTTAAAAAAAATGTATATGAAACGAGAACACTAAAATATGTTATTCCTAAATTTCTAAATGAAATGCCCCCAAGTATTCAAGAATTGTATGTTAAAGATTATTGTAAATATAAACTTAGCAAATGTTTGTTGAAGCGAATCGCTGTAGACAGATAAACCCATATTTAAGGGATAATTACATACAGCCATTGTATATTATAATGTAATATTTTTATTGAATAAATAAATAAATAATAATAAAGTAAGACTATGTTTGACGGACAGTGACAGAAAATATGATGACGATCATAAAATTCTAACGATAAATAGCTCAAGGTACATATATATACATATCGATATGACGTATCGTCATTTCACTATATCGACATAACGCATACTATTAGGTGACGTCATTGTTCAAATACCAAGAAAAATACAGTTTTTATAGAAATTCAAAAGGTAACGAAAACTTTTTAACCGCCAGTTCTACACACAGTATTCGTTTTAGGTCTATGGATTATTCGAGTAACACGGATGTGAGCGATAATAGACCATAACTGTGACACAATTAGATCGACTTCACCATTCCAGCCAGCACCGTTAAATCTTTACGAGTTCTTACAAAACTCCTTCATTCAAGAGGTTGCATGAATTGTGAAATAGATTATTTATCGATTAAAGAAAATATTACTTACTAGAAAAAATCCACTCAGGTCAGATATCAGACGGGATTCGAACCCCCAACTTCCGCTCTCCGGGCGGACTCACTAACCAATTATGCTACCGAGACCTTATTGGTCGTGTCGAAGTTCCTCTAGTATTTTTAGACTGCAAGGCAGCGCAAACCCTATAGATTAGAAAAGTTAAACCTGGTCTAAAACTGAAAAAAACCCTGCAATGCTAAGAGATGGCGCTGTCTTGCAGCCCAAGAAATACTAGCACAAATTGGTTAGTGCATCCGCATGGACAGCGGAAGATGCCGGATTGAATCCCCTCTGAAACCCAAAATCAAGTGGATTTTTTTTTCAAATAACTTTATCTTTAGATTTATAAACATCTAGCAGTTAAATGTTTGAAAATAAAAATATATTATTCCATCTCCATTCCATTAAAAAAAAAACGAGCTTACAGTAGTCGCGTATGATGTGTAACATTTGAAACCTCATCATCATCATCATCAGCCTATTAATGTCCCCACTGCTGGGGCACAGGCCTTCCCTATGGATGGAATAGGGAGATTGGGCCATGACCCACCACGCGAGCCCAGTGCGGATTGGTGGGTGCTAACGACTGCAGATGCAGCCGGGACCAACGGCTTAACGTGCCTTCCGAAGCACGGAGGAGCTCGAGATAGTAAATTTTTTTTGGTCACCCATCCAATGACCGACCACTGCGAAAGTTGCTTAACTTCAACGATCGCAGCCGAACGCGCTAACCACTTGCGCTATCAAGCTCCTCAACTCCTTTGAAACCTCACATCTAAAAAAAAGAAATAAAACCTACTACAAGAGGAATAAGCCATTCAAACATTACGTTCTAAAATAAAATAAAATCAAATCAAATAGCGCGCGCTTCCCAAACTTCCTGTTACACACTACCGTCCCATTTCACGAAATCCAAATTGCAGGAAAGCGAGAGGAAAGACGTTACACATAAACGAAAAAAAACCACGATTCTGTAATTTACCACCAAGTGAGGAGCTCGATGGCGCAAGTGGTTAGCGCGTTCCGCAGCGATCGTTGAATTTAAGCAACTTTCGCAGTGGTCGGTCATTGGATGGGTGACCATAATTTACTATCTCGAGCTCCTCCGTGTTTCGGAAGGCACGTTAAGCCGTTGGTCCCGGCTGCATCTGCAGTCGTTAGCACCCACCAACCCGCACTGGGCCCGCGTGGTGGGTCATGGCCCAATCTCCCTATTCCATCCATAGGGAAGCCTGTGCCCCAGCAGTGGGGACATTAATAGGCTGATGATGAAGCACCAAGTCCACAAGCACGGGAACACAAAGAATCCTGTAACCGGGCATCGAACGATGCCGGTGCTGTGCGAAGCCGCCGCACCTGCCGCGCCGAGCCAGCTGTCCGAGACCGGTTCCGAACGAGTGATGTTACCTGTCCGACGCGTACGAGTACCGCTCTTTCTCTATCTACGTAGTACCCGAAGTCACGTTAAAGTATTTTTATAGGAGGCTGTTTTCTTAAGAGCAACCTGACAGCATTAAATATTATAATACAAATACATTTAAAAAAATACTGACGAAATTTTTAGTGGATAAATGTAAATGATTTTTTAATGGATACTGACATTTCGATTTAATTTTTTTATTGATGTATAGATTAATATATTGATTCTTTTATTATAATGATTATGATTTTATTGAATTTAAAATGATAACAAATTTTCGTATGCTGTTAAGCATGTCATGGAGGCACATTTATATAAATTTTAAAAACTTATTGTTACCGATGACAACGAATAAATGATTTGATTGATTGTTTGATAACGTCTGTATATTGAGATTTCTTTTTTGATGTGTAACATGTATGTAATTTTTTTGGGAAACTGTGGTGTTTCTAGTGTTATTATTGTGTATGATTTGTTCTCTGTAAATTGTTTGCTGGAAAACTATTGTGATAAGTCTCACGGAAGTGAATTTTATGTAAATTCTTGTGAGGTCAATAAATTCTTAAACCATAACATCTTTCCTCTCGCTTTTGTGCAATTTGTGCGAGTGATTACGTGAAATGGGACGGAAGTGTGTAACAGGAAGTTTGGGAAGCGCGCACTATTTGATTTGGTTTTAGAATATAATGTTTAAATGGCTTATTCCTCTTGTAGTAGGTTTTATTTCTTTTTTTACTAATATAAAGTGAGGTTACACATCGTACGCGACTACTGAAAGGCTCGCTCGTTTATCATTATTGTAGATCGAGCATATCTCAAAGTTTGTGGGCCGATTTCGATGATTGTCTTTATGCTTTTGGATATCACAACGAAACCTACTCGAACTTAATTGGGTTGTTCCAATACGATACGATATTATTTATGGAGTAGAATCGCTTCTTAGTTGCGTTAAGTATTTTCCATAGTACAATGAGCAAAGTAAGGAGCGTATTTTAAATTAAGGTGCGCTGGGACACTTACGTAAATCAAATCAAAATCTCTTATCTATTAGACAAGTCCGTCCGTCCGTCCGTGGTGCTGTTTCAGCGGCCAAACCGTAAGAGATAGATATAGAGAATGTTTAAGTTATAAGTTAAGAATAGTCTGATAAGACTACAAACCGGATGTGAGTAACGTAGCACTTCCGGTTTTCGAGAAATCACGTGATTTCTATTTCAAACGAAACCACACAAAATCTCCGAAGTTCTCAATTAATTAAATACATTTTTTTTTTGTGAACATTTGGTTCACTGGTTTGCTAGTATACGTATATGTCAGTAACGAAACATGTTATTGTAGCATGAGTACCACAATTTACATTATATCACGTTTTCTATCGCATCTAACTGTCAAACACTATAGTAATTTGACATTTGAACGTACGAACGAACGTAACGATAAAACGCGATTTATATCATATCGCG
The DNA here is from genome assembly GCA_902850365.2 of Chilo suppressalis. Taxonomy (NCBI): domain Eukaryota; kingdom Metazoa; phylum Arthropoda; class Insecta; order Lepidoptera; family Crambidae; genus Chilo; species Chilo suppressalis. Next base: position 12,207,990 of record OU963921.1, read on the forward strand.
GCGGCTAGGGAGGGCTGCCTTCTAGACTCTTCCAGCCGCCCCTCGCAGGGTGCTGCTCCGGGCAATGGCAATGCAGTATGATAAATGGGCCTTCGATTAAAGCTATCCTACAGTAGTTTTACATAGTCAGAAGAAGTTAAGTAATACATGTTTTTTTTGTAATTTTGTTAATCGTTAGATATAAAATTTTAAATCAATCACAGTTCCCTAATGACTAGAATGAGAATACAAGCCAGGCCAAATCCGTATTTCCGTCTTTCACGGTTTTCTTAATTACATAGATTAAATAAGTATTTTTAAATTTAATTTATCGCGAAGTAACGTAAGCGTACGAGTGCGTATATATAACAGTTCCTTATCACTCTTATGATATTCGAATCGCAGTTCCGTACGTCCCCGCCCCCAGCCTTATCGAAACTGTTTTGACCTGGTTTTTCTACAGTTTTCTAAAATAAAAGAGTGGTATGCGTTTAATAATTTTATACATAAATACCTGATACAAATATTAGCTACTTTCTGTTTATTTAAAAAAATATATGGAATAATATTTGTGTACTCTAAATAAATGCCATAATAGACATATTCCATGTTTCAACTTCAGAAGTATCTCTGATGTGTACTACTGTGTGTATGTGTACTAATTTTTAGTTCTCGTTACGTCCGTTATGGCGCTGCTGTTCAAGTTACCATACAAAATTTGACAATGACATTTCGCACTCGCAAACTATTCGAATTCGATATTGGTTCATGCTAGGGGTACATAAAAATAAACTTTAAGCAATAAGTAACATCATTACGTTAATACGTGAAGGATAAACTTTAAGCTCATTTTGCACGAGGAGTGTGAAAATTTTAAGTAATTGACGTTTAGACGGAAAGGCGTGCAGAAAATGGCGGAAAAGGCTAATTTTCTTTATTACAAATGCATTATAAATATACAAAACAATTACAATAAACTTGACACATATTATCATGCGTCCGACTTTCTCAACGATAACATAATTGGTCAGTGCAATCGCCCGGATTGCGAAGGGTGCGGGTTCGAGTCCCGTCCGCTGCCTGGTCCGCGTGGATGTTTTTCTAGTAAACTTTTCTTTAGATTTAAACATCTAGCAGTTAAATACTTAAAAAAAAACATAATAGAAATTATTGTAGAACTCTTTGACAGAAGAACTGATTATTATTAAATAAATAAATATTTCCAACACTCACACCAATTAGCCTAGCCCCAAAGTAAGCACTGTAAGGCTTGTGTTATGGGATGCTAGGGTAACGGACAGAATACTTAAACTGTACATATATAAGTATATTTATATAGAAATACATATTAAACATCCATCACTGGAGTACAAATGCTCGTATTCATCACACAAACATCTGCTCCCACCGGGCTTCGAACCCGGGACCTCTCGACAACAAGACCTCTCACACAAGATTTACCGACTGATATATTTGAAGTCGATCGATACCAAGCCATGTGTTTAGCGGAGAGATCCCCATCCAAATCGGATTAGTAGCATTCGAGATGGTCGCGGAAAAACATACATACATACAAGTCAAACTGAGAACAAACTTTTTTTGAAGTCTGTTAAAAACATCAGGTTTCAGCCAATAGGCTACAACTTGTCGTTATAATATGGCCAATAGGGGTGATGACGGGGTACAGTAAACGAAATTCTATTTAGCCCGTCAGTTAGATGATCAAAAAATAATGGACACGTATTTTTTCTTTGGGCAATCAACCAAAAAATGATAAAGTTATAGCGCGTCAAAGTTTGGGAGTAGGGGCTCGTGACGTCATTTTTGAGTGAATTTTCACTTATAAGTGTACTCAAACGTGACGTCATGCGACTTTTCAAATCAATATGTCGCTGCAATGTTTATATTATGTGAAAAAAGATAAAATACGTGTCCAATACTTTTTGATAATCTACCTGATAAACGAAGAAAAAAAATTTGTCATCATCCCTATTATAAACTATTACCTAATGTCCACCAATCTCCAAAACTGTTATCTCACAGCTTGTTTCCATCGGTGTCAACGACCTTTGACCTGAACACTCGACGGCCTTGCCACTGACAGCTGACAGATGTGGTCTACGCACGTGGTGATAGTGGTGCCCTGTACCTACCTCGCACCTGTCAGATGTTTCCATACACATTTCACACCGAGTGTGCTGTTCCAAGGACGTTTCATTCAAATGTTCATCATACACCAGAAACCGCAGATGAAGTTGTTCAAAACAATTTTTTTAGTTCTTGATAAGATGCCGCTACCAGACAGAGTTTTTGAGCAAAACCACAGACAATAGATGCGCAGTAGACATTTATGTATGTAAAATTGGTACTGCGCCGATATCCTTCTCTATGATCGTTGCTCAGCAAGTTTGTCGGGGTTGGATGCAGTCAGCAACTTTTTTGACTTGAACTTTTGTGACGATCAGTTTTCAAGGTGTCGCCTACTCAGAGGTCCCGGGTTCGAATCTCGGTGCGATGGGACAAATGTTTGTGTGATGAATACGAGTATTTGTACCTAATCTGTGGATGTTTATAAGTATTTCTAAATGAAAATATACATTCCATATGTTACATACGAGGGTGCGTTTTTAAATTCACGGAATGGGAGGGTAGATGATAAAAATAGGTTATTATCTGGGTGGCCACGACTTCAGCCACTCAATATTAGTATACATACCAGGTTTTGTCTTAATTGGGTCATTAATCTTTGGACTATCATCAAGCAAAAAACTCAATCAGGAAGAAAGTGTGCATTATGGAAAAAATCGAGTACCGTGACGTAATAAAGTTCCTTACCAAGCAAGGAAAGTCAGTTCAGAACATACTGGAAGAGATTGAATCTGTTTACGGGGACCTTTGCCCGGGTAAAACCATTGTTTACAAGTGGCACAGTCTCTTTATACAAGGCAGGACCCAGTGCCGTCTTTGACCTATTGGAGGTCCTGGGCATATTAGGATAATGGGGGCCCCTACGAACTAGGGACTTTGTATTTGATCTGAGGAGGCCTCCTATCGATCGCGGTGCCCTGGGCACTTGCCCCAAGACCTCAGTTGAAGACGACCCGCGGCCCGGACGGGCGATCGAGGTAGAAAAAATAATATTGGAAGATGCCAGACTAATGAAGAAACAGCTTGCAGAAATGGTTGGAGTATCGGCTATGATAATTTTCAAAATTCTACACGATCACCTTGGATCAAAATGGGTATAAATAATCATCAGCCTATTAAAGTCCCCACTGCTGGAGCACAGGCCTTTCCTATGGATGAAATAGGGAGATTGGGCCATAACCCACCACGCGGACCCACTGCGTATTGGCGGGTGCTAACGACTGCAGATGCAGCCGGGAAAAACGGCTTAACGTGCCTTCCGAAGCATTGAGGAACTCGAGATAGAAGATTTTTGGTCACCCATCCAATGACAGACCACTGCGAAAGTTGCTTAACTTCAACGATCGCAGCCGAACGCGCTAACCATCTATGCCATACGGTAAAAATACCCACTTTTAATAGAGTCCATAAACACTAAAAAATAAAGTAAGATCGTTTTCAAAAAGATGTCAAATACCCTATTAGAACTTCCGATTTGATCAGCTACCCCATTCTTTTGTCCACTCTGCATTATAGATACCCACCTACCAATCTAATAGAAAATTAAATAGATTCTCACATCAAGTGTGACGTGTTCCAATGTCCCAGCGTCGTAGAGCGATAGGTAAACATTAGTTTGGTAACGCGAAGCGCCCCGCCCCCCTCGTACAAAACATACGTGTCGTATTTTATTAGTGAAGGGTACAATTTCAATAAAGAGGTGCCACTGTAATCTATGGATGACGTGGCAATAGCGGCTTATGATATTGTAACACGTAGCGGTTACAAGGAGGAAACAGACGCCTTTTTTGACGTGGAAACATCCTATAAATCGATAAACACCGGCACGAAAACGTGTGAAGTCATGTCATGAGTCACGTTATGTGACGTAATGTCACGAGTCACGTTATGTGACGTCATGTCACGAGTCACGTCATGTGACGTCATGTCACGAGTCACGTTATGTGACGTCATGTCACGAGTCACGTTATGTGACGTCATGTCACGGTAGTTCAACGTTCCACGGTGTGTGTAAGGTTCGGCCCCCATAGAGCTACAGAAGCGTGCTTGGGCTCAAATGAACCAGAACAAAAAGCCCCATAACACTGGCCGGAGGAAAACAGCGGACGACACTTTACCACGTAAAATTATCGTCCGTTAACTGACTTTAAAAAAAAACAATCCTTTTTTAGTAAGGCACTCGTCCCACTGCCGACGATGAACGAGAAGCGAGCGGATCTAGAATCTGGAAACGAGTAGGCGAGCAGCGGGAAGCGACTCTATAGTTCGGATAGTTTTATCTCTGGACTATAAGCGAGTGTGCGAATACGACGGACGATTACTCGCGCCACGTTCGCGAAGACAAACTTGAGCAAAAACGCATGCACAATTATTTTTCAAATTTTAAAAAGTAGATTTCGGATACGGTCCACATAAATTCATTTCACACAGCCATTACATGTCATATCGAACGTAAGTTAACTTTATCTTTCCTCCAACTAAATCGGTCCTTCCTAAACACTGCGTGTGCGCAAGCAAGCAGGTAGGTAGGTAACAATCAATACCCGGTAAAAGGATCCGCACATCCTCAATACAGATCGATCGATCGATCGATCAAAAAGTCTTATGTATAACATGAGTAAATAATGCACAGAAGAGGCAAAACTTCATACAACGACGCGCGTGTGGGCGAGCACTGGCTGGCTGTCGTGTACGCAGTGAAACGTTTCTAGGCGGCGGCGCGGCGACACAACGCCTATATAGCTCTCATACTAGTACCAGTTTCAACATACTCTCTTGTATATTTTTAAGAACCAAAAATTATAAGTAAATACACTTTAAAAAAAATGGTTGCCTGTAAAGTCGGTTTTACGGGCGAAGATTTTACGTGACAACGTCTTTTTCTCGGTAGAATATTTATTGATATGAATATAATTAAATTGCACAATAGGAACAAGGAATTGAATGAAAATAAGAATTGCACAAATTTTAACTATAGAAATATATTTTGTTTACTAAAACATTGTACATGTAAACTTAAACTTAACACGAGAGACTCATCGTAACGTTACCGAGCGTTACACTTTTTCATAAGTGACTCCCAGCCGCAACCTAATTTAAGACGTTGTCACGTCAAAAGAAAATTAAAAGAATATATGTTAAAATAAATAGTACAACTACAGAGGAAGTTAAAAAATCAGGGTTTATTTATACATAGATAGGTAATGAGTATAAAATGTGAAATTATACGTAAGTCCATAATATTTAAAAGAATGAAATAGTAAATAATAAGAAAAAAAAATATATGTATTTTCTTTATTATGTCAGTAGAAGTGTTTCAGTTAACATAAATTATAAGATAGATATAATTTTTATCTTTTTAAGCATGTAACTTGTTGATGTTTAACAGTATTCTCTTTGTTAAATATAGTTCAAGGTATTAAATTGGTATTTATAAAATGGAAATGGCGCAACGCCTACAAACTGTATTTATATAGGAATTTAAGTTGTTCACGAGCTACAAGGTGTGTCTGTCCCGCATTGAAATCCGCCATATTGATGTACTTTATTACCCTGCGCAGTGTCCTACTCTCCATACACGCGCACTACATGAGAAAATTTTCGGTTCATCTTTAGCACAACGCATTACATATTTAATCGTTATCAAAAAAATTGACAATGATGTTTCAGTGATAGAAAGAGTCGAATCCCAGCTGTGGTAAGATTTTAAATTAATATTTTTTTAAAGTTTCACATGCATTTTGCACCATTTTTTGATTTGTCATACTATTCAAATATTATGCAACAAAAAGAGTGTTCAACGCGAGTGCCCTCACGCGTAGAATGCGTGTCGGAACAAGCTGTTAAGCTTTGCGCCTCTGCGAATTATTTACTCATGTGGTCTTATGCACTACGCTCGTAACACGAGACTTGATACACTTCCGTCGACACGGTCGCATCCTGTGCTCACAGTGATTTTGTCACGCTCGACCCGAGTTTAGGAGACCCCCAAGACAGCACTATGACACTTTGACAAACCAAACCTCATGTTTACAGAAGCACACAATTTAACAAAAGTAAAATAATTAGAGAATAGGAATGATGACTAATTTTTTTTTCTTCGTTTATCAGGTAGGTTATCAAAAAGTATTGGACACGTATTTTTTCTTTTTTCACATAATATAAACATTGCAGAGATATATTGATTTGAAAAGTCGCATGACGTCACGTTTGAGTACACTTATAAGTGAAAATTCACTCAAAAGTGACGTCACGAGCCCCTACTCCCAAACTTTGACGCGCTATAACTTTGTCATTTTTTGGTTGATTGCCCAAAGAAAAAATACGTGTCCATTATTTTTTGACCATCTAACTGACGGACTAAATAGAATTTCGTTTACTGTACCCCGTCATCACCCTTATTAAATCTGTTTGATATAAAGAATTAAAATGTCTAATTTCGGGAGACAAAACGACCGCTTGTTCTGTATAAGGAATATGGCCCGTCTCATGGTAAGCTCAAGGTTTGCGATACCCTCACTAGTGTTGCCAGGAGTCCCGATCGAATTTCAGGGGTCTGGGGCCGCGTCCCGATTTTTACCTGATCCGGACGCTAAATGTCCCGATTAATCAAAAAATGAAAATTAGGTAAATAATATAATACTATACTTGCACTAGTAGTTTAAAACGCAATAAATTAAACCCAGACTTAAAAACCAATTGTTTTTTGTTTACTGTCCCGATCTGCAACCCTAAATCCCGATTTTTTTGGCCTCTTGTACCGATTTAAAATATATATATCGGATCTGGCAACACTAACCCTAACCCTATCCCCTACCCCGTGGAGACCTGGAACCTTGCAATCCTCTACCCCGTGGAGACCTGGAACCTTGCAATCCTCTACCCCGTGGAGACCTGGAACCTTGCAATCCTCTACCCCGTGGAGCCCTGGAACCTTGCAATCCTCTACCCCGTGGAGACCTGGAACCTTGCAATCCTCTACCCCGTGGAGACCTGGCACCTTGCAATCCTCTACCCCGTGGAGACCTGGAACCTTGCAATCCTCTACCCCGTGGAGACCTGGAACCTTGCAATCCTCTACCCCGTGGAGACCTGGAACCTTGCAATCCCCTGCCCCGTGGAGACCTGGAACCTTGCAATCCCCTGCCCCGTGGAGACCTGGAACCTTGCAATCCCCTGCCCCGTGGAGACCTGGAACCTTGCAATCCCCTGCCCCGTGGAGACCTGGAACCTTGCAATCCCCTGCCCCGTGGAGACCTGGAACCTTCCTCACCAACAGAAACACAACACCACCAACCAAATGGTAGTGTTGTTTTACTCAGGTCTTCTGTAAGATGCAGGTTACTTATCCAGACGGGCGCTCCAATTCGAGCGGAAAATACGCTATGCCCTCTATCTAGACTCCACCAAGACTAACCGCCTTATTACAAAATGTCTACAGTTAAACCGTGTCTACAAAGCCTGTCATTTTTGTCTGCTCTTAAGGAGGTAGAAACAGCATTCGGTTTAAATAAGGAGATTTACATCAGATGAGGTAAATCTCCGTTCGACCTGCGATCGTGAAAGTTAAGCAACTTTCGCAATGGTCGGTCATTGGATGGGTGACCGATAACTTATTATCTCTCGCTCCTCCGTGCTTCGGAAGGCACGTTCAGCCACTGTTCCCGGCTGCACCTGCAGTCGTTAGCACCCACCAATCCGCAGTGGACCCGCGTGGTGGGTAACGGGTCAGTCTTCCTATTCCATCCATAGGGAAGCCTGTGCCCCAGCAGTGGGGACATTAACAAGCTGATGTTGAAAAGTTTGAGTGAACTTAATTTTTCTCCCCCCTCTAGATGTTTCCAAATTCTCCTCATCATCAGCCTATTAATGTCCCTACTGCTGGGGCACAGGCCTTCTCTATTGGTGGAATAGGAAGATTGGGCCATGACCCACCACGCGGGCCCAGTGCGGATTGGTGGGTGCTAACGACTGCAGATGCAGCCGGGACCAACGGCTTAACGTGCCTTCCGAAGCACGGAGGAGGAGCTCGAGATAGTAATTTTTGATCACCCATCCAATGACCGGCCACTGCGAAAGTTGCTTAACTCCAACGATCGCAGCCGAACGCGCTAACCACTTGCGCCATAGAGCTCCTCATTCTCCAAATTCTCCTCACGAAAAGTTTTCAGGTTCACAGGTGGTTACTTCCATATATGGTCCTTTAAATTTCTGTGTTTTCATGAAATACATCTTCATTGTGTGTTGGCAGCACTGAAATATTTTTTTTGTATCGGATTGTGATCGATTTTTATTTGCAATGTCATAAAATATTCAAGCGTCTAACAAAGCTGACGTGGTCGAAGAATTAGTGCAGCTGCAAATTCGATAGTTTTGCGATATTCCATCGATGATAAAAAACAATAGTATCGATAGAATACATTTCCCGAGTTAGCCAATTTGGTAATTTGCCCGAAACACTAAGATGCCGAGAAGGAACGCAAACAATATTGCTAATAATAATATGCAAAACCTACAGAGTAATGTCTAAGAAAACAATAACTTATTTAAAAAAATTGTTTATGAAATAATGTTTAATTCAACCTTAATATTCTTTGTTCACTAAGAAGTTATTTAAAAAAACTGCTTCTTAAAACTTCTTTGACTTGAGTTACTCCAAATACTTCACTTATTTCAAATTTTCTTAAGAACTGCCATGAGGAACTCTCAAATAAGTATCTGCATCCAGCAGGATTCTAAATAGCCTATCCAACAAAAACCGTGATGACAAAAAAGAACTAAATCGGACGTGCGATATCGTGGTATATATCGAGTATCGATAAGTCTTTCATTTATCGATATGCAGTAAACACTACCCGCTATGCTTCCTACGGCGGTAACCAGTAACCACCGCGCTCTCTAATCACACCCATCTATTATAATAACCACAAATTACAGAGTGGTGGTACGTCGAACAAAAATACCGCATCGAAATAAATAAATACGTACTATGAACAAGTGTTTACGACAAAAGTTCTACCTAAATCGATGTGCTGAAAGATTATGCTTAAATACCTACTTTGGAAGAACGAGCTCGATGGCGCAAGTGGTCGGTCATTGGATGGGTGACCAAAAACTTATGCTGCTTCAGAAGGCACATTGAGCCGTTGGTCCCGGCTGCATCTGAAGTCGTTAGCGCCCACCAATCCGCACTGGGACCTCGTGGTGAGTCATGGCCCAAGCTCCCTATTCCATCCATAGGGAAGGCCTGTGCCCCAGCAGTGGGGTCACTAATAGGCTGATGATGATGATGATGCTACATACACATAGAAAAAAAAACCATACCTAACTACCGATCAAATTAAGAAGCAGACCCATTTTCCCAGTGGGCACTTTGGGCAAGTGCCCCGGGCCCCGTGATCGATAGGTGGGCACCTCAGATCACAAATACAAAGACCCTAGTTCCTGTTAAATCACCGAACGGGGTCATAGGGCCCCCATTATCCTAATATGCCCAGGGCCTCCAATAGGTCAAAGACGGCACTGTTGAGAACCTTTTCCTGTTGGTTATAATACACTGAAACATCATAATAAAAATGACGTATCAGAGCTAAGGTCAGATGAGAAAGTCAAACTAAACAATTGTTACAAATCGGTTACGAACACATGGAAAATATGTAATAGCTGTTATTAGGTCGACCTACGTCCAAGAGTTAATTTTTGTTTTTAAATAAATAAGCAGTGGTGCTTTGTGCGGTTTCAGCCGCATTTGAGGAAAAAAGGCTATAGTGGATCATCCTAAAAAAATGGATACGTGTAACTTATGTACGCGCGTGAGAAGTTATACTTCTTTAGCATCATTAAAAATATTTTTTAATTGCATGCAAATAATTAATAATTACAATAAAATAATAAAAGGACTGGAAAAGGATAGTTAACACAGTCAATTAAGTTCAGTTTTAATTTGAAAAATTAAATAAATATTCAAAATATTCAATTAAAATCACTACTGAATTTAAGTTATTAGTCCATATGTAATTAGCACTTGTAAGTAACTAAAACACGTTGTGTCTATATAGAAACTAGAAACATGTGGATAAATATTATAAATATGAAAACAGTGATCAGAGGCGACGAGCGTGCCAACATTGTTTTTGACAACGCGATCATCTTATGGAGCTCCGTGGATCGTTCAAAGTATCTTTCGAACAGATGTCTAATAATGGTGGATTATTAACCACTAAGTGGTTAATAATCCACCATTATTAGACACTAACATTCATAACGCGCCCGCGGCCAACTTCATGGTGTTACTATTGTGTTACAGTGATGCGCGCGCATCTTAAAATTTCACTCTCATATTTTTTTCATAACGCGGCTAAAGAAGTATAACTTCAAAAATTACATATGCTATCGCAGACTTTTTGAAGTGATAACTTCTTATGGGAGAGTAAACCGCGTCGTTACGTAACGCGTTACGGCGCCTGTCTGTCTGGGTTCCCTTCCTCTCACGCATACAGCAGCGGTAGGCAGCGCCAAATCGGACCAATACTTCCCGAGAAAAGACCGTTCAAACAAACAATCTCTCCAAGCTTCAAGATTTTCCTTACTTTCATCATCATCATCAGCCTATTAATGTCCCCACTGCTGGGGCACAGGCTTCCCTATGGATGGAATAGGGAGATTGGGCTATGACCCACCACGCGGGCCCAGTGCGGGTTGGTGGGTGCTAACGACTGCAGATGCAGCCGGGACCAACGGCTTAACGTGCCTTCCGAAGCACGGAGGAACTCGAGATAGTAAATTATGGTCACCCATCCAATGACCGACCACTGCGAAAGTTGCTTAAATTCAACGATCGCTGCGGAACGCGCTAACCACTTGCGCCATCGAGCTCCTCCTTTTCCTCCTTCCTTCCTTTTCCTTACTTTATTATCCTTCAAAGCCTTCTTTGCCAACATTGTATTCGTCGAGGTCGAGATTCACATGAAACTGTGTACTTATAAATTTTAAACACTAAAGCAAAGCTCTAGGAATTTTGGGTTAAGTAGAAGAATCAATACCTAGAAGACACTTCAGTGTACATTTATGTACTGACAGAATAATTAATACAGCCAGCAATTGAAAAAGCAAATTAAAGGTTGTCACACTGGCGTTAGTTAAACGCAAAAAAAAACGCTGGAGCGCTGTTTATTAACGAAAGATTTTCGGTCGATCCCTATAGATTTTATGGTAGAAGGGGAAAGTGGAATGAGCTCGCGTAACTCCTGAACTTACTCCCCAAAGTATATAATTTACACCTATGTTTCTTTCTCTAGATTGGCAACCAACCCGTAACACAAAATGGACAAATGGAACCTATTTCTTAATCTCGTTTTGTAATTTTTGAAGTGAAAACTTCTTTAGCGGCGTTGTACACATTATTTTTTGTATGGGTAATAAATGTTAAACTCGCGTTATGACACGTGGGCTGATCGCATCACAGGCCACGTGTCGGCTCAGCTTTCCATTATATGTAATTGAGTTGCAAGCTGAAATTTTTGTCACGCAAAGTGTTAACTATTAAAAACACGTACACGAAGTCTTTTTAGGCGGAAACGAATAGAACTCGAAAAAAAATTTATTGAAAATTAATATTTTTGTAGGTTATGAGTCAATTTTGACAGCAATTTTGATCAGTGCTGCCATTTTTTTATGCAAAAATAACATGTTTCTCGTTGTCTATGGTAAATATAAGTTTATTATGTTGGTACTATTGTCAAAATGTGACAATTTACCGCCATTAATGAGATCTGTCAGTCAGTGTTTGTGTTCGTCGCAGTTGAGAGCTTTTTCGTACTCCTGTTGATATTAACGTCGTCTGACTACCATGGCATCCTCAAAGCCTTCGACCTCGAGTTCTGCTGGCCCTTCGCCTGAAGAGTCGAGTGTAGTGCGAGTTTTGGACTCTAATGAGCCGCTTGTGTGGTGATACTTCAGACTAGGTTAGGTTAGGTTAGTGTTGTGACCTTAACGCGCGAGCCGAGCGAGCGAAGCGAGCGTGCCGCGGCAGCGGCCGGCGAAGCGCCAGAAAGAAAAATTCGTTAATAGAGACTTTTTCTACAAAAAAATCAAATATCATCTCTAGGCCCTGGAAGTACAGTTTTACCTTTAAAACCCCTCTAATTTTTTATAATTATCATTTCTGTAAAAAAACGCCGGGAGGGGGGAGGGGGATTTACCCTTCCCTCTGAGGGGTCTTCCCTAATACCTATCCCCCTGAAATTCCACTACATTTAACAGATTTAATGAATTTTTAGGTAAGGTAAAAAAAAAAAACTGCATTTCCGCCAAAAATCTTTTATGGCGGGGGGGTCGGGGGGAGCCCCCCCTCCACCCCCCCTACAAATTACCCCGAAATTCAATTACATATAATGGAATTAAGTACCCACGTGTCCTGATCGTAAGACGAAAACAATAAAATTGGAAAGGTCGTTGACTCACTATATTGGACGAAACATAGTAATATTTTATTTTAACGTATTATAATAATAAGTCTCTATCTAGGACGTCCAGGTGGCAGCTTTATTGTGAAGAAAATGCATTTTTTTTACAATAGATGTCGCTAGGTACGCTTAAAAGAGAAATTCTTAGAGATAAACTTTTTAATGTAATTTAATTGTCATGTTTGTGTACGATAGCGCAATAAATAGATATTGTATTCTACCACATACATGATAGTACTTTTATACTGATAATTAAAGGAAATCGTGCAAAATTATTCCCTAACCATTCCAAAATATCAAAAATGTAAACGTTAATATTCAAGTTTTTACTTCTGCCGGCACTCCCGGAGTGCAACTCGTCATTTTTTTTATTGAGTGCGTCGAAAGATTTCAAAGACATAGAGGTAGTCGAGTTTGAGAATCTACTTCTCGTTAAAGTAGGATGTCACACATGGAAAATTTTCATATACTTTATATCCTACCGGAGCGTAACACAAATATAATGTTATGTATTCTTTTACAAATCTACAAAAGACTAGATACAATTCTAGAGGCAAGCGCTGAGCTTCAACTAATTTAAGAAACGCGCGCGTTTATAATCTTCAGTGCGAACGGACAACAAGACAGTGGACGGCTAAAACTAATCTATAGCGTAATCACCAGCATGCATTATAGAATAGTAAGCGCTTTTAATGCGATTAAAATGGTCGATGATAATTTTCGAGTACGTATCGATTTCAACTCTGTGCCTCCAGATGAATACAGACAGTGAATAACATATCAATTTATCCAAAACTGTCAATTATTTCCAAGTGAATTTGGGGTTTATAGAATCCTTTTTTTATAAGTGTACAATCAATTGAGACAATTATTACATTATGACGCAAATAATCTATCATTTTTGAAAAATCAAATTCCTTGATAAATTAAAATTATAGAAATGATTTTGGATTTGATTAAAAGGGTCTTGTTGCGGGGGGAGGGGGCTGAATGAATCTTCCACTGAATGAATGAACCTTTCTTTATTTTGATTTAATTAAATGACCCCTTATTTCACTGCAATTACAATATTAAGATCAACTCCCGTTCCCGGGATAAAGGGTCTTGACAGACAGCTAGACGGACGGACTACAAAGTGATCCTATAAGGATTCCCATTTTTCCTATTGGGGTACGAAGGAAACTCTACAAACGGTACACAATATCGTTTACGTGACAATTATGATAAGTAGGATGTGTTCTTGAAAATTTGATTGATCCGATACTTTTGAAATCTGGCGCAAAACCAACTCAAACAAACCAAGTTTACTGACACGATGATTGTTTAGAATATGAGGAAGCGATCTGTGAATAAGTCTTCAAGTCATCATTATGGGTAAAGTTTAGGTCAACTTGAAAATAAAATTTAAATTATGGCAATTTGTGAACCTCAATTCAATCTTTCACTACAAGAACTATTGTTTAACAGAAAAGTAACGAATCTATACTAATATTATAAAGCTGCAGAGTTTGTTTGTTTGAACGCGCTAATCTCTGGAACTACTGGTCCAATTTGAATGATTCTTTCAGTGTTGGGTAGTCCATTTATCGAGGAAGGCTAGGCTATTTTTTTTCAAAATTAGGGATCCGTAATAAAATTGCTATTTTGTAACACCAGGTGTAAAATCGAAACTCTATTTTTGCGTGCGCTGCAAAAACTATTGACAATAGAACAAAATGATGTACTACGGGTTTGTAGATCCCATTAAGACCTATAAAAAAAACCGCGAGAACATATATCTAGCTATCATGGTTTAATCACAATAACCGATTTTGTGTTCATAATAATTATTAAATCGTCTGAAGAAAAAAAAACTACGTTAAATATGTATCGTAATATTAATCTTTATCGAAATTAAGCATTATGTTATCAAGAGTATTTATGTAGCAGTAAAATACTTTTTGTTTCATCTCAATCGGATATTTCGTTTAAAAGTTATCACGTGTGTAAGATGTTAAGAGTTGGCACCTACATATTTTATCTCGGTATTTCCACGGAAACGAGAAAAACGCGGGTGAAACCGCGGGGCACGGCTAGTAGTGGATAAATTTTTAGCCTTACGTCCATGTGAGTGTAGCGATATGGCCAAGCCACATATTTTGACTAGAGTGTTAGGCTCGTATTACAGAATGACAACTAAATGTTGATCTTTACTTGAGTACAGTTAGAAAGGGATATCACTATGTGCTATATATAGTGACATCCCTTTCTAATTATACTCAATACTAGATCAATCACTGAGGATCTTTCTATAATTCGGGCCTTAGAGTTTGTGAAGTTAGATCTTGTAGAGTTAAAATCTTCATGAGGTCTGATGAGTATTAGACAGTTCGAGTCATATAGTATACTAGCTGACCCAGCGAACTTCGTACCGCCCTAAAAAATAGGGGTTGTCCAGCGGACAAAATTATGAATCTAAACCATTCTCAGATCCCCTTGAACACACACAAAAAATTTCATCAAAATCGGTCCAGTCGTTTAAGAGAAGTTCAGTGACATACACACTCACAGAAGAATTATATATATAAAGATGGTCTCGTCTCGGCAACGTTTTATACGAAAATGTTTTTGGTCGGATTGTATCTTACAGAATCGACCTGCTGATTTCGTGTCACCTTATTATCATTGCTAATATATTAAAACACTTCTTCACATCTATTTTAAGGGTTTAAAAAAAAGTGTGCTTCGTGCACACAATTTTCGCCTCTGAAGTGAAACAATTTTCTTAAATAAATAACCTAACTTTTTTTTTTATGTTATGTTATAGGGTGCGGCCAGAGTGCACTCAGATTCAGATTCAGATTCCGAAAACAAGCGCGAGAAATAAACAGTGTAGTCTAAGCAGGTTGCCTGCTTTTTCTCGCGCTTTGTTTTCTGAGTCTGAATCAGGAGTGCACTCTGGTCGTACCCTTCGACTACACTGTTTATTTCTCGCGCTTGTTTTCGTAATCTGAATCTGAGTGCACTCTGGCCGCACCCATAAGTGGCTACGAGCAGACGGCTCACCTGATGGTAAGTGATCACCGTCGCCCATGGACGCTTACTCCTAGTGAGTACCACAAATACGATGCCGGCCTTTAAGGAAGGAGTACGCTCTTTTTTTGAAGGTTTTTGGGTCGTATTGGTCCGGAAACACTGCTGGAAACATTAGGCGGTGCATAAGGCATACGGGCACGCATCACTCATATGTGTATATATATTTATTTTTTATTTTTCCTCCGTGTGACGCTCGCAGCGTTTCAGCCTTCGCCGAGTTACCCTCCAACTTTGATGCTCGCGGGAAGAGCTGCGCGCGCATCCTACACACAACATACCGCACCTTTAGAATTGAAGTGACCTAATCCAAAATTCTTGTTTTTTGGTAAACGCTATAAATGTGATTGACAAGTTGGCCATTTTTTTTGTTTTTCTATTATAATGCTACAAGTTGTAAATTTATAATCATATTTTTTATTGTTAATGGTAGGATAGGAATTGTTTTCACGATTATTTATTAAACCAGTCTGTATAACTAATTAGAACCTTTTTTTAATTAATCATCAAAAAAAAACATGTCACTTATTTTCCGAAATCAGTTTATTATAGGTAATTGGCTTATTTCACTTTGTGCTCAATTTTTACTAAACAACGTAAAACAAAAACGTAACTATTTAATATAGAGGCGATTCATTTCTGATGTAATATATTTGATAGATGACCAATTTTGTAATATGCTAGTTTAATAATTAATGATTTTCTGAATTAAAGGAAAATGAAATAAATGTCCACACAACACTGAATGGGGTACTTCAATACTGAGGGCGGCGCGGAAACGGAAATAGAACGTTTGTCTTCTTCTGGCCTAAAAGAGCCTGTTTATTATTAATAAACTAATAGAATACATGTTTTTATGTCTTTTCACGTTTAAAAGCCATTTTGCTGTTTTTTTATTTCATCATCAGCCTATTAATGTCCCTACTGCTGGGGCATAGGCCTTCCCTATGGATGGAATAGGGAGATTGGGCCATGACCCACCACGCGGGCCCAGTGCGGATTGGTGGGTGCTAACGACTGCAAATGCAGCCGGGACCAACGGCTTAACGTACCTTCCGAAGCACGGAGGAGCTCGAGATAGTAAATTTTTGGTCACCCATCCAATGACCGACCACTGCGAAAGTTGCTTAACTTCAACGATCGCAGCCGAACGCGCTAGCCACCTGCGCCATCGAGCTCCTCTATTTTTTTATTTAAGTCACTTCAATTCTAAAGGTGCGATACATAAATAGTTGTGTGACGCTCGTGACGCATTTCCGGACTTTCCATTTAAACCCCGTCCGAAAACAAGTTCCGCTTCAAAAATCCATTTCAGAATTATGACACAAACCAATGCAGTCGCTAAACCTCTTTGTTTCAAACTCAAACCGATCCGCACTGGGCCCGTGTGGTGGGTCATGGCTCAATCTCCCTATTCTATCCATAGGGGAGGCCTGTGCCCCAGCTGGGGGGACATTAATAGGCTGTGATGATGATAAAACCAAGTTGTTTGCATCGAAATGAAAATTTTATGGTAACATTCAGATTTTAAAGAAGATCAGAAGTTTAGTACCTATTAGCTCTAAGTTAATAAAATAAAAAGCTCACATAAATTTGCTACAATGCATACATGATACAACGCACCCTTAAAATGAAAATGGCCTAAGTAAAAATATCTTAGTTTCTGATTTTGCTACAACACATCTTGGAAAGCATAGGTAGTCTTAAATTTATTGTTAAGAAAAAGAGACCAATCGTAGCTTTTGAATTTCACGTGACGTCACTCGGTTTTTTGTTATTTGTGGTAGGCAAATGACTCTACCCCACCTTATGTTAAGTGGTTATAAAGTACAAACGCGAAGATAGTTGGTACAGCAGTTATAAACTGCCACACCAACCATTCTCATCTTGCCGACCTGCAGAAATGCTTCTTCACGCCTCTCTTAAAGAACCCCAGATTGTAGGAAGGTCGAATGTAGTTCTAGGTTTTCAGTCTGTTAGGAAATAATAGTGACATCCTATCACTTCCAAAACTTTGGGCACCCGATTGCAATTGACAAAAAGCATGAAACTCAAGTGTCAATCAAAATATTAAACAAGTAGCTATTAAAGTGAATTGGTTATTTTTTTCTAAAGAGTCTTATAACAGTATTTAATGATTAGATCTTAAATGCTTTGAAAAAAAAAGGGAGTAATTATTCACCTACCTGTTTTATCGCTACAAACCACGTAGTAACTCAGATAATTTCCGCAGCTCAATACAAAAAATCAATTAGTGAACGATACGATCTCAACATCTCTATCTTATCCAATAATTTAAAAATAAAGACAGACAAAGACTTTACAAACCAACATTTTCGATATCACAACTCACGATAAACGCTTCTTCAACAATTCGTTTCTACAAAACCTGAATCCTAAACGACTTTGCTTAACGGTGAAGCGAATAATCACAATAAATTAATTTCAAACATACGCGCGTACCAAGCATAGAATGGGAAACGCCATAAATTAAAGACTAAAGACACACACACAAAACTTTTCGCAGAGTATCAAAACTTTTTTCTCAAAGTTGACCAAAAAGTTCCTTCAACACACACATAGGTACGACAATACAAACTTTTTGCACGGCCCGACAATTCCTTTTTCCGAAATGCGCTCACACACAATCTCGAAATCCGAATTGTTTCACACAACACAGCACTCCGCCACTGGCCGATTCATCGTTATCGTTGAAACAATTGCTAGTGGAAAACGTAAACACGGGGGACACACAAAAGTGTTATTATTAACACACAGCAGATAAAATAGTTACATCACAAAGTTTTGCGTTGGGCGCGAGCGATGCGCAGGCTATGAGCGTGGCGCGCTACGCCGCGAAACCGGCGCGACTGACTGCACAGCCCGTCATGGCGAGCGACCGCTCACTCGCGCCACGGTGTTGTCATACGCGTAAACCAATCACCCTACACTAGAATAAACGACGCGATAACACTGTATTGTTTATTTAACATTGACCTTCGTTCGAGAAACGAAGAAAGTTTGGAACGTACTTGCATTTTAAGCGTTGACACAAACTTACAAGATTTTCCTTCTTAATAGTAAATTTAGAGAGCCACTGTTGAATGCTCGAATAAAATTTAGGTTAGATCTACAAGTATAAGAGTAACATTAAAAATTAGAAATAATTTTAATTAGAGGTTGATTATAAGATTAAAATTCTAAGTATGATCACAAAACTTTACGAAAATTCTAATTATAATCAGATCACAGATATGATGACGATATCTATCTGTCTGTATTAAGATCTTGAATTAAATAGAGTAGATTATAGTAATAAAAAGGATGACAAGCAATTCAAAACAAATATGTTACGTAGTTGTAAAAACTGACTTTTTATATAAGCATTAAATTACTTGTAAAATAATGAATTTACTGTTAGTATGTCAATTTTCTTAGAGCTTCATGGTGAAATTTAAAATTTAGTCTAAGTTATTATTATCAAGATTTCAACCACAACTATCATTATTTTCATAGCTATACTAAAATTGTTGTACTTGTAATAAATGAAATCACCCTAAACACGGGAAGCGAAAGCTCTCCTGCGCATGGCAGCCCGAAATATTAAGCGACGTTGCCAGCCCTCCGCACTAGGGCGGACGGACGGCGAAGCGAACATAACATTAATGAGGTTAAGTTTCCCAACTCGAACTTTTTTTTAATTTTCAGAAGCACGCGAACGATACGATCAGATTAAAGCCTAATCCAACGGTAATTAGTGGTAGAGAGGAGTTTTGTGATAAATTCTCTGAAACTCTTTTTTTTCGAAGACAATAAATAATCGCGAGTGCTTAAACTCTACCTTACGCGTAAGAGTTTCCAAGTGTTTCGGTATCATAAAACAGTTATTAATGGGACTTGAAATTGTTTTTCGCTGCACTCAAAACAATAGACCCAAACAAAAACGAAGTAGAGTAGAGTTTATTTTAAAATGGGCCTGCGAAAAATTAGAGCTGAGAGCTGATATCAAAGGGTTAATAAACGATTTATAGATGCGGGGACTTGACAAAAATGAACTTTTATCATCGATACTAAATAAAAAAAACTATGGCGTTTTTTATTTTTAAATATTGTCTTGAAAGCAAAGGATGCTACGCCCATACATCCTTTCAAGTAATGAAAAATTTTAACATGTATTTTTTTCTAGCTTCCTTCTAATTCTATCCAAAGGTTTAAGCGATAAGACATCCCATTGAAACGCTATTAACTAATTCTGATGTGGAAATGCAAAGGAACTTTGAACAAAGACAGCATATTGTTGCTGAGAAAAATAAAACTTGAAAGAGTTTATAATTTAGGCTTTTATTTTTATTATAATATATAGGGAACTGATGATTCGACGTCTTAAGAATCACCTCTTAAGTATGACAAGAAGAAATAAATATGAGAGTAATTGAATCACAATGATCTTTACGACACTGTAGTTGCTAATAGGCCACAGTTGTTTATGGATATGGACAATGTTATGAATATAAATGAGATGACCAATAAATTAACAGGTCAATATTTTAAGTATAATTTAACATATATTGCTAAACTTGCATGGTCACTAACATTATAGTAATACTAGCTGTCCCAGCGAACTTCGTACCGCCATAAAAAATAGGGGTTGGTGGTAGAAAGGTGAAACTTTAGGGTTGTATGTATTTACTAATGCTATATCATAAAAATAAATAAAAAAAATGGGTGCGTGTACAAATGTAGGCGCGTGAGAAGTTATCCTTCTTTCGCATCGTTTAAAATTAGTTAATTGCATGCAAATAATTAATTACAATAAATTAATAAAAAGTCTGGAAAAGGACACAGTCAATAAAGTTCAGTTTTAATTTGAAAAAATAAATAAATAATCAAAATATTCAATTAAAATCGCTACTGAATATAATTTATTAGAACATATGTGATTTGCACTTGTATGAAACTCAAACACGTATTCCGAATATACAAACTAGAAACATGTGGATAAATATTATAAATATGAATACCTATAACTGTTACTTTATTACAAAAAATAAAGATGTGGATTTTGGTTCTACTACACCAATGGTCAAGAGATGGCGCTGTAGCCTCCTGAATCGCGCTTTGGTTCCGTTGTTTCAGATCAATAAATACTTTTGATAGGCCTTCACAATGCAGTCGTTAGCACCCACTAAATAGAGATTCTATTTCTATTTTGTTGGTAGATTTTCTTAATGTGCGGTAAACACAAAAGTAACAGCATGAAGTTGGTCGCTTTAGCTACTTTAGTTAAAATTTTGTGTTACAGTGATGCGCGCGCATCTTAAAATTTCACTCTCATCATTTTTTCATAACGCGCCTAAAGAAGTATAACTTCAAAAATAATTTTTTATCTAAATTTGAAAAAAAAAATTAGGGGTGGATTACCCTTAACATTTAGGGGGATGAAAAATAGATGTTGTCCGATTCTCAGACCTACCCAATATGCACACAAAATTTCATGAGAATCGGGAAAGACGTTCCGAAGGAGTTTAACCACAAACACCGCGACACGAGATTTATATATATTAAGATAAGTTATTTACGGGATTGTTAGCATGTACCTTGTTTTAGCGAGTTTCCGATATTTCGGCACTGTTGCAAGCGCCATGATCACGGAGTAACTGACGCTTATCGAAAAACTATACCTTAACTTTAACTTTACCGAAAGTGCACAGGGTGTCCCACGGGTTCGTCACACGGAGGGAAAGTATATTAAATATTGAAGATAGATATTTTAGGGAAAGAAGACATCATTTTACTTTCAATAATAGAACTGCATTCACAGTTTTTTTCTTAAATTCGCCTGTCACAACTGGAAACTCGTGAAATTTGAAAAAAAAAACACGACGTATTTTATGATAACCATCGAAAGAGTTAATCATAAGGTATATTTTTTCTTAAATAACTAAGCATTTTATATGAAAGGAAGATCGAGGTGTTCTGGGCGCCCTGTATAACACAAGAAGAATACTGATGGAAAGTGACTTCATGAGATACCTCACATAGAAGTCATTTTTCAATTTAAAAAAAAACAGCCCTTGCTGAGTTTCTTGCCGGTTCTTCTCAGTACAAGGTCTACCGCCGTAGATTTGCGAACCGATGGCGTAGCTTTTCGACGATTCATAAGTGCTTCTAACAGCCAAGACTGAATAACCGATATTTAAATTTCGAATTTAAAAAAAGGAACCTGTAACCAAAAAATATTTTTTTACTTATTTTATTCGAGGGCGGTAACCCATCCTGTAGCCGACCATCGCGAAGGTTGCTCAGCATTTACAAAAGCCCGATATCGCCCATATGCTATTTTGTAATTGAACAATATTCATCATATTCCATTGTTCAACACAGATAATTGAAAATTTTAATCACCTTTAGCTATGGCGTCGCTAATCTGTGATCTAAGGTCAACCTCGCCGCGTTATTTACAATACAATAAACATGTACAGATAAAATTAATTTACTTTAATAAATTCACGAACCTAAGAATTTAATTGTCACAATCTCATTTACATTGTAGAACCTTCGTTTGGCTTTGTACTAAAAGTGCGTAAGTGTATTGGAACACTCGGTTGGAAGATAGAACGAAGTTAAAAATATTTATATACCACCCACCAATCCGCTCTCGGCCCGCGTGGCGAGTCATGGCCCAATCTCCCTATTTCATTAACAAAACAGTCCTACCCATCAATCCGCGCTGGGCCCGTTTCAGATTGGATCCAGTGAGGATTGGACCCGGTGCTCTCCCCTAACCATGTCAATATTCTCCCTATTTCCTTAAATAAATAATGTGTACACGGACCTAACATTATTCGGTGCATAAGGCATAGGGGAATGGAGCAGCGCACGCATCACTCATATATATATATAACTCAAAGGTGACTGACTGACATAGTGATCTATCAACGCACAGCCCCAACCACTGGACGGATCGGGCTGAAATTTGGCATGCAGGTAAATGTTATGACGTAGGCATCCGCTAAGAAAGGATTTTGATCAATTCTACCCCCAAGGGGATAAAATAGGGAATGAAAGTTTGTATGAAACTTTATCAATGTTAAACCGATCGGGCTGAGACTTTGCATGCAGGTATAAGAAGAATCATAGATGAATGTCATTGTGTATAATACAAGTCCGAGAACAAAAACTGTAGTCTACACTTCAGCTCTACACCGAAGCGAAGCGAGGACGGGCCGCTAGTATATATATATATATATTGTCGCCTGTGACGTTCGTGACGCTCGTTGCGTTTCAGTCTTTGCTGTGTTACCCTCAAACTTTCATGCTTGTCGGGAAGAACTGCGCACGCATCCCACATGCACACACACACACATATGAGGCCATGTGAACCATAGTGGCCTAACTATTTTTTTACAATATCGAGTTAATGATTTTTTCCAGTTCAAATTGATCATTTTGCTAGAACCATAGTGCTCTAAAAGTGATACAACAAATATTCACTAGATGGCAGCATGATCACTGTTACGGTTTTTAGTCTGTGATCGAAATTTGAGGTGCCATACTGGCCTGACAAATGATTAGGCCACTATGGTTCTCATGGCCTCATATATAAAGTCGTGTAACGCTTGTTCAACGCATTTCCGTTTCATATTTTCCATTGGATTTTTCCATTTATACCACGTCTAAAAAAGAAGTTTCGCATCCCACGAATCGGCACTGGCGCCGCGTAGTGGGTCTTGGCCCCATACGTATACTCTTCCTACCCCCAGCACCCAGTTTTTATTCCTTTTTATTAAAAGTACGGAACCTATAAACTTATACAATCACTTTCAAGCGATATGTATTAGGACCGTGTCAAAGTAAATAGGGTATTTGACAAGTTTTAGAAAACGATCTCACGTTATTGACTAATGTTTATGGAGTCCGTAAAAAGTGGATATTCATCATTCTGTTGTGTATTTCAGTAAAATTAAACCAAATCAAAAACTCCATTTTCAAGTTGCCGCGAAAACGTTTCTCTGGATAATATGGAGTCTTACTAGCGTGTGACGTCACACGACTGTTATTAAAACGTCAAACGATACAATGTAATGTCACTTTAACCGAAAGTTTACTTGCGTGTGACGTCATTTTAGGGCTCCGCCAATCCCAAGCGTTTTGGGTCACGTGACAATAGATAAGAAAACTATTATCTTTCTCGTTAATTTTTAGTAAAATTATGAATATCTTTTTTTGTAGAAATAGTAAAAACCCCTGCCAATATTCATTCTAAACACAGATGCTAACAATTTGCACTTTATTTTTAACACTGTCAAATACCCTATTGCATGTAGGTTTTCACCGAAACATCTCTAGAAAGTAGAAATGACAAGGGACCATACATGTGACATATTATTATTGTTTTCGTTTACAATACATACCAAGTTTCAGACGCTAAATTCTGTCATTTGCACGCGTAAAACAATCACGTAACGTAAGGAACACGCGCACGTTACGTAAAAGAGACGTAAAAATATGAACCTGTCAAATGTCAAACGTTATGCGAGCACTCTTCATCTTCAGTGTGTGGTTCCGTACTTAAAAAAAACTAGCGGCGGCCCGCGACATCGCCCGCGTAAACTTTTAGTTTTTTTTCTAAAATAAAAGTAGCCCAAGTTACTCCTTATTACATCAGCTACCTGCCAATAAAGTCCCGTCAAAATCGGTCCAGCCATTTCAGAGATTAACCGGAACAAACAGACGGACAGAGAAAAATTGTGAAAAATGTTATTTTGATGTATGTACCGTATATATAAATAAACATTTTAATTTTGACATTTAAATTTTATTTTACCATTTTAAATTTTGACATTTAATTTTTATTTTACCGTTTTAAATTTTGACATTTTATTTTTGAAATTCTGAAACTGTTAATACTTAGGTGTGAAACCGATTGAATTGAATTTAATTTTTGTTTTAAATGTAATTGTATGTGGAGATGTAATTTAATTTATTTTTATGTATCATAATTATTACTATTTATTATTATTTTGTCATTGGCATGCTATGATCTTTATGATTGAAATAAATGAATTATTATTATTATAAATATTTCCAACACACACACCAATTAGCCTAACCCCAAAGTAAGCACTGTAAGGCTTGTGTTATGGGATACTAGGGTAACGGATAGAATACATATACTGTACATATAAGTATATTAATATAGAAATACATATTTAACATCCGTGACTGGAGTACAAATGCTCGTATTCATCACACAAACATCTGCCCCCAGCGGGATTCGAACACGGGACCTCTCGAGTCGGCAACACGATGAAACCATTATAATTTACTTCTTTGGTTAAGAGCCCTTTCACATTTTTTGCAAAAAATCGTAATTTTTGAGCGCCTCGTTTACCCCCTTAAAAAAGATTTTGACTATTTCCAATAGAAGTAAACAGTAGAATTATTCTTCCTTTTGTGAGTTAATGTAGAATATTTGCAAATACTTTTTTCCTTTTTTTGTAATGATCGTTCTACTGCAGCTAGTTTACGGAAAAAACGATAATATGCACAACTTCAAACGCCTGAATCTCTCAATAATGTTCAATAAATAAGATCAAATTAATTACTACGACATCAGAAATATGTTTTTGTTGTAACATAATCTATTGGAATTTTGTTTAACCATCTCATTAATTATCAAAAAAAACATCTAACCTCCATGAGTTTTCCCAAAAAATAATGCAGGTTTACCTCGTATTTTGATATTGAAATAAATAGAACTACTATCAAAAATTTTCATAAAACTAATCTACCATCATTGAACTACTGAAATATGTATATATTTTTATAATTAGTTCATTAATAATTATTTTGTAAGACTCGAAACATCACCCGTAAAATGCAATAATACTAGTGCAAATCTACCTACGCGCCGATCAGTACGGCAGCGGCGCAATTTTGTAAAAGGGCTCTTAAGCACTTTTTACCAATAGTTTTCAAAGATCTTTCAACGCTCTTAAAGTTTTTTTTTTACCTACTTTTATTAGTTCTTTTACGCATTTAATTAGTATGTAACAAAAAACTGATAACCATATATCAAGCACAAGAGAACACAGTTTACCTGTATTACATAAATAAAACAATTTTGAACTTTCAATGAAAAAAAAATGCTAAAACCTCAAGTTACACCAAACAATGGTGAAGATAATTAAAAAAAAACATAGCCTCACTAAAATTTTCAAAAAAAGAACAGACTTTTTGGCGGCATCGGGAAGCGTCACTTTAGTAGTTTTGTTTTTCTTGTTAAAAATTGTGTTGTGGCGGATGTTAGTGTCTAATAATGGTGGATCATTAACCACTAAATGTTCGGGAACATGAACAAGTGTTGGCAAGTGAAACAAAATAGCGGAAAGTGTCTTTCGGCGTTCCCTCAAGAAGTCCACGGGGAGGTTCCAGTAAATCCCCACACTTTTACTGAAACATAGGGAAAGGGGGGGATGAGGTCTTGATTTATTACTTTGACCACAAGTGCTATAGTATATGTAAACATTTTAACACTTGACATTGGCTCAATGCACAAGCCGTGCAAAGCCATTAAGAAAAAAAAAGAACATCAACATTAATACAGTACATGGAACGGACGAACTTTGAAAGTTCCGAAACAGAAATTGAGCGCGTCTTTTTGCGCCGTAGCTTAGTTGTAGCAGTCGTAAAGCTACGGAGTTGTCGGAGTTCTCCCTCGGTGCGGCCGTCTCGCACTGTTTGTGTTGCCGTCTCGCTCGCGCGCGAGGGGGAGTCGCGTCGACGCGGCAACGTCGCGAACTCACTTCACAACTCGCTCTAGTATGAAATAACGCGACCGTGTAATGTGTGATCCGAGTTACTGACAACTTTAGAACAAATTACGGCGAACGCAATATGACCGGTTTAGTTTAGTGGGGCAACTTTTGCGACTTTATTTCTAACTTTGCTTGGCTTTGCATATTGATACCCTTTATAATCTATATCTTTATATATATAATTCTTCTGTGAGTGTGTATGTCACTGAACTTCTCTTAAACGACTGGACCGATTTTGATGAAATTTTTTGTGTGTGTTCA
The DNA here is from genome assembly GCA_902850365.2 of Chilo suppressalis. Taxonomy (NCBI): domain Eukaryota; kingdom Metazoa; phylum Arthropoda; class Insecta; order Lepidoptera; family Crambidae; genus Chilo; species Chilo suppressalis. The sequence continues at coordinate 12,234,733 of OU963921.1, forward strand.
AGGGGATCTGAGAATGGTTTAGATTCACAATTTTGTCCGCTGGACAACCCCTATTTTTTTAGGGCGGTACGAAGTTCGCTGGGTCAGCTAGTATTATATAAAACTCAAAGGTGACTGACTGACATAGTGATCTATCAACGCACAGACCAAACCGCTGGACGGATCGGGCTGAAATTTGGCATGCAGGTAGATATTATGACGTAGGCATCCGCTAAGAAAGGATTTTGATCAATTCTACCCCCAAGGGGATAAAATAGGGAATGAAAGTTTGTATGGAACTTTGTCAATTTTAAACCGATCGGGCTGAGACTTTGCATGCAGGTATAAGAAGAATCATAGATGAATGTCATTGTGTATAATACAAGCCTGAGAACAAAAACTGTAGTCTACACCGAAGCGAAGCGAGGGCGGGTCACTAGTTAATGTAGCCTTATAGAATATAGCCTTAATCACTAAAGAATGCAGTAGCTTTCTGCTGGTGAAAGAATTTTCCAAATCGGTTCATTAGTTTCAGGGATTACAAACTTCATTTCGCTACATTCACATGGGCGTTAGGTGGAAATATTAATTCACTCTTTATTACTTTTCTGATAAACAAAGTTCTTACAGTAACTAAACTGCTAAGCCAATATCTATACCTATAATAATCAGCTGGTTGAGGAGTTGAACAGCACCAAAATCGGCTGCTCGATTGATGGTAACATTATCAATAATATAAGTTACGCAGATGATATGGTGTTGTTGAGCCCTTCAATCAGTACTTTGAAGAAATTACTCCAAATATGTGAATCGTTTGCCGAGTCTAATGGTCTCATTTACAATGCTAATAAGAGTGAGATCTTGATATTTCGGGTTGGTCGCAAAGTGCCCGGACACTTTAATTTAGTTGTCACACTTGGGGGTGTTGCTTTAAGACAGGTCACCCAGTTCAAGTATTTAGGACATATTGTCACTGAAGATCTTAGTGATGACCTTGATGTAGAAAGGGAGCGCAGGGCGTTGGCGGTACGATGCAACATGTTAGCGCGAAGGTTTGCCCGATGTACGGATCAAGTTAAGGTGACGTTGTTTCGGGCCTATTGCCAAACCTTCTATACGTGTAGTTTTTGGGGGAACTGTAGGCGCCGTGTCATCAACGGCATGCGTGTCCAATAACGCGTTCAGGATGCTGTTGGGGCTGCCGCGATATTGTAGTGCATCAACGATGTTTGCTGACGCCCATGTTGACGATTACTACGCTATTATGCGCAAGAGAGTAACGTCACTGATGCGCAGAGTCAGGGGTAGCTCTAACAGCATCTTGGCCGTCATAGCAGGCAAATTGGAGAGTCCGTTGTGGAGACATTGGGTACAATCTCATGTCTCCACATATATTAAATATAGAAAATAGTTAAAATACAATTGTACTAACATAGTTTCTAAGTTTTTAATGTTACTAACCCTCATATGGACTATACGGTCTGAAATAAATGATTATTATTATTATTATACCTTTGGGTAGAAAGGTCATCTAAACCAAAACCCGACTTTTCAGGAGAGCAGAAAAACTATTTTTTTTACATAAAAATACATAACTTTTTTGTTTTTGAAGTTATAAAAAAATGATCTATGAGAAAGATTGCATTTCGTATATGCAGATCAATAGAGAAAAAAATCTGAGAAAAATGGTTTATATAACTCAATTTGGCCAACATGGTTTATACGACCTTTCTACCCAAAGGTATTGAATATTATGACTTCGGTGTAGAGCTTGTGAAGTTAGGCCTTGTAGAGTTACGACGTGTAGAATTGGAAACTTGTCTCTACACGAGATCTTATAACTTTTTGCGTGTTTGGTGAGTTTATTTATTTGCAAGCAATCAGAATATTATTCATAATCATTTTTATTCAGTTTAGGCTGTTACAAGCACTCAAGAATGTCTAGAAGCTACGCCATCGGTCCGCAAATCTACGGCGGGAGACCTTGCACTGAGGAGAACCGGCAAGAAACTCAGCAAGGGCTGTTTTTTATATCCCTGTTTTATTATTTACAGATTTTACGTCAAGATTTGATTGCTGTGTCATACAGTATAAATACAAATAGTGTTATTTATATTAAGTGTAACTGAACATTAACATCTTCAATATCAAAGTAGTCAAGGCAGACTCATCTCCGCTGGCAGCACCCGTTCACGAGCATGACGTATGAATTAGCTATCGCTTCGCTGAACCATATTTTAGGGAACGTAACGACCCGCCTCACACGACACTAAGGGTGTATTCCGAAATGTACATCAGTATACTGGCCAGTGGTAATGACGTCACGAATCCGACGCCATATTGTACTGGTATGCTACCATATTTTTACCGGGAAAACGAATATGACGTATGACCGAGCGTGCGTGAGATGCATTCGAATATTATTTCTTTTTTATTTAAAGAACAATAATGGCATTGGAACAAAAAGAATTCCTTTTAATTGATGAGGTGAATTAAACATGTCTTATCTATTAGACAAGTCCGTCCCTCCGTCTGTGGTGCTGTTTCAGCGGCCAAACCGTAAGAGATAGATAAAGAGAATATTTAAGTTATAAGTTAAGAATAGTCTGATAAGACTACAAACCGGATTTGAGTAAAGTAGCACTTCCGGTTTTCGAGAAATCACGAATTTCAAACGAAACCACACAAAATCGCCGAAGTTCTCAATAAATCAGGTTTTGGTGAACATTTGGTTCACTGGTTTGCTAGTCTTCCTTATTCGCACTATTTTTAATATTTCGTCGATTTATGACGTCAGTGCACTGGCCAATATATTTCGGAACAATTGACCAGTAAAGCGTCGATCCATGACGTCATTAGCACTGGTCAGTACACTGGTATATATTACGGAATACACCCTAAACTTCTTATTTTACTTCAAGTGCCCTCACCCTCCCTAGGTGTCGATTCTAGTGCCATTTTAGGTTAGGTATAGTCTTCTGTAAGATGGAGGCCATTGCCACTCCAATTCAAGCAGAATATAAGCTGAGCCCCACCCGCCTCTCTTAAAAAACACAAAGTCAACTAATGCATTTTTAATCGTATCAAGGGCGATGTAGCGTATAAATAAATCCTATTAGCTTTCAGAGCAAGCGATGCTCTGAAATGCAGGTGATTTTAGAATGAGCATGAAAGAAAGTAAATACAATGATTAGGTCGCAACACAATCCAGTACTCGTAAAGCCATGTCAAATTAGCTTGTATGATATTATTGTATTAAAACGCGAAAGAAAAAGTGCCCTATCTCTATCAAACATTTTGCTTTTCGAGGAGTTTGAGATTTTAGCTTTAATTTTTTATATAATAATGCATTAGAAATATGTACATTCAATTAACGAAACGAAACCATGCGTTTAACACATCATAGTATACTCTTTGACAGAAGAACTATGGCCTGAATACGACCTTCTTTGGCGATCACTAGATATAATAAAAAATGTCAATAATCGTCTAAGAGAAGCAAGCATTAGGATTAGGGAGATTTGGCAAGTTTACTTAAAGAAAGAAAAAGAAAGAAAGAAAAACATTTTATTAGCCTTCACGGCATTAACTTAGCAATACAAATGGTTATTTAAAGTGAACATAGATTTAAGCATAAAAGATAAAAAAATAAATAAAAACATCGTGCCGTGGAACGTCAATAGGGCGCTGCCTCAGCTATGCTGTGTGGTAACCGCTTTCGCGATACCACAGCAGCGCTGATACACACAAGTTACTTGCTTAAATAGAAATAGATCACTGAAGAATAAATCTGCATTTTATACCACTTGTAACATCCGTCCACGCCACACCAACCTGTGATACTTGATTTCAAATGGCATAGTTTCGTCACTTCTGACTACTTTTGTAATGCAGATAGCATCTTTTTTATCCAGGAATTGAAAAAACAACATTTAAAATTAATTATTGAAAAAATCCTACCGCGTCTCAGCACCATTGCTTTCGAGTCAACCGTAAAAAGCAAGAGAGCTTTCGTAATTACGCGATCCCGCGAACTTTTATTGTCGTTACAGCTTTTTACCGAGTTAATAATTAACTTTCACGTTCGTAACAAAGTTTGTTTTCTTTTCTTCAGAATTTTATCAATGCCGTCCAAAAATACGAAACGGATAAGTTTTACGTACAAAATGTTTACGAAAAAATGTATACAGGCAGTCCTCGTGCTTATGGCATGTTAGGTTCTCGAAATACACGACGTAAATTGAAACGACGTAAGTCGAGACATCCCCACGGATTCCAGCCCCACGGTACTTGCCTGATGATAAACGGTCACCGTGGACAACTGTTATACCAGTTGACGCCTAGGCGGTACCAGTTTGATGAGTCATAGAGAAAGTACGTAGTGGTTACTACGGAGATTCGTGAGCTAGGCTACGGATAGACGTAGACTAGCCTACGGAGAGATGTAAGCTAGGTAACTCGGTTTAATGTGATTTGCAGTAGGGTTTCGTGCAAAGCATACTGACCAGCGGGCCAATTGTCTAACGAGATAGCTATGGCTATCGCTATCGTTTTTAATATCATACTGATGGCCAAAGGTTTTTAAATACATCACGCTCAATTTCTTTAATATTAGTATTACCAATGCTAAAGAAACAAAGAGCGCGAGGCATTTGAAAACCTTCAGTAATCAGAAATAACAAAAACAAATTATAAGCGATAGCGATAACCATAGCAATCCCGATAGGAGGTCGCCGCGCAGATCAAAAGTAAGTAAAAACACCTTGCTTAAACAATATTCCAATTGTACCTCTCGATCTGGATCATTCAACGAGCGAAGATGATGAGTGGTATACATACCTGTAAATAAAACAAATAAAATTAAGAATATATTATATGCAAGAGCTTTAGACGACCTACGATTATTAATCAAATCAATGAAACTCATGGACGCTATGGTAGTTGACCTACAGCCGGCGAGTAAGCGACTATCAGCTTTTTTTAATGCTAAATAGGCAAGGCGTTTGACCACAATCTGGCCTGATGGAAAGCGATGATGAGGCCTAGGATGGTACACGCCTGCCTAGAAGATGCCTGTTCACTCTGGCCTTGAAGATGTCCAGATTATATTGGTCCGGGAAAACAGACTTCGGCAAGGAGTTCCAATCCCTAGCCGTTCGCATGATGAATTTTTATCACTCAAGACACGCGCAATAGATATACATTCCGTGTAAACTGAAAGAGAGAAAGAGCTGAATATACATTTGAAGTTGCTCGCTGACTGTTCACAATTCCGGCGAGAACTCGCTGCACTAATTATCGCTGAGCGATGCTCGCATTGCCGTCAAGCATTAACGCCGGCGGCTGTGTGGCTTGGTTTGAAGTTTGGTTTAATAGTTTGAGGGCTTCGGGGGATCGAGCTATGACCCACCACGCAGCTCCAGTGCGTACTGGTGGGGTGGTGGGTAGGATACTTATTTGATGGAATAAGGATATTGGGCCACAAAACAAAGAAAGAGGAACTTTCGCAGTGGTCGGTCATTGGATGGGTGACTAAAAAATTTACTATCTCCCGCTCCTCCGTGCTTCGGAAGGCACGTTAAGCCGTTGGTCCCGGCTGCTTCTGCAGTCCCACCCACCAATCCGCATTGGGCCCGCGTGGTGGGTCATAGCTAAATCTCCCTATTCCATCCATAGGGAAGGCCTGTGCCCCTGCAATGGGGACATTAATAGGCTGATGATGAAGAGGAACTTCGTGGTCGGGGTAGGCGCAACACAGTAATGTGTGACCAAATGCTTAAAAAAAGTCTTGCTTCCGATTGCGTCGTTGCTCTCGGGTGTGAGCTCTGATTGGTTAGATTGTTTGATGTCGCGTCGTTTGATTGGCTATTATCTTTTAGGTGAAAAAGTAGTGGGGGCAAGCCAGCGACATCCCGGTCTACGAAGACCCTTCTAATCTAACCTGTTAGAAACAAAAGGGAGGTGCGAGTAAAAACATTGCGTACCCATCGGTCAGTCCCTCTTAAGTTAGCGAATGAATCGGTCCAGTGACAAAGTGCACAATTTGTCCGTCCCAGCCACGTGGGCAATATAATATTATAATAGCATCAGGTTGTTCTTAGTAGCCTATTAGGCCCCCTGTGTCGTATGTGGTTTTTGAGTGGTAGGGAGTTAAAGTGTTCCCAAAACCCTGGATATTTCAAACACATTCGCTTGGCTTTGGCCGGCGGGTTCTGCATAAGGAGGAGCGCTCCTCCCGTCGCCGTTGTACTGAAGCCGCTTATGGGACACTAGTCTGTAAGTCCTTAGATTTTATATTTGGTTAGGGTTAGTTATATTTAACGTGCCTTCCAACGAGCCGTGTATCGCGGAGCTAAGTACGCCCCGGCGTTTTGGTTCGAAGTTAGGGCAACGTGGTTTCTGGCCTACAGACGACCGGCTGCGTACTGAACATAACCTCTCTGTGTTCTGTGGATTGGGCAACGACTCCCCACGCAGGCCCAGTGCGGACCGATGTGGACCAACTTTTTTAAAAATAGAGGAACTTCGTGGTCGGGGTAGGCGCAACACAGTAATGTGTGACCAAATGCTTAAAAAAAATCTTGGTTCCGATTGCGTCGTTGCTCTCGGATGTGAGCTCTGATTGGTTAGATTGTTTGATGTCGCGTCGTTTGATTGGCTATTATCTTTTAAGTGAAAAAGTAGTGGGGGCGAGCCAGCGACATCCCGTACAAACGGTCTATGAAGACTCTTCTAATCTAACCTCTCTGTGTTCTGTGGATTGGGCCATGACCCGCCACGCGGGCCCTACTTTTTTAAAAATAGCTGTACGCTTAAATAACTATATTATATTATTAGATTTAACGAAAAACAAAGATATGCTTCCGTGTAAAATAAAACCTACACTACAGCGGAGTCATAAACAATGCACACCCCATTACGTGGAGGTAATGTGATCGATCAATCATTCACTCTTGATATTTTGATCGACCTCTTTCTTCGGTGATTGGTGTAGGAATGAAGATTTGAGTAGCGGCCATTTTTGGATGTTGTGCCAAGGTGAATCTTTGATGAGGGCAACGTTTTGGGGTACCTTACCCAAATCTCTTGATGAATCGATTGACAGACAGACAACTGAAATGTTCACAGAAGACGTGTTACTGTGGTCGCTATCACAACAAATTCTGCTAATATTATAAATGGGAAAGTTTGTACGTATGTTTGTTACTCAATTACACAAAAACGGCTAAACGGAACTGGCTAAACGAATGAGGAGCTCGATGGCGCAAGTGGTTAGCGCGTTCGGCTGCGATCGTTGAAGTTAAGCAACTTTCGCAGTGGTCGATCATTGGATGGGTGACCAAAAAAATTTACTATCTCGAGCTCCTCCGTGCTTCGGAAGGCACGTTAAGCCGTTGGTCCCGGCTGCATCTGCAGTCGTCAGCACCCACCAATCCGCACTGGACCCGCGTGGTGGGTCATGGCACTATCTCGCTATTCCATCCATAGGGAAGGCCTGTGCCCCAGCAGTGGGGATATTAATAGGCTTATGATGATGATGATGGATCTGGATGAAATTTTGCACACAGACAGCTTATAATATGTAAAGAGATATAGGGTCCTTTTAATCCTGGCAAATGATAGGTTTCTGTAGGATTCTGTAAGGACGAAAGTTAACGCGGACAAAGTTGCGTGCGGCCGCTGTATAGTAATGAAAATCTTATTTAGACAAAAATCATAGCTGGACGATTTCCTTCTCGAAAATTTTATATATGTGAAAGAAATATTACACATAGAATTATAAATAGTTACTAGCAAACCAGTGAACCAAATGTTCACCAAAACCTGTTTAACAAAAAATGTATTTAATTAATTGAGAACTTCGGAGATTTTGTGTGGTTTCGTTTGAAATTCGTGATTTCTCGAAAACCGGAAGTGCTATGTTACTCAAATCCGGTTTGTAGTCTTATCAGACTATTCTTAACTTATAACTTAAATATTCTCTTTATCTATCTCTTACGGTTTGGCCGCTGAAACAGCACCACAGACAGACGGACTTGTCTAATAGATAAGAGATACTAGGCCTCTGTGTTTTGCTTTTACTGTAAACTAGTGGCCCGCCTTCGCTTCGCTTCGGTATTTTATCCCCTTGGGGGTAGAATTGATCAAAATCCTTTCTTAGCGGATGCCTACGTCATAACATCTACCTGCATGCCAAATTTCAGCCCGATCCGTCCAGTGGTTTGGGCTGTGCGTTGATAGATCACTATGTCAGTCAGTCACCTTTGAGATTTATATATATATATAGATAGATGCTTATGGAATCTCCACACTAGACGACGTTAGTGGTGATAAAAATTTGTATATTTTTGTCATTTATGAGGGCTTTTAGTTTTTTTGAAACACATTAAAATAAGTAAAATTATAACTTATGCATGAAAATCATTTTTACTGTACCCCTAGCACGAACCATTATCGAATTCGAATAGTTTGCAAACCGAAATGTCAATGTCAAATTTTGTATGGAAACTTGAACAGCAGCGGAACAAAGTACGTAACGAGAACTAAAAATCAGTACACATTTGACAATGACATTTCGGTATCGCAAACGATACGAATTCGATATTGGTTCGTGCTAAAGGATAACAATCAGGGAGAAATTAGTCGAAAACGTTTGAATGGAAAAAACATTGCTAGTCTCCCCTCCCAACAAGCTGTGATGTTAATGATTAAAGGTAATTGAAATTGTAGCTTACAAACAGAAAAAATCTCTTATCTATTAGACAAGTCCGTCCGTCCGTCTGTGGTGCTGTTTCAGCGGCCAAACCGTAAGAGATAGATAAAGAGAATATTTAAGTTATAAGTTAAGAATAGTCTGATAAGACTAAAGACCGGATTTGAGTAACGTAGCACTTCCGGTTTTCGAGAAATCACGAACTTCAAACGAAACCACACAAAATCTCCGAAGTTCTCAATTAATTAAATACATTTTTGAAGTTATACTTCTTTAGGCGCGTTATGAAAAAATGATGAGAGTGAAATTTTAAGATGCGCGCGCATCACTGTAACACAAAATTTTACCACCGCACAATAAGAAAATCTACCAACAAAATAGAATTAGAATCTCTATTTAGTGGGTGCTAACGACTGTATTGTGAAGGCCTATCAAAAGTATTTATTAATCTGAAACAACGGAACCAAAGCGCGATTCAGGAGACTACAGCGCCATCTCTTGACCATTGGTGTAGTAGAACCAAAAACTACATCTTTATTTTTTGTAATAAAGTAACAGTTATAGGTATTCATATTTATAATATTTATCCACATGTTTCTAGTTTGTATATTCGGAATACGTGTTTGAGTTTCATACAAGTGCAAATCACATATGTTGTAATAAATTATATTCAGTAGCGATTTTAATTGAATATTTTGATTATTTATTTATTTTTTCAAATTAAAACTGAACTTTATTGACTGTTTCCTTTTTCAGACTTTTTATTAATTTATTGTAATTAATTATTTGAATGCAATTAAAAACTAATTTTAAACGATGCCAAAGAAGGATAACTTCTCACGCGCCTACATAAGTACACGCACCCATTTTTTTTTTAAATCAGGTTTTGGTGAACATTTGGTTCACTGGTTTGCTAGTATATACCTAATTTCGATTCGAGATAGGCCTGATTTCGCTGTCCCTAAACTTATCAGCTACGGAGTACGAAAATATTGACTCAAACACCCACAACTGTCGATACGCAAACAAGCAACTACCTCCGCTCGTGAGCAATGGCCGTCGATAAGCGGGAACCAGGTCATCGACTCATTGTCGACGTCTAATCACCCTCGCTCGTCCACCCCCCAAGACACCTGTGCAAATCTTTTGAACGACTCCTTTATCAAAGATTAAGGCGTGTAGACAGGACCCGAATTTGAAAGATGTGCGAAATACCTACCGTATCGTTTATGTACTTCTGCCCCCTAGGACGAGCACCCCGATATGATAAATAAAATGAATAAAATAAATATTTCCAACACTCACACCAATTAGCCTAGCCCCAAAGTAAGCACTGTAAGGCTTGTGTTATGGGATGCTAGGGTAACGGATACAATACATATACTGTACATATATAAACATATTTATATAGAAATAGCGTTACCTCTCCCTGTACCCCTTTAAAAACTGCCACAACAGCTCAATGAAAATTTTGGAACTGCACTTCACGAATTCGGCACAGTGTTGGCTCGGTCTAATCAAACTTTACATCATCTCTGTCACACCACGTGCGACTACCCGAGGAGAGTAAGGACACCCAAATACATATTAAACATCCATGACTGAAGTACAAATGCTCGTATTCATCACACAAACATGTGCCCCCACCGGGATTCGAAACCGGGAGCTCTCGAGTCGGCGACACCATGAAACCCGGCGTACAAACCACTCGGCCACGGAGGTCGTCGAAATAGCTACCGTATCGTTTATATACTTCTGCCCCCTAAGACGAGCACCCCGATATGATATTTAGCGCATTTTTATCACGCTCAATTCAGTCAAATTACTACGGAGTTTGACTATAATACAATGTCAATTGTGGTGCTGATGCTACGGGGACTGGCGCGATTAGACTTGGTCCCCCCCCACGACAACGGCTAACTAGAGTCGAGGTCTGAATCTCAGAGACGCCCTCTAGTTGAGCCGACCCCATCAGGTTCGAGTGGTCTAGATGCTCCAGACGGAGGAGACTCCCCCCGTGGGGAGATGCCATCCATTACGTTTTTAATTTTACTATTAAAGAAATACCTAAATTCCACATTAAGCAAGGGTCGAGTCGAGTCCAAGCGCTTTATGTATCAATGTGCTTTTAAAAAAAATAAAACATTGCACTGCGGTCCACTATACCGAAGTATATTAATAAAAATAAATATCAAAGTGCTTCACCAAACCTACAGCACAAACACTCGGTAGGCAGGTAAAATACCCGGTGGATGTCGACTTGACCCTCTGCGACGGCGGATGAGTATTCTACGTCCGCATACAGGTTTGGCCGACGCACGCGCCGGTCGCGGGACAGATGTTCAAAGTCGTGAGTGATCGTGCGAGCTCGGCAACCGTCGGGCCGGCGGTTTAAAGACGTCTTTCTTCACAATTTCAATGGAACGCGGATCGATCTTCGAAGCAAGCTACCCAGCACGCGAACAAAGGCGTTTTAATCTCCATTACTGTTGAGTAAAGAGCGATTTTTTGTATAAACTCGTTTTTTTAAAGGAAAAAAATGCGGTTCGGTCCCAAATGAAAATTTTCAAATCTCTCAATCAAAATTTATCATCAGCTACATCCTACCATTGGACTGATAGGACAATGAATTAAACCATCATCATCTTCTACCCTTTTATTTTCCCCACGGTTGGAGTACAGGGGCATTCTTTTAATTATGACCCCACAAATTTGGACGAAAGCCAACCATGGCTCAAAGTGCCGCCCGAAGCACGCAAGAACTAGAGATAGTAAATTATACGTCACCCATTCGTTTGCTGGACATTGCGAAAGTTGCTTAATTCCCACGATCGCTGACGAAAGAGGTTAGAATATAAAAGACAAGATGGCTGATTGAGGATTATGGAAAAAGAAGATTTTATCCAGTCCGCCTTATTAAGAGTTTAAGATCAGTACAAACCAAAATTTTTTGCAGTGGAATGGATTGTCATCCTGAAGTAGAAAGGTAATAACTTAATAAATAAAGATTCAATGCTTTATTTCATTTAATCATCAATTAATGAACTGTTGACCTATTATCATCATATTCCTCTCTATTTGGATTTTAAATATTTACAATTATTATTAATAGAAAAAAATACGTGGTCGTAGAAACAGGTGCAATCAAGACATTTATTACAGCGTTTAAATAGAAATAAAAGCTTCATGTTTAAAACATGCGTTTTTAAATTGTCGTGATTTCAAATGTAAATACTATTTAGCTCATTTCTTTTACCATTTCCCAATTTTTATAAAAGTTATTTTATTTTATTGCACAATATTAAAAAAATCTGTAATTCAACAAATGCTTATCAATAACCGTAAAATCAAATTGTTTTATTAAAAAACTCGGTTGTTTCATTGAGAACTGTAATAAATGAATTATTAATCATAAATATTTCGGTATGTCACCCAATAAATCAAATTGAACGGTCGCCTATCCTAGCAGCCACGAAGCAGCCTTGACAAAAGTGGCTTAACTTTCATGATCGCGAACTATAAATCTGATCTCACGTGAACGATATAATTCGAGAGCGCTCAGATCGCTAGGGGGTTCTATACAAAAGAACCCCCATGTTTGCCTTTTAGGGTTCACCGTGCGTACAATCAATGCCACTTCCCTCAAGTGTATATCGAAATTTGACAACGAAATCTTGTCTATAATCGTAAACATTTAATATTATGGAGTGTGGGTGATTAGATCGCAAAGAGCTGTCCCAAAATGTGTGTTTTTCTCTGTATTGGTGTAAGTAATATTGTTATTTTGATGATGATGATAATTTTAAAATATCATCATCAAAAGAAATTAAATCTATATATATAAAAATGAAACCCGTTTTCCGTTGTCACGACATAACATGAAAACGGCTTGACTGATTTGGCTGATTTTTTTTTTGTAGTTTTCTAATACTCTGTACAAGGTTCTTACGGAAAAAAATATAAAGAAAATCTCTCAGAAAGATTGAAAAATATAACGTAACGAATGTCAACGTCATTCAATTTAAAACAAAAAATCTGTGGTAATCTGTGACACCACATCGATAACCGCGCTGACAAATGTCAACGTCATTCAATTTAAAACAAAAAAATCTGTGGTAATCTGTGACAACACATCCATAACCGCGCTAACAATGAATAGGTACTCATACATAAGATAGGTCAGCTATACAAAATAAAGAAGTGCATCAAAGCTACGCTAAGGCAGTACGAAGTTCGCCGGGTCAGCTAGTAAATCATAAAAACCCAGCAACTTACATAAAATGTTTAAGTCATATTCTGCAAAAATATGGTTATAAAAAGCACTTTTAATTAAAAAACCTAATAAAATGTAAAGAACCTTTATTTTTTTGTGCACAAAAGATTTATGATCAATTATTATTTATGTTAAAGTAAAAACAATATACAATCAATTACATATACAATTACAACTATATTACGTACAATTATCAATATACAATTATGACGACCGACGACTCGAGAGGTCCCGGGTTCGAATCCCGGTGGGGGCAGATGTTTGTGTGATGAACACGAGCATTTGTACTTCAGTCTTGGATGTTTAATATGTATTTCTATATAAAATCTTTATATATATAATTCTTCTGTGAGTGTGTATGTCACTGAACTTCTCTTAAACGACTGGACCGATTTTGATGAAATTTTTTGTGTGTGTTCAAGGGGATCTGAGAATGGTTTAGATTCACAATTTTGTCCGCTGGACAACCCCTATTTTTTTAGGGCGGTACGAAGTTCGCTGGGTCAGCTAGTATACTTATATATGTAAAGTATATGTATTCTATCCGTTACCCTAGTATCTCATAACACAAGCCTTATAGTGCTTACTTTGGGGCTAGGCTAATTGGTGTGAGTGTTGGAAATATTTATTTATTTATTATTTATCTATCAATATACGGAACTATCCGTTGACACCTCACGCCCCATCTGAATTCGGTCGTTCAACTTGTCTCTTCGACTGAATAGAAGCGTACCAACTTATTTTGCCTTTTTGAGAAATTCGAGACTTACTCTCTTTTGTCGTCGAGCGGACCAACTAAAGGATGTTGATAAAGGAACGAAAGTGATCTTAGTATTTTCAACTTCATGCGTATGTTTATTAGGTCGATGTCAGCATGTGGTTGGTTTTTCAACTCTGAATAAGTTTTCTTTTAGCACTTTAAATGCTTGATATTATGTTATGGTCATGTTATACTGGCTAACGCCATCTACCGGGATCACTTGTGAACAGCCACATATTTTAAACTAAAATATAGAGTCTAAGGAAAATTTTGTTACAAACGGTAATAACAATGTTAATAACTCTCTGAGTTTGTTTCGCCGGTTCTTCTCAGAAAGGTCTCACAATTTTGGAACCGGTGGTAGTTTACAGTAACAGTTACAGGGTCAAATAAATAAACTCAAAATTACAAAAAAGAATTTTAAATAAAGTACTTAATTAACTAAATTAACTAATAGATTCATACATAGACAATAAAATTTAAAAATCTTCCAATGAAATAACCGAACGCTTAACAAAAGTCTTTCGAAGGTAGCTCGACAAAATTAAATAAAAATCATTATTCTGACGATGCAGACCTGAAAAGGCTGCGAAACGTCAATAAATAAATAAAGTTTCGTGCATTAACCCGTTAAAACTAGTTTTATTTAATAACAATATTAAAGAAAATGAGTGCGAGGCATTTGAAAACCTTTGACGGTCAACAAACCAAATGTAATCATAAGCGATAGCCATAGTAATCCCGTTAGGCGATTGGCCACCAAGCAGCAGACGGGATTCAACTTGGTCCGCGTGGAATTTTTTCTTTAGATTTATACATCTAGCAGTTAAATGCTTAAAAATATAAATATAACTAAGATATAGAGTTAGTGAAGTTGGGCCTTGTACAGTTAGGGCATTACCTCTACATGAGATCTGATAACTTTATCACAGTGCGAGTCAATAGGTTTGGTCTTGGGAACATTTTACGTGAAAATATTTTTAGTGGAATAGGGGTGATGACGGGGTACAGTAAACGAAATTCTATTTAGTCCGTCAGTTAGATGATCAAAAAATAATGGATACGTATTTTTATTTTGGCCAATCAACCAAAAAATGTCAAAGTTATAGCGCGTCAGAGTTTGGGAGTAGGGGCTCGTGACGTCACTTTTTAGTGAATTTTCACTTAAAAGTGTACCAAAACGTGACTTTTCTTTGCAAATCAATATATCTCTGCAATGTTTTTTTTATGTGAAAAAGAAAAAATACGTGTCCATTACTTTTTGATAATCTACCTGATAAACAAAAATAGTCATCATCCCTATTATTTAACTTTACCATGTTCTATAGTAAATGAAAGGAAGAGATACTGCTGTCAAATTTAGTTGAGACGAATACGTGAAGGTGCCAGTATTACACATTGGAGCCAGTATTACTTTGGCCAAGGTTGGCTCGTGTAAAAGCGACATAAAAGAAGATTGGATTGTTATATTTGTTTCACACCTGCCTGCGTACGCGCACTCCTTCAATTTCCGTGCGTTTGTAGACCGATTTAATTACGAATTGACTATAGAAATACATGAAAAAATGGACTTGAGAAAGACGAACAGCTCCGTAGAAGAAGAACTAGAATGATCAAAATATTCTAACAAAATAAAACTTCAACATTTACTAAAAACATTTTGTAAAATTAATCATTTCTTCTTTCCAAATACCAAATCAATGCCTTCATGCAAAACTCAAAACTACAGAATTTTAGAAAAAATAGTACAATTTTAGTATATTCAAAATAGTTATGATTTTATTTATTTTTAAGCATTTAACTGCTAGATGTTTAAATCTAAAGAAAAGTTTACTAGAAAAAAATCCACGCGGACGGGACTCGAAACCGCATCGTTCGCAATCCGGGCGAATGCACTGACCATTATGCTACCACGGCCCTCTTAGCCGCGTCGAAATTTTCCTAGCCTTAGGCTGCAAGGCAGCGCCATCTCTTCGCATTGTAGGCAACCCACAATGTCAAATGAATACTTTTTCAAGTAAAATCATAACTATAATTGCTATTTCTTCTTTCAAATGTTTATTAATTGAAAAAGTATTCATTTGACATTGTGGGTTGCCTACAATGCGAAGAGATGGCGCTGCCTTGCAGCCTAAGGCTAGGAAAATTTCGACGCGGCTAAGAGGGCCGTGGTAGCATAATGGTCAGTGCATTCGCCCGGATTGCGAAGGATGCGGGTTCGAGGCCCGTCAGTGGATTTTTTTCTAGTAAACTTTTCTTTAGATATATTCAAAATACTTAACCACAACTTCGCAGAGGTAGTTAAAAAGCAAACAGCTTGGGGTACCCCAAGCACGCACTTTGGCAGATCCGTATTCGTGTCGCCATCGCCAACTATAGGATCTTCCATAAAAACTTTGACGATGGCGATACGAATCTGTCAAAGTTCCTGCTTGAAGTACTGAGTGTCGCAGAACACTCGGTTGGAACGAAGTTAAAATTAAGCATAATAAGTACACAACTACACACAATACACTACGAAGCAACAGACGGTTGTGAAGGAAAAATCATTTTTTTGAGTGTGTATGCTGTTGGTCGCAGATGACCTTTACAGCGTCACCGGGTTTGGGGACGGCGAGATCCTAAGGGGGCCTCAAGCCAAGAATTGGCGAGTGCCTCTAGAGGTATTCCAGGCAGATGGCATCTCCCCACGGGGGGAGTCTCCTCTCCGTCTGGAGCTCCTAGACCACCCGAACCTGAGGGGTGGAAAAATCTTATACTTTTTCACGCCTAACCCCGATTCGCGAAATCTGTACAGTCCGTAAAGAAACTTCTTTGCAATAAATACCTCGTAACGAAGATCGAATTAAACTTATGTGCATAATCGTTTCATAGTATAATTTTATTGGTTCAAATTGCACGATACCAGTCTGTGAGACATCTGTCGTTTACAGCTACCCAATTACAATAGCGATTACAGGAATCTTCTATATATATACAGGCATAAATACTTACACGCAAATAGATTGGCGTTAAGAATCCTGTATGACTGTTTCCAATTAGCATTCAGGTTATTCTAGATCGAGTAGACATAATAAACTGTTTAAGGGTTCCGTATCTCAAAAGAAAATAAATACTTTTGATATTATAAATATGAATACCAATAACTGTTACTTTATTACAAAAAATAAAGATATGGTTTTTGGTTCTACTACACCAATGGTCAAGAGATGGCGCTGTAGTCTCCTGAATCGCGCTTTGGTTCCGTTGTTCCAGATTAATAAATACTTTTGATAGGCCTTCACAATGCAGTCGTTAGCACCCACTAAATAAAGATTCTATTTCTATTTTGTTGGTAGATTTTCTTAATGTGCGATAAACACAAAAGTAACGCATGAAGTTGGTCGCGACCAACTTCATGCTGTTAAAATTTTGTGTTACAGTGATGCGCGCGCATCTTAAAATTTCACTCTCATCATTTTTTCATAACGCGCCTAAAGAAGTATAACTTCAAAAAATACATTGATTGGAGTATCCGTGAGGGGGAAGCAACCTCCACCGCAATTGTTGTTTCGTGATCTGAAATCTAGATTTCAATTTCTGGGCACTTCCAACCATCGTGTTCTTCGCTCGTGCAGAAATCTTACTCTACAAATCCCCACTCATCATTCTGGCTTTAGATCCAAATCTTTCACTGTTACTGCCATACGCGTGTGGAATGCTCTACCACTCAACATTCGTAGCTCTAACAATAAGATGGAGTTCAAAAAACTAGTGCGTGAACACTTCCTGACCTGACTACGCAATCTCTTCTTTTTTGTTATTATTTATTGTTTGTATCTATTTATATAAAAATGAAACCCGTTTTCCGTTGTCACAACATAACATGAAAACGGCTTGACCGATTTGGCTGATTTTTTTTTGTAGTTTTCTAATACTCTGTACAAGGTTCTTACGGAAAAAAATATAAAGAAAATCCTCAGAAAGATTGAAAAATATAACGTAACGAATGTCAACGTCATTCAATTTAAAACAAAAAATCTGTGGTAATCTGTGACACCACATCGATAACCGCGCTGACAAATGTCAACGTCATTCAATTTAAAACAAAGAAATCTGTGGTAATCTGTGACATCGCATCTTAAATAGGTACTCATACATAAGATAGATCAGCTATACAAAATAAAGTAGTGCAAGTTACGCTAAGGCGGTACGAAGTTCGCCGGGTCAGCTAGTATATTATATATTTATTGTATTTTATGTATGTATATATTTATTTATGTATTTTATTTGTGTAGTCTATGTAGGTGTATCAAATTTAGTATAAAAGTATTAATATATTTTAATCGCTGTTATTTTCTAAATGTTTTATTATAAAGCATTTTGCCCTATCGCCATACCATTTGTCTCTAACACTCGTTCAGGTTGACTGGTAGAGAATGCCTATGGCATTAAGTCCGTCGTTTGCATATGTATGGCAATGAAGTTTAAATAAAATAAATAAATAATGCAATTATGAGGGGAGGCAGGCAATCTTTTTTTCATGCAAACGTTTTCGGCTAAGATAACGCTGAAAATTGCGTAAAAAAAATTGCAAAGTTCGAGGCTTGGCTCTCGACGATTTCCTCCACGTTAATTAGATATATGTATATGTCAAAAAAAAATACACAAAGAATAATTAAGTAGTTACACTATGCCTGTATGTTTTGAGTTTTTTGTAAAAGCTTATTAAACCTCCACACTAGACGTCTTTAGTGGTGATAAAAATTTGTTTCCTTTTTCGAGGGCTTCTTGTTTCTTTGAAAGACAAGTTATCGAAAATAGGAAACACAGGAGCATAGAATAAGTAAATTTATATTTTATGTATGAAAATCAATTCTTTAATGAAAAAAAAAATCTAGGAGGAATCAGTCGAGAACGTTTGCATGGAAAAAATATTGCGCGCCTCCCCAGGCGCGTTTTATTTTATATAAAAGAGGAAGCAAAGCGCTTATGCTTCGTGGTGCGCTTTCAAAATTTTAGTACATATGTTCTGATCACTCTAAGCCGTGGTTGACAGCAACAAAGTTATAGCTACGATGGCCGCTAACCATCCTTCTTCATCGTCGTTTCCTCATGGCTGAGGGTCCTTTCAGGACGGCACATTTCACCACCGATCTCCTGGCCGTTCTGTGTTCTGTAAGGCGTATGGGCGCCTGCAAGTTGCCATTCGTAGTTTTCTTAACTATGTCCAATCACCTTGGATGGAGACCTGCCCCTACTCCTCTTGCCTTCCACGTTTCCCACGACCAGAAGCTTTTCAAGCTAACCATCCGACAGCCATAAATGTATACTAATTATCCACCTAATACATGCGCGAATTCATGAATGAACAGCTCTCTCCGCTTCGGTTATCTTCAATTATCGGAAGGTCAAGTTTAAAGTCATCACGCGTGTTGAGTCTGTACGTAACGTGTTTCGGCGAATACGTCTAGCGGACACCTACCTGCGGACCGGCACGAATAGTAATCGTCTCATTAGCGACACCGCCGCATAAATAATTATCTATATATCAATATGACATCGACAGCGTGTGCGATACCGATGAAACTCTATAGAATCGCGTTAAATCCTCTTAATATTCGTGTTGAAACTAATTTATGCCCGGTCTGTCCTACACAGAATTTACAACTGTTTGTAAAATAACACTATCTTTTTAAAGATAGGTCCGACAAATGACTCCACCCCACCTGATGTTAAGTGACGGTGAAGTCCAGACGCGAAGATAGCTGATACAGCAGTTCTACCTGCCACACCAGAAATCCTCACCTTGCCGGCCTGCATGTAGCTTCTTCACGCCTCTTTTAAAGGATCCCAGGTCGTAAGGGAAGGAACACGTGAGCAGGCAGAGCATTCTATTT
Source organism: Chilo suppressalis (assembly GCA_902850365.2). Taxonomy (NCBI): domain Eukaryota; kingdom Metazoa; phylum Arthropoda; class Insecta; order Lepidoptera; family Crambidae; genus Chilo; species Chilo suppressalis. Next base: position 12,254,337 of record OU963921.1, read on the forward strand.
ACGGATAGTGCGATTAAGAAATGAGTCTCCAAATTTCTTTCTACTCGTTAGAATTGTGGCTACAGTTAGACGGTGACAACGTAGGCCAGCGCGCGTGGTCCTCTGAAGGAAAGGAGAAGGTGGAATAAGAGCGAATAACTCCTCAGAACACTACGTGACCCAGTCCCCCACTTGCCCCTGTGCGGGCTATGGACTTGCAACCTAAACCTACACCTGGGTTTAAGGAGACAGTTAAAATAGTCACAAGATATGTTTTATGGTTTGCCGCTAAAATATTTAATCAGTTATTCATTTAATGGTACCGATTTTGATAAATTAATTTCGCCTGGCGACAGTAGATAACAACAGGTAACTTTCCCGCCTCTTATCCGGCGTTATCAGACATCACTCGGCGATTCGATGAAACCAATGATTAAGAGAGAGGCAGGATATAACGGATTCGGATGGATCAGACTCCAAAAATCAAGAGGTTCATTTCTGGGTTGTAGTATTGCATTGTTTAACAAAGTTCCCCAAGATCTGATTGAGCTTCCACTGACTACATTTAAATCTCAGATCAAGAATTCTCTTATGAATAAGGGCTATTATAAAGTTAATGATTATCTAAAATATCGTAATGCATGGACATAGTGTTTCTTGTAATTTGTTATTTGATGGGTATGAGTCAGTTTTTGTAACAGTAATATGGTACATATCTAATCCGCTTCCTATATACTTAATATAAAATTATTATTGTAACTGTATATATCTATATCCTAAATGATGTAATGGAAGGTGACTTCAGAAGTATCTCTGAAGTAATTTTTCAACACGACGAGTCTGTATATATCAATACAGGGAGAAAAAAGCAGCCCTTGCTGAGTTTCTTGCCGGTTCTTCTCAGTACAAGGTCTCCCGCCGTAGTTTTGCGAACCGATGGCGTAGCTTCTGACCTTCACAAGTGCTTGTAACAGCCTAGACTGAATAAATGACTTTTCATTTCATTTCACCACTTGAATTGGAGGGCTCATCTGGGGCAGTATAAGTCGCGCCACGAAACTAGCGCTGCCCGTTTTTGCTCAGAAGATAAAATTAAGATGTCTTAGGGGGAAACGAGGGGCGCGGGTGGGCATGCGTTGCGCCGATTGGCTCTCCAGTCATAACCATGCGTAGCTATCCCCTCCGCGTTTTGTTCAGCACTAGAGTTACGTGCCGCGACATGTAACGTCGACCTTACAGATGACCACACTAATAGTACATTACGATATAAGTGCGGTAAGTTGAGAATTACAGCCGAGGCGATATTGTTAGCCCGAGCTACGGCTCACCTACGGGTGAGGGCTAAGAAGACAGAGGCTGTAATTATCAAACTATAATAAGCCGTGCGTTTTACTTTACATTACCGCACGCGTGTGTAATGTGATTACAGGGCTCCACGGGGCTGGGGATTGGGTCAAGGGTAGGCAAGCGCGCGAGTATTTTTTTTGAAGTGAAACTTCTTTATCGGCGTTGGAAAAAAATTTACCGTCACATTTTTTTCGGTTACGCGTCACGTTTTTTGGTTACACGCCATCTTTTTTTTAAAAGAGCACTATTTACCTCATCCGAACAATTGCTTCTTCTGTCAACTTTAAAAAAAAAAGTATCGACAGCAAATATTCGTGTTTCACACAAGGTAAGGTAAGGTAAGGTAAGGTAAGGTAAGGTAAGGTAAGGTAAGGTAAGGTAAGGTAAGGTAAGGTAAGGTAAGGTAAGGTAAGGTAAGGTAAGGTAAGGTAAGGTAAGGTAAGGTAAGGTAAGGTAAGGTAAGGTAAGGTAAGGTAAGGTAAGGTGTAGTTATACCCCTTTAGTGGGTGAGTTTTTGAAAAATCTTAGCGCACGCCTATATATATATTTCTGGAAAGTTGCATGTAGATCATTTTTCGAAAAAAATAAGGCCATAAAGAAGTTTCACTTCTTACGTATGTACACTAGTACACGCACACATTTTTTTTGTATCGCAAACGTCTGTAGGCTATGATGGCACTTTTTACAATAAAAAGCAAATGTGGAATTTCGTCAATCAAGTGGCAGGTGGTTTGAACACACAAAAACAATGTTATTTCTACACTCATCTAATCAAAGTGTTTAATAATCTGTTTTTTTTTTGTTGGATTGGTCCACCGGTGATAAGATTTGAATATGGTAATGTTCTCCAGATGTGTCTCGTGACCTTTGGATGACCCCATGGGTCATTGGAGAAGGGGGGGAGGTCCTCTCGTAGTCTCAATAATCGAACTATAACCGGAAACCTGAATGTCTAATTAAAGACTGGTAACATAAGCATATTCGTGACACACTGGCTGTACAATCGACGACGCATCATCGTGTCATCATTGATTCATGACTAGCGGCCGCCCGCGACTTGGTACGCGTGGAGTTAGTTACTTGCACATACTTTTTGACCCCAAAAGGAGGTTTATTTCTAACCTGCGGCCCGCCCTCGCTTCGCTTCGGTGTAGAGCTGAAGTGTAAAGTCTCATCCCGATAGGTTTAAAATTGACAGTTTCATACAAACTTTCATTCTCTATTTTATCACCTTGGGGGTAGAATTGATCAAAATCCTTTCTTAGCGGATGCCTAGGTCATAACATCTACCAGCATGCCAAATTTCAGCCCGATCCGTCCAGTGGTTTGGGCTGTGCGTTGATAGATCACTATGTCAGTCAGTCACCTTTGAGTTTTATATATATAGAAGATACATTATTAGTACACCTCAACACCATCTATAGCATACATGTTAAATTTCAAGTTCGTGATAATATGTAGCCTATATGTTGACCCGACTTCTAAATAATATTCGTGTCAAATTTGAAGTAAATCCATGCAGTACTTTTCGAGTTTATCCCTTACATACATATAAACAGACAAAAATTCTAAGAACTATATTTTTGGCTTCAGTGTCGATTGTAAATCACACCCCAAGTATTCTTTTAGAGAATATTCAATGTACAGTTTTGACTTTCCTACCATTTTATTATATGTATAGATGGTCAAACTTAAATAAGTATAAGATTTCACCTCAACTTGAGTCGGTTCACTGGGTTCAGTACCGCAGTCCAGGGGGCCAATCCCCTAACGGGATTGCTATGGCTATCGCTGCTATGGAAATCGCTTACGATTTCATTTTGCTATTTCTGACCGCCGAAGTTTTTCGAATACCTCACGGTCATTTTCTTTAATATTGTTATTACCAATGAAAAAAAAGAGCACGAGACTTGAATAACCGCCAAAGATTCATCATTAATTTAGTAGATACGTTTTTTTTTTTGAAGTAAAACTTATGTTTTGCTATTTTTTAAGCATTTAACTGCTAGATGTTTAAATTCAAATGTTTAACACTTGTAAAGGTATTCATTTGACATTGTGGGTTACCTAGAATGTATCCTACCTTGAAGCCTAAGGCTAGAGAAAATTCGACACGGCAATCCCGCGGCTATGCGCTAAGCAGCTTAGAGGGTATTCGCAGGGTTTTTTAGCGGATATTATTGTTACGGGGTCCTCGGTGGGCAGCCTCTGCTGGGGCTCGTAAGGCTTGCGGGAGCCAGGTGTGAGGTCCTTTAAGAACGCCGAACGGTGTGCCTCTTAAAGGCGCCGTCGTCTGTAAATAGTATTTTTTGCCTGCGTATAAAAAAAAAGGCAAACTAGCTGAAAGTCTACCGATGATAAGTGGTCACTGCACCAAGGGTTATCACTCATGCGTTGCCGGCTCTGAAGGAAAAGGTTTACCCGCCTTTTGAAAACAGCTACATCATAGCTGAAAGGAAATCTTGCTGGCACGCAAGAAAAGGAAATCCGCGTTTCGGTGTCGATTGTCGTCGTGTCAGTTTCAATAGGTGTCAATTGAAAACCAGGGTCAGGTCCCCCAAACCTGACAACATGCTGAATTGACAACCTGTTTTGGCGCAGCCGCGAGACAGCAACAGATTAATTCACCGGTGGTAACGTACGGTATGGTAAAACAGCAACAGATTAATTCACCGGTGGTAACGTACGGTATGGTAAAACAGCAACAGATTAATTCACCGGTGGTAACGTACGGTATAGTAAACTAGCAACAGATTAATTCACCGGTGGTAACGTACGGTATGGTAATAAAGCAACAGATTAATTCACCGGTGGTAACGTACGGTATGGTAAAACAGCAACAGATTAATTCACCGGTGGTAACGTACGGTATGGTAAAACAGCAACAGATTAATTCACCGGTGGTAACGTACGGTATGGTAAAATAGCAACAGATTAATTCACCGGTGGTAACGTACGGTATGGTAATAAAGCAACAGATTAATTCACCGGTGGTAACGTACGGTATGGTAATAAAGCAACAGATTAATTCACCGGTGGTAACGTACGGTATGGTAAAACAGCAACAGATTAATTCACCGGTGGTAACGTAGGGTATGGTAAAATAGCAACAGATTAATTCACCGGTGGTAACGTACGGTATGGTAAAATAGCAACAGATTAATTCACCGGTGGTAACGTACGGTATGGTAATAAAGCAACAGATTAATTCACCGGTGGTAACGTACGGTATGGTAAACTAGCAACAGATTAATTCACCGGTGGTAACGTACGGTATGGTAATAAAGCAACAGATTAATTCACCGGTGATAACGTACGGTATGGGAAAATTGTGTGTGTTACTTTTTTTTTGCTTTGTGTGGTTTTCCTATTGTTTATTATTATTTCATACATTGCCTAGGTATTGTATTGCCGAATTATACAGTTCGCTGGTAATAGATATATTTTTCACCTTACGCCCATGTCATTCTAGCAAAACCGCCACACCAAATGTTTGATAAAGGTGCACCTAGAGTTTGTGAAGTTAGAAGCGTGGCTCTGCGTGAGCGTTTTTAAAGATAGGTCCGACAAATGACTCCACCCCACCTGATGTTAAGTGACGGTGAAGTCCAGACGCGAAGATAGCTGATACAGCAGTTCTACCTGCCACACCAGAAATCCTCACCTTGCCGGCCTGCATGTAGCTTCTTCACGCCTCTTTTAAAGGATCCCAGGTCGTAAGGGAAGGAACACGTGAGCAGGCAGAGCATTCTATTTACGGATAGTGCGATTAAGAAATGAGTCTCCAAATTTCTTTCTACTCGTTAGAATTGTGGCTACAGTTAGACGGTGACAACGTAGGCCAGCGCGCGTGGTCCTCTGAAGGAAAGGAGAAGGTGGAATAAGAGCGAATAACTCCTCAGAACACTACGTGACCCAGTCCCCCACTTGCCCCTGTGCGGGCTATGGACTTGCAACCTAAACCTACACCTGGGTTTAAGGAGACAGTTAAAATAGTCACAAGATATGTTTTATGGTTTGCCGCTAAAATATTTAATCAGTTATTCATTTAATGGTACCGATTTTGATAAATTAATTTCGCCTGGCGACAGTAGATAACAACAGGTAACTTTCCCGCCTCTTATCCGGCGTTATCAGACATCACTCGGCGATTCGATGAAACCAATGATTAAGAGAGAGGCAGGATATAACGGATTCGGATGGATCAGACTCCAAAAATCAAGAGGTTCATTTCTGGGTTGTAGTATTGCATTGTTTAACAAAGTTCCCCAAGATCTGATTGAGCTTCCACTGACTACATTTAAATCTCAGATCAAGAATTCTCTTATGAATAAGGGCTATTATAAAGTTAATGATTATCTAAAATATCGTAATGCATGGACATAGTGTTTCTTGTAATTTGTTATTTGATGGGTATGAGTCAGTTTTTGTAACAGTAATATGGTACATATCTAATCCGCTTCCTATATACTTAATATAAAATTATTATTGTAACTGTATATATCTATATCCTAAATGATGTAATGGAAGGTGACTTCAGAAGTATCTCTGAAGTAATTTTTCAACACGACGAGTCTGTATATATCAATACAGGGAGAAAAAAGCAGCCCTTGCTGAGTTTCTTGCCGGTTCTTCTCAGTACAAGGTCTCCCGCCGTAGTTTTGCGAACCGATGGCGTAGCTTCTGACCTTCACAAGTGCTTGTAACAGCCTAGACTGAATAAATGACTTTTCATTTCATTTCACCACTTGAATTGGAGGGCTCATCTGGGGCAGTATAAGTCGCGCCACGAAACTAGCGCTGCCCGTTTTTGCTCAGAAGATAAAATTAAGATGTCTTAGGGGGAAACGAGGGGCGCGGGTGGGCATGCGTTGCGCCGATTGGCTCTCCAGTCATAACCATGCGTAGCTATCCCCTCCGCGTTTTGTTCAGCACTAGAGTTACGTGCCGCGACATGTAACGTCGACCTTACAGATGACCACACTAATAGTACATTACGATATAAGTGCGGTAAGTTGAGAATTACAGCCGAGGCGATATTGTTAGCCCGAGCTACGGCTCACCTACGGGTGAGGGCTAAGAAGACAGAGGCTGTAATTATCAAACTATAATAAGCCGTGCGTTTTACTTTACATTACCGCACGCGTGTGTAATGTGATTACAGGGCTCCACGGGGCTGGGGATTGGGTCAAGGGTAGGCAAGCGCGCGAGTATTTTTTTTGAAGTGAAACTTCTTTATCGGCGTTGGAAAAAAATTTACCGTCACATTTTTTTCGGTTACGCGTCACGTTTTTTGGTTACACGCCATCTTTTTTTTAAAAGAGCACTATTTACCTCATCCGAACAATTGCTTCTTCTGTCAACTTTAAAAAAAAAAGTATCGACAGCAAATATTCGTGTTTCACACAAGGTAAGGTAAGGTAAGGTAAGGTAAGGTAAGGTAAGGTAAGGTAAGGTAAGGTAAGGTAAGGTAAGGTAAGGTAAGGTAAGGTAAGGTAAGGTAAGGTGTAGTTATACCCCTTTAGTGGGTGAGTTTTTGAAAAATCTTAGCGCACGCCTATATATATATTTCTGGAAAGTTGCATGTAGATCATTTTTCGAAAAAAATAAGGCCATAAAGAAGTTTCACTTCTTACGTATGTACACTAGTACACGCACACATTTTTTTTGTATCGCAAACGTCTGTAGGCTATGATGGCACTTTTTACAATAAAAAGCAAATGTGGAATTTCGTCAATCAAGTGGCAGGTGGTTTGAACACACAAAAACAATGTTATTTCTACACTCATCTAATCAAAGTGTTTAATAATCTGTTTTTTTTTGTTGGATTGGTCCACCGGTGATAAGATTTGAATATGGTAATGTTCTCCAGATGTGTCTCGTGACCTTTGGATGACCCCATGGGTCATTGGAGAAGGGGGGGAGGTCCTCTCGTAGTCTCAATAATCGAACTATAACCGGAAACCTGAATGTCTAATTAAAGACTGGTAACATAAGCATATTCGTGACACACTGGCTGTACAATCGACGACGCATCATCGTGTCATCATTGATTCATGACTAGCGGCCGCCCGCGACTTGGTACGCGTGGAGTTAGTTACTTGCACATACTTTTTGACCCCAAAAGGAGGTTTATTTCTAACCTGCGGCCCGCCCTCGCTTCGCTTCGGTGTAGAGCTGAAGTGTAAAGTCTCATCCCGATCGGTTTAAAATTGACAGTTTCATACAAACTTTCATTCTCTATTTTATCCCCTTGGGGGTAGAATTGATCAAAATCCTTTCTTAGCGGATGCCTAGGTCATAACATCTACCAGCATGCCAAATTTCAGCCCGATCCGTCCAGTGGTTTGGGCTGTGCGTTGATAGATCACTATGTCAGTCAGTCACCTTTGAGTTTTATATATATAGAAGATACATTATTAGTACACCTCAACACCATCTATAGCATACATGTTAAATTTCAAGTTCGTGATAATATGTAGCCTATATGTTGACCCGACTTCTAAATAATATTCGTGTCAAATTTGAAGTAAATCCATGCAGTACTTTTCGAGTTTATCCCTTACATACATATAAACAGACAAAAATTCTAAGAACTATATTTTTGGCTTCAGTGTCGATTGTAAATCACACCCCAAGTATTCTTTTAGAGAATATTCAATGTACAGTTTTGACTTTCCTACCATTTTATTATATGTATAGATGGTCAAACTTAAATAAGTATAAGATTTCACCTCAACTTGAGTCGGTTCACTGGGTTCAGTACCGCAGTCCAGGGGGCCAATCCCCTAACGGGATTGCTATGGCTATCGCTGCTATGGAAATCGCTTACGATTTCATTTTGCTATTTCTGACCGCCGAAGTTTTTCGAATACCTCACGCTCATTTTCTTTAATATTGTTATTACCAATGAAAAAAAAGAGCACGAGACTTGAATAACCGCCAAAGATTCATCATTAATTTAGTAGATACGTTTTTTTTTTGAAGTAAAACTTATGTTTTGCTATTTTTTAAGCATTTAACTGCTAGATGTTTAAATTCAAATGTTTAACACTTGTAAAGGTATTCATTTGACATTTTGGGTTACCTAGAATGCGAGAAGGATACCTTGAAGCCAAAGGCTAGAGAAAATTCGACACGGCAATCTCGCGGCTATGCTCTAAGCAGCTTAGAGGGTATTCGCAGGGTTTTTTAGCGGATATTATTGTTACGGGGTCCTCGGTGGGCAGCCTCTGCTGGGGCTCGTAAGGCTTGCGGGAGCCAGGTGTGAGGTCCTTTAAGAACGCCGAACGGTGTGCCTCTTAAAGGCGCCGTCGTCTGTAAATAGTATTTTTTGCCTGCGTATAAAAAAAAAGGCAAACTAGCTGAAAGTCTACCGATGATAAGTGGTCACTGCACCAAGGGTTATCACTCATGCGTTGCCGGCTCTGAAGGAAAAGGTTTACCCGCCTTTTGAAAACAGCTACATCATAGCTGAAAGGAAATCTTGCTGGCACGCAAGAAAAGGAAATCCGCGTTTCGGTGTCGATTGTCGTCGTGTCAGTTTCAATAGGTGTCAATTGAAAACCAGGGTCAGGTCCCCCAAACCTGACAACATGCTGAATTGACAACCTGTTTTGGCGCAGCCGCGAGACAGCAACAGATTAATTCACCGGTGGTAACGTACGGTATGGTAAAACAGCAACAGATTAATTCACCGGTGGTAACGTACGGTATGGTAAAACAGCAACAGATTAATTCACCGGTGGTAACGTACGGTATAGTAAACTAGCAACAGATTAATTCACCGGTGGTAACGTACGGTATGGTAATAAAGCAACAGATTAATTCACCGGTGGTAACGTACGGTATGGTAAAACAGCAACAGATTAATTCACCGGTGGTAACGTACGGTATGGTAAAACAGCAACAGATTAATTCACCGGTGGTAACGTACGGTATGGTAAAATAGCAACAGATTAATTCACCGGTGGTAACGTACGGTATGGTAATAAAGCAACAGATTAATTCACCGGTGGTAACGTACGGTATGGTAATAAAGCAACAGATTAATTCACCGGTGGTAACGTACGGTATGGTAAAACAGCAACAGATTAATTCACCGGTGGTAACGTAGGGTATGGTAAAATAGCAACAGATTAATTCACCGGTGGTAACGTACGGTATGGTAAAATAGCAACAGATTAATTCACCGGTGGTAACGTACGGTATGGTAATAAAGCAACAGATTAATTCACCGGTGGTAACGTACGGTATGGTAAACTAGCAACAGATTAATTCACCGGTGGTAACGTACGGTATGGTAATAAAGCAACAGATTAATTCACCGGTGATAACGTACGGTATGGGAAAATTGTGTGTGTTACTTTTTTTTTGCTTTGTGTGGTTTTCCTATTGTTTATTATTATTTCATACATTGCCTAGGTATTGTATTGCCGAATTATACAGTTCGCTGGTAATAGATATATTTTTCACCTTACGCCCATGTCATTCTAGCAAAACCGCCACACCAAATGTTTGATAAAGGTGCACCTAGAGTTTGTGAAGTTAGAAGCGTGGCTCTGCGTGAGATCTGATAACTTTTTGGTTTTGTCTCTTTGCAAAATTTTATTTACTTCCAATGCAAAGGATAAGGATTATTTCCTTAATATTTAGTGGTTCCGTTTTTATATTTAATTGACTATTGTTTTCTATTAATTTAATAATAATGATTTATTTCGGATAATAATGGATCCATAACGGGTTGGTAACAAACAGATTATTCTTAATGTCGATGTCTTCGTGTCGATGTTAGTTTCGCCGCACACGGGCCACACGCCACAGCCACAATCGCCGCCACGAGAAGCTAGAAGCGGCTACTAAAGTGGCTGAAGCGCGCGACAGCGGCCGACTAAGGTAAGGGAGAGAGGTGTGGGGAATCGCGCGAGTGACGTGTGGCGGCGTTCTAAATCGGCACAGTAAGTGGCCGGTGCGGGCCACGAGAAGCGAGCAACGACAATTTGCAGCGTGTGGCGGCCACCGGCGTACCGTGTATGCCGTAAATATGCCGGTGGCGGCGTTTTGTGGTTGTGGTCGGTGGCCCGTGTGCGGCGACACTTAGTCGAATAAACACAATATGGCTTGAATAAATAAATAAATATTTGACACAGCGATGTCACCCCACGATGCTCCCGCCTATAAGAGTGCATGCAATCGTAACCGTCTCATCTTCAGTTTTACAAACATATCACAACACAGACCGCACGTTAAGTAATAATCTCAAACATAACTGATATTATGACAATTTTCAAAGAGTTTTTACATCGTTAAATAAATATAGCGTGATATGTCGCACGTGTCCATCCGATGAGTCACGGTTATCTTATCCGGCTGATTGTGAGCTAAGATTTCTTGCGAGTGTGTTTCAAATAAAACTTATTGATGAAAAAAATACATATTTGATGAAATCACCGTCTCCGATGATTAAGGACTAGATGAAATGTAAATAGGAAAATGCTTTCAGAAATGCTCTTGGAAATGTTATCAAAAAGTTCTTCCTAGTGTTTTAAGAGCCCTTCTACAAAATTGCACCGCTGGCGTACTGATCGGCGCGTAGGTAGATTTGCACTATTATTATTATTATATATTATAGTATTATTGCATTTTACGGGTGATGTTTCGAGTCTTATAAAATAATTATTAATGAAATTATAAAAGTATATAAATATTTCAGTAGTTCAATAATGGTAGATTAGTTTTATGAAAGATTTTGATAATAATTCTATTTAATTCAGTATCAAAATACGGGTAAACCAGCATTGTTTATTGGGAAAACTCACGGAGGTTAGATGTTTTTTTTGATAATTAATGAGATGGAAAATCAAAATTCTAATACATTATGTTACAACAAAAACATATTTCTGATGTCGTAGTAATTAATTTGATCTAATTTATTGAAGATTATTTTGAGATTCAGGCGTTTAAAGTTGTGCATATTATCGTTTTTTCCGTAAACTAGCTGCGGTAGGACGATCAGTACAAAAAAAAGAAAATAGTATTTACAAATATTCTACAATAACTTACAATAAGAAGAATAAATCTACTGTTTACTTTTATTTGAAATAGTCAAAATCTTTTCTCACGAGACGCTCAAAAATTACGATTCTTTGCAAAAAATGTGAAAGGGCTCTTAAGTAAGCCACAGCCGAGCAAAGTCGGATCAGATCGCTAGTTTTCATAAATGGTAATTTTTCCTCTCTCAAACTCACTGCAATCCAATGAAAGGAGGAAGGAAGAATATTTCTAACTAGGGTTTAATATTTAAATAAATAAATAAATATTTTCAACACTCACACCAGTTAGCCTAGCCCCAAAGTAAGCACTATAAGGCTTGTGTTATGGGATACAAGGGTCACGGATAGAATACATATACTGTACATATTATAAATATATTTATATAGAAATACACATTTAACATCCATGACTGGAGTACAAATGCTCGTATTTATCACACAAACACCTGCCCCCACCGGGATTCGAACCCGGGACCTCTCGAGTCGGCGACACCATGAAACCCGGCGTAGAAACCACTCAGGTTCAGGTCAGAGGCAACTTCTTGAAATAATGACTGCCTCTGCATACGACTACAGCTCTATTTTTGATTCGCTCGCCTGACATAGTATCGTCGAACGCGACTTAAGACACTTACGACTTCCAAGTCGCATGATACTGATTTTCCGTATTTTTGAATAGTTCATCTGCAGTGTTGCCAGTTGAATACAAAATATTTATTTTTATTAATTTCACGGAATAAGATAAAAAGCAGTCATTACCGCTGTGAAAAATAAACGTGTGATTCTCAATAACTGGTAATCTTTAGCCTTTTTTGGAAAAGATCAAAACATCGCAACAAATCGTCATTTTATCTGTATTTTAAAAAGATTGAAAAAAAATCTTGAAAATATCTATATATACTAGCTGACCCAGCGAACTTCGTACCGCCCTAAAAAAATAGGGGTTGTCCAGCGGACAAAATTGTGAATCTAAACCATTCTCAGATCCCCTTGAACACACACAAAAAAATTCATCAAAATCGGTCCAGTCGTTTAAGAGAAGTTCAGTGACATACACACTCACAGAAGAATTATATATATAAAGATAAATCTCAAAGGTGACTGACTGACATAGTGATCTATCAACGCACAGCCCAAACCACTGGACGGATCGGGCTGAAATTTGGCATGCAGGTAGATGTTATGACGTAGGCATCCGCTAAGAAAGGATTTTGATCAATTCTACCCCGAAGCGAAGCGAGGGCGGGCCACTAGTCTGACATAAATTTGAGAATTCACCAAACCATTCGCCTCTATCATACGCCAACGCGCAACGAGTGCTCGAGTGATTCAGAAATAGAGCTCCATTTCTGGTTTTAGCCACTTCTGCTAAAGACTACCTCGTTATATGACTGTTTCTGGATTAGTTTCGAATTCTTTCTAGCCGTTCTTAACCTGCAAGGCAGCGCCATCTCTTCGCATTGTAGGTAACCATTAAGAATGTAAGAAGGTTTTTTTTGGTTTTTAATATTTATTGTAAGAAATAGAAATGCGTTCGTTTCGCGGCCTATATATTGATTTGATTTAACAATTCTAGATGCAAAAATACGCTCCTGCATCTACTGTTTTTTCTTGCAGGCCTTTCCATCCATCCACGGCTTTTTTGTAACGCCTCCCTGTTCGGCCAAACCTTTTTTATAACTTTTTAATATAAACACCCTGGCACCTTTTTGACGTGTTTTTAAATTTATATTTTTGTACGTCAGTATGTCTGTCTGTTTGACACCAATCCTTTCATTACTTACTTGTGTCATATGACTTGTGTGTATTTTATTTATAACTCTCATATATTATTTTATATCTTGTAGCTTATCCACTGTGTGTTTTCTTCTCTCCTAAGTTATAATACTCCCGATATTTTAAAATCGGTCCTGGCAACACTGACCCAACCTGTGTCGTAACTTTGGGCCAGGCCGAAGATTTCGCGAGCGGTGCTTGACCCTACTTGCTATTTCCGTGCTCCCGAGTTTTATGGCTCCGAGGCATCGGTATTGAACCTTATATATATGTATATATGTATATGCATCGGTAACGAATAAACACGACCGCCTTAAATTACCAGCTATTTTTACACACTCACATAATAAGCGTGAATGGTTAAGTTGGTATGCGAAATGAAACGCAATTTTGATTGTTGCTGCGATCGATTTTATATTTTTGTCGATGTTGCTTGAATTAAATTCTAACTTCCTGCTAACATTAATAAAATAATAATCCTTTTATTTACCATATTTCAACTATCTAACACAATTTGTTAATCTCATAAACTAATATTTTTTTTATAGATAGGTCCGACAAATGACTCCACCCCACCTGGTGTTAAGTGAAGGTGAAGTCCAGACGCAAAGACAGTTGATACAGCAGTTCTACCTGCCACACCAGCCATCCTCACGCTGCCGGCCTGCGTGTTGCTTCTTCACGCCTCTTTTAAAGGATCCCAGGTTGTAAGAGGGAGGGAACACGTGAGCGGGCAGAGCATTCCATTTACGGATAGTACGACAAAGAAATGAGTCACCAAATTTCTTTGTACGCGTTGGAATTGTAGCCACAGTTAAACGGTGACAACGTAGGCCAGCTCGCGTGGTCCTCTGAAGGAAAGGGGAAGGTGGAATAATAGAGAATAACTTCTCAGAACACTCGCCGTGGTACAGACGATAGAACGCGCTTAGTGACGCCACGTCACGGCGTAATTGAAGAGGCTCGAGGTGTTTAGTCACCTCCTCATCGCCTATGATGCGGATCGCGCACCGCTGTAACCTATCCAAAGCATCGAGCAAGTACTTGGCGGAGCCATCCCAGAGGTGCGAGCAATATTCCACGCAAGACCGCACCTGCGTCTTATATAACAAGCACAGTTGATCGGGCGTGAAAAAACGCCGCACCTTGTTCAGGACTCCGAGTTTGCTTGAGGCTGTTTTTATCACACTTTCGATGTAATTCTTTGGATTTAAGTCATAGTGAATCTCCATATTATATATAATAACTAGCTGACCCAGCGAACTTCGTACCGCCCTAAAAAAATAGGGGTTGTCCAGCGGACAAAATTGTGAATCTAAACCATTCTCAGATCCCCTTGAACACACACAAAAAATTTCATCAAAATCGGTCCAGTCGTTTAAGAGAAGTTCAGTGACATACACACTCACAGAAGAATTATATATATAAAGATTATGGTCCCCTGAAAGGGTGAACGCCTTTTCCATATGCTACCACGCTGTTACTGGATTTTTTGGTCTAGTTCTGTTTACTGTGGGTCCCGCCGTTAAGTCGCTCTTATAAACTCGAAATTTTGTAAGTATTGATGTTTGTTCCTCTTTCGAGCAGTAAATTTTTGTTTAAGCCTAAAGTTAGAGGTCATTTTCTCAAACAGAAATATCAAATTTAATTAATCTTGCTCACGAAGTATCTTGTTTCGTATATTAGTATTTATTTATCAGGCTTAAATTGTATGTAACGTATATATACATATAACTATAGTAGTAATAAATTATTTTTAGTATTTTTTTATTGCACTTCTGTTTCCCGCTAAGTTTGGAATCTCCGACACCACCTAGGTTGGATGGAAGAGATCTCTTTTAGAGATAAGCCCACCTTTGCTGACTATGTATTTGACTTGATTTTGAACCTTATGATACAATCTTTTATCTGTTTCAGCGGCCAAACCGTAAGAGATAGATAAAGAGAATATTTAAGTTCTAAGTTAAGAATTATCTGATAAGACTACAAACCGGATTTGAGTAACGTAGCACTTCCGGTTTTCGAGAAATCACGAATTTCAAACGAAACCACACAAAATCTCCGAAGTTCTCAATTAATTAAATACATTTTTTTTAAATCAGGTTTTGGTGAACATTTGGTTCACTGGTTTGCTAGTAAAGAGTATAATAATAATAAATAGGTAGGAAGATATCAGATTCGGCATTAAAGACCCACTAGTTGAGCCGACCCTCTCGGGTTCGAGTGGTGTAGAGGCTCCAGACGGAGAGGAGACTCCCCCCGTGGGGAGACGCCATCCGCCTGGAATACCTCTAGAGGCACTCGCCAATTCTCGGCTTGAGGTCCCCTTAGGATCTCGCCGTCCCCAAACCCGGTGACGCTGTAAAGGTCATCTGCGACCAACAGCATACACACTCAAAATAAAAGAAACAGATTCGGCAGCGACGTGCTCCTTGGCGGAACGTGTGAATAAAATGTTATAGTAATTTATGTTGTTTACGGGATTGTTACCATGTACCATGTTCTTAGCGAGTTTCCGACATTTCGGCACTGTTGCAAGCGCCACGACCACGGAGTAACTGAAGTCATTGCGGGTAGGATGTTATTGGCAGACATATCGGTCTACCCTCCAACTCAATCCTAACCAATGGATTCAATGAGGGCTATAGCGTTTGAAACCGCCGCTAGAGGCGCTTGTGTTGCGTGAGGTCTCCGAAATGTCAAATGTTATAGCTTGCGGGTTGACTACGCGGTTTTCTTCTAATTAAAATAATAGTTGTGAATATTTGGTAATAAATCAGACTTATTATGGCAAATATGAGTTACGTGTCAATGATTGTCAGTTACTTAAAAGCGGAGCTAAGAAAAAATATTGTCCTTCTTTTTTCCGAACAAAACGGGACTGCGCAACACTGTGGCATGGGCGATTATGTTTAAGATACGATTCTTTTGTATTAAAATGTAAACTTTGATATCACGAGCGTGTTTACTAACTTTAAAAGTTACACTTTAGGACCTCACTCAACAGTGGCGCCATCTGGTGAGACAAAAAAAGATAGCCCTCATTCTCGACAGAACGCTACTACATACCAAGATTGGTCAGAAACTCGTTGAAAACAAGGTACATGGTAACAATCCCGTAAATCATTTTTTTTTAATTTATTTATCAACTATAATTTTAAACTATTAACTGCACTTTATAATATCGCCAAACTGATTAACAGTTTATTGGCGAAAAATGCACTCATTTTTAATCATAAATCAATTTAAACTTTGCTATAATGTCAGTGACCATGCAAGTTTAAAATAATGTGAAAAAATGGTAGTTTTTTAAATAAAACTAGTTTTTCACGGGTTATTGCACGAAACTTTATTTATTTATTGACGTTTCGCAGCCTTTACAGGCTGCTTCGTCAGAATCAATTTTTTATTTAATTTTGTCGAGCTACCTTCGAAAGACTTTTATTGAGCGTTCGGTTATTTTATTTGTTTTTTTAAAGTTTTATTGTCTATGTATGAATTTATTACTTAATTTAGTTAATAAAGTACTTTATCTAAAATTCTTTTTTGTAATATTGAGTTTATTTATTTGACTCTAACTACCGTAAACTACCACCGGTTCCAAAATTGGGAGACCTTTCTGAGAAGAACCGGCGAAACAAACTCAAGAGAGGCTTTCTATCTCCTTCTTATGTTAAATTATGTAAACAAAAAGAACTAATAATATGTGTAGGTCTAGTTTTTAGTAAGAAGCCTTGATTTTAGTTTGATGGTCGCGAGATTTTATCCATTCAAGGGCCGGAGATAGCCCATTCCAGTGAAAAACTATTCCACATTTCTTATATTTCAAACTTCACAAAAGTTCTCTAGACTGAGTAAACTAGGTAACCGTGAAAGTAAGGTGAACGTGGCTGCGGGCAAAAGCTAGACAATGCCAAGTTGAAATTTGTAAGCATAAAAATAGTTTTAAAATAATTACAATAATTTAAAGTACAATAATGCTCTCAGGGTGCTGTTGGGTTTGCCGTGGTGTTGTAGTGCCTAAGTATGTTCGCAGATGACGTGCATGTTGACGGCTTTTATGCCTTAGGATGAAGCCAAACGAGCGTAATTTTGTGAGTTGTGAGTCGCTTATTTTCGGTCACTTATTTTACGTTCAACTGAATTTCTGTTGAGCTGCCATACGAACGTAATTTATTCAGTTACTATTGAGCGTTAGTACGGGGTGTTCGTGTCGTCGAGTGTAATGGATCCATTAAAAATATTGTGTATTTACGAAGCATATTCAGAAGATGAGGCCAGAAAAAGAAACTGGGTAAACCCACTGAATAGTCAGAGGCTGATAAGTGGACAGTTACATACTTTATATGAACGTTTATGTGCAAATCCAGATATGTTTGAAAAGTACTATCATATGCCATTATGTGTTTTTCAAGAATTATTACACCACGCAACTTGTAACAAACTGTTGCTTCCCCACTCCCCTTTCTTGCCCTACCCTCACCCCGACCGAAATTCGGACGAGCTTATGCGCATTGAGTCGCCAGACAACTCATTTTGCGTTGTCGTGTGGCACCAACTGCCTTTTTGTATGAAACCGAATGCAGCAGAATTTCTGCGACCGAAATTCTGCGACTCACCACTCACAAAATTACGCTCGTCTGGCCTCACCCATAATCAGGAAACGCTGCGCGGCACTGCTGAGCAGAATACGTGGCAGCATCAACGGCATCCTGTCGGCACTGGTTGACAGGCGGGATTCTCCACAGTTGGAGCGCTGGTTGCATTTGCATGCGAAGCCCCTGGGCCGCATGTGGGGGGTGCCTTGTGTACTAGCAGAGGATGATCATCTTATTTTAATTTAATTTGTAATCTATTTTATACTTTACTAACATAGTTTTTAAGGTACATTGTTACTAACATTCTATGGACTGTATATTGTCTGAGAATAAATTATTATTATTATTATGATTTTATTTATTTTTTAGGCATTTAACTGCTAGATGTTTAAATCTAAAGAAAAGCCCACAATGGCTAACCTTAAAATGCGAAGAGATGGCGCTGCCTTGCAGCTTAAGGCTAGGAAAATTTCGAGGCGGCAAATAGGGCCGTGGTAGCATAATGGTCAGTGCATTCGCCCGGATAGCGAAGGATGCGGGTTCGAGTCCCGTCCGCTGCCTGGTCCGCGTGGATTTTTTTCTAGTAAACTTTTCTTTAGAATTATTATTATTATTAAAATAATACAGAAAAACGCCACCGCTCATGCATTACACCAAACAACCGGATACTGTAACTGCATTCCTTACTCCGGCACATTGGCCTTAGTCAGTCATTGAACAATGAGCGCTTGATTGCCAAAGTTAAGCAACGTTCACAACGGCCAGCCGTAAGATGGGTGACCATTTTTTTTTTATAATTAACAGCCGGTGGCTGGGAGTCATACGGCCCGAATGTTAATCGGCCGCCATCGCGTTTAGACTCTTGCGATATTCTCAATATCACTCGCATCCCTGACCTTTTCTCCTACTCCGTTAAGGGGCTGTTCAAGTATTACGTAAGCACTATAGGGGGGCAAAGACCCCTGCTTTGCTTATTTTTGATGACATGGGGAGGGGGGGGGGGGGGTCGAGATGGTGAATACGTCAGAGCATCATCGATTAAGCCTTTTTAAGTACTGCTGCTCATGAAGCTCATGAAAACTCATGAATCAATAAAAAAAACAGAATACATTAAAGGAAAAATGCATATAGGTACCAATGTTTACGTAAGGATGGTAAAAGCTTTGCTTACTTTTGCTAACGAGGGGGAGGAGGGGGTAAATAATTGTAATAAATCTGCCTACGTAATACTTGAACGGCCCCTAAGCCCTAGAACCTTACCCACCGACAGAAATATTCGTATGGATCCCTCATAGAACACAGAAAGATGGTTAGAAGGGCCTTGTGGGCGGGGCAGGCGCGCCACAGTAATAAGCAACTTGGTTCTGATTGCGTCGTTGCTCCCAGGTGTGAACGCCGATTGGTTCGTATGTTTGATGTCGCGTCGTTTGATTGGCTATTATCAATTAGGTGAAAGTGTAATGGGGGCGAGCCGGTGACATCAGTTCCCGTAAACGGTCTATGATAACCCTTCTAACCCCTTTATGTGTTCTGTGCAATCTCGCAAATAAATATGAATCGCCGAAATGTATGTACTCGCATTAATTCCGAAAGACAGCACATAATTGCTTTTCTTTGTGTTCGTTATTGTCAGGACTAGATTTCTATAAGTATTTTTTATGGAAAATTCACTAGAAACGACCGGAAAGTCGGGATGATGTTCTCACTTCTCAGATTCTCATTCAATGTGGCCTATTGAGCCTTGACCATTCATTTTATCTTTTTAGCAAATACAAGTAAGAGACCTTGTCCCACCGCCGCGCCGATGAAGAAACGAGTAGAACTTGTAACGAGTTGGCGAGCAGCGGGGAGCGAGTATGTATGGTTACAATAGTAACAGATGGCCCCCTATGCAGAGGACTCATGGAGGCAGAAGAAACGCCACAGCATATCATCATGGAATGCAGGAGCGTGGCCGACCAACGGGCACGACTTCTCCAGTCGCCAGCATCGCTTCCGGAAGCTTGCAGCAGTTTACCAAGGCTGCTTTCCTTCTGGACTAACTTAGGCTGGCTGGAGTGAACGGGAATGTTTCGAGACACGCACAATGGTCCAATAATTAGGATTAAGTGCGGAAACCGCCCAGAAAAACTAAGTAACATGTATGGTTTTATCGCTGGACTTTCACGGTGACGGTTCTGAGCAAAAACACTAGCGAGTATTATCTTTGATCTTTGCTCTTGTAGCTCAGCGACGAGCTAGTAGAGCTCGTCGGCAGCGTGAAGTGTGAACAGTCAACGTTCAATTATTAATATAACACGCATTAGAGGTGTTCATAGTTAAAAAAGTTTTAAATGGTTAAAAATATCAGTTAATATTTTTATTCAAATACAATGTGTGAGTATTTTTCACTATTTGATTTATTGACGACGCTGTATATATCAATACAGGGAGAAAAAACAGCCCTTGCTTTCTTGCCGGTTCTTCTCAGTACAAGGTCTCCCGCCGTAGTTTTGCGAACCGATGGCGTAGCTTCTTGACCTTCACAAGTGCTTGTAACAGCCTAGACTGAATAAATGTTAAGTTCGGTCTGTGACGTGTTAATATCAACATGAATTAAATGATTATTTTTATTCGATATGGTAGAAAATATTAATCTAATTTAAGGGTTATTTTTTTTACAAGTTTAATTTAACGGTTAATAAATATATTCAACAATGCTATTATGCATATTTTTCGTTTACACGGAATGTATATCTACAGTGCGTTTCTTGAGCGAGAAAATAGCCGATAGTTAATCGTTTTCTCGCCTGCAGTGGGACATCTGCCTAAAGTGGAGTTGTGCAAGAATTTATTGGTTTATCGATGCTTCATTAATAAATTTTCATTTCTTAGGTTTTCACGCATATCACTCATTAAATAAAACATGTTGCAACGGGTTATAAACGTCAACAAATAAATTAAAATCAGTGCATGTAACTTGTTGAAACTTCTTTCATTAATAAGTTGAACAATACCCAATTTCGGACAAGTGGACTTAATACCATTACCTTATTTGAGAGATGAACTTCACTTACCTGTAAAATAAAGAAGATGACATAATTATAATAATAAGTAGAAGAAAAACGATTTTTTATATTAGTGTATTGATAATTAGAAATACACTAAATTAAAAGAATATTACAACAAGCGTTTGACGAACACAAAATGATTTAATGCTGGCACTTCACATGGCTGTTCGTGTTTGCCTTATCGAAATTTTACATTGACAGACATTTTCTATTTTTTTTTTCTTTTTTTTCACACCAATTAGCCTAGCTCCAAAGTAAGCACTATAAGGCTCGTGTTATGGGATACTAGGGTAACGGTTAGAATACATTATACTTTACATATATAAGTATATTTATATAGAAATACATATTAAACATCCATGACTGGAGTACAAATGCTCGTATTCATCACACAAACATCTGCCTCCACCGGGATTCGAACTCGGGATCTCTCGAGTCGGCGACGACGCTACGAAACCCGGTGTACAAACCCCTCGGCCACGGAGGTCGTCTAAAACGTTTTACCGTACGTGTACGGAATCCTAAAAAATAACAAGCCGCCAGAAATCAAATAGAAAGAAACCCTAGTTGAACAAAAAAAAAATCCATTATTAAAAATCTAAATTCAAATTCGGAAACGGAACGTACGCGATGCGCGCGCGCTTCCAATTTTGATTTTTTGCTATCAGAGCAGGGTGCTTTTGTTATACGCTCGTCTCGCTCACACCTACGCTCGGAACATACCTGTCTCGATCACGGGGGTGCCTACGGGGGTGTTAACGCCAGATGTTCCGAAGCTAGTTTTTTTTTCAAAGAGACAAAGGAGCCTCGCTTGAGGATTCCAAGCATATGGTCTTAGTACAGGTATTTTTTTCTGTATTGTTGTTTCGTTTCAGCGACACGGTCAATCTGTTGTGTTTATGAATTATTGGCGAAAGGACGTTAGCGCTTAGCCTTTGAAGATGCCAAAAAAAAGCATGGCGAAATTTATAAGTTTTCTAACATGACTTGTTATTTCATAACTGTGAGATTGATAAAATATCACCACAGCTTGTTTTGATTACATCATCAACCTATTACTGTCCCCACTGCTAGGCACAGGCCTTCCCTACGGATGGAAAAAAGATTGGGCCATGACCCACCACTCGGGCGAAGTAAGTATTGATGGGTGCTAACGTCTACAAACACAGCCGGGATCGACGGCTTAACGTGCCTTCCGAAGCACAGAGGAGCTCGAGATAGTAAATGTTTGGTCACCCATCCAATGACCGACCACTGCCAAAGTTGCTTAACTTCGCCGATGGCACCCGACCGCGGTATCGAGCTCCTCAAATATCTTATCGCTGTCTAAAATTAAAACGACGAGGAAATTCTAATATTCATTTCACATTACTAAACTTGAAAGACTATTGAATGGCTGAAAAACTAGAAAATTGCTAATCTTAGCAACACACACACAAAAATCTCATCACATTGAATCAAAAACCAGTACAAAATCGAAATGCACACTTGTAATATGCTGCAAGTTGTACCTGCCAATAAGAAGGGGGACGCCAAACGCAGAACCGTACGAGAGCAAGCGAGACAGCCATACGACAGATGTTTCACAAGAATGTATGTGTATGCATGCATTATGCGGGTGTGTTTTTTTCATAAATTACTTAGGGCATAGAGAGGAATCGTCCATCCGGCCGCTTCCGAAACGCGTGGGAAATTGTCTATGACCGTGTTTAGTAACTATGTACTGTTTGTTTTCGCGCCTTTTAGCATCAACAGATGTTTCGCTGTCAAAGGAGCGACGACCGGAGCCGTGAAACAGTGAAAAAAAAACAATAGGGCATTGAATTATGAAATTAAACTGCCTTGTTAGTGCAGTATTGGTATTCAGCAGGTTATTTTTAAATTTATGGATGTGGGAAGTGACGTTTAATGAACTTATAATAAATTCTTCTTCTTAGCGAATTCATCTAGCTGTACAAAGTGCCATCACATATTTAAACCAGTTAAAGTTTTAGTTTATTGATAAAATGTCCCCCATCTCCTGATCGGAAATTGCCTTTATCTCGATACTAGGTGGCCCGCCCTCGCTTCGCTCCGGTGTAGAGCTGTAGTGTAGACTATAGGTTTTATTCTCAGGCTTGTATTTATACACCATGACTATTTTTTTTGTTGCGTATTTAGTAGGTACCGTTGTACCGAATACACCATTTATTTGGTTGAACGCGCAAATCGCTGTAATTAATAGTCCAATTTGAAAAAATCTGTTTGTGCTGGATAGTGAATTTATTGATGAAGGCTTAAAGCTATATTATATAATACTAGTGGCCCGCCCTCGCTTCGCTTCGGTGTAGAGCTGAAGTGTAGACTATAGTTATTGTTCTCAGGCTTGTATTATATTCTTCTTATACCTACCGCCGCCGCGACCCGTGTCGAGCGCTTCAACCGTTACACAAAAATAATCCTTATAGCATGATTCAGTATTCAAGTGCGACGACGCGATGGCTTATTTCATGTATAAGTTTGGTGTTTCTATACCGATTTCTATAATTCTTTTTTTATTGAATAGGTAATAATGTTAACTTTTTAAAATTAGGGATGAGTGAGAGTTTTATAAACGTAAGAGTAAACAAATATAATCAAAATGCTCCGAACTGCTAAGCTATGAGGAGTTACACGTGTTATTGTGAGCCAACCATAAAAGATAGACATAATGCTGTTGCAGGATATTTTTTAGACAATTTTATGTATAATATTTCCGTCATACATGATTTCTATGTAACTTTAACCATTAAGGCTGCACACGCGACGGAAGCTTAAAAAATGGAGTAACTTCTCCCGTTTTCCCAACATTTCCCTTCACTACTCTGTTTCTATTGATTGTAGCGTGATTAAAAGTATACTATAAACTGCCCAGGAGTATGAGGAATAATTGTACCAAGTTTCGTTAAAATCCGTCGAGTAGTTTTTGTTTCTATAAGGAACATACACACAAGACAGACAGACAGACAAAAATTTTACTGATTGCATTTTTGCCATCAGTATCGATCATTAATCATCCCCTGATAGTTATTTTGAAAATATATTTCATGTACAGAATTGACCTCTCTACAGATTTATTATAAGTATATAGATTACGCTGCGAACGTCGTCAAAAAAGGAACTTTTTTCCAAAAATCTGGATCAGGATTTCCAAAACAAGATGGAAAGGGGGTTCCAAAACATAAGCCAAAACCATGGCAGGTTTACATTAAAACTCGTTTACTAATGTTAAGTTAAAGTTTCTGATTAGTTGTGGTGTTTTACCGCATAAGTCTCATTGAAACTAGTACAATGAAACACACAAGTCACTAAATAAGTCAATAATAATAAATAAATAATGTATTATGTATAATATGCGTATTTGTTACTTGAAAAAAAATGAAAAAAAAAAAAAAGTTTTTTAATTTTACTAGAAAAGAATTCCACGCGGATCAGGCAGCAGACGGTACTCGAACCCGCACTCTCCGCTATCCGGGCGGATGCACTGAACATTAGTGCATTCCGCGGCCCTGATGGCCATGTCGATTTTTCTCTAGTGTTTCTTAAGCTGCAAGGCACTAGAGAAATGTTGACAAAACTAAAAACGAGAATGCAGCTGCGATACTTTTATCGCTGGGCTATGAACGGGTGTGCGAGTAAAACGGGCGATTACTCGCGTCACTCGCTCGCGGCATAGGTCCTGAACAAAAATGCACGCGTATTGACGGAAAAGCCAGCACCGCTGAACGAGTATAAGGTCCGAGTTCTCGCCGGTAATGTAAAAAGTCAGCGATCTACTAGTAAAACATGCATCTCTTTTGCTTATATGAAATTTTTATCTTAAATGGAGTTATAATGCAATATGTGCTAAGGGGCCGTATGTCGCTATACGAGCAGCTATAGCTATATATATAGCCTCGGCAGCAGCGAAATATGTAGTTATGTTAAAGATATTAGTACTGTTTTAGCTTTATAAGTTATATTGTAAATCATCTCTTATTTGAAATAAAAAATATTATTATATTCTTAAATTATTGTATGTTTTTCAACGAGAAAATAGCCGATACCTAGTCGCTTCCGCGCCGGCGATGAGACAACTGCCTAAAGTAGGATTCGACTCGTTCTGGTTATTAGACTGTATAAGAACCAGAGTCCTTCGCTATCCATGCAAATGCGCTACCGAGAGCTTAACGGTCGTATATACAAGGAAGAAAAAAATGAAACATAAAATCTGTTAATAATTAAGTATATCACTCTAATTTTAATAAATGAGGAGCTCGATGGCGCGGGTGGTTAGCGCGTTCGGCTGCGATCCTTGAAGTTAAGCAACTTTCGCAGTGGTCGGTCATTGGATGGGTCACCGAAAATTTACTATCTCTCGCTCCTCCGTGCTTCGAAAGGCACGTTAAGCCGTTGGTCCCGGCTGCATCTGCAGTCGTTAGCACCCATCAATTCGCACTGGGCCCTCGTGGCGGATCATGGCCCAATCTCCCTATTCCATCCATAGAGAAGGCCTGTGCCCCAGCAGTGGGGACATTAATAGGCTGATGATGATGATAATGATTAAATAAATAAAAATGTATCAACCAAATGAGTACTTTTAGCAATACACCATTTTAAAACATGGTAAACTTATTATGTACGCGAGTGTACCCCACCCTACTCTACCGACCGTAAAAAGGGTCGCCCGCGCACCCTCTATCGCTGTCCCGCTCCAACTCATGCCGTCTCCCTCTCTCGGACATAATAAAAACTCATTTTAATACCGTAGCAATCTCCAGCGAGCGTTTGGCCCTAACGCCGCACGCGATTAGGGTTACTTTAGCTTGAATTTCTTTACTGTTTTTTATACGTAATTGGTGTGTTGGATTAATATTAAATCTACCATACAAAAGGGTTGTAGGGTATGTAGATTTTATTTTTGAATTTCTGATGTGCGAGCAAGTAGGTACAAGTCGATGTCGTTACCCTCCTGTGACGGAATAAAGAGTAAACCATAAGTTATTTATTTATTTCAGTACTTTTTTTCCAAAACTTGAGTTTGACTGGACAAGACACTAACTAATATATTTATTGATGTGAAACTTTCTTTTCGGACAGGATGGAAATATAAAATATGAAACGGAAATTCATCACGAGCGTCACATATAAAAATTGAAGGGTCACCCTCTTGAAATTAAA
The DNA here is from genome assembly GCA_902850365.2 of Chilo suppressalis. NCBI lineage: Eukaryota > Metazoa > Arthropoda > Insecta > Lepidoptera > Crambidae > Chilo > Chilo suppressalis. Next base: position 12,280,317 of record OU963921.1, read on the forward strand.
GTATTTATTTAAACATCTAGCAGTTAAATGCTTAAAAATAAATAAAAACATAACTTTAATTGCTATTTCTAATCTTTCAAATGTTTAATACTTGAAAAAGTATTCATTTGACATTGTGGGTTACCTACAATGCGAAGAGATGGCGCTGCCTTGCAGCTTAAGGCTGGGAAAATTTCGACGCGGCCTTCAGGGCCGTGGTAGCATAATTGGTCAGTGCATTCGCCCGGATTGCGAAGGGTTCGGGTTCGAGTCCCGTCCGCTGCCTGGTCCGCGTGGATTTTTTTCTAGTAAAACTTTTCTTTAAATTTAAACATCTAGCAGTGAAACAAGTTATCAAGTTGTAGAGAACAAGTTAACCTATTGAGTTTAACAAGATCCGGCTAAGTGTAGACTGTTCCGTACTTGTAAATCTCACAGCCATTATAGTAATATAAGTTATTTACGGGATTGTTACCATGTACCTTGTTTTTAGCGAGTTTCCGATATTTCGGCACTGTTGCAAGCGCCATGATCACGGAGTAACTACACACACAAAATCGTCAAAAAATGGTCGCCGTGTCGAATTTCTTCTAGTACTTCTAAGGCTGCAAGGCGACGACTGTAGTGAGTATATGCACTCTCTTTTTCCGAAACGAATTTTCCAAAAACGTAACGAAATTGAATGACGTCAACTTAAGATTATTATATATTATTATTATTAGTAATTCAAATTTTCATTGAGTAGGCTTAGTAAAAATTAACCTCAATCTATTTTCGGGCGAACGAATGTTATTATAATTAGAAACGAATAAGAAAAATTGTAAATAACGTGCGAAATTTCGTTTTTCGTTGAATTAGAGAAGTGGATTTTTCCCTTATATGGTTTTTTTAGACTTAGCGATCAAGCAGTTTAATGCATAAAATCTATACTTATATTATAAGCTGAAGAGTTAATTTGATTGTTCGTTTGGTTGAATGCGTTAATATCGGGAAGTACTTGTCCGATATTTGTTTTTTTTGTGTTGGAAAGCGCAAGTATCGTTTATGGCTATAAGGCTATATAACCACAAAATACAGAAAGAGGTCGGAATTGCCTTGTGGGCGGGGCAGCCGTGCCACAGTTATGTGTGAGTAGGGTTACCATTTACAAATTTGAAAAGTCCTGAGATTTCAAATAAAAATTCGGTCTTTTTAGTTACAAAATGGGACCATTACATTAGTTAAACTCACTTAGTTACAGTGGCATGGTCGGCACTCAACCATAGATGCTCGCATTACGAAAAAAATCCTGACAAATGGAAGAGCCGAACAAAGTCCGGATTGGAGTCAAAAATCCGGTCGTAACCCTATGTATGAGTGAGCAGATATGCTCATAACTTGACCAAAACTTGGTTCCGATTACGTCGTTGCTGACGGGTGTGAGCGGGGATTGCTTCAATAATTGTATGTTGTCGCGTCGTTGGATTGGTTATTATCTATTAGGTATGAATGATCAGATAACCCTTTTAACCTCTTAATGTGTATATATAACAATAACAGAAACCAATGAAAAATGTTGCAGAAACGGGTAAAAATATTCCATTGTGGAATTGTTCCCCTTTTAAGGTTCTATAAAAAAATATTTCAATATTAATTATTTATTGTTACTTGAAAGCAAAGGATGCTAGGTACAAACATCCTTTGAAGTTATGAAAAATATTTTGCATGTCTTTTTTTTATGTGTCACTAAACAGGCCCTGCAAGAATAACAGCGCTGCTGCGAAACAGCAGGGTCCTGAGATTTTTGAATTTGTATCTATAAATGAGGGTTAATAAAATATAATTGATTCTATATTCTAAAAAAATGTCCCCGACAGCATATGTCTATCTTTTAAAGGTGACCAGACCACTATAACCTTTTCCTCAAATTACACGCGTGAAACTGCATGGCACCTCTAATATAAAATATAATAATCTCTTATCTATTAGACAAGTCCGTCTGTCTGTGGTGCTGTTTCAGCGGCCAAACCGTAAGAGATAGATAAAGAGAATATTTAAGTTATAAGTTGAGAATAGTCTGATAAGACTACAAACCGGATTTGAGTAACGTAGCACTTCTGGTTTTCGAGAAATCAGGTTTTGGTGAACATTTGGTTCATTGGTTTGCTAGTACTAATATAATCTCAGATTTTCTATAAATCTACCCCGTAAGAACCTCCAAGTAGCTTACATGCCACAATATTCCGCCAAACGCTAAGTCCTCCCAGCACATTAACGCGGCGAGTTGAGTGAAAGCGCTGCGCCCGCGCACGCACGCGATTGGCGTAAGCGCACCAGGTGCGGGCCGGGACGTTGCGGGACTGGGATGTCAAGAAAGGGGATGCGTGTCGATAGATTCATATCGATGAACTTAAATAAAACACGGTTTTACGGGTTGACGACCTCCGTGGCCATGTTGTTTGTACGCCGGGTTTCATGGTGTCGCCGACTCGAGAGGTCCCGGGTTCGAATCCCGGTGGAGGCAGATGAATACGAGTATTTGTACTCCAGTCATGGATGTTTAATATGTATTTCTATATAAATATACTTATATATTATGTACAGTTTATGTATTCTATCCGTCACCCTAGCATCCCATAACACAAGCCTTACAGTGCTTACTTTGGGGCTAGGCTAATTGGTGTGAGTGTTGTTAATATTTATTATTTATTTAATATTGAGAACGGAGTTTCTAAAGGACCTGGAACGTAATTTAATGAAAGGTGTGCGTGAAAACACCACACTAATATTATAAAGGCGAAAGTTAGTGAGTGCGTATTCTTTCACGTTCGTTACTTCTTCACGTTTAAATGGCTAGAGAAATTATAATAAAATTTAGTATGTAGTTAGCTGACACACTGGATTAACACAGAGGCTACGTTTTACTGTGGAAAATATCTTATTCCCATAGGAAAATAGATGAAAATGAATTTTCCCTAATAAACCGCGGGTAACATCGCGGGGCACAGATAGTAAGAAATAAATATATCGATGAACTTTATTAAAATGCCGGCCAATCATTAAAAAAAAAATCTCGTAGAATGTTAAGACCACGAAGCCTGTGATGATTCGAAACATTAGGAATAATGAGTCGCGCTCTAAATTTCTGTTTAGAAAGTTTTATTGGATTATAAAACACTACGGTTTGCACATTTTTTTTTCATTTTTTCATAACTTCATGTCATATAGTTTCCCTATATATAATATCTTCATTTCAATGTTGTTTTGGCTTATAAATAGTGGAAAATAAATAAAAGGTCCTTCCTAGGCTGGGAATCGAACCTGGGCATGGCTTAACGGGGATTTACCCACAATTCCGCCAATTTCACGTGGATAGTCACTGCACGACAGGGATTCTTAATAAACTTAATTTTGAAACAAGAGGTTAAAAATACTTTGTTCAAGCAATCTTTATACCATTGAGCTACTGACAAGAATGACAAATTATGTTCGACATGCTACAGATGAACGTCAAACTTTATGCGTCTTGAACTAAAATAGAAATTATCAATAAAAAATGTGTGCGTGTACTAGTGTACACACGTAAGAAGTGAAACTTCTTTATGGCCTTATTTTTTTCGAAAATGATCTACATGCAACTTTCCAGAAATATATATATAGGCGTGCGCTAAGATTTTTCAAAAACTCACCCACTAAAGGGGTGTAACTACACCTTACCTTACCTTACCTTACCTTACCTTACCTTACCTTACCTTACCTTACCTTACCTTGTGTGAAACACGAATATTTGCTGTCGATACTTTTTTTTTTTAAAGTTGACAGAAGAAGCAATTGTTCGGATGAGGTAAATAGTGCTCTTTTAAAAAAAAGATGGCGCGTAACCAAAAAACGTGACGCGTAACCGAAAAAAATGTGACGGTAAATTTTTTTCCAACGCCGATAAAGATGTTTCACTTCAAAAATGCGACGACGACGCTAAGTACGGGACGACATAACGTGAAGCTACGTTATCGACCCCGTGTACCGTCGCAACGACGCAACTCCAATGGCAGCTCATTGATAAAATTGCTAATTTCCCACACTGCACACGAATGCAAACGTGATCTATTTCACCATTTTCGATTCAGTTCGTAATGTCGTCGCGTCACGTGGAGACAGACATCCGTGAGCAATTGTGACATTTCGAGATTGCGACCGCAACCCGTAAAGTGTCATTCGACAGAAATGCTAACAGCTATCACAACAGCCGCTTGCTAAATAGAAAAACTTTCCAACTTCCTTCATGCCGGACAATACTTGGTCAGCATTCGCCAATCCAGCGGATGTTGTCTGCTTGTAATGCAGTTAGACATAGTGTTGACATTTTTGGCGACTCTATTGCGGTAATGAAAAAAAAAGTAAGAAAATATGTTGCAAATGCAGACGTAAGGGTAGTATTGTGTACATAAAATATTATAAAGAATTCTAACATATTTATAAAGTGCATGCTGTATTTACATTTATAAGATTTGTGATACTGTTAAGATACACTGTATGTAATTATTTTGTCATTTTCACATTTCGGTTTTGCAAACCAAATAAAAAACAAAATAAAGAACATGCGGAAATCATGAAAAATGCGATATAACAGGTACAAATATATCAACACTGGCGACAGTCAATTGCCAGATATCATCTTTCCACTTAGAAGAAAAAAAAATAAAGGCCTAACAAAAATTTCCATCATTCAAAATCTTTTTTGCGCTAATTTGTGTCATAAATTTGCGTGTTTGTATGTTTTTTTACTTTATCGCGCAAAAACAGTTTTTTTTGTGTCCGTGAAATGCCTGGATCGAGACAAAGTATACTTTTTAACCTGGAAAAATTTTTGGGTTCCTGTGGGACGAAGTCGCGGGCGCCTGCTCGTATCTCATAAACCATAACAGGCAGATAGTTGAGATATTCATACAATATGTATCCTAAATGCCGCTTGAACAATCAATAATAAAATCAAATAGAGTTTCAAAATAGATCCTTGAAGCGTAATAGTGTAGCAAAATTAGCCATTGTTACATGATTATATTTTTTATTATTTTAAAGCATGTAACTGCTTGATGTTCAAATCTAAAGAAATATAACTAGAAAACATTCCACGCGAACCAGGCATCAGACGGGACTCGAATTCATTTGACTTTGTGGGTTACCTATAATGCGAGGGGATGGCGCTGCCTTGCAGCTTAAGAATGGCTAGAAGAATTTCGACGCGGTCCGTGAGGGTCGCTGTAGCATATTGGTCAATGCATTCGCCCGGATTGCGAAGGGCGCGGGTTGGAGTCCCGTCTGCTGCCTGGTCCGCGTGGATTTTTTTCTAGTTATATTTTCTTTAAATTCAAACATTGTTACATGACTCACATTTGCCCGATTTTTAAGTTCCGTACCCAAAGGGTTACAAGCGGAACACTATCAATAAATAAATAATAAATATTTCCAACACTCACACCAATTAGCCTAGCCCCAAAGTAAGCACTGTAAGGCTTGTGTTATGTGGTGCTAGGGTAACAGATACAATATACTGATACCGAATCTCTCGAGAAGGCGACACCTTGAAACCCGATGTAAAGAAACAGTCAATATAACTTGTTTGTTTGTCGTAGGGAACTTGGAAACTGTTAATTGGAAATAGGTAGATAACACGAAGTTTTTTGCAGTCTTAACTATCGATACAACGCATCGCCGAAAGTATCGACAGGTCTGCATCACTAGCAAATAAAAAAATGGAACGCGCCCTTCTCTCTCCAGGTATAAGCGAAGCGATTGCAGTCGCGAATCTTATCGAAAGATTATAAAACGGTTCTAAATCTTCACGCCACACATATCCTTCGCGGCAGGGCTTGTTTAGCGGTTAATTTTCAAACCTAAATCAGTGTAAAGTATGTTATGGGTACTTACATTATTTAGGTTTGGCTCTACCTAAACCTTAAAAAAAACGAGGAGCTCGATGGCGCAGGTGGTTAGCGCTTTCAGCTGCGATCGTTGAACTTAAGTAACTTTCGCAGTGGTCGGTCATTGGATGGGTGACCGAAAATTTACTATCTCGAACTCCTCCGTGCTTCGGAAGGCACGTTAAGCCGTCGGTCCCGGCTGCATCTGCAGTCGTTAGCACCCACCAATCCGCACTGGGCCCGCGTGGTGGGTCATGGCCCAATCTCCCTATTCCATCCATAGGGAAGGCCTGTGCCCCAGGAGTGAGGACATTAATAGGCTGATGATGATGATGATGAAACCTTAAAAAAACCGGTTTTCCTAAAAAGCGAAATCAAATAGGTTTTGAATCAATTTAGCGGTTTTTAAAGGGTTACATTTCGCTCTTACAGACGGCTGAAATAAATACACAGCTACAAAATCGCAGCGGAACGCCTCGATTTATCAACTTATGCAAGTATAATTATTTATTTATTTAATTTATGCAGTATTTTTTTCTTTGATATTAATAGATGGCGAGGCAGGCTATCGGGATTGTTATGGCTATATCTATAGGTAACGATTTAATTTTCTTTATTTCTGACCGAAGTAAGTTTCGAAATAGCTCCCGCTTTTTGAAAAGGAAAGCTTTGTAGCTTGTAATCATCATCAGCCTATTGATTTCCCCACTGCTGGGGCACAGGCCTTCCATAAGGATGGAATAGGGAGTGCGGGCAATGACCCACCACGCGGGCCCAGTGCGGATTGGCGGGTGCTAACGACTGCAGACGCAGCCGGGACCAAAGGCTTAACGTGCCCTCCGAAGCACGGAGGAACTCGTGATAGAAGATTTTTGGTCACCCATCCAATGACCGACCACTGCGAAAGTTGCTTAACTTCAACGATCGCAGCCGCACGCGCTAACCACCCGCGCTACTCTAGCTAGTGGCTTGTAACCTCGTAGGTAAATTTTCGCCTAGACCCCCATCCGCCATACCGTCCAAAATAAAACTTCTTTCCAATAAAGACTAGTTTGATAAAAAAATAATTACAACGTGACAAAAACATTAAAATCTTATGATACAGGTACTATAGATAGATAGATATAAACAAATCCTTACTAATATTATAAAGGCGAAAGTTTGTTTGGATGGATGTATGGATGGATGTTTGTTCCTCTTTCACGCAAAAACTACTAAACGGATTTTAATGAAACTTTACAGTAATGTAGCTTATAGATCAGAATAACACATAGGCTATAATTTATAAAGATATTGTGTGAATTGTCCAAAATATAACGATAAATGTCATTTAAGTCTGAAAAAATTCTGCAATCTGCGAGCTATTCAGGCGTGTGCTGCAAAAACAGTTAGTGCTACATGTATATAATGTATGGTGAAAATATTTATCTTAAATAGTCCTACAAAAAATTCTGCGACACCATATATATCTATCTTTTATGAGTAAGCCATTATTGTCAAAATAGTGAACCATAAATACAATAAAAATTACACGCTAATATAAGCTACTCGAAATACTAATACTGCGCACACGAAGTCGCGGGCACCAGTTATTGATACATAAAGACCTTGCTTTTATTCGAATTACACGCAGACGAAGTCGCGGGCAAAAGCTAGTTTTATATAAGGTTTTCGCAAAGTCTATAAGTACCTTCCATACGCTGAACACGGTTTTTAACACGTGACTTTTTACCCGACTAATGCGGTGAAGCCGAAAGGAAGGGTAATTAATCATTTTTAGCGTCAAATTTTTGTTTTTTCAAATTAAACTATGGAACAATGTAGAACAAACATAGAACAAAACCGGGATAATAATAAAATTTAAAAAGTGGGGAGCTTACTTCCAAGGGCGGATCATGAACCCCCCTGGGCTGGGTACAGATGGACCAAACCCAGGGGGATTTTATTTAAGTACTTTCAATATTTAATATACCACGACTATATGACCCCCCCCCCCCCCCTGGCGCCAAAGCTGGATCCGCCCTTGCTAACTTCCCTGAGACCTATGAGTTACCTGAGAAACCTTTATTCGGCGAACTTCGTACCGCCCAAAAGTAATAATCTATATATATAAAACTCAAACGTGACTGCCTGACATAGTGATCTATCAACGCACAGCCCAAACCACTGGACGGATCGGGCTGAAATTTGGCGTGCAGGTAGATGTTATGACGTAGGCATCCGCTAAGAAAGGATTTTGATCAATTCTACCCCCAAGGGGATAAAATAGGGAATGAAAGTTTGTATGAAACTTTGTCAATTTTAAACCGATCGGGCTGAGACTTTGCATGCAGGTAGTATAAGAAGAATCATAGATGAATGTCATCTCTTATCTATTAGACAAGTCCGTCCGTCTGTCTGTGGTGCTGTTTCAGCGGCCAAACCGTAAGAGATAGATAAAGAGAATATATAAGTTATAAGTTAAGAATAGTCTGATAAGACTACAAACCGGATTTGAGTAACGTAGCACTTCCGGTTTTCGAGAAATCAGGTTTTGGTGAACATTTGGTTCACTGGTTTGCTAGTTGTGTATAATACAAGAACAAAAACTGTAGTCTACACTTCAGCTCTACACCGATGCGAAGCGAGGGCGGGCCGCTAGTTTACTATAAAATAATATTGCGACTATATATTGAGATGTCCTATCTTTCAAGTTGGATCATACTGCACACGGTGTGCAAATTTGATTAACATCGGTTTAGTAGTTTAGGAGTCCATCCCGGACAAACAACGTGACGCGTAATTTATATATATATTAAGATATATCATCATCATCATCAGCCTATTAATGTCCCCACTGCTGGGGCACAGGCCTTCCCTATGGATGGAATAGGGAGATTGGGCCAGGACCCACCGCGCGGGCCCAGTGCGGATTGGTGGGTGCTAACGACTGCAGATGCAGCCGAGACCAACGGCTTAACGTGCCTTCCGAAGCACGGAGGAGCTCGAGAAAGTTGCTTAACTTCAACGATCGCAGCCGAACGCGCTAACCACTTGCGCCATCGAGCTCCTCTCTCTCCTCGAAATAATTTATTTATATATATTTAGATATATATAAATATACTAGCTGACCCAGCGAACTTCGTACCGCCCTAAAAAAATAGGGGTTGTCCAGCGGACAAAATTGTGAATCTAAACCATTCTCAGATCCCCTTGAACACACACAAAAAATTTCATCAAAATCGATCCAGTCGTTTAAGAGAAGTTCAGTGACATACACACTCACAGAAGAATTATATATATAAAGATTATTTCGTTTTTTTCGTCAGATCATATTTGGGAAGTGCCGATTTTTATTCAAGGGGATCCACTCCCACATTGTAATTGACACTTAAGTGTATTGTTTATGAATAATGTAATACGTGCTCAATGATAATGTGCTACACTTCCGGAATTTCAACAATAACAGGACACGTATCGTATAGTCGAGTGCTTGTAGGCTTGAACTTCGTGCTAAAAGGCGGCTTCGAACTTATTTAGTTCAACAAAATTCAACCCCTTTTCATTCCCACAAGGGTTGAGATCTAGGATAAAAAATATCTTGTCCTTTCATCATCAGCCTATTAATGTCCCCACTGCTGGGGCACAGGCTTTCCCTATGGATGGAATAGGGAGATTGGGCCATGACCCACCACGCGGGCCCAGTGCGGATTGGCGGGTGCTAACGACTGCATATGCAGCCGGGACCAACGGCTTAACGTGCCTTCCGAAGCACGGAGGATCTCAAGATAGTAAATTTTTGGTCACCCATCCAATGACCGACCACTGCGAAAGTTGCTTAACTTCAACGATCGCAGCCGAATGCGCTAACGACTTGCGCCATCGAGCTCCTCACTCTTGTCCTTTACCGGGACTTAAAATATCTCTACGCCGATTTAAACGTCGGACAGACAGACACACTTTTGCATTTAAAATGTTAGTAGAGATTAGATCATCCTTCTGTGGAAGTTACACCCACCTTATTATTAGATAAGGTAGTTTGTTCTTACGACCGGTAGAGGGCGCTGCTTGGTGTTCATAGAAATTTTGACGTTACGGACCTGTCAGAAACTCGTGCTTGCTTCTATGATATCAGAGCGGGGCCAAGTAAATATGTATTTATGGTAACAAATTGTTCTTCTATACATTGGACACACATTATTTTAGTAATTAAATATTTACGTACTGGTAATAATCAATAATATTAACTTCACGTACTAAAGACCGGCGATCAAGGTTGAATGAAATAGCAATACGTGCGGTATCTCTATCCTAACACGATAGGTTTCATTTCGCAACTTAACAGTTTTATCTGGCTAGTAAGTATTTGTTTATTCATTTTTGAAGTGAAAACTTCTTTAGCGGCATTGTACAATTTTTTTGTATGGGTAAACTTGACTTTAAATATATTGGACGAAACATAGTAAAATAGTAATATTTTATTTTATCGTATTACAATAATAAGTTTCTATTTAGGTCGTCCACGTGGCAGCTTTATTGCGAAGAAAATGCATTTTTTTTACAATAGATGTCGCTAGGTGTGCTTAAATGTGATTCATGTAAGTTGATTTCGTTAGAATAGATGTCGCTAAGTGCGCTTAAACGTGATTCATGTAAGTTGATTTTTCTAAGAGATAAACTTTTCTAATGTAATATAAATTAAATTGTCATGTTCGTGTACGATAGCGCAATAAATAATATTGTATTCTACATGATAGTACTTTTATACTGATAATTAAAGCAATTCGTGCAAAATAATTCTCTAACCATTCCAAAATATCAAAAATGCACAATGTTAATATTCAAGTTTTCACTTCTGCCACTCCCGGAGTGCAACCCGTCGTTTTTTTAACTACAACAGTCTGGTTTTGTCTTCATCCATACATACTAACATTATAAACGCGTTAGTGAGTCTGTCTGTCTGTTACCTCTTCACGGTAAAACCGTAGAAAAATGAAACTTTACTCAGCCTATACAAATGAACACAGAAAATTATTAAATTTATTTAAACGGTGCTCTCGTACAGTAAAATTGACCTACCTGAATATAGAATGGCGAATTCAAATCTGGTATAAACAGGAATTTCCTGGATGTGCGTTCTTTATCATATCTTCACATTCATAATTGTCAATTGAATAAACGACTTCAAGAGAAACAGCACAATTGAAATAAAAAAAACGCATATTACTGAAAGAAGCAGTCAAGCGAATCTTGTAGCAAGTGGCTTAACTAGTAACACGCCAACTTTCTAAGAACAGGGTACACAAATAGGGTACACTCCGTACACTATACCCATTAGAATAAAAAAAACACAACAGACACACAAAAAAACTGCAGATGAAAAGACTACTTAACAAAACGTGATTTAAAAAACCGATAAAACCAGAATATCGCATTCGGATTGTGATACACAAAACGATACAAACAGACAAGGTAAACAACACATAACTCTTCGGTACTAAGATTAAAGAATGATATTACAAAGGTACAATAGCAATACAAAATAGTATACGGCACACATAGTAAGAACGCTAGAGATACTAGTAATGCAACTATTTTAAACAAATAGGGTACACGAAAAAACAGCTGAAACATACAAAAACAGTGAAGGTGAAAAGAATACGTAAGAAAACGTGATATAAAAATTGATAAAACCAAAATATCGCGTGATAATGTGATACACAGGACTACTCACACAAAAAAATAAGGAAAGCAACACAGAACTCTTCGATACTACAACAGCCTAAAAAATAATATTACAAAGGTACAAAAGCAACACAAAATGGTACACGGCACACACAGTGAACGCTAAAGGTACACACTGGCACAAAAAAGCGCGCCAAATCACTTATTCTCACCCATTGTGGTGGGACGTCTGCGTGCTGGTGGTGCGTGTGGTGATGGTGCCGCCTGTCAGCCTGGTGGTGGCCGTTCGAGGCGGCACACGACGTCGCCGCCACTCCGTACTACAGTGCAAAAGTGCCGTTAGGTGCTGGTACGGAGGTACAACGCTGTGTAAAGGGTGCGAGGACCGTTTACTTTGCTAATTTGAATTGGTAAGTACGACACACAAATAAGGTACAGCTAGAGCACGGGGTACGTTATGCACATGTGAGACAAATTTTACATTTAAAAAAAGTGGCACCGGTTCAAAATAAAAGTAGAAAGGAAAAGTTTGAAGATCGTTTACTTTGCATAATTAAGTGGGTACGCACGACACACAAATAAGGTACAACTACAACACGATATACGTTTTGCATATGAGTGGAAATTTTACATTTAAAACGAGAGGCGACGCAATAAATGAAAATAGTAGAAAGAAAAAATGAAACGACTGAAGACCGTTTATATAATTGAACAGGGTACAACTACAACATAGGGGTACGTCAAACAAATATGGAATAAATCTAACATTTTACACACAAAATACAATCCAATCAATTAGAAGATTGGTAAGAGAAACGACTAACGTTTTTCCCATTGAAATAATCTCCTTAAATTTTCTTTTATTGTAAAATCCTCCACATTTACCCTAACGTATTCTACTCAATCCATCATCATCATCATCAGCCTATTAATGTCCCCACTGCTGGGGCACAGGCCTTCCCTATGGATGGAATAGGGAGATTGGGCCATGACCCACCACGCGGGCCCAGTGCGGATTGGTGGGTGCTAACGATTGCAGATGCAACCAGGACCAACGGCTTAACGTGCCTTCCGAAGCACGGAGGAACTCGAGATAGTAATTTTTGGTCACTCATCCAATGACCGACCACTGCGAAAGTTGCTCAAGTTCAACGATCGCAGCCGGACGCGCTAACCACTTGCGCCATCGAGCTCCTCAATCCATACAATAAAGTGATTAAATTAAACAAAACAGAAGATTATCCAAAACGAAATACAATCAAGCGCAGGCCAAAAGATAATAAATGTTTTAACACTGTCCTCCGATCTAGTGACTTACAAACGAGTCGCTATGTAGGCGCGTACTTTCAGAGGAGCACATTACTCGTATATCAGCCGACCGTACGACATCGTAAAACTATTAACCCTTAAGGACGACATTGGAGAGTTATAAAAACCCGCTGAAACTGGACTGAGGGGCAGAACACTTCCAAAGATGCCGGATAAGGCAGTTGTTCCACTGATGATGCTTAGCGAGAAGCGAGTAGTGACAGACAATTGACATAAAAATTTATTATACCTAATAGGAGCCCAATACTTTTTACAATCTACCTTATAGACGAAACAAAAAGGTTTTCCTCTCATTATCCCTAGTCTGAAAATGTTTACGTACTTAAATTTTTAAACTTTCATGGCCACTAACATTACTTGTGACCAGTGGTTGGGGTATCGAGCGCAATGACAGACTACGTCACGTCAGAGGGTAGACCGATATGTCTGCCAATAACATCTACCCGCAATTACTTCAGTTACTCCGTGATCATGGCGCTTGCAACAGTGCCGAAATATCGGAGACTCATAAAAATCAAGGTACATGGTAACAATCTCGTTAATAGCTATAATCTATACTTATAATAAATCTGTAGAGAGGTCAATTCTGTACATGAAATATATTTTCAAAATAACTATCAGGGGGTGATTAGTGATAGATACTGATGCCAAAAATGCAATCAGTCAAATTTTGGTCTGTCTGTCTGTGTGTATGTTCCTTATAGAAACAAAAACTACTCGACGGATTTTAATGAAACTTGGTACAATTATTCTTCATACTCCTGAGCAGGTTATAGTATACTTTTCATCACGCTACAATTTTTTAAGCTTCCGTCGCGTGTGCAGCCTTAATGGTTAAAGTTACATAGAAATCATGTATGACGGAAATATTCTACATAAAATTGTCTAAAAAATATCCCGCAACAGCATATGTCTATCTTTTATGGTTGACTCACAATAACACGTGTAATTATATAAATAAAGTCATTGTTTATAGCACAAGCCTGAGAACAAAAACTATAGTCTACACTACAGCTCTACACCGAAGCGAAGCGAGGGCGGGTCACTAGTGTTTCATAAATACTGAGAAGAGGAAACAACACTGATGTTGAGTGACGGCGGAGTCAAGATGAAGGTTGGACTACCATTGAGTTTGACATTGAGACAATTCTCCTTTGTATGACGGATTCCTTGACCAGGGGGTGTCCCACCCTCTTGTTCTCGTTCGCAAATCACAATCCATTGCACAGAAAAAAAACAAAAAAAAAACAAGTGTGGCGGCGACGTCTACATACCCTTCATATAACTAACATTGAGGAAATACTCACTCGCCTCCTTATATTAAAATAAAACAAAAAGGGTAGATACGGCACTAGCCTCACAAAAGTGATCCGCATAAATTGTGGCCCAAGACCACAATCGCTTTAGTCACAACTTGACATGCAAACGACGTACATGTGAACGCCAAAAAGAAATATTGCTAATATTTTGTGTTTATATGATAAAAAAATGCCTAAGTGTGTTTTTAAAAAGTGCTCAAATTGCTCAAGAACTAAAAATAAAACCCACGGCATCACTTTTCATTCGTAAGCACTATAAAATATATTTTTTTATAAAAATTGCTGTTTGTTTTGAATCTTATTCGGTAGTACTGGTGGCATGATTGGTCGGTAGTGTAGTGACGCGGATCTCGCCGTCTCGTTCGCACTACTGTTGAAACTTAACGTGCTGTTTCGTTCGGGTCGGTAATGCAGTGACGCGGATCTCGCCGTCACGTTCGAGCGGCCGTTGAAACTTAAATTGCTGTTTCGTTCGTTCGATTGTATCTTTACAAACAGGTGGATGTGTGAGTGTTGCATATGTAGTAAAGTGGGATCAGTTTTTGTTTGATGCAAGTATGAGAGTACCGTATCTACCCTTTTTGTTTTTATCTAAGCTCGCCTCCTCAAGACATGGCACTACACGCGCTGCGTTCACAAAAGCCTACATCACGCAAGCGACGGGAGGATAACACAGTCGGGCCGCGGCGCCCGAGCTACCATCACCCAGCTCCGAGAAAGATCCTCCCTTTGGCCTTCCTAAACACGTGATTTAATCTATATATCTCTTATCTATTAGACAAGTCCGTCCGTCCGTCCGTTCGTCTGTGGTGCTGTTTCAGCGGCCAAACCGTAAGAGATAGATAAAGAGAATGTTTAAGTTATAAGTTAAGAATAGTCTGATAAGACTACAAACCGGATTTGAGTAGCGTAGCACTTCCGGTTTTCGAGAAATCACGAATTTCAAACGAAACCACACAAAATCTCCGAAGCTCTCAATTAATTAAATACATTTTTTTTTTAATTGGTGAATTAATTTATTTCACTGGTTTGCTAGTATATATATAAAACTCAAAGGTGACTGACTGGCTGACATAGTGATCTATCAACGTCCAGCCCAAACCACTGGCGGATCGGGCTGAAATTTGGCATGCAGGTAGATGTTATGACGTAGACATTCGCTAAGAAAGGATTTTGATCAATTCTATCCCCTAGGGGATAAAATACCGAAGCGAAGCGAGGGCGGGCCACTAGTGAAGCATAAAATGTTACTTTTTCGGTCTAGTACCCATTGGACCCTCAAGATTCGGCCCAAAAGCAAAAAGTGCCCATTGTACCTCTTTTTTGGTGTCCATTAGACCTTCTTAAAACATTTTATATTCAATGTGCCATTGGACCTCTTTTTTGGTTCCCATTGGACCTCCTTAAAAATTTTATATTCAATGTGCCCATTGGACCTCTTTTTAAGTGCCCATTGGACCTTCAAGATTATACCCTACTGCCAGTTGGACCTTATTAACTCGAGTATGGCTTCGTAGCCGACTGTGGAACATGCACCTTACGCCAACTACGCACTTGGACGCATCCACCGAGAATTACTCCGATTATACCCACTTGTAAAGATATTTTTCCTTACTAGTAAAAACAAATAAGTTGTCTCATATAGGGCGATTCAAACTTTATGGCTGTTGTGTCGATCATTCCCATTAGATCCACAGGTTTCATCCATTACGGATCTAGTGAGAATTATTTTCTTAATAGATCCGGATTTCAAGCTATGCATATAGCTTGACATTTGGTTTAGATTTCTTTTTATATTATATATAATACAATTTCAGTATTTAAAAAAACACATCGATTGAATCCTAGAAATAATATATACTAACATAGCATTTAAGTTAAATATTGTTACTAACGATTTGATGGACCATTTTGTTGTCTGTAATAAACAATTTGAATTGAATTGAATATACGGAGTTTTTTTCTCTCAGTTGATCCATTGGCTTGATCCATGCTGGATAATAACATGTGTATTACAGAGCGATTCAGGCTTTATGGCTGTTGTGTCGATCATTCCCATTAGATCCACAGGTTAGATCCATTATGGATCTAGTGAAAATTATTTTCTTAATAGATCCGGATTTCAAGCTATGCGTCTACGGAGTTTTTATCTCTCAGTTGATTCATTGGCTGGATCTATGCTGAAAAATAACTTGTGTTATCTGTATAACACAAGTTATTTTTCTTTTTAAGAGCGATTCAAGCTTAATGGCTGTTGTTTCGATCATTACCAGTAGATCCACAGGTTAGATCCATTATGGATCTAGTGAGAATTATTTTCTTAATAGATCCAGATTTCAAGCTATGCGTCTACGGAGTTTTTTTTCTCTCAGTTGATCCATTGGCTCGATCCATGCTGGATAATAACTTGTGTTATACAGAGCGATTCAGGCTTTATGGCTGTTGTGTCGATCATTCCCATTAGATCCACAGGTTAGATCCATTATGGATCTAGTGAGAATTATTTTCTTAATAGATCCGGAAATTAAGCTATGCATTTACGGATATTTAATTCTCTCAGTTGATCCAGGATGGAGGACCACGATTGCTTAGATGGCTAGAGCATACGGCTGCGATCGTTGAAGTTAAACAACTTTCGCAATGGTCGGTCATTGGATGGGTGACCAAAAATCTTCTATTTCGAGTTCCACCGTGCTTCGGAAGGCACGTTAAGCCGTTGATTCCGGCTGCATCTGCAGTCGTTAGCACCCGCCAATCCGCACTGGACCCGCATGGTGGGTCATTGCCCGCACTCCCTATTCCATTCTTATGGAAGGCCTGTGCCCCAGCAGTAGGGACGTCAATAAGCTGATAATGATGATGATCCATGCTGGATAATAACTTGTCTTATATAGAGCGAGTCAAGCTTTATGGCTGTTGTGACGATCATTGTCAGTAGATCCGTATGTTGGATCCATTAAGGATCTAGTGAGAATTTATCAGCATCCATCATGAATTTTGAAAAACGGAACTACTGGGAATGATCCGGTTGTGAAGTTAGCAGCGAGCGCAAAAATGTGCAGGTTTCAGTTCAGTCACATCCCGCGCGCGTCTACATAATGCCATGTATGTACATTTCGTTTATTGCACCGCGACTTGCGCTAACTTCACACCCGGATCATTTATAGTACGATCAGCACAACAATTTGATTCCTGACCCACCATAAATTTATTTCTTACAACCATTGAAAAAACAATAAGGCAGAAATTCGTTTCCCTGGAAACGAAAGTTGTTATTTTCAGAACAATCAATTGAAATGACATGTTTTGCCGACTCCCTGTAATTATAATATAGACGTTAGTTAATCTTTTGGAGTTTTGACTACAGATTTAGGATTCCCCATTTATTTTACCAAAGTTTTTCTTAATGTCAAGAAATCGAAAGAGTTTCTGTTATATTTTACGCTTTTGAAAGTTATTTCTAAATTCAAACTACAAATCAAATTTTATCTAAAAGTAGAAGTATGTAAAAGATGATCTACTACATCTATATATCTTTATATATATAATTCTTCTGTGAGTGTGTATGAACTGAACTTCTCTTAAACGACTGGACCGATTTTGATGAAATTTTTTGTGTGTGTTCAAGGGGATCTGAGAATGGTTTAGATTCACAATTTTGTCCGCTGGACAATGTTTTTTTAATAAAATTTTTTTATGGCGGTACGAAGTTCGCTGGGTCAGCTAGTGTATATATAAAACTCAAAGGTGACTGACTGACATAGTGATCTATCAACGCACAGCCCAAACCACTGGACGGATCGGGCTGAAATTTGGCATGCAGGTAGATGTTATAACGTAGGCATCCGCTAAGAAAGGATTTTGATCAATTCTACCCCCAAGCGGATACAATAGGGAATGAAAGTTTGTATGAAAATCGTCATGTCAATTTTAAACCGATCGGGCTGAGACTCTACATACAGGTATAAGAAGAATCATAGATGAATGTCATTGTGTATATATAATACAAGCCTGAGAACTAAAACTGTAGTCTACATCGAAGCGAAACGAGGGCGGGCCACTAGTCGAAAATAAAGGTCAAGTTTCAAAAATCTTTGATAAACATTGATACATCATCATCAGCCTATTAATGTCCCCACTGCTGGGGCACAGCCTTCCCAATGGATGGAATAGGGAGATTGGGTCATGCCCCACTACGAAGGCCCCGTGCGTATTATATATATACATATATAGGACCAACGGCTTAACTAATACTTAAATAACTTCTAATTAGAAGTTTCCAAGTGCAATCACGCATCTCTAAAGAAGAAAACATGTCTGTTTTGTCATTTTTAAGCCAATTATCCGTCAAGTGGATCAGGTATCAGCAGTGTTGCCAGGTCCGATTTTAAAAAATCGGGAGGCGTTATAGAAAAAACCAGTAGATGTATGCAAAGAGCTACAAGAAAAACAGTAGATGCATGACGTGGCGTCCCCCCCCCCCTAGAATTGGCGATCAAATTTTTGGACAATTACATTTATTTTATATATATTAATGACGGAAAATGCAACTCAACATGAAATTTAAAAAAGAAAATCGAAATCTAAAAAAAACAGGAGATTCATGTAGAAAAACAGTAGAACAGGAGAAATTTCAGAAAAACAGGACATCTCCTGTAAAATCTGGAGACCTGGCAACACTGGGTATCAGTCTGTTCGATTATAGCAACAAAAATTTTCTTTAACCCTGTCTCTTTAAAAACAAAAGTTTCAGTCTGTGGAAACTTAACTGGTTTATGAAAAAGTAATAAGTGGTCTTTTTGGCGGGATCGGAAAGCGTCACCTTAGTAGTTTTGTTTTTCTTGTTAAAAATTGTGTCGTGGCGGATGTTAGTGTCTAATAATGGTGGATTATTAACCACCAAGTGTTCGGGAACACGCACAAGTGTTGGCAAGTGAAACAAAATAGCGGAAAGTGTCTTTCGACGTTCCTTCAACAAGTCCACGGGGAGGTTCCAGTAAATCCCCACACATTTATTGAATAAGGGAAAGGGGGATTGACTTGACTGCCACTTGCTTTGACTTGATTTATTACTTTGACCACGAGTGCTATAGAATTTAAACATTTTAACACTTGACATTGGCTAAATGCACAAGCCGTGCGAAGTCATTTAAGAAAAAAAAGAAAAGTAATAAGTGTTACTTAATTGAATTGTTTAAAACTGTATGTTTCCCCAATGAAAATAAATATATTCATATTCATTTATTGCATTCTTGTTGTTTACATGCTGTTACAAAAAAAAATATATATCATTCCAAACAAGAACCCAATTAGGGTATTGCAATAATCCTAAACTAAATAGATAGAATCTACAGTCACAATTATGAAACGTTCCAATATTACAAATTTTTAATCCTGTATAACATATTGTTGTCCAAAATATAATGCAAATGTAAAAATTTTAAACTTAATACTAAGTAAGTAGATCTATATAAATAAAATCTTCCTAGTGAAGACTGTCCATCAGCTAAGTATCTCAAGTATCGGAGCGATTCCCGTAAATGGGCCGGGAGGCTAATAGACCGAGGGTACCTCGTCCCTAGGGAGCGATGGGATTTCTGCCCCATAAACAGTGAAGCCAACGAGCACGCACAACTATTTACTAGCCAACTTTTTTCTTCACTCCTTTATTTTAAGATGGTAAAGCCCCAATTCTTTGGTTGAAGTTTCCAAAACAAATTTTAAAGCCTCTTTTATCTCTATTTGACTTAGGGATGCGCCGATCCGATCCGATCATTTGAAAGATCGGATTGGAAGGCATACGATCCGGTAATTTTCGGATCGGATCGAGGCCATACGATTTTTTGCCGGATCGTTACAAAACTTGAAAGATAGGATCGCTTGGATCGTATGAATTAAAACGCGGTTTGTTTACAATAAATTGGGTAGGTACTTACTAAGGTTTCTGTTACGAACTTTATCTTTGTTTACATTTTAACATGGCGGCATTCTTTGCAGGTGGATCCGTTAATCTTATACATTCTATTATTATAAACAAAAGTTGTACCTGATTAGGTGTGACGATTATTGATAGGTTTACCAAATAAAAATCTAAAATAATTTGTCTTATTTATTGTATCCAATCCGATCCGATTTCTTGAAGATCGGATCGACGGCATGCGATGCGATCCGCGGATCGGATCGTAGCATTACGATCCATTACGATCCGAAAAATCGGATCGACGACCCGGATCGCACATCCCTAATTTGACTTCAAACGATTGAAATGAAATGAAACTTTTATTGGCCATCTTAACAAAAGAAAAACTAAAGAAAACATAACTAGAAAAAAATCCACGCGGACCAGGCAGCGGACGGGACTCGAACCCGCAGCTTTCGCAATCCTGGCGAATGCACTGACCAATTATGCTACCGCGGCCCTCGCGGACCTCGTCGAAATTCTTCTAGCCATTCTTAAGCTGCAAGGCAGCGCCATCTTTTCGCATTGTAGGTAACCCAGAATGTCAAATGAATACTTTTACAAGTATTAAACATTTGAAAGAAGAAATAGCAATTATAGTTATAATTTTAAAATTTTAAGCATGTAACTGCTTCATGTTTAAATCTAAAGGAAATATAACTAGAAAACTTAACCTAACGAACAAAAATAAAACATAATTATCTATGATGGCCAATCAGGACCCTGCCTCAGCTATGCTGTCACAGTGAGAACGTACTTTCTCGTTTGACAAAATAATAATAAAATAATAATGGTTCCAACACTCACACCAATTAACTTAGCTCCAAAGTGTGTTATGGGATACTAGGGTAACGGATAGAATACATATTAAACATCCATGACTGGAGTACAAATGCTCGCATTCATCATACAAACACCTGCCCCCACCGAGATTTGAACCCGGGACCTCTCCAGTAGGCACTTTGACTACTTCAAAACCCGGCGTACAAACCACTTGGCCACGGAGGGCGTCGTTCTCACAATAATATGTACGTACACCATAGAGAAATATCCCGTAAGGAAAAGGACAAAAAGCCAGCAGCCACACTTATATTATGATTTACCGGGTCGTGCTAGCTCGCTGCTGTGTAAAAACGTTGACGCAGCTAAAAACCTATTCGTCCGGATCGTGCGCCCGGGATTTATTGCCCGGCCCGGATGATACCGGAATAGGCAAGTAGTTTTGTTTACAAACAACGCTGATTTTTACTATTGCTTTATTATTGAACTATTTTATTATGCATTCTTTGGAAAGAACATAGTTGTAGGGTGACCGTTCGCACGGATTTATACGGACATGCCCGGATTTTTTTAATAAAGCCCAGATTTGGACTAGGTTTTATAGCTTAGTATGAAATATTATATAATATGAAAAGTTCATAAGAATTGTCAAATAAATACTTTTCAACAAACTAACGGACTTTATAGATAGACACTGTCCGGCAAATAATAATAGATTATTAACCAAGGGGATAAAGCAGTGTCTTCTGTCGCGGGTGACGATTTAAATCGCGAGCGTAACGAAGGACTCGAGGTTTACTCCCGAGCGTAGCGAGGGTGCTAAAAACTTAAATCACGAGCGAAGCGAGGGATTTAAGACGAGTCCTGAGTGTAGCGAGGGATTTAATTCACCCAAGACTAAGACAGCTTTATCACCGAGGAAAATACTCTACTTTTCGTACCATTTGCGAAAAAATTAACACAATAATAATATGATATGATATAATAACACAAATATAATATGAGATGACAATTAAAAGTAAAAGTTAACATTCGAAACATTGGTCCAATTATTGATAGAGAGAGTTACATTTTATATTAATAAGTTTTTAAATAATTTTCCTTGGATTTTGTTGGAAGCAAATTATTTATAACTAGCAAACCAGTGAACCAAATGTTCACCAAAACCTGATTTAAAAAATGTATTTAATTAATTGAGAACTTCGGAGATTTTGTGTGGTTTCGTTTGAAATTATTTAGTTAAAAAAAAAATAACCTTTAAATAGTTAATTAAAATTGTGATAATTACAAAATAGAAATCACGTGATTTCTCGAAAACCGGAAGTGCTACGTTACTCAAATCCGGTTTGTAGTCTTATCAGACTATTCTTAACTTATAACTTAAACATTCTCTTTATCTATCTCTTACGGTTTGGCCGCTGAAACAGCACCACAGACAGACGGACGGCCGCACGGACGGACTTGTCTAATAGATAAGAGATTGCGGCAGCATTTGCATAGATGGAATCCGACAATTCACTGTCACTGTCGCTTTCATTTAACATCGTAACGTATTTTTAGAACATTAACTTATTTATAAAAATAAATTAAAATAAACTTAACGTTTATGTATTTGAAGAAAACAAAAACCCAGCCAAGTCCTAGACAAATATTTTTTTGTCGGAAAAGCTCATACGGCCTCGTCGATTTTCGTAATTATATTTAATAATCATAACTGCACAATAACTGCGGATCCCTTTTTCAAAAAGATGTATAATGCTTTATATAAAAACTCAATGGTGTTAACACAGATGTAGTTCAGTATAAATTTCCCCCTAGAGGATGAATGAAATTCAGTACAATTTTCTTTCCCTGTTTTTAACAGATTAAAAATGACTATTGTTATGTTCGCTCTTTGTGGCATAGAATGTCACTTTTTGAGCAAGTGGTACGAAAATTTTATTTTTAGAATCCGACTGTAGCTCCATTTATGGCGTGCGTGACCAAGGGAAATAAGGATTTTAATTTGTAATATGTGACTAAAATGTCCCGACTTAATTACAAAGTCCAGTTTTTATGGTATTGTTACCATGTTCCTTGTTTTTAGCGAGTTTAACAGTGTAACTGCAACAGTGCCGAAATATCGGAAACATCGCTAAAAACAATGTACATGGCAAAAATCCCGTCATTAACATAAATTACTATAATGTTAGTAACCATGAAAGTTTAAATCAATATGTCCGGGGTTTTTCGTCTGGATTATTTAAATTTTTTAGGGAGTGGAACTCCTTGCCGAGGTCTGTTTTCCCGGACCAATATAATCTGAACATCTTCAAGGCCAGAGTGAACAGGCATCTTTTAGGCGGGCGTGTACCATCCTAGGCCTCATCATCGCTTTCCATCAGGTGAGATTGTGGTCAAACGCATTGCCTATTTTGCATAAAAAAAAAACTTCATGGTAACCCTACATAAGCATAGCCCATTCACTCAAGAACCTATATATTGTCGACTTGAAAATTATTCCTAGTTACAATATCAACATTTTTAATACGGTGCTTGTGTGCCATGGACTTATTAAAACATATAATAAGTCCATAATGTGCACCGCTACAATAATATAGAGAAGAGCACAGATACTGAAAATAGACTGAAAGGAATGCTGTAAAAACTTTTTGAAAGAAAAAAGGTAGGGCACACATGAATAAATCCATCAAAAATTTTCACGATCTTGTTTTGCAACATTTTTTTGAAGTGAAAACTTCTTTAGTGGCGTTGTACACTTTTTTTGTATGGGTAAAAAATGTTAAACTCGCGTCAGGTTAAACACGTGGGCTGATCGCATCATGACACACAATAAAATTGGAAAGGTTGTTGACTTTCAATATATTGGACGAAACATAGTAATATTTTATTTTATCGTGTTATAATAATAAGTCTCTATCTAGGACGTCCACGTGGCAGCTTCTTTGCGAAGAAAATGCATTTTTTTTTACAATAGATGTCGGTAGGTGCGCTTAAATGTGATTCATGTAAGTTGATTTTTCTGAGAGTTAAACTTTTTTAATGTAATATAAATTGTCATGTTTGTGTACGATAGCGCAATAAATAAACATTGTATTCTACCACATACATGATAGTACTTTTATACTGATAATTAAAGCAATAGGGAAGATGCATATATAATATTTATGAAAATTTTATGATTAAAATGTTAAAAAAATATAAAAGAAATGCCACTGCAACGTTTTTATTTTACATAATGTTGTTTTTTAACAATTATTACGAATTAAAAATACTTGAAACGGAACGTATTTTAAAACACCAATCAGCGTTTAGTGACGTCACTCCTGTTATGACAACTTCTTTGAGGTTATGGTTGTTAAAGTAAATATTATTTTATGGGAATATTTATTGCGTTTTTTTATATTTAATAAAAATGGAAGTTGCGTTTATCAAAGCAGACTCCAGGAATTTACCAAGAGTTAGCGTTGACATGGTTATAACTTTTTTTGTCCAAAGTGCAGAGTTTTTAAGTGAAGAAATGAAAGGGACTAAATTACTACGGTATGTAAAAATCGTAGTTGTTAAACTTCGTATTTTATTCAGCGGCTTCTACAAATCTTACGGCGATAATGCAATCGGCTATGTCCAAATTAAAAGAGATGGAGAATTATGTACAGTAAAAGGTCGAGTTCTCCGGAGCATAAAGTACGTAAAGAAGGTTATCGTTTTACAGTTATTTTAAATGAAACGCAAAGCTTGGTTCAGTCCTGCCAATGTGAAGATTGTGCCACACATTTTAAACTTTATCTAATTTTCGACGTCAATCTCCAACTGTAAAATTAAAAATATGTTATAGACAGGTTTTGTAAGTATTAGGTAGGTTACTAATGCGTTTTTACGTACAAGCAGATTAATTAAGCATATGACAAGTATGTTCGCCGACTTACGTCAAAGTGGTCTTCTCAGAATAATGGTCATTTCTCTTCGCAGCTTGAAACCACTTTTTTTTTCAGTTTTGGGTCAGAAGTTCCAGTCAAAAACAATTTATTTGGGAACTTTGTTGAAGTACATTGGCACAAAACATGAGTCAACACAGCTTTTTTTCGGAATATTAGTGGTATTGTTATGATCACATGATGTTGATGGATAGTCCATTATAAATTTAAAAAAAAAATTCGAAAGTCGAAAAAATATGCAAAAGTATGAAAATTTAAAGCCAGCAACGAACAATTACGACCAGTGACAGACAGGAGTGACATCATCGCAACCATAGGTTCGTTTTCGCGCGAAAATTTAAATTGTCAATTTAAAACCGCATTTTTTCCGATAAATCACAATGTTTTAATTTTTTAATATATCTGTGGTTTATTCTACATGGAATTCTTTAAAATGAAAACAAAAATAAAAATATTGCATCTTCCCTATTCGTGAAAAATTATTCCCTAACCATTCCAAAATATCAAAAATGCACAACGTTAATATTCAAGTTTTCACTTCTGCCGGCACTCCCGGAGTGCAACCCGTCGTTTTTTTTTTGGGATATAAGCGTAACCGCACATTAAGCTAATAGCGGCGACCACTAATCGCGCCAACAAGCTGCAGACGAGTTTTTTCATACATTTTGTATAGTATCGACGCAAACTAATGTGAGTGCACTTAGCAGATCATTCGCATCATCTTTTCGTATGTAGCCGAGTTCTATAGTTCCTAATACTGTTTAGAAAAAGTT
The DNA here is from genome assembly GCA_902850365.2 of Chilo suppressalis. Classification (NCBI taxonomy): domain Eukaryota; kingdom Metazoa; phylum Arthropoda; class Insecta; order Lepidoptera; family Crambidae; genus Chilo; species Chilo suppressalis. The sequence goes on from OU963921.1 coordinate 12,305,958, forward strand.
CTAACGTTATTACCTTGAAAAATGACAATTAACAAAATGATCTTCATTTAGTTAACTGTCATTTTTCGAGGTTTTACCTCACGCCTTAACTATTTCTAAAAAATATCAGGATATATAGAACTCAGTAAAGCATGCATGCCAAAAGAACTCACATTTAATTTTGATCTGCTGGACAGTGATCTGCTAAGTTCACTCACGTCGCAAACTAAGCGTTCCAGCCATAAGCTGCGGGAATCGCCCGAGCGCGTTAGTTGTAGCCGCGTGTTGTCGCTCGCATCGCGCGCAAACTCGACCGCAGTACCGCGATGAATTGTATGTCGATGGTTTTGAATCATCATCATCAGCCTATTAATATTCCAACTGCTGGGGCACAGGCCTTCTCTGTGGATGGCATAAGGAGATTGGGCCATGACCCACCACACAGGCCCAGTGCGGATTGGCGGGTGCTAACGACTGCAGATGCAGCCGGGACCACCGGCTTAACGTGCCTTCCGAAGCACGGAGGAAATCTTGATAGAAGTTTTTTGGTCACCCATCCAATGACCGACCACCGCGAAAGTTGATTAACTTCAACGATCGCAGCCTAACGCGCTAACCACCCGCGCCGCTCCTCCGAGGGTTTTGAATTATACGACGTTTTCTACAACAACGAAATCAATTGTATTTCCATTACACGAACGCGTTCGACTCCTGCCTCAAGCTCTCGATGGAAATTAACGGAAATCCAGCTAAAAGTGACGGCAACTAGAAGCCGCCACTAAGCCACTAGCGGCTGCGATTGGTGGCTCAACGTGCCATTGCTCTAAGTATACATACACAGTCGCAGCACTTCCTCTCCCAAAGTATATATGCCCAGTCAGTCAAATGCAAGCCAAGAAAGTTAATAAATAATAATACACTTAATGGAAAAATAATTAATGAATAATACAAAATTATAAAGAGGTCTGTGCTTAATTTCGCGTGTATAATAACGTCATTGTCGTATAAGTATGGTTTTTTATGCATGTTATGTGATAATCTACTCGCAGATAAAACTATTTCAATGTTACTACGAAAACTCAAGGGACAGTCTTTTGACAAATTCATAATATAATAATAGATAATATAGAATAAAATTATTATGAAAAAGCAAATGAGAGACACGGTTAGGTAGTGGCACCAATGATCGACATTTTCTTGTGATCGGTCACTATACTCTTGTTTTCACTGATCTTGTCGGTCATAGGCGCCATTACCTTAAGGTAAAACAATTAAAAAAAACACTCACCATTCCATTGTCCATGCCTCCATATGGCGACTGGTACCCCGCCTTTTCTGTGACTGCAATGCAAATCATGGAAACATTTTAACAACCATTGCGCAGATAAACAATATTTTACACACGCAAGATTTCCGTCCACGCCTCACATCTCTTGAACTTGTGAACTGGATGAGTTCCTTTGTGAAAACACCGTGTTACGTGTTATGCCATTTTGGGTAATGATTTCTCGATGATAACCAATCAATAAAATTTTCATAATGATAAATCGATATCTTTAAAAGTGATCGCACATATGTCCGAAGTATCGCACCGTACGCGACGCATTTAGAATTCGTCGTTTTTTTTCTATATAGCCAGGTAGGCAAATGACTCTACCCCACCTGATCTTAAGTGATGACAAAGTCCAAACGCTAAGATAGCTGGTACAGCAGTTATAAACTGTCACACCAACCGTCCTCACCTTGCCGGCCTGCAGAAATGCTTCTCCACGCCTCTCTTAAAGGACCCCAGATCGTAGGAATGAGGGACCGTGGGCGGGCAAAGAATTTAAAAGCAAACGTTTGCAATCATTTGAAAACTCGCACACTTCCGTCAGCACTCGGTAGCGTACACGTCGCATATCGCAATCTTTATAAGAATGCGGCGTTTTAAGCGCGTGCAGCGCGTACGGGTGGACATATATGCGATCACCTTTATTAAGACAAGTGTGTCTTAAAATAAAGTAAAAGCGATGAGATGTTGTATAAATGTCAAATATCTAAAATAGCTTATGTTATTTTAGTTAAGTTTGTTTTATTTTGATTAATATGACGAGGTTTGTACGACATATTTTTTCACGCGCCAGCCTAGAATAAGTCGCTGGTCTATCTAATGAAAGAAACATTGTCGTTTTACATGTTGTCGTTTTGTTCGTCGTCTTGAGGAGTAGGTTTGTTAGTAACAATGAATTGTTTGGAAAAAGCACCAGTAAATTCAGAAATTTGGATGGTATTTTTTATAAGTATTGAAATCACAACACTTTATAAATCTAAAGATACCACACTGTCCAGTCCACCAAATAAATTTATTCTAGTAAAAAAAATCTTTAGAACTAAAAATGTAGCACTTAAATACAATTATTTTTCTTTTTATGAAACCGTACACGTACAAATCCGTAGTTACTCACTCGACTGCTATAAAAATAAATAAATGCAGAAACCCCGCAACTGTCACTTGAAAACCACACCATCTGTCATTTTAATAATATCACAAACTAAAAATAACAACACATCATCATCACAATTATTTATCAAATAAAAAATTATACCGGCACTCCAAAAGAAATTTCAGTGTTATAATATAATAATTTTCAACCCTCTCCCTGCCTATCCTACGGTCCAACCGACCCACAGTAGATAGAAACTATTAAAATCAATTGTTCGGAAACTCATTCGCTATAACAGGGCTGGCAGGTTTAATCCGCACTACGATAATATTAAAAAAGCCACCCCCCTCTCGTAAAGCGTGCGGAATATAATGAACTTGTCCCAAATGACCCTTCGGTGGAACACTTTGTGCCATGATTCGGATTATGGTATCCTTTAAACGGGTTAAGTTTGAATGAATACAGATTTTCTATAACATGCGCTTGCAAAGACTTTTTTTTGAATTGGTAGCAGATTTGATATCCATACCTAGCACTCGTTCAGGTTTTTCAGAGGATCATGGCAATGGCAGAATAATGCCCACTGAAAGATATTTGAATATTTATTAAATTGAATGTCAAGCAGATGGGGACTTATATTACTAGAACTACCTACATGAAGTAAAGCCACGCGGACCAGGGGGCCAATCGCCTAACGGAAATGCTTTGGGTAACGCTAACGCTTACGATTTTATTTTGTTATTTATAGCCGCCTGAGGTATTCAAATGCCTCGCGCTCTTTTTTTTCTTTTGCATTGGTAATAACAATATTAAGAAAAATGAGCGTGAGGTATTCGAAAGCCTCAGGCGGCTAGAAATAACAAAATAAAATCGTAAGCGTTAGCGTTTTCCATAGCATTTCCGTTAGGCGATTGGCCCCCTGGCAGCAGACGGGACTCGAACCAGCACCTTTCACTATCCGGGCGAATCATCAATCGCCTTAAGCCTAGCTGATTGATAAAACAACTGAATTGAGAACTTCCTTTTTATAAAGTCGGTTAAAAGTTCAAGAGGTCATCGAACCTTCCGCTCCTGATCAGCTGTCAACGCTGGCTTACGAATGTCGCTGAAAGATTGTAATGTTCAGTCATTTTGCACAGTAATTACCCCGAGTTAATCCGGTAATCTTACAATGTTGACGGTTTTGTGGGTAATTGTATAGTGCACGTTACGATCAGTGTGACAACAGTCTTAAATCGAAGGACCCATTCCTTTCTCGATACAACTCTGCCCAATCTTGTACCTCAAATATTATTATACATTTATATGAAGTAAAATACGCCGAAGTCATTAAAAATATAAAATGAATGAATTATCTATTTGTATAATATAAAAATGTTGTTTTAACATTTAAATGAATGACAACACAGTTAATATATATCATGGTAAATGTTTATGTTTAAATTAAATAAACAAAGCTCCGGTAATCATAAAAAAATAAACCTGATCGGGGAAAGCTTAAATATAACAACAAAATATTATATTCCTGCACATAAAATAACGAAGGTTGGCTAAAAAGCAACCACATTTCAAATCAATTTATCTGTATGATGTTTTGATTATGTGAATAAAGAAAATTACTGTGCACAGACAACACATCTGAAGTGAAACTTGTTTTCTTAAATAACCTAACACTAGGCGGTGCATAAGGCATAGGGGAATGGAGCAGCGCACGCATCACTCATATATATATATATATATATATATATAAATATATACATATTGTCGCGTGTGACGCTCGTGACGCAATTTCGTTTCATCTTGTCCATAGGATTTTTCCATGTACACCCATTATCCGAAAAGACGTTTCACTTCAAAAATTTTAGTTATCATCTCTAGTTTGTAGTTGACTTACTGGCTTCGCATTCAACTGTGTCCCAATCACTGTGCCTTGCTTCTATTCCTTTGTCTACAGCTAATGACGACTTCTGGGGGTTATTTTACATTTTGCGCGCAACGCCACCAATTTATGAGGATTAATTAGGCTTTGTTACTGCGGGGAGACGACGTTTACTGTCCCACACCGTGGTATTGTATAAATTAATATAGACAACAGAGTTCTGCGAGACTTTGGGGTGACATTCGTGCGTCCTTTGCGACCATAGAATAATGTGAGGATACGCCATGAAATTTTAAAAAGGTTCATACCATATTTAATAACTATTAACGGGATTGTTACCATGTACCATGGTTTTTTAAAGAGACTCCGATATTTCGGCACTGTTGCAAGCGCCATGATCACGGAGCAACTGAAGTAATTGCGGATAGATGTCATTGGCAGACATATCAATCTACCCTCTGACGTCGTCTGTTTAAAGACCAACTTGTAACAATCCCGTTAATAGCTATAATGTTAGTGACCTTGAAAGTTTCGAACAATATACCTAGGTTTATACCTGTAGGACGATTGTGTAAAATAAAATCTCTACTTCCGATTTCGGTAGCTGCCATTTTAAACATTAGTTTAGTATGCATTGCGCCATTACACGGCAAAATGTCGCTATGGCGGTAAAAGAAGCCAGTATTACATATTTGACATTTGTTAGAAATCCATATAAAAGAGATCGTAAGTAAGATTGCATCTTACAGAATACCTAATCTGATTCGGATGCACATTTGTTGCAAAAAACCAGCCAAGTTAGTTAAGTTGTTTTTATTTTTCAAAAATATACCTCTATAATAAGTTAATTCTGCTAATTCAAATGCAACAACAAGCTGAAACTGGCAAGTAGGTGTGGGCGTTCTAAAGACGAACCGGTTTCAAGGACCGTTTTGTGTTCCGCGACGATAGAACCGTTTTACGTTTCGGATCAAAACAGTCTTCGTCGAACAACTAGTCCTCGGATTGTCTGCACGCCAATATATACTTTATAGTGAAACAAATACAGTCTATAATAGAACGCAATTATATGAGGCCGTTTCGTTCTATGATAATTAAGCTTTGATTTTACAATAATATAATCTTTTTACAATAATATAATCTTTATTATTAAACATTGAAAGTCGATTATCGTATAACACAACATTTATTTCGATGTTTCGTCGTCTCGTTCGCAGCAACGAAACGAACGTTCACAAGATTTCATTTAGTTCAGTTTCGTGTCGTTTCGTTGCGTCACCGGGCCGCAACCAAAACCAGTTGCGAACGAGAACAGTTTCGAGGACTAGTTTTCGTTTAAGAAAAAACGGTTGCGTTTCGTGGTCAGAAATTTTGAGAACGACTCGCCGGTACTGGCAAGATATTGTGGCAAACACATCCAGCACCAGGACCGTCACAAAACCTTCCAGACTTATGCTTCAATCCTTTTCAGGCTGCGTGCACAATTCTGCGCGTCAGAATTCTGACGACGCATCTTAAAAAGGATGCTAATCATGATAAATAAATAAATCAGTGCATATATACCGTTGAAACTTGTTTTATTTACACAAAAGCTGGCCTGTTTTTATCGCAGTTTTGACAAGTACTCTTAGTACGAGTTTTACAATTACGAAAACTATGATAGTTTTCGTGAGCTCGCACTCGTACTTAAGGGTACTGATTTTATTGTTTTCGTTTCAATACAAATAAACAGTGTTTAAATTCTATCATTAAATCGTTTGCGTCTTCTTAAATTTTAAGAATATTTGGTTACTTTTCACCAAAATGTACATAGTAACATAATTTATAATTACGAAAACTATGATAGTTTTCGTGAGCTCAAACTCGTACTAAGGGTAAAGTTGACGCTGTATCTAGTGTCTCGTCTTGGCAACATTTTATTTGAAAATGTTTTTGATGGGTTTCTATTTGAATGTAAATTAAATATCGCTGGAGCGTTAAGTCCAAAATTAAACAAAAACACACATACAAGTATAGTGCAAATACAAGCCTGTGGTTACGCGTTATTAAAGGTTGTCCTAAGGATAGCACAAATACACATCAATTTATCAATGCAATAAAAATCATACTAGAAAAAAAAATCTTAAGATATATAAATTTCGCAGTTAAATGGTTTAAAATAAAACAACAAAGTAATTAATACTATCAAAATAGACAATTACCGCCGACAGATTCCCAAAATGCTCCTCAAGTAACAATATATTTAATAACAATAATATTGTTTATTGTAATACACCATACTAGGCACACAAGTAAATTAGAAACATGATAGAACGTACACAAATTAGGCAGCAATCTCTTCCAGGCAACCCATAATAGAAAGATAAATAAATATGAAGGAGAAAAGGAGGGGTATAATAGAAAATAATAATTCATACATAGACAATAAAATTTTAAAAATCTTCCAATGCAATAACCGAACGCACAAAATTAAATAAAAAAAATGGGTGCGTGTATTTATGTAGGCGCGTGAGAAGTTATCCTTCTTTGGCATCGTTTAAAATTAGTTTTTAATTGCATGCAAATAGTTAATTACAATAAATTAATAAAAAGTCTGGAAAAGGACACAGTCAATAAAGTTCAGTTTTAATTTGAAAAAATAAATAAATAATCAAAATATTCAATTAAAATCGCTACTGAATATAATTTATTAGAACATATGTGATTTGCACTTGTATGAAACTCAAACACGTATTCCGAATATACAAACTAGAAACAAGTGGATAAATATTATAAATATGAATACCTATAACTGTTACTTTATTACAAAAAATAAAGATGTGGTTTTTGGTTCTACTACAACAATGGTCAAGAGATGGCGCTGTAGTCTCCTGAATCGCGCTTTGATTCCGTTGTTCCAAATTAATAAATACTTTTGATATTATAAATATGAATACCTATAATTGTTACTTTATTACAAAAAATAAAGATGTGGTTTTTGGTTCTACTACACCAATGGTCAAGAGATGGCGCTGTAGTCTCCTGAATCGCGCTTTGGTTCCGTTGTTCCAGATTAATAAATACTTTTGATAGGCCTTCACAATGCAGTCTTTAGCACCCACTAAATAGAGATTCTATTTCTATTTTGTTGGTAGACTTTATTAATGTGCGGTAAACACAAAAGTAACACAAAACAGCAGTTAATTTTTGTGTTACAGTGATGCGCGCGCATCTTAAAATTTCACTCTCATCATTTTTTCATAACGCGCCTAAAGAAGTATAACTTCAAAAACATTATTCTGACGATGCAGACCTGAAAAGACTGCGAAACGTCAATAAATAAATAAAGTTTCGTGCATTAACTTGTTAAAACTAGTTTCATTTAGAAAATAATAATAATAACAATGGCAGGAAAACAGATATAGTAAGGAAAGAGAGAGGACGAAGGAAAAATTTAACATCATTGTTAGGATAGGAAATAACTCTGAACTTGATCCCTAAACGAGTTCAGAGGGCGAGGTTTTTATATATATATGTATTACTAATAAAATAAATAAATTAAACACGTTATTAATACAACACCCCTAATAAAAATGACCCTTACTTTTAAGAGTGCATATACGCATCATAATTGAGGGGACGCGCTGTAAGTAGGTTTACAATCTACAACTAATAAATCGCAATTATTTCACGCTGAATTAGTATGGAGAAAAGATTCACGTAATTCATCTGGCTGGTTATCTCCGGTTTAATCATTTTAATGAGTACCTTTTCAAGTGGAGAGACACACACACACGCACACAGACACACAAAGACATACACACACACGCACGCACGAATGCACGCACGCACTCACACACACACACACACACTTCATACAGTTTTCGTGTGATAAATTCCTGAAAACCCTTTTATTTGGGTATTTAGTGTTTGTTTTTGTTTCACTTCAGATGTGCTGTTATCATGTTGCTTCATCACGCGTTTTTTAAAGGCGTCTGTTCAATACTTTTCTGTTATACAATAGTTCTTGTAGTAACGAAACGGCCAAGCCACATGTTTAAGAACGTAGAGTTAGAAACTTGGCACTGCATGGTAACTGATAAACTTTTTGACGGTGCAAGTCATATATTCTTAGATAAGTATTACATTCTCAAATAATTATCAAATTAACAAACAAAATATTAATAGATAAGCATGAATGTATTGTTTTGTTGCTTGTTAGCGCCTAACACGTCCTCGCACAGGCCCTGCCAGAATACCAGCGCTGATACAGTGAGAGATATTCTCCCACTGTGTCAGCATAAGCTGAGGCAGGGTTCTGATTGGCCGTCTTAGTTTTATGTAGTTATTTTTTGTTTTTAGGTTAAGTTCCTCTTTTAATTTTAGATTATATTTATAGTATTTGTATTGTGTAAGATGGCCAATAAAGGTTTTTTCATTTTCATTTCATTTCATTCTCATCTTGGCAACATTTTACATGAAACTGTTTTTGGTGGGATTTCTATTTTGTTAATAAAGGTAGTTAATGAGGTTTTTTTTGATGATTTGATCTGATCTTTTGGTCGAATTTATCGGGGTATGTTAAGATAAATGGCAGGGGTGTTTTAACAGTGTTTCAAAAGTTCAAAAAAAAAAAACAAAAATTAGGTATAATATGTTTAGAAACTCCTAAAATCGGAAAATTATTATGTACACTTTTCTAGAGGTTTTTTAATGGCCAGTTTTATTATGACTTATGCATAATTAATGGACAATGGGTGAAAAATATGGGCGTTTAAACCAGCTTTCGGGTGGGGTGTTAATGGTAAAATCCTAAGGAAAAGATGAAACGGAAATGCGAGACGAGCGTAAAACGACTATATACATGACTGGTGCGTTGACCGAATTATTTGGCGGCAAATTCTTTCCCAGCACACGTTTACTAAATGCTATACCAAACTTCTGATATTAAATTGCATCCTAATAAACTTAATAATTCCAAATAAGGGAAGAAAAAGACGAGACTTAAAAAATAAACGGTTAATCTTTTTTTATGTTAACTTAAAAGTTAGAATTTTTCACAGCTTCAAGGAACCACAGACTTGAGCATATGATTTAAATTTCAACTCGATACCTCCACACGTTCCCGAGATAAAGGGTTTTGATAGACAGACAGATAAACGGCTGGATTCTTTTTTTACGTTAACTTAGAATGTCTGACTTTTTCACAGTTTAAAGGAACCACAAACTTAAAAGTATGATTTAAATTTCAACTCGATACCTCCACGCGTTCCCGAGATAAAGGGTCTCGACAGACAGACAGACAAACGGCTGTATCTATTTTTACGTTAACATGGAAGTTGGATTTTTTCACAGCTACAATAGACTACAAACGTCAGTTTACGGTTTAAATTTCAACTCTATGACTGTATCCGAGATAAAGGGTCTTGACAGACTGGCGAACAGATGGACAACAAAGTGACCCTATAAGGCGCTTAGCAGACGACGGGGCGGGGCAGGCTTTTTGTCCGCGAAGCAATAAAGACCGCGTCTGCCCGTCGATGTCTGCGGCTGCCCTCGCCGCGTACACAAAGCACACGACGGGCAGAGGCGGTCAGTTCAGGACGTTCGTTCTAGTGAATAGTCCACCACTAAAAAGCGCGTGGCGCGGTCTGAGCTGATCGCCTCGCGCCGCGCGCCGTCTGCGTTATTGCATATAAACTGGTTTGTATGATCCACGGCGGGCAGCCGCGGACATGCCGCGCCGCCACTGCCCGCCGGGCACCTGCGGCGCGGTCTTTTTGCACTCTGTGTGCGTTTGTAATATAGGATTCACTTTGTGCTATCGTTCGCGGCGAAATTGACCGGCCCGCCCCGCCCCGTCGTCTGCAAAGCGCCTAAGGGTTCTGTTTTTTCTTTTCAGACACGGAACCCTAAATATATATTCATAAACACCAACTACCGATTACCATTTGTAAAACAACAACAACAAAATCACGAAGAGTTCGGTTTGCATGTCAAATGTTGGCGCGAAATTCGAAAAGATAACAAATAATGGCGGAGGCGCGTGCCGGGCGCGCGCCATTTCGAGAGACACTCGTGTGTAATGTAATGTCTGTGGACGCCGCAACCGCGGGACGTGTCGATAAAATGTTAAGTAGCGCTTTATTCAACTGGAATTTTCGCGTCATTTTGTGCGACAGATTGTGTTTTAAGTTAAAAGCTTTTATTTAACTTGCAATGTATGTTTGTTTGTTCGGGTGGAATCTTGCAACTCAATTTTGAAGCAGATGTCTTCGTTCGATTGAGCTGAAATTTCGTACACACGTTAGGTTTGGGTGACAATGCATGGGGTGTATTCCGAATCAAACACCAGTACGTTGGCCAGTGGTAATGACGTCATGATTTCGACGCCATATTGACAACACTACTACTACACAAGTGCAATATGGCGTCGAAATCATGACGTCATTACCGCTGGCCAGCGTACTGGTTTATATTTCGGAATACACCCATGGTGAGCTGTGTGCCGTCATTCTAAATCCATGATGGCCGTCTGTTTTTTTTTCATGCATTCTTACAATATGGGTATCAAATGAAAGGACTCCATGAGAATAACTCGAAACGTAAACAAAATTTAAAATATCAGACTGAATTATCCATTCGCATGGTAAAGCCTATTGCATTATTTAAAAGTAAAACATTTATACTATGATGGAAGTTTCTATAGGAAACCAATTTTTCTACGCAAAGTCGCAGGCACACACTGGTTTTAAATACTATTCACGTTAAAGTAATGTTAAGAGCTATGTGTCAACGCATCATCGTTAGTACTCCCGCGCACGTGTCCGCGCGTGTCGCGGTATTTTCACATACGGTATTGTTTCCCGACAAAACGACCCAATATGGTGTAACTGGGACCTTACATACTTTAGAGGTGAACCGTATTTTAACAATAAAAAATAAAAACAAAAGAATCAATTTGTTTTTACTAAAGGCAGGATTAGTATTTGGAGGACTATAAAAACATAGCAAACGAAAGAAAATTACAACTAGAAAAAATTTCACGCTGACCAGGCAGCAGACGGGACTCGAACCAGCACCCTCCGCAATCCGGGCGAATGCACTGACCAATTATGCTACCGCGGCCCTTACGGACCGTCGAAATTCCTCTAGCCATTCTTAAGGTCAGTGCGAGAGTCCGATTTGCACTTGGCCGGGTTTTTTTCCCTAACACACACCAATGAGGACTATCGCGTATGAATCCGCCGCTAAAGGCGCTAGTGTAGCGTGAGGATATATACATATATATACTAGCCGTCCCAGCGAACTTGTATCGCCATAAAAAAATAGGGTTTGGTGGTAGAAGGGTGAAAACTTAGAGTTTCATGTATTTCTGTATGTATTCTGATGTAACATAAAAAAATTAAAACAAAAAAATACCAAAAAAAAATTTAAGGGTGGAGGTCACCCTTAACATTTAGGAGGATGAAAAATAGATGTAGCCCGATTCTCAGACCTACTGAATATGCATATAAAATTTCACGAAAACCGGTCGAGCCGTTTCGGAGTAGTTCAATTACTCAAACCGTGACACGATATTTTTATATATTAGATATATCTATATATATAAAACTCAAAGGACTGACATAGTGATCTATCAACGCACAGCCCAAACCACTGGACGGATCGGGCTGAAATTTGGCATGCAGGTAGATGTTAATCCGTTAAGCAAGGATTTTGATCAATTCTACCCCCAAGGGGATAAAATAGGGAATGAAAGTTTGTATGAAACTTTGTCAATTTTAAACCGATAGGGCTGAGACTTTGCATGCAGGTATAAGAAGAATCATAGATGAATGTCATTGTGTATAATACAAGCCTGAGAACAAAAACTGTAGTCTACACTTCAGCTCTACACCGAAGCGAAGCGAGGGCGGGCCGCTAGTATTATATAAAATATAACATAATACATCTCCTCCGTATATAAACGTCATAGCGATTATGGAACAACCACTCATTTCATGACGGAGTTGAGTAGGGGTACATTTACAACGGAAAATTATTAACTTTACGCTAATCACAATAATGGTCACTGTCAGAACCATTCGCATATCGCCGTCTCGCTTAGACAACGGGCCGGTGGCGAGGGTGCGAGGGAGACGGCCGCGGGTTACGGATGAACAGGGACATGAATTGTCGCAACGTAACAAATATGGTCGGCCGTCAAGTGATTATTGGGGTGCTCGGTGCCGTATTCGTAGGCATAGCCTAGTTTTATTTAATGAGTGATGTGCGTGAAAACCTAAGAAACAAATACATAGCCTTGACTTTAGACAATTTCATTTATTGTATTTCATTTCATTTATTTGCATCACAAATTAATACATAGTTATGTTTTTTATTTTTTAAGCATTTAACTGCTAGATGTTTAAATCTAAAGAAAAGTTTTACTGGAAAAAAATCCACGCGGACCAGGCAGCGGACGGTACTCGAACCAGCACCCTTCGCAATCCGGGCGAATGCACTGACCAATTATGTTACCACGGCCCTGATGGCCGCGTCGAAATTTTCCTAGCCTTAAGCTGCAAGGCAGCGCCATCTCTTCGCATTGTAGGTAAACCACAATGTCAAATGAATACTTTTTCAAGTATTAAACATTTGAAAGAAGAAATAGCCATTATAGTTACGTTTTTTATTTTTTAAAGCATTTAAGTGTTAGATGTTTAAATCTAAAGAAAAGTTTTTACAAGACTGGTCAGTGCATTCGCCCGGATTGCGAAGGGTGCGGGTTCGAGTCCCGTCCGCTGCCTGGATCCGCGTGGATTTTTTTCTAGTAAAAACTTTTTTTTACAATTAAGACATATTAACTGCAGACATAGATGTTTATAAGTTGTTAAACATCAAAGTCTAAACTACAGTCCTTAGTAAGTGACAGTGATGCAAATAGGCTGAAGTCCAGCAGTATGAAAATCCGCTGTGCCCTGCCTCTCTTAAAAAGTATTTTAGCATTGGTTTAAAAACAACTTATTCCCTATCATGGCTCAATTACATTTGGCCAATGCGCCGTAATCGGGTGCACGAAAGACATTACTGGAATTCGGGCACCAGAAGCAATATTTACGCTGGAATACCGTTTGGAAGACGGTGTCAGGAAAACAAAGCGTATCGACTCCGTTCATTTACATTTAGTCGTTTACCCGAATTCCATTGGCACCCGTATTCGGGCTAACGACCTAGGGTGTATTCCGAAATCCGAAATATACATCAGTATACAGGCCAGTGGTAATGACGTCACGAATCCGACGCCATATTGTACTGGTATGCTACCATATTTTTACCGGGAAAACGAATATGACGTATGACCGAGCGTGAGTGAGATGCATTCCAATTTTATTTCTTTTGAAGTTATACTTCTTTAGCCGCGTTATGAAAAAATTATGAGAGTGAAATTTTAAGATGCGCGCGCATCACTGTAACACAAAAGTAACATAATGAAGTTAGCCGCGGGCGCGTTATGAAAAAATCATGTGTGAAATTTCGAGATGCGCGCGCATCACTGTAACACAATAGTAACACCATGAAGTTGGCCGCGGGCGCGTTATGAATGTTAGTGTCTAATAATGGTGGTCCACCATTATTAGACATCTGTTCGAAAGGTACTTTGAACGATCCACGGAGCTCCATAAGATGATCGCGTTGTCAAAAACAATGTTGGCACGCTCGTCGCCTCTGATCACTGTTTTCATATTTATAATATTTATCCACATGTTTCTAGTTTCTATATAGACACAACGTGTTTTAGTTACTTACAAGTGCTAATTACATATGGACTAATAACTTAAATTCAGTAGTGATTTTAATTGAATATTTTGAATATTTATTTAATTTTTCAAATTAAAACTGAACTTAATTGACTGTGTTAACTATCCTTTTCCCGTCCTTTTATTATTTTATTGTAATTATTAATTATTTGCATGCAATTAAAAATATTTTTAATGATGCTAAAGAAGTATAACTCGTCACGCGCGTACATAAGTTACACGCATCCATTTTTTTATTTAAAGAACAGTAATGGCATCCTAACAAAAAGAATTCCTTTCAATTGATGAGGTGAATAAAAAAACTCTTTGCACTATTTTTAATATTTCGTCGATTTATGACGTCAGTGCACTGGCCAGTATATTTCGGAACAATTCACCAGTATAGCGTGGATTCATGACGTCATTAGATCTGGCCAGTATACTGGTATATATTACGGAATGCACCCCAAGTGTAATCGCGGCATAACTGAATGACTTTCAATTTGACTTTCAAATTATATTGCCTATCGTACACACAACAGTTTTCGAAGTTCACCTAATATGTATATAGCATTAATCTTGGTACCCGCATTTTAAAAATGTTAAAACGATATTTTCAAGTTCACAGCAAGTTTTTAATGCTAAGAGCCCGAATGGACTCTAGAGCTCATGATAGGGGACAAACTGAGGTCGCCTTTATCTGCTAATCTTAAATTATACCAATATTTTCGACACAACACAACTCAGGTGTCAATTCTATGAAGGAACGAAATTAAACTATTTTTTACTGTAAACACCTGCTCGATTGAGATAATAATTATCTTAAGCCATCATTTCACACTGAATCACTTCCCTGGATTAAGCATAGTACAATGTTAGTATTTGTTTATAATATTCTTAAAATCCTCCCTCGGCTGGTATTTGAACCAGGGCCGCCCGAGTAGCTGGAGAGTCTTCTACCACCGTGTTGATAAAGTCTGTTATTTTTATAATAGTTATAAAATTTAATCTGACATACTAAAGATGGACGAAATATTTTTAGCTATGTCTTTAATAATAAACCATTAAATAAAACTAGTTTTATTTATTAACGTTTCGCAGCCTTTTCAGGTCTGCATCGTCAGAATAATGATTTTTTATTTAATTTTGTCGAGCTACCTTCGAAAGACTTCGAAAGACGAACGTCCACAAATAAATAAAGTTTCGTGCATTAACCCGTTAAAACTAGTTTTATTTAATGAGTGATGTGCGTGAAAACCTAAGAAACAAATATAATATACGATTTCTTACTAACGTGCGGAAGTTAGTAATTGCGTGGTATGAAATAATTGCAACATCGGTTGATGACAGCATAATGGTCAGTGCATCCGCCCGGATGGCGGAGGGTGCAGGTTCGAGTCCCGTCTGCTGCCTGGCCCGCGTGGATTTCTTTTCAGTAACATTTTTTTTCCAGATTATTGATTCTTTTTAATTTTACTATAATCTTAATAATAATAGTACATTACTGCAGTGGCCAGCAGGAGACAATGATGAACGAACGTGTTAATGTGGGACGACGTCCAGTGTGGAGATTCAATAAGCATTTATAAAAAATGCAAAACATAAGAGGCCTAGTATGACTACTTATTATTCTATGTCGAAAATTTATTTTTCAGATACCTAATTTTCGAAGGGGAAATCGTCGAGAACGAATCCTCGAAATCTGCAATTTTCAGTGTGTATTTGCCAATGCGAGTATAGCAATAATTTTTGATGTGTAACATCTTTCCTCTCGTTTTCCTGCATTTTGTGGGAGTGATCTCGTGAAATGGGACGGAAGTGTGTAACAGGAAGTCGCGAAAGCTATTTGATTTAATTTTAGAACATAATGTTCAAATGGCTTATTCCTTTTGTAGTAGGTTTTATTTCTTTTTTTACTTATATAAAGTGAGGTTTCAAATGTTACACGTCATACGCTACTACTGTAAGGCTCGCTCGTTTTTTCAAATACCTATTTCTCAAATGTCTCTCAGCTCGCGTTTGCTCTTAAATATATCTCTTACTGGCGGCCCGCCCTCGCTGCGCTTTGGTGTAGAGCTGAAGTGTAGACTACAGTTTTTATTCTGACATTCATCTATGATTCTTCTTATACCCGCATGCAAAGTCTCAACCCGATCGGTTTAAAATTGACAAAGTTTCATAAAAAAATTCATTCCCTATTTTATCCCCTTGAGAGTAGAATTGATGAAAATCCTTTCTTAGCGGATGCCCACGCCATAACATATACCTGCATGCCAAATTTCAGCCCGATCCGTCCAGTGGTTTGGGCTGTGCGTTGATAGATCACTATGTCAGTCAGTCACCTTTGGTTTTTATATATATAAAGATATCCGTTCGATCCACGACTATGAACTCGTCCCGCTCCGGGGGCGTATGAACGTACTGTCGCGCGTATAATGTGATTAATCGGTACAATATTCGCGGCGCGGTGCACGCATTCACTACTCCTCCCGTCCGGTCCGTCCGTCTGTCCGTACATTTAGGGTCGCACACTTTTGTGTGTCACCGTATCTACTGCAGACGCTGACAAATTGATTGGGGAACTTCGTGACGTCAAATTTTATTCATATCATGAGTTTAGTCAGAACAATGTAGAAATAACTTGGTTACAGATTGAAGAGTTTTCATCAACATGTACAAATTAATTAATTTCATAATTCACATTACCACGGATTTATATTTTATGTGTTGTTGTAGGGAATAATGTCTGGATCTACTGAACCGATTGTTACACGTCATTTGAATGGAATGCCGTGTCCTATGGATTCATGCGTAAACAGTAGGACACGGCATTCCTAAACTTAAACTTTGTTAGATCAGTTTTTTATATTTTTGAAGTTATACTTCTTTAGGCGCGTTATGAAAAAATGACGAGAGTGAAATTTTAAGATGCGCGCGCATCACTGTAACACAAAAAATTAACAGCATGAAGTTGGTTGGCTTTAGCGACCAACTTCATGCTGTTACTTTTGTGTTTACCGCACATTAAGAAAATCTACCAACAAAATAGAAATAGAATCTCTATTTTGTGGGTGCTAACGACTGCATTGTGAAGGCCTATCAAAAGTATTTATTAATCTGGAACAACGGAACCAAAGCGCGATTCAGGAGACTACAGCGCCATCTCTTGACCATTGGTGTAGTAAAACCAAAACCCACATCTTTATTTTTTGTAATAAAGTAACAAAAAGTATTTATTAATCTGGAACAACGGAACCAAAGCGCGATTCAGGAGACTACAGCGCCATCTCTTGACCATTGGTGTAGTAGAACCAAAAACCACATCTTTATTTTTTGTAATAAAGTAACAGTTATAGGTATTCATATTTATAATATTTATCCACATGTTTCTAGTTTGTATATTCGGAATACGTGTTTGAGTTTCATACAAGTGCAAATCACATATGTTCTAATAAATTATATTCAGTAGCGATTTTAATTGAATATTTTGATCATTTATTTATTTTTTCAAATTAAAACTGAACTTTATTGACTGTGTCCTTTTCCAGACTTTTTATTAATTTATTGTAATTAATTATTTGCATGCAATTAAAAACTAATTAACTAATTTTAAACGATGCCAAAGAAGGATAACTTCTCACGCGCCTACATAAGTACACGCACCCATTTTTTTTTTATTTTATACTCATAATTTTATATCATTTACATTTGTAGTGTAAAGTGACTTCATGAGTTATCCTCATATTGAAGTCATTTATTCAATTTGACGACTCTGTATATAATACAGGGAGAAAAAACAGCCCTTGCTGAGTTTCTTGCCGGTTCTTCTCAGTACAAGGTCTCCTGCTGTAGATTTGCGAACCGATGCCGTAGCTTTTCGACTTTTCGATATTGAATTTTGAATTTTGTGTGATATATGCTATACAGGGCGTCCCGTGGCTACCTCACACGGAGGGAAAGTATATTAAATATTGAAGATAGAATATTGCACTGAAAAAGACATCATTTTATTTTTAGTAATAACTAGAACTGCATTCACAGATTTTTTAAAAATCGCCTGCTACAAAAGGGAATCAAACTCGTGAAATTTCGAAAAAAAAACCACGACATATCTTATGATAACCATCGAAAGGGTTAATCATAAGGATTATTTTATGCTAAATAACATAGCATTTTAAATGAAAGAAAAGTAATTAAATTTAACATTTTATTTAAAATTATTTAACACAACTAATATAAAACCGGATACGCCTCAACGTAAGTTTAAATATTTGTTTCTTAGGTTTTCACGCACATCACTCATTAAATAAAACTAGTTTTTACGGGTTAATGCACGAAACTTTATTTATTTATTGACGTTTCGCAGCCGTCAGAATCTGACGATGCAGACCTGAAAAGGCTGCGAAACGTCAATAAATAAATAAAGTTTAGTGCATTAACCCGTAAAAACTAGTTTTATTTAGTAAGTTTAAATGTTGAGTTCATCATCGTAGACGTATATCATCCGCTGCTGTGGTTTCTGTAAGCACATATCAAAACGTGCATTTATACCGTTGAAAATTGTTTTATTTAATAAAAAATAGTTTTCACCGACAAAACGTACACACAATAGAATAAATACCTTAAAAATACGATTAATTTCCCAAACTACTTGGTGTGTAGCAGTTCAAACATTCCTACTGGCCTCAAATCTCAGTACAAACACGGGGTGATCCCTAAAAAAACCGTCCGCAGTCCGCAGCCAGTGTTTGTCAACAAACAAGCTCTATGGTTAGGGTTCCCAACTGGTTCAAAACTGTATTACATATTTAAATATATACTAGCGGCCCGCCCTCGCTTCGCTTCGGTGTAGAGCTGAAGTGTAGACTACAGTTTTTGTTCTCAGGCTTGTATTATACACAACTAGCTTTTGCCCGCGACTTCGTCTGCGTGTAATTCGAATAAAAGCAAGGTCTTTATGTATCAATAACTGGTGCCCGCGACTTCGTGTGCGCAGTATTAGTATTTCGAGTAGCTTATATTAGCGTGAAAAGAACTAACATTATGACATTAAAATTATAACATACATAATTTTTGGGTCGTATTTGAAAAATATAACAGTCTGACAATATTGAGATGTTACATTCGCACTGTAATAACGTAACAATATTGTCAACATAAGAAATACAGTAATTAAGCACTGCAAACCCCTAATCATAGGCCTATAGGTAGCTACTGCAGTATGCTTCTATAAACTATATTTAGCGATTTTTTTCCTTCAGCATAAACATGCAGATTTTTCGCTTTGGAAACACGTGAGCAAGCCACATAGAGCTGACCGTGAGAAAAACATGGCGTGCCCAAATGTATGCCTGCTACCTTTAAGGTTTGACCCTGCGATTTGTTGATCGTCATTGAAAATGCGACTTTCAATGGGAACTGCAGGCGTCGTAACTATTAAAATATTTGTCCAAATGATGTATTGTGAAGGACAAAATTTATCTCCTTTAAATACCAAAAGCGATAAAAGTATTCATTTTGATAAGGATCCATTTATTACTACCAAATCTGCATTAGAAATAAATTATCAATTTTTATTGTATTTATGGTTCACTATTTTGACAATAATGGCTTACTCATAAAAGATAGATATATATGGTGTCGCAGAATTTTTTGTAGGACTATTTAAGATAAATATTTTCATCATACATTATATACATGTAGCACTAACTGTTTTTGCAGCACACGCCTGAATAGCTCGCAGATTGCAGATTTTTTTCAGACTTAAATGACATTTATCGTTATATTTTGGACAATTCACACAATATCTTTATAAATTATAGCCTATGTGTTATTCTGATCTATAAGCTACATTACTGTAAAGTTTCATTAAAATCCGTTTAGTAGTTTTTGCGTGAAAGAGGAACAAACATCCATCCATCCAAACAAACTTTCGCCTTTATAATATTAGTAAGGATGACATTCATCTATGATTCTTCTTATACCTGCATGCAAAGTCTCAGGCATTGTCCTAATACAACGCGATAACGCGAATGAGCGATGCGATCATCGTACGATTCAACGATCAAACATATTGATCTAGAATAGGTGTCCTAATAGGTGATCGCGCGATGCATTCGCGCGAACAAAATGTTTAAAAATCTATTCGCGCGAACTTAGTTCACGCGAACGCGCAATCAAACCTATTAATGATGAATAGGTGTCCTAACTGAAGTTCGCGCGATGATCGCGTCGCGTCGATAGGAAGCGAGGAGAGGGGCAGGGCTAACCCGTTCCGTATTCGCGTTCTATTAGGATACCCAGTTCGCGATCACGCGATGGTCGCATCGTTTAATCGCGCGATGATCGCGTTATCGCGTTGTATTAGGACAATGCCTCAGCCCGATCGATTTAAAATCGACAAAGTTTCATACAAACTTTCATTCCCTTTTTATCCCCTTGGGGGTAGAATTGATCAAAATCCTTTCTTAGCGGATGCCTACGTCATAACATCTACCTGCATGCCAAATTTCAGCCCGATCCGTCCAGTGGTTTGGGCTGTGCGTTGATAGATCACTATGTCAGTCAGATATATATATATACTAGCTGACCCAGCGAACTTCGTACCGCCCTAAAAAAATAGGGGTTGTCCAGCGGACAAAATTGTGAATCTAAACCATTCTCAGATCCCCTTGAACACACACAAAAAAATTCATCAAAATCGGTCCAGTCGTTTAAGAGAAGTTCAGTGACATACACACTCACAGAAGAATTATATATATAAAGATTTAAGCATGTAACTGCTCGATGTTTAAATCTAAAGAAAATATAAAAAAAATATGTTTAATGCTTGTAAAGGTATTCATTTGACATAGTGGGTTACCTACAATGCGAAGAGATGGCGCTGCCTTGCAGCTTAAGAAATGCTAGAAAGAATTAGACACGGCCATCGGGCCGCGGTAGCACTGTGGTCAGTGCATTCGCCCGGATAGTGAAGGGTGCGGGTTCGAGTCCCGTCTGCTCTCTGGTCCGCGTGGATTTTTTCTAGTAATATTTTCTTTAACTGTATTACACTTTACCAGATTCTAGCCGCAACTTCGTCCATGTTATATTTATTTTTAGGAGCATAGTTCCTTTTTGGATTGTATTGAGGATGAGGTCTAGACAAAAATTTGGGTTCGTTCTATCTGGCAGAATCTTGTTACTCCGAAATTCATTCGGCATCACACACTTGGCATAATCTTCTTTAAACGAATATAAAGTACGTCAAATTTTTGATTTAGTATAACTATTAATTTGCCGAATGTTTATATGTCCGAATTCACAAAAGCATACTTTTAAGATGGCAGAATTTTATTAAATATAATTCACTTTGTCAAAATAGATTTTTCTGCATAATTTAGCTAAGTATAATCGGTTATTGTGGTCAGTGGGTTAGGTTGGTTAAGTGTTGTGACTTAATCTTAGTCAGTCACCATAAATAAATAAACAAGGAAGAGTTATTTTTTTGTAAGTCAAATTACAATTCAGACTGCGAACTTTCCGCAGTATGATGGTTCTGTTTTGTTAATTATTGTGGATATTAAAGTTATAAGTTCACTAGTTAAAAGTCGCTCAGAGAGCTATGGAAAGGGCTATGCTCGGCGAATCCCTGAAGGACCGCATCAGAAATGATGTAATCCGACAGAGAACCAAAGTCACCGACACAGCCCACCGAATTAGCAAACAGAAGTGACAGTGGGCTGGTCACATTAGCCGCAGAACTGACGGCCGTTGGAGCCGGAAAGTTCTTGAGTGGAGACCGCCACTCGGTAAACGTAGTGTTGGACGCCCTGAGACAAGATGGGATGATGACATTCGTTGTCTGGCTGGAGTTGGGCTGGATGAGAGTGACAGAAAATCGGGAGCAGTGGCGTGCATTACGGGAGACCTATGTCCAGCAGTGGACGAACATGGGTTGATGATGATGATTAAAGTTATGCCTAAAGATGATTCTGCGATACAAAATAATGCTTTTGAATGTATGTCTACTAAATGAGTGAATGCCAAATGTTTCCAGAAAAATGCAGTTATTGGCATCCACTGATATCTACTATATAAAAATAAGTCGGGTTTTCCTTCCTGACGCTATAACTCCAGAACGCACGAACCGATTTCCACGGTTTTGCATTCGTTGGAAAGGTCTCGGGCTCCGTGAGGTTTATAGGAAAGAAAATTCAGGAAAAATTAAAAAAAAATCGTTTTCTTTTAATCACAAAACGAAATGTTACATAAAACGAAGCTATCTGGTGGCGAAACGGAGTTCGCTGGGTTTGCTAGTGCATAATAATATTATGACATTAAAAGTTCTGTGTTACAAGGTAGACCCAGAAAAATTACCATCACAAGCCAGTTCGCTCTGCAGCTGGACCGGCAGCTAGATGGACAGCGAGGTAGACGGCCTCTCTCTGACCACGAAACCCGCGCAATTTCTCCTTTGACGACCTCCGTGACCGAGTGGTTTATATGCCAGGTTTCATGGTGTCGCCGACTTGAGAGCTCCCGGGTTCGAATCCCGGAGGGGCCATATGTTTGTGTGATGAATACGAGCATTTGTACTCCAGGAATGGATGTTTAATATTTATTTCTATATAAATATACTTATATATGTACAATATATGTATTCTATCCGTTACCTTAGTATCCCATAACACAAGCCTTACAGTGCTTACTTTGGGGTTGGGCTGATTGGTGTGAGTGTGGAAATATTTATTTATTTATTATTAAATTTTTTTCTTGTAGAAAGAAGTTAGCAACCCTATCGGTTGTGCCCAAAGTGTTTGCTCGGCCGAGCGAGCCGTGCAGTCATTACATTACGGAGAGAGACCTTGTTTAAAGAGGCATTTGATTGAGTCTGAAAGCCGGCGACTGACAAACTAACGCACTAGGAGGGTGCTATGGAATACCACTGAATTTAATATTTATCAATGAAAATCTCAGAGTACAGAACAAGAGGAAGATGGAGGGAGCGCACGGTACACGCAATGCGTGCCACCAAAGCAAATACGAAGTTAAAAGTATATATGCATTTTTTGTCTTTGTGAAAAGTTTTTGCGATGTATTGAACAAGGCGGCACTGTTTCGATAAAAATTAGAATTTTCACAGGATGTATTCACAACAGAATGAGGAGCTCGATGGCGCAGGTGGCTAGCGCGTTCGGCTGCGATCGTTGAAGTTAAGCAACTTTCGCAGTGGTCGGTCATTGGATGGGTGACCAAAAATTACTATCTCGAGCTCTTCCGTGCTTCGGAAGGCACGTTAAGCCGTTGGTCCCGGCTGCATTTGCAGTCGTTAGCACCCACCAATCCGCAACTGGGCCCGCGTGGTGGGTCATGGCCCGCACTCCCTATTCCATCCATAGGGAAGGCCTGTGCCCCACCAGTGGGGACATTAATAGGCTGATGAGGATGATGATGATGATTCACAAAAGAAGAGAAGTGTTACATTGTTTAAATAAGAACGCGCGTAAAGAAAATACGTTTATGAAAATTTAATATAAGTATGTAAGAAAAAACTATGATGCATTTGCAAAAAAAGTCAAACCCATAACTTTAACACGAGATTTAAGAACAAGCTTGCCGTTCCATGTTTCAGACTCCAAAAATCAAGAGGTTCATTTCTGGGTTGTAGTATTGCATTGTTTAATAAAGTTCCCCAAGATCTGATTGAGCTTCCACTGACTAAATTTAAATCTCAGATCAAAAATACTCTTATGAATAAGGGCTATTATAAAGTTGATGATTAGGTATCTAAATGATCGTAATGCATGGACATAGTGTTTCTTATAATTTGGTATTTCATAACTATACATATATTTATATTCTAAATGATGTAATGGAAGGTGACTCAGACGTCTCTAAAGTCATTTTTCAACTTGACGACTCTGTATATAACAATACAGGGAGAAAAAAAGCAGCCCTTGCTGAGTTTCTTGCCGGTTCTTCTCAGTACAAGGTCTCCCGCCGTAGTTTTGCGAACCGATGGCGTAGCTTCTTGACCTTCACAAGTGCTTGTAACAGCCTAGACTGAATAAATGACTTTTCATTTCATTTCAATACAGCAAAAAATTAATACATACGAAGGAGGTTGGTCAGTCGCCTAGCCAAGTGCAGAGGTGAAAAAATGTAAATCCATCCACTAATAATAGAAATGTTAAAATCTGTCTGTACGTTACCTCTTCGTTTTTACAATATTTTTTGTCTCTCTGCTTTTATAGATGAAATTTGGTATAGAGATAGTTTCGAGTCCCGAAAAACTATCTCTATACGTCCGTCCGTGGTGCTGTTTCAGCGGCCAAACCGTAAGAGATAGATATAGAGAATGTTTAAGTTATAAGTTAAGAATAGTCTGATAAGACTACAAACCGGATGTGAGTAACGTAGCACTTCCGGTTTTCGAGAAATCACGTGATTTCTATTTCAAACAAAACCACACAAAATCTCCGAAGTTCTCAATTAATTAAAAACATTTCTTTTTTGTGAACATTTGGTTCACTGGTTTGCTAGTAGAATATAATAGCTTTTATCCGAGAAATAGAGGTGGAAGCTTGTATGGGAAACCGATAGTTCCACGCAATCTCGCGTACACCCCACTACTAACATAATAATAACGATTTCGGAATAATTATTGACACACATAATCCTTTTGATTTCAAGTAGGTAAACCTAACCGTGTTCCATTTCTATGGAGAAACTGTACCCCTAGCACGAACCAATATCGAATTCGTATCGTTTGCGAATTCGAAATGTCAATGTGTACTGATTTTTAGTTCTCGTTACGTACTTTGTGCCGCTGCTGTTCAAGTTTCCATACAAAATTTTAAATTGACATTTCTGTTTGCAAACTATTCGAATTACTGTTACTGTACTGATTGAAAAAACTAGGAATTTTCAATTTTATTTTAGAACAAAAAAACAAATGACTCACAACTCTGATGACAAATCCTATTCGGCTATTAATTTCACTGTAATTAAAATCATACGCCATAAATTAATATAATTAAGATCAGATTACACGGAGCAATAAAGATCGTTTCGTGTTTACCGATAACAGACATTTAAATGTGGTACAATGACAAACACGTAATTCTATACAGTTCGAGAGTCCCTCTACGATAAATGCAATCAAAGGGGTGTTATTGATTACCAACTTGATCCGGGGTTTTCAGTGAGAGCGTAAACAATGGTATTTCTTAGGGTTCTGTACCTAAAAAGGAAAAATACGGAGAACTCTTATAGGATCACTTTCGTGTCCGTCTTTTTTTTTTATAGAAAGGCCGTCAAATGACTCCACCCCACCTGATGTTAAGTGACGGTGAATTTCAGACGTGGAGATAGCTGGTAAAGCAGTTCGACCTGCCACACCAGCCATCCTCTGCCGGCCTGCATGTTGCTTCTTCACGCCTCTTTTAAAGGATCCCAGGTTGTAAGAAGGAGGGAACACGTGAGCAGGCAAAGCATTCCATTTACGGTTAGTGCGACAAAGAAATGAGTCACCAAATTTCTTTGTACGCGTTGGAATTGTGGCCACAGTTAGACGGTGACAACGTAGGCCAGCGCGCGTGGACCTCTGAAGGAAACGTGAAGGTGGAATAAGAGAGAATATCTCCTCAGAACACTCGCCATGGTACAGACGACAGAACGCGCTTAGTGACGCCACGCCACGGCGCAATTGAAGAGGCTCGAGGTGTTTAGTCACCTCCTCATCGCCTATGATGCGGATCACGCGCCGCTGTAACCTATCCAAAGCATCGAGCAAGTACTTGGCGGAGCCATCCCATCTATCTGTCTATAACGACCCTGTATCTCAGGAACGCGTGGAGGATCGAATTTCAATTTAAACCATTTATTCAGAACAACGGTGACTTAAAGCTCTAAAAAAATATGGCCGTTAATGTGGCGTAACTACTGGCGAAGGACATGGCTAAGAAACTGCCCTTAACGTGTATAAATATTTCGCACTAGCCCGTAACTTTACAATATTTATTTATTAATTATTACGTGTTTATTATTCTCATACAACTTTCGTGTAATAGTCAAATATTTAAAAGTATAAAAATTGTCATCATGACTGTTTCAAAAGAAAAATGTTCCGTTTCACATAATAAATATTTGTGTAAGTATATCAAAATAAACAATACTATTTCTAAAATCCATCAAACTATGACATATTTTGCCCTAATTTTTAATATTACAAATCACGGAAGGTCTAAAATAATAGATTTTATTATTCGGATCAGGCTTGAGACAAGGCTGTTCGATAGTTAATCCTTTAATTTTTGCAAATGGACAAAATATAACTTCACAGATTTCCTGTCAGGCAAATTGTGTGTACAATAACAAATTGTGTGAAAAGTTTATCAGAGAAACAAGAAGAAAGGTTCTAAGAAAATGCGAAACTGATGACTCTGAAAATAATTGGCAACATCTTTTATCAACTGTAGTAAGGTAAATGACATAGTAGGAGTCCTCACAATTTTCAAGATTGTGACTTTATCAAAAGTTCCTGAGCCTTTTTTCATAGAAATTATAAATATTCAGCCATTTACCTTTAAATATTACTAAGTACAGTATTTATATATTGCCAGGGCAGTCACTCATGCAAAACTTTACCATGTCCTTTGTACGGAACTCTCGGTTTAGAGATCGGCTCGCACTTGCCCTGTTCTATCAAGGGAAAATCATTATAGGTACGTTGGGAAGAAAAGTTTACAGAAACACAACACCATCAAAGGGGTAGTGTTATTTCACTAATGATCTTCTCTAAGTTGGAGGTAACTTTCGCTGATGGGAAAACTGTATTACTTGCGATACATTAGCAATATTTAGGCACCCACAGTGCTCTTTCATACACCACATAATTTTCAGAACTTGTAATTCTTAATTCCTAGTACACATTTAATAAAAACACTCTTAATATAAAGTCAATTTTAATGATTACATTATACCTGATGATGACGTAGGACATAACGTTGTGTTTATATTTAAAACAATTTTTCTACGCAAATTGTTTGCGCAGCTGCGCGGGAGCAGAGCCGGCATTGGCCGGGCGTACAAGCCCCACGCCAATGGAAGCGCGCGATTCGAAAATCGAACGCGGATTTTGAAAATAAAACAATCCTTTTACATTATTTTTGCGTGCGATCATTTGTGTCTATAAGTTTGTGACTGTTTGTTTAAATGAGCGGGGTTGACAGAGCGTCAAGGTACAATAGGGGAATAAAGTATAAACAGTATTTCAATAATATTGAATCTAAGTTTCTATCCAAAATCTCGAATGGTGGACTTAGGCTTGACGGAGATGGCCGGGAAATCCGGGATTGCCCCGAAATTTTGCGTCTTGTCGCGTGTCCAGTAATTAGACCTTATTTACTGTCTCGGATTCCGATAATGTGCTAGTTTCGGAAAACAAAATAAACGAATGACGATGCTGGCCTGCTTGATGTTTTAATTCTGGAGGGTGTTGGGGGGGGGGGGGGGGGGGACTGCAAATGTCCCAAAATTGATAATATGACCTGCTATGATAAACGGTGACTAGGCTATGGACTATTTCGGGCATGGCAGTCGGTGACTCCCAATCCAGGGACCCGAGGCCATGCTCAATTAGTGCGGGGCAAGGGCGGATCCAGAGGGGGAGGGTCATGGGGGTCACGACCCCCCCTGGGCTGGGTCCATCTGTACCCACTTCACAATCTGTACCCACTGTGACTTGACCACGACTAAATGACCCCCCCCTGGCGCCAAAGCTGGATCCGCCCTTGGTGCGGGGTAGATCGGGGAGTTGTTTTACCTGGTAGGTATGGAAGACGATGCACGGCCGACTATCCACCGTGGACCTCAGTTCCGGCACTACGTGCTTAGCCGATTGGTGCGTTGACCAGAGAAGCCCAGGAGTGCGCCGGAGGGCGTGGAGTTGGCTGCTGGACGGCCGCGGAAATGGAAGGATAGTCGCCTATGACCACCTATGGTCCTATGCCATTTTTTGTGGAAAATTTGTGTGAGATTGTATTATTTGCTGATGACACATCTTTATTATTTAACGTTGACAGGCGCAAAAACAACTATGACGATGTAAATAATGCTCTCTCTCAAGTTCTGCAATGGTTTAATGTCAATAATCTAAAGCTAAATGCTAATAAAACCAAGTGTATTCAATTTTCCTTACCTAATGTAAAAGTTGAGCATATTGGAATTAAATTAAATAATGAAAAATTAGATTTAGTAGACTCGACTACATTCTTGGGTATAACGATAGACTCAAAACTGCAATGGAGTCATCACATTACGCTTTTGGCTGGTAAACTTAGTTCAGCAGCTTATGCCGTAAGAAAGATAAGACAACTTACTGATATAGATACTGCCAGGACTGTATATTTTAGTTACTTTCATAGTATCTTATCATACGGCATTTTACTCTGGGGAACAGCAGCTGATATTGAAAGTATTTTCATTTTACAAAAAAGAGCTGTGAGATCTATTTATCAATTGAGTAGCCGAACATCTCTTAGAGAAAAATTTAAAGAAATTGGCATTTTGACTGTTGCTTCTCAATTCATTTACAATTGCATACTCCTCGTTAAAAATAATATCAATTTGTATACCAAACACAGTAACGTACACAATTTTAATACTAGGAATAGAAACAAGCTTGCATTGCCAGCCTACAGGTTACAGAAGCTTTACCGATCTTTTATGGGTCAAGGTATACATTTTTACAATAAAATTCCTGATGCTGTTCTTGAGTTACCCATAAATGAGTTCAAATGTCACATTAAAAGTTGTTTAGTTAAGAAAGGCTATTATACTATTAAAGAATACTTGAATGACAAAACTGCATGGCTGTAACTGCAAAATTGTTTTGTATTTGTTTGCAGTGTCGTACAGATAAATTACCTTAACTCTAAGTAACCATTTTGCAGATTGGTTTTAGTGGTTATGGGTAGTCATGCTCTCTTAAAAATCTCTTCGGCGGTGTCGTGTGAGGCGGGTCGTTGCGTTCCCTAAAATATGGTTGAGCGAAGCGGTGGCTGGTTCATGCGTCATACTCGTGAACGGGTGCTGCCAGCGGAGATGAGTCTGCTCTATACTACTTTATTATTGTAATGATAATTATTATTAATTTTTGATTGTATTTTACATTACACAACTTGTATTTATACTGTGTGACACAGCAATCAAAATGTAAGTGAACATATATTATTTCTCTGATAAAGATTTAATGGCGGTGTGGATTCTGGTATGTTTTTCTAGACCTGAACTTGGTTTTGCAGCGGTGTATCCTTGTCATTCTCTATACAGACTGAAAGGGGGGGACTGATGTTTGATTGGTTTTGGGTTGGGAGAGTATTGCCAGGGTCGACAACAGTGTTTAGGTAATCACATGCATGTGTCCTGCCGTTGTGTTTATAGTTTGTTATAATAATGTACACTGGTACCTATATGTATTTTTTTTCTATTTTAGTAACATAGTATCCATGTGTGGTTATGAGTAGTCATGCTCTCTTAAAAATCTCTTCGGTGGTGTCGTGTGAGGCGGGTCGTTGCGTTCCCTAAAAAATGGTTGAGCGAAGCGATGGCTGGTTCATGCGTCATGCTCGTGAACGGGTGCTGCCAGCGGAGATGAGTCTGCTCTTAATTCACTGGGTACTACTATTAATCGTTGTTCTAAACTTTAATCGTTCATTATTATTATTTTCTTTTTGCCTAAGCGGTAGGACACGTCATTCCTAAACTTTGTTAAACCATTTTTTTTACATATTTTAATATTTTATTTTATAGTCATAATTTTTATATTATTTGCATTTTTTTTTGTTTGTAATGAAAAGTGACTTTATGAGTTACCTCATATTGAAGTCATTTTTCAATTTGACGACTCTGTATATAATACAGGGAGAAAAAAACAGCCCTTGCTGAGTTTCTTGCCGGTTCTTCTCAGTACAAGGTCTCCCGCCGTAGATTTGCGAACCGATGGCGTAGCTTTTCGACATTCACAAGTGCTTGTAACAGCCTAGACTGAATAAACGATATTGAATTTTGAATTTTGAATTTTTATGGACCTATGGTCGCCTAGACGACGAGGCCGAGTGGTTTATACGCCGGGTTTCTGGTGTCGCCGACTCGAGCGGTCCCAGGTTCGAATCCCGGTGGGGGCAGATGTTTGTGTGATAAATGATTAATATGTATTTCTATATAAATATACTTATATATGTATTCTATCCGTTACCATAGCATCCCATAACACAAGTCTTACAGTGCTTACTTTGGGGCTAGGGTAATTGGTGTGAGTGTTGGAAACATTTATTATTTATGAGCGAATGCCCTTTTACGAACGCGGATGGTCAGAGGCCTTCTGCTCTACGTAGCAGGGCAGCACCCTGCTTTCCACCAGCCGAAGCAGCATGCTGGATCATCCATCCTCGAGCGTATTATATGGCCTGCGCAATGCATTTTTTCTATCCGTCATCGATAAAAAAGGCTAAATGTTTTGTGGGAAATGTCTTTTGCCATAGCCGCATAGCGTGTGGGGAGAGGAAGAGAGAAATTTTCTTTTTTTCTCTTCTTGCTTTTTAAATGGCTGTGGCAGAGGTATTTTGATACGTTCAGCCAAGCATGTTTTGTTTTTATTTTTATTCCTGGTTTTTTATACTGTTTTCTATTTTTTTATGTTATTTATTGTTCTTGTTGTTATTGATTCGTGCGACACCAAACCGGTTCCAACGGAAGACCAGCGCTAATGGCAACATTAACACTATGCTGAGTTAGGACGGTTTTGAGACTTTTAATTGTTTTATTTTATATTATTCTGTTTTTTTTTTGGTGTCTCAAATAAAATTATTTCTTTCTTTCTTTCTTTCTTTCTAATAGACTCTTGCTATACCAGAGTATCTTTCGCGCGTTGCATAGATGGAACGAATTCATTTTCGGACGGTATGGTGGATGGCGACTAGGCGAAAATTTACCGTTCAAAAACCTAGCGAGGCAGCGAGCTATAGCTAGGTGGCAGGACTTGGTTTAAAGTTTTGTTTGGTGATTGATGTACGATGGCGATGGACCGGGAGCGTCCGCAATGGGACCATTCCGCAATAGGCCCATACCGCACTGGGACCATTCTGCAATAGGCCCAGTGCGGATTGGTGGGTAGGATACTTTTTTTTAACGGAATAGGGCCATGACTCGCAATGGTTTAAGCGTGATGAGGTAACAGACAGAAATACAGACAGATACACTTTCGTATTTATAATATTAGTAAGGATGGATTACCTGCCTAGACTGACACACAGGATTCTCTTTAAACGTTATGTTACTGCGAGATGCTCAAAAAACTAACTATAACGCGGACAAAGTCGCGGCCCGAAGTTAGTAAAACATTATTATATTCAAACAACTCTCAACGAGGAGCTCGATGGCGCAAGTGGTTAGAGCGCTCGGCTGCGATCGTTGAATTTAAGCAACTTTCGCAATGGTTGGTCATTGGATGGGTGACCAAATATTACTATCTCGAGCTCATCCGTGCTTCGGAAGGCACGTTAAGCCGTTGGTCCCGGCTGCATCTGCGGTCGTTAGCACCCACCAATCCGCACTGGGCCCGCGTGGTGAGTCATGGTCCAATCTCCCTATTCCATCCATAGGGAAGGCCTGTGCCCCAGCAGTGGGGACATTAATAGGCTGTTGATGATATTCAAACAACAGTTGATTTTAATCAACAAAACAACACTCCTTTATCAGAACAAAGAAACATGGTGCCTCGATGTCTAGCGCGCACGCGCAAACGCAAGCATCCAACTATCAAATCAGCAACATAAATTAACACTACATTATTAGTACCGATAACCCGGGGGTTACTACGTCTATAACGTGTCAGGTCGCGGAGATAACAACAAGCGAGTGCTAATTAAATATATTGAAATCGCTGTGTGTTAACATGTACTTACTGATAACGGAAACTGTGACGGTGTGCCCGACTTAGGGGGTTTTTACCCTACTCATGGTAAAAATTACTAGATGCGACTATTAGAATGAGGGCTACCTTTTTCTGTCTCACCAGATGGCGCCACTGTTGAGTGAGGTCCTAAATTGTAACTTTTAAAGTTTATTAATACGCACATGAAATCAAAGGTTACATTTAGATCGTATTTTAACACAAAATAACCGTATACTAAACATAATAGGCCATGCCACAGTGACGCGCAGTTCCGTTTTATTCGGAAAAAATGAGAATATAATCATTTTTCTAAGCTCAAATTTTTAATAACTGACATTCATTGCCACATAACTCATATTTGCCATAATTAAGCCGAATTGTTACCAATTATTCAAGTCAACCAACAAGCAATAACATGTGACATTTCGGAGACCTCACGCTACACTAGCGCCTCTAGCGGCGGATTCATACGCGACAGCCCTCATTGCATGAAACCGACTGCGAATGTTTAAAAAACTTCTATTTAGCTTTTCATCTATCCCGGTGTCTGTTTGTCTCTCGGTAAGAAAGTAATTTTAATTTGACCCGTTTACCGGTTTCCGATGAGTTGATATTTGCATTCATGTGACAATGCAATATTGTTGTAATATGGTCATCATTTATACTGTGTTCATGTTCAACTGTCTTGTTATCCTACATTACTGGAACTTAGTGTTTATGAGGAAATTTCAAAAATTATAACCCTATACTATATTAGGGGATCAAATACTATATTTCTTAAAACTATATATAGGCGAAACTACTATATTTTGCTTAAAGGAGACTTGCCAGTAAAAGCTTTCTTAAAATAAAAACTGAAGTATTAAGGTATAAAGCAGCAAAAATATACTCATATGTTAAAAAAAATAAAGTAAATATTTTAACCACATACTATATTTAAGTTTTTGGAACGAAGTTCCTTACGGCAGGCTTGGAGGGGATAGGGATTTTGCTGCGCGACCGAACTGAAAAAAATGTAATAGTTAAACCGTAATAAAAAATCCGTGGAAACAAGTGCGTGGAATAAAACCGTTAAATGAGACGTGCGCAGGCGCGACAGTCGCATACACAAGTGAGTTTGCAATTTGTGTCGATTCTACATTAGCCGAAGGAACTTCGTTCCTACCTGGTGTCCCACGACACCACATCATTTTTGTTTTTTAAGTAGGTATTTAACTGCGCCTCCCCCTAGGATCTCCACATCGATCGGTCCTGTGCCACTCGCATCCATCGGCTTCCCGTGATCTTCACCAGATCGTCGGTCCACCTGGTGGGGGGTCTTCCCACCGAGCGTCGTCCAGTGCGTCGTCGCCATTCGAGATTCTTTCCGCCCAAACTTTAGCTTTAAGGGGTAAATATGTGTGGGAGTTGGCAACACTGAAGTGCGAAAACAATGGCCATTAATTGCACGAGCGAAAGGGCAACTATTGGCTATTTATAGGCCACGAAATCCAAGAACTGACGAGATTGCTAACAGTATTTTTACTCGACTACGTCGAAAAGGAAGGGTTATGATTTTGACCCATATCTGTGTATCTTTATCTGTTTTCTACTCATAACTTCTTAACTGTTTATTGTAATGTATTTTAAGGGAGTTTTGATAAAAAAAAAAAAATCTCATTTTTATATGACCATTGTTCCATGTTTCAGACTCCAAAAATCAAGAGGTTCACTCTCTGGAATGTAGTATTGCATTGTTTAACAAAGTTCCCCAAGATCTGATTGAGCTTTCACTAACCAAATTTAAATCTCAGATCAAGAATACTCTTATGAATAAAATTAATGATAATCTAAATGATCGTAATGCATGGACATAGTGTTTCTTGTAATTTGTTATTTGATGGGTATGTGTCAGTTTTTGTAACAGTAATATGGTACCTATCTAATGCCGCTTCCTATATACTAAATATAAAATTTATTGTTACTATATATCTATATCCTAAATAATGTAATGGAAGGTGACTTCAGAAGTATCTCTGAAGTCATGTTTCAACTTGACGACTCTGTATATATCAATACAGCCTTTGCTGAGTTTCTTGCCGGTTCTTCTCAGTACAAGGTCTGCCGCCGTAGTTTTGCGAACCGATGGCGTAGCTTTTTGACCTTCACAAGTGCTTGTAATAGCCTAGACTGAATAAATGACTTTTCATTTTCATTTCATTTCATGACCATCTTTTAATTTTGATTCACTATAACCTTTATCCTCAAATTAACGCGGGTGAAACAGCAGGGGATCTATTGTGAATTATACTTCTTTTTAATTACTGTTAAAGCACGTTCTCACACTTGAAATCGATTAATGACTGCGCTATTCGCGTAACTGGCCGATTTTAAAATGCCCCACAAATAACTCTTCGGCACTAGTCAGTTGAGTACTTACCACAGACTTATAATAAGTAGACATCGCATCTGTTTAAAATTGTTGGAAAACCGGGCGTGCCATATTTTGAGAGCATATTGAGAACATTTGGCGCAATAAGGATCATTACTAGGTCAGCAAATCAACTCAAAATCAAACGATAATGATGTAATAAGCTTTTTAATCAATTTATATACTTTTTGTATAAACGAAATTGGTTCATTCGTTATATAACTAATTTTATGGTAGCCACGTAGAAACGTGTGACGTCACAGAGTTCGATCGTGGTTCTCTCCGGTCGAACTTTAGTAGCGTCTCTGCGCCCGAGCGCTAGAGCTATGTGACGTCACAGCTACCACGCCGCCAGCCAAAAATTCGTTTAGTAATTTGGTCATAATTTAGCAAATATTTGTCGTAGAACAAAAATTTAACCACTGTATTTTATGGAATTCTTAGCTCTATTTTGCATTCTCACCTAAAATCTTAACGGATCCGCATTAGATTTGGTCGTTAGCCCCTTTTCGGGTGCACGAAAGACATTGCTCGAATTCGGGCACACGAAGCAATTTGGGTAAACAAAAGGAAATCTAGCCGAATATGGGCAAATTCGACTTCGTTCATTTACACTTCAGTTCAGTGTACCCCATTGGCACTCGTTTTCGGGCTAACGACCAAGTATAATCTCGCCATTACTTTCTCATTGCTTTATAATACATTAAAATAAATAAAAATCACTTAATAGCAGCTAATAATTATTGTCTGTATGTATCTCATGAACCGTGATAGTTAGACAGTTGAAATTTTCACAGATAATGTATTTCTGTTTCCGTTAAAACATAAATACAAAAAACTATAATAAATATTAAAGGGGGTCCCTCTATACAACAAACGTTTTTTTGCCGGTTTGTTGTGCTCTATATATTAATAACTGGTGGCCCGCTTTCGCTCCGCTTCGGTGTAGACTATAGTTTTTGTTCTCAGGCTTG
Source organism: Chilo suppressalis (assembly GCA_902850365.2). Taxonomy (NCBI): domain Eukaryota; kingdom Metazoa; phylum Arthropoda; class Insecta; order Lepidoptera; family Crambidae; genus Chilo; species Chilo suppressalis. The sequence continues at coordinate 12,341,325 of OU963921.1, forward strand.
TATTATACACAAAGACATTCTTCTAATACCTAATTACAATAGGCAACTCGTAGGGGTTCAGCCAGCGTTTGCAATGTAAGCGCAAAAAATGTGTTTATTTACGACCTTACATTAAAAACCTCTAAAATTATCAGTGTTTCTCCACTATATTATGCATGTATTATACATATAAACCTTCCTCATGAATCAATCTTAAAAAAAACCGCATTAAAATCCGTTCCGTAGTTTTAAAGATCTAAGCACACTATAGGGACACGAGGACAGACAGCGGGATGCGACTTTGCTTTATACTATGTGGTTAGAAAAAAGGTAGACGCTTGTAATAATCACAGAATATTTAGTTGTTTTAATTTTTTTAAGCATGTAACTATATCATGTAAATAATCTTCTTCTTTAGATTTAACATCTAGCAGTTATTATCGCACTATCCGTAAATGTAATGCTCTGCCCGCTCACTTGTTCCCTCCCTCTTACAACCTGGGATCCTTTAAAAGAGGCGTGAAGAAGCAACATGCAGGCCGGCAGGGTGAGGATGGCTGGTGTGGCAGGTAGAACTGCTGTACCAGCTATCTTCTCGTCTGGACTTCACCGTCACTTAACATCAGGTGGGGTGGAGACATTTTTCGGACCTATCTAGAAAAAAAAATGCTTAAAAATTAAATAACTATGAATAAATGATTTTGATTTTGAATATTATGCCACTTGCCGTGTCTATTTCTTTCTATGCCTATGGTACTTACCTATACGATCTCCGCACAAGGTTAATATCGCATTGGATGGTAATTTTAATCGATTTTGCGGTAAAACCGCGCTCTATGTACAGCAATAACACACTAGTGCGGTTAATTGGGTGAGCTTTAACTTTTTTCTATTCAATATTGATGTTGATTGATGTGGTGTGGTTTTTGAAATGGTGCTTGGTTGCGTAAAGCGTATAAATGATACTTGTTGTTTTTGGAAGAACAAAGTTCCTTACGGCAGGCTTGGAGGGGATAGGAATTTTGCTGCGCGACCGAACTGAAAAAAATGTGATAGTAAAACCGTAAGAAAAAATCCGTGGAAAAAAGTGCGTGGAATAAAACCGTTAAATGAGACGTGCGCAGGCGTGACGAAGTTACGGCAGGAGACAGAGCGACGAGGGTGCATCACTGAAATATTGTGATATTAAACCAACAGAGAATATGTGTGAAGTTATAGAGAGTGGTAGAGCGACGAGGGTGCATCACTGAAATATTGTGATACTACACCAACAATGAATATGTGTGAAGTTATAGGGGGTGGTAGAGCGACAAGGGTGCATCACTGAAATATTGTGATATTACACCAACACTGAATATGTGTGAAGTTATAGGGGGTGGTAGAGCGACGAGGGTGCATCACTGAAATATTGTGATATTACACCAACACTGAATATGTGTGAAGTTATAGGGGGTGGTAGAGCGACGAGGGTGCATCACTGAAATATTGTTGGAACGAAATTCCTTACGGCAGGCTTGGAAGGGATAGGGATTTTGCTGCGCGACCGAACTGAAAAAAATGTGATAGTAAAACCGTAAGAAAAAATCCGTGGAAAAAAGTGCGTGGAATAAAACCGTTAAATGAGACGTGCGCAGGCGCGACAGTCGCATACACAAGCGAGTTTGCAATTTGTGTCGATTCTACATTAGCCGAAGGAACTTAGTTCCTACCTTGTGTCCCACGACACCACATCATTTTTTTGTTGTTGGTAAGAAAGAGAAGAGGTCTCGTGCAAATTAATATGGGATTAGCTAATGACTGGTTCCGTACCATGGTACATTATATAAAACAAGATAGAGGGGAAAACAAGTTGATTAAATCACAGTTTTATGTATGGAAAGCCTTTTTGAAGTGAAAAGTTCTTTAGCGGCGTTATACACTTTTTTTGTATGGACAAAAAAATTTAAACTCGCGTCAGGTTAAACACGTGGGCTGATCGCATCATGACACACAATAAAATAGGAAAAACCTTTCCTTGACTTTTAATATATTGGACGAACCATAGTAATATTTTATTTTACCGTATTAAAATAATAAGTTTCTATCTATGACGTCCACGTGGCAGCTTTATTGCGAAGAAAATGCATTTTTTTACAATAGATGTCACTAGGTGCGCTTAAATGTGATTCATGTAAGTTGATTTCTTTACAATAGATGTCGCTAAGTGCGCTTAAACGTGATTCATGTAAGTTGATTTTTCTGAGAAATAAACTTTTTTAATGTAATATAAATTGTCATGTTTGTGTACGATAGCGCAATAAATAATATTCTTCCACATACATGATAGTACTTTTATACTGATAATTAAAGCAATTCGTGCAAAATTATTCCCTAACCATGCGAAAATATCAAAAATGCACAACGTTAAAATTCAAGTTTTCACTTCTGCCGGCACTCTCGGAGTGCATGCAACCCGCCGTTTTTTTACATTATTTACTAGAAGTTGCCATTAGGAGAATTAGAGTATATATATTATCTGATTTCAAAGGAGGTAAAAAAAAAGAGTAGGTACGGACCTATAAATAAGAGTCGGATAAGATATTAAAAAAAAAACATTTCATTTGCAGTTTTGCAACTGTTTAATTATTGTAGAGATTCGATTATATTTTTTTTCTGTAAACTTCCGCTCAATAATTAAAAATTAAATTTTAGCACACTATGCCCACTTATTTCTCACACGAAAATCGGTCGAGCTGTTTCGGAGTAGTTCAATTACGCACACCGTGACACGAGAATTTTATATATTAGACTAGCTGTCCCAGCGAACTTAGTATCGCTATAAAAGTAGGCGTTGGCGGTAGAAGGGTGAACATTTAGGGTTTTATGTATTTTTAATGCCACATTTTAAACAATAAATATTAGGGTCAACCCTTATCACTTTGGGGTATGAAAAATAGATAGTAGCCGATTCTCAGACCCACGGAATATGCATATAAAATTTCATAAAAATCGGTCAAGCCGTTTCGGAGGAGTATGGTAACTAACATTGTGACACGAGAATTTTATATATAAGATTAGGTAAGATCTGTTATTTTGTATTAAATATAGGTTGGTACTCGTATCTCGTGTTTACGCGAAACGGTTGATAATACGTAGGAAGGGGTCCTGTGTTTATTCACAAGATAACCTAAGTTTAATGTTTATGATAATGTTTACAATTTGTACCAGCACCTAATTAAAACGCTTGTAATTGAATTATTTATTACCATAAATACCTACACCGAACTGGTCGCATCTCATATCTAACCATACATTGACTTTTGACATTTTATATTTATTTATTATTTTAAAGCATGTAACTGCTTGATGTTTAAATCTAAAGAAAATATAACTAGAAAAAATTCCACGCGGACCACGCAATTATGCTACCGTGGCCCTCACGGACCGCGTTGAAATTCTTCTAGCCATTCCTAAGCTGCAAGGCAGCGCCATCTCTTCGCATTATTTATATTTTGACATTTTGTTTTACTTTTTTATCAAACGCGTGTTGGATTTTATTTTATATTAGTTAATTTAATGATTATTATACTATTTTTTGAATTTAACGTGATATTAATATATAGTAACGGCGTAAGTATCTCATGTGTGCTTAATAAGTCTCTGTAATTGGCTTTATGATTGTATTTATATCTTATTGTATTACATCTACAACAAAAAAAAAAACGACGGGTTGCACTCCGGGAGTGCCGGCAGAAGTGAAAACTTGAATATAAACGTTGTGCATTTTTGATATTTTGGAATGATTTTGCACGAATTGTTTTAATTATCAGTATAAAAGTACTATCATGTATGTGGTAGAATACAATATTTATTTATTGCGCTATCGTACATAAACATGACAATTTATATTACCTACATTAAAAAGTTTATCTCTCAGAAAAATCAACTTACATGAATCACGTTTAAGCGCACCTAGCGAAATCTATTGTAAAAAAAATGCATTTCTTCGCAATAAAGCTGCCACGTGGACGTCCTAGATAGAGACTTATTATTATAATACGGTAAAATAAAATATTACTATGTTTCGTCCAATATATTGAAAGTCAATAACCTTTCCAATTTTATTGTGTGTCATGGTGCGATCAGGCCACGTGTTTAACCTGATTCGAGTTTAACATTTTTTACCCATACAAAAAAAACGTGTACAACGCCGCTAAAGAAGTTTTCACTTAAAAAAACTAGAAACTTTGTAAAAGATAAATAAATTATCTACACTCATATCGGTATATTCGATTAACGAATTTAAAGATGGTTTTATAAAGACGTAGGTACTTTATAAAGGCGCATAGGTAGATAAAATTAAAAATAAAACTCATCACAGTTCTGCTAGCTGTATCGGAAAATGACTTTTTAGTAGTCCCCTGTGTATTTTAATTATTATAAGATTTAAACTATATACTAAATTTCATCTACATAAGTAACAGACAGACAAACACACTTTCGCATTTATAATATTAGTATGGATTTTTAACCTATATATCGTTAAGAGTGCGACAGTCGAGTATAAAAGATTTGATATTACGATCGCATCCTGCGTGACGAGCCTTATAAGGGAATTGGTTCATACAGGGTGTTTTAAGAAATCACTATTAAGTAATAAAGAAACATTAAAAAAAACTATTTTCTCTCCACAATCTTATACATCATCAGCCTATTAATGTCCCCACTGCTGGGGCACAGGCCTTCCCTATGGATGGAATAGGGAGATTGGGCCATGACCTACCACGCGGGCCCAGTGCTGATTGCTGGGTGCTAACGGCGGCTGTAAGCCGGAACCAACGGCTTAACGTGCCTTCCGAAGCACGGAGGAGCTCGAGATAGTAAATTTTTGGTCACCCATCCAATGACCGACCACTGCGAAAGCTGCTTAACTTCAACGATCGCAGCCGAGCACGCTAACCACCCGTGCCATCGAGCTCCTATTTATTATTTGTAATAAATGACTCAATTAAAACTACTTTTAGGACAACATACTTTAAACGGATAATAATTCCATAATAGATATGTTATTTACAAATTTGTGCCATTTTAGGTTATTTTGAAAACATTACAATATCTATACATATAATAAAATGGTAGGAAAGTCAAAACTCTACATTGAATATTTTTTTAAAAGAATACTTGAGGTGTGATCTACAATTGATACCGAAGTCAAAAATATAGTTTTTAGAATTTTTGTCTGTTTGTCTGTATGTATGTCCGGGATAAACTCAAAAAGTACTGCATTGATTTACTTCAAATTTGGCACGAATATTATTACGAAGTCGGGTCAACATATAGGCTACATGTTATCAAGTTATCACCTATGGGGAACGAGCAGTGAACCTTTATTTCTAACTAACTCCATGCGTACAAGTCGCGGGCGGCCGCTAGTTATTACATAATAGATATGATATTTACAAATTTATGCCGTTTCAGGATATTTTGAAAACATTATAATATAAATTAATATTAAGTTTGGGGTTGTACTACGTTAAAACTATTCTCAATATTTAATATACGATTTTTTGAGTTTCTCATTTGTATTTTAAGGAGAAAAAAGGTGAGGTTCCCAATATGCAGCTTAATCTTTTTTTCGCAACACTTACTAAACAAGTGCATCCTGTATATGTGCACCATGGGCCGACATCGCTCACAGACTACGACATTGCAGCAAGCATTAATTCATACAGGTTCAAAATGTGTCAATCTATTGTAAAATATATGTTTGTGGTCCAAGTTGTAAGCGGAGCGTCAACATAATCATTATTATATTCACAATTCCAATCTTGGTACATGCATTTAATTTTCCTTTAAATTTGTTGATAACAGTTTTGCTTATATTAATAAAATATGAATCTATCAATCTATGATGCAAGCAAACGAAGCGAGTAATTTTCTAGTTTTTTATTTTGAGTGTGTATGCTGTTGGTCGCAGATGACCTTTACAGCGTCACCGGGTTTGGGGACGGCGAAATCCTAAGGGGACTTCAAGCCGAGAATTGGCGAGTGCCTCTGGAGGTATTCCAGGTGGACGGCATCTTTCCACGGGGGGAGTCTCCATTTCGTCTGGAGCCTGGAGTGGTCTACCACTCGAACCTGAGGGGTCATTGTTTTTTTATGTTCTTTCAAAAAGCAGTTGTACCAAAAAAACGATTGTTTAGACGACGGCCGTGATCGTTCAGCAGTGTTCGGCGGATTGAATATCTCCCACGCGTAGTCTATGCGCGAACACTTCGTCAATCTGTCATGTTAATATTGACCGCTGTATTTATAATATCATTTCATTATATTTTTATGTTGTAAGCGTGCAGAACATGCGTATGAACCGCTTGAAGCGTAAAAGCGACCACCATAGCCTGCAGACACTTGCGGTAGATACCACTCGCACCGGGAGAATGCGTTTAAGCACCACCCCCGCCCACTGGGTCAGTGAGCGGGTGGGTGTGGGACTCTCCCGACTAAAGAGATAGCCGGGAATACTCCACTAAACTCCCCGGGAACTTCGCCTCGCCATAATTGAGCGGGCCACGAGCATGCGCAGGGGGCTGGCTCGTGTAGGCCTTTTTTTTTTAATACGCTGGGGATATGCATTAAATTGCATACCACATGGTGGTTATGTGGGGCTCTCCTCCCCAGGCCTACCCACTAAAACCCCAACGATGGCCGACATCAGGCATTGTACGGGGCCTCAGGATCGAGTATCGCATCTGAGGAGCCGCAGCCTTTGCTCCGGCAGCAGGGGAGCCCTTCTCGGGGGAGTGTTCGCAATTTTCTCCATCCACCCTCCTCCGACGACGCCCCCCGGCCATGCGAGGAGTTTTCGTCTCGTTCCTTCCCACCACTCGGATTGGCTCGTGTAGGCCTACTCGGCGGTGTTCATCTCAGTGCCAGAGGCATGGGGCATCCGCGTTCCGACGGACACCCCACCGTCGCCGGGAGTCGCACCGTTACCTACCCTGACCCGCTCCCCTGCCCCGTGGAGCCCTGGAGCCTCACTCACCGACAGAAACACAACACCAACAACAAGTAGTGTTATTTTATTGTGATCATCTGTAAAGTGGAGGTGAGTTCCCTAGACCTGCGCTTCAATGCGAGCGAGAAACCCTTGACTTGTCGTTCCCGGGTTTTAAGATAATAAAATGATGATTTATTTTCAAATTTCACAACAATTTTACAGATTTCTAGCCCCCACACTAGGCTTGGCCTGTCCTGTGGGGGAAGGATTTTGATTTACATTAAATAAATGTGACTAAATAGGACAGCGGAGTTGATTTACAGAATACATTTATATATATACATACATTTTGTGTGCGTGCGTGTGTGCGTGTGAATGTGTGTGCGCGGCTGCATCTGCAGTCGTCAGCACCCACCAATCCGCACTGGGCCCGCGTGTTGGGTCATGGCCCAGTCTCCCTATTTCATCCATAGGGAAGGCCTGTACCTCAGCAGTGGGGACATTAATAGGCTGATGATGATGATGTTGATGATAAATTATTTGTATAATACTCAAATTTGGACTCGTTAACCGCTACAGCTTATGGATCGCGCAGCAAACCAATAACGGTGGTATGTAATGCCACAGACCATATAAGGTGGCGGCTCAATGACGAGCGATTGTCATAAGCCGCGTCACTACTTGATCTATGGTCGAATGGAGCTAATTTTTTTATTTATATACCAAAGATATTTTATACCGACGTGTCAAACGTGTTACGCATTTCGAGACATGTCTTGTACACATCCGTTCGTATATCCATCAATATTTAATACTAGTGGCCGCCCGCGACTTCACTGCTCGTTCTCCGTAGGTGATAGTATGTTGCAGCGTATATGTTGACCCGACTTCTTAATAATATTCGATATGTTTTTATTTTTTAAGCATTTAACTGCTAGATGTTTATATCAAAAGAAAAGTTTACTAGAAAAAAAAAACGATTTGTTTTTTCGTGATGAATATGAGCATTTGTACTCCAGTCATGGATGTTTGATATGTATTTCTATATGTACACTATATGAATTCTATCCGTTACTCTAGTATCCCATAACACAAGTTACACAAGCCTTACAGTGCTTACTTTGAGGCTAGACTAATTGGTGTGAAAATATAACTAGAAAAAATTCCACGCGGACCAGGCAGCAGACGGGACTCGAACCCGCACCCTTCGCAATCCGGGCGAATGCACTGACCAATTATGTTACCGCGGCCCTTACGGACCGCGTCGAAATTCTTCTAGCCATTATTAAGCTGCAAGGCAGCGCCATCCCCTCGCACTATAGGCAATCCACAATGTCAAATGAATACTTTTACAAGTATTAAACATTTGAAAGAAGGGTTCGAGTCCCGTCTGCTGCCTGGTCCGCGTGGAATTTTTTCTAGATATATTTTCTTTAGATTTAAACATCAAGCATTTACATGCTTTAAAATAATAATAAAAATTATAACTATAATTGGTGTGAGTTAAAAAAAATATATTTTAACATCTGGCAGTTCTATATGCTTAAAAAGTTATTTTTATATATTTTTAAAGTAATCCATTAACTGAACGTTAACGATCATACGACGATCTATTTACCCGATCAATAGTAGCTTCGGTTTTTTTACAATCAACAGATCCTTTCAAATAAATCTTTTTAATGGCCGCCTATTAAATGCTATTATCGAAACTATTAAAACGCACAGGCTAAGCTTGACACAGATAATATTCTTTTGGACTTTTTGGCGGGATCGGGAAGCGTCACTTTAGCAGTTTATGTTTTTCTTGTTAAAAATTGTGTTGTGGCGGATGTTAGTGTCTAATAATGGTGGATTATAAACCATTAAGTGTTCGGGAACATGCACAAGTGTTGGCAAGTGAAACAAAATAGCGAAAAGTGTCTTTCGACGTTCCCTCAACAAGTCCACGGGGAGGTTCCAGTAAATCCCCACACATTTACTGAAACATAGGGAAAGGGGGATTGACTTGACTGCCAGTTACTTTGACTTGATTTATTACTTTGACCACGAGTGCTATAGAATTTGTAAACATTTTTAGCACTTGACATTGGCTAAATGCACAAGGCGTGCGAAGCCATTTTGAAAAAAAAAAAAAAACTTTTTACTATCAAGTGTTTTATTAAAATTACTAGTTTCTAGTAGGAAATTCTACAGAAATCCTAAATTTTGACGGGCTAAATAGTTTCCTATGTCTCAATCGAATGTGTGCCAAATTCATCTGAATTCGTTTTTGCGTGATTGAGTAACTAACAATAATACAAACTTTATGACATTACTAGCGGCCGCCCACGACTTCGTACGCGTGGAGTTAGTTAGAAATAAAGGTTCACTGCTCGTTCCCCGTAGGTGATAGCGTGATAATACGAAGCCTATATGTTGACCCGACTTCTTAATAATATTCGTGCCAAATTTGAAGTAAATCCATGAAGTATTTTTGAGTTTAGTGTGTCCGGGACACACAGAATTTTTTTGTCTACAGACAAATAGACAAAAATTCTAAAAACTATATTTTTGACTTCGGTATCTATTGTAGATTACATCCCAAGTATTCTTTTAAAAAATATTCAATGTACAGTTTTGACTTTCCTACCATTTTATTAATAGGGTTTAGTACCCACGGACCCTCATAAATGGACCTTACCTACAAAAAAAGTACCAATCGACCTCCTATGTTGGTCAATTGATTTGCCATATTTTTTTTCTTTTCGTGTGAAAAGGGGCATGGTTCTTTTAAAGGGGTCCTCAAAAGAGGATTTCTGAGGACTCAAACTATCACTATACCAAATTACATCCAGATCTGTTCAGTTACGCATTTATAATCATCTACATCATCAGCCTTTTAAAGTCCCCACTGCTGGGGCACTGGAATAGGGAGATTGGGCCATGATCCACTACGCGGGCCCAGTGCGGATTGGTCGGTGCCACGACTGTAGATGCAGCCAGGACCAACGGCTTAACGTGCCTTCCGAAGCACAGAGGAATCCGAGATATTAAAAATTTTTTGGTCACCCATCCAATGACCGACCACTGCGAAAGTTGCTTAACTTCAACGATCGTAGCCGGACGCGCTAACCACTTTCGCCAATAATAAATGTCTCAAGACAGGAGATACTCAATTAAGCATATTCCTTACTCCGCGAATCAGGAGTCCTTCGCACCTTTTACTACGTGATTCGATGAAACCATTGCGCATATTATTCTAGACGTGATGTACTAATGAATCACTGAATTAATCGCCCGCCGTTAAAGCTTAACGCGCGCCATTTTCTGGGTCACGTGACACATTAACCGTTGAGACTTCGAAATGATCTTCTCGGTTGTAAACACAGAACACGGAAAGAGGTTACAAGGGCCTTGTGGGCGGGGCAGGCGCGCCACAGTTATGTGTGAGCAAATGCTCATAACTTGATCAAAACTTGGTTCTGATTGCGTCGTCGCTCTCGGTGATTGGTTCAATGGAGAAGTATACGCAAAGCTTGACATAGATGGCGCTGCAAACGCTTGACCCAAACCACAGCCGAATATTGCAGCTGTCAAATTGTAAACGTGTTTTTTGTTGTTAAAAATATTAAATAAGTGGTAAAAGTGTATTCAACATGGTCTGTAATACAGCTGAAAACAGAGTTGAAATGGAGAGGAGCATCTGTGCAAGACAGAAAAGCTGATCGAGTAGAAAGGCACTCTTTCTTTTATTATGCTAGAATACTCATTCTCGGTACATAGATGCATTTTCCATGATTATTTTAATAGTTCATGGATCTCAGCAACTTTTATAATTTGTTTAATAAAAAGCTTTAAAATTAATATAAGCTAATAGGTATGTATTTGATAGAAGTTTTGGGTCAAACGATTACAGCGCCCCTAGTGGGAAAATTTTGCAGATTTCTTGTCCCTTGTTTGATGTCGCGTCGATTGATTGGCTTAATATCTATTTTTTTTTGTCTAGTTTGGACGTGTTAGGGGTTTATGTGGGTTGACGCAAATTGTGTGTGGAAGTGTAGTGGGGACGAGCCGGCGACATAGGTACCCCTAGCAGGAACCAATATCGAATTCGAATAGTTTGCGAGTGCGAAATGACAATGTTACAATTTGTATGGAAACTCGAACAGCAGCGCCACAACGGACGTAACGAGAACTAAAAATCAGTACACATAAAAAAAAACAAAACAAGACAAAACTGTGGAATATATTTTCGCCAGCAGTGTTTCCGGACCAATACGACCCAAAAACCTTCAAAAAAAGCGTACTCCTTCCTTAAAGGCCGGCGTCGCATTTGTGATACTCCTGGTGTTGCAAGTGTCCATGGGCGACGGTGATCACTTACCATCAGGTAAGCCGTCTGCTCGTATGCCCCCTATAACATAAAAAAAAACATTTGACGGATATCTAGACCGAATTCAACAATTCGAATTCGATAATGGTTCGTGCTAAGTACAGTTCCAGTACAAACGGTCTATGATGACCCTCCAAACCTCTTTCTGTTCTGCGACTGTATATGAAAGGATCCGTGAATTTTGCTTAGGCGCTGCGCAAACGTAGACATTTCACCACTGACAGCGAATGAGTGACGAGTGAGTGATGGACCGGGAGCGGTGGCTATGACCGGGAATATCCGCACTCGGCCCAGTGCGGGTTGGTGAGTAAGAATACTTTTTTCTAAATGGAATAACTAGATTGCGTAATGACTTGCGGATTGGTGAGTGTATCATCATCATCATCATCATCAGCCTATTAATGTCCCCACTGCTGGGGCACAGGCCTTCCCTATGGACGGAATAGAGAGATTGGGCCATGACCCACCACGCGGGCCCAGTGCGGATTGGTGGGTGCTAACGACTGCAGATGCAACCGGGACCAACGGCTTAACGTGCTAGAGATAGAAAATTTTTGGTCACCCATCCAATGACCGACCACTGCGAAAGTTGCTTAACTTCAACGATCGCAGCCGAACGCGCTAACCAGTTGCGCCGTCGAGCTCCTCACTGGTGTGTAGATAAACATTTTTAACTCCGTTTCAACGGAGTGTTCCACGATACTGCACGCAAATTTTTTGGATTATTTTTCAAACATAATATCTTTAAGTACTTTCTTATAAAGACAAAGAGTACACGGCACACCGAATTCCCACTTTTTGGTACAGTTAAGACGTAACATACACGACAGCGTAAATCTAACAGTCTTAAATTATATATATACCTAGGTACTAGCTGACCCAGCGAACTTCGTACCGCCATAAAAAAATTTAATTAAAAAAACATTGTCCAGCGGACAAAATTGTGAATCTAAACCATTCTCAGATCCCCTTGAACACACACAAAAAATTTCATCAAAATCGGTCCAGTCGTTTAAGAGAAGTTCAGTGACATACACACTCACAGAAGAATTATATATATAAAGATTCATTTAAATCGCCACTCTATACTACTAATTTATAAAGCTGAAAAGTTTGTTTATTATTTGCTTTATCTCGGGAACCGATTTGAAAAAAAAAAAAATTTTGGACATGTGCATGTATCGACGAAGGCATAGCAAAGGCTAGTTATTATCTGTTATATAGATAACAGAAGGGGGGAAATAGCTAAAGCTATAAAAAATCACGCTAAGACCAATAGGAGCGGAGTATTGATGAAATATATTGCAAAAAATGGTTGCCTGTAAAGTCGGTTTTACGGGCGAAGATTTTACGTGACAACGTCTTTTTCTCGGTAGAATATTTATTGATATGAATATAATTAAATTGCACAATAGGAACAAGGAATTGAATGAAAATAAGAATTGCACAAATTTTAACTATAGAAATATATTTTGTTTACTAAAACATTGTACATGTAAACTTAAACTTAACACGAGAGACTCATCGTAACAGGTATATTACCCTAGCGTAACAATTTCATAAGTCCATATCCTAAGGTATATAGTATTTTGTTGCTAATTTGTTGCTATTTTGTGCCGCAAGAATTGATTTTGTTGCTCCATGATTTCTCGGAAAAACGCCAGTTACGCTAGCGTAATATTACGCTAGCGAAACCACAGCGATAACTCGGAGGCAAAAGCAGTTAGAGAGATCAGATGAACGGCATATTTTGTTGCTATTTTGTTGCTGTAAGATAAGCTGGTTAGATATGGAAAAATTCCTCCCCTTCATGGGGGGCTAACTACCCTTATTCTTAGATATTTCAGATTTTTCGTATCTTGTGAACTAAAGCAGCTAGCGGCACGAGACAAACGCCGTATTTTGTTGCTATAAGGTAGGCATGCTGCGTACATCATAATCACAACCCTTATCGGGGTATGACCAACCCCCGACCTCAAGACACCAGATAATTCGTATCTCGTGAGCTAAAGCAGCTAGCGACCCGAACCCAACGGCATATTTTGTTGCTTTTAGATAGGCATGCTGCGTACATCATAATCACAACCCTTATCGGGGTATGATCAACCCCCGACCCCGAAGACACCAGATATTTCGTATCTCGTAAACTAAAGCAGCTAGCGGCACGAGACAAACGGCGTATTTTGTTGCTATTTTGTAGCTATAAGATAGGCATGCTGCGTACATCATAATCACAACCCTTATCGGGGTATAACCAACCCCCGACCCCGAAGACACCAGATATTTGGTATCTCGTGAGCTAAAGCAACTAGCGACCTGAAACCAACGGCGTATTTTGTTGCTATAAGATAGGCATGCTGCGTACATCATAATCACAACCCTTATCGGGGTATGACCAACCCCCGACCCCGAAGACACCAGATATTTCGTATCTCGTGAGCTAAAGCAGCTAGCGACCCGAGACCAATGGCGTATTTTGTTGCTATAAGATAGGCATGCTGCGTACATCATAATCACAACCCTTATTGGGCTATGACCTACCCCCGACCCTGAAGACACCAGATATTTCGTATCTCGTGAACTAAAGCAGCTAGCGGCACGAGACAAACGGCGTATTTTGTTGCTGTAAGATAAGCTGGTTAGATATGAAAAAATATCATCCCTTCATGAGAGGCTAACTACCCTTATTCTGAAAAATCACAGATATTTCATATCTCGTGAGCTAAAGCAGCTAGCAACCCGAGACCAACGGCGTATTTTGTTGCTATTTTGTAGCTATAAGATAGGCATGCTGCGTACATCATAATCGCAACTCTTATCGGGGTATGACCAACCCCCGACCCCAAGACACCAGATATTTCGTATCTCTTGAGCTAAAGCAGCTAGCGACCCGAGACCAACGGCGTATTTTGTTGCTATTTTGTAGCTATAAGATAGGCATGCTACGTACATCATAATCACAACCCTTATCGGGGTATGACCAACCCCCGACCCCGAAGACACCAGATATTTCGTATATCGTCAGGTAAAGCAGCTAGCGACCCGAGACCAACGGCGTATTTTGTTGCTTTAAGATAGGCATGCTGCGTACATCTAATCACAACCCTTATCGGGGTATGACCAACCCCCGACCCCAAGACACCAGATGATACGCAGCATGCCTATCTTATAGCAACAAAATACGCCGTTGGTCTCGGGTCGCTAGCTGCTTTAGCTCAAGAGATACGAAATATCTGGTGTCTTGGAGTCGGGGGTTGGTCATACCCCGATAAGGGTTGTGATTTTGATGTACGTAGCATGCCTATCTTATAGCTACAAAATAGCAACAAAATACGCCGTTGGTCTCGGGTCGCTAGCTGCTTTAGCTCAAGAGATACGAAATATCTGGTGTCTTGGAGTCGGGGGTTGGTCATACCCCGATAAGGGTTGTGATTATGATGTACGCAGCATGCCTATCTTAAAGCAACAAAATACGCCATTGGTCTCGGGTCGCTAGCTGCTTTAGCTCACGAGATACGAAATATCTGGTGTCTTGGGGTCGGGGGTTGGTCATACCCCGATAAGGGTTGTGATTATGATGTACGCAGCATGCCTATCTTAAAGCAACAAAATACGCCGTTGGTCTCGGGTCGCTAGCTGCTTTAGCTCACGAGATACGAAATATCTGGTGTCTTCGGGGTCGGGGGTTGGTCATACCCCAATAAGGGTTGTGATTATGATGTACGCAGCATGCCTATCTTAAAGCAACAAAATACGCCATTGGTCTCGGGTCGCTAGCTGCTTTAGCTCACGAGATACGAAATATCTGGTGTCTTGGGGTCGGGGGTTGGTCATACCCCGATAAGGGTTGTGATTATGATGTACGCAGCATGCCTATCTTAAAGCAACAAAATACGCCGTTGGTCTCGGGTCGCTAGCTGCTTTAGCTCACGAGATACGAAATATCTGGTGTCTTCGGGGTCGGGGGTTGGTCATACCCCGATAAGGGTTGTGATTATGATGTATGCAGCATGCCTATTTTATAGCTACAAAATAGCAACAAAATACGCCGTTGGTCTCGGGTCGCTAGCTGCTTTAGCTCAAGAGATACGAAATATCTGGTGTCTTGGGGTCGGGGGTTGGTCATACCCCGATAAGGGTTGTGATTATGATGTACGCAGCATGCCTATCTTAAAGCAACAAAATACGCCATTGGTCTCGGGTCGCTAGCTGCTTTAGCTCACGAGATACGAAATATCTGGTGTCTTGGGGTCGGGGGTTGGTCATACCCCGATAAGGGTTGTGATTATGATGTACGCAGCATGCCTATCTTAAAGCAACAAAATACGCCATTGGTCTCGGGTCGCTAGCTGCTTTAGCTCACGAGATACGAAATATCTGGTGTCTTGGGGTCGGGGGTTGGTCATACCCCGATAAGGGTTGTGATTATGATGTACGCAGCATGCCTACCTTAAAGCAACAAAATACGCCGTTTGTCTCGTGCCGCTAGCTGCTTTAGTTCACGAGATACGAAAAATCTGAAATATCTATGAATTAGGGTAATTAGCCCCCCATGAAGGGGGGGGGAATTTTTTCATATCTAACCAGCTTATCTTACAGCAACAAAATAGCAACAAAATATGCCGTTCATCTGATCTCTCTAACTGCTTTTGCCTCCGAGTTATCGCTGTGGTTTTGCTAGCGTAATATTACGCTAGCGTAACTGGCGTTTTTCCGAGGAATCATGGAGCAACAAAATCAATTCTTGCGGCACAAAATAGCAACAAATTAGCAACAAAATACTATATACCTTAGGATATGGACTTATGAAATTGTTACGCTAGGGTAATATACCTCATCGTAACGTTACCGAGCGTTACACTTTTTCATAAGTGACTCCCAGCCGCAACCTAATTTAAGACGTTGTCACGTCAAAAACGGGAAAAAGATATTCCATTTGATAGATACGTAAACATTTAAAGTTGCACTAATATCAAAAAGCTCTATAAAAAAATTGGTTGTCTGTCGGTAAGTCGGTTTACGGACGTTAGTTTTACGTGATAGCGTCACAGAGAAACATTGATGAAAAATTGCATAATTGGTAGCTCTGACGTCACGCGAGAAGAGAGATAAATGTATATAAGCCTCGGCTTGTAATCTTCATTCCGACGACGAATCTTAATATATATAAATCTCGTGTCACAATGTTTGTCCTCAATGGACTCCTAAACCACTGAACCGATTATAATAAAATTCGCACACCATGTGCAGTTCGATCTAACTTGAGAGATAGGATAGTTTAAATCTCAAATTATAGTCGCAATTTTAATTTATTGCAAATTATTACTTTTGGGCGGTACGAAGTTCGCCGAGTCAGCTAGTATTATTATATGTAGTCATAATTTTTATTATTTTAAAGCATGTAACTGCTTGATGTTTAAATCTAAAGTCTGCTGCCTGGTCCGCGTGGAATTTTTTCTAGTTATATTTCCTTTAGATTTAAACATCAAGCAGTTACATGCTTTAAAATAATAACATTTTTAACTATAATTGCTATTTTGTTCAAATGTTTAATACTTGTAAAAGTATTCATTTGACATTGTGGGTTACCTACAATGCGAAGAGATGGCGCTGCCTTGCAGCTTAAGAATGGCTAGAAGAATTTCGGCGTTAGAGTCGCGGTAGCATAATTGGTCAGTGCATTCGCCCGGATAGCGAAGGGTGTGGGTTCGAGTCCCGTCTGCTGCCTGGTCCGCGTGGAATTTTTTCTAGTTATATTTTCTTTAGATTATTATATGTAGTTAAAAACGAACCAGAAACATAGTAAGAAAAGTGCGAAGTTTCGACCGAAATTTTGTTTTTCGTTGAATGTGAGTAGGCCTCCAGGCATAACGTGACACTGTTTCGTGCGTGCAACCGGTATTCATCGACTTGAAACACGTTATCACATCCAAAAGACCATGACAGCAAACCCGCTATCGGAGGAGGCTGGTGTGCTTTGCAATATTTATTTATTTATTTATTTAATTTTTGGGAGACCAACAGCTCATAAAACAGACATAGTTGAGGAAAAATTAGTAACAGAAGGCCAATTACAGGTCTCCACGTTTAAAAAACAGAAATCTTTATACTTTAACATATAAAATTAAAAACGTGCGGACAAAATAATATGATTAGTCTACATAGTAAAGACAATTCGCCCTCTTAACAATCTTAAACAATGTTCTTTTATTAATAGCAAATTAATGTTATTATTTAGTTTAAGTTCACAATTGTGTATAGATACTATCATAATACTCGTTCAAAAAATTCACTGCATAGAAGACGCCTTGCAGTTGCTACACCAGAATTATAAAAAATATGGCAGCAAAAATTTTATGTAATAGTTAAGTTATTAAATAATTTTAAGAAAATTGTATGGTCAGGTTACGATCGGGCTGGTATGAACATTTTGGTCCAAAAATCCCTAAAACAAATTAAAAAAAAAGCCATGACAGCATCTTTCAAGTTTCACTAACTACAACCATTTTCTTAAAGCGGGTAAAACCGCACGACATCTTTAGTATAATATGCATAATTACAGTGCGTCTTATATTTATTTTATACACTATTTTCACATAACTGTACTGGAGAGCGTTACAAAACCCTATATTTACACAAGTGTCTCATTCGGTTAGTACACTGTTTCATTTAAAACCCACAAACCGTTTAGACACAACTCTGTATTACCTGGCAAATTATTATTTTTGTACTATTAAAATCTCACTCCATCTCATATGGGCAAAAAAGCAAATTGTGCATACAGAGGACAGTTAATATTTTTCGCGTATTAATAACCAGCGTCCCTTTTTTTGGGGTGTGTATGCTGTTGGTCACACATGACCTTTACAGCGTCACCGGGTTAGGGGACGGCGAGATCCTAACGGGACCTCAAGCTGAGAATGCCTGAAAGGCACTCGCCAATTCTCTGTATTAGGTTTTCCCAGCGGATGGCATCTCCCTACGGTTGCAGTCTCCTCTCCGTCTGGAGCCTCTAGACCACTCGAACCTGAGGGGGTCCGATCGACTAGGGGCGTCTCTGAGACTCGGACCTCGGTTCTAGTTAGCCGTTGACGTGGGTAGCGGGACGCGGCAACCCGCCCCGTCTTTGCACGGGTGAAATTTTATTAACGCCATAAAATACTACAACTAGGCTTTTCACTTCGTGGACAAATCATCTGACCCATCATAGTCAACGATATTAAATATCCCAGATACACCACGAGTGCTCAAATCGTGTCCCAATCAAGAAAAGCTTGAACTCCACTCTAGCACTCAACAAAACTTGTAGAATACTTGTTGTGGCTGTTTAAACATTCTTTTGTTTACAATGCAAAGATTCGTAATATCTTACAAGTATAAATCACTTATTTACTTCACATATTTTGTTTAGGACTTTTTGGCGGGATCGGGATGCGTCACTTTAGCAGTTTTGTTTTTCTTGTTAAAAATTGTTTTGTGGCGGATGTTAGTGTCTAATAATGGTGGATTATTAACCACTAAGTGTTCGGGAACGTGTACAAGTGTTGGCAAGTGAAACAAAATAGCGGAAAGTGTCTTTCGACGTTCCCTGAAGAAGTCCACGGGGAGGTTCCAGTAAATCTCCACACTTTTACTGAAACATAGGGAAAGGGGGATTGACTTGACTGCCACTTACTTTGACTAGATTTATTACTTTGACCACGAGTGCTATAGTATTTGTAAACGTTTTAACACTTGACATTGGCTAAATGCACAAGCCGTGCGAAGCCATTTAGAAAAAAAAAACATTTTGTTTATCCAACAAATTGATGCAAGTATTGTATTCTGCATGTTTTATACATGTATATAAGTGAGAACGAAAAATGAAGACATTGTTTAAAAATTTGTTTAATACATGTTATACTCACTGCACTCTTTTTTTTCTTTTGCATTTGTAATAACAATATTAAAGAAAATTCGAAAACCTTCGGCGATCAGAAATAAGAAAATTAAATCTTAAGCGATTGCGATAACCATAGCAATCCCGTTAGGCGATTAGCCCCCTGGTGACAGACGGACATCGGAGTCTTACCCCTCGTTTATTAGGTGTAAACTTCGGCGTTCAAAAATAACAAAATGAAATCGTAAGCGATAGCGATAGCCATAGCAATCCTTTTAGGAATTATTTTATATAAATATATTTGCTGAATATTATACTCATCAACAGCCTATCTTAGTCCACTGCTGGACACAGGCCTCACCAAATGCACGCCACTCAGATCGATCTTGGGCTACTCGCATCCAGCTCCTGCCAGCCACCTTGCGCAAATCGTCACTCCATCGTGCCTGAGGACGTCCTACACTACGTTTGCCTAGACGCGGTCTCCACTCCAGAACTCGTCTAACCCAACGGTTATCGGTTGTTCGACAAATATGGCGAGCCCAACGCCACTTCAACTTGCTGATCCGGTGGGCTATGTCGATAACTCTAGTTCTCATTTCTGATACGATCCTTCAGAGAAACGCCGAGCATAGCCCTTTCCATAGCGCGCTGAGCAACTTTGAATATTATACTATAGCACGGTAATAATATCATACAGTATTCTATCTTCATACAAACGGTCGAAAAGCGAGTCATGCCTACGCCACTCGAGTTCGATGTGCTCTCGGCGGGCACCCAGTGGCGAATGCGCCACCGCGCGCCGCAACGACGACCGAACGGTCTGAATTGTTTTTTATGCAGTTAGCCGTGCTTAAACGTGCGTTTTGTATTGTAAATATTTGATTTAATTAAGTAGATACCTACATAATTTAGTATAGAAAAGAACAAACGACGACCAATATCGTACAACAGCACAATTGCTGTTTTTGGTTGCTTGAACTCTTCAATAACACACCCAGAGATATTGGAAAGGTGTCTTACCTTTATAGAATATTTTTTATATACCTATCTACTAGTACGTAATTTGTTTCTAATATTTAGGTATTTCGGTTTTTCCATCGGGCAAAATATCTGGAATAATATATAAATAAGTGGTTAGGATGAAAAAAGAGACAAACGAGTAATCTACCTACACTCGCGTTAAAAACAAAACTACATAAAATACTGTAGCCGGGCGGCCTTACCGCGTGCTAATGCAGCGCTCGGCCGTAGGCATTTATTTTCAAGGACAGGGCGGAGTCACAATACTGTATAGATAATATTACCGTGACTATAGTGTCTAATATTGTATGGTCCGGTACCATTCGCGCGAGTCCGACTCGGACTTGGCCGATTTCTAATTTTCATCTCTTGCATCACATTTATCTACTAGTCATCGCATTTTATTTTTAAATAAATAAATATTTCTAGCACACACCAATTAGCCTAGCCCAAAAGTAAGCACTGTAAGGCTTGTGTTATGGGATACTAGGGTAACGGATAGAATACATACTGTACATATA
The DNA here is from genome assembly GCA_902850365.2 of Chilo suppressalis. Classification (NCBI taxonomy): domain Eukaryota; kingdom Metazoa; phylum Arthropoda; class Insecta; order Lepidoptera; family Crambidae; genus Chilo; species Chilo suppressalis. The sequence goes on from OU963921.1 coordinate 12,362,075, forward strand.
CTAAGTATATTTATTTAGAAATACATATGAAGCATCCATGGCTGGAGTACAAATGCTCATATTCATCACACAAACATTTGCCCCCACCGAACCCGGGACCTCTCGAGTCGGCGACACCATGAAACCCGGCGTACAAACCACTCGGCCACGGAGGTCGTCCGATTTTTAAATTTAATTTCACTGTCTTTCCTTTGCGTTTTTTTTCAATTGTCGTCACTAGGAGATGTGCATACGCATATTTAATTAACAAGCCATTTCGAGCTTTAAGAATACACGATAACGATCGACAATTGAGAACGACGTTCCAATAGATCAAGAGCCATTCTATTGTCGCAATCAAGATGCGGCCTTGCTCCAAATCTGGTATGGCCACCAAATTGATAAGAAATTTTCCCAGTTTGGTTCTCTGGGTCCAGTTAATTTTGTCGCTGTCAGGATGTCTTTGCATATACTATCAAGGGGCACCTTAATTAATATCCCTATCATCATCATCAGCCTATTAATATCCCCACTGCTGGGGCACAGGCCTTCCCTATGGATGGAATAGGGAGAAGGAGCCGTGACACACCACACGGGCCCAGTGAGATTTTTGACACCCATTCAATGACTGACCATTTGTTGCAAAAGTGGCTTAACTTACACGATCGCAGGCCGAATGTGCTGATCATCAGACCTAATATCCCTATACTATATTATACATGCCTCTACAATAAATGTAGTTTTAACTAGTACATTATGAAATTACATTTAAATCTAACAGGCCATTTCGCTACTAAGACCTGCAGTATTAAACGCAAACTTTTTTGACATTCACAGTATGCAAATAAAGAGAAAATTGCATATTCATTGATGCTTTCGATCAGAACAAGTATCTTAGAGGTGTTATAATAAAGCAGCAGTGGATGAATAAATTAAAAAAGCAGTTAGCGACTAGGCCTACTGATCATAATGGACCCACATCCTTTTAGAATAGAATAGAAATAAATTTATTAGTCTTAAACACACTCAGATTTACATAAATAAAACAAGACAAAATAGGCCAACTAGGTCCCTCACCCTCACCTTAATACTACAGCAACACCAGGGCTGCTGCAGCGCTGATAATTCTGGCAGGTTATTATTATAATTTTGAGCCTATTTCCTAGTAGTGCTGTTAACTTCTATCCATGGGTACAAAAAAAATATGACTGGAGAATGAAAGCATTGTGTATTTGCAGCTTTTGAAGCACAAAGTGGTTTAAGATAATGATTTCGGTTTCATTGTCAGCTGTAATGTGTTGAAAACGTCACATGAGTTTTTTGATTGTTTGAAGAGAGCGGAAGTTAGATAGAAGGCCTCTGTTTAGATTGTCTCACTCATTTTGCTTTACCATAAACTGGTTTCCCTAGTCTTTGCAGTTCTTTTGTATTTGCTAAGGCTTAAGAAGGCTTTATCTACACTGTACTATCATTATTATAATATGTTAATAAAAATATATCTATATTCTAATAAGGAGATTAATAGGTGAAATTACTGAAGAAAATAAAAAGGCACTAAGCATCAAGCTCAACGTTCATTCATTCGGGTGCAGTTTGGTAAAAAAAAATAGACAAGTGTGAGTACGACTTGCGCACGAAGTGTTCCATACCATTGTTTAATACAACATCAGACACTATATTATATTGAACAAGAAACCGGGCTAAAATCACGTCTGTTGCATGGGAGTCCCTCTTAAATATATATTTTATTCTTTTAAATGTGAAAATTTCAACTGTCCAGCTATTATATATATAGTTCTGGAGATACAGTCTGATGACAAACAGACAGACAGTGGAGTCTTAGAAATAGGTTTCAGTTTTTACCCTTAGGTATGGCATCCTAAACAAGTGTGTCATTTATAAGGTTATCCAAATTCATGAGAAACATCAGTTAAATATTTAGTGTTGCAATAAACTAACAAAAAAAAAACTAAATCAGACAGTTTGACTTATGGCTGTTTACGTTAGATCAGATCATCAATGCTGGATCAGAAAAACATTCCATTTTGATTCATAGCTCTGCGTTAAAATAAATAAATTCTCTTGTTCTCTAAAATTATGTTGCTCCTTGAATAGAAGATATTTTGTTTAAGTATAACCAATAAATTATATGAACACATTGTTTAATTTTTTTTTGTTGTTAACTGTACTTCTATAATTTAGTAATTTGATTCTATCAAAAGTAGAAAGAAAAGGAAGTTATAAATATTATGACCTTTATTTTGAAATGAATAGGTACCTAAAAAAGTTAAAAAAGTAAAGTTTCAAAATTGACAAAGGAAAACTTAACTGTAAAGAATAAATAAACAGTCAAGTGCCAGAACAACAGGATTACAACATTGACATTAAAAGACAATGTGTTTCTTTAATGATCAATAATTTAAATGTATATAATTTATTACTAAAGTTTTCCAAGATTTTGTTTTCAAACAAAACATGATTTTTGAGTAGACTACATGTTATAAGATTGTTATGCACAAAGTGATAAATGTTGTTTAATTTCTGTAATTATTCTTTTCAATATAATAGTCATTACTCTGCATGCATCCAAACATAATTTATTAAAAATTATCTTAGAGCTCTTGCATGTTATGTATAACTAAGAATACACAGCATCCAAAAGAATACAGTGTCACAATGGTACTTTAATGGTATAATAAGAATAAACAAATAGGAAGAAGGAAATGAATTCCTTAACCAAGTTCTTGATTGCATTCTTAACTATAACACCATGTCATAGTGAACAAGAACTAAATCTGTATGCAAATTTTATGTATAAAAGAGACTAATACAAAGTATATTTGTAGCATTAAAAGATTTCTTTTCATTATTCAGCTACAACAATTGTATGTTGTGTGCTGGGAGTACATAATGTTTAGGTTAGAGAATTGTTACCTGTTAGATCAATAATATATTAGTATTTTTTATAAATTTTGCTTTGATCTACAAACTAATAATTATCGGGAATACGATAAAATTAGTCAGTTTGTCCTATGTATCTGTAGTGACGCAACATAACGGTCCATAGATACACGCTCGCGCCTTCCGTGTGTAAATAAACAAATTTTACTGTAAACATAGGCATCGACGAAGAATGGCAATCGCCGATAAAAACTGCGAACGGTAACAACAACATGCGTTGGCTGACATCTAGCGATGCCATTCATACCAATTCGAAAAAAAAAAATGCATCTTGGAGTAGGAAATTGTAGGATCGGTGTTATTTCTATGTTTTTTATCGTCAGCCTCGGGTTCCTTTCGGTTTAATGTCATAAATGGATGAACCAGGGCTTAAGATAGGCGTTCAAGTTGATAAATTCGAGGAAATAAACCGTATACGCTTAGTAATTCATCTGTGGCACAATGGTTTGAGAGCACATTTGACAATCAAACGTGTGATCAAAACATAGCCTTTATTAACGATTTATGCAACTTACAGACATTTTATTGTGTTGTGTTACTTCCGTTAACTATCGTAGATTGTCACCATAGGCCCTTTGAGCTACTATGGTGCATGTTTTACGTGTAATTTGAAAAAATGCTGGAGCTTCCAACACTGTAATGGCATAACACGCAAACACTTTGGTTGATTTTCACAATGAAACACTTCACAACACCCCGACACTTTGTTCAAGAGATGCGAGACGAGCCACGGTATGCAATATCTCACTCACCTTGTTGTTTGTTCGCTATTTTATTGAAACAGTTTTGAAAAACTTCATATAAATGCATAGGCTCGTCATCGCTCGTCGCCATTTTGGATTTCACTGTCCAAATAAAGCATAGACAACCTAGAACATCAAACTAAAGATCGTTCAAAATCATGAACTTATTTTAAAACAAATGTTTTGTAAAAAAAGTTTAAATAGCATCTTTTTAATCTCAATATAGAATTTAACATGTAGACACTCAAAAAATATGATAATAATGATGTATTAACTACTTTAATGTAATAAATAATTTTAAAAAGGCATGTTTATTGCGTACGTGACTACTATGCAGCTAAATAATATGCACTTCATTTGTCAGACCATAGTAAACCTAGAAGCTATTTATGTCGCCATTTTTTTACTACGAAAATTAAGTTTGACGTAAGATAAGAAGAGCCTACAAAATTTTCGAGTGCACTTCCAGAAAAAGGAAACAATACAGTTTATCTACATGTAACATGTTCTCATTGAATTCTTTAAACACCCAAAATCAGGTAATTATTCTTGTTTTAGTGATATTTAACTCGAATTTTGAGTACGGTGTTCGAAAACATTGTCACCTTCCTAACCTTTCGATACGTTTGCAGATTTTAGTTAATGTTAACCAGCTAGCAGCTCGTTATTCGTGCATATTCAAGCAGAGGAAGCAAAACAGTAGTAAAAACAGTCATGTAAAGAGAAAAGAGAATGCTACGTCATTATATGACGCAACCTTGTGTTCAGAGAGTCTTGAAGAGGCAGTAAGAAACTTTGATAAGAATGACCTAGCTGAGATGCGTAAGGTTGACTTGCGATCTTTGGCTACTCTCAGTAAGGCCACTAGAAGGTCGTTAAATTTTAGCAAAGAGTTTCAATCAGCCAAAAAAGTGTCATTCATATCAGCTGAAACTTTTGATAAAAATAAAAATGGATGGACACCCCAGTCTTCCACGACCCCAACGGTCACTGTGGACCTGCGAAGGCACAATACGAGGTACTTATTGATTAATTTAGTTTTAACACTACATGGTATCTATAAAGAACTAGCCATTCTGAGGTCAATGACCTCTAGTGAAGTAACCGCATAGTTTAAGAATAAACAGTGTTTAAGCAAAACTTATTCTAAAGTTTTTTTTTGCTTTGTTCTTTCCGCTTATCAAATGGAAAAGGCAAAGATGACAAAATGCATCATACAGCCTTGCCTAAAAGTGTTTTTCTTTCATCTCTCCTAGATATTATATTAAATTTTTCTAGACATTTTATTAGATATTGTATTGAATTTTTTATTTTAAATTTCGAAAACTACAATTAAGGTTAACTATGTACAGCCTTTGTAGTGGGACGAGCCGCTCTGTTTGCATTTTCAAAGTGATCTTTTAGCTTCTTCTATTTATCATTATGCAGTACTATTGGCCTGTATCTAGTGTTGCTAGATGTTCAAGATTCTGGCATTTCATGTGATAACCAGCCTCCTGACAAACAATCATCTAGCTAGAAAAACTCAATTAATCCTATTGATTATCCTTTGCTCCAAGTTTATCTGAAAATAGTACATAAGACATGGGGTTTGTGCATTAACTGTCTATCTCAATCATAATTTGTCATTCGGAGAGGTGTTCAGCCAGAGGGGAGGGGATATCTTTTATAGTAGCAGCACACAACTGGTATTCACCCCTGCAAAACTAATTAGGCATCGAGTATAGACAAAGAAGCTGAGGCAGTAGTAATTTCACATACAAACGTGTTTGCTGCAAAAGTTTATTTGTCTGTGGTTTTTAGCAATGCGCGACTTCGAGTAATACTAATACTAATCATTCGACTCCACGAATCTTTCGACCTCACGAATCATTTGACTAAGTCGACTGCACTTTTATCATTCGACTGGAGTTGATGGCATCGGGCGGTGCGCATCGCAAGTAGCGACATTTGACATTAGTGTTACTAATTAGTAGTCTTTATTCAAATAATGACATTAGTATATTACTAATTTGCCTTTCAAATAACCAAATTAGTAGTTACGAATTAGTTGATAGGTAAAATCATTCGTAGTCTCGCATCGCTAGTGGTTGTACTCAAAAAGTTTGCCACTTGCTATATCTGTTAGTTTTTTTTTAATAAGCCATGTAAGCAAATGACTCTACCTCACCTGATGTTAAGTAGTGATTAAGTCCAAACGCAAAGATAGAGATAAAAAGAGAATATATGTTCTAATATTGTTATATTTGATCACCTCTGTGGTAGAGTGGTATGGACACAGAGTTTAAACGTATAGCCTACTCAGTGGTCCTGAGTTTGAATCCTGGTGGGCAAATATTTGTATTTTTTTTTATTAATGCTAAAAGGGTGTTAAGTAGCTTGTAGCGGTTCTGATGGTTAGCAGCCACTACATTTTATAGACGCTTGCAATACAAGAAACATCATTCGTATACCCTGATCCTCTACCCCGTGGAGCCCTGGAACCTTACACACTGACAAAATCAAAACTCCTCTAAACGGTAGTGTTATTTTACTGTGGTTTTCTGTAAGGTAAGGGTTACTTCCCCAGACAAGCACTTCAGTTCAAACACAAAATCTACTGTACCATACCCCCCCCCCCCTCTCCTACCCCCCTCTAACTCTCTCTCTCCCTCTCTCTCTCTTTCTTAACAATATCTCTTAATAGTAGTCTATATTAATATACAGTGTGAGTTTTGACTTACCTGAGAAAATTTACTAGCCAATTTAGAGAATGATTTAGCTTACACTTTTGAAAAGTGTCATCATGATAACTCAATAACTGCAATAATGTAAGCATAACTATTTTAAGGCACAATAACATTGATTGCTAGCCCGGGTAGTCGAGTGCACGAAAGTCATTCCTCGATTTTGGGCACCCGAAGCAATATTAATCACGTTTGGGTGCTGGAACTGAGGCAAACAACCCTTTTTTTTGTTTATGGAAAATGCCTTACGCATCCTTCAACCACTGGGGGAGCGAGAAGAAGGTATGTGGGACTTCTCCCTGCTCACTTCAGCCAGCCCTGAGGCTAGCTGCAGTGAACAAGCCGTACCTACGCCCTGAACGGGGCCACTAAAAACCAGACAATACTCCTGCACCGTCACCCGACACGCACTATGAGGACCGTTGTCCCCCTAGTGCGTGCCGAGAGGGCGGGTCTGGTCGCGGCTTCCGTTTCCGGAGGCAAACGACCTACGTTCTAATTGGAACGTACCTCAGTGATGCCATATTAGGTAAACACTGTAAGGCTTGTGTTATGGGATACTAGGGTAACAGATAGAATACGTATACTGTACATATTATATAAATATCTAATATATAAAATTTTTGTGTCGCGGTGTTTGGGGTTAAACTCCTCCGAAACGGCTTTCCCGATTCTCATGAAATTTTGTGTGCATATTGGGTAGGTCTGAGAATCGGACAACATCTATTTTTCATCCCCCTAAATGTTAAGGGTGATCCACCCCAAAAATTTTTTTTTTAATTATAGATATTTTTTTTTTATTTTACATCATACAAAAATAAATATAACCCAAAATTTTCGCCCTTCTACCACCAACCCCTATTTTTTTATGGCGGTACGAAGTTCGCTGGGACAGCTAGTAGATCTATAAAGTCGCAATGACTACAGCTCCATTAAGACTGCATCACAGAACACATGAAGAGGTTAGAAGCGTGATCATGGACATAGTAGGGGAACCGATGTCGCCGGCTTGTCCCTGCTGCACCTAATAGGTAATAGCCAATCAAACGACGCGACATCAAGCAATCGAACCAATCGGAGCTTACACCCGAGAGCAACGACGCAATCAGAACCAAGTTTTGGTCAAGTTATGAGCATTTGCTCACACATAACTGTGGCGTGTCTGCCCCGCTCACAAGACCCTTCAATATGAAATAATAATACTAAAGAACATATAACTAGAGAAAATTCCACGCGGACCAGGCAGCAGACGGGCCTCGAACCGAACTAAGTAACTCGAATACATGCTTTAAAATAATAAAAATTATAACTATAATAATACTAGTCTATAGCAGCTGTGATTGTAATCCAATGATATATCACTTCTACAGATATTACGTTCATAGTGACTGCGTTTAAAATCTGTTCCAACTTCAAATGTTTTCTTGTGCATAGAGTAACATTTATTATAGGTGAACCGCTTAACTGAGACCTCGCCTGCGGGGTACAGGGTGTGAGGGAGGACGACAACGGGGGCCGTGAGAGGTGCGGGCGGCGGGTGCTTGTAATTTTGACAAGAATGTGCATCGTCGCTTACCTTTTTTTTTCGTCAGGAAAATGCATGACGCATCTACGCCACCCGGGAGTGGCAACGGAGTTATGTGAGACTCCTCCCGACCACTAAAAACCTGACGATGCCTCCACACCTCACTCGGTCCGCGGTCCCAACCAGCGTGGTTGAGACAACGGCACTAGATGAGGCCACGGGAATCCTTACGGAATCTTCCGCGACCTCACCAGTGAGCGTCCGAGTCGAACGGACACACCCCACTCCCCCCGGAAGAAGAGAGTGTTGGGGATGCCCTGGAACGCCTCGTCGCTTACCTGAGTCCTCGCCTACGGGGTCCTTTACTCAGTTAAGCGGTACCCTTAGTCATCATGACGCTCCAATTGGATTGTTTTTGAGTGTTCACAGCGTGCGCGCTTATGATATATCTTCTGCTCTTATAAATATCACTAGCGGCCCGCCCTCGCTTCGCTTCGGTGTAGAGCTGAAGTGTAGACTACAGTTTTTGTTCTCAGGCTTGTAATAAACACAATGACATTCATCTATGATTCTTCTTATACCTGCATGCAAAGTCTCAGTCCGACCGGTTTAAAATTAACAAAGTTTCATACAAACTTTCATTCCCTATTTTATCCCCTTGGGGGTAGAATTGATCAAAATCCTTTCTTAGCGGATGCCTACGTCATAACATCTACCTGCATGCCAAATTTCAGCCCGATCCGTCCAGTGGTTTGGGCTGTGCGTTGATAGATCACTATGTCAGTCAGTCACTTTTGAGTTTTATATATATAATATAGATTTGTGGTATCATTTATGCGCAGAATCAGTCTCACGGACAACTTTGTGGGTCTCCTCGCTCGCAGCCTGCAGAAGGACACGTTCCAGTACAGCGTGCAAGTGAGGGGGTTCAAGACTGAGCGCGGAGTGCACGCCGACCAGAAGAGGAACCCCAACCTCATCAATAGACTGCGTAAGTTCTTCGGTCAGTATGTGTGTCTGTATGTATGTATGTAGAGACGGCAAAACGCCACAGATATACCGTAGAGGTCCCGCATACCCGTACTAAACGGTTTGCTTCCGCCTATATCGTCAGAACAGCTAGGTTGTGGAAATCTTTGCCAGAATCTCTGTTTCCAGTCACCTATAATCTGGGGCTCTTCAAGTCGCGAGTGAATCGGTTTCTTCTAGGCAAGCGCGTCCCACCTTAAGCTGCTACGTCGCTCTTCATCAGTCGCGTGGCCGTTTTAATGTAAAAAAAAATGTAGAAGAAAGGTGTCTTTTAAGCTTTATTTATTTGAATCGAAAGAAAATTTTGATTAGAACAAATTCCACGCGGGCCAGGCAGCAGCTTAAGCAAGGGTAAAGAAAATTTGACACGGCCATCAGGGCCGCGGTAGCGTAATGGTCAGTGTATTCGGCCGGATAGCGAAGGGTGCGGGTTCGAGTCCCGTCTGCTGCCTGGTCGGCGTGTTTTTTTTCTAGTTGAAATTTTCTTCCGACTTAAACCTCTAGCAGTTACATGCTTTAATGATAAAAAATATAACTTTATTTATTCGTTGAAACTTTATCGTCACAATTACAAAGCTAAAACTAGTTTTTACGGGTTAATGCACGAAACTTTATTTATTTATTGACGTTTCGCAGCCTTTTCAGGTCTGCATCGTCAGAATAATGATTTTTTATTTAAAATTGTCGAGTTCGGTTATTTCGTTGGAAGATTTTTAAAAAAAGTAGTTAGGGTCAAATAAATAAACTCAAAATTACAAACAAGAATTTTAAATAAAATACTTTATTAAGTAAATTAAATAATAAATTCATACATAGACAATAAAATTTTAAAAATCTTCCAATGAAATAACCGAACTCTCAATATAAGTCTTTATAAGGTAGCTCGACAATTTTAAATAAAAAATCATTATTCTGACGATGCAGATCTGAAAAGGCTGCGAAACGTCAATAAATAAATAAAGTTTCGTGCATTAACCCGTAAAAACTAGTTTTATTTAATGAGTGATGTGCGTGAAAACCTAAGAAACAAATAAATTACAAAGCTGTTCCTTTAGTCATAAATTTTTAGTAGTATTTATTCTATACTAACGATCCGCCCCGGCTTTGCACGGACGTAATTTACTTTATCGCGATGAATTATGACCTATATCACCCATAGTCCAGTCAACAAGTTCAAAAACGTGAAAAATAGAGATAAAGCTCCTAAAAATATGAGCAATCCCGCGATAAAAGTTTATTAAAGTTAATTATTTTGTTTATAACAATTTTTTAAAGTTAACAAAAAATGAATAGTCTAAGAAATATTATTAAAAATTTTGTTTTAAAGAAATGTTATATTATTGCTGCTTTCTTATCCAACAATGGCATTAAGTAACATCGGAAAATTTTTTTTTACATCATTTGTCAAGAAATTGTTTATAAACAAATAGACAAGTTTAATATTTAAAGAATTTTTTTTTACCATTATGTTGTCTTGGCAAAATAATGATTTTAAAAAAAAAAATTTCTTAAATAATTTTTTTTATTGTTTATAATCGTTTTTTTATATTTCGATTGTTTAAATAATTAGTTAAGGAATGATTTTCTCTTTAAAAATCATAATTGGCATTTCTTCATAGGTAAATAGAAAAAAAAATTTTTTTTATCAATAATTTCATTGTTTGTTAACTTAACAATTTGTTATAAACAAATTCTAACTACCGTTTTATTTTTTTTCTAGAGCTAAAAAAAATAACAAAAACAGCCATATATATCAAAATAATAAAAAAAAATTTTTTTTTTTATAACGCTTTTAAATATTACACGATACCAAAGTTGCACCGGACACTTGATTTGTCAAGTAAAAAATTAATATAACTTATAAACTATTCGAGATACGATAATGGACATTCAGGTCGTTTTTATAAAGCATTAATTAATCTTCAAAATAAGCCAAAAACCAAGTTTGTAACTATTGTTTATCAGCTAATATATGCATTTGTTTATAAAATTTTGAGATTTCTTTAACTTTTTCGTATCTCTTATGACTTACAACTTAATAAATATTTAAAATACAGCTATAAACCTTAAAACAATTTTGTTTAGCGATAAATTATCTCCCAAATTATCAATTAATCGTACCTCCATCTCTAATGTGACAGAAAAGGTGTCAACTAGTTCAGTTCAAAACTTCGATAGACCAAGCTGTTCTGCAATCCCTCCCTTAAAGAAAAGAAGGAAACGAACTATTTGAATTTGTATTATTGCATTGTATTATTTCCTCAAATATATTTAGAATTATTATTATAAAACAGTGACTTTTATTTTATAAATCCATTTTATCCTAATATTATTTCTAATAATTTTTTCATACCAATAAATGTAATTCTATTTAATTATAATAAAATATATAAAAATATGGTTAACATGTAAAAATTTAGAAGATACGGCAGATCAAACTACAAAAATTATGAAAAAAAATACTTAATGACATCGAAGAAACTATTTATTTAAATAAATGATAAAATCAGTTTCACTTAGAAGCTATAATAACTTATAATAATGTAGAGAAAATTAAAAAATTACAAAATGAAGGTAAGTGTTAGATAAATATTAAATAAATATTAATTAAATCACGTATATTGTTTAAACAATTAGAGATGGAGGTACGATTAATTGATAATTTGGGAGATAATGTATCGCTAAACAAAATTGTTTTAAGGTTTATAGCTGTATTTTAATTATTTATTAAGTTGTAAGTCATAAGAGATACGAAAAAGTTAAAGAAATCTCAAAATTTTATAAACAAATGCGTGTATTAGCTGATAAACAATAGTTACAAACTTGGTTTTTAGCTTATTTTGAAGATTAATTAATGCTTTATAAAAACGACCTGAATGTCCATTATCGTATCTCGAATAGTTTATAAGTTATATTAATTTTTTACTTGACAAATCAAGTGTCCGGTGCAACTTTGGTATCGTGTAATATTTAAAAGCGTTATAAAAAATAGAAAAAATTTTTTTTTAGTATTTTGATATATATGGCTGTTTTTGTTATTTTTTTTAGCTCTAGAAAAAAAATATAACGGTAGTTAGAATTTGTTTATAACAAATTGTTAAGTTAACAAACAATGAAATTATTGATAAAAAAAAAAAATCTATTTACCTATAAAGAAATGCTAATTATGATTTTTAAAGAGAAAATCATTCCTTAACTAATTATTTAAACAATCGAAATATAAAAAAAACGATTATAAACAATAAAAAAATTTATTTAAGAATTTTTTTTTTTAAAAATCATTATTTTGCCAAGACAACATAATTCAATTTCAATTCATTTATTTTTTACATAATGGTAAAAAAAAATTTCTTTAAATATTAAACTTGTCTATTTGTTTATAAACAATTTCTTAACAAATGATGTAAAAAAAATTTTTCCGATGTTACTTAATGCCATTGTTGGATAAGAAAGCAGCAATAATATAACATTTGTTTAAAAAAATTTTTTAATAATATTTCTTAGACTTTTCATTTTTTGTTAACTTTAAAAAATTGTTATAAACAAAATAATTAACTTTAATAAACTTTTATCGCGGGACCTTGTTAAGTATATATATAAGAAGAGCTCCACAGAGCCAAAAATTTATAGGTTTATTATTTAAATTTTTATGTCGTCATTTATGAAAACGGAGATAGGAAAAAAATTCGTTAATTAACAATTGCATAACTTTTTGAAAAATTAATTTAAATTTTTTTTTCTAACGGTAATATATTCTTTCAAGTATCTGGATGACACCATAATTTATTTAAATTTTTAAATTCATATTTGTTACTATAAAAAATTATTTTATGTTAGAAACTGTCTTTAACGGCAGTGCGCCCATGCCGTAATGGCTGCGCGGAGCCCTATTTTCAGCGTTAAATTAAAATTATAAATAATAGAGGTAGAGTTCCGGGAGCTGGGACTTTTTTTTCGGAAATTTCCTCCTCTTTAAGGACCTTTTTTCCAAATATCGTAAATATTAATAGTTTATGAGTTATTAACAAAAACGTAAATACGTCTTTTTTTTCATCTTAATTTGTTAATAACAATTGCAATTTTTTACGTGCAGTAAAATCCTCAAAACTCATTTTTCTAGAGGTCGTTCCGAATCCAATGAGCTATTGCTCATATTTTTAGGAGCTTTATCTCTATTTTTCACGTTTTTGAACTTGTTGACTGGACTACCAAGAATAATATTAGCTTTTCCATTGATAAATGAATGTATGGAATTGGCCCAGTAACCATTTCCCTTTATATAATATATCAGCTTAACCAGCGGATGGCCGCCATTTGAAATAATATATTTAATGATACTCCTTCAAGTTTTATTTTCACGACAGAGAGTAGCTTTTAATTGTCTCGAGAGTCATAATAAATAATTCAGCATAATAACTTCAGTTATTTCTTAAGATTCTCCCGTTTTAGGTAAGGCAAAGGGAACAATGCCCATACAGCCTATTCTTTAGTTATATTAATCTTCTTTTTCTTTACATTGGAATGACGGTGTGATGCATTCTAATGTTTCTTGGAGTGTTTGGCACGAAATGTATCGAGTTGGCTTTTTCGATAAGCTTCTGTGAGGTAGTCAACACTACAATCTCACGTCTACTTGACCGGAATAGCGTATATTTTAAAGATTCCACTAATTCTTCAGTTGCGCAGACGGTTGTAATACAAAATCACACCAAATTTATTTCACAATATCCATTATGAACGAATATAAGAATAATTAAAATAAAACGCCAACCGCACTCGATGAAAACCCGACAAAAACTCCTATAGCAAGTTAATTGTGGGTACCATTGTGTTTTGCTTATTTTTTTTTCTTGGTATGAGCGACCGAAAACTTAAGTTAACCACCTTTCGCAGTGGTCGGTCATTGGATGGGTGACCAAAAATGTCCTATCTCTCGCTCCTCCGTGCTTCGGAAGGCACGTTAAGTCATTGGCACCCACCAATCCGCACTAGACCCAAATGGTAAGTCGTGGCCCGATCTGTCGATTCCATCCATAGGGAAGGCCTGTGGCCCAGCAGTGGGTACATTAATAGGCAGATGATGATGAAAATTGTGTGTGTCAGCTCCGACGCACGACCGGAGTTTACACTCTAAAAACGATTGTCTTTGAACAGACAGAAAACAAAATCAAGTCCGAAGAAGTCGGTTACAAGTAGAGATACTTCAGGAATCGTCCCATGGTTTCGACTATCATAGGTTCCATGTCACACATTTTATCATCTAACATCAGCGATATTCATCATATATTTTATTATGTATTTCTGGAAACACACAATTTCAAAAATATCACACACTAGTCATCGTTTTGTAAATATGTATTATAATTCCATCTGTACTGAAAATCACTATTCCAGAGTGCTGGACACTTACCGGCATTTCTCTATATTCTGTTATTTATTTGTTTTCATTAATTTTGCTCCGATTTTATCTATTTTTAGTATATTTATTTTATTGACATTTGTGACAACTTAATGTTTTTTATCTGTTGCCATGGCTAAAAGTGAAAAAACGTAACGAGGTCATTAATGTCATTCATCGATAGATTTTACTCCTCACATTTTTCTCATACCGGGCCCCTTAAATATGCAAATCGATTCTTAAGGAGTAAACTCCAATAAATACTTATAATAACATAACTTGGTTTCAGGTTTGAACGTGACAGATAATGAAAAGCAAAGTAATTTGGGTCCGGAGGCTGCACCACGTTTAGAGAAACTTCTTAGCGAAGACCCGGTGCTGACTCACCAACAGAGAGATAAGATCAAGATTGCCTTCGCTGAAGGATATCTAGCAGGTAAGTGACATATTTGTTTCTTAGGTTTTCACGCACATCACTCATTAAATAAAACTAGTTTTTACGGGTTAATGCACGAAACTTTATTTATTTATTGACGTTTCGTAGCCGTTACAGGCTATGTCGTCAGAATCAAACTTTTATTTAATTTGTCGAGCTACCTTCCAAAGACTTTTATTGAGCGTTCGGTTATTTCATTGTTCGATTTTTAAAGTTTTATTGTCTATGTATGAATTTATTATTTTATCAATAAATAAATAGTTTCGTGCATTAACCCGTAAAAACTAGTTTTATTTAGGTAAGTGACATCTTCAAAGATATAAGATTCAACTACTATCTCTGTTGTGGACTGTATGATGATTTTGATTGAAACTCGATTTTTTCTTCCTTGGTAGTTTTATTTTTCTTCTTATTTATTATTACAATTTTTGCTGTTCTGGATCGCATGAAAAAATGACAAAATGACCCTACTTATATCTAAGATTATGAGTACGCAGTTAGCGCTAAGTCAGAGCGGTAGTCGACCTATCCCGTGCGTTTCCCCCCGCGCCCCGCCGTAGTTGCGTCGTCGGTTGCTCGCAGTTCGCGCTAGGTCGGAACGGTAGTCGGCCAGTCGTGTCAGCTTCTTCTGAGCTGTGGTCGCGTCGTCCTTGACAATCTCAGAAATGAAACAATGATTCTCAAGATAATTAAAGATTTTATGCCGACACATAAGGTTCGCTAACACGCCTCGATGTCAAGTGAGCAATCTACCGGCCAGCGAGTATCTGTCAATGTCAATGTTGCCAGTACAAGAAATAACTTGGTACTAATAACTGATATTGTAACTGGTATAATCGATATTATTGACAGATACTCGTTATGATTTGATCGGTATTAATAAGGTAATCTTTCAAAGGGTTGCTTAATATTCGACTCTAAGGACTAATGTAGAGGAGCTCGATTGTGCGTGCAGGTGGTTAGCGCGTTCGGCTGCGATCGTTGAAGTTAAGCAATTTTCACAATGGTCGGTCATTGGATGGGTGACCAAAAATTTTCTACTCGTATTCCTCCATTAAGCCGTTGGTCCCGGCTGCATCTGCAGTCGTTAGCACCCGCCAATCCGCACTGGGCCCGCGTGGTGGGTCATGGCCCAATCTCCCTATTCCATCCATAGGGAAGGCCCGTGCCACATTATATATATATGTGTGTATATTTGTATTTATATATATGTGTATGTATTAAACGCTATTTTATTTTGTTTTTTCATTGTTTGATGTTTGCTCTTTATGATTGTCTGCGTTTTTAATGACTCTGCACGTTCTTTCCGGTTGACTGGTAGAGAATGCCATGCTGGCATTAAGTCCGCCATATGCAATGTAATGGCATTAAAGATTAAATAAATAAACAGGCTAATGATGAAAATGTGCGTAAAAAACCTGAGAAACAAATATTAAATCGCTTTTTTTTAACCTTACATACTTAACGTGTTTTTTTGACGTGACAACGTCTTAAATTAGGTTGCGGCTGGGAGTCACTTATGAAAAAGTGTAACGCTCGGTAACGTTACGATGAGTCTCTCGTGTTAAGTTTAAGTTTACATGTACAATGTTTTAGTAAACAAAATATATTTCTATAGTTAAAATTTGTGCAATTCTTATTTTCATTCAATTCCTTGTTCCTATTGTGCAATTTAATTATATTCATATCAATAAATATTCTACCGAGAAAAAGACGTTGTCACGTAAAATCTTCGCCCGTAAAACCGACTTTACAGGCAACCATTTTTTATATTTTTAATAATTAGTACACGTTATTTGATTGGCCAAAGGTTCGCACCCCGACAACGTTCGCGGCAACAAAGCATCAAAGTACCTGAAGTTCGTTCAACAGTTGCTCACCATCGTGCTGTTCCTGGCCATCTTCGTCAGCCTCATGGCGTCCGTCAGCGGGACTGTCTTTAGGTAACTATCATAGGGAACTTTAACGAGAAATACGAGTACATCGCACGTCACAAACAATAGGGTATTAAGTCGGCAAAACCATTTATTCTTTTTTACTAGCGGGCCGCCCTCACTTCGCTTCGGTGTAGAGCTGAAGTGTAGACTACAGTTTTTGTTACACGATGACATTCATCTATGATTCCTCTTATACCTGCATGCAAAGTCTCAGCCCGATCGGTTTAAAATTGACAAAGTTTCATACAAACTTTCATTCCCTATTTTATCCCCTTGGGGGTAGAATTGATCAAAATCCTTTCTTAGCTGATGCCTACGTCATAACATCTAGCTGCATGCCAAATTTCAGCCCGATCCGTCCAGTGGTTTGGGCTGTGCGTTGATAGATCACTATGTCAGTCAGTCACCTTTGAGTTTTATATATATAGATTTGCGTTTCGAAAACTTCCTTTTTTCTCTCTATAAACTGGTAAGATAATTGTTTTTAAATTATAGCAACACATGTCGTCAATTTCTAGGCAAAATTTATGATTGTGAGTATTCTAAACAGTATTAAGTTAATACCCTATTTCCCGTTCGGATTAATACAAGTTTGAAGTTTTATTTATAATAATACCCTCTGGCCTGTTAAATTTTATTTAATATGTTATTTACAGCGAAATTATTTAAAAATGATACTAGTTGTAATTTTAACACGAACCATTTGAACTGCTTATAGGGTATTCTCTTTACCCAGTCAAACAAAAGTACTTTTAAAATAAAAAATTGTGTGTGTCAGCTCCGACGCACGACTGGAGTTTACTCCTTAAGTTCGATAGTCTAACCAGACGCAAAAAGAGTTTATTTAACTTAAAAAAGATTGATACTGTATGAAAGGGTAACTTAACAAATTATTGAAAATAATATACATATATAAATATATATTTATTCATTTCGTATACATTTATTATAACTAATCGACGAAATATCTTACATTAAACTTTTTACAATAGTCAATTTCAGATGTGCATAAATATATCATTAGCAATGTTGATAAATTATGTAATTATTATTATCTGACTATTCATTATTTTTTTTTTAAATATTAATTAAATCAACATTGTCTGCATTATTAATTACAGTGACAAGTGGTTTATGGTAACTAAAATAAGACACATGGACGTTCGTAAATACGTGGTTCACGAATCTTGAAAATACCGCTTCAATGGTCGTACCATACCTCGTTGTCCCCATTGCTCTATCAGAAACAATATCTAAATTCAGTTGAGATTTTAAAAATTTTATTAATGTCAATCCGTCATCTTTGTTTGTCAAAGTTGCGCGACATAGGATGCGCACCAAAAACGTAACGAGGTCATTCATCGATAGATTTTACTCCTCACATTTTTCTCACACCGGGCCCCTTATATATGCAAATCGATTCTTAAGGAGTAAACTCCAATAGCTACTATTGATACACTAACTAAACTTACTCAACACAAAGAAGGATAATGTACGTTTAAATCAAGGTATCATTTTAAACGTTTGAATAAGTAGTTCCGCTTCTATGATTTTTTAAAACTTCAAAACGAGATATCTCAAAACACTGTTTTTGAAGATAATACCCTTTTGTTTGTGACGTACGACATATACTGCGTGACTCACCTTCAACGATATTAATATAAGATACACCAATACGATCGAAATCGTACCCGAAACCTGTCCACAAGGTACATTGTACGAGCTCCGTAAGATGATCGCGTACTCCAAAAACAATAAAAAACATTGCTTAAACATTGAAAGTCACCTTTAATGCATACTGTATAAGGTCTTGATTAAAACGCATGCGTCAAAGAGTTATGACAGTTCGAAATGTAAGATCGTAAATTTTTACGACTTGTTGCTACATGCGGAAGAATTATAGACTTTATTTCTTTGACTCTACGCGCAATTCGGAATGCGCTGTTAGCAATATAGCAGTACGGACCGCGAGGAAAGGAGACGGCTATATTACCTATCATGCATTTGAATATCACAAATATTTTCTAAATAATCAGTTTATAAGAAGGAAGGAAGAGGATAAGAAGTATTAGAACAAAATTTTCTTCAAATGCGTGGAATTAACAAACATTGATTTAACAACGGTCCGCGCGTGACTGTGAACCAAGAAGTGCTTCAGTTCAGTTCAAAAATTTACTATCTCGAGCTCCTCCGTGCTTCGGAAGGCACGTTAAGCCGTTGGTCCCGGCTGCATTTGCAGTCGTTAGCACCCACCAATCCGCACTGGGCCCGCGTGGTGGGTCATGGCCCAATCTCCCTATTCCATCCATAGGGAAGGCCTGTGCCCCAGCAGTGGGGACATTAATAGGCTGATGATGATTAAAAAGTAATGTTAAGTTATTACTTAATGGGTGTAGTTTATTCCGATAGTTGTACATAGTTTTTTTGTAAACGAAAGAAACACTACCTTTTTGTACCTACCAATAATTTATTGAAAAATAAAAATAACTTCGACATTTAAATCAAATTAACTTACTGTGCTTTTATGCAAATGATAACTCAAATTTTATTTTATTTCTTTGAAATTAACTGACGTGTAAGAACCTGTCTACCTCGCAGAATTGAATCGAATGATTCATTAGTTGAGTTTTTCATTCGAGTTCCCCGTCCTTAGCTGCATGGTTTTGCCTTAGTACAATTTTGTTTATATTCCAAATTCTGACAGTTAAATGCTTGAATTAAATAAAATTCTGATAACAGCAGCCCTTATCACCCAATCATCATCATCAGCCTATTTATGTCCCCACTGCTGGGGCACAGGCCTTCCCTATGGATGGAATAGGGAGATTGGACCATGACCCACCACGCGGGCCCAGTGCGGATTGGTGGGTGCTAACGACTGCAGATGCAGCCGGAACCAACGGCTTAACGTGTCTTCCGAAGCACAGAGGAGCTCGAGATAGTAAATTTTTGGTCACCCATCCAATGACCGACCACTGCGAAAGTTGCTTAACTTCAACGACCGCAGCCGAACGCGCTAACCACTTACGCCATCGAGGTCCTCATTCACCTTCATATCATCCATTAAAACTAAACAATCAATAGGGTTTAAATCTAAAGAAAAGTTTACTAGAAAGAAATCTACGCGGACCAGGCAGCGGACGGGACTCGAACCCACACCCTTCGCAATCCGGGCGAATGCACTGACCGTTATGCTACCATGGCCCTATTGGCCGCGTCGAAATTTTCCTAGCCTTAAGTTTTTACTATTTATACAAAAAAAATATTCATCATTTTACTAAAAACCCACGAAAAAGATAATAATTTTCTTATCTATTGTTACGTGACCCAAAACGCTTCGGATTGGCGGAGCGTAAAATGACGTCACACGCAAGTAAACTTCCGGTTAAAGTGACATTACATTGTATCGTTTGACGTTAATAACAGTCGTGTGACGTCACACACTAGTAAGACTCCATATTGTCCAGAGAAACGTTTTCGGTGCAACCTGAAAATGGAGTTTTTGATTTGATTATTTTTTACTGAAATACACAACAGAATGATGAATATCCACTTTTAACGGACTCCATAAACATTAGTCAATAACGTGAGAACATTTTCTAAAACTTGTCAAATACCCTATTAACATATAGCTCAAAACAAATACAATAAAAATGCTTATATATCTAATATATAAAATTCTCGTGTCGCGGTGTTTGTGGTTCAACTCCTCCGAAACGGCTTTCCCGATTCTCATGAAATTTTGTGTGCATATTGGGTAGGTCTGAGAATCGGACAACATCTATTTTTCATCCCCCTAAATGTTAAGGGTGATCCACCCCTAAATTTTTTTTCTATTTTAGTATTTTTTTTATATTTATTTTTTTTATGATACAGCATTAGTAAATACATATAACCCTAAATATTCACCCTTCTACCACCAACCTCTATTTTTTTATGGCGGTACGAAGTTCGCCGGGTCAGCTAGTATACAGGGTGTTACAGAATTCCGAAATAAAATTTGTAGGTATGTATTCCGAAATAAAAATTTGTAGGTACCAGAGCGGGGCGCAGGGGCGCCCGGGGGAGGGAGGGGTTCTGTTTAGGTAGTAGTAATCGTACGCATTTATAGGGTTGTCATAGGCAGGTGTAAAACGATACTTTTATTAATTTAATTAGAAAATAAAGGTGGTCTGAAAGGCGTCGAACTTTCGTAGGTAATTCTATACAAGGAACACAACCAAACCCTAAAGTTTTATTTGGGACTTTTGTCACACCCTGTATATATATATATATATATAAATGGGGCAGTCATAAATAAGTGATGGTGTGGCACTACATGCGCAGGATCCAGCTCGGCAACCAGGTGGAGGTGGACCCGGAGGACATCTCCGTCACCTTCGATGACGTCAAGGGCGCCGACGAGGCCAAGCAGGAGCTCAAGGATGTCGTGAGTTTATATACGCGACTCTTACATATACAACACTCTCCCATTCGTTTCCATGTCAATAGGGGTGATGACGGGGTACGGTAAACGAAATTCTATTTAGTCCGTCAGTTGGATGATCAAAAAATAATGGACACGTATTTTTTCTTTGGGCAATCAACCAAATAATGACAAAGTTATAGCGCGTCAAAGTTTGGGAGTAGGGGCTCGTGACGTCACTTTTGAGTGAATTGTCACTTATAAGTGTACTCAAACGTGACGTCATGCGACTTTTCAAATCAATATATCTCTGCAATGTTTATATTATGTGAAAAAAGAAAAAAATACGTGTCCAATACTTTTTGATAATCTACCTGATAAACGAAGAAAAAAAAATTAGTCATCATCCCTATTGTATGTTAACGCGGACGAAGTTGCGGGCGGTTGCTAGTATATATATATATATATTATATATATATATACACAGGGCGTCCCACGGCTACCTCACACGGAGGGAAAGTATATTAAATATTGAAGATAGGATATTTCACTGGAAGAAGGCATCGTTTTATTTTTAATATTAATTAGAACTGTATTCACAGTTTTTATTTAAATCGCCTGCTACAACTGGGATTCAAACTTGTGAAATTTCGAAAAAAAAACACGATATATTTTAAGGTAACCATCGAAAGGGTAAATCATAATTATAATTTTTTGCTTAATAACATAGCATCTTAAATAAAAGAAAAGTAATTTAATTCAACATTTTATTTAAAATTATTTAACAAACTAATATAAAATCGGATACGCCTCAATAAGTTAAAATGTTTAGTTCATCATCGTTGACGTTTATCATCCGCTGCTGTGTTTCTGTGAGCACATATTAAAACGACCTAAATTTCTTAAAATATCCACTAACCTTTTAAACACATATCGAGAAGGTACGGTTCTATGAGGGTATCTTTCGCAGTACCATAAATTCCATTAAACACATTTTATTTTGATACGCCATGGTAAGTAAATCAACATAACATAAATTCTCAAGCGTCTGCAATTAAATTTGAAACTAGCAAACCAGTGAACCAAATGTTCACCAAAACCTGATTTCTCGAAAACCGGAAGTGCTACGTTACTCAAATCCGGTTTGTAGTCTTATCAGACTATTCTTCACTTATAACTTAAACATTCTCTTTATCTATCTCTTACGGTTTGGCCGCTGAAACAGTACCACGGACGGACGGACTTGTCTAATAGATAAGAGATTCTATTTCAAATTTAATTGCAGACGCTTGAAAATTTATGTGTTCCATTTTCAAATTATTATTTTTATAAATTTCATCCAATCGCATTGTAATTGTGAGATCAAAAAGAAATGCATACGTACTACAGTTCGTATATCACTTTATTATTTTTATCACGAAATAAGATATTCCTTTTATTTAAAACACTATGCTATTTAGCAAAAAATAATTCTTGCGATTAACCATTTCGATGGTTATCATAAAATATGCTGTGTTTATTTTTGAAGTGAAACTTCTTTATCGGCGTTGGAAAAAAATTTACCGTCACATTTTTCGGTTACGCGTCACATTTTTCCGTTACGCGCCATCTTTTTTTTATATTAATAGTTGATAGCTGAATGATCACACTGTCGCCGGCGAGAACTCTCTCTACTCGTTTGTAGCTGAGTGACAATAGTTATTAAAGATAAGACTCGCTCAGCCAAACTCGCATAGCGATACTCGCTCAGCGATACTCGCTCAGCGATACTCGCTCAGCGATACTAGCTCAGCTATACTCGCTCGGTTAAGCTGGCTTGGCTGTCAAAAGCCGTGCGCGTGCATTTTAACTCAGGACTGCCAATTCGTTTCTAGTTTCTACTCGCTTATCGTTCATCGTCGGAGGTGGAACATGTGCCTTAGATTACTGAGCCGTGTAATCATAACAGTTTCATAGGCAGTAATTTGTATTCATGTCTATGATAATAAAATCCTTTTGTTTAAACTTTATCTAATTTAACTTTATTTAACCAATTTCTGGAAAGTTGCATGTAGATCATTTTTCGAAAAATAAGGCCATAAAGAAGTTTCACTTCTTACGTGTGTACACTAGTACACGCACACATTTTTTTTTCCAAATTTCACGAGTTTGATTTCCAGCCGTAGCAGGCGAAATTGAAAAAAAATTGTGGATGCAGTTTTAGTTATTATTAAAAATAAAACGATGTCTTCTTTTAGTAAAATATCTTATCTTCAATATTTTAATACTTATAATTTTTATTATTTTTAAAGCATGTAACTGCTTGATGTTTAAATCTAAAGAAAATATAACTAGAAAAAATTCCACGCGGACCAGGCAGCAGACGGGACTCGAACCCGCACCCTTCGCAATCCGGGCGAATGCACTGACCAATTATGCTACCGCGGCCCTCACGGACCGCGTCGAAATTCCCTCTAGCTATTCTTAAGCTGCAAGGCAGCGCCATCTCTTCGCATTATAGGTAAACCCACAATGTCAAATGAATACTTTTACAAGTATTAAACATTTGAAAGAAGAAATAGCAATTATAGTTATAATTTTTATTATTTTTAAAGCATGTAACTGCTTGATGTTTAAATCTAAAGAAAATATATATTTATTATATTTTAATACTTTCTTTTTTTTTTAAAAAATAAAAACATAACTTTATTATGTTTATTATTGCCGAATGCACTGACCAATTATGCTACCACTTCCCTGATGGCCGCGGCGAAATTTTCTTAGTCTTAAGCTGCAAGGCAGTGCCAGTGCATTCGCCCGGATTGCGAAGGGGGCGGGTTCGAGTCCCGTCCGCTGCCCGGTTCGCGTGGATTATTTCTAGTAAAACTTCTCTTTAGATTTAAACATCTAGCAGTTATGTGCTTAAAAAAAAAAAAAAATCATAACTATAATCGCCATTTCTTCTTTCAAATATTTAATACTTGAAAAAGTATTCATCTGACATTGTGGGTTACCTACAATGCGAAGAGATGGCGCTGCCTCGCAGCTTAAGGCTAGGAAAATTTCGACGCGGCTAATGGGGCCGTGGTAGCATAACGGTCAGTGCATTCGTCCGGATTGCGGGTGCGGGTTCGAGTCCCGCTCGTTGCCTGGTCCGCGTGGATTTTTTCTAGTAAAACTTTTCTTCAGATTTAAATATGTAGCAGTTAAATGTTTTAAAAAAAATAAAAACATAACATCATTATGTTTATTGTTCGGCCAAACCTCTTTTATAACTTTTTAATATTAACACCTTGGCACCTTTTTGACGCGTTTTTAAATTTATATTTTTTATACGTCAGTCTGTAGGCCTGTTTGACACTCCTCTCCACTCACTCGCGTCTCCATATGGCTCGTGTGTTTATTTTATAACTCTCCTATCTTAATATATATAAATCTCGCGTCACAATGTTCGTCCTCAACGGACTCCTAAACCACCGAACCGATTATAATAAAATTCGCACACCATGTGCAGTTCGATCCAACTCGAGAGATAGGATAGTTTAAATCTCAAATCATAGTCGCAATTTGAATTTATTGCAAATTATCACTTTCGGGCGGTACGAAGTTCGCCGAGTCGGCTAGTATTATATAAAATATCTCGTAGCTCGTCCACCGTGTGTGTTTTCATTTCTCTTCCAAGTATAATATTTATTATCGTGCGCGTTGACCGTAGGTGGAATTCCTGAAGTCCCCGGAGAAGTTCTCGAAGCTGGGCGGGAAGTTGCCCAAGGGGGTCCTGCTGGTGGGCCCGCCGGGCACCGGCAAGACGTTACTAGCGCGTGCCGTGGCCGGGGAGGCGAGGGTGCCCTTCTTCCACGCCGCCGGACCAGAGTTCGACGAGATACTCGTGGGGCAGGGGGCCAGGAGAGTCAGGGATCTGTTTAGTGAGTTTTGAATTTTTTCGAAGTTATATTTCTTTAGGCGCGTTATGAATAAATGATGACAGTGAAATGAATGCGTTATGAATAAAATTAAGTGGATGCTAACGACTGCATTGTGAAGGCCTATCAAAAGTATTTATTGATCTGGAACAACGGAACCGAAGCGCGATTCAGGAGACTACAGCGCCATCTCTTGACCATTGGTGTAGTAGAACCAAAAAGCACATCTTTATTTTTTGTAATAAAGTAACAGTTATAGGTATTCATATTTATAATATTTATCGACATGTTTCTAGTTTGTATATTCGGAATACGTGTTTGAGTTTCATACAAGTGCAAATCACATATTTTCTAATAAATTATATTCAGTAGCGATTTTAATTGAATATTTTGATTATTTATTTATTTTTTCAAATTAAAACTGAACTTTATTGACTGTATCCTTTTCCAGACTTTTTATTAATTCATTGTAATTAATTATTTGCATCCAATTAAAAACTAATTTTAAACGATGCCAAAGAAGGATAACTTCTCACGCAACTACATAAGTACACGCACCCATTTTTTGAAGTTATACTTCTTTAGCCGCGTTATGAAAAAATTATGAGAGTGAAATTTTCGTCACTGTAACACAAAATTTTAACATAATGAAGTTAGCCGCGGGCGCGTTATTTGTAATATTTTATTTTCCAAGTGACCGTGGGGCAGATTTGAACAACGCAAACAGGGCAGATTTGAACGGGACATTGAAATGAAATGAAATGAAATGACATTTATTCAGTCTAGGCTGTTACAAGCACTTGTGAAGGTCAAGAACACAACGTGTTTTAGTTACTTACAAGTGCTAATTACATATGGACTAAGAACTTAAATTCAGTAGTGATTTTAATTGAATATTTTGAATATTTATTTAATTTTTCAAATTAAAACTGAACTTAATTGACTGTGTTAACTATCCTTTTCCAGTCCTCTTATTGTTTTATTGTAATTATTAATTATTTGCATGCAATTAAAAAATATTTTAATGATGCTAAAGAAGTATAACTTCTCACGCGCGTACATAAGTTACACGCATCCATTTTTTTTTAAGTTCTCCCTTTTTAGGGAAGGCAAGGGGAACGATGTCCATACAGCCTAGTCTTAAGTTAAATTATTCTGTTTTTCTTTTTACATTAGAATGTGGGTGTGACGCATTATAATGTTTCTAAGAGTGTTTGGCACTAAATGCATCGAGTCAGCTTTCTCGATAAGCTTCTGTGAGGTAGTCAACACTACAATGAAGTTCTCGCGTCCGTCCGTTGACCGTCCGTTGACCGGAATAGCGAATATTTTAGAGATACCACTAATTCTTCAGTTGTGCAAACGGTTGTAACACAAAATCACCAATTTTATTTCGTAATTACCACTATGAACGAATTTAAGAATAATTAAAATAAGACGGCAACCATACTCGATGAAATGCCGCCAAAAACTCTTATATTTTTTTTTTATATTTATGACATTTCGGACTCGCAAACGATACGAATTCGATATTGGTTCGTGCTAAGGGTACTGTATTTAGAAATGAATATTGGTAGGGGTTTTTAAAACATTCACAACTTTACTAAAAAATCACTAAAAAGATAATAGATATCTTATCTATTGTCATGTTGTAGCAATTTTTGCTACCACCGACCACTCAGGGCTTCGCATGAGACTCAAAAGACTTAGCCAGGGCGCCTTCTACTGTATTTATGTGGGATGTTAAATAAAATGTATGAAACCAGCAAATATGATCCCTTTATTTTTTAATCAATATTAAATGACTAACATACAGACAATATTAGTAATTTTCAGATTTTTATACATATGATTACAATATCTTACTATATTTAAGAACAATACTTAGCCTTTGCTATTACTTTATTTCAGAGATATATATATATATATATATATATATATTATACAAACAACTGCTTAGGTACTTTAAACAATGCAATTTCTTTCTTACGAGAATAATTCAATCAATCTTTTAAAACAATGCTAATAAATATTAAAGGTTTTGCTTTAAGGAAATTATACAAGTTATATTTTGAATTAAAGATTAAAGATCCTGCAGTTCAGGGGATGCACTGGTTAAAATCAAGATAAAAAATTATGAACAACTTAGCTTAAAAACTCCGGGAACATCTAGTGACTTTGTTGTTATTTTTCCCAATGAATATGCTGTCATCAGTATCCCATGGATGGGTCGCATGTCATACATCAAGCTTCACAATATACAGAGTTTAATCCACTTAATATTTCCAAAGAAATTCCCGACTGGACAAAATTAATGAGTTTTGTCTAGGAATTGTAATAGCTTCCTCAAAGGACCTAGAAATAACCACACACAATACCTTAGAATAAAACTATATGCCTACAGAGCCCTACGACCAACAAAATTAAATATATGGAACTTACCCGTTAATCCGGGGTGAGATATCTTATCTATACTTATAATAAATCTGTAGAGATGTCAATTCTGTACATGAAATATATTTTTAAAATAACTATCAGGGGGTGATTAGTGATCGATACTGATGCCAAAAATGCAATCAGTAAAATTTTTGTCTGTCTGTCTGTCTGTCTGTCTGTGTGTATGTTCCTTATAGAAACAAAAACGACTCAACGGATTTTAACGAAACTTGGTACAATTATTCTTCATACTCCTGGGCAGGTTATAGTATACTTTTCATCACGCTACAATCAATAGGAGCAGAGTAGTGAAGGGAAATGTTGGGAAAACGGGAGAAGTTACTCCATTTTTAAGCTTCCGTCGCGGGTGCAGCCTTAATGATTAAATTTACATAGAAATCATGTATGACGGAAATATTCTACATAAAATTGTATAAAAAATATCCCGCAACAGCATATGTCTATCTTTTATATAATAACACGTGTAATCTATACTTATAATAAATCTGTAGAGGGGTCAATTCTGTACATGAAATATATTTTCAAAATAACTATCCGGGGGTGATTAGTGATCAATACTGATGCCAAAAATGCAATCAGTAAAATTTTTGTCTGTCTGTCTGTCTGTGTGTATGTTCCTTATAGAAACAAAAACTACTCGACGGATTTTAACGAAACTTGGTACAATTATTCTTCATACTCCTGGGCAGGTTATAGTATACTTTTCATCACGCTACAATCAATAGGAGCAGAGTAATGAAGGGAAATGTTGGGAAAACGGGAGAAGTTACTCCATTTTTTAAGCTTCCGTCGCGTGCGCAGCCTTAATGGTTAAAGTTACATAGAAATTATGTATGACGGAAATATTCTACATAAAATTTTCTAAAAAATATCCCGCAACAGCATATGTCTATCTTTTATGGTTGACTTACAATAACACGTGTAACTCCTGATAGCTTAGCAGTTCGGAGCATTCTGATTATATTTGTTTACTCTTACGTTTATAATACTCTCACTCATCCCTAATTTAAAAAAGTTAACATTATTACCTATTCAATAAAAAAAGAATCATAGAAATCGGTATAGAAACACTAAACTTATACATGAAATAAGCCATCGCGCCGCCCGTCGCACGTGAATACTGAATCATGCTATAAGGATTTATTTTTGTGTAACCATCATCATCATCAGCCTTATTATTGTCCCCACTGCTGGGGCACAGGCCTTCTCTATGGATGGAATAGAGAGATTGGGCCATGACCCACCACGCGGGCCCAGTGCGGATTGGTGGGTATTTTTTTTTGAAGTTATACTTCTTTAGGCGCGTTATGAAAAAATGATGAGAGTGAAATTTTAAGATGCGCGCGCATCACTGTAACACAAAAAATTAACAGCATGAAGTTGGTCGCTAAAGCGACCAACTTCATGCGTTACTTTTGTGTTTACTGCACATTAACAAAATCTACCAACAAAATAGAAATAGAATCTCTATTTAGTGGGTGCTAACGACTGCATTGTGAAGGCCTATCAAAAGTATTTATTAATCTGGAACAACGGAACCAAAGCGCGATTCAGGAGACTACAGCGCCATCTCTTGACCATTGGTGTAGTAGAACCAAAAACCACATCTTTATTTTTTGTAATAAAGTAACAGTTATAGGTATTCATATTTATAATATTTATCCACATGTTTCTAGTTTGTATATTCGGAATACGTGTTTGAGTTTCATACAAGTGCAAATCACATATTTTCTAATAAATTATATACAGTAGCGATTTTAATTGAATATTTCGATCATTTATTTATTTTTTCAAATTAAAACTGAACTTTATTGACTGTGTCCTTTTCCAGACTTTTTATTAATTTATTGTAATTAATTATTTGCATGCAATTAAAAACTAATTTTAAACGATGCCAAAGAAGGATAACTTCTCACGCGCCTACATAAGTACACGCACCCATTTTTTTTTTTTTTTTTTATTTTTGTGTAACGGATAAGACAAAATGATCGACCAATGGGCGGTATCACAGTTTTATTTTGTGGTGATTTCCGACAAACCTTACCGGTAATAGCACGGGGAACCCGAGCTGATGAGGTTAGGGCTTGCCTGAAAAGCTCTTATTTGTGGCGTGATATACAATCGGTGCATTTGACTATAAACATGCGAGTGAGAACTGGAGATAACCCGGATGATCGTGAATTTTCTGATATATTATTAAGGATTGGTGAAGGTACCTATCCACTGCTACACCAAGGAAAACTTATTCTGACGCCTGAATTATGTTGTATAGTGCAATCCCAACAACATCTCATATCGTCAGTTTACGGTGACGTAACAAATATCTATATATATAAAACTCAAAGGTGACTGACTGCCATAGTGATCTATCAACGCACAGCCCAAACCACTGGACAGATCGGGCTGAAATTTGGCATGCAGGTAGATGTTATGACGTAGGCATCCGCTAAGAAAGAATTTTGATCAATTCCACCCCCAAGAGGATAAAATAGGGAATGAAAGTTTGTATGAAATTTTAAACCGATCGGGCTGACACTTTGCATGCAGGTATAAGAAGAATCATAGATGAATGTCATTGTGTATAATACAAGCCTGAGAACAAAAACTGTAGTCTACACTTCAGCTCTACACCGAAGCGTAGCGAGGGCGGGCCACTAGTTATATAAATAAAGTCATTCTTTATAGCACAAGCCTGAGAACAAAAACTATAGTTTACACTACAGCTCTACACCGAAGCGAAGCGAGGCACTGTGGAATATTTCGGTGTGTTTCGGATTAAAAATCTGTAACTCCGTCAATTTGAAAGATAAACTTATAAAATTTTGCTATAATATAAAGTGATACATAAGGATTCATATAAGTAATGTTTGATGAATTGGAATTATGCGTATTTTTTTAATTAAAAAAGAAAAGTCACAAAATGATTTAAAATAGTATTATTAGTATTATTTATTTATTGAAATATTTTTTAGAAACATATTGTACGTCTATTTCTTAATGCTAATTACTCTTTTAAGATAACTATCATATTATATTGATAATATAAAATAAAAATGGTAAAATATTTTTAACACTACGCTAACATACAGAAACAAATCAAAATTATCGCAATGTATATTTCTTTTTTTTGCTCAGCAAGATTGACATCTTACACCGGTGAGCTTCAGGATCTGAAATAAGTTCATAAACCTTGAGAAGGTGTAAAGTAGATACTTTATCGCTCGGAGCTCGATGAAGATTCATCGAGCTCACGCCTTCTATATTAATTATTGATGGAAGCAAAGTTTGTATTTGATTTTTTATTTCATCTACAACCGATTTAGTTTTTTCTGGCGTTTCTTTGCAAAATTCTATAGATACAGGCCGACAGAAACGAACATATGAAGGCACTGGATTTTGCCATGTGATGGCGCCTGATTCCACGTCAGTTAATCTGATAGGCACAAAAGAAGTAATAAATAAATTTGCATCGGAAATAAGTTCAGACTCCTCTGGTAGTGCTTGCTTGTACTGGCTTTGTCCAGATGACCCATCACAACCCCATTTGCTATACAATAGTAAATGTTTTTGTCCATTCTTGTAAACCTTATCTATTGATAAAATTCGAGCTGCAGTGTGATCCAATAGATCTTGAACTCTCAATATTTTTGCATAAGTATTTGTTATTTCGATTGTTGATGATGGTGGATAGCACCTCTGTTTCATTTCCTGTATTTTATATATAGTATGGTGGAAATAAAGAACAGTTTCTTTCATCTGTAACGTTCCTGAGATACAGATATTGTGCCTTTGTTAGTTCCAAGTCGATGAAGACACTTAATGCTTCTTCATCTGTAAGCCCTTTAATTATTTTTGCATCATCTAATTGATTTATAACGAAAACCTTTTTCTCTGCATCAGCCAACCTTAATTTTCCAACAACTTTTGCTTCAATTCCTTCTCCTATAGAACGCAATCCTTGAAGACATGCGCTTAGAATGTGCTCCAAACCATATTCATTTAGCAAAATGGTGTTTTTTCTTTTTTTGCTTGATTCTGAAGAGTCTCCATATGACACACACGGTCTTCCTCGTTTACCAGAAGAAGTAGACGGTGTAGAGTCCTTTGACACGTTTTCTGATATTGGTATAGTTAACGAATATTCAGAATCCAACCAATTGGTGTTCTTTCTTAAAAAGGTATTTTTATTGCGTCCTGCTTCACTCCAGCGTTTATTAAACGAAGGGATGACATCCCTTTGAATATGGTCAATAATAAAACATATATTGACATCCGAAATTTGTTTTCCCTCCAAATATGTTGAAAGTGCCGCAGTCGTTTTTCCGCCTTCTATATAAGACACTATTAACTCACGTTTAGTACAGTTAAAAGTAGACATGTTGAATAATGAAATAACCGTACCTACTAGAGTACGTAGACGTAAAGACCACTGAAACGGTAATGGAGACATATTTTTTCACTGCCCTTTTTATATTGTTTCAGAATGTGGGAATTATTTCAGATATCTATTTTGTGACGGAAAATGACATCGAAATGATAAAACCTACATAACAATATCAAATAATTAATTCATAAAATGTACCACAAACTATTGATAATAAAAGTAAACTACGAAACCGCATTTGATAGCGATTTCCGTTCCCAGACTAGTATTCGATTTTTTCACATATCTCCGAAAACCGCAAAAAGCCGCAGCTAATTTTTTTATATGTTTTAGATGAGTAACTAACCTATAATTTAACATTAAATTCAAAGCATCGGTAAACAACTCTAAATGTTAAAAGATTCGACGAAGTTGAGGATAAAAAAATATTTCTCCATTTTTTCTTTAAATTGGTTTTTAAATTTATATTCGTATTAAAAACAATCAATTGTATTTATTTCTAACCTCAGATAAATGTGCTTTTCAAAAATATATAATACCTTATACCTTTCATTTCAAGTTTTAAAACTATTTCACGTTGAAAAACGTATATGAAGAACTTAATATTTCCCAGCTGCCTAAACGTTTAACTTTGCTACATGAAAAAAAATACTTTTACGAAATAAAATATGAATTACGCTGCAGAATATTAAACTTCGACTTTTGAACTATTAAATTATATTCATATATTACCCAATTTCAATCATTAATAAAAATCAATTTTGATATGCGTTTGTTCTACCATATTCCACCGTGCGAGGGCGGGCCACTAGTTATCAATATTAGTCTTGTATGATTATTTACACACTGACTACGGCTTTTTTAAAGGTCACAGTGCGACTACCTTGATGTACCAAAATGCAAATATAAAGAGGTGGATTGTTCCTGCGTGAGGCTATTTATATCACTGATCGCCGAGAACGTTCTATGCAAGAGGATCTCTCTTATTACCAAATAAGGAGATACTATTGAGACGGAAGTGGTTTAAGAAACCACGCCTATCGCAATTACTTCTAGAAAATATTAATACGCCGAAGTATTATAACGTAAATCGCACACCACTCGCCAACTCCATCTATCCTACATTCTAAGAACTATTGCCAGATTCTATCGACAAGCAAATGTCCTGCTTTGTTTTGAGTACTACTGCGTTCGGTAATTCATGGGAGTGACGATAGATGGCACTCTTTCGGAAAGAAGAATATTTTTAATTAAATTATTTACTTAAGGAAAAAATTATGTTACAATGTGACCAAAAACGCTTGGAATAGGCGGAGCCTAAAATGACGTCACACGCTATTAAACTTCTGGTTAAAGTGACATTGCATTGTATCGTTTGACGTTTTAATGGGTCGAGTGACGTCACATACCGGTGAGACGCCATATTGTCCAAAGCATCGTTTTCGCGGCAACTTTAAAACGGAGTTTTTGATTTAGTTATACACAACAGAATGACAAATATCATAATAAACATTCGTAAATAATGTGATATCGATTTCTTAAACTTGTTTTTTTTTTAGTTCTATTCTTCCGTATTGAGAAAGGCAAAGGCGAAGCCATGCAGCCATCGCTTAATTTAGTATTAATCTTCCTTTTTTATATTAGAATGTAGGCATGACGCATTCTAATGTTTCTAGGAGTGTTTGGCACAAATCTATCGAGTCAGCTTTCTCGGCAAGCTTCTGTGAAGTAGTCAACACTACAATAAAGTTCTCACGTCCACTTGACCGGAATAGACAGATTCCACTAATTCTTCAGTTGTGCAGACGGTTGTAACACAAAATCACACCGATTTTATTTCACAATATCCACTATGAATGAATTAGAGAATAATTAAAATAAGACGCCAACCGCACTCGATGAAATCCCGCCAAAAAACTATAAACTTATCAAATATCCTATTGTAAAAAGAAACATTTCAGTACGAAATTAGCTATCAGCTGATCAAGTTTGAACAGTTTTCACAATTAAAAATTTTTACGATATTAAATAATAAAACATTTTTTTTTAATTTTCTTAAAAATTATCTTCGGTTCATAGAAGCGGCGAAGGAACGCGCCCCCTGCGTCATATTCATAGACGAGATAGACTCCGTAGGAGCGAAGAGGACGAACAGCGTTTTACATCCGTACGCTAACCAGGTATGTATTACTATAACCATAAAGACTCATATTTTATTATGTATATACAGTCGTTGTTTCGTTGTTAATGCGTAGTTATTTAATAAAGCGCAGTTGTTTTGTACAATGCGTATATTATGTAGAAATTACAAAAAATAAAATATATCAGACGAAAAATTGCTTGTTAACGTTAAGCGTACAAAATTTGAATTTTTGCGTAGAGAGAAGTATATGGGGGGGGGGGGGGGTTCATCACGTGGGTCACAGCTGCTCTTACTGGTAGAAAGATGATGCGACGTTCCGGTGCAGGCAGAATTTCTTATCGTCTTGCCTGAACAGTCGTAACAATTTGGTTTACAATGTCAAATGAATCCTTTTACAAGTATTAAACATCAAGCAGTTACATGCTTAAAAATAATAAAAATTATAACTATAATTGCTATTTCTTCTTTCAAATGTTTAATACTGGGTTGTGGGTTACCTATAATGCGAGAGGATGGCGCTGCCTTGCAGCTTAAGAATGGCTAGAAGAGTTTCGACGCGGTCCGTGAGGGCCGCGGTAGCATAATTGGTCAGTGCATCCGCCCGGATTGCGAAGGGTGCGGGTTCGAGTCCCGTCTGCTGCCTGGTCCGCGTGGATTTTTTTCTAATATCTATAATGTTAGTGACCATGAAAGTTTAAAACAATATATCACAATATTTGTGTTCATTCAAAACAGACAATAAACCAACTCCTGTCCGAGATGGACGGGTTCCATCAGAACGAGGGGGTGATCGTATTAGGGGCCACTAACAGGAGGGAAGACCTTGATCAAGCGCTCCTGAGACCCGGCAGATTTGATGTGGAGGTGAGTCGATAAATGTGACAGTGTGTCTGTCTGTATGTCTTGTGTTTTACCACTACACACTTAAGGGGTTACACGCAATGAGGGCTATCGCGTATGAATCCGCCGCTAGAGGCGCTAGTGTAGCGGGAGGTCTCCGAAATGTCAAATGTTATTGCTTGTTGGTTGACTACGCGGGTTTATTTCTAATTAAAATAATGTTGTGAATAATTGGTAACAATTCGGCTTAATTGTGGCAAATATGAGTTATGTGGCAATGAATGTCAGTTATTAAAAATTTGAGCTTAGAAAAATGATTATGTACCCATTTTTTCCGAATAAAACGGAACTGGGCGTCACTGTGGCATGGCCTATTATGTTTAGGATATGGTTCTTTTGTGTTAAAATACGATCTAAATGTAACCTTTGATTTCATGTGCGTATTAATAAACTTTAAAAGTTAGGACCTCACTCAACAGTGGCGCCATCTGGTGAGACAGAAAACGGTAGCCCTCATTGCAAGGCCAAAAAAGGCTTTTCTTTTGGTTTTTTTTCTGAAGAGTGGTGAGCAACATATCTCTCCGGTTTGGTTTATCTGAAATTAAAAAAAAACATTTGATTCTATTGCTGGATGAATAAATCTAGGTATTGATCGAAGGTATAGAGACAAAATTTCTACTTATGACAAAACGGTAGCTCAGTAAAGAAAAAAAAATCCAATTTTCGACCAAATTGGTTTCAGTGAATTGTTTTTAAAAAAAGAAATAATTATCATATGTCTTATTTCTTCAATCAATCCCAGAAGAATATATCTGAGAAGGTTGTGTTAAAATTTCAGACCGATCGGTTGAGCCATTTTTGACAAATTGTGCTCACAAACCTTGAAAATACCATTTTGAGAAAAACGCATTCAAAGTTTCAAACAATGTTTACAAATACTTACATTGGTAGTTCCAAATATGCGTGTATCTCCAAGATTAATTTGAAAATTTCAGAGAATATATTCAAATATATGTACATTCCGAAAATGCATTTTTTTTACTGCATATAACCCCTTAAATTGCTGAAGCGACTTAGATGTAATTATGCTTGAGTCCTAGGAAAGGTGTGGACAGGTTTTATACCAGAAATTTTCTTTTAAAAGGTCAAAACAAAACGCTTATATTGCTAAAGCAACTAAGATGGTATTTTGTTAAAGAAATAGTTTGATTCACGAAAAAGGATTGAACAGTTTTTATCCCAGAAATCATTCTTTAACGTGGTGAAAAGAGGGGTTGAATTTGTGTTATGGGAAACCAATTTTTTCACGCCAACAGAGTCGCGGAGACTTGTTTATCTTCTAATATATAAAACTAGCAAACCAGAGAACCAAATGTTCACCAATTAAAAAAAAAATGTATTTAATTAATTGAGAACTTCAGAGATTTTGTGTGGTTTCGTTTGAAATTCGTGATTTCTCGAAAACCGGAAGTGCTACGTTACTCAAATCCGGTTTGTAGTCTTATCAGACTATTCTTAACTTATAACTTAAACATTCTCTTTATCTATCTCTTACGGTTTGGCCGCTGAAACAGCACCACGGACGGACGGACGGACTTGTCTAATAGATAAGAGATTCTCGTGTCGCGGTGTTTGGGGTTCAACTCCTCCGAAAGGGCTTTCCCGATTCTCATGAAATTTTGTGTGCATATTGGGTAGGTCTGAGAATCGGACAACATCTATTTTTCATCCCCCTAAATGTTAAGGGTAATCCACCCCTAAATTTTTTTTTTCAATTAGAGATATTTTTTTTTTAATTTTTTATGATACATCATACAGAAATACATACAACCCTAAATTTTCACTCTTTACTACCAACCCCTATTTTTTTATGGCGGTACAAAGTTCGCTGGGTCAGCTAGTAATTTTATAAGAATTCCTTTCAATATGTATGTCTTTTTGTCCCTTTCAATGCATATTTTGATAATACATAGCAGCTCGATGGCGCAGGTGGTTAGCGCATTCGGCTGCTATCGTTGAAGTGAAGCAACTTTCGCAGTGGTCGGTCATTGGATGGGTGACCAAGAATCTTTTATCTCGGATTCCTCCGTGTTTCGGAAGGCACGTTAAGTCGTTGGTTCCGGCTGCGTCTAGTTGTAGTTGTTAGCACCCACCGATCCGCACTGGGCCCGCGTGGTGGGTCACGGCTAGGGTTACCATCCGTCGGGATTAGTCCGGAAAAAGTCCGGACTTTTTAAATTACATTGAATATGAATAATAAAAGTACATATCGACTTAAATACCATACCATTGTAACTTAAGTGAGAAATGGTTCAATCGAAATGTCAGGATTTTTGTCAGGACTTCTGAAATTCCGAAACGGTAACCCTAGTCACGGCCCAATCTTCAAATTTCATCCATAGGGTAGGCCTGTGCCCCAGCAGGGGGGACATTAATAGGTTGATATGAATGCATATTTTATACGTTTATCTTTATCAGGTAAACGTCCCGACGCCAGATTTCGGAGGTCGTCGTGAAATCTTACAGCTCTACCTCGCCCGGGTGGCGGCTAACCCCGGCCTCGATGTGGATATGCTGGCCCGGGGGACCACCGGCTTCACCGGGGCGGACCTGGAGAGTATGGTCAACCAGGCGGCCTTGAAGTGAGTCAATATAGCGTCAATACTGTGCCAATATCGCATCAATACTATGTGAAAATATCGTTCAATGCCACGTAAATATTTATCATGTTTATGCGATATTATTTTTATTTTTATGAAGCGAACGGCTAGGGAGTGAAACTCCTTGCCGAGATCTTTTTCCCGGACCGATATAACCTGGACATCTTCAAGGCCAGAGTGAACAGGCATCTTCTAGGCAGGCGTGTACCATCTTAGGCCTCCTACGCCTAGCCTTTTCAGCATAAAAAAACAATGTTCAAGAGATTGGGAATACTGTATTTCAATGTCGTCTTATTTCTCAGTTATTTACTCGTCAATCAATATGTTGTCAATATTGCATAAATGTCGTTTCAGTATGAAGGGGATTTATTATAATGTTACAATGTCAGATTAATATTGTATCAATATTGCGTCAATATGACATCAATTCTGTATCAATATTGTGTCGATACTTACGCGACACCGATTACTGACCCTATCACCTTCCTTTGCCGCTTTTGAATCTCCCCAATTTTCTCTAGATGCTTTTTACGGGGGCATGCCACTCTGTAGGCTTACTTTTAGTCTCGGAAAAGGACATAGGGTAGTTTTTATCCTATAAATTGTAACCTATAAGAGCTACAAAGGGGGTGAAAGTGTGTTTAGGCAACCAAATTTTCCACGCAGACAGAGTCACGGTCGTCCACTAGTTTGCTATAGTTGTCAATTCTAGCATGATTCTCTAAACCTAAACTTTAATTTAACAACCAACCTTGTCATTCTCTATACAGAATGAAAAGGAAAGACTGATGTTAAAGGATAGTGGTGTAGGAAGGCCAAAGGGGAAGATCTTCCTCCGAGCTGGGTGATGTTAGCTCGGGGGCCGCAGCGCGACTGATATCGGTCGGGCATCGTATATATGAAGAGTTAGCTTCCGAATTTCATTTGCGCGATGTAGGCTTCCTTACTATTATTGATCGCAGTGCAGGTAAAGCCATCTCTTGAGGATGGTGAGTAATGATTTCCTCCATCCGTTGTCTATATGTGGGGCATATAGATGTCGCCGCCACAGTGGCAAACAAATGTATGGAGTCTGGGCTAGGGATGCAAAGTCTTTTGAAATATCGATATTTATATCGAAGTCAGGCAAATATCGATATCCGATATATCGACCATTTTAACTCGATATTATCGATATATCGATATTTTTTTCTTTTTTTTGCTTTATATTAAGTTTGCAAAGCAAAAACCTAAAATTAAGGATGCAAAGGTTTCCGAAATATCGATATTTATAATGTGGGCAGGTAAATATCGATATCCGATCAGATGTGTCAGCCATTCCAACATTTCCAACACGATATTTTCTATATTTTTTTATAGCGCTGTAAGAAGTATCAAATCAAAAGCAATTTCGAATCAAAGATATTTATTTTGTTTGAAATATTTGCTCGCAGCCAAAATCAGAATAGATAATCATATGAAAAACAATTGTTATGAATTAGTAAAACCTACACATCAGGCTTCAGAATAGGGTAAGCCCAAAGCTTCCAAAATTACTATACCTATCTTACTTTCTTGACTTGGCGAGCTTAAAAAATTTACGATTTGTATAAGATTCTTAATTTTATTTTGTGTTATATTACAATGATATTAAATTTCAATTAATCAGTAGTTGACAATTATCTAGAAAAAGAGGCAAGGATTTTATTTAAGTGCATGAGTTACCATTAGGTATACGATTATACCTATATACGCTGGTGTCGATTCTGGCATGATTATCTAAATTTAAAACTAAATTTAACATCAGTCTCCTTTTCATTCTGTATAGAGAATGACAAGGATACACTGTTGTCAAATTCAATTTTAGGTTTAGAGAAACATGCCAGAGTCCACACCAGTTTAGTATATTTCTTGGGGTTCGAGATGTTTTTAATACATCTATAAGCTCTTGCAATTTCAATATTATTCAATTTAGACAGTCGTAGCAGGTAAATTAATTGATATTATTGTGTTCAAATTAAGTCTACGAAATATCGATATTTTGGAATTTCCGATATCGATATTATCGATATCAGTGAATTTTAAATATCGATATAAATATCGATATTTTGGTCTCGATATTATCGATAATATCGATATTCCGATATATCGTTGCAACCCTAGTCTGGGCCCACCCCTCAATAGTAATATGTGATATACCGTTGGTTAGGGCTTTTTAAGCGGAACATTAGTTACTAACAAACCTTTGGTCAAATGTTAGTACTTTCAGAGATACGATGTCCTAAAGTCGGCTCTGCCTAACATATTCTTTATGCATATTTCTAAAGTAGATTAGTAATTGTTAACGTGTTTCACTTTAAAACCAAAAATGTCTATTATTCGTCTTGAGAATCAATTACAATCATATCATTTAAAAATCAGCAGGTACAGAGATAAATAATAATAAATACACGATACAGTTTGAGTCTGGGTAATGTCAATCTTTGATTGAAGTCAACTGCGATCATTAATTGCTTAGATTGGGATCACTTTTATGGCAGTTTAATAGGTACCTACTACATAGCATAACTCCGAAAGTACTGACTTTTGACCTTTGCTGAAAATACTAAGTTTTATTCAGCATAAAAATACCTATTATAAATACATAAATATTTCCAACACTCACACCAATTAGCCTAGCCTCAAAGTAAGCACTGTAAGGTTTGTGTTATGGGATGCTAGGGTAACGGATAGAATACATATACTGTACATATATAAGTATATTTATATAGAAATACATAATGAGCATCCATGACTGGAGTACAAATGCTCGTATTCATCACACAAACATCTGCCCCCACCGGGATTCGAACCCGGGACCTCTAGAGTCGGCGACACCATGAAACCCGGCGTACAAACCACTCGGCCACGGAGGTCGTCAAACATGATTATGACCTATTCATTTATATGTATCTTACTTCTATTGAGAGGTGGGCCCAGCATTACTTATTGTCCTTTAGTTTTAAGTTATGAGAAACCTGCTAGAATTTACACCATAAAAATACTTTTCAACTGGAAGGAGTTGCAAGACACACCAAATGTTTAGGGTTTCGTACCCAAAGGCTAAAAGCAGGGCCCTATTACTAAGACTCCGCTGTCTGTCTGTTGCTAGAGCTAGACAGTTGGAATTTTCACAGATTGTCTATTTCTGTTGCCGCTATAACAACAAAATACTAAAAATAGAATAAAATATGTTTAAGAAGGCTCCCATACAACAATCGTGTTTTTTTGCTCTATGTTAATAACGGCAACAGGTAGACAAGACAGTTGAAATATTTACAGAATATTCATTTGTATATTTACGTTAAAATTTTAAATTAAATTAAAACAAAATAAATATTTAAGGGCTCAAAAGGGCGCTTATACAACAGACATGATTTTTTGCTTGAAATTATAATATAGTGTCTAATATTGTACACGTACTGTTTCGTGTGCGAGTTCAACTAGCATTAAGCCGGTTTTTCATTAATGATATTAAAATTTACTCGCAACATACTTTCGTAAAAAAGCCAAACCAACTTTTGATCGTCAT
Organism: Chilo suppressalis; assembly: GCA_902850365.2. Lineage (NCBI taxonomy): Eukaryota > Metazoa > Arthropoda > Insecta > Lepidoptera > Crambidae > Chilo > Chilo suppressalis. The sequence continues at coordinate 12,403,150 of OU963921.1, forward strand.
TAAACGTTCCCCAGGGCGGCGATAGACGGTGCCAAGACAGTGACCATGAAATATTTAGAAGACGCCCGCGACAAGGTGTTGATGGGCCCCGAGAGACGATCCCGGCTCCCCGACGAGGAGGCCAACACCATCACCGCCTACCACGAGGGGGGGCATGCCATAGTCGCCTATTATACTAAGGTCACTCAATATCAACTCAATACCGCATCAATATCGCGTCAATATTAGCTCAATACTGCATCAATATTAGGTCAATACTGCATGAATATCGCGTCAATATTAGGTCAATGATGCATCAATGTCGTGTTTATATTAGTATAATACTGCATCAATATCGCGTCAATATTAGGTTAATACTGAGTCAATATCGCGTCAATATTAAAATTCAATAAGAGGTCAATACTGCATCAATATCATGTGAATACTGTATCAGTGATGGGTTAATACTCCTACAATACTGAGTCAATACTATATCAATATTGACTCAATATCGTGCCAATGCTGCACCAGTACCCGATGCTGCGCCAACGCATATATATATACAGACGTTGCATCAATATTCAGTCAATATCATCTCAATACAAAATATTGCAAAATTAAAGGTTTGTCTCTCGACGATTTCTCTTCCTCGAAAAATAGATATATGTTAAAAAAAATACATAGAATAATAATTAGTTATACTGTATGTTTATTTGCTTGTATGTTTTGAGTTTTCTTGTAAATGCTTATTAAATCTCCACTCTAGACGTCTTTAGTGGTGATAAAAATTTGTTTACTTTAGGCCTTTTTCTAGGGCTTCTAGTTGAAACACAAGTTATCGAAAAAAGGAAAACACAGGAGCATAGAATGAGTAAAATTATATTTTATGTATAAAAAACAATTCTTTGTTGATAAAAATCAAAGAGGTAACAGTCGAGAACGTTTGTATGGAAAAATCATTGCCCGCCTCCTGTCTTAAGTAGTTTTTGCGTAATTGGGTAACAAACATACAAACATTCACATTTATAATATTTTAGTAGGATATACGAATATACAGGCATTATTTTAAACAAATCGTGTTCGCTTTTTATCGTAGGACTCACATCCCCTACATAAAGTGACCATAATGCCAAGGGGGCCATCGCTGGGGCACACAGCTTACATACCAGCTAAAGAACGGTGAGTTTATTCAATAACAAATTCATATTTTTATAATAGAGTACTTGACAGTAATAAAAATAAAATGCCAATTGTTAGCATCTGTATTTAGAATGAATATTGACAGGAGTTTTTACTATTTTTACAGAAAAAATATTCATAATTTTACTAAAAACCCACGAAAAAGATAATAGTTTTCTTATCTTTTGTAACGTAACCCAAAACGCTTGGGATTGGCGGAGACTAAAATGACGTCACACGCAAGTAAATTTCCGGTTAAAGTGACATTACATTGTATAGTTCGACGTTTTAATAACAGTCGTGTGACGTCACACGCTAGTAAGACGCCATATTGTCCAGAGAAACGTTTTCGCGGCAACTTGAAAATGGAGTTTTTGATTTGGTTTAATTTTACTGAAATACACAACAGAATGATTTGTATCCACTTTTTACGGACTCCATAAACATTAGTCAATAACGTAAGATCGTTTTCTAGAACTTATCAAATACCCTATTGGCCGGTTTTCGAGTCTTTGTATCTGCTCTTATATAACATGATTGGGCTAAAGTGTAACCTTGTTGGGACCTATAACAGGTACCACGTGACTAAGCAGCAACTATTGGCCATGATGGACACCATGATGGGTGGCCGCGCCGCCGAGGAACTCATCTTCGGACCAGACAAGATCACTTCAGGTCAGTGGAAACAGATGTAGAGAAATATAGATAGATAGATTAACACTTTATTATAACACCAAATACATAATAGGGGTGATGACGGGGTACAGTAAACGAAATTCTATTTAGTCCGTCAGTTGGATGATCAAACAATAATGGACACGTATTTTTTCTTTGGACAATCAACCAAAAAATGACAAAGTTATAGCGCGTCAAAGTTTGGGAGTAGGGGCTCGTGACGTCACTTTTGAGTGAATTTTCACTTATAAGTGTACTCAAACGTGACGTCATGCGACTTTTCAAATCAATATATCTTTGCAATGTTTATATTATGTGAAAAAAGAAAAAATACGTGTCCAATACTTTTTGATTATCTACCTGATAAACGAAGAAAAAAAAATAGTCATCATCCTATTGTGGTCATGCACCACAATTTAAGCGGATCACTTTAGAGCCGCGAGTGCCGGATCTCCCCTTTTTGTTTTAATCTAAAAACAACACTTGGGACGATATCGGGAATTCTTTAATGTCTTCGGATTTTGTGAATATGTTCAATTAATATCTCTACGTTTGTCTCAGGCGCTTCTTCGGACCTAAAACAAGCCACGTCCATAGCTTGCCACATGGTCCGCGAGTGGGGCATGAGCGACAAGGTGGGGCTGCGCAGTATGGAACCCCCACGGACCGCACTGGGACCCGGGGACCAGCTGGGACCCTATACTAACGAGCTGGTGAGTTGGGACCGTTGATTCAAATCAAATGAAATTGTACTTTATTGAAATTTACTTAAGAAAGCTCTTTTGAATCATTCCCAATACAGGCAGTCCTCGTACTTACGGCATGTTTGGTTCTCGGAATACGCGACGAAAAGCGAAACGACGTAAGTCGAGACATCCCCACGGAAATTAATCTCGCGGCAAGCGAATTTTCCTATGCCGGAAACCGAAACAATTGACGTATGCTTGAGGAATAGTGTAAACACATTGTTCGACGTAAATTGAAACGACGTAAGTCGAGGACTGTCGGTATTTTATTCTTTTATCGATTTAGGATATCTTTTAGCTCGCTTTATAATTCGAACGAGCAGTTACATGATTAAATATATTTATATATTATCCTATTCTGTCTGTCCAGGTGGACGGTGAGATCAAGAAGATATTGTCTGAGAGCTATGAAAGAGCTAAGGCAATCCTGCGAGCCCACACCAAGGAACACAAAGCTCTCGCCGAAGCATTGCTCAAGTGAGTATTAAGTTATATTATCACTAGTGGCTGCCCGAGACTGCATCCGGGTTAACTTTTAGATTTTTCTTTCTAAAATAAAAGATTTTTTCTAACATTAAAGTAGCCTAAGTTACTCCTTATTACATCAGCTATTTGCCAATAAAAGACCCGTCAAAATCGATCCAGACCTTTCAGAGATTAGCCGGAACAAACGGACAGACAAAAATTGTAATTATGATTGTAGACGACGCGACGCGTACCTTTAAATAAAACCCTATAATATGTAATATTTATAACAAAACTAAATTTATCATTTTATTTTCAATCATACAATTACATTTTTTTAATTGTATTAATTATCAGTGTTGGGCGTAAATAATTACTTTTGTAATTTAATTACTAATTCAAATTACTCAATTACTTTTTAAGGGTAACATAATAAACTACTAAAACTGAGCGGTTATTAGCTTGTTGTCCGTACGCAGCACAACAAGCACAACACAAACAAAGTTTTAGTGTATAATGTGCCATGAGTTTATGAATGTGTAAGTGTGTGCCTCGTTACCAGTACCTACACAGCTACCTATCCCTTTCCTAGTCTCCCGGCGGCGTGCACCTTTATTTCGATTGATTGTTCTCATATGCTACAATGATTAACTTACCAAAATCTTACAAACTGTCCGGTGAAATGTTTGAACAAAGAGTAGTATTAATGTCTAATTTAAAATAAATTAAACATTTATTGTCGTAATTTTAAAAAAAGGTGGTTATAATTACACAATTTATCTGATCTATTACGTAAATAAACATTTGATAAATCATAATATAATAGTTTTGTTTAAAATACTACCTCGTCTTTAAAAGAGATTATAATAAAAAAAATGGTTGCCTGTAAAGTCGGTTTTACGGGCGAAGATTTTACGTGACAACGTCTTTTTCTCGGTAGAATATTTATTGATATGAATATAATTAAATTGCACAATAGGAACAAGGAATTGAATGAAAATAAGAATTGCACAAATTTTAACTATAGAAATATATTTTGTTTACTAAAACATTGTACATGTAAACTTAAACTCATCGTAACGTTACCGAGCGTTACACTTTTTCATAAGTGACTCCCAGCCGCAACCTAATTTAAGACGTTGTCACGTCAATAATTGAGTAATTGCTAATTGTAATTGTTAATTGAATTGTGAAATTTTTTTGGTGCCAAAAACAGTAGGATCTCGCTAATCCGGATAGGGAAAAACAAGACCCCTTCCGAATTATCGAGGCATCCAGATTATAGTATGCAATTTTTTAATAGGAATAAAACACGTTTTTAACTCGGGTTTCATATTATTATAGTAAATTTTTAAGGCAACTTAAGACAAGAATATATACGTGTGACGCTTACAAACGTACTTATAAAAATTCAAACTTGTTCCTACGAAATTTGCGCACTACACATGAATTAAAAAGTAACTGTTAGTTTTTGAAAAAGTCAGTAATATATCCCACCTGTGATCATCTCGCCTGTCCGGATTACAGCGAGCACCGAAGTAACGGGGGTCCGGATTAGCGAGACTCTTTAATAATCGTGAGCGATGTGCGTGAAAACCTAAGAAACAAATTGTGATATTTTTTTTTTTTAAGCATTTAACTGCTAGATGTTTATATCTAAAGAAAAGGTTCACTAGTAAAAAATCCACGCCGACCAGGCAGCGGATGGGACTCGAACCCGCACCGGGCAATACGGGCGAATGCATTGACACCTTTTTATTATTATTATTAGATACGAGACCCTGGACGCTGACGACATCAAGGCCATCATGAGCGGCGAGAGTATAAAGCTGGATCGACCGCCGCGGGGGAAGGAAGCTGTCTCCCCCGCTCCCGCCACTACTGCTGCCACGCCTCTACTGCCCACGCAGCCTAACCCCGCGTAGACGGTAAGCCACACACAAAATTTGCTAAAACTAGATTTAGCTAAAACTAGATTTAACCTCTAGCTAAATCTCGATTTAACAAAAACTACGACTACCGTGGCAGAGTGGTTTAAACGCCGAATTTCAAGGTGTGGCCATCTCGAAAGGTCTCCGGTTCGAATCCCGGTGGGCGGAGATGTTTGTGTGATGAATGCGAACATTTGTACTCCAGTCATGGATGTTTAATATGTATTTCTATATAAATATACTTATATATGTATCGGTATATGTATTCTATCCGTTACCCTAGTATCCCGTAACACAAGCCTACTTTGGGGGCTAGGCTAATTGATGTGTGTTGGAAATATTTATTTATTTAGGGGTTAACCTTCAAAAATGTCAGTACGTCTGTCAACAAATGTGCTAAATCTCGATTCAACTAAAACTAGATTTAACCCATAGAAAAATATCTTTAATTAAATGTTGCAACATCAAGAAAATATTGCCCTGACTTACAGTATAAAACGTATAATGCGATTCAAATAAGAATAGGAAAGCCAATAACTTCTATCTGTCAAATGTCGCTTGAAAAGTACGGTTTGCAAAAAATATATGCAATCCTTTTTTAGCGTTCCGCTAATTCTAGAATAAGAAGCAAACATTTGTAAACAAACAATAACAAATATTGATAATTAATATTGTTGATTTTTTTTTTCATTAATTGAACTTTGGCTATATCTGTTTGATAACCTAAATCGTGAACCAAATGTCACTAAGTTGCGTTCATAAACTCGATTTAAAACTTTCGTTTATATAAAAGATGCATGTTCGTATGTGACCTAGTAATAGTGCATGATTATTCATAACTACTCCGGCGGTAATGCAGAGATGAGCGGAATTGAAAAACTAGATTCTCATTAATGGCTTTTCTCACACAGTCTTAATAAATAAATATTATTAAAAATCGGTTATTTATTTTCCTCAATCTTAGTAAATAAATTTTATTAAAAAATCTGATGTCTTTTTTCTCACTTATTTTTTACAAATAAGTTTTATGAAAAAAAAAAATTTTTTTGCGCATTCTACCTCTTTGGTTTGAATAGCTATGGCGTAACAATATAGCGCCCAGTCGGTTCTATTCTTAATTGAATCGCAATATATAAAATATGCAACTCTTGGGTTGTCTATTATTTAACTGAGTTGCCATGTATAAATACGTATGTCAATGACGGTTACGTTACCCAACGGCTGCACATTCTATACGTTTTATACTTTAAGTCAGGACAACATTTTTTTATTATCTTGGTGTTGCAATATTTGATTAAAAATATGTATATTTCTTTAAAAATAGTCTGTTCAGGATTTTTTAGGCAATCCCATTTTTAATATATATTTTCTAATATATCTACTAAAATCTTTATAAAATATTCTTCATTATATTATCAGCTCGGTGAAAGTCGATTTAGGTACCGATCTTACACCATTACAGAGTTATTATTAAAATTTTGGATTCCTAATATGTTGTTACTGTGTTTTATACTTGTATAAGCATGCTGTTTGCACATGCTACTGGAGTTTAGTATTTCATTATCAGTTGTTTTTCTTAATATCTTTTATCATTTTGCTTGCTGTAACTGTATTTTATGCAATAAATAAAAAATAGTTGAATCTAGAGGAACACTAGAGTCAAACTACGAACAGTGTTATTTTTAAGTACTCTAAGCGCACACAAGTTACGGCCCAATCTCCCTATGGATGGAATAGGGAGATTGGGCCATGACCTACCACGCGGGCCCAGTGCGGATTGGTGGGTAACGACTGCAGATGCAGCCGGGACCAACGGCTTAACGTGCCTTCCGAAGCACGGAGGAAAGAGACATAGTAAATTTTTGGTCAGCCATCCATAGACCGACCAGTGCATAAGTTGCTTGACTTTGACGTTCGCCGTTAATTGCACTGACCATTTGCGGCCAAAGAGCTCCTCAATTGTGTGTGCGATCATAAAACCTAAATATTGTAATTCTCATTAATTTCATTTTGTTTCAGAGCACATCGCACGCGAAATAGGATAATACAGAATGTACAAAATTTATATGAAAAAAAAAACCCACAGACGGAGAGTGTCACCGAAAATTTTGCAGGCTGCTATCATGCGCATTACAATTACGTTCATTGTATTAAAATTGAAATGCAGAAAAAAAAATAAGCAAAACAATATATAATTATATATACACACATATATTATATATATAATGTACATTTAGCTATTGTTTCCCTTTGTAGATAATACATTACCTGCGGTGTGTCCCTGCACCGTCGAAGAATAGTTAATTACAAAGAATGATCTAATTAATAAAGTTATTTGATAAGCAAAGTTGACGTTATCGATTTTTTTACCCTTTTTCATCCATTTTTACAGGTATATATAATATTTTATGTTTTTATTTTTTTAAGCATTTAACTACTAGATGTTTAAATCTAAAGAAAAGTTTTAATAATATTATGTGTCGGGATGGGGTTCCAAATTATATGCCAGTTCACGCTTGACAGTTCTTTATTCACCACACAGTTCACACAATTAACACACAACGTTAATTACAAAACACTCACTAAACACTGTATTTCACTATACAAGTCTCTAAACTATCGCACTTGAACACTTTTGTTGCGCTTTGATCGCCTTTGGATTCGCTCTGAAATCACTGTTGAAACAACTATATACGCCGATCGACGCATTCTAGAAAGTACCTGTTAAATTGAGAATTACCTAGCACCCGCGAGTACGAAGTACCTACTTATACCTACGCAGGTAACGCGCATAACTTGTAAACAAGTGCAGATGTCGTTGCACTTTCTCCCTTACGCCGCACCGCATAAGGCTCATTTTAGAATAAGCTTCATTACTCGACCTCTATCGCGACCCGCGGTGATCTGGCACATTCGATCTCTAACACTTTCGCGGTTACGTTTCGAGAGCGTTTGTGACAATAGCAAAAAAACCACGCGGAGCATGCAGCAGACGGGACTCGAACCCGCACCCTTCGCAATCCGGGCGAATGCCCGTAGGTATGCAGGTATATTTTGTTATGTGATCCCGGCACTACGCTTTCTTATTTGCTAATTTAGTTAGCTTGACAACATTCTGTATAATACTTATCATGTTTTATCTCACACTGACATTATAAAGGCGAAAGTTTGTGAGCGTGAATGTTTGTTACTTCTTTGCGTCTAAACGGCTGAAGCGATTTTAATAAAATTTGGTATGGAGTTCTGGATTAACATAGGCTACGTTTTACTGCGGGAAAATATCCGCAACGTCCATTCGTGGTTGTCAAGTGGACGCCGGGTTGTAAACCAGCCAACGTCGAGTGGTCCGCGGGTGGACGCCTCGTGTGAGCGTCAGGTGGATGACGCTTCAATATTTATAGTAAAAAAAACAACGTATGCACAGAGTACGCATGTCAGAAGTGAAACGAACTTTCATAATAATTATTATAAAAATATATTAACATTATATTACATACGTAATTTAAAAAAAAAACGTAAAAATTGAACATAATCTAATATTTCGTAAGGATAGGTAAGTACATAAGTTTTTTGACAGATGGCGCTGTTCATACATGTACATCGCGGTATGGTTTGGTATAACGGCCTTGGACTTTTTTAAAAAAAGAGCCAAGAGGCACAGTAAAACAATTATGTGGACAGATGAGTGGAAAGATGTAGACGGCATCACAACTTATTACTACGTCCATTATTAGACTCCCAAAGAGCAAGGGAACAAAGGGTCACAAAGAAGATTTAGTTTAAATGTGTGGATGGATATAATATCCAATAGGGTATTTGACAGTATTAAAAATAAAGTGCCAATTGTTAGCATCTGCATTTAGAATGAATATTGGAAGATTTTACTATTTTTACGGGAAAAATATTCATAATTTTACTAAAAACCCACGATAAAGAAAATAGTTTTCTTGTCTTTTGGCACGTGACCCAAAACGCTTGGGATTGGTGGAGCCGAAAATGACAACACACGCAAGTAAACTTCCGGTTAAAGTGACATTAGATTGTATGGTTTGACGTTTTAATGACAGTTGTGTGACGTCACACACCAGTGAGACGCCATATTGTCTAGAGATACTGTTTTCCGCGGCAACTTGAAAATAGAGATTTAATAAAACTTATTTACTAATATTAAGTGAGACAAAACATCAGATTTTTTAATAAAAATAATTTACTAAGGTTGAGTAAGAACACAATCGATTTTTAATAGTATTTCTTTATTAAGACTGTGTGAAAAAAAACATTAATCAGAATCTAGCTCTTCAATTTCGCTCATCTTTGCATTTCCGCCGGAGAAGTTATGAATAATCATGCAAGTCACATACGAACATGCATCCTATATGTAAACGAAAGTTTTAAATTGAGTTTCTGAATGCAACTTAAAGTGACATTTGGTTGACGATTTAGGTTATCAACCATTCATAGCCAAAGCTCAATAAATGAAAAAAAAAACAACTAATATTAATTATCAACATTTGTTATTGTTTGTTTAAAAATGTTTGGTTTTTATTCTAGAATCAGCTGAGTGCTAAAAGGTGTACCGAGTTTTTTTTGCAAACCGTACTTTTCAAGCGACGTTTGACAGATGGAGGTCATTGGCTTTCCTATTCTTATTTGAATCGCATTATAACCCTGTATACCGTGGTTCTTCTCTTACTATTTGTTTACATCTATCCGTCCTTAGGGACACGATATCGAATATAAAGTACCTATCAATACTTTACTCATGAGTAGCATCGGAAAAAAAGTATCGTACTCGTAAAAGTATTGAAACAAAAGTATCGAGTACATTTCCATAGGGCCTGATCGGATCCTCTGTGACCTGATGAGTATCGAATACAAAGTATCGAGTACAAAAGTATCGGTATCGAAAGGAAAAGTACTCGATACCACAAAGTATCGATACTTTTTTCGTGTCCCTATCCGTCCTTTAAAATCGTCGTACTCTAAAATCTGACGCTCAACCCCTCCGGTTCGAGTGGTCTAGAGACTCCCCCCGTGGGGAGATGCCATCCGCCTGGAATACCTCTAGAGAGGCTCTCGGCTTGAGGTCCCCTTAGGATCTCGCCGTCCCCAAACCCGGTGACGCTGTAAAAGTCATCTGCGACCAACAGCATACACACTCAAATAAAAACGGGTGCGTGTACTTATGTAGGCGCGTGAGAAGTTATCCTTCTTTGGCATCGTTTAAAATTAGTTTTTAATTGCATGCAAATAATTAATTCCAATAAATTAATAAAAAGTCTGGAAAAGGACGAAGTCAATAAAGTTCAGTTTTAATTTGAAAAAATAAATAAATAATCAAAATATTCAATTAAAATCGCTACTGAATATAATTTATTAGAACATATGTGATTTGCACTTGTATGAAACTCAAACACGTATTCCGAATATACAAACTAGAAACATGTGGATAAATATTATAAATATGAATACCTTTAACTGTTCCTTTATTACAAAAAATAAAGATGTGGTTTTTTTTCTACTACACCAATGGTCAAGAGATGGCGCTGTAGTCTCCTGAATCGCGCTTTGGTTCCGTTGTTCCAGATTAATAAATACTTTTGATAGGCCTTCACAATGCAGTCGTTAGCACCCACTAAATAGAGATTCTATTTCTATTTTGTTGGTAGATTTTCTTAATGTGCGGTAAACACAAAAGTAACTTTGTGTTACAGTGATGCGCGCGCATCTTAAAATTTCACTCTCATCATTTTTTCATAACGCGCCTAAAGAAGTATAACTTCAAAAAACTGACGCTCAAATCGTGACGCGGCTTAGAAAAGTTGCCCCATCGCGCGCAAAGAAGTTTCACTACAAAATGTATTTCTTCATTGCAGGGCTTGAAACCGGTTTAAAAAATACCGGTAAATAAAGGTTAATACCGGTTTTTAGTAAATGTTTCGTTCGAAGCGCGTCCGTAATGAAAGCGGTACCTAAAACCTTAATAACCGGTTTAATCCAGAGCGACACGTGCACGCGTCGGCATCGCTTTAAGTTTGTTTTGTTTGAACTAATCAAGTCATAACTTGTTAATGCTCAGAGATTGATGCATTTATTGACATGGTGATTGACACGTTTGCAAGCGTCTAATGAGTCAAGTTATTCATTTTGTAGTTGTGTAATTATTTCAGCAGTCAGTAAGAGCGAAATGAAACCCTTTAAAAACCGCTAAATTGTTTCAAAACCTATTTAATTTTAGGAAAACCGGTTTTATTTAAGGTTAAGGTAGAGCCAAACCTTAATAAAACACTCCTAATGTACTTGACACTGATATAGGTTTGAAAATTAACCGGTAAACAAGCCCTGCTTTATTGGCTCTTCATTAGAACACTGTGTATTATTGTGATATGGCTGGTGTGCCGCTGGAGGTGCGGCGTTTAGTTCTGGCTGGGCTACCATCACTGGGAGGGAGATATTTTGTATCGCACGCTGTATCACTGAAGTTAGAAAATAAGGGACTATTGTATTGGGTATTGCAGGAGGAATAAGTTGTCTCGCTTTCATCCAATATCTGCGTCGCCAATTGCATCACTCCCATCTTGAACCTTCGTTTCTGTGCGGAGTTCATAGCCTTCATATCTGGCAACATGCTTTGAAGGAAAGCGAGATCCGTATCGAGTTCTGGCTGTCTAGCCTGTGAGCTAAGTTGTTTCGTGATGAAGTAGTTAAACCCAGATTGGCTCACGTCTTTATGAGTAGGTGTACTTTTTTTACTCGATCCTGGTGATAACGGCGAGGGGTCATTGAATATGCTTTCTATTTGTGGAGGTGGTGAGACAGAGAGAGGAGAGCCTCTGTCGTCGGCGTCACTGTCATCCTCCGCGTCAATTGATTTGTTAGTACGGCGGCGTTTAGATTTCAATGATCTTGATTTCAAATAAGTATCCAGAAACTTCAGATGTGGGCTAAGGTAGTACTGTTTCACCGTCTTGGCTGCGGAACCGGATGGTTGTGATATTAATTTTTTGTATTTCGCATATCTGTTTCTAATGTTGGACCAGCGCCTTTTGCATTCTTTCACTGAAACAATTGAACCGTCAAATTAAAGTACACTTACAAGCAGTGCCGTCTTTGACCTATTGGAGGCCCTAGGCATATTAGGATAATGGGGTCCCTATGACTTCCGTTTGGTGTTTTAACAGGAACCAGGGACTTTATATTTGATCTGAGGAGGCCCCCTATCGATCGCGGGGCCCTGGGCACTTGCCTTGAAAAGCGCTTCAAAGTTAAGAACACTTGGTGAAAATTCTTTAGTTATAACCGTTGTCGAGTAGTTTTTTTAAGCCGTTAGAAGTAGGTTCAGTTTTTATTCATTATTTTTATTGCCTGACATGTTTTCTAACTAGATACATTAAAAAATCGGACATTTGGAGCTCTAGTTTCAAAAAAATCGACAAAAACCCAAAAAATATAGGATTATTTAAAAAAATCTTAATATCCAATATTTCCATAACGGTTAAGTTTCGGACACCATATTATAGGACCAAATCCATCAGAAATGACCTGAATAATAACGTTCTTCAATATTCAGTACGACTTTCCCTGTAACCCTGTATATTCTATAATATATAAAAATATCGTGTCACGGTTTGCGTAATTGAACTCCTTCAAAACGGCTCGACTGATTTTCGTGAAATTTGATATGCATATTCAGTAGGTCTGAGAATCGGACAACATCTATTTTTCATCCTCCTAAATGTTAAGGGTGGTTACCATTAATTATTTTTATTTTGGACAATATTTCTTGTTTTTATTTTTTTAAGATACATCATTCAAAAATGCATACAAAACCAGAAAGGATTTTGATCAATTCCACCCCCAAGGGGATAAAATAGGGAAGGAAAGTTTGTATGAAACTTTGTCAATTTTAAACTGATCGGGCTGAGACTTTGCATGCAGCTATAAGAAGAATCATAGATGAATGTCATTGTGTATAATACAAGCCCGAGAACAAAAACTGTAGTCTACACTTCAGCTCTACACCGAAGCGAAGCGAGGGCGGGCCGCTAGTTATAAATAAAACCTTACCGTCGTCATCACACGTCCCGGCGATGCTCTCCCAAGCTTGCTCTTGCACATTTCTATTGGAATACTCCGGTCTATTATAATCGTAGAGTACCGGATGGTTTTCTATTAAATTACAAAACTGAACATTGAATTCGTAATCGTCGCGCATTTTTACTTAACATACACATGGTGTTCCTTCTCTAGCTTAACAAATACGTCTCGACGCAAATGATTCAATAACGCAGGTAGCTGGGTGTGGCGAGCCTCCCTCCCCTGCCCCCCCCCCCCCCTTCTCGGGCGCGCCCCGCCTGTGCCGCGTCTTTTCTATACATATTATGTGTAATAAGAGGGCGCAGACACCAGACAGGGCGCGGACGTAGATTCGGCTTAGATTAAAACAAAAAGGGAAGATACGGCATTCGCGGCTCAAAAGTGATCCGCTTAAATTGTGGTCCACGACCATAATTCGCTTTAGTTACAATTTGACATTCAAACACGCTGCATGTACACTCAATATAACAATATTGCGTATATTCTGTGTTATAAAGAAATAACAATGCCTTCGATGCTTTTATAAAGAACACAAATAGTTCAAAATCAAATGCCCCGGCAACACATTTCATTCGTAAAACTGTGAAAACATTTTTTTCTCAAAAATTACGTAATCGCCATTTTGTAAGCAAGAAAAAGACAACAATACGTGTGCATGGCGAGAGTTGCATATGTAGTTGAGTCGGATCACATTTTATTTGATGCTAGCTCAGACCAACAAAAAAAGTTTGTTTTTTTGTTGGTCTGAGGATGCTAGTATGAGCGTACCGTATCTACCCTTTTTGTTTTAATCTAAGGTCTTCTGTCCACTACAAAAGGAACGCGTTGAAACGAAGCGACTCGCCTTCGTTCTTTATTCTTAGTGCGTAAGCGTAATGTCTGTGAAGAATCGAATGGCATTGTTCATTATAATTATAATAATTTATTTATTAGCAAGAAAAGTGGTACAAAGGGTGTTACATTATTTGTTGAGACACGCACAATTCCCAAGATCAATACCTAAAAATAAAAGTGCAATATCTATAAGCGGTCCAAACCCAGGGGTAAAAAAATAGTAGATTACTTACTGTCGTCTTTTACATAAACCCTTTAACTCCTCAACAGAATAAAAACAGTTCCCAATCAACCAAGTTTTAAATATCCTCTTGAACGTCTTTAAAGGCAAAATCTTGAGATCATCCGGCAAGCTATTATAAATACATTTAGTCCTACAATACGCATTTCTATGATACAGAGCCGTAGTTTTTTGAGGAATAACTAGGGCATTAGGGTATCTAGTGTTAAAACTTAAGTAGTCTTTTTTCTTTGCTGTTTAAAGAATGGCCTACATACAGGATGTACGGCAATCAATATTACAAATAGCACGAATACATTAATCGCAAGTCTTGATCAAATTAGTTTCAGTTTTGCCTACATCATTCATCATGTTTGGAGATTGGATGAAGAGATGTTTGATTTGAAAAAAATATAGTCAATAGTTCTTTATGATTTTTTATTTATTTTAAGGAGGTCGATGGCGCTTGTGGATAGCATGTTCGATCTGCAATCGTGTCAAATTTCTTCACGTATTTCTTAGGCTGCAAGGCAACGCCATCTCTTTGCATTATGGGTAATCCACTGTGTCAAATGAAATAAATACCTTTTTATGTATTAAACATTTGAAAGGAGAAATAGCAAATGTACTTTATTATATTTTGTTAAGTATTTAACTGGTAGATGTTTAAATCTAAAGAAAATTTTAATAGAAAAAGGAACACGGGTTCCGGGAAGCAGACGGGACTTAAATCCGCACTCATAATTGGTCAGTGCATTCGCCGGATAGCGGAGGGCGCGGGTTCGAGTCTCGTCTGCTGCTACGTCCACGCCAAATATATTTCTATTAAAAATTTCTTTGAACTTTCGTTACGGTTGATCATTGGTTGGGTCACCAAAAACGTGTTATCTCGAGTTCCTTCCTCCGTGCTTTGGAAGGAACAGTCGTTAGCACCCACCCACCAATCCGCACTGGGCCTGCGTGGTGGGTAACTGGTCAGTCTGCATATTCCATGCATAGGGAAGCCTGTGTCCCAGCAGTGGGGGCATTAATAGACTGATGTTAAAAAGTTTGAGCAAACTTTATATTTCTTCGCCATCTAGATGTTCTAAATTCCCCTCACAAAAAGTTTGCACAGGCGGTTGGTTACTTCTGAATGGTCGTGTAAGAAAATACATCTTCGTTGTGAGCTGGGAGCACTGCAATAATTGTGTTTTTGTATGGGATTGTGATCGATTTTTATTTGCAATGTCATAAAATATTCAAGTTTCTAACAAAGCTGACGTATTCGAAGAATTAGTGCAGCTGCAAACTAGATAGTTTTGCGATATTTCACGGGCGGTGGGTCACGGCCCAATCTCCCTATTCTATTCACAGTGACGCAGACATTAATAGGCTGATGATGATGATGATTAATTTTTATTGAACACAGGTTTTTATTAATGTTTAAACGATACTTACTGTATGGTAAAATCCGGGGTTCGGCGACTTACCGCAAACGCTCTTTACACCGCCATCGCCACGGGTACCGAGGGCTAGGCTTCAGAACGGGGCTCGTCAACGCTCTTGGGAAACTATTGCCGGCAATATATCGCACATAGGTGTCCAAGGTCAGAAGGTCCACGATGTCTTCCAGAGAAAATGGTACTCTTTGATGTTGTTGATGTAACGGAAAATTATTTTAGAGCTGTTGATAGCTGCTTACACGTCGGGGACTCGAAGTGAACTACTCGCACATTGGTGCCGGCGTCGGCCGTAAAGTCGTACCAACACACAAGGCACAGTGGTAGGCTCAGAATGAAAATACGGTTTGTCACCTACCCCATACATAAATTAAAAAAAGAAAAAAAATACAATCTTCCAATATGTGTTGTCTTAATAAAAATAAAATGTGTGCGTGTACTAGTGTACACACGTAAGAAGTGAAACTTCTTTATGGCCTTATTTTTTTCGAAAAATGATCTACATGCAACTTTCCAGAAATTGGTTAAATAAAGTTAAATTAGATAAAGTTTAAACAAAAGGATTTTATTATCATAGACATGAATACAAATTACTGCCTATGAAACTGTTATGATTACACGGCTCAGTAATCTAAGGCACATGTTCCACCTCCGACGATGAACGATAAGCGAGTAGAAACTAGAAACGAATTGGCAGTCCTGAGTTAAAATGCACGCGCACGGCTTTTGACAGCCAAGCCAGCTTAACCGAGCGAGTACCGCTGAGCGTGTATCGCTGAGCGAGTACCGCTGAGCGAGTATCGCTGAGCGAGTATCGCTATGCGAGTTTGGCTGAGCGAGTCTTATCTTTAATAACTATTGTCACTCAGCTACATGCTCAGCTACAAACGAGTAGAGAGAGTTCTCGCCGGCGACAGTGTGATCATTCAGCTATCAACTATTAATATAAAAAAAGATGGCGCGTAACCAAAAAACGTGACGCGTAACCGAATAAAAATGTGACGGTAAATTTTTTTCCAACGCCGATAAAGAAGTTTCACTTCAAAAATCTGTTACGTCCCGGAAAACTTACTTATGGAGATAATAAAATTAGGCTGGTGCGAATCAGCTTTTACGCGTCGGTCGGCTGGCTGCACAGAAGACAGAAAGAGGTGAGCTGATTGAAGGTACTACAGGATGTGCACTACATACTGCGGATCTTGAGATTTATATGTGGCGCGGACTCCTCTTGGTGTTTCTCAGTCGTTGTAGCACGCACGAGCACCACAATATACATTGTAACACGATTTTGACGTGACAACGTCTTATAAATCGATGGAGCCGACTGCATCCACGGAAAAACATGACTCATGCGGCGTTACCTCGCTCTGAGGCGTTCCATTTAAGGCTTGAAGTGCAAGCGAGAGCGCGCAACGAGCGACAAAGAGGCACAATCGACCTCCGTGTTCGACATCTGTTTATCTCCTACTTGAGTGAGCGATGCGTCCGCGTGGACAGGCTATACAATACATGTTTTCGTCAAGTATGAAGTGCAGTGAAAAGTGAATATGGTGATTGGTGTCAATT
Organism: Chilo suppressalis; assembly: GCA_902850365.2. Taxonomy (NCBI): domain Eukaryota; kingdom Metazoa; phylum Arthropoda; class Insecta; order Lepidoptera; family Crambidae; genus Chilo; species Chilo suppressalis. Next base: position 12,420,284 of record OU963921.1, read on the forward strand.
GTTTATAGCAACGATAATTGCGGCGGTAAAGGTAATGATATTACACATGTTTAAAAGTTGTAAAACAATTGCTCAAAGCACATTCATACTTGTAAAAACTATGTACATTGTAAAAAAACGTTGTCACGTTCAACTCGTCAGTAAACCGAATTTACGGACAGACGACTTTTGATAAAAACTAGAACTGCATTCAGTTTTTTATCACGTTTTAACTGTCAAACTTCATAGTAATTTGACAATTGAGCGTGATAAAAACGCATTATATACTTATCCATAACGCGGTATTTATGCTACGCGGGGAAAGGAGCAGTGACGTGTGGCCGGCGGGCGATAAATGATTTAGGGTTTATTCCGAAACATACATCAGTCTGGCCAGTGGTAATGACGTCACGAATCCGACGCCATATTGTACTGGTATGCTACCATATTTTTACCGGGAAAACGAATATGACGTATGACCGAGCGTGCGTGAGATGCATTCGAATTTTATTTCTTATTTATAGAACAATAATGGCATTCGAACAAAAAGAATTCCTTTTAATTGATGAGGTGAATAAAAAATCTTCTTTATTCGCACTATTTTTAATATTTCGTCAATTTATGACGTGCAGTGCACTGGCTTATATATTTCGGAACAATTCGCCAGTATAGCGTCGGTTCATGACGTCATTAGCACTGGCCAGTATACTGGTATATATTCCGGAATACACCCATAGTTTCTATCCGCACTGGGCCCGTGTGGTGGGTCTTGGCTCAATCTCCGTATTCCATCCATAGGGAAGGAATAGGTTAATAAAAGGTTGTCAGCTGTTGTCATGGTTTATTATGATCATTCATGGTATGGTATTGGTCGGGCGGGTGTGTACAGGCGGAGGCTAGCGCGTGTGAGGTCATCGACCTCCGCCATACTCTTTGGATATAATATATAAATGAATGTACCTACTAACACACTACAAAGGGTTAAAGGTTAGTCCAAACTCATTTATTCAGTTGTCATGGTTTATTATTATTATTCATATTATTATGATATATCGGACAGGCGGTGCGTGGCGGCAGAAGCTAGCGCGCGGGAGGTCATCGACCTTCACCTTATTTTTTCAGAGCGATAAATGACTATAAATATGAACTTATTTAATTTGAAGAGAGATGAGTGTGTGCGTTACATATTGTACCTTCACACACTACGTGAAAAATACTACGGCGAGTGTTCTGAAGAGCTATTCTCCCTTAACCCTCCATCACCTTTTCTTCAGAGGACCACGCGCGCTGGCCTACGTTTCCACAGACTTACTGTGGCCACTATTCCTACACGAATCAAAGAGATTTGGTGACTCATTTCTTTGTCGTACTATTCGTAAGTGGAATTCTTTGCCCGCGTACGTGTTCTCTCCTTCCTATAATCTGGGGTCCTTTAAGAGAGGCGTGAAGAAGCATTTTTGCAGGCCGGCAAGGTGAGGATGGTTGGTGAGGTCATCGCAATCTCCCTATTCCATCCGTAGGGAAGGCCTGTGCCTCAGCAATGGGGACATTAATAGACTGATGATGGTGATGAATAGGTAAATAAAAGATTGGTTGTCATGGTTTAATATTATCATTCATATGGTTTGGTATCGGTCGGGCGGGCGGGTCGGGAGGTCATCGACCTCCGCCATACTTTTTCAAAGGGATATAATATATAAATGACTGTATTTACGAACTCATTTAATTGCGATTACATTTGAAGATGTGTGTGTGCGTTATATATTGTACCTACTAAACACACTACAAAGGGTTAAAGGTTAGTTGAAACTTCAACTCATTTAATAAAACTAGTTTTTACGACGAACGACGATTCTGACGCCGTAGCCTGTAAAGGCTACGAAACGTCAATAAATAAATAAAATTTCGTGCATTAACCCGTAAAAACTAAAGAAAATATAACTAGAAAAAAAAAGAAAATTAACTAGAAAAAAAAAATTCCACGCGGACCAGGCAGCAGACGGGACTCGAACCCGCACCCTTCGCAATCCGGGCGAATGCACTGACCAATTATGCTACCGCGGCCCTCACGGACCGCGTCGAAATTCTTTCTAGCTATTCTTAAGCTGCAAGGCAGCGCCGTCTCTTCGCATTATAGGTAAACCCACAATTCTAGTTATATTTTCTTTAGATTTAAACATCATGCAGTTACATGCTTTAAAAATAATAAAAATTATAACCGTAAAAACTAGTTTTATTTAATGCGTAATGTGCGTGAAAACCTAAGAAACAAATATGTTCAACTCATTTATTCAGTTTAGGCTGTTACAAGCTCTCGTGAAAGTCAAACGCTACGCCATCGGTGCGTAAATCTACGGCGGGAGGTCTCGTATCGACTTAGTTAATAGGTAAATAAAAGGTCGTCCAGTATTGTGATGGTTTATTGTCATTCATATGGTATGGTATTGGTTGGGCGGGTGCGTGGAGTTGGATGCTAGTGCGTGTGAGGTCATCGACCTTCACCTTATTTTTTCAGAGCGATAAATGATTGTAAATATGAACTCATTTAATTGTTATTACATTTGAAGAGAGACGAGTGTGTGCGTTACATATTGTACTTACACACACTACAAAGGGGTAAAGGTGAAAAATACCACGGCGAGTGTTCTGAAGAGTTATTCTCCCTTATTTTTAAATCACCTTTTCATTCATTCTCTCAATGCAATCTCCTTATTCCATCCGTAGGGAAGGCATGTGCCTCAGCAATGGGCACATTAATAGGCTGATGATGATGATGATGATGATGATGATGATGCTGGTGATGAGTAGGTAAATAAAAGGTAGTCAGGTGTTGTGATGGTTTATTATCATGATTCATATGGCATGGTATCGGTGGGGCGGGGGCGGGTGCGTGTCGCTGGAGGCCAGCGCGTGTGCGGTGAGGGCCCGGAGCCTCGTGTCCGCGTGTAGCGCCGCGTGCACCTCGCCGCCCACCGTGTGCGACACGCGTGACCCACTGCAACGATCACATACAATTCAATATTTACATATCTATATACAGGGTGTAACAAAAATACAAATAAATCTTGAAGGGCGTTGAAGTACGTCATATAAGAAGTCTTCTCTAAATTTCTTAAAATATTTGCATTAAGTTTTAACTTTTTATAAAAACAGTTATTTTTAAGACATTTTAAGACACGTCACTAGTTCGAGGATCATTAAAAATAACTTTTTGAATTGAAACTTCTTTATCGGCGTTGGAAAAAAATTTACCGTCACATTTTTCGGTTACGCGTCACATTTTTCCGTTACGCGCCATCTTTTTTTCATATTAATAGTTGATAGCTAAATGATCACACTGTCGCCGGCGAGAACTCTCTCTACTCGTTTGTAGCTGAGTGACAATAATTATTAAAGATAAGACTCGCTCAGCCAAACTCGCATAGCGATACTCGCTCAGCGATACTCGCTCAGCTATACTCGCTCGGTTAAGCTGGCTTGGCTGTCAAAAGCCGTGCGCGTGCATTTTAACTCAGGACTGCCAATTCGTTTCTAGTTTCTACTCGCTTATCGTTCATCGTCGGAGGTGGAACATGTGCCTTAGATTACTGAGCCGTGTAATCATAACAGTTTCATAGGCAGTAATTTGTATTCATGTCTATGATAATAAAATCCTTTTGTTTAAACTTTATCTAATTTAACTTTATTTAACCAATTTCTGGAAAGTTGCATGTAGATAATTTTTCGAAAAATAAGGCCATAAAGAAGTTTCACTTCTTACGTGTGTACACTAGTACACGCACACATTTTTTTTTATAAAAAGTTAAAACTTCATGCAAATATTTTAAGAAAATTACAGAAGACTTCTTATATGATGTACTTCAACGCCGTTCAAGATTTATTTGTATTTTTGTAACAACCTGTATATGTATAGATAGATAGATTAACACTTTATTATAACACCAAATACATAATAACGTAACATTCACAAACAATAATATTAACAAAAGCGTTAAAACTGGCGGTCTTATCGCTAAGAGCGATTTCTTCCAGACAACCACTGAGTATCGAAAGTTATACAGAGACCATAGGGGTGTTAAATGGTTTGGAATAAATAGTCACATCCATACGTACAATCTACATCAAACTGAGTATTCTAATATATTAGTTATATATACAGGGTTATTTTTAAAACACCAACACAACCTAAAGAAAATATAACTAGAAAAAATTCCAGAGAACCAGCACCGAGAAATTCTTCAAGTAAAATTTTCTTCATCATACATTGTTAAGTTTGTAGTAATATTATTTAATTTATCAAATTCATCCATAGATGGCGTTACTTTTATGTTTAATATTTTTCTATGCAAGTTCTGAATCACGGTATTTAGTTTGTTTTTCGAATACACTTAAGTTCAATATTATTTTGAAATAGACAACCTTTGCCACAGATTTTGGTGTTTTATTTATTTAAATAACTCACAGACTTTTTGAGATTTGAACATGGTCCTTCGTATTGCCGGATTAATCAAGGCACGAAGTTGATGTGTACAAGGCTATAGCAGTACTGATAGGGTAACGGATCGTTACCGAGAGTACTATCAGCGGATAAAGCAGTTGCTGCGGCAATTGGAGGGAGGGGAGCACCCCCTGAAGCATCCGAGGTTTGACATGAGTTGTGAAGAAATTGTGAGTACAAATTTAGACCTTATTTACTAGAAGTGCGAAACTTAGAAGAAATCAATATTAGTGTGAATTTGCGGTAGCGTTGTTCGGACTTAGAATAATTTTAAGAAAAGTGATCCAACGGGGAACCTATGCCGGTTTTCAGAGCGAAGTGTTAAAGACTTAGAAAATTTTTAAGCAGTTTGGACTTAGAATAATTTCGACAACTTTGGACTTAGAATATTTATGTTAATTTGACAAATTTATTTGTTCTTAAATATTTTATATTATTACATTGTGAACGTAATTTCTCTGTTAAATTGTAATAATGGCCGAAAAGTATTTCAAACTTCAGGAAGATATTTCTAATAAAATTTATAAAATAAAAACTAACTTCAAAAAAAGTCCTAAAGAAAGAATTACTTTTTGTTATGTCGAAACTCGCTTAGAAACGTTAGAGCAGTGTTGGTCAAGATTTAATGACAACCATAATAAAATAGTTTTAGAATTAGATTCTGAAATATTGCAAGCTTCGACTTATCAAACAGTTGAGTTGTACGAACAAACCGAAGAAGCATACTGTGAATTCAAGTCATTGTTAAAGTCATTATTGTCAACATTTAAACCTAAGTCTGTTGAGGTACCCGGGGAATCTAAAGTCAATGAACAATCTGCTGTAAGTCTACCAAAGATTTCCGTGCCTAAATTTTCAGGCAAATATTCAGAATGGGTCAGCTTCCGTGATTTGTTTACATCCTTAATTCATAATAATTCAGGTATTGATAATGTTCAAAAACTTCACTATTTGAAAAGTTGTGTTACTGGTGAAGCAGAACAATTGTTGCGTTATATACCAGTCACGGCAGATAATTACGAAACTTGTTGGTCACAACTTGAGAGTCGTTATAATAATAAAAGGTATCTTGCAAATAATATTTTAAAGAAATTGACTACTCAAAAACTTTTACTTTCCGAAACTGCTAATGGTATTAAACAATTATTGGACAATACTAAAGATTGTTTATCGGCCTTAAAAAACATAGGTGTTGATATCAGTAGCTGGGACATTATTGTTATTTACCTTGTTAGCCAAAGGTTAGATCCTGAATCACGTAAACAATGGGAGCTAAAAATTAGTGACTCTATTCAAGATTTACCTAGTTTCAAACAATTTGAAGATTTTTTACAAAATCGATTCAGAGCTTTAGAATTTATAGATAACAGAGTTCAAAAGCCAGAAAAATCTAATTGTACTCACGTTGCCACAACACTAGTAACCTGTAATTTTTGTACTGAAAATCACAGATTAAATAATTGTAAAAAATTTGCTAAAGAAAATATTGACGCACGACGTAGCTTTGCCCAAGCAAATCATTTGTGTTTTAACTGTCTTGGTCTTAACCATTCTGTGTATCAATGTACATCATCAACAAGGTGCCGCTTATGTAAGAAAAAGCACCATACGTTGCTTCATCTCAGAAGTCCTAAATCAGTCACTGAAATAAGGACTGATCAGTCTGTGCATAGTGATGTCGGAGAAAACTCCGGTTTATCACAATCGCAGACTTGTGGCGAGGTTCAAATTTCCCCAGTAGTAGCTTCTTGTTTTACAAGCTCATTGGGGCAGGTTCTATTGGCTACTGCCTTAGTCAAGGTAGAGTCTCACAAATCGAACTCTACTTTTGTTTTAAGATCACTGCTAGACCAAGGGTCTCAAGCTTCATTCATCACTGAAGCAGCAGTCCAAATGATAGGGCTCAAGAAAATACCAGGCACTAGTTTGGTATCAGGTTTAGGCGGTGACCAAGCGACTTTGTCTTCAAAGTCGTCAGTATGGTTGAGAATTCAGTCCCGTTTAGACCCCAGCTTTACAGTTACTGTTAAAGCACATGTCTTGAGCAAACTTACGACCTTTCTACCGAGTAGTAAGGTTTATGTCCAAGTGTTACCAACACTTCCGTCCACTGAATTAGCAGATCCATTTTTCGGTACTCCGAATAAAATAGATCTACTTTTAGGCGCGGATGTATACAGCCAGATTTTATTGGAGGGTTTGATCAAGGATCCACTAGGTGCCGTTGTAGCCCAACGGACAACACTTGGTTGGATACTTTCTGGCAAGGTACATCCCGAAAACAAAGACGCCAACCACGGTAAGGCATCTATCAACGTAGTTAGTCTACATGTGGCTGAACCCAGTGAAAATGAACTTCTAAAGAAGTTTTGGGAGTTAGAGTCAGAACCATCTTTTGATAAGTCTAAACATCTTACACCGGAAGAAGAACGCTGTGAGGAGTTCTTTGTTCGGACTACCAAACGTGATGATACCGGCCGGTTTGTTGTAAGGTTACCATTTAAAACTGAAGATCCAGCTTGTTTATGTGGTAATTTAAATGATGTTGCACTCAAAAGATATTTTTTGCTAGAGAAGCGGTTTCTGCGAAATCCTGAACTTAAGATAGAGTATTCAAAAGTTCTAGATGAATATCTCAGGTCAGGTCACATGGAAGTTGTAAACTCTGAATTTATACAGAACACAGCGGTATATCTACCTCATCATGCCGTTATACGCAAGGATAAGGCTACCACAAAAATACGCATGGTGGTTGATGCTTCTTGTTGCGATTCTAATGGAGCATCACTTAATAGTGATTTAATGGTTGGTCCGACACTTCAACCAACATTACGACATTTGATCATGAGGTGGCGCTGTTATCCTATCGGGTTAGTAGCTGACATCGTAAAAATGTACAGACAGATAAGGGTAGCAGATGAAGACGTTGATTTTCAACGAATTTATTGGCGTGAAAGTCCAGATGATGAATTGCAGCATCTTCGATTTCTACGAGTAACTTTCGGCACATCTTCAGCACCTTACCAGGCTGTACGTTGTCTTCATCAACTTGCTCATGAAGAAGGCAGAGATTTTCCTTTAGCAGCTCCTAGAGTCTTAAACGATTTCTATATGGATGATCTTTTGTCTGGTTGCTTTACGGTGGCTGAGGGGCTTCAAATTCATGAAGAAATGACAGCGTTATTGAAACGCGGTCGTTTTCCACTCCAAAAATGGTCTAGCAATAGTACCGATTTACTAAATAATATTAATGAAGATGCACGAGATATAAACCAGAACGTAGAGCTAAAATGTGACAATGTTATAAAAATTCTTGGTTTAAAATGGAATAGAGAAGCTGACGAATTCCGTTGTACAGTTGATCTTCCATCTCTTCAGCTTCCTGTTACAAAGAGGAAAATGATTTCCGATATTGCGCGTCTTTTCGATCCTCTTGGTTGGATGGCACCAGCTGTCACTACGGCTAAAGCGTTTATTCAGAGGGCATGGTTAGCTGGTATAGATTGGGACACCGAACTTCCTCCTTCTTTACTTAAGGATTGGGTCCGATTTCGAAGCGAGCTAAATAAACTTTCCGAAATACGTGTTCCACGATGGATCCATTTGAGCAAAGATGATGGAGTTTTTGAGTTGCATGGCTTCTCAGACGCCTCAAGCATAGCCTACGCAGCGGTTGTTTACGCACGTATAGTTGATAGAGAAGGCAAGGTTCATATCCATCTAATTACATCCAAATCCAGGGTAGCTCCCATTAAACAGGTATCAATTCCACGTCTGGAATTATGTGGTGCACTGCTTCTCGCCAAACTTTTGAAAGAGGTAGGTGAAATTCTAAATGTCCCAAGGGAACGGTGGCATGCTTGGACCGACTCATCAATTGTTTTAGCCTGGCTTAGGAGCCACCCCAGCCGGTGGAAAACATTCATTGCAAATAGAGTTTCGGAGATACTTAGTATCTTGGATGGGGATCAATGGTCACACGTTGATACTAAAGAAAATCCAGCGGATCCAGCCTCACGAGGAACGCAGCCTTCAGAATGCGTCCAAAATATTCTTTGGTACCACGGACCGAAATGGCTTTACCTGAAAGAAATTAATTTCAATAAAGAAGAAATACATACAACTGATCTAGAAGAGAAGAAATGTGGAATTAGTAGTAACACAACAATAGTTACTGATGAAAATGAGAACATAATGACTCGATTTTCATCTTTGCGGAAACTTACTCGAGTTTTATCATTCTGTCGAAGAGTTCTACTGTGGAAGAAACCTGAAACAGAGAACACAAATAAAATTAATGCATGGTTAACGGTTAAAGAACTAGATGAAACTTTACTTACCTGTATTAAAATATGTCAGAATCAGCACTTTACTGAAGACATTCTTAATTTGGAGAAGTCAGGAAACTTACCTAAAAAAAGTAAACTCACTTCTTTGTGTCCATTTTTAGACACAAACCAGATCCTTAGGGTTGGTGGAAGGATTCAGAAGGCTCAGCTCAGCGAAGATGCAAAACACCCTATAATTCTTCCCCATAAGTCACATTTGACAAATTTGATAGTCAAAGAAGCACACGATAAAACAATGCACGGTGGGCCTCAAGCAATGTTGAACTACTTGAGGAGCAAATATTGGATTATAAGTGCAAAGGATCTAGTTCGTAAGTTTGTTCATGAGTGTGTTGCTTGTATTCGTCAAAGAGCAGAAACAAGACAGCAACTTATGGGACAGTTACCTGTGGCGAGGGTAACTGCAAGTAGACCTTTCCTTAGTAGTGGTGTGGACTACGCCGGTCCAATCAGTGTCAGGACCACAAAGGGACGTGGTCACCACTCCACGAAAGGCTACATATGTTTATTTGTCTGTATGGCTACAAAAGCAATACACCTTGAAGTAGTAAGCGATATGACATCCCAAAGCTTTCTAGCAGCCTTTAAGCGTTTTGTTGCACGGCGAGGTCATGTCGCCAACCTATGGAGTGATAATGGCACTACCTTTGTGGGCAGTGCAAGAGAACTGAGAGAACTTTTTAGCGCGGAAAGATCTAGTTATACCTCAGAAATAGTGGATTGGATGGCTTCTAATGGTACAGAATGGCACTTCATCCCTCCCCATTCTCCAAATTTTGGAGGATTGTGGGAAGCGGGTGTTAAGTCAACGAAATACCACCTTAGACGGGTTATAGGCAATAGCACCCTCACATTTGAGGAAATGACAACAACTTTGTCACAAATTGAGGCGTGTCTTAATTCGAGACCGATTTGCCAAATCTCCAATCACCCTGAAGATCCAACTCCCTTAACACCAGGACATTTTTTGGTAGGAGAACCATTGGTTCTTGTTCCCGACTATAATTATGAACACGCCAATATCAACAGTCTGAAAAGATGGCACTTGTCACAGCGCATGATTCAGGACTTTTGGCGTAGGTGGTCTCACGAATATTTGACACAGATGCAGCACAGATACAAGTGGTCTGACCAAGCTAAAGAACCCGAAGTAGGCAGTGTTGTATTGGTCAAAGAGGATGATCTTCCACCATCCAGATGGCTCTATGGAGTTATTATTGAGAAACATCCGGGAACAGATAAACTTACGCGTGTTGTCTCGTTACGTTATAAGGGCAACGTCATTAAGCGTCCTGTTTCTAAATTAGTTATATTACCTAAGGATACTTAAAATAAGCAGACACTACTTCAGTGTCACATTGTTAATTGCATGTTTAGTACTTAAGAAAACGTTAATATTGTCCAGTTTTTATATCTTATATTTAGGTTTGTATCAAGGTTCTAACACATTGTTGAACAATAATTAAGACGTCTATTTGTACATGTTGTTATGATAAATTGGTGATATTGAGAAGCATTTTCAGTTTTAAATTGTTTTCTTTCCACTGTTTATGGACTCGGTCCATGTCGGGCGGAATGTTAAGTTTGTAGTAATATTATTTAATTTATCAAATTCATCCATAGATGGCGTTACTTTTATGTTTAATATTTTTCTATGCAAGTTCTGAATCACGGTATTTAGTTTGTTTTTCGAATACACTTAAGTTCAATATTATTTTGAAATAGACAACCTTTGCCACAGATTTTGGTGTTTTATTTATTTAAATAACTCACAGACTTTTTGAGATTTGAACATACATAATATAAAAGTAACATTAAATAAACTAAGTTGAATAAAATACTAAGTTGAAAAGTAGTGATAAAGCGAATTGTTTACATTGAAATGTGAAATTTTTTGATTGATTCTCATCGAGAATAGTTTTGCAACCAATCCGCACTGGGCCCGCGTAGTGGGTCATGGCCCAATCGCCCTATTCCATCCATAGGGTAGGCCTGTGCCCCAGCAGTGGGGACATTAATAGGCTGATGATGATGATGATGATGAGAATAGTTTTTAGTTGATTGTAGTGAAAGATTTCTAAACTATTCTCGATGATTAATCATTCAAAAAATTTGGATACAGTTGAAACGGGGGAAGCAACTACAAACAAAAATTCTTTCACTACAATCAACTACAAACGATTTCGGATATGTGGCTGCAAGAAACAAGTATCTTTTTCAATTTTGAAGCAACTACAAACGAAAATTCTTTCACTACAATCAACTACAAATGATCCTCGATATGAATCAATCAAAAAATTTGAGTTTGGGCGAATCGGGGTGCTGACGATTTTTCGACGTCCCATAAATTTTTTTTGAAGCAACTACAAACGAAATAATTTTTACTACAAACATTCGAAAGTCTTTAAGAATCGTTAAGAAAAATTTGATTTTCCAAAGTCGGGTGCTAGGTTCACACAGCTGGGTGTTGATGATGCATTAAGTATTCTTACCCGACCCAAACCGGTGGTATAGTGTGCTGTGGAAGATCTCTGGTTAAGTGGACGGCTCTGGAACTGCGAATAATCTCCTCGGCTAAAGACTTCATCGCTGACAGAAGGATAGCATGGACGGCACTGGTAAGAAATTATAACACAGGTTATCAACCATTCATTTATTATTATGTAGCAACGATATTAAATACCCTAGATACCTGGTGTCCCAATCAAGAAGTGCTTGGACACCACTCGAGCACTTCAAAAAAAGAAAAGTCAAGTTACCGCAGAGCTCCCTGAAATAATGGGGAAAAAATACTTATAATAGTGTCACAAACGCTCTCGAAACGTAACCGCGAAAGTGTCAGAGATCGAATTTGCCAGATCACCGCGGGTCGCGATAGAGGTCGAGTAATGCGGCTCATTCTGAAATGAGCCTTATGCAGTGCGGCGTAAGGGAGAAAGTGCAACGACATCTGCACTTGTTTACAAGTTATGCGCGTTACCTGCGTAGGTATAAGTAGGTACTTCGTACTCGCGGGTGCTAATTCTCAATTTAACGGGTACTTTCTAGAATGCGTCGATCGGCGTATATAAGCGCGATTGGCGCCGCGCAGAGACAGTCGAGTTTCAACAGCGATTTCGGAGCGAATCCAAAGGCGATCAAAGCGCAACAAAAGTGTTCAAGTGCGATTGTTTAGAGACTTGTATAGTGAAATACAGTGTTTAGTGAGTGTTTTGTAATTAACATTGTGTGTTAATTGTGTGAACTGTGGGGTGAATAAAGAACTGTCAAGCGTGAACTGGCATATAATTTCGAACCCCATCCCGACACGTAACAAATTTATAGTGTCGTTTTTTGACAGGTGTCTAATCAATGTTTGTTAATTTTACGCATTTAAAGCAAATTTCATTGTAATGTACTTATTATAAACTGATTTAATATAAAATATTTGTGATATTCAAATGCATCACGCATTATACGTCGCCGTATATCCATCTCTTTTCCTCGCGGCCCGTACCTGTTATATTGCTAACAGCACATTCAGAATTGCGCATAGAGTCAAAGAAATAAGGTTCATATTCTTTCGCATATTGTAATCGTCATAAAATTATAATTAGTCGTAAAATTTTGCGTGCGTTTTAATTAAGACCTTATACAGTATGCATTAAAGGTGATTTTCAATGTTTAAATAATGCCTTATATTGTTTTTGTCTATGCGATTATGTTACGGAGCTTCGTGGATCGTCCAATGTACCATTGGACAGGTTTTGGGCACGATTTTGTTGGTGTATCAAGAGTATTTGATATCATTGTTATGAAGGTAATATTATAACTTTTATTGTTGACTTTTGTAATATAATAAATAATAATAACAAAATCAAATCATTTCAATTCAATAAACTTTATCCGAGGAACTCTGATGGTGCAAGAGATGTTAACACATTGGGCTGCGAATGTTTTCAAATTTATTTTTTTAGCAAACTATTTATTCTCAAACTAAGCGTTACATTTGGTCCTTCAACATGATAATGACTTACATCTTATGAATTTTAGCTACTAAGAATATGTTAAAAGTTAAGCTACTTTCGCAGTGGACGGTCATTGGATGGGTGACGGAAAATCATAATTAAAATATGAAAAAAAAACAGAAGGAAGTTCCTTGATAAAGCAAGGTGAGTGCGTTCAGTCTGTAATCATGTAAGATAATCAACTTTCGAAAATTCCAGTTATCGGATGGGTGACCAAAAATGTTTTAAAGGCACATTAAGCCGTTGGCCCCGGCTGCATCTGCAATCGTTAACACCCACTTAACCGCACTGGGCCCGCGTGGTGGGTCATGGCCCAATCTCCCTATTCCGTCCATAGGAAATGCCTGTGCCCCAGCAGCGGCGCATTAATAAGCTAGGCCGATGAAGATATATTCTGAAGAAAATCGACTCACCTGTAACTATAACCGTTGCCAATATCCTCATTCCTCAATTCCACACCGATATCGGCACATTTTCTTTCCACGTACAAAAACCTAAGTCTGTCCTCCTCGTTGTCAACTGGCAACATTGTCAATTCACTATCACTACAGTCTAACACGACTTCCCTTTTCACTTTCACAGGGGAATCACTACACAACACTTCCACATCCTCGTCCGAGTCCAAACTTTCTATTGAAGCGTAAGAAGTGTTCAAAAACTCATCACCGTTGAACACTGACAGGGAACAAATGTCTGCAGCGTTCGGATACACTTCTTTGATGTTTGACTCTGATCTTCTTGAACCTTCGAAGTCGTTCCACGATGACCAATCTTCGTTTTCAGGTTGTTTCTCTACGGGGTCCGGCCTCACCGGATTGAAGCCGTGCAGTCTTGAGAATATGAGTATTTGCTTCGTCCTCCATATGTGCTCGGGATGATTGAAATGATCCAGAAGCATTCGGTTGATAAGTTTAGCTCTTGACCACTGGAAAAACATAATATATGAATGAGAATAACAATAAAAAACGAGAAAGCCTTACAGTAGTCGCGAATGATGTGCAACATTTGAAACCTCACCTTATATTAGTAAAAACAACAATGGGTTACACTCTAGGAGTGCCGGCAGAAGTGACAACTTTAATATTAACGTTGTGCGTTTTCGATATTTTGGAATGGTTAGAGAATAATTTTGCATGAATTGCTTTAATTATCAGTATAAAAGTACTATCATGTATGTCATCATCATCATCATCAGCCTATTAATGTCCCCACTGCTGGGGCACAGGCCTTCCCTATGGATGGAATAGGGAGATTGGGCCATGACCCACCACGCGGGCCCAGTGCGGATTGGTGGGTGCTAACGACTGCAGATGCAGCCGGGACCAACGGCTTAACGTGCCTTCCGAAGCACGGAGGAGCTCGAGATAGTAAATTTTTGGTCACCCATCCAATGACCGACCACTGCGAAAGTTGCTTCACTTCAACGATCGCAGCCGAACGAACTTGCGCCATCGAGCTCCTCACTCCTCACTCCTACTATCATGTATGTGGTAGAATACAATATTTATTTACTGCGCTATCGTACACAAACATGACAATTTTTGTCTCTCAACATTAAAATAGTTTATCTCTCAGAAAAATCAACTTACATGAATCAAATTTAAGCGCACCTAGCGACATCTATTGTAAAAAAAATGCATTTTTTTCGCAATAAAGCTGCCACGTGGACGTCCTAAATAGAGACTTATTATTATAATACGATAAATTAAATATGTTTCGACCAAAATATATTTAAAGTCAACAACCTTTCCAATTTTATTGTGTGCCATGATGCGATCAGCCCACGTGTTTAACCTGACGCGAGTTTAACATTTTTTACCCATATAAAAAAAAGTGTACAACGCCGCTAAAGAAATTTTCACTTCAAAAAGAAATAATCAGAAATCAATATATCTTTATTCAAATTGGATGTATAGTACAACTATTTTGAATCGTCCAAATTTTTTTTCCTTACCAAGTGCGAGTGGGACTAGCGCATGGAAGGTTCCGTACCATTATTTATTAAATATTAACACTGTACTAGCAAACCAGTGAACCAAATGTTCACCAAAACCTGATTTCTCGAAAACCGGAAGTGCTACGTTACTCAAATCCGGTTTGTAGTCTTATCAAACTACCTATTCTTAACTTATAACTTAAATATTCTCTTTATCTATCTCTTACGGTTTGGCCGCTGAAACAGCACCACAGACAGACGGACGGACTTGTCTAGTAGATAAGAGTTAAATAAAACTAGTTTTTACGGGTTAATGCACGAAAATTTATTTATTTATTGACGTTTCGCAGCCTTTTCAGGTCTGCATCGTCAGAATAATGATTTTTTATTTAAAATTGTCGAGCTACCTTCGAAAGACTTATATTGAGCGTTCGGTTATTTTATTGGAAGATTTTTAAAATTTTATTGTCTATGTATGAATTTATTATTTAATTTACTTAACAAAGTATTTTATTTAAAATTCTTGTTTGTAATTTTGAGTTTATTTATTTGACCCTAACTACCGTAAACTACCACCGGTTCCAAAATTGGGAGACCTTCCTGAGAAAAACCGGCGAAACAAACTCAAGATAGAAAGCCTCAATAACATTATAAAAAAATTATATTATAATTTAACATAAGAAGGAGATAGAAAGCCTCTCTTGAGTTTGTTTCGCCGGTTCTTCTCAGGAAGGTCACCCAATTTTGGAACCGGTGGTAGTTTACGGTAGTTAGGGTCAAATAAATAAACTCAAAATTACAAACAAGAATTTTAAATAAAATACTTTGTTAAGTAAATTAAATAATAAATTCATACATAGACAATAAAATTTTAAAAATCTTCCAATAAAATAACCGAACGCTCAATATAAGTCTTTCGAAGGTAGCTCGACAATTTTAAATAAAAAATCATTATTCTGACGATGCAGACCTGAAAAGGCTGCGAAACGTCAATAAATAAATAAAGTTTCGTGCATTAACCCGTAAAAACTAGTTTTATTTAATGAGTGATGTGCGTGAAAACCTAAGAAACAAATATAGTAGATAAGAGATTATAAAATTATGCAAAAAACGGCGTAAGAATATCCTTTGTTGTATGGAAGACTCTCTTAATTAATAATTTTATTTTGTTTTTAGTATTGGTTGTTATAGAGGCGAGGAGCTCGATGGCGCAAGTGGTTAGCGCGTTCGGCTGCGATCGTTGTAGTTAAGCAACTTTCGCAGTGGTCGGTCATTGGATGGGTGACCAAAAATTTTATGTCTCTCGCTCCTCCGTGCTTCGGAAGGCACGTAAAGCCGTTGGTCCCGGCTGCATCTGCAGTCGTTAGCACCCACCAATCCGCACTGGGCCCGCGTGGTGGGTCATGGCACAATCTCCCTATTCCATCCATGGGGAAGGCCTGTGCCCCCGCAGGTGGGGGGGGGGCATTAATAGGCTGATGATGATGACGTTATAGAGGCAACAGAAATACATCAACTGAGAAAATTTCAATTGTCTAGCTGTCACGGTTCATGAGATACAGTCTGGTGACAGACAGACGGACTGTGAAGTCTTAGTAATAGGGTACCGTTTTAACCCTTTGGCTACGGAACTGCCTGAAAAGGTAAATGTGAATTTCCTTAACAAATCGCACTCACCTCAATATTTCTTCTTTTGGCGAAGTCCATTTTCCAATATTTCTCCTCGTTCTCCACCACAAATGGGAAATTACTAACATATTCCTCATCCGTTGCCCTATCGGTGATAATCGCTATCCTTTTCAATAAATAATACACAGCGTCTCTTACACAAGTAAATCTGCCTATAGACGAACACAATTCATGGAAAACGGATTCACTTTTCACTTCACTAGCAGCACCAGTTCTATTATCTGACGTCACTTCATTATTGTTCGTTTTGAAACACCAATTATGTCCTAAATAACAATGATCGTTCTCTATGTGACTGAAATCTTTAACGACCGGATTCTCCTTAACCGAGCTACTATCATTTTTCAACTGACATTTCACTTCGGGTTTCAACAACGAGACACCACCTTTTTTCTTCCTGAAATTCTTCAGACCGTTCGATTTGATCGGACTAATTTTAGCAGTCTTCGAATTGTTAATAACGATCTCTTGCACTTTGCTCAAATCTAGAGTCCTGTCCATTTCCAAATAGTATATTTTCCCCGTAGCGCTGTCTATGTATTTCATTATCCTTTTCTTTGGTGTGAGTGGCAAAGATTTGTCATTGGTCAACTGTGCATCGCTGCTGTCGTTTGCTGCCCACTCATTCTGATTAGTGTCATTTTTATCATTTTCTTTTTTAATAACGTTCGTGTCAATCAAGTTCTCTATGTCACTTTTCTCTTCGACAATTTCCTTTTTAACCGGTTTAATAATCATTTCATCCACATCCAATTCTGTGGTGTCTTTACTGAAGAAGTCTAGCCAATTGTCTGTTTGTCCAGTTGAATCGTACTCGATCGGTTCCATTTTTGGTTTGATTTCTTTTTGTTCTTGTTTTTCTTGCGG
Source organism: Chilo suppressalis (assembly GCA_902850365.2). NCBI lineage: Eukaryota > Metazoa > Arthropoda > Insecta > Lepidoptera > Crambidae > Chilo > Chilo suppressalis. The sequence goes on from OU963921.1 coordinate 12,437,609, forward strand.
TGGGTCTTCAGATTGAGCCAAGGGTGTTGGTACAGGGTCAAAGTATTCATATTCCAACATCTCTGGAGTGCTGTATAACCAGACATCAACTATTGTCTCCGCACCTGGAATTGTAGAAACGCAGACTTTAAGGTTTGAAGTTATTGTATCGTGTTTTTATTTTTTTTAAGCATTTAACTGCTAGATGTTTAAATCTAAAGAAAAGTTTTACTAGAAAAAAAATCCACGCGGACCAGGCAGCGGACGGGAATCAAACCCGCACCCTTCGCAATCCGGGCAAATGCACTGACCAATTATGCTACCGCGGCCCTGATGGCCGCGTCGAAATTTTTCCTAGCCTTAAGCTGCAAGGCAGCGCCATCTCTTCGCATTGTAGGTAACCGACAATGTCGAAGGGTGCGGGTTCGAGTCCCGACCGCTGCCTGGTACGCGTGGTTTTTTTTTCTAGTAAAACTTTTTTTTATTGTAACATGTTAAAAACGTTATACGAGTTTTGTTTGTTTGAAGAGAGAGATAGAAGGTTTCTGTTTAGGTTGTCTCACTCAGTTCCTTTACCATTAATCGTTTTTATCGCCCATGCGTTTTTTTATTTTCTGTGGCTTAACAAGGCTGTATGGGTATTGTTCGCCTTGCCTTCCCAGAAAAGGGAGAACTTAAAAAAAAGGAAAAAAAAATTTAACGTAGCATTTAATTTTTTACGTACAAGATGAGAATTTAGTAATCTCAATTATTTACATGATAATTAAAAGTGTTTTTCTTTAAATATTTTGCTAATTTTCATGTAGATTTTGTTTGAGCAGGGGACATAAAGGACATTGTTCAGCGTCCATACATAGTTAGCCTAAGAACCACCAATCATGAAATATTATTTTCTAGGTTCGAAATCGTAAAAACAAAGATTATTGACGGACACTTCTGAGAACTTAAATTATTAGGAAAACTAAAATTTGTTTAATATTCAATGAAACATAGGTCAACCTATGAACTTAGTATGAACTCAGTATGAAGTGAATTAATATTACAACTATTTTATTCGGTGCGATTTTAAAGAATAACTATTAGGAAAAACTTGGTTAGGTAGGAATCATGAATAAAATAAAAACTTTAGTTTTGCTACTTATTTACTGACTATTTTTCACATAATTGTATCATAGTGTATATTGTATTTATTTGTATAACACATGTATATTGTGTAAATATGCAGCGTGAATGTGTATCAGGTGTTCTTGAATAATTTGGCAGTATGATCCTCTCAGGATGTTGTGGCACAGGTTCACTAGCACTTGGTAATAAGGGCTCTGCTCTTTGGTTACATCGATGGCATATTAGATAGCCGAAATAGTTGAATTAAAGGAAAAACAATCGCAAATAAACACACACAACAGGTAACAGAAACGAGGATGCACTTTCCGGTATATTATACTACTCTTTGGAATGCACGAATGCCACAGATTACTACGAATGCAAACTGGCTGCACCACAACCACAGAGTAACGAGTTTTATGCCGGCCCTTCACTTGACAACAGTTTGTCCTTGTCATGCTTAATAAGGAATGAAAAGGACAGACTGATGTCATGTTTCAAAATAGCAAATACGAATAGCTAAGTGAAGTGCCGGCATTAGGAAGAAAGAGTGTTTGTTTGCAGCGCTGTCATAGATTATACACCTAAAATGGTATTTAATGTCTGTGATTATTTTTTAACCTTTTAATTTAGCTTACTAAACTGGAAGTGTCCGTCACAATCTAAATACTGATAATTATCGCAAAAAATATACTAAGAATTGTCATAAATGCCAAATGGGTGTTGGTTCTTAGGCCAATTTTAACATTGTCCTTTGCTGAGCAGATGGATGTCGTGAGGTGTTTTTTTTCCTTTTGTTTCTTTCAAAAGGCAAGCAAAGGAATCAGTCTAGATAAAGTCTTGTTAAGCCACAGAAAATAAAAAAAAACGCATGATGAAGGATGAAGGAGTCAACCTAAACAAACTATCTCTTCCTTCCACCAAACATAACTCATGTGACGTTTTTAACACGGTGCAATGCCCCATACAAATGTTCATCCCTTAAAGGATGATTTCTTGGATAAGAACTATTATACAAACTTTCTCAGGAATCAAACTATAACTATACCAAATTTCATATAAATCGGTTCAGCGCTGTAAGCTTAAAGAGGTAATAGACAGACAGACACACATTCGCATTTTACAATATTAGTATAGATGCAATTGTTTTTTTAACTTATCGATTGTCAAACAGACACTAAAATAAAAAAAAAGTAATAATTTGCAATAAAATAATATTGCGAATTGCGACTATAAATTGAGATCTATCCAATAAGTCGATATAAGCTATCCTATCTTTTGAGTCGGTCAAACTGATCAAGTTTTATTAAAATCGTTCAAGTAGTTCAGGAGTCCATCCCGGACAAACAACGCGACGAATAAGTTATGTACATTAGATAGTTTATCGTATCCGATTTACCCAAAGTCTGGAGCCCCGTGTAGTTCCGGTCCAGCTTGATGGTGTGGTCCAGCGTGGCGGGCCGGTTCACCGCCGGCAGCGGGAAGTGTAACTCCAACCTGGCCGGAAACTCGCCCCAGCCCCGGCGCGATATGTGGAACGGCGGCTTGCTGAACCATTTTTTTTTTTTTTTTTTTTTTTTCCAACACACACCAATTAGCCTAGCCCCAAAGTAAGCACTGTAAGGCTTGTGTTATGGGATGCTAGGGTAACGGATAGAATACATATACTGTACATATATAAGTATATCTATATAGAAATACATATTAAACATCCATGACTGGAGTACAAATGCTCGTGTTCATCACACAAACATCTGCCCCCACCGGGATTCGAACCCGGGACCTCTCGAGTCGGCGACACCATGAAACCCGGCGTACAAACCACTCGGCCACGGAGGTCGTCTATTGTCAAATCAATATCTTATGTTGTGTCATAAATAAATATATATTGCCTGGAAGAGATCGCTCTTGACGATGAGGCCGCCGATAGGGGTGATGACGGGGTGCAGTGAACGAAATTATATTTAGTTCGTCAGGTTAGATGATCGAAAAATAATGGACGCGTATTTTTGAAGTGAAACTTCTTTATCGGCGTTGGAAAAAAATTTACCGTCACATTTTTTTCGGTTACGCGTCACGTTTTTTGGTTACGCGCCATCTTTGTTTTAAAAGAGCACTATTTACCTCATCCGAACGATTGCTTCTTCTGTCAACTTTAAAAAAAAAAGTATCGACAGCAAATATTCGTGTTTCACACAAGGTAAGGTAAGGTAAGGTAAGGTAAGGTAAGGTAAGGTAAGGTAAGGTAAGGTAAGGTAAGGTAAGGTAAGGTGTAATTATACCCCTTTAGTGGGTGAGTTTTTGAAAAATCTTAGCGCACGCCTATATATATATTTCTGGAAAGTTGCATGTAGATCATTTTTCGAAAAAAATAAGGCCATAAAGAAGTTTCACTTCTTACGTGTGTACACTAGTACACGCACACATTTTTATTTCTTTGGGCAATCAACCAAATAATGACAAAGTTATAGCGCGTCATAGTTTGGGAGTAGGGGCTCGTGACGTCACTTTTGAGTGAATTTTCCCTTATAAGTGTACTCAAACGTGACGTCATGCGACTTTTCAAATCAATATATCTCCGCAATGTTTATATTATATGAAAAAAGAAAAAATACGTGTCCAATACTTTTTGATGATCTACCTGATAAACGAAGAAAAAAAAATTAGTCATCAAATATTAGTAATGTTTTCTATGGTGTGCAATACAGCGTTTTGTATTGTATTGTATATTTTATACTGTACCCCTAGCGTGAACCGATATCGTATTTGAAAAGTTAAATTCGATCACGAAACGCGTCAAATGCAACGATATTAAATACCCCAGATGTACAAATATACTATTTAACAACGTTATTATATATCAGTAATTATAACATTTAATTTAAAAAAATGCATAAATATTATATAATTTATTAACAAAAATAACATAGTAAGATCGACGATATTAAATACCCTAGATACACAGCAACACAAACAAAATCGTGCCCGAAACCTGTCCAAAAGGTACATTGGACGATCCACAGAGCTCCGTAAGATGATCGCGTAGGAAAAAACAATATAAAGCATTATTTAAACATTGAAAGTCACCTTTAATGCATACTGTATAAGGTCTTAATTAAAACGCATGCGTCAAAGAGTTATGACAGTTCGAAATGCAAGATCGTAAAATTTTACGACTTATTGCTTATATGCGAAAGAATATGGACCTTATTTCTTTGACTCTACACGCAATTTTCAATGCGCTGTTAGCAATATAGCAGTACGGACCGCGAGGAAAAGAGACCGATATACGGCGACGTATAATGCGTAATGCATTTCAATATCACAACTATTTTATAATAAATCAGTTTATAGTAAGTATTAGAACAAAATTTGCTTCAAATGCGTTAAATTAACAAACATTGATTAGACGCCTGACGAAAAAACGACACTTTTCGTACTCTTAAGTATTATTTTCGCATTGTTTCGCGGAGCTCTGCGACATCTTGTCTTTGTAACGGTCCGCGCGTGACTGTGAACCAAGAAGTGCTTGAGTGGAGTTCAAGCACTTCTTGATTGGGACACATTTTGGGCGCTCGTGGTGTATCTAAGGTATTTAATATCATTAGTCAGATGTCCAGAAGTTTTGTACGGTAACTTGAACAGAGCCACAACGGACGTAATGAGAATTCAATGAATCAAAATAAAATGATACTTTATTCAATTTGGTCAATTGAAAACTAAGGGGCCGTTCATAAAATACGTCACGCTAAAATCAGCTTTTTCCGACCCCCTCCCCCCCTATTGACACGCTGTGTCACACTTTCTGTGACCCCTCTTGAAATATTCCAAGTATGATTAATTTCAATTGATAGTACACAAATTTTAAGAATTTAAATATTTATTTAGTTTTTATAATAAAATTTAAATATATAAATATGCGCTAATGTCGAAAAATAAACATGAGTAAATATATCAAGTTACAATTTATTGTATAATAAAACTATATATGTTTGAATGTCTATATGTTTACTAAATACGAAACAAATGATTTTCTATCTTGATGAAAATTGAGAAAGAAAAATAGTTGAAAGAAATACTAATTTAAAAAAATTTAATGAACGACGAACGTCACGTTGCCGCAGACCCCCCGTCCCCCCTTGTATGCGAACGTATTTTATGAACGGCCCCTAAAGAAAATATATCTAGAAAAACTTCCACGCGGACCAGGCAGCAGACGAAACTCGAACCCGCACCCTTCGCAATCCGGGCTAATGCACTGACTAATCATGGTACCGCTGCCCTGACGGCCGCGTCGAAATTCTTCTAACCATTCTTAAGCTGCAAGGCGGCGCCATCTCTTCGCATTGTAGGTAAACCACAACGTCAAACGAATACTCTCACAAGTATTAAACATTCGAAAGCAGAAATAGCAATCATAGCTAGATAATTAAACTAAAGATTTTTTTCTTTAAATTTAAACATGCAGCAGACCGATCCGCGTGAATTTTTTATAGTAATATTTTAAATAATCCAAAAAAAAACTGCTGTAGAAACTTTATTAAAAATAAAAAATGTAATAATGAGTGTGAAACATCGGTGACTCACCAGAGCCGCACGGTGTGGTGCGGCGCGTAGGAGTGATGCAGGCGCACCACCAGTGCGGTCAACGTCGACGATATATCCGGAGAGGAAGCCGTGCCCCGCACATACAGTAGCCACTTGTGTGTCGATCTGTCCGCACGAGAAGCCCCGGGGGCATATTTCGATGTGTTACCTGACACAACGAATAACCAAAAATTTAATCAAATCAGATATCAATATACGGTAGAACGCCGAATATCCGAATCGATAGGATGTTTGACAAGTTTTAGAAAACGATCTCACGTTATTGACTAACGTTTATGGATTCCATAAAAAGTGGATATTCATCATCCTGTTGTGAATTTCAGTAAAGATAAGCAAATCACAAACTCCGTTTTCGAGTTGCCGCGAAAACGGTTCTCCGGACAATATGGCGTCTTGCTAGCGTGTGACGCCACACGACTGTTACTAGAACGTCAAACGATACAATGTAATGTCACGTTAACCGGAAGTTTGCTTGCGTGAGACGTCACTTTAGACTCTTTATTGACGTGACAACGTCTTAAATTAGGTTGCGGCTGGGAGTCACTTATGAAAAAGTGTAACGCTCGGTAACGTTACGATGAATCTCTCGTGTTAAGTTTAAGTTTACATGTACAATGTTTTAGTAAACAAAATATATTTCTATAGTTAAAATTTGTGCAATTCTTATTTTCATTCAATTCCTTGTTCCTATTGTGCAATTTAATTATATTCATATCAATAAATATTCTACCGAGAAAAAGACGTTGTCACGTAAAATCTTCGCCCGTAAAACCGACTTTACAGGCAACCATTTTTTTTAAAACTGCCAAATACCCTATTGTTAACATCTGTGTGAGAATTAATATTGGCAGGGGTTTTTACTATTTTTATAAAAAAAAAAATATTCATAATTCTTCTAAAAACCCACGAATACAATAATAGTTTTCATATCTATTGTCACGTGACCCAAAACGCTTGGGATTGGCGGAGCCTAAAATGACGTCACACGCAAGCAAACTTCCAGTTAAAGTGACATTACATTGTATCGTTTGACGTTTTTATAACAGTCGTGTGACGTCACACGCTAGTAAGACGCCATATTGTCCAGAGAAACGTTTTCGCGGCAACTTGAAAATGGAGTTTTTGATTTGGTTTAATTTTACTGAAACACACAACAGAATGATGAATATCCACTTTTTACGGACTCCATAAACATTAGTCAATAACGTAAGATTGTTGGTTAAATCTTGTCAAATACCCAATTATATCTGCGAGAAATACTATCCTTTGTCCTTAAAAAGAACTCAAACTATCTTTGTACCAAATTTCATATAAATCGGTTCAGCGGTTTAAGCATGAAGTGACAACTACGTTATAATAATAATGTAAATTGACACAATTTCGCATTATATTAGTATGGAATTAAGAAAATTAGTTATGGTAAAGTTTCATCCCAAAAAGGATGAAACTTTACCATGAACTCGTGAAAGTTTGTTTTTTGCTTGCTTCAAAAATACCATTTCGGGCCAAGAGAACCATAGTGGCCTATCTTACTTAGGCCAGTATGGCACCTCAAATTTAGATCACAGATTAAAAACCGTAACAGTGATTATGCTGCCATCTAGTGAATATTCGTTGTATCACTTTTAGACCACTCTGTTTCTATAAAAATGATCAATTTGAACTGGAAAAAATCATAAACTCAATATTGTAAAAAAAATGAGTTAGGACATTATGGTTCTCATGGCCTCATTTGTTATATTACTAGTGGCCCGCCCTCGCTTCGCTTCGGTGTAGAGCTGAAGTGTAGACTACAGTTTTTGTTCTCAAGCTTTCATTATACACAATGACATTCATCTATGATTCTTCTTATACCTGCATGCAAAGTCTCAGCCCGATCGATTTAAAGTTTCATACAAACTTTCATTCCCTATTTTATCCCCTTGGGGGTAGAATTGATCAAAATCCTTTCTTAGCTGATGCCTACGTCATAACATCTACCTGCATGCCAAATTTCAGCCCGATCCGTCCAGTGGTTTGGACTGTGCGTTGATAGATCACTATGTCAGTCAGTCAGTCACGTTTGAGTTTTATATATATATATATATATAGATTACGGAATTAAGAAATATTAAAAATAAATAAAACCGACTCACCTATGATAAATCTGTACCTATGTTTCATCTTATTCCTAGTGGGATCATCAATGGTGACCACTTTCTCAACCTTGGGGTCCAGATGTCGGGGAACTTTCTTAGGTTTACTACTGCTGGGTTCCGTTTCCGGTTCCGGTGTACCGGTTTCCTCCTTGACTTCCGGTTTGGCATCCGGCCTGAGGGTTTTGGTGGCGTCAGCTGCGATTGTGTAGTTTCTCTTTTGCACCATTGCCTGTAGATATTTAATCATAATAATAATTTATTTATTCATTTCTACCACAACGATATATATAGCAAGGCATGCCAATGACAAAATAATAATAATTATGATAAATAAAAACAAATTAAATTACAACTCAACATAAAATTGCATTTAATTAAAAATTAAAAATTCAATCAATTCAAAATAGTACATTTAAATTCAATCAGGTTCAGACCTATCAACCTATCAATGTTAATAAAATTAACAAACACAAAAGATTAATTTGACATTTTTTTTGAAAATTATCCGATGTATAATCTATTTATTAAATAATTATAAAATAATGCTAGCTGTCCCAGCGAACTTCGTACCGCCATAAAAAATAGGGGTTGGTGGTAGAATGGTGAACATTTTGGGTTATATTTATTTTTGTATGATGTATCATAAAAAAATATCTAAAATTTAAAAAAAAAATTAGGGATGGATTACCCTTAACATTTAGGGGGCTGAAAAATAGATTACATCCGATTCTCAGACCTACTGAATATGCATATAAAATTTCACGAAAATCGGTCGAGCCGTTTCGGAGGAGTTTAACCACAAACACCGCGACACGAGAATTTTATATATTAGAAGTATAATGTAATTTTTTTAACATATAGTATGCTTTGTTTTGCATCGTCATTCTCATTTATAAATACAATATAAATATTTCCAATATTCACACTCACACCAATTAGCCTAGCCCCAAAGTAAGCACTGTAGGCTTGTGTTATGTGATACTAGGGTAACAGATAGAATATATATACTGTACATATCATTTTCACCCCCTTGAAAGACGGTTTCAGGGATGAAAACTATCCTTCAACTTTCCCCGGAACTCAAACTATCCCTATGACAAATTTCTTCCAAACCAGTCCAGCCGTTTTAGCGTGAAAGAGTAAGTTATTTAATATAGTTGTATGCAAACTGTCCCGTTTATAATACTAGTGACGGCCTGCGACTTTGTCCGTGTTTTTTCGTTAATCGCTCGGGAACCTAACACTTTCCAAGATAAAAAAGTATTCTTTGTCTCAATCCAGATCATAAACTTTATGCATAATTACCAAATTTTATCAAATCTTTATGCCCTTACTTTTTCCATTGTTTCTTTTCTCCTGTTTTCGTCCATAAATTATATCTAATATATAAAATTCTCGTGTCGCGGTGTTTGTGATTAAACTCCTGTGAAACAGCTTTCCCGATTCTCATGAAATTTTGTGTGCATATTGGGTAGGTCTGAGAATCGGACAACATCTATTTTTCATCCCCCTAAATGTTAAGGGTAATCCACCCCTAATTTTTTTTTTCAATTTTAGATAATTATTTTTGAAGTTATACTTCTTTAGCCGCGTTATGAAAAAATTATGAGAGTGAAATTTTAAGATGCGCGCGCATCACTGTAACACAAAAGTAACATAATGAAGTTAGCCGCGGGCGCGTTATGAAAAAATGATGAGAGTGAAATTTCGAGATGCGCGCGCATCACTGTAACACAATAGTAACACCATGAAGTTGGCCGCGGGCGCGTTATGAATGTTAGTGTCTAATAATGGTGGATTATTAACCACTTAGTGGTTAATATTATATGAGTATTAGTACCAATGTATAATTGTGTATGTCCCCTATTCTTAAGTATTTAACGTATATATTTAATCATAATGAGGTGTACACACTGACTGGCTTTTCAATGTGCTTTCTTACAATGGTCCTGCTGGAAGAAATTTTGAAGGTTGAAATAAGCTGTGCCCTTATACTATTATGTTATTTTGTAATCTCTTTCTATTTACATTTGTGTGTACAAAATGTATAAATAAAAAAAAAAGTGTGCGTGTTCTAGTGTACACACGTAAGAAGTGAAATTTCTTTATGGCCTTATTTTTTTCGAAAAATGATCTACATGCAACTTTCCAGAAATATATATATAGGCGTGCGCTAAGATTTTTCAAAAACTCACCCACTAAAGGGGTATAACTACACCTTACCTTACCTTACCTTGTGTGAAACACGAATATTTGCTGTCGATACTTATTTTTTTTAAAGTTGACAGAAGAAGCAATTGTTCGGATGAGGTAAATAGTGCTCTTTTAAAAAAAAGATGGCGCGTAACCAAAAGATGTGACGCGTAACCGAAAAAATGTGACGGTAAATTTTTTTCCAACGCCGATAAAGAAGTTTCACTTCAATAAATAAATTATTAAAGTATCTCAATCCAGGTCACCACACTATTATAAAGGCGAAAGTTCGCGAGTATGTTAGTGTGTATATTTGTTACTTCTTTACGTCTAAACGGCTGGAGCGATTTTAATAAAATTTGGTATGGAGTTAGCTGACAACCTGGATTAACACATAGGCTACGTTTTACTGCGGGAAAATATCCATAATGAACCGCGGGTAACACCGCGGGGCACAGCTAGTAAACTTACCAAATTTTATTAAATTTCAGTAGTTTTTGTGTGATTGAGTGACATATATACAAACACACATACAGACTTACACATTTATAATGTTAGTAAGATAATTAGGAATAGGAAGTAGGATTAGTGTTGAATTATTATTTTTTTGTACCAGAAATAATTCCATACGGAATTAATAGAATATTTAATTATTTACCAGTTAAATGGAAAAAAAATTAAATATGATAAACTATAATTGCTATTTCTTCTTTCAAATGTTTAATACTTGAAAAGGTACTAATTTTTATTATTTTTAAAGCATGAAACTGCTTGATGTTTAAATCTAAAGAAAATATAACTAGAAAAAAATCCACGCGGACCAGGCAGCAGACGGGACTCGAACCCACACACACACACACCCACTTGTAAAAGTATTCATTTGACATTGTGGGTTACCTTTAATGCGAAGAGATGGCGCTGCCTTGCAGCTTAAGAATGGCTAGAAGAATTTCGACACGGTCCGTGAGGGCCGCGGTAGCATAATTGGTCAGTGCATTCGCCCGGATTGCGAAGGGTGCGGGTTCGAGTCCCGTCTGCTGCCTGGTCCGCGTGGAATTTTTTCTAGTTATACTTGAAAAGGTATTCATTTGAAATTGTGGGTTACCTACAATGCGAAGAGATGGCGCTGCCTTGCGACCTAAGCAATACTATAAAAAATTCGACATGGCCATTAAGGGCGTGGTAGCACAAATGGTCAGTGCATTCGCCCGGATAGCGGAGGGTGTGAGTTCGAGTCCCGTCTGCTACCTGGGGGCCAATCGCCTAACGGAAATGCTTTGGGAAACGCTAACGCTTACGATTTTATATTGTTATTTCTAGCCGCCTGAGGTTTTCGAATACCTCACGCTCATTTTTTTAAATATTGCTATTACCAATGCAAAAGAAAAAGAAAGAGCGCGAGGCATTTGAATACCTCAAGCGGCTAGAAATAACAAAATAAAATCATAAGCGTTAGCGTTTTCCAAAGCATTTCCGTTAGGCGATTGGCCCCCTGGTCCGGAATTGGTCTGGTGGTGGAATTTTTTTCAGTAAATTTTTTTCACTAGCTGTTTTAAATGCTTAAAAATAATAGGATTATTAGTAACTAGTGGCCCGCCCTCGCTTCGCTTCGGTGTAGAGCTGTAGTGTAAACTATAGTTTTTGTTCTCAGGCTTGTGCAATGACTTTATAATTACACGTGTTATTGTGAGTCAACCTTAAAAGATAGACATATGCTGTTGCGGGATATTTTTAAGACAATTTAATGTTGAATATTTCCGTCATACATGATTCCTATGTAACTTTAACCATTAAAAGGCTGCACACGCGACGGAAGCTTAAAAAATGGAGTAACTTCTCCCGTTTTCCCTTCACTACTCTGCTGCTATTGATTGTAGCGTGATGAAAAGTATACTATAACCTGCCCAGGAGTTTGAAGAATAATTGTACCAAGTTTCGTTAAAATCCGTTGAGTAGTTTTTGTTTGTATAAGGAACATACACACAGACAGACAGACAGACAAAAATTTTACTGATTGCATTTTTGGCATCAGTATCGATCACTAATCAACCCCTGATAGTTATTTTAAAAATATATTTCATGTACAGAATTGACATCTCTACAGATTTATTCTAAGTATAGATTACCGAGTAATCCTTCCTTGTCTTGTTTCTTAGCGATCGCGACAAAAAGATTTCGTCCAGATCCACAGTCTTCTTGCCGAGGAGTTTCCGAACTGAAGGATGCAGTCTCCTTTGACCGTCTCGCAGTAACGATGTCATCTGTTAACAAAGATAAGTTTAAACTATAATTATAAAAATTATAACTATAATTGCTATTTCTTCTTTCAAATGTTTAATACTTGTAAAAGTATTCATTTGACATTGTGGGTTTACCTATAATGCGAAGAGATGGCGCTGCCTTGCAGCTTAAGAATAGCTAGAAAGAATTTCGACGCGGTCCGTGAGGGCCGCGGTAGCATAATTGGTCAGTGCATTCGCCCGGATTGCGAAGGGTGCGGGTTCGAGTCCCGTCTGCTGCCTGGTCCGCGTGGAATTTTTTCTAGTTATATTTTCTTTAGATTTAAACATCAAGCAGTTTCATGCTTTAAAAATAATAAAAATTATAAAGATAAGTTTGTTAAGTATTCATTTGACATTGTGGGTTACCTACAATGCGAAGAGATGGCACTGCCTTGCAGCTTAAGGCTAGGAAAATTTCGACGCGGCTAATAGGGCCGTGGTAGCATAATGGTCAGTGCATTCGCCCGGATAGCGAAGGATGCGGGTTCGAGTCCCGTCCGCTGCCTGGTCCGCGTGGATTTTTTCCTAGTAAACTTTTCTTTAGATTTAAAGATAAGTATAATAAAGAGGGTTCCGTACAAACCTGAATTTACAATAATATTTTTATTATAAGACGTAAATAAAAATTTACGGTTTGCGCAATTTTTCCTTTATCTGTACTATAAGACGTTACTTCGTACCAATTTTCAAGATTCTAAGTTCACGGGAAGTACCCTGTAGGTTTTGATTCCCGTGCGAGATTCGAAAATGCGGAAATTTGCCGCATAAACGGCTGTATTTTTTGATTGCTTTGGCTTAGAAGTTTGACTTTTTCACAGCTCCAAGGAACAGTAGACCTGAGTATTAGATATGAATTTCAGTTTGATACCTCCACGCGTTCTTGAGAAAAATGGTCTTGACAGACGGACGGACCGACGGACGAACAACAAAGTAATCCTATAAGGCTTCCTTTTAAATAAAAAGTGCGCGAGTGTCGTCGAACACTCGGTTGGAATGAAGTGAAAAATATTAATATTCTTACTTAACAAAATATGCAAGTAGCGCCATCTAGCGAACTGTGTTGTAGGATGTCTGAATAAAGATTTTACTAGTCTGTGAATGCAAGTGATTGTAGATTTATTAAATATTCCATACACAATATTGTTTCATTAACTTGAGCTTTTATTTTGAGTACTTATATAGTTAAATATGAAGAAAAGTTTACTAGAAACAATTTCCACGCGGACCAGGCAGCAGACGGTACGGGACGGAATGCCTTGCAGCCTAAGACTAGAGAAAATTCGACACGGCGAAGGGTGTGGGTACGTGCCCCGTCTGCTGCCTGGGGGCCATTCGCCTAACGGAAATGCTTTGGAAAACGCATTATTTGTCCGCGTGGATTTTTTTCTAGTAAACTTTTCTTTAGATTTAAACATCGAGCAGTTAAATGCTTAAAAAATAAAAATATTACTAAGTTATATTTTAGTATGGGAGGTGAATTGGTAGTTTAATGAAAGTGAGTACAACCGTAGATTTAAAGTATATGGTTTAAATTTCCATTCGACCTCTCCATGCTTCCTCGACATAAGTGGTATTGACAGGCAGATAGACGGACAATAAAGTGATCTTATAAGAATTCAATTACTGCCTTTTGAGGTACGGAGCCGTAACAAACGGTTCCTGCGCATATTTGTCTACACTTTTACTCAAGAACTTTGCCACTACCATTGGAGGTCACTTCGATTCAAATGGAATTCAAATGAGATTCCCTGTACAACCACATTTAAATTACCCAAACGTGTCAAGGAACATTCGCAGAGGCCAGTAAACGGATGTGTGGCCAAAACCTTACTGATGAGTTTATTGCCCATTCTTCTCATCAGCTAAAAGATAATCTGAATGGGTACGAAAAAATATTCGAAGAATCTAAAGAGCTCGATGACCTCACTGATGAGCAGACCCGTCTTCCCCAGTGGGCACTTTGGGCAAGTGCCCAGGGCCCTGAGATCGATAGGGGCCTACTTCAGATCAAATACAAAGTCACTAGTTCCTGTTAGATCACCAAACAGGGGTCATAGGGACCCCATTATCCTAATAGGCCCAGGGCCTCCAATAGGTCAAAGACGGCACTGCTAATGAGTTTCTTGACCTATTCTTCTCATCAGCTAAGATCTATGGTCTAAAAGATCGATGGTGCAGGTGGTTAGCGCGTTCATTAAAGTTAAGCAACTTTCGCAGTGGTCAGTCATTGGATGAGTGACCAAAAATCTTCTATCTCGAGTTTCTTCGTGGCTCGGAAGGCACGTTAAGCCGTTGGTCCCGGTTGCATCTGCAGTCGTTAGCACCCTAAAATCCGCGCTGTCATGGCCCAATCTTAATATTCCATCCATAGGGAAGGCCTGTGCCCCAGCAGTGGGGACACATAGGCTGATGATGATAAAGAAGTTTCAAATAAGTCAATTTAAATAAAATATAATTCCATTTGACCTGGTTTCGTGCTCGGGGGTCGAGCTGTGTGTGAGCGACGTCATCTTCTATCTGGCTGTTGCTCAACTGCAACTTCTGATCGTTGAAGTAGTTGCTGACCAACGCGTAGCGGAGGCTGTGGAGTAAGCGTCGAGACATCGACATTCTGGTGGGAAAATGAATCATTTGCTATTATGATAGTACGTCAATGAAGCAAGACATATAAGCATGTTTCAGTGGAATCCTGACCTACAATGGCTCAATTACATTTGGTTGTTAGGCCGTATTTGAGTGCACGAAAGACATTACTCGAATTTGGGCACCCAAAGCAATATTTACACTGGAATATGGGCTGGAAGATGGTGTCATTTAACCAAAACGAAAACTATCTGAGTATCGGTGTACTGAACTCGGGTCATTTACATTAACTACACCTTACTTTAAAATTATGTCTATGTACTAGTCATAGTAGACATACAATGAGAATGAGAACATAATCAAGAACTAAATCATAGATATAATTTGTTTTGAAAGGAAACCATAGAAAATTTGTTACTGTTGAGTTACACATTTAAGTAGGTATATTTAATTTTTTTTTAATTATTTTTGTGTAATTTTTGCTTATTATTATTATTTTTCTCTGGAGGTGGGCGTTAGTGGCTGCGACACAGTTTTATACTTCAGCAGCTTCTAATGTACACATGTTTTATGAAATGTCTTTTTTCATTAATAAATATTTATTATTATTATTTATTATTATAGTATAAAAAAATGTGAAAACACAGCTTGTCATTCTAATCATGTTATTCAATCGACTAACGATATTAAATACCCTAGATACAACAACTCTTTAAATAAATACTGATCATACATGTGGACCAACCACAGGTGGACGCTTTGAAGATTTTGTTCCCTGTAGTACCCATGTTTGTTCCCCCAACCGCATACACAAGCCATTGTGCAATACAAAAATGTTGTATGTGTGACACAACCAATTGCACTTTATGAAATTTAATTCAAATATATTCTTTCTAATCCCTACAACTACAACACAACTTTTACAATAAACAAGGAGTTTTTAGTGACTCACTAAAACTTTGCACAATAAAATACCTAGTTGTAATATTTACTGGTAGATATATGTTTATTCTTTTGAGTATTAAGATGAAGATTAATCCCATCAATGGGTCAATAATTACCAAATATAATGTGATGTGTGACATAAAGGATTATTAAAAATACATTAAAGGCAGACGCACAACTCTTTTTGAATTATTGGGTTTTTGCTGAAAAAAACGATATGACAATTACATTTATCAATAAGAAAGGAGTGTGAAAATAAATGAAATTATTATGACACAAAAAACTATGAATAAATCAACTTGCTTTCGAGCATTTGTTTTATTTATATGACACACAACATTTTATGTATATTCAATATTGGATCTAATTGAGTAACAATTAAAATAGGAGAGCAATATCATCAACAGCCTATCTTAGTCCACTGCCAGACATATGCCTCTCCAATATCGGATCAATATATATCAGAGAGCAATATCGCAACCCTAAAAAAAATTATTTGTCACAAAATATTGGATTTTGACTATTGTGTTTTATAAAATTCAATTACATTTACAATTTATCACACTCTTTCCATGCCTTCCATATGAACATTGTAAAAAAGCCACAAATAATCATAGGTCTTATTAGGTATGCTATTTTTCATTACATTAACAGCTCTAGTAGATATCAGATTGCATGTGCCTTTTATAAATAATAAATAGATCACACATGGTGCACATTTGACATGTTCATAATTCATAAAAGTATTGTGTAAGGAAATTATACTTTTCGATTGTTGAGGTGATTGGTTCAATAAGTAAAGAATCCGAGCATTTGATTACATTGATGACAATTATAATGTGTTCTTAATGAGAACAAAATTATTCGATTGTAGGTACTTACAGAGGCAAAAACAAGTATAGTGAGTTTTAATAATCTAATTACCATGTAATATTGTGGTTATTATTATTATAAAGAAAATTTGCAAATGAAAATGTTTTTAACAATTACTATTTTGATTATGATGGAAATTCGCGCCATGCCTACCGAGTGTGCATGTAAATAACACATGGTCACGATAATTATGCATACATTGCAATGATAAACTATAACCTCTTTCTTTCATTTTATTCACCAAGAACAGCGAGTAAACAGTTACTTACCTTTGTTCAATAAGCATTACTTCGTTTTCTCTGATCTCCAACTCGTTTGAGAATTCCCGGCGAATTATCGATTTGATTAAATTGATTTTTTCGTCTTCTGCGAACTCTAGAGGCTCGTCTTTTACTACCACCGTCGTCTCCTGATAGTCTGGATCGTGATATTCGTCATTATGATCCATTTTTAATGAGTTTTGGTTGTACAAAACTGTAGCAACAATGTACCAACGCCCAACGCGTCACAGATCAAGTTTTTCTTGTTTCAATAGTTAACACTGCACTTTTAATCCAAGGAATAAATTAGAGCGTTGATTTATTGCATACGTAATTTATTAATCAGCACGAAGCTATTTTCGGGCCGTTTGTCAGTAAATTAAACAGTAAAAACACTAGTCAGTCACTGAAATTAACCAATTTCCGGATTTGACTTGACAGTGAAAAGGTCAACAGCCGCTTTCCACAGACTACAGAATTCAGAAGTCACAGATACGGAAAAGTATCAATACCGTAGAGAACTCAATTACTTTGTATCGATACCAGTGACTAGTCCCCTAGACGCTTGCGATACTAAAAATATCACTCGCGCTGTTGCCTACCCTTTTCTTTTGTGTTTGGAAAATATATGACTGTATACATACATACATACATACGTTACACACCGGGAAATTTGCATGCACAGGCTCCGTAGGCTCCTCTCCGCCTCCTGCCATTTCATCGAGCCTTGTGGGCTGGATGAAATGGCAGAGTCATACCGGGTAAAAAAACAAGACAGCGGTGTGGTCTGCCATGATTAGCAGACCACACCACTGTCTGGTTTTTTCCATCATCAGGGGTCATCCCTAAACTTAAAAACTAAATTTAACATAATGCCAAATTAATGCCAAGGATACACTGTTATCAAATAGGTATAGATAAATGCTACGGATGACCCCTTACAGTACAACAAGTATCATATCATTGTGTCAATATACAAAATATGTCGTCTGTCGTTTACAAAGACGGTAGAATTTCGCCACATTCATAAAGATCCTTATCGAACTTTATATCACGTTTTTATCGCATCTAACTGCCACAGTCCATAGTAGTTCGACAATTGGGCGTGATAAAAAAGAACTTTATCGCGGTGATTATGGTTAGGGGGGGGGGGGGGGGGGGGCAAATATTATTGTACTCGATAATTTTCAATATGACTGACTTTTGTTTACAGTCACCTTATTATACTATGCTATTTAGATAGCTCGTGTTGAGTTACTGGCAGCCAGCCCAATCATAACCGAATAAATTACAATGATTTTGCGATAGTGGATCAACTACTCGTATCTCGGGCGCTAAAATGATGACCCAGAATTGCTTTCCATTTGTTTTTGCTTGCTTCTTATTATCAGGTATTTGCTTCCTCAATGTTTTAACAATAATCAAAACATTTGAACACTGATTTTGAGTTGCGAAAAATACAAATTCCGAGTTATGTGATGAATAGGTACGTCCGCAGTAAAATTATTGATTCATTAAATACTACTGGGTACCTAGTTAAACTGCGCATCACTAAAGTCACAATAAAAAGAAAGAGGGCTACTTCCGAACCTATGCTTTGACTGCAACGTTTTACCCTGACCTTTTGCAGGATTTATTATGAAAGAGTACGAAAATATTTGAGCAAAGATAGCTAGTACAAGTAGTCGGCACCTTCTTTAATCGACTATAATTATGACATACATATTCAATAAAATAAGAGGTTAAAATTATAAACAGCGAGTGTCAGTTTAACTTCTTCACACTTAAGCCACTAAACTGATCGAGATGAAATTTAGTATGAAAAAGTTTTGAGTCTTAGGCATCATCCTTTGAGGGTGAAAGGGGGTTGGTGGAGCAGTGGTGTAACTATGTATGGGAAACCAATTCAATCTACGCAGACAAAGTTGTTAGAAACACAAGCTAAGACTTGATAAATAAAAAAAAAGTTCCAGTCACAGGTTCTTTATTAAACTTAATGCAGTATGAATAATACACAATATAACATTTTACATAATAATTATATCTCTTAGAAAATAGGTGACTAAGATAAGTGCCTCCCTTAAACAAAACTATATCTAAAAATACTTGCATCAACATCATACGCTTACACAAAATAAAATTATGTCTATTTTCACTATTAAATTAATACCTATTTCAAAATTTCCTTGTAAATCATGTGTAAAAAAAGTCACATTCAGTGGTAAATAACCTGATGAGCGTAAAACAAGTTATTTTCTGATAAATTTAATATAGACATTTACAAAACAAAATATTTTATGGCATCTGTGAATCTAGTATTCGGCTGACCTGGCTTCTATTAATCAAATCACAGATATTAAAACTTGACGTATTTTTTTTAAATATGTCATTTTTATCAGTAATTGCAAAGAACTATAATAACACAGTTTAACCAGTACATACATAGTTCCAATCTAACCTTAATTTAGTTAGCTAATCGAAAATTTTCGTTCTTTATTTTGAGTGACAAACTTATTTGAAAACCTAATACGAAATAAACGGGAATTTCATTAAAAAAAAAACATAACGGCTAACTCAAATTACCTATTTACTGAGGGTCACATAAAACCCCTGTTTTAAACACGTATTTTTTTACTAGTTACACATAACCAGGGCAGGATAATAAATACCAGTTACAGTAATCTGTTCACTTCGCTCATCATCACCATCAAAGAACATTATATGGACCACAGAATTCGGAAAGAGGTTGGTAGGGTTCGACGGTGACCGATGTCGCTGGCTCGCTACTTTTCCACCTAAAAGATAATAGGTAGCCAATCAAACGACGCGACATCGAATAATCGAACCAATCAGAGCTCACAACCGAGAGCTACGACGCAATCACAACCAAGTTTTGGTCAAGTTATGAGCATTTGCTCACACATAACTGCGGCGCGCCTGTCCCACCACAAGGCCCTTCTTACCTCTTTCTGTGATCTTTGATATGAACCCTCCCAATAAAGGAACCTGTGTTATTCATATTCTACGGGGGAGAAAGGGTTTTTAACATCTTTGAGGACAAGGCATTAAACGAAGATCTTATAAATCGAAATCTATCGGAGGCAGCGGGGGCGGCACCTTCTTGACTTTCCATAAAGCGAATTTGGTTTCTTGGGAATCTGAAATGTAAAGTAACATAACTCGATTATAAAAAAATGGATGCGTGTAACTTATGTACGCGCGTGAGAAGTTATACTTCTTTAGCATCATTAAAAATATTTTTTAATTGCATGCAAATAATTAATAATTACAATAAAATAATAAAAGGACTGGAAAAGGATAGTTAACACAGTCAATTAAGTTCAGTTTTAATTTGAAAAATTAAATAAATATTCAAAATATTCAATTAAAATCACTACTGAATTTAAGTTATTAGTCCATATGTAATTAGCACTTGTAAGTAACTAAAACACGTTGTGTCTATATAGAAACTAGAAACATGTGGATAAATATTATAAATATGAAAACAGTGATCAGAGGCGACGAGCGTGCCAACATTGTTTTTGACAACGCGATCATCTTATGGAGCTCCGTGGATCGTTCAAAGTACCTTTCGAACAGATGTCTAATAATGGTGGATTATTAACCACTAAGTGGTTAATAATCCACCATTATTAGACACTAACATTCATAACGCGCCCGCGGCCAACTTCATGGTGTTACCATTGTGTTACAGTGATACGCGCGCATCTTAAAATTTCACTCTCATCATTTTTTCATAACGCGCCCGCGGCTAACTTCATTATGTTACTTTTGTGTTACAGTGATGCGCGCGCATCTTAAAATTTCACTCTCATAATTTTTTCATAACGCGGCTAAAGAAGTATAACTTCAAAAATTAATAATAATAATATTAATAATAATAGAAACTTTGGTTTACAGAAAGTTTTAAAGAAATTAAAAGAGGAGGCGGGCGATGCTTTTTCTATACAAACGCCCTCGACTGATTCCTTCTTGAGTTTTATCGCTAAAAATTGATTTTTATAAAAATACATTAGAAATATAATTTTACTCATTATATGCCCCTTTATCTTCCTTTTTTTCGGAAAAAGCCAAAAATAAACAATATTTTATCACCACTAAAGACGTCTAGTGTGGAGAGGCTTATTAAAAGCATTAAAAAAAATACCAAAACATAGAGGCATCGTTTAACTGCTAATTTTATTCTTTGTGTAAAAGTTATTTTACATATATCTCATTTTCGAGGATCGTCGAGAGCTAAACCTCGAATTTAGTAATTTTTATATGCAATTTTCTGCGTTAACTACTGTTGTCCCTCTCGCACGGTATTTGCCAATGCGTGACAGCAATAGTTTATTCAAATACCTATTTCTTAAACGTCTCTCAGCTCGCGTCCGCTTTCAATGTAAAAATATTTAGTTAATACTTAGTTTGACAGTTGGTCAACAGCTGTTGACGCGTGCAGATTAAGAGCGAGACGCAATCTGCTTTAAGCATGAGAGTGAAAGAGACTACTTTAGTGCGCTCTATGGGCGGCTGTTGCCAAGGGAAGTTGGGGCGGGGACTACGTGTGTCATTTTAAAAGGTGTCGATTCTGGCACGATTCTCTAAATCTAAATTTAAATTTGACAACCGTGTATCCTTGTCATTCTCTATACAGAATGAAAAGGACAGACATTGTTGGCGTATAACCTGTTTATATATCATACGTCATTGCAATCAACTAAAGCCCACAGCTGGGGCACAGGCCTTCAAAATGGATGGAATAGGGATAACGGGCCGTGACAAGGGTTGCCAGATGCTGGCTTATCAATTTCGAGACTTTTGCCCCCCCCCCCCCCTCCCCCCCCCTGAAAAAATAAAGCATCAAATCAAACCAAAATCACCCCCGAGAATTAAAACATCAAGCAGGACAGAGGTGTCATTCGTTATTAGTTTATTTTGTTACGAAACTAGCACATTATCGGAATTCCGGACAATAAGGTCTAATTACTGGACACGGGATGAGACGCATAATTCTGGGACAATCCCGGATATCCCGGCCATCTGGCAAGCCTAGCCGTGACTGCGGTCAGTGGGTGTTGACGACTGCAGATGACCGGAACCAACGGCTCAACGTGCCTTCCGAAACACAGAGGAGAGATAATGGGTGTATTCCGAATCAAACACCAGTACGTTGGCCAGTGGTAATGACGTCATGATTTCGACGCCATATTGACAACTACAACAGTGCAATATGGCGTCGAAATCATGACGTCATTACCACTGGCCAGCGTACTGGTTTATATTTCGGAATACACCCAATATGTTTTTGGTCACCCATCTAATGACAGACCATTGAGGAAGTTGCTTGACTTCCAAGATCAGCAGCCATCGAGCGGCTCCTTTGGTGCAATGGCTGAACTTCTGCTCCTATGATTCTGGATTCATATTTCCATTGGGGGATTCTATTTGTGAATAATAAAGACAGAAAGGGTAACCTTTAGCTACATACCAAAATTAACCGAAAAATATCTCAGTGGCTTAGAGTTTGAAACAATTATAATGTAATACTAGCGGCCCGCCCTCGCTTCGCTTCGGTGTAAAGCTGAAGTGTAGACTACAGTTTTTGTTCGCAGGCTTGTATTATACACAATGACATTCATCTATGATTCTTCTTATACCTACATGCAAAGTTTCAGCCCGATCGGTTTAAAGTTGACAAAGTTTCATACAAACTTTCATTCCCTATTTTATCCCCTTGGGGGTGGAATTGATCAAAATCCTTTCTTAGCGGATGCTTACGTCATAACATCTACCTGCATGCTAAATTTCAGCCCGATCCGTCCAGTGGTTTGGGCTGTGCGTTGATAGATCACTATGTCAGTCAGTCACCTTTGGGTTTTATGTATATAGATTATAGATAGATATGTTGCCCGCGACTTTATCTCAGTGGAAATATTGGTTTGCTATACGTCTTGCCTATGTCCTTTCCCGAGACGACCTATTATTGACTGTAAACCACCAGTGAACAAGGCGTCACTTACCCGTAGCTTTAGTGGAAGTTCGCGATGCCCTGAAGAACTTCGTCAGTATCACCCTCGAGGGGGAGAGCGGCCGAGCCGTGGGTGCCGGTTTGATGCCCGACGGAGACTGCGCCGCTACCACTGAGCAGAATTCAACTAATATTTATTTCTAGTTATATTTTCTTTAGATTTAAACATCAAGCAGTTACATGCTTTAAAAATAATAAAAATTATAATATTTATTTTATCACGGTTCATGAGATACAGCCTGGTGACTGACAGACAGACGGACAGACAGGCGGACGGACAGCGGAGTCTTAGTAAAATCCAAAGGGTAAAACAGGACCCTATTACCTACTGAGACTACTGTCCGTCTATCTGTCACCAGTCTATCTCATGAACCATGATGGTTAGACAATTAAAATTTTCACAAATGATGTATTCATGTTGTCGCATAGGAGTAGTACATTACGATACGCGTGACCTAAGTTGCCTATTACTGCACGGCGTGAAGTTAGCGCCCGGTGCTAAACGCCGTGCAGTAATAGACAACTTCGGCCACAAGTATCGTATACTATTTTATAGCAAGTGTGACATAAACCCGCCCCGGACGCGGGCAAGAGGGGGGGGGGGGGGAGGGATGCGATTAGTGTTTTGAATGTAAAATTCATGTATTGCAATCACAAAGAATTGCAATACAGACTGCAAGTCAAACTCTGAAAAGAAAGAATTCCAGTTCAGATTACCATTTTGAAAGTATATTTCAAAAGGAAAAAATCAAATACCATTACAACAAAATAGAATTTCAATGTATCCATGAACGTTTATTCCTTGATTGGCATAACAATATATTAAACAAAGATACAATTCTCGCGGAATGAATTATAGCTAACCGTTTCTCCTTGTTTTGGCTGTCACTGAAAATCCCTAACGTATCGCTAATTTTTCATTTGTTTGCTGTCAGTTTTTAAGCTCCAAATGACATTTAAATGTGTTTCCTTTTATTTTTTCTACATGAGTGAAGTTGGTCAATTCATTTACACACCGTGCAGAAATAGGCAACTTAGGTCACGGAAAAGCGTGCGTAAAGTGCGGGTTTAGGTCACACTGTGCTATAAATAAATATTTAAGGGGGAATCTTTTTTCGATCGATTTAATCATTTATACTATTTAAACTAATATTATAAAGAGGAAAGATTTGAGTGTTTGTTTGTATTGAATAGCCTCCGAAACTACTGGACCGATTTGAAAAAATCTTTCTAGTTTAGAATCCTACATTATTCCTCATGAACATAGGCTACAGAGTACTTTCAAAAAAGTTTGGGTTCCATTTGAAAACTTGAAGATCGATCGTTGAAGTAAAGCCACTATCGCAGTTGTCGGTCATTGGATGGGTGACCAAAATCTTCTATTTTGAATTCCTCCGTGCTTCGGGAGGCACGTTAAGCCGTTGGTCCCGGCTGCATCTGCAGTCGTTAGCACCCACCAATCTGCACTGGGCCCGCGTGGTGGGTCATGGCCCAATTTCCCTATTCCATCCATAGGGAAGGCCTGTGCCCCAGCAGTGGGGACATTAATAGGCTGATAATGATGATGAACCCAGCGTGTGAAAAAAAAACCTTATATCGCTTACGCAGCGGACTTCTTTGACAGTAGAGCAAACTGATATACTAAAGTTTTATAGAGGACATCAATATCTAGTCCGCGATACCATATGTCTAACTACATATTACCACGGTAATCTATACTTATAATAAATCTGTAGAGGTCAATTCTGTACATGAAATATATTTTCAAAATAACTATCAGGGGGTGATTAGTGATCGATACTGATGCCAAAAATGCAATCAGTATAATTTTTGTCTGTCTGTCTGTCTGTGTGTATGTTCCTTATAGAAACAAAAACTACTCGACGGATTTTAACAAAACTTGGTACAATTATTCTTCATACTCCTGGGCAGGTTATAGTATACTTTTCATCACGCTACAATCAATAGGAGCAGAGTAGTGAAGGGAAATGTTGGGAAAACGGGAGAAGTTACTCCATTTTTTAAGCTTCCGTCGCGTGTGCAGCCTCAATGGTTAAAGTTACATAGAAATCATGTATGACAAAAATATTCTACATAAAATTGTCTAAATAATATCCCGCAACAGCATATGTCTATATTTTATGGTTGACTCACAATAACACGTGTAATTATATAAATAAAGTCATTGTTTATAACACAAGCCTGAGAACAAAAACTATAGTTTACACTGCAGCTCTACACCGAAACGAAGCGAGGGCGGGCCACTAGTATTAAATATAATATTACCGTGATATTACAGTTGACATAACTGTACTGACATCTAAAGGTACCTTGCGGTTTCACCCGCGTTGATTTGAAGAAAAAGGTTATAGTGAGTCAAAGTTACAATATGGAGATATGCTGTCGCAAACTTTTTACAGAACTTTTAAAGGGGAATAATTCCGCCATACATGATTTTTGTGTAACTTTAATCATTTATGTGTACATAAACACACTTCGCACACTGTCGAGGTGTCCAATACAAAAAGATTTTTGAAGTTATACTTCTTTAGGCGCGTTATGAAAAAATGATGAGAGTGAAATTTTAAGATGCGCGCGCATCACTGTAACACAAAATTTTAACAGCATGAAGTTGGTCGCTTTAGCAACCAACTTCATGCTGTTACTTTTGTGTTTACCGCACATTAAGAAAATCTACCAACAAAATAGAAATAGAATCTCTATTTAGTGGGTGCTAACGACTGCATTGTGAAGGCCTATCAAAAGTATTTATTAATCTGGAACAACGGAACCAAAGCGCGATTCAGGAGACTACAGCGCCATCTCTTGACCATTGGTGTAGTAGAACCAAAAACCACATCTTTATTTTTGTAATAAAGTAACAGTTATAGGTGTTCATATTTATAATATTTATCCACATATTTCTAGTTTGTATATTCGGAATACGTGTTTGAGTTTCATACAAGTGCAAATCACATATGTTCTAATAAATTATATTCAGTAGCGATTTTAATTGAATATTTTGATTATTTATTTATTTTTTCAAATTAAAAGTGAACTTTATTGACTGTGTCCTTTTCCAGACTTTTTATTAATTTATTGTAATTAATTATTTGCATGCAATTAAAAACTAATTTTAAACGATGCCAAAGAAGGATAACTTCTCACGCGCCTACATAAGTACACGCACCCATTTTTTTTTCAAATCGGAACAGCAGAGCCATGTTGCATTCGGTACAACGGTTCCTAAACTACGCAACGAATTTTTCACTTTGAATGGAAGGTTTATAATTATTATGAACTAAGTCATTGCGTATAAAACTAGCCTTTGAACAGAAATTAAAGTCTACACTACAGCTCTACACCGAAGCAAAGCGAGGGCGGGCCACTAGTTAGTTATAATTTTCCTTAAATTATCATGAAAAACACTATAATAAGTATTCTATGATTGATATACATATTTCTACAAAATTCTTCACGCAAAACCGGGGACGGACAGACAGACGGACATGACTAAACTATAAGGGTTCCTTGTAGTTAACCTCGTCAGAATTACGGTACCCTGAGAAATCTGTGTCTTGCTTGACTTATAACGGATTGTTTTTGAATTGTAGCTACACCAACAATATGATAGTTTTCACATTTAGTTTTTTGACGTAGTCGTAGAAGATGCATTAGCAATTGTTACAATGAATTCAATTTCGCTTGAAAATCGAATTAAAATAATTAAAATCCACTATGGAAATAGTGGTTCTGTTACAGAGTTACATTTTGTCAAATTCGTGATATTTTCGGACAACATAATCGTCCTTCTGAGACCGCCATTTTAAAGAAAAAGGTTATTGTGAGTCAAACTTGCGATCTTTATTACAGAACTTTTAAAGGGGAATAATTCCGACATACATGATTTTTGTGTAACTTTAATCATTTACGCAGCGCACGCAACGGAAGTTCACAAATGGAATATTTTTAACCGTTTTTGCAACATTTGACATAGATACTCCTCTCCTATTGGTTGCAGCGTGATGTTATAAAGCCTTAAGTACTATTCGATACAAAAAGATTTTTTCAAATCGGAACAGCGTAGCAATGGTGCATTCGGTACGACGGTTACTAAACTACGCAAAAAAAACGAGTGAGCCTTACAGTAGTCGTGTATGATGTGTAACATTTGAAACCTCACCTTATTTTAGTAAAAAAAGAAATTAAACCTACTACAAAAGGAATAAGCCATTTGAACATTGTTCTAAAATCAAATCAAATAGCGCGCGCTTTGCCGACTTCCTGTTACACCCTTTTCCGTTCCATTTCACGAAATCACTCCCACAAATTGCAGGAAAACGAGAAGAAAGATGTTACACATCAAAAATTTTACTTGGAATGGAAGGTTTATAATTATTATGAAGAAAGTTAACGTGTATAATACAATTAATACAAGCCTTTGAACAAAAACTATCTATATAGTGTTCACTACAGCTCTACACGGGCGGCCCACTAGTGTTTACATAATGAAGTGATAGTTTAAGCCGTACCAATAAAGAAACGAATCAAAAATGGCGTCTATGTACCTGCACTGACAGATGCTATGGTCAAAAAATAAAAAGAAAGATGGAAAGAAAAACCTGTTTATTAAGTAATGTCGAGACAGTGCGAGAACAAAGTCAGAAATGATTTTTTGGAGTATTTGCATATATAAGGGGCCCGGTATGAGAAAAATGTGAGGAGTAAAATCTATCGATGAATGACATTAATGACCTCGTTACGTTTTTGTGCGCAACCTCATCTGCGCACCTTTCACTTTTAGCCGTGGCAACGGATAAAAAACATGTTGTCACAAATTTCAATAAAATAAATAAACTAAAAATAGATAAAATCGGAGCAAAATTAATGAAAACAAATAAATAACAGAATATAGAGAAATGCCGGTAAGTGTCCAGCACTCTGGAATAGTGATTTTCAGTACAGATGGAATTATAATACATATTTACAAAATGATGACTAGTGTGTGATATTTTTGAAATTGTGTGTTTCCAGAAATACATAATAAAATATATGATGAATATCGCTGATGTTAGATGATAAAATTTGTGACATGGAACCTATGATAGTCGAAACCATGGGACGATTCCTGAGGTATCTCTACTTGTAACCGACTTCTTCGGACTTGATTTTGTTTTGTGTCTGTTCAAAGACAATCGTTTTTAGAGTGTAAACTCCGGTCGTGCGTCGGAGCTGACACACACAATTTTTTTATTTTTTGCATGCTGTACGCGCCGTGCGCGACTAAAGACAGCAATAGTTTAGAGTGAAAGCGCATGATCGCCGCCGCCATTTTAGATTCGTTTCTTTATTGGTGCGGCTTATAGTAGAGCTGTAGCAAACCGTATGTATTCAGTACTGACTACTGAGTAACGGGTGCGCCATCTAGTACCGAGTAACGAATCGTTACACACAAATAAATTTCGTTACTCGCATTTTTCGTAGTATGACTATCTATATGTTTCAGTTTACGCAAGTACAGTTGATGTGTGTATAGAAACATTTGCTGATCGTATGTTTTAAGCATGCGCGAGCATATTCGGAGAATTTAAAAACGTACGTTGGAGCTTTTGGCGGGATTTCATCGAGTGCGGTTGGCGTCTTATTTTAATTATTTTTAAATTCGTTCATAGTGGATATTGTGAAAAAAAATTGGTGTGATTTTGTGTTACAACCGTCTGCGTAACTGATATATAGATATAACACAAGCTCACTGTTAAAAATTTCAAAATAGTAAAACCGATTTTTTTTATGAGAAGTAACGAGTAACGTAACGATACTATAGTAACGAGTACTAATTGTTAAAGTAACGAATACATACGGGTACGCTTTTTTTCGTTACTTTTACACCTCTAGCTTATAGTCGGGAGCGGGATATATCCGTCTCACTCACTCACCGCGCCGCGCGCCGCGCGCCGCCCGCGCCGCCCACGCCGCGCCCGCGCACACGCACCACGCGCTCAATATCCACAACCACTGGACGAAAACAGACCAATCAGAGTCGCCAGCTCCGATTTAAAACAATCGGCGGGGTTACAGGAAAAAAACAGTAGGTAGAAGTGCACAGTAATATTATCCATACAGTATAGGGGTGATGACGGGGTACAGTAAACGAATTTTTTTTAACACACCAATTAGCCTAGGCCCCAAAGTAAGCACTATAAGGCTTGTGATAAGGGATACTAGGGCAACGGATAGAATACATACTATACATATATAAGTATATTTATATAGAAATACATATTTAAACATCCATGACTGGAGTACAAATGCTCGTGTTCATCACATAAATATCTGCCCCCACCGGGATTCGAACCCGGGACCTCACGAGTCGGCGACGCCATGAAACCCGGCGTATAAACCACTCGGCCAAGGAGGTCGTCAAACCTTGGGCAATCAACCAAAACATGACAAAGTTATAGCGCGTCAAAGTTTGGGAGTAGGGGCTCATGACGTTACTTTTTAGTGAATTTTCACTTAAGTGTACCAAAAAGTGACGTCATGCGACTTATAAATCAATATATCTCTACAATGTTTATATTATGTGCAAAAAGGAAAAAAACGTGTCCAATACTTTTTGATAATCTACCTGATAAACGAAGAAAAAAAAATAGTCCTATTGTGACTCGGCCCTGTCCTTGAAATAAAAAATAAATCTAAGATCTATGATCTAATATTATACCTAAAGGCGAAAATTTTGTGTGTATGTTTGTTACTTCTTCACGTCTAAACGGCTGGAGCGATTTTGAATAAAATCTGGCATGGAGTTAACTGACACTCTGGATTATCACATAGGTTACGTTTTACCGCGGGAAAATATCCCTAATGAACTTGAGGTAACACCGCGGGGCACAGTTAGTTTTTATGACGACATACCGTTTGTACACCGGGTTTCATGGTGTCGCCGACTCGAGAGGTCCCGGGTTCGAATCCCGGTGGGGGCAGATGTTTATGTGATGAACACGAGCATTTGTACTCCAGTCATGGATGTTTAATATGTATTTCTATATAAATATACTTATATATGTACAGTATATGTATTCTATCCGTTACCCTAGTATCCCGTAACACAAGACTTACTAGTGCTTACTTTGGGGCTAGGCTAATTGGTGTGAGTGTTGGAAATATTTATATTTATATTATTTATATTTAATAAAAACAAAAAGAACTTACGTAATGACTTCTTAGTACAGTGTATTTAAAGGAGTCCCGACTTGTCTTTGAGGCAGCACCGTGTTGAGATCGCCGAAACACATGCTCAGCGTCTTTCATACCATCGCCGCTGGGACAGGCCACTGAATAACAAGTTGCATAATCATCATCAGCCTATTAATGTTAGGGTTACCATATCTCAGGATTTGTCCTGAGATTTCAGGATTTTTGGACTCTTCTCAGGATTGCGGCTAGATTTTGCAAAACTCATGAAATCTCAGGATTTTCTGAATTTCCAATAAAATATAGCTTACGTTTTAAAGATCTCTTTAATAAAAAGTTAAACAAACAAAGTGATTGCACAATTAAAATCAGTAATTCATTATCCAAGTTAATCTTAACTTAATCAGTTTTATCATACTTAATATGTGAAGATACATTTTTAAGTAAGGTTTTTTCTTTAATTATGGATTCATATAATGCTCCACATGTTAAACTCTTCAAGTTATATTGATTTAAAAGTATAAGCAGAGTATAAACGATAATATTACGACTTTTTTAAATTGTTAAGTACGTTTGAGAGAAAATTCTCAAACTGTAAAACATCTCAGGATTTTTCAATGGAAATCAAGCCTTTTCTCCGGACTTCTGATTTTATCATCTGGTAACCCTATCCACTGTTGAATCTAGTGTTGTCAGGTCAGATTTGTTTTAAATCGGTACACGAGGTCAAAAAAATCGGGATTTGGGGTTGCAGATCGGGACAGTAAACAAAAAAGGTAAATTTAAAAAATCAAAAAACCCGACTGCTTAATTATACTTCAAATAAAAACTGAAAAGAAAAAACAAGTCCAGTAGTCTGTAATTCTGTTAATAAGGAATAAAGCTACTTTAACAGTCGGGACCCATTAGATATTCAAGAATACATAATATTTTTCAACAGTGGGTCCCGACTGTTAAAGTAGCTTTGTTCCTTATTAACAGAATTATAGACTACTGGACTTGTTTTTTTCTTTTCAGTTTTTATTTGAAGTATAATTAAGCAGTCGGGTTTTTTGATTTTTTAAATTTACCTTTTTTATTTCACACTTTTTAGTTAGTTAGTATTTTAAGACGGTATATACCGTAGTCTTGTGACTTCAGTATGGGAATTAATATCGCGGGAATTATTAAGTACCTGGCGTCGGTCTAAAAGATTGATTTATTAAGACATATAAAGACTTTACCAGCGGGGTCAAGGCTACAGATGGGCCTCAATTTTCGCAAAAATGTGTGAAGTTAAATCAAGTCGTTACATAAATATCTCTTATGTATGTAAATTTTATAGGAACTAGCACTTACTCAAAAAGTCATCTTTTGTTTATGTTTTTTTTAATAGTTTAGCAGTAAATATAAAATTCATTTACTTTTATTCGTCGACTATTTAAAATTGGCAGTGGCTGCATTGTCATGTCAATGCCGGACGTCTAAGATTGTGATATACACAAATTCAGTGTCAGTCCCTAGTCTCATAATTTGATAAACCTACATAATTCACAGAAACCCAATATGTAGATGCCAGAAGTTAACTTCAAATGTTTTTAATCACCCTATATACAATACCAATCAATGACGTTTATGTCGCAGGTTGAAGAAAGCAGTAATTCCCGTCTGTTGTTTTGGACAATGGTAGCAATTGCCTTAGATCACTAAATTAAATAATTATGCAATCACCAAAGCAAAGTTTATAATATTTGATTAAACTAAAGGCGCATAATAAAATTTTCATAAAGTTAGGTAGAGCACCATAGCAATCTCATTTATTATCAATTTATAGTTCTCTTTGTAGTTTTCTTTTAAAGCGTTCACATTTAACAGGTCAAAGACTTTGTGTTCGACCCTTTTTTATTGGTAGTGTAAAGCTCGAATGAAGAGTACTCCCAGTAGTGCAATCATGGCAAATATTTTCCAAATTTTTTTTGTTTAAAAAAATACTGAATAACGTACCACTGTTAAGCACAAATGCTAAGTAACTTTTAAAATATAATCAAATAAACCTATTACTTACTTTATTTTTAAATCTTTTTCATCAATTAAATACTTATAACTATCTATACTAATATTATAAAGAAGCAAGATTTGTATGTTTGTAACAAATAATCTGTCAAACTACTGAACCGGTTTCAAATATTAATTCATCATAAGGTAGCTACGTTATTTATTATAACCTTTTTTCTTTATTTAAATACATTTTGTCCGAGTGACATAGGCTATATTTTATCCCGATAAATAAATTTCGCCCGTACAATGCCCGGGTGGATCACTAGTAAGCATAATATAATATTATAGATGCGAAAGTGAATTTGTTTGTTGCACTTCCGTGCCCTAATAGCTAAATCGAATATAATGAATTCCCTTATAGAAGTAGATGGGAACTTGGTTCTTAGCTACAACATCGCAATACTTATAGGCGTAGGGTGATGAAAGGCGTGATTTGCCTATAAAAATCTACATTATTTACTTTGAATTTTGCAGAATTATTACAAAACCAATATTATTGCGAGCTGATTAATAAATACAGGGATTCCAATAAGTATGTACTTACTAGCGAAAAATGGGTTATTTGTCATTATATTAAGTAAACCTTTTTTGTAACATTAAGTAATATCGTTAAAAAAAATGAAAAACAGTAAAATTCTGAGTTTTTCATTAAAATTCAATAATCATAAATACCTATTATGATAATATATTTTTCATCATTTAATAAGAAGGAACTGTATCACAGTTTTATTGTTAGTACTTCGTATAGGATCAGATACTGCGAATACCCCAATTTTTTTTCTTTTACATAGTACACCGCGCTATCACTTTGTCATCATTGTAACTTTTTAAATATTTGTCGAAATGACATAGTGTAAAAAGCAAAGTTTATCGTCTTTAAATATCAAAAGCGATAAAAGTATTTGTTTGGATAAAAAATGATTTGTTAATACAAAATGTGCATTTTGGAAATAGATATCAAATAATATTTTAGTTTTGATTCACTATTTTAGCGGTAATGACTTACACATTAAAAATAGATATATGGTGTCACGGACTTTTTTTAGAACTATTTAAAAGATACATTTTCACTCTACATTACATTCATGTAACTTTTATTGTCTTTGCAGTGCAGGCCAAAATGGCTCGCAGATGGGAGATTTTTTTCCGTCTTATGTGACACTTATTGTTATATATTGGCCAATTCACTCAATAATTACATAAATTATTATATATATGTAATTATCATATATGAACTATATTACTGTTAAGTTTCATTAAAATCCATTCGGTATTTTTTAGGTGAAAGAGTAACAAAGATACAAACGTAAGATTGAAATTAAAAGCGTAAGTGGTTAATATACAACTTTAAAGCGTTGTAGATCCTAAACAATCATATAAAATGAAAAATGGTGTTAGGAACCTAAATATGATTTTTGATTATCTAGACAGTGATACCCCACTCGACATATTTTGGCAACTTATTTTTTTTACTTCGTCACAATATGGCGCCTAATGTTGCCCATATTGAATTTTGATTACTATTATATCTTTAGTAGCACTCCCATGATTGAGACGAATCGATTGATGTATGAATCAACAAAATCGGTCCAGGCGTTTGGTCTCTAGTGTGCCACAAAGGAACAAACATACATATTATATAGACTGTTAAACACATAACCCTGTCTGCGCGTCGCGCGTCGCGCTTCGCGCTCTTGCATTGCGCAGCCGGGTAAAAACAAGGGGTTTTTTAGTCTGTAGCTAGTCTAACATAGAGTGGAAGTATAGTATTATATCAAATACAAAAAACCGCCAGAAATCACAACAACAAACAAATTCGTATCAATACAAAACTTTGATGTTTAACAGATTGCTGAGTTTGATTCTTAGATTAAAACAAAAAGGGTAGATACGGCACTAGCCTCACAAAAGTGATCCGCATGAATTGTGGTCCACGACCCTAATCGCTTTAGTCACAACTTGACATGCAAACATGACAAAATACATGTGAACGTCAAAAAGAAATATTGCTAATATTTTGTGTTTATATGATAAAACAATGCCTAAGTGTGTTTTTAAAAAGTGCTCAAATTGCTCAAGAACTAAAAATAAAACCCACGGCATCACTTTTCATTCGTAAGTACTATAAAATATATTGTTTCATAAAAATTGCTGTTTGTTTTGAATCTTATTCGGTAGTGACGTCGAGTACTGGTCGCGTGATTGGTCGGTAGTGCAGTGACGCGGATCTCGCCGTCCCGTTCGCGCTGCCGTTGAAACTTAACGTGCTGTTTCTTTCGGGTCGGTAATGCAGTGACGCGGATCTCGTTCGCGCTGCCGTGGGATCAGTTTTTGTTTTATGCAAGTATGAGCGTACCGTATCTACCCTTTTTGTTTTAATCTAAGGTTTGATTGCCAAATAAAAATCTTAATGTTAGTTCCGTTTTTCGCCACGCCCATTCTCTTTCCGCACACTCTACTATGGTGTAACAAGTACAGAATAATAAAATTGTTATATCTTGGAATACGGAGTTCTTTACCCTTAGTACGAGTTTTAATAGTTTTCGAAAACTATGATCGTCTCGTTTTGTTTCCATACATTTCACACCAGAGCGCCTCTAGCGGAAACTGTAATGAACTTTAATCGGCAGTATATGGTAATAGGGTATTTGACAGTATTAAAAATAAAGTGCCAATTGTTAGCATCCGAGTTTAGAATGAATATTGGCAGGGGTTTTTACAAAAAAAATATTCATAATTTTACTAAAAACCCACCAAAAAGATTTTTTTTTTTTTTTTTATGCTAGATAGGCAATGCGTTTGACCACAATCTCACCTGATGGAAAGCGATGATGAGGCCTAGGATGGTACACGCCCGCCTAGAAGATGCCTGTTCACTCTGGCCTTGAAGATGTCCAGGTTATATTGGTCCGGGAAAACAGACCTCGGCAAGGAGTTCCACTCCCTAGCCGTTCGTATAATGAAGGCCGAAGCAAATCGCTTCGTGCGAATGGGAGGAACTTCGACAACATAAGGGTGGAAGCCCTCGCCGCGCCTGGTCGTCCGGTGGTGGAAATGGGAAGGGGGGATCAAATTATGTAATACCTCCGCACACTCTCCGAAATGTAACCGATAAAACACCGAAAGGCAAGCTACACGTCTTCGGTGGTCAAGGCTCTGAAGATTAGCCTCAACGAGAGCGTCATTGCCTATGAGTCTCTTCGCACGGTGTTCCACCGAGTCCAGTGCATCCAGCTGATACCGAGCAGATCCGTCCCAAAGGTGACAACAGTACTCCAAGCAGGAGCGAACTTGGGCTCGATAAAGGTTAAGGAGCTGCTCAGATGTAAAGTATCGCCTGACCTTATGTTCATGCCAACCTTAGGCATTCATAGTTCATAGATTTAACTTTTCATTTTCTACCCACTTTTAGTTTATAAGAGTTACCGCTCGATATATCGCTGCATTCTACAGTCTACGAATTGACGGCGACTCAACCAGATGCGTACTCGCTAATCCTGGTTTTCCCGCTTTCTGGAACTTTCTATATTCTTAGGGTTTATACTCTTTATGAACCTACCGCTCGTGCTGTGAACATAGTGCTGTGTTTTTCAGTGCTTAAAACATACGCTGTTGTGAAGTGAACGCTTAATTATCCGCTGTCTTGGCTGATATTAGCCGAGGCTGGTCCTTCATTATCTCGCTAAATCGTCGTGGGCTGTTGAGGCTGAGGAAGAAGTCTGCAGTGACATTACCCGGGTAGTGCCGGGTCAGTGCGGTTGCTGAAGGTGAGTTGCTGTTTTACTTTCGTGGTAGTAGTGTGCAGCGATTCCCGTAGGATATCTATCTCCTCTTCAACAGATAAGTAAACTTATACTACCTATGGTGATACCCAAATTAGTGCTGGGTAGAATCTACGAACCTTATTGCTAGGTTTAGCGCCCACAGAAAGTATTCCAAGTTTTCTGGCAGCGGTTTTAGCAATGGACTCGAAATTGATGCTGGATGAGATGTCCAGAGATGGTCTTTAACCGGCACGGAGACATTTCGGAAATTCGGAGTCAGATGGAATGGACTCCGTTTCGTCGAGAAGAGACAGGCCTGTGTTTTAGAGGGATTGAATCCAACCAAGTTGGCTTCACCCCAGAGGGAAACAGCTTCTAGAGTTGCATTCACTCCCTCCACCATCGCCTCCCTTAATGATCGGACATCTGCATCAGACTTCACATCAGGCAGATATCTCCCCGAAACTGTGCTGTCGTCTGCATACCCAAAGATACCGGGAGTTAGGAGCAGATCATTGATGTGCAGCAAGAAAAGAGTTGCGGAGAGGACAGATCCCTGGGGGACACCGGCATTAATACCAAGCAGATCCGACGATGTGCCATTAATGACCACTCGTATCGATCTGCCCCTCAGAAAATCTGCAATCCAGTTGCAAAGTCCGACAGCGATTCCATATGAAGGAAGCTTGCCAATGAGACTTGCATGCCAGACCCTGTCAAAAGCCTTAGAAATATCAAGAGAAACGGCGAGAGCTTCGCCGCGTTTCTCTATGGCTTCACTCCATAAGTGGGTAGCATACACAAGAAGATCCCCAGTAGATCGCCCACGGCGGAAACCAAATTGGCAGTCACTGAGTAGATCGTTATCTTCGAGGTAAGCGAGGAGACGGTTGTTCAATACACGCTCCATAAACTTACAGAGTATGGAGGTGATTGCAATAGGTCGATAGTTGGCAGGGTCGGCACGACTACCCTTTTTGGGCACTGGTTGGACATTGGCAAGCTTCCAGGTTTTCGGAACTTGGCCAATCTCAAGGGATAAGCGATATAGGCGAGTCAGAATAGGAGACAACTCAGGGGCACAATTCCGCAGGACAATAGCTGGAATGCCATCGGGCCCACTGGCTTTATTCACGTCTAGAGTGCTTAGCGCTTTGAGTACCTCTTTCTGATGGATGCGAACTTCCAACATGGTAGAAGAACACAGAGGAAGCTTAGGTGGGTTTACGCCAGCAGCATCTAGTTGTGAGTTGTTCGCAAATATAGAGGCAAACAAGTCAACCTTCTCTTTGGAGGTGTGAGCCAGCGATCCGTCAGGCTTAATTAAAGGCGGCAGCGACGACCGGCAAAAATTGGCTTCGACTGTTTTGGCAAGGGACCAGAAAGCCTTGCTTCCGGATGGAAAGGAGGCTAATTTGGCTCCTATACGGCCAATGTGATCGAAGCGGGCCTTGCGGAGAACACCTTTACAGGACTTGGCGGCACTGTTAAAGGCCTTCTTCAGACTTCGAACATTTGGTGATTTGCGGGCTCGAGCATTCGCCCAGGAGCGATACGCAAAATGCTTAAGTGCCTCTGCTTTAGCACAGTCCGCGTCAAACCAAGGGCGGGCGCTAAACTGGCGCGGTACGTCAGAGTATGGCATAAAGTACTCCATAGCCTGACGCATCAGGTCAGCAATGGCATCCGCGCAGTAAGTCGGCTCGTCCGAAGAAAAGCAAGTGCGACGCCAAGGATAAGATGCAAAGAAATGCCGCATCTCATCCCAGTCTGCTGAACCATATCGCCAAACGCCATCGCCAACGCCAATCGCCAAACAAAAAAAAAAGATAATAGTTTTCTTATCTTTTGTCACGTGACCCAAAACGCTTGGGATTGGCGGAGCCTAAAATGACGTCACACGCAAGTAAACTTTCGCTTAAAGTGACATTACATTGTATCGTTTGACGTTTTCATAACAGTCGTGTGACGTCAACGCTAGTAAGACGCCATATTGTCCAGAGAAACGTTTTCGCGGCAAATTGAAAATGGAGTTTTTGATTTGGTTATTTTTACTGAAATACACAACAGAATGATGAATATCGACTTTTTACGGACTCCATAAACATTAATCAATAACGTGAGATCGTTTTCTAAAACTTGTCAAATAGCCTAGCCTCGTTAATAGTTACACATCCATATTAGACAGAAGTCTGTCCTTTTTTCTCTCTAAGCGTGCAAAAGAGATGAAAATATGATCTATCAACGCACAGCCCAAACCACTGGACGGATCGGGCTAAAATTTGGCATGCAGGTAGATGTTATGACGTAGGCATCCGCTAAGAATCCGGATTTTGATCAATTCTACCCCCAAGGGGATAAAATAGGGAATGAAAGTTTGTATGAAACTTTGTCAATTTTAAACCGATCGGGCTGAGACTTTGCATGCAGGTATAAGAAGAATTATAGATGAATGTCATTGTGTACAATACAAGCCTGAGAACAAAAACTGTAGTCTACACTACAGCTCTACACCGAAGCGAAGCGAGGGCGGGCCGCTAGTCAACCATAAGACTTCAGAGATGAACTTACCGCATATGCTATGTCGTGGTTGGAAGTAGAAACCACGAGGACAGATGGGTGACATCCTGGGACTGCCACAGGGTGGTGCCTCGCGATGAGTACGCGAATCTAAGGGAAGCACATATTGAATCTAAAGAAAACATTACTAGAAAAAAATCCACGCGGACCAGGCAGCAGACGGGACTCGAACCCGCACCCTTCGCTATCCGGGCGAATGCACTGACCATTATGCTACCGCGGCCGTGATAGCCGTGTCGAATTCTTTCTAGCCTATCTTTAGCTGCAAGGCAGCGCCATCTCTTCGCATTATAGGTAACCCACAATGTCAAATGAATACCTTCACAAGTATTAAATATTTGAAAGAAGAAATAGCAATTATAGTTATAATTTTGACGACCTCCGTGGCCGAGTGCTTTGTACGCTGACTCGAGAGGTCCTGGGTTCGAATCCCGGTGGGGGCAAATGTTTGTGTGATGAATACGAGTATACGAGCATTTGTCCTCCAGTCATGGATGTTTAATATGTATTTCTATATAAATATACTTATTTTATTTATGTACAGTATAATATGTATTCTATCCGTTACCCTAGCATCCCTTAACACAAGCCTTACAGTGCTTACTTTGGGCTTGGGCTAGCTAATTGGTGTGAATGTTGGAAATATTTATTTTATTAATTATTTTTTTAAGCATGCAACGGCACGATGTTTAGATCTAAAGATATATATATATATATATATACTTTATTATATATAGTAATATTTACTAGAAAAAATCCACGCGGACCATACTTCAGCAGACGGCACTCGAACCCGCACCCTTCGCGATCCCTAACTTTATTTGAAACAAGTCTTGTCGTTCGGTAAATTCTCACCTTTGGTTCTCAGCGTGTGAGTGATCATGTATCGAGTCTTGTTGCTTGATACAGCCGGCGTCAAGGTCTTGTTACAACCGCGGTTAAATATTACCACTGTGAAATAACAAATTCATCATCATTATCACAGAAAAATCGTCTATCTGGAGAAGTACTTCCAAGCAGGGAATCGGATCAGAACAGAGCATCATTTCTGTGTTACAGAACACAGAAAGAGGTTAGAAGGGTGATCTTAGACCGTTTGTACGGGACCGATGTCGGCTTCCATATACTTTTTGAGTGCAGCGCCAGTAGCGCCATCTATTGCTTTGGTAAGTCAAGGCTTGCTTTCGTTAATTATATGTGGGGCGTATAGATGTCGCCGCCACTGGGGACATTAATAGGCTGATGGTGATCAGTGTTGCCAGGTCTCACGATTTTACAGGAGATCTTCTGGTTTTTCTGAAATTTCTCCTGTTCTTCTGTTTTCTACATGAATCATTTATGTTTCTTAGAATAAGATTTTCTTTTTTAAATTGCATGTTGAGTTGCATTTTCCGTCATTAAGAATGTAGGTAACCTTAATTATTATAAAAAAAATGTTATTGTCTAAAAAAACGAGCTTTGAGGGGCAGAAACCACAGATCGGAAAAAGTACGCCCCTGCATCTACTGGTTTTTCTTGTACTTGTACTATATATTTTTTTGCCTTGACTTTTGACTTTTAATTATTTTTATTTGATGGAAATTAATGAATTTTAAATTATGTATTTTATTAACATATTTTTCTTTGTGACATAATTAATCTGTTTACCTTAACCTATATTATTATATTACATTAAATAACTACTGTTTTAAATTGATTTTAAATTAAATAAATGATTAAATGTATTTTTGTGACATGTACCTATTTCTGTATGATTATTATAAGTTATGTTGCTCGAAATAAATGAATATTATTTTATTTTATTTTATAACACCTCCCGATTTTTAAAAATAGGAACTGGCAACACTGATCGTTATGATAATGATAACTACTACAAGGCCGATACGTTGCCTGGTATAGAAGCCAGCGTAGCAGTGTTGTTCGCGACCAAAGCTGCCATGGAAGCTTGCAAATCTCTTCGGCAACGGGCACT
Organism: Chilo suppressalis; assembly: GCA_902850365.2. NCBI lineage: Eukaryota > Metazoa > Arthropoda > Insecta > Lepidoptera > Crambidae > Chilo > Chilo suppressalis. The sequence goes on from OU963921.1 coordinate 12,478,155, forward strand.
ACATAACAAAGACCTCGGCGGTACCACCACAACGGCGGACAGTCGAACTAACGGAGACTCGTCCCCCTGCAAAAGACGTAGACGTGAAAACGATGGACTGTTGTACGACTGGATGAAACTAATGAATGAATCAAAATATTTAAAAATCAAAATGACAAATCCTGTAATTAAATCGGACATGTCTTTTAAAAAGCTCTATTAAATAAGTTAGACACATTAAAATTGACAATCCAGTTAAGAAATAAGTACCTATTTGTTGCTATTTTGGATATTTTGCTCATTTTTCCATTAAAATTTTGGCTATGACAACTTTATGGCTTACCAAATTTATAATTAATTTATATTCTACTTTGACATCATGTTACAATAGACATTTTTTTTAAATTATAATGATAACTTGTGATTTCAATGTAACCAAAATAATAGTACCTGTTTCATAGGTCCATATCTATTTGTATACCTTATTTAAGGTGGAAATGTAGTGATACTACTACTATCGTGCGCAAAGGACAATGCTAAAATTGGCCTAAGAACCAACACCAATTTAGCATTTATGATAATTCTAAATACATTTTTTGGGATAATTATCAGTATTTAGATTGTGACGGACACTTCCAGTTAAGTAAGGTAAATTAAAAAGTTAAAAAATAATCTGAGTCAATAAATATCATTTTATGTGTATAGTCTATGACAGCGCTGCAAACAAAACACTCTTTCTTCCTTATGCCGGCACTTTACTTGGCTATTCGTATTTGCTATTTTGAAAACATGACATCAGTCTGTTCTTTTCATTCCTTATTAAGCATGACAAGGACAAACTGTTGTCAAGTGAAGGGCCGGCATAAAACTCGATAATCTGTGGTTGTTGTGCAAGCAGGCAGTTTGCATCTGTGGCATTCGTGCATTCCAAAGAGTAGTATAATATACAGGAAAGTGCATTCTCGTTTCGGATTACCTGTTGTGTGTGTTTATTTGCGATTGTTTTTCCTTTAATTTAACTATTTCGACTATCTAATATGCCATCGATGTTACCAAAGAGCTGAGACCTTATTACCAAGTGCTAGTGAACCTGTGCCACAACATCCTGAGAGGATCATACTGCCAAATTATTCAAGAACCCCTGATACACATTCACGCTGCATATTTACACAATATACATGTGATATACAAATAAATACCATAAACAATATTGTTAAAAATAGTCAATAAATAAGAAGCAAAACTACAGTTTTTATTTTATTCATGATTTCTACCTAACCAAGTTTTTCCTAATAGTTATTCTTTAAAATCGCACCAAAATAAATGAATTAGTTGTAATATAATTTCACTTCATACTAAGTTCATAGGTTGACCTATGTTTCATTGAATACTAAACATAACCTCAAAAAACATTTAGTTTTTCTAATAATTTAAGTTCTCAGAATTGTTCGTCAATAATCTTTGTTTTTACAGTCATTTACTTACGATTTCGAACCTAGAAAATAATATTTCATGATTGTTGGTTCTTAGGCTAACTATGTATGGACGCTGAACAATGTCCTTTACTTCCACTCTTTCTCTTATAGCTAGTAAATGAAATATGTACATGTATATATTGTACACACACATATATATTATATACATACAGATGGAGCTAAAGAAGTTTCATTTCAGTTGTGCATAAGCACATTCGTTTTTTCTACATGGTATCTCACTTACTTGGTCCCTCAAACATACAGGTTCCACGACATCCACGGTACAGCTGAGGTTGAGTGGACAAAACTCTTGGGCCATGGCCTTGCCAATAGATAGGGAGGCCCTCAGATCCTGCGAGTTTAGGGCAAGTGGCATTATTTCTGTAGCTTAAAAGTCGCTCATTTCTTAGTCGTACTATTCGTAAGTGGAATTCTTTGCCTGCGCAGGCCGGCAAGGTGAGGATGGTTGGTGTAGCAGTTTATAACTGCAGTACGAGCTATCTTCGCGTTTGGACTTTATCACTACTTAACATCAGGTGCGGTTTAGTCATTTGCCTTCCTGGCTATAAAAAAATACTAGTTTTTTTAATTATGAAAAAGTAAAAAAAAATAGGTTAGAAGATTTGGTTTTCTGAATAAACTTCAGGTTTATTTTAAACAGATCCCTTACGGCGATTTCTAGCCAAAGCACGTCTCAATTGGTTGAGTTAAACGCGAGAAAACCGGATTTTACATTTTAATGCAAACGGGGCCTAATTTTCCAAAATTTTCGAAAAACTTGGATTCGTATTATTTGCAATCGCATGGGCAACCCAAGTTCGTACATTTGCGTAACTGCGACTTATAAAGACCATTTTAAAAAAAATACGAGAAAAATCTGATTCAGATATTCAATGGTACTACTGACTGATTCCTGGACTCTCTTGCCCCATAACTTGCTTAAAAATGTCAAAACAGACAAGACCTTTGCAGATAATGCGTTATTGCACTAATAAGGACTTTCTAATACCTGTTAAAAAACTGTTATTATGTGTCGCCGCACACGGGCCACCGACCACAACCACAAAACGCCGCCACCGGCATATTTCTTGTAGTTTTCATACATTTTATATGGACTCGCCACACACGGTACGCCGGTGGCCGCCACACGCTACAAATGGTCGTTGCTCGCTTCTTGTGGCCCGCACCGGCCACTTAATGCGCCGATACAAAACGCCGCCACACGTCACTCGCGCGATTCCCCACCCCTCTCTCCCTTAGTCGGCCGTTGTCGCGCGCTTCAGCCACTTTAGTAGCCGCTTCTAGCTTCTCGTGGCGGCGTTTGTGGCTGTGGCGTGTGGCCCGTGTGCGGCGACACTATGGCCCAAATATATTTGAATATTGACCTTTCTTTTCAATGTAATACATCATGTTATAGATAAAATTACAATAGAAGTTTGAATTTCGAGATCACTTTTAAAATCTTAATTGTAAATAAGAAACTTTCGATATCTTGAAATCATAATAAACGTTGGTAGACTAACAGGGAAATTCTTAGTCCATGGACAAAAAAAAAACAAATAATTTGATGTCAAAATTATGTCACAATAAGGTGGCAAAATCTGTCACGTCTCAAATATTATTGTTTAGAAAATATTAGCAAAGATCTACCTTATCGTTTTGAAATGGTTGTAATATAATTAAGCTCATGGTGGGTCAGAAATCAAATTGGCTGATCGTACAGATAAAAACGTGCAATTCCAAGAGGTCTCTGAGCTGAGCTGCAGAGCAACGACACAGCGAAACTAAGGTTAATTAAATAATTAACATAATCTAAATCATTTAATCTGTTTAGTCCTTAGAAAGCAAAGTGCGGTCACTGATGCCGTTAAACACATAGCGAGTTTGAAGTGGCAGTGGGCGGGACATATAGCCCGCAAGCATGGCTCGTGGGGTGAGGCGGTCTTGGAATCGAGACCCTGGGGCGAGAAACGACCCAGAGGAAGACCACAGATGCGTTGGAAGGATGACGTCAGGAAAACTGCAGGCACGAATTGGATGGAACTGGCGCAAGATCGAACTAGATGGCGTAATTTGAAGGAGGCCTACACCAGACTGGTTGAGAACGGCTGAAGAGAGAGAGTCCTTAGATTAAAACAAAACTGGTCTCATTATCTGGTCTTAAGTCTTGATGCTAGAGGCTAGCACAAGCGCCCGTAGTTCAAAGTATATTTTAATGACGTTGGCATTGGTTCCTAGACAAAAGCTTAATTTAGTAATTGTATTAATCTAAAGTTTAGGCTGTTACAAGCACTCTTGAATGTCTAGAAGCTACGTCATCGGTTCGCAAATCTATGGCGGGAGACCTTGTACTGAAGAACCGGCAACAAAATCGGCAAGGGCTGTTTTTATCTCCCTGTTTTATCATTTACAGAGTCGTCAAGTTGAAAAATTACTTCAGAGATGATTCATGAAGTCACCTTTCGTTACATAATGTGAAATATACATTAATTTTGTTTGCTGTGTCATACAGTATAAATAAAAATAGGTAGTTATATTTATATTAGGTGTAACTAGACATTATTAAACACACATCATTATGTAGGAAAGAACATACCTTATAGTTGCAATCTTTTCCTGATGAATAAAGGAGAGCGCATACAATTTCATATGTGGGCATTGCGATAACTGTTAATTTGACATTTCTCTTTGTGCCATCCGCCTGTAATAGAAACGTATATGAATCATAGAGGTATAAGAATAGAGTGGGGAAGGCGGCTCTTAAAGTATCCGTCTAGTAGAAAGAGAAAGAAGATGAGAGACGGCTAGCCTTTTTCTCTCTAATCGCGAATGCGCATTGGATGACAAACCTACGGATGAATACCGACCAATCACACGACTGCGCAGCAATACCGACCAATCACACGACTGCGCAGCAATATCGACAAATCACACGACTGCGCAGCAATACCGACCATTCACACGACTGCGCAGCAATACCGAACAATCACACGACTGCGCAGCAATACCGACCATTCACACGACTGCGCAGCAATACCGACCAATCACACGAATGCGCAACAATACCGACCATTCACACGACTGCGCAGCGTCACAAGAGAGAGACATAGATAACCGTCTCTCATCTTCTTTATCTTCCTACTAGACGGACACTTCCACTTGTAGTAGAGTACATATCTTCCCTATGATATGAATTCATCAAAAGCTTATTAATTTCGCCACTGCTGGGGCACAGGCCTTCTCTATGGATGGATTAGGGAGACTGAGCCGTGACCCACCACGCGGGCCCAGTGCGCATTGGAACTGCTCACGACTGAAGATGCAGCCGTGAGCGACGGCTTAAACATTAGAGGATAAACAAACTAGGCTTATTTTACGATGCAATAATTATTAAAACTACAGCAAAGTAATCTCTATATATAATACACTATACGTATACGTATTATACGCTATTTCATTATTAATATCAAACTACCATGTCAAATTAGATAATCATTGCAAAAAAATCATTCAATAGGTCAAAATAAAATATTATTAATAAAATCATTATACACATAATAATAAAGTGTATCGAAATCAAATCTATACTTATAATAAATCTGTAGAGGTCAATTCTGTACATGAAATATATTTTCAAAATAACTATCAGGGGGTGATTAGTGATCGATACTGATGCCAAAAATGCAATCAGTAAAATTTTTGTCTGTCTGTCTGTCTGTGTGTATGTTCCTTATAGAAACAAAAACTACTCAACGGATTTTAACGAAACTTGGTACAATTATTCTTCATACTCCTGGGCAGGTTATAGTATACTTTTCATCACGCTACAGTCAATAGGAGCAGAGTAGTGAAGGGAAATGTTGGGAAAACGGGAGAAGTTACTCCATTTTTTTAGCTTCCGTTGCGTGTGCAGCCTTAATGGTTAAAGTTACATAGAAATTATGTACGACGGAAATATTCTACATAAAATTGTCTAAAAAATATCCCGCAACAGCATATGTCTATCTTTTGGTTGACTCACAATAACACGTGTAACTCCTGATAGCTTAGCAGTTCGGAGCATTCTGATTATATTTGTTTACTCTTACGTTTATAATACTCTCACTCATCCCTAATTTAAAAAAGTTAACATTATTACCTATTCAATAAAAAAAGAATCATAGAAATCGGTATAGAAACACCAAACTTATATGTATATGAAATAAGTCATCGCGCCGTCGCACGTGAATACTGAATCATGCTATAAGGATTATTTTTGTGTAACGGTTCCCGCGCTCGACACGGGTCGCGGCGGCGGTAGGTATAAGAAGAATGCCATTGTGTATAATACAGGCCTGAGAAGAATAACTAAAGGGTACGGCCAGAGTGCACAGATTCAGATTCAGATTCCGAAAACAAGCGCGAGAAATAAACAGTGTAGTCTAAGCAGGTTGCCTGCTTTTTCTCGCGCTTTGTTTTCTGAGTCTGAATCAGGAGTGCACTCTGGCCGTACCCTTCGACTACACTGTTTATTTCTCGCGCTTGTTTTCGGAATCTGAATCTGAATCTGAGTGCACTCTGGCCGCACCCATAGTCTACACTTTAGCTCTACACCGAAGCGAAGCGAGGGCGGGCCACTAGTCGCCAATAAAAGACAATATTTGAAAAAGAATTCGCTAATGTCATTTCAATTTGAAGTATTCATCTATTGTATAAAATAATTTTTCTAGAAGCCAAGTAGGACAGTTTTCTTTTGAGCATATTTAAAGATAAATCTTTAATAAAGTCAGGCAGTTTGTTATATGTTTTCATTGCTTGAACATATGTATTTCTACTGAACATTTTGTTTATATATTGGTAAAAACAGTCTGTCTTTGTGTTTTGTTTATCGCAACTGCATATCAGAATAGCTAGGGAAATAATTTCGATTCTGCCTCACAAATATGCAAATAGATTTTATAAACATGCATGCAAGCGGGAGTATTTTTAATTGTTTAAACATTAATGCAACATGCTAGCTGGATAAACGGAAAATTTGTGCCGATGTAATAAAAGAATTTTGCGTAGAAAATTTAAGAAAACTTAAGTCAAGTTTTATCAGAAATGACAACTTCAGTTCCGCTGGTTTTAAAAAGATATTGGTGTCGATTCTGACATGATACTCTAAATCGAAATTTAAAAATTGACAACTATGTATCCTTGTCATTCTCTATACGGAATGAAAAGGAGAGACTGATGTTAAACTTAGTTTTCAGTTTGGAGAACCATGCCAGAATCGACACCATTGTTAATTAAAATCAAATCTACATATTTGTTACTTAAATTTTCACGCACATCACTCATTAAATAAAACAAGTTTCAACGGATTAGATGCACTCATTTTATTTATTTATTGACTAATTCTGAAGTGAAAACTTCTATAGCGATACACTTTTTTTTGAATGAGTAAAAAATGTTAAATTCGCGTCAGGTTAAACACGTGGGCTGATCGCATCATGACACACAATAAAATTGGAAAGGTTGTTGACTTTCAATATAAGGACGTCCACGTGGCAGCTTTATTGCGAAGAAAATGCATTTTTTTTACAATAGATGTCGCTAGGTGCGCTTAAATGTGATTCATGTAAGTTGATTTCTTTACAATAGATGTCGCTAAGTGCGCTTAAACGTGATTCATGTAAGTTGATTTTTCTGAGAGATAAACTTTTTTAAATGTAATATAAATTGCCATGTTTGTGTACGATAGCGCAATAAATAAATATTGTATTCTACCACATACATGATAGTACTTTTATACTGATAATTAAAGCAATTCGTGTAAAATTATTCCCTAACCATTCCAAAATATCAGAAATGCACAACATTAATATTCAAGTTTTCACTCCTGCCGGCACTGCCGATTTATTTATTGACTTAGCAGGAATGCGTCGTCAGAAGATGAAACGTCAATAAATAAATAAGATCAGTGCATCCAACCCGTTGAAACTTGTTTTATCAAATAAAACTAGTTTTTAACCGGTTAATGCACGAAACTTTATTTATTTATTGACGTTCCGCAGCCTTTTCAGGTCTGCTTCGTCAGAATAATGATTTTTTATTTAATTTTGTCGAGCTATCTTCGAAAGACTCGTGCATTAACCCGTAAAAAATTAGTTTAACGTGAAAATTTAAGAAACAAATATTATTTTATCATATCTACATACCTGCTTACAGACATAAACCCCTTGGTTCTTTGCCTCAACCTCCTCTATATATAATCTGTGTCCTTGTACTGCCACGTTCTGATACAGGAGCATATCCTTTCGATCAGTTTTCCATTCGACATTATCTTCAGATGACTCGTCAGTTTTGTTATCAGTGCAATGTATAACGATGGTGTCTCCCAACATTACGTAAGTTACATTCTGTCAGATTATTGTGAACTGGTTAAACAACGACTTTAAATACCCTAGATACACCAGCACCAACAAAATCGTGGCCTAAACCTGTCCAAAAGGTACATTGGACGATCCACGGAGCTCCCGTAAGATGATCGCGCAGTCAAAAACAATATAAGGCATTATTTAAACGTTGAAAGTCACCTCTAATTAGACCTCTAGACAGTTCGAAATGCAAGCTCGTAAAATTTTACGACTTGTTGTTATATGCTGAAGACTATAGACCTTAATTCTTTGATTCTACGCGCAATTCTAAATGCGCTGTTAGCAATATAGCAGGTACATGCATTTTAAATATCACAAATATCTTCTATTAAAGCATCAAATCAAATGCGTTAAATTAACAAACATTGATAAGATACCTGTCGAAAAACGACACTTTACATACTACAAGTATTTATTTCGCATTTTGTCACGGAGCTCTGCAGCAACTTGACTTTTCAACGATCCGCGCGTGACTGTGAACCAATAAGTGCTTGAGTGGAGATCAAGCACTTCTTGATCGGGACACATTTGGAGTGCACGTGGTGTATCTAGGGTATTTAATATCGTTGAGTCCAATGCACTCCGCGGTGTCGTCGAAAGCAGGACGGCCATAGCTAAAAGTTCGCATGTATCAAAAGGATGAGAGACAGATTGGGTATTTCATATCGTTGTGGTCAAACAGTAATTTTGGGCCCCGGATGATACGTCATAATTTTTCATTTTTTTTTTGTAGAAATGGACTCACTTATAACAAAGTATTTTTGTGACATTAATATGCCATTGGATAAAGGCATGTCTGAAGAAATTTTACTAGAAAAATCGGACAAAAGTGAGGCGAACTTGCGCACGAAACAGCGAAAGGAAAAACTGATTTGGTTTGTTTAACGTCACAACTTACAAAGTACATTATGAATCGGTGGTTTCAGTATTGTTGTTGTTTTAATAGGTCTAGTGGGTATTGGACCCTCAACTTTCGACCCGAAAGCAAAAATGCCCATTGGACCTCATTTATATGGCCCATTGGACCTTCTTAAAAATTAATATATTCAATTAGACAGCATATTGCATACTATTTATACCTGTATCAACATTTACGTTACCGACTGGTTCCGATTTTTAGATAGAATACTAAAATGGTCTAAAAATTACAACTTTGACGGTCCTACATTTCTTTTTTATTGAAAATAAAATAAAATATTATATTTATATCCTACTCAACGAGCTCTAGACATTGACGTGTCAAATGCTGGGGTAAAAAAAAAAGAAAAAAAAAACCGTCTCCTTTTCATTAATGAGAAAAAAAATAATATCACTGAATTTTTAACTTCATATTCGGTTCTGGGCAAGCATTTTAAATAAAATATCAGAATTTCAGTTCTGCAACACATTCCGTTTACGATCTGGGTGGCATACGGACAGACGGACAGACAGACAGACAGACGACAGAGTGACAGCAATAGGGCAGCATTTTTTCCCCTTTGGTCTATCGCAATCCAGAACAATGCCTTGATTACTACTGTATTCTTAAAAGTGTGTGTGCTAACCTTTTCAGGATCTAAAGGCGTATTACATATCGTACCAGCTACATCTTCAAGATTGTGAACAAATCTCTTATTTCTCCTGTAGATGCCGTATGGATCTTTATATAATGTTTCATAACCACCTGACTCTGACGAAACCCGATTTTTTTTATTGTTATCAGTTAATATAGTTGTATCTCTACTCGTTTCAAAATCATCTGTTTTCTGTTGAAGAGAAGCTTTAATATGTGCATCAACTGTTTTTACATCAATGGCATCTTTCAAAGATCTTTTACCGCGAATCCAATCCCATTTTAATTGTCTCATATCTCTGCTTGGTGTAATACTTTTCGTTGAAGTATCTTTATTTTCAGTCTTTTTAGATCGTATTTTGTGTCTGTAATTTTTAATTACAAAACAGCTGGGAGCTTCGTAATACTTGTAACACTTAAGGTTTGTAACATATTCTTCAAAGGCTTCTATTGGTATTTGCTTCTGAACATCCACAACGTGTTTGTAAGTGGCATCAACGTCACACAGTTCGTGGCGGTAGTTTGTTTTTTGGGCACCTTAAAATAATGTTAAGTATTTTACACATCAACATCAGCCTATTAATAGGCCTTCCCCATGGATGGAATAGGGAGATGGGGCCGTGACACACCACGAGGGCCCAGTGCGGATTGATGGGCGCCAACGACTGCAAACGCAGCCGAGACCGACGGCTTAACGTGCCTTAAGAAGCATGAAGGAACTCGAGATAGAAGATTTTTGGTCACCCATCCAATGACCGACCATTGCCAAAGTTGTTTAACTACAACGATCGCAGCCGAGCGCGCTATCCACCTGCGCCATTTAGCGTGAAAAGAAAGTGGCTAATATCAAAGGAATAGGCGACTTGTCTTATGCACCGACTATAGCATTTGACAATACTCTTTAAGCTCAGCTGTAATAAGATCTATTTTACTTTCATAATTACTCCATTTGCCGACGCGTTAACGAAGGGCACCGAATTTTATTACGATTAGATCCGCAAATAAGCAAATTGTTTAACCGCGAATAAAGGAATTCGGGCACAATCTATATATATAAAACTCAAAGGTGACTGACTGACATAGTGATCTATCAACGCACAGCCCAAACCACTAGACGGATCGGGCTGAAATTTGGCATGCAGGTAGATGTTATGACGTAGACATCCGCTAAGAAAGGATTTTGATCAATTCTACCCCCAAGGGGATAAAATAGGGAATGAAAGTTTGTATGAAACTTTGTCAACTTTAAACCGATCGGGCTGAAACTTTGCATGCAGGTATAAGAAGAATCATAGATGAATATCATTGCGTATAATACAAGCCTGAGAACAAAAACTGTAGTCTACACTTCAGCTCTACACCGAAGATCAGCGAGGGCGGGCCGCTAGTATCCGTATATAAATTAATCCGCGAATAGTGAAAACGCGAATAAAGGAAGCGCGAATAAAGAGCTTCCACTTTACTTTATCTTATAGATTAGAAGATTCCTGGTTTAAACCAGGGATGTTATGGAGCTTCGTCTCCGATTCCGATAAGCCGGAACTTCCGATTATTATTACACCTTCGGTTCCGATTTCGGCTCCGATACCTTTAAATCGGAGGTTTTGATCGGAGGTCGAAGCATAGCAAATAGCGACGGCGCGGCCTGCGTCGACCTTTACGAACTGGAGGCCTACTCTATTTCAACGAAAAACGAAATTACGATCGAAATTTCGCACGTTCCTTACTCTGTTTCTATTTCATTTCGAAAATTCGTTCGTCCGAAATAGTTTGACATTTAAATTCTCTAAGCCTACTCTAATTCACAAAACTTTTGAACTAAAATTTCGAACAATTATCTGTCAAATTCAACTTTGACAGATAATTGTTCGAAATTTTAACCTCAAATTGACGAAATGAAAAGTGTTACCTTTTCATTTTCGTTTTGGGATTTTTGTTTAAATTAAACCTAAAATTACTACTATAGTATTTTTAATTAAATCGTCTTAGCGTGAGCAACATTTTTTAGTATGAAAGATTTACAAATAAATCTAATTTTTGTTTATTATTGTATTGCCAATACTTCAAAGTGTTAAACGACCAATTTAGGTTGACATACATTCGATTGCATCAACTCTACAAATTAGTCGGCTAACGCTGTCAAAAGAGGTTGTTTTAATGTAATCAAAAATGTTGTCATAAAGTAATATTGTTTTGAAGTAAAAAACTTTATCTAAAAAGTGTAGACGAAAAGAACTCATAAACATAACTCATTCCATTCGTTCACGATAATTGCCTGTGTTTCCGAACTTTATGTGCATGTTCTAATATGAAATAGAGTAGAGTCACTTACGAAATTTTGTTTAAAATTCGTTCGTTGCCGAAATTTCGTTTCGGAGAAAGAGAGTAGAGCTCCTGGTTCATACCCGTCGCGTTGGGAGTCTGTGTTAATAATTAGTAAATTTAAATGAAAAATGGTTATTCTATAATTAAAATGAAAAAAAAGGGTCGACTGAATGATGTTTTTAAATTAAAAATATCTCTCTTGTGACCACTTCTGACTCTGCCTTTGACCCCGATTCTGCCTCCGACTCCGGTTCCGATTCCGATAAATCAAATTTAAAAACTCCGACTCCGACTTCGGTTTCGATAAATTACCTCCGTTACATCCCTGGTTTAAACCATGTTGGTTTTTATGTGAATGAATAGTTAATACTATGAATAGGGATGATGACTATTTTTTTTTCTTCGTTTATCAGGTAGATTATCAAAAAGTATTAGACACGTATTTTTTCTTTTTTCACATAATATAAACATTGCAGAGATATATTGATTTGAAAAGTCGCATGACGTCACGTTTTACAATTAAACAAGTACAATTTTCACTCAAAAGTGACGTCACGACACGAGCCCCTACTCCCAAACTTTGACGCGCTATAACTTTGTCAATTTTTGGTTGATTGCCCAAAGAAAATATACGTGTCCATTATTTTTTGATCATCTAACTGATGGACTAAATAGAATTTCGTTTACTGTACCCCGTCATCACCCCTATGGTAGTGTTATTTTGTATTAATATAATTAAGGAAAAAACCTAAAATATACCTTTAATGTTTTTCTTGTCCTTTGGCTTCTTTAGTCGTGTGCTGTTCATGTATTGCGACCGGCTTCTCGGTTCCGTGTGTGGCGTGCGAATCGGTAGCTACCTTTGAAATAATGAAAATGCTAATTTGTGTGGTACGATGTATGGACAAAAACCGTGACATAACGTAGATCGCTTAAAGGTGAAACCGCACTATAGTGACACTGCAGCGGAGAGGCGCGTAGCGGCATCGGTGCAGCGCGTCAAGAAAAATATTTTTTCTACTGTTTCTTATGAAATAAAAGGCATTATAGCGGTACTTCGGTGGAGCGGCGTGGCGCGTTGCGACACAGTTAACTCCCGGAGAATATTTTGCCGCTTCGCTCGCGCCGCGCCGGTCCGCTGCCGCTAGTGCGACATAGCTCGCGGCGGCGGAGAGGCGCGGTAGGGATGTCGAAAGTTGAAAAAAATATCGATATATCGATACATCGATCTTTTAAAAAATATCAATATCGGCTTCGATATATCGTGAAAAAAACATCGATTTATCGATATATCGGACCAGTTTTCCCAAAAATATCGTACAGTAGCTCGCGAAATATGACACGCGGAATAATAATGGAACGAAAATTATCTACCTAAAAATACACCCTATTTTCGAATGATGACATAGACAATACTAAATACAGCACAGATCATAGATATGTTGAATATCATTAATCTGAGATCCAGTTACGATTTTTCCAGATACGAATTTAGTTAGATCGTGATATGCCGCTAATAATTAAAAAAAATCGTATCAACGAATTTCGATATTTGTTATATTGTATCGATGTATCGATATATCGAATCAAAATATATCGGCAAAAAATATCGATATATTTTCAACAAGCCTAAGGCGCGGTGCGTGCGACCAGTCAGTTCAAGTTGTAGCGTATCGAGCGAATGACGCCACATAATGGACGACGAAAAATTAATTTCTCTTGTTAGTAATTATCCGGAATCATATGATTTAGCCAATCTCCCTATTCCATCCATAGGGAAGGCCTGTGCCCCAGCAGTGGGGACATTAATAGGCTGATGATGATGATGATGATGATGATATGATTTAGAAAACGAAACCTATATGAATCATGTGAGAAAAATCAATATATGGAACGAAAATCTTGTTCGTTAGCTAACCACGAATGAAATGAAACAAAACGCCGCTCACTGTAGCGCCGCTGCAGTACAGTGCGGCTTGGCAATGCCGCGCCGCTCCGATGTCGCGACGCGCCTCTCCGCTGTAGTGTCCAGTGTTGCCAACTCTACGTCTTTTTACGTAGATCTACGTATTTTAGGCCTTTTCTGCAAACCGACTAACTTCATTCCCAGAATCTACGTATTTTCTTTAATTTTTTCATATTTGTAAAATAACTTAATTCTCTAGAATAAAGAAGAATATTTTCTGTTACTTTACTTAAAAACTATACAATTGTTTATTTCTTATAAATATGTATCTAAAAACTCTTGTATCTTGTCGAAAGGGTTCCCGTTATTGGTTTTGTTGACTAAATTAATGCTGGACGCAGGATTTGTGAAAGCAGAAATGACAAAACTCTTTGCCTTAGTAGGTACATTCATAACCTTGAAAATTGTATTTTTAAACTTTAAATATTATTCAATGAGTACTTACATCGAATTGATCTTTGTAAAAAGAAATGACTTTCTGTCGATAAAGTTACAGGATTTAGCAAGTTTTAAACATGCGTTCATCTGTACAGTCCATCAAATCTAAGAAGTACCGTTTGACAGTTCTGACAAATTGAATAATAGGGATGGGTTTTAAAAAATCGATTACTATGATATCTGAATTTTAAGAGATCGATTACTATAATATCCGAATTTTAAGAGATCAATGACCATAATATCCGAAATTTAAGATATTATTTCCCTGTACTCTTTTCCTATATTTTTTTAATATGTTATTGTAAAAGGTTGTTTATTGGTAAATTTAGGTTTTACTAGTAATCTGAGGATAGAATACCGAAAAAATCTTAAGGTTCTAAAGGTCGAAGTCGAAGCATTTAAATAAAAGTAATGTTTAGGATATTTTTTATTCACTACAAGTACTGGAATTATTGTCGTCCTCGTCATCATCGTCATTTAAATTAATGACTAGTTGATTATCCATGAAACCATCGAATTTTACGTCTCTGTTGAAGTCGTCCATTATTATTTTCTTTGTTTTTTCTACTACTTTTGACCAATCTTCTTGTGTAACTTGCGCACATGCTTCCTTTAATAAGCCTTCCATTTTCTTGACACTGAAGGGTGGTTTTGTGTTGTGTCTTGCTGCATAACCTGTAAAACAATTATATAATTATTAGGTGGGAGACTTAAGACTATTTTTTAAATTATAAAAGCTAGAGGCACTCGTGTTATGTGGCTACAAAATGTGTTAAGCTAATCTTGCTATATTTTGTTAGGTTATGTACAATTTAACACAACTGCGAAGAAGAAGGGTAATGTTTTTTAGTATTACTGTACTTAACGGAAAATCTCAATTCACAATATATTTCAGCTTATTAAGAACAAGTTCTTGTTATTAATATAATCAACTACTAAAAAATATTATTATATTATAAAGTATTACCTTTAACTTGGGCCCAAATCAGTTCAATGGCATTATATTGGCAATGGTACAGAGGAAGTCGTATGACTTTGTGCCCGTGTTCTTCGGCTAATTGGTCAATAGCATAAGTCGGTCTTGGTGGTTTATCCAATTTCACTAAATGTAACAATTCAACTTTTAATAGTGACATGTCGGCTTCCACTCCTTTTCTTTGCAGCCACGCCACCAAATCTGCTTTCTTATTGGCTGATGTTGGTGCTTTATCAATTTGCACAGAGTGGTATGGGGCATTATCCATTATAATTGTGCTGTTAGGAGGGGTATTCGTTAGTAAATTTAAGAACCACTCTTGGAACCTTTCCGCGGCCATTTCTTCATGATACTTTTTTGTGCTTTTAGATTGGAAAGCTAATAATGAATTTTCCACGAAACCTGCAGACGCTGATCCAGCATGGCATATAATGACCTTTCCCTATCGGCACTTTCGAGCACGAAGCTTCAGAATCATCTGTCCATGTTTTCGGCACAGAGTGGTTGGAATTTAGCCATGTTTCGTCCAAAAATATTACATTATCCCAGTTTATAATTTGTTTTACTTCGCGCTGGAATGTTAGTCGCTGCATAATTATGTCATGTCGCTCCATAACAATTTTTCGTTTGTCAACTTTTTTGTATCTGAAGCCAATTCCTGTTATTATCGTTCTCAACGACTCTATGCTTCCCTTGTACAGCCCGGCATCTTCTAAAGTTGCACATAACTTTGCCAATGTTGGAAATTCGTCTCTTGTAAAATAACCAAAGATATGGTTTCTAATAGCATGGCTATCGAAGTCATCGATACCTGTCACAGGTTTAGTTCTTTTCCTTTTTTTCGGCGTGTGAAGTACGTTACTGTCACTCCCCGAAGGCCCATATTTTTCACTTAATATTTTGCCGACGGTGCTTCCCCCGAACTTGTGTAACTGGCAGTAGAGCTCCACCATTTTGACATTCACGCTCAAAATACTGGTGTAATTTCACCACCAATTCACGAGCCTGGCTGTTCAAAGTACGTCCTCTTTTGGACATTATTAATAAACACTTGCTTAGTTCAGAGTCCAGAAAAGTAATAGCCAAGTCACAAATTGTAAAACACCAAGTCAGCTTCCAAGATGGCAAGAGACTGCTGACGCGGGCGAGGGGGACCGCGTGCGCTTGTGGTCGACAGTGTTGTCTGATAAAAAAATCTTTTTTCTGGAGCTATTTCGCCTATATGGATTTATTTGAAAATAATTAAATTAATTTATTTTAGGGTACCTATGTATTAAATGCATTATGCGATCGAGCAGTAACGTGAAATTATACAAAAATTAAATTGCGCTGTACCCCTAAACATTACGTCGAAAATTCGCTTTCTGGCCGTGGTCTGACATTGGCCATAAGCGCTTCTAGCGCTTACAACATCGTAATCTGAGTAGATTATGGACCGAGGCATCAAATTTGATCATTTTGTCATCTGTCATGTATTTTTACAAATGCGTTAATTGATAATTTGAAAGTAATAAATTCGATTTTCCGAATAATGTACACGATTTTTTCGTACACAATTGATTCCGAAGAGTTGCAACACTACGAGCAGTGACCTAACTATGTGACTTTGCAATGAGGTCAAGAATAGAACTATTAGAACTTATTTATTGTGTAAATATTGTTTATTTTGCTTTGTTTGAAAGTTTTCAATTAAATTTAGATATTAAGAATTGTACATTTTTAGATCCAATAATAAAACTTTTATAAATTCATGGTTTTACGAAAAAGGTTATCAAATTTGAACAAGTTACGCTTAAACAAAGTTATATCTGTTTGAAAAACATGAAACGTCAAACGGTACTTGTTAGATTTGATGGACTGTAAGTGTGTTTATTTCTCTAGGCAATTTAAACCACAACTTTTGTAGTCTTTTACCAAGTGTATCATGGTAACTACTATTTTTTTCATGTGATCTATTAGAAATCATGGTTTTATAATTATAACTCAGAAAGTTTATTTCCTAAGTGCTTGCGAGTGTTTGTTTACAAATGTTTTGACGTCATAGCATAGATAAGTCTATAAACTAAATAGCGTTTTTGTATGTCTTCTAGGTAAAATATTTTTTTTTCGGTCTGATAGAACAATTATTAACAATTTAAAACATAATTCCAAAAAGTGTCAACTAGCCTATTTAACAACAGTGTATTCTTGTCATTCCCTATACAGAATGAAAAAGATAGACTGATTTTAAATTTAGTTTTAAATTTAGAGAATCATGCCAGAATCGACACCCACCAGTGTCTGTGTCTGATGGTAAATGTCTACCACAGCATGGTAAATACTTCCAATGCAGCGACTTCTCCAAGAACTCTTTGTTCTATCTCCCGTTTTTAAAGAAATTGTATAACAAAATACTCGTTTTATTCGGTTTCACCTAACTTCTTCATTTCACTCAGAAAAAAGTACGTAGTTCTACGTACTTTTCATATGCAAAATTTGCCAATTCCACGTAATTTTCTCATCGGGCCTACGCCTTTTTCAAAATCCGAGTTGGCAACACTGGTAGTGTCACTCTAGTACGGTTTCACCTTAAGAGCAGACGCGAGCTGAGAGACGTTTAAGAAATAGGTATTTGAAAAAAAACTATTGCTGTCACGCATTGGCAAATACCGTGCGATAGGGACAACAGTAGTTGACGCTGAAAATTGCATATTACATTTTTCAGTTTTTACACATTTGAAATGATCGTCAAATCGAATTATACAACGTCAATAAAATATATAAAACTCAAAAGCGACTGACTGACTGACATAGTGATCTATCAACGTTCAGCCCAAACCACTGGACGGATCGGGCTGTTTGGCATGCAGGTAGATGTTATGACGTAGGCCGCTAAGAAAGGATTTTGATCAATTCTACCCCCAAGGGGATAAAGTAGGGAATAAAAGTTTGTATGAAACTTTGTCAATTTTAAACCGATCGGGCTGAGACTTTGCATGCAGGTATAAGAAGAATCATAGATGAATGTCATTGTGTATAATACAAACCTGAGAACATAAACTGTAGTCTACACTTCAGCTCTACACCGAAGCGAAGCGAGGGCGGGCCGGTAGTTATGTTATAAAAAGGGTAAGCATATCAAATAAAAAATAATATGTAACGATACGAACCTTATCATCATCATCATCAACAGCCTATCTTAGTCCACTGCTGGACATAGGCCTCTCCAAATGCACGCCACTCAGATCGATCTTGGGCTACTCGCATCCAGCTCCTGCCAGCCACCTTGCGCAAATCGTCACTCCATCGCGCCTGAGGACGTCCTACACTAGGTTTGCCTAGACGCGGTCTCCACTCCAGAACTCGTCTACCCCAACGGTTATCGGTTCTTCGGCAAATATGGCCAGCCCACTGCCACTTCAGCTTGCTAATCCGGTGGGCTATGTCGAACCTTATCAAAAATACTCAATTCGCTCACCTTCGCTCGAGTGGTTGAAACGATTCTCATGCCGAATTTGTTGACAAGCTTTTGGATGAGACCCGCTTTGGTTTCCTTGCGGAGTCCGGCCGGAGTCGGCACCTGCAGCTCATCCATGGTCTTCATGATGTCGTAATCGCGGTCTTTGGACTCCATCTTATTGGTGATCTTGAAAGCACTAAAACATCACGAAGACACGAAAATTAATAAAAAGCTGGATTTAAGTAAAATAAACAAAATAAAAAATAAATAAACAATTAAGTAATTTTATAGTTATCAAATTGATTTTATTTGAATGAATTTAATGTAATGCAATTCAATGTAACAGTTAATATAGATTTAGTATTATTTTCTTTAAATAACTACATTTTATGTGTATGCATGTTAGGTGTTGCATTCTTGTACGATTCGTCAAATAAGTCAGTACTTTGCTGATTGTAATATGTTATGTATACCGAATAAATAAAATAAAAATAGAATAAATTCTATAAAGTGCGTAATCGCTAGATTATCAAAAATAAAACGATTATGCTTATGACCACATGACTGAAGTGAAACTTCTTTAGCTCCATCTGTACGTATACATATTTCATTTACTAGCTATAAGAGAAAGAGAGAAAGAAAATGTGCGCGCGCACTGCTTTCTCTTGCTTATATCCCCCACTCAACTTCCGTTCGCCTCGCCCGAACACACTTTCCGTAACGCGTAACGCATTCACCAGCTTACCCCCCAAGTCAAGCGTGCGTGCGTTTCACTTCAATAAAGCGCGTCAAAGTTTGGGTGTGGGGGCTCGTGTCGTTACTTTTTAGTGAAAACTTTACGAAAACGTATCGTCACGTGACATTTCAAATCAATATATCTATGTAATGTTTTGATGATGTAAGAAAATAAGAAATACGTGTGCTGTCAAAAAAAACACATTTTGATAATTTATCTGACAGACAAAGAAAAAAGTTACCCAGTCATTAAAATAATTTAATTGAATTCTAAATAAATATTTAATATTTAATATTCTACTTATAATAATAGCAAAATTTCAGGTGCTGTTACTCTTTCCGTTTACGATACACAGACAACGATATTAAATACCCTAGATACACCACGTGCGCTCAAAATGTGTCCCAATCAAGAAGTGCTTGAACTCCACCCAGGCACTTCCTGGTTCACAGTCACACCGTTGAAAAGTCATAATGCCGCCGAGTTCCGTGAAAAAATGCGAAATGAATACTATCACTACATAGTATAAAACAAAGTCGCTTTCTCTGTCCCTATGTCCCTTTGTATGCCTTAATCTTTGAAACTACGCAACGGATTTTGATGCGGTTTTTTTTAATAGATAGAGTGATTCAAGAGGAAGGTTATATGTATAATACATGCATAATATAGTAGAGAAATACTGATAATTTTAGAGGTTTTTAATGTAAGATCGTAAATAAACACATTTTTTGCGCTTACATTGCAAACGCTGGCTGAACCCCACGAGATAGATCAAAATAATGTACTACAGTATTGTACACCATAAAAAGGTCTACAAAAAAGTCCGCAATGGTATATGTCTATCTCTTAAGGATAACCCACAATAACCAATTTTTATCCTATACTTTTTACGAGAAATAATAGATTATTTACGAAGCGATTTTATGCAATATAACATTCATCCTTATCCAATTAAGTACCTTAAATACATTGTGCATTTAATATAGAACAATTTGGCCCTTTATCGCATATAATTTAAATGAATATTTTCGAAGATATTACAAATTTAAACCGGGCTTGGCGGCGCGTGCCTATTGTAATTGGGTATTAGAAGAATGTCATTGTGTATAATACAAGCCTCAGAACAAAAACTATAGTCTACACTACAGCTTTACACCGAAGCGAAGCGAGGGCGGGCCACTAGTAGTATGTAAAATGACGTTTTTTCGACAGATATCTCATCAATGTTTGTTAATTTAACGCATTTGAAGCAATTTTGTTTTAATACTTACTATAAACTGGTTTAATATAAAATATTTGTGATATTCAAATGCATGGTAGGTTATATGGCCGTCTCTTTCCTCGCGGTCCGTACCTGCTGTATTGCTAACAGCGCATTCAGAACTGCGGTTACAGTCAAAGAAATCAGGTCTATATTCTTCTGCATATAGCAGTAAGTCGTAAAATTTTACGAGCTTACACCTTGGACTGTCATAATTCTTTGACGCACGCGCTTTGATAAGACCTTATATAGTGTGGTTTAAAGATGATTTTCAATGTTTAAATAATTACTTATATTGTTTAGACTATGTGATTATCTTACGGAGCTCCGTGGAGCGTCCAATGTACCTTTTGGACAGGTTTCGGGCATGATTTTGTTCGTTCTGGTGTATCTAGGGTATTTAATATCGTTGTACACAGACGACAAACAGACAGCAATGAGGTTCCGTTTAACCTTTGGGTATGGAATCCTTAATAGGGAATTATTCATAATACAACCGAATTGGAATATTTTCTTGCATTGCAGTTATATGAAATTATACAGATCGTAAAAACTTATTCGTATATCGTATTGATTAACTAACGTATTTGTTAAATATTTAACTATTTGGTACTTACCTACGAGTGGTAACTTCTTGATTGGTAAATGCATAAACAGACTCTTCAGTGGTATTCCACATATACTTTTGATCCATTTTCTTGTCTTTCCTCTTAAGCCGTTGCCATTCAGAATTCAGTTTTCTAGCTTCATAATTAAATATAGATATAAGCAAATCTTTCAACTTTGTTTCTTCTATAATTTCTCCGAGAATGTTGTCACGGTTAGTGTTATTAGAATCCAAATTTTCATTTAGAATGGGTATTGTAGGATTATAATTTGTAGTTGTATTCGATCCTTCGAATATTGTGGGGTTTCGTTCTTTGCGATCGTAACTTTCATTGGTATCAACCATAATTAATGGATTCTCTGTGCTACATGTTGAGTATTCAAAATTGTCTTTTAAGGTCTTAGTAGTTTTGAACCGATTGTGAAAAAAGTCCATGCTAACAGACTTAAGTCTGTTTAGAAAGTTGTTTCCTGATTTAACATTCAAAGTAGTACTTTTAGGTGCCACTGCCAATTTTGAGACGATTTGTGTTGTGGATTTCGTAACTATATCGTCTGCAGTCTCGCTGTATGCTATAGATTTGGAAGTTGTAGTTACTTTGTCCTGATCTTCTAACAGATTTTTTTTACTTGAATCTTGAATTTTAGTATCTTTAAGGGGTGATGTAGTTGTGGTATCTTTGAGGCCGTTTTCCAATTGAGTTTCTTTATCTTCGTTTTCTAAAGTAGATTTGTCTGTTGTAGAATCTTTTGTTTCAATTTCTGGTAGCGATTTTGTTGTTGTGGTTTTTAATTTCGCGCTGTCAGTTTCAGATGTGGACAGAGTCGTTTCTGATTCAGATGATGGATATTTCAATGGTTCAGTCGCGTTAGGTGCTGCAGTCGTAGATTTACAGATATCACAAGAACTGGTATTTGAAATCTTGGTAATTTTAGATTGTGGTATCAACTCACTATTCTTATTCTTAGCTTTATTTGGTGTACTTATTTTATGTCCAATTGGAGATTTATGTTTATGTTGCAATCGTTTCAGCGTTTTGTTGATTTTCGTTGTGATTTTAATCTTTTTCTTAGGCTTTTTAGTTGTTGTTTTGTTTTTCTTGTGCATCTCCAATATACTTGCAGTTGACAAGTTTTGCACGTCATCCAAATCCGACAAGTTGTGGAAGATTTTAAAGAGCTCGTTAATATTGTAACTCAATGTTTCGATTGAGGGATTATCAGTGTCATTCGTTTGCCTTTTATGAACATAGTTTGATAAAGAGTAAATAACTGATGATGGTGTTTTTATGTGCTCAATATTTATTGGAGATGATATTGATGGTTTGATAGTAATTAAATGGGCTGTAGTTGTTTTTGGTTCTCTAATAAACCTTTTTGGAAAATTATTCATTTCATACTTATTGGTTGTATCGGAAACTTCATGAAAAGACATCTGAATGTCTCCTTTTTGAGAAATATTGGTTAGTTTCTTAGTTACATTACTGTTGCTGCTGTAATGACGACGAAGGTCATTCAATTTTCTTTTCTTATTTGGATGGCGACGATTAAATAGACGTCTTAATCCTTTTGGTGTTCTTCGTTTCACTTCCGTTGTGTCAAAGTCATAATTCAGCGGGATTGTGTCTACATAAAAATAGTTTGTAGACATTGATGTAGCAGTCGTTGTGGTGGATAATGATGAAGATTCTGATTCCGAAGACTCATTGGGGCTACATATTATATTCACATTTATATTATCTAGAGAATAAACATTTTTAAACTTCCTTGCTGAAGATACTGACTCTAATTTACCACGATAATGCGGGCTTTGAATGCAATTGGTAATAGCATGTACCAACTTATTTCCTTTAGCAATAAGGTTTTCGTTACAATGTATGCCATAAGTCGTTGCTTTTTCGATGTCACGAGCTAACTTCTGTATGTCACTGACCAAAGCATTCCCAACATATTTTTTCGGGATTTTATTTTCTTGTGCGATACTGCGTTTGTCGATACAAGTTGAAAAAGTCTTGCATGTGCGCCCTTGACATTTTCCTTTGACTCTTTTGTAATAATCGTGCAACTTTTGATCCACTCTGTGCACAGAATCTCTGAGTTTTTTCCCCCCACTGGGGTTCATCCAGAAGAAAGTTTGTATTTCTGTGCAATGGTCCGACATGTATTTAGCTAAGTTATCGAATTCGAATATGAGTTCAGAAATTATGGCGTCGCTTGCAGCGCAAGCTCTGCACATGGTCCGGTTCGCTTTACACTTGCAATTGCAAACTCTGTCATGTCCAAAATAATTTTTAACTGTTTCCCAATCAATGTGTCTCCTGTACTCATTGCCAGATCCTGCTGACGGCCCGACAGATGAGTTTGCCTCTGCTTCTCTAATCTTAACATTATGGTTAAGCACTGACTGATTGACAGAAGACAGATTCTCATAAAGTTGCACCAAGTGCTTGTTTATAGCAGCAACAAAATCTTTGCTGAGAGTAACTTTACTCAAATTGTTAGCACTAGCAGCTGCAGTTGTGGTATCCAAATTTTTATCTTGTTCAAATACTTTATTACTTGCGGCTTGTCTGATTTTGATTTTTGATAAATCTATATTACCTTTAATAGGTTTCAAGGCGTAGTCTCCTTTACCTAAAGTACCGCTCGCGTCAACTAGAAGATACATTCTTGCGGAATTAGTTTCATTGGCTTCCAGAGGTTTAGTATCTTCGAAAGCGTGCACTTGGTACTCCAAATCGACCGGCTTGAGCATTTTAGCCGTAAAGACTTTTCTAATTTTCGCTGGTTCTACGGATCGTTTTATATCTAGATTGTACGGAATAGCAATGTGGACTTGAATGGCATTAGTATCAGAATTATGGATTGGAGTGGTGGAGCGTGATTTTATATTAGTCACCGGTAATTCTACGCTCTTATATTCATGGGGTTGAAGAGATTCGGAGTCCTCAAAACTGGCAGTATTTTTAACCAAGTCTATGATAACTTCGATGGCCGCCACGTCTTTTGCTGTATGTTTTTGGGAGATATCTCGTTTCTCTAGCTTAGTTCCGGGGTACGGTGTTTCGCTGCCGGGTACGCTATGCTCAGGTTTGTAAGTGAACTGAATAATAGTCGACTCATTTGCTGCCTGTAAAATTAATTAGGACTCAATAATTTAGCATATTTTTCAGTAAGTCTGTTATGT
This sequence comes from Chilo suppressalis, assembly GCA_902850365.2. NCBI lineage: Eukaryota > Metazoa > Arthropoda > Insecta > Lepidoptera > Crambidae > Chilo > Chilo suppressalis. The sequence continues at coordinate 12,502,496 of OU963921.1, forward strand.
TTGAGTGAGATTCCATACCAAGTTGTGTTTGTCGGTGAGTAGGGTTTCAGGGCTCCATGGAATAGGGGATTGAGTCAGAGTAGGCGGCAGTAGGGGATTGAGTCAGAGTAGGCGGCAGTAGGGGATTGAGTCAAGAGTAGGCGGCAGTAGGGAATTGAGTCAAGAGTAGGCGGCAGTAGGGGATTGAGTCAGAGTAGGTGGCAGTAGGGGATGGAGTCAAGAGTAGGCGGCAGTAGGGGATTGAGTCAAGAGTAGGCGGCAGTAGGGGATTGAGTCAAGAGTAGGCGGCAGTAGGGGATTGAGTCAGAGTAGGCGGCAGTAGGGGATGGAGTCAAGAGTAGGCGGCAGTAGGGGATTGAGTCAGAGTAGGCGGCAGTAGGGGATTGAGTCAGAGTAGGCGGCAGTAGGGGATTGAGTCAGAGTAGGCGGCAGTAGGAGATTGAGTCAGAGTAGGTGCGAGTGATGTCTTTGGTACCGCAAGCATCTATAGACTCTCGTGGCCACTACACATCAGGCGAGCGATAAAAAAAGAAAACTTTATAGTGTTTCAATGCATTCGCCCGGATTGCGAAGTCCCGCAGTGCAGAGTCCCGTCCGCTGCCTAGTCCGCGAGGATCTTTTTTCTAGTAAACTTTTCTTTAGATTTAAACATCTAGCAGTTTTAACTGCTAAAATATAAAAACATAAGACTTTATAATGGTTTTTGAAGCAAAACTTCTTTTCAGACGGGGTGTAAATGGAAAAATGCTAATGGAAAAGATGAAACGGAAATGCGTCACGAGCGTCACAGCTATACAGGGTGTCCCGTAAGTAATGGTCCAACCGTAAACCCTAGGTAGTTCACTCAATTGCCTACAACTAATTTGAACCGTTTTTTGAAATTCATTAGGGTTGCCAAAAAAAATGATAAAAGTTTTTTTTTTTTTCAATATTTCTGTCTTGAATTGGTTTTTTTAATAGCATTGATGCAAATATTAAAAATTTTCAAACTTTTTTTCACTAATATGTAGCTAGATTGATTTCCTATCAACTTGTTTATCACATTTGCATAATGACATTGTATTTCTCTCAAAAATATTGAAGTAACTTAACATTTTATTGCATTTTATTTGGATGACCTAAATTGAAAAGCTCAATGTAAAAAAAAGTATGACACCAAAGTGTTCCATTATTTTAAAAACATGTGCATTAAGTAAGGTTTCAAAATTGGTATAAAACTCATGGTTAACTAGTAAAGTTGCAAACATAATACAATGAATCCGAAGAAGAGGCGAATATCTAAAAAAAACTAAATTAATTAAATTAGTATTTAGTTGTTTTATTTCACATTATTAGGAATGTATTTACGTTAATCAACATGATGATTATACTGATATTAGCTTTTATGGCACTTATTTGTGTAAACGACGGGTAAAATAAGGTCTTTAGAAATAAAAGCAATAAACCGTTATAATTTTATAATAAATGCTCAAATTGCCTTCCGCCTACAGCTATGCACATTCTGCTCCTCCTTGTACACGTTGTAGATGGTACGGGTGCAAACGGTATCATTTTAAAACCCTGTGCACCGATGCTCTAGGTATTCCAGAACGTCGTGCTATAGTTCGAACTGACGTTGATGCATCTTCTTGTACTTGTTGCAAAATTATTTCGTCTTTGACTTGCTGTGGTCTTCCTTCACCGACACCAACTCCAGTACCAAGAATCCTTCCATCAAGTAGCGAGTTATGCACTCTAAGCAAAAATTCGGTGGTCAGGGTGACGCAAATTCGGGTACCTTTCTCGGTACAATCTTGCAGCTTTTCTGGCATTACCTCTTGCTTCTCCATAAGTGTAATGCATCATAGCATATTCACGAGGTGTGTACACGTTGCGAGGCATTGCAAAGTTCGGAGATTCAACAACCCCAAACAAACAGATTTTCGGAGTCCAATAGACTCGCCAAGTCGTTAACTCTATAAAAAACAAAAACAGTCCAAATTCGATAGGTAATTCGTAAAGTCCAAATTCACACCAGTCTCGGCGGCGCGCGACGTGGCACTGCGTAGATTTGTCTTGCCAAGATTGGTTAGCGGCCGTGTAAATGACATTATTTGTCTGTGTGCGTGCGTCGATTCGAGGGCTAGTATGATCAAAGTACTAATCTTGTGTACTGTGCGCGTAGTGTCGTCGTTAAAACATTCCTAATAATGAAAAAATGCACAACTAGAGACTAATTAAATTTAATTATATTTTTTAAGATATTTGCCTCTTCTTCGGATTCATTGTATTATGTTTGCAACTTTACTAGTTAACCATAAGTTTTATACCAATTTTGAAACCTTACTTAATGCACATGTTTTTAAAATAATGGAACACTTTGGTGTCATTTTTTACATTAGGAGCTTTTCAATTTAGGTCATCCAAATAAAATACAATAAAATGTTAAGTTACTTCAATATTTTTGAGAGAAATACAATGTCATTATGCAAATGTGATAAACAAGTTGATAGTCAATCTATCTAGCTTCATTTTAGCGAAAAAAAAATTGAAAATTTTTAATATTTGCGTCAATGCCATTAAAAAAACCAATTCAAGACAGAAATATTGAAAAAAAAAAAATTTTATCATTTTTTTTGGCAACCCTAATGAATTTCAAAAAACGGTTCAAATTAGTTGTAGGCAATCAAGTGAACTACCTAGGGTTTACGGTTGGACCATTACTTACGGGACACCCTGTATATATATATATATGTATACATACTCGTATATATGAGTGATGCGTGCGCTGCTCCATTCCCGTATGCCTTATGCACCGAATAATGTTAGGTTATTGAAGAAAGAAGTTTCACTTCAGATGTGTGCTCCGTGCTCACAATTTTTTTTGGAACGAAGTTCCTTACGGCAGTCTTGGAGGGGATAGGGATTTTGCTGCGCAACCGAACTGAAAAAAATATGATAGTAAAACCGTAAGAAAAAATCCGTGGAAAAAAGTGCGTGGTATAAAACCGTTAAATGAGACGTGCGCAGGCGCGACAGTCGCAGTTCTTTACGGCAGGCCTAAAGGGGATAGGGATTTTGCTTTGTTAGCCGAAGGAACTTCGTTCCTACCTGGTGTCCCACGACACCACATCATTTTCTAATAAAAATTTCTTTAGATTTAAACATCTTGCAGTTAAATTCTTAAAAAAATATACTCATCAAAAAAGGCTACAAATATTAATTCGACTAAAGATAAAAAAAGGTTAGTAACGTTTTTACTTTTCGCGGTTCAATTTTTCGTTTAAAGTTTTTGCACGCCGCACAACGCGTAAGCGTGTGGGAGTGCTTTACTCTCGAAAGGCCGCTATATGACGATTTTACAATATAAAATCGCTTTTATCTCCCAAGTTAGACACTAAATCAATAAAAAGGGTCTTTTGAAAAGTAGACATTATTTTTTTTTTTTTTTTTTTTTTTTATAGTTAGGTCCGACAAATGACTCCACCCCACCTGATGTTAAGTGAAGGTGAAGTCCAGACGCGAAGATAGCTGATACAGCAGTTCTACCTGCCACACCAGCCATCCTCACCCTGCCGGCCTGCATGTTGCTTCTTCACGCCTCTTTTAAAGGATCCCAGGTTGTAAGAGGGAGGGAACACGTGAGCGGGCAGAGCATTCCATTTACGAATAGTGCGACAAAGAAATGAGTCACCAAATTTCTTTGTACGCGTTGGAATTGTGGCCACAGTAAGACGGTGACAACGTAAGCCAGCGCGCGTGGTCCTCTGAAGGAAAGGGGAAGGTGGAATAAGAGAGAATAACTCCTCAGAACACTCGCCGTGGTACAGACGATAGAACGCGCTTAGTGACGCCACGTCACGGCGTAATTGAAGAGGCTCGAGGTGTTTAGACACCTCCTCATCACCTATGATGCTTATTGCGCGCCGCTGTAACCTATCCAAAGCATCGAGCAAGTACTTGGCGGAGCCATCCCAGAGGTGCGAGCAATATTCCACGCAGGACCGCACTTGCGTTTTGTACAACAAGCACAGTTGATCGGGCGTGAAAAAACGCCGCACCTTGTTCAGGACTCCGAGTTTGCGTGAAGCTGTTTTGATCACGGTTTCGATGTAGTCCTTTGGATTCAGGTCTGAGCGAACTTCCATACCGAGCATGGAAATGTTGCTCTGCAGCGGTAGTGTTGTGCCCTGAAGAGATGGAAGGGGAAGGAATGGCGATGTTTTTGCCGTGAAAGCGCAAGCCTGCGTTTTCTTGGCATTGAACTCAACCAAGTTCCTGGTACCCCATTCGGAAATGTGGTCCAAAGCCTGATTGAGTTCAATGACAAGATTTTCCCGTTTCTCCCTGGTTACTGCCTGCCCAGCCGCTGCTTGTCCGAGATACCCCGCATGCACTGTACTATCGTCTGCATAGCAATGAATATTTCCAAGAGGAATCAAGTCATTGATATGCAGCAGAAAGAGAGTGGGGGATAGGACGGAGCCCTGGGGAACGCCGGCATTCACTGACATGAACCGCGAACTGCTACCATCCGTAAGGACACGAATTCTACGCTCATGCAGGAAGTCAGCTACCCAAGAACAGAACTGGGCTGGCAGACCGTATGCCGGAAGCTTGGAGAGAAGGCTTTTGTACCAGACCCTGTCGAACGCCTTGGCAATGTCAAGGCTGATAGCCAACGACTCGCCACGCTTGTCGATAGCCTCACCCCAGATATGAGTTAAGTACGCTAGAAGATCACCCGTCGATCGTTTCGGTCTAAATCCATATTGACGATCATTAATCAGGGAGTGATCCTCTAGGTAGCGGGTCAGATGGTTATTAAGGACCTTTTCTAGAACTTTACATAAAACTGAGGTGACTGCTATTGGCCGATAGTTTGCCGGGTCTGAGCGATCCCCTTTTTTGGGCACCGGTTGCACGTTAGCATCTCTCCAAGTCTCCGGCACACGCCCCAAAGAATACGAGCATTGGTACAAGCGCGTGAGCACGGGAGACAACTCCGCTGCACATTTTTTAAGTACTACTGCTGGGATGCCATCAGGTCCACTAGCTTTCCGGACGTCGAGTGATTGCAATTCGGCACGAACCTCACGCTGCCTGATTTTAATATCAGGCATCGTTGTGCCACAGTGAGGAAATGATGGTGGCAGTGCATTGCAATCATCGATTCGGGAGTTAGCCGCAAAGAGTTTTGCCAGTAAATCGGCTTTCTCCTGCGGCTTATGAGCTAGTGTTCCGTCTGGGCATCTCAGAGGTGGCAGCGAGGGCTGGCAGAAGTTTTTTTGCACGGCCTTGGCCAAACGCCAGTAGCTACGGGAGCCCGCAGGATGCGTTATAAGTTCCTGGCCAACACGTGCAACACGCTGGGCATCCGCTCTGATGTAAGCCTTCTTACAGGCCTTGGAAGCAGAATTGTAGGCTGCTTTGAGTGAATCGACCCCGGGATCCTTGAGAGCGCGGCCTCTGATCCAAGCACGATATGCCGCTTGCTTATGCGAAGCAGCTTCAGCACAGTCGTGATTGAACCAGAGGTTACGTGTGCCCTTACTGATGAGATCAGAATGAGGAATATAGTATTCCATACCCATTATGATCTCCTCAGTAATGGCAACGGCACTGCCCGATAGGTCCCTGTCACTGAAGCAGCGCTGCTTCCAAGGGACGGACGCAAAGTAATCACGCATACCGTCCCAATCTGCCGACCCATAATGCCAGATACGGCGCTTGACCACTGCTGGACGCGGAGGCTTGGCCTGTGGTGCTTTGGCAGATATCAGGCAGTGGTCGGACGAGCCCAGGGGGGCTCTTACCACAACCTGATAGCCCTGTGGATGGGTCGTAAGCAGAAGGTCCAGTAAAGAAGGCGCTTGACTTGGAATATCTGGGATCCTGGTGGGCTGATCAACCAGTTGCTTCAAGTCATGCGTGAGAGCGAATGTGTGAGCAGAGATCCCTGCATGGTTAGTTTTGGAAGAACTTAATCACAAATTGTAGTGAGCATTAAAGTCCCCCAAAAAACACCAATTCTGCATTGGGAAATCGCTCCTGCGCGTCATCTGCTGCCCGACTAAGGTGTTCAAAAAGTCGAGTTGTCTCAACATCGCCGGTGTGGGATCTGTAGAGGCACACGTAGACTCTGGCCCGGGGGCCAGAGTCGACGTGTACCCCCAGCATGGAGAAGGAGGGATCTTCCAAGCAGCGGAGACGGCGACAACAAACATCCGCCCGAACATACAGGCATACACCGGCTTTCGCTTTGAAGGACTCTTCAAGCACGTAGCCGGGATAATTAAGGTAGCCTGTGTCAGCAGGCGGAAGTATTTGTGTCTCCGTCAGGAACAACAATGCTGGCCGTGCTGTCTCGAGATGGTGGTGGACAGCGTTGAGGTTAGAGTGGAGTCCGCGTATGTTGCCGAACTCGACCTCAAACAGCGTTGAAGGCGTGGGGGTGTGCACCGCTGTACGTCCAAACTTTGTTATTGAGGCTGCCATGGTGGAAGTGAAAAAAAAAGAGACGCGAAAACGAGCGGACGCCGTCGCGAAGAGTCCGGGCAAATAAGGGGGGTTTGTCTTCCCGATTGACTGCCTGCAGTGGAGATGCGCCGACCCGCCGGACGGAAGGGCCCCCGCACCCCCCCGGGAGTGGCCGCCGGGACCCCACGCCCCGGTCACCAACCGGCACGACGGTCCACCCCGAGATTATGCGTGACATGATGGGGCAGCCTCGCGAACTGGTTAGGAACGCTCGGGCCCCGGTACTGTGCCACGGGCGGCCAGCGGGACAGCCGTTTCTACGGGTCTCCCTGGCCGACGGGTCGATGCAGTCCTCCCGGCAAATTATAAAGTCAGCGTATTTTTTAATTTTTTTTTTTTAGTATATTATAACAAAAAAATGTAGTTAAAAAATTATTAGTACTGCTGTCCGTTGTCTGCACATTTTAAAAAAAATATACGCAATTAATTGTAATAAGTCCTTTTGAATTAATTTCCACTTATACTGAGGATGAACCCTATTTCTTTAGATTTAAACATCTAGCAGTTAAATGCTTAAAAAATAAATAAAATCATAACCCTATTTCTTATCATGATTGAACTGATAACCGTTTTAAAGATATTAATGAAATTCAATGGAATTTATTTGCTGGGTTTCTGTTTCGTGAATGTGAGACGTGCACTTTTGGATTTTCCAAATTATAATTTACAATTTTTGTAGCTATATAATTAGAATTTTTAATATACAACCATAACAACCCGACAAATAAATTGATTGTTCACTCACAAATTGTGATTTGTGAGTGAACAATCACTCATCCCCTGTTTTCATACCCTTAGGTTTGGATTTTTTTTTCCAAATTTATATGGGACTAGTTTCGGGGTACCCTTTCCAATAAAGAAAGAATAATCAAAAACGGTCTACTTTGCAAAGGTTATGCGTGGTCATACATAAAAGAAACATATATACGCGTCGATTTGAGCCAAAAACATGACGGTTTTTGTAAATGATGCGTGTTGCCTTGAATTTTTGAGTTGTGTATAAATATTACTACTACAATACTCTAGCGTCTATTATTATATATTAGCGTATTTCTAGCGTCTTCTGGAATGTTTACCTGCTCAACGTTTTGGCTATTTACTGAATCGATCTTATTCCTGGGAGTAATTATTTTCTCATCAGCGTCAGTCAAAACGACTGTAGCAACAGGCTCGATACTAGATTTTACCTGAAACAAGGGATTTGTGAACATAAAATATGTTTATGTATTGACTAATTAAATTTTTTAACATTGAAAATGTATTTCGTTCGCTCCAGGGGGCCATTCGCCTAACGGTAATGCTATGGAAAACGCTAACGCTTACGATTTCATTTTGTTATTTCTAGTCGCCTGAGGTTTTCAAATGCCTCGCGCTCTTTTTTTTTTCTTTTGCATTGATTGGTAATAACAATATTAAAATAAATGAGCGTGAGGTATTCGAAAACCTTCGGCGGTCAGTAATAACAAAATAAAATCGAAACCGTTAGCGGCGATTACCAAAGCATTTCCGTTAGGCGAATGGCCCCCAGTAGACCCCCATTTTCGCTGAAAGTACGACTCGCCCATGATATACCGAGGTTTAAAGCCACGAAGACGTATAAGAGCTCAAGAGACGCGGAATTTGAAGGGATTAAAGATGATGAAAAATTATTTTGGCAGTTGCTTAAATTTTGAATAATCTTTAAAAGGTAGATTCATTTTCAATGCCCTTTCAAGTCGCGTAGAGCACGAGATCTATGATTTTATTGAGGACAATAGGGTATTTGACAAGTTTTAGAAAACGATCTCACGTTATTGACTAATGTTTATGGAGTCCGTAAAAAGTGGATATTCATCATTCTGTTGTGTATTTCCGTAAAAATAACCAAATCAAAAACTCCATTTTCAAGTTGCCGCGAAAACGTTTTTCTGGACAATATGGCGTCTTACTAGTGTGTGACGTCACACGACTGTTATTAAAACGTCAAACGATACAATACATGTCACTTTGAACGGAAGTTTACATGCGTGGGACGTCATTTTAGGCTCCGCCAATTCCAAGCGTTTTGGGTCACGTGACAATAGAAATTTTCACCCTTCTATCACCAACCCCTATTTTTATGGCGGTACGAAGTTCAGCTAGTCACTATTTAGTATAGTATAAAGCAAAGTCGCTTCCCGCTGTCTGAACCTATGTCCCTATGTATGCTTAGATCTTTAAAACTACGTGTCGGATTTTGATGCGGTTTTTTTTTAATAGATAGAGTGATTTAAGAAGAAGGTTATTAATCATTAATCCTTATCTAATTAAGTACCTTAAGTAGATGAATATGGCCCTTTTTAAGCATGTAATTTAAATGAATGTTTTCGGGCGGTGCTGGCCGGGGTGCCGGCGCCGGCGCGTGCCTTTAGTAATTAGGTATTTAAAGAAAGTCATTGTGTATAATAGAAACCTGAGAACAATAAATTAAAAAAATCAAAAAACCCGACTGCTTAATTATACTTCAAATAAAAACTGAAAAGAAAAAACAAGTCCAGTAGTCTGTAATTCTGTTAATAAGGAATAAAGCTACTTTAACAGTCGGGACCCATTAGATATTCAAGAATACATAATATTTTTCAACAATGGGTCCCGACTGTTAAAGTAGCTTTATTCCTTATTAACAGAATTACAGACTACTGGACTTGTATTTTCTTTTCAGTTTTTATTTGAAGTATAATTAAGCAGTCGGGTTTTTTGATTTTTTTAATTTACCTTTTTTATTTCACACTTTTTAGTTAGTTAGTATTTTAAGACGGTATATACCGTAGTCTTGTTACTTCAGTAAGGGAATTAATATCGCGGGAATTATTAAGTACCTTGCGTCGGTCTAAAATATTGATTTACTAAGACATATAGAGACTTTACCAGCGGGGTCAAGGCTACAGATGGGCCTCAATTTTCGCAAAAATGTGTGAAGTTAAATCAAGTCGTTACGTAAATATCTCTAATGTATGTAAATTTTATAGTAAACTAGAACTTACTCAAAAAGTCATCTTTTGTTTATGTTTTTTTTAATAGTTTAGCAGTAAATATAAAATTCATTTACTTTTATTCGTCGACTATTCAAAATTGGTAGTGGCTGCATTGTCATGTCAATGCCGGACGTCTAAGATTGTGATATACACAAATGCAGTGTCAGTCCCTAGTCTCATAATTTGATATACCTACATAATTCACAGAAACCCAATATGTAGATACCAGAAGTTAACTTCAAATGTTTTTAATCACCCTATATACAATACCAATCAATGACGTTTATGTCGCAGGTTGAAGAAAGCAGTAATTCCCGTTTGTTGTTTTGGACAATGGTGGCAACTGCCTTAGATCACTAAATTAAATAATTATGCAATCACCAAAGCAAAGTTTATAATATTTGATTAAACTAAAGGAGCATAATAAAATTTTCATAACGTTAGGCAGAGCACCATAGCAATCTCATTTGTTATCAATTTATAGTTCTCTTTGTAGTTTTCTTTTAAAGCGTTCACATATAACAGGTCAAAGACTTTGTGATCGACCCTATTTTATTGGTAGTGTAAAGCTCGAATGAAGAGTACTCCCAGTAGGGCAATCATGGCAATTATTTTCCAATTTTTTTTTGTTTAAAAAAATACCGAATTACGTATCACTGTTAAGCACAAATGCTAAGTAACTTTTACAAATATAGTCAAATGAACCTATTACTTACTTTATTTTTAAATCTTTTTCATCAATTAAATACTTATCTTATCCTAACTATCTATACTAATATTATAAAGAGGCAAGATTTGTATGTTTGTAACAAATAATCTGTCGAACTACTGAACCGGTTTCAAATATTAATTCATCATAAGGAAGCTACATTATTTATTATTACATTTTTCTTTATTTAAATACAATTTGTCCGAGTGACATAGGCTATATTTTATCCCGATAAATAAATTTCGCACATACAATGCCCGGATGGATCACTAGTAAGTATAATATAATATTATAGATGTGAATGTGAGTTTGTTTGTTGCGCTTCCGTGCCCTAATAGCTAAATCGAATGTAATGAATTCCCATATAGAAGTAGATGGGAACTTGGTTCTTAGCTACAACATCGCATTACTTATAAGCATAGGGTGATGAAAGGGGTGATTTACCTATAAAAATCTACATTATTTACTTTGAATTTTGCAGAATTATTACAAAACCAATATTATCGCGAGCTGATTAATAAATACAGGGATTCCAATAAGTATGTACTTACTAGCGAAAAATGGGTTATTTGTCATTATAGTAAACCTTTTTTGTAACATTAAGTAATATCGTTAAAAAAATGAAAAACAGTAAAATTCTGAGTTTTTCATTAAAATTCAATAATCATAAATACCTATTATGATAATATATTTTTCATCATTTAATAAGAAGGAACTGTATCACAGTTTTATTGTTAGTGCTTCGTATAGGATCAGATACTGCGAATAGCCCATTTTTTTCTTTTACATAGTACACCGCGCTATCACTTTGTCATTGTTGTAACTTTTTAAATACTTGTCGAAATGACATAGTGTAAAAAGCAAAGTTTATTGTCTTTAAATATCAAAAGCGATAAAAGTATTTGTTTTGATAAAAAATGATTTGTTAATACAAAATGTGCATTTTGGAAATAGATATCAAATAATATTTTAGTTTTGATTCACTATTTTAGCGGTAATGACTTACACATTAAAAATAGATATATGGTGTCACGGACTTTTTTTTAGAACTATTTAGGAGATACAATTTCACTCTACATTATATTCATGTAACTTTTATTGTTTTTGCAGTGCAGGCCAAAATGGCTCGCAGATGGGAGATTTTTTTCCGTCTTATGTGACACTTATTGTTACATATTGGCCAATTCACTCAATAACTACATAAGTTATTATATATATGTAATTATCATATATGAGCTATATTACTGTTAAGTTTCATTAAAATCCATTTAGTATTTTTTAGGTGAAAGAGTAACAAAGATCCATACAAACGTAAGATTGAAATTAAAAGCGTAAGTGGTTAATATACAACTTTAAAGCGTTGTAGCTCCTAAAGAATCATATTAAATGAAAAATGGTGTTACGAACCTAAATATGATTTTTGATTATCTAGACAGTGGTACCCCACTCGACATATTTTGTCAACTTATTTTTTTTACTTCGTCACAATATGGCGCCTAATTTTGCCCATATTGAATTTTGATTACTATTATATCTTTAGTAGCACTCCCATGATTGAGACGAATCGATCGATGTATGAATCATCAAAATCGGTCCAGGCGTTTGGTCTTTAGTGTGCCACAAAGGAACAAACATACATATATAGACTGTTAAACACATAACCCTGTCTGCGCGTCGCGCTTCGCGCTCTTGCATTGCGCAGCCGGGTAAAAACTACAGTCTAAACTACAGTTCTACATCGAAGCGAAGCGAGGGCGGGCCACTATCTATATTTATAAAACTCAAAGGTGACTGACTGACTGACATAGTGATCTATCAACGCACAGCCCAAACCACTGGACGGATCGGGCTGAAATTTGGCATGCAGGTAGATGTTATGACGTAGGCATCCGCTAAGAGGAAGGATTTTGATCAATTCAACACCCAAAAGGATAAAATCGGGGAATGAAAGTTTGTATGAAACTTTGTCAATTTTAAACCGATCGGGCTGAGACTTTGCATGCAGGTATAAGAAGAATCATAAATGAATGTCACTGTGTATAATACAAGCCTGAGAACAAAAACTGTAGTCTACACTTCAGCTCTACACCGAAGCGAAGCGAGGGCGGGCCGCTAGTGATATTATAAGACTGTTAGAGCTCTCACCCGTTCCATTACAAATTTATCGAAGTCCAAGTTGTAATTCACTGGACCATTGTTTTCTGATATCAAACCATGATTCCATGTATCGTATTGTTGCTCTCTCTTCGCTTTGTCAGTCGTCAATTTTTCAGTTGAAGATGCTGCAATAAAATCATTAGATTATTTATTAGTTCTATCGTCTGTACCACGGCGAGTGTTCTGAGGAGTTATTCTCTCTTATTCCACCTTCCCCTTTCCTTCAGAGGACCACGCGCGCTGGCCTTCGGTGTCACCGTCTAACTGTGGTCACAATTTCAACGCGTACAAAGTTTGGCGACTCATTTCTTTGTCGCACTATCCGTAAATGAATTGCTCTGCCCGCTCACGTGTTCCCTTCTTACGACCTGGGATCTTTTAAAAGAGGCGTGAAGAAGCAACATGCAGGCCGGCAGAGTGAGGATGGCTGGTGTGGCAGGTAGAACTGTTGTACCAGCTATCTTCACGCCTGGATTTCACCGTTACTTAACATCAGGTGGGGTGGAGCCATTTGTCTGATCTTTCTATAAAAAAAAAATGTTCTGTTGATCCACCCAAGTGTACTGAATATTCCCACAAGCGAAAAACAAATGACCAAATATAGTGCGTTTTGAGCCCCATGATAAGTAAAATCCCGTAGGTGCCATCACAAAGTGCAAATAATAAACAAATTATAGATTATATATTACATTTTTATTTTTTAAGCATTTAACTGCTAGATGTTTATATCTTCAGAAAAGTTTACTAGAAAAAATTCCACGCGAACCAGGCAGAAGACGGGACTCGAACACGCACCCTTCGCTATCCGAACGTATGGTCAGCATTATAATACCGTGGCCCTGATGGTCGTGTCCTATTCTCGCTAGTGTTTCTTAAGCCGCAAGGCTGCGCCATCTCTTCTCATTGTAAGTAACCCACAATTTAAAATGAATATCTTTACAAGTATTAAACATTCGAAAGAATAAATGGTAATTATAGTTACATTTTCTATTTTTTAAGCATTTAACTGCTAGATGTTTAAATCTAAAAGAAAAGTTTTTTCTAGTAAACTTTTCTATAGATTATATATTTTTGAATTTGTTTGCATTACCTGACGTCATTGTCCGTGTTGCCGTTGTCACCGATTTATCGTCACTTTTTGATGTTTTGTGGAGTAAATGTTTCAATTTACCCTTTATATCTGTTCAAGAAAGTATATACTGTTAGTAAAGATAAATAAGTGAATAAAATCTAATCTTACATTTGGTGTATTGTTTAAAACTTTCATGGTCACTAACATTAACATAGCTATTAACGGGATTGTTATCATATATACCTTGATTTTTAAATCTCCGATATTTTGGCACTGTTGCAAGCGCCATAATCACGGAGTAACTGAAGTAATTGCGGGTAGATTTTTGGCAGACATACCGGTCTACCCTCTGACGTCGTCTTTTACTGCGCTCAATAAATTACCACTGGTCACATTCTCACTATTCCCGACACACAATACTCATCATCATGGCGCTTGCAACAGTGGCGAAATATCGGAAACTCATAAAAAACAAGGTACATGGTAACAATCCCGTTAATAGCTATAAAACTCATATTTGGTGTTTAATTATGATATTATTAGCGGCCGACCATGACAAGGTCCACGTGAACTTCAGTTTTTTGAAAATCCCCTTACAATTTCTGGGATAAAGCGTCTATATGAGTCGTATAGTATCAAAGGTGGCAATGTAGGTAGATTTTAAAAAATGAGATACGAGTATGGTAACACAGGAAATATAAAAACAAATCTTAAATATCTCTCATTCAGGATCACAGATGAACATAATACCCCTAAAAACTTGATTGAAAACACAATTTGGTTTCAAAGGTGGCAATCTTTCTCATCTCGCAATCATAACCGGCCTTATTTTAATTTCAACCAATCAGAAGAGTTTCTGCAGTAGTGTCGCAAGATGGCAGAAAGTGCAGTTCTATACATTTTTGTCTTAAGTTTTTGCGCAATGATTTTATGTTCATTGATATTCATCATAACTACAAATCGCAGTGAAATGTCAATTATAAAAATCCTCCCTTAAAGACGAGACTAAACAGTTTTTTTTTGATTTGCCAAATATTTAGGTCGCCCTACTTTGCCGCCTTTGATACTATACGACTCATTTGTCTCAATCCAGGTCATACTATATGCGTACCAAATTTCATCCAAATCCGTCCAGTACTGTTTGCGTGAAACCGTAACAAACAAACACACTTTCGCAATAAAAACATTAGTAGTTAGGAAGTTAAGATTTGAATACACGTACGTGACAATATTTTCAGCCTTCTCTTCTCCCTCCAATTCGGTGACAATGAAACAACGTCATCTTCGGATTCCATTGATTTTTGCGTTTCAAATTGTGTAGTCCCTGAAATGGTTGACGATAATGTTATGCACGCGAAGAGAGATCCGTATAAACTCGGAGATGTTGTAAACTAGAATGTGGTTTTGTAGACTAGAGTGCTTGTCCACGATTTAGTCTGCGTGGAAAAATTGGTTTCCGACACAAACTTTAACCTCCGTTTTCACCCCCTTAAAAGATGATTTCTGAGATAAAAACTATCCCATGTCCTTTCTCGAGAATCAAACTATATCTATACCAAATTTCGAGTAAATCGGTTCAGTCGTTATAGCGTGAAGTGGTAATAGACAGACACTTTCGCATTTAAATATAAGTATGGATAGACCTTTCATTACGGGAATTGAATGTCGAAGATATTTTCCGTTTTTTTAATTTTTCTTTTTACTTTTGCTTGTACTAAGGCATTGCTTATTGCCAAATGCCAAATCTAGGTCACTGGGTACACTCCTATGTTATGAAGATAAGCACAAATTCACTTAACCTGCGTCCTTCGGAAGGTATTTAGAAACCTTTATTGGTAAACCGCTTAACTGAGACCTCGCCTGCGGGGTACAGGGTGTGGGGGAGGACGACAACGGGGGCCGTGAGAGGTGCGGGCGGCGGGCACTTGTAATTTTGACAAGAATGTGTCTCGTCGCCTAACTGAGTCTTCGCTTCCAGGGTAAAGGAGCCCGCAAGCGAGGACTCAGTTAAGTGGTCTACCTATAGTCTCGGCTGCTTCTGCATTCGTTAGTACACAATAATAATTATTTATATGGCGTATTTGACCCTTTTTATTTACCCTAGGCTGTGAGGGGCGGTTCTATAATCTTTTTTCATGTAGTGGGTCATGGCCCGTTATCCCTATTATTCCATAAGGAAGCAATGCGGACATGAATAGGTCGATGGTGACGAATTCGATATCAACCCCATATGCGCGTTTTGGTTGGTGGATAATATCGTATGCGGTATTGCGATAATGCGTCCCAGTTCTATTGCTAGTTGGTTATTATTAATGTAGCAGTGTGTTATTAAAGAGAAAGAAGAGAGTGGCAGAACGATACACCCCATTTTGAAATGGACACTACATTTAGGTTAATAGAGTTTAGAACTTTCAAGAGTTTAAAAATAAATTTAATATTTTGGAGATTGAGACATAAAGCAAAATGTGTAGGTACTGTAAAGACCTCATACCCGTTGAAATACGTAATGTACTAAAAAACAGATATATTTATAATAGGCTTGCATCTGAACATTAGGATTGACGCAAAATGTCAGATTTGCCTAATGAGGCAGTACAAGTAAAAAAAATCTATTCTCACCTTGATCAATTTCTCGTTTCTTCATTGCGAATTTTATGTCCCATCCGCTTCCAATAGTTTCAGGACTACTAAAAACTTAGCTAGCGTTAACCGCATTATCCACTCCATCCGTGAAATTTAACGCACCATCTTCTATCTTTAGTATACCAAACTTGTGCAAAAGCTCAAGTAGAGCTAGACCAGAAAGGTATTTTAAAACAATATCATTCCAAACACTTTTTGGTTTTCCAGTCCATATAGGTTCAGTGGGACCAGTGTAAGGGTCATAGTACGTCGGCAGATCAATATGAATAATTACATTAGGTCTGGTGAAATTTTCTACTGCCTCAACAGCCTTTACGATTCTAATAATTTCGATGGCTCTGTTGGGTTCACGGATTGAATGGATAAGGCTTCTGCTCGCTCTGCAATTCTAAAATCTAGTGAACCATTAGTACCTAATTGCAAATTCAATGTGTGTTTCAATACTAAGTGAAGAGTCAGAAACTAGCTGTTGAAGAAATTAGTGTAGTTTTAAGAAACAACGACGCAAGGGAAGCTTATACAGTGTTTTACATCGCCTCAAATGTTTTTTGGTTCGCATGTAGGTATTTAACTGAAGATTATTCAGAAATTGATGGTACTCAGGATATTGAAAAATTAAAATAAAATAAAAGTCCTTCCTCGGCTGTGAATCTAACCCAAGCTGTCCACGTAGCAGATGAGCTTTCCACCAGGTCTGATTTTAAGAATCAAAAATAATATGCAAATGAACGTTTTTTTTGTGGGGGTATATACTACTGGATAAGCTTATAGTGATATACTATATCACAAGTGCCTATTTGAATTATTGAGAGGTTAAAATTATCATGTTTAAAGAATTTCCCAAGCAAGTAGGTACGGTCTATGGTTATTCATTTACGAAAAAAGTACAACCGAAAAGTATTTATACAATCACTAAACAGAAAGAAGATATAGTCAGAACGGTACTCTTTATTTTTTAATGAGATGTGTTGAAGTTCCGAACTTTTCAAAAGGTTAATTAAATAATAAAAACTTTATAGACTGTGACAAAAGACAAAATGTGTAGGTTCTGCATAAACAGCCATATTTTAAAATAACACAAACAGTAAAATTTTCCCAATTTAAAAATCTAAAGTCATTTGGATAAATTTAACAGTTTCGGATAAGTCTCGTCTACTTTCTGGACCGCGTGGAATCTCTAGTAAAAATTTCTTTAGACTTTTGGGTGATTTGCCTCGTGGCTTTCAGTTCTATGTACTGATGAAATATGTTTATCTATTTGTAGCAAGTAAGAAAAGATAGAGAAGAGAGCAGAATAACTTACTCACTGTTGTTTTTGGGTTCAATCAATTGAGTCTCAGCTGAAGGTTCGGTTGTGGTAGCATCTTAAACATTGACAACCTTATTAATAAACAAGGAATAAACTTAAACTGAAAACTGTAAAATCTCGTTTAAAGGACATTGGGCAAAAATGTATGGACGCTGCACCCAAGTCCGCCACGGCTTAAACTATATTTGTTTGAAAGGTATTATAGTAATGATCATCTGTGCCAAAGCGCATCAAATTCCATCCCGGGAGCCTTTAGTTATTTTAAGTTAAATAGGCAGAAGTACTATAACAAACGAACATTAATGAAACAAGGGAATTAATTTAGTTAGTTTGACACTACATAGGGGGCTCAGGTATTATGGGAGTACTTCACAAGGTTCAAGGGTGCCCCTTATGTTATACTGCCGCGCTAGAGTAAATCCATAAATCCCCCCATGGGTTGGGGTTTTTTCAAACATTCTGTTCGTTACAGTAAATTGTCTTCTTTGTAAAATGGAGCGACGCAAATCACCCATACTTGTCCACGCTTCGGAGAAAACATGATTCCAGTTCATCCATACTAATTGACAAAACCGATAATCGTGTTCCAATGTCCCAAGGCGTGTTAGATAAAAATCAATCAAGTCATATCTTTTGACTACCAGGATATTTTTTAAGGTGTCATATCTTTTGACTCCCAGGATATTTTTTTACGGTGTCATAATAAAAAAAGCTAGTTTTTCATAGATCTATCGATTCATACTAATTACATTGTTGGCGGTGCTGGGTGTGTTTTGCCCATTGTCCTTTCCCTATTTCATCCGTAGGGAAGGCCTGTGCCTCAGCAGTGGGCCCATTAAAAGGCTGATGATGATGAAGCTTAGATTAGTTAGGCTGTGTTTCGTTCATGTCACTAAAATGCCATTTGTCATTCAATAGACAGAGACAAAACATGGAGTAACAAATCCAAGCGTAGTCTTAGTTTATTAAAAAAGGGGGTGAAAGAGGATATTTAACACTTACACAATATGTACGTGTCCATAGCGCGGTAGGTAAAACAGAGCACCACACACAAAGCACGTAACTTACATACATCATTCGCTTCTTACATTCATAACTATTTTCATATTATATGTTCATTGGCGTTCTGAAGTTTGCTTAGAATATAAAAGATTGACTGTTTTGAAGCAGAATTTTTCTTTATTTATTTATTTATTTTTACGGAAATAACAGCATTAATTTTCTCATAAAAATATAACATTAAGTTTGAACAATTGCCTAGGTAATTTCCACTATTATTTATCTCACATAGTGATGTCGATTCTGGCATGATTCTCTAAAGCTAAACTTAAATATGATAACAATGCATTCCTGTCATTCTCTATACAGAATGAAAAGGAGAGACTCATGTTAAATTAAGTTTTAAGTTTAAAGAATCACGACAGAATCGATACCAATGTCTAATAAACATGAGAGTAGTGTCTAATAAACATGAGAATATAAACATGTCTAATAAACATGATTATATTGTTGTTTCGTTACTTAAAGGAACTTTGACTACGATAGAAGTGAATTCCGAAAAAGGCCAATTCCAAGTATTTATGTAGTGTCACATTGGTGTCGATTCTGGCATGATTCTCTAAACCTAAACTTAAATTTGACAACATTCCATCCGCTTAATTCTCTATACAGAATGAAAAAGAGAGACTGATGTTAAAAGTTTTGAGTAGAATCATGCCAGAATCGACACCATTGTGTATTTAGATTACTTTATAGAAGGCAAAGAATATTATGAATTGATTTCCCTTTTGGTGTAGTGTGAAGTCTAGATGATAAATATGTGTTTACAAAGCTTAAACTATTTTTGGCTAATCAAGACAGTAGATATATACTCACAAGGAAATCTCACATCGCGTTTGCCACTGTATTTATTCTTGTTATCATAAATAATGTCATATTTATAGTTATGACTACTGATCTTGACTCTTTTCGGATGATGATGCTTAGAATGGTGTTTAAAGAAATCTGTACTGATGTACTGTGGTAACAGACTCGTGGGAACATTGAATAATTCAGTATCGGTACCAAGTTTATCCTGCGTCAAACGTCTAGTGTTATCAAAATTAACATTGGATAGCTGATCATTTTTGACATCACCTGTTGATTTTGTTCTTATTGTTTCTGTACTTTTGCGTTTGGTTGTTGGTCGAGATTTTTTACCATCTCGTGTACTAGCCGCAGCAAATAGTCTCTGCTTTGGTACAGTGACTGCTCGCCACGGCTCTCTAAACTCTACTTCAGTCTGACGGTTTGGAGTTTGCTTGTTTTGATCATCTAAATCCTCCATGTTTATAATAGTCAGCTCGACTGATCCCGATTCATCGGTTACAGGTAAAATAAGACTATCATCGAGGCCGTTCGATGTTCTTTTTGAATTGGCAGTGTCAGCCATAGTCGTAGGTCTCTTATCAAACAGCCTTATTTTGTTTTTGAACAATCCATTTCTAGATTTCTTAATTGTATCTCTGTAGTCCGGTTTAGTTGGATAAATTGAATTATCTAAAATTTGACTATTCTTCTTGATTCTTTTATCAAAATTTACGCCAATCTCCTCATCACTTTTGTCATTATTTAAATAAACTTCAGCGTCAAATAGGTTATTCATGTCATATTCTAAAGAATCAGTTTTTGTCTTAAACACAGGGGATTTTTTAGTTGTACTCGTGGTATTTACCGCCTTTTTAGTATGTGCAAAATGTGCTTGCTTGCTTGATTTTTGATCATTCGGTTTGTTTTTAGAATACAGTTGGTTTACGATCTGGGGTGTTAATGTAAGTGGTCTTGTTACAGACTGTACGTCAATATGATTGTCCTTGAGGAATCTTTCAAAATCATTCATTTCCATGGGCAAAGGGGTGCTGAAGTATTGCGCAGGTGATTCATTGATTTTAGCAATAGGTTTATTTGCCTGAAATATAGTTTTTATTATTATATATCTGACTGTAACTATGATTTGGAGATCGATAAAGTATACTCACTATTTTGTGACTTGCTGATGGCCTTGCAGATGTTAATGAGTTCTTAGCTGTAAGAAATAGAACATACTAATTTACAAAGACTTGCGTAGAAATAAAATATGTAAAGAAAAAAAAATATGTATATAGTCTTCAATGGAATGATTCACTACATATATTCAAATGACGGACGGACGGAAATACGGATAGGACTCACAATGTGCAGTGCTAATTACGTCACCTTTTAATAAACAAATATTTAATCAGTTTCGACAAAATTACTTCTTACTATGTTTAATTCAACAACAACCTTCATTAAAAAAACTGTTAACGTGCTGTTCATTTTAAAATATAATTCATTATAATGTCAAGGGTACTTAACTTGATACATTAATCGTACAAGTAATATGTTGGTTTTTAATATTAAAGGTATTCTATGTGTTCTAGGATACATGTGTAAAATCCTTCCTCACCAATCGTCGGGATCCAGTAGAATAAACAATACCCTTAATGAATCATACAGTTTATTCCTCAAACACAATAACCTTTTACAATAACTTTCCAAAGTAACTTCCCAAGTAACCTTCCGTAAATAAATACGAGTTCACAGCTCGGACGTCCGTAACAGAATGAATAATTTTAAAAACCTCCAGCATGGTTTCCCGCTCGAGCGACGGATCAACAGGAAATCAAGTATATAGATGGCGCCACTCGAGCAACAAACCAATAGCAGTAGTTGAGGAATCGTTTTCGTACTAATAATAAACTTTTAGCGGGAATGCGACAAATTCTACATAAATTCAAAAATAACAAAAATAGATACAGTCTTAGAATTAATTATACATAAATTGCTAACAACAGAATGAATAATTTTAAAAACCTCCAGCATGGTTTCCCGCTCGAGCGACGGATCAACAGGAAATCAAGTATATAGATGGCGCCACTCGAGCAACAAACCAATAGCAGTAGTTGAGGAATCGTTTTCGTACTAATAATAAACTTTTAGCGGAAATGCGACAAATTCTACATAAATTCAAAAATAACAAAAATAGATACAGTCATAGAATTAATTATACATAAATTGCTAACAGATTCGTCCATCCTGACTTCTATGTTACGACCTCGTGACTAATTTAATACAATAATAAATCGTAATTGATATATTTTAATTGTTAAACAAATGCAATTTTACAAAATATTTAATTCACATATGAGTCTCCGTTTGTCTTAACCCAAATAGCTAATTAATGAAGTAGAAAACCTATTAAATCAACTTTTATATTGATGGTTCTAAAGATCAAACAGACACTCATTTTTAAGTTATAACATCTTATTATTAACAGTGGTTTAATATCAATTATTTATAATAATATCCTTCCAATATTTTCCAATATCCTTCCGATTATCCTTCCGATTATCCTTCCGATTATCCTTCCGATTATCCTTCCGATGATCCTTCGAGTATCCTTCCATTTCCCTGAATTATATCCTCTATTATCCTCCCTCCATCCTACCAGTAACCTTTTGTAATGAAGTATCAAATTTTTAATGAACTCAACCATCCTTCATCGACCCATAATACAAATCCAATTCGTTAATCTACATCATTAACGTCGGTTTCTAAGTCATTATTTTCCTCGACTATTATTTCCTCTTCGCTAGATTCACTGTCATCAATCCCTTTAAAACTTAACCAGGGATGTACCTTATCAACCGGGTATACTCCCTTATAGCTTGCTTTTCCCTTTTTTTTTGTCGACGGTGTATCCTCCACTAGATACCTATCATTGGGCAAAACATCGACTACTCTATAGGGACCGTAACATTTAGATCTCAATTTTTTACTTTTTCCTGGGCAGAGAACACTTCTTTCCACTCTTACCAAATCACCTACGGCATAATTACGCGGTTTGTGTCTAGCCTTATCGTACCTTTCTTTTTGCCTTTCCTGCGATTCCCTAATATGTTCACTTACGTCAGAACGAATACTGTCAATATCAATCTCATTTGTAGCTTCCAAATCATCGTGCAACACATTAATTATTTTACCTTCTGTCATGCCTTTCAATTTCAGACCAAACAACACTTCGGACGGTGTTTTCCCTGTACCTTTATTGAGCGTGTTGTTAAGACCCCATTGAACGTCAATGACTTTATCGTCCCACAGTTCTTCATTTCGGCCATGATTCATAGCCGTAAGTGCATCAAGAATGGTGCGATTATAACGCTCCACTTGCCCATTTGCTCGTGGAGTGGCAATCGCATTCATTATGTGATGCACTCCTAAATTTTTCAGAAATGATGCTATCTTCTTGCCAGTGAACGATGAATATCTGTCCGTTATGAGTCTAGTAGGTAAGCCGAACGTACCGAAGTATTCCCTAAATATTTTGATCGTAACTGAGGCCTTAGTACTCTTAACCGGTTTTAAAACTATGAACTTCGTGAAGGCATCTACAATTACCAATAAATATCTATTTTTAGAACGACTACAATTAAAAGGGCCCAGATGGTCAGCATGCAGAGTGTGAAATGGCGTTGGTACTTTCGGAATAGGATGGAGAAAACCAGACTTTTTCCCTGACGGGGCCTTGCTAAGTGCGCACTCTAGGCAAGATCCGACATACTTTTGGATGAACCTCCTCATTTTAGGGAACCAGTAATTTTCACTGACTTTCTCGAAGGTCTTATCAATTGAAAAGTGGCCAATATCATCATGACATGTGCGCAATATCTGCCATCTCACACCCTTGGGTACTAACCATTTAGGTCCAGTAGGAGTAATTCTGAAAACGTTGTTATTCTTTAAACAAAAATTATTTTTGATCTCCAGAATATTATTATTGGCGGGATCAGAAAGTATACTTTTTATCCTACTGACCTCACTGTCGGCAGATTGAACAGTTTTGAGCCAAGCATCATCTATTTTAAAAATCGTGGGAAAATCCAAAACATCGTCATCACTTTTAATCGGGTTCCTACTTAACGCATCGACATGTGCCATGCCTTTACCTGCTTTGTATTTAATCTCAAAGTCAAATTCTTGGATCAGACCCCACCAGCGAGCAACCCTGGGTAACATATCTCTTTTAGTAAAAGTTGCTTTCATCGAATTACAATCAGTCAAAATAGTAAACGGCATTCCCGCCAGATATGTCCTGAACTTCGTTAAAGATTTAACTACTGCTAAAGTTTCCAGTTCGTATGAAGAGAAATGTTGCTCTTCTGGTGAAGTTTGACAACTGTAATACGCAACCGGTTTCATGTTTCCATCCTTTTGTCTCTGTAACAATATCCCCCCTACCCCCCACTTGCTCGCATCAGTATGCAATTCGGTATAAAGGGTAGGATTGTACAGAGCCAACACAGGACGTGACACCAATCTAGTTTTCAGCTCATCAAAAGCCTTCTGCTGCGCATCATCCCAGGCCCACGGAGTATTATTTTTTAAAAGGGTAGTCAAAGGTTTAGCAATTATTGCGAAATCTTTCACAAACTTTCTGAAAAAACTAGCTAAGCCAAGAAATTGTCTTACGTTATGCACATTTTGTGGGATAGGGAAACTGCGAACAGCATCAGTCTTTTTCGAGCCGGGCCTGATGCCATCTACATTTATCTCAAAACCTAAAAAGTCAACCGATGTTTGGAAAAAATTACATTTTGTCAACTTCAATGTTAGATTAGCCTCTCTGACATGTTTGAAAATAGATTCTAATTTCGTTAACCCTTCATCTACTGATTTGGAGGGCACTAATATGTCGTCCATATATGCTACTGCCGTATTAAATCTGAGAGCTCCTAGGGCCTTATTTACAGTGCGCTGAAAAACAGCAGGCGCATTCGCCAAACCAAACGGCATCCTGTTAAACTCCCATTGACCGTCTGGTGTAACGAATGCTGTTTTAGATTTGGCCTCTTCAGTTAATTCTATTTGGTAGTAACCGCTAGCTAAATCTAATGTCGAGTAAAATTCATTTTCTGCTAATCGATTCATCTGGTCCTCCATACAAGGTAACGGATAATGCTGCTTGATTGTTTTTTTATTTAGTTGTCTGTAATCTACGCACAGCCTCTTATCCCCTGTCTTTTTCCTGACCAATATAATGGGGCTCGCATAAGGTGAGTTTGATTCGCGAACAATCCCCGTCTCAATTAATTCGTCTAACATCCCTTGAACCTCCTGCCTTTCATTTGCTGACATCCGATACGGCCTATATACCACCGGTTCATTGTCCTTCAATTTAATATCCATTTTTTCGATAGCCGTACATCCTAATTCTCCCATACAAGTCGCAAAACAATCCCGATATGAGTTGATTAACTCGAGAAGTTTAATTTTACTCCCCCGAGGGATGTCACCAACGTTCAAGTCGCTTAATGCAAAAGGTTCTAATATTTTGCCTTCACTTTCAATCTTATTAATTTTATGGATGCCAAATGATTCTAACACTATTTCCGCCCTAGCAATTAATTCATTTAATTGAAAATTCAATGGTCTCGATAAAGGCTCTACCATTATTACACCCTTCCCCTGAACCAATTTGTATACTCCTTCTTGCAACAGATATTCCTTGTCTACTTGCCCCCTAAAACCTCCTTTCACATACAGTAAACCGGTATACCCTGTATCGCAATACACATCAATGACCCCAGTCTCATGCAAGGCGGCATCCTGACATACCCGCAATTCCAGCTTTCCCTTATATTTAGATTCATCAGAATTCTCAAACAACAATTTGTCACCTGTCTTTATAATTTTGACGTGAGGTTGTTCAGTGAGCGTCTGACCAATCAAAACCGGATGTGACATGAATACATCCGGCACCACCACACATGTGACTATGGATTTAACATTTTGTATTTTAACCTCTGCTACACACGACCCTATAGACTCGACTAACGTCCCACCAAAACCCATCATAGGATATGACCTCGAGGTGTCCCACTGTTTAAAAATGTCCTTGGCTACACTCTCACGTATCAAAGTTAACTCGCTGCCCATATCAATGAAGGCTTCAGTTGGTACATCGTTAATAATTATATTCTGTATATACTTATTAACGTTTGGCTTTACAACTGGTACCTCTATAGCCATTACAGATTTATGTTCATTATTTTTTGATTGACGGAAACATTCGGAATCGACATGACCGATCGCTGAACATTTATTACACTTCTTAATCGGCTTCGGACATTTTGAAACAGGGTGACCGTCCTCTCTACAATTGTAACACCTAATGTTCGGTTTATTTGCTACTTGTGGTCTATACATAGTTTTGTTACTGGGACCCCCTCTCTTAATACCTGATTGTTCTGTCTTTTGAACGCTAATTTTCCTTAAGTACGCAAGTAATTTGTCACAATCATCAAATTGAGCGGCTTCTGCACCCATCCGCACCGCCCTATCATCGATGCCGTGTAAAATGCATTCTACTGCCCTCTTGCCTGTAACTACTTCTAAGCGGTTAATTAGATTTACTTTGTCATAAAAATAAGTTTCTAAGGATTCACCAAATTTTGCCCTCCTGTTCAACATTTCTAACATCATTTGACCATAGTTCTCACTTGCTGGAAAAGCACTTTTTAATTTATACTGCCATTCATCCCAAGTTAACAACAGAGAAGGCAAACCCTCATACCATTTTTTTTGCAATACCTGCCAGTTTTGGTAGAGCGTAATGAATAATTTGCCTCTCCGTCCATTCATACAGACACGCACTTTCATTCACCTTCAAAAGCCATTTATCTACCGTCTGATTTTTTTGAGCCGGATCAAATTCGGGAATAACGTTAACATTCGAAAAGGTTTCTTTCTTGATAGTGTTACTGTTAGTAAAACTCTCAACCATATTTGCAAGTTTAGATAGTAAATCGCCCCCAACGCTATTTCGGTTACTGATAGAATGATCGTTAAGTCTACTACGCGATCGATGGTTATGACGACGATCTCTATAACGATCATGCGCCTCATGACCATCCGATCGTTCACGACTACGAGGAAATCTACTATATCGCGCGAGAGCATAACGATGCACCGTTTGATCCCGTGATCTAGCTACCCTCTCCCACGACATACTACGTCGAGTCCTGCTACGACCTCTGACGTGCGAATCGTGCGATCCCGTGTGCGCTGCTGATGGAGATGTACCTCGATTTCGTCCTCTCGAAGTTCTACCACCGGCACTACCGCTGTCGTTGTACCGGGAACCTTCTGGAGTCCGCAACCGTCGTCGCCTACGCTCTCGGTCTTGTCCACGTTGTGATCCGCTACCGCCACTACCACTGCGGCTCGGGGTGTAGACTCGCCTATGACGCGACCTTGACCTATGCGCCTCGTCCATTTCTCTGAAACGTGATGACGGTCACGCCGATGACAAGGTCCGGATAAGTGTATCAAACTACTACACACATTTCAACCTGTTTTTTTATGTATATATCGTTGTACAGGGAACCTATATATATGTATATATATATTATATACCTTTAAACACATTACATACGAACACATAAGCACAAAATTAATTCCAATTTATTCAACCAAAGTACTAGGAGCGCATAAACAAAACAGTGGTGTCAATAGAGTGCGCTTGATACGCGTGATCTGCTACGAAAAGTTACTTATGCAGAGTACGTCATACATAATGTCACCAGCTACGCGTCTACGCGGCTACGCATATTACTACGGAACATCAAGATCTGCTACAACTTCTGTGACCCTAGTATGGAAAACACAAAATATGTCTATCTGCGAACCAGCACGATTCATCGACCGGTTATGTCACGCAGTTTGCACATACATGTCACCATACATATCAAAAATATCAATACTTTAGTCCAATAAGTTACACACACAACCAATAAGTTACAAGTTAGGGTTAGAATATAAGTATTTAAAAACTAAACAACCACACCTGGCATATTAAGCTAAGACAAAGGATACGTATTACATTCACATTACTTTGAAATTATAAAGAAAATAGTATATAATGTAGGTAATGTACTTATTCGTCTTCTTGCAAAAGTATAATACCAAATAAATATGCTTAAGATTAACAGTTTAGACTTATATGCGAGGAACTGAAGTCTGTAACCCCATGTTCTCGACATATTACTATATTTTGAACAGTATACATACTACCGGATTTAAAATAATATTAACAAACGGCCTTCCTTCCGTAACCACCCGATGCTTTACATATAATTATAATGACCCGTAATATATTTTATTGCAAATCGTCTGTAAAAATTAGTGTTGGGGATCGAACCCGTACTAATGAATTGCTATTTTATCAATATAGATTTCTTTTCTTTTTACAATTGAAAATTTGATATCTTACCAATCAAATATAATAAAATGATAAAGTTTGTCACGTTTTCATGAAAACTACTGGTTGAATTTAGATGAAATTCCAAAGTTAGTAATATTACTATAATAAGATTACATCAGAACAAAACGTAGGGTACCCCGAGAAAACTTCTTATTCCAACAGAAAACCCAGCCCCACGCGACGAAGCCGCGGGTGACTACTAGTACCTCAGATATATATTTAAAGATAAAATAAATTGAAGCAATGATCATACCTTGTGGGCGCTAATTATCCCACTTCTGAGATTTGTAAAATCCTTCCTCACCAATCGTCGGGATCCAGTAGAATAAACAATACCCTTAATGAATCATACAGTTTATTCCTCAAACACAATAACCTTTTACAATAACTTTCCAAAGTAACTTCCCAAGGAACCTTCCGTAAATAAATACGAGTTCACAGCTCGGACGTCCGTAACAGAATGAATAATTTTAAAAACCTCCAGCATGGTTTCCCGCTCGAGCGACGGATCAACAGGAAATCAAGTATATAGATGGCGCCACTCGAGCAACAAACCAATAGCAGTAGTTGAGGAATCGTTTTCGTACTAATAATAAACTTTTAGCGGAAATGCGACAAATTCTACATAAATTCAAAAATAACAAAAATAGATACAGTCTTAGAATTAATTATACATAAATTGCTAACAACAGAATGAATAATTTTAAAAACCTCCAGCATGGTTTCCCGCTCGAGCGACGGATCAACAGGAAATCAAGTATATAGATGGCGCCACTCGAGCAACAAACCAATAGCAGTAGTTGAGGAATCGTTTTCGTACTAATAATAAACTTTTAGCGGAAATGCGACAAATTCTACATAAATTCAAAAATAACAAAAATAGATACAGTCATAGAATTAATTATACATAAATTGCTAACACATGGTAGCAATACCGCTAATTACTGTAATGTTAATGACTATGAATGTTTAATATAATATATTGTTATGTGTTCATTTATGTATTATATTTACTTACATATATTTTTAGTAATGGATTTATCGGACAAAGAGTCTGGTCCGTCATCATAAGATAGAAGAGTCGTATCTAAGAAAAGAACCGGCGAATCTTCATTATTGTCACTATGTTTCTTTTTGTCTTGATCTAAAAATTAATGGCTAGATATTAATATTTTACACAAGGTTACCCTACCCATAAAATCTATTAAACAAATTCATTACGAACCGATATCATTTTTCCAAAAATTGCCATTGCGTTTTGCATATTGCCCTCTGATATTATAGGGCTTAAAATACATTCTCTCCAAATTGTTCATGGGAGCAGCAGTCTCCAAATATTTACCTGCAAAAAAAGGCTGCTTTGCAATATGATAATACTTTGCTTCTCCTTTAATAAACATGTTATCAGTTTTATCTACAGCGTCATCGTGGATTTCAATCGTTTTAATGAGATTCCTTTGTTTAATATAGTTTCTCCGTGTTTTGTCTTTCTTATTTCTCCGTGGCGTTTTAGAGCTTTTTGCCTTCATTGTAGAGTTCATATTGTGGAGACGTAGGAACTGATTGAGTTGGTTAATCTCATGTTGCATATCAACGCTAGACTGAGCATACGATTTAGTCGATTCTTGGATTGAATCTATGATATTTTCCCAAGATGGTGAAGTGATCTTATCAGTGTTAAGTAGATCACCATGCCACATTAGGAGATCGTTAAAGTAATCAGGATATGGTTTGCAGTTAACGAGTCTACTGTATTCATTGTGAATATTTATATCATTTGTCAAACTTAATGTCGAATGAGGAAGGAATGTATCTCTTTCAATTTCTCTTTTTGATGCTCTGCATGTTTTATTACTTGCTTCTATAGAAAACACATTAGTATTTTTAGTGACTTGAGCATGTTTCAAGTGCGGCAGTGAGAATTTAGCTACTCTTATGAGTTTCTTGTGAATTTTCAAGTTGTTTGGAGCTTCATGTGGTGGGGCTTGAAGATATTGCGGTACATATATTCTTTGGGGCTTCACAGGTGAACTGCTTGGTGAAACCGCCACAGTTTTGAAAGTAGGCTCTGTCAATTTTCGTTGCATGGCATTCAACTCGTTTTTAATGTCAACCAATCTCAATGTTGGATCATACGCTTCTGTAGTAAACTTTTGGTAGTCAACTAATGAGGTTTTGAGCAGATTATCGTTCAGTATACTATCTATCTTATTTGGTTCGTATCTCTTAGTGTTTTCATCTTTTTTGTGAGTCTTTGTAGCTATGGGACTATTGTACTTTAAACTACTCAGATTATATCCAGCTGTAGTTGATTCAAATACTTTGTTTTGAGCTCTACCATAATCGTACACTTTTGCTTTAGTCTGTTTGGCTGTAGTGGATTTGTATAATTTATTCATAGATGTTGTGGCAGCTGTAAAAATCGACCTTACTGTTTTAAGAACTTTGAATCTTAATAGATTGCATACTTATTTATGATTATTTGCGTTCAAGGCTTATTCGTGATAAAGTCATTTGCGGAGTGTAAATCGTTACAGAATACATTTAGCTTAAGCTTTTTAATAATACTACTATTTTAACAATCTACAGTTATATTTTAAAATGATTTTAAAAATAAGCTTTTACTAAAATGGCAAACATTTTCTGTATGTGGGTGGTCCGCCATATTGGTTGCAGAACAAACGTCGGTTAGCTTAACATGTATTGTCATCCAAACTAAACTTTTTGATGCAAAATTCGTATCAATCAGTTGATGATAACTACTTTAAAATTAAGTTGCAATATTTGCAATTTTAATTGCAATACATACATTGCAAGTTAAAGAAAAGCTTTTCCAAAGCAATAATTAAATATTTGTCTACTTACTTTGAAATGTACGTTTCGCATTGCCAATGCTAGGATCTGTAGTGAACTTATACTGAGTACTGTGCGTGGGCTGGTAAAGGAGAGGTTTACTGTCCCAAGACAAAGGATTCTGCTTTGGACTATACTTCGGCAGTGCCATATCAGTCTCCATAGATACATCTGTTATATTTGGAATTTCACGATTTATCTCTTCCAGACTAAGTATTCTGTCATATTTTACCGGTTTGAAAGTAAATATACGTGATGTCAACATATCGTAATCATGTGGTGAATCTTTTTGGTAGCTATAGGTGTCAGTAGCGCCAGGTCTCCCTTTCAGAAATTCTTTGAACTTCCTAAAAGGATTGAATCTAAATGCTCGGTTCTCGCGTTTAGTTTTCTGTGGCTTCTTCCGTTTTGGAAATCGAAATTTATTGAAGAACTTTCTCATGCGTCCTTTTTTACCTTTGTTCTCTCGTAACTTGACTATTGCTGTTGGTTTTGGTATCAAGTTAACATCGACGTATCCGTAATTCTTATGTTTTATGTCTACTAAACTGTGAGGTGTAGTTGCTTTCATCATATCCATGGCTATTTCTGCATTGCTTTTTTCGTCAATATTGATATTTCGTTTATCTCTTTCAGATACTTCGTCAACTGGTTTATCATCAAGGGGTTCTATTAGCATATTGTCAGTAACATCAATATGTGTAGCCGTAGTTCCGCGTTTGCCACCAAATAATCTTCCAACTAACCCGATTGATCGAAAACTATACGGATGTTCCATATCTCGACTCAACTTTTTATTAGTATTACTTGGGCCTATAGTCGAAGCTAAAATATAATTCCTTATAAAGTATATTTTTGTATTTTCTAGCTTTTAAAAATAAGCTTTTGAAAAGCAAGTAAGACAATTCAATTTCGCTACAGTTTCCATTTTATTATTACAAAATCCAAATACCGACCAATTCTTTAATAATACACATACACATATAAACATATGTGAGATTAAAAATGGATACATTAAACATTTATTTTAAGAATATTGTTACCTTCGCCGTAGTCAAACGATGAAAACTGTTTAGATTTACGTTCATATAAGTCTTTGGATAACTCGTCTAAATTAAACTCTTCGGATTCTTCATCTTCATTGCTTTGTGTATTAACACTGTTGGCTGTGGACCATTTAGATTTATAAAGCCCATTTTCCGAAGACGATTCTAAATTAGAAATGGGAGATTTAAGTGCTACTGTTTGTGAGGTGTGATATTTTTTTGGCGGACCACTATCAATGAAGAAATAAAAATGCTTCTTGAACCACGAATCATCGCTTTTCGTGGACATGTCATCTTCGTTATAATCTTCGAAGAAGCGTTTGTTTCTTTTCGCAGTTAAATTTGGTATCTTATTGAGAATATATTTTCCTATATCATCAACACTGTGGTGCAAATGAGCCTGGTAACGCACCAAGTTGGAGAAGTTCTGTTCACCTTGCTCTTTTTGGAATTTCAAGTAATGCTTGTAACCATTTACGTAGTCGTTGTAAGATATTTTGTTGCTCAAACCTTCGAAACTTGTGTCCTCGGTTTCTGATACTGTAGATGCGAGTGTGTTTTCAGTGTTCAAGGGTTCTTCAGGATATGATTCAGGAGTATTACTAGTATCATAGTCGTCACTCACTTCAAAATTTTCCTTTAGTTTCGGATCTACTTCAGATTTTGCAATACGTATTGTTGTTACATCTCTTTTTTTATAGTTGCGTTTATTAAAAGGTACATCAGTGGTAGTTAACATTTTCATGACATTATCTTGATGAGTCTTGGCTAAGATGTGTTCGAATAGAGTCAGCATCATATAGTCATCGAATGTCGATGGTAGTTTAGGTAGAGGGACATGAGTTGTTTCAGTTTTTCGAAGGTTCTCGGTTACTTTGTTGTTTTTCGTGGAACGCCTTACTTGCTTGTTGATACCTTTTTTCATGGACTTTGTATGTGCAGCTTGTTTGTTTGATATAGGCGTCGACATTTTCTTTGTTTTACAGGTTTTGTAATGCGATTTGCTTAATGCTTTAGTGGCTTTCTCCATCATTTTCGTGGATTTCGATTTAATCGTAGATGATGCCTGTTTGACCTCCTTGTTCCATTGTGACTGTACCTTCACCTTTGCTTTCCCGTACGCTTTTTTTAATTCCCTTTGAAGCAAATCTTCAATATTGTGCGCAATCGTGTATACGTCTTCTTGTATAGATCTTGCACCAATAATGTGTGTTGGTTCCGTGTTACTTATTACTACAGTCTCATTAAAATCGACAGTTCTTTTACTATTCGGAACATCTATTGAAATAAATGTACTCAAAGCGTATCCTGTACTACGCATATCTAAATGCGTCAGAATAGGGTCAGCTGCAAACGTCGTTTCTGTCACAGTGTTAGCAATCATATCGGTTACAGCAGGATTCTGTTCAGCTACCATTTCAATCGCTTTCATTTTTATATCATTGAGTAAAGCTTCTATTTGAGCCGTACCAGGAAAATCTAAATCCATTGTAGGTGTTGAAGAAGTTGTAGAGTGAAAAGTTTTTGCAACATTCATATTTTCCAAATTTGGTGTTATTTTAGATTGGGCAAGGCCGTACGTTTCTTTCAATTGAGACAGCCGTGTCGTCATTTCGGTCAAATCTCCGAACATACTTTTGGTCGTTGAAAATAGTTCGTATGATTTAGTGGGACCGAATTTGGATGATAAAGTGTTAGTTATTCCGGAATCAGTTCCGACAAATTCGGGTGTACAGGTGACTGTGGCATCTTTGGTGCTTGCTGTAAAATTGTTAATCAGCGCAGGGGTAACCGAGGAAGGCGCTACAGAAATATTTCTCTTTCTTTTATCCTGGTAAGATTTAGATATTCCTCTTCTATGTAAATCGTTTTTTAATATCGGAGTATTTTTAGTTTGATATTTACCTTCGAATACTCCGTTAATGTTATTAAATTTACTTTTCTTTGGAGATTTTCTTTTGTGCACTCGGCCATCTTTATTTTCCTTATTACCTGACCACCTGTGTCGGAATTTGTTCCAGAAACTGTGTAGCTGCTTATTCGATTTTCTTTTCGGCGATGTAGAAACCAAGATCGATGGATTCGTGGTTGCCTCTTTCAACTTTCCTTTGGTAACATTCGCCGTTTCTCTTCTCAGTTCAGTAGTTGCCGTGTCTTCTTTGTCATCTCTTTTATAATAGTTATGTTGATGAGAACGATGCAGATTATTTATTCTTTTGTAATCTAAATCGTTAAAACTGTCAACTATACTATCGAATTCTTCTTTATCGTCGATATTTTTAGATATAGTATGGCTGTTGGTGAGCACCATCAGATAAAATAAACTGAAAATAAATTGATATGTTATTTCTGAGACTCTGTTATATTTACTAGAGATTAGGGTTTTGAAACAAGCGATTTAAGACAAATATGTAACGTAGAGGAGCTCGATGGCGCAACTGGTTAGCGCGTTCGGGTGCGACCGTTGAAGTTTGGCAACTTTAGCAGTGGTCGGTCATTGGATGGGTGACCAAAAATTTACTATCTCGAGCCCCTCCGTGTTTCGGAAGGCACGTTAAGCCGTTGGTCCCGGTTCACAGTGTTTTATGGAACCAAAAAAATTTACATGTTCAGGTTCTTACATAAATAGATTATTTATACCCTAAAAAAGGCATGAGTTCAATTTACAGAAGTCTAACTCAATTACTTTTTGAGAAAAAAAATCATGAACTTATCGTGACCTTTGACCTATGAAATCTAGAATATTTTTTTATAAAGTGAATATTAACAATATATTTTTTTAATAAATATGTGTCAATCGGGCATAATCAGTGGCGTATAAACGCGTTTCTTTAGCTTAAAAAAATGCATTGGTTTGGGAGCAGCATTTTTTTTTGTATTTCGTATTTATTGTTTTTTCTTCCTAAAAACGAAAAAGTGGAACCTAGAACTTAGATAGAAATAAACCTACGGATGTGGTCTATCATACATAAATAAGCCACGTGTCACTTTTGCGGCGTTTAGAAGATATTAATTTTTAAATTTTTATGCTAGGGTTGACACCGAGTGTTTTATAGAACCAAAAATATTTACACCTCAAGGTTTTTGTATAAATCAATTATTTAAACCCTAATAAAGGCAAGAGTTCAATTCCCAGATCACTATTTTAAGTAAAAAAAAAGATATGAAGTAGCAAAGTTTTTGAAATTTGCGCATGAAAATATTAACAATTAAATTTCCTCAAAAGACGGTTCCATATCTGTCCATGAGATATTTGCCACTGGCTAAGGAATTATTGATGGCATAATTTTGTAATTTTATTTTATTTATAAGTGTCCTAGTTTCCAAGAAATATAGTTTTTTTAAATTACGATTTTTAATTTTTTTCTCCAAAAATCGGCAAAAGTGGAACCTGGATTAAGTACAGAAAGGTTCTATAAGCCAAGTTCTATCACCCATAAAAAAAACAAGTTTCACTTTTGCGGTTTTAAGAAGTTATGACAGAATTTAGATAAAGGTCAACTTTCATGATCTAGGGTTGAAAAATATGTCCGTTTTTATAGTTGGCACCCGATGACAGTAACAGTTCATAAAATCCTCATGCATGGTGAAGAAATTATTGCGTCCAGTGCACTGCCCATCGGTATGCTATCTGAACAAGCAGCTGAGTCCCGAAATAAATTCTAGCGTTCAGACAGAGAGCATCATTGCCGAAAAATGAACAGGAGAACCACAATGACGGACCTCTTTCACCGTGCCCTAGAATCATCAGACCCGTTTATTTCTATGGCAAATATCAGCCACCGTCGAAAATATTCTAAGCGATTTCCCTTGCCTTCAGCTGTTTGCGAGCTCTTACAACCAATTGATGCAGATCGATTGCCGTTATTCGAAGCAGAGGAAGATGCTGAAGATGAAGATTTTTCGAACGTCGCAAATGAAAGCAACCTAGAATTATTAAACGAAGATGATTTATTTGTATAAAAGTTAAAGTAGAGGTGTTGCATAAAGAAGGTGCCGGCAGGTGATGACACTATCCTAGATTGATTTTAAATGTGAATGAATTTCTAAATCCAAAATTTCATCACAATCGTTAGATCCGTTTCCGAGAAACCAATTACATACCAATATATTTATATAGGTACATACAATAATTGCTCGTTTATAGTATAGGATGTGTGTTAAATTTTTTCAAACAACTTAGTTTATTTTTTCGTTGCCATTTAGCGTGTAAGGAAAATTTAAAATGTGGTCGTCAAAATTAAAACATAAAGTATTCCTACATTATCACATCTACATTAGGTAGGTAGTATATGTAAGTATATTGTATTCGTCTATAAGTACAACACTTATTCAATTATAATATAATATAATTTATACAATTGATTGACGGTATTAATAACAAAAAAATAACATTTTCATTTAACTCATAGTTGACCTCTGTGACAACCCTAGATCATGAAAGTTGAGCTTTATCTAAATTTTGTCATAACTTCTTAAAACCGCAAAAGTGAATCTTGATTTTTTTATGGGTGATAGAACTTGGCTTATAGAACCTTTCTGTATTGAATCCAGGTTCCACTTTTGCCGATTTTTGGAGAAAAAAATTAAAAATCGAAATTTAAAAAAACTATATTTCTTGGAAACTAGGACACTTATAAATAAAATAAAATTACAAAATTATGCCATCAATAATTCCTTAGCCAGTGGCAAATATCTCATGGACAGATATGGAACCGTCTTTTGAGGAAATTTAATTGTTAATATTTTCATGCGCAAATTTCAAAAACTTTGCTACTTCATATCTTTTTTTTTACTTAAAATAGTGATCTGGGAATTGAACTCTTGCCTTTATTAGGGTTTAAATAATTGATTTATGCAAAAACCTTAAGGTGTAAATATTTTTGGTTCTATAAAACACTGTGCGGTTGCACTGCAGTCGTTAGCACCCACCAATCTGCACTGGGCCCGCGTGGAGGGTCATGGCCCAATCTCCCTATTCCATCCTTAAGGAAGGTCTGTGCCCCAGCAGTGGGGTCATTAATAGGCTGATGATGATGATGTAACTTTGTAGATGATATATGATGTTCTTAATTAGTGACTTTCTATTTAAAGAAAATGCAGTTTATTTACAACCACAGCTATTAAGTCGCTACGTCAGTACATACTTATTATTATTCTCATTTCTAAACAAGGGGCCACTGCTATCTGTTTTTTACTCAATCAATAAGTGAAATAACATTTCGGACAAGTGCGCATCGGACTCGCAGGAAAAGGGTTCTGTTTCATTATCTTTACAATTAGACATTCTATGTTAATATTGTATATCGATATTTCGAGCAAAAAACTGCCAAAATCACGTCTGTTGTATAGGAGCTCGCTTAAATAGATATTTATTTCAATTTAATTGTTTATTTTTGTAAATATATAATAGGGATGATGACTAATTTTTTTTTCTTCGTTTATCAGGTAGATTATCAAAAAGTATTGGACACGTATTGTTTTTTCACATAATATAAACATTGCAGAGATATATTGATTTGAAAAGTCGCATGACGTCACGTTTGAGTACAGTCGCCATCAGATATATCTGATCATACAAGATGACCAAATACATCTGAACAGTTAAAATGTCAATAAGTTCTATACACTACAAGTGACCATAAATATCTGATCATTCATTACTTCAATAATATCTGAGCAGATGCCTGTCAATAATATCTGAACATACAACTTTTCAAAAATATCTGAACAATTTTAATAGGACCTCTTAATTATTTATTTATAATAAGATGACGCTGGCAGTTAAACACTTTCCAGTTTTTATTCTTATCACCTCTGTCATGTGTCATGCACAAATAAATTCAAGCAGCTTGCTTACGTATTAGTTCATACCATAAATTAACTTATGGGAGTCATGCGCATACAGAACGTGCCCGCACGGCGGCGCACTGCATACTGGCGCGGAGCGCGCGGCCTGAGATATTTATATGTCGCCAATCAACCGTCGCAATGTTTTTATCACCGCCGAGCGCATCCACGGCTTCTACCAACGGCACAAGCACCAACACTGGCGAAGGACGCGTAGCGCGCACATATTTACGACGATGTTGGAGCGCGACGGAAATTGTGTCGATGTGCTGTCCTTGTGTAACCATACCTTGATCATATAAATAGGGGAGCCTAAGCTCGAATAAAATTAATCTAACACAAAAGCTCTTTCATTTACCATCTCTCTCCGAAGCCTCCACAATTGGTGACCCCGATATAAGAAAAAAAAAAAAAAATCTAGTTCGTGGAGCCTGATACAATGTCGTCGGACGAAAAAGCATCGGACATTAATCTCGACGTCAGCGCCGTATCTATCCAGTCGCGGCTCTTACCCTTCTGGAGAGAGATACCCCGGGCCTGGTTCATCCAATTTGAAGCCGTGATCGATCCACTGAAGACCTCCGATGACCAGAAATTCCGTTACCTACTACAGCAGCTACAGGCCGTCGATCTCCAGCACCTAACGGACATACTTTACAACCCACCTACGACGGGAAAATATGAGAAAGTAAAGCAACGATTACTCGAGGCCTACGACAAATCGGACGTGCGGAACTTCCAGAAGCTAATCAGCGGCTTGGAACTGGGAGACCAAAAGCCCTCCCAGCTTTTGAGAAAAATGAGAGAACTCGCAAGCGGAATGATCACTGAAGAGGGGCTGAAAATAGAGTGGCTGAACCACCTACCCGCACAAGTCCGCGTCGTCCTCTCCGTAAATAATGAATCGTCGCTAGACACGTTAGCCGCGATGGCGGACAAGATGTCAGAGTACGCAGGAAGCCCCACTATCGCCGCCGTCACGTCACCAGCACCGACTTCATCACCTGCAGCTTCTACCTCCATGACACCACTGGAAGCTCTAGCCAAACAAGTGGAAAAGCTCACGCTAGAGATTGCCGAGCTACGTCGAGGAAGGCCAACCCACGAGAGACACCGGCATCGTCGCCGCCCATATAACCGTCGTTTTGGATCGCAATCCCGTTCCCGCTCGCAATCAACGCAACGTGTGCCTGGACCGAAACCCGGAGATGACAACTGGGAATGCCGCTACCACTTCCGTTTCGGAGACAAGGCAAAACGCTGCGAGTCCCCATGTTGCAGAAGAAAGAAGCCGTCGGGAAACTAGAACCGACACCGACCGTGGCGGACGTCGGTGTCCCGTACACCAGTAATCGCCTTTGTGTACACGACCGTGACACTCACGAACGTTTCCTCGTGGACACAGGCGCAGACATCTCCGTTTTGGCCGCCAATCACAAGAGAAACAACAACAAATCTGAAAGCGCCTACACTTTATACGCGGCAAATAATACACCGATCAAGACGTACGGGCAGAAAACCATCAGGCTAAACTTTGGACTAAGAAGAGACTTTACTTGGGCATTCGTCGTCGCAGATGTGAAAACCTCTATACTGGGAGCCGATTTTCTTCGTCACTTCAAATTATTAGTGGACCTGGACAAGAAGAAGTTAGTTGACAAAACTACCGAACTATCAATCGACGCATTAGAAGTTTCTACAAACACCGAATCAGTCCACATTATAAGCAACAATCAAGCATACTATGACATTTTGAAACAATACCCGGATGTCCTACGCCCTATGTCTTTGAAACAGCCTGCGAAACATGAAGTTGTCCATCATATCGAAACTACCGGCCCCCCACTCTACGCCCGTCCCCGACCGCTACCCCCGGACAAGTATAAGGCAGCCAAAGAAGAGTTCGATCGCATGTTAGAAATGGGCATTTGCAAACCATCGAAAAGCCCATGGGCCAGCCCACTTCATGTAGTAAAGAAAAAAGACGGGAGACTACGCGTGTGTGGCGACTACAGACGACTAAACGCGGTCACTCAACCTGACCGGTATCCTGTACCTCGCATACAAGACTTCACATACCAACTGCATAACAAAAAAATATTCTCAAAATTGGATTTAAAAATGGCGTACTACTGGATACCAATTGCCAAGGAAGACGCACAGAAAACTGCAATTACAACACCCTTTGGAATGTTTGAATTCAACTGTATGACATTTGGTCTACGAAACGCCAGCCAAACCTTTCAAAGATTCATGCACGAGGTACTGAGAGGCATAGATGGCTGCTTCTGCTTCGTTGACGATATCCTTTTATTCGAAGAAAACGAAGAAAAAAATAAGAAACTCCTTCATCAAGTTTTACAGCGGTTGGACAAGCACGGAGTGACGCTAAACATAGAAAAATGCGAATTTGGAAAAGAAACAATAGATTACCTCGGCTACGAAGTATCAGCGGCCGGTGTAAAACCTACATCGGAACGAGTGAAAGCCATATCTACTTATCCCAAGCCGAAAACAATCGTCGAGTTACGTCGTTTCCTGGGGATGCTCAACTTTTACCGAGACTGCCTGCCACACCAAGCCGACTTCCAACATGAATTAAACAAATATTTACATAACCGAAAGAAAAACGACAAGACGCCTATAGAGTGGACACCGCAAGCAGATGAAGCTTTTGAAAAATGCCGTCAAAGCATCTCAGAAGCCACCACACTCTCGTTTCCAGTCCACGGCAGTCCTTTGGCCATCATGACCGATGCCTCAGACCATAGTCTCGGCGCTGTACTTCAACAAAAAGTAAACAATGTCTGGAAACCACTGGCATTCTTCTCCAAGTCGATGAGCGACACACAACGCCGCTACAGCGTGTACGACCGCGAACTATTAGCGATATACACGGCTGTAAAACAATTTAGAAGACTCATAGAAGGCTGTGATGTTACTATATACACCGACCACAAACCGCTTGTCTACGCTCTCAACAAGAAAGAAAGCAAGAACGACACCCCGCGCCGCGAGCGTCAACTTCACTTCATCAGCCAATTCTGTTCATCTATCAAATATTTATGTGGAGAAGATAACGCAGTCGCCGATGCCCTATCACGAATTGAAGAGATACATTGCCCAACTGTCATAGACTACAATCAATTGGCAATTGACCAGAATAACGATGAAGAACTGAAACAATTGAAGAAACAATCAAATTTGAATTTCGCCGAGATAACTTTACCACAACTTAGCCGACCAATCACCTGTGAGATGTCGACAGCCACGCCCCGCCCATATTTACCCGCGGCATATCGCTATGCGGCATTCAAAGCGCAACACGATATTTGCCACCCGGGAATCAAAACAACACGCAAGCAGATGACAACAAAATTTTTCTGGCCGTCAATGAACCAACAAGTGACATCATGGACGCGAGCCTGCATAAGCTGCCAGCGAGCGAAAGTACATCGGCACGTAAACACGCCGTTAGTACAGTTCCCGCCGTCACAAAGATTCGAACACATACATATAGATATTGTCGGCCCGCTGCGCTTATCTAATGACTATCGGTACTGTGTCACTATAATTGACCGATGCACGAAATGGCCCGAGGCAATCCCAGTCCGTGACGTCACAGCCGAAGTCGTCGCACAAGTATTATATGAATCATGGATAGTGAGATTCGGCTGCCCGCTACGCATCACAACAGACCAGGGAAGACAATTCGAGTCCTATTTGTTCAACGCACTAATGAAGAAAATGGGTATCAACAGATTGCGTACCACCGCGTACCACCCACAGTCGAATGGACAAGTTGAACGATGGCACCGAACGATGAAAGCTGCGCTTATGGCTCGCGGGGCAACAACGACTTGGACACAGGAACTTCCAACTGTATTACTGGGATTACGAACAGCGCTGCGTCAAGACAACAACCTCAGCCCAGCGCTAATGACATATGGCACCACACTCCGCATACCATCAGATTTCTTTGAACCACGAAGCTCAAAGATCGACGACGCCGAGCTTGTACGCCATCTCACTCGCACGATGACGTCACTGACGCCGACAGCGCACCGCTCACTATCAGCTGACAAGCTCTTTGTTTACAAAGACTTAGCGACGTGCACACATGTCTTCGTTCGGAATGACACCGTCAGAGCGCCACTCACACCACCGTACGATGGCCCCTATGAAGTACTGAAGCGCTACGACAAGTACTACAAAATCCAGCTACCACGACGAACCACAGTTGTGTCACTGGATCGACTGAAACCGGCCTACATCGTGAAAGAAGCGGAAACATGTTCATCGAACACCCAGACTTCGGCGCCGCCAGCTCACTCCCATACATCAGAAACTCGCCATGACTCGACCACTGCTAATCAACCTTATATCACGAGGAGCGGAAGAATAGTTAAGAAAATCGTACGCTTTTCTTAAGGGGGGAGTGATATGGGAGTCATGCGCATACAGAACGTGCCCGCACGGCGGCGCACTGCATACTGGCGCGGAGCGCGCGGCCTGAGATATTTATATGTCGCCAATCAACCGTCGCAATGTTTTTATC
The DNA here is from genome assembly GCA_902850365.2 of Chilo suppressalis. Classification (NCBI taxonomy): domain Eukaryota; kingdom Metazoa; phylum Arthropoda; class Insecta; order Lepidoptera; family Crambidae; genus Chilo; species Chilo suppressalis. Next base: position 12,544,526 of record OU963921.1, read on the forward strand.
ACCGCCGAGCGCATCCACGGCTTCTACCAACGGCACAAGCACCAACACTGGCGAAGGACGCGTAGCGCGCACATATTTACGACGATGTTGGAGCGCGACGGAAATTGTGTCGATGTGCTGTCCTTGTCTAACCATACCTTGATCATATAAATAGGGGAGCCTAAGCTCGAATAAAACATTCTCGCTCCGACCGCGGACCGTGCGCCACGTCGCACCGCCGCCTCCTTGCTCCGTGCGCCCCGCCGCACAGCAGCCTGCTCCGAGTCGACTCGACGCGCCTGCGCTCATACGTGAGATCCAAGATTGGACCAGTGGATACCTAGCGGTGTTAACGAAACTGGTCGGCGTAGCCCCGGTACGTCTCGAGCTCTCCTGAGCTCGGAAACCGGAAGACCCGATCCCATTTGCACTTGGGCCTTCCCAAGGGTGACGGTTGTTCCCATATTCGCTAGGAATATCGGAACACATCTCTTTCAGCCTCAACCGACCCCCTGCCGCGGGCAGGGGAGTCCACCGCTGTCGTATAGGGTGTTAGGACCTGCGGCTTCACGCCACAGTCAGGGCACTCACATACACACATCACATACACACCAACTCGACACACTACACTAAACTTAAACATGGACATCACACAGCAAGTACTGTCCCTATTCTCCGCCCTCGGCCTCACCCTGGATGAGGCCGCCATCAGGGAGCTCGTCGCGAGAGCGCGCCCCATGCGCGACTCGCCCGCCAGCCCCTCCCCCGAACCCCCCCGCCCCGACACCCCCTGCCTCCCCGGGCCCTCGAGCGCGGGCAAGCGCCCCGCCTCGAGCCCGGTCTCGACCTGCGACTCTGACTCGACCATTGTGTCGGCGTCAGACGACTCCGTGTTCACCACTGTGGTGAGCAAGAAGAAGCGGCGCTCCAAGCGCCGCGCAGACACCGCGTCTCCAACGGCGCCCTCTGTCCCTCTCAGCCCTCTCACCCCTCTCACGGTCGCCCAACCGACCACACAAACCCACACAACATCACACAACACTACAAAACCACACAATAGGTGCACCGCCGCACCTATCAAGGCAAAGCCGCCGCCGCCCGTCTTCCTGCGCGATAAGGCGCAATGGGCAAAGGTCGCGGACCTTTGCAAAGCTCAGAACATAAATTACACACAGGCGTCGAACACTGGTCACGCCATTAAAATCACCACACCCACAATCGACACATTTAGGAGCCTCACAAGGCTACTAACCACTCACACAATCCCGTACCACACATACGCCCTCCCCGAGGAGCGCAAAGTCCGCGCGGTACTCAGAGGAGTCCCCTTCGAGCTCTCCAACGAGCTCATTCTAAACGACTTAACCGACCAAGGCTTCCCAGCCGAGGCAGTGCACAAGTTGCACAGCCGGACTGGGAAGCAATACCCGTTGGCTCTTGTCATTTTGACCTCGGTCCCGGCAGCTAGGGACATTTTCAAAGGTCCCATCACAGTCTGTGGCCTCGACAATATCAAAGTCGAGGCCCCACACCGGCGAGGCACCCCTGGGCAATGCCACAGGTGCCAATTATATGGCCACGCAGCAGCCAACTGCTCGGCGGCCCCGAGGTGCGTCAAGTGCCTCGTACCCCACCTCACTAAGGAGTGCACCCGCACTCGTGACGCACCCGGGGCACCCGCATGCGTGCTGTGTGGCCAAGAAGGCCACCCGGCCAATTACAGGGGTTGCCCGCGGGCCCCACGCCCCAGGCCCAACACTCACACTCACACAAAGCCAACCACGGCTACAAAAACACACCCACCACCACCACCTAATAACACCACCACAAACTTCCCGGGGCTACCCAAGGCGGCCGCCCCTCGCAGCCCGGCGCCCCCGACAGCCTGGGGACCAGCCAGGGCCCGCCCAAAACCACACCCACCACAACACACCACACCAACAACACAAGCTAAGCCAGCCCAAGACGTTTCTCTGGCCGAGGACATGGCGCTTATTCGCTCCTCGCTCAAGAGGGTGAATATCGCCGAGATCCACACTCTCGCCGCGAAGCTCCGGCTAGCTAAAACACCACTTGAAAAGGCTATAGCTATAGCCGAACACCCCGAACTCGTTGCCGCGTTCGATTAATTTTTTCATTATAACACTGGAAAATAACCAGACTCCGAACACAAACAAAAACACTATACACAAAACACGCGGTGATAACTCAAACAAACACCACTGTTGTTTAAATTATGACCGCGCAAAACACTAACATAACAATCACACAACTGAACCCCGGGCGTACCAAGCCGAAAGGCGCTTCGCTTGTGTCATTTAATACGCGCAGCTTAAAATCCAACCTCAACGAAATTAAATTATTTTTGCAAGATAGGGAACCCGACTTTCTGCTCCTTCAGGAGACTTGGCTCAAACCAACTCAAATGAAGGGGCTGTCGATCCCTAAGTATAAATTAATCCGGAACGACGGTGCCAACGCGCGCGGCGGCACCGCAATCTACTATAGACGCAACCTACACTGCACACCTATACCCACTCCCGCGCTCACAAACATGGAAGCCACCATCTGTAGGCTGGCGATGACAGGACACCAGTCCTTAATCATCGCCTCAGTCTACATTAGATCAGGTACACACCCTCACCGCGCAGACTTCGAAACACTCACTTCATTAGGTACATCAGTCATAATGTTCGGTGACTTTAACTCCAAACACACCGACTGGACATGCGAGACCACCACCACCTCTGGCCGCAGATTACTACACATAACCGAGGAGCTTGGCTATGATGTCATATGTCCCTACGCGCCCACCCACTACCCAGACAATGTACAAAACCGACCCGACGTCCTGGACTTCGCGATCCTTAAAAACGTGTCGCTTCGCCTCAGCTCGATCGAAACGCTCGACGACCTGGGGTCTGATCACAGACCGGTGTCTCTAGTTCTAGGTCCCCAAGACCCACTAGACGCCCCCGCGCCCCCTAAGAGGCTATTCACCAACTGGGACGGATACCGCTCCGCTCTCGAGACCGCTTTAGACTCCCCCGAGTCCCCGTTCCCTAACTCACCGGACAGTCTCGACAGCACCGACAAGATTGACGAAACTATAGAGTCTTTAACTTTACTGGTGACCGAGAAGGCGAAGGAGAACTCGCGGGAGGTTGAGCTGCCAAAGCCCAAGCACCCGCTGGCCATCCGGAACCTAATCCAAACCAAAAACGCCGCTCTCCGGAGAGCCAAATTATACCCCACCCCCGAGTATAGGGCTACAGCTAATCGCCTTCAGCGACAAGTTAGGTCCCAATTAGCCGCTCTGAGACACTCCCGTTGGGAGGAACTCATGGCGGACATTACCCCATCCCATCTTGCGTACTATAGAATCGCGAAAGCGCTCCGTAGCGACGTCACCACTCACACCCCCCCGCTCACTCGCCCCGACGGCACCGTCGCCTTCGAAGACGACGAAAAATCTGAGTGTTTTGCAGACAGCATAGCGGCGCAATGCACGCCTAGTACGCAGGAAACTAACCCGCAACATATTCGCGGAGTGGAGGAGGAGGTCCGCCGGCGGGCCGCCCTTCCACTCATTGACAACCCCCTAGACCCCGTCACGACAGACGAACTCAGACAGACCATTAGAAACTTTAAGCAACGCAAGGCCCCGGGCGCCGACGGCATCTCTAACAAGGCGCTCAAGCATTTTCCCATCCAAATGCTAACCTTGCTTGCAATTCTCTTTAACGCATGTTTTGATCTGTGCTACTTCCCAGCCGCCTGGAAAGAAGCAATAGTGATAGGCATCCCCAAACCCGGGAAACCCGCGCACCTCCCCAGTAGCCATCGCCCTATTAGCCTCCTCAAGGCAATGGCGAAACTTTTCGAAAAAACCATACTGACCAGACTAAGAGAGCACCTCCTATCACCATCCGATCCTATTATCATTGACCACCAATTCGGCTTCCGAGCCAAACACTCCTGCCCCCAACAGATCCATCGCATAGTGGAGCACGCCCTAAGCGGCTTCCAACTTAATAAATATAAAACTATTGCAGTCTTCTTCGACGTCGCCAAAGCCTTCGACAAGGTTTGGCACGACGGATTAATCTTTAAATTATATCAATTAGAGTTACCTGACCGCCTAGTTAGGTTAGTAGCCTCTTTTCTATCAAACCGCACCTTCCGCTATAGATACGAAGGTTCACTATCAACGCCCCGCCCACTACGAGCCGGTGTACCGCAGGGGTCCGCTCTCTCCCCCCTGCTATACACAGCGTACACCAATGACATCCCTCAGACCAAGGGTGTCGAGCTCGCTCTCTTCGCGGACGACACGGCCCTCTACTCTAGGGGAGCCAGTACCAATCAAATCATAGCCAAGCTCCAACCGGCAATCACAACACTTGGGAATTGGTTCCGCGATTGGAGAATCGACGTAAATCCGGACAAAAGTTCGGCCATTTGCTTCGATCCCAAGCGCCGCACCAAAACCATACAACACGGTGCGCGGTCTCTGCGAATGCAAGGCATAGCAATACCGTGGCACCGCACAGTCAAATACCTAGGGATCACACTAGACAAAAAACTCACCTTCCGTGCACACATCACACGCGTAGTCGCGAACGCGCGCTTTTATATGAGCCGCCTCCACCCGATGCTCGGTAAATACAGCAAAATGTCACTTCGTAACAAGCGAACGCTTTACAAAGTTTGCATACGCCCGGTCCTCACTTACGCGTCACCAGTGTTCGCACACGCGGACGAAGCGATTTTGAACAAACTTCAAGTGCTTCAAAATCGCTTCTGCCGCATAGCCACAGGGGCCCCGTGGTACGTCCGCAACGCGGACCTCCACAGGGACCTTCAACTCGACACAATTCAAACACACCTCACAGAGTGCTCGGAACGGTTCTTCAAAGCTGCAGAAGAGCACTCTAACACACTCATTAGATCGGCGTCGGGATACGCTCCACACACTCCATCTCGATTCAGGCCCCGCAGGCCCAAACACGCACTCACAGTCACACACAATAAACTCACGCGCGATCTCGCGGCCCTCTTGGCCGCTGAGGATCCAACACCCGCGATGAGTCCCCCCCGCCCCCCCCACACAGAGAGGTTCGATTCCTCTCAGTCCCCTCCCGTTTCAAGTGCACATCTGAGTGCACTTGTCCTCTAAGCGCATTTTGCGTTATTTTAAACTATGCACTAGTTTAAACTAACGCAGCGCCGCATCATCCCCCTCTCGGGGGGTGACCGCTTCAGATGAAGCTTGTAAGGCCCTTCTGGCCATAAGCATGAATAAAGGGTGTTTTTTAGTCAGTAGGAGTCTGACATAACCCTACAGCCGGCTGTAGGGTATCCATGAGGATTTCTCACCCTCTCCCCCGCCTGGGAGGAAACAAAAAAAAAAAAAAAAAAAAACTCGAATAAAATTAATCTAACACAAAAGCTCTTTCATTTACCATCTCTCTCCGAAGCCTCCACAACTATAATTAATATGAGTTCGTACCGTATTGATGCGGAAATGAAACATAAAATAATACAACTAAAAAATGATGATTTATCTGTAAAAGATATCGCCGATGAGCTAGAGATTTGAGACAATTGCCCACAAAACATGAAACTTTATTCACAAAGTATAAAATTGTATTTATTTCAGAGAAATACTGTATATTTATGGCTAGAAAGATGGCAGCAAGAAGAAACATTAAATAATCATGTTTCATTTGGTCGCCCGCGTATTACTACAAATAACCAAGACTGTAAATTTTTGGCTTTATCTATAATAGCTATCTATTATAGATAAAGCGAAAAATTACAGATTTATAAACACTACACAATTTTCAAGCACATTCGAAATATCCACTAGCACCATTAGAAGACGATTAAAAGGAGGTTTAAAAATAGAGTACCGGCAAGAAAACCAACTCTCACGCCAAGGCACAAAATGCAGCGGCTACAATTTGCAGCTAATTATTTAAATTTTAATTTTCAAAACGTTATTTTCATGGACGAAAAGGTTTTCTGCTCATCAGATAATGGGCGATTAAGTTTGTAGCGACCCGAAAACACACGTTACTTAGAACAAAATTTGCTGCCTAATCGCCGGAGTGGACGTATTTCAATTGGATTTTGGGGATGGATGTGCAAAGATGGTCCTGGTGAGCTTGTGGAAATAAGTGGATGAATGAATGCAATGAATTATAAGGAACTTCTGGAAGATACTTTTCTTCCTACAGCTCAAGTTTTTTATCCAGAACAACAAATTACATTCCTTCAAGACAACAGCTCAGTACATAATGCTCGTACAGTACAGACATGGATTAATGAACGGAGAGAACTAACTTTAATCAAACCACCACCAAAAAGTCCAGACCTCAATCCCATCGAAAACCTTTGGGGTAAAATGGTGCAAGAGTGGGATGGGAATCAATGTCGAACAGAAGCCTGAAAGCGACATGCAAATGATGTTTGGGAATCGTTCAGAGGTCGAGGTTTTTGTGAGAAGGTAGTTGGTTCCATGAGGAAACGTTTACAAGACGTATTAAATGCAGAAGGAGGTTACACAAAATACTAATGTTTCATGAGAAGTATATAATTGGTCAGCCTTTAAATAATTTGGTCGGCACAAAAAGATTTTGTAAGCAATTTAAAAAATCAGGCAGCAATCCTTGTTCGGCAAATAATTATATAATGGTCAAAAATTTAATATGAGAGTATACAAGATGGCTCATTTAAATGGGTCAGTATGGGAAAGTCTGAACTATAATATATACGAAGATCTGTTCTTAGGAACTATGTCATTGATTTTAATAAAAATTAAAACTGCATTCATACATTTAAGAAAAACCCTGTGGTCAGCTCGGGAATCGAACCCGGTCGTTTTGAAAAAAAAACTAACACTATTTCCTATTTCTATTTATTAGTAAGATAAGTTACCTATACGTGTTAAATTTTGTATTAAATAAACGGTGGTCACTTAGAACCTCTACTGAAATAATTTAAATTATCTGACAAAAATGCATTTTACTCATTTTAGACATCACGTTTAATAGAAACATTTACTGCTTCAGACCTACATAATCGATATTTAAATAGTGTAAGTTTTTTTTTTTCTAAACGACCGGGTTTGATTCCCGTGCTGATCACAGGGTTTTTCTTAAATGTATGAATGCAGTTTTTATTTTTATTAAAATCTTGTTAATCAGCACAGATCTTCATATATATTTTAGTTTCAGACTTTCCCATCCTGACCTATTTCAATAAGCCAACCTGTATAATGAGAGTGGAGGGTACCCGGGGAGAGAAAAGATGGATAGATTATGTGAATGAGGACATGGCCAGTAAGGGAGTGAGTGTTGATATTGCGAGTGATAGAGGAGAATGGAAACGGAAGACATGTTGCGCCGACCACAAATAGAATTGGGAAAAGGGCATGCAAATGATGATGGTCAAAAATGAAATCATAAAAAGGCAGCTTACAATAACATGGATCTGCAAGATTTCATAATCCATGTCTGTACTGTAGATTGGTTAGGAGGAGAAAACATGTCTATAAGCAGTATATTTGAATAGTATGCATATTTAAAAACCAGTCAAGTGCGAATCGGACTCGCGCACGAAGGGTTCCGTACCATTATCTAAATAAATATTTTTATATTGAATTAAATGTAAATTGCGGTTGTGTTTTTTTTAATTCGTCATATTATTTTTAAATAAGACGATTTAACTCAATAAAAATTTATAAGAATCAAAATTGTTTTTTATTAACTTTCACTTTTATAAATAATACATACCCAAACCAAATAAACACATCCACTCAGACAGTAAATAAAATTTTTGTAAGGATGGCGCCCAGTTTGAGCATGACAAGTACAGAATTCCATTTTCCACTGCAATGGAAATAGTGGGACAAATGTTTCCTCCAAATTATTACTTATTTCTATTGCGGTTAAAAAACGCAGTTGTCTTTTTTTTAAATAAATTTCTAAGGAGATATTGAGAATTTAATCTATAGAATAAAATAAAAACATAACTTCTCGTTAATTATAAAAAATAAATAGAGAAAAAATTAGGCATATTTTGAGTTTCTACTACTCGTGGTGACCTACACGAATGATTTTCTGATAGATTTTTATTCCCTTCTCATCGTATTTATTCCTTATATTTAGCCTTTGTTTTTAGTTCATTCTTTCAATCACGCAGTAACAAAATATGTAAGCCCAGTGCATGATCTGCGTAGATACATAATCATTGACGTGTTCAGATATTTTTGAAAAGTTGTATGTTCAGATATTATTGACAGGCATCTGCTCAGATATTATTGAAGTAATGAATGATCAGATATTTATGGTCACTTGTACCGTATAGAACTTAATGACATTTTAACTGTTCAGATGTATTTGGTCACCTTGTATGCTCAGATATATCTGATGGCGACTGTACACTTTTGAGTGAAAATTCACTCAAAAGTGACGTCACGAGAGCCCCTACTCCCAAACTTTGACGCGCTATAACTTTGTCATTTTTTGGTTGATTGCCCAAAGAAAATATACGTGTCCATTATTTTTTGATCATCTAACTGACGGTCTAAATAGAATTTCGTTTACTGTACGCCGTCATCCCCCATATTAAATAGTCTTTGAATGTTTCAAGCTTCTGCCTGTTGCCGTTATTATAATAAAGAGCAAAAATAAACCGGCCATGTGCAAGCGAACTCGCGCATGAAGGGTTCAGGAATCAGGTTCAACTAGGGAAGGGTGAGAATTAATATTTACAGGAATGATTTTTTTTTACTTATTTTTAAAGTCAATATAGATCCCAGTATTATGTGAATATTTGAGTCTACTCTTGCTGTTATCATTATAGGCTAAAAACGGCAAAAAAATCATGTTTGTTGTATGAAAACCCTTTACCCTTTAATATTTATTTTATTCTGTGCAACAACAGATCATCAAAAATACATCATTTGTGAAAATTTTCAACTGTCTAGCTATCGGCTCATGAGACGGTTCACGACTGATGACAGACAGACAGACGGGCCGACAGGCAGACGCACCCTTTGGGTACGTAACCCTAAAAATATAACGTTTTTTGTATGAAAGCCGCCCTTAAATATTTATTTTATTCTGCTTTTTTTTAGTTAATTTATTGGGTAAAATTGTACTTTCTGGGCCCAAGAATTGACACTCCCAATATTTTTTGGCGAAAAGGTCTCTGTTAATAAATTCTCTATGAAAAGTGTACACACAAGCGCACTGGTAGTTTTGTCTTTTTTTTGTAAAATTGTGACAAATTACATTGTTTTCCTTTTTCATATTTTCTTTTTTTAGGGAAGGCAAAAGGAACAAATCGCATACAGCCATATTTTTTATTTCATGACCTATTACATGTCAAGATTACCATGCAGCCATTAAAAAGTCTTCGGCCACCAACAATTTTCAGGGATTGGAATGGAGAGAAAAGAATGTACCTATAGGAATTTTATACCAAAGTTATATCTATTATACACTTCATTTCCGCATTATCTCGGGACTAACAGCCCTTCGCCTTTGCTAACAACGACCACAGGTACTCACTCATGGTTTTTTTACAGCAGGCGGGCTTTAAAAACACTCTAGGGGTAGGGCAGACCAAGATCATAGCGTTTCGGGGTTGACAAAGACTAACTGAATACAGAACCAGTATTCAAGTTTACATAAACAACCTAATAATACGTTTCTCTACGGGATTGTTGTGGTAATTTTTTATTTTCGATGACTGCATGATAATTTCAACTTTTGTCGTATAGACTCCTAAAAAAACTATAAAAAAATCAATCAATGTAAATTTTCAAAACGATGTAATTTAGGTACTAAGAAAAACAAAAATTATCAATACGTTCTTTCTAAAAAATTACCAGTGCATAAATGTGGAGACTTAGTTGAATAATGTGGTTAACAGAAACCTTTTTATTTAAAAAAATATGTGATGTTGCTACCAACAATATTGTTAAGAGCCCTTTTACAAAATTGCGCCGCTGCCGTACTGATCGGCGCGTAGGTAGATTTGCACTAGATAGATTTTACGGGTGATGTTTCGAGTCTTATAAAATAATTATTAATGAAGTAATTATAAAAATGTATACATGTTTCAGTAGTTCAATAATGGTAGATTAGTTTTTTTGAAAGTTTTTGATAATAATTTTATTTAATTCAATCAATATCAAAATACCATTATGAGGTAAACCTGCATAATTTTTTGAGAAAACTCACGGAGGTTAGATGTTTTTTTGATAATTAATGCGACGGAAAATCAAAATTCTAATACATTAGGTTACAACAAAAACATATTTCTGATATCATAGTAATTAATTTGATCTAATTTATAGAACATTATTGAGAGATTAAGGCGTTTGAATTTGTGCATTATCGTTTTTTCCTTAAACTAGCTGCGGTAGAACGATCAGTACAAAAAAAGGAAAATAGTATTTACAAATATTCTACATTAACTTTCAATAAGAAGAATAAATCTACTCTTAACTTCTATTGGGAACAGTCAAAATCTTTTTTAAGGGGGTAAACGAGGCGCTCAAAAATTACGATTTCTTGCAATAAATGTGAAAGGGCTCTTAAGTTTCTACTCTTGGGCCCAGAAAGAACAGTATATCTCAAAACAGATTCACTAGCGTCAAAAGATAGTGCTATTGTTTCTTTAAATCTTCGAGTAAACACAAAAATCACGGTTTATTTGTCTAAATCTTTGTTTATATTATATGGATACACGCCTAGATACCGCATTAACTGTTCAGAAGCGCCGACAAAAAATCTACTACGTACATGTATGTAGACACGCCCGTCGCTACAAACGCACACATTGGTGTCGATTCTAACATGGCCGAGTGGCCGAGTGGCCAAGTGGTTTGCACGCCAGGTTTCATGGTGTCGCCGACTCGAGAGGTCCCGAGTTCGAATTCCGGTGGGAGCTGATGTTTGTGTGATGAATACGAGCAATTTGTACTCCAGTCATGGATGTTTAATATGTATTTCTATATAAATATACTTATATATGTACAGTATATGTATTCTATCCGTTACCCTAGCATCCCATAACACAAGCCTTACAGTGCTTACTTTGGGGCTAGGCTAATTGGTGTGAGTGTTGGAAATTATTATTTATCATTATTCTCTAAACCTAAACTTAAATTTGAAACAGCAGTATATCCTTGTCATTCTCTATACAGAATGAAAAGGAGAGACTGATGTTAAATTCAGTTTTAAATTTAGAGAATCACGCCAGAATTGGTGCCATTGACTGATTTAAAACAATCTGTACATCAAAGTCACGCACACATATATGTTGTTCGTTTAAAATAAGTATTTTACATAGACTAAGAGTTTTAAGTACAAAAAAGTCATAACATTATTATAAATCTACTAGCTGACCCAGCGAACTTCGTACCGCCATAAAAAAATTAATTAAAAAAACATTGTCCAGCGGACAAAATTGTGAATCTAAACCATTCTCAGATCCCCTCGAACACACACAAAAAATTTCATCAAAATCGGTCCAGTCCTTTAAGAGAAGTTCAGTGACATACACATTTAGAAGAATTATATATATAAAGATATTTCAATTAATTTTTGCATGCTGGAAACGGCTAATTGTGCGATCTGACCTAATCATTTAGAAACATCATTGTAACCACAATTAATGCAAATAAATTTCATTTCATTTCGTAAAATACATTTTATCCATATACAATGGTAGTCATTGAGTAGTCAATGACTTACCCAAGTTTTGAGCGTAACATGAGCCGTTTTCTTTGCGTGATTTATTGTGGGCGTGTATAAAATCAAAGTTCTAAATTGATATCAAAATCTGCCAACACCTGGGGGTCTACTCTTTCTCATCGAAACAAACTTTCGATAACGAAGTTCAAACAAAATTTAATTTCGTCAATTTAAGATTATTTGTACTTAATTTGAAACGATAAACGTATCAAATTGAAGTTTTCTTTGAGTAGGCTTGGAAAAACTACATCTCAATCTTTATTCCGACGACGGATCTCTTATCTATTAGACAAGTCCGTCCGTCTGTGGTGCTGTTTCAGCGGCCAAACCGTAAGAGATAGATAAAGAGAATATTTAAATTACAAGTTAAGAATAGTCTGATAAGACTACAAACCGGATTTGAGTAACGTAGCGTAGCACTTCCGGTTTTCGAGAAATCAGGTTTTGGTGAACATTTGGTTCACTGGTTTGCTAGTATTGTTATAATTAAAGACGAACCAGAAACATAGTAAGAAACGTGCGTAGTATCGATCGAAATTTCGTTTTTCCTTGAATTAGAGTAGGCCTCCGGTAACGAAATACTAAGATAAAGACACCAGTACTCACCATAAAAAATTGAAAAATAACATTTATAGTTATGTATCGGGAATTCCAAACAAAGCATGATACCATAAAATAAACTTAAACATAACAAACACAATATAAATATTTCCACAATGTTCTCAAGTTGTCAGATTCAGATAACTAATTCTGTACGAATAACTTTTGTTTCTTAAATGTCAAATAGATGTGTCGTGTCATTTTATTTTTCTAATTCTCCATGACGACATTTTTCTGTTAGTCCATGAGCAGAAAGAAGATTGTCGGAAAGAGTTTTTTATTTATTTGATAAATCTATACTTGGCGACCTCCGTGGCCGAGTGGTTTGTACGCCGAGTTTCATGGTGTCGCCGACTCGAGAGGTCCCGGGTTCGAATCCCGGTGGGGGCAGATGTTTGAGTGATGAATACGAGCATTTGTACTCCAGTCATGTTTAATATGTATTTCTATAAAAATATACCCTGGTATTCCATATCACAAGCCTTATAGTGCTTACTTTGGGGCTAGGCTAATTGGTGTGTGTGTGTGTTGAAAATATTTATTTATATATATACTGTATACTAATATTTTTAAGAAGAAACATTTGTTTGTTTATATTGAATAGGCTCCGATACTACAGGACCGATTTGAAAAATTCTTTCACATTTAGAATCCTACATAATCCCTGATGAACATAGGCTATAGAGTATTTTCAAAAAAGTGTGGTTTCCGTATGAAAACTTCGATTATGTAAACCGACGTGTGAATCAAGCCAGATTTACATTGATACAGTAGCTAGCGCCAGTCCCGCAGGCATGTCAGCATTGGATCCATGTAAACATTTTTTGGCGCCAGTCCCGCACTGGCGCCAGCGCTGGCATGGAGTAGAACGAAGGCCTATTTTTCGTGCCAGTGCCCACACCCCGCATCGCCCGCGCCCCTTACCAGCGTCACTGGATCTTTTCAAACACGTTCACGCCATTCGCTGGCGTCGCCGCTAAATGTCACCACGGGTTATTGATTTGCTGAAACTTTCGACAGTACTTTTTGGCGGGATCGGAAAGCGTCCCTTTAGCAGTTTTGTTTTTCTTGTTAAAAATTGTGTTGTGGCGGATGATAGTGTCTAATAATGGTGGATTATTAACCATTAAGTGTTCGGGAACATGCACAAGCGTTGGCAAGTGAAACAAAATAGCGGAAAGTGTCTTTCGACGTTCCCTCAAGAAGTCCACGGGGAGGTTCCAGTAAATCCCCACACATTTACTGAAACATAGGGAAAGGGGGATTGACTTGACTGCCACTTACTTTGACTTGATATAATACTACTGACCACGAGTGCTATAATTTGTAAACATTTTTAACACGACATTGGCTAAATGCACAAGCCGTGCGAAGCCATTGAGGAAAAAAAAACTTTTGACAAGAAAATGTCTCGAAAGTGGGGTGATGATAACACATTACGGTTTATACATTTATATAGAAATGTGGAGTGTTTATGGGACATTCGTTCGCAGAATTATAGAAATAAACAGATGCGAATAACCACCCTACTAAATATTTGCTCTTCAATGAATATGGAAAGGTTGACTGTTGAAGAAGTGAAAGCGAAAATAACAGTTCATCAAAGCTTTCAGGTGTCATCCTCAAGGTCAGTCTGTATTCCTGCGGAGCTCGATGGCGCAAGTGGTTAGCGCGTTCGGCTGCGATCGTTGAAGTTAAGCAACTTTCGCAGTGGTCGATCATTGGATGGGTGACCAAAAATTTACTATCTCGAGAACCTCCGTGCTTCGGAAGGCATGTTAAGCCGTTGGTTCCGGCTGCATCTGCAGTCGTTAGCACCCGCCAATCCGCATTGGGCCCGCGTGGTAGGTCATGGCCCAATCTCCCTATTCCATCCATAGGGAAGGCCTGTGCCCCAGCAGTGGGGACATTTATAGGCTTCTATATAAATATAATTATATATATACAGTATATGTATTCTATCCGTTACCCTAGTATCCCATAACACAAGCCTTACAGTGCTTAAGTACTTTGGGGCTGGGCTAATTGGTGTGAGCTGGAAATATTTATTTATTTATTTATTTATATGGCTCCTTCCCATCTACATGGATCCAACAATAGAGCCGGTGCGGCTTGTGAAGCGGCTGAAAAAACTAAAGCATGCAAAAACAGAGGTCTAGGCTCCGAATATGATTTTGTCCCATTCGGTGTCGAGACCCTTGGTCCGTGGGGTCGTAGCTCTATAAGGCTTTTTAAGGAAATATCAAAAAAGTTAGTCGACATCACAGGAGACCGAAGAGCTGGCAGCTACTTCGGACAAAGAATTAGTCTAGCTATTCAAAGGGGGAACGCTGCCAGTATCTTCGGAACCTTGCCTAAAGGGACTTTTAGCTATTATATTATATTTTTTAAGGTTTTTAGTTTTAGGTTCATTGTTCTGGTATATATATTTATATATATTATATTAGCTAACGAGAAGTAACAAACGATCAAAAAATAATTGAAAGCACGCGGCCACTCTCATTTGTAACTCCAGTATTACTGATGCGTCCGCCGACATCTGGACAGGGGCGCCGAATGTCCGCTTAAATCTCTTGAAAATAATGTGTAACATTTTGATCTTGGTAAACCTGCCTGAAATACAGGTACAAATGTAATGTAACCTAATTCAGGTAAATTGGTTATCGCATTCATATTTTCGTATAGAATTTTATTATTTTTATGAATGTTTTTTAATGAATGAAGTTTTTAATTCCAGACTTAGAACAACCCTTCTCAATTGTTTAATAAATCTTTTGAGATTATTTTAATTACATTTCTGATAATGACATCTATAGACGCTAAAGATTTAGTTCAACAAATATTTCGCCATCGTCCTTTCAGTACTCATTGTAGGAATGCCAAAGGGGAAGATCTTCCTCCGAGCTGGGTGATGTTAGCTCTGGGGCCGCGGCCCGACTTATGTTGGTCGGGCATCGTATATATAAAGAGTTAGCCTCCGAATTTCATTTGCGCGATGTAGGCTTCCGTACTAATATTGATCGCAGTGCAGGTAACGCCATCTCTTGAGGATGGTGAGTAATGATTTCCTACATCCGTTGTATATCTGTGGGGCATATAGATGTCGTGTTACCTGCGGTTTATTAGGGATATTTTCCCGCAGTAAATGTAGCCTATGTGCTTACTCCATACCAAGATTTATTAAAATCGCACCAGCCGTTTAGACGTGAAGAAGTAACAAACATACACACTCACAAACTTTCGCCTTTATAATATTAGCACGGTAATAATATCATACAGTATTCTATCTTCATACAAACGGTCGGAAAGCGAGTCATACCTACGCCACTCGAGTTCGATGGGCTCTCGGCGTGCACCCAGTCGCGAATGCGCCGCCGCGCCGCAACGACGACCGAACGGTCTGAATTGTTTTTTATGCAGTTAGCCGTGCTTAAACATGCGTTTTGTATTGTAAATATTTGATTTAATTAAGTAGATACCTACATAATTTAGTATGGAAAAGAACAAACGACGATCAGTATCGTACAACAGCACAATTGCTGTTTTTGGTTGCTTGAACTCTTCAATAACACACCCAGAGATATCATTTTTTAAATTACCTGAAATATTGGAAAGGTGTCTTACCTTTATAGAATATTTTTTATATACCTATCTACTAGTACGTTATTTGTTTCTAATATTTAGGTATTTCGGTTTTTCCATCGGGCAAAATATCTGGAATAATATATAAATAAGTGGTTAGGATGAAAAAGAGACAAACGAGTAATCTACCTACACTCGCGTTAAAAACAAAACTACATAAAATACTGTAGGCGGGCGGCCCTACCGCGTGCCAACACAGCGCTCGGTGTAGGCATTTATTTTCAAGGACAGGGCGGAGTCACAATACTGTATAGATAATATTACCGTGATATTTGTGTGGTTATTATTGTATAGTGTCAAACGGACAGCCGATCAGGGTACTAAGCACGAAGCTTTATCGAAGACGAAGAGTTGAATTCGATCTAGATATAGGAACTTCAAATGTGTACTGATTTTTAGTTCTCGTTTCGTCGATTCCGAATAGTTTGCAAGTGTGAAATGTCAATGTCAAAGGACATTGCTCGTTCCCCATACATTGAATGCCCTAGAACGCACAGCAATGAGAAAATGCTAGTTGTGTTCGGAATCATTCATAAACTCTAATTAGGCATTTGTTGAGATACGGACAACTTGAGGAACCGTGGCCTACTACAGAATGTATTAGATTTTGAGGTTATAATTATTATATTTAATCGTAAAAGATGTACACTTTATATATTCTAAATAGATTTACACCCATATTCTTAGACGCGTCCTCAAACGTTCCTCGACTCTAACTCATTCGAGGGCTCCTTAAGGAGTTCCTCCAAATAACCTCGAATATGATATTCTAGTTGGTATCTTGAACAAACTTGAGAATTCCGCCACTGAGAGTACAAACAAAGGTATAAAGCATAAAAGCATAGACATATTATATGTGTAAAGTAAAATATCACACAACAAACATAGGTAAATACCTACTTGAAATAATCCTGTCACGTAAAACTTCAAAGCCACCAGTAATTGTATTAAAGGCGGTACAGGTAGTCCTCTGTTATTAAAATTTAGTGTAATGCTTAGCAGAGGAAATATTACTTGTATGACTGTATCTCTCTAAACCGAAATCTTCTTTGAAACGAATCATTGTCGTAAACCTCAAAAGGATTTGCGGCGTCACGTAAATACCGTCGCGCCGGATTATATGGTTCATCATCGTATACGTAAAAAATAAAATCCACCAATTCGTCAATAATCTCATAATCAGACATAATTCTCGATAAAAACAACTTGAAAATACCTTAAACACCACTCGAGTAAGCCTTAAGGTACGTCGAGAGCTACCTTGAGGTTGACAGTTTATTCCTCGACTCGACCTCCACTCGAGTGAGGAATATCTCAAGTGAAGGATATTTTTGTTGTCTAAGCATACGAATTTCCTCGAATGAGGTTGAGTCGAGTGGAAAAAATCTCGAGGAAACGACTAAGAATATGGGTGTTAGTGTTTACCTCTATGTAAGCACTTAAATAATATGCATTAAATGAACATAAAATGCAATTTATAATAAAAATAATAAATGCTTATATTCATATTGATTTATGAGTGTTGGCAGTTGGTACCTATGATACCTATATCTACTTACCGGTTGTAATAATAGATTTCTTTTCAAATGAAATGTTCAAAGTCTTTCCGTTTACCTGTTGCTATATTTTAGTATCGGTAATAAGCTATGTACCTGGTTATCATTATGATTTACATAAAACAATCTTGACAAAACTTTTTAACAAAATCACCCATTTAAAAATAAAATAATAACGAAGCCAATAAACTATTAACATAAATCGTTATTATAGACTGAAACCTATTGAATCCAGTTATCAGTTGATTTTTAATGCTGTATTTTCAATAAAAAGGATTGCCAAGATTGTTTAGCTAATAGGACAAGTTGGATGAACAGACTGTAGTATCTAGTAACAAAACCTTTATTTTTTATTTTTTTAAACAAATTGTCCGTTTACTATGATTTATTGCTTATAAGTTAAGAAAATAATAGAAAAATAAGAGTGAAGGACATTCTTTTGGGCATTCTGGGGCCGATTTCGTCGATGTCCCTTTGTTTGTATGGAAACTTGAACAGCAGCGCCCCAACGGACGTAACGGGAACTAAAATTCAGTAGACATTTGACCTTAAAAATACATCGAATTCAAGTTTTCGAATATGATAATGGTTCATGCTAGGGGTAGAGCAGTCTAACTCTTGAATCTGATGTTAACAAGACGTGCGAGCGTCGAGGAGCTCGATGGCGCAACTGGTTAGCGCGTTCGGCTGCGATCGTTGAAGTTAAGCAACTTTCGCAGTGGTCGGTCATTGGATGGGTGACCAAAAATTTACTATATCCAGCTCCTCCGTGCTTTGGAAGGCACGTTAAGCCGTTTGTTCCGGCTGCGTCTGCAGTCGTTAGCATCCACCAATAAGCACTGGGCCCGCGTGGTGGGTCATCCAATCTAATTATTCTATCTATAAGGAAAGCCTGTGTTGTAGCAGTGGGGACATTAATAGGCTGATGATGATGATGATGATGAGACGTGCAATCGCGATTCGAGAATGTGAAATCTTAAAGTAGGTTAGATTTGACTTGGCCATTTTTTATCAGAATTAAAATCTATCTATCTATATATATAAAACTCAAAGGTGACCGACTGACATAGTGATCTATCAACGCACAGCCCAAACCACTGGACGGATCGGGCTGAAATTTGGCATGCAGGTAGATGTTATGATGTAGGCATCCGCTAAGAAAGGATTTTGATCAATTTTACCCCCAAGGGGATAAAATAGGGAATGAAAGTTTGTATGAAACTTTGTCAATTTTAAACCGATCGGGCTGAGACTTTGCATGCAGGTATCAGAAGAATCATAGATGAATGTCATTGTGTATAATACAAGCCTAAGAACAAAAACTGTAGTCTACACTTCAGCTCTACACCGAAGCGAAGCGAAGGCGGGCCGCTAGTACTTTATAAAATGACTGATGTAATGAAAACTGGCCAAGTCAAATCTAACCTACTTTAAGATCTCACATTTTTAAATAACAGCTATTGCTATATATATCCAATAAAGCAAATAAATAGAGTCTATTACTTGTTCATAATGTTATTTTATTCCTATAAATACATATTTGGATTTTACATAGAACTTGACACTCATTTAGATTATTTTTAAGTTCTATTCTTCTCTATTGAGAAAGGCAAAGGCATAGCCATGCAGCCATCGTCTTATTTCTATATTAATCTTTTTTTTTATTACATTAGAATGTGGGTGTGACGCATTCTAATGCTTCTTGGTTTGGCACGAAATATATCCGACTCGAGAGGTCCCGGGTTCAAATCCCGGTGGGGCCAGATGTTTGTGTGATGAATAGGAGCATTTTTTACTCCAGTTATGGATGTTTAATATGTATTTTTGAGTTAACTTTTTCGATAAGCTTCTGTGAGGTAGTCAATACTACAATAAAATTCTCACGTCCACTTGACCGGAATAGCGTATATTTTGACGATTCTACTAATTCTTCAGTTACGCAGACAGTTGTAACACAAAATCACACCAATTTTATTTCACAATATCCACTATGAACGAATTTAAGAATAATCAAAATAAGACGCCCACCAAAATCCCGCCAAAAACTCCGCACTCATTTACTCCGCACTCATTTGGATCTAAAGATTCTTTGGCTTTTATTTATTTTAATTTTTTTGTTACTTGAAAGCAAAGGATGCTAAGTCCATACATCCTTTCAAGTAATAAAAAAATAATTAACACGTCTTTTTTTGTGTCACTAAACAGGCTCTGCCAGAATAACAGCGCTGGTGCGTCACAATGTCGCATCAGCTAATGCTGAGGCAGGGTCCTAGTTAGCCCTGAGTTTTTTGAATTTGTATCTGTAAATGTGTAATATCTGTAATATGAGGGTTAATAAAATATATTCCATTCTATCTGCATTCTTTTTGCGGCGAAGCCCACAGCCAAGCATAATTATTGTATTGAACTTTACTCTGCTTTTTTACATTTATATTTTTTATTCATTTATTCATTAAATACATGGACTTGTTGGCTTACAGAATGTCCAAGACGCCAACAAGTGCAATTGTCAAACACAGAGTATTTAGTATAATATAATCTCAAATGTCAATATTAACTTAATCTAGAATTAGAATTATAATCAAAAATAATAAAGTCCATATAAAATATAGAAGTTGCAAAAATGTCAAACAATATAAAATAAAAAAGAAATTAAAAAATAAAACAACAAAAGTACAAAATTAGAATTTAGAAACATAAATAATAAATTCTTTGATTTACTTTACATAAGCAGGTCATTTACAAATTTATGAGCATTATTATAAATGTCAGGTAGACGGTCAGCAAATAAGTCAATTTCGTAGTGCCGAGCAAGCATGTCCCCGATCAGAACTAAGGCGCGTATAGTGGGCGCGTTGGTACCCTGCCTAGTGCGAGCAATGGGTCGGTACAAAAGACGCGGGCGCCGCTGTGGAACAACAGCTCCCGCATCATCCCCCGCACGGCGTCTGGGGACTATTAGCCCGAACTTACCAACGATTGATCGATCATCAATTTTATTGTGCAATACAGCCAGATAGTACCGCAGAAGTTGCATGATTCTCCTGAATTTAAGGGTATCCATATCTACCATACCTGAAACAAATATAGACGGATACAAGAAAGGATAGTAGCCGTACTTTTTCTTGTATAACCATCGAGCATACTTTCGCTGCACTTTTTCCACCATATGACAGTACTTGTCTTCGTAAGGATCCCAAACAACGGCACAGAATTCAAGCTTACTACGGACATAAGTATTATAAAGCACTGCTGCGACCCTCGGATTGTCAAACTGACCAGAAGTTCTAATTATGAAGCCTAACGTTTTATTTGCCGCCTTACAGATTGTTACCACATGTTTGTGAAAGTCCAATTGGGAGTCCATAGTTAAACCTAAGTCACGAATATCACTTACCCTTTCTATGGGTGCGTCATGTAGTTTATAAGCCATATTTAAAGGACATCGTTTTCGTGTATAAGTAATAACTTTGCATTTATCTGTATTAAATGGAAGACGATTAAGTTCACTCCATTCAGCCACAGCAGAAATATCTTCTTGCAAGGTTTGAGAGTCCGATACAGAACTAACCCCCAAAGACAACTTGAGATCATCAGCAAAAAGAAGACATTTCGAAGATCCAACACCAATCGGCAAATCATTGATAAGGATCAGGAATAGCGTTGGTCCCAGGGTACTGCCCTGGCTAACACCGGACCTTGTATAGTAGTCACTAGACTCGAAACCGTTAACTCTTACAAACTGGCACCGATTTCGTAGGTAGCTAGAAAAAAAATCTAATAGTTTAGGTGTAAAGCCCATTATTGCTAATTTTTGCAACAAAATATCATTATCCACCAGGTCGAACGCTTTTTTGAAGTCAAAATAGGCGGTGTCGACCTGTCTGCCCGCATCCATTTCCGCATACGCGTAGTCCACATGAGCCACAAGATTAGAGGTAGTGGAACGAGCACTACGGAAACCGTGCTGGCAGTCATGTAAAAAAAATTGTATCTGCTTATTAATACGATGACCCAGAATTGTCTCGAAGATCTTAGCGAAGACAGATAGAACTGCGATAGGTCTAAAGTTCGAAATATTGTTACCGGCTTGTCCCTTTGGGACTGGGGTTACTCTGGTTAGTTTCCAAGTCGCAGGATACACTGAGAGTTTCAGAGATAGATTGAAAAGAAATAGGAGCGGCTTTTCGAGAAGTGAAATGCAATCCTTTGCCAAAAATACCGGGATACTATCAGAACCTCCCGCAGATCTTGGCTTGAGGCGCTTTACCGCTAACTTCAAATCGGATGCGTCAACCTGCCCGATTGAAATAAAAGTGGCGTCTGCCTGCATGTGACCTGCACGAGCAGCCTCAGTTGGATTCAAGCGAGGTACCTCGGCAAGAAATACTGAGCTGAAGTAATCAGCAAAAGCGTTAGCCGCAGCCTGGCCGGTCACCTCCTCTACCTTATGTAAATAAGTACCGACAGGTTGGCGGTCCTTTCTTTTATCTTTAATATATGTCCAGAATTGAGTAGGGTCGTCAATTATATTATTTTGCATCAAATTTAAGTGCTGCTTATAAGCATTGTCAATAAGATTTTTAACATGCCACCTATAATATTTAAACATTTCTTTGTTAAATTCCTTACCTTCGGCCTTGTAACGTTTCAAATGATAATATTTAGTTTTAATGCAAGTTATGATTTCTTTTGTATACCATTTCGGATAAATGTATTTGTTATGTCTGATACGAGGACCCTTTGGCGGCACGAAACGGTCAATACAACTGTATATTTTATTATAGAACAGGTCAACGGCTGAGTCAATATCAGATGTGGCAAATAAGTCACACCAATCCAGCTCATTCAGAGCCGCATAGAGACTTGGATAGTCAGCCCTACGCCAATTCCAGTCGGGGCTAGAACCAGAGCACGAGGAGGGCTGAGGTAGGGTTGATGGCGGCACTGATCCACCACACGAGAACTTGACAAATACCTCTAAAGGAGGGTGATATAAATCAATTGGTACTAGCGGTTCAGCACCAGCTAAAACCTGAATCTGATCAGGGTTCATACTGCTCAACACCAGATCCAGCATACCGCCGCGACTATTATATACTTTATTATGTTGCTGTAGTCCACAAACGTCACAAAACAAATCAAAATTAAATTTCACATTGGCACTAAAAGAATTTAGATTAAAATCGCCAATTACCAAAATATTCATATTTGCGTAAGTCAGAATTGCATTTTCGATACATGTCAAGACGTTCAAGTATTGATCATCCCTGTAGCTGGGAGACAAGTAAACTACACAACACAACAATTTGAATTTTTTGTAGCTAATTATGGCGCAGACCAATTCCATTTCAGACGTCTGAGCATCAATATCTGTTATCTCACGCACCGAATAACAGTCTTTCACTGCGAGTAACACCCCACCCCAACCACAGTCACCTGAACGATCCTTCCGTATTACCGCGTAGTTAGGGGGGAAAAGTTCGCCGTCTGATATGGAACTAGTCAAGAATGTTTCTGTCAACGCTATAACATCAAAGCCATTCTGGGCTACATTGTTTAAGAAAATATTAGTTTTTGAGCGCAAACCCCGTACATTTTGGTAACACATATTCAGAGACTTAACTTTAGAAGCAGCACGCTCACATACTTTTTCCTTTAGCACGAAAGTTCTGACGCCACGGTTTCACACAAATATCTTCAGCCCAATTTGACGGCGACATGACAGTATCTGCGAACTTTGACGGTACACCAAGCTTAAACGATGCGTATCGTCCTCGTGACTTTAACGATTCAACCGTACAGATTTCAGTTCCACAGATGGAATGAAGATGAGCAAGTACCTGCTCAACAGTAGTGCCTTCCTGTACATAAAACAGATGTAAATACCTCCATCGCTCTGAAGCTCGTAATGTCATGGTCTCTGGCGCCGCAGTGCCTCGACGCAAGCCAGCAAGAGAAGTACGGGCTCGTCTACGCTGAACCTCCAACCACCCACTTGATTTATGCTCTTCATCAAGATCAATATTAATATCAATATTATTAATATTATTATTATCTGTTTGTGTCAAAGAGTCTATGGGTGCCGTCGCAGGAGTAACAGCTGAAACATTAGGAGTAGCAACTGAGACACTAGGAGTAGGAGTTGGAACATTAGTCGAAGATATGGTCGTGGTTTTGACTGATTTGCTGTAGATCTTCCGTTTGTTCGAATGAATCATCGGCGCCTTAAGCTTATTATTAGCAATATCAGTGTGTACAGAGCATTGAACGTCTTCAGCATTACTAGATACACTATTTTGTTTCTTGTTATTATTTATTACAGCCATTGAATCAATTCTTTCCTCTAATTCCTTAATTTTATGGGTTAAAATATCTACTTTATTACAAAATTCCGTTTTAAATTGGTGGAATTGCTCAGTTATTATTTTACAAATTTTTGTAGACAGGCGTAATTCAAAATCCCCCTGCATCGATTTCAGTTCTCGCGCAATGAAGACATGCATCGCTTCAGGTGAATTATTGAGCAGGTCACTTCGTGCGGTCGTATGTGCATAGCGTAAACCAGTACGCATTGTAACATTATCAGGACTGCGAGTGCTATGCATAGATATATCCGGGGCGCAGTCACTGGCGATACTCATATCATGTACGAAGTGTTGAGTCTGACGTACGGGCGTTTGTGAGTTATCACCTTTCGGTAATTTGCTACGACACTCTACACAAATCCATGAGTTTTTGAATTCGTAAGTAAACGTAGCATATGCATTGTTGGTAAAATTCGCACATAAAATATCAAAAGATTGCTTACATTTTACGCAAGTCATGTACGCGCTGTCTTCAGTGATTATACCACGACATCCCGCACACGTAACGCCACACGCCATCATCATCGCCGGTCGAACACAGCACCCCGTTCTCGAGTCTTGCAGTGTAGCAGCAATGGAGTAGGTATCGCAGTAGTAGCCCCGCACAACGCGAGCGGTCGGCCGATGAGTCAACGCAGCGAGAGACCGGCGGGTTGTCGTAGGTCAGGCACAAATCAGTTATTAAATATTTTCAAAAATAATTCTCTTATATCTCCGTTGTTCCTGGGCGGAATTTAAAACAAATTGCACCACTAAGTAGCTTGGTTCACTGGCAAGAAAAGTATACTAAATTCGTATTCGAACTGCAAATTTTTACATTGTTTACAATTTTATTCGCGGAGCCGACTTCAATATAAGCTAATGCTCAGTTCCCTTTATTTTTGAATATATTTATAATATATATTTTAAGCCTTCAACTACTAAATGTTTAATTCTAAAGAAAATTTTACTAGAATATATTCCACGCGCACCAGACGGGACTCGAACCCGCACCATCCGCAATCCGAGCGGATGCACTGATCAATTACGCAACCGCGGTCCTGACGGCCGTGTCGGATTTTTTCTAATATTTCACTTAGATTAAAACAAAAAGGGTAGATACGGCACTAGCCTCACAAAAGTGATACGCACAAATTGTGGTCCACGACCCTAATCGCTTTAGTCACAACTTGACATGCAAACGACGTACATGTGAACGCCAAAAAGAAATATTGATAATATTTTGTCTTTATATGATAAAACAATGCCTAAGTATATTTTTAAAAAGTGCTCAAATTGCTCAAGAACTAAAAATAAAACCCACGGCATCACTTTTCATTCGTAAGTACTATAAAATATATTTTTTCATTAAAATTGCTGTTGGTTTGAATCTTATTCGGTAGTGACGTCGAGTACTGGTCGCGTGATTGGTCGGTAGTGCAGTGACGCGGATCTCGCCGTCTCGTTCGCGCTGCCGTTGAAACTTAACGTGATGTTTCGTTCGGGTCGGTAACGCAGTGACGCGGATCTCGCCGTCCCGTTCGCGCTGCCGTGGGATCAGTTTTTGTTTGATGCAAGTATGAGCGTACCGTATCTACCCTTTTTGTTTTAATCTAAGTTATTTCATCTAGTAAAATTTTCTTTAGATTTAAACATCGGGCAATTAAATGCTTAAAAAATACATAATATACATATATGTATAATAAAATGGTAGGAAAGTCAAAACTGTACCTGTATGTATGTCCGGGATAAACTCAAAAAGTACTGCATGGATTTTTTGGCGAATATTATTAAGAAGTCGGGTCAACATATAGGCTACATATTATCACGAAACTGCACCCCTAAGGGGATAATACGGGGGTTGGAAGTTTGTATGAAAGTCCTATGTTTTTGAAGTAAGAGACTTGAAAAACATGTATGCTCTATAAATGGTGTAGAGGTATACTAATAATGTATCTTTAGAAATAATCCTTTTATCTATAAGACATTACTATATTTCTTAGAAATTTATGCATTTTGTAACTTGTATTTCAGTACTATTAATATATTAAAAATATTTGGGCTCCACATATATGCCCAAGCTGTAGTCTAGCCCCGATCCCCGTTCGCTCTTCAGCCGAAGGTTAACGAAGGAGTGGCCGATGCCTCCAGCGGTAATATTGATGGACGCCATGCTATGGAGGTTGTCCAGCGCTTGAATACCCTGCAGAAAGGAAAACATGCTGTGTTAGAATAAAACAAAAAAGGTAAATTTAAAAAATCAAAAAACCCGACTGCTTTATTATACTTCAAATAAAAACTGAGAAGAAAAAGACAAGTCCAGTAGTCTATAATTCTGTTAATAAGGAACAAAGCTACTTTAACAGTCGGGACCCATTATTGAAAAATATTATGTTTTCTTGAATATCTAAGTTTTTCTAATTGAATTTTGATTACTATCATATCTTTAGTAGCACTTCCATGATTGAGACGAATCGATTGATGTATGAATCATCAAAATCGGTTCAGGCGTTTGGTCTCTAGTGTGCCACAAAGGAACAAACATACATATATAGACTGTTAAACACTATACCCTGTCTGCACGTCGCGCTTCGCGCTCTTGCATTGCGCAGTCGGGTAAAAAGGGAAGATACGGCACTCGAGGCTCAAAAATGATCCGCTTAAATTGTGGTGCATGACCATTCTATGTGACAAATGGAGAAAGAATTTCCAGGCTGCGAGGAGAGGCTGTGTGTGTGTCGGCGTGTGTGCGTGCGTGCGTGTGTGTGTGTGCTTGTCTGTATGCATGTAGGACGGTGAGAGACAAGGACTTCGAATAATACTATTCCAGTCGTTTATGCAGGTTTTCGGTTTGCATATAAGTCATGGACCTTGAGGTATATATGAGGTAATAGCCTTGAGGTGATAAAGAATGTTCTGTCTGTCTGTCCGCCTGTCCGTATGTCACGGGTCTTTAATGAGTACTGAAAGGACAATGGCGAAATATTTGTTGAACTAAATCTTTAGCGTCTATAGATGTCATTATCAGAAATGTTATTAAAATAATCTCAAAAGATTTATTAAACAATTGAGGAGGGTTGTCTAAGTCTGGAATTAAAAACTTAAATAAAGGTAAACATAATTGACTTTTTGGCGACGACCTCCGTGGTCGAGTGGTTTGTACGCCGGGTTTCATGGTGTCACCGACTCGAGAGGTCCCGGGTTCAAATCCCGGTGGGGGCAGATGTTTGTATGATGAATACGAGCATTTGTACTCCAGTCATGGATGTTTAATATGTACTTCTATATAAATATACTTATATATGTACTGTATATGTATTCTATCCGTTACCCTAGTATCCCATAATACAAGCCTTATAGTGCTTACTTTGGGGCTAGGCTAATTGGTGTGAGTGTTGGAAATATTTATTATTTATTTATTTATTTTTTTATTGTGGCTTGGCGTCATGGCTTTTGAGCCATTTATTTTAAGTGATTTTAGTGATGAAATCAACTTTAAATATGTTGTTCGTATGTTTTGCATCGCTTTACGCTTCAACTGTATTTAATTATCTATCAAAAATATCGGGAAACATTATTTTTCAATATTATACTGAAACCATAATAAAAAATCTCCACAATACAAAAAGAGTATGGCGCCAATTCTAACGTAAAAAACTATAACTGTCACTGTCATGCTTGCCATCGAATTGTTGTTGTTATTGTTATCAAAAAAGAAACAAAAAAATCCTTTAAATGAAGACTATGGCTGCATGGCTCTGCCTTTGCCTTTCCCAAGATGGGAAAAAAAGAAAAAAAAAAATATTGTTAAGTCCAAAAATATCAGATTCGGAGGAGGCAAGCACTACTCAACAGTCGCAGGAAAAGATTTCAAAAGTCCAATGTCACATAAAAAACAAATCTCAGAAAAAAACACAATGCGCCGATTCAAAACCTTGACATACTATTGCACAAGCAATTTCTTCTTCTTTTTCTTTTTTTATGGCATGCACGGTATGCACGGTTCTATGGCACAAACCGTGCATACCATAAAAAAAGAAAAAGAAGAAGAAGTTGCTTGTGCAATCGTATGTCAAGGTTTTGAATCGGCGCATTGTGTTTTTTTCTGAGATTTGTTTTTTATGTGACATTGGACTTTCGAAATCTTTTCCTGCAACTGTTGAGTAGTGCTTGCCTAAGACTTCCGAATCTGATATTTTTGGACTTCTTCCTGTGGATTTTGGACACGATTCTGTCCCATAATGTGGATTTTATTTCATTGTATCTACTATCTACGATATTGTGATCAAAGATGTAGAAATAAAATATAAAAGTATATTTAATTAATATCCCATTAGTACACTATTAGAAATCCTTTTATGAACGTTATTATTGCTGTGGGCATTTTCAAATTGTTAAGTACTTCTTAGTATTTCTTCTTCGTAAAAATACTCTTGAAAATACTTTTATAATTCGTTTTTGTATTACTTGGTATGACATAACCTCCAAAACTTCAAAGTAGAATATCTATAAATCCATACTTATCAAATCGAGAATCTAAACTCTATAATTTAACATGCAATTCATTTATAGACGCAAAAAAAATTATCAACAAAAATTTGTAGGGAGTTCGCCATTGTCCTTTTGGTGTGTTATGTAGAATGCTTGCCCAAAGCCGAATACATATGTATTTAGTTAAAAAAATGGGTGCGTGTACTTATGTAGGCGCGTGAGAAGTTATCCTTCTTTGGCATCGTTTAAAATTAGTTTTTAATTGCATGCAAATAATTAATTACAATAAATTAATAAAAAGTCTGGAAAAGGACACAGTCAATAAAGTTCAGTTTTAATTTGAAAAAATAAATAAATAATCAAAATATTCAATTAAAATCGCTACTGAATATAATTTATTAGAACATATGTGATTTGTGTTACGTAATGAAACAAAGGAGTCTGGCAAACAACTGATTTATTGATACCCACATTATGTTCATTACAAAATACCCACAACTTCCCCTTAGTTTTAAAATCAAAACGTAATTACAAATTGCCTTATTATAATTTAGCAAACAATAAAAGGAAATTACTTTATTTGCAATTTCTTGCTTTACTTCGAGTTAAAGGAGGAGAGAAGTCTCCTTGACAATCGGATGCTTCCTCATCTGAAAGCACATATTCTTCGTCTGAAACATCACGATAATCCTCATGTGCAGTATCATCATAACTAGCTCCAGCATTAGTTTCATTAAATTTCGTATCGGATATTTCAGATTCATCCCTACACACTGCCTTAATTAGATGTCGACGATTACGGCGATAAATGCCTCTTTTGTTCTTAATTACGTACGATCGCGGTGTTGGCGCCTTCTCAACAACGGTACCTCTAATTATTTTGTTATTGTTTTCTAACATAATCACGTTATCCCCGACATCCAACTCCGGCAGTGGTTTACAATGTTTATCATAATAATATTTACTTTTCATTTGCTTTTTTAACAACTTTTTATGGTTTTCTTTATCGTCACAACATTTTCGTTTCAATAAATCAGGATGGACTGGGAGTCTACATTGTAATCTTCGACCCATCATAAGCTGTGCAGGAGAATCCAAATCATCGCGAGGTGTATTTCTATAGCTTAATAAATTTAAGTAAAAATCAGAATCACTTTCAATAGACTTTTTTAAAATCCTTTTTATAGTTTGCACAGCCCTTTCACTTTTTCCATTAGATTGAGCATAATAAGGAGATGATGTAATATGGTTAAATCCCCACTCAGTAGCAAATTTTTTAAAACTGCGACATGAATATTGCGGCCCGTTATCATTTAACACTACTTCCGGTATACCATATCGAGCAAAATTTTCCTTCATGACAATTATAACCGATTTAGACGTGCAATCTTTTAATTGGGACACTTCTATAAACCCTGAAAAATAATCTACTAAAATCAAGTAAACTTTCTTGCCGTACTCGAATAAATCGGTGCCCACTTTATTCCAGGGTAAATCTGGAATTGGAATTGGAATCAAAGGTTGTTTTGCGGGTTTATTTGTATTCTCCTGACACGTCCCACATTTTCTAACATAAGTTTCAATATCCTCACTGATACCCGGCCAGAACAACACTTCCCGCGCTCGCCTCTTGCAACGGTCTATTCCCAAGTGGCCATCATGAATAATTTTCAACATTTCGGATTTTAATGATGATGGTATCAGAATTTGTTTGTTCTTAAATATCACCCCATCAACGCAATATAACTCTTCTTTCATAGAATAAAAGTATTTCAAAGAATTTGGTAAATCGTATTTATGTAAAGGCCACCCATTATTAATGAATAAAATTAATTCCTTCAACGTATTATCTTTGGCGGTCTCTTTTTTTATAATTGTAAGTTTATTTTTTGAAATAGGCATATTCTCTATTAACATTTGTACTTGATACAAAATCGAGTTACTGATCTCATCATCACACAATTCCGGCAGAGGCGCACGCGACAAAGTGTCCGGTATGAACATATATTTTCCTGGCTTATAAGTGACTACCAAGTCATAGCCTTGTAATTTAAGCATCATTCTTTGCAAGCGCGCTGGGATCGAATCTAATGATTTTTTGAAAATACTTTCTAACGGCTTGTGGTCCGTTTCAATCACTACTTTATTCTTACCATATAAATATTGGCGGAACCTTTCACATGCAAAAACAATTGCTAGCATTTCCTTTTCTATTTGTGCGTACCTAACCTGCGTGTGTGTGAGCGTGCGTGATGCATATTCTATTGGACGCCCCCCTTGCAGCAGCACCGCGCCTAGTGCCACACTGCTAGCGTCTACTGATACTACGACTGAGCCGCTAATATCATACAATGCCAACACAGGCGAATGACATAAAAGCTGTTTTAATTGCTCAAATGCACATTTATGCCCATGCTCCCAACTCCACGTGGTACCTTTTTTTAATAATCTAGTGAGAACATAAGTTTGTTCTGAATAGTTAGGTATAAATTTTGAAAGATAATTAACTACACCCAAAAATCTTTCTAAGCTTTTTCTGTCACTAGGCTCGGGCATATTAATTACGGCCTTTACTTTTTCAGGGTCCGGCTTCATACCATTTTTTCCAAAACAATGACCCAAATATGTTACTTCCTCTACACAGATGCGACATTTATCTTTATTAAATTTTAAATTAATTTCACGGGCCCTATTAAACAAAGCTTTCAAGCGTTGATCATGCTCTGACCTTGAACGACCCCAACAGATTAAGTCATCTATGAAAGAATCTACTCCTTCTAGACCCTCTAAGAGCTGCCTAATCTTTGCATGAAAAACCTCCGATGCACAATTCAATCCAAAAGGTAAGCGCAAGAACTGATATCTTCCGAACGGTGTAGAAAATGTACACAAGTCTGCACTATCTTTGTCTAATTTTATAGACCAAAAACCAGAATTGGCGTCTAAAACCGAAAAGTACTTCGCCCCCTGGAGCTTTACTGCAATATCATTTATCGTTGGAAGTTGAAAATGTGCTCGTCGTATAGCGACATTTAATGGTCTAGGATCCAGACATATACGCAATTGCCCATTTTTTTTAGGTACAACAACCAATGTATTAACCCATGGTGTTGGGTGAGTAACCTTTCTAATTACGCCCAAATTAATCATTCTATTTAACTCATCTTGTAACTTAACGCGTAATCCCAAGGACACATTACGACGGGCACATACAACGGGGGGCACGGACTTATCTATTACGATGTGATATTCACCAGGCAAGCAACCTAAACCATCAAATAAATCAGCATAATCAGATTGAATATCATAAATTCGTTTGATTAAACCTAATTCCAAACAAGCATGTCGACCCAGCACGCTTTGACAATCAAGATTAGCTATAGCAAATTTCAAATTATAGCTTTTATTTTTATACCACCACAGTAAAAAACAAATACCTTTTATTGGTATAAAATTACCACTATACGACTGCAATTTAATAGTATTTTTCGTATTTATTACATTCGGGTTAAAACCTAATGACAAGAATCTTTTGTAAGACAGGACATTAATATCTGCGCCAGTGTCTAATTTAAACTTTTCATGATCACACCCACCTTTCAATGTTTCATACCAGTCTTCTGAGCAGCTTTTCAACTCCGACACATTGTACAACATCGATATATAAAACGAATCACTATCATCACTTTGATCACTACGCACGGCAATATCGTGCATATTAAGTGCTTTATCATTTCTTTTAATTTTACACATTCGAGCAAAATGACCAAAATTTTCACACACGTAACATTGCACTGCCGTAGCCGGACAGGTGGCGGGCCCGGCACACTGACCGCCACACCTCACACAACGATACGGTGAACGCTGAGGGCGCCTCACAGCGCTGGAGCCCGTCGCAGCTGCGGCGTACCCTCGGCGCCTGACGCCGCCGGCACCACGGCCACCGCGGGCCCCACCGCGGGCCCCGCCGCTGCCACTACCACGCATGCCGATACTATCCACCTGCTTCGCAGATCCCAGACCTGCCTCTCGAGTCTCCAATAGACGGGTGCTGTCGCTGGATATTTCATCCACTTGACAAATCTTAATTGTTTTCTCCAAATTTAATTCATCAGTTCTCAATAACCGTTCTCGAACGACAGTGTTCTTTAAGCCACAGACGATACGGTCGCGAATCAAATCATCTTCGAGTGTTTTAAACTCACAAGATTTTGCTAATAACTTCAAACTAGTCACATATTGATTAATCGACTCGCCGACTTCTTGATTCCTTATAAAGAAGTTGTATCTCGCTAAAGTGATGTTCGGCTTGACCCCGAAATAATAATCAAATTTTTTGATGAGCACGGTGACGTCATCTCTCTCACTTTCTTGTTCAAATGTAAATGTTTGATAAACATCGAATCCGTCCGGTCCAATCAAATTTATCAATAGACTAGCTTGAACATCTTCTTTTTCTTTATGAACCCCCGATGCCTTGAGGAACAGATTAAATTGTGTCTTCCATCGTTTCCATGCATCAGCCCGGCTGACGGAGCTGCCTTCCAAACTCAACTCAGGCGGCGGTCGCGCGTGTTCCATATCGTACAATTTTAATTATTAAACCAATGGAAATTGTAATTTGTCACACGTTTTGACTGTCACAATTAGTTTTATCACGTAATTATTACAAAAACACCGCTGTCACCATGTTACGTAATGAAACAAAGGAGTCTGGCAAACAACTGATTTATTGATACCCACATTATGTTCATTACAAAATACCCACAATTTGCACTTGTATGAAACTCAAACACGTATTCCGAATATACAAACTAGAAAAATGTGGATAAATATTATAAATATGAATACCTATAACTGTTACTTTATTACAAAAAATAAAGATGTGGTTTTTGGTTCTACTACACCAATGGTCAAGAGATGGCGCTGTAGTCTCCTGAATCGCGCTTTGGTTCCGTTGTTCCAGATTAATAAATACTTGTGATAGGCCTTCACAATGCAGTCGTTAGCACCCACTAAATAGAGATTCTATTTCTATTTTGTTGGTAGATTTTCTTAATGTGCGGTAAACACTAAAAGTAACGCATGAAGTTGGTCGCTAAAGCGACCTCATCATTTTTTCATAACGCGCCTAAAGAAGTATAACTTCAAAAAATAATTAAAATATTTTTCATATGAGGTCCCGGATCTTTTGGTTTCGACCCCAAGTCTAATTGCGTTGGGCTATACGTCTCAAAATTACGGATACCTAATTTGTGTGAAATACTCTACTTTTGTTATATCCAATCTCAAGTCACAACGATACATAAAGAAGGTTTCATTTCAATAACAAAAAAAAACTACCAACGACTACAACGACATCTAGCGGGGAATTCATTAAATAATAGTTAAATATTTATTTGCGTTGCTTTTCTACTGTGCCATTATAAATATTAAACGTCTTTATGTACGGATTTAGAACAACAAGATGGATAAATTGTTAAAACTCTAAGCCCATAACTCCAGAGGGCCATGAGCGGACATTGAAAGATCTGTAATCGAATCGCCATCGTCAAATTTTGTATGGCAGGAGCTTGTTCTTGCGTCCGGTAGGGGCGCTGTATAGTTATCATAAAAAAAATTACGATACGATATGATTCACAAGCAATGGCATTTAATATCGTTGTTCACGAGATCTAACTTCGTGCTTGGTAATCTGGCTGTGTGATAAATGAATGAAATGAATGAATGAAAAGTCGTTTATTCAGTCTAGGCTGTTACAAGCACTTGTGAAGGTCAAGAAGCTACGCCATCGGTTCGCAAAACTACGGCGGGAGACATTGTACTGAGAAGAACCGGCAAGAAACTCAGCAAGGGCTGCTTTTTTCTACCTGTATTGATATATACGGAGTCGTTTAGTTGAAAATTGACTTCAGACATACTTCTGAAGTCACCTTCCATTACATTATTTAGGATAAAGATATATAGTTACAATAAATTTTATATTTAGTATATAGGAAGCGGCATTAGATAGGTACCATATTACTGTTACAAAACTGACTCATACTCATCAAATAAGAAATTACAAGAAACACTATGTCCATGCATTACGATCATTTAGATAATCATTAACTTTATAATAGGCCTTATTCATAAGAGTATTCTTGATCTGAGATTTGTGATAGGTTATTCCTATTGAACGTTTTTGCACGGAACCAGACACGTCTTTCCCAGTGGGCACTTTGGACATTTTCCAGGGCCCTGCGATTGATAGGGGGCCCCCTCAGACCAAATACAAAGTCCCTAGTTCCTGTTAAATCACCAAACGCAAGTCATATGGGCCCCATTATCCTAATACTAGCCGTGCCCAGCGGTTTCACCCGCGTTTTTCTCGTTTCCGTGGAAATACCGAGATAAAATATATAGGTACCAACTCTTAACATCCTTACACACGTGATAACTTTTAAACGAAATATCCGATTGAGATGAAACAAAAAGTATTTTACTTCTACATAAATACTCTTGATAACATAATGCTTCATTTGGATAAAGATTAATATTACGATATATTTAACGTAGTTTTTTTTTCTTTAGACGATTTAATAATTATTTTGAACACAAAATCGGTTATTGTAATTAAACCATGATAGCTATATATATGTTCTTGCGGAATTTTTTGTAGGTCTTAATGGGATCTACAAACCCGTAGTACATCATTTTGTTCTATTGTCAATAGTTTTTGCAGCGCACGCAAAAATAGGTTTTCGATTTTACGCCTTGTGTTACAAAATAGCAATTTTATTACGGATTCCTAATTTTAAAAAAAATATATAGCCTATAGCCTTCCTCGATAAATGGACTACCCAACACTGAAAGAATCATTCAAATCGGACCAGTAGTTCCAGAGATTAGCGCGTTCGAACAAACAAACAAACTCTGCAGCTTTATAATATTAGTATAGAAGTATAGATATGCTTAGGGCCTCCAATAGGTCAAAGACGACACTGCACGAAACCTTAAAATTAAAGTATAATCCCTTACCACAATCTTCCTATTATCCGGTTGCGTGTAAAAGTACTGTTTCACCCTTTTCATGAACGGAAATGCGTTGTATTTTATATTTGTTTGATGTTCCAGCATTCCAATAGCTATGTTGCCAACATTAAAATGAGTTGCTGTAACGCAACAAGTAGTGAACGCAACCAGTAACATCACACACGCCTTCATATTGTCAAAATATAACTTCACTTGAACAATGTATTGTTCTTATATAAAACTAAATAACTTCACTTCATTAGGCACGTATTGTGAATACAATCAATTTCTGTTAGCGAGAGCACACGAGTGACAATGTTTGTGTGATGAACGGACATAGAATAGTAAACATTGCAATAAAGATCTTGAGGTCAACCCACAGGGTCGACTGGTTACTGGGGTGTCCATAAGTTATATGAGCTTAGGTTTTTACATAAATTCACTTAAATGCAGTTAAGTACATTAAATTACATTACACGATGATTTATTTATATGACTTTAAATATATATATATGTATAAAACTCAAAGGTGACTGACTGACATAGTGATCTATCAACGCACAGCCCAAACCACTGGACGGATCGGGCTGAAATTTGGCATGCAGGTAGATGTTATGACGTAGGCATCCACTAAGAATGGATTTTGATCAATTCTACCCCCAAGGGAATAAAATAGGGAATGAAAGTTTGTATGAAGCTTTGTCAATTTTAAACCGATCGGGCTGAGACTTTGCATGCAGGTACAAGAAGAATCATAGATGAATGTCATTGTGTATAATACAAGCCTGAGAACAAAAACTGTAGTCTACACTACAGCTCTACACCGAAGCGAAGCGAGGGAGGGCCGCTAGTATATAATATAAATAATATGTTTCATAAATAACAAAATTATATAAATTCATATTGGTTCAACATTTGGTTTAGATTACATTTCATTTTATTTATAATACAACTTAAATATTGACAAGACGCACTTTATCCATACATCATTGTTTCAATCCTAAAAATAATACATACTAACATATCATTTAATTGAAATATTGTTACCAATGATTTAATGGACCGTTTTGTTGTATTGAATAATGAATTTGAATTATTTAACAAAGTTTTTTTCTTTGGAATATGTTTGTTATACTTAGCAAGGTTTTTTTTACTTGATAAGATTTTAATTTTATACAACATATTGCAAACTGATCTAAAAATATGTTATTAGTGGAGAGGTACGAGTATGTACAAAAACAAACACAAAAAGAGTTTATTATACTTTTATTTGAAGAATTTACACGCACTCCTAGATTTATAGATGTAGTAAAATTTTCAAAACGAACAAAAAAGTTTGATGCCTGGGGTCCATTCGCCTAACGGAAATGCTTTTGAAAACGCTAACGCTTACCATTTCATTTTGTTATTTCTAGCCGCCTGAGGTTTTCAAATGCCTCGCGCTCTTTTTTTTCTTTTGCATTGGTAATAACAATATTAAAAAAATGAGCGTGAGGTATTTGAAAACCTTCGGCGGTCAGAAATAACAAAATAAAATCGAAAGCGTTAGCGTTTTCCTAAGCTTTTCCGTTAGGCGAATAACCCCCAGGTCCGCGTGTTTGTATTTTTGACTAGTAAAAATTTCTATTCTAATATGTACTAAAATATTTTTATTATAAGCATTTAATTATCAGCTTGTTTTTAGTTCAGACAATTATTTATTAACACGCTGCTGTTGTTAAAATAACAGAATTAAAAATAAGGCGACCTCCGTGGCCAAGAGGTTTGTACGCCGGGTTTCAAGGTGTCACATACTCGAGAGGTCCCGGACTCGAATCCGGGGGCAAATGTTTGTATGATGAATACTACTAGCATTTGTACTCCAGTCATGGATGTTTAATTGTATTTATTTATATACTTATATATGTATTATATCCATCATCCTAGTATCCCATAACACAAGCCTACAGTGCTTATTAAAATAAGCCCTAAAGGGCTAGGCTAATAGGGTATTTGACAGTGTTAAAAATAAAGTACCAATTGTTAGCATCTGTATATAATGAATATTGGCAGGGGTTTTTACTATTTTTACAAAAAAATATTCATAATTTTACTAAAAACTAACGAGAAAGATAATAGTTTTCTTATCTATTGTCACGTTACCCAAAACGCTTGGGATTGGCGGAGCCTAAAATGACGTCACACGCAAGTAAACTTCCGGTTAAAGTGACATTACATTGTATCGTTTGACGTTTTAATATCAGTCATGTGACATCACACACTAGTAAGATGCCATATTGTCTAGAGAAACGTTTTCGCGGCAACTTGAAAATGGAGTTTTTGATTTGGTTATTTTTACTGAAATACACAACAGAATGATGAATATCCACTTTTTACTGACTCCATAAACATTAGTCAATAACGTGAGATCGTTTTCTAAAACTTGTCAAATACCCTATTGTTGTATCTGTTGAAAATATTTATTTATTGAAAAAGTAATAAATACCAGCCAGAGTTGGAACTGCACACCAAGGCGGAACATCCATCTATACGACATTAGAAGTGTCTAATGTCGTATAGATGTCGTATACACATGGATAATATACTAACCAAACTCAAACAGTAACTGTATTACATAAACTTAGAAGAATAGTAACTAATATATTTATATGAATTTCTACACTGCTTATCGCTATTTCACACAAAATATCCATATCAAGATAGTATAAAAAATATTTTTGAAAATTCAGGTTTGTACGGAACCCTCGGTGCTCGAGTCCGACTCGTACTTGGCCGGTTTTTTTTTTAATGTAAGTATCTATTGTTTTTTAATAAAAAAATGGGTGCGTGTACTTATGTAGGCGCGTGAGAAGTTATCCTTCTTTGGCATCGTTTAAAATTAGTTTTTAATTGCATGCAAATAATTAATTACAATAAATTAATAAAAAGTCTGGAAAAGGACACAGTCAATAAAGTTCAGTTTTAATTTGAAAAAATAAATAAATAATCAAAATATTCAATTAAAATCGCTACTGAATATAATTTATTAGAACATATGTGATTTGCACTTGTATGAAACTCAAACACGTATTCCGAATATACA
Source organism: Chilo suppressalis (assembly GCA_902850365.2). Lineage (NCBI taxonomy): Eukaryota > Metazoa > Arthropoda > Insecta > Lepidoptera > Crambidae > Chilo > Chilo suppressalis. The sequence continues at coordinate 12,583,011 of OU963921.1, forward strand.
AACTAGAAACATGTGGATAAATATTATAAACTAGCGGCCCGCTCTCGCTTCGCTTCGGTGTAGAGCTGAAGTGTAGACTACAGTTTTTGTTCTCAGGCTTGTATTATACACAATGACATTCATCTATGATTCTTCTTATACCTGCATGCAAAGTCTCAGCCCGATCGGTTTAAAATTGAGAAAGTTTCATACAAACTTTCATTCCTTATTTTATCCCCTTGGGATTTTCTTTATATTTTTTTCCGTAAGAACCTTGTACAGAGTATTAGAAAACTACAAAAAAAAACAGCCAAATCGGTCAAGCCGTTTTCATGTTATGTCGTGACAACGGAAAACGGGTTTCATTTTTATATATATAGATATGAAAACAGTCTCTGTTCTAAATTCAAAACTCGTAACTTTTCCCGATGTTTGTTGCACGTGTTTCCCGCGCTAGGACCGCGAGTGGCCGCGCATGCGTACGGTGCGGCGGGCGACGCGGTAATGGCAGCGCGGCACACGCGCGCTGAAGCGACCAACTTCATGGTGTTAATTTTTTGTGTTACAGATGCGCGCGCATCTTAAAATTTCACTCTCATATTTTTTTTATAACGCGCCTAAAGAAGTATAACTTCAAAAATATTATTAAATAGTTGATAAAAATTTAATGAATAAGGACTTGGATTTAGCTTACATATTTAGCTTCGTGTTTTTAATGTTCTCCAAAGGTTGACTGGGAGAGCGCGCTATTAGCATACAATTTTGCCTTCTGCACCGTTCTATTGTATTTCTGGTCAATAAAACTTAAAAATAAATATAAAGTATGAATGAATGAATTTCTCTATGCCTAAAGGTTGACTGGCAGGAAATGCTTTTAGCGTTAAGTCCGTCTTTTGTCCATTTTTGTAACTGTGGCAATAAAGTTTAAATAAATAAATAAATAAATAAATAAAGTAGGTACGATTGATAGTGATAAAAGATAATCATATTTTTTTTATACGCGCCGTCTCGAAACTATGGTCACCCCATAGAGGTCAACTTGCGGGTAAATAAATTATCATCACAATAAGATATCTTTTGACCGAACATAGCTGAGAGAAGTAGAATGAGATAGTCTTTACATTTAACAAGCAAAATCGATACAAAATTTAGTTATTTAGAGGTTGATCTAAACGAAATAATTAATAAATAATAATAATATAATAAATAAATATGTTCAACACTCACACCAATTAGCCTAGCCCCAAAGTAAGCACTGTAAGGCTTGTGTTATGGGATGCTAGGGTAACGGATAGAATACAAATATTGTACATATATACGTATATTTTTATAGAAATACATATTAAACATCCATGATTGGAGTACAAATGCTCGTATTCATCACACAAACATCTGCCCCCACCGGGATTCGAACCCGGCGACACCATGAAGCCCGGCGTACAAACCACTCGACCACGGAGGTCGTCGCAATTAGATCATATGTGAAGGATCACTGTAGTTTTATTCCCCTTTTTTGGAAAAAAAAATACGCGTGGCACTCGGGTACTGCCGCGGTAAAAGCTATTGCATAGCATTTTTTATCAACTTATGCAATTATAATCATTTATTTATTTTATTTATGCAGTATTGTTTTTTTTCTTTGATATTAATTCAAGTTACACTTTTTGAGCGTGGTGACTGATATGAAAACAATTATTTTCTTTTATTGAATAAATGACAAGTTAATATTGTTTAAAATATCGTACCATATACATGCTCGTTAAGGTTCAACTAGTCGCGGGCTCGAACTCATTTTTTGGGCGGTACGTGTGAAAAAAGTAAAGTAAAGAAGTGTTTCTCAATTGCAAAATTTAATTTAATTATTTCTAGTAAAATTAACACATTGTTTTAACGCTTATTTGAAGATCAAGGAAGTGAATTAGCATTACTTACGTTTGCAATAACTTATATGTAAAACTAGCGGCCCGCCCTCGCTTCGCTTCGGTGTAGACTTTTTGTTCTCAGGTTTGTATTATACACAATGACATTCATCTATGATTCTTCTTACACCTGCATGCAAAATCTCAGCCCGATCGGTTCAAAACTGACAAAGTCTCATACAAACTTTCATTCCCTGTTTTATCCCCTTGGGGGTAGCATTGATCAAAATCCTTTCTTAGCGGATGCCTACGTCATAACATCTACCTGCATGCCAAATTTCAGCCCGATCCGTCCAGTGGTTTGGGCTGTGCGTTGATAGATCACTATGTCAGACAGTCACCTTTGGAGTTTTATATATATAGATAGATAAGCTTCCATTTTGACACAACCTGCCAGCACTTTATTCACTTAACTTTCAGCACATTTGCGATAATAACAACTGTTTAACACTGTGTATCTCACTATGCCGCAACTCTCTGATATTAGGTCTGCACAAAAGAGCCCGGAAGAGTGGTTCATAAAGAAAATGCAGGATTTGGAGACTCAGATACAGGTTACAGCTTCTGGCAAGGAAACAGTAGCAAAGGTTGCTGAAGAGTTCCGGACATTTAGAGAGCTTGTATTTAGCATGTTGGGGCTACTCCGCAAGCAGATATACGAGAGTACCACACTGCATCAATTTGATGCAGTTGAATCCAGGCAACGTTGCAAGCCACTGATTTTCATGAGTGTTGCTGAGTCAGATGATGAGAACTCCTTGAGGATGATGGAGAATCCCTTAGTGAAAAATTTAAAGAAATTAATATTTTAACATTGGCGTCGCAATACATTTACGAAAATTTAATATATGTAAGAAAAAAAATGTGTGCGTGTACTAGTGTACACACGTAAGAAGTGAAACTTCTTTATGGCCTTATTTTTCGAAAAATGATCTACATGCAACTTTCCAGAAATTGGTTAAATAAAGTTAAATTAGATAAAGTTTAAACAAAAGGATTTTATTATCATAGACATGAATACAAATTACTGCCTATGAAACTGTTATGATTACACGGCTCAGTAATCTAAGGCACATGTTCCACCTCCGACGATGAACGATAAGCGAGTAGAAACTAGAAAACGAATTGGCAGTCCTGAGTTAAAATGCACGCGCACGGCTTTTGACAGCCAAGCCAGCTTAACCGAGCGAGTATAGCTGAGCTAGTTTCGCTGAGCGAGTATCGCTGAGCGAGTACCGCTGAGCGAGTATCGCTGAGCGAGTACCGCTGAGCGAGTACTGCTGAGCGAGTACCGCTGAGCGAGTATCGCTGAGCGAGTATCGCTATGCGAGTTTGGCTGAGCGAGTCTTATCTTTAATAACTATTGTCACTCAGCTACAAACGAGTAGAGAGAGTTCTCGCCGGCGACAGTTTGATCATTCAGCTATCAACTATTAATATAAAAAAAGATGGCGCGTAACGGAAAAATGTGACGCGTAACCGAAAAATGTGACGGTAATTTTTTTTCCAACGCCGATAAAGAAGTTTCACTTCAAAAAACTATGATGAATTTGCAAAAAAAAGTCAAACCCATAACTTTAACACGAGATTTAAGAACAAGCTTGCCGTTCCATGTTTCACTCCAAAAATCAAGAGGTTCATTTCTGGGTTGTAGTATTGCATTGTTTAATAAAGTTCCCCAAGATCTGATTGAGCTTCCACTTCCGCTTCCAATCTCAGATCAAAAATACTCTTATGAATAAGGGCTATTATAAAGTTGATGATTATATAAATGATTGTAATGCATGGACATAGTGGTTCTTATAATTTGTTATTAAATGGGTATTAGTCATTTTTCATAACAGTAATATTGTACCTATCTAATGCCGCTTCCTATATACTAATTTATATTCTAAATGATGTAATGGAAAAAAAAATCAACTTGACGACTCTTTATATAACAATTCAAGGAGAAAAAAACAGCCCTTGCTGAGTTTCTTGCCGGTTCTTCTCAGTACAATGTCTCCCGCCGTAGTTTTGCGAACCGATGGCGTAGCTTCTTGACCTTCACAAGTGCTTGTAACAGCCTAGACTGAATAAATGATTTTTGATTTTTATTTTTTGATTTGATTGATTCAGAGGCATTTTAAAAACTAGTGGCCCGTCCTCGCTTCGCTTCGGTTAAGAGCTTTAATGTAGACTACAGTTTTTGTTCTAAGGCTTGATATAATACACAATTACCTTTTCTTTATAATTACATTACGCTACGACCAGTACGAGCGGTACATCGATAAAAATGTTGCAAAATGCGCTAAAAATATAGAATTGTACGGGTTTGCCCGTACATATTCCCGGGCAACAAGAACAGGAAATACAAAAAAAAATATTTATTAGATTGATAAGAACTGCTTGATAAGTAACATTATTTTGCAAATGCTTTTGTTTGTGTTAGTAACAATATTTCTTAGGTTGCCATGTTAGTATAATGCAAAATATTCAATTGGCAAGTAAATTTTAATTAAACTACAACGATGTTAACTCTTAATTGATAAATTTAACGATAAAATTTGTTTAAATATGTATGTAGGTTATATTCTTATTGCTTAAATTAATCTTAGAGTTTTATGAAGTCCAAAATCTCACACATTCACTAGAACCGAGTATGCAATACGGGAGATGTGGCTTTATTTAACGCGAACGCGCACTATGCTCTGCACTAAATTCACTATTAGAACCTTAGATTAAAACAAAAACGATAGATACGGCACTAGCCTCACAAAAGTGATCCGCACAAATTGTGGTCCACGACCCTAATCGCTTTAGTCACAACTTGACATGCAAACGACGTACATGTGAACGCCAAAAAGAAATATTGCTATTATTTTGTGTTTTTTAAGATAAAACAATGCCTGAGTATGTTTTTAAAAAGTGCTCAAATTGCTCAAGAACTGAAATTAAAACTCACGTCATCACTTTTCATTTGTAAGTACTATAAAATAATGTACATGTAAATATTATACCCGGCGCACCCGGCGCGCTGGGCACAGGACTATTGTTACGATGCCGGCTACCACGATGATCCCATAGATCATACTGTAGTGGTGTACAGTGGAACACCGATTATTCGAACGCCGATTAACCGAATCGCCAATTATCCGAACCAGTCGTAGGCGTAATTTAAAAAATTAAAGCTAATTTATTTTTGCTTTATTTTGTTGTAATAAGTCTGCGCTCATTGGAGTCCAGATATATTTCAACAGTTATGGTTGAAAGCTAGAGGCATGACACTACCCGCCTTATTAATAAACGTAGACTATGCTTGGATTAGTTACTTCATGTTTTGCCACTGTCTTTTGAATGACAAATGGCATTTGAGTGACATGAACAAAACACGTCATGACTAGTCTAACTTATTCCTTGTTTATTAATAAGGAGGTTAATGTTTTGCTCGTAGTGTTTTGTGTGGCGCGGTTTTTTTGCTACTATGTACCTCTATTATTGTATTTTAGTATTGTAGAACTGTGTTTGTTAAACTTATACCCCCTTATTAATAAACTAAGAATAAGCTTGGATTAGTTACCGCATGTTTTGTCTCTGTTCATTGAATGACACTTGAGTGACATGAACAAAACACGGCGTAACTAGTCTGAGCTTATTCCTTGTTTATAAATAAGGGGGAATAGGTTTATTACTACGTGTGAGAGTTCGTTTTTCTTTATTACCAGTCTATGTCCGATTATCCGAATTTTTGATTATCTGAATCGACCTCGGTCCCAATTAATTCGGATAATCGGCGTTCTACTGTATATCATGGGACGACATGTTGTCTAATGATATATCTACAGCATTTTGTTTCATTTCCGTTATCCTTTCTTCCAATTTAGCAATCCTGTTGTACGAAGTAAAGTGCATTCAACTCACATCACCTCCGTGGCCGAGTGGTTTGTACGCCGGGTTTCATGGTGTCGCCGACTCGAGAGGTCCCGGGTTCGAATCCCGGTGGGGGCAGATATTTGTGTGATGAATACGAGCATTTGTACTCCAGTCATGGATGTTTAATATGTATTTCAATATAAATATTCTTATTTATGTACAGTATATGTATTCTATCCGTTACCCTAGTATCCCATAACACAAGCCTTACAGTGCTTACTTTGGGGCTAGGCTAATTGGTGTGAGTGTTAGAAATATTTATTTATTATTATTATTATTATTATCATAGCGCGCGGTCATCAGTTTACTTTTTGACCCAGTTTATTTTGTGCAATAATTTTAATTATAATTTATTTAAGTTAGTACACATTCGAACACCATTCAAACAGAGTGTGCTCATACCATTACCATTTACCATTTTTTACCAGTTTAAATATATTACGAAAATTCTTCTCTTTTATTTTACATTAATTTGTGGGACTTACACCCTACACCTGTTATCAGCATCCATCTCTGTTATGTTTAAGGGAATTTGAGGCAACGAAATAATAATAATAATAATAAATTATTTATTTGTTTCAACATACAATTGGTACAATACACAAATAGAATGACAGTAAATTTTAATTGAAAAAAAAGGTATGTGGCTCAGCATGTGACAGTCAAGTTTTGACTTGTCGCTGGTATTCTGCCGCCACCTCACAATTATTATATTCTGAAAAACACATTAATAAGGACAATATCAGCAAGTCGAGACAATAATTTAGTTTTAATTACTATAACAATTAAACAGCATCATACTTTGTACTTGCCGCCTCGTGTTATTATTCAAGGAAGATTTTATCATTTTACTACGATGGAAGAACGTGAACTCTTCTTTGCAAGGAAAGGACGTGAACTCTTCTTTGCAAGGGAAGGACGTGAACTCTTCTTTGCAAGGGCAGGACGTGAACTCTTCTTTGCAAAGGAAGAACGTGAACTCTTCTTTTCAAGGGAAGGACGTGAACTCTTCTTTTCAAAGGAAGGACGTGAACTTTTCTTTTCAAGGGAAGGACGTGAACTCTTCTTTTCAAAGGAAGGACGTGAACTCTTCTTTTCAAAGGAAGGACGTGAACTTTTCTTTTCAAGGGAAGGACGTGAACTTTTCTTTTCAAGGGAAGGACGTGAACTTTTCTTTTCAAGGGAAGGACGTGAACTCTTCTTTGCAAGGGAAGGACGTGAACTCTTCTTTTCAAAGGAAGGACGTGAACTTTTCTTTTCAAGGGAAGGACGTGAACTCTTCTTTTCAAAGGAAGGACGTGAACTTTTCTTTTCAAGGGAAGGACGTGAACTTTTCTTTTCAAGGGAAGGACGTGAACTCTTCTTTGCAAGGGAAGGACGTGAACTCTTCTTTTCAAGGGAAGGACGTGAACTCTTCTTTGCAAGGGAAGGACGTGAACTCTTCTTTGCAAGGGAAGGACGTGAACTCTTCTTTGCAAGGGAAGGACGTGAACTCTTCTTTTCAAGGGAAGGACGTGAACTCTTCTTTGCAAGGGAAGGACGTGAACTTTTCTTTGCAAGGGAAGGACGTGAACTTTTCTTTGCAAGGGAAGGACGTGAACTCTTCTTTGTAAGGGAAGGACGTGAACTCTTCTTTGCAAGGGAAGGACGTGAACTTTTCTTTGCAAGGGAAGGACGTGAACTTTTCTTTGCAAGGGAAGGACGTGAACTCTTCTTTTCAAGGGAAGGACGTGAACTCTTCTTTGCAAGGGAAGGACGTGAACTCGTCGTAAAAAAAATACATACAATTACCTATTGCTCACTTTGAAGTCCTACTAGAAGGTTTTTTAAAGTAGGGGTATTTTTTATTAGCTTCAATTATGGTAATAATATGTTTTACTTTAAACTCATAGTTTTTGAGTTATTTATGAAAAACCGCTAAAACATGTATTTTTATGACGCAAAATCACAATCTTTGATCACTATTAATATTAATTTTATTGAAAATGATTAAATGAAATTGGTGCGATATATCCCACGGTTGTACTGATACAATCGTCATTGTTTAAAATTATTGTTGATTTATTTATTGTCTCTAGTACGAATTGATTTGGGGGGCTATCTGAAAAACGATTTTTTTGTCTGACAGCTTCAACTTTGAGTTTTTTCAATTAATACTTTGGAACAATGTTAGGAACAACTAGAACAACTTGGAACAACTGTAAAACTAATGAATTTCCAAACATGGGGGGGCTACCAAAGAAAAACGTTTTTTTTTGCCTGGCAGCTTCAAATATTAGTTTTTTCTAATATTACTTTGGAACAATGTAGAACAAACATATAACAACCCAGAACAACCTAGATAATAATAAAATTCAAAAAGTGGGGGGCTAACTTCACAGCTACGTAAAAACTTGTATCCAAGTGTTGAGTTAACACTAATAGCTTAATAATGACCAGTAAATTAAATTTATTTTTACACAAAAACCGATGTCTTTTCATTATTAAATGAATATCGACCGAACCTCATTTTGGTAACATTGAATCTAAGGTTTTCGTTTCAAATTCTTAGAAGTTGACAAGAAAATTCAATTCGAAAATTCAACCAAGATTTTATCATTTTACTACGATGGAAGGACGTGAACTCTTCTTTGCAAGGGAAGAACGTGAACTCTTCTTTTCAAGGGAAGGACGTGAACTCTTCTTTGCAACGGAAGGACGTGAACTCTTCTTTTCAAGGGAAGGACGTGAACTCTTCTTTTCAAGGAAAGAACGTGAACTCTTTCTTTGCAAGGGAAGGACGTGAACTCTTCTTTGCAAGGGAAGGACGTGAACTCTTCTTTGTAAGGGAAGGACGTGAACTCGACGTGAACTCTTCTTTTCAAGGGAAGGACGTGAACTCTTCTTTGCAAGGGAAGGACGTGAACTCTTCTTTGCAAGGGAAGGACGTGAACTCTTCTTTGCAAGGGAAGGACGTGAACTCTTCTTTGCAAGGGAAGGACGTGAACTCTTCTTTGCAAGGGAAGGACGTGAACTCTTCTTTGCAAGGGAAGGACGTGAACTCTTCTTTGCAAGGGAAGGACGTGTTTTATGGAACCAAAAAAATTTACATGTTCAAGTTCTTACATAAATAGATTATTTATACCCTAAAAAAGGCATGAGTTCAATTTACAGAAGTCTAACTCAAATACTTTTTGAGAAAAAAAATCATGAACTTATCGTGACCTTTGACCTATGAAATCTAGAATATTTTTTTATAAAGTGAATATTAACAATATTTTTTTTTAATAAATATGTGTCAATCGGGTATAATCAGAGGCGTATAAACGCGTTTCTGTAGCTTAAAAAAATGCATTGAGCAGCATTTTTTTTTTGTATTTCGTATTTATTGTTTTTTCTCCCTAAAAACGAAAAAGTGGAACCTAGAACTTAGATAGAAATAAACCTACGGATGTGGTCTATCATACATAAATAAGCCACGTGTCACTTTTGCGGCGTTAAGAAGATATTAATTTTTAAATTTTTATGCTAGGGTTGACACCGACCCGTGGCAGTGTGGCTGGGTCTGCTATCGGGCGCGTCCTCTCGGGTGGCGGATGAGGGGCACCGGCTTCGGCCGGCGTGGACCATACCCAGCTGTGGAGACCTGGCTGGCGTCCTGGGTATCCCGGGTAGCGGCAGTCGGGTCAAACTCGTAACCCTGCACATAGTGCGGGGCCGAGGGCCGCCGTCTGCAAAGGAACTGTTTCCTTTGGAGGGGGGGGCTGCGAGGAAGAAAACCTCTCTAAAAAATCACCCGAGGGGTCTCTCGGCCGGCGCCCTGGGTAGCCCGGGTAGCGGTGGTCGAGACTCTATAGGTCGAGGCGGAAACGCCTTTGGTGAGGGCGGTTGCGGCGCGAACTCCGCGTCGCTTCCGGCCAACCCGTAACTCCAAACGTGGTGTGGGACCGGGGGCCGCCGCCCTTCGGGACGGGGGCCGCAAGGAAGAAAACCTTTATAAAAAATTACCGATGAGGCCAGGTAGGGTTCCTCCTCGCCCGGAAGAGGGGAAAACCTATGAAAATGTTGAATCTTGCTTTGTGTTTGTCATGCGCTCCCGTTGACGCCGGGCGCTCTGGGGTAGCTGGGCTCCAGGGTGAGAAGTTTGTAACTAGCGGCCAATGCGCTCCGGCTGGCCACCGGCGCTGCGGGATTACCGGGTCCCGCAGTGGTAAATTAGTTACCGAGGCGTTTGGTGAAGTACTCAGACTCCGAGGCGGAGCGGATGAGGGCGGAGAGGTAGCACCCCTCCCCGCCAAGGTGAGCACGGCCCGTAGGGGCAAGAGGAAGGCGGCGACAGCATCTAGGCCGAACGATGAGGCAAAACCTTCGTCCATGGACGAGGATGAGGAAGATGGCCGTCGCTATTGGCAGTACGTGAGCGAATCCACCCGGGATGGGATGGACAAGCTGACCAATAAAGTCTGCGATGTTGCGGACCTGATAGGGGAGAAGAAGAAGCAGCGTATGCTGGCCATAATGGTGGAGATGGACGACCGGCTTATGCCCGCCTTCAGCAGAGCCGCGGCGGAAAGTTCCCTCGCGTGGACAGCCCGCCGGTACCACGAGGAAAAGGCGCTTTATCGCGAAAGAATGGAGGACGCGGCTGCCGAAGCGGTGGAGCTCCGGATCGAAAACGCCGCCCTTAAGAAGGAGCTGGAGGTGCTGCGCGGGGAGATGCGGGCCCTCCACAACAGGGTGAATGAGGGCGCGACCAGCGGATCGGGGTGGAAGGAGGCCGTCGAGGAGCTGAAACGCTCCCTTATGATTTCCATAGGGGAGATGGTCAGCACTCGATTGGCCTCGCTGGAAGGAAGATTGCCCCCGCCGGAGAGAATAAGACCGCCCTTAGCGGCGGACCGGCGCGGTGGGGAGGCGGAGAACGCAGTGGTTGGGGAGAAGTGGAGTGTTGTGGCCAGCAAAAAGTCCAGGAAGAAGGGTGCGAGTCCAAGGGTGGCCCCGATACCTGAGGTGCGAAGGGCGCAGATACCAACGCAGAAGACGCCAGGGCAGAAGGTGAAAGCACAGAAGGCGCCGGCACTGAAGGCGCAGCGGCAGGAGGGGAGAAAGGCCAAGCTGAGGGTGCCAAACACCGCGGCCGTGACCCTAAAGCTCACGCCGGCAGCCAAGCAGGATGGGGTTACATACGCTAAGGTGTTGGAGTTGGCAAAAGAAAAGCTGCGGCTCCAGGAGGTAGGGATAGAGGGTGGCCTCACAATTCGAGATAGCCGAATGGGGACCAAGCTCCTGGTGGTCCCAGGGCCAGACAGCCCACGAAGGCGGATGCCCTCGCAAGGCGGATTGGTGAAGTGATGGCGGATCTGGTGGAGGTCGGTAGGCCGGAGAAAGTGGCGGACCTGCGTATCACCGGACTAGACGAGTCCGTCACGACCGAGGAGCTAACACAGGCGGTGGCGGAAAAGGGGGGCTGCCGGTCCTCTAAGGTGGAGATAGGGGAGATCCTCCCTGGACCGGGAGCCACGGGATTCGCCAAAGTGCGGTGCCCTGTAGACGCCGCCAAAAAGGTGGCGGAGGGCGACAGGCTCAAAGTCGGCTGGAGCCTGGCCCGCGTGACGGTCTTGGGCCCCCCTCCTACGCACTGCTTTAACTGCATGGGCAGGGGCCACGTCGCCGACAGATGCCCGTCCAAGGAAGACCGCAGTAGCCTATGTTTTCGGTGCGGGAAAGCGGGGCATAGGGCGGCGACATGCTCTGTCCCGTCTAGATGCGCTGTGTGCGCGGATAGTGGTCTGGCGGCTGACCACGTCATGGGCGGAAGGAGGTGCGACCCTCCAGTTGCCAGGGACAAACCCCCGGACAAAGTGGTCGCGGAGCCGTCGGCGCCTGAACGGGTGCCTAATGAGGAGGGGATGTCTGAGTAGCCTAGGCCGCTCGGACCCCCCAACTCAACTGCCCGCGTCTCCTCTCTCTTCTCCATGGAGAAGAGGCGAGGAGACCCGGGCGACAGGGAGAGGAGTAAAGGATGGGGAGATCGCTCCCCCTCCCACTCCCCCAGGAACGGAGGCCCCCCTTCTTGCAGTTCTGACCTGCAAAGGGCGGGTGGCGGAGAGCTGTACGGGTACTCCTGTACAGCCATCCGCAGCGGATGGGGGGCGGTACGGTGGGCAGTAGGCCGCGTACCCAGCCCCCACGCGCGGGCCTACCTGCGCACGTCTGCGGGGTCCCCGAAATACCGCGGGAGACCCCTGCCGTGGAGCCCCGGCAAGGCCGGGAAGCTGCTGGGGGCGGAGCCGTGGTAGACTCCCTAAACGGGGACCCCACGGCTTCGCGCTAAGCAGTGTAGAGGTATTCGCAGGACTTTTTTAGCGGATATTATACCGTAAAGCGCCCGTAAGAGTTGCGGGGTCCTCGGTGGGTAGCCACTGGGGGGTCCGTAAGACTTGCGGGAGCCAGGTGTGAGGTCCGTTCGGCGGTGTGCCTCTTAAAGGCGCCGTCGTCTGTAAAAAGATTTTTTTCCTGCGTATAAAAAAAAAAAAAAAAAAAAAAAGGGTTGACACCGAGTGTTTTATAGAACCAAAAATATTTACACCTTAATGTTTTTGCATAAATCAATTATTTAAACCCTAATAAAGGCAAGAGTTCAATTCCCAGATCACTATTTTAAGTAAAAAAAAAGATATGAAGTAGCAAAAAATTAACAATTTAATTTCCTCAAAATACGGTTCCATATCTGTCCATGAGATATTTGCCACTTGCTAAGGAATTATTGATGGCATAATTTTGTAATTTTATTTTATTGAAGTTATACTTCTTTAGGCGCGTTATGAAAAAATGATGAGAGTGAAATTTTAAGATGCGCGCGCATCACTGTAACACAAAATTTTAACAGCATGAAGTTGGTTTTTGAAGTTGGCTTTAGCGACCAACTTCATGCTGTTACTTTTGTGTTTACCGCACATTAAGAAAATCAACAAAATAGAAATAGAATCTCTATTTAGTGGGTGCTAACGACTGCATTGTGAAGGCCTATCAAAAGTATTTATTAATCTGGAACAACGGAACCAAAGCGCGATTCAGGAGACTACAGCGCCATCTCTTTACCATTGGTGTAGTAGAACCAAAAACCACATCTTTATTTTTTGTAATAAAGTAACAGTTATAGGTATTCATATTTATAAGATTTATCCACATGTTTCTAGTTTGTATATTCGGAATACGTGTTTGATTTTCATACAAGTGCAAATCACATATGTTCTAATAAATTATATTCATTAGTGATTTTAATTTAATATTTTGATTATTTATTTATTTTTTCAAATTAAAACTGAACTTTATTGACTGTGTCCTTTTCCAGACTTTTTATTTATTTATTGTAATTAATTATTTGCATGCAATTAAAAACTAATTTTAAACGATGCCAAAGAAGGATAACTTCTCACGCGCCTACATAAGTACACGCACCCATTTTTTTATAAGTGTCCTAGTTTCCAAGAAATATAGTTTTTTTTAATTTCGATTTTTATTTTTTTTTCCAAAAATCGGCAAAAGTGGAACATGGATTTAGTACAGAAAGGTAAAGCCAAGCCAAGTTCTATCACCCATAAAAAAATCAAGTTTCACTTTTGCGGTTTTAAGAAGTTATGACAGAATTTAGATAAAGGTCAACTTTCATGATCTAGGGTTGAAAAATATGTCCGTTTTTATAGTTGGCACCCGATGACAGTAACAGTTCATAAAATCCTCATGCGCGGTGAAGAAATTATTGCGTCCAGTGCACTGCCCATCGGTATGCTATCTGAACAAGCAGCTGAGTCCCGAAATAAATTCTGGCGTTCAGACAGAGAGCATTATTGCCGAAAAATGAACAGGAGAACCACAATGACGGACCTCTTTCACCGTGCCCTAGAATCATCAGACCCGTTTATTTCTATGGCAAATATCAGCCAACGTCGAAAATATTCTAAGCGATTTCCCTTGCCTTCAGCTGTTTGCGAGCTCTTACAACCAATTGATGCAGATCGATTGCCGTTATTCGAAGCAGAGGAAGATGCTGAGATTGCTGGCCGTGTCTCTCGATATCTCGAAGGCTTTCGACATGGTTTGGCATGACGGCCTTATAAGCAAGCTTCCTTCGTACGGCTTGCCCACTGCACTATGCGCCTGGATATCTGGCTTCCTGCGTGATCGGTCTATAACAGTAGTTATAGATGGCTGCCAATCACATCGTAAGGCTGTTAATGCCGGAGTTCCGCAGGGGTCTGTACTCTCTGCAACTCTTTTTTTGCTCCAGATCAACGAACTGCTTAAACCCGGTACCTTTGGGTATGCAGATGATAGCACAGTCGTAGAGAGCTATTTATCAAATGCGCGTGCCAGTGCGGCCGAAGTTCAATCACTACGAGAAGCCATGGTCAACCGCTTAAACTTGGCCCTTCAGGCAGTCTCCGATTGGGGCGATGCCAATCTGGTCAAGTTTAATGCTTCTAAGACTCAGGCGTGTCTGTTCTCCGCTAAAAAGAGGGCGTTTCAACTGGCCCCTTCTTTCCGAGGTGTAACCGTGCCGGTAACCGAACAGCTCGAGCTTCTAGGAATAACTCTCACCTCAACTCTCAACTTCGGTACCTACATTGAGTCCAGAGCTCAACTGGCTGCAAAAAAGCTTGGCGTCCTCGCAAGGGTGCGGAAGTACTTTACTCCGGAACAGCTACTCACCTTGTACCGAGCACAAGTTCGCTCGTGCATGGAGTACTGTTCGCACCTTTGGGATGGTTCTGCAAAATATCAGCTAGAGTCTCTGGAATGCATTGAGAGGCGTGCAAAGAAGCTCATCGGTGACGACAAATTATTCGAGACTAGACTCCAAAGTCTTGAACACAGGCGAAAAGTTGCCTCTTTATCGGTTTTTTACCGGCTACATTTCGGAGAGTGTGCTTCGGAGTTACATAACTTAATTCCGCCTTCACCTTTTTACCACAGAACCACCAGAGAGACGGCAAAACGCCACAGATATACCGTAGAGGTCCCACAAACTCGTACTAAACGGTTTGCTTCCACCTATATCGTTAGAACAGCTAGGTTGTGGAACTCTTTGCCGGAATCTCTGTTTCCAGTCACCTATAATCTGGGGCTCTTCAAGTCGCGAGTCAATCGGTTTCTTCTAGGCAAGCGCGTCCCACCTTAGGCTGCTACGTCGCTTTCCATCAGTCGCGTGGCCGTCAAGCGTAAGCCTATTTATTGTAAAAAAAAAAAGATGAAGATTTTTCGAACATCGCAAATGAAAGCAACCTAGAATTGTTAAACGAAGATGATTTATTTGTATAAAAGTTAAAGTAGAGGTGTTGCATAAAGAAGGTGCCGGCAGGTGATGACACTATCCTAGATTGATTTTAAATGTGAATGAATTTCTAAATCCAAAATTTCATCACAATCGTTACATCCGTTTCCGAGAAACCAATTACATACCAATATATTTATATATTAATATAGGTACATTCAATAATTGTTGTAATATCGTTTATAGTATAGGATGTGTGTTAAATTTTTTCAAACAACATAGTTTATTTTTTCGTTGCCACTTAGCGTGTAAGGCAAAATTAAAATATGGTCGTCAAAATTAAAACATAAAGTATTCCTACATTAGCACATCTACATTAGGTAGGTAGTATATAGGGTGAAATTGAATGTTTCTATGAAACTTCGTGAGATTGTTGGGTTGTGTACAGAGTATGCCTGTCTTTTTTCGGATTTTTTTGAAGTATATTTTTTTCATGTATTTATTTATAATTTGTGTATTTTTATGTCCTTTCCTCGTTTTGAGTAGTTATTCATTTTAAACAAACAAACTTACATATCCAGTGAAAAACAACTAATAAATAAGCACTTCTAAAAAACGGAAAAACATTGAAATTCCACCGCGGGTCAACGACCGACCGCGCCCGCCAGCCGTTGAGTACCTAACTCTACACAGAGCTCAACTGACTCGTTTGATTCCACACAATAGGTACAATAAAATCGTCTTAGATGCCTTTATTGAAATTGAAATAATAAGCACAAATGTCATCTTTTCTTAAGCAGAGAAAAACTTTAAAAGTTAATAATAATTTTGTCACGATTGGAAATAGGCAAATATTAAACAAAAAGAAATACTTATTGCTTAATACCCCAAGAATGAAATTTATAACCAGGTATTCAAAAGTACTTACGAGACCGGCGATTTAGGTAGGTACAACGAGGAACGAGGAACATATTCATTTTTTTTCACTAGAACTTTTTATCAAATCAATTCTCACTGGTAGTACACAATTAGTTGTTTCTAATCAAAAAGTATTTACACTAGCAATAAAAAGAGACTTAAATTATTATCTGCAAAATTGTTGCTCTAAACCACCATTTTGCTGCAAACAAAGGTAGGCATGTTTGCGGACGTGTCTTTTCACCTTTTTTAAAGTGTCCCTATCACTACTCACTGCACAAAATGCAACTTCTGTGGTTTAGGGACTCATTCGTAAACCAAACCTACTTCGTCACACTCGCGATAGCAGTACACCATCTCTAAATATTCTTGGTTTGTATACCGAGGCATAATGAAATTATCACAGTGTATGTCACCAAGTCAAAAGATGCGCACGCTCACGCGCGATTGATATACTTGCGACTGCGTTTTGCATGCAATCAAAGCAAACGTCCGCGTGCGGGGAAGAGGGGAGGTGGGCGGAATTCACATCATCAAAGACGCCGCAACCGGCGCTAGTTGCCAGCGTGCGGCGCGCCGCCCGCCCGTGCTTGCCGCAAAACAACATATTATTATGTGTGTGTGTGTGTGTATGTGTGACTGTGGCTGTGATTAAATGTGTTCGGAATTTCATGACGTGGGCAAATCAGACACGAAGAGTTCCTTCCTTCACTAAGCTCGTAAGTTATACCGATTTGCTCTTAATTTTAAGAAGATTTATTTTATTGATTAATTACCTGTGCTTTATGAAATAATATTCAAAGGTATTGTGTATCAGTGAATAAATAATTATAATATAGCATCTAAGACTATTTTATTGTATTGTTTTTAAATAGTGTGGATCAAAGCGAGTAGGTAAGCGCCGAGTCATCTGTGCGTGTAGTTAGGTACCTACAGGCGGCCGCCGGTCGTCGCCCCGACCGGCGCTGATCTCGACTGGAGGCATAATGAAGGCATTCATTAAGTTTCCGTTTTTTTAGTAGTGCTTATTTTAAGTTGCTTTATAACTTCTATGTAGACGTGTTTAAAATGAATAATTACTCATAAGGAAGAAATGACAAAACAATAACCAAATAAAAAATTAAAAAACGAAAAAAATTATTTTAAAAAATCCGAAAAAAATCAGGCATACTCTATACATGTAACCCATCAATCTCACGAAGTTTCATAGAAACATTCAATTTCACCCTGTATGTAAGTATATTGTATTCGTCTATAAGTACAACACTTATTCAATTATAATATAATTTATTCAATTGATTGACGGTATTAATAACAAAAAAAAATAACATTTTCATTTAACTCATAGTTGACCTTTGTGACAACCCTAGATCATGCAAGTTGACCTTTATCTAAATTCTGTCATAACTTCTTAAAACCGCAAAAGTGAAACTTGATTTTTTTATGGGATAGAACTTGGCTTATAGAACCTTTCTGTACTAAATCCAGGTTCCACTTTTGCCGATTTTTGGAGAAAAAAATTAAAAATCGAAATTTAAAAAAACTATATTTCTTGGAAACTAGGACACTTATAAATAAAATAAAATTACAAAATTATGCCATCAATAATTCCTTAGCAAGTGGCAAATATCTCATGGACAGATATGGAACCGTCTTTTGAGGAAATTAAATTGTTAATTTTTTCATGCGCAAATTTCAAAAACTTTGCTACTTCATATCTTTTTTTTACTTAAAATAGTGATCTGGGAATTGAACTCTTGCCTTTATTAGGGTTTAAATAATTGATTTATGCAAAAACCTTAAGGCGTAAATATTTTTGGTTCTATAAAACACTATGCTTTGGAACAATGTTAGGAACAACTAGAACAACTTGGAACAACTAAAAATATATTGAATTTCCAAACATGGGGGGCTACCATTAAATGGGTTTTTTTTTATCTAGCAGCTTGAAATTTGAGTTTTTTCAAATAATACTTTGGAACAATGTTAGGAACAACTAGAACAACTTGGAACAACTAAAAAAATAATGAATTTCCAACATGGGGGGCTATGTTAAAAACGACAGCTTTAAATTTGAGTCTAAAATAAAAAAAAGGTCTTAATCTATCTTATTATATAACAGATAAATAAAATATATAACATCTGCACGTGTTGCCACAGTTTCTTTTATACGGCAACACTAGTCCACGGTATAGTCCATAAAAAATTGTCCCGTGCCGCATTATTTTAGGCTAGGCTTTACCCATAATTTCCCGCAATTTCCCCTTTTTCTTCCCCTCTGGACCCTAATTTCCCCTTAAAAGGGGAATTTCCCCTCATTGTAGAAACACTGGCTCTTCTACAGAACTATATACATCAGCCAGGAACATGGCCAAACCTGGTTAAGCCAGCTGTAGATGATGGTGAGGAGGTATTAATTCAGCCGGTTCCCTCAGGATCATCTGGGAGAAGAGTACACTACTATACAGATGAAATCAGATTAGTAACGATTTTAAAGAATAACACAGAATTTAGTAGTAGTAGTTTTTGTAAGTTAGAACTTAGTTTGTAACTTGTATAACAAACAAACAACCCCTCAATTTTTATAAATAATAAATATTTTTTTAGAGCTATGTGGACATGGAAAAAAAATTTTGCGCCTGGGTACTACCGAGCAATGCATACAATTTTCTGAAGATAGGGGAATGGTTCCAAAAGAAAAGAAATGTACACACCACCATAGGCTTGTGACATTGGAAAAGGTTTCTGGTCATTTCGGACAATTTAGATGCCGAAAAGGGAATTGCCGAAGTAAGAATTATGCCAGAACCACTGGTACCTGGTTCGAAAACGTACATTTACCATTCCCAACAATTTTTCAACTGATGTATGCATTAGTGTTGCCGATCGATAGTCGACTATCGATAATTAATTGATAGTCTATCGATAGCCAACCAATCGTATGACAATCGATCGGCTTATAAAAACAGAGAAAAAGCCAATGCTATCGGATGAGTTAAATACTATCGATACTATCGATAGCATTGTAGTTCGTTAATAACAAACTATCGATAGTATCGATACTGTCGATTTTATTTGCAACCATACTATCGATAGTTTAAAAATTTGCAATAGTATTGTTTACAATTTTCAGGTATTATAGTCAATCACAAAATTTAGTCTAAAACAATCAATGCAATCGATACTATCGATACTATCAATAGTTTGTTATTAACGAAGTACAATAGTATCGTTATTATCTATAGTATTGCACTCATTCGATAGTATTGCCTTGTTCTGAGCTATCGATAGTATCGATACTATCGGTTGTATCGATTCTATCGATAGGGTACATGATTTTCGATGTAAACTGTCGATAGTTTTAATATCGATAGTTCGGCAACACTAGTATGCATGGTAGAAATGTACAATGCATTGTAATTACGGAACTGTCAGTGTCAATGTCAATTTCGTTGTGATGATGTTCGTTTTGTTTGTTTGATGGATGTCATTCTTGCTGCGTTTGAGTCGATCTGGTAGTTTTATCGTTTAATTAATTCACCACGTCTATAATAAGTATTGACAGTGATGAGATAGTGACTCTTTTCTGTGGATTATCGAGACTTTGAAGTGCCGTGTCTGTTGCTGTGTCTGTTTTCCAACAAATGTATTTTTTTCTAAAATGTGGTTAAACATTGACAAAATATCTAAAGAAAATATAACTAGAAAAAATTCCACGCGGACCAGGCAGCAGACGGGACTCGAACCCGCACCCTTCGCAATCCGGGCGAATGCACTGACCAATTATGCTACCGCGGCCCTCACGGACCGCGTCGAAATTCTCTCTAGCTATTCTTAAGCTGCAAGGCCCGTCGCGTCGAGTCCCGTCTGCTGCCTGGTCCGCGTGGAATTTTTTCTAGTTATATTTTCTTTAGATTTAAACAGTTACATGCTTTAAAAATAATAAAAATTATTGACAAAATATTTTTGATAGTAAAAAGTTAGATAACAACTAAACTCTTGAGAGTAAATTTGGTTTGATGCAAGTTGGTACGAATGTCCTAAGAAAAATGGGCATTGTCCTTTATTATTTATTTTTATTCCTCCTGTTCTTGACCGCATATGGGTTGGTTTCCCTTATATTTTTTTTATTTATCATTCCTCATTTTATTTTATATAAGAGATACTCAATATAACTATATGAAACGTATGTCATCATCATACTCGTTCTGTACCCCTCCTAACAATTTGGGGTTTTTAGGTCAATCGTAACCACTTTTAAAATGCTATTTTATACTAAAATTTAAAAAAATTGTTGATTTTCAAATTTTTCGCTTCTACATATTATAATATATCTTTGGACTGAACGGTCCAAAAATTTATATTTCTGCATCAAAAGTGTTTCTGAATCACTACTATCTTTCTGTTTATAGCAAAAGTTTTTTCATCATCAGCCTATTAATGTCCCCACTGCTGGGGCACAGGCCTTCCCTATGGATGGAATAGAGAGGATCTCGAGATAGTACATTTTTGGTCACCCATCCAATGAACGACCACTGCGAAAGTTGCTTAACTTCAACGACCGCAGCCGAACGCTCTAACCACTTGCGCCATCGAGCTCCTCCAAAGATTTTTTGAAAAGTCAAAAATAAAAAAGAAACTTTTAATGTCGCGATTTTGTTTTTGCGGTTTTTCGCTTATCACTAGGGGGGGGGGGGGGGGCGCTCGGAAAAGAAGAAGGCTTTAAGTTCGATATAACCATCCCAATTTTTATATTGTGGTCATCTGTAAGATGATGTTTTCCAGACGGCGCGCGTTCCAATATAAGCAGGAAATCCGCTTTGTATAATGCGATTCAACTAAGAATAGGACCGACTGGACGACATATTGTGACGTCATAGCTGTCAATTCAAACCAAATAGGTAGAGTGAGCAAAAATAAGATTTTATTTAATAAAATTTATTTACTAAAATTAAGTGAGAAAAAGCATCACATTATTTAATAACATTTATTTACTAACATTGAGAAAACAAAAACCACCGATTTTTAATAATATTTATTTATTAAGACTGAGAAAAAACATTAATCAGAATCTAGCTCTTCTATTCCGCTCATCTCTGCATTACCGCCGGAGTAGTTATGAATAATCATGCACTATTACTAGGTCACATACGAACATGCATCTTTTATGTAAACGAAAGTTTGAAATCGAGTTTCTGAACGCAACTTAAAGTGACATTTGATTGACGATTTTGGTTATCAACCATTCATGGCCAAAGCTCAATAAGTGAAAAAAAAAAATATCAACCGATATTAATTATCAATATTTGTTATTGTTTGTTTACAAATGTTTGGTTTTTATTCTTGAATTAGCGGAGTGCTACAAAAGGGTTCCAAGTTTTTTTTTTGCAAACCGTACTTTTCAAGCGACATTTGACAGATAGAGGTCATTGGCTTTCCTATTCTTATTTGAATCGCATTATACGTCCGTCTCACACTTCTTAAAGCAAGAAGTCATTTGGTAATCAAACTAACTCATCCATTACTTATCTGCCTAAACAACAACTTATAGTACAGATTCCACAACCTTATGAAACCACTTAGCACTTATCACTGGCACTTAACACCCTCTAAAATAAATCAACACTAATTAATTATTTAAACATCTAGCAGTTAAATGCTTAAAAAATAAATAAAAACATAACTATAATTGCTATTTCTTCTTTCAAATGTTGAATACTTGAAAAAGTATTCATTTGACATTGTGGGTTACCTACAATGCGAAGAGATGGCGCTGCCTTGCAGCTTAAGGCTAGGAAAATTTCGACGTGGCTAATAGGGCATAGGTAGCATAATGGTCAGTGCGTTCGCCCGGATAGCGAAGGATGCGGGTTCGAGTCCCGTCCGCTGCCTGGTCCGCGTGGATTTTTTTTCTAGTAAACTTTTCTTTACATTTAAGCATCTAGCAGTTAAATGCTTAAAAAATAAATAAAAACATAACTAATTAACTTGCAGTTAACCACAGCACAGTGGTTATATCTTGAGCTTTATCTATTCACGCTTGGAGTCAGAATGACGCGATCGTGGGGCGGGTCCGAGGAGGCGGGGTTTTGAGGCGGGACTTATTTAGGTTGTGGATAACCTAATAAATAAGAAAAAAAAGTGTACGGAGCACATACCTGAAGTGAAATTAAAAAAAAAAACCTTCCATTAGGCGGTGCATTAGGCATATGGCAAAGGAAATTGCTCAAATTGGCCCAAATGTACAAAAAATATTGACATATACGGTAATTCTTGGCGTAATTTATACTTTATTTTACAATCATTAGATTTTAACGGACACCTTTGTATAATATATTCATTTTAAAAAGGACTTTTAATGTTACCAGTTTGGAAAACATACGAATCATTTTTAATGGCTATGGGTGCAGTAACATTCAGCCAAAGACTGATCGAAGTTGTTTATATAACATTAAAACAAATCTATTTTGTAATGTACGGTAAAATATTTTTTTTATTACACTGTGGTATTAATATATACAACTATATTATCATTTTCACTACATGCAAATATGCCAAAACAATTATTATAGATGGTAGGCGACATCATAAAGTCTATTGCCATACATTTTTCGCCAAACACCTCCATAAACACATTATAAAGTGTGATACACTAAAAATCTAAAACATGGTTATAATATAAACATAACAAAAATAATGAAGCTACTGAAGATATGGCTGTATAACCTAAATCTCTTAGCTTTCTTTGGTTAACCAGAGTTTGAAAATTCTCTCTAATCTGTGGCTCATTCACAATCATCACTCACACAGTTTCTGTCATAGAGTACCTTATTATAACCGGAAATGCATAGATGATACCTGATTTTAAAAGTTACTCTTGTGCATTGACTTTAAAAACAGGCAACTATCTGTTAATCTACATGCTCTTCATACCTGAATCTAATACATAATTTCGGTACTTGGCTTGATTTCCCTAGTTTACTATATAACTTATTTGTTTTTTATTATTTTAATACCTATGTATCTAAAGAAAATATAACTAGAAAAAATTCCACGCGGACCAGGCAGCAGACGGGACTCGAACCCGCACCCTTCGCAATCCGGGCGAATGCACTGACCAATTATGCTACCGCGGCCCTCACGGACCACGTCGAAATTCTTTCTAGCTATTCTTAAGCTGCAAGGCAGCGCCATCTCTTCGCATTATAGGTAAACCCACAATGTCAAATGAATACTTTTACAAGTATTAAACATTTGAAAGAAGAAATAGCAATTATAGTTATAATTTTTATTATTTTTAAAGCATGTAACTGCTTGATGTTTAAATCTAAAGAAAATATAACTAGAAAAAATTCCACGCGGACCAGGCAGCAGACGGGACTCGAACATCAAGCAGTTACATGCTTTAAAAATAATAAAAATTATAACCTATGTATCTATTTGAAAACATAACCTCAAAATCATTCAGTGTATATGGTTTATTGGAAGTTCTCAGGGGTGTCCGTCAATAATATTCGTTTCTACAGTAATTTACATCGAATCCAGGAAACAATTTTTCATGATTATTGGTTTTTGGTCAAAAATTAACCGGTTTTCAGGCCCTGCACAAAGCAGTGACGAATGACCGTAAGGTACCCGGCATCTGTACTACGCCACGGAGCGGGCTCGGCTCGCAGCGTCTTGCGAATCAGGCGCAGGAGGGCTGTCGTTAAATTTAGATGAAGGGAAAACTAAGTGTTTGAAATTTTGTATTACCTAATGTCAAACAGGTAAAAACCAATGTAAATATAAAGGATCGAAATATGAGCCTTGTAGATATCCCAGTGTTCTTAGGAATTAACACTAGATTCAAAGCTGCGGTGGGGCCCACATATTGATAGATTGTCGAAGAGATTTAGTTCTGCAGCATATGCTGTAATGAAAATACGTCAGTTAACGGATATAGTGACTGCCAGATTAGTTATTTTCATAGTATAATGTCTTACGGTATTTTACTGTGGGGAAATGCCGCCGACATTCAAACTATATTTGTGTTGTAGAAGTGGGCTATGCGATCAATTCATAATCTTAAAGTTAAGGAATCCTTAAGAGATAATTTAAAAGAAATAGACATAAAAACAGTTGCATCACAATACATATATGAAAACTTAGTATTTGTCAAAAAATATATTTATTTATTTACCTACTAAAAATAATACCTACACTTAATACTAGAAGTAAAAATAATTGAATAATTTAGTTCTACAAAATTAAAAATTTCTTTAGAGGTCTTTGTGTTCGTTTTTACAATAAAGTCTCAAGCAATATTTGAAAAGTTAAGCCTGACTAAATTTGAATCGACCATTAAAAAATCACTTGTCAATAAAGCTTATTATAATGTGTCTAATTATATTACAGACAAAAATGCTTGGGTTTGAACTGGATCATATCGGTAGAAATACCCGTTGGAATGGTTGGAAATTCCAACGGGTATTTCTACCGATAAGATATATAGGTATATTATGTATCATGTGTTGACGATACCTCTAGTGAATTTAAAAGCTATATTTAAAGTTGATTACTTAAGGAAAAATATCAGACTATTTAAGAACATTTGCATGGCAAAACGGCGTGGTCATGATTTCTCCATTATTTCTGCTTTGTAATTGTTTGCAGTGTCCTACAGATAAATTACATTAATTTTAACCACAAAATGTTGTGGTTATGGGTAGTCATGCTCTCTTAAAAGTCTTCGGCGGTGTCGTATGAGGCGGGTCGTTACGTTCCCTAAAATATGGTTAAGCGAAGCGATGGCTGGTTCATGCGTCATGCTCGTGAACGGGTGCTGCCAGCGGAGATGAGTCTGCCCTAACTACTTTGATATTTAATATGTTATTGATGTCGATTCTGGCCTGATTTTTAAAAACAAAACTAAATGTAACATCAGTCTCTCCTTTTCATTCTGTATAGAGAATGACAAGGATACACTGATGTCAAATTTAAGTTTAGGTTTAGAGAACCATGCCAGAATCGACACCAATGTCTAGTTACACATAATATAAATAACACTATTTGTATTTATACTGTATGACACAGCAATCAAAATTGCAGGTGAACAATTAATGTATAATTTCACATTATGTAATGAAAGGTGACTTAATGAATCATCTCCGAAGTCATTTTTCAACTTGACGACTCTGTAAATAATAAAACAGGGAGAAAACAACAGCCCTTGCTGAGTTTCTTGCCGGTTCTTCTCAGGACAAGGTCTCCCGCCGTAGATTTATGAACCGATAGCGTAGCTTCTAGACGTTCATGAGTGCTGGTAACAGCCTAAACTGAATAAATGATTTTGATTATGTTTATGACCATTAGTAGTGCTTATTGGAACAGTAAAATTACACCACACAGTAATAAAGTAGCATGTGTTATTTGTTAAGCAAACATTTCATTCTATGAAATCAATGGAAACCGTAAAACAAAAGCAATGAGATATTCGTTTGCACGGCAAAGACAAAACTGGGTATAAGCCGTTATTGCGCAGAAGTAAAAATTAAGATGTATTGGGGGCAAACGAGGTGCGCGGGCGGGCGTGAGTTGCGCCGATTGTCTCTCCAGTCCTATCCATACGCAGCTATCCCTGACGCGTTTTGTTCAGCGCACTACGTGTTCCGTGTCATTTGTTTTGAGTGTGTATGCTGTTGGTCGCAGATGACCTTTACAGCGTCACCGGGTTTGGGGACGGCGAGATCCTAAGGGACCTCAAGCCGAGAATTGGCGAGTGCCTCTAGAGGTATTTCAGGCGGATGGCATCTCCCTGCGCGGGGAGTCTCCTCTCCGTCTGGAGCCTCTACACCACTCGCCTCCTGAGGGAGTCGGCTCAACTAGAAGGCGTCTCTGAGACTAGGACCTCGGCTCTAGTTAACCGTTGTGGGGGGCGGGGAAAAACGCCCAGATACGTACCTGTATCTGGTATAGCTTGTCGTGTGTAGACCAGGTCTTCGTATTCTTATCCTACGTGCGGAGTTTGCCTAATGCTAAGTTAGTGTGCAAGTATGCTAGCTGCAGTGGCGGTCTTAGGGGGTGGCGAACAGGGCAATCGCCCGGGGCCTCGCTCCTACAGGGGCCTCGCGCAACAACCCAAGCAAATTTTAAAAATATAAAAAAAAACTATTTTTTCAATGACACAAGATCGGCTTTCAGCCCTCGCTATTCTTTCAATCGAAAATGACGTAGCTTATTCGTTAGATTATTGTGCTTTAATTAAAGATTTTAGTCTTAGGAAAAGCCGCAAACATCAATTTTAAAATTTATCATCTCTGTATTTGTTAATTTTGTGAATCTTTCAATGTAAAATATTTTAAAATTCAAATTTGATTTATTTGTATAATTTAAGCATTTTTCCTTAAACATGACAAATACCTAAACCAAACAACCAGACCTACTTTCGCATCACATACTTTTCACGAAGGACAAAGGGCCTCGCAAAGACCTGCCGCCCGGAGCCTCGCAATCGGTAAGGCCGCCCCTGGCTAGCTGTGTAGTGTTGGTGTTTGTGGCCTGTGTGGGAGGAGTCGGAGGCGCGTTGGCGCGGATGATATTTTCGTCGGGCCGATGGAATCGGAGGGATCTACGATTGGAGGACGTGTGATAAGAGGCTTTGTCTACTAAGGGATGCGGATGATGCGCGGCTTTATCGAAGTAACGTCTCGAGGCGTCGATGTCGATCGATGTTGCGCGCGTACCACGGGCAATCTGTGGCACCGCGCAGCACACGATTCTGCAGCGTTTGTAGTGGTTTAAGACGCGACGGAGGTACGTGGGCGAAGAAAACACTCACGTAGGTCATGATAGGACGGATGCAAGTTTTGTAAATTGTCAACCTATGCCTAAGTGACATTTTACTAAGCTTCCCTATGAGGTGGAATAGGAAGAGATAGATAGCGGTCCCGCTATTTAACGCAAGTAAACATAAAGGTGAAGCATTCACATCTGTATTGCGTGAGTCATAAATTCACTTAGATCCGAGTTGCAAACTTCAGTGGAATCAGTCTGACACAAACCTCCTCCCGAACGAGGTGCATTGTGTGTGCCGTGAGTGAGAACAGTTGATTGTAGCAATAGTGGTGTTGAGCAAAGCTTGTTTTTAAGTTCATCATCGTCTGAGGCTGTGGTCATGACTTTTTTAGTGCACGCTACGGTAAGTGTAATCTAATTTTGTGGTCACTGGGCGGTGTTCCGTTCTGTTGTTTTGACATTACGGTGAAAAATTAATAACTTAAAAAACTAAAAACACGCTTTTATTTACTGCACTAAAAAGCCAAAAATAAACAAAATATACTGTCTGTTTATTTCATTAGGACCTTAGCTGAAAAAGCCCGCGCTATTATTTGCAATATTTATCAAATCAATTAACATAATTTAAGTATCTACTAACATATTTTGAATCATGTTATCCTTATTTGAACATTAAATAAATAAATAAGTTCACTTGAATTCTTTGACATTTAAGTACATTAAATTATATTACACGACATTTCAATTATATGACTTTAAATGTAGAATATTAATTAATTACATAAATTCATTTTGTTTGACATTTGGTTTAGATTAATTTTTGATATTATATGTAATACAATTTCAATATTTAAAAAACACACATTGATTGAATCCTAGAAATAATATATACTAACATAGCATTAAAGTTAAATATTGTTACTAACGATTTGATGGAACATTTTGTTGTCTGTAATAAACAGTTTGAATTGAATTACGTGATTCATAATGCTGAACAATTCAGTTGTAATTATGAATCGCCCCACGCTTTTTTACAATATATTTGAGCAGGAGTCTTTCCTTTCTATGTCCATAGTTAGATAAAAGCTCGCCCATAACGGGTTCCGTAGCAGCAAGCAAACATAATGGAAAACCAATGGGGCACCCAAGTCATGCCCCGCGCGAATAATAATTATTATTTACTTAAGCACCTCAGACTGATTCCACTGAAGTTTGCAACACGGATCTAAGTGAATTTATGACTCACGCAATACAGACGTGAATGCTTCACCTTTATGTTTACTTGCGTTAAACAGCGGGACCGCTATCTATCTCTTCCTATTCCACCTCATAGGGAAGCTTAGTAAAATGTCACTTAGGCATAAGTTGACCATTTACAAAACTTGCATCCGCCCTATCATGACCTACGCGAGTGTTTGCTTCGCCCACGTACCTCCGTCACGTCTTAAACCACTACAAACGCTGAGGAGCTCGATGGCGCAAGTGGTTAGCGCGTTCGGCTGCGGTCGTTGAAGTTAAGCAACTTTCGCACTGGTCGGTCATTGGATGGGTGACCAAAAATTTACTATCTCGAGCTCCTCCGTGCCTAAGGCACGTGAAGCCGTTGGTCCCGGCTGCATCAGCAGTCGTTAGCACCCACCAATCCGCACTGGGCCCGCGTGGTGGGTCATGGCCCAATCTCCCTATTCCATTCATAGGGAAGGCCTGTGCCCCAGCAGTGGGGACATTAATAGGCTGGTGATGATGATGAAGCACCTATTACAGATTTATTATTAGAAAATAATGGTTCACGGTTTATGAAATGATTTTTTTTTATATTTTTGAGTTGATTGAAAGTCAATAGTTATTTACGATTTATGGCGTATTAAAAAAAACTACTTACTAGATAAAACTAGTTTTTACGGGTTAATGCACGAAAACTTTATTTATTTATTGACGTTTCGCAGCCTTTACAGGCTACGTCGTCAGAATAAAACTTTTATTTAGTTTGTCGAGCTACCTTCTAGCTAGAAGGAATTTAATGAGTGATGTGCGTGAAACCTAATAAACAAATACTTACTAGATCTCGTTCAAACCAATTTTCGGTTGAAATTAGCATCATTAGCATCATCATCATGTACATCATATTTTTTTAGTTTTATCATTCTCTTATTTGAGAAGTTTATTTTATGTTTCTTTAATGTTACGTATATTTTATTAACAGATACAAAATTTTATTTTGAGTAGTTTTAATTTAAATTCAATTAATAAATGTATAAATTAACATGTGTTATTACTTTAAGTTTTTAACACTAAACTTCACTACAGTTAGAAATTTACAGGGAATCAATATCAGGTATCTAAGGTATAGGTCACTAAGCGCGTTCTACCGTCTGTACCACGGCGAGTGTTCTGAGGAGTTATTCTCTCTTATCCCACCTTCCCCTTTCCTTCAGAGGACCACGCGCGCTGGCCTACGTTGTCACCGCCTTACTGTGGCCACAATTCCAACGCGTACAAAGAAATTTGGTGACTCATTTCTTTGTCGCACTAACCGTAAATGGAATGCTCTGCCCGCTCACGTGTTCCCTCCCTCTTACAACCTGGGATCCTTTAAAAGAGGCGTGAAGAAGCAACATGCAGGCCGGCAGGGTGAGGATGGCTGGTGTGGCAGGTAGAACTGCTGTATCAGCTATCTTCGCGTCTGGACTTCACCTTCACTTAACATCAGGTGGGGTGGAGTCATTTGTCGGACCTATCTATAAAAAAAAGGTAAGTAGGGGGTCTACCCAACGCGGAAAAACATGGCAAGGGGTCTACGACACAAAAAAGTTTGGGGAACTCTGGTTTAAATCATTTTAATATCTATATAAAAATGGACTTGTGATGTGCTTTTGTCGTCTAGCAAACACTGTTTTATTTAGGGTCAGCTGCGTGGGATCTAGGGTTTTATGGTAGCGGAGAACTGAGTTGTATATAAAAAGACTGCCGAACAGTGAGAAGCTCTGGTTCCTCGTAGAGCTGTTTACTAAGATATCTTCTAGGCTTACAGAACATAACTTTGATAACGGCTCTTTCCGATTCCAGGAGAAAAGAGGCAGCTGCTCCACCCCACACCGTAACACATTATGACATAAGAGATTGGCAGAGGGCAAAATAAATACTTACCTTTAATAAACAAAAAGTGTTTATACAACCGATCCATGCTTGGTTTTTACGATAAACCTACGGAGAGGCGCGATTTCATCCAGTTATCAGACTTATCACGGTGACCTTTCACAATCAATGACCCAACGGCTGCTTGACTTTTTTCTTTATAAAAAAAGGTAAATTTAAAAAATCAAAAAACCCGACTGCTTAATTATACTTCAAATAAAAACTGAAAAGAAAAAAACAAGTCCAGTAGTCTATAATTCTGTTAATAAGGAACAAAGCTACTTTAACAGTCGGGACCCATTAGATATTCAAGAATACATAATATTTTTCAACAGTGGGTCCCGACTGTTAAAGTAGCTTTGTTCCTTATTAACAGAATTATAGACTACTGGACTTGTTTTTTTCTTTTCAGTTTTTATTTGAAATATAATTAAGCAGTCGGGTTTTTTATTTTTTAAATTTACCTTTTTTATTTTACACTTTTTAGTTAGTTAGTATTTTAAGACGGTATATACCGTAGTCTTGTTACTTCAGTAAGGGAATTAATATCGCGGGAATTATTAAGTACCTGGCGTTGGTCTAAAAGATTGATTTATTAGGACATATAGAGACTTTACCAGCGGGGTCAAGGCTACAGATGGGCCTCAATTTTCGCAAAAATGTGTGAAGTTAAATCAAGTCGTTACATAAATATCTCTAATGTATGTAAATTTTATAGTAAACTAGCACTTATGTTTTTTTTTAATAGTTTAGATAAAATATAGCCTATGTCCGAGTGACATAGGCTATATTTTATCCCGATAAATAAATTTCGCCCGTACAATCCCCGGGTGGATCACTAGTAAGTATAATATAATATTATAGATGCGAAAGTGAATTTGTTTGTTGCGCTTCCGTGCCCTAATAGCTAAATCGAATATAATGAATTCCCATATAGAAGTAGATGGGAACTTGGTTCTTAGCTACAACATCGCAATACTTATAGGCGTAGGGTGATGAAAGGGGTGATCTAATATATAAAATTCTCGTGTCGCGGTGTTTGTGGTTAAATTCCTCCGAAACGGCTCGACCGATTTTCGTGAAATTTTATATGCATATTCAGTAGGTCTGAGAATCGGATGTAATCTATTTTTCATCCCCCAAAATGTTAAGGGTAATCCACCCCTAAATTTTATTTTTTGACGTGACAACGTCTTAAATTAGGTTGCGGCTGGGAGTCACTTATGAAAAAGTGTAACGCTCGGTAACGTTACGATGAGTCTCTCGTGTTAAGTTTAAGTTTACATGTACAATGTTTTAGTAAACAAAATATATTTTTATAGTTAAAATTTGTGCAATTCTTATTTTCATTCAATTCCTTGTTCCTATTGTGCAATTTAATTATATTCATATCAATAAATATTCTACCGAGAAAAAGACGTTGTCACGTAAAATCTTCGCCCGTAAAACCGACTTTACAGGCAACCATTTTTATTTTTGGTACATATATTTTATTATTTTTTTTATGATACAGCATTAGTAAATACATATAACCATGAATTTTCAACCCTTTAAAATCAACCCCTATTTTACCATCGCGATTTTTATTTTTAATAATTTCTTTTTTTTTTCTCAATTCAATTTGATCTTCGGCCTTCACCGGTCGATAACAGATCAATCGATCAGTTATCCCTGCTAGATGTCTACCTGGGTCACCTCTCATCCAGCAAACATCACGGAGTAGGGATGAGAAGGAAGCCGGCCTCCTGTCTTCCTCATTATACAGTTTTCGGCCATATTTTTTTGATTTCATTTGTGTATCGATCGTAGCAGTGACTTATACGTATTATTTTAATTTTTCTGTGCATCTATTACGTTAATTTTACTCTCATCGTGAATTTATTATTAATTTCCAATGCAATAATTATTTTTTCACATTTTATTAATAACTGATAAAGGTCACAATGTTAGTTACCATTCTCTTCTGAAACGGCCTGATCGATTTTTATGAAATTTTATATGCATATTCCGTGGGTCTGAAAATCGGCTACTATCAATTTTTCATATCCTTAAGTGATAATGGTTGTCCACCTGTAACGTAGTGTTCTGAAACCTGCTTTTGCGCCTTCGCGCCAAAATTCAAACTATTGGGTATTGTAACGTAGTGTTCTCGTATGGGTTAGGAGGAATGTTGTTTTGGACAATATTTTTTTTTATAATGTGGTATTAAAAAATACAAACTCTACCACCACCTGCCCCTATTTTTAAGGCGGTACGAAGTTCGCTGGCTACCAGCCTAGTAGGTATTGCAAATAGTGCAATCATGGCAATTATTTTCCAAATATTTTTTTTTTGTATAAAAAAAATACCGAATAACGTTTCACTGTTAAGCACAAATGCTAAGTAACTTTTACAAATATAATCAAATAAACCTATTACTTACTTTATTTTTAAATCTTTTTCATCAATTAAATACTTATCTTATCCTAACTATCTATACTAATATTATAAAGAGGCAAGATTTGTATGTTTGAAACAAATAATCTGTCAAACTACTGAACCGGTTTCAAATATTATTTTATCATAAGGTAGCTACGTTATTTATTATTACATTTTTCTTTATTTAAATACATTTTGTCCGAGTGACATAGGCTATATTTTATCCCGATAAAATAAATTTCGCCCGTACAATGCCCGGGTGGATCACTAGTAAGTATAATATAATATAATAGATGCGAAAGTGAGTTTGTTTGTTGCGCTTCCGTGCCCTAATAGCTAAATCGATTATAATGAATTCCCCTATAGAAGTAGATGAGAACTTGGTTCTTAGCTACAACATCGCAATACTTATAGGCGTAGGGTGATGAAAGGGGTGATTTACCTATAAAAAAATTATATTATTTACTTAGAATTTTGCAGAATTATCGTTTAGAATTACAATAATATTATCGCGAGCTGATTAATAAATACAGGGATTCCAATAAGTATGTACCTACTAGCGAAAAATGGGTTATTTGTCATTGTATTAAGTACACCATTTTTGTAACATTAAGTAAAATCGTTAAAAAAAATTAAAAACAGTATAATTCTGAGTTTTTTATTAATATTCAATAATCAGAAATACCTTTTATGATAATTTATTTTTCATCATTTAATAAGAAGGAACTGTGTCACAGTTTTATTGTAAGTACTTCGTATAGGATCAGATACTGCGAGTAGCCCCTTTTTTTCTTTTTCGCCTAGGTTTTATCCACGTTTATAAACACCTAAATTAAATTTCTGCTCTTAGTGTTTCCGCAGACCGAGCTATCACTTTGCCATCGTTGTAACTTTTTCAATATTTGTCGAAATGACGTAGTGTAGACGGCAAAGTTTATCGGCCTTAAATAATCAAAAGCGATAAAAAGTGTTTGTTTTGATAAAAAATAATTTGTTAATACAAAATGTGCATTTTGGAAATAGATATCAAATAATATTTTAGTTTTGATTCACTATTTTAGCGGTAATGGCTTACACATTAAAAAAACATATATGGTGTCACGGACTTTTTTTTAGAACTATTTAAGAGATACATTACATTCATGTAACTTTTATTGTTTTTGCAGTGCAGGCCAAAATGGCTCGCAGATGGGAGATTTTTTTCCGTCCTATGTGACATTTATTGTTATATTTTGGCCAATTCACTCATTAACTACATAAATTATTATATATATGTTATTATCATATATGAGCTATATTACTGTTAAGTTTCATTAAAATCCATTCAGTATTTTTAGGTGAAAGAGTAACAAAGATCCATACAAACATAAGATTGAAATTAAAAACACAAGTGGTTAATATACAACTTTAAAGCGTTGTAGATCCTAAACAATCATTTAAAATGAAAAATGGTGTAAGGAACCCAAACATGATTTTTGATTCTCTAGACAGTGATACCCCACTCGACATATTTTGTCAACTTATTTTTTTTACTTCGTCACAATATGGTGCCTAATGTTGCCCATATTGAATTTTGATTACTATCATATCTTTAGTAGCTCTCCCATGATTAAGACGAATCGATTGATGTATGAATCATCAAAATCGGTCCAGGCGTTTGGTCTCTAGTGTGCCACAAAGGAACAAACATACATATATAGACTGTTAAACACTATACCCTGTCTGCGCGTCGCGCTTCGCGCTCTTGCATTGCGCAGTCGGGTAAAAAGCGGCCAAGTGCTCGTCGTACTCGCCCATGAAGGGTTCCGTAGCAGCAAGTAACATAATGGTAAACCTGCCCCAAGCCATGGCCCCAGTCATGCCCCGCGCGAATAATAAATTATTATTTAATTAAGCACCTATTACAGATTTATTATTAGAAAATAATGGTTCACGGTTTATGCATTACGTTTATGTTTATGAAATGAAATGTTTTATTTTATTTTTATATTTGAGTTGATTGAATTAATAGCCATTTACGATTTATGGCGTATTAAAAAAACTACTTACTAGATCTCCTTCAAACCAATAGTGGAAGTTTGCAAGGTAATCTACATCATTTTTTTTTATTTATCATTTTTATTTTAGAAGGTACGAAGGGGGTACACATTTTACTACTTTTTTGAAGACTTATCCATGGATACCCAAGACGTATGGGCTTGATGTAAAAAAATTTTTGATTTGAAGTTCTAAGTATGGGAAACCCCCAAAATTTATTTTTTTCTATATTTGTCATTAACTTCTCTGCTTACCAAGTTTCAACAGTAATAGTTCTTATAGTTTCGGAAAAAAGTGGCTGTGACATACGGACGGACATGACGAATCTATAAGGGACTAAAATACCTTAATCAAAGTCAAAATGACTATGCAGGAGTAAACTGCGGGAGTGGTGGGAGAAGAAATTTTGATGAATTTTGGTGTTTATAAACGTAGATAAAACTTAGGAGGAAAAGAAAATAATGGCTACTCGCAGTATCTAATCGTTTGCGAAGTACTTACTAGAAAACTGTGATACACTTTCTTGTTATTAAATGATGAAAAATAAAATATCCTAATAGGTATTCAGGATTATTGAAATTTAATAAAAAAAAACTCAGAATTATACTGTTTTATAAGTTTATTTTAACGATATTACTTGATGTTACTAAAAGGTTACTTAACATAATGCGAAATAACCTATTATTCGCTAGTAGGTGCATACTTAATGGACTCACTGTATTTATGAATTAGCTCGCGTTGTGGCCGAACTATCGATATTAAAACTATCGACAGTTTACATTGAAAATCATGTACTCTATCGATAGAATCAATACAACCGATAGTATCGATACTATCGATAGCTCAGAACAAGGCGATACTATTGAATATGTGCAATACTGTCGATACTATCACTACTATTGTAGTTCGTTAATAACAAACTATTGATAGTATCGATACTATCGATAATGTTGATTTTATCTGCAACAATACTATCGATAGTATTGATAATAGCGATTGTTTTAGACTAAATTTTGTGATTGACTATAATACCTGAAAATTGTAAACAATACTATTGCAAATTGTTAAACTATCGATAGTATGGTTGCAAATAAAATCGACAGTATCGATACTATCGATAGTTTGTTATTAACGAACTACAATACTATCGATAGTATTTAACTCATCCGATAGTATTGGCTTTTTCTGTGCTATCGATAGTATCGATACTATTGATAATATCGATACTATCGATAAGCCGATCGATTGTCATACGATTGGTTGGCTATCGATAGACTATCGATTAATCATCGATAGTCGACTATCGATCGGCAACACTCGCGATATTGTTGGTATTGTAATTATAAACGATAATTGTGCAAAATTCGAAGCAAATAATATAAAGTTTTATAGGTAAAATCACCCCATACATCACCCCTATAAGTATTTCGATAATGTAGCTTAGAACCAAGGTAGAATAACAATAGATGGGCTATTTGTTTAGAAAAAATCATCATGATCGATTTAGCTATAGGGCGCAGAAACGTAATAAACAAACTCACTTTCGCATCTATAATATTATATTATACTAGTGATCCGCTCCAGTATTGAACAGGCGAAATTAATTATATCGGGAAGAATATATTTTTTTAAAAGAAAAAATCTTCCTCTCGCAGAATTTCTGTTTTTTTTCCAAGTAAAAGTTTTCTTTACATTTACAAAACGAGCAGAATAATCAATAATATTGGGATTAATGCTTGAAAATATAATAATTAATAATGTAGCAACCTTATGGTAAGTGAATTTTCGAAATCGGTTCAGCAGTTTAAGATATTATTTGTTAGAAACATACAACTCTTGCCTCTTTATAATATAAGTATAGATAGTTAGGATAATAATGTTTAATTGATGAATAAGGTTCAAAAATGAGCTAAGTAACAGGTTTATTTGATTATACGTAGGACACTCAGAAAGTTTTGAGAATTTAAAAAACTAACTTCTATGACAAAAATATTTTTATTAAATCTTTTCGAAAAACTCTCCACCAGTCTCTATTTAAAGTTTCATGCGTCTGAAACAATTTTCAAAACATTTTTTCCAGTCCTCCGCAGATACCTCTTTTACGGCCTTCTCTAATGCTGCTAGCGCTTTTCCGGCGATGAAAACTGTATCCCTTTGAGCAGATTTTTTTATTTCACGGAATAAAAAGAAGTCACACGGAGCCACATCAAGACTGTAAGAAGGGTGTCCCAAGACTCTGACTGGTATGGAGTCCAGGAAGTCCTTCGTTTTGATCGCAGAGTGCGCGGACGCGTTGTCGTCGTGAAGAAGGACCTCGCGGAGCCCGGCGTAAGGTCACTTATCGCTAATTGCAGAAAAAACTTCTGGCAGGTATTTTGTGCTATACCATTCAGCGTTGATGCTGCTTTGGTCTCGAAGTGGAATTGAAATTAGGTAACCCGTCAAAGTGAAGAAACTAGCGATCAAAATTTTCCCTGCGCTCCTCGATCACTTCACTTTCGTAGGCGTTGGTTCATTTTGAAACAGTCAAACTGTCGACTGACGCTTTGTTTCTGGGTCGTATTGATAAATCCAGGATTCGTCACCTGTCACAATAGCGTAAACGCGGCGTGACGAGCCTGCATCAAATGTTTGTATCATAACACCGCACCAATCCACACGGGCCTGCCTCTGAGCTTCGTTGATGTTGTTCGGCACCCAGCGGGAAACTATCCTCCTTACGCAAAGGTGCTCGGGCAAAATCTTGTAAACACTTCCTGAACCAATCTGCAGAGTATGCTAAATCTCTTCGTACGTAATTCAACTGTTTTCTTGAATAAATTTTTTTACTGCCTGCACACTTTCTCCGGTGACAGCCGCCGTAGAACGACCACTCTTTTGTTCATCCCCCGAAGTAAGACGACCGCGTTTAAACTCGCTACACCAGCGGTAGATGGTTGCTTTTGAAGGTCCTTCATCCATAAAAGCAGATCGAAATCGATAAAATGACTCATCAGATTTTAAACCACATTTAAAAACCAAAAAAAATCATAGCACGAAAATGTTCTAGATGCAGATCCATTTTTTATGAGAGAAGAAAAATTTAATTATCTCTCGGAAAAATGCGCAGGGAATCTTGAAAATCTTACAGTGGTATTTTTACTTTTAAATAATCGAAGTTTTCAAAATAATTACACTTGGTTTTTTTCGTAAAACTATCTGAGTGGCCTGGTATGTGTAAAGCTACTTTTCATTTTTGGTAAACAGGAATTTGTTATTCGGTAATTAATACATACTTATTCTTTTTTTTTTTTTTTTTTAAAAAGAAATCTATACTTTTTAATTATATATGTACAGAAATAAATAATATTTAAATACAAATTTCCTAAACCTATTTATAAATAACATCCTATTTACAAAATAAAAAATAAGTCACCCCCATCGCCGCCGTCAGGGATGGTGCCCAATAGGCTGGCAGCATTGCCACGTTGAATGGCAAGGCTGATCCGTTGACCAAGATAGCTGCCAGCCTTTTGATCACCAGTAACTTCGGTGAGTCTCTTTGATATTTCCCTAAAAAAGGAACGAGTACTTGGACCCCATGGGCCCATGGTCTCAACACCAAACGGCACAAATATATAGTTCTCATTGAGAGCTGAATATTTGCGCCGTTTAGAGCATTCAGCAGAGTCGGCCGCCGCACCCGCAGCAAGGGAGGTGCTCTCTGTGTGGCACGGAGCAAGCGTATCCGCGCAAGTTGCGTCCCACACAAGAGGGCGACCCTGCTTCCACGGAATGAGCGTCATTCCGTCAGGTCTCTTGCCATCGTCACGAAAGATGCCGCTAGGCTCAAGGACCGCTGGCACGTTGACTGCGACAAGGGCTCTGCGGATGACGTCATTGATGCAGGCGTGGCGGGAGACTCGGCCAGCGCTCATTTGGCAAGAAAGACCATGGTGACCCAACTCACCGACGCGAGCACCGCAACGACAACGGTGGGGATGATTCGTCTTGACACCAAGTCGAAGCGATATTGCCAGAGACAGAGTGCTCTTGTCAAGCAAAGTACCGATACTGGCTGAAGGTAAAGCTTGCAGCCAGTAGCCAGACTCTGCCTGAAAGACCGCTAGTAGTCGAGCACGCTCAGTGGCGTTTTCAGAAGAAGCTAAAAGATCACTCTGAAAACGCAAACAGAGCGGCTCGTCCCACTGTCTCTGAGAAGATAGAGAGGTTGGTGGATCCACTCCCGGGCATGCCCTAGACCAAGCGTTTCTAGCCTCTGCAAGGTGAGTCAACTCCACTACACCCAAAGACGGGCATAGTATTTTACTAAAGAGCTCGGCTGTACCATATGCAGAAGATAGAAAAGCGGGAAGGGCAATATGGGAAATATGACGAGTACCTAGACCTCCGAAACGAACAGGGAGAGAGGCCTGCTTCCAAGCGTTATCTGAAAATGAACAGTTTAAAATTTTGGAGAGTGTCTCTCTGAGCGAATTATCAATAATTGCCAGCTGTCCTGGAAAAAGCCAAAAATGAGTGCTTCGTAAAAAATATATAAATTTTGGGGCGAACGCACAAAAACGAATTAAATATAAAGCCATGTGCGGGTTAATTTTCAACATTTTTTCGGAGGAATGCTGGAATTTAGAAATTTGTTCATTAATAAAAATAGGAATAGCATCATCAAAAATCGGGGAACCTAAGAGACGGAGTGATTTATTATCAAGAATTTTGATATTAGGAGCTAAAGCCGAAAATTTTGTGACAATATGTTTTAACTGTTCAGGTGAAAATTTTGATTCTGGAATAAATAGCTCACTTTTTTAAAAATTTAAATCAAGGCCAATACTTTTGAATTTATCGATAATGACGTGAAAATCTGAGAGAACCGTTGAAATATCGCCAGCGATAGTTCCGTCGTCAAGGTACCATACATTAAATTTAGAATTTAGCGAATCAATAATGGGTTGTATAGCCAAACTAAAAATAGCGGGCCCAAGAGGATCGCCTTGCTGGCAGCCAACTGATGAATACAAAAGGCTGTTTTTGAAAATTAATTTAGTAGGTTTGCTGTAACATTGCCAAAGATAGTTATAAATAGAAGGAATTTTTTGTTGAATTACTGATAGCAAGGCACCTCTATCTACGGAGTTGAAGGCGTTCTTGACATCCACCTTCAGCACCACCTCCGCTGCGTCGAGCGACAGGAAGGTGCGAAGAGCATGCACAGCTGCTTCACAACCTCCCTTGACACCAAAACCAAGCTGAACCGGTTGGAATTCAGCTGAAACTGTCGGTAAAATGTGTTGACAACAAATTTTGGATGCTAAACGGCGAAAGGTGGAGCCAACAGCTATAGGGCGAATACCACCATCTTTTTTCTTTAAGGCAATTAAGTTGGCCCCGTAAAAGATATCAGCAATATCTTCAGGAACTTCACCGGATAGCATCAAATTAACCAGAAGAGTGATATTATGTAATAAGACTCTGCCAGCGTCACCGACAGAGACGCAAAGAAGGTCTTTTAAATGTTGGGGAGAAAGCCCATCTAGACCACTGGCAGAGCCACTTTTAAAAGAGAATATCGAATCTAAAATTTGCTTATCTTTAGTTATGAAATGAGCATGTGTTAGATCTGGTGGCGTAGGTAGAAGCAGATTTGGTGCTGGAGGTGGGTGCTTGTCTTCAAGAGCACTAAGTGTCTCCTGGCAGTAGACGGCGACAACATCATTACTGAACAGGAGGTTGGCAGCTCCTCGGAGATCACCATCGCTAATTTTGGATTCTATTAGTTTTACGGATTTATTAGAATTTGGAGGCCGAGAGGGAGGAATAACAAGAGAATAAACCGACGGATTTAAGCGGCAGTTCTCCTTTACTTTTTGCGTCAATGAAGTACATATACTGTTTTGGTTAACATGTAAAATTCTATAGCTGAACGTTAGGAGTTCTGCCCAGCTCTCAGACGTGTTTACTCTTACCACATGCTCAATGCATTGTGATAAAGAAATAGCGACTGAAAGCCGTGCAGAACGTGGAATTCTTTTTAAAACAGGAAGTGAACTTTTTAGATTGCCAAGAATTTGCCAAAGAGGTTGGTTTCCCGAATTCAAAGATACTGCTGGCACAGAGGCAGGGGATTTATGAACCCTACCAATGTGTATATTTAAGCCTCGGTTTCCTTTAAAAAACCGAGGTTGGGAGCACTTAGTACACTGAACTAGTTGCACGTCGTCACTGCCAGGGATTGAATTTGCAGACATGTGAAAGATATAGCGTCAAGACGAATAATAACACTAACCAAACAAAAAGCCATACGAAATAAACATAAAAAACATAACACTTAAAAAGTAATCACAACACAATATAACAAACTATTTCATAATGTCATTTTGATATTGATTCGGCACGTCACCAGTCACCACACGTTCGCTGATAGGCTGCCGGAACAACTTCGAGCCTCCTATTGGCTAAGTAATGATGGGCGCCTAGCAACAGAAGAGGCTCTATGAGGCGTCCTTGGAAACAGCCAACATCAACAATGTCAGAAAATTTTCTGTTTTATTTTATGTTTATAAAATCCAAACATATAACATTATATATCTTGCCCACATGCATGGACACGCAGAAAAGTCTTGTCTACTGATATACGGGGCACTTTTTTCCGATTACTGTTGTAAATAATTTTAAATTTTAAATTATGATGAGACGAGACGTATGTGATATGTTTTTTTCATTTTACTTATTCTTATTTTGTTTATAGGTATAAAAAATATTTGGAAAATAATTGCTATGATCACACCATTACTAGGCTGGTCATATGGACGAAAAGGACTGGTCATACGGACGTAGGTGTGACATACGGGCGGACAGACGGACGGACATGATGAATCTATAAGGGTTCCGTTTTTTGCCATTTGGCTACGGCACCCTAAAAATGTGTTTAAGAATAATTTTCAATAAATATAGTGACGAATCAAGACAAATTTTAACATTGACCTGTATTTATATATTAGAAATTTGTAAATTTTTAAGAAGTAATATATCTGACTTCGCAAAGTATTCTGACAAGAGAGGTAGAATAACCCGATGAGACGTGAAGACAAATTACATTTACCTCGATCAAATTCAGCAATGTTTAAAAAAAATTGAATTCTTCAAATTTTTTTTTTTATTTGTCTTCACCTCTCATCTATTTTCTATATATTTCTATCCAACAAAGACAGTGTCAAATGGTGACGTACAAAAGTATAAAGAAATTTAAAAATACATAATAATATCAATAGAGTTTAGTAGCTACAGCCAGGCACCAACAGGAATGTATTTTCAACAATACCACAATTACCCCAAAATATGATTCCATAGCTTAATATAGGATATTTATTATCATAATTAGCATTTAATTTTGATGTTAACAAGGAAAAATAATGAGCCTATAATGCTGCCCTGCGTCACACCTATTCCAATTATTTGATATTCGGATTTAGTTTCCTGCAAAGTTTTTGTTTTCCTGTCCAAATATGCCAAATTAACTGTTTTAATTCTATAAAAAGATATGATTCTATAAATAGATATGACTCTATTAGTTTTAACGCGCAACTACGAAATCCGATATGCTCAACTTGTTTAAGAATAATAGAATGAACAACGCAATCAAAAGCGCGAGACATATCAATGAACAAGGCTGCACAGTATTTTTTTTTCATCAATTGATTTCCACACATGGTTTAAAAAAACTATAGACAGCTGAGGATGTTGACAAGTCCTTTCTAAATCCAAATTGGTTATTACTTAATATATTTTTCTTTTCAATAAATTCAATCAATCTAGTGTATAAATATTTTTGCAAACGCTGCAAGTAGAGCAAGTCGTCTTGCCTAGTCCCGAGGTCCTTTTTTTTGTATAGGTTTAATAATAGCAATTTTAAACTGTCAGGGAACAGCTTTTTTCTATGATCATATTTACTAAATAAACCAGATGGCGAGCAATAATATCGATACATGATTTTCTTACTTGAATTGATATTCCGTCATATCCACAACTTTTTATATTTTTAAGCAATTAAGTGCAGTCTTTTATTGCAATTAAAGTTATGTTTTTCGAAATATGCTATAAGTCAAAGAGGTGTTACGGGTAATGTATTGATTATGAGTTGTATTATACAATGTACATTCAAATTAACATACTAATCATTTAAAAGTTTGCAAAATTTTGCGGTTCAGTTAAATTGTATCGTTATTTTTTTAAACTTTTTACTGATTCTTTTAATTTAGTTATTTTGTGTTGTATGTAATTTTAATAGACCCCGTGTGGCTTTTGCTTTATCAGTACTTTGCCTTATTTATTTTATTTTTATTTATTTAAACTTTATTGCCATACATGTGCAAACGGCGGACTTAATGCCATAGGCATTCTCTACCAGTCAACCTGAACGAGTGTTAGAGACAAATGGCTAAAATAAAATAAATGCCTATATACGTGGGACACTCAGAAAATTTTGAGAAACTAAAAAACTAACTTATATGGAATAAATATTTTTATTAATTAAAAAAAAAAAAAAAAAAAATAAAATATTTATTCCATATAAGTTAGTTTTTTAGTTTCTCAAAAACTAAAAAACTAACTTATATGGAATAAATATTTTTATTATTTTTTTTTAAAGAACACCACCAGCCTCTATACAAAGTGTCATACGTCTGAACCAATTTTCAAATCATTATTTCCAGTCTTCCGCAGACACCTCTTCCACGGCCTTCTCAAACATTGCTAGGGCTTCTTCCGGCGATGAAAACTGTATCCCTTTGAGCTGATTTTTTATACACACAAATTCAGTGTCATATCCTAGTCTCATAATTTGTTTTACCTACATAATTCACAGAAACCATATATGTAGATGATATAAGTTAACCTCAAATGTTGTTAATCACCCTACGAGTATATACTCGTACAATACCAATCAATGACGTTAATGTTGCAGGTTACGAAAGCAATTATTCCCGTCTGTTGTTTTGGACACTTGAACGGCAGCTGCCTTAGAGCGCCAAATAAAATAATTGTACAATCGACAAAGCATAGTTTATAATATTTGATTAAACTAAAGGCGCAGTAACATGTTCATAGCGTTCGGCACAGCACCATACCAATCCTATTTATTATTAATTTATCACCCAAAGTATAGATTTACATCTTTGTCGTTCTCTTTTCGCGTTCACTAGATACAGGTCGCAGTCTTTCTGGTCTACCCTTTTTATTGGTAGTGCAAAGTTCGAATAAAGAGTACTTCCACCTATCAATCGGGCTGCTACCAGCCTAGCAATGGTGTGATCATAGCAATCATTTAAAAAAAGGTATACCTATAAATAAAATAAGAATAAGTATGTATTAATTACCGAATAACGAATCCCTGTTTACCAAAAATGCAAAGTAGCTCAACATATAGCAGGTCACTCAGAAAGTTTGGCGAAAAAAAGTTTTTATGTATAAAGCACTGACCAATTGTAATTATTTTGAAAACTTCAATTATTTAAAAGTAAAAATACCATTGTAAGATTTTCAAGTTACCCTGCGCATTTTTCCGAGAGCTAATTAAATTTTTCTTCCCTCATTAAAAAATGGATCTGCATCGAGAACATTTTCGTGCTATGATTTTTTACGCTTTAAATGTGGTTTAAAATCTGATGAGTAATTTTATCGATTTCGATCAGCTTTTATGGATCAAG
The DNA here is from genome assembly GCA_902850365.2 of Chilo suppressalis. Classification (NCBI taxonomy): domain Eukaryota; kingdom Metazoa; phylum Arthropoda; class Insecta; order Lepidoptera; family Crambidae; genus Chilo; species Chilo suppressalis. Next base: position 12,627,059 of record OU963921.1, read on the forward strand.
GACCTTCAAAAGCAACCTAAAACTAATTTTATTTTTTAGTATAAAAATTTCATAATTCAATCCTAAGGCTTATATTATTATATTATAGGCTTACTAGCAAACCAGTGAACCAAATGTTCACCAAAACCTAATTTAAAAAATGTATTTAATAAATTGAGAACTTCGGAGATTTTGTGTGGTTTCGTTTGAAATAATTTAGTTAAAAAAAATAAAAATAAAAATAACCTTTAAATAGTTAATTGAAATTGTGATAATTACAAAATAGAAATCACGTGATTTCTCGAAAACCGGAAGTGCTACGTTACTCAAATCCGGTTTGTAGTCTTATCAGACTATTTTTAACTTATAACTTAAATATTCTCTTTATCTATCTCTTACGGTTAGGCCGCTGAAACAGCACCACAGACAGACGGACGGACGGACTTGTCTATGTCTTGTATTATCGTCAACCAGTAGATTGATAGATAGATAAAATTTTACGCACACATAACAAATTGAAGACAAATTTTACAATTTTATAAATCCTTTAAAACATTCAACAAATTATATTTATAGAACTATACTATGATATTTTCGTGTGCAGCAGCGATGCGAATGGGCGAAAACTCAGCGTAACAGCTCAGAGAGTAAATCGCTGATTTTCAGTTCTGACCCATATAGATGAGGTCACACAATTAAATGTCAGATTAAAATTCACAATACAGAAATTAAAATTAAATTAAATACAAAAATTAATTAAACATTCATTGGACATATAATTGTTATGGTACATTTACATATACATAAAAAGAAAGAAATTTTTTTTTGATAAATTGATCAGTGAGAAAATATTTATAACTTTTATTTTTTGAGCATGTATCTGCTTGATGTTTAAATCTAAGGAAAATAGTTTCGGTGAAAATAAAATTAAAGCACACAACACCAACGCCGACGACTCCGCACCCTAGCAACTAATTTCTGGATATTCCAATTTTCTGTTGTTCTAATAAAAAGATAATTTCGTATGTATTTTAAAAGTCTGTCTGCACAGAATTAGTCTTAAGGGTGGAGGTATGTTATTCCAGCATTTAGTCGCTTGGTAGCGAAAACTGCCAGTGAAGCCAACAGTTCTGTGTTGGTGGGTGCTCAAAGGAGCCCTTACGTGCCTGGGGACACCAGAACCGTAGTGATGATGAAAAGTAAAATACTTTAGTTTATTATATAAATATTCAAGATTCTTATATTTTACTACATTGAACATGAGCATGGCAAGATGCAAATGCCTACGCGACTCCATGTTTAGCATGGAAGCATTATTTAGGTATGGTGATACATGCGTACGTGGAGGAATATGGAAGCAAAAGCGGGCACAAGCATTTTGCACACGCTGTATAATTTTCTTTGTTCTGTACAACGAGCGCGGACCATAGACTAAGTTACCATAGTTGAGCCTTGATCAGCGATTCACAGAGCGCAATTCGGGACTTTTCAGATAAAAAACTACGAACTTTATACAAAACTTTTAAACGATAAAAGCAGTTTTTACTATATTAAGCACATGACTTTCAAAATGAAATCGACTGTCAAATGTTATTCCCAGGTTCTAAGTCTCTTGAACACGTTCAACATTTGTGCCCAGAACTTGAACAACGGGTGGATCACGTAAAATGTTTTCGGTTTGCTTTTTGGTACCTATTAGCATACACTTCGATTTGGACGGATTCAGTACGAGAGCATTGTCTTTATACCAGGATGCTATAGAATTCAAATCTTCGTTTAATTTGCTGATCGCCTGAGATATTTTAGCAGGTTTTTCGGAGATATATAGCTGAACATCATCTGCATAGAAGTGAAATTTACAGTTTTTGATTACTTTTGACAGATCTGCACTGTATATAATGAAAAGAAGCGGTCCAACTATTGAACCCTGAGGGACACCACGTGACATCGGTTTAGGTTCAGAAGTAAGAAAAGATCCATTCTCTCTACGAAGCCGTACCGCTTGGTTCCGGTCACTAAAGCAGCTACTGAACTATTTAACGAGTGAGGTTCAAAACCGTAAAAAGTAAATTTTGCAAGTAGTAGTGTAACGTGTAAGCAATCAAATGCACGAGAAAAATCCAGCAGAGCCAGCATAGTATTTCGTCCTGCGTCCTGTTCAGCTAATATATTATCTGTAACATCGAGTAAAGATGTAACGGTACCACGACCCTTACGGAAACCCGATTGAAAAATTGGTAAAATTTCATTGTCTTCAACGTATTTAATTGATTGACTATATACAGCCTTTTCTTTGTCTTTAAGCTCAGCCGGAGGTTCAACTTTAGGGATTGGCGTTATTAGTGCTGACTTCCACTGATGAGGTACCACACCTGTGATTAAAGATCTGTTTACTATATCCGTAATAACTGATAGCGTCCTTGGAAGGGTGAGCAAAATCATGTTATACCGTCACTGCCATCGTTATAGATTTTATAGATAAAAAGTAATTGGAAACGTCAGTTTCAGTGACAGTATGTAGCTTAAAAGGAGATTTTGTAGTATCAAATCTGTGTCTTTAAAAAAATAAGAGAGCAACGAAGTATCAATTTTGTCTGACCCAGGCGTTTTCAAAGTGATCTTTGATTACGTTTGGATTACTAAAGCAATCTGGAAGGTAGTCACCCTTAGTATCGGGCAGAACTGTGTCCTTGAAGTTTCTCCAAATCGTTTTGCTATTACTATTATTTGAATTAATATAATTAATTTTAGTGGTGACTCACTGTTGAAAAATATTATGTATTCTTGAATATCTAATGGGTCCCGACTGTTAAAGTAGCTTTGTTCCTTATTAACAGAATTATAGACTACTGGACTTGTTTTTTTCTTTTCAGTTTTTATTTGAAGTATAATTAAGCAGTCGGGTTTTTTGATTTTTTAAATTTATCTTTTTTTTATTTAATGATTTTCATGTATAGATTATCATACAGCCATTGAGAGTTTTCTTTGGCAGCCAACAATTTTGAGTTAATGGAAAGAATAGAGAAAGTAGGAATATATGGGTCCTTTAAAGTTTTCTACCAATTTTTTTTTTGTTATACACTGCACTTCCGCATCATCTCCGGCGCTGCGGGATTAGCAGCCCCTTCGCCCTTGCGTAACAAAGGCTCACAGGTACTGACGCTTCCCTCCGCAGCTTCGACTTGTTGGTCGCCACCTCCGGCGGCGAGCAGCCTCAGCCGCTACAGGTCGCCTGTAGATTTGTTACAGCGGGCGGGGGCTGCTCCCCCTCCGCGCCTCCGGGCTCTGAAAAACACTCTAGGGGTAGCGCGGACCAAGACCACGGCGTTTCGGGGTTGACAAAGTCGGTTCTGTATTCAAGTTACATAAACAACCTAATAATAAGAAAGAAAGTAGGTACATAAAAAGAAAATTACTATGCATTTACACAAGTAAAACACAATTAAAAGCTAATAGATTTTCTAAGGATTTTCGTGATTAATTTTATTTCGATGGCTGTATAATAATTTCAACTTTTGTCACATAGATTACTAAAAAACTATATAACTAAACTATATAAAAAAAAATCAATGTAAATTTTCAAAATGATGTTACCTATTTACTAAGAAAAGTAAAATTTTTCAATATTTTTTTCTAAAAACTACCAGTGCATAAGTGTGACATTTTTTTTAATAATGTGGTTAACATAAACTTTTTCAACAACAAAAATGCGAAGTTGCAACCAACAAAACTGTGAAGTTTTTACTTTTGGGCCCTGGAAGTACAGTATATCCTAAGAAACTTTCTCAATGGTCGGTTATGGATGGGTGAACAAAAATTATGTCTAGCTCCTCCGTGCTTCAGAAGGCACGTTAACCCGTTGGCCTCGGCTGCATCTGCAGTCGTTAACACCCACCAATTCGCACTGAACTCGCGTAGTACAAAGCCCAGTCTCCTTTTTCCTTCCGAAGGGAAGGCCTGTGCCCCAGCAGTGGGGACATTAATAGGCTGGTGAAGATGATGACACTTATCTGCCCGGGAGAATGCTCTGTACATTCCCTTTGTCTTTAAGTCTGCCTAACAACAATGTTTCTTTTGTCCGCAGCAACCATGCTTCCACCACGGCAGCATGCGCCTGACAGCAGCTTTAACATGCGCGGCCCTGCTAATGTTCGGGGTCGCGCGGGCACACGCAGACTCACCCCAGGGAGAGAGACGGGGGAGGTGCCCCCCCACCTGCAAGTGCCGCTACGATGATGGGTACCTGGTTTACAACTGCGGGGAAGTTATCGTTCGAACGCGGGACAATCACAGTTTCGAGATTAATTGTCAGGTATCAGCCATCATCATAATCGGCCTATTAACGTCCCCCCTGCTGTCGCACAGGCCTTCCCTGTAGACAGAATTTCGTTTAGGCTCCAGAATGTCCCGCGGTTCCGCTGAATGGGAGTTGGACTAACGCTGCGAGAGGGTGGGGTCCGCGCGCGGGCTTACAACTGTACAGGCCTTCCCTATTAACGGAAACGTATATTGAGGATCGTGACGAAAATGGATATTGATGATCGTGACCCACCCAGTACCACAGTACTGACGGCTGTAGAGGCAGCTCCGAATGACAACCTAACTTGTTTTCTGAAGGACGGAGGTGCGAAATTTGTCACGATCGAGCTAACCACTTGCACCATCAGGCTCTTCAAAGATATAAAGTTATCGATATCTTTAAAAGAATAAGAGACTTCCACATATACCTTGCGTGCATCTTGGAATTATGACTCTTGTAGCGAATAAGGTCGGTAGAGATCCACGGAAAAATCCCTGGTGTCACGAGCGAGCGTTTAATAGACCATATTTTTGGTAGTCCCTCATTATAAGGCTGGACAAGACAAACCGAGAGATGACTGAGATAGTCACTCATCATAAAGGCTGGCTAGATATGTGATTCCTTTACATCCTTTTCACTTACAAAAAATACATTTTGTTTGATACAGGTATTTGTTTGATACAGGACGATATTCCCAATATTTGCAATGAGCTGCCGTTCATCCAGCTGTCCTCCAACGATACCATAGACTACTTGGCTCTGAATTACTGCCCTGTACCTGAGACCTTCAGATGCTTGCTGGCGAAACTCGGAGCTGCTGATGCTAAGATGGTTGACATTTTGGGGCCGAGAAGGGAGTTGCGGGGTAAGAATATGGAGGGATTGAAAAAGACCACTCAACTAATATTGAATCAACCAGGTTAATACCAATGTGTTCTTTTTGTTAAGGCTACTAGGCATGTGAATCGAATTCAGTTGAGAGCAAAGGAAAGCAGTAGCAGGTGAAAGCAAAGTAAGTTGATGTGGCAAATATTGCCGCTCCAGCCATCCACAAATTGCCTGTATGTATCTAACTGTCGGACCCCGTCGAGCTCTGGTTTCTACGTAATCATTTTCTTCTACCTATTTTCTGTAGGCCCTTGATCTTGATATATCTCAATTATTTAGCCTACTCTCTTAGGTGCTTTATTGTACTTGCTGCTATTTTATAAAAAATAACGATTAAATCTAAAGAAAAGTTTACTACAATAAATTCCACGCGGACCAGGCAGCAGATGGGACTCGAACCCGTTTCTCCGTTTTTCTAGTAAACTTTTCTTTAGATTTAAACATCAAGCAGTTAAATGCTTAAAAAATAAAAACATTAGAATAACGATTATTTTAATTCCTCTTTTCACACTCTAATAAAATTACTCGCTCGTTCAACAAAATCTAATATTAACTTCTCCCAGTGGGTTTTCCTTATATCCACATTATGTGAAACGTCCACATCGTCCACATCTAAAACGCAAATATTCCCTTCTACAGAGAAGGCAACGCATGAGTAAATCAACCACTTAACATCAGGTAGACTCTCACCTCCGTTGCGTATTTAAAACTAAGATATTAATAAACGTATCAATTTCAACCTGCAGCCAATCAATCCAGCGTTCCATACGACGTCCTCCGCGCGCTACCGTCTTTCGAATTGTCCAGAGTAAGCGGTGCCGAGTTTCACTTCGCTCACGAGTTACCTCGTGGTTCGTTTGCCTACTATTCAAAGGATATCCGGACAAAGGAAGTGCTTCATGCTTTCGGAAGACTTAAGGGAAAAATAACACTGAACTTGGATAACAATGAGATCTGGAATATCAATAACCAGTTATTTATCGGTGAGTAGCATTAGTTTTCGTTTTCTATGGAACCATACCCAGAATTCGCCTGTTTTTACCCGACTGCGCAATGCAAGAGCGCGAAGCGCGACGCGCAGACAGGGTATAGTGTTTAACAGTCTATATATGTATGTTTGTTCCTTTGTGGCACACTAGAGACCAAACGCGTGGACCGATTTTGATGATTTATACATCAATCGATTCGTCTTAATCATGGGAGTGCTACTAAAGATATGATAATAATCAAAAATCAATATGGAGACAACTGGGCGCCATATTGTGAGAAAGAAAAAAAATAAGTTGCCGAAATATGTCGAGTGGGGTATCATTGTCTAGAAAATCGATAATCATGTTTAGGTTCCTTACACCATTTTTCATTTTATATGATTGTTTAGGATCTACAACGATTCAAAGTTGTATATTAACCACTTGCGCCTTTAATTTTAATCTTACGTTTGTATGGATCTTTCTTTGTAACTCTTTCACTCAAAAAACACTAAATGGATTTTAACCAAACTAACCAATAATAAAGCTCATACATAATAATAGCATACAGATTTTAATTTATGTCGTTATTTGGTGAATTGGCCAAAATATACGTGACGTGACGTGACGTTGACGTAAGACGGAAAAAATCTCCCATCTGCGAGCCATTTTGGCCTGCACTGCAAAAACAATTACAGTTACATGAATATAATGTATGGTGGAATTGTATCTTTTATATAGTTCTACAAAAAATTTCAGGACAGCATATATCTATTTTTAATGTGTAAGCCATTATAGCTCAAATAGTGAATCAAAAATAAAATATTATTTGAAATAAATTTCCAAAATGCATGTTTCGTATAAACAAATTATTTTTCATCAAAACAAATACTTTTCTCGCTTTTGATATTTAAAGACGATAAACTTTGCCTTTTACTCTGTGTAATTTCTGTGATAAAGTTCCTTCTTATTAAATGATGAAAAATAAGTTATCATAATAGGTATTTATATTTTTTTTTAATTTAATGAAAAACTGAGAATGAAACGGTTTTCAAAGTTTATTTTAACGATATTACTTCATATTATTCTGCAGCTAATTCTGCAAAATTTGAAGCAAATAATATAAAGTTTTATAGGTAAATCACCTCTCCCATCACCCTACCCCTATAGATATTTCGATAATGTAGCTTAAAACCAAGGCCCCATCTATTTCTATAGGGAAATTCATCATAATCGATTTAGCTATTAGGGCGCGGAATCGTAACAAACAAATTCACTTTCGCATCTATATTATTATATTATACTAGTGATCCGCTCCGACATTGCATGGGCGAAATTTGTTTTAACGGTATAGAATATATCCTATGTCACTCGAATATAATGTAGTTATAAAGAAAAAAAAGCCTCTCGGAAAAGTTGTTTGAATTTTTCAAGTAGAAGTTTCTTTAGTTTTATAAATCGAGCAGATTAATCAACTTATTGAGATTAATGCTTAAAAATATATTAAATAATGTAGCTAGCTACCTTATGGTGAATGAATTTTCGAAATCGGATCAGGTTTGAGAGATTATTTGTTACACAAATACAACTCTTGCCTCTTTATAATACCTACCTATTAGTATAGATAGTTATGACAATAATATTTAACTTCTGGCACCTACATATTTGGTTCTGTGAATTATGTAAGTAAAACAAATTATGAGACAAGGATATGCACTGCATTTGTGTATATCACAATCTTAGAGTTTCATACAGCCACTTTTAGGTAGTCGACGAATAAAAGTAAATGAATTTTTATTTACTACTTACTAAAAAGAACATAAGCAAAATAGGACTTTTTGAATAAATACGGAAAATAAGTACTAGTTAAGTATATAATTTACATTCATTAGATATAGGGATAAGGAATTGATTTAACTTTACACATTTTTGCGAAAATTAAGGCCCATACGGCCTTGACCGTGATGGTAAGGTGTCGTTTAGATCACCGTATACACCGTATATAGTCTATAATTCTGTTAAGTAAGGAACAAAGCTACTTTAACAGTCGGGACCCATTAGATATTAAGGATGGATCATTTTTTTTTTAATAATGGGTCCCGACTGTTAAAGTAGCTTTGTTCCTTACTTAACAGAATTATAGACTACTGGACTTGTTTTTTTCTTTTCAGTTTTTATTTGAAGTAACATTTGAGCAGTCGGGTTTTTTGATTTTTTAAATTTACCTTTTTTTTTCTCCACTGTAAATACAGGGCGTCTCGCGGGCATGCCACACGAAGGGAAATTATATTAAATATTGAAGAAAGCAGAGAAATAATTAAATAAAAAGTGAGACTTTGTATACTACGGAATGAAAAACATTATGAACATTTGATAAATTAAATAAAAAAAAAAATACACAGTTTCTTTTTTATTGTAGTTTGTCTTCAATTATTTTAAATAAAATGTTAAATTTCATAATCTTCCTTTTATTTAAAATGCTATGTTTTTAAAAAAATATATTTTTATGATTAACCCTATCGACAGTTATCATAAAATACGTGATATGTTTTTAGGGTTCCGTACCTCAAAAGGAAAAAACGGAACCCTTATTGGATCCTTTGTTGTCCGTCCGTCCGTCCGTTTGTTAAGACCGTTTTTCTCAGGAACGCGTGGAGGTATCAAACTGAAATTTATATTTAATACTCATGTCTACTGTCCCTTGGAGCTGTGAAAAAATCAAACTTCTAAGTCAAAGTAATCAAAAGATACAGCCGTTTATGCCGCACGCAAATTTTCAAAACTTGCACGGGAATCAAAACCTACAGGGTACTTCCCGTGAACTTAGAATCTTGAAATTTGGTACGAAGTAACGCCTTATAGTACAGATAAAGGAAAAATTGCGAAAACCATAAATTTTTAGTTACATCATATAATAAAGAAATATTTTTAATGAATAATATACATACAGGTTTGTACAGAACCCTCTGTTTTTTTTTTCACATTTCACGAGTGTGATTCCAGGAAGTCGCAGGCGATTTTAAAAAAGTCTGTGATACCAGTTCTTCTTATTATTAAAAATTAAGGTAAAAAAACTTTTTTTATAAAAACAAGCTTTTATTTAAATGCGCTAAAAAGAAAAAAAAAACTTTTAAACTAAAACTTTTACTCTTAACTTAAAACGTCATTTCAAATTTAACACATTTGACACAATTTATATGTTTTTACTACTATAGTACTTAACTGGAAGTGTCCGTCACAATGTAAATACTGATAATTATCGCAAAAAATATACTAAGAATTATCATAAATGCCAAATTGGTGTTGGTTCTTAGGCCAATTTGAACATTGTCCTTTAACACATTTGATATGTTATAAAAGCTTGTCGCGAGATTTAAGTACTCGTATTTACTTTCTTAGTTTTAAAATTTTAGTAGGCAGCAAGTAAATACGAGTACCTACTTAAATCTCGCGACAAGCTTTTATAACATATCAAATGTGTTAAAGGACAATGTTCAAATTGGCCTAAGAACCAACACCAATTTGGCATTTATGATAATTCTTAGTATATTTTTTTACAAATAATTATCAGTATTTAGATTGTGACGGACACTTCCAGTTAAGTAAGCTAAATTAAGAAGTTAAAAAATAATCTGAGACATTGAATACCAACATTTTATGTGTATAATCTATGACAGCGCTGCAAACAAAACACTCTCTTCCTAATGCCGGCACTTCACTTGGCTATTACGAATAGCCAAGTGAAGTGCCGGCATATTGCTATTTTAAAGCATGACATCAGTCTGTCCTTTTCATTCTTTATTAAGCATGACAAAGACAAACTGTTGTCAAGTGAAGGACCGGCATAAAACTCGATACTCTGTGGTTGTGGTGCAGGCAGTTTGCAATTTTGCATTAGTAGTAATCTGTGGCATTCGTGCATTCCAAAGAGTAGTATAATATACTGGAAAGTGCATTCTCGTTTCGGATTACTTGTTGTGTGTGTGTTTATTTGCGATTGTTTTTCCTTTAATTTAACTATTTCGGCTATCTAATATGCCATCGATGTTACCAAAGTGCAGAGGCCTTATTACCAAGTGCTAGTGAACCTGTGCCACAACATCATACTGCCAAATAATTTAAGATTCAAAGATACATCTGAGAGGATCATACTGCCAAATAATTCAAGAGCACCTGATACACATTCACGCCGCATATTTACACAATAAACATGTGATAAACAAATAAATAGAATATACAATATGTGATTTTTTTTTTATTATTATTATTTTTTTATTCATGATTCCTACCTAACCAAGTTTTTCCTAATAGTTATTCTTTAAAATCGTACCGAATAAAATGAATTAGTTGTAATATTAATTCACTTCATACTGAGTTCATACTAAGTTCATAGCTTGGCCTATGTTTCATTGAATATTAAACATAACCTCAAAAATTTTTTAGTTTTCCTAATAATTTAAGTTCTCAGAAGTGTCCGTCAATAATCTTTGTTTTTACAGTCATTTACTTGCAATTTTGAACCTAGAAAATAATATTTCATGATTGTTGGTTCTTAGGCTAACTATGTATGGACGCAGAACAATGTCCTTTGAAATGACGTTATAAGTTAACAGTAAAAGTTTGTGTAAAAGTTTTTTTTTCTTTTTAACGCATTTAAATAAAAGCTTGTTTTAAAAAAAGTTTTTTTTACCCTAATTTTATTTTTTACTTTTTAGTTTTCACCTAATAAGTTCCTAAGTCTGTTCATCTCATTTAACGCATCATTATTGCAAGCTCGTTTGCCAGTTAATTTCGAACAGTCCAGCTCTTCAATGAGGAGCCCTTCTAATGATTTTCAATGATGTACCGTGCGGTGACGGAGAAAGAATACAACTCACCGCCCCTTCTCTTCCCGTGGGTGTCGTAAGAGGCGACTAAGGGATATCGGAGCTTCCATCCGCTCTGCTGGTGGTAGGGTGCCTAACACCCGCCTGGTTTGTTACCACCGTGCGCATGGTGAAAAACCCGTGAAGTGCTTCTCGCGCGTTTCGGGGTCAGCCAGCGTACAACCAGGGCTCGAGTGTAGGTTGTCGCGAAGGATCCGGTCCAGGGGAGGCATCCGTCGAACCGATGCCGGGAGAACTGAATCGACCCGTCGGCCAGGGAGACCCGTAGAAACGGCTGTCCCGCTGGCCGCCCGTGGCACAGTACAGGGGCCCGAGCGTTCCTAACCAGTTCGCGAGGCTGCCCCATCATGTCACGCATAATCTCGGGGTAGACCGTCGTGCCGGTTGGTGACCGGGGCGTGGGGTCCCGGCGGCCACTTCCGGGGGGGTGTGGGGGCCCTTCCGTCCGGCGGGTCGGATCGATCGAATCGAATATTGCTTCCAAGGCCTGTAAGAAGGCTTACATCAGAGCGGATGCCCAGCGCGTAGCACGTCTTGGTCACGAACTTATAACGCATCCTACGGGCTCCCGTAGCTATTGGCGTTTGGCCAAGGCCGTGCAAAAGAACTTCTGCCAGCCCTCGCTGCCACCTCTGAGATGCCCAGACGGAACACTAGCTCATAAGCCGCAGGAGAAAGCCGATTTACTGGCAAAACTCTTTGCGGCTAACTCCCGAATCGATGATTGCAATGCACCACCACCATCATTACCTCATTGTGGCACAACGATGCCGGATATCAAAAGCAGGCAGCGTGAGGTTCGTGCCGAATTGCAATCACTCGACGTCCGGAAAGCTAGTGGACCCGATGGCATCCCAGCAGTAGTACTGAAAAAATGTGCAACGGAGTTGTCTCCCGTGCTCACGCGTTTGTACCAGTGCTCGTATTCTTTGGGGCGTGTGCCGGAAACTTGGAGAGATGCTAACGTGCAACCGGTACCCAAAAAAGGGGATCGCTCAGACCCGGCTAACTACCGGCCAATAGCAGTCACCTCAGTATTATGTAAAGTCCTAGAAAAGGTCCTTAATAACCATCTGACCCGCTACCTAGAGGATCACTCCCTGATCAATGATCGTCAATATGGACGGGTGATCTTCTAGCGTACTTGACTCATATCTGGGGTGAGGCTATCGACAAGCGAGGCGAGTCGTTGGCTATTAGCCTTGACATTGCCAAGGCATTCGACAGGGTCTGGCACAAAAATCTTCTCTCCAAGCTTCCGGCATACGGTCTGCCGGCCCAGTTCTGTTCTTGGGTAGCTGACTTCCTGCATGAGCGTAGAATTCGTGTCCTTAAGGATGGTAGCAGTTCGCGGTTCATGTCAGTGAATGCCGGCGTTCCCCAGGGCTCCGTCCTATCCCCCACTCTCTTTCTGCTGCATATTAATGACTTAATTCCTCTTGGGAATATTCATTGCTATGCAGACGATAATACAGTGCATGCGGTGCAGTGGTATCTCGGACAAGCAGCGGCTGGGCAGGCGGTAACCAAGGAGAAACGGGAGAATCTTGTCATTGAGCTCAATCGGGCTTTGGACCACATTTCTGTATGGGGGTATTATACCAAGAACTTGGTTGAGTTCAATGCTAAGAAAACCCAGGTCTGTGCTTTTACGGCAAAAACGTCGCCATTCCTTTTATGTCCTTCTCTTCAGGGCACACCACTGGAGCTAGAGAGCAGTATCACCATGCTCGGTATGGAGATTCGCTGTGACTTAAATCCAAAGAATTACATCGAAAGTGTGATAAAAACAGCCTCACGCAAACTCGGAGTCCTGAACAAGGTGCGGCGTTTCTTCACGCCCGAGCAACTGTGCTTGTTGTATAAGACGCAGGTGCGGTCTTGCGTGGAATATTGCTCGCACCTCTGGGATGGCTCCGCCAAGTACTTGCTCGATGCTTTGGATAGGTTACAGCGGCGCGCAATCCGCATCATAGATACCGATTTAACCCTAAAACGGTTACGTTACGGCCGTGTTATTCTTTAATTAAGGTTTACACTATTGATTCAATACTAATCTACATTGAATTATGTTTTTGTTATTTATTTCAATGCATATTTGTGTAATTGTAAAGTCCTAAATCTGAATGTGTCCTTACTTCCATTACAAAAATAAAATAAAACCTATTTTGAGAAAGCCTATTTGTTGCTCCCACAAGTATTTAAATATTTTAGTTCTTTAATTATTTCTCTTTCTCGTTCTAATTTTTTAAAAACTTAGAACTTAAAATCGGCCGCACTTAAAGTGGGGTCTTATTTTACAAAACTGCTTTATCATTATCAATTACAAGAAGACATAATTACTTTACATAGTAAGTATTAATGCTTAAGATCGTCTTTATCTTGGTATAGCCATACGCTCTTATTCATAAAAATGAAAACAGTTTAATAAACCTATTTTAACTATTGCACTGTTTTGTTACTTTCTCTCAAACCTTGACAGTGCTAAGAAAGAACGAGACAAAACAGTGTTTTAGCTAAAACAGGTTTATTAAACTGTTTTCATTTTTATGAATAAGAGCGATATTCTTTGAGTTATGTTTTAGTCCGTGATGTATTTATTTTGTTAATCGAAACACCCAAAAACAGAAAAAGTCACACTAATACTGAGAAAATACGACCTACATACATCGTTAAGTTGTTAATTATTATCATTTACTTGCATCATTGTCGTCATATTTCAGTGCACTGGCTAAAGGGTTAAAAAGGTTCAAGGTTAGGAGTGCGCTCAAATATTAGGTATAATGAAAGGCACAAGATGCGCCGCGTGCGCTCAAATTTTAGGTATAGCGGCTTCCCGCTTTGTGGTTATTTCATTACATCGTTGTTTCAGTCCATCGAAAGTGTTTCAGTGCGATAGTTGTGATTTGTCGTTTTCTTGTTTTCGTAGTTTTTAATTTGCATTAAGTGAATAAAAATGAATCGTTATTCCAACTCAGAATATTACGAAATGATGTTATGCGTAGGTCATGAAGATGGAAATTTAAATCGTGCTCGTGAACTGTATCGACAAGGTTTTGTCGATGGTAGACCACCTGCTGAACAAAGACGGTTACCATCTTATCAATGTTTTTTAGATATGACCAGACGCTTGCACTCTACTTGTTCATTTCACCGTTCTCCTGGTAGTGGACGTCCCACTTCTGTTGATCCCAGGCAGGTCGAGGAGGTCTTGCGTCATTTTGAAGAGGAGCCAACCGCTTCTACGAGAAGAGCCGCGGCAAGATTCGGCATGAGACACGTTGCTGTTTGGCGAATTCTGCGTGACGATGGTCAGCATCCGTACCACTACCGCCGCACGCAAGAGCTGACACCAGCTGATTTTACGCCAAGGGTAAACTTCTGCGCGTGGTACCTCAGGCAGTTAGAAGCGAACCCTAGTTACGGGAACTGTGTTCTTTGGACGGATGAGGCAACTTTTACAAGATCGGGAGTTGCGAACGTTCACAACGGTCACGTCTGGGCTCGGGTAAGTCCACGTGTTTCACGACAGGGCAGATTCCAACATCAGTGGCGGCTGAATGTGTGGGCTGGTATTTATGACGGCCATGTCATTGGTCCCGTGATTTTGCCCTCGCGTCTGAACGGTGGCAACTACCTTAGATTTCTACAAACGGAACTCGAAGATGCTATAGAAGATTTTCCAGTGGTAGACCGGGAGTATTTTGAAAATCTTAGCAACATGGTGTTTCAACATGACGGGGCGCCGGCGCATTTTGCACACCAGGTTAGAGAGTACCTCAATGCTAGATTCCCGCGAGGTTGGATTGGTCGGGGAGGACCGGTTCAATGGCCTGCTCGTTCTCCAGACCTCACGCCGTTGGACTTTTTCTTGTGGGGTTACGTGAAGGACAGGGTGTACTTCACTGATTGTCCAACACTTAGAGAAATGGAGCAACGAGTAAGATCTGTGTTCGCATCAATTACACCAACGATGTTGAGAAATGCAACCCAAGCCGTGTCCCGACGGGCATCGCTGTGTATTCAGCAAGGGGGAGCTCATTTTGAACCGCTCCTCTAAGACTCTGAAGTTATGTGTTGTGTTGTGTTAGCTCCTCTAAGTTGTTGTTAAGTGAGTGTGTCACAAGTGTTTCGAGTTCCGGACCTGATATGATATCAGGTTATTTTCACGAAAGAATAAGTGGTGAGCTGATTTTCTGTTATACCTACTTTTACCTAGAAATAACACTTAAAATTATTAATCTAAATCTTGTGTGTGCTAGATAGTACATACATACCAACCAAGCCTTAAAAGTATAATACACTTGTTTAATACTGAAAACTCTTTTATAATACTTAAATTATTCGTGTATGTAAGCAATTACCTAGATAGGTACGAATTGAGGTCGTTCCTTATTATTTATTTTTGATTTCTAAGTTGACTCTAAACTTGATTTTTACTTTGAATTATTAATTAAATTAAGTAAGCTAATCCAACTTTTATCCTACTAAAATAAACACTGGGTTTGAATATTATTATTAGTTGAATAAAAATTAGCTAGATGAGGTACGTACTGATACTGGATACCAGGAGTAGACATTTATTTAAGTTAGTAAGAGGTATTACTACTCCTGGTAAGGGTAATGAACTTTTAAAAGAGTTGCGCTGCAATGTCGATAATTTTATTTTTTTATGAAGAATAATTAAAGTTTCGGCAAATAATAATATTAAGCTACGGTCGCCATATATTGGCAATGAGCTCTATATAAGGGACCCTTCAACACCCTTTTCGCTTTATTTGTATTTTTGAAACACCGTGTATATTGTCAATATTCAGATAAATTTTTCAACATACATTGACACTCTTAATACTAATTATGGTTATCTTAGTATACCTATATATATTTAGATTTCACAAAATCAAGGATTAAGAATTAAAGGAAGTACATATAATCAATAACATTTTTAGATGTTGATATCTTTAACTTAACATACTACATGAACATTTGGTTTTACAAACTGACAAACAATGTGATGTGAAATACAAGTTAGTTATTTAATCACTTTACTATATACTAATTTAAATCCTTTGTTATGTTCTACAATACAGAAATTTTGATGATCGGAGAATACACTGATTAAGAATTAAATATATTCAGATTTTACTTAACTTTTTCTTTAAGATCTTGGTACCATCAAGTAGAAACAAAGGTCCCCACGAATTGGATCAGGACGTGCTGTCATCACATGAACACGTTTACTTTCAGGATTCAATTTACAGGCTCAATTTCATATAGCGTACTTCTTTATATATATCCAAAGAAATTCCAAGCAGATATAATCAATTGATTTTTTGTATAGAAATTTTATTAACTTCCTCAATGGACCTAGAAATAATCACATACACTTCCTATAGTACCAATAAAAGCCTAAATTGACCTATAACCTAACGAATTAAGGATGTTGAACTTACCCGTTAATCCGGGGATAAATACTTGTTCAAATTTAACAATGCACTGACTATAACTGCCTGTCACTGTGCAATTAACTAGATGTTCCAGAGTTCGATCAGCAAAAAGAGAACTATTTCGGCCGCGCACAGCTATTTATAGTGGTATATGGTCACGTGTTAACTGGTTTGGGATTGCGCTTCTATTTCCTTATAAGGAAAGCGAAATCACCAAAACCAGTTAAGCAGACCACGCCTCTCGAAAATCATCCCGAATATTCACGCGACGTCACATCCAGTCTTGTAAATTAATCGACAGAAATCATACACTAACTCCATCTATCATACTTCCCAAACACATCTTTCAGTTTCTCTTAACTTCGTATGCTTTCTTTAAGCAACCAACTATATTCGATGATTTATGTGTAAGAAGATAGATGGTGCTATTCAAAATAACAATAATATTAAAACAAAATTATTTATAAAACAAGCAACAAAACAATACATTTATGCGTATCTATTAATATCTTATTGCGCATACACACATGCATACATACATACGCTGATATACATTTATATACATATATACACACATTAAATACATACAATGACATAATCCTTAAATAAACGCAACGCAGCACTCCGATAATGGCGTTGACTCTGTCATGACTCTCCAAACCCTTGACCAAACCCAACACCAGTCCCTCCCTATCATTTTGTATAAATCATAAATCATAATCTTTATTTGCTAAAAACACGGTATATAGGTATTACATAACGGTTTGAGCACGTGTTTTGCCATTTTAAAAATAGCATGCAAATACATAATATGGAACCAATAAAAAAAAGAGATTAATTAATTATAACATTTTTCTGTAGAATTATGAATGTCAGAGTTACCTAATATTATGTCAATAAAATATACAATGTCAACATATTAATATTACAAGATTTCTGTATGTCAGATATAAAAAAAAATTAAAAAGATACATTTATCATAATTATTATAAAATAAGTTAAAACATGTCATTCATTTTTATAATTGAAAAAACTTTTTAGGTCATAAAAATTGTTTTCATTTAGCCATTTATATAATTTATTTTTAAACATGTTCATATTTAGCATTTTTATGTTATTATAGATCTCGACACAAAGGCATAAGCAACTTTTCCTATATTTGTCAGACCTTGGGACCTCATTAAATATCATTCTGTAAGGGTCTCTAAGCCGGAAATTATTAACCCTCTTGAACAACTGCTTGTGCCCGTGGACAAACACTGCTAATTCATATATGTACAGCGATGGCAGCGGCAACAATCCAAGACTTTTAAATAATGGTCTACATGATTGGTCTGGCGGGATTCCACATATTGCCCTAATGCACTTCTTTTGTGCAATAAAGGCTCTATTCTTATCCGTGCTATTAGTAAACTTATATTTTTTATGTTTAGATTGATTAAATTGGATATAATAGGATTTATTAATATTAATTTTAAGATTATTTGCATTAAGCCATTTAATGATCACGTCAATAGTATTATTAATGTCAGATGAATGTGTTCGTAACGAGTCATTGTTTTTAATGTTATTTGATGTTACAATTATTGATATGTCATCGGCATATAAAACACATTTATGTCGAGTCACCTGTGTTATGTCATTGATATATAATAGAAATAAAATTGGTCCTAGAACGCTCCCTTGTGGAACGCCACACCGAATTTCCCTAAAACCAGATGAGAACGATTTCATTTCATTTTGTGTTACTTTGCTAAAAATATCTTTTTGGCGTCTACCGCTTAGATAGGATGCTAACCATGATAAGGTGGGTCCTCGGATACCGTAGGATTCTAGTTTTTTTAATAGTCTCGGGTGAGCAACACAATTGAAGGCCTTTGACAAGTCAAAAAATAACCCCGTTGTTAAATATCAATAAGATCAAACATTGCCAGCGATGTAGATTTTGCTTTTTGAAACCCATATTGCTCTTTTGTTATAATATTGTATTTCAAACAAAAACTCATGAGCCGGTTTAGCATGCATTTTTCGAAGACTTTTGAAAGGATCGGTATTAACGTAATAGGACGATAGTTATCCGGATTCTCTCTGTCCCCTTTCTTATGTAATGGTTTGACTAAAGAGATTTTTAGTTTATCAAGAAACGTTCCTGATATAAACGATGTATTAACCAGGTGTGTAAGGACCTGTGTTAGTTCTGTAGTGCACATCTTTAATATCTTTGTACAAATATTATCATATCCTTCAGCGTTCGTATTATTTAAACACATGATTTCCTTTTTTACTTCTTCAATGGTCATTGGTTGTAAATACATTGAATTGGCTAGTGATGGCAATTTTTGGTTATCTTTAGTTAAGTTTATTGATGGCGATTCAGTCAAATTTATGAAGTAGTCATTAAAAGCAGTAGCTATGTCATTTGGATATGTCAATGCTTTATTATAAATTTTTAGATTAGTAATATTGTCATAAATTTTAGTATTATATAATTTCATTTTGGATTACTGACCATGTAGCCTTACATTTATTTTTGCTCTGATTTATGAATTTCGTAGTAGTATTTTTTCGCGAATAATGTATGCATTTATTTAAAATATTAGTATATGATAAGTTTTTGTTTTCTACTGTTTTGCTTTTGTAATATCCAAAGCGCAGGTGTCTTTTTGTTTTACAACTAATTTTAAGACCAGGGCTTATCCATTTTTGTTTTTTCCTATTCACGTTATTGATTTTTTTTTCTTATATTTGGAAAACATAAGTTGTAAAAAAGGCTCAATAAGTCATGAAAGATTCCGAAAGCTGTATTGAAGTCAGGTTCATTATAAACTTCGGACCACGATAGTTTAGTTAAACATTCCCTAAATTTTATATATGGCGAATGACAAGGATACACTGCCGTCAAATTCATATTCAGGCTCAGAGAATCACTTCAGAATCGACACCAACGTCAATATACGTAGTATCTTAAATACTACATACGAGTACGAGTATCGTAGTCTGTGCAATATGGTACCCAATCTATGCATTATGATTGATATATGAACCTGCAATCTGTGGTGTGTTTTGTAATTTGTACCTTTCATTTTATGAAGTGGATGGATGGATGCCACGTACCCATTGTCACGATGGTTCGTAATAAGAGTGTCTCCGAGGAATCGTACAAGACGGCCCAAAATTAAAACGCAAGCCACATCGTGCCGGATACCCATTTCCTAAACTTTGCATGCACGACGTGAAAGAACCGCTGGTAAGTTTAATTGATCCTGCTACTGCTGTTGAGTTGTGAAAAGATGTTTTTTTAGGTGTTTTTTAAATATAATAGGGGATTGGTGGGTGATAGCGGGGATTGATGCATGATAATAGGGGATTGGTGGGTGATAGTGGGGATTGATGCGTGATAATAGGGGATTGGTGGGTGATTGTGAGAAGGGTGTGGGGTCGGTCTGTGGACACCCCTCTGGTACCTGGTCGGGCTGTGGCGTGTATCTCGTTTTCGCGGCGAAGGGAAGCCAGATAGACTGGCGCCGTAACGCGTTACGTAACGAACGGTTTACCCTCCCAGAGGTCACCCTTAAAAGATTCACAAATGGAATATATACATGTGTTTGCAGATTACAGATCAAAAGGCAGATGTAGCGCAGAGAACACGCAATGCGTGGTATCATAGCAAAGGAACGGTCACACTATTGTTAATCATACCAAAACATTAATTCCATTTAAACATGTCAATTAATCGTCATAAGTCATCACATATACATGTTAAGAAATCCATAATATTATTGATTAAAAATAAGTTATAATTTTAGTCAAATTTACAATCATATATCTAAACTTTAAATCATTTATTCCATTTACACATGTCAAATTATCAAGCAATTAAATATTATTAAATCACTACAATAAATATATATCACATAGAATAAAAATTACAATCTTAATTAATTTGTCACTTATTATGTCTGGATTTAAACATAAAATTAAAATATTCCTCTACAGAGTAAAAACATTGTTCCTGCAACCATGACTTTATCGTCCTTCGAAAATGCGTTTTTGGAAGATTTAGAAACTCTGTTGGTAAAGCATTATATACCTTGATGCACATAGCTGTAGAATTTTTCAAATAAAGACTGGTCTTTGGTCTAACACTATAAGCAAGTTTGTCAGGGTAACGGAGGGTTCTTTGAGTTCTATTTATATCACTACATTTCGTAAATAAATTGCTATTAAATTTGACAAAGCAAACCAAACTCAAAATGTATGTACTTGTTATTAGTGTTTATTTTTAAAATAGTGTAAAAGAAGTCTTCAAGCTTTTTAAAGAAGAAATCTAGGTCATATTTATTCATTTTCGGAACTCTATAAATGCAAATAATTTTTATGTTATAGCTATCAAGGTGTATGCCACAGCATTCAAGATAATAATCCTGACTTTTATTAATCACTTCTGTGAGGTTTATTATTTATCTTTATCAACAGGAGATTCTTTATCAACAGGAATGGAGAGCCTCGAGTTCTTGAGATTATCTGAGAATTCCTTAAAGGATCTACCACCAGGAGTGTTTGCCCACACTCCGCGACTGAAGGTCCTAAGTCTCAACTGCACTGGGCTTGAGGAGATCCCGAACGGTGCCATCACAGGACTACAAATGTTGGAGAGGGTGAGAAGTTGGTCATATATCTATTTTTGTAACACTGGAAGTGCAAAAAGAATGAAAAATATACGAATTAAGGTCAAAATAAATATTTATAATTTTAATTTTAAGCATGTAACTGCTTCATGTTTAAATCTAAAGAAAATATAACTAGAAAATTCCACGCGGACCAGGCAGTAGACGGGACTCGAACCCGCACCCTAAGAATGGCTTGAAGCATTTCGACGTAAATGACGTCACACACTAGTAAATTTGCGGTCAAAGTGACAGTTACTGATTACAGTGTATCGTTTGTCGTATTAATGACAGTCGCGTAATGTCACATACAAGTGAGACGCCATAGTGTCCAGATAAATGTGTTTTTTTTGTGTGTATGCTGTTGGTCGCAGATGACCTTTACAGCGTCACCGGGTTTGGGGACGGCGAGATCTTAAGGGGACCTCAAGCCGGGAATTGGCGAGTGCCTTTAGAGGTATTCCAGGCGGATGGGATCTCCCCACGCGGGGAGTCTCCTCTCCGTCTGGAGCCTTTAGGCCACTCGAACCTGAGGGGGTCGGCTCAACTAGAGGGCATCTCTGAGACTCTCTCGGACCTCGGCTCTAATTAGCCGTTGCTATGGGGGACAAGAACGCCCAGGTACGTAGCTGTACCTGGTATAGCGTGTCGTGTGTAGACCGGGTCTTCACACTCTTATCCTACGGGTGCGGTGTCTGCCTAATACTAAGCTAGTGTGCACGTTTGCTAGCTGTGTAGTGTTAGTGTTTGGACGGGAGGGCGAACGTATGATAACTAATCGCTTTAACTACTAAGGGGTTCGGATAATACGCGGCTTTATAGAAAGAACGCCTCGAGGCGTCCTTCATATACTTCGCGATGGAGTCTAACTTGAGATCGCGATGCAAATCGATGTTGCGCACGTACCAACGCACGCGCAACACGATTTTGCAGAGTCTGTAAGGGTTTACGTAGGTACGTGGGCGAAGCAAACACTCACGTAGGTCATGATAGGGCGGAAGCAAGCTTTGTAAATTGTCAACTTATGCCTATGTGACATCTTACGCTTACCTATGAGGTGGAATAGCCTGCCGCGAATGAATACTGCGCGATCGCGAACTATCTTGAGATGAGGTGCAAACGTTAATCGGTTATCTAACGTAACTTCCAAATACTTGACCCGGTCCTCCCAGGGGATGACCCGATCAAATAATTGGATGCTCGGAAGAGAACGCGTGGGAGCCGGTGTCGTGTTAAAGAGGATCGCGACCCTATTTTCCGTATTAACTGTCGAGTGCAGCCATAGGTACAAACACTATGTCTATGATTGCAGCACTGGTCGATTACATTTCTATAAAGAGATTAGTTTGTTTGCGAATTTATTGTTGTCTATTTTAATATGTCGAAATAAATGTCTTGTAAAATATAATTTGCGGTTTTCGTATTAAATTAAATAAGTCAAGTAGATTATCCTCGCCACAAGTGGCGACCGTGAATTTAAATAGTGTGAGGATAAATATATAGGACTATAGAACGGAAATCGTGTGTCACAGTAGCAAACAAAATGGAGAAAACTAAAAAGTTTCGAACTGTGGCATGAAGGCTATTTACGAAAGCTGCTGATGAAGTAGCAGAAGCCGGTGAAGCGCAAACGCCCAGAGAAGTAGAAAAATACTTTAATTTTTTGAAAGAAAAGGCGGATGCATTATTTAAATTAGATGATCAGGTACAACTGGAATTCTTGAAACAGGAAGATTTTGACATAGATGAGTTTGAAAAAGAACAAAATTCTGTAGACGGTTATAGAAAAAGGTGGATAGTTAAGTAAAAGTAGTTCTGAAGTTACAGTAAGGTCAGAAGTAGAAACAAGAGCCATTAAGAATGAACAAAAGACTGTAGATTTTGAAAGAAAATTTAAATTACCAATAATTGAATTTAGGAAGTTTGACGGAAAAAAAATGATGTGGTGTCGTGGGACACCAGGCAGGAACGAAGTTCCTTCGGCTAATGTAGAATCGACATAAATTGCAAAAAAAATCGTGCTCCATTTTATGTAGGTTTTCTTGATTTTCTCTTAAATTTTGCTGATTAGTTTTTATTTAAGTACAAGAAAGTATTTAGGAAATTCAGTATTTTAGGAAATAATGAACACTTTTATATTTAACTCACCTCTCTACGTATTTAATTACGATGCGACATTAAATTTTGCCGAAATCAACACCCTCCTCTCAGGTGTTTCCGCTAAAACGAAGATAAAAGGCGCCATTTTGTATGCGACTGTCGCGCCTGCGCACGTATGAGACGTGCGCAGGTTAACGGTTTTATTCCACGCACTTTTTTCCACGGATTATTTCTTACGGTTTTACTATCACATTTTTTATAGTTCGGTCGCGCAGCAAAATCCCTATCCCCTCCAAGCCTGCCGTAAGGAACTTCGCTCCAATAAATAACTGGTTGAGTTTTTGGGGACAATTTCACAAGATTGACGAGGATCCAAATATTGACATGACAAGTTGCAGTACCTTATTCAGGCAACGGAAGAATGGTCTGCAGCAAGGAGAGTAGTTGAAAGTTTTCCCCCGTCTGGCAAGAATTATAAAAAAGCGTTGGAACAATTAAGGTATAAATTTGGAAAGGAGAGCTTATTGATAGAAATTTATGTGAGAGAACTATTGAAGTTGGTATTGAAGAAAGAGAAGCAAAATTTAAGCGAACTGTATGATAAATTGACAGCCCAAATAAGATCCTTGGAGACGCTCAATGTAACGACTAACAAATATGCCGCTATGCTATACCCATTAGTCGAATCAGCATTGCCAAGTGAGGTTTTGCAGACTTGGATAAGGTTCCGTGGGACTGATGGCGAGAATAATGAAGAAAGCTACAACTTAAATAGCCTACTCAAGTTTGAAGAGGGAGGTAGAAAGCTTCAAGCGACTGAAACTTGTAAAAGCGGGTCTTGAAGAGTTTAAAGAATTACGTGAAGATAGACCACCTACAGCCGCGTGCATCGTCGCAGGACAAGCTAAGGATATTGTAGCATGCGTCTGGTGCGACAAGTCTTCTCATTCTAGCATAGAATGCTATACAGCGAGTAGAACGAAAGTCGAAGAAAAGATTGAGCTGATAAAGAAGAAAGGTTTATGTTTCTACTGTTTACGCAAGGGTCATAGTGCAAAGAAATATAGAGTTTTTGTAAGGTGTCTGATATGCGCTAAGAGATATATGACAATAATGTGTAGAGACATCAAAGAAGGCACAGAACATCAGAAGACAGGTAACGGAAAAGTGTCTAAAGAAAATGACGCAGCATCTAATATACTGCTATCTCACAAAGACTTCGTTACTTTATTACCATCTGTTAAGCTATTGGTACAAAATGGTAGCACAATGCTTCGTGTGCGAGCTTTGATCGACTCAGGAGCCCAGAGATCATACATTAAAGAGGGGCTTTCGAGAAAATTAGGCTTGAGTTCAGAAGAAACAGAGACGTTAGGGCATTATGTATTTGGAGGAGCAGAGACAAAACAGAAGACACATAATGTATACAGCATAAATGTAAAGAACATCGAAGGAAGCCTATGTTTACAAATGGAAGTTTTGGGAACCAGAGAAATTTGTGGTCCCATACCGCTTGTTTCGAACCGAAAGCTATTACAGAAAATGTCTTATCATAATATTCAGTTATCAGATGTAATCGATGAGGAAAAGGAGATACAAATGTTGATAGGAGCTGATAATTCTGGAATATTAATAGGAGGGGAGATAATTCAGTTAGATGATAATGTGGCAGCTATCAGAAGCAAATTTGGTTGGTACATTCAAGGTCCAGTAAGTACGAGAAATTCGGTTTATAACTCGTTGACATGTAATTTAAACGTAACAGACTTATGGAGCTTAGAAACTTTAGGGATAAAAGATCCTGCCGAGACGATTAAGGAAAAAGAACAAGAAGATAAAATAATGAAATATTGAAAGTCAAACGAACTTACCTGTAAGTGACGTTCGACTGATATTATACGATGTGATTCGCCCGAGAGATTACATTTAATTCACTTGTAGTAGCACGCATTATGTGCTGCCATCATACACACGATGGCAGCACATAATGCGTGCTACTACAAGTGAATTAAATGTAATCTCGAAGGGCGAATCACAGAAGTATAATTTCAATGACACTATTACTATTAATAATGAAGGAATATACGAAGTACGATTACTTTGGAAGGAGGGATATGACGGACTTTTAACTAATAAAACTTTGGCAGAAAAAAGGTTGAAATCAACAACTAGAAGATTATTTAAAACGAAAAATCTGGACGAATACCACGATGCTTTTCAAAATTGGTTACAATCGGGAATTATTGAACGAGTTCAAGATGATGATCCTAACAATGGACACTATTTATCACACCATGCAGTCATCAAAGAAGCAAGTGCAACAACTAGAGTAAGGCCAGTATTTAACGCATCAGCAGAGGATGGCAGAGGTAATTCATTAAATAGATGCTTGTATGCGGGAGTTAATATGTTGGAAATAATACTGAAGAAATTAACAGTATTTCGGATGCACGCCTATGGTGTTACTGCTGACATTAGTAAGGCCTTTTTACAAATCTCGGTTGCACCAGAAGATAGGCAGTACCTGAATTTTTTATGGTGGGAAGATTTAAAAAAGCAAGTAACCTTGATTACTTATCGCCATTGTAGAGTTGTATTTGGCATTGCGTGTAGTCCTTTCTTGCTTAACGCAACTATCGCTTACCACCTTGAAAGAGCACCAAAAGAACTACAAGAGACGGCACGAAAATTAAAAAACAGCTATTTTTTTCTTTTTTTTTTTTTTAGTCGGTAATAGGTAAGCGCTTGATCATAATTCGCCTGATGGAAAGCAATATTATGGTCTACGATGGAGCGCGCTTACCTAATAAAAACCGGTTCACTCTTGCTTTGAAGACCGCTAGATTGTAGTGCTCGGGGAACAAGGGCTCAGGCAAGGAATTCCACAGTTTGGTAGTCCGCACGATGAAGCTAGAAGCGAATCGCTTAGTGCGAGTCTTTGGAACTGCCACCGTGAATCGATGTCGACTTGCCGTTTCCCTGCTTGTCCGGTAGTAGAAAGGGGCGGGAGGAATTAGCTCATGTAATTCCTCTGCGCACTCACCGAAATGCAACCGATAGAACACCGAAAGACTGGCAACTTTGCGTCGATGTTCCAGGCTTTGGAACTTTGCCCGGCAAAGCGCGTCATTTCCAATGAGCTTTATCGCTCGTTTCTCAATTGCCTCCAACGCCTCAAGTTCGTACTTAGCCGATCCATCCCAGAGGTGCGATGCGTATACAATACTCCATGCACGACCGAACTTGTGCTTGATATAATGGAAACAACATATAATGTAAGCTATTACGTAGACAACTGCGTTCTTAGTTTCGAATCGAAGAAGGAAGTAACAAAATTCATGAAAGAGTCGAAGCAATTAATGGATGCAGCGAAAATGGATCTACGAGGTTGGACTGGAAATTATATGAAAGAACACGCGAAGATGATTTCCATATTAGGATTAATGTGGGAATGTTGGATATGATGTTAAGGAAAATGAGATAATCACAAAAAGAGTTTTACTTTCATATGCACAAAAGACATTTGATCTCATCGGCTTCACAAGCTCAGTTACACTAATACCGGAGTTATTGATGCAGGGAGTGTGGAGTGCAAATATTGTTCGGGACGAGCGAATACCAGAAGACATCGAAAAAGACTTCACAACCTGGCGCAAGAACATGAATTTACTGAGAGCCTGTAAAGTACCTAGAAAAATGTCGTCAATACCTTTCAGCAACGACTCATGTGTACAGATTCATACAACAATTAATGAAACTTGGCTGAGAGCGGACCAGAGTGGCAGAGCTCCCAGTTTGCCCGGTTATAGATTTTGCCACAACCCAAGACCTAACAGTGTTCGTGGTGGCCGTGGTGGTGGTGTGGGGTTTTTCATCCGCAAAGGAGTTAATGCTCGTAAATGCTGTAATCCTACAGCCACCACAGTTGAGCAAATGTGGATAAAGGTGCGCATCAACGGTACGGATATAATTGTAGGAACTGCCTATAGACCGCCCTGGCAAGACATGAATGTCTTCTTTGACGCCATCACTGCCTCTATATCCTCATTCCCAAAGCACCATGGTTTGGTTCTAATGGGGGACTTCAACATTGATCTGCTGAGCAGAAGTGGCAAGGCAAGTCTACTCAATCAGATCCTTTTTAGTTTAAACTTGGATCAAGTAATATCAGAGCCAACCCACTTTACGGATCATATCCAGAGCCTCATTGATGTAATCTGTACTGACTTGAAGGTTTGCAACACAACAGTCGCCCACATTCCTGAGCTGGGTGGTCATGCAATGGTGGCAACTGATTTGAATATAAAAAAAGAAAAACCAGTGCCACATTGGGTGACATACAGGCCTATCAAAAGTATTCAGCATGATTACCTAAACCAGGATCTAAACTCGTTGAATTGGGAATATTTCGAAAAAACGACGGACGATGTCAGTACTGTAGTTGAAAATTTCACAACTGCAGTCACATCTTTATTTGACCTACATGCTCCTTTAAGAACAAGGAGGTTTAGGGCCCTTCCACACCCGTGGATTACAGATACAATAAAGTCCATGATGCAAGTGAGAAATAGATACCATCGGAAATATAAGGAGACCCGTACCCAAGCCTTAAAGGATTCCTATTTATCTATGAAACATCTCGTCATAGAGGCCATCGAAAATGAAAAGAAAGCATATTTCACTACCAGCATCAATAACAGCATGGGCGATCCTAAACATTTATGGCAAAATTTGAAATCTTCTGTCTTGCCAGATAATAAGACCCAGTTAGATCTTCCAACTTTCTTGAATGACCCAGACGTCATCAATGCTCACTTTCTAAATGTACCCGGGAGCGACAGTATTGACATCTCTCAATTGACTTTTTTTGAACACTACAGACATTCTTCTTCGAGTGTTTTCACTCTGCAGCCTGTTAGTGAGGATGTGGTGCTTGGTGCTATTAAAAGACTAAAATCTAATGCACAAGGGCACGACCGTATCTCATTAGAGATGCTGTTGCTAACTTTGCCGCAATCCTTAACAGCGATTACAAATATAGTTAACCGGTCAATTAGGGAAAGTTCTTTTCCAGAAAGTTGGAAAATAGCGGTTGTGAAACCTTTACCCAAAAGCAACCAGCCCATGTCTTTGCAGGACCTCAGACCCATTAGCCTACTTTCCTGTCTATCCAAGATACTGGAAAGGGTTGTATGCGATCAACTCACAAAGTATCTTGAGGAACACAACTTATTGCCACAACTCCAAACAGGATTTGTGGCACCGCTACTGCTCTGTCAAGCATGGTTGATGATCTTCTGGCAGCTCAAGACCAAGGTAAAGTTAGTGCTTTGCTCCTATTGGACTACTCCCGCGCTTTTGACTGCATAAATTTGTCACTTCTTCTGTCAAAACTCGCTTTTTTCGGGGTTGATTCTACAGCTGTAAAATGATTCCATAGCTACTTGACTGGCAGGACACAATACGTAGAGCTCACTGCAGCAAATGGAACTAAGATACACTCTTGCTCTCACCTGGTGACAAGAGGCGTGCAACAGGGCTCTATACTTGGGCCCATCCTTTTTATCATCTACAGTGCTGACGTCACAAACTGTATTGATAATTGCAAGTATCATCTTTACGCCGATGATATTCAGTTATACCTGTCATTTGATCCACAAGAATCTACCATTGCTGTAGATAAAATAAATAGTGACATAAATAGAATATTATCCTGGTCCAGGTCCAATTGCCTTGCTATGAATCCCCTAAAATCAAAATTTTTACTGATTGGCAGCAGGAAAAATATAAAGAAGTTTGATGGAGTAATTTTGAATATTAATATAGAGAGGACAAATATTGAGCGTGTAGATAAAGCCAAGAGCCTAGGGGTCACCATGGACAGCTGGTTGAATTTCGAAACTCATATCGCTGAAAGTGTTCGGAACTGTTTTTATAAGCTAAAGCTTCTATACAGAATAAGGCCATACCTGAAAGAGAAGCTCAGAATTTACTTGTGTGAATCACTTATCTTATCTAAACTAAATTATTGTGATACAGTTTATGGTATGGTATAAGGATACGCACGGCGCCATGCATGGGAGAGTGCGATAAAATGCTTTACCGCATGCTCCGCTGCGTGGCCCGTCATTTTGAACTTTCGAACTAATTATACAACCTACGTACCTCCTCTCTTGGCAGTTTTAAGGGGATATAAAAATATACTCTTGAGAGCAAATTGGGACAGTCCATAATACCATTAACTAGCTTATACAAGAAAATATTATCCAAAATAAATCGGCGATCGCTTAGTGAGTCCATTTTAAAGTATCGTACGTAGCCTATCTTCGTAGTGTGGAAGCTTTTTTGCAAGATTGAGGTTGTAAAAAAGATGTCATAAAAACCTTTTTTGGACGCGCTAACTTTTTAACGTACACATCATAGTGTGGATTCCACACCACACTACAATATTCCAATCCAATACGTGCAAGTGCGTTATATAGTGTTATTTTAGTTTGTGGACTTTTGAATTCCTTGATATTGCGCTAAACGAAACCAAGCGTTCGGTAAGCCTTAGCCACCATGTCATCAATTTGTTTGTTAAAGCGCCACCCTGCATCCACAATAACTCCCAAATCACAAATATAATCTACTCATACATTAACTAACTTTAGCAAATTCATAAAATCATTAGATTATCGTGTCGGATTTTATCATAATGATTATGAAGAGAGTGCAAAAAGACCTGAAGTGCAGTCATTGGTCTGTAGACGCCAGTATTTGGATGCCATGTTTCTGTACAAGATAATTAACAATCACATTGACTCAGCTCAACTTGTGCAGTTGTGCTCAAAGTTCCTCGTTTCTCCTCACGTTCAAAGGATACTTTTTATGTTTCGAGTTGCCATACCAACTATGCTAGAGAAACCTTTTTTAGACGGACATGTAATTTTCAACAATAAGAACTTGAATGAAGCAGATATTTTCGGTGAATCACTTTACAACTTCAAAAGGAAAGTGAGTGAATTATTGTAATAACATGTGCGGCAGCGATGTATATCATATGTTTACAGTTACCTATCCGTCACTTTTATGCCGCTTGAATATAATAATTATATATCAATTAATGGTTCTTTAGGTCTATTTGTAAACATAAATTGTAAAATTGTTTGTATAAGACTGTTTGTTACCTAAATTAAATAAATAAATTATGAACGAACATGTGGCGTTCCATCCTCGATCCTGAAACATTAAATACATTATTATAAAATATATATAACATTAAATTCTCAATTATATATGTAACGTAAAACTATAACAATATACACAATTAATTAACAATAATAATATATAAATATATATATATACAGTACTTACCTTCTTTGTATATTACATAATAATAAACACATAAATATCTCATTATCACGATTTTATATTTTACACAAATCGTAGCATCGATCGGAAAGCGATCGGAAGGTATGAAGACTGCAGGAGTCCTCCGTCGCAAGAACAATGGGCGCTGGCGCAGCCTAGCTTCTCGTTCGCACTCGCCGAGTTAGTAAGCCACGTACGCTCGGAGCATACACACGCTACTCGTCGCTCCGACAACGCGCCTTTATTTACGACGTATTAATTAGGTACTCTGTTCGTGCGTTAACTTATATACAAAACTGTATTGTGAAGTTCAATAAATAAGTGCACAACATTATTGGATTTCATTGGACTGAACCTGGCAAATAAGGTATTTAAATATTTTACCGTCAACAACCATCTACACTGGTGACCCCTCTGAAAAAGGAAATTTGGAAAAGAACACACCAACCGTAAGCAAATAATAATATAACCTTCAATATGGACGGTAGAAATGACGATGGTAAAAATACCCCAAGCCAAGTTGATGACGCCCCGAGGACATTTACACCTCACGATCAGACCGAAGTTTTCCGAGTCGGAGTACGACCGCCACCATTCTGGCCTGAAGAACCTGCCGTTTGGTTTTCACAACTTGAAGGCAACTTTTTGTTATCCGGCATTAAAGATGACGACACGAAATTTTACTACGTAACGTCGACATTAGAACACAGATACGCAGCGGAAGTAAAAGATGTAATCGTCTCACCACCTAGAACCGGCAAGTACGAGCGACTTAAGACCGAATTAATAAAACGTCTATCAGCCTCACGCGAAAAGGAAGTTAAACTACTCCTCATGCACGAGGAACTCGGAGACCGTCGACCATCACAGTTCCTGCGCCATTTACAGCGTTTGGCCGGCCCAACAGTTCCAGATGAATTTATCAAAACTATTTGGACAAGCCGCCTACCTACTGCACTGCAACCAATAATCGTGTCACAGAAGACTGCAGACCTACAAGCTCTAGCTGACTTAGCCGATAGCGTCCACGAAATAGTACCTAGCACACCTCAAATTGCCGCCGCATCAACTTCAGCACAAAGTGGAAATTACACTATGGAAACAATGGCACGTCAAATCAACGAACTTACTAAGCAAGTGAAAGCTTTGACTGCACGCGATCGTCAGTCAAGATCTAGATTTAGAAGACATACTCCAGACCGGGAACGTACTAGAAGCAATCGATCAAAATCTAATTATAGGAAATTCCCTGTTTGTTGGTATCACTACAAATTCGGAGAGAAAGCCACCCGTTGTTGCAAGCCTTGCGACTACAAGCCGGAAAACTACCAAGGCAGTCGGTAATGGCGACATCCGATTGTCACGCTAGTTCCGGTCGCCTGTTCGTGACGGATCGCAGAACAAAGATGCAGTTCCTCGTTGATACCGGCAGCGACCTCTGCGTCTTCCCTCGCACTGCGCTTCGCGAACGTCGATCTCCGACCGATTACCATCTCTACGCTCCAAACGGATCAATAATTAACACCTACGGCCATGCTAATCTGGACTTGAATCTAGGCCTTCGCCGTGAATACAGCTGGAAATTTATAGTGGCAGATGTGACAAAGGCAATTATAGGAGTTGACTTTTTATCATTTTATGGACTTGTAGTCGACTGCCGCAACAAACGCCTGATAGACAACACCACTACTCTTTTTACTGCAGCAAAACCAGTTTCGTCGTCAATCAACATTTCTTCAGTGAAGATTATAACCGGCGAGTCAAAATACCACGCCTTGTTGCGTGAATATCTGGAAATAACACACCCAGCCGGCTGCCAACGCATCATTAGCCACAAAACAATCCACCACATTAGGACCACCCCTGGACCTCCGACATCATGCCGACCGCGTCGTCTAGCCCCAGACAAATTACGCATAGCAAAGGAAGAGTTTAAAACGATGATCAGAAATGGAACTGCAAGACCCTCAGAAAGCCCATGGTCGTCTCCCTTGCATTTAACATCAAAGAAAGACGGCGGTTATCGACCATGCGGCGATTACAGAATGTTGAATTCTAGAACAGTTCCCGACAGATACCCTATTCGCAACATAGGGGACTTTACTCATAGCATATCCGGTTGCCAGGTCTTCTCTACAATAGACCTGACAAAGGCCTACAATCAGATCCCGGTGAATGAAGAAGACATTTCAAAAACCGCTATTACAACACCTTTTGGACTCTACGAGTTTCCATTTATGAGCTTCGGACTTAGAAATGCAGGACAGACTTTCCAACGCTTCGTAGACGAGATGACTCGCGATATGGACTTCGTATACGCCTTCTTGGACGATTTTATCGTTTTTTCTGAAAATGAAAAATCCCATATGGAACACCTGCGCATCCTGTTCGAAAAACTAAAAAAATATGGTATGATAATCAACACTTCAAAATGCGTGTTCGGCGCGAAACAAGTCACCTTCTTGGGATATGAAGTGTCATCTGCTGGATTGAAGCCATTAGGATCGAAAGTGGAAGCGATAAAACATTTCCCTGTGCCGAAAACCGTAAAAGAACTAAGACGATTCTTAGGAATGATTAACTTCTATCGCAAATTCATGCCAAATGCAGCTCAGACACAGGCACCACTCTACGCCTTACTTACTGACAAAGTCAAAGGTTCACACCCAGTGAATATCACAGACGAAACCTTACGAGCATTCGAGAAATGTAAAGACAGTCTCTGCTGTGCCACTCTTTTAGCACACCCAGACCCAAATGCAAAACTCGCACTTGTGACGGATGCCTCAGACATCGCAATAGGGGCTGTACTCCAACAGTTCAGAGACAACACATGGGAACCACTAGCATTTTTTTCAAGAAAACTTAGTCCATCGCAAAGTAAATACTCTCCATACGACAGGGAGCTACTTGCGATTTATGATGGAATTCGCTACTTTCGACACATGCTGGAAGCTCGCCATTTTACAGTATATACAGACCACAAACCTTTGTGCTTTAGTTTCGAAAATCGCAAAGAAAGATGTTCACCACGACAGTTCAGACATCTCGACTATATAGGACAATTCACCACAGATATCCGACACATATCAGGTAGAGACAACATCGTGGCAGATACATTATCAAGGATAAGCGAAATAACTCAACCTGTCGACTTAGAACATCTGGCAAAGTTACAACAGGACGACACAGAGCTAAAGAAGTTACTCCACGAAGGTTCATCGCTCCAACTTCAATAGTCGACTATACCTGGCACACACACACAGCTATATTGTGATGAAAGTATCGGAGTACCACGACCTTTCGTCACAAAATCAATTCGACAACAAGTTTTCAACAGTTTACATTCACTGAGCCACCCTGGACCTAATGCAACAGCAAAATTAATAACACAACGTTTTGTATGGCCAGGCATAAGGAAGGACTGCCGGGAATGGGCTAAGAACTGTCACGATTGTCAACGAGCTAAAGTGTCACGACACGTAACTTCCAAATTAAACAACTTCAAACTACCACGTGCAAGATTTACCACTATTCACATAGATCTCATTGGACCTATGCCTGTATCAAACGGATTCCAATACTGTCTAACAGCAGTAGATAGATTCACACGATGGCCTGAAGCTTATCCGATAATGGATATAACTGCCGAAACAGTTGCCAGAGCACTGATGTCTGGATGGATAGCACGCTTTGGTTGCCCTACGGCTATAATCACAGATAGAGGCCGGCAGTTCGAATCAGCATTATTCCAACATCTCTCTGAAATGATCGGGTTTGAACACAAAAGAACAACCGCCTACCATCCCGCCTGCAACGGCATGGTCGAAAGATTCCACAGGCAGCTTAAATCCGCTATTGTTTGCCATTCCAACGCCAATTGGACAGAAGCACTGCCATTAGTTTTGTTGGGGATACGAAGTGCCTTTAAGGAAGACATACAGAGTTCAGCAGCAGAACTGGTATACGGCGAACCGCTTAGATTACCTGGGGAGCTATTCCAATCCTCAGTTGATAAAACGACGGATATAACGGACTTTATGGCACGATTAAGATCAATCGCCAGAGAAATACAACCGCAACCAGCTTCAAGGCACTGCAAAAAGAAAATATTTATTATTAAAGATCTCGCAACAACTACTCACGTTTACCTCAGAGATGATGCTGTCAAAGGAGCCCTGCAAGCAGCATATAAAGGACCGTATGAAGTAATAGATCGAAGCGATAAAGTTTTCAAAATAAAAATAAAAGGCAAACCAGTATCTGTCACAATTGACAGGTTGAAGCCTGCATACATACTCACCAACACAGCAGACAGCATTCCGCAAACTGATGATACTCCACCACCAAAAAGACCTGAAAAACAAAGAGAAATTAAAACACGGTCAGGAAGGGTTGTAAAATTCCCTGATTATTATCGCCCGTAGAACGGTCTCTGGAGGGGAGTGGTGTGGCGTTCCATCCTCGATCCTGAAACATTAAATACATTATTATAAAATATATATAACATTAAATTCTCAATTATATATGTAACGTAAAACTATAACAATATACACAATTAATTAACAATAATAATATATAAATATATATATATACAGTACTTACCTTCTTTGTATATTACATAATAATAAACACATAAATATCTCATTATCACGATTTTATATTTTACACAAATCGTAGCATCGATCGGAAAGCGATCGGAAGGTATGAAGACTGCAGGAGTCCTCCGTCGCAAGAACAATGGGCGCTGGCGCAGCCTAGCTTCTCGTTCGCACTCGCCGAGTTAGTAAGCCACGTACGCTCGGAGCATACACACGCTACTCGTCGCTCCGACAACGCGCCTTTATTTACGACGTATTAATTAGGTACTCTGTTCGTGCGTTAACTTATATACAAAACTGTATTGTGAAGTTCAATAAATAAGTGCACAACATTATTGGATTTCATTGGACTGAACCTGGCAAATAAGGTATTTAAATATTTTACCGTCAACAACCATCTACAAACAGTTTAGTTTCCGTCCCAAACACTCCTGTGTCCACCAGGTGCACTGCCTAACGGAGCACATCCTCCACTACCGCAATCTATATCGAGTCTCCGCGATTCCCACAGGTGCGCTTTTCTTCGACGTGGCGAAAGCATTTGACAAAGTCTGGCACAATGGTTTAATATATAAGCTATACAAGACTCGTGCTCATCATACTGGACTTTTGTCGAATCGCTGGATTCACTATCGCGTCGAAGGAACGCTCTCCTCGCCTCGCCCTATACGCGCCGGCGTCCCTCAGGGCTCGCCGCTCTCGCCTATCCTCTACTCTAAAGTCAATCTCCCGCTTTTTACGAAGGACACCGCCCTCTATACCTCCAATAGACGTCTCGGAACAGTCTGTAATATACTTCAATCAGCCGCTACCACCCTTGGCGATTCGTTCCGTAGATGGCGTATCGAGGTTAATGTGGCGAGGATAATCTACTGACTTATTTAATTTAATACGAAAATCGCAAATTATATTTTACAAGACTTATTTATTTCGACATATTAAAATAGACAACAATAAATTCGAAAACAAACTAATCTTTTTATAGAAATGTAATCGACCAGTGCTGCAATCATAGACATAGTATTAGTACATAATTATGGTTGCACTCGACATCCTGCCACTCGAAGAGCAAAACAGGTTCATTGCCACAGTTTCTTGGGTGGCTTAACCTG
The DNA here is from genome assembly GCA_902850365.2 of Chilo suppressalis. Lineage (NCBI taxonomy): Eukaryota > Metazoa > Arthropoda > Insecta > Lepidoptera > Crambidae > Chilo > Chilo suppressalis. Next base: position 12,663,360 of record OU963921.1, read on the forward strand.
ACGTCCACTGCGGGTGGTACAAGGCGCAGGATTCTTCTGTTGCACTACGTCCTTCTCTGGGTCCACTTCGTCCACGATCCACACGACTTCTCCCTCCTGATCAGGCTGTACCGTCGCATCACTATCATGTATCTCGTCATGCGTTATTTCTAGTGGATATAATTTGCGCACCGCTCTGACAAAGTCTCCATTTTCCGTTTTTACCTTGACTACCCGCACCTTCCCATCTGGACCAGGAAAAGTTTCTGTTATGATAGCCAAAGGTCAATTCATGCGTTTCGACTCATTCTCCACCAATACTACATCTCCCACTTTCAAACTGACTCTTACTTTCTTGCGCTTCTTTCTGAAGGTGGACGAGCAACGCTAGATAATCTGAGCGAAATCTTTGCCTCAGATCCAGCCGCAGCTTTTGAACGTACTTCAAACGTCTGTTCAGGTTTTTACCGTCAACGATATCTAAATCCAGTACATCATTACTTGGCAGCGGGTGAATGCAATAATTTGGCGTCAATGGCACTAAATCTCCAGATTCGGACACGTATGTAGTGGCCTCGCATTTATGGCAGCATCGATGTCACATACTTTTACACATTCAATTTACTAACACTAGATTTGTAAGCATAATTGTTACTAACCATTATGGATGAATAATCTGAAATAAATGTTATTATTATTACATAGCACCGTTCGTAACTCCACGTAATTTAGTTTTGCATTACCAAGTACCCTACGTAACAATGCCTTTACCATCTGCACCATCCTCTCCCAAAATCCACCCCACCAAGGTGCTGCTGGTGGGCTAAAGTGCCATTTTATCTGATTACAATGTGGATTAAGTAGTATATCATTCCAGTCGATATTTTCGAGAAAATTGTGAGCTCCAGTAAAGTTGCTACCATTATCCGAATAAATTATTTTCACCCTTTCTCTTCTCGCGATAAAACATCTTAACGCACTTATAAAAGCTTCGATCGACAAAGACTCTACTAATTAATAACATTTTTCTCCATTTGCTAGAAACAATGGGCCTGCCAAATCAATTCCCGTTATTTCAAATGCTACTGCCAAACCTACTCTATCATAAGGCAGTGATGCTAGAGGCGTCTCGCAAGCTTTTGCACTATATCGCTTGCATTTTATACAGGTTCCTACTACTCGCCTTATTAGCTTTCTTGCTCGTGTTACCCAAAAGGAATTTCGTAATTCGGCTAGCAGTATGTGAAGACCCGCATGCTGCATTACTAAATACTTTTCACGAACTAATCTCTCGATAACAACACTATTCCCGGGCAGTAAAATTGGTCGCTTAAAGTGGTCATTTTCATCTTCGCTCAATAATAATTTTGTTACAACTCTTATCAATCCCTTTTTATCTGCCACCGTTTTCAGTTTCGGTAATGTCCTATTAACATTTCGGAAATGTTCTGTCTGTATCAAATAAAATAGTTCGTCCTGAGCTTCCAAAAATTCTTCAGACTTGATTTTACCCAGATTTTTATTGCCTTAACGACAGTTATTACAAAATCTTTGTATCCAAGCTATTATCCTGACCATTTTGCTATAAGAAGAGAATTTCAATAACTTGGAAATTATATCTGCCTCTACTTGATCGATTGTACATATAACCGTTTGCCTCCGTTCTGCCTCGACAGCGTTATGATCTAGAATAATCTCTGATTTAGGCCAATCTTTTATACTGAATTTTAACCAGTTGGGTCCTTCCCACCAACGGCTCTCCACTAGCTTCTCAATATAGCATCCCCTAGAAAGCAAATCAGCTGGATTGTTAACACCAGGTAGGTGATGCCAGTCATCTCTGTCAGTGTTTCGTCGAATTTCATCGACTCTGTTTTGGACAAACGGTTTCCAAATGGTTAGTGCAAAAAATAGTGTTAAGTGCAAGAAAGTGGTATAGAATCAGTTTTCATTGTAAGCACTACTTTATAATGAGCTAAGTCGGGCACGGCACAGGGTTCCGTACTAGGCCCTACACATTATTTAGCATATGTCAATGATATGGAGAAAATTGTTAATAATTGCTCTATTTATCAATACGCAGACGATACATGTCTGATAGCAGCAAATAAAGATGTCGACCCTTCCGGGATGAAACATAGTAAAAGCCAAAACGGTATTTTTTACGGTGTCTTTTACTACAAAATTTTCAATAGTATTATTTTCCAGTACTGTATTATATATGTTGTATTGACCGTGGAATGAGAAAATATGTCTCTTACTACATAAATTAGAAAAAAATATTTCCAAAATTGCTCATTATGACATTTTACAAGAAGAAAAATGGGTTTAGGGCATTAATTGGAGCGTGTTGTAAAAAACATTTTTTCTTGAATTTGAACATTTTAAATATACAGATCGATAGAGCTCGAGATTCTGATAAAGAAACCGTTAAAAACAGATTTTGGGTAAAATGGCTTTTACGACGTTTCATCCTGGAAGGATCGATGTACCAAAAACCGAAAGTGAATTACAATTAGATTTTGACAATCTTTGCAAATGGTCTCACGATATGGGGTTGGTAAATAATATTAGTAAAACAAAAAATATTCATGTCCGTTCAAGTCATTTGCTTAACAGTAATCGATCTTTTAAAATTACTGCGCATAATCAAAACTGTCTACACAGCCTGGTATCATTGAGATGTGATTGCGAATGTGAAATGATAGAAGAAGTCTCTAACTATAAATACTTAGGAATAGTAGTCGATGATCGTTTTAATTGGAGTCAACACATGGATGACGTTTGTGACAAACTAAGACCTATGTTTTTTGTGGGTTGCCTGGCGGTGTCTTGCAGATTAAGGATAGGAAAATTTCGACGAGGCCATCAGGGCCGCGGTAGCATAATTGGTCAGTGCGTTCGCCCGGATTGCGAAGGGTGAGGGTTCGAGTCCCGTCTGCTGCCTGGTCCGCGTGGATTTTTTTCTATTATAACTTTTCTTTAGATTTAAAATACCTTTCAAGTTATTGATTAATTTATATAATGTGCTAGTTGAGTCAATCATTTTATATGGCATTTTATTCTAAAATAAATTATTTGAAGCAGAAAAAGTACAGTGGAGAGACAGGCATATTTATTTTACATTAGGAGTGAATTGACAATAAGTAAAATAAGTTTAAAAAAGGTAAATTTAAAAAATCTAAAAACCCGACTGCTTAATTATACTTCAAATAAAAACTGAAAAGAAAATAAACAAGTCCAGTAGTTTATAATTTTGTTAATAAGGAACAAAGTTACTTTAACAGTGGACCCATTAAATATTCAAGAATCCATAATATTTTTCAATAATGGGTCCCGACTGTTAAAGTAGGACTTGTTTTTTTTTCTTTTCAGTTTTTATTTGAAGTATAAGAAAGAAGTCGGGTTTTTTGTTTTTTTTTTTTTTTTTTTTTTAAATTTTCCTTTTTTATTTCACACTTTTTAGTTAGTTAGTATTTTAAGACGGTATACACCGTAGTCTTGTTACTTCAGTAAGGGAATTAATATCGCGGGAATTATTAAGTACTGTAACGTCCGTTACGTTACAGCTTCCTTGTTTGGGTAAACTCTTTGTTCTTGTAATGCCTACGGCTGGCAGTTATATTAAAAAGGTAATGTCAAGATTTTTTTTTTTTTTTGACGTGACAACGTCTTAAATTAGGTTGCGGCTGGGAGTCACTTATGAAAAAGTGTAACGCTCGGTAACGTTACGATGAGTCTCTCGTGTTAAGTTTAAGTTTACATGTACAATGTTTTAGTAAACAAAATATATTTCTATAGTTAAAATTTGTGCAATTAATTCCTTGTTCCTATTGTGCAATTTAATTATATTCATATCAATAAATATTCTACCGAGAAAAAGACGTTGTCACGTAAAATCTTCGCCCGTAAAACCGACTTTACAGGCAACCATTTTTTTTGTTAAGATTTGAAATTAGGAATCCTCTGTCGTTTGATAGAAGATTCCAGGATATAGACTTCAGGCACCAAACCATACGTTGATATATTAAGCTCAATCATTATATTCGCCTGATTTAAAATAAAATAAAAGAGTTAAACATATAAGTTGTTTTCCATTTAATAAAACTACGCCCCCAGGATCTATCCCTTCAGGGTAGATCACCGCAGTACCTTGCGGTGGTCTAAAAGATTGATTTATGAAGACATATAGACACTTTACCAGCGGGGTCAAGGCTACAGATGGGCCTCAATTTTCGCAAAAATGTGTGAATCAAGTCGTTACATAAATATCTAATGTATGTAAATTTTATAGTAAACTAGCACTTATTCAAACTTTTGTTTATGTTAGTTTTTTTTTTTTAGTAGTTAAGCAGTAAATATAAAATTCATTTACTTTTATTCGTCGACTATTTAAAATTGGCAGTGGCTGCATTGACATGTCAACGTCCGGTTAGGTTAGGTTAGGTTTTTTTTTTTGTCTTAGGTTCTTAATTGGGGGTGTTTTTGTTAAATTTCTTGGTTGGTTATTATTAAAGTTGGCCTAAAATCCTACCTGAAGCCGCCTTTGATACAGCCAGAGGTAGAAACGTTAGCCGGGGGATAGAACGAAGAAAGATTTAAGAAGTAGAAACGAAAGAAGGCTTATCGAGTATAAAGAAAGAATAAGAAAAGGAAAGGTGTTTTTTTTTGTAATTATTGCATGGGATTTTGATAAGCAGGCGGGCCCCGGCCCGACCAGTTAATGAGAGGAGAAGGATCCTCTCATCAACCGGCCGGGCCGGGGCCCACCCCATTATCGTAAATAAAAAAAAATGTATATAAAAATATTGTCAATTAATAAATAAAAAAAAAAAAGATGTCATTTCATATAAGTCAAAATGTCCTTATCGGGTGAAAGTATTCTGCAACAATTAACTCCTCCGCGAAATTCATCACAAATATTCACTCGCAACTGAAAAGTTTCAACAGAAATTTCTGTTGAAGCCCTTCAGCCGCGAATAGATCTCCAGAATCAATCTCACAAAAGAGTCAATGGCTGCAGATCTTAACATTAGGGTTCTAGGCTCAAATGGGTTAACTCTATGGAAGTTGCAAAAAGCAACGTGTCTTTGTCTAGCACCCAGGAACCTATCACACTCTTCAATTAGATGTTTTGGGTCCTGGACCGAACTTTCATCACACGGGCAGATGTCAGTTGAAGAGACGTGGAAACGATGCAGATACGATAAATTTGCACCGTGTCCGGTCAAATACTGGGTCAGGTAAAAGTTGTAAGGGACCAGGTTGCAAAATTCTTCGACATTCCGTAGTGTTGGGAAAAGAGAGCGGGTGTGTTCGCCTTGCGGCGTAGTCTGGTAGCGCTCTTCCCATTGGAAGCGAGTTCGTTGTTTCATAGCGCTTTTGATGAAGGACATTGGGAACGCCGCATAGTCTGGGGACTCACTTAGGGTGGCGGCTTGATTTGCAGCGGCATCAGCCAGTTCGTTACCCAGAATGCCCGAATGTCCTTTCACCCAGCAAAACCTAATTGAATGAGAGCAGTCGTGAATTATATGGTGTATTTGATTAATTAGGGGAGATGTGGAATTGCGTTGTTGTAAAGCAAGCAATGATGACAGAGAATCTGAATAGATGACTGTGTCAACATATCCAGACTCCACTGCCAATTTACAGGCCTGATAAATAGCAAAAAGTTCTGCTTGAAAAACGGAACAAGTATCGTGCAACTTGAACAACCTTGTGTCTACCGGACTGCTGCTATCAGGGTCGATGGGGACCAATGCCCCACCGACCGCCCCCTCCTCTAATTTACTACCATCGGTAAAGATTTGTATAGTATCTGGGGTACAAGTGCTGTCTACCCGAGATTGAGTCGAGGCAATGGAGAACGGAGGAGATACGCGGTAAGCGGGGTGAAGGAGTTTGGAGATTGCGACAGGGGCTTCCAAATATAGGTTATCGGGTAAGAGAGAAGAGCATAATGTAACTCTAGTCAGCTCCGCCTCTCTGACCTCGGCTATGACCAAATCTAGGGGCGGGAAACCAGCCAGAGCTAAAGATGCATTTGTTGAAACCGTGCGGTAAGCTCGAATCGTCCTTATTGCAAACCCACGTTGCAGGGACGCCAATTTAGTTTGGCTAACGCGAAACTTGGCTGCGTGCCCCCACACCCCTGCGGCGTAGGTTATTGTCGGGACGATTACGTACTTATAAATTGAAGCAACGATTTCCGGGTGAAGACCCCATGAAGGCCGAACAAAGAGACATAATTTTGCAAAGATTTTTTGAGCTTTCATAATGACGTGACTAACGTGCTTACTAAATGTGAGACTGCGATCAATCACGACGCCAAGCAAGGTGATGGAATCGCTAAATGGAATGTTGACGTCGAGCATATTAAGACATATCTTAGACGCTTTCGGGTTGAATGCAATTGCTTGAGTCTTTTCGGGACCGAATATAAGCTTATATTTTGCTCCCCAATCAGCAATGCTGTTAAGAGCGCGCGAAGCATTTGCCTCGAGTGTAGCAGGGTCCTTTGCAGCAGCAATGAGAAATACATCGTCTGCATAAGCCTGGAGACGACATCCAGGGGGTAGCGGTAACTCCAACAACTCGTCCAAGATAAAGTTCCACAGGGTTGGACCGCAGGCAGAGCCCTGCACGCACCCTCGTTGAGTAGTGTGATGAGCAGTGGAGCCACCGTGATTAAGGACAACGGTTCTAGGTTGTAAGTAGCTGGAGATTAACATGTATATGTTCTTTGGACAGTTAAGTTCTTTGAGCCTGGTCAATATGGCAGGCCACCAGGCTTGGTCAAAAGCAGACTGTATATCAAGTGACACAGCCACAGTGGATAGCCCAGACTTTCTACAGCGTTTAATATATGCTATAGCATCAAACAGAGCGTGAGTAGTGGATGTGTCCCTTCGGAACCCATATTGTTTCGGATGTAGTTTGTTAGCTGTTGCGGCGCAATGAAGGACACGCTCTGTAAAGAGCTTCTCCAAGACCTTGCCGAACACTGGGATAAGTCCAATAGGCCGGTGGGCCTTGAGGGAAGCGTAATCAGAGCGTCCCGGTTTTGGGATAATTTTCAAAGCGGAAAGTTTCCAGAAGGCTGGAAAGTATGCAAGTTTAAGGCACCTATTCATAATGTCAGTAAGGAGTTTAGGGTATTCCTTAGCCACGATCCTACATATGTCAGACGTAAGGCCATCGTGTCCAGGAGCTTTACTGGGGAGAATCGATGATAGCGCGTCCCAAATCTCTTCCTGTGTGATATTGGGGTCGTCCGGGGAGTCAGGAGGGATGCGACACGAGGACCGCAGATTTTTCTGCCCTTCAGAGTCAAGTTCGGATAGATCAGACGGATAGAAATGCCGAAGCAAGGCTTCCGCCGTTTTCTCACTAGACGTTGTAAATTCCCCTCCAGCCGACACAGTAGACGGACCACCAGGTGGAGGTCGAGTTTTCAAAATTGGGTTGGTCAGAGTCCAAATCTGCTCAGGAGATTGTGTCTCGCAGAACTGACGGAAGTGATCTGAGGAGGCTTGTCGAATAGAATTTGAATAAATATTTCGAGCCTCATGAAGGCTTGTGATGAGAGGGTCCAGGGATTCTTGAGGAAGTTTTCTAGAAATTGCACGAGATAGTTCTCTCTTTTTACGCATTAGATCTGCTTTAAGTGATTCCAGGACTGGAGACCAAAAGGGGGCCCTAGGTCGAGATTCGGTGTAGTCACCCTTAAGAGGGAGAGATCTGTTCGCGGCTTGGTGGATTACCGCAGTGAGCTCCCTTATTAGTTCTTCCAACTCTGGAGCACTCAGAGCAGCGACGTTGTGATTGAGTAAATCTGATTGTGTCATTATGGTAGAAAGCGAGTTTTTGAAATCTAGCCAGTCTGTGTGTCTGTCGGTGGCATATCTAAATGTAGAGTTCCGAGGTATGTGTTGAGTGGATGAGATACACCCACTATCGGTTCGCCAGTCGTGTATGTACGGGAGAAGCTCATTAGAGACCATAGTTAGATCAATCGCACTTGTGCGAGAAGTGCCGTGCGTGTGGGTAGCAAAAGTAGGGACTCCAGAATTACAGCAGTGTAAATTATTGCTGTTGAGGAACTCATAGATAATGTCTCCTCTAGAGTTATGCCTCTCAGAAGAGTCCCACAAAGGATGCCAGGCATTAAAGTCTCCAGCTATTATGCATGGGAGGTCCCCATATTCGTGAAGGAAATGATCCAGGGTCTGAAGTAGAGGCGATGGGTCGTTGCTGGGATGAAGGTAGACGGAGGCAATGAATAGTTGCGTTGAGTCGAGGGTAAGTTTAACAATAGCCAGGTCCGATGAAGAAAACTGTGACATTAAAATTGCACGAGTACTCAGTGCAAACTTATTTTCGATGAGTATAGCCGCTCGAACTACCGAGTTATCAGAAACACGGTGAAAATTTGTAATACCAGGTATACTCTTTGTGTGGGCATTTGAACCGACGTAAGGTTCAGAGACAATGGCGATTTGATATCTTTCCTCAAAAAGTATTTTATGTAGCTCAACATATGCTGAGTATGCTCTGTCCACATTACACTGAACAATTTTTAAATTAAGTGGGGGCATACGATGAATGTTTTCCGATTGCCTAGCCATAATCGATTTTATCAGATATTCTGTTATTCATGGCTATTGCTCGGGGGCACAAGTTAGAAAGAGCACGGTGCTTGGTATCAAGCCTTAGTTTATCACTGCGCGTGCGAGCATTGAAGCCAACACAATTACCACAGGTAGGAGGAGCTTTGATGGTAGGGCAGCTTTTAGCATCGTGGCCGGTACGACTGCAATGCTCACACACCGCTACAGACGCGCAGCGGCTCTGTACGTGTCCAAATTGGAAACAACGTCTGCATTGCAAAAATGGTGAAAAATTTTCACAATGTACACGTCCGAAACCCAATCTGATTTTAATAAGGGAGGTCAGTGCATTCCAAGCTCTAGGTGAAACTGAGAATACGACGTTATATAAATTGGTGTTGCGATTATTTTTTATAAACCTAAAGTTAAGGTCATCGTCCAGAGACAAATCTTTCAGCTCAGGGTTTTGTCGAATGATGGTGGAAGCAATGTCTTCGCACATTATCTCCTTAGAAACGCCTTTAAAAATAACGTTGGGGCGCATTTTTCTCTCCCTTTCGGCTTTAATATTAACTGGGGCAGGGGCGTTTTTTATGCGATCTAAAGCATCCTTTAGATGCTCTTCCTTCTCAAATCCCACTTTGATTTTTCCCTTTGAAAGGTGAATAACTTTAGTCACTGCATATTTGGTGGATTTATAGTCCAACACTTTTTTGATAGAGCGAACAGAATCCTCGCGTGTAGACTTAGGATTGGTGGGGGCAATAATGAGGGCAGGGCCAGAAAAAGGCCGCGCAGAGGCAGAAGCAGGGGCAATTGAGGATCCTTTCTGAGCAATAGGATTAGATCGAGGTGCGGAAGCAGCAATGTTGGAGTATGTAGGGAATGATGTCGTTCGTGCAGCACCAACTCCAGATCTAGACGTACTCAAATTAGGTGCATCGTCAGCAGACCCCTCCGAGATGGTACCCCCCCAAGGAAGGGGCCTCCATTCGGAGACAGCCCGTCGGACCTCAGTGCGCACCAATTTAGGCAGTTCCCCGCGTATTTCCCGGTTGATGACTTCCTTAAGTTCACCCACCGCCTCTCTAAATGTCTTACCAAGGTCATTCAAAGAGGAATCGCTCGCTAAAGGAAGAGATGGCTCTCTATGAGAGGGTTTTGACGCATAAATGTGTGCGGAGTCAGGAGTTTCTAGTGGTGGCGAAGAAAAGTTTTCCGGGCAATTATTTAAATTTTGGCAGTTATCAGAGGTATTAATGATTTGACATCCGTGAATTAACGAAACTGCGGCTTGATAGGCAATAGCAATTACCTCCTCCCTCATGGATTTATCTACGCTCTTCTTCTTGGTAATGATGGAGGGGATGGATGAAAGACGCTTGTAAGCGTCGCAAAGTAAGGTTCCATATTGTGTTTCACCGAGACCTGGTACCATTTCCTCGAATGCTCGGAAAGGGGGCAGTTTAGGAGAGTAGGTCTGTGGGTCACGTTCAAGACTTAGACTACGTCGTCCAGGAGGTGTCGGCGGTGAAATGGTAGGCCGAGACAGAGTTGGAGTAGGTCGCGGTTGGTCACAATTATCAGAATCAGATATTTTCTCTAGAGCTGACGGCACTGACCGTTGAGACGCAGCTGCGCAAAGTCGTGCTGATGAACGCAATTTCTTAGGTGAAATTTGCTTAGGTTTTACTTGCGTTTGGTTGTCCGTTTTAGAAGAAGCCAAGGTCGTCGTTTGGTGAGTTATCGAGTTGTCCGTTTGAGAGGTAGCTAAAGTCATCGTTTGCAGGGTAACATAAGGGTTTAAAGGGTTTAAATTAGTTTTCGAATCCATGCAGATCCCACGAGTAAGGTCGATCTAAAATTACTCCCACGGGTGACGCCTATTCCGTGGAAGTGGCTATATACTGCGGAGGTCGCCTGCTATCCACAGGTTTTAATCGAGTTTTCTCTCGGGTTTTAAAGACTTTTCCTTGTCGCAGCCGGCCGGTTAAGGCAAGCTCCCATTCCTCCCCGGCACCTCTCCGCTACACAAGCTCGCCCACGCGGTCTGCTCACACGGCAGCCTCTGGAGTCCGGTCATGTAGCGGAAGGCGCCTTCCCCCCGCATACCCCACAGCGCCAAACCATGGGGATGGTTGCCGGGGAGGGAGGGTACGGGCTTCGGGGACTGGCGCATATCCCCTCCGGTACTACCCTTTCAGGTAGCACCTCTCAGCTCCCCTTTCGGGTTGCTGATCACCGCCGGGCAAATGCCCCGTCGCGGCCTGCCTCCGGGCAAATGCCCCGTCAAGGACTTGGGTGCCTCCGGGCAAATACCCCGCCGAGGACTAAGGTTGTGGAGCCGCTGGTAAGGGAAAGAATAGGTCCTCCCCCGCAAGCCCCCCCGCCGCGACAAGGCCGCTCCACAAGGGGGGGGTTAGGTTAGGTTAGGTTAGGTTAGGTTTCCGTGTGCAGCTTGCTGGTCTGCCATCGGACGCGTCCCCCGGGTGGTGGATAGGGGCACGGCCTCCAGATATGGAGGTTACCGGCTTCGGCCGGCGCGGACCAAAACCAGCAGGGGAAGCTCGGCTGGCGTCCCGGGCAGCCTGGATAACGACAGCCGAGTAGGGGGGGGGATCAGTGGAGCCCAATTGGTCTTCACACGATTTGCGGGAAGTCCGCAGGGAAGGCACCGAACCGTGGGCGGTATAACCTACAACGAGGTAGGCACAAACCTGGCGGGTCTAAATAACCCACCAAAAGTGTGTCTGCGGCCCCTTGGGAAAGGGTCGTATGTATCTCCCAACTTTCGTATATGGAAATGTCGGTTCATAATGTGAAAGATTTGTCATGCCCTCCCGCTGACGCCGGGCGCACTGGGGAAGCTCCTACCCAGTGTGTTAAATTTACTAGCAGCGGCCAATGCGCTCCGGTAGGCCACCGGCGCCAGGGGGATTCCGGTACCCCTGGTGTTAAATCAGTCACCGAGGAGTGTTTTGTAGTTTTGGAAAAAGGCCCTTCTCAGGGCCAGCCCAAAGGCCCTTCTCAGGGCCAACCGAAAGGCCCTTCTCAGGGCCAACCGAAAGGTCCTTCTCAGGGCCAACCTAAAGGCCCTTCTCAGGGCCAAACCAAAGGCCCTTCTCAGGGCCAACCTGAAGAAAAAGGCCCGTCTAAGGACCAACGAGTGGCAAAAAACGGTTCTTCTCAGAACCAACAAAAAGAAGGAAAGGGCCCTGTTAAGGGCCACACAAAAGGCCCTTCTAAGGGCCAAGAAGAAGAAGAAGGAATGGAGTGTCCGATACGCAGAGCCGCATCCATGACGCTTTCTATCTCTGAAGCAGATATGGGGACGCAAGATCCGGAGTCTTTCTTTTCTGCAGCAGAAGGCGGAAAGGGGGCCGTAACAAGAAGTATCTCCTCTGCGCTGAGGAAAAATAGGAAAAGATCGACGAAAGAACCTATTTTAGATACCGGTTCAGATAGTGATTTGGAGGTGTCTGCTGCCAAGCCTAAGATGAAGCCCCGTAAAGGTGTATCACGCTCCAACAAGAGCAGTTTCTTCAAGCGCCCTGATGAAGACGTTGGTCTAACCACAGAACCAGCGGACTCCATCGACTGGGACATCGAAACACTTGCTCCGAGTGACCCCGAGACACAACCTCGGTCAGAAATTCTGGGCGCTGATGATCTCCGCGCTCAAGCTTTTCAGCAAGTAGCCAAAATTATGGAGGTGACCGAAAAATCCAAAAACTTAAAGGGCACCTCCATAAGTCATATAAGGAGCTCTGCGCAAGCTCTGATGGAGACTATCATAGGTCTGTCCAACCGAACGCTGACTGAAGAAACAAAACGGCTGATGGCTGACAATACACGGCTGAATCAGGAACTGGACGCTCTTAGTAAGGAAGTGAGAGCTCTTCGTGAAGCTTACTCCGGACGAAAATCCAGCTCCTACCGGTCCAACAGACCAGATGATGTGAAGGAGCTTCTTGAAGAGTTCAAGCGCTCCTTGACCATTTCAATTGGAGAGATGGTCAATGTCAGACTTTCAAGCTTGGAGAAGAGGCTTCCGCCGCCGCCTATCATGAGACCGCCCCTTGCGGCAGATAAAAAGAAGACTGCGACAAATGTTGCGCCAGCGCTCCCTGTGACCCAGGCCGCAAATTTACCAGCTGGAAAGCCTAAAAAGTCCACGACATGCTCTGCTCCCCAACAAACGTCAGTCGAGAAGGTCAACACTATGTCTTCGGCCGCCGAAACGGAGCAATGGTCGACGGTGGGCCGGAAAAAGGCCAAAAAGAAGAATGCCTCTCCAACGGCACCTACGGCCGCTTCTGTAAACCACAGAAAGGCCAGCGAAGCAAATGAGGTTGGTTTACCTCCGACCCCGGCTTCAACAACAGGTCCGAAGGTTAAAAAGGCGAAAAAGCTGAAGCTCTCTCCTCCCAAAACAACGGCAGTCGTTGTGACATTACAGCCGGATGCAGTTGATAGAGGTATTACCTACGCGCAAACCATTGCACGAGCAAGGCAAGAGGTCCAGTTACCAGACCTTGGTATAGACGGTGTAAGAGTCCGGCAAACGGCTACGGGTGCTCGTATATTACGCGTTCCCGGTTCAAAAAGTGGACCAAAGGCTGATCTCCTGGCCGAAAAACTCCGAGAAATCATTGGAGATGTCGCTAAAATCGCGAGACCCGTGAAATGCGTTGACATGCGAATCAGCGGGCTCGACGACTCTTTAGAAAAGAGCGATGTTTTAAATGCTGTAGCCAAAAAAGCTGGGTGTCCGCAGGACCAATTGAGAGTAGGTGAGGTTCGTATAGGTCCTAATGGTGTAGGCACGGTCACCTTAAAATGCCCTATTGATGTGGCCAAAGTAGTTATGGAGGGAAGGCTCCTCATAGGTTGGAGTTCAACGCAAGTCCGTCTCCTAGAACCCTTGCCCATGCGCTGTTTCAAGTGCATGGGTACGGGACATGTAGGCCAACGATGTCCAGCCAAGATAGATCGCAGCAATGTATGTTTCCGCTGCAGCAAACCGGGGCACGTGGCTGCGGATTGCAAAGCGGAGCCCCATTGCGCAGTATGTACAGAAGAAGGCCGCCCTGCAGGGCATGTAATGGGGGGCGCTAAATGTAAGCCCTCACCAACCAAAGCCGGACCTTTGGCAGCTTCCCAGACCCAGGCTGCTGATCCCCCAGTAGTGGCACAAGATATGCCGGAGGAAATTGAGATGACTGACACCAATGGACGGAGGTAGGCATATCAATTTTCTCCAAGGTAACATTAACCACTGCGCCAGGGCACAAGACTTGCTAATGCAATCCTCGGCGGAGTGGTCAATCGATATTGCAGTAGTAGCAGAGCCTTATCGGGTGCCCACCCAGACCAATTGGGTTGGGGACATAGATGGGTCTGTGGCTATCGTTAGCCGTGCCGAAGGTCCTCCTATCGTAGTGAAGGAAAGAGGGGCAGGTTATGTTGCGATTACGTGGGGAGGAATTGGTGTTCTGGGGGTATACTTCTCCCCGAATCGACGGCTGGCTGACTTCGAGGTCTTTATAGACGAGCTCAGCGCAGCTATGAGAAGATTGGCCCCAACACCGATTCTATTGCTTGGTGACCTCAATGCTAAAGCAACTGCTTGGGGTTCCCCCGCAACAGATGCAAGGGGCAGACTTGTCACAAACTGGCTTACGGTGACCGGCTTAACGGTGGTCAACCAGGGCTCCGTCAACACGTGCGTGAGGAGACAGGGGGGGTCTATCGTGGATGTTACGTTCGCGACCCCTGCATTGGCATCGCGCATTGATAATTGGCGTGTCCTGGAAGAAGTGGAAACCCTTTCTGATCACCTTTATATTAGGTTTAGGATATCCTCTTCCCAGAGACAAGTGGCTTCCAGAGCGGCTAGAAACAACCAAGCCCGATTTCCTAGATGGGCCCTAACTCGACTGGATGTTGAAATGGTTGAGGAGGCGGCAATTGTTGCTACCTGGAACACCTTCCCGAATGAAGACGTAGATCAGATGGCTGCAAAATTCCGAGCTGATTTGTCCTCTGTTTGTGATGCTGCTATGCCCCGTGTGTCCGGCAGCGGCCCGAATAGAAAACAAGTTTACTGGTGGTCACAGGAAATAGCCAACCTACGAATCATCAGTAATAGGGCTAGGCGGGAGCACAAAAGATGCCGAAGACGCCGCCGACACACAGCTGAGGAGGAGGAGCGCCTCCATGCTGCTTATAAAGAAGCCAAGAGGCTGCTCCAGATGGCCATTACTAAGGCCAAAGAGGATGCCAGGGAGGATTTTCTTTCCAGCTTGGACGACGACCCGTGGGGGCGACCCTATCGCATGGTGCGCGATAAGATGCGGAATCGAGCCCCTCCCACAGAGTCATTTGAGCCGGCACTCTTGTCGGGTATTGTTTCGGAGCTTTTTCCAGAGCGTGCTAATTTTACTCCACCCTCGGTGGACCTTGCAACTGAATTTGAGAGTCCACAAGTAATTGAGTCTCCACCACCAATAACAGAGGCGGAATTTGGAGCAGCTGCAGATCGTCTTCGGTCAAAATCAAAAGCCCCAGGTCCGGACGGTGTGCCCAGGAAGGTCTTGTTCCTGGCACTAAAGCACCTGGGAGAACGCTTTCGTGGGATTCTTGATATGTGCCTTACAACTGGACGTTTCCCCGCCGTGTGGAAGGAGGGCCGTCTGTGTCTGCTCCATAAAGAGGGACGACCTCCCGAGTCCCCGTCTGCTTACCGACCTATCGTTTTACTAGACGAGGCGGGCAAATTTTTCGAGCGGGTGCTGGCTACTCGTATCCTCCAGCATCTTCGGGAAGTTGGGCCGGATCTTTCGGAAAGCCAGTTTGGATTCAGGACTGGCCGGTCTACTATTGATGCCGTGCTGGAGCTTCGAGAGTTTGCGAAAGCAGCTGTAAGGGAAAAGGGATGCGCTGTTGCGGTATCTCTAGATATCCGCAACGCTTTCAATACTCTCCCATTCCCTGCCATCATAGAGGCGTTGCGGTACCATAGAATACCCAAGTACCTGCAAAAAGTGGTGACTGACTACTTAAGGGGCCGCAAGATTCTTTTTAAGGGACAGCAAGGACAAATGCATGGCCGTACGATGGAGTGCGGGGTTCCTCAGGGATCGGTTTTGGGCCCCCTTTTATGGAACCTTGCCTTCGATTGGGTACTCAGACGTCCCCTTCCGCAGCGGGCTAAGATCATCTGCTACGCGGATGATACATTAGTGGTTGCCCGCGGTCGTGATTATGAAGAGGCAGTTAGGACGGTTGAAATAAGCTGCATCCTAGTGGTCGGCCGGATGAGACTGTTGGGGCTTGAGGTAGCCACACACAAAACGGAGGCTATAGCTTTTTATGGTCCTAGACGCAAGCCGCCACCTGGTACCGAAGTCAGAGTGGATGATGTGAGGGTCCAAATAGGACCTTCAATTAAATACCTCGGGCTCATATTGGACAGCCGGTGGACGTTCAGCGAACACTTCCGCCGGTTAGTCCCAAGGCTGACGAATGCAGCAGCGGCGCTAGGCCGCCTTCTGCCTAACATTGGTGGTCCCAACATGACATGTCGGCGACTCTTCGCCGGCATAATAAGATCGATGGCATTGTACGGTGCCCCAGTGTGGGTAGAGTCTCTAACTGTCCGAAATAAGGCTCTCCTGCGACGTCCGCAGCGGACAATGGCGGTGAGAGCCGTACGAGGGTACCGCACGGTATCGTGGGCGGCAGCTTGCGCATTAGCTGGTGCTCCCCCATGGGAGCTGGAAGCGCAGGTCTTGGCCGAAACCTATCGGTATCGGACTGAGGCTAGAGCCCGTGGGGAGCGCCCCGCTCTTGAAGAAATGAGGCATGTACGTAACGAGGCACAGGAGGCCTTGCTGGAGAGGTGGGCGATCGACCTGGAGTCTGCCAGGTATGGTACGCGCACCGTTGATGCAATACGCCCAGTACTATCTGACTGGGTGACACGAAATCACGGATCACTCTCTTTCCACCTTGTGCAGGTGCTGACCGGACATGGGTGTTTCGGACGCTACCTGCACAAGATTGCACGGAGGGAGGAGACTCCGCAGTGCCACGATTGTGGCGCTGCAGATGACACTGCGCAGCACACTTTAGAGGTGTGTTCCGCCTGGGACTCCCAGCGTCGCGATTTGGTGGCTGTGATAGGAGGGGACCTCTCCCTACCCGCAGTGGTTAGGGCCATGCTGGACAGCGAGAGGGCTTGGCTGGCGATGACCTCATTCTGCGACGAAGTCATGGCGCAGAAGGAGGCCGCGGAGAGGGTTCGTGAGGACGCTGCCCACGCGGCCCTAATCCGACGTAGACGGCAGGGCGGTAGGATGCGTGCATTTGACCGCGTCCTTCCGCTGTAATCGAGGCCAGCAGGCGGGGATTGGGTAAATTCACGCCTGCATTGCACGGCCTTGACAGTCTGGGGGTGATGCCTAGATGTGCTCGGGCATCGCCCCGACCGTGGAGTGGCCCGGCGTATAGCCGGGCCCCGCCGGGGCGGTGTGGTTTGATTCCCAATAAGGAACCCACGCCGTCATATCCGGCAGAGGAGGGCACATCCCGGAGTTTTAGTGGGTAGGGCCCCCCCATCCGAGCAGCCACTGAGCCAGCCCTAGGGTTGGCTGAGTGGGTGGGCGGGAGGTGGGGGGAGGAGTCCCACATAACCCCGTCGCCTACCCAGCGGCGGGGTATGCGTAACGCATTTCTCCGGGTAAAAAAAAAAAAAAAAAAAAAAAAGGTTAGGTTAGGTTGGGGTGCTAGGTCGGACAACCTCCTCGCGGTGCACCCTGGGCAACGTCGGCTTGAGCGGAAACCATGCTCGCCGGCGGCTAATGGTCTGACAAGTGGCCCCCATAGAGGGGGGGCGTTGCATGGCTGGACAATATTCAGCGGCCGCATCTTGTGGTTTGTGGCGATCATCTCGGCTGGCGTCCCGGGCAGCTTGGGTAGCGGCAGCCGAGTCCCACTGAGGGGGGCGGTAGCGCCCATTGTGAGGGCGGTTGCGGTGCGAAGTTCGCGCCACTTCCGGCCGACCCATAACCCCGCACGTGGTGTGGGGCCGGGGACCGCCACCTTTCGGGGTGGGGGTCGCGAGGAGATAACCTCTACAAAAATCCATATCGATGAGGCCAGGTAGGGTCCCCCCGCCCGGAAGGGGGATTTTTCGTAATGGAAATGTCGTCTATGTTCAATGTGTCTTTGTTATGCTCTCCCGCTAACACCGGGCGCTCTGGGGAAGCTGCTACCCAGAGTGTGAAATTTGCTTGTAGCGACCAATGCGCTCCGGTTGGTCACCGGCGCCAGGGGGAATCCGGTACCCCTGGTGTGAAGTCTACTACCGAGGCGCTCGCAGGTGATTTGTTTGTGAAAGGCCCTTCTCAGGGCCACTCCAAAGGTCCTTTTCAGGACCAACCGAAAGGCCCTTCTCAGGGCCAATTCAAAGGCCCTTATCAGGGCCAACCCAAAGGCCCTTCTCAGGGCCAACCAAAAGAGGAGATGGGGGTTCTGCGTCTCAGAGGTGGAGGCGACGAGCAACCGAGAGAGCTCCGTGTATCGGTCGAGAGACTGCACACAGGAACTGGAGCTGGACAAAGCGCTGGGTCCGAAGATAAACAGTGCAAAACTGAAGTGGCGACCGAGAAGGTCGAAGAAGAGGCAGAGGAGGACGTTTTCGTGGACGTTGAGGTTGTAGATGTGGAAAGGCGGCAACTGATGCCGCCACCACTACCGCCACAAAAGTCGCCCTCGTCAACGGCTGTGCGACCGCTCAGATCCAGATCTGGCTCTGGCTCTGGGCAACGTGACTTAGACTGCCAAGGCAGTAACAGTTCTGTACCTGCGCCCGTCCCGCCCCCCACACCAACACCTGTGGAGGGTACAAAACAACCTATGAAGCGGCAACGTGGTGCAGCGCAGCTTAGTACCAGCGGGAGTGAAACCACAACCCCCTTGCCACAGAGGAAGAGTGGCCACAAGGGGAAGAAACGGAAGGGGCGCGACTGCGATACTGGGGCGCGGTTCGGTATGTCTAGGGCCGAGTCGTCTCTTACTGGTGGATCGGACACCGGCCTCTCACGGACAGAGGACTTTGATACCTCGTCCGATGACACAATAGAGCCCCGCGAGAAGCGGAACACACGCGCTGGGTACCTTAAGAACCCCGTAGTATCGGACGAGGTGCTGGAACAAGACTCGGAAGCGGACTCGGAGATCGAATTTGCCGAATTTGCCGATCCCGCCAGGTCTGATGCCAGCCTTAATACGCTTGTTCAGGATGCGGGCAAGCACATAAAGACGGCGAGGCTTTGGATCCAGAAGTCGAAGAACCTCAAGGGCACTGTCAAGAGGGACATGAAGGTTGCCATAGAGGGATTGGCCAAGCTCATCCCTATCATGACGTCCCGTACAACAACGGAGGAGACGCGCTGCTTACGGGCAGAAAACCGGAGGCTTAGCCGGGAAATGGCACGCATGACGGCTGAGATGAGGGCCACACGCGAGAGGGTCGCGGAAATGGAAAAGGCCCTCTCAAAGCAACCGCGTTTACCACCGCAGCCAATATGCCTGGAACCCTCCCCCACAATGATACGGGAGGATATGGTAAACAATATATCGGATGCCCTCCACCGAACGTTGATGCAATCGCTGGGTAATATGATCAACGCTCGCTTCGAGGGCATCCAAGATCGGCTACTACCGGAGAAACGGTACCGTCCACCGCTTGCGGGCGATAGGATAAACGCTGCCGTTGGGCCACAACCTGGCAGTAGCCATCTTGGGCAGGGTCAAAGCCAGCAGGACGATTTGGTGGATAGGACGTTGAGGTCTCCATCCCAACCGACCTCGCTCATACCGGCTCAACGCACAACAGCCGTGCAGGATCAAAGTCCGCCACAGGGTGAAGAGTGGCAAACGGTGAGCAAGCGGAAAAGAAATAATAAAAAAGGAAAGTCAACGGTGTCCACTTCCGGTAAGATCGTGATATCCTCCCCTGAAGTCACCGAGGCGTCTTCTGGCCCTTCGACGAGTCAGCCAGTCTCGGCTGTAGGTCTGCCCTCAAAGCCTCCAGCCCCTAAAAGACCACAGGCTCCCAAGCAGCATCAGGCTCCTAAAAAGCCCCAGGCTCCTAAAAAGCCCCAGGCTCCTAAAAAGCCGAAACTGACGACGCCACGATCCTCGGTGGTGGTGTTGACCATCCCCCCAAATGCGGCCGAACAAGGAATGACGTACGCGCAAGTCATCTCCAGCGCCAAGCAGGCCGTGGCACTAAAGGACCTGGACATTGAGGGTATCCGTATCAGACCGACTGCCACAGGGAGTCGCAAGATCTTGGTCCCTGGTTCCACTAGCGGCGGCAAAGCTGACTTGCTGGCCGAAAAGCTAAGGAGCAAATGATGGCGCTCTCCCCGTATGGCGGTAGGGTCCTGGAGGCGATTCGCCCAGTCCTAAGCGCCTGGAGAGAAAGGAGGCACGGGTCGCTGACATTCCGATTGGTGCAGGTGCTGTCCGGGCATGGCTGCTTCGGAAAGTACCTGCACATGATCCGGAGGGAGGCGACCCCGTCGTGTCATGAGTGCGGCGCTGCTGAGGACACAGCTCAGCACACCCTAGAGGTGTGTAGCGCGTGGGACCAGCAGCGTCGTACCCTAACGGCGACGATCGGTCGGGATCTCTCTCTGCCCAGCGTAGTCAACGCTATGCTGGGCGGCGACAGATCCTGGCGTGCCGTTGTCTCCTTCTGTGAAGACGTCATCTCGCAGAAGGAGACAGCGGAGAGGGCTCGCGAGGTGGACGCTCGAGCTGACCTCCTGCGCCGTCGGAGAGAAGGAAGGAGAAGACGCCAATATGTGCGCCTCCTTCCATAGTTAAGGTTGACCGGTCCCCAGTACCTGGGGTCCCCGTGCACGTTTCGCCTCTGTTTGCACCCGCTTCTCGTAAGAGAAGTGGGTCGGCAGACGGAGGCGGTGCGAAGTGTGGGGACCTCAGGTGACACCCTGCTTTAGGGGGGGCACCCCCGTGTGCTACGACCACGGCGCCGCCGGCGCTCGGATCCGGGACTCCGCATAAGCGGGCCCCCCGGGGCCTTGAGCCGGCGGTGCCGCGACCGCAGTGCTGCCGTTGACCTGGACGCCGCGCAAGCGACGACCGGGACATCGGCGGTACTGTGTCGTGGCTGCACAGAAGGGGCGGTGCCTGTCGACGAACGGCTCCTGGGGCGCGCTCCGTCTTTAGGCGGGAAGGTGGGTGGACGGAGATGCGCACCGTGCTGGGCGTCGTGCAGGTACTGCGGTCATCGGAGAAGGGACCTGCGAGGTGTAAGCCTAGGCGGGTCTCTTCAGTGAGTAGATGAGAAGGGGGGTCGGGATCGCACAGTTGCGCGTCCCTTCCCTCCAAAAGGGCCAGCGCGGGCGGTTTGACAACCCGTCTGCGCATTGCACGGACCCGCTTGTCTGGGGGATCGACTAGTTGCACCTAGTCCTCCCCCTCCCGAGAGGTGGGGCCTTACCAGCCCCCCACAAATGGGGGTGGCGGCTTGGAGAACTGGCTCGTTCCGTCCCCAGGCCTCATCCTCCCCCAGAGGGTGCACGCAGTGGTTTTAGCGGGTAGTCTCTGTTGGGGACCCTCTGCGGTATTTGCCGGGAGAGGACCCTGACGGGGGAGTCTCGCATATCCTCGTCGGTCGTCAGCCGGCGGGTTGAACGCGTAAATGCGTTTCCACTGCGACAAAAAAAAAAAAAAAAAAAAAAAAAAAAAAAAAAAAAAAAAAAAAAAGGTTAGGTTAGGTTAGGTTAGGTTAGGTTAGGTTAGGTTAGGTTTTTTTTTTTTTTTTTTGTTTATATTCGTTTGTTCTCTTTATTGCTGATATGGTTTGGTATATTTAGTTTATGTTTTATTTTTTTGTTTTTCAGTTGTTTGTCAGACCCAGTCCCGTGGTGACGCTATTCCATACGTACCCGGGGGCTGGGGCTGAGGGATGGCTGCAGCGCTGCTCTTCCTCCTTCTTCTCCTCTTTGAGCGGCTGCTGCACAAATGTATGGAGCACTGTCCCCCCGAGCCCTGGTTCTGCGAGTAACACCCTGGTGGGAGGGGGCGGGGCAGGATGAGGGTCTGCCATAAAGGTGGAGGGATTTGGTGCCGGTGAAGCGAGGTGCAGAGAATGGGCCTGGTCAGCGGTGACAGGTAGGTAGGCTCGCCCGGTGGAGTCGCTCAATTCGCTCCCAAATCCGGATGGCCACGCGGTTTTTCGTCACTACTGTTCCCGTCGCAGTTGGGCCCATCCCAGTCCCTAGTACCGGCCGCTGTCCTCCGACGTCTGGCGACCATTGCCCTTGCCCCTCCCATTACTGGGATTGTAACTAGCTTGCAGGGTAGGGGGGGTGCAGTGTCCATGCTCCTGTTAATTCTCCAAAGTACATGTTTTAATCTACGTATTTATCTGTATTCGTGTATATATTTATAAAGTTGTCATTATATGTATCCATGTATATTTTTATCTAGTTGTCATTATATGTATCCGTGTTTATATTTATCTACTTGTCAGAATTGTAAGCTTTAATATTTGTATAGATATGGGTAATTAATTTAGTGAGGGATTTGATGAGGACGGGTTTATCTAAGTTAGCTGCAAATGAGAAGGGGGGTCTGTCTAAACTACGAGCTAATTCGGCATGCGAAAATCGCTGACGGGCAAACCGTGGGCATGACTCCAGCAGATGAGTAGGGGTTTGGGGTGTTGACGGGTCACAGGGACACGAATCGGAGGAGATGATTTGAAAACGAGCAAGGTAAGAACGGTGCGCCCCATGGCCACTCAAGAACTGGGTGAGGTGAAACGAAGTGGCTACAATAGCGCGATAGTCCGCAATTTGCTTTAACTCCGGGAAGATACTCCGGGTTTGTGACCCCTGGGTAGCGCTGTGGTATCGTTCCTGCCATTCCGTCATTACGAGTTCTTTGGAGCGCGCTTTCGGGTATGAGGTGGGAAAAGCCCTATATGTGAAAGTCGTGTGAGAGGAGGCGGCCTCACCAGCAGCGCGATCCGCCGCCTCGTTACCGTACACCCCAGTGTGACCCCTGACCCAGCAGAATCTGATTGATTCCGGTGAGCCGGTGCTATATATGGTTCTATGGATTGCGGCGATGGTGGGGTGACAACTACTGCGGCGTTGAATCGCCTCCAAAGAGGACTTAGAGTCTGAGATGATGAGTGCGTCTGCATATTCTCTCTCCCGCGCCAGCTCGCATGCCCTTGCTATAGCCAGCAATTCCGCCTGGAATACAGTGCAAGTGTTATGCAGTTTGTATTTTCTGATGGTAGTGGTCGGGTGGCGGTCCGGGTCCACGCACACTAGTGCCGCTCCCACGGATCCGTCCTCCAGTCGGCTACCATCAGTAAATATTTGAATTGTGTTCTCCCTGCATGCCCTGTCTATGTCATTCTGCGTAGGGGTGATTAAGTAATTTGGGGAGATCCTGTTAGCCGGGTGCAGAAGTTTCGCCACCGCCACCGGCGCTTCCCACTTAAGGTTATCAGGCAGGTATGTAGTGGTCCCCGTGATCCTCACCAGCTCCACCTCGCGGGCGCGCTTCACCTCTAAGTCCAGTGGGAGGAATTGCGCTAGTGCCAAGGAGGCGACAGTCGAGATGGTGCGGTAACCACGTATGGCCCGGAGGGCGAACCCTCGCTGCAGAGAGCCTAAAGTCTTCTGGACCTCTTTTTGGTCCGCGATATGGCCCCAAACACATGACGCGTATGTGATGGTCGGTACAATTATATGGCTTCAATGTTTTCTGGGTGCGCCCCCCAAGATGGTCTAGTGAACAGGGAGAGGCGATTAAATAGTCTGAGAGCCTTGTCAGTCACAAACTTCAGATGCTTTTTGAAGATGAGGCGATGGTCGACAATGACCCCCAGATACTTAAGTTCTGTCGAAAATGGGATATGCACACCCTTCATGTGAAGCCTGATATCTGCTGCCCTCCTTGAGAAGGCCAGTGCTTTGGTCTTTAGTGGGCCGAAGTTTAGTTTGACGCTCTGCCCCCAATCCGATACAGTGTCCAGAGCGGCGCAGGATGCCTCCTGCAGTGACGATCTATCTTTGGCGGAGACAATGAGCAAGACGTCGTCCGCATAAGCCTGCAGATAGCATCCCGCGGGCAAGGGCATGTCGAGGAGCTGGTCAATGATAAGATTCCAGAGAGCTGGCCCGCAGGCCGAACCCTGCACACAGCCTCTCTGGGTGCGTCTAGTCTCACTCAACCCGGCAAACTCCAGTAGCACCTCGCGATCGTCCAGGTAGCTGTCAACAAGTCGAAATATATTGGCCGGGCAGCCTACCTCCCTGAGTCTGTGAAGAATAGCTGGCCACCAAGCTCTGTTGAAAGCCGCCTGGATATCCAACGAAATTGCAACGCAGAGCCGCTTGCAGCGGCGCGCTTCCCTGATCTTCTCAATGGCTGCGTGAAGAGCGTGGCCTGTAGAATTATTGCGCCGGAACCCAAACTGTTTGGGGTTAAGGTGGCCTGCCACTGCCTGGTGGTGTATGATCCTGCCTACAAATAGTTTTTCCAGGACCTTGCCCAGCACCGATATAAGTCCAATGGGTCTATGGTCTTTCAATGAGGTCTCGCCCTCAGCACCGGGTTTCGGTATCGTCTTGACCACGGCACGCTTCCAGTCCCGTGGGAAGTATCCCAACGTGAGGCATCTGTTCATAAGGCTGAGGAAGAGCCCCGGGAAGTTGATGATGGCACATCTGCAAATGTCCGAGGTCAGTCCGTCGGGACCTGGAGCCTTCTTGTGCGATATGCCCTCAATTGCCTCCAGAAGCTCTCCCTCAACGAAGGGTGGGTCAGAGTGGGTGTCAGGGACGCGATGTCGCTCCTCTCTTATGCCTGCCTGAGCTGGAGTGTCCTCCTCACTCTGGTCCTCCGGAAAGAAGTGGTCCAGAAGACATGACGCCGTTTGTCGATTGTCCGCCACGACTGATCCGTCGACCCACATGGAGGCGGGGGGCCTCCTGGGGGCGCCCGACCTAAGAAGTTTGTTCGTCAGGCTCCAAACATTCTCACTAGTCTGCGATTCACAGAATCTCCTGAACTGGGATGTGGCCTCTCTCCTGATGGCCTCGGTGTAGCCCGCCTTAAGGTCCGCATGCTGGTTAGCCAGTCGTTCGCACTCGGATTCTGCAACCCCTTCCTGCCTAGCTCTGTGGAGATTCTGATGAGAGCGGCCGATTTCCTTCTTGAGACGGGACAGTTCCTCAGTCCACCAGGGCTTTTTGAGAGGGATCTTCCTTCCTCGTCTGATGATCGGAAATGCCGCTTCCGCGGCTCGTTGTATGACTGAGGTTAGTTCGACAACAAAGGCGTCAATCCCCCACTGATCCAGTTGGTCGATCCTCTCGCGCTCCAGGTTAGAATCCATGATGTAGTTGGTCAGGGCATTTTTGAAGGCACTCCAATTCGCATTTTCAGGAATCTTATATCGGTAGGTAGAAGATTCCTGGGTGTTCTCAAGCGACTCGCGGTTGACCAACAAATAGTACTCAATGAGCCTGTGACTGCAGGACGCTAGTGCATCAGGCTTCACCTGCCAGTCCCTGAGCATGTCGGTTACACTGCCGGACGAGAAAGTGAGGTCGATGATGGAATGGCGAAGTCTGCCGTGAGTGATGGTTTCAAATGTGTGGACGTCCCCCGTGTTATGACAGATGAGGTCATGTTCGTTGATGAGGTTGCATAGATCCTCGCCTCTCCTGTTTCTTCTACCTGTTAAATCCCACAGGGGATGCCACCCATTAAAGTCCCCCCCAATGAGGCACCGAGGGTTATCCGACTCATGCAGAAACCTCGCCAGCCGCGCCAATGTGTCATGCGGGTCCTGTTGAGGCTCGATGTACACCGAGATCAAATATTGTGGCTGATTGTTGACCGTAACTTGCACTATTACCAGGTTGGGCGTAGAGAATTGCTCAATGAAGATGGCCTGTAGTTTGTCTCTGATGGAGTCCTTGATGAGAATGGCAGCCTTAACCCGCCTGTTGGTCTTTAGATCCTGGAAGATACTTATGCCAGGAGAGTTCTTTACGAAGGTGCCTCTACCGGTGTAGGGCTCACTAATCAGAGCAATGTGCCTGATGGGGTCGTGGAAGACGTTGAAGAGCTCTTCCGAGCTCGCGATAGAGCGGTCCAAGTTAGCTTGGATTATGCCTAGCCTAAAGTTGGGGTTCCTTACAAACTCAGTCATAGTCTATTTTTTCCAGAACACGTGAGAGCATGGCTAGGTATCTGGGGCATTCCTGGTTGAAAGAGGAGTGTTTGGTGGAGTGATCCAATTTAAATCTAGAGTTGTGGCTACGGCAATTAACGCAAGTTGGGGGTGCTTGAGCGAGTGGGCAGCTGTTCTTTGTGTGTATAGTGTGATCGTCTTTGCCACAGTGGGCGCAGATTTCCTGGCCGGGGCATCTGGCTGAGGTGTGACCGAACTGGGCGCACTTTCTGCACTGCATGAAGGGGACAAAATTTTCACAGTGCACCCTCTGAAAGCCGAGGCGCACACGGTTCATTGATATGAGGGTCTTCCACAGCCCGGGAGAGGCCTCAATAACGGCATTGAAAAGATGGGGGTTCCTATTGCGACGCAGAAACCGGACCTTCAGCCCATCCTTTCGATCGCCAGAGTCAGCTAACTCCGGGTTGTGGTCCCAGATTTCGTCAATGACTTCATCCTCTGGTACGTCCTTAGTGATTCCCTTAAGTATAATGAGAGGCCGACGCTTCCTTTCGGGTTCTGACCTAGAGTGTCCACTGGCATTGATCAGGAGGTTAATTTCCTCCCTATGCTCCGCCTGTTCAAACTCTACCCTGAACTTACCCTTGGACAGCTTCCTTAGGTTAGTCGGGGTGATCTTCTTCGTCGTCTTCCTGAGCGCGTCTTTCACGGCCGAAACTGCGACCTCCCTGGTGGGGTCCTCGATCCCCGGGAACGAGATGACAAGGGCATGTCCCTTGGGGCGTGAAGCGGAAGCAGCTGCTCCGGCCGCGTCAGGACCACGAGACTGAGAGAGGTGTGAGGTGCCGTTTGATAGCCTAGGTTGTTTAGTTAGGACCTTAGCGTAGGAGGAGGAGCCTCCAGTGAAGGCCGGGGAAGCAGCGCTGAATCGCCCCATCTCGGAGCGGACTGCCCGGGCAACCGCTTTCTCCACCAGTGCGGGTATGCTCACGGAGAGGTCTGCGCCATGCGTGGCCGGTGGACCGCCTCCTTCTCCAGGACCAACAGCCTCACAACTGCACACGACTGCAGGTGCACCCCCTTTGTTGGCGATTACGATATTTCGGAGCACCGTAGCTGCCTTAACCACATTCACCGCAACCCTGTCCTTCATGGCGCGCGTAACGCTTTTCTCCGACGCCAAAATCTCAGGGATGCTCTCGAGGAGGCTGTGCAGCTCCTCATAGTGCTGGGGGTTGGTAATGCCTTCTAGATCTTGCTCTGTCAGTTTGGGTAGTTGGTTTACCGCATCGGCGGCCGCTTTAGCTCTAGCGCTACGAGTGACTTTCTTCACCTTGGCAACTGGATTGAGCTGCTGAGAGGCTCCAAGGGAATCAGTCCCCTGAGATCCCAGGCTGCCCGATGCAACATAGGGTCCAGTGATGTCCGACTCCTCAGACATGCGTAGGGGAGGGGTGGCGACTACCGGAGTCAAAACGACAACCGGATTTAACCCGGTGACTGCAGGGCGTGAAGCTACAGCTTCTCGACGTTGTGCCACCTCCATCTCCACGCCGCCAGTCGAAGGACGACGCGTAGGCGAGCGGCAGATAGGCATGACGCTCGTAATTACTATTTTCTTATCAAGGACCAAACCGGGCACGTGCAAGTGCCAAACTAGCCTATTATAGTATATTACTGCATAAAAGAATCAAATTCGTCGAAAGAATGAAGAAATATGAGGTTAGGTTTAGCAAGGTTAGGTTAGGTTTAGCAAGGTTAGGTTAGGGCAAAATTTTCTATATTAAAAACCTCGTAACTTTTTAATCTTATAACCTAAAATTATGAAATGAACGGTGGTAGAAACCTTAGACTACGAGAGATTTTTCGAGTTTTGGAAAAATAAATCTAAGTTAATACTAAACTTTTTACACAAAAATTAAAAAAAATAAGTTAAAAATTTTAAACTTTCCAAATTAAAAATACTTAAAACTAGAAATTATTAAGTTTTGCAACTTTAAGTGATAGATCTTATCAAACTAAACTAGCTTAAAAAAGAATTATGAGAATGTGACTATGAACAAAAAAGTTATGGTTGTTTAAAAAACCTAAAAATAATTTTACAAATTCACCCTTAAAAAATTATCTCTGAATGTTTATCGCTCAGCTTAGCACAGAATATACGCCTAGGTGAGACGAATCTTATGCACTAATTAAATCTAACCTACGACTAAAAATGAATTTACTACGAATTATTTAAAAATTTACAATTTGTTAATCCTATACAAAAGACATCAACGCGTGCTTTGTTTACAAGAATCTTAGGAAATTTACTACCAAATGTTAGAAATTGACAAAAATTGAAATATTTCGAAAACTATTAAAGCTGAATCTATTATTAAAGCGGAATAAGGTGAAACAAAAATTCTAAGATGTGCCTACAAAATTTGAAATGATTCGGAGTATTCTACCTGATCGAAAAAAAGGGTCGGTTAGGTTAGGTTAGGTTTTTTTTTTTTTTTTTTTTTTTTTTTTTTTTTTTTTTTTTAAACGGCTTCCCCACTCAGTGGCAGGACTTTTTTGTGCTTTTTTGGTTTTCTTTCTTTTCTAGAGTTTTTCTTTTCTCTACTTCGTATTTTTTTTTTTTTTTTGTTCGAGTTTTTCTTTTCTCGTTTTTATTATTTTTACTTATCGTTTCTACATTTCCTATTTTCTATTACATTTTTATTTTCTTACAATTTTAATAATTTATCTAGATTCTTATATGTCACTGCTGTTTTCTATTCTATAATTTAGTTTTCTCTTACATTGGATACTATTCTTATTAGATTCATTTTGACTTTTACAATTATTTTCTTAAGTTATTATTTCCTTTTCTTGTTTGATTACAATTTTCTCCTTAATCTATTTACATTCACTTTCTTATATTACATTATTTTCTTTGCTACATTTCTTTGTCTTTATTTAGACTGTCGTTTGTATACTACTTATCCTATTTACATTTGCTTTATTTTATTTACAATATTTACTTATTTCTATTTTTACTTTTCTTATTTATGTTACGTGCATTGTATTCTAGTCAATTTGTCTTTCGCTTATTTCTATTTATATCTCTATCTCTATTTACTGCTGGAGTCCCTCCGTGGTCACTTTTTCCTTCCGAGTTTGGGTGGTAGCCTCTAGAGCCCGGTATGCCTCCGCAAGTGGAGTTTCAAAAAATAATTTTTTGCCTCCATTTGTTTTGGCCCCGTGGTTACCTTTGGCCTCCACTCGCACTCCCTGCTTTGTTCCACGAAGGGGCTTCCGCAGTCTTATCCCTAATATTGATTCCCTTCTTTCCTCAAGAAAGTGGAACCAATGCCATCTCTTTTCAATATATTTTGTTATCTTTATCCAGATTCCTTTTTCTACCCTATATATTTCTTTCTGCTCCTTTTTTCCTCTCCCCGTTCTGTTGTTGCCCACAGCACCCTTAGCAATATGCCACCTTTGCTCTTGCAATTTTATCCCAGAGTATTCTCTGTGGGCAGGCACTGCTAAAGGTGTTGTGTTCATTCTCTTTTAACTCAGCCCTTTTACAATTTAGGCAACTAGGAGCGGAATTTTTGTTTGGGCATGCGGCGTATAAGTGGTCCTCCCCACAGTGGCTGCAGCTGTCCAGCGCCTCCGTGCAGACCCGTCTGATGTGGCCGTAGCCCAGACAGCGGGAGCACTGGATTAACGGGGTCTGATCTTCCACAGCGGAGATTCCCCACTGTAGTTGAAGAGACCCCGCATCTGTCAGCTGCCGCCAAATTGTGGGAGCCACTCTGACCACCACGTGCGCCACATGCGGATTCCTAGTTGCCTTTTCATATATAACTTCCATGTCCTCTTCCTTAAACCTTTCCTCCCTGTTTATTCTTCCGATTTTTCTTTTTATCCCTTCTATCACTTCCTCTTTCTTTCTCTCTCCTCTTACGTTCCTCACTATTACTAATGGGTTTTTGTTCTTTGCCCTTTCCACTTTTAGTATTTTGTTCCTTTCGATCTTCTCTTTCAATTTCTCTGCCTCACTTTCCCTTGCACACCCTATAATTACCTTTTGCCCTTTCGCCTTTCTCACTCTTCGCACTTCGTTCCACTCCCCTTTTTCGTCGACCGACTTCCTCACCGCGTCGAACACCTGGTCGCTCGTGAGCGTTTCGTCGGTCGACGCCACTATGATTGAATGTAGTGTTTTGTTTTGGGGTGGAACGCTTCTCACTTTTTCCGCATACGTTTCTTCCTTTCTTTCTTCCTCTATCTTAGTTCCCAGCTCAGTCAGTTTCTTTTGCTCTTCTTCCATTCGCTTTCCCACTCTTTCTTGCATCTCTTTTATCTCTTCCAATCTTCCCATTCCTTCCTCTATCCCTCTATTATTTTCTATTATTATCTCTTTTAGCTTTTCTTGTTCTTCTTTCATGTACTTGCTTTCTTCGACTTGCATGCTCATCGTTTTCTCCATTTTCTCTATCCTGTTTTTACTAACTTTCATTTCTTCCTTTTCTTCTATTAAAATTTTGTTAAACTTCTTTTGTTCCTCTCTCGTCTCTTTTACTTCTTCTTTAATCTCCAGCAGTATTCCCATGATATCTGCTAGGACATTACCATTCACTCTTATTTCTTCCTTATTTCCTATTATACCTTCATACATCTTTATCATACTATTCCTTCTTTCATTCTCACTCTCACTTTCTTTCTCATCTTTGCCATTCTTACTCTCTTTTCTTTCCTCCTCTTGCATTCTTCTTCTTTCTTTGTTACTTTCTGACTCGCTTACTCTACTTACTAGCTCTTTAATCATCTTTACCATTTCAATCGTCTCTTCCGTAATCCTTGCCTTTCCTTCTCTTGTTACTGACTTGTTTGTTCCTTTTGGTTCCATTTGTTCTTTTATTTTGCTTTGCGCTTCATTCGCTCTTCTTTCGTACTCCCTTACGTTCTTATATTTCTGTGGCGATTTCATCGTGGGCTGAGCTTGAGATTTATCACTATCTATTTCCCCCTGGGGAGAGGAGTCTGCACGTCTACTTTCAAAATTGTTGCATTTCAACCTTGCAAAAATAGGTTGGCTACTAGTATACATTTTTTCTTATTTCTTTGTTATTGTTTATTATCTGAGTGGGTTTGCCTACGTCTAATTGTAAAATAATTTATAAAATAAAATAAAATAAAAAATTGAATAAAAACCGAATAAATAATAATAATTAAAATGATAATATCAATGAGTCAAAAGACGATTTAGTAAATAAATTAAATAAAGCAATATTACACTTGAACTGAATCCGAACTAATGAGTCAAAAGACGAATTGAATTAAATAAAATAAGAATTAAAATTAAAATTAAATTGAATAAATTAATGAGTCAATAGACTATTTAATGAATTCAATAAAACTAAGCTAAAATAAGTTAAATTAAAATTAAATTTGAATGAGTCAATAGACAACACAATAGATTAAAAATAAAATAAAATAAAATGAATAAAATAAAACAATGGGTCAAAAGACAAATTCGAATTCAATTTCTATAATATTGCTTACTGCCCTTAAGAAAGGTACCGGTTGTCAGTATAAATTAACTTAAGAATTAAGAATTATAACACACACAACAATTAATACTAAAGCTAAGCCTGCCCTCAAAAGAGGTGCAGGGTGTCAATATCACAGTCAAAATCAAAATTAAATTTTTAACGCACACAACAAATTACTAACACTAAGCCTGCCCTTAAAAAGGAGCAGGTTGTCAATATCAGACTTTAATTTTAAATTAAAATTAAAATCTAATTTGGAGTAAAATAATACAATAAAATACAATTAGTAATTTGTGCAATAGTGCAGATTTGTCAGTATTTAGCCTAAGTCTGCCCTCAAAAGAGGCGCAGAGTGTCCTAATTCTAATAAAAACCTAACTAACTTAACCTATATTCAGGCTCAATAGAGACCTGAATTTGTCAAAATTGCTTAATACTAGTCCTGATCTCAAAAGAGATTCAGGAGGTCAATTTATGCTTAGAAAGGCCCTATTTCCTATGTAAAACTTTGTATGACAAAACTTAATATTAATTATTTTCGGCTCTATGAGCTCTATGTAGAGACACTTGGCACTCTATCTGATTTGTGTTAATTTTTAGGACCAAACCGTAAAAGTTTGGTCGAAATCGGTCCAGTAATTACGGAGATAGGTTTTTTCCAAATAGGGGTAACTTTGGGGTTGGGGGGTTGTTTTTATTCCCGAATGGGGTAGTGTTTCTATACCCGATACTTTTTCTCCAAAGAACCCTATGTGGGAAACCCCTCTAAGTGTCCCTTTTGTCAGTTAACACTTTTTTAATCCGTTTTCTGTCTAAGTTTTTGTTTAAAGGGGCGTGGCCTAATTTCCCCAACCTGGAGGGTTGTCCCGGGTGATTTTTGACTTCAGATTCCTGTAAAGGGGGATATCCTACGTCGAAAACCTCCCGGACTTATTTCTGAGAAATCTGTATTTTTTGAGGTATTAAGAATTAAACAAAATTTTCCCTCTTTTTGATTAATGTTCAGTATCTCCCCAACTAGGGGTGGGAAAATTATTCTAAAAAGTTTATAAGATAGGGGAAGAATTGGGCTTTCCAATGATACTATTATTATAATTTTAGGATTAAAAACTGCAAAGATATTAGACACGAAAAAAGGTAAACAAAGGGGACACACTAAAAGTAAAAACTTAAAACTATACAAACTTATTTGTGCGGTTTTCGGCAAATTTACGGAATTTTCCGGTAAGCGGCGCTCGGGGCCGTTTCCGATTTTCCGGATTTTTTAAAAACTGGTGGATAGGGCCTTTCTTAAGCTACAGGTACATATGTGTAATCCATTTAAAATCACAGTGTAACTATTTTTAAAATTCAAATTTCTGTACAGGGTCCCCAAAATTTGACCGCAAAAAGGTTTGTAATGTTTATATTTTCTCCGGGTTTCAATCCTTATCTTTCCAAAGTAGTTTATTATGACCGTCTAGGTGGGTTTTACCCCTCCTAGAAAATTGGTATTTATAAACTAGGTTTAACTACTTGAAATTCAAGTTTAAAGATGAAATTTTTGGGAAAAATATACAATTTGTAAAATTTTTAAAAATGCCACTTTAGGGGCTTATAACTTTGGACTGGGTGGTCCAAAATTAAAAATTTCTTCACCAGAAATGGTTGTATGCACCTTACAATCTAACTATGTAAAAATAATTTTCAAAATGTCAATATTAAAAAAGTGGATTTTCAAGTTACGTAATTTTACAACTTTAGTTTTGCGGTCGAGAGAATTTCTATGTTCTACTTTGGGGGGGTGGCGCTCGGAAACGCCGAGACCTACCCTTACTAACTTTATACTACTAGATAGGGGATGAACCAGCCTTTCCCGTGATCTAAATTTTGGATTTTTTAATTTATATTTTAATATAAATTAAGAGGTTATAAAATTTGGAAGAAATTTTTTCAGCTACAAAACCGTGTTTGTTTGCGCTGGTACGTTAATTGAAAAGAAAATTTTTATCCTACGGGATAGCCCGGGTCGACGTCCTCCTGTTGTGTCAAAAACCAGATTTTGATCTGATAAAAAACCGGTTGATATTCGGCTTTTATTTTCGTGGCGTTCGCCCCGCTCGTCCTGAAAACCGAATATCTCCGTATCTAACAAATAAAAAATTCCAAAACTTTGCACTAATAATCTACAATAACTACTAAACTTAATTTTGATTTTTAATATATACCTTCCCGATCTGGTTTTTGCTACAATTACTCTTATATCTAATGCTAAAATTAAAAATGTTCAGGACCTTGTTTTTCCTTTGTTTCAGCTTGGAGCTGGTCACCGAAAGCTCCTCCCGGTCCGCTGCGATGTCCTCTGCCTGATTCTGGTGGTTTGGTGGGGGTCCCTGGCTTGGATCCAGGACCTCGTGGCCACGTGGTGAGGGGACTTTCTTAGGAAAGTCCCTGGTTTCAGGAGGGAAAAATCTGAAATTTTTCTCCAGCAATCCTTGGGTCAAATGGTGCCTCCCCACAGTCCAAAAAAGGTGGGTCACCGCTGCGGTTCCCGAGATATATGGCTCCGAATTCCGGAATAACCTCAAATTTGGGGTTTTTTGCACTTTTTATCACTTTTTCTCAACTTTTCACTTTGGTGTAATACACCAATCGATTCGTCTCGTCGAGACGAATCTTTTGACACTAAGCACTTTGTATATTGCTCTAATTTTTCCGGCACTTTGATTTTTTAACGGGGCAACTGGGGTTAGGTTAGGTTAGGTTAGGTTAGGTTAGGTTAGGTTAGGTTAGGTTAGGTTAGGTTAGGTTAGGTTAGGTTAGGTTAGGTTAGGTTAGGTTAGGTTAGGTTAGGTTAGGTTAGGTTCGGGGGACCTCAACGCAAAATCGACCGCGTGGGGGTCCCCCCGCACTGACGTCAGGGGTGGTATACTGGAGGCCTGGGTGTTCGCCCTGGGTCTCCAGATCCTCAATCGAGGAACCACCCCTACCTGCGTCCGGTGGCAGGGCACGTCACTCATTGACGTGTCCTTCGCCACCCCGCCGCTCGCGGCCCGTATCCGGGGCTGGCGGGTGGAGGCGGATGTGGAGACCCTATCGGACCACCGATACGTCCGGTACGAGGTCTCCACGGCATCCCCAGGGGCCCCGGTGGGCCCCCGTGCGGGCAGCTCGCCGTTCAAACGGTGGGCGCTCGCACGCCTCCAGCCGGATGTGGCGGAGGAGGCGGCGACGGTGCGGGCCTGGGCAGGGGTCCCGGACGCCGTCGCTGGGGATGCCGACGGCATGGCGGACCTTTTCGCGGACGACATCAACGTCGTCTGCAGCGCCGCCATGCCGAGAGCGCGGGTTGGCCCACGGAGGAGTGGGCAGGCATACTGGTGGACGCAGGAGCTCACGATCCTGCGTGCCGCCAGTATGAGGGCCAGGCGCGCCTGCCAGCGATGCCGCAGGCGCGCAAGACAAGCGCCCGGTGAAGAGGAGGTCCTCCGCCGGGCGTACAATGAGGCCCACACGGCCCTGCGTAGAGCCATCTGCAGGGCCAAGGTCGCTGCCTGGGATGAGTTTTTGGCCATCCTGGACAGCGACCCCTGGGGGAGGCCGTACCGGACGGTGAGGGGGAAGTTCGCTTCGGCGGCCCCCTCCACGTCCGGTATGGAGCCCGCGCTGGTGAGGAGGGTGCTGGGGACACTTTTCCCAGACCCCGGGCCCTTCGAACCCCCCAGGATGCTGCCCCCCGGTTCTGCTCCGGGGGCGTGGGCGGCTGGCCCCCCCGTGTCCGATGGAGAACTGGACACGGTGAGGGACCGGCTCCGGAGCCGCAATAAAGCTCCGGGGCCGGACGGGGCCCCGGCCAAGGTAATGGCCATTGCCTTGGGCCCCCTGAGAGAGCGATTCCGCGCGGTGCTAGACACATGCATCGCGACGGGTCGCTTTCCCAGGCGCTGGAGAGTGGGGCGGCTTTGCCTTCTCCGCAAGGAAGGCCGCCCGGCAGACTCTCCAGCGGGCTACCGGCCGGTGGTGTTGCTCGATGAGTCCGGGAAGGCTTTTGAGAAGATTCTCGCCTCCCGGATCATCGAGCACATCGAGGGTGAGGGGCCGGACCTGGCGGACTGCCAGTTCGGCTTCCGAACCGGCCGGTCCACGATGGACGCGGTTGGCCGTCTCAAGAGGTGGACTGAGGCGGCCACAGCTCGGGGGGAGGTGGTGATCGCGGTGTCCTTGGACATCGCGAACGCGTTCAACACCATCCCCCACGAGTGCATAGAGGCGGCGCTCGAGTTTCATCGAGTGCCACTCTACCTCCGCGCCCTCGTCCGGGACTACCTGCGAGACAGGTCAGTCCTGTACGAGGATGCGGAGGGCCGCGTCCAATCGTGGCCAGTGAAGGCAGGCGTACCCCAGGGTTCCGTATTAGGTCCCCTCCTATGGAACCTGGGGTACAACTGGGTCCTGCGGGGTGAGCTCTTGCCGCGCATGGATGTC
The DNA here is from genome assembly GCA_902850365.2 of Chilo suppressalis. Classification (NCBI taxonomy): domain Eukaryota; kingdom Metazoa; phylum Arthropoda; class Insecta; order Lepidoptera; family Crambidae; genus Chilo; species Chilo suppressalis. Next base: position 12,699,212 of record OU963921.1, read on the forward strand.
GTCTGCTTTGCGGACGACACCTTGGTAGCGGCGAGAGCGAGGGGGTGGGAGGAGGCGGTCCGCCTTGCGTCGGTCGGCACCTCCATGGTCGTCCGACGCATCCGCCTCCTGGGACTGGAAGTGGCCCTCGAAAAGACGAGGGCCATGGCCTTCCACGGTCCCAGACGCAGGACCCCGCCGGGGCTCCGTGCCCGGGTAGAGGGGGTGTGGGTTCCGGTCGAGATGCACCTTAAGTATCTCGGCCTGACCCTAGACCCCCGATGGAGCTGGGAGGAGCATTTCAGGCTCCTCGCTCCCCGGCTGTGCGGCGTCGCAGCCGGACTCGGTCGCCTCCTCCCCAATGTGGGGGGGCCGAAGGCGAAGTGCCGTCGGCTTTATCACTCCGTGATAAAGTCGATGGCGCTGTACGGGGCCCCGGTCTGGGCTGAGTGCCTCTCGTCCCGCACGAGGGCCCTCTTGCGAAGACCGCAGAGGGTCATCGCGACCCGGGCCGTGCGGGCTTACCGCACGGTCAGCCACGGGGCTGCCTGCGTCCTAGCAGGTACGCTCCCGTGGGAGGTTGATGCCCTGGTACTATCCCAGGTGCATCAACACCGGGTCGCGGCGAGAGAGCGGGGCGAGCGACCCGTTCTAGAGGAGGTAGAACGGGTCCGCACCGAGGCGCAGGGGGAGGCTCTGCGCCGATGGGTGGAGGCACTCGCCAACCCAGCCGCTGGCCACCGGACGATCGAGGCGATTCGTCCGGTGTTGGAGGAGTGGGTAGGGCGCCAGCGGGGCACCCTCACCTACCGCCTGGTGCAGGTACTGACCGGACATGGGTGTTTCGGTCACTACCTGCACCGAGTCGCCCGTCGGGAGGAGACGCCGCGGTGTCATCACTGCGCCTCTCCCGACGACACGGCCGAGCACACGTTGATCGTGTGCCCGGCCTGGCGAAATGAGCGCCGCGATCTGATCGCGGCGCTCGGCGGAGGAGGCCTCTCGCTGCCAAGTATGGTAAGAGCCATGCTTGGTAGCGAGAGAGCCTGGAGGGCTGCCGCCTCCTTCTGCGAATCTGTGATGGCGCAGAAGGAGGCAGCGGAGAGGGAGCGGGAGGAGGACGCTCTAGCCGCCCCTCTCCGGCGTAGACGGGTGGGCCGAAGAAGGCAGGCAGCGGTGACTGCCGGTCTTCGACGGCCCTAAGGTGGCCTGGGCGCGGCCTGACCAGCCGCGCGCCCTAGGTGCCGCTCCGGCATAGGCCACCACGTCTGGGGACTGCCTAGTACCCTAGCGCAGTCCCCCTGAGGCGCGTCGCCCGGTCCACTCGTTGGGCCGGGCCTGCCCGGGGGCGGGCTCGGAGCTGTGGCGCACGCAGGTGCGTCGGCCCCGAGACGCCCCCACATGGGCGTAGGAGGGTACCGGGGGGTTTTAGTGGAGTAGGATCAGTGTGGTCTTCCGCACTGGTCCTGCTTGAGTAGGGTCGGCACTGTTTCCCGTGCCGGCGAGTCCCACACACGCCGTGCGCCTAGTCAGCGTCACGGTATGGTGCGTAACTGCATTTCCCCTCGTCACAAAAAAAAAAAAAAAAAAAAAAAAAAAGGTTAGGTTAGGTTAGGTTAGGTTAGGTTAGGTTAGGTTAGGTTAGGTTAGGTTAGGTTAGGTTAGGTTAGGTTAGGTTAGGTTGGGGTGCGGGCTGGCAGACCTCCTCGTGGTGCACCCTGGGAGGGGAGTGGGAGTAGCCTCAGTTGCGGTTGCTCCCACGCCTCTGCGAACTGTCAGTGGAGTGGAAAAACGGTCGAGTCTTTAAAATTTTCGATTCCTGTTGGTTTCTTCGAGTCCGAAGTATGTTGTGGCGCCTTCATGGTGTGTGTGTTGGTCTCTCCTGGCTCCTCTATCTTTAAAGGAGTCTGTGGATGATACGCCAGTTAAAAGGCCCTTTTCAGGGCCAGTTGACTATGTTGTGGTCGTGGTATGGCAGACCTTCAAGGTCTGCGAGTCTTCGACGTTTATCGTCTCGGAGCCCCTTGGGGGCTCAGCGGCCACCTTCGTGTGGCGTGGCATGGCGGAGCTTCAAGTTCTGCGGCGCGGCGGGATCGGTGGCTACGGTTTGTAGCTGCTGATTTGGTCTTCGGACTCCCGTCGGGCGACCTGTGCCTCTTTGTTCGGTGTAGTGGATCATGTCTCGCTGCCAACTTAGGGGTGTAGGGGCCTTGCCTTAACCGGCCGGGTCAAGTGGAGTAAACCACAATAAAAAATCAGCAAGTCTCTGTTGCTGGAGACCGCGGCAACAGGGGGCCTTCGGGTGGTGGGCGGCTTACAGTCCACCAGCTAGCGCCAACCTGGGGTACCTCCCGACCCCCCAGTGTAATAGGGTTACCCGGGTGCAGAGGGCACCACCCGGGTGGACGGTATAATTCCCTCATTCTCGTGGGATAAGTATGAAGAGTTCAAAAGAAAAAACCCAAACCCAAAACCCTAGTTTTAGTGCAAACTCCAGACGAAGTGAGTTTTTGAAAGAGAAAGTGATGTTTAGCGATGAGGCCATGTCGGATAGCTCATTCCATTCGACAGAGACGGCGGCTCTTAGGGCTGGCTATAAGAGGAAGCGCTCCCGGAAAACCGGTGGAAGCGACGCTGGCAGCCGCACGGAATCGGACAGCGGGTCCGACAACAGCTCTGTGTCCGTCGCTAAGAAGCAGACTACTTCGAAGTCGCTTGAAAAGAGAGGAAGAGGCAGGCCGCCCACAACTGGTCAATACGTTGGGCTGGCAAAGGCGAAAGAGGAACACAATCGCCAACAACGAGAAGAAATTCGCCTTTTGGCGGAGAGGAGTTTGGCCGAAGATATGGCCCAAGATAAGAGGAGCCTCCGCTCTAGCTCCGCTCATTCTCAGAGCTCCGTCCGAATGGACGATAATGACGATGAGGCACCGGCGTCTGAGCTGGTTGACAGCCTCCTTAAAGAGGCAGCATTGTGTCGACGGGTGGCCACTACATCCGGTAACCTAAAGGGCACCTACGTCAAAGCCCTAAAGAGAGTAGCCGAAAACGTAACGGCGCTGTCTAAGGAGCTGGTCAAGCGGACGACAACCGACGAAAATGCCAAACTGCTGGCCACAATAAAGAAGCTGCAAGGGGATAATAAGCGGCTCACGGAGGAGCTGGCAGATAGCCGCAAAGAGATGTCAGAAGTCAGGTGTGAACTTCTGGACATAAGGCGTCGGCTAGAGCCGACTGCTTCTGCGTCTCCTGCTGTCGAGGTTTCAATGGCCACAGGCAGCGACGAAGTACCACCAGCGCCACTGGTGAAGTTCATGAAGGAAATGGCCAAAGAAATGAAAAGGGAGATGTACGAAATGCGCACCAGCATTCTAAATATTGTGGATGCTAGAGTAGAGGGCAAGCTTGTGCCGGATAGGCCACGGCCGGCGCTTGCCTCAGACAGGAACCGGGAAAAGTCACTTGCCCCGGCAATTACAGGCGGAAGCCAGACCTCCAAGCGTGCACCGGCTAAAGAGGATGACCTTTCGTCCGCAGCGGCGGCGAGGCCACCCTCTGAGAGGAATCCTCCCAAAGGAAAGGGCAAGAACAAGCCTGCAAAAGTCGCGGCATCAGCCACCTCAGGACCGGCCAAAACTGGCCAACCGGTGAGAACGGCTGCTGCTGATACAGACGAGGGAGACTGGCAGGTCCAGCAGTCGCGCAAACGCAAATCGAAAGCTCGTCAGCCCGCGACTACAGTCCCACAGGCCACAAAGGCCAAACCGATGAAGCCGAGGAAGCTACGCGTCCCTCGTTCGGCTGCGGTGGTTCTCACCATTGACCCTGAAGCTCAAGAGAAGGGTCTCACGTATGCCGACGTCATAACCAGGGCGCGTAGCGTGATCGATCTTGGCGAGCTTGGCCTTGTCCCGGTTCAAATGAAGGGGGCCGCTACTGGAGCTCGAATTCTCCAAATCTCTAGCGGAAAAGACGCAGTAGACAACGCTGCAAAAGCCGATGCCTTAGCCGAAAAGCTAAAAACAATACTAAAAGAGGAAGTTAAGGTCACGAGACCGATGAAGCGGGCTGAATTCCGGCTCATAGACTTGGACGATTCAGTCACAAAAGATGATGTCATTGCTGCCATTGTAATAAAGACAGAGTGCTCAAGGGATAGCATCACAGTGAGCGAAATTCGCCGTCATCCGGACGGTATGGGCTCCGTGTTAGTAAAGTGCCCAGTCGCGGCGGCGAAAATACTAATGGCCGAGAAAAGACTGTTTGTTGCTTGGAGTGCGGCGCGAATTCGTGTCCTAGAGCCACGTCCCATGAAATGCTTCCGCTGCCTTGAGATAGGACACACTCGGCAGCGCTGCACATCAGAGGTAGACCGAAGCGAGCTCTGCTTTCGATGCGGCCAATCTGGCCACAAAGCAGCAGCTTGCTCAAATGAGCCACACTGCACGATCTGCGCAAACGCAAAGAAACCGGCTGGGCACATCATGCGAGGGAAGAGTTGCAAAGCTCCACCACCGCCCAAGGGCATAAAAGCAGCCGTCAAGGCCCCGGCTGCCTCAAACGCGGAGCGGGTTCAGCCGCAAGTAGAATTAATGGAATCCTAATGGATAATACACCAACACGAAAATTATTACAGGGAAACCTCAACCACTCTGGCGGTGCACAAGATTTACTCATGCAAACCATGCCAGAGTGGCTCATTGACGTGTCAGTTGTCGCGGAACCATATGTGATTCCGCCCAACAACAACAATTTTGCCGTTGATTTGGACTCAACTGTGGCCATTATACGGTCATCGTCATCAAGGTCCCCGCCCCTGAACATCTTGGAGCGGGGCCATGGATTTGTCGTTGCGAAATGGGGTGAGATAGTTCTGGTCGGCGTTTACTTCTCCCCAAATCGCACCTTGGCTCAATTCGAGTCATTTGTTGGACTGGTCGGTGCAGCGGTTCAGCGTGCTGCGCCATGTCAAGCCTTTGTGGCGGGGGACTTCAACGCCAAATCAACGGCCTGGGGTTCCCCCTCCACAGATGCACGTGGTTCTGTCGTAGAGGATTGGGCAGGCATGTTCGGCCTCGTTCTGCTCAATAGGGGCTCAACTAACACCTGTGTGCGACAGCGGGGGGGGTCTATAGTGGACCTCACGTTCGCTACCCCCGCTCTCGCATCACACGTTCTTAATTGGAGAGTCCACGTGGAGGCGGAGACATTGTCAGACCACCGCTACATTACGTTTGACGTGTCTCCCCATGGAAGGGTTACCGGAGTTTCAGCGCCAAGAGCCGGTCTTCCACAAGAATTTCCCAGGTGGTCGTTGGCCAAATTCAACAAGGAATTGGCGGAAGAGGCCGCCCTAATGGAAGACTGGTTCTGTGAGTACACGCAACCTTCTGCGGATGTTGACGAAGAGGTAGTTTCTTTCGGCCAATCATTAACACGCATTTGCGATGCGTCAATGCCGAGGACAAAGCGACGGCCTCCAAGGCGTGAGATTTACTGGTGGTCATCGGAACTGGCTGAGATGCGTCGTGTCTGCATCGAACGGCGCAGGGCATACACCAGGCACCGTAGATTACGCCCCGCTAGAAGGGATGAAGCAATAGAGGCGCAGCTTCATGCAGCGCTGAAAGAGGCCCGTCACACTTTTAGGGTCGCAATTGCCGAGGCGAAGTCTGCTGCCTTTAAGGAATGGCTGGAATTACTTGATGCGGATCCATGGGGGCGTCCCTATCGGACCATCCGCAACAAGCTCTGTTGTGCGGGTCCTCCGGTGACAGAAACGCTGGAGCCCGCCTTTCTCAATAGTGTCATCTCCGTTCTTTTCCCATCTCGAACGGAGCATGTTCCGCCCTACATTGCTCCTGTTACTAGGGCTGAACTCGAAGAAGATACTTCCCCCCCTCCTATTACTGCGGGGGAAATGGAAGCTGCGGTGTGTAGACTCCGAGCCAAAACAACAGCCCCTGGACCGGATGGTGTTCCCGGCAGGGTTTTGGCCGTGTCCCTAGGCACACTGGAGAGTCGCCTTAAAAGGATTTTTGATTTATGTCTGTCGACTAGTCGTTTCCCCAAAATGTGGAAAAGGGGTCGCTTGGTTTTGCTGCCGAAGCCTGGAAAGCCACCTAACGTCCCGTCGGCTTACAGGCCAATAGTCTTGCTGGATGAAGCGGGTAAACTTTTAGAAAGGATTATATCCACCCGCATCAACCAGCATCTAAAGGAATCTGGCCCGGACCTGTCTAGCTCGCAGTTCGGGTTTCGTGAAAACCGCTCTACCATCGACGCTATTTCTTGCGTCAAGGCGTTTGCGACGGAAGCGGTTTCGAGGGGCAGGGTGACTATGGCGGTGTCACTGGATATTGCCAACGCCTTCAACACCCTGCCCTTTGCGTGCATTGAGGAGGCACTGCGCTACCACAAAGTGCCATCATACTTGATTAGAGTCATCCGCAGTTATCTCCGCAACAGGCTTGTTCTGTGCCTAGACCGCAGCGGAAATATGGTGAGACGCATAACATCTTGCGGAGTTCCACAGGGGTCGGTGCTTGGCCCGCTCCTGTGGAATATTGGATATGACTGGGTGCTCCGGGGCTGTCTCATGCCTGGAACCCGCGTTACGTGCTATGCTGACGACACGCTCGTTCTGGCGAACGGCGATAATTATGCCGAAGCCGCGCGTCTAGCAACAGTCAGCGTCACAATGGTCGTCAGTCGTATCGAGAGTCTTGGTCTTAAAGTGGCTCTCGAAAAAACAGAGGCTCTCCTTTTTCATGGGCCAAGGATGAAACCCCCAAATGATGCGGCTATCACCGTCAATGGGGTGCGCATTAGTGTGAAGAACCATATGCGCTATTTGGGGCTGGAGCTCGACCCACGGTGGTCGTTCAATGAGCACTTTAGCCGCCTGTGCCCTAAACTTCTCAGCACGGCGGCGGCTCTCAGCCGACTGTTGCCAAATCTGGGCGGCCCCAGCACGGCATGTCGCCGTCTGTATACCGGGGTCGTTAGATCCATGGCACTATATGGGTCTCCGATCTGGGCGGACACATTGTCTCCGCACAACGCTGCCCTACTCCGAAGGGCACAAAGAATAATGGCCATCAGAGTCATCCGCGGGTATCGCACCGTGTCCTGCGACGCTGCGTGCGTGTTGGCAGGTACCCCTCCGTGGGACCTAGATGCAAGGGCGCTCGCTGAAGTTTATAGACGCAGCGCTCGAGTGCGAGCGGAGGGAGTACGGCCAATGCCGGAAATGGTAAAACGCTGGAGGGACAGAGCCCAAGCGTCAATTTTGAGGGACTGGCGGCGCAGGCTAGAGAATCCTGTAGCCGGCCGCTGGACCATCGAGGGGATTCGGCCGAATATTGTAGAATGGCTGGCGAGAGAGCACGGAACGCTCAACTTCCGGCTAACACAGGTGCTGTCGGGGCATGGTTGCTTCGGCAGCTACCTCCATCGAGTCGCCGGTCGTGAGCCAACGCCAGGCTGCCACGACTGTCAGAGCGATGTGGACGATGCGCAGCACACTCTGCAAGTCTGCCCTGCATGGGCAACTCAACGCGCCGTCCTTACCGCGGAAATAGGTGCGGACCTCTCACTTGCGGCTGTTGTCAAAGCTATGGTCTGCAGTGAGAGTTCCTGGTTTGCGGTGGCAACCTTCTGCGACGAGATCGTCTCGCAGAAAGAAGTAGCGGAGCGAGAACGGGAGCAGCAGCCTGACGCTGACCCGATCCGAAGAAGGAGAGGTGGCCAGAGGCGGAGGCGCCACGCCAATCTCCAGCCACCTTAGTGAGGGCGCGGGCGATGAAATGGGGCTACATCGCCCGTAACAAATGCCCCGCGTTGGGAGAGTGCTGAACAAGAGCACTTTCCTCCCCCTAGTGAGCCCGAAACAGGGCAATAGTCGCGAAGCGAATGCGGGAGGTCGTATGCGATGAGCTTCCCATACCGCACTCGATCGAGCGACTGAGCGGAACCGTTGGTTTTTAGTGGCGTATGCCCCCGCTCTCTACACGGGGGAGACTCCCACATAACCCAGGCTGGGCCCCATACACCTGGCTTGGGTACCTATAAAAGGTTTTCCAACGTTAAAAAAAAAAAAAAAAAAAAAAAAAAAAAAAAAAAAAAAAAAAAAAAAGGTTAGGTTAGGTTAGGTTAGGTTAGGTTAGGTTTTTTTTTTTTTTTTTTTTTTTTTTTTTTTAATTTTAATGCTCCCCACTTTGTTGCAGGTCTTTGTTTACTTGTTTATATTTGGTGTGTCTTTTCATATTTTTCTTTTTTTTGCTTTAAAAGCACGTTTATTTTTTCGCGCTTATATATATTTTTTTACACATTTTTCTTTTTGTGTCTCTTTTTCTTTTATCTTTTCAAATTTTCTTATTCTATTACATTTCTTACTTCTATTGACTATTATTTTACATTTATTGGTTCCTTATACTTTATGTTTTTGCTTTATACATTCCTATATCTATTCTTATCTGTACTATTTTGCTATGCTCAGATTAATATCTGGTCTTTTGTCTTATTTTCTAAATTTTCTTATTCTATTTACATCGTCTATGCTTAATCTCTACTTCTTTTTCTTATTCTAGTTACATGAGTTACTTATTCTTATTACAGTTTTCATTTCTTTGTCTTATAACATATTTACATTTACATTTTATTCACTTACATTTTCATTCCATTGTTCTTTTCCATTTATATTTACATCTACATTTCTTATTACACTTACGTTTTGTTTTAAAATTACTTTTTCCTTATAGTATACTTTCCTTTTTACATTTCTACCTTTTCCGTTTTTTATCTAATCCCGTTCTTTACGTTTGACTCCACTCGGAGTCTTGGGGTTGGGTAAGTGCTCGCGGGTTCAGCTTCCGCAAGACAGGATTTGCAAATATCATATTTGCAACCCTGTTTGCTTTGGCTGTTCCCGCGCGCACTTTTCAGTTTTCACCTTTCCCTTTGCGTTTCCTCCCAGTGGAGTCCCGTCTACTTTTTGGTCTTTGGCTTTGCTTTGCGTTCCCCTATTGTCTATTTGTATACCTATTACCCTATTTATTTTCCTATTTATTTCTTTAATTTCTGTAACTGTTTTCCTAATTTCGCCCTTAGCAGTGGTACGCGACTTTTGATCTGGCTATCCTATCCCAAATAGCCCTCTGTGGGCATTCGATGCTGAACGTGTTGTGTGCTGTGTCCTTATTTTTCGCCTTTTTGCAGTTCTGGCAGCATGGTGCTTCTTCTTTCTTTGCACATGTGGCGTACTTGTGGTCTCCCCCGCAGTGGCTGCAACTGTCCAGCGGCTCCTGGCAGACCCGCTTGATGTGGCCGAAGCCCAAGCAGCGGGAGCACTGGATTAGCGGGGACTGATCTTCTACTCTGGATGGTCCCCAGCGTAGTTGAAGGGTCCCCGCCTCTGTCAGCTGCAGCCATATTGCCGGGGCCACTCTCAGGACCACGTGTGCCACATGTGGATTCCTTGTTACCTTTTCAAATACTGCCTCTATGTCCTTTTTTCCTTCCTCTTTGCTATTCCCTTTCTTTCCTTTTCCTATCATTCTTCTTATCGCCTCAATCACTTGCTCCGTCTTGTTTTCTCCTCTTACATACTTTACTACCACTAACGGATTTTTATTTTTGGCTTTTTCTACTATTAATTTTTTATTCCTTTCCAATTCCTCTTTCAGTCTTTCCATTTCATTCTCCCTAGCACACCCTATTATGACCTTCTGTCCCTTTGCCTTTCTTATCTTTTTTACCTCCATCCATTCTCCTTTTTCATCCACACTCTTTTTCACCTCTTCTATCACTTCTTCACTTGTTTGCGTTAAGTCCGTTGATGCTACTATGATGGAATGTAAAGTTTCCATCATAGTAGCTGGCCCTTTTACTCTCTCTGCATACGTATCCTTTCTGATTTCGTCCATCTTTTCTTTCACTATCCCTTCTATATCCCTTTTTTCCCCTGTGATTTGTGTCCCTACTTCTTTTTGTCTGCTTTCTATTATTTCCATAATGCTGTTTCCCCTTATTATTTCCTTTCTATTTCCTAAAATTGTTTCTTTAATTTTCCCCTGTTCCTCTAGTGTCATTCTACTTTCTTGCATTGTGGTGCTTAGCATGCTTTCTATATCTCCTATATTATCATTTCCTTTTTTCCCTATTTCTTCTATTGTTTCCATTTTCCTATTTCCTGTTATTATTTCTTTCCTATTATCTAAAATTGCATCCATCACTTTCTTTTGTTCTTCCATCAGGAGATATGCTGTGCTTTCATCGTTTTCCTTATCTAGCTCGAATTCTATTCTTGTCTCTATTTTATCCGTGTATAGCTTTGCCTCTATCGCTGCATCCCTTGCTTCCATCACTACGTCCATAAATTTCTGCAGTTCTCCATCCATGTGTTCGTTGTCTTCCTTTGTTATTACTGCAGCTTTATTTATGCCCTCCATTATTTGGCTGCTAAGCTGTTGCTGTTCATCCATCCTTTCTAACGTGCTCTTCGTCTTTCTGGTTCCTTCTTCTATTCTTTCTCTATTTCCCAAAACTATGTCCTGTATATTTTTCAGCATTTCTTTCATCTCTCCTATTTCCTTCCCGTCCATTCTTTCGTCTTTCTTTTCCTCCCTTCTGTCCATTTCTTTCGTTCCATCGTCGTTCTTACTGTTTTCTAATTCTACTACTCTTTTAGCCAGCATCTCTATCCACTCTTTCATCTCTTTCGTTCCTTTTCTTAAAAACTGTTTTCCCTCGCTTGTCACTGATTTGGGTGCCAAATGCTCCAACATTTTGGCTCCCAAATCCCTGGCCTTACTTACTAAATTGTGGGGGAATTCCTCCACTTTCTCCTTCCTCGCTGTTTTTTGTGTGCCTTCCGCCGTCATAAGTCGCGTACCTGCTGTCTCGTTTACCATTTTTAATTCTTTTATCTCAGAAGGAGATTCATAAACGTAATCAAATGTTTTTGAATTTCTCGCGGCGGGAATGTGTTTGCCGTTTCTTGCCATTTTAATTTTTTCGAACCAATATGGAGCAGTCTTTAAGACCTGTTTTATCCAAATTAAATTTTTTGATATAAATTAAATTGAAAAATAAAAATAAAAATAAAAAATAAAAATAAAAATAAAAATAAAAATAAAAATTTAAAAGTAAAATTAAAAATTTGAATTAAATTTGGAATTGAAATTATGAGTCAATAGACGGATTGATAATTTAAATTAAAATAAAATTAAATGGACACACCAAAATAATATAATAAAATAAAATAAAATAAAATTACTAAATTACTAATTCCTAAAACTAAGCCTGCCCTTAAAAAAGGTGCAGGGTGTCTATATCACAGTCAAGCTAAAGATTTAAACGCACACAACAAATTACTATTACTAAGCCTGCCCTTAAAAAAGGTGCAGGTTGTCAATGTAAGTTTATGGATTTTAATTAAAATCAAGTTTAAATAAAAGGTAAATAAAAGGTAAAACAATAAAATACGACAGTAGTAATTTGTGCAATAAGTGCAGATTTGTCAAATTTTTTGCCTAAGTCTGCCCTCAAAAGAGGAGCAGAGTGTCCTAATTCTAATAAAAACCTAACTAACTTAACCTATATTCAGGCTCAATAGAGTCCTGAATTTTGTCAAAATTCCTTAATACTAATCCTGATCTCAATAGAGATTCAGGAGACTTAATTATACCTTGAAAGGCCCGAGTTCCTATATGAGAATTTTTGTATATGAAAACTTAATATTAATTTTCCTAGTCTCTATGTTCTCTATGTAGAGACGTTTGGCACTCTATCTGATTGCTGAGAATTTATAGGACCAAACCGTAAAAGTTTGGTCGAAATCGGCCCAGTAGTTTCCGAGTTGCCTTATTTCTTCAGATAGGGGTGGTTTAGGGGTTGGGAGGGGTGGGCGTCGAGATTTGGGTCCCAAGTGAGAATTTGAGTCCCTATATAAAATGTTGTAAGTTTGGGACTGCTAGTTCCTTGGTAACGGGCTATTAAACAAATTCTCCCTTAGGGCGGCGGGGGAAAAAATTTCAAATTTAAGGGTTGGTTTTTATGGTTGTAAAATGTCCGGTAAAGAATGCTGATTATTTTTGTCCGAGAAGGTGTATATGCCAAAAGTATAGTTTTTATAAAATTTTGAATTTTGTATGTCTAATTAATTTATGGGGTAGGGGGTAGGGGGTTGAGACTATGGGGGATCGACGTCTCCCTGGGGGTTTCCACCTGCGACTCTTCGAGTCGCTAAAGGCCAAATTTGGGGTCTAAAACGTCCTACTATGCGTACTTTAGGAGTTAGCTGTATATGTTTACTTCTTCCGGGAATCGAACCCGGGAATTTCAATTTTTGGTGGTGTTTTTTATGTTGGGGTCGGGTAATGTTGTTTGAAGAGATACTTTTCTCCCAAGGAACCTAATGTGGGAGATTTCTCCAAGTACCCTTTTTAGGCAATTAAACAAGCCCCTATATATTCCGCCTATAAGTGGGCGTGGCTTATGACGTAGTCCGCCCTGACTAGAAATTCCCCGTTTTCAAAAGTCCTCCCGGACGGGTTTCGACTTCGGAATCCTGTAAAGGGGGATGTCCTCTATCGAAAAGCTCCGGGATTAATTTTCGAAAAACGGGTACTTTTGGAGATTTTTTGGGTTTTAGCCCGAAAAATCCCTCGGTGATTAATGTTCTGTTGTTCTACAAATAGGGGTTGAAAAATTTATTTTTTACAAAAATCTTAAAAAGTAATAAATGGGCCACCAGGGGGCACAATTTTTATAATTTTAGGGGTTCGGAATACAAAGATATTAACTAATAAAAAACGTAAACAAACATATACTTATGATTAATGGCTTGCCAACTTAATTGTGCGGTTTTGTTAAAATTTTTTGGAACCTTTGGGGGGTCGGCGCTCGGGCGCGTTTTAAGTTTTCCAAAAAATTTTTTAAACACTTACTCGGGCCTTTCCTAACCTATTTGTACATATATAAAAGTTATTAATTATCACAGATTTAGTATTTTTAAAATTCGATAATCCGTGCTGGGTCCCCGAAATTTGACCGCATAAAAATTTGTAACCCTTATATTTTCTCCGGGTTTCAACCCTTATCTTTCCAAAGTTGTTTGTTAGAACCGTCTAGGTGGGTTTTACCCCTCCTAGAAAATTGGTGTTTATAGACTAGATTTAACTACTTGAAATTCAATATTTAAAATGAAATTTTTGCAAAAACTAACATCGGGTGAAATTTTTTATTTTAAAAGCTTATAACTCCGGACGGGGTGGTCCGAAATTTAAAATTCCTCCGTCAAAAATGGTTACTCTTACATAACTATCTAATTGTGTAAAAACAAATTTGAAAAAGTCAAAGATAAAAAAGTGAATTTTCAAGTTACGTAATTTTTACAATGTTGTTTTTGCGGTCAAATGAATTTCTGGGTGCTACTTTGGGAGGGTGGCGCTCGGAAACGCCTGGCTCCTCCCTTAAGATTTTTATATTACTAGCTAGAGGGTAGTCCGGCCTTTCCTGTGATATATAATTTTTATTTTTTAATTTATATTTTCATATAAATTAAATCGGTTTAAAATTTTGAATCAATTTTTATTGTTACAAATTAAGTTTGTTTTCGTCTAATTCCTCTAAATACTAAGTTTTTGCCAAAAATTCTTTTTTCACCGGATAGCCCGGGTCGAGTTCCTCTGATAACCCAAAAACCAGGTTTCAAAATAAATAAAAACAAGTTGTTATTCAACTTTTATTGTTTTTGATGGTCGTCCCGCTGGTCCTGAAAGTTGAATAACTACGGTGATCTTTAAGATAAAATTCCGAAAAAAGTTTTAAAATGATCGTTAATAAATAGCAAATTTAATTTTGATTTTTAATTAATAGGTTATCACTCTGGTTTTTGTTTTATATGCACTTATTTCTAAACTTAAAATGTTAAATTTTTAGGACCTTATATCTCCCTTCCTATTGGGGGTAGGCTTGTGCTGAAAGCGCTCACTTGTCGGCTGCGACGTCCTCTCCTCGTCTGTAGTGGTTGGGGTGGCGCGACTGCGCTGGTTCCAGTACCTCGTGGTCGGGTGGTTGAGGGACTTTCTTAGGAAAGTCCCTGGATCTTGTCCGGAAAATTCCGGGACTCTGCAGGCGCCTTCCTCTCGTCAATTGTGGACTTCCCACAGTCCGAAAATGATGGGTCGTCGCGATGGTTCCAGAGATATCTTGCTCCAAAGTCTGAGTTAACCTTACTTTTACGGTTTTTTGCACTTTTTGGTGGTTTTTTCACTTTTCACACCTAAGTGTGACACACCGTTCGATTCGTCTCGTCGAGACGAATCCTCCAATACCAATCACTTTGTATATTGCTCTAATTTTTCCGGCACTTCTATTTTTTAACTGCGGAGCTCAATAAAATCGAACCGTTCGGGTCTAGCGCTACGGGGCAACTGGGTTAGGTTAGGTTTTTTTTTTTTTTTTTTTTTTTTTTAAAACGGCTTCCCCACTCAGTGGCAGGACTTTTTTATGCTTTTTTGGTTTTCTTTCTTTTTTTAGAGTTTTTCTTTTCTCTACTTCGTATTTTTATGTTCGAGTTTTTCTTTTCTCGTTTTTATTATTTTTACTTATCGTTTCTACATTTCCTATTTTCTATTACATTTTTATTTTCTTACAATTTTAATAATTTATCTAGATTCTTATATGTCACTGCTGTTTTCTATTCTATAATTTAGTTTTCTCTTACATTAGATACTATTCTTATTAGATTCATTTTGACTTTTACAATTATTTTCTTAAGTTATTATTTCCTTTTCTTGTTTGATTACAATTTTCTCCTTAATCTATTTACATTCACTTTCTTATATTACATTATTTTCTTTGCTACATTTCTTTGTCTTTATTTAGACTGTCGTTTGTATACTACTTATCCTATTTACATTTGCTTTATTTTATTTACAATATTTACTTATTTCTATTTTTACTTTTCTTATTTATGTTACGTGCATTGTATTCTAGTCAATTTGTCTTTCGCTTATTTCTATTTATATCTCTATCTCTATTTACTGCTGGAGTCCCTCCGTGGTCACATTTTTCCTTCCGAGTTTGGGTGGTAGCCTCTAGAGCCCGGTATGCCTCCGCAAGTGGAGTTTCAAAAAATAATTTTTTGCCTCCATTTGTTTTGGCCCCGTGGTTACCTTTGGCCTCCACTCGCACTCCCTGCTTTGTTCCACGAAGGGGCTTCAGCAGTCTTATCCCTAATATTGATTCCCTTCTTTCCCCAAGAAAGTGGAACCAATGCCATCTCTTTTCAATATATTTTGTTATCTTTATCCAGATTCCTTTTTCTACCCTATATATTTCTTTCTGCTCCTTTTTTCCTCTCCCCGTTCTGTTGTTGCCCACAGCACCCTTAGCAATATGCCACTTTTGCTCTTGCAATTTTATCCCAGAGTATTCTCTGTGGGCAGGCACTGCTAAAGGTGTTGTGTTCATTCTCTTTTAACTCAGCCCTTTTACAATTTAGGCAACTAGGAGCGGAATTTTTGTTTGGGCATGCGGCGTATAAGTGGTCCTCCCCACAGTGGCTGCAGCTGTCCAGCGCCTCCGTGCAGACCCGTCTGATGTGGCCGTAGCCCAGACAGCGGGAGCACTGGATTAACGGGGTCTGATCTTCCACAGCGGAGATTCCCCACTGTAGTTGAAGAGACCCCGCATCTGTCAGCTGCCGCCAAATTGTGGGAGCCACTCTGACCACCACGTGCGCCACATGCGGATTCCTAGTTGCCTTTTCATATATAACTTCCATGTCCTCTTCCTTAAACCTTTCCTCCCTGTTTATTCTTCCGATTTTTCTTTTTATCCCTTCTATCACTTCCTCTTTCTTTCTCTCTCCTCTTACGTTCCTCACTATTACTAATGGGTTTTTGTTCTTTGCCCTTTCCACTTTTAGTATTTTGTTCCTTTCGATCTTCTCTTTCAATTTCTCTGCCTCACTTTCCCTTGCGCACCCTATAATTACCTTTTGCCCTTTCGCCTTTCTCACTCTTCGCACTTCGTTCCACTCCCCTTTTTCGTCGACCGACTTCCTCACCGCGTCGAATACCTGGTCGCTCGTGAGCGTTTCGTCGGTCGACGCCACTATGATTGAATGTAGTGTTTTGTTTTGGGGTGGAACGCTTCTCACTTTTTCCGCATACGTTTCTTCCTTTCTTTCTTCCTCTATCTTAGTTCCCAGCTCAGTCAGTTTCTTTTGCTCTTCTTCCATTCGCTTTCCCACTCTTTCTTGCATCTCTTTTATCTCTTCCAATCTTCCCATTCCTTCCTCTATCCCTCTATTATTTTCTATTATTATCTCTTTTAGCTTTTCTTGTTCTTCTTTCATGTACTTGCTTTCTTCGACTTGCATACTCATCGTTTTCTCCATTTTCTCTATCCTGTTTTTACTAACTTTCATTTCTTCCTTTTCTTCTATTAAAATTTTGTTAAACTTCTTTTGTTCCTCTCTCGTCTCTTTTACCTCTTCTTTAATCTCCAGCAGTATTCCCATAATATCTGCTAGGACATTACCATTCACTCTTATTTCTTCCTTATTTCCTATTATACCTTCATACATCTTTATCATACTATTCCTTCTTTCATTCTCACTCTCACTTTCTTTCTCATCTTTGCCATTCTTACTCTCTTTTCTTTCCTCCTCTTGCATTCTTCTTCTTTCTTTGTTACTTTCTGACTCGCTTACTCTACTTACTAGCTCTTTAATCATCTTTACCATTTCAATCGTCTCTTCCGTAATCCTTGCCTTTCCTTCTCTTGTTACTGACTTGTTTGTTCCTTTTGGTTCCATTTGTTCTTTTATTTTGCTTTGTGCTTCATTCGCTCTTCTTTCGTACTCCCTTACGTTCTTATATTTCTGTGGCGATTTCATCTTGGGCTGAGCTTGAGATTTATCACTATCTATTTCCCCCTGGGGAGAGGAGTCTGCACGTCTACTTTCAAAATTGTTGCATCTCAACTTTGCAAAAATAGGTTGGCTACTAGTATACATTTTTTCTTATTTCTTTGTTATTGTTTATTATCTGAGTGGGTTTGCCTACGTCTAATTGTAAAATAATTTATAAAATAAAACAAAAAATAAAAATTGAATAAAAACCAAATAAATATTAATAATTAAAATGATAATATTAATGAGTCAAAAGACGATTTAGTAAATAAATTAAATAAAGCAATATTACAATTGAACTGAATCCGAACCAATGAGTCAAAAGACGAATTGAATTAAATAAAATAAGAATTAAAATTAAAATTGAATTGAATAAATTAATGTGTCAATAGACAATTTAATGAATTCAATAAAACTAAGCTAAAATAAGTTAAATTAAAATTAAAATTGAATGGGTCAATAGACACACAATAGATTAAAATAAAATAAAATAAAATGAATAAAATAAAACAATGGGTCAAAAGACAAATTCGAATTCAATTTCTATAATATTGCTTACTGCCCTTAAGAAAGGTACCGGTTGTCAGTATAAATTAACTTAAGATTTAAGAATTATAACACACACAAACAGTTGGTACTAAAGCTAAGCCTGCCCTCAAAAGAGGTGCAGGGTGTCAATATCTCAGTCAAAATCAAAATTAAATTTTTAACGCACACAACAAATTACTAACACTAAGCCTGCCCTTAAAAAAGGAGCAGGTTGTCGATATCAGATTTTAATTTTAAATTAAAATTAAAATCTAATTTGAAGTAAAATAATACAATAAAATACAATTAGTAATTTGTGCAATAGTGCAGATTTGTCAATATTTAGCCTAAGTCTGCCCTCAAAAGAGGCGCAGAGTGTCCTAATTCTAAGTAAAAACCTAACTAACTTAACCTATATTCAGGCTCAATAGAGACCTGAATTTGTCAAAATTACTTAAGTGCTAGTCCTGATCTCAAAAGAGATTCAGGAGGTCAATTTGTGCTTAGAAAGGCCCTATTTCCTATGTAAAACTTTGTATGAAAAAACTTAATATTAATTATTTTCGGCTCTATGAGCTCTATGTAGAGACTCTTGGCACTCTATCTGATTTGTGTTAATTTTTAGGACCGAACTGTAAAAGTTTGGTCCAAATCGGTCCAGTAGTTTTCAAGTTACCGATTTTCTTCAGATAGGGGTGGTCCAAATTTAAGGGGTGGTTTTTTCGACTGAAAAATGTCCGGTTGGTGAAGCTGATTATTTTTGTCCAAGAAAGTTTATTTGCCAAAAGTATGGTTTTTGTAGAATTTTGAATTTAGTGTATCTAATTGTGAAAATGGGTGTGGCCTAAGTTCCACACGCAGGGGGTTGATCCGGGTGATTTGGACTTTGGATTCCTGTAAAGGGGGATATCCTCTGTCAAAAACCTCCCGGTTTAATCCTCGATTTATTTCGGCTTCCCGGAGATTTTTGAGTTTTAATGTTTTTTTCCCGGTTTTGGATTAAGTCTGGTTTTTTTCACAACTAAGGGTGGGAAAATTTTTCTAATACTTAAATTTGGAAGGGGAAGAGTCAGGCTACAGAATGGTATAAAGTTTATAATTTTAGGTTGAAAGATGATAAAGTTATTAGCTCCGAAAAAATGTAAACAAAGGAGCACTATTTTATAAAAAGCTGAAAGGTTTTACAATGTTGTTGGTGCAGTTTTCGGCAAGTTTACGGAAATTTTCCGGTAAGCGGCGCTCGGGGCCGTTTCCGATTTTCCGGATTTTTTAAAAGCTAGTGGATAGGGCCTTTCTTAAGCTACAGGTACATATGTGTAATCCATTTAAAATTACAATGTTACTATTTTTAAATTTCAAAATTCTGTACAGGGTCCCCAAAATTTGACCGCAAAAAGGTTTGTAATGTTTATATTTTCTCCGGGTTTCAACCCTTATCTTTCCAAAGTAGTTTGTTAGGACCGTCTAGGTGTGTTTTACCCCTCCTAGAAAATTGGTGTTTATAAACTAAATTTAACTACTTGAAATTCAAGTTTAAAAATGAAATTTTTGAGAAAAATATACAATTTGTAAAAAAATTTAAAATTGCCACTTTAGGGGCTTATAACTTTGGACTGGGTGGTCCAAAATTAAAAATTTCTTCACCAGAAATGGTTTTGTGCACCTTACAATCTAACTATATAAAAATAATTTTCAAAATGTCAGTAATAAAAAAGTGGATTTTCGAGTTACGTAATTTTACAACTTTAGTTTTGCGGTCGAGAGAATTTCTATGTTCTTCTTTGGGGGGGTGGCGCTCGGAAACGCCGAGACCTACCCTTACAAACTTAATACTACTAGATAGGGGATGAACCAGCCTTTCCCGTGATCTAAATTTTTGATTTTTTAATTTATATTTTAATATAAATTAAGAGGTTATAAAATTTTGAAGAAATTTTTTCAGCTACAAAACCGTGTTTGTTTGCGCTGGTACGTTAATTGAAAAGAAAATTTTTATCCTACGGGATAGCCCGGGTCGACGTCCTCCTGTTGTGTCAAAAACCAGATTTTGATCTGATAAAAAACCGGTTGATATTCGGCTTTTATTTTCGTGGCGTTCGCCCCGCTCGTCCTGAAAACCGAATATCTCCGTATCTAACAAATAAAAAAATTCCAAAACTTTGCACTAATAATCTACAATAACTACTAAACTTAATTTTGATTTTTAATATATACCTTCCCGATCTGGTTTTTGCTACAATTACTCTTATATCTAATGCTAAAATTAAAAATGTTCAGGACCTTGTTTTTCCTTTGTTTCAGCTTGGAGCTGGTCACCGAAAGCTCCTCCCGGTCCGCTGCGATGTCCTCTGCCTGATTCTGGTGGTTTGGTGGGGGTCCCTGGCTTGGATCCAGGACCTCGTGGCCACGTGGTGAGGGGACTTTCTTAGGAAAGTCCCTGGTTTCAGGAGGGAAAAATCTGAAATTTTTCTCCAGCAATCCTTGGGTCAAATGGTGCCTCCCCACAGTCCAAAAAAGGTGGGTCACCGCTGCGGTTCCCGAGATTTATGGCTCCGAATTCCGGAATAACCTCAAATTTGGGGTTTTTTGCACTTTTTATCACTTTTTCTCAACTTTTCACTTTGGTGTAATACACCAATCGATTCGTCTCGTCGAGACGAATCTTTTGACACTAAGCACTTTGTATATTGCTCTAATTTTTCCGGCACTTTGATTTTTTAACTGCGGAGCTCAATAAAATCGAACCGCTCGGGTCTAGCGCTACGGGGCAACTGGGGTTAGGTTAGGTTAGGTTAGGTTAGGTTAGGTTAGGTTAGGTTAGGTTAGGTTAGGTTAGGTTAGGTTAGGTTAGGTTAGGTTAGGTTAGGTTAGGTTAGGTTAGGTTAGGTTAGGTTAGGTTAGGTTAGGTTAGGTTAGGTTAGGTTCCGCCCTCTCGTTGGAGAGGGGAGCGACTGTGCAGTGTCGCTACCGGACGCGTCCCCCGGGTTGTGGATAGGGGCACGCCCCCCATATATGGGGGGTACCGGCTTCGGCCGGCGCGGACAGCAACTGCACGACAATCTCGTAACCCCGTACGTAGTGCGGGGCCGAGGGCCGCTAGTCTCTTCGGAGGGTGGGGGCCGCGAGGAAGAAAACCTCTCTAAAAAATTACCCAGTGGGGGTCTCGGCTGGCGTCCTGGGTAGCCCGGGTAGCGGCAGCCGAGCTGGGGGAGAGCTCGCAACCCCGCACTGAGCGGGACCGAGGGCTGCCACTCTCTTCGGAGGGCAGTGGTCACGAGGAAGACAACCTCTATAAAAAATTACCCGGAGTGGATCGGCTGGCGTCCTGGGCATCCCGGGTAGCGGCAGCCGATCAGTGGCCGACTTGTCGGCGGTGGATGGCGGACAGTGTTCCGCGGGGACTCCGGTCCCACGTGGCGATGCCACACCCGAGCGTAACTGCTCGGTTGGCGGGGCTTGCCTTAATTGGCTGGCCCAGCGGCCGTTTCGACGGCGTGGTTTGCGGACCTCCAAGGTCCGCGTGCGCGGCGGCCCCGTGGCCACGAGGGTGGTCACTGGGGATGGGTTTCGGCCTACCGTCGGGCGAGCTGGAGACCTGTGTGTGTGTGTCGTTGTCACGTCTAGCGGCACCACACAGGACCAGTGGGGACTGCCTTTGTTGGCCGTCCCTGAGAGGAGCATACCTCGTTAAAAAACCCCAAAGTGTCGGGTCTACCCGTTAACTGGTATTAAAGTGCAAGCGTGGTACCAGGCGCCTTATGGTGGTGGGCTGGGGAAGTCCACCAACTAGCGCTTCCACCCCGGGGCACTACCCGCCGCCCCGGGAGTATTAGGGTTACCCAGGTACAGGGGGCACTGCCTGGGTGGACCATTTATATCCCCCATACTCGTGGGACTAATTATGCAGATGAACAACAATAAAAACCAAAACCCAAATTTGAAGAGCGAGGAGATGAGGAAGGAGATAGTTGTGGAGGGCCTGGAGAGGCCGGAGAAGGACGTAGGAGAGGGAGAAGTGAACGCTGCACCGCCGGAGGAAAGGCGAATGACCAGGAGCAGGTCTGGTCAGGTGCAGCCGGAGGGGTCACGCAGGAGTTCAGTGACCCTGACGTTCGGTCCCGACTGTCAGCCGATTTCAGCATCGGCAACACAGTCCTGGGCTGGGTCAATGTCAAGCCTACGCGCTGAGTCGGAGGCGGAGTCGGTGGCCGATTCGACGGCAGGTTCGGCAAAGAGCCGCAAGAGGCGGTCGGTGGCGTCCAGCTACCTAAAGGACGCCCCGTCATTGGTGGCACCCGAGCCTAAAGTGCCCAGAGCCAAGGGGGGCAGAGGAGGCAGAGGTGGCGGAAGTGCTCTGACGCATAGCGTCGGGATATCCCAGGCGCGGAGAGAGGCCAGGGAAATTGAGCCGGACTCCGAATCCGAGTCCACCCTTACGGAGGCGTATACATCCGCCGCCAGTGATGGAGAGGCCGAGCCTCGTAATATGACAGTGGAGGACTTGGTGGCGGAGGCCTCGAAAAGGGTAGGAGAGGTCACGGAGGTAGCAAAGAGGGCCAAGAACTTAAAAGGGACCTGCAAGAAAAAACTTAGGTCCAACGCGGGTTCCCTGATGGCCGTGGTCCGCGCCTTGGCGCAGAAGGACACGGCAGAGGAGATGCGTCGTCTGCGGGCGGACAACAAACGCCTGCAGGACGAGCTATCGAAGGTCCGCCACGAGCTCACAGCTCTGAGGCGGGCCTTCTCGGAGGCAGGTGAAGGGCGCCGCAAAAGGCCGGCGGCGCCCATCATCGTAGACACCCCGATGGGGGTGGGTGGTGGAGGCAACGGAGGGGAGGACCTCGCTGGAGCACTACAAGAGATGCACCGCTCTCTTGCCCAGCAGATGTCCAACATGCTCCAGGCAAGGCTGGAGGGCCTGGAGGTGGATGGGCGGCTCCTCCCTGCAGCGGAGAGACCCCGCCGGCCGCCATTGGCAGCTGATGCCAAGGCCGCGGGCTCAAAGCCACCTAAGACGGCGCAGACGGTTGGGGACGGTAAGGTAGCCCCAACCACACTTGCCCCGGCCGCCAACATGCCTAAAAAGGCCCGGGCGAAGGCGGCGAAGGCGGCGAAGGCGGCAAAAGACAAGGCAGGTCCGTCGGCTCCTCCTCCTCCAGTGAGGAGTGAGAAACAGGTGGCAGCACCGCTGCCTAAGGAGGCAACACCCCCGGTGGTTGAGGGCGCCTGGGTGACCGTTGCCAAAAAGCCGAAAAAGCCCAAAAAAGCAGAGGCCGCACCGGTGGTAACCCAGAAGGGCAAAAAGGCTGCCAAGGGTCCACAAGGGCCAAAGGGCCCCAAGGTGCCAAAGGCGCCTAAGACCCTGGCGGTCGTGGTCGCTCTCAAGCCGGAGGCGGTGGCTCAGGGAGCCACTTACAAGGACGCCCTGACCAAGGCCAAGGCGTCCATAGACATGGATGAGCTTGGAATAGGCCCATCAAAGTTCCGCACAACAGTGACGGGAGCTAGAATTATCGAGCTCCCGTCCGGAACAACGGTGGCCCAGGCCGACACTCTGGCGGCCAAGGTGGGCGAGGCCTTGGGCGATGCAGCCAGGGTGACCCGCCCAACAAAATCGGCAGACGTCAGGGTGTCAGGCCTTGATGACACCGCAACGCCCGAAGAAGTGCGGGCGGCTCTGGCCGACAAAGCCGGTTGCCCCCCCAATACTATCAGGGTGGGGGCAATTTCCTCCGGCGCCAGAGGGGCTGGCTCGGCAATCGCCTCCTGCCCTGTGGAGGCAGTAGCCAAGCTGGTCAGCGATGGCAAATTAAAGGTGGGCTGGAGCGCAGCCACGGTCCGGCTACTGGAGCCACGCCCCATGCGTTGCCATAGGTGCCTGGCACTGGGTCACCCAGCAGCCAAGTGCCCCTCTAGCAAAGACCGCAGCGGCCTCTGCTATCGCTGCGGCAAATAGGGGCACATAGCCAAGGCCTGCAAGGCCCCTCCGCATTGCGCGTTATGCGCCGACAGGGGCCTGCCAGCCGGGCACCGAATGGCGGGGGCTAGTTGTAAGCCCCCTTCCGTCAAGGGCCGCCTGCCGAACCCGGCAGCGGCTCCTCGTGCCGCACCAAAAGCGGCCACCAGCGCCACGCCAGAGGCGACCCCAGCAGTGACCCCAATGTCCGTCAACGATGCCCAGTAGGACATTGGGGAAACTGCTCCAAGCGAACCTCAACCACTCCGCCGGGGCACAGGATCTCCTGTGCCAGACGATGGCGGAGTGGGGGGTCGACCTTGCGGTGGTTTCGGAGCCGCACCGTATCCCCCCGTCCGACAAGTGGATGGGGGATACGGATGGCTCCGCTGCCATAGTGGCGGCGAGTGCAGGCCCTTCCCCGGTGCTGGTGGAGAGGGGGGAGGGGTATGTGGCGGCACGATGGGGAGAGGTGGTGGTGGTGTCCACCTACTTCTCCCCCAACCGCAGCAGGGCCGACTTCGATCGGTTTCTCGCTGCGGTTGAAGGGGTCGTGCACCGCGCGGCCCCTCGTCAGGTGCTGGTGGCGGGGGACCTCAACGCAAAATCGACCGCGCGGGGGTCCCCCCGCACCGACGTCAGGGGTGGTATACTGGAGGCCTGGGTGTTCGCCCTAGGTCTCCAGATCCTCAACCGAGGAACCACCCCTACCTGCGTCCGGTGGCAGGGCACGTCACTCATTGACGTGTCCTTCGCCACCCCGCCGCTCGCGGCCCGTATCCGGGGCTGGCGGGTGGAGGCGGATGTGGAGACCCTATCGGACCACCGATACGTCCGGTACGAGGTCTCCACGGTATCCCCAGGGGCCCCGGTGGGCCCCCGTGCGGGCGGCTCGCCGTTCAAACGGTGGGCGCTCGCACGCCTCCAGCCGGATGTGGCGGAGGAGGCAGCGACGGTGCGGGCCTGGGCAGGGGTCCCCGACGCCGTCGCGGGGGATGCCGACGGCATGGCGGACCTTTTCGCGGACGACATCAATGTCGTCTGCAGCGCCGCCATGCCGAGGGCGCGGGTTGGCCCACGGAGGAGTGGGCAGGCATACTGGTGGACGCAGGAGCTCACGATCCTGCGTGCCGCCAGTATGAGGGCCAGGCGCGCCTGCCAGCGATGCCGCAGGCGCGCCAGACGAGCGCCCGGCGAAGAGGAGGTCCTCCGCCGGGCGTACAACGAGGCCCACACGGCCCTGCGTAGAGCCATCTGCAGGGCCAAGGTCGCTGCCTGGGATGAGTTTTTGGCCATCCTGGACAGCGACCCCTGGGGGAGGCCGTACCGGACGGTGAGGGGGAAGTTCGCTTCGGCGGCCCCCTCCACGTCCGGTATGGAGCCCGCGCTGGTGAGGAGGGTGCTGGGGACACTTTTTCCAGACCCCGGGCCCTTCGAACCCCCCAGGATGCTGCCCCCCGGTTCTGCTCCGGGGGCGTGGGCAGCTGGTCCCCCCGTGTCTGATGCAGAACTAGACACGGTGAGGGACCGGCTCCGGAGCCGCAATAAAGTTCCGGGGCCGGACGGGGCCCCGGCCAAGGTAATGGCCATTGCCTTGGGCCCCCTGGGAGAGCGATTCCGCGCGGTGCTCGACACATGCATCGCGACGGGTCGCTTTCCCAGGCGCTGGAGAGTGGGGCGGCTTTGCCTTCTCCGAAAGGAAGGCCGCCCGGCAGACTCCCCAGCGGGCTACCGGCCGGTGGTGTTGCTCGATGAGTCCGGGAAGGCTTTTGAGAAGATTCTCGCCTCCCGGATCATCGAGCACATCGAGGGTGAGGGGCCGGACCTGGCGGACTGCCAGTTCGGCTTCCGAACCGGCCGGTCCACGATGGACGCGGTTGGCCGTCTCAAGAGGTGGACTGAGGCGGCCACAGCTCGGGGGGAGGTGGTGATCGCGGTGTCCTTGGACATCGCGAACGCGTTCAACACCATCCCCCACGAGTGCATAGAGGCGGCGCTCGAGTTCCACCGAGTGCCCCTCTACCTCCGCGCCCTCGTCCGGGACTACCTGCGAGACAGGTCAGTCCTGTACGAGGACGCGGAGGGCCGCGTCCAATCGTGGCCAGTGAAGGCAGGCGTACCCCAGGGTTCCGTATTAGGTCCCCTCCTATGGAACCTGGGGTACAACTGGGTCCTGCGGGGTGAGCTCTTGCCGCGCATGGATGTCGTCTGCTTTGCGGACGACACCCTAGTAGCGGCGAGAGCGAGGGGGTGGGAGGAGGCGGTCCGCCTTGCGTCGGTCGGCACCTCCATGGTCGTCCGACGCATCCGCCTCCTGGGACTGGAAGTGGCCCTCGAAAAGACGAGGGCCATGGCCTTCCACGGTCCCAGACGCAGGACCCCGCCGGGGCTCCGTGCACGGGTAGAGGGGGTGTGGGTTCCGGTCGAGATGCACCTTAAGTATCTCGGCCTGACCCTAGACCCCCGATGGAGCTGGGAGGAGCATTTCAGGCTCCTCGCTCCCCGGCTGTGCGGCGTCGCAGCCGGACTCGGTCGCCTCCTCCCCAATGTGGGGGGGCCGAAGGCGAAGTGCCGTCGGCTTTATCACTCCGTGATAAAGTCGATGGCGCTGTACGGGGCCCCGGTCTGGGCTGAGTGCCTCTCGTCCCGCACGAGGGCCCTCTTGCGAAGACCGCAGAGGGTCATCGCGACCCGGGCCGTGCGGGCTTACCGCACGGTCAGCCACGGGGCTGCCTGCGTCCTAGCAGGTACGCTCCCGTGGGAGGTTGATGCCCTGGTACTATCCCAGGTGCATCAACACCGGGTCGCGGCGAGAGAGCGGGGCGAGCGACCCGTTCTAGAGGAGGTAGAACGGGTCCGCACCGAGGCGCAGGGGGAGGCTCTGCGCCGATGGGTGGAGGCACTCGCCAACCCAGCCGCTGGCCACCGGACGATCGAGGCGATTCGTCCGGTGTTGGAGGAGTGGGTAGGGCGCCAGCGGGGCACCCTCACCTACCGCCTGGTGCAGGTACTGACCGGACATGGGTGTTTCGGTCACTACCTGCACCGAGTCGCCCGTCGGGAGGAGACGCCGCGGTGTCATCACTGCGCCTCTCCCGACGACACGGCCGAGCACACGTTGATCGTGTGCCCGGCCTGGCGAAATGAGCGCCGCGATCTGATCGCGGCGCTCGGCGGAGGAGGCCTCTCGCTGCCAAGTATGGTAAGAGCCATGCTTGGTAGCGAGAGAGCCTGGAGGGCTGCCGCCTCCTTCTGCGAATCTGTGATGGCGCAGAAGGAGGCAGCGGAGAGGGAGCGGGAGGAGGACGCTCTAGCCGCCCCTCTCCGGCGTAGACGGGTGGGCCGAAGAAGGCAGGCAGCGGTGACTGCCGGTCTTCGACGGCCCTAAGGTGGCCTGGGCGCGGCCTGACCAGCCGCGCGCCCTAGGTGCCGCTCCGGCATAGGCCACCACGTCTGGGGACTGCCTAGTACCCTAGCGCAGTCCCCCTGAGGCGCGTCGCCCGGTCCACTCGTTGGGCCGGGCCTGCCCGGGGGCGGGCTCGGAGCTGTGGCGCACGCAGGTGCGTCGGCCCCGATACGCCCCCACATGGGCGTAGGAGGGTACCGGGGGGTTTTAGTGGAGTAGGATCAGTGTGGTCTTCCGCACTGGTCCTGCTTGAGTAGGGTCGGCACTGTTTCCCGTGCCGGCGAGTCCCACACACGCCGTGCGCCTAGTCAGCGTCACGGTATGGTGCGTAACTGCATTTCCCCTCGTCACAAAAAAAAAAAAAAAAAGGTTAGGTTAGGTTAGGTTAGGTTAGGTTAGGTTAGGTTAGGTTAGGTTAGGTTAGGTTAGGTTAGGTTAGGTTAGGTTAGGTTAGGTTTTTTTTTTTTTTTTTTTTTTTTTTTTTTTTTTTTTTTTTTTTTTTTTTTTTTTTTTTTTTTTGAAACCTGCTGTTGTGTCAGGTTTCAGCGATTTCCTCTGACATAATCAGAGACTTTTTATATCTGATTTGTGTTTTATAACCTGTTTGTTTATATTTATTTAGGTATTCTGTAAATATTCTTTGTATATGTTATGTCTATTATTTAACTTTTATTTCTGTCGATTGCTGTTTTTACTATTTTAACTATGTATATCAGTAAATCGTTTCTCATGGTTTTGTCTTCTATTATATGTTGTAGTGTGGTTTTGTTTATTTTGTACTTTATTTTTGTTTCCAGGTTCATCCGTTCCAGTCTATGTTTGGGGCATTCTACTATGAGATGGATGGCGGATTCTTCTACTCCAGGTTCGCATATACAGTCCGGGCTGTCTTTTAATTTGAATTTATGTAAATAATGTGCAAATCCACCGTGACCTGTGAACGCCTGGCAGAGTAGGTGACTTGGTTCAATTTGTCTTACTATCTTATATGCCGTGCGGACATCCGGGAAAAAGAGTTTTGTCGTTCCCGCGGTTTCACCTTCGTCATACCTTTGCTGCCAAGCGTAGAGCGACTGTTCCCTAAGTAATCTTTTGATGTGTGAAACTGGACATAGATCATACACTGGTGCTGTTTTCTTATGTGCCGCTTCTTTGGCTAAAGTGTCTGCTCTTTCATTTCCTTCTATGCCTATGTGTGCTTTGATCCATGCCAGTTTCACAGTTTGATTTAGGTGCTCCAATTCTTCTAGATTACTTTTTATTTGAATGACTAACGGGTGTAGCATTTTTGTGTTCTCTAAAGACTCTAAAGCAGATCTAGAGTCACTTAATATTGTTGCTTCTGCGAACTTGTTTTTCTTTATTAATTCCGTGGCCATTAAAATGGCATATAGTTCAGCCTGATACACCGAACAGTAGTCTGCCAATTTATATTTGCCTGTTTTTAGTTCTTTTCCATCCTTCCAGATTGATATTGCTGATCCAACTTTATTTTCAATTTTACTACCGTCTGTAAATATGTGATGTCCTCTTAATTTTGTAAGTATTTCTGGTCTGAATTTCTTAATGATTTCAAAGTTGAAAGAAGTGTTTTTGGAAGGATGGGGTAAATAT
Organism: Chilo suppressalis; assembly: GCA_902850365.2. Lineage (NCBI taxonomy): Eukaryota > Metazoa > Arthropoda > Insecta > Lepidoptera > Crambidae > Chilo > Chilo suppressalis. Next base: position 12,727,622 of record OU963921.1, read on the forward strand.
GCGTGTGATAGACGTATCTCGATTTCTCGACCTGGTAATTCGTCTATACATCTCGATCGTTTTGCGACGTAGATTTCGGCAGCTTCTTTTATGCGTAGATCCAGCGGTAGGAGTCCAGTTAGGATAAGAGCAGAGTTTAGAGATGCTGTTCTATACGTTTTTGCGATTTTTTGTGCTATACCTCTCTGAACAGTGTTTAGATGTTTCCTTGTTTGAATTTTTTCTGCTGCTGGCACCCACACGCTGGCCGCATATAAAATAATTGGCTCGACCACAGCGGTATATATAGACCTTACTATTTCGGGATTCAACCCCCATGTAGTTTTGGCCATTCTTGAAAGTTGCTTATGAATGTTGATGGCTTTTTTGCAGACGTTTCCTACATGAGAGTTGAACGTTAGCTTCGTGTCTATTGTGACTCCTAAGATTTTTATTTCTTCAACCGGAGAAATCGGCTCCCCTTCCATGTGCAGAACAGGTAAGTCATACTTCAGCTTTTTAGTAAAAGTCGCAGCGTGGGTTTTTTCAGGTGCGAATTTTAATTTGTTGTTTATTCCCCATTGATGCACGTGTCTGAGGATCCGGTTGGCTTGGTTTTGAATCTCGATTCCGCTGTTGCCTTTGAATATTAACACTATGTCATCAGCAAAAGCTTGAACCTGTGCCCCCATAGTTTCCAGCTCCTCCAGTAGAGGGTTCAATAGTAGGTTCCAAAATGTGGGTCCTCCTATTGAACCCTGTACGCATCCTTTCGCTGTGCTTAATTCGCAACTGTGGTTAGCGTAGTTCAGGCAGATTTTTCTGTTCTCAAAGTAGTTATCTATTACTCTTCTGATGTTTGTGGGACAGCCTTTTTCCTGAAGTCTAAGTTTTATTATAGGCCACCATGCAGCATCGAAAGCTCCTTCAATATCTAGTGATACAATGGTCACTATCTGTTTTTGAGCTATTCCATCATTCACTTGTGTTATCAAGTCAAAAAGAGAGTCTTCCGTGCTTCGCTGCGGTGTGAACCCGTATTGTTTTTTACTCAATTTTGGGAGCACGTAGTATCTTACCCGATTGATAATCAGCTTTTCGTAAATCTTACCTAATACGGGCAATAGTCCTATTGGCCGGAAGGATTTAGGTTGAGTATAGCTTGCTTTCCCTGGTTTACGCAAGTTTATTATAACTGCCTTTTTCCATGCCTTCGGAAAACAGGATAATTCAAGACATTTATTGATTAGAGACAGGTAGATGTCCACGTCTAGTATTATTGCTTTTGTACAAATATCTGCGGTTAGTCCATCTTCTCCTGGAGCCTTTGTGGGTTTAAATGTTTTAAGTACTTGTTTTAATTCTATTGCTGTAAAAGGAGGGTCTATAATGCTGTTTTCGTCTAAATTGTTAATCTCTTGAGCTTTTTTCCTAACGTGTTTATGTATTTCGCTGTCCTCTTCTTCATTGTCTTCCGGAAAGAAAGATTTGGCCATCCATTCTGCTGACTCAGCGGGGCTCAGTACTTTATCTTCCTTTATAAGTAGTTCGTCTTCTTGAAACTTTTTTGCTGATTTTATAATTCTATATATACTCTCCCACATAGACTCTTTTTCTTGCCTACTGCAGAAATTTTTCCAGCTGCTAGTTTGCGCCTTCGCTACTTCCATCAGGTATTTTTCTCTCGCTTCCAAGTAGTCTTTTATTACTAAAGACTTCCTTGATTCGGCTGCGCATCGAATACGTCGCTTTTTGGTGGTCATGTCACTTTTAAGGTCTTGCAGTTCCTCATTCCACCACGGGAGCTGTCCAGCTTTCATTGCTCTTTTTCTTGGTATAGAGGCTTCGCATGCTATCTTAATACAGTCTGTATATTCTTCTATTGTTTGCTCTAATTCATCTTTGCTTTTTATCCTTTCTAATCTTTCTTTACTTAGTGTCTTTCTTGTTATAGCTTTTAAAAATTCTGTATTAAATTTCGACCACTTTGCTTTCTCAGTTTTGTAGATTCTTGTGCTTTTCCTATTTACTATTGTGTTTATACTTCCTATTTCTAAAGTAAATGTAATGGCATTGTGATCGGAACTTGTAATTCCTTTGTCCACTTTCCAGTGTTTAATTTTTGGAATAAGTTGTTCTGTGCATGTCGTCACGTCTACTATGCTTGTGTATGATCTTCCTTCTCTAAATACCTCGAAAGTTGGCTTATCTCCCTCATTAAGAATGTGTAACTGTTTTTCTTCCAGGTACGCTGCCAGTTCTGCTCCACGGTGGTCTTCGACTGCGCTGCCCCACCAAGTGCTCCACGCGTTCACATCGCCTCCTAGCAACACTTCGCATCCATCCAGTTCTCCGAGGATTAGGGTAAGATCTCCAAGGTACGTATCCAGATTTTGATCTGGTTCAAAGTACACCGAAACAAGGGCCACTTTGCAATTGTTTGTTCCTAAAATAATTGTTGTTATATTTTCAGTCTGCAGTTTTGGGTTTATTTCTATGTTTAGGTTATTATTGAAGACTATGATTGCTGATTTTACGGGTTTGATTCTGTTTTGTGTCTTTTGGATGACTCTTGTCCCGGTGTACTTTTTCATTTCGCCTGATGATCCTACATACGGTTCCTGGACAAGTGCAATACAAGCCTTTCTGTTGATCGCTTCGCTTATTAGGTCCTGCGTAGCGATTCTTGCTCTTTGTAGATTGGCTTGTATTACGAGATGCTTCGTGCCTTCTTCTCGATTTATATTAGCATTTGTTACAGTTGAGACAACCTTAGCAATAGGCAATAGCCTGCCGCGCTAATGCGTCCCATTTCCTACGGATTGGACATGTATTATCGAAAGCGTTATGATTTGTTTTTTCCAGCTTGGCTTCTCCGCAGTTTTTGCAACTTGGTTTTTCGTGCTTATTCCATTTTGGACAGTCAGCCTTCATGTGAGCCTCTCCGCAGTGAGAGCAAAGATTTTCTGGCTCTTTGCAGAGCTTCCGGCCATGGCCGTAGCCCAAGCACTTTGTGCACTGTACCAACGGTGATTGGTCCTCTACAACGCATTTTTGGAGATCGACGAATACCAAACCTGTGGAGGTTAGGTTTTGCCAAATCTTAGGCGAGACTTGTAGGACGATATGGTTCTCGAGTGGATTTCTGGCCTTTCGGCGATAGCGGAGTTCCATGCGAAATTCTTCAGCGGGAATGTGTTGTAGTACATTCTTATTCTGCCTTTTTATAGCATTTATTACCTCTTCATCTGAATGGTATGATAGTACATTCTTGATTATTACAAGCGGGTCTTTATTTTTAGCGGCTTCAACTTTCAACTCCTTGCATCCTTCCTCAATCTTTTTTGTGATCATTTCAATTTCGTCCTTGCTGGAACAGCTAAGAACTACTTTTTGGTTTTTTGCCTTGCGGACTCTTTCCACATGAAGTCCACTATTTTTTGCGTCTACGGCTGTGCGAATTTTGGTAAGGACTACTTCGCTGGTGTCTTTAGCATCTTCTGAGGAGATGATTAAGCTATGCGTGGGATTAGGGTTCCGTTTAGGTGCGGTTTGTATGGGCACTTGAATTGTTTGTGCCTTGGACGTTGCCGCTATTTCCGCGTAGGTTTTCCTATCCTCTATCAGTATTTTCTTTATCTCCATCACTTCTTGCAATATCTTTCCATCATATCGCTCCTTTCCTTTAACAAAATTTTCCTTATGCTTTTCTGTGGTATCTTGTCTTTCCATTTCTTTTATAATTTTATACATCCCTTCTAGACTATGAATAATCGTCTCTTTTATTGTTCTTTTCAGGTTTCCGGATAGTTTCATCTGTTCCATGGCTGCGTCGAGCATTACTTTTGCTTTCCCCGAAGGGGTTTCCGCGGCCGTGTCCATTGCCTGGTTTATTACCTCCGTGAGGTTTCGGCACGCTTTCGGCTTCGGGGATTCAGTAAGCTGTGCCATTTGAGGTGTTTCTTTATTTTTACTAGGTGGGGTGCGAGTTGTCATTGTTTTTGTAAGTTATGTTAAGGTTAGGTTAGGTTAGGGTTAGGTTAGGGTTAGGTTTAGAAATTAGAAACCTCGTAGATTCTTTTTCTTTTAACTAAAATTTATGATTTAAACGTTATTGGAAACCTTAGAAATCCTAATATTTTTCAGTTACTTTAATCGGTTAGGTTAGGTTAGGTTAGGTTAGGTTAGGTTAGGTTAGGTTAGGTTAGGTTAGGTTAGGTTAGGTTAGGTTAGGTTAGGTTAGGTTAGGTTAGGTTAGGTTAGGTTAGGTTAGGTTAGGTTAGGTTAGGTTAGGTTAGGTTAGGTTAGGTTAGGTTAGGTTAGGTTAGGTTAGGTTAGGTTAGGTTAGGTTAGGTTAGGTTAGGTTAGGTTAGGTTAGGTTAGGTTAGGTTAGGTTAGGTTAGGTTAGGTTAGGTTAGGTTAGGTTAGGTTAGGTTAGGTTAGGTTAGGTTAGGTTAGGTTAGGTTAGGTTAGGTTAGGTTAGGTTAGGTTAGGTTAGGTTAGGTTAGGTTAGGTTAGGTTAGGTTAGGTTAGGTTAGGTTAGGTTAGGTTAGGTTAGGTTAGGTTAGGTTAGGTTAGGTTAGGTTAGGTTAGGTTAGGTTAGGTTAGGTTAGGTTAGGTTAGGTTAGGTTAGGTTGAGTGCGCCGTAGCGCAAAGGCATACTAATCTACCTACTGTTCCGTGAATCCAAGTTCAAATCCAATGTGACGATTAATATTGATATAATATTTTCTGTAACCAACAATATTTATTTTTACTGACCGGACATGGGTGTTTCGGTCACTACCTGCACCGAGTCGCCCGTCGGGAGGAGACGCCGCGGTGTCATCACTGCGCCTCTCCCGACGACACGGCCGAGCACACGTTGATCGTGTGCCCGGCCTGGCGAAATGAGCGCCGCGATCTGATCGCGGCGCTCGGCGGAGGAGGCCTCTCGCTGCCAAGTATGGTAAGAGCCATGCTTGGTAGCGAGAGAGCCTGGAGGGCTGCCGCCTCCTTCTGCGAATCTGTGATGGCGCAGAAGGAGGCAGCGGAGAGGGAGCGGGAGGAGGACGCTCTAGCCGCCCCTCTCCGGCGTAGACGGGTGGGCCGTAGAAGGCAGGCAGCGGTGACTGCCGGTCTTCGACGGCCCTAAGGTGGCCTGGGCGCGGCCTGACCAGCCGCGCGCCCTAGGTGCCGCTCCGGCATAGGCCACCACGTCTGGGGACTGCCTAGTACCCTAGCGCAGTCCCCCTGAGGCGCGTCGCCCGGTCCACTCGTTGGGCCGGGCCTGCCCGGGGGCGGGCTCGGAGCTGTGGCGCACGCAGGTGCGTCGGCCCCGAGACGCCCCCACATGGGCGTAGGAGGGTACCGGGGGGTTTTAGTGGAGTAGGATCAGTGTGGTCTTCCGCACTGGTCCTGCTTGAGTAGGGTCGGCACTGTTTCCCGTGCCGGCGAGTCCCACACACGCCGTGCGCCTAGTCAGCGTCACGGTATGGTGCGTAACTGCATTTCCCCTCGTCACAAAAAAAAAAAAAAAAGGTTAGGTTAGGTTAGGTTAGGTTAGGTTAGGTTAGGTTAGGTTAGGTTAGGTTAGGTTAGGTTAGGTTAGGTTAGGTTAGGTTAGGTTAGGTTAGGTTAGGTTAGGTTAGGTTAGGTTAGGTTAGGTTAGGTTAGGTTAGGTTAGGTTAGGTTAGGTTAGGTTAGGTTAGGTTAGGTTAGGTTAGGTTAGGTTAGGTTAGGTTAGGTTTTTTTTTTTTTTTTTTTTTTTTTTTTTTTTTTTTTTTAGCGGTATCCCCGATTTGTTTCAGGACTTTGTTTTTTCTTTTTTTGTTTTGTTTGGTACTATTTTGGTTTGTTATACATGCTTGCTCTTTTGCATGTGGTTTTAGTGCTCTTTCTTTTGCACTTTATTACTTTTTTCTTTTTATTCTTTACATTTATCTTATTTGCTATTACATATTTCTTCTTGTTTTATTGTTACATTTTACTTATTCACTTAATTACACACACTGATCTATTTCTATTTACATTCTTATTATCTATTTCGTTGCTTTCTTGCCTTTTACATTTCTTTACTTAAAACTAATATCACAATTTCTTATACTCTATTTGCTTTTACATATTACACTACTATAATTTAATACATTTTTCACTAATCATCTCTATTTCGTTCTATGACCTTTTCCACTATTTTCTTACCAAACTTAATAAACGCTTCCCTATCTTTACTTTCTGCCATAATTTCCCACAGGTTTTCCTTTCTAAGGGGTGTGTTCAATGCTACTTGTGCGTCGTGTCTTTCTCTGCTGTAAAGGGGGCAATCTAGGAGGACATGAAAAATGTCCTCTTCGGTGTTTGGGTCACATACGCATCTTGGGGTATCCTTCTTTTTAAATCTATGGAGGTAGGCGGAGAAACCTCCATGCCCGGTAAGGATCTGTGCAGCTATTCTATCAATCTTCATCTTTCTTACGACTCCGAAGGCGCTCTCCCCGCTAGGGAAGAACGCCTTCGTTGTGGCAGCCGTGTCCTCGCTCCTATACCTGCTGTCCCATTCTACTTTCGTCATCGCGCGTACATGGCGCTTGACGAAAGAGATGGGACAGCAGTCATAGTGCGATTTGCATTTCAACCCGAGGGCCGCCCCCTTCGCCAGCTGATCCGCTCTCTCGTTTCCGATCACCCCGACGTGGGCCCTGATCCAATACAGGGACACGGTTTGGCCGTTGTCCCTGAGTTGGGCCAGGTTGCCCTGAATCGCCTTGGTGATCGGATGCGAGGAGTCTGGATCCGCTAGCGATTGGAGAGAGGACCTCGAGTCGCTGAGCACGGCCGCCTCCTTCCATCCTTTCCCTAACACGCACTCCGTGGCTTGGAGGATAGCATACAGCTCGGCTTGGAAGACTGTACAGTATGGCTCCAGCTTAAACTTTCGGGAAAGGACTTCTGCCTGCCCTTTCCAACAGGTCAGGGCGGCTCCTACCTTTCCCTCCAGTTTGCTGCCATCTGTATAGATCTTCACAAGACCTTCTGCCAGTTTGCTATCCTCCTCCTCGTTCTCCAGACACTCAAAACCTATCATACTGCTGCTACCGGGGTGGTCCGAATCCATGAAGGATACCCTTTCCTCCACCTTTCTCCCCCTCAATATTGCCTGGGGTTTCCCTCGCTTCGCCTCATAGAGCTGGGATGCTTCATGGACCCTTAGGTCCAGCGGAAGCAGCCCCGACAATATTAAGGCGGAGTTGAGTGACACCGTCCTGTAACACTTTGCGATTTTTTGAGCGAACCCCCTTTGGACAACAGAGAATTTCTTTTTTGTTATGATTTTATCGGCTTCCCCCTGCCAAACACTCGCCGCATACAGGATTATCGGCTCTATGACCGCTATATATATGGTTCTGATGATTTCAGGTTGGAGGCCCCAAGTCGTTTTTGCGGCTCTTTGAATTCCTTTAAATATGTTTAACGCTTTGCCGCAGATGTATTTTATATGGTTATTAAAAGTTAATTTTCTATCTATTAGTAGGCCAAGAATTTTGATTTCATTTGTAATCTCTATTTGGACTCCCCCCATGGTCAGTACCGGCGCGTCGAATTTCAGCTTTTTTGTTATGATCATAGCTTTGGTCTTATGTGCTGCAAAGTTGAGCTTGTTCGACGCGCCCCATCTCCTGACCAGGGAGAGTCCCATGTTGGCCTTATCCTGTACTGACTTGGAGTCTCCGCCGTCCACCATCAATATGATGTCGTCCGCGAATGCTTGGCAGTTAATATTGGCGTCGGTGAGCTCGTTCAGGAGAGGATCCAGCAAGATGTTCCAAAATAAGGGGCCCCCTATGGACCCCTGTACGCAACCTTTGTTGGTGGGTTTGCTGAACTCCTCTCCCGCGTATCTCACCGTCACCATTCTATTGTTAAAGTAACTACTAACTAAGTTTCTGAGATTTCTTGGGCAGTTCATGTTTTTTAATTGGTAACGGATCCGCGGCCACCACGCATTATCGAAGGCCCCCTCTATATCCAGCGAGATCAGGGCCACTATTCTCTTCTCCGCCACTTTGCCTCTGATCTGCTGGACCATGTCGTAGAGGGAGTCCTCCGTCCCGCGCTGCGGCATGAACCCGTACTGCCTTACGTTTAGTTTGGGTAGTATATGCCATTTTAATCGACGCACTAACATTTTTTCAAATATTTTTCCTAATACTGGCAGCAAACCTATTGGCCTGTATGACTTGGGTTCCTGGTAGTTGTCTTTGCCGGGTTTCCTAAGCATTATTATTGTCGCTTTTTTCCATGCGTTCGGGAAGTGGGCCAGGGCTAGGCATTTGTTGAAGATCGCGAGAGCTAATTCGCTGTCCGCTTTAACAGTCGCTGCGCATATGTCGGCCGTGAAACCGTCTCCACCCGGTGCCTTTTTCGGGTTGAACGAGTCCACAGCGTGCATCAGCTCGGCTTCCACGAATGGGGGGTCATGAACATCATGTTCATCTCCCTCATTCGCTTCCGCCGCGCTGACTCGCACTGCTCTGTGGACTTCGCTTTCCCCTACTTCGGTATCATCCGGGTAGAAGGTCTCAGCCATTATGCGCACCGACTGTTTGGGGCTGGTGGTGATGCCCCCTCTCGCGATTGGTAGATCTTCTCCCTGTGCTCTTGTTCTGCCTATCACCCTGTATATACCCTCCCACATGGTTTCCCGGTTTTGTTTCTGGCAGAACTCCTTCCAACTCTTCACCCTGGCTACATTCATCTCTCTTTCGTACTTCTCTTTTGCATCCATATATTGCTCGACTACCCATGTTTTGCGACTCGGTGCTGCCCATTTTATTCTCCTTTTTAGTTTGTTCTTTTCTTTCTTCATTCTCTCAAGCTCGTCGGACCACCACACAATCTTTATTTTACTATTTATCTTTTTTGGTTTTGTATGTTTATCACAGTTTATTTCTATTGATTTGGTATATTTATTTATTGCTAGTTCTAATTGATCTATATCTACTATTTTATCTATTTCTGTTTTGTTTATGTTATTTTCTTTAAATAAATCTTGTATTCCTTTTTTATAATCTGTCCAATTTGTTTTTAATGTGTTATATTTCCTAGTGGTTTTGTTGTTTATGTTGCCATTCATTTTGTTATTTCCCAGTTTTATTTTAAAAGAGATTGTGTTGTGGTCCGACGTTGTCACTCCATCCATCACCTTCCAGTCTAACACCTTGTCCAGCATGTCTGTCGAGCAATAGGTCACATCCACACAGCTCTTGTATTCCTTCCCTCTTCGCCAGGTCTGGAAGGTTGGTCTGCCTCCTTCGTTTAAGACGTGGAAACCCAAGTCATTAATTGTCCCTAGCATCTCCTCCCCCCTGTCATCACTACGTACGCTTCCCCACCACTCGCTCCACGCGTTGGCGTCCCCTCCTATGATAATCCTATCTGTTCCCAGTTTCTCTATGGCGCGTTTTACCTGAACCATATACGGGCCTATGTCTTTGTCCGGCTCAAAGTAGTAGGAGATCACTCCGAGTTCCCATTCTTGTGTTATGATCTTTATTGCTACTATATTTGTAGTTATGAGGTCGGGAAATTGTTGGATTTTTGTGTTCATGTTGAAGACGGCTATCGCCGCCTTGTTCACTTTCCCGACCTCTTGTGCTGCCTGGTAGAATCTAACCCCGGATTGACCTCCCACTACTCCCGCGTTTCCCGTATACGGTTCCTGCACCAGCGCCATAAAAGATTTCATTTTGGCAGCCTCCAGGAGCAGCTCGCTTGTGGCGTTTCTGCTCCTTTGGAGGTTTGCCTGGAGGACGCCGTATATCTCTTCTCCCTCTCCTGTCCTATCTGTCACCACCTTAGCAATACGCTATTCTGGCTCTTGCTATTTTTTCCCACGATAGCGTTTGCGGGCAATTGGGGCTAAAGGCGTTGTGATGTTTTTCTTTACTTCCTATCTTCTTGCAATTTATGCATTCAGGGGCACTATTCTTATTGGGGCACACTGTGAATAGATGGTCTCCCCCGCAGTGGCAGCAACTGTCCGACGGCTCCTGGCAGACCCGCTTGATGTGGCCGAAGCCCAAGCAGCGGGAGCATCGGATAATCGGGGACTGATCCTCTACACGGGATAAACCCCATTGCAGTTGGATAGTCCCCGCCTCTGTCAGTTGCCGCCATACTACGGGTGCCACCTTTAGTACCACATGTGCCACGTGTGGATTTCTAGTCCTTTTTTCATAAAGTGCCTCTATTTGGAGTTCTTCTTTTGTACTCTTTTGTCCTGCTTTGTTGAAGTGTCTCTTTATTGCTTCCTCCACTTGTTCTTTCTTTTTTTCTCCCATCACATATTTGACTATTATCAGTGGGTTCTTATTTATGGCTGTTTCAACTTTTAAGCTTTTATTTCCTTCTAACCTTTCTTTCAATCTCCTGGCTTCCTCCTTTTTCGCACACCCTATTACTACCTTTTGCCCTCTCACTTTTTTCACCCTCCTCACCTCGCTCCACTCCCCGTCCCCTTCGACCGACTTCCTGACCTGTTCGAATACTTGTTCGCTCGTCAATTTTTCGTCGGTCGACGCGACTATTATGGAGTGCAGCGAGGTGGGTATCTTCCTTACTTTCTGCGCATACGTCTCCTTGCTTACTTCTCCTATTGCCTCTTTCACTATTTCCCTTATATTCGTTCCTCTATCTGCTTCTGTCTCTCTTTCTTTTTTATTCTTTTTGCTTTCTTCGCTTATTTTCTCTATCTTTCTTTCCATATTTTCCATTCTTTCGCTTCCTTTCTTTAGTCCCTCTTTTCCTTCCTTTATTAGTTCTTTTATTCCTTTCTGTTCTTCCATTATTTTTCTACTTATTCCTATTATCTCTTCATTCATCTTCTTATTTCCTTCTATTGTCTTTCCATCCTGATTCGTCATTCCTTTACTTTCTATCGCTTCAATAATTTTCTTACTTTCATCCATCATTTCTTTCATTCTTCTAGTTACCTTCTCTATTTCTTTCATTCCTTCCCCTTTTTCTAATACACTTATTTTCTCTTCTAGTACTTTTATTTTCCTTTCACTCTCCTTTTTTTGTTCAGACACTTTCATCGTCCATTTTTCATCGCTTTTTCTGCTTTCTTCTATTTGTGTACTTAGTCTTTCTATCATCCCAGTCATTCTTTTTTCTTCTTCTACCCTCTTCTCTTCTCCTCTTCTGAACATTTCTTTCATTATATCTATCATTTCTTTCATCTCTTGCTTTCCACCTTCCACATCTATTGATTTTCTATCATCCATCTCTTCTTCCTTTCCATTCCTGCCTTTCTTTTTTAATTCACTTTCCAATTCCTTGTTCCTACCCGCTATTTCCTCTACTATTTTTAATAATTCTATTGCTTGTTCTTTTACCTTGATTTTATTTTCCTTGGTGACGGATTTTCCTTCGTTTATGCACTCGTGTAATTTTGTGTGTGTTCCTTTAGCCCTTGTTACCAGATCACAGACTTCTATTATGGGTCTTAGGGAGTCCATGTCTAGTTTTGTATCTACTTTTACTTTTGGTTTTTCCGGTTCTTTCCTTGGGGGGTTTGACGAGGAGATGCTAGCTGTTGTTCGCAATTTTTCGAATCTACTTGCATCTACATTTGATCTCCTACGCTCTGTTATCGGGTCGCTGCTATGGTACATTTTGACGTACACAAAATAATTTAACACACAATAAATTAATAAATGAGTCAATAGACGAAATTAAAATAAAATTAAAATAAAATTGGATAAAATTGAAATAAAATTGAAATAAAATTGAATAAAAACAAATAAATAATTATTAAAATAAAGATTAATGTGTCAAAAGACGATTCAATAAGTAAATAAAATGAATTAAAAAAGTAATACTACAATTAAATTGAATTCGAATCAATGAGTCAAAAGACAAATTTAAAATAAAGGAATAAAATAAAATTTAAAATTGTATTGAATAAATCAATGAGTCAAAAGACAGTTAAAATATTCAATAAAACTAAACTAGAATAAATTAAAATTGGATGAGCCAAAAGGCAAATTCAATTAAATTAAAATGAAATTAAATAAAATTAAATAAATAAATTAAAAACAATGGGTCAAAAGACAGGATTCAAATTCAACTACTATAATATTACTAAACTATTTGAATAGGTCAAAAGACACTATCCAAGAATGAGTCAAAAGACAGAATTTACTAATACTATTTGAGTTTTGTATAGTGTACTGTTTGAGTAGTGAGTGTCTGCCTTTATGTGTGTGTAATGTGTGTTCTTAGAAGGACCTTGGGGATACCTAGTCAGTTTTTAAAAATCGCGATAATATAAAATTTTTCAAATCCTACAAACTAAGCCTGTCCTCAAAAGAGGTACAGGGTATCAAAATCACAGTCAAATAAAATAAGCAAAATAAAACACGCAATTAATAAAATTCAAATAATATAAAATTAAAATAAAACCTGCCCTTAAGAGGTGCAAGGTGTCAATATAAATTAAAATTGAAGAATTTTTTACACACAAACAATTAATACTAAAACTAGGCCTGCCCTCAAAGGAGGTGCAGGGTGTCAATATCACAGTCAAAATCAAGATCAAAATTAAATTTTTAACGCACACAACAAATTACTAACGCTAAGCCTGCCCTTAAAAAAGGAGCAGGTTGTCGATATCAGTTTTAATTTAAAATTAAAATCTAATTTGAAGTAAAATAATACAATAAAATACAATTAGTAATTTGTGCAATAAGTGCAGATTTGTCAAATTTTTAGCCTAAGTCTGCCCTCAAAAGAGGAGCAGAGTGTCCTAATTCTAATAAAAACCTAACTAACTTAACCTATATTCAGGCTCAATAGAGACCTGAATTTGTCAAAATTGCTTAATACTAGTCCTGATCTCAAAAGAGATTCAGGAGGTCAATTTATGCTTAGAAAGGCCCTATTTCCTATGTAAAACTTTGTATGAAAAAACTTAATATTAATTATTTTCGGCTCTATGAGCTCTATGTAGAGACACTTGGCACTCTATCTGATTTGTGTTAATTTTTAGGACCAAACCGTAAAAGTTTGGTCGAAATCGGTCCAGTAGTTTCGGAGATAGGTTTTTTCCAAACAGGGGTAACTTTGGGGTTGGGGGGTTGTTTTTATTCCCGAATGGGGTAGTGTTTCTATACCCGATACTTTTTCTCCAAGGAACCCTATGTGGGAAACCCCTCTAAGTGTCCCTTTTGTCCGTTAACACTTTTTTAATCCGTTTTCTGTCTAAGTTTTTGTTTAAAGGGGCGTGGCCTAATTTCCCCAACCTGGAGGGTTGTCCCGGGTGATTTTTGACTTCAGATTCCTGTAAAGGGGGATATCCTACGTCGAAAACCTCCCGGACTTATTTCTGAGAAATCTGTATTTTTTAAGGTATTAAGAATTAAACAAAATTTTCCCTCTTTTTGATTAATGTTCAGTATCTTCCTAACTAGGGGTGGGAAAATTATTCTAAAAAGTTTATAAGATAGGGGAAGAATTGGGCTTTCCAAAGATACTATTATTATAATTTTAGGATTAAAAACTGCAAAGATATTAGACACGAAAAAAGGTAAACAAAGGGGACACACTAAAAGTAAAAACTTAAAACTATACAAACTTATTTGTGCGGTTTTCGGTAAATTTACGGAATTTTCCGGTAAGCGGCGCTCGGGGCCGTTTCCGATTTTCCGGATTTTTTAAAAACTGGTGGATAGGGCCTTTCTTAAGCTACAGGTACATATGTATAATCCATTTAAAATCACAATGTTACTATTTTTAAAATTCAAAATTCTGTACAGGGTCCCCAAAATTTGACCGCAAAAAGGTTTGTAATGGTAATATTTTCTCCGGGTTTCAACCCTTATCTTTCCAAAGTAGTTTGTTATGACCGTCTAGGTGGGTTTTACCCCTCCTAGAAAATTGGTATTTATAAACTAGGTTTAACTACTTGAAATTCAAGTTTAAAGATGAAATTTTTGGGAAAAATATACAATTTGTAAAATTTTTAAAAATGCCACTTTAAGGGCTTATAACTTTGGACTGGGTGGTCCAAAATTAAAAATTTCTTCACCAGAAATGGTTGTATGCACCTTACAATCTAGCTATGTAAAAATAATTTTCAAAATGTCAATATTAAAAAAGTGGATTTTCAAGTTACGTAATTTTACAACTTTAGTTTTGCGGTCGGGAGAATTTCTATGTTCTACTTTGGGGGGGTGGCGCTCGGAAACGCCGAGACCTACCCTTACAAACTTAATACTACTAGATAGGGGATGAACCGGCCTTTCCCGTGATCTAAATTTTGGATTTTTTAATTTATATTTTAATATAAATTAAGAAGTTATAAAATTTGGAAGAAATTTTTTCAGCTACAAAACCGTGTTTGTTTGCGCTGGTACGTTAATTGAAAAGAAAATTTTTATCCTACGGGATAGCCCGGGTCGACGTCCTCCTGTTGTGTCAAAAACCAGATTTTGATCTGATAAAAAACCGGTTGATATTCGGTTTTTATTTTCGTGGCGTTCGCCCCGCTCGTCCTGAAAACCGAATATCTCCGTATCTAACAAACAAAAAATTCCAAAACTTTGCACTAATAATCTACAATAACTACTAAACTTAATTTTGATTTTTAATATATACCTTCCCGATCTGGTTTTTGCTACAATTACTCTTATATCTAATGCTAAAATTAAAAATGTTCAGGACCTTGTTTTTCCTTTGTTTCAGCTTGGAGCTGGTCACCGAAAGCTCCTCCCGGTCCGCTGCGATGTCCTCTGCCTGATTCTGGTGGTTTGGTGGGGGTCCCTGGCTTGGATCCAGGACCTCGTGGCCACGTGGTGAGGGGACTTTCTTAGGAAAGTCCCTGGTTTCAGGAGGGAAAAATCTGAAATTTTTCTCCAGCAATCCTTGGCTCAAATGGTGCCTCCCCACAGTCCAAAAAAGGTGGGTCACCGCTGCGGTTCCCGAGATATATGGCTCCGAATTCCGGAATAACCTCAAATTTGGGGTTTTTTGCACTTTTTGTCACTTTTTCTCAACTTTTCACCTTGGTGTAATACACCAATCGATTCGTCTCGTCGAGACGAATCTTTTGACACTAAGCACTTTGTATATTGCTCTAATTTTTCCGGCACTTTGATTTTTTAACTGCGGAGCTCAATAAAATCGAACCGTTCGGGTCTAGCGCTACGGGGCAACTGGGGTTAGGTTAGGTTAGGTTAGGTTAGGTTAGGTTAGGTTAGGTTTTTTTTTTTTTTTTTTTTAGGTTAGGTTAGGTTAGGTTAGGTTAGGTTAGGTTAGGTTAGGTTAGGTTTTTTTTTTTTTTTTTTTTTTTTTTTTTTTTTTTTTTTTTTTTTTTTTTTTTTTTTTTTTTTTACAGCTGCTCCCCACTTTGTTGCAGGTCTTTGTTTACTTGTTTATATTTGGTGTGTCTTTTCGTATTTTTCTTTTTTTGCTTTAAAAGCACGTTTATTTTTTCGCGCTTATATATATTTTTTACACATTTTTCTTTTTGTGTTTCTTTTTCTTTTTATCTTTTCAAATCTTTCTTATTCTAATACATTTCTTTTTTCTATTGACTATTATTTTACATTTATTGGTTCCTTATACTTTATCTTTTTGCTTTATACACTTTCATATCTATTCCCATCTATACTATTATGCTATACCCAGATTAATATCTGGTCTTTTGTCTTATTTTCTAGTATTCTTATTTTATTTACACTGTCTATGCTTAATCTCTACTTCTTTTCCTTATTCTAGTTACATGGATGTCTTATTCTAATTACAGTTTTCATTTATTTATCATATCACATATTTACATTTACATTTTATTTTCTTGTATTTACATTCTATTGTATTTTTTAGTTTACATTTACATTTACATTTCTCATTCCATTTACATTTTGTTTCCATTTACACATTTTCCTTATGGTATACTTTCGTTCTTTTTAACATTTTACCGTTTTCAGTTTTTTACCTAATCCTAAGTTACTTAAGTTTGACTCCACTCGGAGTCTTTGGGGTTGAGTAAGTGCTCGCGGGTTCAGCTTCCGCAAGACAGGATTTGCAAATATCATATTTGCAACCCTGTTTGCTTTGGCTGTTCCCGCGCGCGCTTTTCAGTTATCACTCTTCCCTTTGCGTTACCTCCCAGTGGAGTCCCGTCTACTTTGTGGTCTTCAGTTTCGCCTTGCGTTCCCTTACTATCTAATTGTATATCTATTTCACTACTTGTTTTCCTACTCATTTTTTTATTTACTGTAATTAATTTCCTAATTTCGCCCTTAGCAGTGGTACGCGACTTTTGACCTGGCAATTCTATCCCAAATAGCCCTCTGTGGGCATTCGATGCTGAACGTGTTGTGTGCTGTGTCCTTATTTTTCGCCTTTTTGCAGTTCTGGCAGCATGGTGCTTCTTCTTTCTTTACACATGTGGCGTACTTGTGGTCTCCCCCGCAGTGGCTGCAACTGTCCAGCGGCTCCTGGCAGACCCGCTTGATGTGGCCGAAGCCCAAGCAGCGGGAGCACTGGATTAGCGGGGACTGATCTTCTACTCTGGATGGTCCCCAGCGTAGTTGAAGGGTCCCCGCCTCTGTCAGCTGCAGCCATATTGCCGGGGCCACTCTCAGGACCACGTGTGCCACATGTGGATTCCTTGTTACCTTTTCAAATACTGCCTCTATGTCCTTTTTTCCTTCCTCTTTGCTATTCCCTTTCTTTCCTTTTCCTATCATTCTTCTTATCGCCTCAATCACTTGCTCCGTCTTGTTTTCTCCTCTTACATACTTTACTACCACTAACGGATTTTTATTTTTGGCTTTTTCTACTATTAATTTTTTATTCCTTTCCAATTCCTCTTTCAGTCTTTCCATTTCATTCTCCCTAGCACACCCTATTATGACCTTCTGTCCCTTTGCCTTTCTTATCTTTTTTACCTCCATCCATTCTCCTCTTTCATCCACACTCTTTTTCACCTCTTCAATCACTTCTTCACTTGTTTGCGTTAAGTCCGTTGATGCTACTATGATGGAATGTAAAGTTTCCATCATAGTAGCTGGCCCTTTTACTCTCTCTGCATACGTATCCTTTCTGATTTCGTCCATCTTTTCTTTCACTATCCCTTCTATATCCCTTTTTTCCCCTGTGATTTGTGTCCCTACTTCTTTTTGTCTGCTTTCTATTATTTCCATAATGCTGTTTCCCCTTATTATTTCCTTTCTATTTCCTAAAATTGTTTCTTTAATTTTCCCCTGTTCCTCTAGTGTCATTCTACTTTCTTGCATTGTGGTGCTTAGCATGCTTTCTATATCGCCTATATTATCATTTCCTTTTTTCCCTATTTCTTCTATTGTTTCCATTTTCCTATTTCCTGTTATTATTTCTTTCCTATTGTCTAAAATTGCATCCATCACTTTCTTTTGTTCTTCCATCAGGAGATATGCTGTGCTTTCATCGTTTTCCTTATCTAGCTCGAATTCTATTCTTGTCTCTATTCTATCCGTGTATAGCTTTGCCTCTATCGCTGCATCCCTTGCTTCCATCACTACGTCCATAAATTTCTGCAGTTCTCCATCCATGTGATCGTTGTCTCGGTTTGTTATTACTGCAGCTTTATTTATGCCCTCCATTATTTGTTTGCTAAGCTGTTGCTGTTCATCCATCCTTTCTAACGTGCTCTTCGTCTTTCTGGTTCCTTCTTCTATTCTTTCTCTATTTCCCAAAACTATGTCCTGTATATTTTTCAGCATTTCTTTCATCTCTCCTATTTCCTTCCCGTCCATTCTTTCGTCTTTCTTTTCCTCCCTTCTGTCCATTTCTTTCGTTCCATCGTCGTTCTTACTGTTTTCTAATTCTACTACTCTTTTTGCCAGCATCTCTATCCACTCTTTCATCTCTTTCGTTCCTTTTCTTAAAAACTGTTTTCCCTCGCTTGTCACTGATTTGGGTGCCAAATGCTCCAACATTTTGGCACCCAAATCCCTGGCCTTACTTACTAAATTGTGGGGGAATTCCTCCACTTTCTCCTTCCTCGTTGTTTTTTGTGTGCCTTCCGCCGTCATAAGTCGCGTACCTGCTGTCTCGTTTACCATTTTTAATTCTTTTATCTCAGAAGGAGATTCATAAACGTAATCAAATGTTTTTGAATTTCTCGCGGCGGGAATGTGTTTGCCGTTTCTTGCCATTTTAATTTTTTCGAACCAATATGGAGCAGTCTTTAAGACCTGTTTTATCCAAATTAAATTTTTTGATATAAATTAAATTGAAAAATAAAAATAAAAATAAAAATAAAAATAAAAAACAAAAATAAAAATAAAAATAAAAATAAAAATAAAAATAAAAATGAAAATAAAAATTTAAAAGTAAAATTAAAAATTTGAATTAAATTTGGAATTGAAATTATGAGTCAATAGACGGATTGATAATTTAAATTAAAATAAAATTAAATGGACACACCAAAATAATATAATAAAATAAAATAAAATAAAATTACTAAATTACTAATTCCTAAAACTAAGCCTGCCCTTAAAAAAGGTGCAGGGTGTCTATATCACAGTCAAGCTAAAGATTTAAACGCACACAACAAATTACTATTACTAAGCCTGCCCTTAAAAAAGGGTACAGGTTGTCAATATAAGTTTGAAGATTTTGATTAAAATCAAGTTTGAATAAAAAGTAAAACAATAAAATACGATAGTAATTTGTGCAATAAGTGCAAATTTGTCAAATTTTTAGCCTAAGTCTGCCCTCAAAAGAGGAGCAGAGTGTCCTAATTCTAATAAAAACCTAACTAACTTAACCTATATTCAGGCTCAATAGAGTCCTGAATTTTGTCAAAATTCCTTAATACTAATCCTGATCTCAATAGAGATTCAGGAGACTTAATTATACCTTGAAAGGCCCGAGTTCCTATATGAGAATTTTTATATGTGAAAACTTAATATTAATTTTCCTAGTCTCTATGTACTCTATGTAGAGACGTTTGGCACTCTATCTGATTGCTGAGAATTTATAGGACCAAACCGTAAAAGTTTGGTCGAAATCGGCCCAGTAGTTTCCAAGTTGCCTTATTTCTTCAGATAGGGGTGGTTTAGGGGTTGGGAGGGGTAGGCGTCGAGATTTGGGTCCCAAGTGAGAATTTGAGTCCCTATATAAAATGTCGTTAGATTGGGACTGTTAGTTCCTTAGTAACGGGCTATTAAACAAATTCTCCCTTAGGGCGGCGGGGGAAAAATTTCAAATTTAGGGGTTGGTTTTTATGTTTGTAAAATGTCCGGTAAAGAATGCTGATTATTTTTGTCCGAGAAAGTGTATATGCCAAAAGTATAGTTTTTATAAAATTTTGAATTTTGTATGTCTAATTAATTTATGGGGTAGGGGGTAGGGGGTTGAGACTAGGGGGGATCGACGTCTCCCTGGGGGTTTCCACCTGCGACTCTTCGAGTCGCTTAAGGCCGAATTTGGGGTCCAAAACGTCCTACGATGCGTACTTTAGGAGTTAGCTGTATATGTTTGCTTCTTCCGGGAATCGAACCCGGGAACTTCAATTTTTGGTGGTGTTTTTTATGTTGGGGTCGGGTAGTGTTGCTTGAGGAGATACTTTTCTCCCAAGAGACCTAATGTGGGAAATTTCTCCAAGTACCCTTTTTAGACAATTAAACAAGCCCCTATATATTCCGCCTATAAGTGGGCGTGGCTTATGACGTAGTCCGCCCTGACTAGAAATTCCCCGTTTTCAAAAGTCCTCCCGGACGGGTTTCGACTTCGGAATCCTGTAAAGGGGGATGTCCTCTATCGAAAAGCTCCGGGATTAATTTTCGAAAAACGGGTACTTTTGGAGATTTTTTGGGTTTTAGCCCGAAAAATCCCTCGGTGATTAATGTTCTATTGTTCTACAAATAGGGGTTGAAAAATTTATTTTTTACAAAAATCTTAAAAAGTAATAAATGGGCCACCAGGGGGCACAATTTTTATAATTTTAGGGGTTCGGAATACAAAGATATTAACTAATAAAAAACGTAAACAAACATATACTTATGATTAATGGCTTGCCAACTTAATTGTGCGGTTTTGTTAAAATTTTTTGGAACCTTTGGAGGGTCGGCGCTCGGGCGCGTTTTAAGTTTTCCAAAAAATTTTTAAAACACTTACTCGGGCCTTTCCTAACCTAATTGTACATATATAAAAGTCATTAATTATCACAGATTTAGTATTTTTAAAATTCGATAATCCGTGCTGGGTCCCCGAAATTTGACCGCATAAAAATTTGTAACCCTTATATTTTCTCCGGGTTTCAACCCTTATCTTTCCAAAGTTGTTTGTTAGAACCGTCTAGGTGGGTTTTACCCCTCCTAGAAAATTGGTGTTTATAGACTAGATTTAACTACTTGAAATTCAATATTTAAAATGAAATTTTTGCAAAAACTAACATCGGGTGAAATTTTTATTTTAAAAGCTTATAACTCCGGACGGGGTGGTCCGAAATTTAAAATTCCTCCGTCAAAAATGGTTACTCTTACATAACTATCTAATTGCGTAAAAACAAATTTGAAAAAGTCAAAGATAAAAAAGTGAATTTTCAAGTTACGTAATTTTTACAATGTTGTTTTTGCGGTCAAATGAATTTCTGGGTGCTACTTTGGGAGGGTGGCGCTCGGAAACGCCTGGCTCCTCCCTTAAGATTTTTATACTACTAGCTAGAGGGTAGTCCGGCCTTTCCTGTGGTATATAATTTTTATTTTTTAATTTATATTTTCATATAAATTAAATCGGTTTAAAATTTTGAATCAATTTTTATTGTTACAAATTAAGTTTGTTTTCGTCTAATTTCTCTAAATACTAAGTTTTTGCCAAAAATTCTTTTTTCACCGGATAGCCCGGGTCGAGTTCCTCTGATAACCCAAAAACCAGGTTTCAAAATAAATAAAAACAAGTTGTTATTCAACTTTTATTGTTTTTGGTGGTCGTCCCGCTGGTCCTGAAAGTTGAATAACTACGGTGATCTTTAAGATAAAATTCCGAAAAAAGTTTTAAAATGATCGTTAATAAATAGCAAATTTAATTTTGATTTTTAATTAATAGGTTATCACTCTGGTTTTTGTTTTATATGCACTTATTTCTAAACTTAAAATGTAAAATTTTTAGGACCTTATATCTCCCTTCCTATTGGGGGTAGGCTTGTGCTGAAAGCGCTCACTTGTCGGCTGCGACGTCCTCTCCTCGTCTGTGGTGGTTGGGGTGGCGCGACTGCGCTGGTTCCAGTACCTCGTGGTCGGGTGGTTGAGGGACTTTCTTAGGAAAGTCCCTGGATCTTGACCGGAAAATTCCGGGACTCTGCAGGCGCCTTCCTCTCGTCAATTGTGGACTTCCCACAGTCCGAAAATGATGGGTCGTCGCGATGGTTCCAGAGATATCTTGCTCCAAAGTCTGAGTTAACCTTACTTTTACGGTTTTTTGCACTTTTTGGTGGTTTTTTCACTTTTCACACCTAAGTGTGACACACCGTTCGATTCGTCTCGTCGAGACGAATCCACCAATACCAATCACTTTGTATATTGCTCTAATTTTTCCGGCACTTCTATTTTTTAACTGCGGAGCTCAATAAAATCGAACCGTTCGGGTCTAGCGCTACGGGGCAACTGGGTTAGGTTAGGTTAGGTTAGGTTAGGTTAGGTTAGGTTAGGTTAGGTTAGGTTAGGTTAGGTTAGGTTAGGTTAGGTTAGGTTAGGTTAGGTTAGGTTAGGTTAGGTTAGGTTAGGTTAGGTTAGGTTAGGTTAGGTTAGGTTAGGTTAGGTTAGGTTAGGTTAGGTTAGGTTAGGTTAGGTTAGGTTAGGTTAGGTTAGGTTAGGTTAGGTTAGGTTAGGTTAGGTTAGGTTAGGTTAGGTTAGGTTAGGTTAGGTTAGGTTAGGTTAGGTTAGGTTAGGTTAGGTTAGGTTAGGTTAGGTTAGGTTAGGTTAGGTTAGGTTAGGTTAGGTTAGGTTAGGTTAGGTTAGGTTAGGTTAGGTTAGGTTAGGTTAGGTTAGGTTAGGTTAGGTTAGGTTAGGTTAGGTTAGGTTAGGTTAGGTTAGGTTAGGTTAGGTTAGGTTAGGTTAGGTTAGGTTAGGTTAGGTTAGGTTAGGTTAGGTTAGGTTAGGTTAGGTTAGGTTAGGTTAGGTTAGGTTAGGTTAGGTTAGGTTAGGTTAGGTTAGGTTAGGTTAGGTTAGGTTAGGTTAGGTTAGGTTAGGTTAGGTTAGGTTAGGTTAGGTTAGGTTAGGTTAGGTTAGGTTAGGTTAGGTTAGGTTAGGTTAGGTTAGGTTAGGTTAGGTTAGGTTAGGTTAGGTTAGGTTAGGTTAGGTTAGGTTTTTTTTTTTTTTTTTTTTTTTTTTTTTTTTTTTTTTTTTTTTTTTTTTTTTTTTTTTTTTTTTTTTTTTTTTTTTTTTTTTTTTTTTTTTTTTAATATACGGCTTCCCCACTCAGTGGCAGGACTTTTTCTTTCTTTTTTATTTTATATTTCTGTTTTTTTTTTTTTTTTTTTGAGTTTTTCTTTTCTCTTTGTCATGTATTTTTATGCGAGTTTTTCTTTTCTCTTTTTTTTTATTTTACTTTACTTTTCACATTTATCTGTTCTTAATATCTATTACATTTTGTTTTACTTTTTACATTTGGCTGTTCTTATTATCTATTACATTTTATTCTTATTAGTATTATTATTTATCTTTTATTTACAGTTCCTGTTGTTTCTTATTCTATACAAATTAGTTTTCTTCTTTCTTTCCTTCTCATTTGTTTTACAATTGTTTCTTATTATACTATATTTTACTTATATTCTATCATATTTCTTTGTTTCTTACTTCAGTAGTTACATGTTTCTTACTTCTATTTGTACACTTTTTATTCCCTTATTCTACTAATTACACTATAATATTTCTTTTTAGTTTGATGTTCTTATGCTATTTCTACCTATCTTGCCTATTGTTACTAACTTCTGTTCTTAATTGCTGTCTTTTTATATTTCCTTTTCATTACTGTTTTACTTCTGAAATCCCCTCCCGGTCACATTAACCTTCCAAGTTTGAGTGGTCCCCTCTGGAGCCCGGTTGGCCTCCGCAAGTGAGGTATCAAAATATCAATTTTGCTGCCATCACTTGTTTTGGTCTCGTGGCTTCCTTTGGTTTCCCCTCGCACTTCCTCCATTGTTCCGGGAAGGGGTTTCAGCAGTCTCCTTCCTAAATTTGGCTTCTTGCTTTCCTCAGGAAAGTGAAACCAATGCCAACTTTTTATCATGCTTGCCTTTTTTCCTATTTTTTTCCCTACTCCTAGTGTTACTTTCTGCTTCTTTTTTCCTCTCCCCGTCTTGTTCTTGCCCACAACACCCTTAGCAGTACGCCACCTTCGCTCTTGCGATTTTGTCCCAGAGTTTCCTCTGTGGGCAGTCACTGCTAAACGTGTTGTGTTCAATCTCTTTGAGCTCAGCCCTTCTACAGTTAAGGCAACTAGGCGCGGAGTCTTTGTTCGGGCATGTGGCATATAGGTGGTCTCCCCCACAGTGGCTGCAGCTGTCCAGTGCCTCCGTGCAGACCCGTCTGATATGGCCGTAGCCCAGACAGCGGGAGCACTGGATTACTGGGGACTGATCTTCCACAGCGGAGATTCCCCACTGCAGTTGAAGAGTCCCCGTGTCTGTCAGCTGCCGCCAGATAGTGGGAGCCACTCTGACCACCACGTGCGCCACATGCGGGTTCCTAGTTGCCTTTTCATAAACCACTTCTATATCCTCTTCCGTATGTCTTTCTTCCCCATTCATTCTTCTGAGCTTTCTTTTTATCCCTTCTATTACTTCCTCTTTCTTTCTCTCTCCTCTTACATTCCTTACTATCACTAATGGGTTTTTATTTCTCGCTTTTTCCACTTTCAAAATTTTATTCTTCTCTATCTTTTCCTTCAATTTCTCAGCCTCGCTTTCCCTTGCGCATCCTATAATCACCTTTTGTCCTTTTGCCTTTCTTACTCTCCTTACTTCGTTCCACTCCCCTTTCTCGTCGACCGACTTTCTCACCGCTTCAAACACCTGATCGCTCGTGAGCGTTTCGTCGGTCGACGCTACTATGATGGAGTGTAGTGATTTGTTTTGGGGTGGAACGTTCCTCACTTTC
Source organism: Chilo suppressalis (assembly GCA_902850365.2). Lineage (NCBI taxonomy): Eukaryota > Metazoa > Arthropoda > Insecta > Lepidoptera > Crambidae > Chilo > Chilo suppressalis. The sequence continues at coordinate 12,751,729 of OU963921.1, forward strand.
TCCGCATACGTTTCTTCCTTCCTTTCTTCCTCTATCTTAGCTCCCCAATTAGGTTTCTTTCGCTCTTCTTCCATTTGCTTTCCCACTTTTTCTTGCATCTCTTTTATCGCTTCCAGTCTTCCCTTTCCTTCCTCTATCCCTTTATTGTTTTCTATCATTATCTCTTTGAGCTTATCTTGTTCCTCTTTCATTTTCTTACTTTCCTCAACTTGCATATTCATCATACTCTCTATTTTCTCTATCCTATTTTTACTATATTTCAATTCTTCTTTTTCCGTTGTTATAATTCTGTTTATCTTCTTCTGTTCCTCTTTTGTCTCTTTAACCTCTCCTTTAATCTCCAGCAATATTGTCATAATATCTGCTAGGACATTACCGTTCCCTCTTGTCTCTTCTTTGTTTTCTAATATCCTTTCATGCATCTTTATCATACTGTTCCTTATGTCATTCTCACTCTCGCTCTTATCCTCATCTTTACCTTTTTTACTTTCTTCTCTTTCCTCCTCTTGCATTCTTCTTCTTTCTTTATTTTCTTCTGACTCACTTACTCTACTCACTAATTCTTTTATCATCCTTACCATTTCTCCCGTTTCTTCCGTTATCCTTGCTTTCCCTTCTTTCGTAACTGACCTGTTGGTGCCTTTTGGCTCCATTTGCTCTTTTATCTTGCTTTGTGCCTCATTCGCTCTCCTTTCATATTCCCTTACATTCTTATATTTAAGTGGTGATTTTATTGTGGGCTGAGCTTTATTAATTTCTTTGTCTATTTCTCCCAGGGGAGAGGAGTGTGTTCTTTTATTTTCAAAATTATTTGTGCTTAACCTCGCAAAGATAGGTTGGCTGCTGGTGTACATTTTGCTATTTTACTAATTTGTTTATTATGATCTATTTGAGTGGGTTAGCCTACGTCGTTTTGTAAAATCGTTAAAAATAAATTAAAATGAGTCAATAGACGAAATTGAATAAAAACCGAATAAATAATAATAATTAAAGTAATAATATTAACGAGTCAAAAGACGATTTAGTGAATAAATTAAATAAAGCAATATTACAATTGAACTGAATCCGAACTAATGAGTCAAAAGACGAATTGAATTAAATAAAATAAGAATTAAAATTAAAATTAAATTGAATAAATTAATGAGTCAATAGACCATTCAATGAATTCAATAAAACTAAGCTAAAATAAGTTAAATTAAAATTAAAATTGAATGAGTCAATAGACAACACAATAGATTAAAAAAATAAAATAAAATGAATAAAATAAAACAATGGGTCAAAAGACAAATTCGAATTCAATTTCTATAATATTGCTTACTGCCCTTAAGAAAGGTACCGGTTGTCAGTATAATTTAACTTAAGAATTAAGAATTATAACACACACAAACAGTTGGTACCAAAGCTAAGCCTGCCCTCAAAAGAGGTGCAGGGTGTCAATCACAGTCAAGATACACACTATAAACGCAAAAATAAATAATACAATTAATGTAGTAAGTGCAATAAATGCAATTTGTCGATGCTTAACCTAAGTCTGCTCTCAAAAGAGGCGCAGAGTGTCCTAATTCTAAGTAAAAAAAAACCTAACTAAATTAACCTATATTCAGGCTCAATAGAGTCCTGAATTTTGTCAAAATTACTTAAGTGCTAGTCCTGATCTCAAAAGAGATTCAGGAGGTCAATTTATGCTTAGAAAGGCCCTATTTCCTATGTAAAACTTTGTATGAAAAACTTAATATTAATTATTTTCGGCTCTATGAGCTCTATGTAGAGACTCTTGGCACTCTATCTGATTTGTGTTAATTTTTAGGACCAAACCGTAAAAGTTTGGTCGAAATCGGTCCAGTAATTACGGAGATAGGTTTTTTCCAAACAGGGGTAACTTTGGGGTTGGGGGGTTGTTTTTATTCCCGAATGGGGTAGTGTTTCTATACCCAATACTTTTTCTCCAAAGAACCCTATGTGGGAAACCCCTCTAAGTGTCCCTTTTGTCAGTTAACACTCCTTTAATCCGTTTTCCGTCTAAGTTTTTGTTTAAAGGGGCGTGGCCTAATTTCCCCAACCTGGAGGGTTGTCCCGGGTGATTTTTGACTTCAGATTCCTGTAAAGGGGGATATCCTCCGTCGAAAACCTCCCGGACTTATTTCTGAGAAATTTGTAGTTTTTGAGATATTGAGTATTAAACAAAATTTTCCCTCTTTTTGATTAATGGTTAATAACTTCCCAACTAGGGGTGGGAAAATTATTCTAAAAAGTTTATAAGATAGGGGAAGAATTGGGCTTTCCAAAGATACTATTACTATAATTTTAGGATTAAAAACTACAAAGATATTAGACACGAAAAAATGTAAACAAAGGGGACACTCACAAAATAAAATCTTAAAACTAAACAAACTTATTTGTGCGGTTTTCGGCAAATTTACGGAATTTTCCGGTAAGCGGCGCTCGGGGCCGTTTCCGGTTTTCCGGATTTTTTAAAAACTGGTGGATAGGGCCTTTCTTAAGCTACAGGTACATATGTATAATCCATTTAAAATCACAATGTTACTATTTTTAAATTTCAAAATTCTGTACAGGGTCCCCAAAATTTGACCGCAAAAAGGTTTGTAATGGTAATATTTTCTCCGGGTTTCAACCCTTATCTTTCCAAAGTAGTTTGTTATGATCGTCTAGGTGGGTTTTACCCCTCCTAGAAAATTGGTATTTATAAACTAGGTTTAACTACTTGAAATTCAAGTTTAAAGATGAAATTTTTGGGAAAAATATACAATTTGTAAAATTTTTAAAAATGCCACTTTAGGGGCTTATAACTTTGGACTGGGTGGTCCAAAATTAAAAATTTCTTCACCAGAAATGGTTGTATGCACCTTACAATCTAACTATGTAAAAATAATTTTCAAAATGTCAATATTAAAAAAGTGGATTTTCAAGTTACGTAATTTTACAACTTTAGTTTTGCGGTCGAGAGAATTTCTATGTTCTACTTTGGGGGGGTGGCGCTCGGAAACGCCGAGACCTACCCTTACAAACTTAATACTACTAGATAGGGGATGAACCAGCCTTTCCCGTGATCTAAATTTTGGATTTTTTAATTTATATTTTAATATAAATTAAGAGGTTATAAAATTTGGAAGAAATTTTTTCAGCTACAAAACCGTGTTTGTTTGCGCTGGTACGTTAATTGAAAAGAAAATTTTTATCCTACGGGATAGCCCGGGTCGACGTCCTCCTGTTGTGTCAAAAACCAGATTTTGATCTGATAAAAAACCGGTTGATATTCGGCTTTTATTTTCGTGGCGTTCGCCCCGCTCGTCCTGAAAACCGAATATCTCCGTATCTAACAAATAAAAAATTCCAAAACTTTGCACTAATAATCTACAATAACTACTAAACTTAATTTTGATTTTTAATATATACCTTCCCGATCTGGTTTTTGCTACAATTACTCTTATATCTAATGCTAAAATTAAAAATGTTCAGGACCTTGTTTTTCCTTTGTTTCAGCTTGGAGCTGGTCACCGAAAGCTCCTCCCGGTCCGCTGCGATGTCCTCTGCCTGATTCTGGTGGTTTGGTGGGGGTCCCTGGCTTGGATCCAGGACCTCGTGGCCACGTGGTGAGGGGACTTTCTTAGGAAAGTCCCTGGTTTCAGGAGGGAAAAATCTGAAATTTTTCTCCAGCAATCCTTGGGTCAAATGGTGCCTCCCCACAGTCCAAAAAAGGTGGGTCACCGCTGCGGTTCCCGAGATATATGGCTCCGAATTCCGGAATAACCTCAAATTTGGGGTTTTTTGCACTTTTTGTCACTTTTTCTCAACTTTTCACTTTGGTGTGATACACCAATCGATTCGTCTCGTCGAGACGAATCTTTTGACACTAAGCACTTTGTATATTGCTCTAATTTTTCCGGCACTTTGATTTTTTAACTGCGGAGCTCAATAAAATCGAACCGTTCGGGTCTAGCGCTACGGGGCAACTGGGTTAGGTTAGGTTAGGTTAGGTTAGGTTAGGTTAGGTTAGGTTAGGTTAGGTTAGGTTAGGTTAGGTTAGGTTAGGTTAGGTTAGGTTAGGTTAGGTTAGGTTAGGTTAGGTTAGGTTAGGTTAGGTTAGGTTAGGTTAGGTTAGGTTAGGTTAGGTTAGGTTAGGTTAGGTTAGGTTAGGTTAGGTTAGGTTAGGTTAGGTTAGGTTAGGTTAGGTTAGGTTAGGTTAGGTTAGGTTAGGTTAGGTTAGGTTAGGTTAGGTTAGGTTAGGTTAGGTTAGGTTAGGTTAGGTTAGGTTAGGTTAGGTTAGGTTAGGTTAGGTTAGGTTAGGTTAGGTTAGGTTAGGTTAGGTTAGGTTAGGTTAGGTTAGGTTAGGTTAGGTTAGGTTAGGTTAGGTTAGGTTAGGTTAGGTTAGGTTAGGTTAGGTTAGGTTAGGTTAGGTTAGGTTAGGTTAGGTTAGGTTAGGTTAGGTTAGGTTAGGTTAGGTTAGGTTAGGTTAGGTTAGGTTAGGTTAGGTTAGGTTAGGTTAGGTTAGGTTAGGTTAGGTTAGGTTAGGTTAGGTTAGGTTAGGTTAGGTTTTTTTTTTTTTTTTTTTTTTTTTTTTTTTTTTTTTTACAGCTGCTCCCCACTTTGTTGCAGGTCTTTAATTACTATTTATATTTGGTGTGTCTTTTTATTGTTTTTTATTTTTTTGCTTTAAAAGCACGTTATTTTTTTTTCGCGCTTGTATATATTTTTTTACACATTTTTCTTTTTGTGTCTCTTTTTCTTTTTTCTTTTCAAATTTTCTTATTCTATTACATTTCTTACTTCTATTGACTATTATTTTACATTTATTGGTTCCTTATACTTTATGTTTTTGCTTTATACATTCCTATATCTATTCTTATCTGTATTTTGCTATGCTCAGATTAATATCTGGTCTTTTGTCTTATTTTCTAAGTTTTCTTATTCTATTTACATCGTCTATGCTTAATCTCTACTTCTTTTTCTTATTCTAGTTACATGAGTTACTTATTCTTATTACAGTTTTCATTTCTTTGTCTTATAACATATTTACATTTACATTTTATTCACTTACATTTTCATTCCATTGTTCTTTTCCATTTATATTTACATCTACATTTCTTGTTACACTTACGTTTTGTTTTAAAATTACTTTTTCCTTATAGTATACTTTCCTTTTTACATTTCTACCTTTTCCGTTTTTTACCTAATCCCGTTCTTTACGTTTGACTCCACTCGGAGTCTTGGGGTTGAGTAAGTGCTCGCGGGTTCAGCTTCCGCAAGACAGGATTTGCAAATATCATATTTGCAACCCTGTTTGCTTTGGCTGTTCCCGCGCGCACTTTTCAGTTTTCACCTTTCCCTTTGCGTTTCCTCCCAGTGGAGTCCCGTCTACTTTTTGGTCTTTGGCTTTGCTTTGCGTTCCCCTATTGTCTATTTGTATGCCTATTACCCTATTTATTTTCCTATTTATTTCTTTAATTTCTGTAACTGTTTTCCTAATTTCGCCCTTAGCAGTGGTACGCGACTTTTGATCTGGCTATCCTATCCCAAATAGCCCTCTGTGGGCATTCGATGCTGAAAGTGTTGTGTGCTGTGTCCTTATTTTTCGCCTTTTTGCAGTTCTGGCAGCATGGTGCTTCTTCTTTCTTTGCGCATGTGGCGTACTTGTGGTCTCCCCCGCAGTGGCTGCAACTGTCCAGCGGCTCCTGGCAGACCCGCTTGATGTGGCCGAAGCCCAAGCAGCGGGAGCACTGGATTAGCGGGGACTGATCTTCTACTCTGGATGGTCCCCAGCGTAGTTGAAGGGTCCCCGCCTCTGTCAGCTGCAGCCATATTGCCGGGGCCACTCTCAGGACCACGTGTGCCACATGTGGATTTCTTGTTACCCTTTCAAATACTGCCTCTATGTCCTTATTTTCTTCCTCTTTACTATTCCCTTTCGTTCTTTTTCCTATCTTTCTTTTTATTGCCTCTATAACTTGCTCCGACTTGTTTTCTCCTCTTACGTACTTAACCACTATCAACGGGTTTTTATTTTTAGCTCTTTCAACTATCAGTTTTTTGTTCCTTTCCAATTCCTCTTTCAGTCTTTCCATTTCATTCTCCCTAGCACACCCTATTATGACCTTCTGTCCCTTTGCCTTTCTTATCTTTTTTACCTCCATCCATTCTCCTTTTTCATCCACACTCTTTTTCACCTCTTCAATCACTTCTTCACTTGTTTGCGTTACGTCCGTTGATGCTACTATGATGGAATGTAAAGTTTCCATCATAGTAGCTGGCCCTTTTACTCTCTCTGCATACGTATCCTTTCTGATTTCATCCATCTTTTCTTTCACTATCCCTTCTATATCCCTTTTTTCCCCTGTGATTTGTGTCCCTACTTCTTTTTGTCTACTTTCTATTATTTCCATAATGCTGTTTCCCCTTATTATTTCCTTTCTATTTCCTAAAATTGTTTCTTTAATTTTCCCCTGTTCCTCTAGTGTCATTCTACTTTCTTGCATTGTGGTGCTTAGCATACTTTCTATATCTCCTATATTATCATTTCCTTTTTTCCCTATTTCTTCTATTGTTTCCATTTTCCTATTTCCTGTTATTATTTCTTTCCTATTGTCTAAAATTGCATCCATCACTTTCTTTTGTTCTTCCATCAGGAGATATGCTGTGCTTTCATCGTTTTCCTTATCTAGCTCGAATTCTATTCTTGTCTCTATTTTATCCGTGTATAGCTTTGCCTCTATCGCTGCATCCCTTGCTTCCATCACTACGTCCATAAATTTCTGCAGTTCTCCATCCATGTGATCGTTGTCTCCGTTTGTTATTACTGCAGCTTTATTTATGCCCTCCATTATTTGTTTGCTAAGCTGTTGCTGTTCATCCATCCTTTCTAACGTGCTCTTCGTCTTTCTGGTTCCTTCTTCTATTCTTTCTCTATTTCCCAAAACTATGTCCTGTATATTTTTCAGCATTTCTTTCATCTCTCCTATTTCCTTCCCGTCCATTCTTTCGTCTTTCTTTTCCTCCCTTCTGTCCATTTCTTTCGTTCCATCGTCGTTCTTACTGTTTTCTAATTCTACTACTCTTTTAGCCAGCATCTCTATCCACTCTTTCATCTCTTTCGTTCCTTTTCTTAAAATCTGTTTTCCCTCGCTTGTCACTGATTTGGGTGCCAAATGCTCCAACATTTTGGCACCCAAATCCCTTGCCTTACTTACTAAATTGTGGGGGAATTCCTCCACTTTCTCCTTCCTCGCTGTTTTTTGTGTGCCTTCCGCCGTCGTAAGTCGCGTACCTGCTATCTCGTTTACCATTTTTAGTTCTTTTTTCTCAGAAGGAGATTCGTGCACATAATCGAATGTTTTTGAATTTCTCGCGGCGGGAATGTGTTTGCCGTTTCTTGCCATTTTAATTTTTTGGAACCAATATGGAGCAGTCTTTAAGACCTGTTTTATCCGAATTTAAAAATTTTTTAAAATAAATTAAATTGAAAAATAAAATAAAATAAAAATAAAAATTCAAAAGTAAAATTAAAAATTGAAAATTGAATTAAAATTGGAATTGAAATTATGAGTCAATAGACGGATTGATAATTTAAATTAAAAATAAAATTAAATGGACACACCAAAATAATATAATAAAATAAAATAAAATAAAATTACTAAATTACTAATTCCTAAAACTAAGCCTGCCCTTAAAAAAGGTGCAGGGTGTCTATATCACAGTCAAGTTAAAGATTTAAACGCACACAACAAATTACTATTACTAAGCCTGCCCTTAAAAAAGGTGCAGGTTGTCAATATAAGTTAAAAGATTTTGATTAAAATCAAGTTTGAATAAAAGTAAAACAATAAAATACGATAGTAATTTGTGCAATAAGTGCAGATTTGTCAAATTTTTAGCCTAAGTCTGCCCTCAAAAGAGGAGCAGAGTGTCCTAATTCTAATAAAAACCTAACTAACTTAACCTATATTCAGGCTCAATAGAGTCCTGAATTTTGTCAAAATTCCTTAATACTAATCCTGATCTCAATAGAGATTCAGGAGACTTAATTATACCTTGAAAGGCCCGAGTTCCTATATGAGAATTTTTATATGTGAAAACTTAATATTAATTTTCCTAGTCTCTATGTACTCTATGTAGAGACGTTTGGCACTCTATCTGATTGCTGAGAATTTATAGGACCAAACCGTAAAAGTTTGGTCGAAATCGGCCCAGTAGTTTCCGAGTTGCCTTATTTCTTCAGATAGGGGTGGTTTAGGGGTTGGGAGGGGTAGGCGTCGAGATTTGGGTCCCAAGTGAGAATTTGAGTCCCTATATAAAATGTTGTAAGTTTGGGACTGTTAGTTCCTTAGTAACGGGCTATTAAACAAATTCTCCCTTAGGGCGGCGGGGGAAAAATTTCAAATTTAGGGGTTGGTTTTTATGTTTGTAAAATGTCCGGTAAAGAATGCTGATTATTTTTGTCCGAGAAAGTGTATATGCCAAAAGTATAGTTTTTATAAAATTTTGAATTTTGTATGTCTAATTAATTTATGGGGTAGGGGGTAGGGGGTTGAGACTATGGGGGATCGACGTCTCCCTGGGGGTTTCCACCTGCGACTCTTCGAGTCGCTTAAGGCCGAATTTGGGGTCCAAAACGTCCTACGATGCGTACTTTAGGAGTTAGCTGTATATGTTTGCTTCTTCCGGGAATCGAACCCGGGAATTTCAATTTTTGGTGGTGTTTTTTATGTTGGGGTCGGGTAGTGTTGCTTGAGGAGATACTTTTCTCCCAAGGAACCTAATGTGGGAGATTTCTCCAAGTACCCTTTTTAGGCAATTAAACAAGCCCCTATATATTCCGCCTATAAGTGGGCGTGGCTTATGACGTAGTCCGCCCTGACTAGAAATTCCCCGTTTTCAAAAGTCGTCCCGGACGGGTTTCGACTTCGGAATCCTGTAAAGGGGGATGTCCTCTATCGAAAAGCTCCGGGATTAATTTTCGAAAAACGGGTACTTTTGGAGATTTTTTGGGTTTTAGCCCGAAAAATCCCTCGGTGATTAATGTTCTGTTGTTCTACAAATAGGGGTTGAAAAATTTATTTTTTACAAAAATCTTAAAAAGTAATAAATGGGCCACCAGGGGGCACAATTTTTATAATTTTAGGGGTTCGGAATACAAAGATATTAACTAATAAAAAACGTAAACAAACATATACTTATGATTAATGGCTTGCCAACTTAATTGTGCGGTTTTGTTAAAATTTTTTGGAACCTTTGGGGGGTCGGCGCTCGGGCGCGTTTTAAGTTTTCCAAAAAATTTTTAAAACACTTACTCGGGCCTTTCCTAACCTAATTGTACATATATAAAAGTCATTAATTATCACAGATTTAGTATTTTTAAAATTCGATAATCCGTGCTGGGTCCCCGAAATTTGACCGCATAAAAATTTGTAACCCTTATATTTTCTCCGGGTTTCAACCCTTATCTTTCCAAAGTTGTTTGTTAGAACCGTCTAGGTGGGTTTTACCCCTCCTAGAAAATTGGTGTTTATAGACTAGATTTAACTACTTGAAATTCAATATTTAAAATGAAATTTTTGCAAAAACTAACATCGGGTGAAATTTTTATTTTAAAAGCTTATAACTCCGGACGGGGTGGTCCGAAATTTAAAATTCCTCCGTCAAAAATGGTTACTCTTACATAACTATCTAATTGCGTAAAAACAAATTTGAAAAAGTCAAAGATAAAAAAGTGAATTTTCAAGTTACGTAATTTTTACAATGTTGTTTTTGCGGTCAAATGAATTTCTGGGTGCTACTTTGGGAGGGTGGCGCTCGGAAACGCCTGGCTCCTCCCTTAAGATTTTTATACTACTAGCTAGAGGGTAGTCCGGCCTTTCCTGTGATATATAATTTTTATTTTTTAATTTATATTTTCATATAAATTAAATCGGTTTAAAATTTTGAATCAATTTTTATTGTTACAAATTAAGTTTGTTTTCGTCTAATTTCTCTAAATACTAAGTTTTTGCCAAAAATTCTTTTTTCACCGGATAGCCCGGGTCGAGTTCCTCTGATAACCCAAAAACCAGGTTTCAAAATAAATAAAAACAAGTTGTTATTCAACTTTTATTGTTTTTGATGGTCGTCCCGCTGGTCCTGAAAGTTGAATAACTACGGTGATCTTTAAGATAAAATTCCGAAAAAAGTTTTAAAATGATCGTTAATAAATAGCAAATTTAATTTTGATTTTTAATTAATAGGTTACCACTCTGGTTTTTGTTTTATATGCACTTATTTCTAAACTTAAAATGTAAAATTTTTAGGACCTTATATCTCCCTTCCTATTGGGGGTAGGCTTGTGCTGAAAGCGCTCACTTGTCGGCTGCGACGTCCTCTCCTCGTCTGTGGTGGTTGGGGTGGCGCGACTGCGCTGGTTCCAGTACCTCGTGGTCGGGTGGTTGAGGGACTTTCTTAGGAAAGTCCCTGGATCTTGGCCGGAAAATTCCGGGACTCTGCAGGCGCCTTCCTCTCGTCAATTGTGGACTTCCCACAGTCCGAAAATGATGGGTCGTCGCGATGGTTCCAGAGATATCTTGCTCCAAAGTCTGAGTTAACCTTACTTTTACGGTTTTTTGCACTTTTTGGTGGTTTTTTCACTTTTCACACCTAAGTGTGACACACCGTTCGATTCGTCTCGTCGAGACGAATCCACCAATACCAATCACTTTGTATATTGCTCTAATTTTTCCGGCACTTCTATTTTTTAACTGCGGAGCTCAATAAAATCGAACCGTTCGGGTCTAGCGCTACGGGGCAACTGGGTTAGGTTAGGTTAGGTTAGGTTAGGTTAGGTTAGGTTAGGTTAGGTTAGGTTAGGTTAGGTTAGGTTAGGTTAGGTTAGGTTAGGTTAGGTTAGGTTAGGTTAGGTTAGGTTAGGTTAGGTTAGGTTAGGTTAGGTTAGGTTAGGTTAGGTTAGGTTAGGTTAGGTTAGGTTAGGTTAGGTTAGGTTAGGTTAGGTTAGGTTAGGTTAGGTTAGGTTAGGTTAGGTTAGGTTAGGTTAGGTTAGGTTAGGTTAGGTTAGGTTAGGTTAGGTTAGGTTAGGTTAGGTTAGGTTAGGTTAGGTTAGGTTAGGTTAGGTTAGGTTAGGTTAGGTTAGGTTAGGTTAGGTTAGGTTAGGTTAGGTTAGGTTAGGTTAGGTTAGGTTAGGTTAGGTTAGGTTAGGTTAGGTTAGGTTAGGTTAGGTTAGGTTAGGTTAGGTTAGGTTAGGTTAGGTTAGGTTAGGTTAGGTTAGGTTAGGTTGGGGTGCTACGTCGGAAACCTCCTCGTGTGCCCGGTCCATATCCTGTCCCTGGTCAGTCATGATAGGGGAACGGAAATGGGTCCGGGACGGTGCATCCCGGGCATCTGCGTAATGTCTCCCACTGAGGGTGCTGTTACGGAGTTGTCGAATAGCCGACAATCTCGTAACCCCGTACATAGTGCGGGGCCGAGGGCCGCCGTCTGCAAAGGAACTGTTTCCTTTGGAGGCGGGGGCTGCGAGGAAGACAACCTCTCTAAAAAATGTCCCGGGGTGGTCTCGGCTGGCGTCCTGGGTATCCCGGGTAGCGGCAGTCGAGCCAAACTCGTAACCCTGTACATAGTGCGGGGCCGAGGGCCGCCGTCTGCAAAAGAACTGTTTCTTTGGAGGCGGGGGCTGCGAGGAAGACAACCTCTCTAAAAAATTACCCGTGGTGGTCTCGACTGGCGCCCTGGGTATCCCGGGTAGCGGCAGTCGAGTCAAGCTCGTAACCCTGCACATGGTGCGGGGCCGAGGGCCGCCGTCTGCAAAGGAACTATTTCCCTTGGAGACGGGGGCTGCGAGGAAGACAACCTCTCTAAAAAATCACCCTGGGAGGGGGGCATAGAGTGGCCCCGGTGTCGGAGGGCAGTGCGCTGCCTGGAGGAGCTCGTAACCCCGTACGCAGTGCAGGGCCGAGGGCCGCCGCCCTTTCCGGAGGGCGGGGACCGCGAGGAAGAAAACCTCTGTAAAAAATTACCTTGGTGAGTCTCGGCCGGCGTCCCGGGTAGCCTGGGTAGCGGTGGTCGAGACTACTGGAGGGGCGGTAACGCCGGTTCTGGTGAGGGCGGTTGTGGCGCGAACTCCGCGCCACCTCCGGCCGACCCGTAACCCCGCACGTGGTGCGGGAACGGGGACTGCCACCTCTCGGGGTGGGAGTCAAAAGGAGAAAACCTTTTCAAAAATCATTTGATGAGGCCAGGTAGGGTTCCCTCGCCCGGAAGAGGGAAATATCGTAATGAATATGTCGACCTATGAGAAGTATTTGTCATGCACTCCCGCTGACACCGGGCGCTCTGAGGTAGCTGGGCCTCAGAGTGTGAAGTATGTCACTAGCGGCCAATGCGCCCCGGCTGGCCACCGGCGCTGCGGGATTACCGGGTCCCGCAGTGGTAAATTGACTACCGAGGCGTTAGTAGGAGTTTTGAGGTTGAGAGGCGGAGCGGATGAGGGCGGTGATGTAGCACCCCCCCCCGCCAAGGTGAACACGGCCCGTAGGGGTAAAAGGAAGGCGGCGGCATCAGGTAGGCCGAGGGCTGATGAATTTTCGTCCATAGACGAAGAGGAGGTGGACGGCAGTCGCTTCTGGCAGGAGATGGGCCGAGGTACGCAGCAGGAGTTAACCAAACTGACGCGTTTGCTATTTGAAGGCCCCAGTCAGGGCTTGTTGGGAGATCGGATCGAGGGGAAGGCGACACGTTCCATTGCGATGCTTGAAGACACGCTGGAGACGGCGTTCAAGAAAGCCGAGGAGGAGAGTTTCCTCGCCGGGAGAGCCCGCCAATACCGCGAGGAAAAGGTGCTTTATCGCGAGAGAATGGAGGACGCGGCTGCCGAAGCGGTGGAGCTCCGTATTGAAAACGCCGCCCTAAAGAAGGAGCTGGAGGTGCTGCGCGGGGAGATGCGGGCCCTCCACGATAGGGTGAGCGAGGGCGAGACCAGCGGATCGGGGTGGAAGGAGGCCGTCGAGGAGCTGAAGCGCTCCCTTATGATTTCCATAGGGGAGATGGTCAGCACTCGATTGGCCTCGCTGGAAGGGAGATTGCCCCCGCCGGAGAGAATTAGACCGCCCTTAGCGGCGGACCGGCGCGGTGGGGAGGCGGAGACCACAGCGGTTGGGGAGAAATGGAGCGTTGTGGCCAGCAAAAAGGCCAGGAAGAAGATTGCGAGCCCAGGGGTGGCCCGACCGATACCAGAGGTGTGTAGGGCGCAGGTGCCAGCGCCAGCGCAGAAGGTGCCAGCGC